>CM069072.1:20530000-23030000 GCA_035220775.1 Malus fusca
TGATTAAATCCAACGGTAAAAAAAAAACAAAAAAAATCCAACGGTCCAAATTTAAATTCAACTGCTAAAATAATTAAAGAAAAAATTCTTTCATAGAGTTCCACGAGTTTCATGGTGTATGTTTTATGATTTTTCAATATTTATCAGAATCTAAATATTTTTAGGTTAAAATGTTGATAAAATTTAATTATGATTGTCTACATAATTTTTTTAAATTACTTTAAGAAAAAAAATAATTAAAAAAAATAATCCTAAATTCATTTTTTAATAATCTCGGGCTAAAAATTTAACCCAGAAGGGTTGGAGTTTTCTAGGTTAAAAATTTTAGGTTTTAACTCGAGAGTTGGAGATGCTCTCAAAGCATATAGAATTTGGTGGGGTCATTTGCAACACTCAGACGAGAGATTTTTTCATGTATTTGGTGTTAAGAGTAATTATGTAAATGATTTAGCTGAATAATGTTTAGAGAATTAGTTGGATGTAAATCTGTTTTGTTTGTTTTCTTTGTTCAGTTGTACAGCTGTTAGTTAGTTAAGGTTAGTAGTGGCACATGTGAATGATGTGTATATATATACAGCTGCCTTGTAATAATTCTTATTCAATGAAAAGTAAATTCTTTTCCAAACATGGTATCAATCGCCTCTGTCTAGCGACTGGATCCATTCCTTCCGTTGCTCCTCCTTTCCCAAAACTTCGTCATTAAGATTACATTTTCTTCAAGCTTCTTGCACCCAAAACCCTAATTTTCCTTGTTTTCTCCCATGGCGGCTTCTGATTCTCCCTCGTCTGCCTCTGATTCTCAAGCTCATCCTTCTCCGACTGCCGATTCCGGTTCTCGTCTCTCCACAACCTCTCTTACCATCCAAAATATTGGATCTCTGGTACCAATCAAGTTGACCACAATGAATTACCTCACCTGGAGTGCATTATTTGCTCCGATCTTCCGTCGCTACAATCTTTCTGGTATAGTCGATGGCTCCGTTCCTCCGCCGCCTCAATTTCTTACAGATCCCTCTGGAAATCGATCTGTGAATCCGGCATATATCAACTGGTTCGAGAATGATCAGAACATTCTTATCTGGCTCAACTCCACACTTTCTGATTCTTTGATTCCTTACACTGTTGGAATCAATTCTTCGAGAGAACTATGGGCGAAACTGGAATCAAGACTTGCAACTGCATCTCAATCGCACATTCACGAGCTCCGATCTCGTCTTCGCTGTCTCACCAAGGGAGATTCTTCTGCCTCTCAATTTCTTCAACAAATCGAAGAGATTGCTGATGCTCTTGCTCGCGCCGGCGCTCCGATTGACGATTCTGAGTTGATCTCAGTCATTCTTCATGGTCTTCCACCGGAATATGAATCGTTTGTTGATGCAATTCAGTTTCGCATTGGCTGCACCACCATTGATGAACTACATGGCCTTCTTCTCAGTAAGGAGATCCAATTGACTAATCGGAAGAAAATGGCTCCGTCTTCGCCATTTCAGGCCTTCCACTCCTCTGTTGGTCTTCTTCCCACGCCGAATTCTCAGGCTCTCCAGGCTAATTTTTTTCTCAAGGTCGTGGTGTAGATCGCAATACCTCTCACAATCGAGGCTTTGTATCTAATTCTAAGAATTTTCAGAATCGAGGCAATTTTCGAGGAAATTTTCGACAGTATTCCTATCGTCAAGGAAATTCAAGGAATTATCGTGGTGGTCGCTCTAATTTCATCCCTGGCAAGAAAGTTCCCTGCCAAATCTGTCAATAATTTGGTCATGAGGCATTTGATTGCCCTCAGCGTATGAATCCCCATTTCTCCACTCATTCTTCTCCCTCTGCTATGGTTGCCGGTACAAATGCATCATCTCCGACTTGGCTTATTGATTCTGGAGCAAGTACTCACATGACCAACTCGCATACCAATCTTCAAAATCCAGAAACATATACAGGCCCAGACCAAGTTTACATTGGAGATGGCAAAGGTTTGCCCATTCTCCACTCTGGATCTTCTTCCTTATCTACTCCTCATTACAATTTTAAGCTTAGCAATGTGTTACATGTTCCTGATTTAAAACATAATTTGTTGTCTGCCAATCAATTTCTTATTGACAATTGGTGTTCTCTGCATCTCTATCCCTTCCACTACACTGTGAAGGATATTTCTTCGGGGAATATGCTATTTAAAGGACCAGTGAGAAATGGCTTTTATCGTCTCCAAGCTACTAACTCTGATTCTCTGCCTGCTCAAGCTCATGCCTTAGCTGCAACAGTTAATGCCTCAAAGCATGTTTGGCATCAAAGGCTTGGTCATATATCTACAAAAATACTAGCTAAGCTGCAATCTCAGTTGTGCATTTCTGTTTCTGATAGTAAACACACCACTTTCTGTAATGGCTGTGCAGTCAGTAAAAGCTCTAAGCTTCCTTTTGTATCTGTGCAATGTCGCACAAGGAAACCTTTAGAAATCATTCATACAGATGTTTGGGGGCCAGCATCTGTTTCTTCTTTACATCATCATCGCTTCTATGTCATTTTTGTTGACGATTTCACAAAATATTGTTGGTTCTTTCCTATGCAATATAAATCTGACGTTTACAAAATTTTTGTGCAATTTAAAGCTCACGTTGAGAACATGCTGTGCACCAAAATTTTAACTCTGAGATCTGACTCTGGTGGTGAATATTTGAGCTCTCAATTATCTCAGTTTCTTGCTGCTCATGGTATTACTCACCAACTAAGCTGCCCTCACACTCCAGAACAAAATGGCTGTTCTGAGCGCAAGCATCGACACTTAGTTGAAACAGCAAGAACTTTACTCACAGTCTCTCAAGTTCCACACCTGTATTGGGATCATGCTTTTGCCACTGCAGTCTACTTAATCAATCGAATGCCTACTGCTTCCAAGGTTTCTCCGTGGGAGTTGTTGTTCCACAGATCTCCATCATATCACACCTTGAAAATATTTGGTTGTAGTTGTTTTCCCTGGTTGCAGCCTTACTCTTCATCAAAGTTGGATCCTAAAAGCAAGCAGTGCGTTTTTTTGGGGTACAGTCTCAATCACAAAGGTTACAAATGTCTCGATCTTCAATCCAACATGATCTATGTGTCACGCCATGTTGTATTTGATGAATCCAGCTTCCCCTGTCACAAGCAAGCTCCTCCAGCTCCTTCTCTCACAGCATCATCTAGTGTGCAGCTCAATTCATGTATTCCAACTCCATTAATTTTTTCTCCAACTACAATTGCACAACCTGCTCCTCCATCAGTGCCTTCTTCAGCGGTGCCTACTTCAAATGCACAACCTACTTCCTCAGAACTGCCTCATTCAGCAGTACCCACTTCAGCAGTCATGACTACCTTTCCTGAGCATGTTTCAGAAGTATTACCTTCATCACTCAGTGTACATTCACCATCATCTCATCCTCATCCCGAGCCAATAACTACCACAAACAATATTCATCCCATGAAAACCAGATCCAAATCAGGCATCTCTAAGCCCAAAGCACTCACTGCAACTAAGCATCATCTCCCTTCTCACCTTTCTCCTGATTATATTCCCAACACCTATCTTCAGGCCTCCAAACATCCCCACTGGGTTCAAGCTATGAAGGATGAATTCCTTGCTCTCCAACAAACAGGCACCTGGTCTCTAGTCCCTTCATCTTCATCCAGCAATATAGTGGGCTGCAAATGGGTTTTTCGCATAAAACGAAAACCTGATGGCACAATTGATCGGTACAAGGCCCGTCTAGTGGCTAAGGGTTTCCATCAGCAAGAGGGTCTGGACTATACTGAAACGTTTAGTCCAGTTGCTAAACCTGTCACTATCCGACTCCTTCTCACATTGGCAGCTCAATATGACTGGTTTTTAAATCAATTGGATGTCAGCAATGCCTTCTTACATGGCAACCTCACAGAACAAGTGTTCATGCATCAGCCACCTGGCTTTGAAGATCCTATTCACCCTCAGCACATCTGCCATCTTAAGAAGTCCTTGTATGGCCTCAAACAAGCTCCCCGAGCTTGGTATGAGAAACTCCATGGTGCTTTAACATCCTTGGGCTTCACTGGCTCTCAGTCCGATCACTCTTTATTTGTTAAATCTGATCCCATGGTCTTTATCTTAGTCTATGTTGATGACATAATTGTCACTGGTCCATCTTCTTCTGCCTGTACTCATGTGATCAATCAACTTCGTGCTCTATTTCCTATTAAGGATTTAGGAGCCCTTCACCACTTCCTTGGCATTGAAGTAAAACGATCATCCAAAGGTATCTACATCTCCCAAACCAAATATATACTTGACTTGCTGAAGAAAGCCCATATGGATGGTGCTAAACCATGTGTCACTCCCCTGAGTACATCCAAACTCGATCATTCATCACCCTTACTGACAGACTCTGCCGAATATAGATCTCTGGTCGGAGCTCTTCAATACCTCACCTGGACCCGGCCAGACCTGTCTTATGCTGTGAATCTCGTTTGCCAATTTATGCACAGCCCTCGCCAATCTCATCTCCAAGCTGTTAAAAGAATCTTCAGGTACCTAAAAGGTTCTGTTGATATGGGATTATGGTTCCCCAAAAGCTCTACTTCCCCAGCTCTTACGGCCTTCTCCGATGCCGATTGGGCAGGGTGTTCTCTTGACAGAAAATCCACAGGAGGTTTTTGCATATTTCTTGGATCATCCATTATCAGTTGGAGTGCTAAAAAGCAACCAACTGTTGCTCGCTCTTCCACTGAAGCAGAGTATCGATCCCTTGCCAACACTGCTGCCGAGCTTACCTGGATCTGCAAACTGCTAACTGATATTGGTTATCACTCTCCTACTAGTCCAACACTGTGGTGTGACAATATTTCTGCTCTGTCCTTGGCCAAAAATCCATTGTTTCACGCTCGCACCAAGCACGTTGAGATCGATTACCACTACATTCGGGAAAAAGTCTTAGCCAAAGAAATTTCTGTTCACTACATATCCACGCAACTTCAACTTGCTGATATCTGCACTAAAGCTCTTCCTAAGGACAGATTTCAATTCTTGCGCTCCAAACTCTCACTTCGATCTCCTCAGCTCAGTTTGAGGGGGGATGTTAAGAGTAATTATGTAAATGATTTAGCTGAATAATGTTTAGAGAATTAGTTGGATGTAAATCTGTTTTGTTTGTTTTCTTTGTTCAGTTGTACAGCTGTTAGTTAGTTAAGGTTAGTAGTGGCACATGTGAATGATGTGTATATATATACAGCTGCCTTGTAATAATTCTTATTCAATGAAAAGTAAATTCTTTTCCAAACATTTGGAACAAAAATCGATACATTAATGTGAGTCCATACACCACGTGTCGTATAGTAGTAGAAAGACACTAAAAAAATCTTCAACAATAAAAAAACAAACGAAAAAAAACCCCTAAATAGAAGCAGCAAAAGGCCGCCTCCACCACCAGCGCATCCTTTGCAAAGGAAAACATTGCCTCAATCTAAAATGAGCACCCAAACCAAAAACTAAATCTGAGAGTGTTGAGCAAAATCAATCCACCAAGAAACACAACATCCACAACCACACCTGCAAGGAAGGTCACAAAACGTAACAGAAGGAGGGAGAGGGCAAATGGGGTGTTAAAGGCTAATAATTAGTTTGGAATTAAGTTGCAATCTCACGTTATGCACATGATTTATTTTGTGGGTCAGACGAAGAAATGCAGTGAAAGAAACATGATCTTTTGTGTATGAGTGGGCATCCCTTCTTGTCTTGGGTTATTGCTCTCTTTTTACTTGGGTTGTCGCTATCTTTTTACTTGGGTCTATCTACTCTTTTATGTTTTGCTTTGCTTGTGCAAGGTTTTGTGTTTGGTTTGGATTTAGGCCCATTTATCACAATTTGTAATTTCTCCATTTCTCTTTTTTTGAACAAAGAAAAGCTAATGTTATTTACATGAAAGAAAGATGGAATAGTATCCCTTATTCATCCATAGTTTAGAAGATTAATGCAAATGACAAATCTCATTCTGAATCAAATAATAGCATTTAACACTTGGCAATTCAGGTTTATTTCTATGTGCAATCTAGTTCCACAACTTTCTCTTCCATTATAAAGAGGATTATGTGTTTAGCCGTTAGGCAGGTGCATCTATTAAGTATGGTCGATGCAGGTAACAGATCTATCCATATACAACTATACGCTATGACAATTGATAAATCAAACTTACGACCTTTCATAAACAAGCAGCTTAAATGGAGGTAAAGATAGACATTTATCTAGCTATACTTTTCATCATCATCTGTACCAAGGTTCTAAAAGACGCTAGGCACTAGTTGGGCGGTGGGCTGGGGCCTAGCGCCTAGGTAGCTAGGCGGGCGCCTAGGCGGATTTAATTAAATCTATTATATTTCATGTAAATAAGTGTCTATTTATACCAGTGTTCAAAAATGCGGCCTAGGCAACCGCCTAGGCGCTGGGCGGTGGTTCGCCGCTGCGATTAAACCAAAATCGTCGAAGAAATCGGAAAGGGTATTAGGCGGTGCCTAGACGGGCGCTGGGTGGGCTAGGTTGCCTCGGCGACCGCTAGGCGGCTTTGATGGTAAGTCGATTACAACGTCGTTCTTCTGCTGTGGTAATGAGGTTGGACGATTAAGAGACCATCCCGACGAGTTTCAATCTGCAATTGTAGAGAAAACGAAGTGAGACGATTTGGCTGGGATGAGAGCGATAGACAGCGATCTGCAATTAAAGGGTAAAGATGTGGGACGAGATAGTGGATCTGCAATTGCAAGGTAAAGAAAAAAGAAGAGGGACTGCTTGGCTGGGGAAAGGGAGAGAGAGAGACAGACAGAGAGATAAAGAGAGAGAGAGAAAGAGAGAGAGAGAGAGAGAGAGAGAGAGGGGTAGAGGCATCTGCAATTGCAGAGAAATGGGGCGGCTGTGCAATTTTGCAATTAGAGTTAGGGTTTATTTTGGTTAGCGATCTACAATTAAATGGAGCAGTATAGGTATTTGCAATTAGAGTTGGAGTTTATTTTGGTTAGGAACTTAGGTGACATTTCTTTAAAACAAGGCCCAATTTATTTTTAATGAAAAACAAAGGCCCAGTTCATTTTTAATGAAAAATAAAGGCCCAACAATGATTAAAATAAATGGGCTGATTATATGTTACAAAATCAACATAAAAAGTCCTAAAGTTTTACACATATACTTAAATCCGCCTCGGCCGCCTAGGCGCTAGGCCCTAGCCTGCCGCCCGACTAGCGCCTAGTGTTTTTTAGAACCTTGATTTATATATATAATTTCATCATAAATTACAAAATATAATAACATATATATTATGAGCTATTGGAACATAATGAAAACATGGGAAATAAGCATATAATATGTGTTCATTTGAGTATTCAACTAATTTCTTACAATTTATTGAAAAAAAATAAAATGTAAAATGAAAGTTATCCATATTCTATCTAAGTGAGTCGCAACCTAGGCGGGTCTTGGCCAGCTAGACTGGTGCCTAGGCGATCTAGGTGGGCTCCTCAGTAGGTCAAGGCGACCTTTCTTAATTTTCAAACACCTAGACTTTAATCGGGACGGTGACCAACCGCTAGTGCCTAGGCAAGGCTTAGGCGGCGCTAGGCGGGGATTTTTAGAACAGTGATCTGTATAATGATTCCAATACAGGTTCAGGAGAGCTGATCAGCTGGTTTCTGAATCTTCGTCCTCAGGCAACACGACGACCTTCGACAGACCAACTGAACCTGGAACTACTGCCATCCCAAGATACTGCTGTACAACCAAGACCGAAGCTGTAGTTGTGAAATCTGGAGAGGTCAACAAGCTACCTACGGGCCCCAGCTCCGGACAGTCTCCCTTGATATTCAAGGCAGCAGCTACTTGACCTTCGGGCCTTCTACCAACCAGAAACAGATTGCATCGGTTAAACTCACGTATCAAATCAGCAGTTTCTGCAGCATTTCTCACTGCCCTCTCCTCATATTTGATTGAGCTGTCATTTGGAACCTTCTTCAATTCAGCAATGAACTTCTCGTTCACTGACCCTGCTGAAGTGTTGGAGCCCTCGTTTATGTCCACTTGGACTATCTCTCGCTGAAGTTCAGGACTTGCTAAGAAGTGGACGACGGTTAAATTGTTACCCGGGTGCTCAGCCATTCGCATCCCATAAGCAAGGGCCTCATGATCATCACTACCCCCGAAGAATAGGACAACTATGCTTGAAGAAACATTGCTGGCAGATACATGGGTGCTTCCACCAAGGCCACGGTCCACCATGATCCCCACTGAACATGGCGCATGCTCAAGAACCCTTTGGTTGACCCCTCTGTATTCAGTTCGAGTTGTCACCAATACCCCATCCAACCTCTGGTGCTTGTGGAATGGGACAATAATAATTGCTGCCCTTTTCCTTTCAGCCATTGCACAGATGTCCTCATGCATGCTAGAAACGGAAGAGATTGCTGTCATTGGACGGATAGCCACTCGACTCAGCTGCTCAAACGTTTCAAAAGCCACAACTAATTGATTATTACCTGAATCCGTCACCTTGTTCCAAAAGGGTAGCCCATTTCTTCTCGCCTTGTGAACCATCAGAATCGCAGAAGATCTCTCATTAAGCTCCATAAGATGCATTGCATAGACACAAAGTCGTTCCTTCTTTCCAGTCCCACGAGAAGCCTCGATGAGATTGATCATTGTGGGGAGGTTCCTTGTACCGTGGAAACAGGTCAAAATCTGGAGCTCAGTGTTTGGATCTTTCCTTTCAATTGTTCGGTACTTATAATCAGATGTACTCTTTCTTTTAGCTGGCTTGTATACTGCCATTACTACAGGTGTCGTAATGAAGGTTGTGAAGATAGCCATGAGAACCATGATAGCAAACGTTTGATCATTCAAAACCTGCAATAACAGAAAGCTAGCACCTTAAGTTACATGTGTAAACAAAAAATTACAGAGGAAGCCTTGAGAATCCCATTAAAATTGGAAAATGCTTAATTTTACCTTTCTCTCTCTACCGATGTTAAGGACAATGAGCTCCACCAACCCTTTAGTATTCATGAGGAACCCGAGTGCCAGAGCCTCTTGAAAAGGCAGCCGGCAGAGGAGGGAAACAGCTACTGTGCCAAAGACCTTTCCGAAACAGGCCGTTGAAATGACCAAAACGAGGAGGCCCCACGACTGAGCTCCATGAATTGTAGCTATATCAGTCTTCAATCCACTAGAGACAAAGTACAATGGGAGGAATAGACCAGATACAAGATCCTCAACTTTTTCAACAAGAGCACCTGCAAATGGCCCTTCCTTTGGGACAATGATTCCGAGCACAAAAGCTCCAAATAGGGCATGAATTCCAATAGTATCAGTGACAAACCCAGCTGCCAAAACTGCAACTAAAGTAGCACATACATACAATTCTTCTACTGGTTCACCTTCGGGACAGCGCTGTGCCATCCATTTAAAGATTGGTCGAACGAAAAATACACAACTGAGGACAAAAGCACACCCACACAACAATACCCATAGCGAAACCAGGGGAGAACGGCCAGTGCCAGAGAGGGAAATGGCAAGAGCAAGAAGAATCCACGCAGCCACATCATTGATCGCGGCTGCTGACATGGCCATTCGGCCAATATCAGTGGTTAAAAGCTTGAGCTCAGCCAAAATACGAGCCAGAACAGGGAAGGCAGTTATAGAAAGAGCCACTCCCATGAAAACAAGAAATGGTGGTCCATCTACACCTTTAGAAATAGTTTCTTTGAGGGCAAACGATGTACCAATTCCTAAAACAAAAGGTAAGGTAATTCCTGCAAGTGCAATGCAGAGAGCCTTCTTTCCAGTGCGGCGGATGGACTTAGGATCCAACTCCAAGCCCACTATGAACAGAAAGAAGAGAAGACCAAGATTGGCTAAAGTATCCAACACTGTGAGACTTCTTTTTGGAAATATTGCTTCGATATAGTCTTTGTTGTGACCAAGAGCTGAAGGGCCAAGTAATATTCCACCCTGAAAAAAAAGAAATACTAAGTTAAACTCTCTCCTATGCACGAGGATGTGCAGATATTTGTTTACTTCCAATAAACGTTAATAGAACAAAATATTATGTTATTTTTCAATCTCCTTTTTGGAAACGAGGAATTATTATTGTTTGAATGGACATATGGTTTTACTTCAAAGGCCACTGAAAACATCTGTCTTTCTGACGAGAAGTTGCCAATGAAAGCACCAATATCTATTAACTCCCACAACATATTGTTTGGAAATGCATAGCTCCTCTTAGTCACTTGTAGCGGTGCATGATAGTTCTCCTCTCTCACTCTCACTCTCTCACTCTCTCTCTCTCTCTCTCTCTCTCTCTATGTGTGTGTGTGTGTCTCTCTCTCAGTGATAACATCATTTGCATATTCAAAAAAAGGATTTGCAAAAAAATATTCAACCAAAGGAAAAGAGAGAAGGGGTAAGATTTCCACACATATAAATTTGATAATACATCATGATACGATAAATTGACTATCATTTTGAAGGCCATCATATAGCATATACAGAAAACAAAAAGCATATATACTTACCACAATCTCTGCAATCACACGAGGCTGTCTTAGTGGTCGAAGAAGATAAGCAAGAATCCGTGTAAGTGTAACCACAAGGCATATCTGTAAGATGGCAAGAGGGAGAGCATAATCCAGAGGATTATCACCCTGAAAGACCCCATTAGATGTTGCTTTCATCGGTGCTGGACATGCAGTTGCAACTGTGGTATTTGTAGCCATTTTGCACCAGCAAAAGACAAGGAACTAAAGAGTCTGAGTTAAATTCCTGCATAATGTGATATACATGTATAAGCATAGTTATCCTCCAATAAAATAGTTATCACCAAAGTTTTCAAGTCATTTTCATTAGTTTTCCTTAAAAATATAGCTTCCAAACTCAATACCACCCAAAACAAAGAAAAAAAGGAAAAACGGAAGCGATTACAGTTCAGAATGGTTTCTGTCGAGTGACTACTCTAAATCGTTTCTGTCCGTGTGTAAATGATTCATGGAAGAGCGATGTCTTTGTTCACATTTTCTTTTATTCAAAATTCAAATCATCACATTTTTTACCAAAAAAAAGAGCGATTCGGGTCAGAGTTTCCAGAAAGGCTCACAGGAATCCTGGGCTATATTTGGATATCCGTGTTCAACGTACGACTTTATGTAATCAACCAGAAACTAGATTAAACAAATCCGAAACCATAACCTAAGACGAACTAATTCGGATTAAGGGCAGGATTAACTAACTCGTGTGAGTAAAACATACGTACAATACTTGTGTTGGGCTGTTGAATATTCAAGAAAAAGATGGTGTGAAAAGTCTCTGGCCGTGTGGAAACTAGCTACATCATGACAGTGAACGTCCATTAATATGCCAGCAACTTGTTTAATATTTATAAATTGAGACCACAAAAGCTAGTCCTAAAAGGTTAGCTTGAATCAACTTCCCTCTTTTTGCTTCTTCGACCTAGCTTTTAGGAAAACGTGTGTGACTGACCCAGATCTGACTAATCGTGGATATAAAAATCAGAATTTTTTTCTATGTTGGACCACAATTCACTATCTCAGCAATTATCGTCGCAACTCCCCCCCCCCCCCCTTCGTTAGGCTTTTTGTTCCTTATTTTTTAGCTAACATAAGAAAACAAAGAGAAAATAAAAAGCAACACAAAAAAATAAAAATTAAATAATGAACCCTAGGAAACCACCATAAGCTGTGGTGAACCTGCATTGTTAAAGGTTGGGTTCCAAAAGACAATAATGCCCTACACCACCCATCAAATTTACCCTCTCTAAAATTTCAATAATATTCCAACAAGTTACCTTTTTGTAGAGTTCAGCTCAAAGGCTAAAACTGTCTACTAATTTCCAGAATTTTTTTTTTTCTCCAAGATACAGATAATGTTGGTTTCTCTTCGAGTCAGCCAACAATCATTAATATTTCAAGCATTTGTAGACACAAAAGAGAGAAAAATACATTTATTTTCAGAATACCCACAAGAATTATGAAATAAATAAAAAAAATAAAAAAAAATGAGCTTGGGAATTAATGTAATATCAGGTCCTATGTTTAACAATTACTACATGGGATAAAAGAAGTGACAATAAATAAAAATTTAGCATTTAGGCATTGGAAATGTGTACTTACACGTTGTGTAAACTTGCACTTCCCTTCTCTTCCTTTCCCCTGAGATTTTCTGGGAAACCAAGCAGAATTTTGCATAAAAACAGAGTAGAAAAAGAGGGAAAATCAGAGCCGCCACAGAATTTCTCTATAAATTCTGAAAAAAGACTGTGTCCTTAGAGAGTCTATGACACATTCTATCTTCATTTCTACCAAAAAAGGCAGAGTTCTGGGTAATTAGCTATGGACTTTCAAGAAAAGGGTAGAGAAAGAAATGGGGGTGTTTTGTTGCTGAGAAAATTTGCAGAGATTGGGACAGGGGAGGGGAAACGGAGTCGAAAGTGTGATGCCAACTGGTTTGGGACGGGACCTCCCCAAGTCTATTATATATATATATATATATATACAAATCTTTTATATACAAAGCCCGAGGCTCAATTTGGTGTCACCGGCTTCGACAAAATAATTGAACCAAACTGACCCTCAGCCCAAAAAAATCAAAAGCAAGAAAAATGAATGCATAAAATAATTCAAGGGTAATTTTGTAAATTTATTTTATTTTTGAATAATGCTCTGCCTGTTCTACAGTCCACACCTCTCGACCCAGTTTCATTCCTACCTTCTTCACCCGTTTTCGGATTAGGTTTCTTTATCTCTCAAGCCCTATTTTTTCTCTCTTTCGGATCTCATCTCTCTACTCGCGCCGATCAGACAGAAGAAAAGGTGAATAGTGTTTTAGTGTCACTAAAACTTCAACAAAAATAATTAGACAAAATTGCTTCCAAAACAAAAAATTTCAAAGGCATCGCAAAATAATGAATCAAATAATTACCTCACAAAAAACTTCGAAGGCATCTCTCTTAATAGTATTTTTTTAATAATTAATTATTTTGTCTTTTTTTTAATTAGTACCTCACAATATGCTAACAATAATGTGATTCAATTTATCTATTTTTAAACACGTTCAAAACATCTTAAGAGACGTGTAATGCCAATTATAAATAAAATCATTCGCACGCGGATAATAATGTGATTAAATTAGTTGTCAAATGATTTTTTTTTTTGTAACAAACGATATTATCTATACTAAGGGGGAGGGAGGTAGGCTTAGCCTGACAATGGGCTAGCAACAATGTGATTCTATCAGTTGTTTATTAAATATTATTATTTTTTATTTTAAACACGTTCAAAACATCTTAAGAGGCGTGTAATGCCAATTATAAAAAAAAATCTTTCGCCCTCGGATAATAATGTGATTAAATTAGTTCTCAAATGATTTTTTTTTTAACAAACGATTTAATCTATAGTAAAGGGGGGTGGGCTTAGCTTCACAATGAGCTAGCAATAATGTGATTCAATCAATTGTTTATTAAATATTATTTCTCTCTATTATTAATGTAAATTCTATATAGACCGATTTTATTCTGTGAATTCAGTTGCTTTAATTGGTTTATGAGATGTTTCTTCTAGCATGATCTAAGATTATTCATTTACTTTAAATATTTGACTTTCCTTTTGTCAATTTACACATATATATACATATAAAACGTGTAAATCACGCGTAGCACGTCATGATTCAAAAAATGTGCGACGCATCTTCTAAAAATTCAATTTTGCCCATTGGGGTGTCCATAATCTTTAAGGACATTATCGTAAAACAACCATGACAAAAATGGATTATTAGAGCAAGTCCACTCCTAAAAAATGAGTTGGCCTAAAATCCATTTAATCCACCCAAATTAATAGTAATTGACTTAATTGAACAGTAATTGGCCAAGTGCATCTCCATCCCTAAAAAATGAGCTGGCCCAAAGTCTAGTCAATTCGTATTAAAATATTTTAATTTTTTTTATAAAATAATAATAAAAAGAATTTCGGATAGAATTTTTAACTAATCTTGTCACCCCACGCGTCATTTTTCAAAAATACAATTTTTGTAGAAGATGGTTAATAAAGAATTACTCTCTGACAAAATATAATAAAGAATTAATCACCTTTGTTTATTTATTTATTTTTTTTAATTTATGGAAAAGTAAATTTAATTAAAGAGGGAAACCTTTTGTACAACGTTTAGTACAATCAAACAAATAAACATTTCAAGCAATAGTGAGTAAGGACCCATCCAAAATGTAAGTGTCCTGTATCGAGTAACCAACACTAGTAATGACATCGACAAGAAAATAGGTATTGTAAGCGTTTAAAAAAATATTTATATTTACTATCAAAGGCAAGTAGTTATACCAATAAGAAATAAATGCAAGATTATGGTTTAAATTGAAATTGCATAAATGTTGAGTTAAACAAAAAAGTAGCCCCATTACGTATTATTGCTAGCCTATTGTGAGGTTAAGTCCACTCCCTCCTTCTTTAGTGTAGATAATATCGTTTGTGGGCAAGTAGCCCTTTTGCCAGAGTGGTGAAAATGTGTTGAGCCCTTACATAACGGCATGGGTTCAAAATCCGTTGGTGGCTAATCTAACATCTATCTAATAAAACCTATCGTTTGACAAAAATAAAAAATTAAAAAAAATTAAAAAAAAATCGTTTCTGCCAAAAACAAAAACAAAAAAGTAGGCCCGTTACACAAGCTAAAAAAAACCATAATTTTACAATTACAAACTCATCATGAAAACAAATCAAACCCATCGTGTGGGTATTTTTTAACAAGGCTTATTTATTTTTACGTTTTTTAATTGTCTATGATATTTTTCAAACAACATATTGTTTTTACTAGGATGCAATTCTTTTTTGAGGTGTGATATCCACACACTCCTTTTTACTTCTCTCACACCTTTTTGGTTTTCGACCGTCGGATCGGATGAATTGAAGAAGATCAACGGACAGAAATTAACAAGGGGCGTGTGAGAAGTAAAAAGAGGTGTGTGGATAGCACACCCCTTCTTTTTTATGATATTCATATTGGCTTTTGGATAGTTTTTTTACATTTTTTTTTAAACAAAGTGACTGAGTGACACACCCAGAACTAAAATCAAGGTGTGCTGGTGTGACAATGTGGTGTCGGCTAGCACAGCTCGATTCGGAGTCTTAGTGGACATTCAGGGTCGGGGTGTGTCACTGATAGCCGGATAAAAGAGAAATTACAAAATAATGTAGCGCGGTTGAGAGACCCTAGAAATATCAAAAAATAATAATTCCTTACAAGAAGATGGAGCTTACTCAAAGTAGATCGGACTCAAAGGATGAGAGAGGCCTAGGTTGGCCAACTCATCCGCTACAAAATTCATTTCACGATAGATATGCCGAATATTACGTTCTTAGTCATGTGGTAACATCGCACGACAGGCTTAAATCAATTCAGCAATAGAATGATTGTTAGCAGCACCATGTGATATCAACTAGATAACAATTGTAGGATCATACTCCATCAAAAGGCACTGAATACCTTTATTCCAAGAAAGTTGTAAACCCAAAAAGATGCCCCAAATTTTAGCGTTGAGAATCTAACCACACCTAAGATTAACACAAAAACCAGCATCCCAAGCTCCAAAAGAGTTCTTAAGAACACTACCTGCTCTAAACAAATTAAGAGGGCCTTTTCTGCAACCAACCACATTTAGTTTAAACCACCCCTTTGGAGGCAGTTCCAAATGAAGGAAAGCAAGGGTTCTAGGTACCTTATGAGAAGTAATAATATTTGCTTGCAGCCATTCACGACAATAAGAGAGAATAATAATTTTGAGATCACTTGGGAAGACAAAATCACTTTAAAAAAAATGAAACTAGTTGATATCAAGATTATATAATAATCCAGGGGGAGAGACCGAGAGAGTTCAGTTTTGAACACCACACGACCCATTATTATAATTAACTTGGCTCAAATGTAGGAGTTTCTCCTTAATTTATTACATGGCCAATTTACAGAACTTTATGCTTATTAATCAAAATCGTTCATATTATCAAACATTTTATAAAAGTGATTTCTGCAAAAAGAGAATAAAGGAAAACTAATGAAAATGACTTGAAAACTTTGAGTTTTAACGATAAGGACAAAATAAAGGATAAAGTGAATAGTACCAGGTTTGACTTTTTAGTGTAAAAATGTGGTTTTTCGTTAAGTGAACAGTACCGAAGGCTTTTCACTAAAACTCCCAAAGAATAAAGTATGAGTTGTTTAGTCATCAAACTGTAAAAAAAAACAAATAGACAAATTCTGTAAAAGCAATAATAACCGTCTATTCTATTTGTTACAATTGATTGACTAAGTAACCTTCGTTTTAAGTTTTTTTTTGCAGAGATAATCTTTTTATAAAACTTTATAATTACAACAGTTCCGATTATAAAACGAAATTTCGTAAATCAGCTACTAAGTGAATTGAGGACCAAGCATTGATCTATTTTACATGAGTTTGATAAATATCTAAGTATTGGCCAGTATGCAATTAAATTATCAAACATCATATGGAATTATTCTAGTTTGTTATTTTTTTTAATTAAAAGACGGCATTTTGTATCTCATTAAAGGCCAAAAGGCTAACTTGTCATAAGCAAGACAAAATCTTGTCCAAAATCTTGGAATTGGATCCTCTCTTGAGCTTGGAGAAATTTTTTAGTGTGACTGTCACACGAGGTGGTACACCACGTGTCTCTATAGAAATTGTGGATTATGTGTGTTAAAAGGTTAATAACTTCAAAATTCAAATTTTCCACGACTTGCATAAAACACATGGTGTACCATCTATGTTCCCGGCACAACTAAAAATTTCTCCTGAACTTGGGCTCAGGAGCCTCCTGACCAACACACAAGGGCTGTTGAATTTTGATCGAACGGCTACAAATAGCAGGCCTATCTAAAAGTTATAATTTGTAGTTGTTGGATCAAAATCCAACTGCCCTTATGTGTTGGTCAAGAAACCCATGAACCCAAGCTCAGGAGAGGATCCAATTCCCAAAATCTTAACATTGAGAACCTAATCATCTATGTTAAATATTCGGTAGACCCTACCTGATTCACCTAGTTATTTTCTAATTGGGCACTGTGAACGAATTATAAACTCCAAGGTCAATGATACGTAGCTGGGTTGGCATGGGACAAAGTCGTGCTTGGTCCCTTAGCATAAGCACATTCACAAAAAAAAATTCGTCCGATTTGGTTATGCAATTAAAACTCGAGGAAGTTTAGGCTCTCTAAGAAATGACAAGTGCGTGGATAATCAGTCAAAACAAAATTCCTAGCTAGGAAGGCGAATCTAGATTCACATTGGCATTAAAGTAAAAGTTATACATGCGTAACGATATTGCTTGATAGAATTTGAACATATGATTTTCTTCAAGTGGGGTGCTACTAGATCAATGACCATAACATAAATATATATTGTTTCCATAGGCAACATTTGTATACCAGTTATATATGTAGCCATCTTTTTAGATATACATCATGTTTTTAATGAGGTGTAACAATTTATAACAATTACAACTAGACGAGAGAAATTGATGGCAATGTAAGAGGAACTAAATTTGTCATCTATATCTGTAGATATATTATATTCCACGTGATTAGGCCAACTATAGGGAGATTTGAAAAAGAAAGCCAATCAGTAGATGATATCAAAGCTTTTAAACGTTTGGTGTTTATCATGAAACACGATCTTGTCCACTTTCTTAGGAAACGACTGATGATTTCACTAGAGAAATACAGTTCCTAATGAATGGCCAAACTGCATGTTTGCTTTGGTGCACAAATATTAAAAATACAGTAATATGATTTATATATTTTTTTAATAAGAAGCATATATCCTATAATTTCCTAGATTATGTGAGTCCTAAATGATCAGAAGCTCTTCAAAGCGGCTTTTCAGATTATTATTAAGAGCAATTTGAAAAATACGAAAGCCATAAGTACACGAAGTATTATTAGTTGATCAGTAATGTTGTTTACATACATATACATACAAGTTTCACCTCTATCAGAGAGTTTATCAATAAATGTGTCAAGTTGCGTGTACAAATAGAATTATTGTTGATTTTATAGCTAGCTCATATAATTTGCATCAGTCCCCTCACATGTATAAAGGGTCCCTCAAATAAATGACCCGGGTTGTCTATATTTTAAATCACCACTCAAAGATCATTTCTACAAGAACAAAAAATTATTAAAACATTCAATTATAAGGAGGAAAATAGACGAATAATTTGAGTGATTTTTACAAATTAGAGAGACATTTAAAGATAATTTTCGAAGGAATGCCCAAAAATTAGATAGTTTGGATCGTTAAAATATAATGATAGGCACTATAAAGTGTAACATCCCACATCGCCCAGGGGAGTGGATCATCTAAGCCTTATACATTCCCATCTCTACCTAGCACAAGGCCTTTTGAGAGCTCACTGGCTTCGGATTCCGTAGGAACTCCGAAGTTAAGCGAGAAAAGGGCTAGAGCATTCCCAGGATGGGTGATCCACTGAGAAACCTTATATGTATATTCACATCTCTGCCTAGCACGAGGCTTTTTGGGAGCTCACTGGCTTCGAGTTCCATCAGAACTCCGAAGTTAAGCGAGTTCGCACGAGAGCAATCCCAGGATGGGTGACCCATTAGGAAGTTCTCGTGTGAGTTCCCATAAACAAAACCGTGAGGGCGTGGTCGGGGTCCAAAGAGGACAATATCGTGCAACGGTGGAGTTGAGTCCGAGATGTGGTGGGGCACGGGCCGAGATGTGATAGTTTGGTATCAGAGCCAATCATTGGCCGGATGTGTGCCCGACGAGGACGTCAGGACCCTAATGGGGGTGGATTGTAACATCCCACATCGCCCAGGGGAGTGGATCCTCTAAGCCTTATATGTATATTCCTATCTCTACCTAGCACGAGGCCTTTTGGTAGCTCACTGGCTTCGAGTTCCATTGGAACTCCGAAGTTAAGTGAGTTCGCGCGAGAGCAATCCCAGGATGGGTGACCCATTGGGAAGTTCTCGTGTGAGTTCCCATAAACAAAACCGTGAGGGCGTGGTCGGGGCCCAAAGTGGACAATATCGTGCTACGGTGGAGTCGAGTCCGAGATGTGGTGGGGGTCCGGGTCGGGATGTGACAATTAATTGTAACATCCCACATCGCCCAGGGGAGTAGATCTTGTAAGCCTTATATGTATATTCCCATCTCTACCTAGCACGAGGCTTTTTGGGAGCTCACTGGCTTCGGGTTCCATCGGAACTCCGAAGTTAAGCGAGTTCAGGCGAGAGCATTCCCATGATGGGTGACCCACTGAGAAGTTCTTGTGTAAGTTCCCAGAAACAAAACCATGAGGGCGTGGTCGGGGCCCAAAGCGGACAATATATTGCTACAGTAGAGTCGAGCCCGGAATGTGGTGGGGGCCCGGGCCAGGATGTGACATAAAGCGTTCTTCAAATAACTTAATTGAGAGATCTCTCAGTTGAAGTTGATGACATACTATATTGTCAACTTATAATATGAGGATGTCCATTTTCAATAAAAAGAAACGATCTTATTGTTAGAGTCTATTGAGCAGCCCCTCTACAGAGAAGACCGGGTTCATAAGGAAGATCCTTACAAAGATGCCATCGAACCGTGAAGACTCATTACTATTTGCCGAAGGTTAAGGCTTTCTTAGAGAAGACGGGATACAACTTGAGGCAGTTTTCATTTATTTTAATATAATGGTAAGCCGGGTCAATCTGCTATTCAGTTAAAAAAACCCTTGAATTATACTTTCTTAACTTTTCGAATTGAAAAAAGCTAACGGACCATGCCCAACAAGACAAGGGACGGGCGAGGTCTCTGGTTCAAGTCTAGGATGGCCCAGCTACGCCAAGGAAAAGAATAGAAGAAGCATTTGACTCCTTCACACATGCTCCACTTGGCTCGGGGGATATAGTTGTTGCTAGAGCTCCGCTCTTGCAATTGGGTCGTTGCGATTACGGGTTGAATTTCTAATTGTCCAGGCTATTTTAATGTTATCTAATAATCTAAAATGTTTTTTTTATGCAACAATCTGAAATGTTCAATGTTTAGGGATTTCTTAACGAATATCATTTATGTTAGTTAAATAAATTAAAAAAAGATGTTTAACTCGTCAAATTGTAAGATAAACCATGTACATTAATCTAATGGAAAGCTGTTGCTACGTACCCCACGGCTGCATATAAAGTGGAACTTCCCTCAAGCATGCATTCATTGTCTAGCAATTGTAGCAACCAATAACTTATATATATGAAGCCTTTAAGGGAAGTGACTTTATTTTTTCTTATAAAAATGGAGATTAGTTGTGGGGTTCACATCACATCGAATTTTAACAATCCAAACCGTCTATTTTTCAAGTTGTACCTCATAGATCATTGAAATTAAGACTTTGAAATTAAGACTTTGTTTCACCAATCAGCATCAACACATTCTCAAAACCGTAATGTGATCTAGTTCAAAGTTTTCACGAATCCACGAGCTAAGCCGGCTTTGTCTTTTAGGTCAATCCACATGCTTTTTCTTTATGGCCGTTGTTGGTAGTTTAGGCGTATAAGTTAAATCATATCCTTAACATTCAACAAAAAGTAAACTTTGGCTGATCAGTTTTGACAATTCATGGTTTCAATTTGGATTAGGAGCTTATGTTGTTAAAGATGTATACGTATATCCTCATTTATATTTGGAGGATATGACGGAATGAGAATACGCACTAGAATTGTTGGTTTAAATATACATACCATAATATATATATATACACTCACGTTTTTACACATGTTTGACACGCATCTTAAAATAAAAGTATATCCTTTTCGGCCCTATTTTGTGTAACCTCAATTTTACCGTACACCCAGGGGAAGTCGAATCCCCGCTGCCTCCTTGAAAGAGAGATGTCCTAAACCGCTAGATGATGGGGGCAGACTTACATGACCGCCATAGTATCGTACATGGACGGTAGTTGCAGTCGGCGGCTCTCCTAGGGTTCCCTCATCTGGGATCCCTGGGGAAGAGAATCAAGTTGGCCCTTGCGAACAACTTGATGCACTATCTCCCTTCAACCCCTTGAGTTAAATGCGGCAAAAGGAAGAAAATTTCATGGACCGACCCCATCGTCTCCACCCCGTAGAAATAACTACGAGATCACTTCAAATCATTTTATCGACATAAGTGTTTTATATCGAAAAAAAATTCCAACTATTTGTTTTTAAACTATTTTTGTCTAAACTTATTAACTGACATAGTAGTAGAAAGAATACCATGTTGCATCTGAACTTCAAACGGTTTAGCTTTAACCCTGTTAATGGTTTACATTATTGGTTGATAGAGAATCAAAGTGGGCTATGCAAAATTATGCTCAATTTCATATGCGGTAATTCCGCGAAGATCTCTTCTTTAGTTAGGGAAGAATCCACACAAATCGGATTTTTTGAGGAACATATCGAAAGAGAATTGGTTAGACAATGTGTGGTTGTTAAACAAGGATCAACTTTTTAGCAAGGTACAAATTCAAATGGTTCTTGATTGTTTACATGAAGTTTTCGTATTTATACATGTATGTCGTCCTATGTTTATATTCGTCAAGTCTTTTATTCAATTAGATGTTAAATGCCAAATAAGTTATTGGGCGTTCTTTTAATGGTTTCAATACCTGTGGGATTATTAACAGTACCTTTGTTGGAGAATGTTAATAAATTCCAAAATTCATTTCGTCGTCCCGTAGCGACAACCGTCTTTTT
Source organism: Malus fusca (assembly GCA_035220775.1). Classification (NCBI taxonomy): domain Eukaryota; kingdom Viridiplantae; phylum Streptophyta; class Magnoliopsida; order Rosales; family Rosaceae; genus Malus; species Malus fusca. The sequence continues at coordinate 20,551,800 of CM069072.1, forward strand.
TATTGGTACTGTAGTAGCCCTTTGGTTGGGTATTAGAGCAACACTACCTATTGATAAGTCCTTAACTTTAGGTCTTCTTTTTTTTTAATTGATTCAACTGTGAAATAAAAAAAAAGTATATTATGATGTGTGTATCTAGAAGATTTAGTTTGTATGAATCGTTATTGGTTTAATACCAATAATGGCAGTTGTTTCAGTATGGTAAGGATACATATGTATCCGCGATTGAAAATTCATTAATGGTACATTTTTCCTATATTTCCCATACCATATCTGGTCTATGACGACAAAGAGATGCACGCATACATTGTTTTACATTCCATTTTGATACATGATACTAATTCAATGACATATCAATTAGATCTAGAATGAACAAAATTTTATTATTTTAGGTCTAAATTTTTATCTTTTTTTGTGAGTGAAGAAACCAACCATACTTTTGTATCCCCTTTCAAATGAAACCAAGAAATATAGGCATGCCTACCATCCACACTAGAATAAATGAAGTTTTTCGAGAAAACTTGCTAGTGGAGAAAGACCACCTAAGGATAAGAGACATAGGGCTAAAGAGAGAGCCAAACAAGGATCCTTTGTGTAACAAGCCTTGTTCTTTGGAAGATCTATCTCGTGTTTGGTACTGCATGGTTCCACAACGCAAGAACTCTTAATCATTCTCTTGAAGCCCATCCTTTTCTTCCACTCTGCACCATCGGATCACTAAGGTTGACTTTCGTCCTTGCTCGACAGGTGGGTCTTGCAATCAAGCTCCCTTCTGCCTTTGAACTCGAGGGCCAATCTCCATCTGGCCGGAGGAAACCTTTGCACCCCTCTGTTACCTTTTGGGAGGCCTACGCCTCATAGAAACTGTATACCTGAGATTGTCCTTTAGCCCGTGGGTCACGAGATTAGAATTCTAGCTTTTCCAAAGGGGTATCTCACTGATGGCTTGAATGCCCTGATGCGTTACAAAATTTCACTTTAGCCAATGATCAAATCAAAGGAATAATTGGAACTATTGTATCAGGCTTCTTCGTAACATTATCCATTATAAATGAATTTTCTAGCATTTGACTTTGTACCACCGAAAGGTCTGGTCACATACTAGTGAAACACAACGTTTGAATCTTTTTGGTAGAAAAGAAAGTAGTATTCATGATTATTCAGAATTTAATCGAATCATATATACGGGTCATTGTAATCTCATACTTCTTACTCTCCAAGCACGTTAAAAATTCGTCATAGAGTCGCTTCGCCGACTGGAACACTTAGAGGAGCTCTGGTGTCAATCACTTCTATTCCTCTCTTTAGACCATCGTGTACGAATAATCATTGAGTCCTCCTCTTTCAAACAACACATACAAAGAGACCCGCCAATAAAAAGCTAAGTAATTAGTGAACTTATGAGAGATGCTGAGAAGGAAATAAAGATATAAAATTCCTACCAAAATAACTGGACGTTCCAACCAATAAAAACCCTAATGAACCTAAAAAAATAATGAAGCCCAACAGAAATTACTTGTTTTTCAAGACCAGAGAAACCCTGGAATTAAAAATGGCAATCCTGAGCCAAATCCTATTTTATGAAAATAAACAAGGGTAAACCGAAAACAAAAAAAGGATAGGTGCAGAGACTCAATGGAAGCTGTTCTAACAAATGGAGTTGGTTGCATTATGTTAGTAAGGGAATCCTTCCATCGAAACTTTAGAAAGGATAAAGGATAAACCTACATACATACGTATAGTACTAAAATACTATCTCAAAATGATTAATGACGACCCAAATCTATATATTTTTTTTATATTTATATGACTTGTTGTGAATTGATTAAAATTTGAAAAAAAAGATCGAATATTCATTGATCAAACCATTCACTCCACCGTATACACTTTTCCCATGAGTGGATTATAAATTTCTTATGAGTCCTAATTGTTAGCTATTACCCATTATGGGGTAGAGATAAATGTGTAGAAGAAGGCAGTATATTGATAAAGATTTTTCAAAATCAAAAGAGCGATTGGATTGAAAAAATAAATGACTTCTAACCATCTTGTTACCCTAGAATGAACATATATCAATTAGATGGAAACTTTTATGAAGTTTATTTCTTTGCTACAACTGATAAAAATCGTTATTTTGAACGATACATGTGTAGAAAGCCTACCCTTTGTTTCTAGTATTTATTAACGAATTTGCTCCTTGTCTCAGATCTTGCAATTGTCCTTTATCCCCTAAATATCGAGACAATTTACATATAAAGTAAAGGATTTACTTGTTACTAATATAGTCTAGCATATGTTCTTCTTTAGATCCTTTGTTTCACTCCGACAGTATCATAAATTGAGTCAATGCAGATGAAATGAATACATTTCTATACTATTTATTTGGATTGGAAAAATAAATAAAAATAAAGAAGAGTTAAGTAAAACAGTCGCCTTCACAATATACCATGACCAAGAATGCGGTATTAAGTAATTCCCGAAATCCGGTAGAATAAAGAATATAAAATAGCAAAAAAAATTTGATCATACATAATTCCCAACAAAAATTTGTTGATTTTTAGAGCTTGATGTTGGTACAAGTTATCCCTTTCATCACCATTTTGTGGAAAATCATTAGGTGTGAATATGTAAACATCTGTAACTCGATTGGGGAAATAGTATCTCTCTCCAAAAAATCATTTTTTTTCCTGCCGCACAAAGAAAATATTTTGTTGCAAATGAACAAGATATTGAGATTTGAAAGTCAAAGAAATTATTTTATCTACTAATAGTGGACAAATTGGCGTATTACCAGGGCCTATTCTATAATGTACTTCAACGTTCCAACCATATGAACATTGAATTAAATTTAGAGTTTCTTTCTAGAAATGTATTCGTCTATTTTCTTCACTACAAATGAATATCTTAATGCTTTTGAATTTGTTTATTTTTTGGCAATGATGATTTAAGAGTGATGATGTACTAAAATATAGACGGTTCAGATTGTTGAAATACATCACCAAGTGAGTTCTACGAAAGGAGTGTCAGAATGTGTGTGAAAAATGTTTGTCCCCGAATTAGAGAAGTGTTATTGGCACCCCAAAAATCTCATTCTACACTCATCACAAGTGTATTTTTCTTTGGAGTGTAGAATGAGAATTTTAAAGTGCCAATAATAATTCCCCTAAATTATATATATGTATATGTACATGTATAGAATAATAATTTAATAAGACAGTAACCACGCATTTGAGCCCACTCCAGAATATTATCCGCTCATCCGAACTATTCAATTTTTAAATTTTCATTCAAGAATCATATCCAGAAAAGTTAGCCGCCTAGGATAGGTAGGTCAACAATTATATTGTCTTAGTTCGAGCATGTGAGATGAGGCGATTGAACTCCTTGGTTTCTTCATAAGGAAATTAGTTGGGCATTGATGGTGCTTTGCTCAAAGAAGCATGCAAAATTCCTATTATTGCAACTAAATATCTGTATTAATTAATGAAACTATTTTTGTCAACTAAAAGAGGGTGAAAAGACTACTTAGTCTTCTATCACACAAAAAAAAATGATGGGCAATCATGTAATTTCACAGGTTCAAATTTTACTGTTTTTTATTGAAGTCTCACCTATAAATGATGTTAAAATACCTCCAATATTAAAAAATAAAATAAAATAAAAAAACCAAAAACAAAAACCTCCCACTCCCCCCACATTCTCTCTCTCTCCCCCTCTCTCCTTCTCATTTTCTAAAAATAATGTGTTCATACACACAAAGTGTGTAGGCAAATGCTAGTATATATGGTGAGAACTTCCATCGCGCAATTGTTTTAATTAGACATTGCATCTTTTGGTAAAGAAATAATGTGCTTATGCTTCATGGCTTTCATGTTAGTTCAAGAAGATATTCATCAATATCTTACAGCTAATATATTATCTCAAGTGTGTATTCTCACTTCTCATTTCAACCCAAAAATGTAAATTCTCAATAAGATGTAGCTATTTCAACAACAAATGTAAGTATTTCAACCTAAATGTTTTGAAATTTCCACATTAACAACGAATAGATATATAAGGCATGAGTATCATTCTCATTCGTGTGTTCACTAATAATCAAGGATTTGAAAGGAATATGTATGATTCTCATTCATGTGTATACTAACAACCAATGAAAGAAAAATAAAGGATCTCTGTATCTCATGTTAGACATATTTTGAGTTGTCAATTAATTTGTAAACCAAGTTACTTAAGAGTCAAATAACTTGGCTTTTTAAAAACCCTAGCCGCTATTGCTTTTCTATCTCGTAGGAACCCCTCCAAATTCCCAACCTTCACCGCCGACTCCTTCCTCTGGTTGGAATCGGCCGGCTTTCCCTTGCTGCTACCCCTTTTCTTCTCCTCTCTAGGCCGTTACCCTTGCCATCTGGTCATCCTACTTCCCCCTCCACCCTTTTCTCTCCTACTGCAACTCAACTCGTTACCCATACTCTCACATCCTAGCCCAGGGCAAATCACTTCCCGAGCCCGCTCCACCACCGTAGCACGATATTGTCCGCTTTGGGCTTACCATTCCCTCACGGTTTTGTTTTTTGGAACTCACGAGCAACTTCCCAGTGGGTCACCCATCTTGAGAGTGCTCTAGCCTCCTTCTCGCTTAACTTCGGAGTTCCTACGGAACCCAAAGCCAGTGAGCTCCCAAAAGGCCTCGTGCTAGGTAGGGATGGGAATATACATTTAAGGATCACTCCCCTGGGCGATGTGGGATGTCACACATACCATCAAGTCATCCCTCTTCCCCTATCACGCTTTCCCTTCTCTGTTTTTTTTCCTGCGGTGCTTTTTTCGTTTTTCATTTTGGCTTTCTTTGAGCTTTGTCTCAGTTTGTTTGAGCTTTGTCTCAATTCTCTGAGTTTGTCTCATATCGAAACTTGTAGACACCTTCCTACTCCGATGCTTCATTCCGTCGTGAATCCACAATACCAACCACTGTTATTCAGCCCCGGGTGCTTCTCCTCGGTGACGTGCTTGGGTTTTGGGTGGTTGTTAAAGTGCTTTTTGCACTATTTGGTAGAATTATGGGAGCGCTCACAGCTCTGGTGGCTCGCTCACGCCCATTTTCCGTTGATCTGGTTGCTGCTTTTGGTTCGATTTTTTGTGGTGGTGGCCTTCTGATGGAGGCACGTCAGATTTGGTGGTGGTTGCTGGTTTCCTCTTTATTTTTAGGGTTTCTGTTGTCTTTTAGCTATGCCTTTTCGGCTTTGTATTGTATTTACTTTTTCCTGCTGGGCTTGTATTTCAGTTGTGAGATGCTTTTTGGGCTATCTTTTCCTTGTATTAGTCTCTTTGTTTAATGGAAAAGTATCTTAGTTTGTCCAAAAAAAAAAACTAACTTGGCTTCCAAGTTATTGATTCTCAATGTGATTTGTGGTTTGATTGAAAGATTCACAGAGCCTTGATTCTTTGGCTAATTATATGGAACCCTTATTTGGAATGACATATGGTACATGCCTCGGTAGGACAACAATTTGATTTAATAGTGGTTTAGTAATAGTCGGTTTTAGAGGAACCCTCATAACTATGTGTAGGATTTTCCATGCTCTCACAATAAGTGTTCTAATATGTGCTAAACCCTATTCATAGTAGGAACATATTGTTTGGAGAGAGTAGAATACATTCTTATGCATGCCCTGCTATACATACAAGTCAATTAATTGGGTTATTGTAGTTCAATTTATTGAATCTATGATCTGAATATCTTGTTGTGATTTCATAATATATTTTACATCTCGTACATGAATGTACCTAAAAAAATAAAAATATAAGATTACACGAAAGTGAATGTGATATATCCCATACTCGGTCTTTTGTATTATCACTTCTTCATATTCTCATAACCATATAGACTTGGGCATGGGTGGAATAGGAGACGTTGATTACTGGTGGATCACATGTTTCTATGGTTTTCCAACAGTTCATGATAGGTACAAATCTTGGCAACTGTTAGATGTGTTGCGGGAAAATGGGGACAAACCTTGGTTGTGCTTGGGCGACTTTAATGAGATTCTACAAGCTATCGAATATGAAGGGGGAAACCCTTGAAGAACATCTCAAATTGAGGGTTTTCAAGATAGTGTGCTGAGATGTAATTTAAATGACCTTGGTTTTGTTTGCAATAAATTTACTTGGTTTACTACTAGGGATGGGGGTATTAAGGTCAGACTAGATCGGGCAATGGCAAATCAAGTTTGGATTGACCGGTTTTCGAGATTCAAGGTATTTCATTTAAATAAAACCATATCGAATCATATTCCGATCTGGGTATGTTGGGATGGGCGGGTTTCGTCTAGGAGAAAGAAATTATTCCGCTATGAAAATTGGTGGAGCTCTCATGAGGGTTGCGGAGAGGTTGTCAATCAAGGATGGGCATGTGAGGTGCAGGGTGTTCCAATGTTTCAGATTACCGAAAAAATTAAAGCTACTTGGTTGAAGCAATCTCAGTGGACTAGACAAAATGAGCGACTGAGGCCTAATGAGATTAAGGAGATTGAGGATAAGCTTACAAGTCTTCTCGGTCAACCATTCACGGAGGAAACAACAAGGCAGAAAAAAGAGTTGACGGGTAAGCTCAATATGTTACTTGAACAAGAAGAAATGTTTTGGCGGCAACGCTTAAAGGAAAATTAGTTGAAATCGGGTGAACGTAACACAAGATATTTCCATCAGAAGGCTAATCGAAGACAAAGAAAAAACTTTTTGTATGGGCTTCAGGATGAGAACGGTGATTGGCATGATGATAAACGAGGAATGGAGAAGGTTGTGGTGGATTATTTCTCGAGGTTATTTGATACAAATGGGGGAGAGAGTATGGCTGCAGTACTTGAGAATATTACTTGCAACTATGTTGGTCCGCCCAAGGCTCATGCCACCCAACCCTTTTTAGCATTACAATTGGTTACACTTGGCCTTTCATACTTAAGCATTTTGGGTGTGCACCCTATGTGCCCATTGCACTGCTGCAATGTACTAATATGGGCCCTCATATAAGGATGTGAATCGTTGTTCAATCATGATTCTTTGTCAAGCTTTTTAGAGCCTTTGTCAGGTGATCTCTCTACTGCCATTTTGTAGATTGTCACTTTAATGAGACAGTCTTCTCGTTGTTAAAGGGAGATAAGAACGTCAATGTTCCTGAAAAATGACGCAAATTATTTGGACGTCCTCACTATGTCTCATCTCAAGCATTCATTTTACATATTGAAACAATCCGAGTGGATTTGGTATCCCGTTTAGGTGAGTATTTGATTAGTTAGGGATATATAAATAAACAATTACCTTGAGTATTCAAGTCATATTCCAAAATTGCTAGAGTTGTAGTCTATGTCAATGAAATGAATCTCAATTAGACTCCTAATGAGTTTGGGAAAACTACCTCGCACCTGAAGTTGGAGTTTGAAATGAAAGATCTTGGAAAAAATAGCTTCCACCTCGACCTAAAATTCAAGCATTGTTCTAACGGTAAGTCCACCTGTCGAACTACACCCAGAAGATGTTGATTTCGAGTATACCCATGGTTGTCCATACGCTGGATGCAAATGAGACCCCTGAAGAGGTTATGGAGCTCGAAGTTCCATATCTAAGTGCAATTGGCTTATATTGTACTTAACTCAACCCACTCGATTAGGCATCTTCTTCGTTGTTAATCTTTTGGCAAGAACAGCAACTACACGCCACCACTAAATTGGTGATGAAAGAAATTTTTTTGTTACTATGGATTTGAGCTTATTCTATCTTTATGCATCTCAAAATAGATCACACCCTCTCTGGATTTGAGCTTATTCTTCCTTGTTAGTTTACTGACGTCAATTACTTGTCTATACCACACAAGGTAAGTTTCCTATACGAATTATGTCTAACATTAGATATACCACAATATCTCATATGTCCACACAAGACCTTAGTTGCGACATCATTGAACCATGCCAAGCTCACCTCCCTACTCAATGCTACATGTGTTTGCGAGAGCCTTTGTAAAAGCACATTTAAAGCACTCGCGGACCTTCATCCATCGTTTATGTCCCAACAACGATCCATGAAGACGATGCCGCATGTATTGACTAGATCAAGTAAGGATACATAAACAAAGTCGACCCAAGCTTATTGCATGTACATCACATCAGTAAAGTATCAGAAGATTTAAGTCAAACAGATCCTATCCCAAGACAACCTTGCCGACATGTTATATTAACTTCAATTTTTCTCCTTAGACTATGAGTTTTGTCCCTTGAGGTTTTACCATAGCCAGCTTTTGGTGAGACTATGCAATCTCTATTAAAACACACATTTGCCACTTGTGTCGACTAGACAAGACAATTTCATCAACTGCTTCTACATTTGTCTGAATATCTGATGCGTCGACTGCTTGAGTATTTACTTAATCAAGTAGATGTTGTAGTTTTTAATTAGATAGGCGATTGTGCAAATCTTGGTAGATTGTGTGTAGAGATCCTACAAAAGCTAGAAGATCTTTCCTATTAGTGTTTGCATTACTTGGAGTGCAAGTTTCTTTCTCCCTTACTAGTATAAATAAAGGCACAAGACATGAGGATATCATCACCGAATTCCTCAAGCCTCTTTTCTCTTTCTTCTCTGCCTCACTCTCTCTACTTTCTCTCTCTAAAATAGGCCTACTAGAAAAAGGACTTGTTTGATTGTTTGGTATTCTATTTCTTAATGAAGCATATATAGGAGGAGTTAAGAGAAACTTAAAAATGCGGACATTACTAGAAGAGTAGTGTTACACTTATCATCTATTTATATCATTATTATACTCTCTCTCTCTAAGACCATCTCCAACCTATGGGATAAGGCTTAAAATATAAGCCTTAAAACCCCCTCAAACCATCTCCAACCACGGTCTAAAATAAGCCTAGGGGAGAAAATATATTTCTGGGCTAGATTTCCCTCAACATTTAAGTCTGGCTTAAATTATTCTGGACTCATCAAACTATCATATTTCAAACCTTTTTTTGTTTTTAAATCAAATTTAACTTAAAACTTTATAAATACATATGTATTTGTATGATTTTTAGTTACTTATTAGAATTTAAATATTTTTAGACTAAAATGTTCATAAAAATAAATTAAGATAATCTATATAAATTTTATTTTAAAAAAAAGTTACTAAAAACAAAAAGTTAGGCTAATTTAATTATCACGGGCTAAAATTTTAAGCTACAAGGGTTGGAGGAGAAAAACAATTTCTGGCTTATGGTTTAAAATTTTCTGGCTTAAATTTTTAAGCTTTATCCCTAAGGGTTGAAGATGGTCATAGAAATAAGGCCAACCAATACATGTGGGGTCCAATCTCTATTAGAGAGATGATACAAATAGATAATAAAAATAGCATTTTTGTTACTGGAATTATAGATGCTTATATCATAGTGATTCACGGGTGCCTGCATGTGTTGTGTCCAGCACATATATGGTATAAGAGTAAGAGTGGCCAGGAGCCGCGCCATTACTTAGTGCCCCAACATATATCATATGTGCACCCAACAGATAACGTGCATCCATGGCATACCTTTAGTTTTGCGGCTGATGAACTCCATCTTGATATATGACCCCAAAAACGGGAATTAATTACGCGTGTTGGTCTCTGCGAATCAAAATCACTGCTATAATATATACGTGTGTGTATGTATATGTCCAGAATAAAATCCAGTTTTTGTCTATCTAGGAGGAGGTGCAATTTGGTTGGCGTAAACGTAACTTAGCAAAAAGTTTCTTCATGTGCATGTGCATCTTTCCTCTTGATATAGGACGAATACATTAGAGGGTCATATAACTATAAATTGGTCGGGCTCATTATAGAAATAGAAGAAGAAAAAAAATCAACAAGGCAATGATGTTTTCCTCAAGGCGCATAATTTTTTATTTTAATAAGGATGATAATGGATTAGGTGAGTCGAGCTACGTATAAGGCTTGGTCGTCGGACTACAATAGTAGAAAACTTACTCTCTAAACCCGCACAATACGGAAAGAAAGAACAAAACCCCATGATTAGCCGTCAACTACAAGTAGGCTACTTTCTTCCCGCTCAGAGTGATTAGAAAGAGCTAACTCCTTGATAGAACGACCCCCCCCCCGCGCGTCCCCTATCTCAGAATTTATTACATAAAGAAAAGTAAACAATACAAGCGGGGGACGAAGCCAAAACCCGCTAAGGGAAAAACAAAGAAACATCAACGAAAATAAACAACAAGAAGAAACTCAAAGTTAGCATGGCGGCAAGCGCAAAATCCAGCACGAACCGCCTCAATGAAAGTTAATACTTCTGCAACTATCAAAGACCAAACTAGCAAAACCTAAAATTAGGTCGTGAAGAAAGGTTATGAATGTAAGCAGAAGTTGCACAAGGATGTTATGATCCCACATCGACTACACTTATGGGAGTGTATAGGGGTTCTTAAGTCCTTGGGGTCCTCCCACCTATTAGACTAGTCTTTTGGGTTGGGCTCTTCCCTTGGGCTTGAGTACCTAACAATACAAAGATCAGACACAGAGTTTTGCATGGTACCAGTGCTCAAAGAATCATTCTCAATCAGTTGCAACTTAATATCACGAACAATATTGGAAACATGAGGAGATAATTCCTCAAAACGCATTGCCTTGCGGGCCGCCCAAATAGAATAACAACCCGCGCCAATCATCCCCCACCACAAAACTTGAACTTGAGAGCCAAAACCATGTTCAAGAGGATAGGAAAAAAAACTAAAAATGTCATAAAAAATTATGTCCACCTGAAACCAACGCAAACATGAAGACCAAATTTGGCGAGAATAATTACAACCGAAAAATAGGTGAGAAGGTGTTTCAATTTCCAAGCGACAGAATGAGCATGCAGACACCAAAGAAAATCCTCGATCTTGCAAAAGAATATTTGTGACAAGTTTACCATAATTTATAGAAGGATATATTGGTTGTTATCAATGTTTAAAAAAACTAGCCTTGGGGCTCGCCTAGGGCGCCTTTGAGGCTGGGCGCTGAGGCTAACGCCTCTGTTTTGCTGGAGTGGGCGAAATGCTTCACCGGAGATGCCGAGGCGGCAGAGGCGCGCCTCAAGGCGTCCAAGCGCCTTGTCTGCCCTTAAAAAAAAAAAAAAAAAAAAAAAAAAACCCATTCAAACCCAAAACGACTCCGTTTGGGTAAGGGTTTTTAGTTTTAATCCAGATTCCGTATACCATACCTTCGATCGTCCTCTCGTTTGCCTTCTTCATCCTCTTCTCCCACGCGCCAGAACACATAGCCGCCGCTTGGAGCAGCATCGGTCATCACGCCGCCATCACCCTGCCGCCATCACCCTAGCACCATCAGCAAGCCCAGAAATCCCAAAGGTTAGGGTTTCTGAAATTCTGAAAAAGTTTGGGATTTGATTTTTTGAAATCTAGAGCAGTGGACTGGGGAAGTTTGTATGGGGTAGGAAATAAAAGGCTAAAAGAAAATAATTAGGGTTTACTGGTTTGGCAAGGTGAGCTCTGCGTGCAATAAAGCTTTTCTGGAGCAGTTGAAGGACTATATATTGAAAGTATTTTAGGTACAAGTGCCTTGTATGAAGTCTCTTTAATTACTCCTAATTTCTTCTTATTTTATTATGCAACATTAAACACAGAGAGTTAGAGGGAGGGAATGGCCAACCAACCGTTTGCTTTGGAACTTGAAATTAAGCACACAGAACAACACAGGGATTAAGAAGAAAAAAGGTTGCATTCAATTGAATGCCCTTGTTAATTTTCAACGTAGGCCATTAAGGGCTGGTTGGGGATTCTCTGCATGTTTTTTTATTGCACCGTCCAAAACGATCCAAGGGTTATAATAACAATGCCACGTATTTAATACTTCATTCTTTTAATGTTGCATAATAAAAACGCCTTGTATATTGAATTAATGACATACCCTACAAGGTTCATCTAGAGTTGGCAATGAAGAGGATGATGTTGCCTTTTATTTAGATGAAGAGGATTTAGATGAATGATTTATATCTTTGTTTGTATTTTGATTTATATGAAGAGGATTTGGATGAATGATTGTTTTCTTTGTTTGTATTACCTTTTGAATGATGAATTTGGATGATATTACCTTTGAATAATGAATTTAGATGATATTATATTTTGAATGACTATGTATTTGAATGAAAAATTGAGAATGGTTGTTTATTTTACATAGTATTATTTTTTATACAATTATATGTATAATATATAAAACATATATATAATAAAAAAATTAATCCTGTAAGGCTTCGCCTCACGCCTCGTGCCTCACGCCTAGGCGGGGCTTCGCCTCGGACGCCTCGCCCACGCCTCACGCTTTTAATACATTGGTTGTTATTTATATATGCAAAACTTAAGGGTTTTAGAAGCATCAATTTAAAGCCTATATCTGAAGGTACTGTGAATTGTTTATATGGCTAACTACATTTTACAAATTTTTTTTTTCATTTTACACTATAAAGTATTGAGATTGTATGAATTTATGTTTTTGGTCGGATAGATTTTTATATCATGCATTAATTGATGAAACAGTGATTATGAAGTCCTTATATGGGCTAACGCGTATGCCCTGTACCACATGAACAAAAATGGCATCAATTTCTAGAGGATTAAACGTTCAACTAGACAAAATATATAAATACAGCAATACCTCATGGTGCAATGTGAGAAAGTTAGAACCTCATGCCTCATTTTGAAAACCAGTTAAAATCTAAAGGGTGCAAAATGTAATTAACCTTTGTTTAAATACATATAATTTTATAATTTCCATTAATGTTGGCATCTTGGTTTTTCTTTCATTTTTTTACAAGCGACAAGATAATCTATATTAAACTATGGGGAGGGGGTTCGAACACGAGACCTCAAATGCAAGGGAGAGTACTCTTAACAACTAAGCTATAAGTCACTTATAATTATTTTTTTTCAGTTATTTTAATGTTTGATTAGTAAATTTAGACAAAATTTGACTGTTGAGCCCATTAGGACAAGACTAACTAATCAATTAAATGGACTTATGTCCATCTTATGTTTGGAACTTACAAACAATGGGACTAGACTAATTAAGTTAAGCAAGTCCAATCTAGAGGACTAAAACTTTATAGAACTGTATTAGAGTCAGTCCCAAACCTATCCAATCTCGAACCGCATAAGCACTTGTTTTCAGATATAACACCAGCACAATTTTACAACCAACTTTGTGTTGCTTGTGAACCTCAAACCACTTCAAAATGGTACAAGTACTCGTTTTTAGGAAGTAAACACCCGCTAATTCGTTTTATAGTAGCCATAAGTTAACGTAACATGTTGGAACCAAAATTCCGCATACTGTGGATTATTGAGTTGTGCAAGATCTGCCACCTACAAACAAGAGCAAACAACTGTAATTAATCTAAGGTATCAGTATGGTACTGGCTGACGGGCAAGTTAGTTAAATCTTAAAACTCAAGCAATAGGGGTTAAATATTTGAACTTTGGGCTAAAGGAAGAGAAGCCCGAAAAAGAAGCCCAGGAGGCATGACTCTGCCCAAAGGCCCAGCATCAAACCCATTCGCCCAGCCCAAGGCAAAATGATGATTCCACATTAATGCAAGAGCAAGTAGGAGTAAGTGGCCTATATGGAAGTGACACTTGATGGAAATCAACCTACTCTCAGCCCAAAAGCACTTTCTGAATGACAGAGTACGTAAATTGATGATGAGTCACTACCCCTCATGTTGCTTTCAGGCAGGAACCAAGCTGCACGCAGTTGGGCTAATTTGCCTATAAAAGGAGGAAGATGGCCCAGAGACAAGGACACTCAACCAATCAAACAAACAAATACACAAACTCTGCTCAAGCCAGATTTGCATACGAAGCTGTAGTCAGCCCCCAACCTCAATCCTTTTCAGGATGAACCCTCACAAAAGCCATCTTTTGTCTAGTTTAATAGCTCTGCTGCTCACCAGTAGTATCGATTCTCTTGTGTAAATTTATTTGTCATTCATTCTCTCTTAAAACCCTCAGATCCCTGTAGTTGCACAGAAAAAAATGGCAAAAGGTCCAGCTATACCCGACAAGGTTCAATCTTGCCCGATTCCCTTTGTTTTGTCTTTTAGTTAATAGATCTGGTGTTGTAATGAATTCCCTAGTATGTATTCAAATCATTTTAGGTCTTTTAATGATCTAAAGTTCAGCTTACTCTCAGATCTGGCTTTAGTTAAATGGTTTTACTATCTTAAGAGTGAATCCACTTAATGCCTTGATTAGATCCGGACCTCTGCCCTTTTACAATACAAGATAAACAAAAGTCCTTGATCTCAAGGCATAGAAAAGAATCTAATGTGGACTTAACTCATCCACGACAATCATTTGATAATGAGAAGTCAGAGTAACTTGGGGCGCAAGTAATCGGCTTAAATCTACCCATTTTACATCTGCCATACTGAGATGGCAGTGGCACGCCTCAACACTTAAGTTAGTTTTGATTGCGAGCCTCACGACCTATACTTAAGGCTCGACAAAGGCACCTTTCAGAATTAACTCTGTTCTCTTCTTGCAGCCCGACGAACAAAGCGAGAACCCGACAGTCAACCAAAGTGCCAACTCCGCAGGGAGCTATGTGCTCGAGCCAGGAACGCCCACAGACGACATTCATGTCCGAACATAGTTTTGGCACGCCCAGTGGGACCAAATCTTGTATGCCAAGTAGACAAAGGAAATAACAAACCTTCGAGTGGGGATCAATGCAAAGACTGCCCCACTCACACTGAGATCCAAATGACAAATCTCCCCGAAGATTTACAAGGACCTATCTTAACGGGAAGTCCGACCCCTTCTGAGAAATCAAATGTGAGGGTTACAAAAGAAGATCTACAGGCTACCCTAATGGCTATCTTGAAAAGCCTAGAGAGATGTTCTCTAAATATGGAAAGGAACTTTAGGGGAGCTAAAGAAGAAATGGACAAAGCTTGTTCCATGAATCCGCAAAGAAGGTCAGATCTGGAGCACTCTACCCCAGAAAATGATAATGTTGGAAGGGCAGCAAACCAGACTAGCCTTACGAAGGAACCAGTTATTTCCTTGTTCCCTTTACTAAAAAAAGAATGGGATAAGGAGAAGAACAAGGAAGAGACCAGAGCCAGCCAGTTAGCTTTGAATGAGATCAAGAAGCCCAAGTTTTCTGACCCCTTGTTGTTCTCATTGAATAACAGGGGGCAATACAGGCTAGAAATAGTGCAAACATTGGGAGAATCTCAAACTAATGCGGTAACAGGTGCTGATCCTTTTCTACAAGCCCCCGTAAACATGATCAATTTAACGTGGGCAGAGAAAGGGAAAGAAAAAGCTACTGAGGAATTAAGAGCTGAAAGGTGACAAATTGATAGGCCGACAAAATAAGCTATCAAGTTGCCTAAAAAGCCTAAGGCAGCAATAATCAAATGGGTGGTTTTGTGCAATAAATGTCAATGTGAGTGCGAGCTGGAAGTACCAACTGCAGAAGCCATCTTCGATCAGAAATTGATCAAGAAGAGAGGAAAAGAATAGCAGGAATCCCGCAGAGATATCATGCGGGCAGCCAAAAAGGAAACCTCTCGGAGCGTCTTCCAGAGGTTGGGAGGAGACTCTCAACCAAAGAACTTGTCAGAAGTATTCAGAAACTATGAAGTTTCAGAAGAAGTAGAAGACAAGAAGGTCGAGACACCAAGGTGGGTAAACGTAAGGTCACCTAAACCAAGTTATGCCAGTGATGTTAGAATAAAAGAAAAGACAATGAACCCAGTCACTAAAAAGAATGTTGCCCGACTCGGGTGGAGATGGTATATAGTTGGAAGGGACGGAAAGCCCGTTAAAGAAATGAGAACTTCCATGATCAGGATAGTCCAAAGGCAACATAAAGCCCACATGAACTCATTGAAAGTCCCCACCACCTCAGAGACCTCTAAAAATGGAGAGGTAAACACGGTACCTAATGAAGGAAATAATCAAATTCGCTGGAGAACCAAGAAGGAGGTAGAGAAAGCCAGTAGCAAGACTGAAGGGGAAGGAGTCCATGCGCCACCGAGCCTTCACCCGGGAAAATATAGAATCCTAAGAAGAGCTTAGGAAGATATGATAATGATGCCAACACCTAAGTAGAGCCCAGAACCAAGCTGTTTTGGAACAATCTCGCCCGAGAGAGGGATACCCTCACCATTTTTGGAACAATCTCACCCGAGAGAGGTAGAGAAAGCCTGGTTAGATGGGTTTATGAACCACATAGGGGGCAAGGAAGGAGATGTACCTGGGCCCAGTGACTTCCGCATAAACATGACATATGTTTTATCAGCCATGTTTCACGCTGAGCATGATCAACCTCTCATCATGGAAGGTGATTACCTGGCTACATAACCCATGATGGCATATGTTAGTGTTAAGGATACGGGACAAGGATAACCTAACCAAACTGGATTGCCCGAACCATCAATAAGGAAGCCTGAGAGGATATACTCGGACAAAATGGTTTTTGTCCACCCAAGTTCAAGCCTGGCCAACCATCTCAAGCCCATATAAGTAACTGCACACCTAGAGGGAGTACCCTTCAAAAGGGTCTTGATCTATGGTGGGGCCGCAGTTAATGTGCTACCATACAAGCAGATGAAGAAAATGTGTAGGAGTGAAGAGGATCTTATTCCCACCGATCTTACAGTTTCTAATTTCTCCGGAGCTATCACCAAGACGCATGGGATACTGCCTTTAGAGGTGGATTTAGGATCAAAACAAATTATGTTGGCCTTTTTTGTTGTGGACAACACTTCCACTTATGGAGCCTTACTAGGCAGAGATTGGATTCATCGGTGTCTCTCTGTGCCATCTACTTTACACCAACAAATGGCCGTCTACCATGAGGAAAGGGAAGCATAACTTAGATTCTGGGAGATGGTAGAGGCCGAATCACGGCCATTTCTCCCTACAGCCAACGTTACAGAAGCCAACTTCTATAATCCCAGTATTGGGATTCTTCAATGTTCAGAAGCTGATAAGAACGGCCACCCGACCAAGGTGACGGCCCAAAAGCTTTTGGAACAAGGGCTAACTTTTACAAGGGAAGAATGGGATCGGCCCTATATCATCCCAACTCCCCAACACCTTTAAATGTCAGAGCAGAAAAGAAAGGACCAAGTGATCACAGTCAGATTCTTAATAAAAAGACTGTTGGTATATGGGAGAGAGAAAAAACAGGAAAGGGAAAGCTCAGCCAAAGAAGAAAATGGCTAGAGCAGAGAAGCCTTAAGTAGCCAGATGATTAAAGATGATTGTTTTGGGAAAGAGCTAGAAGCGGCCATCCAAATGGCTGAGTGTATATATGACTTGGACGGGCCAGAATATTTGCCCGAGAGTCCAGAGCTGGTTGAGTTTTTGGGTGCAGAGCTTGACAAACCGGCCCCAAAGGTGCAACATCCCTTGGAGACCATTGATCTAGGGACGGAGGAAGATCCAAGACCTATACAGATCAGTGGTTTGTTGAAAATCAAAGATCGGGCAGAGATTGTCAACCTTCTGCATGAATTCGAAGATTGTTTTGCTTGGCATTACACTAAGATGCCAGGTTTAGACCCAACCTTAGTAGAACATAATATGCCTATTAAGGAGGGGTTTAAACATGTCAAGCAAGCACCACGGAGAATGTCAAAAGAGATCGAGGAGAAGGTTAAAGAAGAAATCGAAAGACTGGTAAATGCTGGATTTATTAGGCCTGCCAAATATGTTGAGTGGTTGGCCAACATTGTTCCTGTATTAAAAGCCATAACTAAAGCAGTTAGGTGTTGTGTTGACTATAGAAACATTAATGGAGCCACGTCTAAAGATGAATATCCCATGCCAATGGCCGACTTATCTATAGATGCAGTAGCCAAACACAAAGTTCTGTCTTTCATGGACGGAAATGCAGGATACAATCAGATAAAAATGGCTAAAGAAGATATACATAAAACGGCGTTTAGATGTACGGGTCATGTCGAAGCAAATGAATATGTGGTGATGCCATTCTGGCTCAAAAATGCTGGTGCCACTTATCAAAAAGCAATTAATGCCATTTTTCACGACCTAATCGGCCATAACATGGAAGTATATATTGACGATATTGTGGTGAAATCTAAGACTGATGAACAACATTTGGTAGATCTCAAACAAGCCTTAACAAGAATGAGGATCCACAAGTTAAAGATGAATTCAAAGAAGTGCACTTTTGGAGTAAGGTCGGGCAACTTTTTGGGATTCCTCGTTCATCAGAGAGAAATGGAGGTTGATAAAAACAAAGCTCGGGCAATAGTGGAATCACCTTCACCCACCAATAAGGTACAACTGCAAAGGTTGCTAGGAAAAGTCAACTTCCTGAGGAGATTTATTGCTAATTTAGCAGGAAAGATTCAGCCGCTAACTCTTTTGAATGGGGCCCACAACATCAAGAAGCTTTCAACAGCATAAAAGCTTACTTAGCCTCTCCACTAGTGCTCATGCCACCTCAGAGGGGAAAGCCATTAAAACTTTACATCTCTGCCTCGGAGATATCAATTGGAAGCTTGCTGGCCCAAAACAACGAAGGTGGAAAGGAACAAGCCGTATATTACCTCAGTAGAATCCTTACTGAGGTGGAGACAAGATATACCTCAGTGGAGAAACTATGTTTGGCTTTGTACTTTACTGCTTGCAAGTTAAGGCATTACATGTTACCTTGCCACATTCATATCATCACCAAGACCGACATGATCAAATACATGATGGCGAAACTTATGTTGACAGGAAGAATTGGGAAGTGGATTCTGGCATTGTCCGAATTTAGTTTTCAGTATGTACCTCAGAGGGCAGTCAAAGGGCAGGCAATTGCAGACTTTTTAGCCTAGCATCAAGAGTCCCAGGGAGAAATAATCAACATCTCATGAACCTTGGAGGTGGCTAACATCTTGATCCCACCAAGCAAAGCCATCACGGCAGAGAAAAATGGATTCAGCAGAAGGTAGAAAGGATATCCAGCCTTTGGGTTACCCCATGGAAGCTGTATTTTGATGAATCTTGCATCCAAAATGCTGCTGGAGCTGGGATCGTTATTATTGATCCTAGAGGTACTCACCATTGCTATTCATTCTTCCTGGATTATCAAGAAACTACCAACAATCGGGCAGAGTATGAAGCCTTGATAATTGGCCTAGAAATCTTGATAGAATTGGGGGCAACTGAAGTTGAAGTGTTTGGTGACTCATAATTGGTAATCAATCAGTTAAATGGGGAGTATAGATGCAGACACATCACCATGGCCATTTATTACTTGGCAGCCACCCAATTATTGAGCTATTGGGGCACAGAAATATCAGCTGGCTATATACCTAGAGAAGTCAATGCGATTGCCAACGAGATGGCACAATTGGCCTCGGGAGTACAGATCCAAGAAAGGAAGTTTGAGAGAGACATAGAAGTCCAGAGAAGAGATCTCCCTTCCATTTTGGATAAGGGATTTAGCCTAGATGTAATGATTGAATAAGTGGAAGCCGAATACTGGAGGATACATGTCATTCGATATTTAAAAGATCATTCCTTCCCCACAAGTAAGAAGGATAGACAACAAGCGACTAAGTACGTTTTGTGGGAAGAAAATCTATTAAGGAAGACTCTAGACGAGTTAATGTTAAAATGCCTAGGCCTGGAAGAGTCTATGAGAGTCATAGTTGAGGTGCATGAGGGAATCTGTGGAACTCATCAAGCTGGAACCAAGATGAGGTGGCTGCTTAGGAGATATGGTTATTTCTGGCCCAAGATGGAGAAAGATTGCAAAGATTATGCCCGAGGATGTGAAGAATGCCAAAGACATGGGCCACTCCAACATGTGCCTTCGATACTTTTGAACCCTGTGGTCAAGCCTTGGCCCTTTAGAGGATGGGCAATGGACTTCGTTGGGCAGATTCATCTAGCTTCTAGTAAAGGACACACATTCATAATCGTGGCCACAGATTACTTCACCAAATGGGTAGAGACTTTAGCTGTCAAGAATACTACTTAAGCCACTGTTAAGAAGTTCATTGAAACCAAAATTTTGCACAGATTTGGGGTGCCCGAGGTAATTGTCACAGATCGTGGACCATCTTTTATTTCAAAACAGGTAGAAGAGTTTGCCGACAAGTTTAGAATAAAAATGGTTCAATCTAGTCCTTATTACCCTCAGTCAAACAGGCAAGCGGAGGCCAGTAACAAAATTCTGGTGAGTATCATCAAAAGAACGGTAGCTGAGAACCCAGAAAAATGGCATAAGAGGTTGGGGAAACTTTGTGGGCATACAGAACGTCCAAAAGGACGGCAACTGGAACAACCCCTTACGCTTTGACTTTCGGGCAAGATGTTGCGATTCCCATGGAGATTAATGTGAGTTCGGTCAGAATTCAGAATCAGTCCGGGCTACATAGTGAAGAATATGTTCAAGCTATGTGTCAAGAGATTGAGGATCTTGATGTAGCCAGAATTGAAGCTTTAAACAATATTCAAGAAAGAAAGGAAGCTATTGCCCGAGCATACAATAAAAAGGTAAAATTGAAGAATTTCAAAGAATGAGAGTTAGTCTGGAAAGCAATCCTCCCTTTAGGAGCACAAGTTAGGGGCTTCGAGAAATGGAGCCCGACTTGGGAAGACCCTTTTATTGTTAATCAGGTATCGGGCAAGGGTGGATATTACTTGGCAGATGTGGAAGGAGTATTACAAAAGCATCCAATCAATGTTAAGTTCTTAAAAAGATATCATCCGACCTTATGTGATGTTAGAGATTGCTACATAGAAGAAGAATAAGCAAAGCCTGGGGTGTAAGAGGTCAGTTTTTACATTCATCATACATAAACCTCAAGAAAAATACAAGATAAAGCAATCTAAGAAAATCTTATTCATTTGAGCGAAAAATGAAAGTTACATCAGATCTAGCTCAATGGCTTCATACTAGTATAGATCCTAGAATAGGGGTGTTACATTTTTGCTCAACCCTTTCCAAATGATGTTCCAACTCTAGTGATTCTCCTGCATTTTCATCCACAAAACCCGATCGAGTTGTGCGGCCAATAAAAGCCTGATGACTGGCCCCAAAACATACCCCCATGGAGGTGATGGTGAAGTCTGACTTATGGGGGTAGCAGGTAAAGTGGTGATTGCTCGACTAGCCTGCAAGGTTTCAGCAAGCTTAAAGCAAGCAGAGCACCTGACAGAAATTGTTGAAAGCAGTGATTGTTCCTTAGGCACATTGTTTCCAACAAAAGGGAAGGATCAGGGGAAACTGAGAGGGGTCATAGAACAAGTTGGGAAATATTCGAAGGCTTTGAGGGGGGTTTTTCTCGAGGAAATTTTGGGAATATGAAGAATCAATCAGTTTTAAAAACCCAGAAGCTGAAATTGAGCGGGATTTTATAAAGGGGACCAGGTGACGATTAGAATTCACGGAAAGAGGAAGGGACCCAAGTTTGCATTAGTTACGTCAGAAAATGCAAGTTCCGAGCAAAGCATGCGAGGGTATGAAGGCTGTTCAAATCATTATTGGTGCCTAAAGCTTTAAGGCTTAACAACGATTTAAGGGGGCACTGTTTAGGTTAAATATTTGAACTTTGGGCTGAAGGAAGAGAAGCCCGAAAAAGAAGCACATGAGGCATGACTCTGCCCGAATGCCCAACATCAAACCCATTCGCCCAGCCCAAGGCAAAATGATGATTCCACATTAATGCAAGAACAAGTAGGAGTAAGTGGCCTATATGGAAGTGACACTTGATGGAAATCAACCTACTCTCAGCCTAAAAGCAATTTTTTAATGGCAGAGTACGTAAATTGCTGATGAGTCACTACCCCTCATGTTGATTTCGGGCAGGAACCAAGGTGCAAGCAGTTAGGCTAATTCGCTATAAAAGGAAGAATATGACCCATACACACGGACACTCAACCAATCAAACAAACAAATACACAAACTATGCGCATGCCAGATTTGCATACGAAGCTGTAGTCAGCCTCAAACCTCAATTCTTTTCAGGATCAACCCTCACAAAAGTCATCTTTTGTCTAGTTTAATAGCTCTGCTGCTCACCAGTAGTATCGATTCTCTTGTGTAAATTTATTTTTCATCCATTCTCTCTTAAAACCCTCAGATCCCTGTAGTTGCAAAGAAAAAAAATGGCAAAAGGTCCAGCTTTGCCCGACAACGTTCAATCTTGCCCGATTCCCTTTGTTTTGTCTTTTAGTTAATATATCTGGTGTTGTAATGAATTCCCTAGTATGTATTCAAATCATTTTAGGTCTTTTAATGATCCAAAGTTCAGCTTACTCTCAGATTTGGTTTTAGTTAAATAGTTTTACTATCTTAAGAGTGAATCCACTTAATGCCTTGATTAGATCCGAACCTCTGCCTTTTTGCCATACAAGATAAACAAAAGTCCTTGATCTCAAGGCATAGAAAAGAATCTAATGTGGACTTAACCCATCCACGACAATCCTTTGATAATGAGAAGTCAGAGTAACTTGGGGCGCAAGTAATCGGCTTAAATCTACTCATTTTACATTTGCCATATTGAGATGGCAGTGGCACGCCTCAGCACTTAAGTTAGTTTTGATTGCGAGCCTCACGGCCTATACTTAAGGCTCGACAAATGCACCTTTCAGAATTAACTATGTCCTTTTCTTGCAGCCCGACGAACAAAGCGAGAACCCGACAGTCAACCAAAGTGCCAACTCCGCGGGGAGCTGTGTGCTCGAGCCAGGAATGCTCACAGGCGACATTCCTGCCCGAACAATAGGTAAGCAAAGTATGTAGTATGTGCATTACTAGTGATATGCCCCAAGGGTTGTATTTATACTAGTAGGGAGAAAATACTTTTAGGATATTGAATCCATATTAAATCGAGAGAATTCTAAAGGATATATAGAATAAGATTGTTTTCTTTTAGGAAAGTGATTATTTGTACTGCACGTCAATTCCTAGATTGTAGAAATATCCAAGAATATAGGAAACCAATATGATCCACAGTTATATTAGGTTTTTGTGTCTTGCGAATAATAGTCGATCTTAGCAGGGTCTGCGAGCTTTGATTACCAAAACATAGCCTAACAGGGTGTGGTGTCCCCGATTGGAATCGTTAAGTCTATAACTGGTTTCTGAAGTACTTGTATTTAGATCCACCTTATTACGGCACAATAAAATAAATGATCCTACAAATGCCTCTAAGTAAGCTTCAAAAAGGGCGTTCCTTTAAGGATGAATAGTTTTCCAAGGACCATACCGTCAAAGTGGATAAAAATAACTTACCATTCAAAATTCTTCGACACGTGTCAAATCAGTTCCTCTACCAGTGTTAGGCAGTGGAGACACTCCAAATTCGAGCATGGGACCTTGAAGGTCGTCCCTTTAAAACAATGAAGATGATGGGTCGTCGCATCGTATGTGCACACAAAAATGAGAAACGACATTTTACGTTTTCGATAGGTTCCAACCATCGGATATACGAATGTCGAAGTGAATCATTACAGATTCTATGGTAGTGTGATTCTAAAAAACCTTTATAAAATTTCCCTTCTTTATCCTCATTTTTCTTCATCTCTGTTAGGAAAATTACAAGGAAATTGTGATAAAAGTTACAAGAAAATAATATTCTTCTAATAAGCACATAGACAATTAGGCTAAAGCGCAGGTATCTCGATTTTTTTAAGAAGGTTCAAGCCCATTGTAGGTTGACAAAGTCCACAAGCCCGTGCAACAGTATATCCCTTGACTTGTTCCCTCTAGGATACAACACCTCAACTGAATCGTTGTATGACTCAAACCTATTTGTATAAAAGGAAAAGTCCAAAGCTCCACCACACGAACACCTTTTTTGGCCAATAAGTAAAAATGAAAAGATAGAGGAATGGAGAGAATAATTGTTGCAGAAGAAATTGTGTACTGGGATAAAATAAACTGATAATGGAAAAAATGCTATTAATTATAGGTTTATTAACCATTAATGAATAGATAAACACAGATTAACAAGACAAAAGTTACAGAGTTACATAAGATGAAAGGTTAAAAGACTCCATCTTAACTTCCCATTAACGACAAATAATGACAATTATAAGTAGTTTGTTTAATATTAAAAATGCACAACATACTCCGACTCATTTTTAATTATTAATTGAGAAGAAATAATGAAAATAGTATTGACCAAAGACGAATCATTATGCATCATGAAGGTGTTGTTCTGCATTGAACCTCCATTAGTGAAACAATAGTTCCTACTCTAGAGTTGATAGTGGTCTCAGACTTAAACTTACAACTACTTAAGGGAAAATAAGTTACCGCTCACGCATAATAATCTAGGTGTTAATTTGAGCTTTAATAGCTAGCACGTTACGGCCTTGTGCTTAGACCTGTAAACGGGTCGGGTTTACTGGGTTTGGGTCGGGTTCAACCCGACCCGTTCAGCTAACGGGTCACCTGAACCCAACCCATTAAGCTAACGGGTCACCCGTTTCAACCCGTTTCACCCGTTAACCTTATTCTTTCTTTTTTTTTTTTTTTTTTTTTTTTACATTGTGTAAGAAAGAAATCTTAGCATCCTAGTGCTTGTACTAGCCACCTCCTTCTTTCATTCTGTTTGTGTGCATATGCAAGTCATGGAGTGATTTAATGAACACCTGGAGCTTTATTACAAAACAACTGAGTGAGCAATGATGTAACAAAACAACTGAGTGAGCAATCAGCATATAATAGAGTTTTGTATTGAACTACATCAATCAGCAAATTCTAATCACAACCTAATTCATGATTTAGCATATAGATATGAATTATTGACATGTAAGAGAGAGAAAGTTGGTGAGACGTGCATCAATCGATCAACATGTGCACACCAAAACATTCAGGAACCAACAAAAAAATCCAAGACCCAAAATTTTTCTGCAAATTCTAATCAAAACCCAATTCCCGAGAGGCCGAGACGAATGACGCTCTCAGCCCCTTCACCACCGCTGAGGCGGCTTCTTCGTCATGGAACAAAAAGTAACTCTCAATTCTAATAAAAAACTGAGAAAAATAGTCGAAAAATATAATCTGCAGAAACAAAAAGTAATCGCCATGGAAGAAGAGGTGAAAGGGAATCGGAACTTACCGGAGAGATGGTGGCAGAACTCAGTGAAACCTTGATTTTTTAGGAAGAAGATGAGGGAGAGAACGGCAGCCCCGGAGAGGAACGTGCAGTCCGGGTTCGAACGTGAGCGAACAGACAGAGAGCTAGGTTTTCTATTCCAACTATGAAATTACACAAAAGTCCTCCCTAATGGGTGTTAACGAGTGCTAATGGGTTTCACGGGTTGACCCAAAATGACCCATTATTTAATGGGTGACTAACGGGTTGACATGTTAAAAACCCAACCCGTTAAGCACCCACCTAAATACTAGTTTTAACAGGTGGGGTGGGGTGGGGTGGGGTCGGGTTCAAAATGCCAGCCCTACTTGTGCTAATCCCGATATTCATGAGTGTATTTGAGAACAAGCCTAATTCTCATAGAAAGTGGACCCGCTCTCACACTCATATAGGTAAAATTTGTCAAGGATGGTCTTATAATTGTAACATCTCACTCAAAACCAGCTACAGATTTATTAATAGTTTAAATAAAATTAACCTCTAAAAAGTAATTAGAGATCCTCAGAACTAGTTTCAATGGAAAAAATGAATCATACGATGACCGTAAGAGATGCACTATTATTTTTCTCATCCTTATGGTGTACGTGCATTGATCCTGTAATGTTTTTGGAGGTTGAGTTTATTTAAACTATTAATAAATCTGTAGCTGGTTTTGAGTGAGATGTTACAATTATAGGACCATCCTTGACAAATTTTACTTCTCACACTCATATAGGTAAACTTTGTCAAAGATGGTCCTATAATTGTAACATCTCACTCAAAACCAGCTACAAATTTATTAATAGTTTAAATAAACTCAACCTCCAAAAACATTACAGGATCAATGCACGTACACCATAAGGATGAGAAAAATAATAGTGCATCTCTTACGGTCATCGTATGATTCATTTTTTCCATTGAAATTAGTTCTGATGATCTCTAATTACGGGGTTGGGTGTCCCCAAACATGGCTCATGATTGTATAGGCTTTAATCTCATCCCCTCGTTGTACTCCAAACCCTTTCTCTTACCAAGGCCTTGGTTAATGAAGCTACAAGATTAACACCAAATTTAATATAATTCACAGTAATGCTATCATTTCTCAAATGAGATCTCATAACACTATGTTTTCTTCTTATAGGTCTAAATTTATCGTTGTAGTAACAATTTTTACCAAGCCAATACCAGTAGTGTTATCACAGTGATTTACAATAGGTGGTTTTTTTTTTTTTTTCAAAAATGGTATCTCAAATAAAAAATCTCTCAACCATTTTGCTTCTTGAGTGGTTGATGTCAAAGAAATAAGTTCAGCCTCCATGGTTGAATAGAAATAATAGTTTGTTTCTTTAGTTTCTAACAAAAAGCATAACTACCTAATGCAAAAATATAACCAGTAGTTAGGCCTGGCAAACGAGTCGTGTCTGTTGTGTTCGTGTCGTTTTCGTGTAACACCTGTTATCTTAACGGGTCGTGTCGTTTCACACCCGTTATCTTAACGGGTCCTTAACAGGTCGTGTCACTTTACCCAACGGGTAAAGTGACCCGACCCGTTATGACCCGTTAAGAAAAATATATTTTTTTTTTTAAATTTGCACATACCACATATTGCCACATAAATATTACTTCAAAACATTAAAACATTTGTCATTTAAGTACTATAACTACACTAGAAAATAAGAGCCTAATAAAAAATAATATATACACTACTAATCTATTACAAATATTAAATGTGCAAGGATATGCAAAATGAAAGAGTTTTTGTTTTCAAGGTTGTAAGTCTTTCTCAAAAGATTAAATCTCAGCCGATCCAAATGGTCATCAATTTTTTAAATTTAATTTAATATATATAATTATATTATATAATTACTATAGTTTTTAGGGGTATAAAATTGTTAAATTAATATATATAATTATTATAGTTGATTCATACTTTTATTAAGTATATAACATAAGATTTTGTGATATCCACATCCACTAGTGTAAATATTTTAAATTGAAGATCGAATTCATTCTTTAAATTCATATATGGCCAAGGACTGTAGCTGTAAAAAATCATCAAAATCGGAGTTAAAATAACATTTAAATCATGATTTTCGTTTATAACCGTCGAAAAGTTTTGTCCCGTTACTTGATCTCTGAATGTTTGTTTTTTGTGATTTTTTGCTTATGTGATCTCGAAGCATATACAAACAAGTTTAACGGTTGGGATCGTTGAAATTAGTTTCGGAGAATTCGTATTCCATCAAAACAATAGATTGACTAACACTTAGAGTTTATTTACACTTTCATTAAGTATAACATAAGATTTTGTGGTATCCACTTGTGTAAATATTTTAAATTGAAGATTGAATTCATTCTTTGTATTCATATAGGGTCAAGGAGTGTAGCTGTAAAAAATCATCAAAATCGGAGTTAAAATAACCGTTAAATCATGATTTTTCGTTTATAACCGTCGAAAAGTTTTGTCCCGTTACTTGATCTCTGAATGTTTGTTTTTTGTGATTTTTTGCTGATGTGATCTCGAAGCATATACAAAAAAGTTTGACGGTTGGGATCGTGGAAATTAGTTTCGGAGAATTCGTATCCCATCAAAACAATAGATTGACTAACACTTAGAGTTTATTTATACTTTCATCAAGTATAACATAAGATTTTGTGGTATCCACTTGTGTAAATATTTTAAATTGAAGATCGAATTCATTCATTGTATTCATATAGGCTCAAGGAGTGTAGCTGTAAAAAATCATCAAAATCGGAGTTAAAATAACCGTTAAATAGTGATTTTTCATTTATAACCGTCGAAAAGATTTGTCCCGTTACTTGATCTCTGAATGTTTGTTTTTTGTGATTTTTTGCTGATGTGATCTCGAAGCATATACAAACAAGTTTGACGGTTGGGATCGTGGAAATTAGTTTCGGAGAATTCGTATCCCATCAAAACAATAGATTGACTAACACTTAGAGTTTATTTATACTTTCATTAAGTATAACATAAGATTTTGTGGTATCCACGTGTGTAAATATTTTAAATTGAAGATCGAATTCATTCATTGTATTCATATAGGTTCAAGGACTGTAGCTGTAAAAAATCATCAAAATCGGAGTTAAAATAACAGTTAAATCGTGATTTTTCGTTTATAACCGTCGAAAAGCTTTGTCCCGTTACTTGATCTCTAAATGTTTGTTTTTTGTGATTTTTTGCTGATATGATATCGAAGCATATACAAACAAGTTTGACGGTTGAGATCGTTGAAATTAGTTTCGGAGAATTTGTATCCCATCAAAACAATAGATTGACTAACACTTAGAGTTTATTTATACTTTCATCAAGTATAACATAAGATTTTGTGGTATCCATTTGTGTAAATATTTTAAATTGTAGATCGAATTCATTCATTGTATTCATATAGGGTCAAGGAGTGTAGCTGTAAAAAAATCATCAAAATCGGAGTTAAAATAACCGTTAAATCGTGATTTTTCATTTATAACCGTCGAAAAGATTTGTCCCGTTACTTGATCTCTGAATGTTTGTTTTTTGTGATTTTTTGCTGATGTGATCTCGAAGCATATACAAACACGTTTGACGGTTGGGATCGTGGAAATTAGTTTCGGAGAATTCGTATCCCATCAAAACAATAGATTGACTAACACTTAGAGTTTATTTATACTTTCATTAAGTATAACATAAGATTTTGTGGTATCCACTTGTGTAAATATTTTAAATTGAAGATCGAATTCATTCATTGTATTCATATAGGGTCAAGGAGTGTAGCTGTAAAAAATCATCAAAATCGGAGTTAAAATAACCGTTAAATCGTGATTTTTCATTTATAACCGTCGAAAAGATTTGTCCCGTTACTTGATCTCTGAATGTTTGTTTTTTTGTGATTTTTTGTTGATGTGATCTCGAAGCATATACAAACAAGTTTGACGGTTGGGATCGTGGAAATTAGTTTCGGAGAATTCGTATCCCATCAAAACAATAGATTGACTAACACTTAGAGTTTATTTATACTTTCATTAAGTATAACATAAGATTTTGTGGTATCCACTTGTGTAAATATTTTAAATTGAAGATCGAATTCATTCATTGTATTCATATAGGTTCAAGGACTGTAGCTGTAAAAAATCATCAAAATCGGAGTTAAAATAACAGTTAAATCGTGATTTTTCGTTTATAACCGTCGAAAAGCTTTGTCCCGTTACTTGATCTCTAAATGTTTGTTTTTTGTGATTTTTTGCTGATATGATATCGAAGCATATACAAACAAGTTTGACGGTTGAGATCGTTGAAATTAGTTTCGGAGAATTTGTATCCCATCAAAACAATAGATTGACTAACACTTAGAGTTTATTTATACTTTCATCAAGTATAACATAAGATTTTGTGGTATCCACTTGTGTAAATATTTTAAATTGAAGATCGAATTCATTCATTGTATTCATATAGGGTCAAGGAGTGTAGCTCTATAAAATCATCAAAATCGGAGTTAAAATAACCGTTAAATCGTGATTTTTCATTTATAACCGTCGAAAAGATTTGTCTTGTTACTTGATCTCTGAATGTTTGTTTTTTGTGATTTTTTGCTGATGTGATCTCGAAGCATATACAAACAAGTTTGACGGTTGGGATCGTGGAA
The DNA here is from genome assembly GCA_035220775.1 of Malus fusca. Lineage (NCBI taxonomy): Eukaryota > Viridiplantae > Streptophyta > Magnoliopsida > Rosales > Rosaceae > Malus > Malus fusca. The sequence goes on from CM069072.1 coordinate 20,581,588, forward strand.
ATTAGTTTCGGAGAATTCGTATCCCATCAAAACAATAGATTGACTAACACTTAGAGTTTATTTATACTTTCATTAAGTATAACATAAGATTTTGTGGTATCCACTTGTGTAAATATTTTAAATTGAAGATCGAATTCATTCATTGTATTCATATAGGTTCAAGGACTGTAGCTGTAAAAAATCATCAAAATCGGAGTTAAAATAACAGTTAAATCGTGATTTTTCGTTTATAACCGTCGAAAAGCTTTGTCCCGTTACTTGATCTCTCAATGTTTGTTTTTTGTGATTTTTTGCTGATGTGATATCGAAGCATATACAAACAAGTTTGACGGTTGAGATCGTTGAAATTAGTTTCGGAGAATTTGTATCCCATCAAAACAATAGATTGACTAACACTTAGAGTTTATTTATACTTTCATCAAGTATAACATAAGATTTTGTGGTATCCATTTGTGTAAATATTTTAAATTGAAGATCGAATTCATTCATTGTATTCATATAGGGTCAAGGAGTGTAGCTGTAAAAAAATCATCAAAATCGGAGTTAAAATAACCGTTAAATCGTGATTTTTCATTTATAACCGTCGAAAAGATTTGTCCCGTTACTTGATCTCTGAATGTTTGTTTTTTGTGATTTTTTGCTGATGTGATCTCGAAGCATATATAAACAAGTTTGACGGTTGGGATTGTGGAAATTAGTTTCGGAGAATTCGTATCCCATCAAAACAATAGATTGACTAACACTTAGAGTTTATTTATACTTTCATTAAGTATAACATAAGATTTTGTGGTATCCACTTGTGTAAATATTTTAAATCGAAGATCGAATTCATTCATTGTATTCATATAGGGTCAAGGAGTGTAGCTGTAAAAATTCATCAAAATCGGAGTTAAAATAACCGTTAAATTGTGATTTTTCGTTTATAACCGTCGAAAAACTTTGTCCCGTTACTTGATCTCTAAATGTTTGTTTTTTGTGATTTTTTGCTGATGTGATCTCGAAGCATATACAAACAAGTTTGACGGTTGAGATCGTTGAAATTAGTTTCGAAGAATTTGTATCCCATCAAAACAATAGATTGACTAACACTTAAAGTTTATTTATACTTTCATTAAGTATAACATAAGATTTTGTGGTATCCACTTGTGTAAATATTTTAAATTGAAGATCGAATTCATTCATTGTATTCATATAGGGTCAAGGAGTGTAGCTGTAAAACATCATCAAAATCGGAGTTAAAATAACCGTTAAATCGTGATTTTTCATTTATAACCGTCGAAAAGATTTGTCCCGTTACTTGATCTTTGAATGTTTGTTTTTTGTGATTTTTTGCTGATGTGATCTCGAAGCTTATACAAACAAGTTTGACGGTTGGGATCGTTGAAATTTGTTTCGGAGAATTCGTATCCCATCAAGTTCAATGGTGTATGTATATATATATATATTTATTAAGTAGATTTAAATCTATTTATTTTGTATGTATAATTGACCGGTACACAGAGTAGTACATCACGTGTCATTATAAAAATAGTGGGATATATCATATGTGCGATAAAAAATTAATAACTTAAAAAAAAATATTCTCACCATTGCACTTCTATTAATTTTCATTTTTCCCTCTCTTTTTTGTTTCCTTTTCAACTTTTCATATAATTTTCACTTTTCCCTCCACCCTATCCATCCATCTTTCCCTAATTCCCTCTCTTTTTTGTTTCCTTTTCAACTTTTCTTATCATTTTCATTTTCCCTCTCTTTTTCTTCAAAAAGGGTGGCACTGCAGCAGGGAATGGAATGGATCAATTATGGAATCAAAATTCAAATCAATGGATGCATACATATTAATTAATAATTATTATAGTTTTTATAATTCAAAATTTAATCTATATATATATATAATTATTATAGATAGTTAATATTTTGGGGTATAATTATTATAGTATATATAATTATTATAGTTAATTTAATATATATATATATATATATATTTATTATAGTTTTTAGGGGTATAAAATTGTTAAATTAATATATATAATTATTACAATATTTTTTAGGGTTATAAAATTATAAAATTAATATTCTGGTTATCGTGTATCGTGTTACCCACGTGTATACCCGAATCAACCCGTTATCTTAACATGTGCTTATCGGGTTACCCGATAACGACCCGATTCGTTATCGTGTCGACCCGAACACCTGTTAATTTCATGTCGTGTCGTGTCGGGTTATCGGGTCGTGTCAGGAATTGCCAGGCCTACCAGTAGTAGAAAGAGAATCACATGAATGTGTTTTAATCAGCATTACTGAAATCCTCAAGTACTACATGCACTGTTCTAAAAATCATCGTCTAGCGCCACCTAAGCGCTAGGCGGCTAAGCACTGCCTAGATTAATGCCCAGACATTTGAAAATTAAGAAATTGCGCCTAGACCTGTTAAGGCACTCGCCTAGACCGCCTAGGCACCTACCTAGCCCGGCCTAGGCATTCACCTAGATTACGACTCACTTAAACAGAAAATAGATAACTTTCATTTTGCATTTTATTTTTTTCAATAAATTGTAAGAGACTTGTTGAATACTTTAATGAACACACATTATATGTTTGTTCCCCATGTTTTCATTATGTTCCAATGCTTCATAATATATATGTCATTCTATTTTGTAGTTTATGATGAAATTATATATATTTTAAGTATAAACAAACATTTATTTACACGAAATATAATAGATTAACTTAAATCCACCTAGTCCGTTTAGGCGCGCCGCCCTGACTAGCGCCTAGCGTCTTTTAGAACCTTGACTAAAGGATATATTTTTATAAAATAAACTATAATTCTTAGTGCCAAGTAAATACTTCATTACTCTTTCTATGGCATGTCAATGGTCTTTACTGGGTTACTAGTAAATCTGCTAAGCACTCTAACTCCATATGCAATGTCAGGTCTACTACAGTCAGTCACATATCTCAAACTACAAATTATGCTAGCATAATCCCTTTGATTAATCACATCATTTTCTTTTTCAACTGAAAGTAAGTGAACACTTGAATCAAAAGATGTGGAAACATGCTTGCAATCAATATAATTATAGCTCTTTAACATTTTCACAATATAGTGCTATTGGTCAAGAAAAATATCATCATGTTTTTGTAATTTCATGCCCAAAATAAAATTAGCCTTACCGAGATCTTTAATGTCAAAATGGCTCTTAAGCATATTTTTTGTTTTATTAATCACAAACAGATTTGAGCCAAAAATTAATAAATGGTCAACAAAGAGGCTAATAATAATATGTGAATCATCGATGATTTATAATATATGCATTTGTCTCTTTTAGTACTTTTATAACCATTATAAATCACGTAGGAATCAAAATTTTCATACCTATATTTAGGTGCATGCTTTAAACCATAAAGAGCTATAGTTAACTTACATACCTTGTGCTCTTGTCCAGGTTCAACAAAACCTTGGGTTGGTCCATATAAATTTCTTCATCTAAATTGTAATTCAAAAAAACTATTTTCACATCTATTTGATGAATAATCAAATCATGAATAGAAGCAATAACAATAATCAATCTAATGAATGTTACTCTAGTAAAGTAGGGGTGGGTTCAAAAAACCGAAAACCGAAAAAAACCGAAAACCAAACCGATCCGAAGTCGAAAAAAACCGAACCGAACCGAATTTGGCTGGTTCGGTTTCAATTTTTGAGGTTCGGAAATCGAACCGGACTGAACCGAACCGAAAAAAAATCATATATAAATATTCAAAGAGATGTTGACGTGCGGGTTTGAACCCCTTCCCTCCAAGATGGGATAGTTGCGTCAAGCCAACTTGACCGCAGGCTTTCTGTTGTTGTTGTTGTACGCGCAAAGTATTTATAGGTTTCGAATATTTAAAATTTCTCAAGTTTACAAACCCTAGCCGTCAATCACTCCAATTTCAGTTTTCATGTTTTGTCACTCTCTCTCCCCCCTCCGCTGTTTTCTTCCTATCTCTCTGCTTCCTCAGTCTCTCTCTCTCTCCCTCCTTCATCTCTTCCTCCAAGTCACTCTCTCCAGTCTTCTCATGTCCTCCTCACAGATTCCTTCTTCCAAACCATAATTTTCCCTCGCCCTTTTCGAATCGGAAGCAGAGGAGGAAGGCAGAAAACTTCAACGCAATGGCCTTGCACTAGCGCATAGGGAGTTCGATCTCTTCCTTATTTTAACTATTAATTTAAAAAAAGATTGATTTTTTTCATTTTGGTTGATTTTAATTTGGTAATTTAGGTTGAGTTTTCTGTTTTTGGTTTCTGAATTAGTTTTTTCTACTGTTAGGTTTTTCTTGTTTCAGCTCAAATGCTCCAACCGTGTTTACTACTGTTGGTTTTTGAATTCGTTTTGGTTGATTTTAATTTGGTAAGTATTAAGGTTTTGTATAATATTATGTAATGCAGGGATGAAAACTGAAAAGCATGAGTTAAGTTGACTTCTCAGTTATAGTTCAAATATGTTGATTAGGGCATGTTGCAGGTTGATTTCTCACTGAGGAATGAGGATGCTCAAGGTAGGGAAGCATGAGCTTCAAGCTCCAGATATTTAAAAAAAAAAAAAAAAAAAAATCATGGAAAAAACCGAACCGGACTGAAACCGAAAAAAATTTGAACCAAACCGTTTAGAACCGAACCCACAGCCCTATAGTAAAGTATCAAAGAAATCTAGATCAAATTTTTGTTTAAAGCCCTTTGCAACAAGTCTAGTTTAAATTTATTATACTTCCATCTGTTTTGAGTTTTTTCTAAGGACCCATTTACACATCTGGTGGTAAAGCATTAGTTTCCAAGGACTATTGGAAATTCGTATTTATATTTCATTCTTAACAGTTTCTTCCCAAAAATAGTAGCATGTAAGGATAGAGAATCTTTCAAAGTAAGTGAATTTTTCTCAACATTATAAACAAAATAATCTGGGCCAAAAAGCCTAAACAACCCCATACAAAGGTAAAATGATTTGATGAAATATTATTTTTGTTTTTTTTTTAAATTGTAAATTAGCATTCTTATGTACTTAAAGTGAAAAACATCAAATTTAACTATTGCAAATGACGAGTTTAAATTAAATATAATTAATTATGAGTGGGCATGGTCCACTCTAAAATTGGAATTGGAACCGGAAAAATATTAATTATTCAGTTGAGTGCGGTTCTGTTTAAAATATCAATTATTCAGTTGAGTTCGGTTCATATTGATTTACTATTCTAACTGAAATTATATATACACATGTATATATACACACACACACATATATATTTTCTAATCTGAAAAAAAAAGGATTGAAAGGAAGAAGAGAAGCAGCCTTCATTTTTAATCTGTCAGCCTTTCTTATTCATAGTTCGTGACTGTTGACTGGAGGGGACACATATGGAGGGGACACATATGACCATTTCTTACCTCATGACTGGAATCTCCAAGGCTCTTTCTGTAAGGGTCTTTTCCCTTTTTTATTTATTAAAAGCCAAAATTGAGCCGGAACCGGCTCAAGACGGTTCGGTCCGGTTTTTTTCAATTTCCGCGGTTCCCCTTTTTATGGTCCACCCCTATCATTAACCCAACCAATATTGCAGCATCTAATAAATTATAAAATTTGAAGAAAAAAAATAACTCTGTCGACCACCAAGAGGACCCATTTACTTGTCAACCAGAAGCAACACACTGTCCCCTCTGAAAGCAGAGGCCTCAGTTTGTTTTTGTTCTTGGTCCAGTAACTTTGAGTGCAGAATTTAAGATATAGAACTGGGTCAGTCAGTATACAGTAAAATAGGTGTCTGTGTACAGAGGGAGCGTTTTGGGGGAGCAAAAGGTACAATTGGCCCCAAATTTGAAGGAGTCCTTAAAATTTTTGTCATCTAATGTTATGAAATGATGTTATATATTTAGAAAATTATTTTTGTTAGTACTTTAAAATTTTATCGTGCGTTCCTTATAAGAGTAAATTTTTTTCGTTTCTTTTCTAAATATAAAAGGGTAATGATAGGAAGACTAAATTTTTTAACTAAATGATGAGTCACCAATAGGAAATAATCAAGTTTATCAATGCTTAAATAATAATCCAATCATCAACTTACATGTCATTTAATTTACACAATTTTGTCTACAAATTTAGTATTTTTAACATCTCACTCAATATAAAAAAATATAGTGCAATGAGATATTTTGATTGTCAATAATAACATCCTAAAAAACGATAGTTTTCCAATTTTATTATATAATAAGTTTATATATTCAAGTGAACTTTAAAGTTAGAGTTTTGATTTTTTTTTAATTTTTTTAATGTTTGGTTGTTTAAGATTGAATTGCTTTTGATTATCTAGTGAATGTTATGTTTGTAGCTTTTTTTCCTTAGAATTAATGACATTTGTAAAATTGCAATCGGTGAGTGCTAAAGTTTATTTTGATTTAAGTGATTGTTTTCTAACATCAATACATTGTTTTACTTTTTTTAATACTATTTTAAGGAGTGGCCCTTTTACAAATTTCACACAGCCCCCGAAATCTCAAAGACTACCCTGTCTGTGTGGAGAGATTTTTTCAGTGTGACTCGAACATAGAGTGGTACATCACGTGTCATTATACCAATGGTAGAATGTGTGTGCTAAAAAGTTAATAACTTAAAAAATTCAATTTTTCCATCATTTATATAAAAACAAGTAATATATCACTCTTGTTCCCGTTACAATGAAAATTTTTCATATGTGTAAAGTGAAAACTCCAACACGCCACGGAAAGGTATAAAAACGCACGCAACATATATTCTCTGCCCCAATCTGCACTCCGCACCGCTGGAAACTGATTCGACTTAATTTTACTGTTCCTGCAGAATTTTCTATTTCTCAAGTTGAAGTGTGTGACTTTCAGTTTCAGACCTAAAATAAAATGAACAAAAGAAAGAAAATATATGTCAAAATGACCATTTTACAAATTTTAGTTACTGAAATAATGAATTTTGATTAGTATGTCTTTTCTGTTTTACTAATATACTTTTGGTATTTAATTTTTTTTTTCATATTTGATTTATATGTCTTATTTCATTAAATTACAATTAATTATGGTCGAAATCTTGGAGAAGAACGTCATAAACGAGTAAGATTTTTCCTCCAAATTCCCTAACGAAAATCACTAAATAAAATATTCTTAGCTAGATGATGGGCAACACCGTAAAAATGACTGCAAACCAAAGATAATTTCACCTCCTGTAACCGGAAAGCCCAAAACTTGAATATGTATTTAATATTTTATTTTGATAAATTTAACAAGTAAGACTTTATTTTTGAACCATTGTAGCCAATTTTACAAAGAAAAATGCAAAGAATATTCAATTGTGAATTATTCATAGAAGTAGCTGCACTAATGAATTCAACTTTTACAGAAGGAGGTAGGCACTGGCCAGGAAAATGAAAGATATGGCCATCCCAAGACACGGATCCCTATACGTTGCAGGCAGTAAACCCTCATGCTCTATGAGGGTCCGATTTGTATTTTGTTGATAAATTGAAGCTGTAACTCGTGTATAAATAATTAAATACTATACAATAAGGTTTTGGGTTCTTATTTTCCTTTCCTTTTAAGTGTCAAGAATATAGTAACAAAATAGTTTTTACGAAACATTTCTGCAAACAAAGTTGTGCATGGGAAGAGTTGTAACCAATGGTAAAGTCAGGAATTGTTGGGGAAATAGTGAAATTTGAAAGAGTAAAAGGTCTCAAAAAATGTAGACAACCAAATCTTTGTAGATAATAGACAATATTAATATCGTTGATAATTTATCAGTACAAACAAATTATTATTGTTGTCGACGATATTTTATGTCATAAAAACGTCACATGTTAGATTCATTATCAACAAAACCAAAAACATATCTTTCAATGCAAACAACTATGCCATCACTCAATCATTGATCTCCCATTTTGTTACGCAGTGGCATTTCACAATATTCATAACAAAAAACGCTCTCTCCACGGAAGCGGATGCAATCGGTAACACCAAAATCCAATGTAAGAAACTTATACACTAATTTGTTGCTTTCACACCTCCCGCTCTTCATTAATTCCTTTGAAAGATCACTAATCCATTATGTGGGACCATGATTTTTCAGGGCTAGAATAAGGTAGATTGAAATACAATTACCTTTGAAGTTCGGTCATGGACTCAACCTCTCCGAGCAGTGGTGCCACCATCATCCTGTTTTGGAGCAGTGTGCGAAGTCCAAATGACTTCAGTGAGATTGACCATGTTTGTTCTACAAGACACGTGAACCTGATTCAACACAAAATCAACTAGGTTTCCTATATTCTTGGAGTGCTTACAATCTAGGAATTGGTGTGCGCGGCAAGTAATCACACTCCCAAGAGCATGCAATATATGCTCCTAGATATCCTTTGGATTCTCCAGGTTTAATACATGATTCTATTCTAAAAAGATCTTTCTCCCGACTAGTATAAATATACCTTGTTAGGATTCGTGTCTGGTATCACAATCATCACACTCTAATTCTCTTGCCCATTGCTTAAGTCTTATACATTCTTACTAACTTGACCGTCGGAGAGCCTTTGCTGGCATAAAGATCGGGAATTCAATATAGGTGACAGTGTATTTTTGAAATTATTAAAAGAATTAAAGCTGTTGCGTATCTTCTAGATCTACCAAAGTTACGCTCCCTAGTACAGGGAAAACTCTCTTTCTCAGCCTTCGCGTTTAGAAGTAGTGGACAAAAATACCAAGTCCAAACCATAAACTAAGATTTCCATCAACACATGTCTACTACACTTGTTGGAGGAGGTACAATGGACTTCATGAGTGAGGTTTTATCTCTAAGGGCTTGGTGTAATTAGAGGATTCGCACTTTTTAAGAGTGACGTGGTCATGTTGTTCTAAAAAGAAGAACTTACGTAGAACATGTTCATTAACATATGGTGTTTTAATTCAATAATGTATCATCATGTATAAATTTCTCTCCACATGATAATGTATGAATCGAGATGTCGCAATTATGGTGAACTCGTTCTATATAAGTTGTTTTCCACCTTAAAGCCTCTTATTAGCTTTCCTCTGTCTTTCCTCCTTGGTTGGAGGACATATAAGTTGTAGGAAGTGTGCGATAATAAATTAAAGACATTGATGCAAGTAGTAGTGGACCACTTACATTATAATAGTGATGTCTAGTGCTCAAGAAATGTATAATCACTCATTGATTAATATGATATCAAAGGTGTAGATTAAATAAAAGGAAAACTAATGAAAATGGCTTAAAAACTTTGAGTTTTAATGATAAAGACAAAATAAAGGGTAAAGTGAATAGTACCAGGATTGACTTTTTAGTGTAAAAATGTGGTTTTTCGTTAAAGTGGACAGTACCGGGAGCTTTTCGTTAAAGTTTCCTTAAATAAATGTACTTTTGACGGTTTAATCTCAACATCTTGATAGCAAATCTAATAATGAATGACCGTACATTTGTAGTTATCAAGTGACTAAAAAAGCTTGACTCTATACAACAATGTGAAACGTATACTAGTTGATATTTATAGCACGCCAACCGACACGAATAGTATGGAAATAAGTCCATACTTATACAGAGCAAGTTTTTTTTTGTTTCCGAACACATTATGTTATCTACACTAAGGGAATATGAGAGTATACTAAGTTTCACAATATGTTAGCAATAATATGTTTCAAATTAACATTTGACGAAAATCAAACTTAAAACCTCTCATTTACTAATGAAAATGAATACCACTATACTTTAGATTTATACAAGTGAACAAATAGCAAGTGGCTACTGGGCAAGTATTTTGATAAATAAATAACATATAATAAAAAAAGAAAGTGCACACTGTGTACTGCACAACATTCTCAACTGTAGTTCCCAACCCAAAAGGAAGTATTTCAAAAAAAAAAGATGAGAGAGAAAGGAAGCCTAAAGAGGTAAGAGATGAAAAGGGAAGGAGAAAGTAGGGAAGGGGGAGCAGAAAAGGAGGAAAATTTGGCAGAAAAGTTGACAGTAAGGAGGGGAGGAGTATTGATTAGAAAAAGCACAGGTGGTGGCCCAACCACTCCAGTAGTGTCCTCATGGAATTGGAGACCTTGTTGCCCTTTTGACCTTGATCCCATCATTAAAGACTCCCCCTTTACCATTGATACCAGCTCCTCCTCCTCCTCTGTGTCTGCTAGAAAGCTAGCTGCTGCTCTTTGGGAGTTTCAACACTTCCAATTCCTTCCAAAGATGCACAGGGCTTCTCACACTAATGGTGGTGGCGGCGATGGCAGTGGTGGTGGTGGTGCTCCACCTCCTAGGCTGAGACACCTTCAGCTCCATCACCACCACCCCAGCAGAGACAAGAAGGCTCTTGATCTTTCTCACTTTTTGGCTGATAATTGTCCTAGTTCTCCTGACCAGGTCTGCTGCTGAATTTCTTTGTTTTGTGTGTGTGGAGATTTTTGTATTCATCAATTGGCTTATTGGGTTTTTGCAATTTTGTTCCTTTATATCCGATTTAATGAAAGTGGATTTATTTCTAATATATACTGTTGAATTGTGCCTTCTTGATGGCTACTTCATGTCTTTTTCTGTTTGCCTTAATTTATTGCAATTTTATTTTTTGGAAATTTATGGAGCTTTTGATGATGGTTACTTTTGAGTGATGATCTCTGATTATTACATTTATTGTTATTATTATTTCTCCTTTTCTATGATTTCAGATGTAAATTTCAAGCTTTTGTTTATTTGTTCTGAACTTAGTACTTCACTTTGCAATTTTCATTAATAGATGTCAAGTCACTAGCATTATAGATGCCATGGTTCTTTTAGTATTCATAAGAATCAGATGAATTCCATTTGGGTTGCATTGTTTTGATTCCTGCGATATTTTAATCTATATATCTAAACTACGGGGAGGGGATTCAAAATTGGGCGCAAATTGCGAAAGCACGCTGCTCTTTAACTTGGGATCATATGGTTTTTGTTCGTAGATACTGCATTCAAATTAGAGCCCTATCAATGACCATGCATATTCATTGATTTCTGTGCATGTCATAGAGGCTGCTATACCTTAATGTTTGATCAATGGATTCTGAAGTTGCCCGGTTCGAATCTCCACTGATTTTTATCTCGTTACTTATGCCAGCCAGAAAGTGCAAGCAGTTTAAGGAGGCATATTGCAGCATCGTTGATGCAACATCATCGAACGATTGAAAGGAGCAGATTGAACAATCACATTTTGCAGCCTGCATCGCCTGCAAGCTACGGTAGTTCCCTGGAGGTAAGCATCTGTTTACGCTTAATCATATTTTTTCTTTTCCCCGTTATTTTCGTGGAGATATAAATTGAGACCACAAGCAAAATCAAATTCTAACGTAGACACAGATTAGTTTTTCTGCTAATGTATACTCTTTATTTGAGTAGAAACAAGGCAGAATTGCGGTTCGCTGATTACTCACTAGGGTAAATATGATTTGATGCCCACAAACTGATAAGTTATGGACTGAGATTTACAGTCATAGTATCTGGAAAACAATGGACTTAATATTCCCGAAATTTCAAGAAACTGCATCCTTGATATATTGAACCAGTAATGAAAAGAAACATTATGTAGGGCACAATCTGTAATTATGACCGATGTGGGTTGTGTTGTAGTCATTCCCGATTACAAAGATAAAAAATGGTAAATATGGTTTCAAATTTTCCAAAACTTGCATTACACCATCTAGGATATCTTGTATCGTTCGGTCTATAAAGTGTTTAACATGATGGAAGCCCTGTCTTGATATCTACGGTTATGAAAATTTTGTCTTTCCGGGCGCCATGTACAACATATATTTCCATGGTATGATCAAGAATTTCATCCACTTGCTTTTCAGGTGGCTCCTTATAACCCTGCAGTCACCCCTAGCAGTTCTTTGGACTTTAAGGGAAGGATTGGCGAATCACACTATAATCTTAAAACATCTACAGAACTGCTAAAAGTTTTGAACCGGATTTGGAGCTTGGAGGAACAGCATACATCTAATATAGCATTGATAAAAGCGTTGAAAACAGAGTTGGATCATGCTCGTGTTAAGATCAAAGAGTTGCTTCGGGTTCGGCAAGCTGATCGACATGAGCTAGATGATTTGGTGAAACAAATTTCAGAAGATAAACTAGTTAGGAAGAACAAAGAACAGGATCGAATCCATGCTGCAGTTCAGTCAGTCAGGGATGAGCTAGAAGATGAGAAGAAGTTAAGAAAACGATCAGAAAGCCTACACAGGAAGTTAGCGAGGGAGCTTTCTGAGGTCAAATCTTCTCTTACTAATTCTGTGGAAGAGCTTGAAAGAGAGCGGAAATTAAGGAAGTTGTTAGAAGACCTATGTGATGAGTTTGCTAAGGGAATAAAAGAATATGAACAAGAGGTGCATTCTTTAAAACAGAAGACTGACAAGGATTGGACCGGAAGGTCTGACCGTGATAGATTGATACTCCATGTATCTGAATCGTGGTTGGATGAGCGGATGCAGATGCAGCTAGAAGAAGCCAAGTGTAGCGTTTCAGGAACAAACTCAATAGTGGACAAGTTAAGCCTTGAAATAGAGACCTTTCTTAGAGCTAAACATATGAACACTCTAAAGAATACTGAAAATCTGATGACAAGAAACCGTAGGAATTCAATGGAATCTGTCCCTCTGAATGAGGTTGTGAGTGCGCCTCAAGACGCAGGTGAAGAAGAAGATGATTCTTTAGGAAGTGATTCAAATTGTTTTGAGCTCAATAAGCCAACCAACAGTGACTTCACATTGCTTGGGGATGAAGCTGTCAATAATCATATCGAGGAAAAGGTTAGATCGGATCCCTCAAAGAAAAACTCGGTCTCTTCTGACAGGGTAAGAAGTCGGAGTCCCTCCTGCTTGCAAGTGAAGTTTGAAGAACAGATGGCTTGGGCCATGTCATGTAATGGAAATAAGAAGTCCCAGATGGAGAATCCAGAGCAGGGGAAAACTGAAGAAGGGAAGCCACCCGAAATAAGCACATCCCAGAAATCTGAACGTTGTGTAGCCACTGAAGACACCGCTTACAGAAAAGGAAATAAACAAGATGAAACTCATGTTTCAAATTCGAATCACATGGCTGAAAACCTTACAAGAAGTCAACTAGTGATGTCGGATGGTGGGGGGAATGTACATGAGGCTTCCTGCAGTAATACTGGCTGGAGGAATCAGGCTAGTCCAGTAAGACAGTGGATGGCGAGACTCGCATCACCTGTTTGTGACATGTCCGAGTCTTCTTCAAAGTTGCCTCCACGGATGAAGGAGAACACCCTGAAGGCAAAGCTTCTTGAAGCAAGGTCAAGGGGACAATGGACACGTTCAAAAGCTTCCAAAACCACATCTAAATCATCCGAAAGGGTTAACTGATCCTGCATCGCCTGCCGGTTGGAAGTTCATATTGTGAATATGGCCGTGGCACAATCTCGGGAAATGAATATCTATGGTTTCACTAGGGTTCTCTCTCTCTCTCTCTCTCTCTCTCTCTCTCTCTCTCTGGTAGTTTTTGAATTTTTGAAAAGGCAGTTTGTAAATGAGTGTAATGTTAAGAGTTGAAAGAGCAACAACAATTTTGGGTTATGCTATTCTGGGCACCTAACGTGCCACGAATGTAGGTTTGGAAAGAGAGTTAAGGAAAATAGACATTTCTAGTAATTGTAGCCTCTTCACTCCAAATTGTATGTTCTACAAGTTTTATTGGACTCAGTTGGAACTGGACTCGGAGTGTAATATTGTCACCCATTGACCTGGTCGGTTTGGTTTGGTTCACAGACAAATGACGGACAAACAAAATCATTAACGTGACAGTCATACCAGTTTCAAGCAAAATATAAAACACTATTGCATCTTTTAGTTTCTACATAATTTATTCAAGAAGATTAAAAAAGGAACTTTGACATCAAGAATCTCATCAAATTTCTGAAGAATGTAAAGGAAAAGTGGGTGAAAAGAAAATGATGATAAGAGTAGAGTTGAGTCTACCATGAAAAAGGGAAGACGATGAAAACCGAAAAATGGGCTTTCTAAGCCTTTCTCTCTGCAACCCGCGCCCCCGAACCCTAGATCTGTAAACCCATAGCCGCGGGCTCTTGCTCCGGCTTTGAGTCGACAGTAGCCCTATCATCTTCGTCGTCCCCTCCAAGATCCCGCGCCACCACCCTGCCTTCGTTCTCTAATCCCTCTCCATCTTCATGGAGTGTGGCCCTCCCCGTATCTCTCACTTAAACTAGGGGTGGGCACTTAAAACTAAAAACTAACACCGAAACATGAACCAAAGCGGACCACACCGAACAGTCCATTTTTGCGGTTTTGAAATGGTTTCGGTTTTGAAACCGAACCGCAAAGTATGAAACAGTTTGGTTTAGCTTTTGGCTTTTAAAAACAGCACTGCAAATCTTAATAAACATTTAATTAAATGTCATGTTTTAATTGGTTGTTTGTTAGAATCCATACACTGAATATGAACTCAACCACTCTAGAATATCATCATTCATCACTTTCTTTAGTCTTCGACATAATATCATCAATTATCGGTAGGGGTGGGCACTTGAATGCATTGTCCTACACTGTATATGTGATCAACGGGTAAATGTTCTACATAAAAGACGTTGAGAAATCGAAACTGTAAGGGAAATAATGCATAGCTTCCTCATAGATTTGAGGGTGCAAGTATGTTTGCTCGGCAATTATAATATACATCTGCCATGACATTGGATCATTGATACATGTTATCTACTGCACAGAGTATGCATGTAAAGTTGCATGGCAATTGGTACCTAGCTAGCCAATAAGGTTGCTCTGTGAGGACTTTTTATTGGTTTTTAATGAGGGATTAGTTTCATTTTTAATACGGATTATGACATTTTGTAACGGTTCGATTGGCTACTGTTTATTTTAATTTGTACCCTTTAAGAGCACTCTCTATGATGTTCAGATTGGGAAATGCTTATTAATATGTTCTAATGTATGATGTCTTTCATTCTAAGTTCTTATTTATGATCCCACTAGAAACTACTTTTCTTCTAGATAAGTTAAAAAAAAAAAGTTCTTTGTTGATTGCATTCACTGTAAAGCTTGAGATAACGAGTGTTTCGTATTTTAAATTGTATATTTTTTCTTAAAAACCAAATCGAAACCGTTTGAGACCACTCCAAACCGAACAAACGGTTTGGTTTCATTTCGGTTTGGCTTCAAAACTGCACTGAACTGAACCACAAAAAGTTTCGGTTTCGGTTTCAGTTTACT
Source organism: Malus fusca (assembly GCA_035220775.1). Classification (NCBI taxonomy): domain Eukaryota; kingdom Viridiplantae; phylum Streptophyta; class Magnoliopsida; order Rosales; family Rosaceae; genus Malus; species Malus fusca. The sequence continues at coordinate 20,596,880 of CM069072.1, forward strand.
CAAAACCTCATTGAACCGAACCATGCCCACCCCTAACTTAAACTGGGAGCCTATAATGGTGAGCCCCAATCCCCAATTGCAATGGTGGTGGGCCTGAGCTTGGTCTCATAATGGTGATTCGTCCCCATATTTTTTATTTTCCACTCATCTCTAAGAGCTTTTCAGTTATTTGCACCAAGTTTAAATTTGTCCCAAATTTATGCCTAATCCCTGACCCAAACAACTACTTAGATCACCTTTCTTTGAGCATCACATGAGAACTCTCCTCTACCATCCCACTCATTCGCCTACAAATCCTCAAATTGCCTGCTGGATGCTTGCTTTCGATTGAGAAGCCTCTATTGGCCACTGTGTTTGCTACCCATCTCGAGAGCGAGTTGTCGCTCACTTAAATAAGCTGTGCAAAACCGTTTTGAAGCTGGTTTGGGTCTCTGCGCAGCCTCCTTCTACGATTCTGATGGTGTTTAGTCTTCTTGCTTTGTTGGCAGAAAAGTATTCCTTTGTTGGTCCTTGGGTGGTGGAAGCGGTTGTTGGCTTTAGCTGCTTTTATCTTTTGTTGAGCTTTTTAGAGGCAAATTTATGTCTTCATTGTGTATCCTTGTAGTTGCTAAGTTAGGTATTAGATCTATTAGTTTTGGTCTTGTTTGCATCTGTGGTTTTGTATTTTAGCCCTTGTGTTTTGTCGGTGCTAACCGCATATCGATTGACTCCGAACTGCAAATTGGTGAGGTACATAGTGGTAATTGGGCCATCATGTGCTTTGCATAGGACTCTTTTTTCCTCGGCTTACTAGCAGCTTTTATTTAATTTTATCACTTGTAACATTTACTTCCATCAATGAATGTTTGACGAAAAAATGGTTTATGGATTTTAAGCAGGGTTTGCGTTATTAAGTTGTCAAATATTTTAAGTCTTTGGATCTAAATTAATAGTCTTATGAGCAATATGAATTTGATTGTCATGTGTCCACAAATGAAGACCTTAGGTAAGTGTAACATCTCGCATCACCTAGGGGAGTGGATCCTGTAAGCCTTATATGTATATTCCCACCTCTTCCTAGCACGAGGCCTTTTGGGAGCTCACTGGCTTTGGGTTCCATCGGAACTCCGAAGTTAAGCGAGTTCGCGCGAGAGCATTCCCAGGATGGGTGACCCACTGAGAAGTTCTCGTGTGAGTTCTTAGAAACAAAACCGTGAGGGTGTGGCCGGGGCCCAAAGCGGACGATATCGTGCTACGGCGGAGTTGAGCTCGGGATGTGGTGGGGGCCCGGGCCGGGATGTGACAATTTGGTATCAGAGCCAATCCCTGACCGGAAGTGTGCCGACGAGGACGTCGGGCCCCTAAGGGGGGTGGATTGTAACATCCCACATCACCCAGGGGAGTGGATCCTGTAAGCCTTATATGTAATGAGAAGTTCTCGTGTGAGTTTCTAGAAACAAAATCGTGAGGGCGTGGCAGGGGCCCAAAGCGGACAATATCGTGCTACGGCGGAGTCGAGCTCGGGATGTGGTGGGGGCCCAGGCCGGGATGTGACAATTTGGTATCAGAGCCAATCCCTGGCCGGAAGTGTGCCGACGAGGACGTTGGCCTCCTAAGGGGGGTGGATTGTAACATCCCACATCACCTAGGAGAGTGAATCATGTAAGCCTTATATGTATATTCTCATCTTTACCTAGCAAGAGGCTTTTTGGGAGCTCACTGGCTTCGGGTTCCATCGGAACTTCGAAGTTAAGCGAGTTTGCGCGAGAACAATCCCATGATGGGTGACCCACTGGGAAATTCTTGTGTGAGTTCTCAGAAACAAAACCGTGAGGGTGTGGTAGGGGCCAAAAGCGGACAATATCGTGTTACGGTGGAGTGGAGCCCAGGATGTGATGGGGGCTCGGGCTGGGATGTGACAGTAAGCATGTAGGAGCTAAGGTTATCAGCTCAAATCCTCCTTTACACACTTAAACAAAATTCTAATCAATTAAAAAAAAGAAAAAAAGAGAAGAAGGTTGCAAACTGCAAAACCCATCATCCTCGTTTGCATATCTAAACAAACATAGAACTAATGACACAGAGTGTAAAAACCCAACAATCCCAATTCCATAAAACTCCAATAACTTTGCAACTCATTTCAATCGAATCTTTCTTCAAGACCTAGACAACCCAATTACACAATTCAACCAGTTTCAAATAAACGCAATCCCAATCCCACAAATTCAATGAAATTCAAAACTCAGCACACCAAAAAAAGATTGGGATTGCTGAGTTTTGAAAATTGCTTTGCTCTTTTGCATCACTAAATCCTATTGGACTGTGTAACGCCACATGTATCTTCCCAATACGTCGTCGTTGAACAGATGAACCGTATTTAATCTTCAGTTTAGAGTGGAGAAACATGAGATGGGTTGCCACTGAATCTAATATATGAGTATGAGCAAAAAATCCAGTAGATACGAATCTAGTTTCAAATCAAAAATCCAAATTGATACTTCCTCTTTTATAAATTGATAGAACCCAGGTTTGTTGCAGAAATTAGATAACCAAAATTAAACTCATTAAGTCTCGAATTTTAGTGCTTGCAAGTATACGATTCGGATGATAGTATAGCATATAAACACGGATATCATCCCACATAGATTGAATTGATCCTAGAAATCTTACTTACTATATTGAAACACATTATAATTGAGAAGCTTTAACAAAAAACATAGAAAATTCTGAATTAAAATGTAAATTAAATTAAGCATGAAACTAAACACATGGAAATAATAAAATTGAAAACATAAGATATGATATAGAGCTTCCGAATTCACCGTATACTTAATCCCCTTAATATGTTATGAACAAGTCCCCATATTAATGGTTGATTTTCCCTAAATTATTAAATGGTCATGGCATCTGGGTCATCAAAAGTATTCCTACGTGTCAATTCTCTATGGCATATAGACAAATTTAAACAAGTAAGAATCCATGCACTACGAAAAAAGTGTTGGAGAATCACATAAACCTTCAAGTAGGAATTCATGGTATCGACTGTAAGAAGCTAAAACCCAAGTTAAGTATGCATCTAATCTAACTTGCATCAAATCAACTTAATTAAAACCTAAACGATGATCAAGCATCTAAATAAAAACCAAGCACATAACAAATAACAAAGGATACTCAATAAAGAAGAAAAACTTGATAATGAGAATGCCAAAAGAAAATTAAGTATTCATGATCAAGCCACATTGTAGCCTTAGCAAAGAAAAAAATTTGATCTCTTCCTCCTTGCCGCAACCTTCTTTTCCAATATGATGTGTTTCGTGGTTCCTTCCATCACATGGATAATTAAGCAATCTCCTTATATAAAACCTATAGCTAATGGGCTAGCAATTATATGATTCAAATTCACCTTTGGCGAGAATCAAACTTAAGATTTCTCACTTACTAATGAAAAACAATACAATTAAACTATAGTACTAAGTGGCAGGTACAATGGGGATCTTTTAGACTCACAAATTTATTTATCCCTATATTAATCTAAGGGTCTGTATGAAATATGTCCTCACAGGTACTCAAATTGAGGACTTAAATTGAGCACCATTGTACATTAAATATTCCTCTTTATTTTATAAGTTTGTACCCGTAAAAATATGCATACAATGATTTCAATTTGAAGATCTTTTAGTTATTCATATACATAAAACAAATAGATGATTTATCAAGAATATGCTACTTGTTCCAAAAAACTGTTGATTGATTAACACGTATGGATGACAAAATGATCACTAAATGAAATGATTTTTTGCAAGTATGAATTTTAAAATGATGATAAAGAGAATAAATTGTTCAAATTATAATATCCGTACTTTAAAGATACGTTAATTATAAAAGATGACAAGTAGGTTTCCCATTGGGGAAACATAAGTATTATCCTGATTTTTTTTTTTTTTTTTGTGTTGTCAAACGATAGATTTTGTTAGATTAAACACCAACGAGGTTTGAACTCACACTGTATGCTCAACAATTTTCCACCACTGTGGTAAAGAGTCACTTTCCAAGTATTATCCTGATTTAATTACCTCAATATCTTCATCATATTTATTTACTAAATATTTTACGTTATATTAACTTATCAGTCTCCCCTGCGACAGAGAGATGGCAGCAACGGCGTCATTTAGGTGGATACTGCGGCTGCACAAGGACGTACCGAAAGCTGCTCGGTTCTATGCGCAAGGCTTGGACTTCACCGTCGATGTCTGTACTCTTCGCTGGGCGGAGCTGAAATCCGGCCCACTCAAACTCGCTCTCATGCAATCCCCCAAGTAATGCACACCACCTGTTTGATTATTTGCCTAGCAGAGTTGTTTCTCACTGGGTTTTTCTTCTGATCCAAAAATGTTTTCACTTTTTGTGATTTAATTTTAAAATAATTACGTTTGTGGAATTTATCTGCAATTAAAAGAAGGGGGAAATGCTAAATTGCTAATTCAAGTTTGCAGTGATCATGGAATGCAGAAGGGAATGGGAAACTCTTCACTTCTGTCTTTCACAGTGACTGACATTAATCAATCAGTGACGAAATTAATGGCATTAGGCGCTGAACTAGATGGTCCTATCAAGTACGAAATCCATGGCAAGGTGATGACCAAAATTCCAACAACAAATTTAATATAAACTTCAATTTTATACTGTTGTTACGGTGGGTGCAATGTGTGACCTAATAATATCTCCTGTCCAGGTTGCGTCCATGCGCTGTATTGACGGGCACATGTTAGGCCTCTACGAACCTGCCTAGGAGCTTCATGTCTGATTTATGCAACTAGATGTAGGTAGGCTGCTTGAAGCATTTGTTATGGCATCTTGAAATCTTCCGTGCACGTAGAGAAGATGTGAGAGATTTTTCCTTTTCTCGGGTTCCCTTCAACTATCGACAGTGTTTGTTCGTCCAAGTCTATCACGGCCGTGCATAGTGTATAAAGCAATGGACCTGAAAACTCGGCATACAGTGTTACCACGAGTGTTTTGGAGGGAAGGAAAAAAAAAGGTTTTAGTTTATGTTCTAGATTACCTATCATGTAGATTGGATATTTCGGGTCATCCGTATCTCCTAGGAGTGATAGGAAATTGTCTTTCGATCTTTTACGTAGCGCAGCTGCTCTGCTTTGCCTTGCTATTGAGTTTTCATCTTGCAACTTCATTGAAACAACATGATTTACTTTGTAAGAACTGAAGAAGGTTGAACCATCAGTTTTATAATCTTTGGTGACCCTTCTGTGTGCTAGAATCTACTGCATTACACTGCCGATGCAAGTAAATAAGCTGAGGTTCAAAACATAGCTTCAAGCAGTTCTTACCTGATTAACTTGGAGATGGAGATACATGTTTGCATGGAAGAATGGTGTTGCTCCAACCTCATAAACCGAAACCCGTTTTCTTGAAGCAGTTTCTACGTTCATAATTTTGCGTGTCCTCGTCTCCATCAAATTGTAACTATGTCCAACAGATACTTCTGATGATTTAATTCTCTGAAAGTGCAATCCACACTATTAAAACCTCGGATAATCAAGTGAACATGGTTTTGCAAAGAGCACTCAGACTAATGCGTCTTACACATAATGCGTCGTCGATGCTTGATGCTTCAAGGAGGTCCCGTGAAACAAAGTTCCTCCCAATGCCTCCGGCAACAATCTCATTTTCCGATGGGGGAACTGAATTCAGCGTAAAAGCCTGCATTTTATGCATTCGTTTTTCTTTAGTACGAACAATTTTATTTAACTGATGCTGGAACAATTTGTTTCGGTCATTTCTTACCAGTCCATGAGTGTTGAGCCCAAATGCACAGCTAGGGAGCTCTCCTGCATAAGTGTAAGCAATGAATGATATCCCATTTGACAGAGTCCCCTTTATCAAATAGCTGCAAAATTTCGAAAATCTCATTAGCTTTGCTGCTGCAATTTCCATTTTTTTTTGGATAAATGGTTTGCTGAGATTTAAAAAATGCAAGAGAGCATACGTGTGGCCAACCAGGGCAACATTTGCATCCTCATTGTGTGCCACAACTGCCATGGAATCACTAACAACAAGAACATCCGAGCAGTCATCCGGGGTATCAATATTCTGATTCATCGCCGTGGTCTTTGGAAGAAGCGTAAGAATCTCCTTTCTGAAGTTGATTAGTATTATCTGCACACATGATAATCAAACAATCATAATGCCACCAATAGAATTAATGGGACAATTAAAATGCTACCGACACTCCAAAATAGTCATTTTTTACTCTTTCCATGAAAATACCGGTACAATTACCCAGCGAAAAAAAATGAGATTAAAGAGTTCGAGAATAAGTGCATAATGACTATTTTGGAGCGCCAGTAACTACTGTTATCCTCAGAACTCGCCGAAGTGTGTATTGTTATTACATCAAGAACTGGAACTCCACTTCCATCCGCAGTGCCAACGAGCTCCTCCCAATATCTCGGAAACTTGTTTCGGTTATTTTCTGTTAGAGACTGGAGAAGTGGCTGAAACTCTGGGGTATGAGCAAAAGGGAGGAGTTGGTTGTGAAGAATGAGGTCTGAGGCCAGCCTGCTCTTTATCATGTCTGAAAATCTCTGGCCAATTAGGAATCCCATTGTGTAAGCATCTTCACAGGGTCCAACTTCAAACATCTCCAACCCTAGTTTTGCAGAGCTCCCCATTTTTCCGCTTCATGCAAAAGACGATTTTGGGAGGAGCTAGCAAGTAGCTAGGGCCTTATCTTCTTTGATTTTCAACCCCCCACGTCGTCTGTTGGCTTTGCAGTTCCATTGTCGTATATTTTCTTTCCTTGTCGTACAGTCACTGTGTAGAAACGACATTCATTTAGGACAGTAGTTTTAGTGTGGCAAAGTACAACAAAAGCGGTATTGAGAAAACAAGAGAATCAAAATGTGGTTTCGATCAATAAATAATTTCATATTTTTCGTAAATCAATGAATACCTTATTTGCAAACACCAGATCACTCCGAACCAATGAAGAAAATATCGGTAATATCGGAAATATCGGTAGTCCGAAAACACGGAAATATCGATGGAAATATCGGGATAATATCGATATCGATAAAAATTACATGGAAACCACGGAAATTGTAAGAAAAACTTGGAAATTTTTATTGAAACTTTGCAGGATGTTTATTTAGTCAATTATATATTAGTTTATCACAAAAAATTGGAAGGAAATGCATTGCATGATGGATTTAACATTATCAAGTTGATTATATAGCGATCTGACAAACATTGTGAGTGTAGAAAATATGTAGTAATTAATGAAAGAAGTCTAAACACACCATAATCATTTATATATAATGAATTAGTACAATATTTTACACTTTAGTACCACATAGAGTTCCTATGAGGTTCAAATTTTTCACTATCTTCATCATCTCTATGTGTAGAATGAGTGTATTGTGAAGAGTAGTTATCAAATGATAAATCCCCAAAATAGTTTTGCATGTAATTGTTAACATGCCACCCATAATGATCCGAGATTGGTTGAGGTTGTCCATAAGAAAAATCATTTGAAGATTGAGTCTGGGATTGTTTCCATGAGTCGCTCGATTCCATCCCAACAGGAATGGGATATGAAGGGTAGGGAAATGGTTGGTTATGAGTATAACCATAGTTACTACTTCCCAATCCAACAGAGTCTGAAGTTTTAGATAACGAGTCACCTTCTTGACTTGACAAAATCCCCTTGCCTCTTTCTCTGCGAGTATAGTCCTTCCCTATGGCACCAATTCCTGGTCCTGCCCGCCTACTGCCATGGTCATCATCCTGTGTTGCATGCGTGAAGTTTGCCTCACCAGTGAAGGGGCTCATATATCCGGGAGGTGGTGGACCATAATAGTTTCCATATCCACCACCACTACCTCCAGCTCCACTACCTCCAGCTCCACTATGTCCTTCATCATTCCCACCTCCGGTGGTAGGTGAGTTTCCTGATCTTGTACTAGAGCTATCATTAGTATCAGCACGATGTTGTGGTTGTGTAGGATTGGAAGAAGGTGGAATTCCAGTGTTTCTTGGTCTTGGGTGCAAAAGTTCATCCAAAGAGTCAGCGCTGCTAGATCCCACCTCCTCCTCTAATACTCTTTCTACATTTATCCCTTCATTACGTGCTTCTTCAGCAACTCTGGGAGCTGGGTTGCCTTCATCATCATCTAAATGAAGAGGTCTAATCCATTGAAAAAGTTGGTTACCCTATGTATCATCATCTTCACCAACAATATCAAACACATCTAGTGGGTCACCACGGTCGACATGATCTATTTCTGCTTCCTTATCTCGAATTTGAAGCTTCATGTTGTAGTAGCAATAAACTAATTTTTCCAAGCTACTATGAGCCAACTTATTTCTTTGCTTTGTGTGTATGAGTGCAGATGTGCTCCAATTTCTTTCACAAGCAGATGAGGAATCTGTTTGTGATAATACTTTTATTGCTAACTTTCTCATAGTTGGTGCATCGGTCCCATACATGATCCACCATTCAGCTACAATGAAAAATAATGTTGATAAGCCTAATAACTCCAACAAATTCTATTATAAACTTATAGTGAAATATGTTTATACTCACTAGGAGACATATTTGTTCGAGCAGCAACTGATGTTGGTTCTCCAAAAGTTCTTCTTGCATCTTTAAACCATGTTAGCTGAATACAATAAATTGTGTTAGTTGAATCCAACAAAGTAATTATTATAATTTAAGTAATTGTGTACCTCATTTCCAAATTGGCCAACTGCTGGTGATGCAGGGTCTAATTTAGAGTATACATTATGTACAGCACGTATAAGGTTACCATCATCTCCAACACCGGGTCTGTATTGGTATCGGGGATTCAAATAATATGCTGTTCAAAGAAACACATACTCTAATAAGAGAAATAATACTTATGCAACTAAAGAAATGAATTGCAAATTATGACATAATTTATACCTGCTGCATGCAAATCGTGGTATAATGTTTTATACCATCGGTCTTCAATTATCTTTATGACCCACCTTGCACCATGTTTTCTTTCCAATTCATCATTCACTACACGCATCAACTCATATACTGCCCCTATAGTAGGATACACTTCTGTGTCAACGATCCGTAAAACTTTGTAAAGAGGTTCAAACACTTGACACACATGTTTTGATTGAGTCCAAAAAGCATGATCAAGCACTATACTTTCCACCATACGACCTGTATTTGAGCGGCTCAAATTGTGGTTGGCACAATCGTCACTAGTGAATAGTTGCTTCAACCTTGCTTTCTTCTTGAGTAGGCTGTCTAATGCAATATAGTTGGTGGCGAATCGAGTGGTAGCTGGACGAATAATTTCTCCTTTGCAAAATTCACGCATCTTTGCCAACAACCAACCGTGATTGTAAATATAATTTGTGATCGTTCTAGCTCTTTTGACCACAGTAGCAACATTCTCTCTCTTCCCCATTGCCTCAAACATGAGATCAATACAATGTGCTGCACATGATGTCCAAAACACATTATGATGCTTCATTAACTTTTTTCCAGCTTTGACAAATGCAGAACCGTTGTCGGTCACGACTTGGACAACATTATGCTCTCCCACCTCCATGATTACATCCTTCAATAATTTGTAAATATACTTGTAATTCTTTATATGGTCTGAAGCATCAACAGACTTCAAAAAAAATGTCTTTCCCTTGGAGTATACCATGAAGTTGATGATAGACAATCTGGTCAGGCCGGTCCATCCGTCACACATGATTGTGCAACCATTAGTTTCCCACTTTGACCTCAACTTGTTAACATACTCGCCAATGTCTTTATACTCCATATCCAAATATTTGTTTCTTATCTCATAGGGAGTGGGAGGTTGTACTCCAACACCGCCCTGTTGACATCTCACTACCATATTTTTGAAATGATGTGATGATGCCTTCGCAACAGGGACATTTTCATAGATAAAGAACTTGCTAATTAGACGCCCTATTCCTTCCTTCACATTACCTCTAGTGAAATAACTCCAAACACTCTTTTGACGTGCTTTGGATGACTTATATAAACTTGGGGCTATTGGTGGTGTTGGTTGTGATTCTCTAAGACTGCCTCCCCGTCTCATTTGTGCACCACCACTTGTCCCAGAACCTTGTGCTCTATTAGGAATTTTATGAATGTGTTCTCTTTCCCATGCTGACTGTTTGGAGACACGTAATGCTTGTTTCAAACTGCGTCGTTCTTCAGGTCCCATGTCATCATCACATTCGTCCTCATCGTCATCATCATCACTGTCAAGCTCTTGGCCATAGACTTCTCCCCGTAGCCCAGCTCGAATATTTTCCATTCCCTGTGTTATCTTTTCCTTTTGCTGTTTTTTATTTTTTAATAATGTGCTGATGAATGCCTTCACTTCTGGGGGGGACATTATCGCATCGTTGAACATTTTTTGCTGGATCTAATCCACTAAGATGGTACTTAAGTCGTGTCACTCCGACACTCTTCATTACCCGACCACAATATTTGCAAATTGTGCCATGTTTGTTTCCGTCTATTGGGTATCCATGTTCCCAAGCTGGATCACATTTAGTAGCTCCACTGGACATCGTAAATGTACCTACATTTATTTTTCATGAAAATTAGACAAATATTTTTTGGCCAAAAAATATAGTAGTGATGACGGTTATATAAGAGAACCTAAATAATAAAGTTATTCTATAGAAGAATTAAATATGAAGTAAAGAAAATGATTGTAAAAATTTAAGTAATTAAAAAAATAATATGGAATAATAAAACCTAATATTAATGAATAATAATCCAATTTGATAAAAAAATAATCCTAATATAAATGATGAATAATATTCCTTTTTGATATTAATCCTAATATAAATAATCCTACTATAAATGATGATAATTATGTTTCATGAAAATAATCCTAATATAAAACATAGTGATGAATAATATTCCTTTTTGATAATAATCCAATTTAATAATAATCCACTTTAATAATAATCCAATTTAATGAATAATCCAATTTGATAATAAAAAAACCCTAATATTAATGAATAAAAAGTCAGACACCAAGTGAGACAATTTTGGAGGATATTTGAGAATACCCATCTGTTTTTTTTTTTTTTTTGCCTAAGTTTTGGACCTTTTGGTTCAACCCAACCCAACCCAAGTGTGGTTATGTTTGAGATTTGGGCCTAAGGTCTAAGTTCAACAAACTCAAGTTTGGAGACTACATTGAGTGGGCTTTAATGAATAGTCCAATTTGATAATAAGCCAATTTAATGAATAATTATACAACATTACTTAATTACTTAAAAAATTAACATGTAATTGTTAACATTACTTAACTACTTACAAAAATTAACATGCAAGTATTAATTACTTAAAAAAATTAACATACGAGTCCACACAAATTTATTTGTTGTTGTATAAATTACAATAATATAAATATAAGTTTGTAAACTTATCTTAAATATGGAACCCTTTGTGTTCAAGCTTTGGAATGAATCTGGAATGGCTTTGAAAATGGTAAGGGAAATAAAATAATAAATAACATTAAACATATTAAAATTATCCTAGGGAATAATTATACAACATTACTTAATTACTTAAAAAAAAATAACATGTAATTGTTAACATTACTTAATTACTTACAAAAACTAACATGCAAGTATTAATTACTTAAAAAAAATTAACATGTAATTGTTAACATTACTTAATTACTTACAAAAACTAACATGCAAGTATTAATTACTTAAAAAAATTAACATGTAATTGTTAACATTACTTAACTAACATGCAAGTATTAATTACTTAAAAAAATTAACATGTAATTGTTAACATTACTTAATTACTTACAAAAACTAACATGCAAATATTAATTACTTAAAAAAATTAACATGTAATTGTTAACATTACTTAATTACTTACAAAAACTAACATGCAAGTATTAATTACTTAAAAAAAATTAACATGTAATTGTTAACATTACTTAATTACTTACAAAAACTAACATGCAAGTATTAATTACTTAAAAAAATTAACATGTAATTGTTAACATTACTTAATTACTTACAAAAACTAACATGCAAGTATTAATTACTTAAAAAAATTAACATACGAGTTCACATAAATTTTTTTGTTGTTGTATAAATTATAAGAATATAAATATAAGTTTGTAAACTTACTTTAAATATGGAACCCTTTGTGTTAAAGCTCTGGATCTGGAATGACTTTGAAAGGGGTAAGGGAAATAAAATAATCGAAAAGGCTCCTCTGATACTCCACCTCCTGAAATTTTATCACAATGGCAGCTTTGAAAGAATATCACAATGGCTCTGATACTCCACCTTTTAAAACAATATCGGCACACGGTTTTGAATGAAACCACCATCCATGGTCTGAAAAGAATACAAATTATAATTGTAAAAGTGATCTGAAATTGTCAAAATAATTGTGAACTTGTCGAGAATACTGAGTGAGTCATGTGTCCTCCTGACAGGAGGAACCCACACACACACACACAACTGACACAACGCACGCAACCACACACGCACACAACGCACGCACACAAACATCACACGCAGACACGACCTCAGTCTGATTCTCTCTCGATCCTTCTCGATCTCTCTTCTCCCTTCTCCCACACACACACACACAGAGATCTCCGATCTCTATTCTCCCTTCTCCCAAACACACACATACACACAGAGATCTCCGATCTCTCTTCTCCCAAACACACACACACACACACACACAGAGATCTCTCGATCTCTCTTCTCCATTCTCCGATCTCTCTTCTCCCTTCTCCCACGCACACACACACACACACACACACAAATCTCTCGATCTCTCTTCTCCCTTCTCCTACACACACACCACGACCTTCTGCTCCTCAGTCCGACAATCTCGAATCCTTCTTGATATCTGGGTGTCGCCGCCGTTGATCGTGGCTCTGGCGAAGTTGGAGTTGGCTCAGTCGTCTATGGCGGTGCGCCGCTGAGCAAGGAGTTGGCTCAGTCATCTGGTTCGTCTTCGACTCGAAGAAAACAAACTTTCAGGTGAGATTCCATTGAAACCCTAAACCCTAAACCGACATCACATATGTTGAATCGTTTATTACCTCTTGCATGCGTGAAATCTGAAGTTTATATGTGAAATTGATGTTAAAAATCGTGTTTTTACAAGGTTTTTGGGACGAAATCGGCTCGGGAATAGGCACACCATCTCCGGCGTTCTTCTCCGACGTTCGGCTCGGAGTCCGATTGCACCGTTCAAAAAAATTTCACGATATTTTCGATAATATCGCGATATTTGGACGAAAACCATTCGGATACCACTTAAAATATCCATCCCCCGAAAAACCGATAATATCGGCGATATTTCGCCGATATTATCGGCATTTTCTTCCATGTTCCGAACAATATTTTTCCTCTTCAACTATAAATTCAGTAGTGGCCAAATTATTTCTTTATTGCCGTACGCGTTCCTATGTAGCCAAAGCTGATGACTTAACTCTAGTATCAATGAAGTTTCCCATGAGAACTCTCGAGTGATAAGACCAAATGATGAGCATTTCTAGTGTCAAAGGCTTTGTTTCAGCCATCAGCAAGGGAAAAGTATAAGATCTTGAGCCTCTCGATTAAGTTGACTACTTTCAAACAGCACACTCACCAATCTACCCAGGATCACACGTCAACGAATTCATGCTATTAATGTGACTTGACGGACATGTCCAAGACCTCATGACCGAGGCAAACATGGTACATGCTAAATGCCATACTGTTAGTGCATATCGATTGTAATTGGCATTTTCCTATCCTAAATCTTTATGTGTAAGTTGAGTTTTAGATGTTAGGATTGGTTCTTTCAAGTTGTTGTAGATCACACTAGGAAAAGAAAAAAAAAAAAAAGGACCTTTCTAGACGAAATAACTTTGTCGGGCCAAATATGTTTTCATCACTCTAATTTTGCCCGACAACATTCCGTCAGACAAAGTTCATTGCGCAAAACCCGTCGCTCAAATGCCTGCCTGAAGAAATTTTAGTATTTGTCTGGCAAATGGTGTTTGCTCGACAAAATAATATCATCGAGCAAATAGCGTTGACTGACTTGATCCGACGAATGAAACTTGCCCGACACCATTATTAATTTCGACAGGTTTTTGAAAATTAAAAAATATTGGTTTCGACGAAATATTCGTTGGCCAATTAATTTAAAGATAAAATATAAAAAATTACAAGAAATACATGCTCGACGAATGTATTCTCGAGCAAAGTGTTTAAATATTTTTAAAAATTTTGAAATTAAAACGATATTTATTTAAATAAATAAATAAATAAATTCTAATTATATTAACCTAAAATGTTAAAATAAATCACAATAGTAAAGAAATTTATTTACTTATAACAACTACCAAACCTTATTCTACTAAGTGGGCTTGATTGTTGTTAATTATATTAAAAATAAAATATTTGTACAATTGTATGTAAAACTACTAAACTAATTACGACTATTAGGGTAGTTGGTGGGTTAGCGGCTAAAAGTAGGTCAGAGGATCAGGTAGGCGAATGACAGAGGTTGACATTGCTTGGGCTATCCCAAAATGTACCGTAAAAGGCCCCTATCTCGTTGGTGCACGCCTACTTCCCGAGCTTCACTAGTACAAAAAACAATTTGCACGACACATGTACCTTCGTCGCGCAAAGTCAAAAAACGATGCCTAAAAATTAGCCCAACGATATCTTCGTCGCGCACAAACCGTTGTGCAAAGGTCGTGAAAGTAGGGTATACGCAACATAGGTACCTACATCGCACAAAAGGTCTTTGCGCAACGCAAGTTATTTCTTCATCACGCAAACCCTTTTTTTTTTTACAAAAATATTTTTTATTTAATTTTTTATAAGTATTGTAATTAAATTATAAACAATAATTAATAAACCAAGAAAAAGTATTTAATTATAAAATATATGAAAATGTACATACAAGATGTCTGAACATAAAAGAAAAACTACAACAAGTAGTCGTCTAGGTTTGATGCATCGACAAAGTGGCTGGGAGGTCGAAAGTGAAACAAGATCAGGTGCTGGCATCGGGATTTGGAAATCGAACATCTATAAAGCCTGTAAGATCATACCCATCTCGTCCTGGGTCGAAAACTAGGCTGCAATCTGGGCTTTCTGGGTTGCAATCTTACCCTTTAGGGTTTCCAAGGCACCCGTCTCACGAACCCGCGCCTTCCCCATACCCCAAACAACCTTGCCATGATGACGACCGAGCTTCTAATCCAAGATACTAGTCACGATCTGAAGATCTGCATCCTCGGGTACAGTGACGTCCTCGATTGGGGTCTCTAGGGGAAGTTGTGATGCTGCTTCTTAGAGAAAGAAATAAGTGCAAGAAAAGACGGAGAATTCTGCACCTTAAGAAAATAACAATCTCGAACGCTCATAAAGAGAGAAACTCTCATTGCGAGGAGAAGATACCAACCAAGGTGGATTATTAAACTCTTACATCCTGGACCCACACCCCCCCGCCCCCCCCCCCCCCCCCCAAAAAAAAAAAACACGACCCTCTGCACCCTAAGACCATCTCCAACTGAGGGCTAGCCAGAGGGCTCGTTTTAGCCCTCTAGCCCTCCAAGATATTAATATTTTAATGAACAGTACATGATCATATTTGCCTCCGTCTCCAACCGAGGGCCATAGGGCTCGTTTTAGCCCTGTCACAAAAAATTGTCTCCAACCGAGGGCAAAAGGGCCAAACATAATTTATTATTTAAATTTAAAAACTACAACTTAAATTCAAAAACTACAACTTATATTTAAAAACTACAACTTAAATTTAAAAACGACGAATTAAATTTAAAAACTACAAATTAAATTTAAAAACAACATTAACTTGAATTTAAAAACTACAACTTAAATTCAAATCCAACGGCTAAATGACATCAGCTAGCTGTTGGATTTGATTTTTATTTTTTTTTTGCTATAATGGCTTAGGAAGTTATAGGAAAAAAAATATAATTTACAAAAAATATGAAACAAATTTTGTAAAATAGAAGTTATAGGAAAAAAAATATAATTTAAAAAAAAATATGAAAACAAATTTTGTGAAATAGAAGTTATAGGAAAAAATAGAATTTAAAATAAAATAAAACAAATTTTGTGAAATAGAAGTTATAGGAAAAAATGGAATTTAAAAAAAATATGAAACAAATTTTGTAAAATAAAAGTTATAGGAAAAAAATAGAATTTAAAAAAAAAATATGAAAAATAGAAGTTATAGGAAAAATTTTGTAAATAAAAAATAATAATAAAACTGTAAAAAAAAAATTCAAATGCAACGGCTAGCTGACGTAGCTAGCCGTTGCATTTGAATTTTTTTCTTAAGCATGTTACAGGAAAGATGATTTTTCTGGCCAGCCCTTTCGAATTCCGTGGGGCCCTCTCAGATTCCACAACCCTCTGGCCTAGCCCTCGGTTGGAGACAGTTTTCGGGCTATTTTTAGCCCTCTGGCCCTCTGGACCATTCGATTGGAGATGGCCTAACCCGCTCTGCCCTTCTCAACCCCAAAAAAGATACAAAAAATAAATGTAAGGTGTGTACAGTGTGTGTGTGTGTGTGTAGAAAGATAGAGCAAACGAGGAGAAATGTTAAGAAAATATTTGGATAATTATCTGAAAGGTTGGTAAAAAGCTGTATGACACAATAGGTGTAAGAATTTTACCTTTCAAACGTTTAAGCTAAGCTTTATTCTTTGCATCCAAGTCACGGTGGCTCTGCAGTTCCCTTGCCAATGTTCTGTGCTTCAAAAACATATCGATAAAGGCCAATCTCCAGTTTTTAACTTCATTTTTAAAGTCAGTTGATGTCTTCTGCCTCCTTGTGCCTATCAAAAGGGGCAGTATACTGAATATATGAGGAGTAAGTTTCGAAGGAACTAGATCATAACACATGACATTTGAAAGACATCTAATCTAAACTCTCACCATCTTCTAGAAGCTCTTTCTCAAGTGCATCATACAATGCATCCTTCCTTGCGTTTGAAACTAATCAATTAGCAGCCAAAGTAATATCATATCCTTTCTTGCATTTGTTCACATATATATAAAGCAGTATTGCAATGGTAGAAACAATACTAATTCAAAAGTAGTTTTGGTTGGTCAATTCCAAACACGTTTTACTTGAAATAGCTGAAACAATAAATATAAAAATATACACACGTGTATAGTTTCATATCCTTTCTTGGCAACGGCAAATCAAAAGGACATTTAACAAAAGTGAAGAACCTTACCCCCAATCCCTGAATTGAGCTAATCAAATACCAATTAAACTCTAACAACCTCAATTAAGCCGAAGAACATGAAAAGGATGTACTACCAAAGCCAATGGGATTATCATATAACTCTCAAACTCCGTGGATGGCTATTTGAAGGTTCTAGATTTTAATTGGGAAGAAAATTGTTAAACAAAGCAATCAAAATTTTAAGCAAACATTAAAAGCCAATAACGTATACGATTTTGAAATAATATACAGGGCAGGCAAAACAAACCCATTAGAAAACCTTAGTGCAACACATTCAACTTTCATACGAAATTCCATTAGACTGTATAATCCACTTACATATGAAATATAATAATATTCTAAAAGCATTCAATCAAGTGAAAATGAACATAAAAGCATTCAATCATCTGATTATTTTCACTTCCAACTTGCTCAGCAACCAAACAGGAAATTGAATACGTTGTCAAACAAGGTTAGAAAATGGCATCATATTTTTTATTGTGCACCAACAGAAAAGGGTAAGCATTATGTCTTGGGCACGTTGTGCTCAGTTTTACCAAACACGGGCCAAATAACAAAGAAACCAATTACCAATGAACAGGCTCTAATTCTGAACATTCTACAATCTCACTATCTTCACCAAGAAAGCAGTCTCCGACTGGCTTCCACATGAATTTTGTTTATTACACGAACTTTCAGATCCACCATAACCGCAGCCTTTGTACAAAGAAAGCTAAATAACAAACAAATCAAACTCTCTGCCAAAACCAGAGTAGAAATCTCAAAATTTGTCACTCTATCAACCAAAACCACCCCAACTACTCATATTACCAAATCCCAGCCCACAAATCTCACCCTAACAACAAACCCACCATTACCCACTTCCCCAAATCACAAAAATCACCCACTCTACCAAAATCAAAACCCTAAGATGTCACCAACAAAAAACAACCCACCAATTAAAAAAATCACAGATTTCCAACCATTCCATTCCGAACTAAATCACAGATTTGCAACCAATTAAAAAAACATTGGGAGAGAGAGATGTGAATTGACCTTCGGAATTGACGAAACAGCGAGGAATTCCGACCGAGGTTGGAGCGGAGGAGGAGCAGATGGGTGGGTAGTGGCTGTTGTCTTTCTTCATCTTTGTCTTTGTCTAACGGAGTGGGAGAAAAGAGCGACACGGAGTGAGAGAGAGGGCAAGATGAGCGAGAGGAATTTGGTAAAGAGTAATTTGGGAAAATTTAAAAACAGCGCCTATTTTCTTCAATTGCACGGCCAAAATTTTAACAATTGCACGACGCGTATATACATTATGACGCCATGCTCTTCGCGCAACAATCATAATGTGGAGTCGCGCCAGTTATATATATTTTTTAAAACAATTATTATAAAATTTACTGAAAATATGATTTTACTCCCTTCAAATTCAATTTTTTTTTTTACATAAAACCCACAATAATATATGACACACCCCGACCGAGATCAAGACATGATGACCTTCACATGAGGGTGACGTAGCCATGTGCACTGACACACCCCGTCCCGAAGGAGGGCATGCTGGCCGTCACGTGAGAGTGACGTAACCATTTACACAGTTCGGAAGCTTTAAAAATAAAATTACTAAGATGAAACACTCGAGGGTGAGTCCTACTTTTGTGAATTCTGTCAGAACACCGTTGGATTCCTCGTGGCCACCAAAACAAAGTTTTGCAAAAACATTTCATTTAAAACATTTCTAACCCCTCGCTGTAAAACTTGTATACTTTCCCAGAAAATAACATAATAGCATATACCTTCAAATATCTCAAATCATCAATCTTTATCAAAACCAGAAAGTATGCCATGCTATAATGTCAAAAACAGAATATGAATGCATCAATATAACAGGTGAAATAAGGAATCAACCGGAGACCCTGCAGTTGGTCCTGTACGGTTGATTCTATAGCTCAATATCCAATCCAACCGGAGTCACCACGGTGATAGTACGGCGTTACTCTGCACATAAGTCGGAACTACCTAAAGTAGTCTGTACGATAAGAATGGTGTAATAATACGCTCTAGTGCTTCTCTCATCAATCATCTGTGCACATAATCTAAGGTCACCTACCAGTCGGAACCACCTCTAGTGGTCTGTACGACTAGCATGTCGGAACCCTCTCATGGTCTGTACGACTAGCATGTCGGAACCCTCTCATGGTCTGTACGACATGCACCTACTTGGATCCAAGGTGAGCGTGCGGTGCGGTGAATAATATAAGCACTAACACCAGAGGTGCAGGTTATGAGCTCTCAACACAATTCACATCATCAATGATTCACATGAATAACATAAAACTCACCTGATACTCACCTGTGCGTCCACAACACCAATTCACACATATATATGCATCAATTATCAATTCATATATCTCATAATATGCATGCATGGCATTTTAAAAAAATACTTTCATTTGAACTCAATTTCTGGGAATTTCAATAGCATATAGGTATAAACAGAAATACTGCCCACTCACCTGGAGTTCGCCCAACAACTCCCTAGCACAACACATCAAGGCGTCATGACGATCGGCGCCTAGAACAATAATCATATCCAATCTCAGAAATCATATCGATAGAATATATAACTTATATAAAACACGTCACTACGTAGTTCGATCTGGAAGATCTGCAACTCAGATTTCAAATCCATAACTTCCAGAGGTCCACAATATACCTCTAGGACAACATCCTAAAATTTCATTACCATCCAACGGTCGGATCTCCGTCAATTTCCAAAACCAAGTGACGGTTAACATTCTATTTTATGAACTTACAACTCCAATTCCGAAAGATCCGTAAATCGGATTCCCGATCCGTAAGTTCCTATAATCCTCAAATCTTACGTATTACAACGTATCAAAGTTTGGTGACGATCCAACGGTTGGATCGTCGATTCACCTTTTGGCCTAACCACGAATCGTAACGAACTTAGGTTCAATTACTCAATTTACGTCCATCAATTATCAAAACTGAATCTAGAACCTTAAACACATGCTAAGAATGACATTGGCGGGCCATTGGCCACGCGCCGCCGCACGGGCCGCCGAGGGTGGCGGTTGGCCGCCCCGGCTCGCTGGAAAATCCAACTATTTCCAAAAATTCTCAACAAATACAGAATTGAAGATCTCAATGAGTAGAGTAAAATTTATACTTGAGGCCAAGGCCAATTTGTCCTGGAAACACTTCAATTTCACCAAAATCCGTGAAGAACCCTAGAAATGGGTGTTTTCAATTCGACCTCCAAAACCACTCCGATGCTCCAGCTAATGCTTGGGCTTTGTTCCAGGTCCTAAGGGAATGCTAATGGTGTTAGTAATTGAAAGAAAACGTTTCAAGATTTGAAGAATTTGTACACTAAGCCACTGCACACACCGTACGGTTTCAACAAATTTCAAGGCCAAATTCCTTGATTTTTGGGGTGTAATAGGAAGAGGGAAGATCATAGAGGGTTTTCCAAGTGATGGTTTGAAGTAACTCACCAGAAAAGTGAAGAAATTTCGACGGAAATGGGTGGAAAACCCACCGGGTCGCGCTGGTCATGGGTTGAAAACCCATTTCTGTTCTTCTTCCTCCGCTTCTCGCCCTCTCTCCTTTCCTCCTTTCCCCTTCTCTGATTGGCCAGAAGCTTCTCTCTCTTCTCCCCATTCGCCCAGCTTCTCTCATTTCTCTCCCGGAGCTATCTTATTCTTCCTTCTGGTTGGGCATTTTTTGCCCAATCCTCATTGTTCTTCTTTCTTCACCAGTCACGCACACACACTTACACACATAAAACCTTCTTTCTATCATCCCAACCATCCATTTAATTCTTCATTAAATCTGGGCCGTCCATTATCATAAATTTTTTTTCCAGATTTTACTAAATTATAATTCCTAAAATGCCCAAATTTCAAACGTTAATCAATTCTTCGATATAACTCCAAATCACGCACCGTCAGCGCCCACGCGTCCGTAGCGACGAGTACTACGAGGATATGTCAAGAAAACAAATCTTAGATGGCATGACACAATGATTAACCTCGAATAATGCGCGTGTCTCAAAGGGCATTTTTGTAAAATCCTTTATTAAAACTTTAAAACTCTTAAAATCAGGGACGGGCTGTCACATGCACAATGTGGAAACAATTAAGATAAGAAATATACGAATATTAAAAAACCGAAACTACTAGAGTGCACTAGAAAACAGAGCATAATGTCCTACTATTATTTAGATATGTCAGAACCGCCGAAATCCTCAAGGCCACCGACAACAAGCTTACCTAAAACCTGGAGGGGCGCAAAACAGGAAACGTGAGTGGGCAAAAACAAATGTTTTACAAAACCATTTCATTTATCAACATACCTAACCCCTCGCTGTAAAACATGTATAATTTTTCCCAGAATCAAGATATATGCATATACATAAATATATATGTAATTATATCAATTCAAATCATGCTTCACATAATCATATTCATATGTATGCCATGCCAAGATATAATAGAGTAAGTAATTCAGGTAAGAATAATCTCATATAAATATAACATGTTAGCCGGAACTCCTGTGGTAGTCTCTACGGCTGAATTCATAGCTCGAAAGTCAATCTAGCCGGAGTCACTACAATGACCTATACGACATTATACTGCACAAGAGTCGGAACCAAATGAAAAAGGTATGTACGACAATAATGGGTGTAATATAATCATGTTCAATACTACTCACACATAATAGCTGGGCGATAAATCGCTAGTCACCTACGAGTCGGAACCACCTAAGATGGTCTATGCGACAAGACTGTGCACCTAAATTGGATCCAATATGAGCATATGGTGCGGGAGGTGACATTATATACAGGCTTGTGCCATATCTCTGGCTAAATCACAATCACCCTAGGTGCAATTTTATGAGCTCAACGTTATTCAATCACATATCACATCATCGATGATTTACAT
Organism: Malus fusca; assembly: GCA_035220775.1. NCBI lineage: Eukaryota > Viridiplantae > Streptophyta > Magnoliopsida > Rosales > Rosaceae > Malus > Malus fusca. Next base: position 20,619,123 of record CM069072.1, read on the forward strand.
AACCAAACATAACTTACCTGAGCTTACCTGAGCGTCCACAGCACCACAATTATATATAATGCATCATATATCAATTCATATACGAAATATAAATTCATATGCATGGCATCTAAGACATACTTTTATTTAAACACATATTTCTGGGAAAATATCAAATATATATATATATATATATATATATATATATATATATATACTGAAAACCAAAAGCCCACTCACTGATATGTCGAAGGGTCGTAGCCCCCGAGTCGCCCTTGAACACGCTCGTCCTCGGGATAAGTCTCACATATATGCGAATTAACTATAAAAATGTTATTTAAAGCACATAGGCAAAACTAGCTAATAACTTCTCATACAATGCTCAATTTTGGTATTTGAATATACCACAGTGACCTACACAACCTCAGGATCATTCCCAAATTTTTAGAATATTTTTTTGACCCCTCACGCGCCGCCACGCGCCGACGAGTACCCAGCAACATGTGCCGCCACGCGCAGGGAATCCTGACGGATTATCTCACTGCCGTTAGGAATATTCCATGGAATATTCCGTTAAAACCCAACGGTAACTGTTAAAGATGACTGACGGTGTTAGCATATTCCGTCAACCTTGACGGAAGATACTCCTTTCTTCTCCGACGACTTTGCCAGTTTCTGGGTAAAACTTTAAAATGCTTATTCTCCTTCGTTTCTTCACCATTTTTCACAAAATTGGTACCAAAATGAAGCTAATAACATGTAGAATCACGTTATATAAGTTTCAAGGCTTAACTTTTACTAGATTTTCCCCAAGAAAGCTCGATAGTTCGGCTTACCTAGATACACGTTGATCTCAGCCATCCGACGTCCATTTCCTTCCAACAAAATACCCCGAGACTCGTGAGGACCTCCTTAAGCTTCCTATAAGCTTCAAATTCCTTGAAAAACAATATTTCACGTATGCATGAACAGTGACAAAATCGGTGGTTCATGGTTCGACGTGAAATCAGAGGATTCTTTACCTATAAATGGTACCAATCGATTCGTCTGAGCTTCACGAACACAATGGTGTGCTTCAGTCCCTCGATCTGTCACGTTTCAAAGGGTTTTGGGTGTCGTCCGTACAAGAGAGAAGAGAGAGAGAGTGAGTCTGAGAGAGAGAGAGCACATGAAGGAAGATAGAGGATGTGTGTTATGTGTGTGCTCCACGTGGTCACCACCTAACCAAGGAAATAACATCTAAGTCTCCAAAATAAGTCACACACACTAAAATTTCAACATCCAAGGATAAAACCGTCATTTTACATCACCGATAATAATAATTCGGGACGGGCTGTGACAATATCCCCACCTTATAAAATTTCGTCCTCGAAATTACATACAACCACTACATCCACTAATAATCATAAAACAAGCGTGGATACATCTATCTCATCCGATCATCTGTCTCCCAAGTAGCTTCTTCCACTGAATGATTTCTCCATAATACTTTCACCAAGTGCACGGTCTTATTCCTTAGTTCCTTATCCTTCCAATCCAAAAGAGTCACTGGTTCCTCATCATAAGTCAAATCCGAATTAATTTCCAAATGTTAGGAGGAATCACATGTGAAGGTTCTGAAATGTAATGTCGAAGCATCGAAACATGAAACACATCGTGTACCTTGGACAACTCTGAAGGCAACTCAAGCCTGTAAGCAACCTCACCGCTTTCAGGTTAGACTTAATTACCTGAACATTTTGAGGAGTCTCGTTTACAATCTCAGAGCCCACTAAAACTCTTTCGCCAACCTCTGACCAACATAAAGCGTACGACAAGATTTCCCATAAAGTGCCTCAAATGGTGCCATACCAATACTCGAATGATAACTGTTGTTGTAGGCGACCTCTATCAAATCCAAATAATCATGCCAACTATCTCCAAACTACAGCACTGAAGATCTCAACATATCTTTTAATGTCAGAATAGTCCTCTCAGATTGTCCATCTGTCTGAGGGTGATATGCCGTACTATAAAGTAATCTCGTACCAAGAGCTTCCTGAAATGCTATCCAGAACTTGGAAGTAAATCTAGGATCCTGATTCGAGATAATATTAACTGGAACGCCATGATACTTCACAATCTGTGATATGAACAACTTAGCTAATCGGCTTAATGAATACTTTTCTCTCATTGGAATAAAATGTGCTGACTTAGTAAGCCGATCAACTATCACCCAAATGTCATCATAACCATTCTGTCTTTGAGGAAGCTTGTACACAAAATCCATAGTAATATTTTCCCATTTCCACTGTGGAACGGGAAGTGGCTGCATCAACCCAAACAGCTTCTTCCTTTCAGCTTTAACCTGTTGGCAAATGGCACACCTACTCACATATTCAGCAATTTCTCTTTTCATACCCGGCCAATAATAAAATGGTCTAATGGTGTGATACATCTTAGTGCCTCCTGGATGCATTGCATATGCCGAAATATGTGCTTCATCCAAATTTTCTTTCTTTAACTCTGCATTATTCGGCACATACATTTTGCTTTCCTGCATAAGCACACCATCAGTTTCTCGAATCTTGAAATCTTTCTTTTTGCCTTGATTCCTTACTTGAATTATTTCCTGGGTCTCTTCATCATTCATCTGAGCCTCGAGCACACAATCATAGATGGCATTAAGTCTAGCTGGAGTCTTCCTACTAAGTGCATCCGCCACGGCATTTGCACGACCAGGATGATACTTAATCGTGCAATCATAATCACTAAGTAACTCAATCCACCTCCGTTGCCGAAGATTAAGATCTCTCTAAGTAAAAAGATACTGAAGACTTTTATGATCTGTGTGTTGGAAATGTGCCCTAAAACCAATCATGTGATGATACTTTACGGACATTTCACATGTTAAACTAATCTAGTTTAATATAAAGGGCAAAGATTATTGTTTGAGCCGTCTCATATAAATGTTATATGCTTAAACGATAAGTCCAAGGAATATGTGATTGGGAGAATACGATCTAAAGAAGTTAGATTCATGAGACCATTCTTTCGTAGACACATCCTAAACGTTCCTGATCATAGGATTGCCAATTGGGCATTGATAGTCCGTTAAGATCAGTACGTACTGTGTCTTCTCTCAGGGAGAGTGACTAGTCTCGAATCATTGGTGTGTGTGACATCAAGACAAGTACGTAGGTGCTCAATAGAGAATGAGTTCACTGAACACGATCAACGAAGAGTTCTCATACTCATGTCACATGAGAACTCATGGTTGGGATAATGCAAAATAGTCCTTTGACCTGAGGCATCACAGTTGTCTTGTGGTTAAGTCCTTGATCTTTGATTATGTCAAAGTCACCCCATCGGGGTGTCCACGGCACCATTGGGGTTAAGCCACTTAGTCCTGGAGACAAGTGAATGTGCAACAAGGGATCTCTAACCTTCAAATGGTTTGAGGGAGAATACTCTATGATATGATTAAAATCTCTGGCCAGAGTATGAATGAGATTTAGGAATGCGTTCCAAATCACATTCAAGGTAATCATATAAGCACACGAATCACATTGGATAATAGACATGAATAAATACACTATCAAACCAAACAATGTGGTCAAGAGTATTAGATTAGAGAAAGACCGTATTGCATTTGTAATCCTAAACTGAATAGGTTCTCCACCTCTTCTGATTAGCTTGGGTAACCATGATATGCTGCTAGGTGTCACTCATGGTTTGTGGAAGCCCTAAACGTGTATAATCACTAAAGGGAGAATTGAAAGTAAGTTTCAATTCACAATCGATGTAAAATGGTTTTAATCGCCCACTGCCTCGCTAAAAGGAACCTAATGGATCGTACACCGTGTAAGGTGGAGATTGAAGAAACAATGGAGATGAGTAAGAATAATTAAATGGTTTAATTATTTATGGCAAGGATTAATTAATATGTTAATTAATCAAACGAATAAGTTCGTTAAAGACCACGGGTTAGTTTTGGGCCTCAAGGCCCAATGGGCTTCGAACGTCAAGTCCATTGACTTAAGTTGTATGACAACTTAATTCACAAAGGCCCAAAAGCCGAAACAAAACCCCATGGCCGGCCATTTAGAGGAAGGGTAGTGAACTTGCTTTAATCACAAGTTTGCCACTCAAATGAATAAAGGTATAAATATGACTTTATAGCCAAAATTCATTTAGGGTTTGTTTTAGAGAAAATTGGTGAGAACTTGTCTCTCCTTTTCTCTCTAAAGAGGCCGGCCCCTTGGAGGGTGTATCTAGCCATACTAACTACTCCAAGGTCACTCATTTCTTCTCCAATCTAACCTTGGTGAAGAGACTTAGAGGTTCTCAATTTTGGGAACTTGGAGAAACCTATTCTTCCATCCAAATCCATAGATTTTAGATGCAAGGAATAAAGGCCCTCTCTTTGGGTGATTAGCCTTTGCTTATGCAAAGAGGAATCTACAAAGGTATATATTTCTCAACTCACTTTGATTTGAGTTGAGTCTTGGTTTACCAATCTACTAGGCTTTGAATTTCTTGGTTAATGTTTTGTTTTTGAATGCATGCAAGCATGATTCCGCCTTTTAATTGTTAATTGCATGCTATATGATGTTATTCAAATGAACATGTTTTTCACAAATCTTCCTTCAAGTGGTATCAGAGCCTAGGTCTAGTAGTTGGTGAATCCTTTTGGGTTTTGTAGTTCATAGTTTGTGATTTAAAAGTTGTAATATGTTACAAGCTTTATTCTTGTTTCTTTGGATGTAAATTTGTTAGAAAATTTGCCATCTCAAATGTTGTAGATGTATTTCATATGAGCATGAATATTGGAGCTAAAATTTGGTGCCATGACTTTGGGGATTTTCGGCCAAATCCAAAGGGTGGATTTTTGGGTTCTTGTTTGACTTGTTAAAAGTGTTTTCAAGTAACTTTTGGAACCCCTATGTACCCTAGTTTGGTTATATGTTATTTCCCTAAAGTTAAAATGGTTTTGGGATGTTTTTGGGTGAAAAATGTTCATGGAAAATTTTGAGTTTTTTCATGAGTGTTCTTCATTGTTCTTGACATTTTTGCCAAGAACAAAAAGTTTGGTGTTTTGATTCAAAGTTTTAGTTAATTTCATAAAGTCTTTGTTTTGTGTTGGTTGATGTGAATTTTCTATCACCAAAACATTTATTTCAAAAGGTGATAGAAATTGTGATGGGTGTGTAAGAAGTACTTCTCTTACACACCTTACTTCTTACACACCTTACACACCTTACACACCACATGCATGGTTTTATGATTCACAACAACAAAATTCCACTTGCAAGGCTTTATGACATTATTGAAAAATTTCCAAATACACCACATGCATGGTTTTATGATTCACAACAACAAAATTCCACTTGCAAGGCTTTATGACATTATTGAAAAATTTCCAAATTTTTGTGGACTTATCTCCACTCCCTTTTTCTCTCTAAAAACCGGCCCTCCCTCAAAGGGAGGACTTTTGGGGCTTTTATGCAATTACATAAAGTTTTGATACTTTTATGTATTTGCACTTTGGCCCAAAAGTTTACGTTTTTACGTTTAGGCCTAAAAACGCTAAAGGACAAATTGTTTTGATCCTTTAATGAAGTTTTTGCATTGTTTAAATTTTGGGTTCTAGTTGTATTTACATGAAGTAGTGGACTTTTATGTTTTTACAAAGTGACCCCAAAAGTTTTCAAATATAGCCCAAAAGTTGTGGTTATTGCATGATGGCCCAAATTAAGTTGAGAACAAAAATGTTTTGTCTCTTTAAATGAGAATTGAATTTTCATTTTATTTAGCTCCATTTGAATCAATTTTATGGATACAAAAACCAAATGAAAATGTTGCATTCAATTTAATTAGTTAAAGTGTTCATTAATTAAAGGGTGATTATGAACCTAAGCCTACGATAATTGAGCTATGTGATAGGCCGTTTCAAATTTGTTTGAACCATGGGAATGTGTAGATTAATTTTGGTTGTAATTTGATTTGATCAAATGTTGTAAAAGAGCATAAGCTCTTCTTTACTTTAAAGTAATTTATTTTGATCAATTGTTGTAAAAGAGCATAAGCTCTTCTTTACTTTAAAGTACTCCATTCTTGTTTTATTTGATATGCATGAAAATGGAGTAGTTGGGTCCAACGCCCCTAGGAACAACACGCCTTAATGTGATTAAACGCGTAACTAAAATCAATCACCATCCCTAGTCCGAGATTCAACACTAGGCTCGTGTTGAATCTAAACAAAGGTTCATAGTCATCCTAAGGCCCTAAGGCAACTATATAGTCCATCAAATAAATGCAAAGGTTATGTTAGTAGTATCATATATTCTTGCTTTAAAAAAACCGTTTTATAAGCATAGTGAGAGTATTATATACAACTAAAAACAAAGAGATGGACCAATAGTTGTAATAGGACCAAAATTGTTTTAATAGAGATTAAAATGTATATTTATATGTGATGAGACCTAAAACCCTCAACCAAACCATTATTAAGTTGAAAAGTGTGAGAGTGCTTAGAACACTCTTTCGTGGCCTTCCACCATGGTAGCTCCAATCGTTTATGACTTGTACACCGCCTTCACCCTATCATGGGGAAGTACAAAGTGCATGCTTATACTCAGGAGGAGTCTATATACATATGATGAGGTGAGTGTAGGCAACGAGGATGGCCGACATCGTATCATCGTGAGGCTATTCTTGAACCCCTTCATGAACTAAGCATAGTGGGAATGACTTAACTAAGTGCAATGGAGCCAACATCATATCATTGTGAGGTGACATTCTCTAGAGGCCAAATTGATGGGTACTTGCATTAGTTGCAAATGAGTAAGTGTACTCTCTCATTATTATTAATGCTAGCCAACATCATATCATTGTGAGGTGGGCTTGGTAATAGTGAGTATCCCATACCCTACTAAGAGTTTCATCCAAAACTCTCGAATTCCAATGAGGGATATGGAATTTGCCAAAAATAGTGGGTGGTGCTATTTTGATTTAAAGACCCGAATCAAATGGCTTAAAATCAATCAATTTATATTCGTTATGTATTTGTTTACCAATATATTTGCAAACGCTATCCAACTCTTGACAAATAAAAACCGAATGTTTTAGTTTCCGGACTTGGTACCACAATCCCAAAGAATGTCTTAAAAGGATTGCATATGTATCTAAGTAGTCTCATCCTCACAATCTTCCTAATGATAATGTATCATTGGAAGAACATGTTGGAAAAGTCTATCATGAAGAGGACAACACAAACAACCAATGCTTATTCCTTCGTTATATGAACAAAGAAACTTACGAAGATTAGCATAAAGACAAGGACACTTTTAGTGTTATTAGTTCTTCACTTACAAATTGTTGTATGAAGAAATAATGAGTTGCTTTGAACAACCCTTAGTCAATGCAAACACTAGTGCTTGTTTCTTTGTTAAATGAACAAAGAACTTAAGAAGAAAGCACAATGGCATGGACACTTTATGTGCCATGATTCTTCACTTACAAATTGTTGTATGAAGAAATTAGAGTTGCCTTAAACAACTCTTGAAAGTTTGTAATTATGTTTAGAACATAATGGTTGGTTGACAAAAATAGTCTATAAACATGGACTTATGATGATTTTGAATCATTGAGTGTTGAAGTGATAAACCACTTAACGAGACGGAAACTAGGATAGGACTTCACCTTTATGTCCCTAACCTAATGGTTCACTAAGTTTATTGTAAACTATGTAGTGAACAATAAACACATGCTCTCCAAATTGTTTGATGTGTATAACACAATTGAAATAAGTTTCAAGAGAGATAGTGGGAGTTTAGGGACCTTGACTATGGTAGTCAAAGGAGAAGTCAAATGAAGAACGCAAAATAACTCCAAGGGAACAAACTTTCTTTATGAAAGGATGGACATTGGAAGGGGTATTTGCAAGAAATGTCTTGCAAATGTCAAGAACACACCTTTCGAAGGTGTTGTAAATTGTTCTTGAATAGTTCAAAACAGTTGGTTCTTCTACTTGAATGTTTGATTCTGTATTAGTAACTATGTTTTACAATCGTTGTAAAAGTGTGACTAATAAGAAGTAGAAGATATATGAGAGAAGAAAAAGGTGCTTCACATTCGGAACGTGAATAAAATATAGATCTCTGTGAAAGCAGATGGTACTTACTTCCTCATATGAACTACCAAAGAAAATGGAAAAACAAAGATTGTCTTTACATTCCAATTTTAAGGAACTTAATTCCGTCACTATAGTAGAGATGGATGAATGTTTTGTTTGACAAAACATTGTTCTTTATTAATCAATGATTGGATTATAGTAATCTAATTGATTATCTCTATAATAGAGATGATATGGTAGTGTTAACTGTTTAGAATATAACGATGCTTAAAACCCAAAAGGTTGCAAGGTAGTGACTAATCCCAACTAAAGTTGTGATACCTCTAAAAACATAAATTACAAGTTAGTCATAGATGGATGCCTTGGATCGTTAGATTCGGATCCAATGCCTTCTTGTTAAAATTGTATAGAGGCAAAATGTTTGAATCTTTATTCTTTTGGAAAGAAGAAAGAATCACAAAGTTGTTGAGGTTAATTCACTTAGATGTTAGTGGCACTTGTCCACAACATAATACTACTCATGTTGTATGACATTCACCGAAGATCACCCTCGGTTGGACTATAGTTTATTTTAAATAAACACAAGTCCGAATACTTTGCAAAAGGTTTCAAAGAATTCAAGAAATGTAAGTTGATGAGTAGGACGTCCAAAGTATTTACATCCTTAGATTTGATCCAAGGAATGGTAACACTTTAGAATAGTTTTCTTGAAACATATCAAGGAAAGAAGCATCATATGATAATGGATTTCTCCATAAGGAGAAGAACGAACTTGAATAAGATTTAGTTCGTTAGACATTATCAATTACCCATATATAAGATATATATACTTCTAAGACAATATGATTGTCAATTAGAAGATCTTCCAAAATTTTCATAACTCCATAGGATGTAGTTGGAAAGAAAGACAAATCTTAATCATGTTAAGATTTGGGGTTGTGTGCTAATAAGCAATATTTGTTTGAGAATTATCTTGTGAATATCCTTAAATTAACATTTGGATATCACTTCTATAAACCAACCAACAAATGTTGTTTGTTGAGTAGTTCATTGTAATCCTACAATATGATTTGCCTTAGAGCAAATGAACTAGGAATAGAACTCAAAGAATGGGTTCTTTGAGAGACAAGATGATGATCAACAAATATAACAACCTAGTTCCTATACCACAAGCTCCAAGGTAGTCGAGAAGGATTTATAAACCGTCTCAGTTGAATGGTTTGAACTTTATGACTATGTCATAGAGTTGCACCTCTTAATTCGAAAGAAATAAGAATGAAAATCCTTATGACTACATTGAGTGTATATACGATATATACTCAAGGAAATGATAAAGTACCATTTGACTCGAAATAATGAAACCTTCATAGCTAATTGGTAGCTTAAGGTGGCTACAATCAAAGAGAATGGTTGACTTTGAAGGAACCATTTTTGACGTAGTCTTAGTTTCAATTAATTCGAAGATTGCTAGCTACAACTAAATGGTGATTCAATATTTGGACATAATATGGGTTTCCGAAACCATTATTAAGATAGTCTTGATAATATATGTCTAAAACTATGAATCACAAGACATGTAAGTTGTAGAGATCCATCCATCATGAATCTTAGCAAGCTAGTGGGAGCTATAAACGTCTTATGAGAGAAAGATCAAAACGTTTGATTTCTCATAAAGATGTAAATGAATCTTTTGTTTACTAGGTTTACAAAAGATTAGTGGGAGTTAATCATATTCCTAAATTTGAATATATGTATGATATATTAATTTTGGAAATGAAAAGAATACTTCTTCGTTAAAGTTATGACTTTGAACATTCTATAACGATAGAATGTATATGGGAGACATAGTCTATATACATGGGATGGAAATCTATATTGATAGATTTTAGGATATAATTGGATTATATCAAGCCCTAAATATAGACAAAAAGATGATAGGAAGTTTCTCATATGATGATGAACTTCAAATCAAAAGGACAACTCTAGTGGGACTAAGAAGTTGCTATTCTCAAAGAGAACGTACTCTTTGACTCCCAAAGAAATAATGCGTAAATAGAATCCTTTATGCATACGCAGAAAGGTGATTTATGTATTTCATATTGTATGAAAAACATTGATATGAGTTGTACCTAGAACGGTACAAGACGATATCAGTGCAAGCCCAGGATCAGAACCATGGCAGCTGTCAAGTGAGTCCTTAAGTATTTAAGAAATACTAAAGAATAAATTCCTCAAAGATCGAGGAAGAATCAAAGTAACGTAATGGAAGCGTAAATGTATTAGATTATGAATCTAATCCATCATTGGATGTTTCTTCATTATGAATGAAGAGATAAACAGATATCTCTTTATTATGACTAAAGAAATATTTGGATGGAAACATTAAAGTAATGACTTTAGTATGTTCCATTATGAATGCAAAATATATTGCCATATAGAAGTTTACAACAGTGTTGTTTGGATGGGAAAGTTCATTTATGAACTCTCTATTCGGTTCCAACCAGAAAGTGTATGACACTAATGGGGCGATAGCTCAAGCCAGGGAATCAAGGTCTCATCAATGTCCGAACTCATATGAGAGACTGAACCACATGATTGAGAATCATGTATAATGGTGACGTCGTTATTCTCAAGGTTGCTTCTATGGATAACATATAGATATCCATTGTCTAGGCCTACTACTCAGCCATTTATAAAATGACTACAGAAGAGGAATCATCACAGATGCACAAGCTGATTGGCTCTAGTGCAAGTGGGAGATTGTTGGGAATGTGCCCTAAAACCAATCATGTGATGATACTTTACGGACATTTCACATGTTAAACTAATCTAGTATAATATAAAGGGCAAAGATTATTGTTTGAGCCGTCTCATATAAATGTTATATGCTTAAACGATAAGTCCAAGGAATATGTGATTGGGAGAATACGATCTAAAGAAGTTAGATTCATGAGACCATTCTTTCGTAGACACATCCTAAACGTTCCTGATCATAGGATTGCCAATTGGGCATTGACAGTCCGTTAAGATCAGTACGTACTGTGTCTTCTCTCAGGGAGAGTGACTAGTCTCGAGTCATTGGTGTGTGTGACATCAAGACAAGTACGTAGGTGCTCAATAGAGAATGAGTTCACTGAACACGATCAACGAAGAGTTCTCATACTCATGTCACATGAGAACTCATGGTTGGGATAATGCAAAATAGTCCTTTGACCTGAGGCATCACAGTTGTCTTGTGGTTAAGTCCTTGATCTTTGATTATGTCAAAGTCACCCCATCGGGGTGTCCACGGCACCATTGGGGCTAAGCCACTTAGTCATGGAGACAAGTGAATGTGCAACAAGGGATCTCTAACCTTCAAATGGTTTGAGGGAGAATACTCTATGATATGATTAAAATCTCTGGCCAGAGTATGAATGAGATTTAGGAATGCGTTCCAAATCACATTCAAGGTAATCATATAAGCACACGAATCACATTGGATAATAGACATGAATAAATAAACTATCAAACCAAACAATGTGGTCAAGAGTATTAGATTAGAGAAATACCGTATTGCATTTGTAATCCTAAACTGAATAGGTTCTCCACCTCTTCTGATTAGCTTGGGTAACCATGATATGCTGCTAGGTGTCACTCATGGTTTGTGGAAGCCCTAAACGTGTATAATCACTAAAGGGAGAATTGAAAGTAAGTTTCAATTCACAATCGATGTAAAATGGTTTTAATCGCCCACTGCCTCGCTAAAAGGAACCTAATGGATCGTACACCGTGTAAGGTGGAGATTGAAGAAACAATGGAGATGAGTAAGAATAATTAAATGGTTTAATTATTTATGGCAAGGATTAATTAATATGTTAATTAATCAAACGAATAAGTTCGTTAAAGACCACGGGTTAGTTTTGGGCCTCAAGGCCCAATGGGCTTCGAACGTCAAGTCCATTGACTTAAGTTGTATGACAACTTAATTCACAAAGGCCCAAAAGCCCAAACAAAACCCCATGGCCGGCCATTTAGAGGAAGGGTAGTGAACTTGCTTTAATCACAAGTTTGCCACTCAAATGAATAAAGGTATAAATATGACTTTATAGCCAAAATTCATTTAGGGTTTGTTTTAGAGAAAATTGGTGAGAACTTGTCTCTCCTTTTCTCTCTAAAGAGGCCGGCCCCTTGGAGGGTGTATCTAGCCATACTAACTACTCCAAGGTCACTCATTTCTTCTCCAATCTAACCTTGGTGAAGAGACTTAGAGGTTCTCAATTTTGGGAACTTGGAGAAACCTATTATTCCATCCAAATCCATAGATTTTAGATGCAAGGAATGAAGACCCTCTCTTTGGGTGATTAGCCTTTGCTTATGCAAAGAGGAATCTACAAAGGTATATATTTCTCAACTCACTTTGATTTGAGTTGAGTCTTGGTTTACCAATCTACTAGGCTTTGAATTTCTTGGTTAATGTTTTGTTTTTGAATGCATGCAAGCATGATTCCGCCTTTTAATTGTTAATTGCATGCTATATGATGTTATTCAAATGAACATGTTTTTCACAAATCTTCTTTCACTGTGAAGATCTTACATTTCTCGCAATAAAGATAATGTCTCCAAATCTTCAAAGCGAAGATGATAGTTGTTAACTTCAAATCATGAGTAGGGTAATTCTTCTCATGAGGTTTCAACTATCTCGAAGCATAAGCAATTACCCTACCATGTTGCATCAATACACAACCCAAACCATTCAAAGAAGCATCACTATAAACCTCAAAATTTCCGCTATCATCTGGGAGTGCTAGAACAGGTGCATGAGTGAGATAATACTTCAACTGCTGAAAAATTTGCTCACAATTGTTATCCCACTCAAACTTAAGATCGCTCGAGTCAACCACGTCAATGGCAAAGCAATCACTGAAAAATCCTTAACGAACCGTCTATAATAGCCTGCTAGGCCAAGAAAACTCCGTACCTCAGTGACGGTTCAAGGTTGCTCCCAATTTTCCACAGCTACCACTTTCTAAGAATCCACTTGAATGCCTTGAGCAGAAATGACATGTCCCAAAAATGCCACTTGATTCAACCAAAATTCACATTTGCTAAATTTGGCATATAACTGGTGTTCCCTCAAACTGCTCAACACCAATTTCAGATGTCTAGCATGCTCAGCCTTAGACTTAGAGTATACCAGAATATCGTCAATGAAGACAATAACAAATCTGTCCAAATATGGATGGAATACTCGATTCATCAAATCCATAAAAGTTGTTGGTGCATTAGTTAACCCGAATGGCATCACAAGAAACTTGTAATGACCATATCGAGTCCTGAATGCGGTTTTAGGGACATCTTCATTTTTAATCTTCAACTGGTAGTAACCCGACCTCAAGTTAATCTTAGAAAATACATAGGCACCTCTGAGTTGATCAAACAAATCATCTATACGAGGTAATGGATAACGGTTCTTAATGGTTCCCGATTCAATTGCCTATAGTCAATGCACAACCTCAAAGTTTCGTCTTTCTTCCTTACAAATAATACTGGAGCTCCCCAAGGTGAAGTACTAGGCTGAATAAAACCTTTATCCACTAATTCTTGCAACTGAACTTTCAATTCCCTTAATTCAGCAGGAGCCATTCTATAAGGAGTCAAAGATATAAGATTCGTACCTGGAAGTAAATCAATAACAAACTCCACATCTCTATCTAGCGGCAACCTAGGTAAATCTTCAGGGAATATATCCGGAAAATATCTGACCACACGTACATCCTCCACACTACTAGGAGCATCATCATTCAACACCACATGAGCCAAATATCCCTGACAACCTTTCGACAACAATCTTTTGGCTTTTATGGCATAAATAACACCATGACTCACCCCATTAGGCTCTCCTACAAATGTAACTTCAGGTAATCCAGGACAATGAAATGTGATTGTCTTTCCATAACAATCTATCTTGGCACGATTATAGTGCAACCAATCAATGCCCAAAATCACATCAAAATCCATAATATCAAATGGCATAAGATTAGCTGGCATAACAACATCCTCTACTATCACTGGACATCCTGGATATACTCGGTCCACAAAACATATATCCCCTCTAGGCATAGAAAACTCTAAATCATATCCTAGAGGTGTAGGATGAGGTTGTGTTACTTGAGCAAATGTATGAGAAATAACAGAATGCGTAGCACCACAATCAATCAATACTCTAGCAAAATGACCAAGAATATTTAACGTACCCATGATTAAATCAGGATTGTTTTGAGCATCTTGCAGTGACATATTATGAATACGTCCCTGATTTTACTGTCATCCACCACGACCTCTGTTAGCATGAACACCACGTCCCTGTCTCGGCTGACCAGACTGCCTCGAAGATCCTGTACTGCCAGCAGCAATCTCGACCTGCTGAGATTGCCCCCCTTGGTACCACTGTGATCCACTGGCTAAACGTGGCTGATACGACATAGAACCTCCCTGATACTGAGGGTCTTAAGAGTACTGATGCTGCCCTGAAGTATATGGAGCGGCATCGCCCTGATAATGATAGGCACCTCCACGACCAGTCTGGGCATAACCACTAGATCCTGAAGCTTGCTGGGTCGGTACAGGTGGTGGGAAAGAAGACTGCTGGGGTCTCTACTGATTCTGAGGGCATTGAGCAGCCCTATGACCCATCTGTCCACAAGTGTAGCATCCACCGCTGCCTCTCCTACACTCCCCAAAATGCCTATTATTACACATGCGGCATAAATGAGCACCTGAACCACCAAAGTCTCTATGTCTCTGAAATCTAGGGCCTCCAGTAAATCTACCACCTCTCATATGCATATTAGAAATCAATCATCCACTAGAAGAGCTGGAACTGCCACCGCTTCTCTTAAAATTCTGGGTCTTACGAGGTCCCTGAGATGCTTGCCCTGTTCCCTTATCATCTCGCCTCTGATTCCCATTCTTTTCTTCCTCATCCTCACTTTCACTGGGTATGTTCTATGAGTCCTCAATCCGCATTAAAATCTCATAAAACTCCTGGTAAGTAACACAGGAAGTTGATGTCGCTATAGAACGCCATTTCTTCTTAGTACCCAACCTGAAGCGACGAAACATCTCAACCGGATTAGCAGCAACTTTCGGATCATAATGTGTCAAATCAGTGAACATCCTATAATACTTATTAGATGGCATCTTTCCTTGCTTCAGATGAGTAAACTCTTGTTTCTTACGATCAATGTACTCAGGAGGAATGAACCTTTTTCGAAACAACTCTTTAAACACTCCCCAGTCCGCAATCTCCGTTGGGGTCAACTAGTAAGACTCATGTCTCCACCAGGATGCAGGCTGCTCTCCCAAAAACCAGGTAGTCGTCTCGACCCACTTATCAGGAGGAAGATTCCCCTGACTTTACATCACAAGAAAGGTCTTTTCGATATGATTAAGCCATTTTTTCGCTCCCTCATGTCCTTCATTTCCTATGAAGTGATTCAGCTTTAGATTATACACAGTCTCAAGAGGTGTCCTTTGAGGAGGACAGAATGCAGACTGAATGGCAGTAACTATAGCTTCCCCTAACTGAGCAATATCGGGGAAACTAGGCTCTGCTAAGTGACGGGGCTCTCTACGAGGCGACATAGTTCTAATAGAAGACATCACAAGGATTAGAATATTCAAGAACTATACAGGACTGCTAAACCTAGGCTCTGATACCAAACTGACACACCCCGACCGAGATCAAGGCATGCTGGTCGTCACGTGAGGGTGACGTAGCCATGTGTACAGTGCGGAAGCAATTAAGATAAGAAATATATGAATATTTAAAAATCGAAACTACTAGAGTGCATTAGAAAACAGGAAGTGTTAGGAGTCAATTACAAAAGTAAATACTCCTAATCAGAGCATAATAAGTCTAGGTATAGTCCAGTAGGATAAGTACTAGTTATACAGTACCAGGAATGTCCTACTATTATTTAGATATGTCAGAACTGCCGAAATCCTCAAGGCCACCGACAACAAGCTTACCTAAAACCTGGAGGGGCGCAAAACAGGAAACGTGAGTGGGCAAAAAAAAAATGTTTTACAAAACCATTTCATTTATCAACATACCTAACCCCTCGCTGTAAAACATGTATAATTTTTCCCAGAATCAAGATATATGCATATACATAAATATATATGTAATTACATCAATTCAAATCATGCTTCACATAATCATATTCATATGTATGCCATGCCAAGATATAACAGAGTAAGTAATTCAGGTAAGAATAATTTCATATAAATATAACATGTTAGTCGGAACCCTTGTGGTAGTCTGTACGGCTGAATTCATAGCTCGAAAGTCAATCTAGCCAGAGTCACTACAATGACCTATACGACATTATACTGCACAAGAGTCAGAACCAAATGAAAAGGTCAGTACGACAATAATGGGTGTAATATAATCATGCTCAATACTACTCACACATAATAGTTGGGCGATAAATCGCTAGTCACCTACAAGTCGGAACCACCTAAGATGGTCTATCCGACAAGACTGTGCACCTAAATTGGATCCAATATGAGCATATGGTGCGGGAGGTGACATTATATACAGGCCTGTGCCATATCTTTGGCTAAATCACAATCACCCTAGGTGCAGTTTTATGAGCTCAACGTTATTCAATCACATATCACATCATCGATGATTTACATAACCAAACATAACTTACCTGAGCTTACTTGAGCGTCCACAACACTACAATTATATACAATGCATCATATATCAATTTATATACGAAATATAAATTCATATGCATGGCATCTAAGGCATACTTGAAAACAATATTTCACGCATGCATGAACAGTGACAAAATCGGTGGTTCATGGTTCGACGTGAAATCAGAGGATTCCTTACCTATAAATGGTACCAATCGATTCGTCTGAGCTTCACGAACACAATGGTGTGCTTCAGTCCCTCGATCTGTCACGTTTCAAAGGGTTTTGGGTGTCGTCCGTACAAGAGAGAAGAGAGAGAGAGTGAGTTTGAGAGAGAGAGAGCACAAGAAGGAAGAGAGAGGATGT
Organism: Malus fusca; assembly: GCA_035220775.1. NCBI lineage: Eukaryota > Viridiplantae > Streptophyta > Magnoliopsida > Rosales > Rosaceae > Malus > Malus fusca. Next base: position 20,636,272 of record CM069072.1, read on the forward strand.
GTGTTGTGTGTGTGCTCCACGTGGTCACCACCCAACCAAGGAAATAACATCTAAGTCTCCAAAATAAGTCACACACACTAAAATTTCAACATCCAAGGATAAAACCGTCATTTTACATCACCGATAATAATAATTCGGGAGGGGCTGTGACAATATATTTTTCTAACAAAAACCCGATCCGAACTACAATAATAAATTTAAGCGAATTTTAACAAAAAGCTCCCGATATTATTCACTTTAACGAAAAACCACATTTTTACACTAAAATGTCAATCATGGTACTATTCACTTTACCCTTTATTTTGTCCTTATCTTTAAAACTCAAAGTTTTCAAGCTTTTTTCATTAGTTTTCCTTAAATTTAAAGCTACTTAATAAATATACATACCATTCAATTTCTTAAATGTTATACGTACAAAATAAAAAAAAATTTAAAGCTACTTAATAAATATATATACCTTTCAACTTGATGGGATATGCATTCTACAAAACTAGTTTCAACGATCCAACCGTTAAACTTGTTTGTATATACTTCAAGATCGCATACGCCGAAAAATCGCAAAATACAAACATTCAGAGATCAAGCAACTGGAAAAAAAATTTCGACGGTTATAAGCGAAAATCACGATTTAACGGTTATTTAAACTCTAATTTTGATGATTTTTTACATCTATACTCTTTGACCCTATATGAATACAATGATTGTATTGGATCTTCATTTTAAAATATTTACACAAGTGGATACCACAAAATCTTATGTTATATACTTAATAAAAGCATAAATAAACTCCAAGTGTTAGTAAATCTATTATTTTGATTGGATACGCATTCTACGAAACTAGTTTCAATGATACAACCGTCAAATTTGTTTGTATATACTTCGACTCATAAAAAACAAACCTTCAGAGTTCAAGTAACGAGACAAAATTTTTCGACGGTTATAAACGAAAAATCACGATTTAACGGTTATTTTAACTCCGATTTTGATGAGTTTTTTATAGCTACACTACTTGACCCTATATAAATACAATGAATAAATTCAATCTTCAATTTAAAATATTTACAATAGTGGATACCACAAAATCTTATGTTATACTTATAAAAGTATAAATAAACTCCAAGTGTTAGTGAATATATTGTTTTGATGAGATACGCATTCTACGAAAATAGTTTCAACAATCCAACCGTCAAACTTGTTTGTATATACTTCGAGATCGCATACACCAAAAATTGCAAACAACAAACATTTAGAGATCAAGTAACGGGACAAAACTTTTCGACAATTATAAATGAAAATTCACAATTTAACATTAGTTTTAACTCTGATTTTGATGATTTTTTACAGCTACACTATATGAATACAATGAATGAATTAGATCTTCAATTTAAAATATTTACACTAATGGATACCACAAAATCTTTTGTTATACTTAATGAAAGTATAAATAAACTCCAAGTGTTAGTGAATCTATTTTTTTGATGGGATACGCATTCTACGAAACTAGTTTCAATGATCCAACCGTCAAACTTGTTTATATATACTTCGAGATCGCATACGCCAAAATTCGCAAAAAAAAAAAAAAAAACATTCAGAGATCAAGTAACGAGACAAAACTTTTCAACGGTTATAAACGAAAAATCACGATCTAACGGTAGTTTTAACTCCGATTTTGATGATTTTTTACAGCTACACTACTTGACCCTATATGAATTCAATGAATGAATTTGATCTTCAATTTAAAATATTAAAACTAGTGGATACCACAAAATCTTATGTTATACTTAATAAAAGCATAAATAAACCCCAAGTGTTAGTGAATCTATTGTTTTGATGAGATACGCATTCTACGAAACTAGTTTCAACGATCCAACCATCAAACTTGTTTGTATATACTTTGAGATCGTATACGTCAAAATCGCAAAAAACAAACATTCAGAGATCAAGTAACGGGACAAAACTTTTCGACGGTTATAAACGAAAAATCACGATTTAACGGTAGTTTTAACTCCGATTTTGATGATTTTTACAGCTACACTCTATGACCCTATATGAATGAATGAACAAATTCGATCTTCAATTTAAAATATTTACACTAGTGAATACCACAAAATCTTATGTTATACTTAATGAATGTATAAATAAACTCCCAAGTGTTAGTGAATCTATTGTTTTGATGGGATACGCACTCTACGATAATAGTTTCAACGATACAACCGTCAAACTTGTTTGTATATATCCTTTGAGATTGCATACACCAAAAATTGCAAAAAAAAAAAAAAAAATCAGAGATCAAATAACAGGTCAAAACTTTTCGATTGTTATAAACGAAAAATCAGGATTTAAAGGTGGTTTTAACTTCGATGTTGATGATTTTTTACAGCTACACTCCTTGACCCTATATGAATATAATGAATGAATTCGATCTTCAATTTAAAATATTTACACTAGTGAATACCACAAAATCTTATGTTATAATTAATGAAAGTATAAATAAACTCCAAGTGTTAGTGAATCTATTGTTTTGATGGGATACGCATTCTACGAAACTAGTTTCAACGATCCAACCATCAAACTTGTTTGTATATACTTCGAGATCGCATACGCCAAAAATTGCAAAAAACAAACATTCAGAGATCAAGTAACGGGACCAAACTTTTTGACGGTTATAAATGAAAAATCATGATTTAACATTAGTTCTAACTCCGATTTTGATGATTTTTTACAACTACACTCCTTGACCCTATATGAATACAATGAATGAATGCGTTCTTCAATTTAATATATTTACACTAGTGAATACTACAAAATCTTATGTTATATTTAATGAAAGTATAAATAAATTCCAAGTGTTAGTGAATCTATTGTTTTGATGGGATACACATTCTACGAAACTACTTTCAACTATCCAACCGTTAAACATGTTTGTATATACGTCGAGATTGCATACGCCAAAAATTGCAAAAAATAATAAACTAAAAAAAATTCACACTTACTGAAATCTATCACATCATATTGTCATGTGCCTGAGGGACAACTTCTTTCGTGGAAGAGCGAGCATGGGGCACTTGGTGCGGACGATGGCACCCATGTCGTGAGTGAAGAAGCTATTGACTTACTAGCTCGTTTGCTAATGGAATAAGTTGTAATCGACCACAATCCGATTTTGCAATAAGCGGGTGATCTGGTTGGAGGCTACGTCTTTACAAATCCCTGCACTTTAACTTTCTTCTTGGTTCAGATTTGAACACGCCTAGGAAATCAGGGCACCCACCTCGATGCATTAGATGTACTGGTCCTGACCGTCGACTTGGCCTGGGTGTTGTTGGTTTACTGTACCGTCGGGTCACTTTAAGCTGAAGTGAAGGCAGAACGGCGACTATTGTTGATCAACCATGATGACATCTGTGAAAAAAACAAACACAATAATTTCTACTAGTTTCACATATTTCCTACAAATGCCACATATTTCACATATTTCATAAATTTCATTTATTTCTACATTTTTTACAAATTTCATATCTCCTACAAATTTCACATATTTCCTATAATTTTCACATACTTCTACAATTTTTATAAAATTTCTCTATTTTCCTAGAAATTTCACATTTCTACAACTTTTACAAATTTCCTATTTTTTCACAAACTTCACATTTTTTTTTATTTCACAAATTTATGTATGTTCCTACAATTTTCCCAAATTTTTTATAATTTTCACAAATTTCTACATTTTCAACAAATTTACCTATTTTCCAACAAATTTCTACAACTTTTACAAGTATCTTATAATTTTCAGAAATTTCTCCATTTACTACAAATTTTCCTATTTTTCCAACAAATTTCTACAACTTTTACAAGTATCTTATAATTTTCACAAATTTCTACATTTACTACAAATTTTCCTATTTTTCCAACAAATTTCTACAACTTTTACAAATCTCCCTATATTCCTACAAATTTCACAAAGTTCCACAATTTTGACAAATTTTCTCTATTTCCTACAAATTTCCTAAATGTTTAAAAATTTCTATATTTTCCCACAAATTTCACATATTTCCTATTTTCATAAGTATGTACAATATTTTTACAAATTTCCCTATTTTACAACATGTTTCTACAAGTTTTAAAAATTTCCCTAATTTCCTACAATTTTTACCAATTTCCCTATTTTTCTACAAGTTTCACAAATCTTACAATTCTACAATCCTACAATTTCACAAATTCTAAAATTTCACAATCCTAACTTCACAAATCCTATAAATTCTCCTCCAAATATTAAAATCTGAAACCAAAGAGAGATGACTTATAGTTGCCGGAGAAAGGAAGGAAGGAGAGAGAGCGAAAGGTTCGTCGCGATGGAGGAAGGACGGGCCAGAGGAAGGATGGTGCAGGTCCGAGATGGATTCTAGCAGAGAGAGAGAGTGTACAAAGAGACTAGAGAGAGAGTAAAAGAGAGAGCATAGAGAGAGTATAAAGAGTTCAGCATGGTACGAGGACGAAGAAGAAGAGACTCGCTATGTTATAACACATCAGACCTTTGCCCAACGGAATGGTTCATCTAGCAAAGGTTTAAAAAATGACACATGTTCAAAACCCTAAAATTTCGTTGGGCAAAGGTCAATTAAACATGTGAGCCTAGTTTAATTTTTGACGAAAAAATTGGTAGGAAACAAAGTTTGCTTGACGAACTTTATAGGGCAACCCCTATACCTGGTGGAAAATTTGATTTTTTGAAAAAAAATGTGGAGGGGGAAATTTATACATTTGCTTGACGAAAATAATACTGTGAACCAACGAATATATGTACTTTTGCTCCACAACCTACACCCATTCGTCGGGTACACCTCTAAAATTTATTAATTTTTATTTAATTTCAATCTATTAAAAGATCATCTAATTTGATGATCATGTCCCCTTAATCTGTGATTTTACTCTCAGTTAGCGTCCTTAAAAAAATCATCAAAATCGTAGTCGAAATCACCATTAAATCATGATTTTCTGTTTCTAACCGTCGAAAGATTTCGTCCCGCTACCTAATCCCAAAAGTTTGTGTTTGGTGATTCTTAACCTTTGTGATCTCGAAGTATATACCAATAAGTTTGATGATTTGATCATTCAAATTAGTTTCGTAGACTGCATATCCCGTCAAAACAATAGATTTAACAAACACTTAGAGTTTATTCTATACTTCCATTAAGTGGAACCTAAGATTTTGTAATAATCACTAGTGTAAATATTTTAAATTTATGATCAGGTTCATTGTTTGTATTCTTCTTGAGTCGATGACTGCAGTTGTAAAAAATCATCAAAATCGGAGATGAAATTATGGTTAAATCGTGATTTCCAATTCTAACCGTCGAAGGATTTCGTCCCGTTACCTAATACTATATATTATTGTTTTGGTGATTTTTGGCGTATACAATCTCGGAGCATATACAAACAAGTTTGACGGTTGGATCATTGAATTAGTTTTGTAGACTGTGTATCCCATCAAAACAATAGATTTAACAAACACTACGAGCTTATTCTATACTTCCATTAAATAAAACGTAAGATTTTGTGGTAACCACTATTGTAAATGTTTTGAATTTATGATCGGGGTTCATTCATTGTATTCTTCTAGGGTCGAGGATTGTCGTTGTAAAAAATCATCAAAATTGGAGCTTAAATTACCATTAAATCGTGATTTTCTATTTTTAGCCATCAAAGAATTTTGGCCAGTTACCTAATCCTCAAAATTTTCTTTTTGGTGATTTTTGGCATATACGATCTCGAAGTATATGCAAATAAATTTGATTGTTGGAATGAAGAAATTAGTTTCGTAGACCGTGTATTCCGTCAAAACAATAGATTCAACAAAAACTTAGAGTTTATTCTATACTTTCATTAAGTAGAACGTAAGCTTTTTGTGGTAACTAGTAGTGTAAATATTTTAAATTTATGATCGAGTTCATTCATTTTATTCTTCTAGGGTCAAGGACTATAGTAGTAAAAAATCATCAAAATTGGAGCTAAAATCACCGTTAAATCCTGATTTTATGTTTTTAACCGTCGAAGGATTTCATCAATACCTAATTCCCAATTTTTTTAATGATTTTTGGTGTATGCAACCTCAATATATATAAACAAGTTTGATGGTTGTATTGTTGAATTAATTTTGCAGACTGCAAAAAGTATCAAAGGAATTGAATATATCAAATTGTCCTTCACCTTTGGCTGACGAAATAGTATATTTTTTTTCCAACAAAACATAAATCCTAAACCCTAAACCCTAAATCATAAGTTTTACTTTTGCATCACAAACCTTGAATTGTTCGTCATGCAAAAGATGCCATATTACGTAGAATTTTTTTCCCTTAACGCGAAAACTTTACACAACGAAGAACCATTTTCCTGCCGAACGACATTCGTCGGATAAGGCGTCTGAAGGAACCAAAATGTTGACCATATTTGCCCCAAGAACGTTTATATTCCGTCGGGTAAAGTATGTTTGTTCGACGAATAGTGTCAAGCCCAACCAATGATTGTTGTTCTACGATAACTAAGTCACAAGCTAAGTTTGGGACGATAAGTGAAACTTAGATACCACATGCATTCTTGGGTAGCTTGATGCACATAAATGTTTTTCTGATTGTATAGGATTGAAGTGTCTTTTCAGTCCTATGGTATCTGTAAAGTAATGATGTCTTATTTGAATTAAGCTAATTAAGTTATTTTATATAATTATAATAGCTATCTTTATTAGACTAAATAGAGAGCATAGATCAAAAATATTGAGAGAACTCTCATATGTTTTAGTAAGAAAATACTTTGAATGTGTTAAACAATTTCTGAGTGAGTTCATATGCATATTATGTTCCTAAAAGATCTGCTACGTGTTTCAAATCTTTCGAAGGTTTCATCACAATCCCATATCTTGAGATTGTGTGCACGATTTTCATCGTGGAGAAAGACGATGTAGCAACCTGTAAGTCCTAAGAGTCTTGGAGGGTGTTCTTGGGTGCTAGGCTTAAGTTGCGTCATGGTGTTTGTGTAAGTCTATTAGGTGACCCTTGTAAAGTTATTTTTCTCATAGTGGATTTGTTTCACTGGTTGTGTGTTCAAAACGATTCCCCATGTGTTGGAGTTTTACTTCGCCAAATCTTGGTGCACTGTGATTTCTGCGATTTAGATTATTGCAGTTTACTTATTTGTGTAACATAATTGATATTTGCTTTCTGTCCTACGGTCTGATTATTACATGTATTCACTCATTACACTTGTTGATCAACATATTCTTTTTTTTCATTGCATACTCGATCAGCGTGATTAACAATTGGAAAAATTAGTATTCAATCCCTAGACACTAATGATTCTTGATAAAAACATTATTGGCTTTAAAATTTTTGATCGCAGTTCTTTGATTTATATCCATGCCATATTTTAAGATTAATCAAATTCCATATCAGAGTTTACCTTTTTATTATAAAAAAAAAAACTCATTTATTGATTTCCTTTTATGTCACTGATTCTGTTTAGGATAACTGATTATTTTCATAATTTAAGAGATTTTATTGCAGCTAGATGTCCCTAATAGTTTCGTCTCGTTTTTCTTTTGATTGAATTAATCCATCTTTTATTAGAATCATGGGTATTGTTGTAAACTTACCTAGTTTAAATGTGATTGTGTAAATCCTATATTATATTTGATTCTAGTTATTCTTTCCTATATGGACTTGTATTCCTTGAGGATGAAGGATCTCTTCTCCATCTTATTACTATAAATAAAGGCACTACATAGGAGGGAATAACACACACATTCCCCTCCAATTCTACAAACAAATATCTCTCTCTTTTCTCTCCTTGCCGCCGCCCCCTTTCCCATTGTCAAATAAAATAGGCTATAACACGTTATCAGCACGCTCCTACAACTGCACTTAGGAATCTGACGTGGAAATTTTATGCATCAGACCAGTTCATCCATGTCATCACGCAATTAGGTTCTTCCAAAATAACGGTTTTTATCTCGATATTTTTGTAGCCCTAATAGCATGAGCATTCACCATAATGCATGACCCAACTTTACGTTTTTCAAATTTTAGATTCTATATAAATTGTGCATGCATTATATTCATAATTGTTGAATTATGTGAATTTGATATTGCCATAAATTGCATCAAATATATGTTCATTCATTAAACTACTTGATTAAATATGCATGTATTGAATTAAAATTCCATAATCTGGAATTAAGAGAAAAAAAATTAGGGTTTTGTTAGAAAACCCTCCCCGTCGCATGATGAGCCGTCAGCTTCGACGGATACCCACACCCAGTGTTGCTGGGGTGGCCTGAAGATCCCAACCGAGCCCTAACGGGCCTCAGATTCCATTCGGTTCATTCACACAACACCTTGTTTTTTTGCCTACTTGTGCCAAGAGTTTTGACCCACATCACCAGCCATTTGGGCTTTGGTGATAGCCCGGCCCGAGAACTAGTTGAGCCCATATGGGCTTCTACCGTTTCTCACATGCACTGCATCACACAGGATCCCAGCTTCTGCTGGTATATGTGTGTGCCGCACCGAACCCCAGCTTCGCTGGAGTATCCATGCTTTCGTGTCTGCATCACAGCTGATCCGTGCCCTTCATAGGCCCCTATTTTGGGCTTACGGATGCAGGCCACTTATTTTGTGATGTTGGGCCAGCTTGCATGCTCGGCCCAAGACCAAACCTGCCCAATATTTGGGCCTGGGACGCACAACACCTATTTGATTAGCCCATTCATGGGCTTTGGCCTATTATTTTGGGCCCAGAGTTTATTCGCCTAATTATTTTAGGCCCAATGGGTTTTATAATTTTTCATCCACACTTTAAATTTGGCCCGAAGTCCAAATAATTAATTCAATTATAATCCTAGACCTAAAGTTTCTAGAAACATGCCTTGTTTGAAAACCTGAAGTTTTCCTTAAAAACATCACCCATGAAAACTCGAAATTTTTTCATGCGAATTTTAACCAATACATGTCTATTAGAACCTAAATGTTCTACTCTTATGTGAATGGATTGATATTTTTCTCTATTGCACTAACCATATCTTGTCCATCTATTTTGTGATAGGAACATGTCGAATTTGAACAAACTCGACTTCACCGCTTTGGAGGTCTCTGGAAAAGACTACCTCAAGTGGGTCCAAGATGTGAAGCTCCACTTCACTACAAAGAATTTGCATCTTGCCATTGAAGATGAGACGGACAACCCTGTTGGCGAAGCTGAGAAAGCCACTACTATGATCTTTATTCGAAGACATATTCATGACACCTTGCAAACCGAGTACCTTGCCGAGGAAGATCCACGAGCACTATGGGTCGCTTTGGCCGATTGTTTTGATCACCAAAAGGACATCTTCTTGCCTAAAGCAAGACATGACTGGCAACATTTGTGCTTCCAAGACTTTAAGTCTGTGAATAAATATAATTTTGAAGTTTGTCGAATCCGATCACTTTTCAAGTTTTGTAACGAGACTTTGACCGAAGAAGATCTTCTGGAGAAGACTTATTCAACCTTTTATGCTACTAATATTCTCCTGCAGCAACAATATAGAGCTCAAAAGTTCACTAAGTTTTCATATTTGATCTCTATTTTACTTTTCGCTGAAAAGAAGAATCAGATGTTGATGAAGAATCATCAAGCTCGACCTACTAGGGCGACTAATGTGCCTAAAGCACATTATAGTACGAACCAACACCCAAAACGCCAAAAGAGGTGTGGTAAGGGCAGCCATAAGCCACCCCGTCAAGGTCAACAGAGTCAAGGCCCATCTAAAGAAGGAAACAAAGCCCAGAAGAACCCTAAGCTCGCTCTTAATGCCCCCAAACTTCAAGAATAAGGGCAAAGCACCGAAACCATGGATGCGGACATGTGCTATCGCTGTAGTTCAAAAGACCATTGGTCCCGTGTTTGCCGAGCTCCCCAGAAGGTTATAGCTGAATATCATTCTTGTTGTAAGAAGTATGAATCAAACTTTGTGCAAGTGGACAAACCGAAGAGTACCAAGATGGAGGTTTCTGACTTTCAAGAGGATACCACCCCTATGGAAGATTAGAATCTTAGACATAAACTATTTTTTTTAGTTTAAATAGACAATGGGGCTGAATTCAACAGTAGTGGTCGAACCCTCCTTGTGTTTTTGGTGAAATTTTGAACAATTTTCCTTTATGTTTGGATTATTTGTTAGTGATTTGTTTTTGGATATTAAGTTTTTAATTAATATCCGTCCTTGAATACTTAAAATTATTTTGAATGGATATATTTTTTAAGAAGTTTTATGCATGTGACCGATTCAAATTAATTTTTCATTCTAAGTATGACTAGTTGGGAAGTTAGTTGTTTGGCAGATAGTGCAACCACGCACATCGTTTTGCGTGAAAGCATCTATTTCACTAACTTCATATCTAAGAATACACATCTAACAACCCTCTCAGGCCTATCCAACCTGATCGAAGGATACGGTAAGACACGTATAATGTTGTCTAATGGTACAATTTTGACCATTGATGAGGCACTTTATTCTCCGTGTTACGGAAGAACGTTGTTGAGTTTTAAGGACATTAGAGATAATAATTACCATGCTGAAACCCACGTAGAAAACGGAGTTGAATTTTTGTGCATAGCTTTCTACGAATATGGCCAGAAACGTATTCTAGAGAAGGTGGAGCGTATCCGGAGTGGTTTGTATATTACGACCATACGCCCCATAGAGAGCCACTATGTGGCCGGCCCTACCTCTGGGACGAAATTGCACTTTGGCATGATCGTTTGGGACACCTCGGACGAATAGCGATGTGCCATATCCTCAAATCATCACACAGGCATCCACTAACCAAAAGTTTAGGTTCGATTCAAGGAATCGCATGTCAAACATGTTCTATAGGAAAGCTTATTACTAAGCCTTCTTATGAAAAGATTCGTTCGAATCCTCCTATTTTTCTATAAAGGATTTAGGAATACATTTGTGGACCAATACACCCTCCATACTGACCATTTAGATATTTTATGGTTTTGGTTGACGCTTCCACACGTTGAGCTCAGGGGTCACCACCCTGATTATCTGATCAAATCTATTTGATTGGATAATGTTGGAGAATTCACATCTAAAACTTTTGATGACTATTGCATTTTAGTTGGGTTTGAAGTTGAACATCCAGTACCCCATGTTCACACCCAAAACGACCTGGCAGAAGCATTCATTAAGCGCTTACAAACGATTACTCGATCGTTGGTCATACGTACCAAGCTCCCGATCACTGCTTGGGGCCATGCAATATTGCACGCAGCCATGTTGGTCCGCTTGAGGCCTGTTGCTACCCAACCATATAGCGCCTTTCAGTTGGTTAACGGATACGAACCCGACATATCGCATATGTGCGTTTTTTGTTATGCGGTCTATATGTTGATTTCACCACCCTTATGTACAAAAATAAGGCCTCAACGAAAGATAAGAATCTATGTCGGATATGATTTTCCTTCGATAATTCGTTACTTAGAACCTTTGATAGGCGATATGTTTACCGCTCGTTTCGCGGATTGTCACTTCTATGAGACAGTCTTCTCGTCGTTAGGGGGAGATAAGAACGTCAGCGTTCTTAAATAATGACGCAAATTATCATGGACGACTCCCACTTTGTCTCATGTAGATCCTCGCACCGCTCAGCTTGAAACTGAAGTACAACGCATATTAGATCTTCAGAGCATAGCTCAGCGTATGCCAGATGCTTTCACCAATCTAGCACGAGTGACAATATCGCATATTCCAACTATGAATGTGCTTACAAAGATGGATGTACCAAATGTATGACAGACTTCCCTCCTGGAGACCCGGGATGCCAACTTTGGTGATCCACGTACATTAGGGGCTAGCCAATCATCTGCCCTTACACACAAGCGTGGCAAACCTCTTGGTTCAAAGGATTCACACCCTCGCAAGAGGAAACCCACGACACAGGGACTTGAAGAGCCTACCATGAATTAGACTGTTGCTTACTCATTCTATCCAACTCATGAGGAAATTCTAGATTACAGAAGCATCCTTAAAGAGACAAATCCACCTCCCGAGAATCAAGAAATTTCGATCTATTATGCTAGCTTAGATGATGTGTGGTGTAGAAATGAGATGATCATCGACGATACATTAGCTACTGAGATCATGTTGAGCGATGGCATTGAACCCCATTCTGCTGATGAATGTCGACGTAGAACCAATTGGTCAAACTGGAAACAAGTAATCCAAGTCAAACTCGATTTGCTTGCGAAACGTAAGGTGTTTGGACCTGTAGCTTTTACTCCTTCACATGTGAAGCCCGTTGGCTACAAGTAGGTTTATGTTCAGAAGCGTAATGAAAAGAATGAAATTATGCATTACAAAGCTCGTCTTGTTGTGCAAGGCTTCTCACAATGCCTCGGGATTGACTATGACAAAACTTATTCACCCGTTATGGATGTGATTACTTTTTGCTACCTTATCAGTTTGGTAGTTTCCGAAAAACTAAGTATGCAGTTGACGGATGTAGTAACTATGTAACTATATGGAGATCTTGATACGGAAATTTATATGAAAGTTCCCGAAGAACTTACATTGACTGGATCAAAGATTTCCAAACCTCGGAACACGCTCTCAATTCGGCTGAGGCATTCACTCTACGGTTTGAAGTAATCTGGAAGAATGTGGTATAACCGTCTGAGTAAGTATTTGACTACTCAAGGATATGTGAACAACGAACTATGCCATTGTGTGTTCATTAAGAAGTCGCATTTCGGTTTTGCGATAGTTGCAGTATATGTTGATGACATGAACTTTATCGGAACTCCTGGAGAGCTCGCGAGAACTACCGCGCACCTGAAGTCGGAATTTGAGATGAAAGATCTAGGAAACACTCGATATTGTCTCGGTCTCAAGATAGAGCACTGTTCAGATGGAATCTTAGTACATCAATCGAATTACACCCAGAAGGTGTTGCGTCGCTTTAACAAGGATAAAACGAAGCCTTCGAGTACTCCTTTGGTCATTCGATCGCTAGATGCAAAACGAGATCCCTTCCGTCCGAATGAGGATGATGAAGAGATTTTGGAGCCTGAAGTTCCTTATCTAAGTGCAATAGGCGCTTTATTGTACTTAGCTCAATGCACTAGACTCGACATCTCCTTCGCTGTTAATCTTTTGGCAAGATACAGTAATGCACCAACATGCAGACATTGGACTAGCATTAAATACATTTTCCGCTACCTTAAAGGTACTACGAATTTGGGCTTGTTCTATCCCTACAGATCATCGAGTGATGCCACACCCCCCGCTTCTCAAGTCAATTCTCGCCTTGTTGGTTATGCCGACGCAGGATACTTATCTGATCTGTACAAGGCGCGTTCTCAAACGGGTTATGTCTTTGCCACTTCGTCTAACCATGCTAAAATTCTCGCCTTACACGAAGCAACTCTAGAATGCTTTTGGTTGAGAGCACTTGTGGGCCATATTAAAAGCTCCTGTGATTTTTACCCCGTCGTTGACGTCCCGACAACGATCTATGAAGACAACGCATCATGCATCTAACAACTCAAGAAGGGTTACATCAAATGAGACAACATCAAGCACATTGCACCGAAGTTCTTCTTCTCACATCAACGACAAGAGAATAAGAAGATTGAAGTCACGTAAATCCGTTCACAAGACAATCTGGCCGACCTCTTCACCAAATTACTACCGAAGGCGATGTTTTAGAAGCTTTTTCAAGAAATTGGTATGCGTAAACTTTCTGAGTTGTAACATTGCTAGTTCTCTTTGGAATTATGTCAAACTCAGGGGGAGTATCCTGAAGTATACATGCTTGATCTTAATGTACTCTTTTTCTCTATGATTAGGAGCATTTTTCCCATTGGGTTTTTGCTACCTAACTAGGTTTAGACGAGGCACCCACCTTGGGTTGATCATATCCATGATGACGTCCTGTAGATGTTTCTTTTGACTTTGCATTACTCACACATTTTTCCTTAGACTATGGATTTTGTCCCTACTCGGGTTTTTGCCATAGCCTTAGGGTTTTTTAATGAGACTTACTTCCTTATGCAAGTTCCTATCTTATTAAGAATATCGGTGTTCTCAGAATCAGTGCCGACGAGTCAACTTTCTCAACTTCTACATGATGCTGAATCTACCTTGAGTATTTACACACTCAAGGGGGAGTGTTGTAAACTTTCCTAGTTTAAGTGTGATTGTGTAAATCCTAAATTAGATTTGATTCTAGTCATTCTTTCCTATATGGACTTGTATTCCTTGGGGATGAAGGATTTCTTCTCCCTCTTATTACTATAAATAAAGGCACTACGTAGGAGGGAATAACACACACATTCCCCTCCAATTCTACAAACACATCTCTCTCTCTTTTCTCTCCTTGCCGCCGGCCCCCTTCCCCTTGTCAGATAAAATAGGCTACAACAGGTATATTATAATTTCTAGCTAGCATATGGGTACATTCTTTTGAAATTTATAACTATGAATAACTACGAACAATTGTAGTCATCTAATTATACAGGTAATCTGTTTTTATTAAAAAAAAAAGAAAAAAAATGTAGGGGTACAAACATATTTATGTTGTAGTTCCATTTAGAATAGGAATGTGATTGTGTAAATCCTAGAGAATATGGGAAAGTATTCTCTATTCCTATTAGGATTAGATTACCTATTAAATGTTGTAATCATAAAGGGAAATGTATTTACCCTTCCAACTACTATAAATAAAGGCACAATGGGGTGAATCAAACACACCTCACAATTAAATCAATCTCTCTTCTCTCTAAAGTGGCCGGCCTCCCTCTCTCTCTCTAAACCTTAGATCGCTCAATTAAATAGGCGTACAACACGTTATCAGCACGCTCTTGCCATAAGCTGAGGAACTGAAGCATCGTAGGAGGAGGCTATCATCCACCACATTCAAAGGCTTATTCGTTTTCTGCTGCTCAGGTACGCTTAAAATAAAGGAAGATATTTTGAAACGACCCATGATGCATGAACCCCCTATGTTTATATTTTCCTTCCGATATATATATTGTATATGTTCATATATTTGTCACTATATATATTTGTTTCATGCATCGCACAATTAAATTGTTATGTGGAATTTGTGAGTCAATGTATAAAATTAAATTAGAAGCATATTAGGTTTTTCCTAAAACCTAAAGGGAATTGAAAAAAAAAAAAAAAAAAAAGGGAATGGGATTTGGTGCATCTCACCATCCCTGTGCCAACAAGGAAAACAGGCTTCGGCCTGATTTTGGTTTCTTTGCTGGGCCTGCAGCCCATGGCCTATCTCGGCCTGCATCAAAAACCTGCCAGCCCTCGGGCTGGGCCTCTTGCGCCACAAAATCAAGGCCCCAGCTTCGCTGGGCTCCCTGCGTGACCCACTCGCAAGCCTTGGGCTTGTCCCCGTGACCCCTTGGACCAAAACACTTAAACCAGCTACGGCTAGAGGTTTTGTCCCTCCCGTGGCCTGCAGCCATACCCTAGGCCCTGTTAGGCCCTACCGTTTTTACTCAAGGCACCCCGTGCCTTCCCTTACCCACGGCAACCATGCCCAAATTATTTTGGGGCATTTTTCCACCCACAAGCTATTATTTTAGCATTTTAAATAATTTAACCAGTATGTTAATATTATTTGCTTCTACAATCGACCATGTATGGCCCGATTTATTGAATTAATTAAAAGTGACCTGCAGTCCACTAATCTGATAATGAATCCAAAATTATTGACCTGAAGATCACTTTTGGACATTAACGATTCAATAATTTATTTTTATACTTTGAACCGTCACATACTTTCGTAGTACCGAAGCTCTCACACTTGAGTTCCCGAAGCCAACTGAAATCCACTACACTTAGTTAGTATATTGCATTCTGTGTTTCTTGCAGGAACCTCTCATTATGAACTAATCGTTCATAAAACTAATTTGAACCTGTAGTTTCAAAATTAGTGCCTTTGAAACCTGAAGTTTTCATTCAAAACATACCACATGAAACCTGAAGTTTTCATGCATAAATTAAACTAATACATGTCTATAGAACCTGTATGTTCTACCATATATGCCTATGGCTTACCATATGACTAATCACATTTTTCCCTCTGTTTTAGGGACATGTCGACCTTGAACAAGCTCGATTTCTCCGCTCTCGAAGTCTCTGGAAGAAACTATCTAAAATGGGTTCAAGACGTGAAGCTCCATCTCACTGCAAAGGGTATTAGAGCCACCATTGAGAAACCTATTGCCGACAAACCTGTCGACGAAGCTCAGAAGGCAACTGCAATGATCTTCATTCGAAGACACATCCATGATGCATTGCAGATTGAGTATCTCGCTGAGGAAGACCCACGCACCCTCTGGCTTGCTCTGGCTGACCGTTTCGATCACCAGAAAGACATATACTTGCCTGAAGCAAGACACGACTGACAACATCTTCGCTTCCAAGATTTTAAGTCCGTGAATGAATACAACTCTGAAGTTTGTAGAATCTGTTCTTTGTTAAAATTTTGCAAAGTGGAACTAACTGAATCAAATCTCCTGGAGAAGACCTATTCGACCTTCCATGCCACCAATATTGTCCTGCAGCAACAATATAGGGCACAGAAATTCACCAAGTTTTCGGATTTGATCTCTGTTTTACTTCTTGCTGAAAAGCAGAACCAGCTTTTGATGAGGAATCATCAAGCTCGACCCACTGGCTCGAACGCTGCGCCTGAAGCATATCCGACCAATTTTAGCAGCCATAAACGACGAAAGAACCGTCGTGGCCGTGGAAATGGGCGGCAAGCCCAACCACGGGCCCAAGGTCAACAGAGTGCCGCACCTAAGGGAAGAATTGCGACCCAGCAGCGTCCACCACTCACACCTAAGGTCCCAAACTTCAAGAACAAGGGCAAAGCTCCCGTTCAAGCCGCTTCTACTGAACTGGATATGTGCTATCATTGTGGATCAAATGATCATTGGTCACGCATATGCCGAGCTTCCCCTGAGGCTATTGCCAAGTATTATTCTCGTCGTGAGTCTAACTTTGCACATGTGGATCATCCTGACGATGCAACCACATCAATGGAGATATCAGACTTTCAGAAGGCATAAGCACCTATGGAAGACTAAATTAGACATATTTTAGGGCATTAGCCCTATTGGCCGAACCCACTAGGAAAGGCCAGCCCCTACCCCCCTATTTTGCTAGGTTTATGGTTTAATTTTGAACAATTTTTCTATGTATTTGGAACCATTTGTTTGGTTTTTGTTTGTTTTGAATTATGGATTGTTATTGGAATAGATATTATTTTCTCGAATTGCTTAATTGAATGAATGGACTTATATTTATGCATGCGACCAATTCAATCAATTTATTTCTAGGTATGTCTAGTGGGGAAGTTAGTTGTCTGGCAGATAGTGCAACTACGCACACCATTTTGCGTGAACGACACTATTTTACTAACTTCATACCCAAGAAAGCTCATTTGACAACTCTCTCAGGCTCATCCAACCTGATTGAAGGATACAGAAAGGCACGTATCATGTTGTCTAATGGTACAATCTTGACCATTAATGAGGCACTCTATTCTCCACGTTCCGGAAGAACGTTGCAGAGTTTTAGAGATATTCGAGATAATAAATATCATCTTGAAACCACTGAAGAACATGGTTCTGAATTTCTTTGTATCACTTCATACGAATATGGCCAGAAGCATATTCACGAGAAGTTGGAACGTCTGCCGAGTGGGTTGTACATCACAACCATTCGCATCATAGAGGCCCACAGTGTGGCCGGCTCTATGCTTGAGTTCCAGGACACTTGTTGCTTTGGCATGACCGTTTGGGACATCCTGGACGTGACATGATGCGCCGTATCCTCAAATTTTCACACGGGCATAAGTTACATCCACACGTTGGAGTCCCGCCATGCATAGCGTGTTCTTTAGGGAAGTTGAATACTCAACCCTCCCATACATAGATTAATCAAGACCCTCCTAAATTTCTTCAGAGGATTCAAGGGGATATTTGTGGACCTATCCAACTAACCTGCAGACCATTTAGATACTTTATGGTGTTGGTTGATGCATCGACAAGATGGTCACATGTTTGCTTGTTGTCCACACGCAATGCCGCGTTTGCTAAACTCCTAGCTCAAATCATTAAGCTAAGGGCTCACCACCCTGATTATCCAATTAAGTCGATTCGACTGGATAATGCTGGAGAGTTTACGTCACAGACTTTTGACGATTATTGCATGTCAGTATGGATTAATGTAGAACATCTTGTGCCCCATGTTCACACCCAAAACAGCATGGCAGAAGCTTTCATAAAGCGCTTTCAATTGATAGCTCGGCCTTTGGTTATGAGAACCAAACTGCCGGTATCTGCCTAGGGCTATGCAATATTGCACGCAGCTATGTTGGTCCGCCTGAGGCCCATCACTACCCAACCACATTAACCGTTATAGTTGGTCACTGGATACGAGCCTGACGTCTCGCATTTACAGGTGTTTGGGTGCGCCATTTATGTGCCAATAGCGCCGCCGCTACTTACCAAAATGGGTCCTCAATGAAAAATGGGAATCTATGTCAGTTATGATTCGCCATCAATTGTTCGATACTTATAACCCTTGAAAAGATATCTCTTTACCGCACGTTTTGCAGATTGTCACTTTGATGAGACAGTCTTCCCATCGTTATGGGGAGATAAGCATGCTAACATTCCTGTAGAACGCCGCGAATTGTCGTGGTATGCTCCCACTATGTCTCATTTAGATCCCCGCACTACCCAGTCTGAAACTGAGGTGCGACGAATTATAGATCTTCAGAGCATTGCTCAAAGCATGCTGGATGCTTTTAATGATCTAGCAAAGGTGACAAGATCACATATACCCGCTGCAAACACACATGCAAGGATAGATGTACCCCGTGTACATCAACAGCCCGTCTGGGAAGGCCGAGCCGTCCCCGAAGGTGGGGAGGCCGCACCCTCCACACGGCATGGTACATTGGCGGCTAGCCAATCATCTGCTCCGACCCTGAAGCATGGCAGACCCCCTGGTTCAAAGGATTCACAACCCCGGAAGAGGAAAATGGCACCAACTAGTGACCCTAGTTTGAATCCGACCATCGTTGACTCATCCGTTCCAACGCATGAGGTTATTCTAGATTACGGTGATGCTTTAGATGAAACATGCCGGCATCCCGAGAATCGCGAGATTTCGGTCCATTACACAGTATTGGATGAGGTTTGGAATAGGAATGAGATGATCGTCGACGACGCATTCTCGTACTCAGTAGCTACTGACATCATGCTTAACGATGACATTGAACCACGTTCCGTCGATGAATGCCAACGTAGAACCGATTGGTCAAACTGGAAACAAGCAATCCAGGTCGAACTTGATTCGTTCGCGAAACGTAAAGTGTTTGGACCTGTCGTTCCTACACCACCACGCGTGAAGCCTGTTGGCTACAAGTGGGTTTTCGTGAGGAAGCGTAATGAGAAGAATGAAATAGTGCGATACAAAGCACGCCTCGTAGCGCAAGGCTTCTCTCAACGCCCTGGAATTGATTACGAGGAAACATATTTCCCCGTAATGGACGTTATAACGTTCCGCTACCTTATCAGTTTGGTAGTTTCCGAAAAACTGAATATGCAGCTTATGGACGTGGTAACCGCGTATCTCTATGGGGATCTAGATACGGAAATATACATGAAAGTTCCAGAATGACTTCCATTGACTGGCTCAAATAGTTCTAGACCATGGAACACTCTCTCAATTAGGTTGAGGAGGTCACTCTACGGATTGAAACAATCCAGGCGGATGTGGTATATTTGACAAGTCAGGGCTATGTGAACAACGAACTATGCCCATGCGTGTTCATAAAGAAGTCACATTCCGGATTTGCAATTGTTGCAGTTTATGTCGATGACATGAACCTCATTGGTACTCCCGAAGAGCTTGAGGAAATTGCTGCACACTTGAAATCGGAATTTGAGATGAAAGATCTTTGGAAAACTAGATATTGCCTCGGCCTGGAGATCGAGCATTGTTCAGATGGAATCTTAGTACATCAATCGAACTACACCCAAAATGTGTTACGTCGCTTTAATGAGGATAAAGCTAAGCCTTCGAGCACACCCATGATCGTTCGGACTCTAGATGCTAAACGAGATCCCTTCCGTCCAAATGAGGATGATGAAGAGATTTTGGAACCCGATGTTCCTTACCTAAGTGCAATTGGTGCTTTATTGTACTTGGCTCAGTGCACTAGACCCGACATCTCCTTCGCTGTGAATCTATTGGCTAGATACAGCAATGCGCCTACACGCAGGCACTGGAATGGTGTCAAAGACATTTTCCGCTACCTCAAGGGTACTACGGATTTGGGCTTGTTCTATACCCACAAATCTCCTAGTGTTGCCGCCCCCTATGGATCTAGGATTGGTTCTCGCCTTGTTGGTTACGCAGATGCTGGATATCTGTCTGACCCACATAGAGCACGTTCTCAAACGGGTTATGTCTTTACCGTTGGAGACACCGCTATTTCTTGGAGGTCTACCAAGCAAACGCTAGTTACGACTTCGTCTAACCATGCTGAGATTCTCGCCTGATAGTAATTATAACGCACCACAAAGTAGCACACAATAATCCTATTGATTTTCCTTATTAACACTAAAATTTGTCGATTGTAGCATATGAAAATAAGGGTCTTTCCCGCAGAAGATTGTTTTATCCAAATACTTAAAATGTCACAAAAACGGGGTGGCTGTCTCCACTGACCAGCCACCGAACAAAAATTATTAGACTAACTTATACTTATCCAAATGCAACGAAATTTTATACACATAAACTAGACACACTGAGATATGTTCACACAAAGTTTTGGGATTTTTGGAGTTGATTTGCTATTTAAATTAAATCGTACAAAAACAGTACAGAAACCGATTTTAAATAAAACCAATAGATTTTAATTCACAAGTTAAGAAAATGAGTTAGGGGACATGCTATCCACCACCAAATAATCATGCAAGTATGTTACATTTCATTCAAATCCCTTTTATTTCCGGATGAAGATGCTCAAGTTGGCTCAATGTTAGAACACAACCTATTACTCTTTCTTACGTAGTATGTTAAGAGAATGGTGTTTTCAACTTAACTTAGTTCCTAACATGTAATCTAGAATGGTGTGTTCATAGATTTAACAAGTAGAAATCATTAAGAATAAAAAGAGTTTGAGTCATCACAAGGCATCGTAAGTACTGGTGTTGTCTTACTTATCCTAGAAATTGATTCACATGTTAACCACAATTAACAAGTGCTACTGTAGAATATATGTAGGTCCTCATTCAACAAGGGCAGGTAGACATATGTTCATAGCATTAAAATCCTAGATATGCTCACTATGTATGCATCCATAGAAACACATAAAGAATTTATCAATGAGATAAGTAGTGAAACAATTTTCATCCTTCCATAAAAGTCATTCAAACAAAATATCACAACAAACTTACAATCATATTCGGGGCTTCAAAACAGCCCCTAACTACTAAAAATTAGTTACACATAATTCTCAAATTAAAACATAAAATAAAACATAAGTTTGAGGAAGAATAACACCGAATGAGGAATTTCTTCCTCTCTGTGCTCTGCTGCTTCAGCCAGTTCTTCCCCGTAGTTGACCTGCCTTGCTGTCTACGCTGCCAAGGGCAGCCTTCTTCCTTCCCTTGACTTCAGTCCAGGACGTCAGTCCCCCTCTCCGCTTTCTGCGTTCCCCTGCCTTCTCTTCTATATCGCTGCCTAAGGCAGCTCCTCTCCTTGGCCTTCTTGCTGCCAACCCGCTGACCCGAGACAGCCCTCTTCTTCCCAAGCTGCAAAGGCAGCTTGCCTTCCCCCCTTACCTCTATTTCCACACTGCCTATATATAGCTTATTTTTTATTTACCTCCACCAGCTGCCTGTTGCCTTCGTCCTCTCTCTCCCACTGACCTCCCACTGCAAAAGGGCAGCCTCCTCTCCTTATTTTATTTCTTCTTCCAGCATACACAGCCATCTCCCACGCTGCCAAGGCAGCTTCCACTCAATCCTTCCACTTTATGATTTTTTTTTATTCTTTTCTTCACCCTTGCGCACACCACTCCCTTCTTTATTCCTCTTTATTCTGCACTTATTTCCCACCGAGGCAACCACCCACCAAGTTCCACGTCTTTTTTTTTATTTTTTTCCTTTTCTGTGCCTTCCTTTGCCAGCTGCCTAAGCAGCTTCCTTTGTGTCAGTGCTCTGCCCACATCTCCTCTTATTTTATTTTCTGCTTTCAAACAAAAGGGAACAAATTTATTAACCAAATATAGTGGGTAAGGTTGTTTTAACGAATTTATTACTTAAAACCTCACTAGTGCTATTTTTATTTTCTTAGCTAGATAAATTCGATAAAACACAAAAATAAAGCAAATAACTCAAAAATATAAGAAACTAACTAAGAAAAGACGAGAGAATTTGATGTAAAATATGTATAAATATGAGCTTATCAAATACCCCCACACTTAGCTTTTGCTAGTCCTCGAGCAAAACAAACGAAAACAGAAAAAAGTAATAACATGAAAATTATTAGTTTCCCCCTATATGACCCTCATAGAAATTCATTCGAGAACACAAATCATCAAGAACCATAGCTAACACCAAACAAGCTAATCCAAGTTCATTTTCCTTAGTCAAATATTAGCAGCAATCTTTGAATCATCCTTGAAGTGTAGTGTGTGATAGCCATGCTAATGCAATTTCAAATTTTTATTTTTTAAAATCACCATATGCAAACTAGCGACCTTTTCACTGGATATACACTTAATCACACATGTGTTTAGTCTTAATGTGTTTCGCTCAAAGAAATCAAATGTGAAAGTTCTACCATAAGCTTGCATAAAGATCACTTCTCCACAATCATAATTGCAAAACTTAAATCAAGAGGACTTTTATTGGACGTAATGAGGTTTAGGGCGAGGGTTATTGAAACGAAAAAATAGGTAAACACAAGTTCCAAGCTACATTGCAAGCAATTCTTTTGTTTAGATTTATAAGAACTCAAGCTTTCCAGCTATTCTTCTAGTCACCTCCAACCACAACCTTAAACTGAAACTTTAAACACTTTTTATTTTCTTCGTAAACAAACTTTCTTTCTTTCTTTTTTTTTTTTTTTTTTTTTTTTTTTTTTTTTTTTTCAAGCAGAAACAAATATGAAAAACCCCCACACTTATTCTTTTGCCAAACACCCTCCGAGTACTTCACAAACACTTCTCATAAGACAATTTCACATTACTCATTAGCTCGCTTGGAAAGGGTAAGGAAAAATATTTCAGGCATAAGGGTAGACATATCTGGTGATAAGAAATAAAAGGCTCACAAATACGGCTCAAATTGGCAATCTAATGATATCATTTTTCTTTGGGAAACAAGGTTATTTGGGCCATGGTGGTAAACCTAATGCCTCTATCATTTTCAAGTTCATGCAATCAATGACAAATATTTCGAAAGATCGTTATGCAAGTTCTAGAGAAGTATCTCACATAAGTTCATCACACATGAAAGAATAAGAGTGTATGAAAAATGCACACACTTTCAATAGGCTCAAAAACTCACATAGGATGTATATGGTCACTAAATTCACATATGGAGCTTTAAATCATGCTTTAGTTTCACATCAACAAGGCTATGTGCGTTTAGTTTTTCAAAGATGATCAAATATGTACAAAACTAACACAAGAATTAGGAATTTCACACAACACATGTTAACTAAGTTCTTGATCATCATGGTTCAAATTTTATCCAATTATATCATTGGGTCGGGAAACTAACAAAAATCTAATTCAAAACAATAAGGAAAACAAGGAAATATTTTTGGATTTTTTTTTAAATTTTCCGATTTTTTTTTTTTTTAAAACAACTTAATTAAGAAAACAAAGCAATAACATGGAAACAAATGAAACCAGTTCAAAGTCGAAGGTATAAAAATTTTCAATTTGGTCATTTTTATACTCTTTACCCCCACACTTAAACTAGACATTGTCCCCAATGTCAGAAAATGTAATAAAATGCAAATAAAAATAAAATAAATAAATATAAAGAAACAAAATAAAGCAATAGGACTGAAAACTTCCGTAATTTGCAGTAAAATCAAGTGATGACCTCCCAAGCTAAAATTCTGCAATCAACTTCAAGGGTGGAAATAACCAAAAGTTCCTGCAAAGAAAATAAATAATTCAGTTAAGTAACACAAGAAAATGTAGAAAATGCAAACGAAAAATTGAAAAATCACGATAAAAGACAATGAATAGAACTAATAAGTGATCATTGGTCGTGCTTGTTGACTTTCCACAGCTTTGAACTTGAACTGGCCTCGGGAACTTCTTAGCAAGGAAAATGAGACTTGATTGGTGGTGGTGACTGATGCGTCCATATGTTGTTGAAGCTTCTCGAGCTCTTGGTTTCAACTCGGACTCCTTCTGCCGGGTTGATTGAGTCTGCAGGCTACATTCTTCTCTTTTTGTTTCTTCTGCATGGCAGGTAGGCACGAGGTAGAGGTGGTGGTCTGTTTCTTTGTTCAATCTGTCCAAGTGCCGACCGATTGCTTTCTTTCACCTTGTCCCGCAGGCAAGAGCAAGGGTAAAGGAAAAACATGCCATGAGATATCTTTGCCTTTGACTCTGATGATATGAGATACTTTTGCTTTTGAAGAAGTATCGTTCCACAGGTGTATTCTTGAACTGGGCTGGGGAACTTCTTAGCAAGGAAAATGAGACTTGATCTTGAAGATGAATCAGCACCTTGTCTCCACATGCTTCAAGTTATCATTTTCACTTGCCTTATCTGTTCTCCAGGCAGATGTGGCGTCTTCTTCGGAAGTACATCAGCAGTTGAAGATGAGCACTCGAGAGCAATGCTAGGTAAGCAATCAGGAAGGATTTCCAGGCAGTTGGTTCTTAGATCGGAAGATTGACACCAAGTGCTGGCTGATTGCTCGCTTTCTCCTTGTCACAAAGACAAGGAAAAGGACAGGGAGAAAGCATGATATGAGATACTCTTGCTTTCAACCTTCATGATATGAAATACTCTAGCTCTTGATGACTTATTTGCAAAGGTATCCCGGGGAATGAGAAACACAGAGTAACTCGAGAGGCTTCGTTGGGAATGCATTTTCGGAGATGAAGAAGTGCTGAGGGGGTTTGCCTTTGCAATGGATGGCGAAGGTAGACGTTTATAGGTGATTCTTCACAACCGAAACTGTTCCTTTACCCCTGTCGGCAGCCGGTGGATGGATGAACAGTACAAGTTACGCGCTTTCTGACAAAGCTGCCCGTAATTTCCGCAAAGCTGACAGTGCGCGTGACGAATGACGACAAAACTGGAAAAGCTGCTCGCCTCGTGATTCCTGACCGCTCCGTCTTTTGAGAGAGGCGCCCGACTTTTGAGAACGGCGTCCGACTTTTGAGACGGAGTTCGACTTTTGAGACGGAGTCCGACTCTTCGATTTGCGAGAGGACGCATCTTCGATTGTTGAGTGATGCCTCTTGATTTCTTCTTTTTATAGAGGCGCAATTTTGTTCCACAACACACTTGAGCTCCCTCCTGTAAACACTCCCTCCTGTAAACACTCCCTCCGAGATTTTTTTAATCTTGATCAGTTCGACCTCTTCATTTTCTTCACATCTTCAAATATGTCTTGCCCTTCTGACCGTCGCCTTAACTTGAATGTTGGGGAAGATATTGATATGTCTTCTCCAACCAACATTTGGCAGCCGTCCTTCATATCCCCAAATGGTCCTCTTACAGTTGGGGATTCCATGATGATGAATGAAACAACCGCTTCGGTGGTGGCCAGAAATCTGCTCACTCCTAGAGACACTAGGATACTTTCTAGGCGGTCCGACGAACTGGCTGTTCAGGACTCTCTGGCCTACAGCGTCCGAAGTGCAGGCTCAGTATCAAACATGGGCCAGCGCCTTCTTGCTCGATCTCGTCAGGTTGAATCGTTGATGGCTGAAGTGGCTAGTCTTCGGCAAGAGGTCAGAGTGCTTAGGCATGAGAATAAGGAGTTGCACATGCTCGCAACTAATTACTCAACAAGCTTGAAGAGGAAGCTTGATCAGCTGCAGGAGTCCGAAGTGCGGATTCAGAGTGATCATCAACGGTTTATGGCGTTACTCCCGAGGTTTGTGTTGCCTTCGTCCTCGGGAGCTGCACCAAGTATTGAGGCTCCGAATGATCCAACTCTGGCGCTTCGTCTTTCTGGGGCTCCGTCGACCTCCGAGGCACCACCTACCAACGACCAATGAAAGCTATTAGTTCACATTATTGTAAAATATTTATGCTTTTAAGTTTATTTAATTATATATATAAATATAAGTATTTTTTTGTTTTTTTTTTTTGTTTTTTGTTTTTTTTTTTTTGTTTTTTTTTTTTGTTTATTATATGGATGTTTAAATTTTTTTATTTTTTTTTATTATATATATATATATATATATATTTTTAAATATCAACGTAAAATAAGTAAATCAAAGTAAAAAGACTATGTTTAATCTCCCAAACAAAAATCACAACTAAATAAACAAAACAAAATGAAAGCAGTAAAGAGAAGGGATTAGGAATGCAAATCTGATTGTGGGTGATTCCTAGGCCTTCCTTCATTATTCAAATGCATGGGTTTATCCTTGAACGGACGGTGGTACTTGAAATGATCCGACAATAGTCTAAGTTCTAATGACGGTGCCTGAATCATCAAAATTAGATAGTTAGCATAACATAAAATTAAAAATGGAGAAGATGGCTTACCATCTCGTTCAAACTCAATCACAAACACCACGTCCTTGAAAGTTTCAGGGACTTTGCACTTAGCCAGATTGCATGTGATGATTATGACATGGCCCTTGTTATCAAACTCAACTTCTTTGGCATTGGTTGTCTCAACTACATCCTCTTTGATGTATTCTTGATATGCTTCAACCACTTCATTATCTTGAATAGTTCTTCTTGGTGTACAAGTCTCTTTGAATGTTTCAACATCATCGGGAACATGATTTGGTGCACCAAGAATTGGGATATCACTTTGCACCTTTGGAATGGCTTCCAGAATTTCTTTTTCACTCTCATCTTTCATGGGAATTAAAAACCTGCGAGGAAAAGGAATGGGGACACATGAGTTAAATGAATTTTGAATTTCTTTACTTACCGTATTAGAATCTTTTTTGTTCAATTCAACTGCTTTAGGAGACTTTTCAATTTCTGTTGAAGCTTCATCTTGCTCAAGATTTTTGGTTTGTAACTCCCCTTGTTGCATCCTTGGCTGCTCAAAAACTTCTTTTCCACTCCTTAAAGTCATAGCATTTAACTGCTCCGCATTTGGATTTGCCACAATTTGGCTAGGTAACCTTCCTGGTTGGTGTTGTTGCCCCATCAAACTTGCTAACTGACTCATTTGGCGCTCAAGGTTTTCAATTGCTTTGTCTGTTTTCTGTTGATGAGATTGAGTAGAGTTAGCTAAAGAAGCAATTAAATCCTCAAGAGACTTACTTGAAGCTTGTTGTTGTTGAGGCTGAAATGGTTCATATGGCCACTGATAGAACTCTTCCGATGGCGGCAATTGTTCTTCTTTTTGTGAACCCTGCGTCAAAGAAATTAGTCCTTCAAGAACTTCATTATAATTCACGGGCATACTTTGATTTGATTGGAATTGTTGTGGGGGATGCTGTGGTGGCTGCATAGGTCTTGAATAGAACTCGTCTTGCTGCCAATATCCACCTTGTTGAAATTGCTGAGGTTCATCCCACATATAATCTGAATTACCTCTCCAATCTGAATTGCAAGCGTTGGAAAACATGTTGCCCCTTGATTGGTTATGGCCTTGATATCCCCAAACATCTTCATTTGCAGAAAATTGAGGACTTTGATATCCTTGCCCATAGGGCACATCAAATGTAGAGGCACTTTGCATTGTGGTCCTTTCGGCATATTGTGACAATTGAGAAGTAAGATTTGCCAATTGAGCTTGAATGCTAGCAAAATCCATGTCTTACTTCTCTAGTACCTTTCGAAGTATTTGTTCATGCTTAGGATTGTAGGGAGCTATATCAATGCTCTTGGACCTTCACGTCTGCATATACTACAAAAAGTACCTGAAATAAACCCAAAACCAAAAACACTAAATAGACAAGAAATAGAAAATAATAAAAATAAATAACACTAAAAATAAAAATAAAAATAATAAAAATAAAATATAAGCAATCAGAAATAACAATCCCCGGCGCCAAAAATTTGATAGTAATTATAACGCATTACAAAGTAGCACACAATAATCCTATTAATTTTCCTTATTAACACTAAAATTTGTCGATTGTAGCATATGAAAATAAGGGTCTTTCCCGCAGAAGATTGTTTTATCCAAATACTTAAAATGTCACAAAAACGGGGTGGCTGTCTCCACTGACCAGCCACCGAACAAAAATTATTAGACTAACTTATACTTATCCAAATGCAACGAAATTTTATACACATAAACTAGACACACTGAGCTATGTTCACACAAAGTTTTGGGATTTTTGGAGTTGATTTTCTATTTAAATTAAATCGTACAAAAACAGTACAGAAACCGATTTTAAATAAAACCAATAGATTTTAATTCACAAGTTAAGAAAATGAGTTAGGGGACATGCTATCCACCACCAAATAATCATGCAAGTATGTTACGTTTCATTCAAATCCCTTTTATTTCCGGATGAAGATGCTCAAGTTGGCTCAATGTTAGAACACAACCTATTACTCTTTCTTACGTAGTATGTTAAGAGAATGGTGTTTTCAACTTAACTTAGTTCCTAACATGTAATCTAGAATGGTGTGTTCATAGATTTAACAAGTAGAAATCATTAAGAATAAAAAGAGTTTGAGTCATCACAAGGCATCGTAAGTACTGGTGTTGTCTTACTTATCCTAGAAATTGATTCACATGTTAACCACAATTAACAAGTGCTACTGTAGAATATATGTAGGTCCTCATTCAACAAGGGCAGGCAAACATATGTTCATAGCATTAAAATCCTAGATATGCTCACTATGTATGCATCCATAGAAACACATAAAGAATTTATCAATGAGATAAGTAGTGAAACAATTTTCATCCTTCCATAAAAGTCATTCAAACAAAATATCACAACAAACTTACAATCATATTCGGGGCTTCAAAACAGCCCCTAACTACTAAAAATTAGTTACACATAATTCTCAAATTAAAACATAAAATAAAACATAAGTTTGAGGAAGAATAACACCGAATGAGGAATTTCTTCCTCTCTGTGCTCTGCTGCTTCAGCCAGTTCTTCCCCGTAGTTGACCTGCCTTGCTGTCTACGCTGCC
This sequence comes from Malus fusca, assembly GCA_035220775.1. Lineage (NCBI taxonomy): Eukaryota > Viridiplantae > Streptophyta > Magnoliopsida > Rosales > Rosaceae > Malus > Malus fusca. Next base: position 20,665,693 of record CM069072.1, read on the forward strand.
AAGGGCAGCCTTCTTCCTTCCCTTGACTTCAGTCCAGGACGTCAGTCCCCCTCTCCGCTTTCTGCGTTCCCCTGCCTTCTCTTCTATATCGCTGCCTAAGGCAGCTCCTCTCCTTGGCCTTCTTGCTGCCAACCCGCTGACCCGAGACAGCCCTCTTCTTCCCAAGCTGCAAAGGCAGCTTGCCGTCCCCCCTTACCTCTATTTCCACACTGCCTATATATAGCTTATTTTTTATTTACCTCCACCTGCTGCCTGTTGCCTTCGTCCTCTCTCTCCCACTGACCTCCCACTGCAAAAGGGCAGCCTCCTCTCCTTATTTTATTTCTTCTTCCAGCATACACAGCCATCTCCCACGCTGCCAAGGCAGCTTCCACTCAATCCTTCCACTTTATGATTTTTTTTTTATTCTTTTCTTCACCCTTGCGCACACCACTCCCTTCTTTATTCCTCTTTATTCTGCACTTATTTCCCACCGAGGCAACCACCCACCAAGTTCCACGTCTTTTTTTTTATTTTTTTCCTTTTCTGTGCCTTCCTTTGCCAGCTGCCTAAGCAGCTTCCTTTGTGTCAGTGCTCTGCCCACATCTCCTCTTATTTTATTTTCTGCTTTCAAACAAAAGGGAACAAATTTATTAACCAAATATAGTGGGTAAGGTTGTTTTAACGAATTTATTACTTAAAACCTCACTAGTGCTATTTTTATTTTCTTAGCTAGATAAATTCGATAAAACACAAAAATAAAGCAAATAACTCAAAAATATAAGAAACTAACTAAGAAAAGACGAGAGAATTTGATGTAAAATATGTATAAATATGAGCTTATCATCGCCCTACATGAAGCATTGCGTGAATGCTTTTGGCTGAGAAAAGCGATAGGACACATTCGAAGCACTAGTGGTCTTACATCAGTCGTTGACCTTCCTACGACGATCTTTGAAGACAATGCAACATGTATCGAGCAGTTAAAGAAGGGATACATCAAGGGAGACAACACCAAGCACATAGCACCAAAGTTCTTTTACTCACACCAGCAGCAGCAGCATCAGAACATTGAAGTCAAGCAAATCCGTTCCCAGGACAACCTGGCCGATCTCTTCACTAAGTCATTGCCCAAGTCTACATTTCAGAAGCTCGTCCAAGGAATCGGTATGCGTAAATTATCAGAATTAAATCGCTTGTAGTTCTCTTATTTAAGAAGTTATGTCTAACTCAGGGGGAGTATCTAGAAGCATACTCACATGATCTTAATGTACTCTTTTTCCCTACGATTAGGAGCATTTTTCCCACTGGGTTTTTGCTACCTAACTAGGTTTTAACGAGGCACCCATTCTGGGATGATCATACTCCGTTGAGTTCACTACATTCGTCCAGTTTGACGATTGTTTTAGACATTATGCATATTTTCTTCTCCTTAGTCTATGGGTTTTCCCCATTCCTTGGGTTTTACCATAGCGAGGTTTTTGTGAGTTTTTACAAATGCATACTTCAAATTAAATTTGAGACTCGCGATGACCCGTTGTGCCGATGACTTCAACAACTATTCTACCTTCTCTGCTGAAGATCTGATGCGATGGTTTGTTGAGTATTTACACACTCAAGGGGGAGTGTTGCAGTTCTATTTAGAATAGGAATGTGATTGTGTAAATCCTAGAGAATATGGGAAAGTATTCTCTATTCCTATTAGGATTAGATTACCTATTAAATGTTGTAATCATAAAGGGAAAGGTATTTACCCTTCCAACTACTATAAATAAAGGCACAATGGGGTGAATCAAACACAACTCACAATTAAATCAATATCTCTTCTCTCTAAAGTAGCCGGCCTCCCTCTCTCTCTCTCTAAATCTTAGATCGCTCAATTAAATAGGCCTACAACAATTTAAACAATTTTCTTTTGGAAAGATGTTGGAACTGTACCATAATTATACATGGCAAATATATGGGTACATTCTCTTAACAAGTAGCTATTATTTTATCATCCGTATTAATGTAATGGGTACAATTACATTTGCTTTTGATGAGTTTAGAATGTACCCATGTATGAGTTGAATGCATTTTTTAGTCTCATGGATATATTTCTATGCAAAATGGACCAATATATGTATTTTTGTTGGTTTGCAATTTTCGTTTTGGATACGTGTATATGAGGACCCAATTATATGTGTACATTGTTTTTACGTGGGAGTCTTGGGTTTAATGCTCCTTGTTGGTGAGTCTGCTTGAATGTGGCCACGAGCAGAGTGAAATTCCCTATAGCCTATTCGGGTTCGGAAGAGGTGGATAACGGTAACTTGCCTCCAGTTCTCCCTCTTTTTTGAAAAAAAAAATTATATGTGTACATTGTTTTTATGTGTTTAGGATTTAACAACTTGATTAATGGTAGATTAATGTTTTGTTGGTTTCAAATCTTACTATATATTGTGTTTTTATATTTTTTTTTAGGAAATAATTTATTACAAAATTTGAAGTCCATAAATTTAAGGAATTTTAAAAATAAATAGCTTACATGGAAATACATTAATGTCAATATGACGAGATGTACAAAGTCAAAGAACTTTGATAAAAACAAATGAAAGCTAATACGACTTCAGTCAAATAATATTAGTGATTAAGGACTGCATCCAAAGTCTGCATTAACACTTTTTTTTTAACAAACGATATTATCTATACGTAAGGGGGTAGGCTTAGCCTCACGTGGCAATACTGGCCAGCTCCCTGACTCTGATATCATGTAAAATTTTCAGAGAGACGGGTCAAAGGCCCACTTCCAACAACATCAATTTTGTCTTCAACTTGTTAATTACCACCTACACGGTCGATAGGTGTGGAGTTTTATCACAAAACACCTCAGTATTAGTTAGAGTGAGGTTTGAATATTTAAATTCTTCTTTTCTCATAAATACGGTCGACAGGGCCGGTCCTGAGTTTTTGGATGCCCGGTGCGAAAACTCAAAATGTGCCCTTTTTTAATACTGAAATATATGTTTAAAAAAAAAATTTAACGAGGGCTGGAACCCAGTCGAAGCTGGGGGGCTAGGCCCTCACGTCCAAATTATATTACTTGAGAAAATATACAACGGGGGGGACATAGTACCTAAACCCCGACAATCAAAAATACAATCATATACAACCATTCCTAGGAAAGCTCCTTGAAATTTCAACCTTTAAGAAATTGTCTTCTAGCATTTTTTGAAGCAAAATCATCAATTATATCATCATACTCCAAGTCTTCAATCTCATCTTTTTCAATGCATAAGATTGCTAATCCATTTAGCCTATCTTGAGTCATAGTGGTCCGCAAGTAAGTTTTTAATAATTTCAATTTTGAAAAACTTCTTTCTGCAGATGCCACAGTCACAGGTACAGTCAACAGTACACGATAAGCAATCAAGACATTAGGACACATGTCAGTTTCTTTTACAAAGTTTGCTATTTCCATGGATGTCCAAGGGTTATTAGAGAGAAATGCTTCTTCAGGTAACATCATTTGCAACACCTGTAATTCAGAACACAAGTCGGCTCCATCCACATCCATGGTATTTCCATGTTTCAAATGTGCTTCAAGATTCAAATGGTATTTCCTATCATAAATTTCACTCGTTGGTAATTTTCGATCATAGTAGTGTGAGGAAAATTTTCTACAGAGTTTGTCCTTAGGATAAATGATATTAGTTTCTCGAATTGGTCCCTTTTCTACAAGTAAGTCTCTCAGTTTTACATTAAGATCATCCCAAACTCTTGGATCATAAATGTTTAAATGGAAAATAGGTGCAGGAGATTCAATATTTTCCTCTACACCAATATGATCACCATCAACATTTAAATTCACATCACCACCACCACCATTTTCATGGTCTTGAGACTCATCACCAACATTTTCTTCTAAATCACTATTATTTTCATGATCATGAGACTCCCCAACAACATTTTGTGACTCTTCACCAACATTATTTTCTCTCAAATTTTCAACTGGCTCATTTTTTGTAGAGAAAAATTTATGAAGAGATCCTCTTAAACTTTCGGCAATTTCGTTATCCTTTGCCTTTTTTTTCCTTTTCATATTACCAGAGAGTTGTTTCCTAAAAGACATGGCTTCGATAATTTGTTTGCAAAAATTACCTACACATGATATAACAAAAATTTCCTATCAAAATTATCATTCTAACACATATTATATATTATAAAAATACAAACATATAGTCTAATATATTATAAAAATTAAACCTAAAAATTGGGTTTGAAATGAAATCAAATAATTCAATTCATCAACAACAACAATTCTATACATCAATTATCATATAATTCTATATCATTTGCAAAAATTTATATTAAATTATGAATTGATATTGATAAGTCAAATTTTAAAAATTAATTTACCTCAAAACTCAAAATGGTTGGTGGTGAGTGAATGCTTTTGGCACTTGCACTTGCAGGAGCAACTGAGGAGGAGGGACAGTCTGGACTGGACTGTCGACTGTGAAGGGGAGCAGAAGGTCAGACGGCAGCAGGGAGGGAAATATTAGGAAAGGGGGAGTGGGGATATGGGAATAGGTATAGGGTTTTTGCTTTTTGGGGACCGAGTGGTCCTTTAATGTTGTTTTGTATTACTTTTTTTTTTTTTTTTTTTTTTTTATATTTGTGAAGCCCTGGACCAGGTCCTTTTTAAACCTACCTTGGGCTCTTGCCCTCCAGCCGGCAGCCCTATCTGGGCTTTGGACTTTTTTTTTTTTTTTTTTAATACTTAGTAATTTGGGTTATTTTTGTTGGTGCCCCCTTTAGTTTTGGGCCCTGGACAGTTGTCCCTGTGGCACTGGGCCTGGGCCGGGCCTGACGGTCGATATGGAATACTTCAACATTATGTTGCAACCTATAGCTTTTTCACATACCCATGACAGTGAGTGTGGATTATGGAGAGAAATAAGGATTATGAGACTTATACAAGAGTTCAACTCCCATATAAGGTCAACTAAATTCACAAACAATATGGAGGACAATATTTCAAACTTTACTGGAATTTGCTTGAACGGCTACTCATCAAATTGAGAGTCAATATTTTCTCGCATGTACTCTTTTTCTTTATTGTTAACAAGTGAAGGCGGTGTCGTACTTCTCTAGAGGCATATAAAGTATTAATTATGTTTAAATGGTCCGAAAATTTAACATACTGCCAGTTAATTTTTGTATGTTTTTGAAAGTAAGCATACCAAATGATGGTCTTTCCAAGAAGGCTGCTGACTGTATGCAAGTGGCAAAGGTTGTCGATGCATTGAGACCTCCCTGCAGGGTCATCGTCATCGTTATTTGGAAGTTTGTGTTCACTGTCTCAATCTGTTGTGGCAACTTATGTCGCGAAGTCATTACCCGTAGATGTGACGAGCTCCTGAAAGATCCTAATCTGGGTTGCCGTGGTAGGATCCATGACCAAGATTGTAGCGTAGATGATGGCAACATTGAAGGTTTGATGCAGGAACCTGACATTGTGAAAATAAGATTCAATTTTCATGGGATACTTAAGGTAATGGTGGGGATTTTGGTACATGACCAGGAGGTAAGCTCTATGAATTGTAGCTTCTCTGGGTTTATAAATTCTATTTCTAATATTTTTCTTTAAACAAAATAAGGATAGATGGATAGTTACCTCTAGCATTAATTTTATTGACTCTATGTTTGGTGATGATGAGTTCTTTATCATGTCATGTGACATGATATATCCATTGTTAGTATAATTTCTTCCTCTCCGAGATATATCCATTGTTTTGTGAAGGACTTAGTTACTAATTTAGAGCAATTAGTTACTTTCATTTATGCCTTTCCCCAAAAACATCTGCAGTGTGACCTATAGGAGGAGGTCCTCAAGTTAGATCCAATTCATAGTCCTTGGTGCTTAGTTGGAGATTTTAACAATATTGTTGATCTTTCAGAGAAGGTTGGAGGTAATCAATCCCATACCACGGACATGAACAATTTTATCAGTTTTCTTAATTGTGGCAACCTCTTGTCTTTAAATGCGTCTAGAGTTCCTTTTACTTGGACTAATTGTCATACGGATCATACGGTTGTTTTCGAGAGATTGGATAGGGTGGTGGCTAACCTTTTATGGTTAAATATGTTCCCTAATTATCATTTACATAACTATCCTATTTTTGGTTCTGATCATAGTCCTATTTTATTATCTCTAAATTCTATTGAGGAGAAGAATAACTACTTCTCGTTTAAATTTTAGGCTATGTGGCTTAATCATCCTCAGTTTAAAACGTTTGTGCAAAATTCTTGGCATTGTGACCCTACATTAATCCTAAAGACAAATTCAGAGTGTGTGCTGGTAAATTTAAATTTCTAGTTTGTAAATGGAACAAGGACACTTTTGGCAATTTAAAGGAGAAAAAGAAAGAATTATTAAATGAAATTGACAAGCTTCAAAATCAAATTATGAGTAAGATTTAATGATGGAAAAATCTCTTCAAGATGAATTGAATCATGTGTTACTTTGTGAAGAAATTATGTGGGCCCAAAGAGCTAAAACTAATTGACTGCAACTTGGGGATAAGAACACTAAATTCTTTCAAACTGTGGCTACTATTCGTAAGAAAATGAATGAAATTACAAAAGACAAAGATACGAATGGTTTTTGGTGGTCTGTTGGTCAGGGCCTTCAACAGGTTTTTGTACACGATTTTAAAAAGCGTTTTTCCTGTGACAGTCCTCCCTCGGGTGCTGACCTAAGTAATTTAGCGGATATCATTCAACCTTGTGTTTCTAATCATCATAACGAAAGTTTGTTGTCTCTTGTTACATATGAGGAAATTTGGGATGCTGTGAGTAGTATTAGAGCTCTTAAAGCCTCGGGTCCTAATGGTTTAAGTGCGGCATTTTTTCATGGTTGCTGGGACCAAATTAGGGACTCTGTTTCTTATTTGGTCAAAGATTTTTTTTTTTTCAAAATGGTTTCAGCTTAAGACTCATAAATCATACTAACATCGCTTTAGTTCCTAAAATAGATAATCTGGAAACTGCTAGTAACTATAGGCCTATTAGTTTGTGTAATGTTAGTTATAAAACTATCACAATGATCATCATTAAGCAACTAAAACTTCTGTTGGATCTTTGCATCTCTCAAAATCAAAGTTCTTTTGCTCAGGATAGAGCCATTCAGGATAATATTCTTATTGCTCTCGAAATGTTTGCTAGTTTCAATAGGATGAAAGGAAGAATTAGAGCTATGGGTGTCAAGCTGGATCTGGAAAAGGCATATGATTACTTAAACTGGGATTACATTCCGTATGTTCTTATATTTGGTTTTGATAATTGTTGGGTTGAATTAGTTATGGAATGTATTACTTCTCCTTCCTTCTCTATGCTTATAAATGGGCGACCTCATGGTTATTTTTATCCGAAAAGCGGGGAATTAGACAAGGGGACCATTTGTCCCCTTATATTTTCATCATTTGTATGGAACCGTTAATTAGACACCTCAATACCCTAACAAATAATCAGAAGTCTCATATTGGTATTTTGTCCTCACCTTGAGGATTTAAAATCTCAAATCTAGTGTTTGCTGATGACTGTCTCCTGTTTGCTAAGGCCACACCAAGGGGTACGAGGAATATTCTTGAAATCCTTAATATGTTTTCTAAAGCGGTGGGCCAATAAATAAACTTTCATAAGTCGTCCTTGTATTTTTCCAATAATACCACTTCTCCAACTAGAATTGATATTGTTAATATTTTACATATTCAACATAAAACTACTATTGGTAAGTATCTAGGAATTCATAATATTGTTTTCTGGAAAGACCAAGTTAATGGTAATGAGCTACTTAAGAGGGTTAAACAAAATTTAGTTGGTTGGAAAGCAAGCACTCTTTCAAGAGCGGGGAGGCTTACTTTAATTAACTCTAATCTAACGGATATGCCTAATCATGTTATGTTTTGCTGTAAGTGTCCTGACAAGATTGTCAATAAGATTAATAAAGAGTGTAGGGATTTTTTCTAGGGTAGGGACAATAAAATCTTTCCAGTGGCTTGGGATTCGGTCTGTGCTCCTAAGAAAATGAGAGGTATGAGAGTTAGAAGACTTGATCATTTTAATAATGCTTGTCTCGCTAAGTTGGGTTGGAAGGTAATGACTGAGGAGGATAACTAGTGGGTGAAGTTAGTAAAAAGTAAGTATCTTAGAAAGGAAAATTATCTAGATAATAAAATTAGACAAAATCATTCTTTTGCTTGGAAATGTATCTTGAAAAGTAGGGATGTTATTCTTAAGGGTATGAGATTGAGAGTGGGTAATGGTAAGGACATTTTGTTCTGGTCCCACAATTAGGTTTTTCCTTACTCATTGTTCCATCTCTTACCCAATATTGACAACCAAAACATTAATTGGGACTTGAAAGGTAATGAATTTATTGATAATTATTGTTGGGATAGAAGAAAGCTTTCGCAAGTGGTTAGTAATGAGATTGTGAGGAAAATTTGTAATATTACAATTCCATTGTAGGATTCCAAAGATGTGCTAGTTTGGGGTTCAAATACAAATGGTAAGTTCTCTGTTAAATCAGCTACTTGGATCCAGAAAGGGACGTTGACTCAATCTACAAAGCATAAGTTAATTAATAAGATATGGAAACTTAATATTCCTCCTAAAGTTAAGATGTTTGCGTGGTTGTTCATTCGTGATAGACTTCAATCTAGAAAAAGATTAAGTCATATTGTAATTAATAGTGATCAGATGTGTCTTTTTTGTAATTTCGTAGATGAGGACCAAATGCATTTATTTTTTAATTGTGGTGTCACTAAATTTATTTGGGACCTTTGTTCAATTAAGTCGGGCAATTTCACTAATGCTAACTTCGACTCGGCAGTAGACTGGCTAAATTCTTTAAAGCATGTTGATAAGGAAGTTCCTAGTGATTTGAGCTTGTGTTTGCTCCTTTGTTGGCAAATTTGGACTGACCGTAATAATATGGTGTTTGAGAATGTTTTGCCCATCTCAACAAGATCTAAGTTATTGGCTATATCTATGAGCGAGCGATATCTTAAAGCCAATGGTAAAGGTTTGAGAAGAAATACTGATGATACTTCCACAATTGTTAAATGGCATCCGTCGGATAAGAGTTTTGTTAAGTTAAATTTTGATGGTTCGATGGTTGGGGACAAGGCGGCGGTGGGATTTGTCTTAAGGAATCATAATGGGCAGATTATTGGAGGTGGAGCTTTAAATCTGGATGGTGCCACTATTTCTGAAGTGGAGGCTAGGGCTCTTAGAGATGAAGGGCTATACAAAGATTATGGTTGAAGGTGACTCTAAGTTGGTCATTCAATCAGTGTTGGACCAAGGTGCGACACCATGGAATCTGGTTCTTATTATTGAAGATATCAAGTGGACGGTGACCAATTTTGATTGCATTGACTGGAAACATATTTATAGAGATGCTAACTTTGTGGCAAATGCCTTTGCTCACCAAGACCTTCTTATTACTGATTGTCATATTTGAGATCATTATATTCCTTTATTTGCTCTTCATGCTCTTCAGTTTGATTCTGTAGGGAACGGTTGTACTTGTGGGTTTTCCCTTTAATATATTTTTCTTGATTAAAATGATGGTCTATTGTCTATTCTGAGAAGACAAAATTCATAAAGATTTGATCGAATAAGAGAGCACTCAATGAAGATTTGGTTGTGCTCAGTATATCAAAATACAATGAGTGGATAGGTCCTGCACCCTAATTAAAACATGGAGGCAGATTCTCTGCCCTCCCACATCCCGTGCCCTCCTGTGTGTGTGGTCACGGTTAAGCCACGTCAACATTTTATATTACTATTCATTTTTGTCTTATTATCTCTATAAAAAATTAATATAATATATTGACGTGGCTTAACCGTGATCACACAAAACATGAGGGCACGGAAAGTGGGAGGGCAGAGAATCTGCCTCCTTAAAACATAGCTAGTCTTAACTACTAAATCCACATTATTAATCAATTCTACAAAATTCTAATCCGCCTTACTTTCTTTGTATTCATAACCATTAGAGATTAATTCTGATTAGATTGGATTCTTCCACAGCTGCTGATTAGGCATGTAAACCAAGTTGAATAAAATAAAACAAACCTATTAAGATGTTCTCTGAGCGAATTAACTAGAAGAAAAAAAAGTAATATGTTAATGTTTAAATGCATTAAATATAAATTTTTAAGTTGCATGTAGCGTTTCTAATATTTGAGAATCCTCATCATATAGGCAGAGCATCCCATCATATAACAAAAGACAGAAGCATCACTATCTCATTGTTTTCCAGAAAGATTTAATTTGCTTCAAATCTTAGGAGATGCTAATCAACCAATTAGTTGTGATTAAGAAATCACCAACACTAACCCTTTTCCATATGGGTTGGAACATCCAGGACCCAGAGAATAAAGGGAAGATAGTACTTTTCAATACTTGGGATTTTAATAAAGTAAATGCATAATTCCTCTTCTATTCCAACTATGAGCACAAAATTTGGACCCCTTAGAAGCATCAGTAGGCAATTGACACATGGAAAATTCCCACTAATTCACCAAATATGTACATTCCAATAATGAAAAAAATTATAATGAAAAAAACAATGACAAAAACAAAGGCACTACTTATGTTTGTTAAAGATGGTGCAATAATCAATAAAAGCACGAGAAAAGAACCGTTGGATTTTGAAAAAGGGAGTGAGATAAAGAGAGCGAGAGAAGTAAAGCTTGTATTTATACTTGGAGTTGGAGAGGTAAGAAAAAAAAGAAAGGGAAAAAACAAATGAAAGGCAGCTCTTGCACTGGTAGAAACATATGTGATTGGGACTTGGGGAGTATATTTTCTATTCGGAGATTCGTTGTCGGGAAGGTAAGTGTAAGAGCAGGTGAGGCACCTGTCACTCATTTGCATGTAGCTATGCCGGGGCCCTGTTACGAAGTACTAGATGAAATTAAACCCTCCTCGAGCCAAATAAAACAGAAACACATGAATCACCTTAATTCGATCAATGTTGCGTATGATTTACTGAATCTCTATTTATTTTTCCATTACAATTGGATTTGTAATTAGTTTCTTGTTTAAATAAAACACATGCATCAACCGATCCTTAGAGAAATATTTTAAGACTGGAATAAGATGATTTTTAGATTATAACTCGAAGAGTTTTGTAATTCTAAATTTGATCATTCTTTTAAAATGCGTCAATGTTAGATTTATGGTGAGATGCAATGATATTCCAAACATAGAAAAAACAATTAATACCATACTTATATCAAACATAATTTTTGCTTCGAGTGATTATGAGTTTTCTATTTTTTTTCGTTTTTATAACAAAGTTTTGCATCGTATATTAGTATTAGTATCATAATGTAGGTATATGCATTTGTCTAGGTGTCATAATGTAGGTACAATAGTCCAGGTACAATAGGTATCGTACTGTAGATACAATCATACTTACGTAGAATTTCTCTTATGATTGAACTATAATAGGTTTTTTACATGGATTGACATAGTGAGCCGAATATAAAATGGATTAAGTTTGGAAGGAGGATCAAAAGTAGTTTAGTTGATGCTCAAATATGTGAAGTTCAATCTAATTAACACAATGAGAAATCAAGCTATGAATGAGATTTTGCAAGAGTAATGTTTTTTTTTTTAATGAAAACAACAAATTTTTTAAAATGAATTGTAATCTTGATAAAAAAAAAAAGAAAAAAAAAAGAACTGTAATGTGAAATATAAATGCTGACATAAGTACAGGGTCAAATGTCAAAGGATTACATTCAACTTTTAATCTTACACAAGGGATTTATCTAAGTTTGTTACACAAGGGTTTATCTAAGGCCCCGTTTGGGATTGAGGTGATTTTAAAAAAAGCCACTGTGAAAAAAAGCTGAGGGTCATTTTTGTGTTTGGTAAACTGAAAAAAAATGGCTTATTTTGGAAGCTGCTGTGAGAATAAGCTGAAAATCAAAGGAAAAGCTGAAGCTGCTATTTGCTGCTTTGAAAAAAAGCCAGTTTTTTCAAAGCACACGGAGCTACAGTGCTCCTTTAATGAAAAGACATACTATTATCCTGCTTTTTTTTTCCAAAAAAACTTTCACAAAAAAATTTACCAAACACTCTACTGGCTTTATTTCACAGCCGCTTATTCTCACAGCACAGCCGCTTATTCTCACAGCAGCTTTTTTTCAAAGCACAGCAATACCAAACCAGCCCTAAGTTTGAAACTTTTCAAGGATTATAATCTAGTTTTCTAAGTTATATTATAGATCTTGACTATTGAAACAGAGACAGAAAGAACACATTCTGCACCGTGTATAGTCGAATATACAGGCACTCAATATTTACATATTATAGATCTTGACTTTTTTTTTTTTTAGTACATCGATATTTTTACACTAAGGAGATAAGGAGTTTGGCTAAGCCATACAATTGACAGCCTAATTTGGTATCGAATCCGTCATCCACAAGATTTGAACCTAAGACCTCTCACTTCCAAATAAAGAAAAATATCACCGGACCGTAGTATTAAATGACTATAGATTTTGACTATTGAAACAAAGAAAATATATATTTACAAATTAAAACCCCATGAAATTGTGAACATTATTTTTAACAATTTTCTAGCCAGCTCAATATAAATAAATATATACACACAGAGGACATTTTGGTAATTGGAGTACAGCCTCTGGGAGACATGTCTGGGAACTTGTTGCTGTGGGAGAGCAAGAACCAAGAAGCTAATGTTGTAAAGCGTGTGAGCGTGTGAGCTTTGTAGGTTTCCTCTCTTCTTCTTCATGCCTTGCCTTCAATATTTTAATCCTCTCAACTGCAGTCCACTGAATAGCAGCATCATTCACAAAACCCTAACTGCAAAAGAACTCACAGATACATAGAATTCCTGGGATAAAAAGAAATTACAAGTGCTTATTTGTCGACCAATATGTTGGATTTCAAGTTAAGAAAAATAAATAAACATATATGGCATAACCCTAGCTGAAACTGAAGTTAATGATTACTTTATCCATATATTCAAAGCTAGGCTAGATATATATACACACACACACACACGAGTAGATAGCTAACTAAACTAAGACAGTAATATATATAGACCCTTTTTCAGTTAGCCGACAAGATAAACATAAGCAAAAAGTCAAGCTCTAGATATGGGCTAAAGCATAGTTGAGAGGATAAGTTCAAGCTCCTTAGTCATGACCTTATCTCAGCTTTGAAATATATGAGTAGGGATAGAGGTACTGAGCTGAATCTTTCCATGGAATGATTAAACATGTTATAAATTAGTAATACTAATATACGCTAAACGGATTTTTTTTTAAAGAGGAAATGAAATAATTAATCATGTATATATACTAATTAAAGCATGGTAACAAGTTAAAGAAAGAGGAACTGAAGTAATTAATTAAGGGAGCTCCCTTCAGTCCAAGTACAGGAAGCTTAAGATCCAATTTGTCTCCCGCTTCATTCACACATTTACTGGATGTCATCCTGCTAATAACCCAGTATTTGGATGAATGACTCGGCAGCTAATTAAATCCTACCGCCACCCATGAGTGGACTGAAGAAAGCTCTCTTCACCACTGCTATTAGATTAACCATAAAATGAAATCTGACGACAGAAGATTGCCCATGTCTCATAAAACCCTAGCTCAGAGAGAGTGAGAGAGAGAGGCCTAGGGTTGAGGGGTCGTGGATCTTTGTACTAGCTGGGGCTTCTACTGTGACTTTGCCACCTCAAGCAAAGAAGTCATGGATCTTCAATTGGAGGAGAATGGCTTTATATAAACAAAAAGAAAGGCTGATATCAGAGTAGAAATATTTTACAATTGAAAGGAAGCTATTCATATTCTTTTTTCCTGTCATGTTGCCATGTATTAACAGTTCTACCAATCCCTTACATCATGAAAAGCGCATCACTTATTTTTAGTTATTCGTTAACATGCGCCCTAGATTTTTTTTCTTTTCTAATAATTTCATTTTAATTAAAGTTGAGATCAATGGTGTTTTCACTATAGTATACTACTTGAGGTGAACTGGTTGAGTTATTAAATGGTGCTTCGAGATTATAAAGTGATTTGGAGCTTTGATAGCCTTCTTCGGAGTTCAGATAGAAGCATAGCATTTTTTTGGTCTCACAATTAATTGGCTCGAGAACTTGTACCTATCATTTGATCTTGTAGTACGAGAGTTATTGGCTCCTACGGATCTTTCATCACTTTCAGTTTCTTGCATATGTTAGAGTTTCAGATTTTTGTTTGCAAGTACCCTCCTATTTGCTCCATGTTCTTCATTTGTATTAGGTTTATGTTTAGCTTAAGTCTCTTAGAACTTTATTTTGCTCCATGTAACTCAAAAGTCATCACTTTACTTCTTGAAACTTAAAATTCGTTACACTTTGACTTGTGAACTCTCTCTTCTCCCTGAAACTTATAAGTGGCCTCCGGAAACGTTGTGAGACTCAACACCCAATAAGACTATGTCAGATGTGCAATAAATTTGATTATAAATCTTCATTACGCGTTAACATTCAACAATAAGAGAATATTAAGTTTAAAAGAAATTGAAGAGTTGAAAAAAATAAAAAATGATTAGCCTGAGTCACCCAAATCAAACTCACATAAGAAATTAACAGATCTAAGGCACTATGGAGCAAATTTTGAGTTTTAAAGAGACGACTTTCAAGTTTCAGGGATCAAAATCGAGTTACAGGGGACAAAGTGGATCAAACTTTAAGTTTCAGAGACTAAAGTGGTGACTTTTGAGTTATATGAAGCAAAATGAGATTAAAACCGAGTTTCAAGGGTCGTAGCTAAAAATAAGCCTTTGTATTAAATCTTTTATGTTCCTCTTTTATGAATGCAATATATTGGATTTTCCTTTAAAAATTCATCTCTCAAACACTCATTGTTAATTTATGTCATTTGATTGTCTTCAATTCATATTTAATATAACAGTTAGAAATTGAGATAACTGTGTAAAAAGATTAAAAAATAGTTGTGTGAATAACATAAAAAAATAAATAAAAAAAAAACAACGAATATGCCCTAATTCTAACCCTTATTAGCGCTCTGTACATACATTACGAGTTCATTAATTAATAATCTAACTTGACAAGACAGATGCAAGAATACTTTTAGAGGTAGATTGGTTTGTGTTTTATATTGTTGGACAACGAAGCAGTTAATTTGGCACCCATTGATTTGATAGCAGAGCATTTCTTACAAATTTATAAAAAGAAATTATTCAATTACTGTACTTTATTCATGCTGTAATGAAATCTGAAAACATACATGATCGTCAAATAGTAATGGTATTATGTACTTGTAAGCAAGATATTAAATATCGATGATATCGGAAATATCGGTAGTCCAAAAACACGAAAATTTCGATAGAAATATCGAGATATTATCGATATCGATAAAAATTAAATAAAAACCGCGGAAATTGTAAGAAAAACTTGGAAATTTTTATTGAAACTTTGCAGGATGTTTATTTAGTCAATTATCTATTAGTTTATCACAAAAAATTGGAAGGAAATGCATTGCATGATAGATATAACTGATATAAGTTGATTATATAGCGAGCTGGCAAACATTGTGAGTGTAGAAAATATGTAGTAATTAATGAAAGAAGTTTAAACACACCATAATCATTTATATATAATGAATTAGTACAATATTTTACACTTTATACATTGCATGGTAAGATACATGAGTGACTTAGAAAGGTCTAAAATATCGATGATATCGGAAATATCGGTAGTCCAAAAAAATATCGGTAGTCCAAAAACACGAAAATTTCGATGGAAATATCGGGATATTATGGATATTTTAGACCATGCTTGTAAGTAAGTACGGTAATTAGTCTCACAAATAATATTAATAGAACAATTTTATATGGGAAGAGAAAAGGATAAAAAAGCATGCTTTAAAGGCACCATTTAAACGATTTTTTTTAATATACTAAACAAGAAAATTAGGTTGTCTCACGGTGCCTTCAAACCAAAGTTCTAAAAAGTGGCATGTGTTAGAGGTGGTTTGAGAGTGATGTGCTTAAAAAAAAAACACCCATGAAAAAAAGCTGTGAGGGTTTTAGGTGTTTGGTAAACTGAAAAAAAAAAGAACTTATTTTGGAAGTTGCTGTGAGAATAAGATGAAATCAAAGGAAAAAGCTGAAGCTGCTATTTGCAGCTTTGGAAAACTGGTTTTTTTTCAAAGCACGCGGAGCTACAGTGCTCCTTTAATGAAAAGATCCACTATGAGACTGCTTTTTTTTCCAAAAGCACTTTTACAAAAAAGTTTACCAAACACTCTGCTGATTTATTTCACAGCCGCTTATTCTCACAGCACAGCCGCTTATTCTCACAGCAGTTTTTTTTCAAAGTACAGCAATACCAAACCAGCCCTTAGTCAGGTGGTGGGGAGGGACTTAGCGTTTAGGTGTTTAGGTTTTTTTTTTTAATTAAATTTATTATACAATATAAAATAGGGAGTTTTAACGAAAAGCCCACGATACTGTTCACTTTAACAAAAAACCACATTTTTACACTAAAAAGTCAAACATGCTACTATTCACTTTACCCCTTATTTTGTCTTTATCGTTAAAACTCAAAGTTTTCAAACCATTTTCATTAGTTTTCCTTATAAAATAATGTCTACTTATACTTAAAAAATACATAATTATATTACATTACATAAATTGTAAATTGAATGACATATATATTAAGTATTCAACAAATTTCTTAGAATTTATTGAAAAAATAAAATGCAAAATGAAAGTTATTTATTTTCTGTCTAAGCGAGAGTTTCGACCAAGGTGGGCAAGGTGGGATAGGCGGTCGCCTAGGAAAGTTGAGGCGTCATTTCTTAATTTTCAAATGCCTAGATATTATTCAAGGCTGTGGTCAGCTGCCTAGAGTGTAACGAAGCCTAGACAGCGCTGAGCGAGATTTTTTAGAATAATACTTCAAACATCCGTAAATCATATGTTTTTTATTTTTTTATATTTTCAACAAAGAAAGCTTCTGCTCGTAGAATGGGACTATTAGCTAGAGATTCATGCAAAACCCTATATCTGCTTAGCTAGGGTTTCATGGATACAAGCCTAATTGACAAAATCCTAGAGTCCATTTTGTTTTCTATTTGAATACATGCACGGGTCGGTCCGACTTGGTGGATTATATTATATAATCAGGGACGGAGTTAGAATTTTTCTGAATAGGTGCATCTTAAAACAACAAAGTAAAATTAAAACGTGCAACACAATATATAATACTAAAAAAAAAACACTTAAATGTTAATTCATAATATTTACGTGCAATACATTATAACTGTCCTCCATTTGCTTGATATTTTAAGAACAATCCAATGTTATTAAATATCTATTTCCCTTTATTAAACCATAACATGGTTATAGTTTAATTATTCAAAGAATTCATCACAATACATGTAGCTGATTATTTTACTTATGTATGTACTTTTGATGTCACGCTTTGATCTCGATATATGTTTAGAATTGACACACGATGCTCGACTGTATAGGATGCGAGGAAACATAACAAGAAATACTAAAAATTGAAATTAACAATATTTATAATGTAACGGGGTCTCTGCCACAAATATATAACAACTGCACAACAAAAGCAACTAACCCTCACTAGGGTGAAACGCCCGTAGGCTCCCAAAAGAAAGTACAAGAAAAAATATACAGGTAACCTAAGCACTCTAAGCTCTCTGACCTTTGTCTGCTACCCCAAGGACTCATTCTATCAACTAATCCCTGTCACCTGCACAATTGCCCCTAATCGTGGGAATAGTGCATCGGGTAAAGCAACAACCCGGATAAGCTGCGAAGCTCGTGTGAGCGACAATAATCCTACGTATGTGGTAATAATAAAACAGATCCATTGATCACAGTTTATAAACAGAATTCATAAAATCATATTTTTTAAAATCATAATCAAGCTCACCGAAAATCCCAAATGAGTCACCTTTATAAAATCATAACAAATTGCTGAAAATCCCGAATGAGTCACACAGACATCCATAAGCCTTTCTAAACCAACCACAAAGGTTCTCAAGTATATCATTCAGAAATACATTGAAAACTAGGGATAAAGTGACTTAATTCAGCCGAAGCCTACATCTTCTAAGTTTTCGCTTTCTTGACCGAATCCAAGGAATCAACGAACCAATAAAGACAAAGGATGCAATTTGGACCATTGAATGAAATCCAACGAAACGGGTTACGGACCACTCAACGGAACCAAACAGGATACAATTTCAGACCACTCAACGGAACCGGGGGAGTATGAAGGATTCCGGACCACTGAACGGTATCCGAACATGATACAATTTCGAACCACTCAATGGAATCGCAGAGTATGAGGATTCTAGACCCTTAATGGATTCCAGATGAAGACAAATGGATGGATTCTGGACCACTCAACGAATCTATATGGAGCAGGGAATCATAACACTTAATGGTCTATCACTCAACAGAACCCTAGTAGAACCTGATTTTGGGCCACTCAACGGAACCGAGCAAAATCCAAGGAACATATTTTATAACGGCTCAACGAAACAAGACATGAATCAAGTTCAATGCAACAACTCGGTTCTCTACTAGCCCTCACGTTTCTCAAATATTTCAAATTACATTTCAAGTATGTATATCAAATCATGTTTCATAAAGTAGATCGATGGCATTTAAAAGCAACAATTTAAAAAAAATACATTTATAAAACCATGTCATATCCACTAAGGATACTAACATGTGGATTTTCAAGATAATAATCGTTGCCACATATATTTTAGTCACTCACCTAGAGTCCACGTTATGACTCCCTAGCACAAAGATCGATGTGTCGTCGTACGATTGTCGCCTAGAACAAATCATAAGTCCCATTTAGGTTGTACATATCCTCCAGATCATTTTAGAAGGATTCAAGACACGTTAACCAAAAGTCAACTCTTTATCAACAGTTAACGGTAAGGTCTACAACCCTCAATCTAAAAGATCAACAATTCGGATTTTCGATATGTAACTTTCTAAGGGTCTCATTATGCTGCCAAAACAACAAACTAAAATTTCACGACGATCCGACGATTAGATCTCCGCCAATCGTAATTTTAAGTGGCGGCCAACTATGGAACTACGTTAAAACAATGGAATTTCATTAAACGGATGCCAAAAATGGATTTAGAGCATCAAAATTAGCCTAGGATAACATTTTGGGTTTTTGGCCCCAGATTGCCACCATGCACTGCCATGTGCCACCGTACGCGCCCATACATGCGGGTTGGGATTTGGTGGGAATATTTTGTCCACGAACAAAATTTCGATTAAAAGTAACGAAATATTATGGAATATACCTTCACGACGTTAGGAAATATTCCAGAGGTTAACGGAATATTCCCTTTTCTTCTCCCTCAGTCTGGTTGTTGATGGCACTGTCTGCCACTATGAATCTCGCCAATTCTGCAGAAACTCGGGGTTTTCTTGGTAATTTTCAAATCATCATATCTTTCTTGGTTCTTAACCAAATTCGATCCACATACCAAATGAAGCTAGAGAAGAGCAGAACATGATTTTACATGTTTGAAGTCCAAAAGATAGTTGGAAATGGTCTGAAATTGACTGGAAGCTCTTGGTTAGTTTTGAAGCTCTAGAACCTCAATTTCTCTTCATCTTTTTATGAAACAAAATCCATGATTGACACGATCACTATAATGTTGTTTGTTTGTCAAATTTCACTGGAAAAATAGAGATGAGAGAAATGGAAAGAAACAGGAAGAAAATGGAGAGAGAGAGAGAGAGAGAGAGAGAGGGCTCCATAAAGGTGGGGAAGAACCCTATGTGGCACACAAACCAATATCTGAAATAAAACCACGTGTCTAAATAATGGCATATTACAAAATGCCCTCGAGTTCCAAGCTTCGAAAAATCTTCGTTCTAACTTCAAATTCTATTTCGTTTGCATTTACGCGTTTGTATTGACACATACTATCCAAATATACTAAGAAATATGAAGAAAAAAATTAAAGGAATCAAATACATCCACGTAAAACTTCCCATAATTCAACAAGGGCATTATCATCCTTTTACTTATTGGAAAATTTCTACCCTGTAAATATAAACGTGTTGTAACTACATTCAAAATCCCACAAATTATTAACTTTAAACAAATTCAAATAATATTATTACAATATAATAATTACAGTAAAATCAATAAGTACCCACGTAATTATTTATATTTTAACTATTGATATATTTAAAACATAAAATAGCATGGGTACATTGTCACAGCCCGTCCCGAGATTTTCATATCGAATGTATGAAATGACGGGAATGCCCTTGACGTGATTAAGGTACGTTATGTGACATTGTTGGTTCAATTAATAGTTTAAATATAAAGGATATATTTTTGGTGAATTGGACATAATTTTGGTAAGGTTGAATTATTGTTGATTAGGGATTAAGGATGGATGGTGTGGATGGTTTGTGGACCTCACAAACACTCTCATTGATCTCTCCCTTCCCCGTCACTCTCTCTCTCTCCTCCCTCTCGACAGTCTCTCTCTCTAGGCACCCATATGTACGGCACACACCCAAAACCTTGCCAAACTCGACGGATCGAAGCAAATAAGGTATGCATCTTCATCCCTGAGTCCCTGTGAGTCGATTGGTACTAATCTTGGACCGTGAAACCTTCGATTTCACGTGAACCCGAGATTCCCAATTTTTGTCACTGTTCATGCACACGTTAAACGTCGTGTTTCAGGGAATTCCAAGCTCACAGTGAGCTTTAGGAGGTCCTAAGGAAGCTCGGGGACGTTCGTTTGCAAGCTTTGGACGTCGGGATCGTCGAGTTCGAGAGTGGCCGAAACCCTTGAAATTTCCAGGTGAGATTTAGTTGTTTTTAGACCCTAAAACTAGTCCAACGCAATAGTACTCACTTAGGGCTTCAATTTGATATAAAATTCGAAGAAAATGGGTGAAAAACGAAGGAGAACTAGAGGTTTTAAGTTTGGCCGGAATCGGGTCGCCGGAAAAACCAGTCCGGCGAGCCCCGCGAAGAAGAAGACACGTGCCGCGCGTGGCCTGCGCATAGGGCAGTGGCCTAGCCGGCGCGTGAGGGCGCGTGGAGGGTCCAAAAATGTTTCTAAAAATTTCTCGACGCTCGTGACGTCGAGTAGGTCGATGTGGTATATTCATATACCCAAATTGAGCATCGTATGAGAAGTTATATCGAATTGTTGGTGATGTGTTTAAAATTAACGTTTTATAATTATTTCGCTTATAGGTGAAAATGTGAATTGACGATCCGACCGTTGGATCGTCACCAAACTTTGATGCGTTGTAATACGCAATATTTGAGGATTATAGGAACTTACGGATTGGGAATCCGATTTACGGATCTTCCGGAATTGGAGTTGTAAGTCCATAAAATAGAATGTTAACCGTCACTTAGTTTTGGAAATTTACGGAGATCCGACCGTTGGATGGTAATGAAATTTTAGGATGTTGTCCTAGAAGTATATTGTGGACCTCTGGAAGTTATGGATTGGAAATCTGAGTTGCAGATCTTCCAGATCGAACTGCGTAGTGACGTGTTTTATATAAGTTATATATTCTATCGATATGAATTCTGAGGTTGGGTTGATTATTGTTTTAGGCGTCGATCGTCATGACGCCTTGGCGTATTGTGCTAGGGAGTTGTAGGGCGAACTCCAGGTGAGTGGGCAGTATTTTCTGTATTTACCTATATACTATTGAATTTCCCAGAAACTGAGTTTTTAATGAAAGTATGTTTCTAAAATGCCATGCTTGAATGAGATGCATGATATGAATGAAATGCCATGATAGAAATGATATGCATGTGATGAATGATATGAAAAACATGAATTGATATATGATGCATACATGTGCATGGTGCTGTGGAGGCACAGGTAAGTCAGGTGAGTTCATTATGCATTGAATTGTTTGATGTTGAGACGTTTAAGCTCATAACCTGCACCCTAGGTGTTAGTGCTTATATTATTCACCACACCGCACGCTCGTCTTGGATCCAAGTAGGTGGATGTCGTACAGACCATGTGAGGGTTCCGACATGCTAGTCGTACAGATCACTAGATGTGATTCCGACTAGTGGGTGACCTTAGTTATGCGCGCTGATGATTGATGAGAGAAGCACTAGAGCGTATTTATACACCTGTCATCGTACAGACTACTATATGTAGTTCCGAGTGACGTGCAGAGTTGGACCGTACAGGTCACCGAGGTGACTCCGGTTGGATTGGATGTTGAGCTTTAGAATCAGCCGTACAGGACCATTTCAGGGTCTCCGGTTGATTTATTTTCACCTGAATTATATTGATGCATCATTCTTTCGGTTTTTGAAAGTTTTTATAACATAACATACTTTCTGGGTTTTGAGAAAGAAAAAATTGATGATTTGAGATTTATGAAAGCATCTATATTATGATTTTGGACACTTGGCATGACATATTTTTCTAAAAAGTGTTAAAGGATAGTGAATTGAGATATTTGCTTATATGTATGCTTATATATGCTATTTTCCGGGAAAGTATACAGGTTTTACAGCGAGGGGTTAGAAATGTTTTAAATGAAAGATTTTCGAAAAGCTTTGTTTTGCTGACCCACTCAATTTTGTTTTTCGCCCCTCCAGGTTTAAGTTAGCAGAGCTTTGGTGGCCACGAGGAACCCAACGGCGTTCTGACAGAATTCACAAAGGTAGGACTCACCCTCGGGGGTTTCCTTTTAGTAATTGTATTTTAAGAACTTCCGAACTGTGTAAATGGTTACGTCACTCTCACGTGACGGCCAGCACGCCCTCCTTCGGGACGGGGTGTGTCAGTTGGTATCAGAGCCTAGGTTGCAATTCTGGACATCTTGAGAAATTCCTAGTGTCTTCTGTCAGAACGATACCGCCTCGTAGCGAGCCACGTAGTTCGGATGAACCTAATTTCCCTGATAAAGCAGTTTGGGAGGAAATTATGGCTAGTATGATTCAGTCTATTATCTAAAGGAACCTTTTTAGACTGGCTATAAGTTAAATTTGAATCACTTTATGGAAATGAGGAACCTGAGGGAGCAGAGTGATGGCTTAATCATTTGGAAATGACGTTTCGGATTATGCAAAGTCAAGGGAACCTTCCTTCTGACAGGTGGATCGAGACGACTACTTGGTTTTGGGTTATGAATTTGTATCCTGATGGAGACAGGAGTATTATTCGTTGTCACTGGAGGAAACAGTCGATTGAGAATTGATTAAAGAATTATTAAAGAGAAGATTTATTCCTCCGGCATATTGTGATGGTAGTAGGTAAGAGTCTGCTAATGTGAGACGAGGAAAGATGACGGCAAGTGAGTATATTAGAAAGTTTACAGACTTGCCTTGTTTCCATTCAGATGTAGCTGCTAATCCGGTCGAGGTGTTATGACGTCTTTGGTGGGATAATAAGAACAAGTGGCGTTCTTTGGCGACCACTATCCATTGTACTTTTATCAGGAGTTTACAAGATGTTGTTGAGCATTGAAAACTCTGAGAACATGACCAGCGAGACTAAAGAGGAATAAGAAAAGAATGAGAATCAGAAGAAAGATGATAAGGTTAAGAGATGAAGTGATAGATTTGCTAGTGACCCCAGATTTCTGAGGCAAGGTGACTGGTAGAGGAAATGTATCTTTGTACCATAGGTACAATATTAGGCACTTTGGAGAGTGTGGGAAGTTGTGAATGTGTTCATGTGGTTAGATGAGGCATAGCGGTATGAATTATCCCTGGGATCAGTTGTTACCCAGCAGTCTTCCTTGGCATATTACTTGGAAAATTGATGAGTAAGTCGTACAGGTCACTATAGCTGACTCCGGCTGATATAATTCTTATTGTCGATGTTGCCAAAGAGAGTAGTGAATGAGCATGATCGAGGAGTGTATATGTATATATATTCACTAAAAATAATGGTACAAACTAAATTAAATAATATGGGTACATAGTAAAGTTTAAGGGCTCGTTTGGATGTGCATTCAAAATGACTAAAAGTTGTTTTAGAGAAAATATTTTTTTTGTTCCAAAAGCACTTAAAGTGTTTTCGGCAAAAGCACCAGTTATGTGCTTCTTCTAGGAAGCACTTTAAGTGCTTTTTCAAAATTTACTTGCATTTTTATTAAGAATTGGTTTAAAAAACGTTTTCACCAAAAGCGCTTTTAGTCATTTTAAAGGCACATTCAAACAAACTCTAAAATTATGGGTGCAAAATAAAACTAAAAATGTCACATCCCAATCTCGGCTCCGTCGTAGCACGATATTGTCCGATTTGGGCCATGGCCATGCCCTCACGGTTTTTTTTCTGGGAACTCACACGAGAACTTCCCAGTGGGTCACCCATCCTAGGAATGTTCTCGCTTAACTTCGGAGTTCCGATGTAAACCAAAGCTAGTGAGTTCCCAAAAGGCCTCGTGCTATAGGAGGTGGGCATGTACATATAAGGCACATCACCCCTTCTCCGTTGGTCGATGCAGGATGTTACAATCCACCCCCCCTTAGGGGCCCGACATCCTCGTCGGCACACTCGCACCACACGGCAGAGTGACTCTGATACCATTCTATCACATCCCAGTCTCGGCTCTGCCGTAACACGATATTGTCCGCTTTGAGCCCCAACCACGCCCTCATGGTTTTGTTTCTGGGAACTCACACGAGAACTTCCCAATGGGTCACCCATCCTGGGAATGCTCTCACCCGAACTCGCTTAACTTCGGAGTTCCGATGGAATCCGAAGCCAGTGAGTTCCCAAAATGCCTCGTGCTATAAGAGGTGGGCATGTACATATAAGGCACATCACCCATTCTCCGTTGGTCGATGTAGGATGTTACAAAAACGAATATTGGAATTAAAAAAAGGGTACAAATTAAAAATAAAAATATTTTAAATTACTAAAAAGATATATTTGGAAAAGATTAATATGTTTAACATTTTCAAAATTGACATATGTTGACATGTAAATAATTTATATTCAAATAATAACATAGACAAAAGTCAAAGGATCTTGATCAAAAATGAAAAAGAAAATAGGGATGGGAACTTAATTTATCCTTTCCAAAATAATTTTTTACATCGCTGGAAAATTGTCCGGTCACCAAAATATTAATCGGCCTGTCGTCGGAAAGTTTGCCAAAAACTCACTGGAAAAGTTGGTAGGGTTAAGTGGCAAAGATGTGATTATATTGAAATATAATAGTAAGAGGTTTTAAGTTTGATTCTCACCAAAGGCGAATTTGAACCACATTATATGGCTAACCTAGTATAAGACTTTAGCCTACTCCCCCACCCTCTTAGGGTAGATAATATCGGTTGTTAAAAATAAAAATAAAAAGCTTATTATTTTACCTCCAAAGAACATCCATTAAGAAAGTTAGTTAAATTCGAAATCGCTTAGTTTTCTAACAATTATCTAATAAATAAATGAACCATGTTATTTAGTTAACATACTATAATTATTATCGCTTTTTGATTTAGTTAATTTTGTAAAGAGTTGATCTTTTATTTAATTGATTTTGTAAAGAGTTGATCTTTAAATGGGGACTAAAAAAATGAACGTATCCAATCATCAGATAACCTTGTAGAATCTTATAAAGTAATGAAAATAAAGAAGGAAGATGTTGCCACTTAGTACAATGGTCTAGTAGTATTTATCTTCACTAATCTATAAAAGATCTTAAGTTTAAGTTTCATGAATAATAAATTTGATACCAATTTAGTATGACAAATTTATCATGTGCTTTGCTCATTCATCAACCCTTGGATAAAAAAGAATCTAAAGGCGGGAGTTGGTAGCATTTCTATGCTAGTATCTCAAGTTTGTTTACATACTGATATTTTAAGAGAGGGGGATTCTATCCCATCTTCATTTTCTTCTTAATTGAATGATTACGATTAAATCACGTTAATATTTTATATTTATTTTTTTATAAAAACAATAAAACAAAAAGTAAAATGTGAGAGGAGGGAAGAAAGAGATGTGAATAAGTAAGAGGGTAGAAAATCATACTCCTATTTTAAGCATACAAAATTGTTCAATCTGGATCGCATAAAATTGTTCAAAACTGATCAGGTAGAGTCTAGTACACGGAGGCAGATTGTCTGCCCTCCTGTTTGGTTGCCATTTCTATCCCCTCATATTTTGTGCGGTCACAGTTAAGTAACGTCAACATTTTATATTAATTTTTTTATAGAGATAATAAGACAAAAAATAATAAAATATATAAAATATTGACATGGCTTAACCGTGATCGCACAAATATGAGGAGATGGGAAAGACACCCAAACTGGAGGACAGACAATCTGCCTCCCTAGTACACAGGTAGAAACCAGTGATGGTCACTGTATATCATTCATTGCCGGTGAAAAGACAAGTGAAAGATGTACTAGACATTTTTGTGGTAACAACTAATCTAGTTTAAAGATTCTGTATAATCATCTAATTTAAGGACCTGGATTGTCTGCCCTCCCCATTCCATAACCTTCCCATCCCCTCCTATTTATGTGGTCACGGTTAAACCACGTCAACATTTTATATTGATTTTTTTTATACAAATAATAAGACAAAAAACAATCGAAATATAAAATGTTGACGTGCCTTAACCGTGTCCACATAAATAGGAAGGGATAGGAAGGGTATGAGATGAGGGAGGACAGACAATCCAGGTCCCTAATTTAAAGGTAACAAAGAAAAATGGATTTCAATCTTCCTTTTCAACCGAAGCTATAAACTTTTTTCCCTTTCTACCCCCTTCAAGTTTGTCATTACAGGAAAGGCAAGCATGCCATTTTTTAAGTTTAGCTTGATGTAATTTGATTTTATTTGTGTTTGGAGTCAGTTTGATTCTTGGAGTATATGCATATAAGTTAGTTTGATTTAGGTAAGAGTTGTGCTAAAAAGACTACTAAGGCCAATTTGAGATTGTTGTGTTTTGAACAAAAAACTATTTTTGTTATGCTTTAAAAATAATCAGTTGTAAAATGAAAGCAATTGAACGTTTGATTAACTTTATTCTTAAAGCAATGTGCGTTAAGAATAATCAGCTGTAAAATAAAGCAATTGATTGTTTAATAAATTGTATTTTTAAAAGTGACATGAGTATTAAAAATAATGTAAAAATAATTGATAACTTTTAATGTAAAAGTGTTATAATTGTGTATTGTGGTGCTCTTATTTTCGTTTTCTCTAAATTGTAATCTTATCAAAGACTTGTGTGTGAAAAACTCAAATAAAAGTACAATTGTTTATTATACATGGGAGGTCGTAAATGGTTGAAGAATCGTCTGAGCGGTTGTTATCGTTTATACATTGTCTATGAAATCAACTTGCATCAACAATTTACAAACACACACAATAATTTTGCTTCTTTTTTTTAGAACTATAATTTTGCTTCTTAGCAACTCCTATTAATATATTCTTATTGATTACTTAGCTACAAGCGTATACACTACACTAATGCTCTTAATAGATATGGAAAATTTTTGAAAAAAAAAAAAGATACATAAATAATTTTCACACACATTTTTTTAGCTTTTAACATAGCTCTTTTATTTATAATTATTAAATTAAAAAAAATCAAACAAAATTAATAATCATAATTAATCAAAAGTGGGTAAAAAGTAAAAAAATGAAAATCACTTCCTATAAGATATTCAAAGCTAATTTTTTTTTTTTTTTAAAGAAAAGGCTTAAAATTATGGAAGTTTTAACTAAACACTTTTGGTACTGTTTTTTTTTAACGAAAAATCATATTTTTAGCTTTCTTTGGTACTATTTATTACACCTTTATTTATTCTTTTTCATTAAATTAATTTTTTTTTAATTTTTCGTTAATTTTCTTTAAAATTATTAGGAAGAGAGTAGGGGAACCACCAAGGAGCCAAGGGGAATTTGATGGGAATGTGGAAATAACAAAAAAAAAAAACTTGTCATCAGATCAGATTCATCAGATTCTCAGTCACTTGCTGAAATCGGTGTCTTATCAACCCAAAAAGGCTGCCCTACGGAATGAGAAACGGTACCCCTTCTCTCCTTTCTCTTCATTTCATTTTCATCTGTCCAATCACTACTTTCTCTGTCTACTCCCCCCTCGTCTCCTCAGTCCATCCATCTTTCTCTTCTATCTATCTAATCCCTTTAGTGCATCAATTGCATGCACCTACTGTATATTTTTTTCTCAATACCATTATTCAATTCTATTGTGCACAGTATATGACATGCACCAAGTAATGCAGAATAATAAAAACAAATAGACTAAAGAATCAAACATCTAAAATTCCATTGGATACCATACTCTGGTACATAATAATAAAAACAAAAACCTTCATTATCACAAAGATAGATTTAAAACTTTGCATGACAGGTAATGAGCAAAAGAAACAGAAACAAACAACTGAGGAGGCATGGACCAAACCATTTGTCCGTAACCATAGTATCTAAATATATAAAAAAAAGTTAACAATAATATCAGCATGAATTGAAACGATCGATATGAAATGCCGCTCTTTCCACTGCTAAGTGCTGAACATCTCTGTTGCACTCTCTATCTCATTATTAAGCGTATCTTTGCATTATTATTTGAAATATTAAAAAACTAACCATAAATGTTTGGCAAGGCAAG
The DNA here is from genome assembly GCA_035220775.1 of Malus fusca. NCBI lineage: Eukaryota > Viridiplantae > Streptophyta > Magnoliopsida > Rosales > Rosaceae > Malus > Malus fusca. The sequence goes on from CM069072.1 coordinate 20,694,400, forward strand.
TAATCGTATTAGTTTTTTTTTTTCGAAACCACAAAATCTTGTTGGTTTTTTCATGCTCTAGTTTTGATTTCCTTGTTGGCTTGAGCCTGATCGTTCTTTCCAACTCTACAAGTTTCATTTTTTGTTGTTTTTAGACATTGTGTTAAGGTTGAGTTTCTTATCTCTCTAACTTGTACTTTTATTTTTTATTTTATCGATATATTCACAACACGTACATAAAATGGGTGTAGCGGTGATGAGAATACTTCATTGGATGTGTGGGCACAAGACAAATGATAAGATTAAGAATGAGGATATCCGAGGTAAAGTGGGAGTAGCCGAAATTAAGAGTAGCCGAAATTAAAGGAATGAGAATAAATGTTGTGCTTTTATACAAGTAGATTTGATAATTTCTTACACGACCCATTAATACAGCACAAAAATGACATGAAAATAACGAGTTTCAGATTCATACGATAACTAATTTGGTCATTATCGGATCACTCGTTAAGAACCCATTATTAATGGGTTCTTAACGAGTTTACACGCGAGTAACCTGTTTCGATCATTTAAGAAAAAAAAATTATTTTGATGATTTTAAAGTTAAACTACTAAAAAAATACAACAGCCAGTCTTTTTCTTTTTGGTCAACACAGCCGTAGTGTATGTATTGTACTTTTGATATGTATTAATATATTGTATTATTATTCTCTATAAGTTAAAAAAAATTATGTTTTATTTATTTTTATTATGAGAGTTTTTTACTATCATTACTGGAATAAGTTTTACTTCACTTGTTGTCCAAAATTCAAATGAAATGGTATAGTAAGTATAGGCAAAATGATAGACTTTCAATTTTAGAATCAACGACCTAACAATTTTTTTTACTCTGTCTCATACTATCATTGTAAGATCCCACATCGCCCAAGGGAGTGATCCTTATATTATATTCCCATCCCTACCTAGCACGAGGCCTTTTGGGAGCTCACTGGCTTCGAGTTCCGTCGGAACTCCGAAGTTAAGCGAGAAGGTGGCCAGAGCACTCCCATGATGGGTGACCCACTGAGAAGTTGCTCGTGAGTTCCCAGAAACAAAATTGTGAGGGCGTGGTCGGGTCCCAAAGCGGACAATATCGTGTTACTGTGGTGGAGTGGGCCCGGGAAGTTGTCCGCCCGGGCCGGGATGTGACAATCACGCTCATAAATGTTTTATCCTCTTAAAATTGAGATTAAAACATTTTAAAACACATTAAAAATTAAAAATATCGAAGTAATTTAAAAATACCAAACACATTAAAAATTATAATAATTAATTTACAAATACAAAAAATATTAAAAGAATATGCAAATGCTCGTGATCGCATCCCTTATGCTTTGAGAATTGGGACATTGTCATTTGAATTTTTAAAACCCTACAAACCCTCGTGAATAGTACTTTAGGGAAGCTCAAAATAAATAAATAAATAAACAATAATTAATGTACAAATGTGAAAGAATATATAAACTCTCGTGGTTACATTCTCCACGCATAGACGATGGTTACATCGTTGTTTAGATTTTTTGAAAACCATGAACTTTTAGAGGATGTAAAAAAAATGAACGGTTCTGATTGTAGATCAAAACATTATGTCATCTAGGGTTTATGGATTATGGTATTGGATTTCAAAGCTGAGCTGTCATGAAAATTGTAAAACTTGTCATTACAAGCGATTGTATATTTATTTTATTTTTAACATTTTTCACACTTCTGTGTTAATTATTATGAATTTTTATTAATTTTGCACCCACACAAAAAAAATATTCATGAAGGTTTGGAGGGTTTTAAAACTTTAAACGACAATGTAACCATTGTCTAAGTGTAGATGATGCAATCACGAGCTTTTACATTTCTTTCGCATCTTTTTTTCGACTTGTACATTAATTATTATAAATTTTATTTTTTTTGAACCCTCCTGAAATACTATTCATGTTGTTTTGTAGGATTTTAAAAATTCAAACGACGATGTACCCATCGTCAAAGAATAAAGGATATGTAACATCCCACATCGCCCAGGGGAGTGATCCTTAAATGTATAATTCCCATCCCTACCTAGCACGAGGCCTTTTGGGAGCTCACTGGCTTCGGGTTCCGTAGGAACTCCGAAGTTAAGCGAGAAGGAGGCCAGAGCACTCCCAGGATGGGTTACCCACTGGGAAGTTGCTCGTGAGTTCCTAAAAACAAAACCGTGAGGGAATGATAAGCCCAAAGCGGACAATATCGTGCTACGGTGGTGAGCGGGCCCGGGAAGTAGTCCGCCCTGGGCCAGGATGTGACAGGATACGATCATGAACGATTGCATTTTTTTCTTCACATTTTCACACTTGTAAATGAATTATTATGAATTTTTTAATGTGCTTTGGTATTTTAATGTGCATTGGAAATTTTTAATCTCACTTATGTGAGATTAATTAGTACTATGGCTATTGTAGCAACTAGTAATGTTTTTTTAGTAATTTAAATTATTAAACTAACTTTTTTTCTTAATGGGTTGAAACGGGTTACCCACGTGTAAACCTATTATGAACTCGTTATTAACGGATTCTTAACGGGTGACCCGATAACGATTCGATTACTTATCATGTTGACCCAAAATCCATTATTTTCGTGTTGTTTTTGTGTCATGGTAACGAATCGTGTAAAAAATTGCCAAGTCTATGCCATATCATTCAATTAGTGATTGAACTTTTCACAAAGGAAAAAAAATGAAGTAATTGATTGGATTATCACAATTTATATACCAAGATATGATATGTGATTGTAATCACCTCATCAATTAGTTATTTTATTTTTTATCTTATTGCATGTTAATTTAACACATTACATATATAGTATAAAAATGTGATAATTTTAATATTACTCGATAAAATTTTCAAAATGCCAGGGAGAATAGTTTTGTATCATATAAGTGTATCATCTAAAATGACGATTGATGTTTATATATATCATTTCAACTAATGAGTTTAATCTCATTGATGTCGAGAATGAATTTCACATTGATGAAATGAGAGACTTTGCATGAAGAGATTTTTTCAAGTACAGAGATCAAGCGGTACTCCAAATGTCATAATGAAATGAAGGAGATGATATATTTTTTAATGTCTTTCCACTTTATAACATATGAAGTACCCGCTTGGGTACCGTGTACTTGAAAAAATCTCTCTCTTATATAGACTTATAAATAAGTTAGGCTATTTTCAATATTATTAATTACTTTTATAGTAGATCTTCAAATTTTATTCGCAAATGTTGATTGCATGTATAATTTGTCACATCAACATTAGTCGGAAATTTTTCGTTACAAGAATCATTCATTTTCGGAAATATACCTGCCCACTGTCTCTTCATCTCTGCGTTTATGCTCTGGCTTTGATGGTTTTGTTAGTTTTCTAGCTCTCCTTTCGATTTTCTTTCTCGTCTTTCGACCTTTGATGTGATGAAATACAAATCATTGCCTTCTCAGAGAATAATATCCTTCGCTATAAACTAAAAAATATAGAACCTTTTCTTCTTAGAATAATATGTGAATTATTGATGAAGAGAATCTATATACATAGTATTTTTATTCTTAAACTTATTGAAATAATTTGTAATATTAATTTCGTGAGCCATAGAAAAAAGTCAGGCACACATTCGGATTATGTTCCTTAAGATCTATATGACAGGTTGTTTCGATAATGGCATTGTGAACTTGATGACATATATTGGAGGGAACTTGGATAACAAACCTATTTTCTTTAATAGATCAAGCTCCTCTTGTTCGAACTCACCTACAGACATGAGCAATCCTTGAAGTCTTATTTAGTGGTTCAAATTTTGAAATTCGAAAAAAAAATGGTTTAAAGTCTTCAACATGTCTAAATACTAAACAATTGGGTATTTTTCCAAAATTTATCAACTCTTGGGTTCAATTGGGGTCACAAGAGAGGCCGGCTTTACTGCATGCTAGCTAGCAGTTCTGAGGTCTTTCAAGAAGGTCTTGATGGTACTCATAGCGGAATTACTTATATGTTTTATTCTATTTTGTTAGGTTTTTGATGTGAAAACTTTACATTTTTCAACAATCTTTTATCTATTCGAATCCAAGGCTTTAAGCATAAATGATCGATGATGGTTTAACATTTGAACTTATAAGTTCTAGCATTTCTATAGGGGTGGAATAATAACACACGGTAGTGCTATCAACACACGAATGTTTACATCTTACGCACCTCTCTTAATTTCCGATTGTTGAATCAAATTAATTAAAAAATATCAATAGACAAAAATTAATAAAGGTACCTAAAAAGTAAAAAAAGAGTGAATCGCACTACTCATAACAAAATACACCTCTTAAGTTGAGGGTCAATTTTAATAAGGGGTGGAACCGTTCAAATTTTTCAATTTCGGGCTCAAGGGTTAGCAATTGAAACCACAAAATCTCTAACTGTGCTGGTCTTTCATTAACTGTTAGCCCGTACCTCGTGAGTGCATTTTGTGGTAAAAACTATGATAAAAAAAGTGGCTTGCCCTTAAGAAGTAAATTGATTCGTATTAGGGGAGTGATATTCATGCCTTTTGTTCGTGATAATGTATATTCAAAAGCTTATAGGCAGACATAATACTATTCATAGAGGTTGCCTAGCAAAAGCTTTGTTGATATGACTAAACAAGCATATCCCTGCAATGTTGAGATGCTTAGAGATTGATATAAATTGCATAAACAAGATGAAACTTTTGGTATTACGCACGCATGGTTTCAATTCCTCATGCCGGGGTCGGCAATAAAGCTAAAGATTTTCCTAATATAAACAAGTTAATGATTCATACTTGTTGCTCCTTTCACATTGTTTAAGAACTAATTAGAGAAAACAGAATATTACTTTCTCTGTTGAAGCACCCATTTAGCAGATATTAATCATTTTCAATGAAGTTAGTGAAAGTTAGTGATGTATTTAACGAAAGAAAGATTCACTCGTTTTAAATGAACAAAAGGTGTTACTACAAGTCTCTAGCATTTTCGCAATATTTAAGATTATGTCATTAGCTTGTACTTGGAGACTAAGAGTGAGGAAGCAACACGAACATAATCTTCTTTTCTTTTCCATTCTTTTAGACGTTAAATCACAATCAAGAACATAATAATTTTGAGTTATATTCCCATTTAACCAAAAGTTCTAATGCTTAGTGCTTACTAATTAGATGGTTGATTAATTACGACGGGACTGTTTCTTTCCCATGGATTTATAATTTCAGAGAAAAATTTCAGTAGGGTAACAATGCATAAACTGGTGAACACCAGTCATGTTTACTGGTACTATCACGAAACAACCCCACTAAAATTTTTCTTTTAACTTTAGACTAAAACCCAAAAAGAAGTTCCTCCAGATATCACTTGCGCATAAATGGAGGTTTATTCCGATATCACCAAAAGGTAAAAACAGCATATCCCATATTCGGATGTTTGAAGGAATGGAACAAATATTTACTGTTTGAACTTGTATATTTCCCTTCTGTTACTAAATTTACAATTTCATCATTCCCAAGCTATGATGAGCTGGTGGACTTTTAAATAGCATGACAAGGTTTGCTGTGCCAAAGCTCCACGAGTACAAAACTTTGTCGTCTCAATTGGCCAAGTTACCCTTCACCCTACAATAAACAAAAAATTATTATAGTTGGAATCTAATTTGGTGTCTCAAGTATTACTTTTCTTTGATTAAAAGTATGAAGTTTTAAGTTTGACTATTCTAAAACAAGTTTGTTGTCACATTATTGCTAATCTATTTTGTGACTTTGCCCAACCCTCATTCTCAGATATCATTGTATAAAAATTAAATTAAAATTTTGAATTCATTTTTTTTTTTTTGTTAAATGAAAATAGCATTGTCAGGGCAAAAGCTAGAACCTACAGAGAAGGCCCAAACTGAGGACCAGCGAATACGACAAACTAAAGTAGAGTGTTGAAGATATACAAAGGAAAGGACACTACAAAACCAGAGGCAGCGTCACCCCCTAAATACCCAAGCAAAAACCAACTCAATGAGGACAAGATAGGCCATCCTTATTGAGAATGTAAAACATCGAAGATGGGGGCTGGTTGACCCATGTAAAAACGCTCATCTCCGAGTTTTTTAAAGACGCCAACCAATCTGCTGCCTTATTAGCTGATCTGAGAACTCAAGACCAATGACAGACCTAAATGCTTCCCTAAGTTGAGCAACTTTTCGAAGGACAGGGAAAGCCTCCCATCTGCCAATATGGAACGATTTAAAGGACTGTTTTGTTTGAATCCGACGCCATGATGATCTTGTGCAATCCAAGCTGGTTGGCAAGTGAGTAACCCTCCGAGACAGCCAGAGCCTCAACCACCTTGAACTTGGATTTCCTAACCGCAACGAAATTGCCTTCAGAATCTTTGATCATGACACCAGCATTCCCTGACTAGATATTGTATTCCAGCTAGCATCCACATTAACTTTGTAGAAAGAGGGTTCTAGAGGGGACCAAACAATGCAACGATGGGTATCACCATGTTTGGCCCGATTGTGTGGCTAGGATCTACGATTTGCCCCCAGGAAAGCCCTAGCGGCACACTGTTATGCTTTAAAAAAAAAAAAAAAAAAAAAAAAACTTTTTTGAAGCAAGGTAAACCCTATTTCTATTTTTCTATGCTTTTCTACTGTCATTAACAGCATTTAAAAAAAAAAAAAACTTTTTTGTTTGTTTTACCAATCACATTTCATATTCAAAATTTTTAAATACGCTGTTTTTAAGGTATTTTTTATAAAAGCATAACAATCCCAAACTAGCCCTTAGTTTCATGGATAACCTACTGTTGACCATAAAAGCTACCAAACCTATGTGGCGCGCAGGCCAAGTAACTAATGAGTAACTACGTCTTTCGGTTGTGCGCGGGGCATGCCAACTCATTGACCGAGCTCGGTCGGGGAGTAAAATATATTGATGCGGCGTTAGGTGCGCTGCTGACTTCTTGATCTTGCGACAAGGCTGAAGACAAGGCTGCTAGTTCTGCAAGTTCTGGAGCCTGAAGACAAGGCTGCTAGTTCTGCAAAGTTCATGGATCGTCGGCGCCGGATTCGGTCACGGTGATTATATTCATAAGGGTATAAGCACGCCGAATCGATACCAGAGTATAGGGACACAGATACTCAAAACAAATATGTCTTAATTGTGAATGTGGTTCGGCTGTCGGAATGCCGAACTCTGAAGTTTACTTGTGAGTATCTAATCATGAAACAACTCGGCGTTCAATGTACCGAGCCTCAGTAAACTGTAACACCTCACTTCGCCGAGAAGGCTAATGAGATAACCTTTGCCAATAAAGACCCGAAAATCCTTCTCGATTGTGACTTGGATAGATAACCAGTCGGTCTTGACGCAGTGCTGTTTATCCAAATTGAAGGTACTCCGCGGTCGGCTGATTCTACAGCAACAATGCTGTTTATCCAAACTGAAGATGTGTTGGCAAAAAAGAAAATAAAAATCTCAAGGTTGTTGAGAGGTTTCGTGTAGAACGAGAGTTTGCGTAGGGCAGTTTGTGTGTTGAATTGGAGGGACTTGAATGATGCATTTCTCCCTCTATTTATAGTAGCAAACCTGATTCTGATCGAATCAAAACTATATTCGGATTAGGACTCCTTACCCCGATCTAATCCTATCTCGGCCAGTCCTACTTCTATTAGGACTTTGAACTCAACCCCTTATCAGGCTGCATTCATTCCTAATTTTCCGCATCCTCATCCTGTTGAGACTCCTTCTTGTATCAGGATTCAACTACCCCATCCGTCCGTCTAGCAATGGGACTCACCAACTTCCTCTTTATCTGGAGTATTCCACTTCTTGATAGGACACAGTCGGCCTTGGATATGCGACCCATGAACCAGATGACCCCTAGCGACCCCTGGGCAAGGCTTCCAGGCCGAGAACAATTCTAAACTTGGCCCAAACCAGTATTTTGGGCCCAAACATTGCCCCATCGCTTCTGAGGTCGTCGACCTACATTCCTTGGTCAAGCCTCGACCTTGAAGAAACGAAACTGTCCTAAAATAAACATTAAACCCTCTCGAGAAATACCACCATGCGTATTTATGAGACATGATCTCACGATCTCAATTCTCCCAACCGTCCTGCCACGTGTCGATCCTTTGGTTAACCTAGCAGCCCTTAATCATGACCCTCGAAAACGTGCGATAGCCGAAACGTCTATTCTACATTAAATCCGCCGCAACACGCAATCGTGCATCCTCAAACCGCGAAAACCTATGTCTTTTCACCTGAATTATCTGAATATCCACAATGATTAGCAAATTTCCCGCTCGATTCTACCCCCAATTTTGAAAGTCAAACATTTAACCTTCCTTCCAAAATGCTTATAAATACCTAAATCATTTCCATTCGTACTTTACGCTTTTCAAAACCCTTGAAACCTTCTTGCCATTTTGCTTTCAAAATCCCAGAAAACCCCAAGCTCTTAACCCAGAAATCCTCGAGTCTTCATCAATGGCCTCCTTCATCTCCCAGCTTTCCGACGAATGCAACAAGTGCAAAGACTTCATAGACCGGAGCGTCATCAAGACTCTGCGCTTCGAAAGTGATTTAAGAGCCACTCATCAAATCCTGGGATAACTTTTCAAAGACGCAGTGCCATTGTCCATCACTAACCTCTTCAAAGATCACTGCCTGACACCCTTGTTGCAAGGGTTTGATTGGTCGAAGTGATGCCTGACGAAGCCCCAAGGAGCCTGGCCTTCGACTAACGTGACCTGGGCGACCTAGGTCGAACATATGGAAAGATTCTTCGACAAAAAATAGGAGGTTATTGGCATCTACGACGCCATTAAACTTTCGACCATTGCCATGGATAAAGAACTCCTTATGGTAGCTCTGAGCTTCTGGTGCTCGGCCACCAACACCATGATCATTCCCTTCGGCCCTATCAGCCCTACCATCATCGACATCTCAGCTATCCTTGGGACTTCTCCCTCTAGCATCCCAATAAATGCCGCCTTTTTTGGGTGCCCGTTGAATCTTGACCTCAAAGCACTATTCGACGAACGGGCCGTCGAGACGTTGAGCCAAGAAGGTCAAGAGCCTTCAAAAGAAGAAGTTCAGAAGTTGCACAAGAACTTCTTCAACTACAACACCCTCATCCTCCACTTTGCTAGCCGGGGGGAGGCGAGTCTACGCAAGGGAGAGCACGAAGCCTTCCTATTTTACTGGTACAACAAGTTTATCTGTTGTACCAAGTCAAATAAGTGCTTGGTCGAAAATATGCCGGTGGCTGAAGCCCTGGCTAGTGGTCACTCCCTCGCACTTAGTCCAACTATCCTCACCAACCTCCTGCGCTGCTTGGCCGAAACGACCATCAACAAGATCGACCCGCACCAGAACGGACATCTCTGGGTATTCCAACTCTGGCTGCAGGTCTATTTTTCCACACTTCGGCCAAAGATCCCAAACTTTCAATCTACTGCAGCTCTCGACCTTCAGTTGGCCTCTTTACCGGCGCCTTCTCACAGGGCCGAAGAAGTCTTCAAATACTTATTCGGCCTAGATGTCCTCTCCGACGACGAATTTTTAATATGTCATCGTCAAAAGTACCCATTTTCCATCAGGCTTCCAACATCAACATGGAGTGAAAGTGAGGATGCTGGTTTTCGTCAAAACTGGGGGTCGTTCGTATTAACACGCGACCTTCCCCTTGGCTGCGACGCTCGTCGAGCAAGCTGGGATGTCTACCACCTCCACATGCTGCCCGACAGCTCGGCTACCTCCAAGGTTGCCCGGTGCTTCTACTTACTTCCCGCTCTCTCCTAAGCCGATGACACCTCTCTGGTTCATCAGAGAGGGATTGCAGAGATACCGAGAAAGATTTTCAGGAACGGTGCAAAAAATTCAGCCTCCGACCAATAGTTCCTGAATCTTTCGGCACTGACACCTTCGGCGACTGGTGGGAAGGATACACTTATGACTTTTTTGGCACTTTGGTCGAAGATGTGGTCAACAAAATTTTTGGCGACCGACCCAAAAGAAATCCTGCCCTTCAATCCAAAGAGACGACCCAAGGTATACGGCTATCTCTACCTTTATTCTCCAAACGCTTACTCGATTTTCCTAACTTGATTTCGCTTTCTCAGGCGGTCGAGTACTAAAACAAGCAGGCATGATACCCGTGGCTGCGGCCAGGAAAATGTTGGCCTTTTCCTAAAAAAAAACTAAAACTACCGCGCAAACCACGCCGAGCAAACGGCCTCGCCAGGAAACCGAGACGGCAAGTGAAGCTCCTCGTCCCACAAAACGAGTCAAGAAATTGGTGAAGAAAGGAGAATGGGAGATTCACGTTATCTCTAGCCAGACCACGGGAGTGACCGCTCCAAGTGCCTCTCCTCCTGCTCTCGTTGTCCAGGCCTCGACGGAGAAACGTCCAACTCCGACTAGCCAAGCACTCCAAATTTAACCCGTCCCTAGGGTCCCTGAGGTCTTGGTTGAACCAGTTGCTGCACCACTGATGGAGAAGCCTGTAGCTCCGTGGCCGACCGTTACACCCATCTTGGAGGAGGTAACTCTTCGGTCAGGAAAAAACTCCCAAAAAATCCAAAACAATCAGCGATCATCTTAGAAGAGGTATGCTTATGTTATTGGTAACTCATTTCTCTCATTAAATTCAAAAGTGTTAACAGTTTTTTATTTCAGGATGACGAGAACGACGAGATTTCGCTGGCGAGTCGCCTTCGACCAACCAAACCTCCTTCCATCGATCCTCCCCCTGTGATTGAGGCAACTAACCATGTCAATTTTCCTGCAGCCGATTGTGGAAAAAAGCCTCATGTTGAGCCTAAAGCGATGGTAGAAACACCAATTCACCCGCGGGATCAAGACATCAGCATTCCCCCTCAAGAAGCAACTTCGTCTTTTGTAAGGCTCGATTACTTTTTCTTGTTAACTTTGCTATAACGAGTTTGAACCAAGAAAAATATTAAATGTAGGTGCCCAATCATGCATTTCACCGAAAGTTCTATGCGCCGAAGGGTGTTATCTATATTTCCTGGCCACCTCAGTGGCCGTCGAACGTAGATAACCTTCATCTGCCGCGTGAATTGAGAAGCAGTCTAAAATAATGGGCTTCGGCCATTAAGCTCTCTAGGTTCGAGCAATGAACCAGGAGACATGGCCGAAGTCTACTCTTGGCAGGTCTAAAACAAATTCTCTCTGCTATATTCTTTTACGATTTTCCTTTTGCCTAAATTCTTTTCATGTGCAACCTTCATGGGAAGTCGAGTTCGATGCTCTTCTTTCGAATACTTCGGGAGTAGCTAACCTTTCGGCAGCTACAACCGAGCCCTCCGTATCAACGGCTGAATCAAATGCTTTTGTTAGGCTGCAGGAGCTCTTGTCTCTCTCAGCTTCACAAGTTCTCGAACGCCAGGGCCTCAACTAGTACGGTTTGCCAAACCAACTTTCCTTCGCCGAACGTTTTTTGTCTGACTCGTTGGTTATAGGCTCGCTTGGCGATCTTCTTTTGTGGCACTAATAAGTTATAAGCATCAAGCTGAGCTTCTTCTAAATCTTCTAACTCTTGCCTCATGGCCCGACTGTACTCGGCACTGAACAAACTACTTTGTTCAATTACTCGCAATGAGTTTATACTTAGCTCAACCAGCAACATTGCATCGTGTCCATAAGTCAACGTGTATGGAGTCGTTCCAGTGGCTGACTGGAGAGAAGTTCGATAGGCCCATAACGCTTCGTTTAGCTTTAGATGCCACACACCAGGCCTTTCTCTCACCATTTTTTCAAGAATACCAATCAAAACCTTATTACTTGCTTCGGCCTGCCTGTTTGCCTGCGGATAATATGGCGTATAGATTGATCAAGTTGAATTTTCAAATTCGTCGTATACCCTTTAAACCTGTCGGATGTAAAGATTGTACCATTATCTGTTATGATTGTTTCTGGTACGCCGAATCTAGTCACGATGTTTTCTTCTACGAAAGTACAAACTTCTTTAGACGTTAACACGACATATGACTTTGCTTCAACCCATTTGGTGAAGTAGTCTGTCGCGACAAGTATCCTTGCATGCTTTGCTGACCCAAAAGATGGCGTAATTTTGCCGATTACATTCATGGCCTATCCTCTGAACGACCATGGTTTAGTGATCGAATATAGTGATTCAACCGTAACCCTCTGTATATGACCATGAATTTGGCACTGTACACATCATCGTGCGAAACCAATACAATCCTTCAGTATACTCGGCCAGAAATAGTCGTGTCTACGAAACAACCATCGCATCTTTCGGACGGACTGATGAGTCATGCAAATTCCTTCATGAACTTATGTAATTGCTTGGGCAACCTCTTGCGGTCCGAGGCATAACAGTAATAAACCGTCCTCACCTTTCGGTATAGTTCATTTGGTATTGCCTCGACAGCGCAAACATCTATAGGGTCCCTTCGCTCCAACAACGAGGGTAAAGACATGACTCGTGTGCAGATCATGCTATAACGTCAGAGAACTTGTTGATCAACCAAAGCTGGGTATGGTTGTCGCAACACGGGTATTTTCCGGCCTAGCTTGCCCCCGAGGAGTTGTGCTCCGGATGCTATTTGAGCCAGGTAGTTCATGTCGGTGTTTCGAACTCGAGATATATGTTCAAATGTGATGCTGTAAAAAACCTCGGCCAAATAGCTGGCAATCATGTGATAGGGCGCCAAAGTGCAACTCATGCAACGAAAAGAACTATTAAGTTGGTTAATCACAAGTTCATAATCGTTGAAGATGAGGGCACGGGTTGCCCGTAAGTCGTGAAAGACGCCAATGCCCATGACAAGGGTTTCGTATTCGGCCTGATTATTCGTGCAATCAAAATCGAGCTTAAGAGAAAAATACCAATGGTTGTGTTTTGGGGATTGAATAATTATCCTGACACCAGCCGAGGCTGAAGTACTATAGTCATAAAAGTACATCATCCAGTAATTATCACGTGTTTCCACCATGCCGATTTCAACGTTAGTGCCCCTAAAACCGTATGATGAAGGATGTTGGGCCAAAAAATTGGCCAAAGCTTGGCCTTTGACGGCTTTCTGGGGCATATATTGCAAACTGAATTCAGACAGTGCCAGTGTCCACTTCCCTATTCGGCTTTTTACTATTGGCCAAGTAAGCATGTAACGAATGACGTCGGTCTGGGCGATGACCTGAGTGACCGACGAGAGTATATAATGCTGAAACTTTGACGCGACGAAAAATAAGGTTAGGCAAAGCTTCTCAACGGCGGGATAATTGATCTCCGGTGGGTTGAGATTACGACTAAGGTAGAAAAAGACTTGTTCGCGCCCAGCATCATTGTCTTATGCAAGGAGGCAACCGATGGATTCTTCGGCCGTAGAGATGTACAACTTGAGAGGTTTGTCACGTCGAGGTGGCGTAAAAACAGGTGGGGTCGTGAGAGAAACCTTGATTTGTGTAAAAGCCTCTTGATGTTCAATCCGCTACTCGAAAGTATTAGAATCCTTAAGCTTCAGAAGCGTAGAAAAGGCTCGCATTTTCCCAGCCGAATTAGCAATGAATCGACGAAGGAAGTTAACCTGGCCGAGCAACGACTGTAGTTGATTTTTGGTTGCAGTGGGTGGAGCATTGATGATTGCTCGAGCCTTATTTGTGTCGACCTCAATGCAACAGTGATGTACTAGGAAACCTAAAAAATTACCAGCGGATACGCCGAAAGCACATTTGGCAGGATTCATTTTCAAGTTATGCTGGCACATGCGTAGGAAAGTTTGTCGAAGATCATCCAAATGTGTTTGCCGACGTTTCGATTTGATTACAACATCGTCGATGTAGACTTCAACGATGGTTCCAATTAAATCATGGAATATGGAATTCACCGCTAGTTGGTACGTGGCGCCGACATTCTTGAGGCCGAATGGCATGACAACCCATTTGTATGTGCCGAGTGCCCTCGGGCAACGGAAAACGGTCTTGTGAACATTGGCTTCGGCAATGAAAATCTGGTTGTAACCGGCATGTCTATCCATGAAAGATAAGATCGCTTGTTTTGATGCTACGTCGATTAACAAATCTGAGATCGGCATTGGATATTCGTCATTTGGAGTTGCCAGCTTCAGATTTCGGAATGGTTTACACTTAGGTTTAATCCGTAACTCGTGTTCGACGAGTGCTCGATCTAAACCAGGCATCTCATGGTAGCTTCAGGCAAAGCAATCTTTGAATTCATTAAGTAAATCACAAAGTTCGGCTTTCATATGTTGGGGTAACAAAGCACTAACAAATAAAGGTCATGGATCGTCGGCCGTCCCAACATTTATTTCCTCCAAGGGATCTTTGACTTGGGGCTGACTATCTTCGAGCTCGACCGGGGCATTTTGAATCTTATCAAAGGATAGGACGGGACCCTTATCTCATTCGGCGAGAAACTCCACGAGATTAACGCCTGAATTTGGTTGTTTGGAAATAACGAACCAGTGGGCCAGCAATCGTTCCATGGTGTATGAAACCGCGGCCCGGCTTTCGGCATGCTTGGTGTCAGACATCGAGATCGGTGATGAGATCAGCCAACTCGAGTATCGCCGAATCCTGGTGAACAATCTCGGTGCCTACCTCGATGGCTTTTTGAACCAAAATCTGAGTCGGCCATCCTTCATCGTTAATACCATGCAAGGTGATATAGTCGACGTGGTCGTCATAGTAACGTGCTTGTATCATGTTAGCTTCGAACGACTGATTGTCGGTCGGATAGACCACGACCAATTTGTCATCCCAAAATATGAGAACCTGATATAATGAAGAAGGAATACAGTTTGTTTGATGGATCCAATCCCGGTCGAACAATGCATTATACTCGGTCTTGGAGTTGACTATAAAGAATACAGTCATGTGATTGCGACCTGCAACGCTCACCTTTAAAGGAAACACTCATTTGGTTTGGGACTTGTCACTGACGAAGTTGCTCATGGTTATCCCTGATGGAATAAGTTCGTCGTGAGATCGTCGCAGTGTCTTCATGACAGAGACAGGCATAATGTTGACCGTCGCCCCACAATCGACAAAATTTTTGGAAATTAGATAACCTTCAATATGAGCCTTGACATACAACGGATTCAGATGTTAAAGATTAATCGAAAAAGAGTGAGGAAATAGTTCAGCCAAGGCTCCTTTAAGTTTGTCTTCTTCGCTTGCTTGCCCATCTTCTTCGGTGGCGATGAAATCGACCTGTGTTGCCTCATCGATAACCACGTCCCCATCCAAGAAGTTTGGTTGGTGCGTGGTGGGTTGAAACTCGACAGGTAAATCATGGACCATGCTGATTTCCATATTTTCAAGGACTGAAAGGCCCATTAGATCTTGATCGTCGTTTTCTGGGTCATCGAGTGCAGTAACGTGCTCTGGAGCATTTTCGACTTGATCATATTGCGCCTTAGATAGTACTTGCTCTTGTGGAATGTCAACTAGACCTGTTTCATTCTGGTTGTCGTCCTCGAGATTGCTTGTTACTGGGGTTTGATTTTGTCCCTATAGCGCTTTACGGGCCCGTTCCTCGTAAATGATTCGAGCATCTCTTGTGTCTAAGTAAGCATCCAAACGCACCACTCGTCTTTTTCATCAGCTGTAAGGCCGAAGAGAGATGCGGCTGAGAAAACTTTGAAATGATGTCGTAAATACTTAAGGTCTTTAAGAGAAAATGGGAGCTCGGTGGTATCTATATCAATGTATGGGTCGACCTCGAAGCTGAGGACTCGAGCTTTGCGTATGTGCTGGAACCTGGCCTTCATCGCTAGATTAGTGGTTTTCTGGATAATCTGTTCAGCATCAGGGCAAGTTAACGCCAGGTCGAGGGCTTCTTGACACGCATTGGGTAAACCGTACAAGTCATTGGCGGAATGCTTCTTATGAAATTCCCGCATGTACTCTAAAGCCTCGCCGAGAAACGAAGGGTGCAGATTTCATCATATTTTAATTAGTGGCTCTGGCAAAGGTAACGAAGGGAGTTTGCTTTCCGCTTCTTTTTTGAATTACTCAAAACGAGCTTTCATTTCCCTGGGTCGAAGAAGGAGTTTGATGCGCTTCTCAGATTCCTTAATTGTAGTTTCAAAGTCGCGATTGATCACCTTCTTTTTCTGAAGTAATTCGTCCATAATTTGCGGGGGCTATTGGTCGTCTTTACTACCTACTGCTTCTTTCGGCTACCACTTCGTAACCAAAGTCGCCTGCGCCGCCTGTCGTCGAGCCATGCGGTCGATCTGTTGGCGTCGCCGCTTCTGAGACTTAGATAACGCTGTATATACGTCGGTATAAGAATTGTAGCTATACCATCATTGGTCGCATGGCTCAGGCGGCTTAAAGGCTTTTTGGTTCGATGAACTCGAGCTACTAGAGTTGCGCGAATAATAATCCTCATTGTAAAATGGTGCGTCGAAGTCAAGACGCCGTCTGGTCGAGGGATGGTCGTCAGGTCGTTTTTTAGGGTCGAGCTTTTTGAACACCTTCTGGCGTTGTCCTGCGCCGAGTACCGTCGGGGGTGTCGTTGCGACCGTATATGGTTGTCGCCGTGTTGAAGCATGATGAGGTTTTTCTTTTGGTTAGGTTAGGACGACGCATGTTTGACAACGACTGCATAAAACCATCGGCTCATCGGTTTCTTCTGTGCTGGAGTCTGACATTGATTCCACTTTGGCCAGTCCTAACAACTCTGCAGGTGGTTCGTTTAAAGATAAATCGATCTTGAGTCGCGGTCGAAAGTTCTTCTTTGGGACATATTGTATCGGAAAGAACTTGGCCTTTCTTTGCCTTTCATTTTTAGGTAAATGAGATCCACCATGCCAACTGTCGTCGAAGGGAAAGGGTTGACGTCAACAAACATTTGTTTCTCAGGAAATTTTAGCTTTCCTTTATCGATCCAGCTCTGAATGACATCACGAAACACGACACAGTTGTTTGTTGTATGCCTATTTGAGTTTTGGTATTTGCAATATGTTTTTCCCTTCAACTCTTCGGCCTTAGGAATATTATGCCCTTGCCGAAGTTTGATAATCTTTGCAAGCAACAACTGGTCGAAAATTGCGTCAGCCTTAGTGATATCAAAAGTATAAACCTTTGATGCTTTGATTGTGGCTTCTTCAGAGGCTGAGCGATTTTTGGCATCCTTGGAGTTAGGATGGGCCAATGCCTTGCATATGTACGGCTTATCGATTACAATCTCGGCCGCGTCTACACTGGCATATTGGGAGTCTTCTCATTCGGCCGATGCATAGGATTCTTGTAGATTGTTCCTCGGGTCGGAGATTTAGATATCTTTTCTTCCCGGAGTAGATAATCATATTACTCGAAATGTTGAGCCAGTTCAAACATATCCCAAAAATTTGCCCCCAAGAATTTCTTTTTGTATTCTACATTTAACCCATTCAAAGCAAGCCTAACAAACTCGACTTCGGGCAGAGGTATTCGACATTAATTTCTGGCCGATTTAAACCTTATAAGATAATCCATTGGTGACTCATTAGATTCTTGAGCCATTCTGGCCGATGAAGACACTGACATTTCCATTCCCGGCCGATATAATTGCTCATGGAATTTCTCGACTAGTTCCTCCCAACTTTGGATGGAGTTAGGCGGGAGGTTGATGTACCATGCGAATGCCGAGCCTGTCAACGAGAAGTTAAATAGTGGCAGTTTATGGAAGTCACTATTAACGTCTCCGCATTGCGCAGTGAACCGGGCTACATGTTCTAATGAGGATAGGGACGATTCTCCAGCAAAAAGGCTAAAATCTGGAATCTTAAAGCCTTTGGATATTCGAACTTTTCTACATAAGCTGGGTATGGATGGATGAACTTTGGGAATTTCAGCCTTTTTTTTCAGGGCCGAATCAATCATTCTTTGGACCTCAATTACATCGACAGATGTCGTTTCTGCGCCTAGGACAAAGTCGTCCATCTTGCTGCTTGATCCACCAAATTTTTCCAGATCAATCATTTTGAGCCGAGCAGATCTTGTCTCGGCTGGTGACGCTGTTATTGAACTATTCTTTGGAATAGGCTGTCTGGATCGGTCGGCATAGCCAATATTTTGGGTATTGCTAACCAGGACCTCGAGCAATCTAGTATGCACGACGCTATAACCACGTATTTCTTCGAGTATTCCTTTTATTTCTCGACTGAACGTCTGTTCAAACTGCTGAGATTGCTCTTCAAGCCGTCTTTGGAAAAATGACCTAGTTGGTGGATTAGAGCCTTCACCACCATCCTCATCACAATTTTCTATTGAAACACCCCGATTTTGTTAGGGGTTCCTGCATTGTGAGGTTGGTCGCCGAGGCCAACATCTTTTTCCCAGGGCATCGTGCTTGTGGCCTCAGGTGTACGGTGACAAAAGGATTGTGTGCCCTTGATGAGTCATTTTGTCCTGGGTCGTGGACTTTCCCATGACTGTTTTCTCTTTAACCGATCGTGTCTCAATGGTTATGAACTTTGTAGTTTTTAGCACTAGGTCCCACTGGGCGTGCCAAAAATGTTAACCCTAAAAACTACCAAGGCTACGTGGCGCGCAGGCCGAGTAACTAATGAGCTAACTACATCATTCGGTTGTGCGCGGGGTGTGCCAACTCGTCGACCGAGCTCGGCCGGGGAGTAAAATATATTGATGCGGCGTCGGGTGCGCTGCTGAGTTCTTGATCTTACGACTACGGCCGAGGAAGGAACACCTTTCGGCCTTCAAGTTCTGGAGCCTGAAGATAAGGCTGCTAGTTCTGCAAAGTTCACAGATCGTCGGCGCCGGATTCGATCACGGTGATTATATTCGTAAGGGTATAAGCACGCCGAATCGACACCAGAGTATAGGGGCACAGATACTCAAAACAAATATGTCTTAATTGTGAATGTGGTTCGGTCGTCAGAATGCCGAACTCTGAAGTTTACTTGTGAGTATCCAATCATGAAACAACTCGGCGTTCAATGTGCCGAGCCCTAGTAAACTGTAACACCTCACTTCACTGAGAAGGCTAATGAGATAACCTCTACCAATAAAGACCCGAAAGTCCTTCTCGACCAAGACTTGGATAGATAACCAGTCGGTCTCGACGCAGTGCTGTTTATCCAAACTGAAGGTACTCCGCGGCCGGCTGATTCTACGGCAACAGTGTTGTTTATCCAAACTGAAGATGTTCGTCGGTTGCCTTCACAGTGCTGTTTATCCAAACTGAAGATGTGTTGGTGAAAAAGAAAATAAAAATCTCAAGGTTGTTGAGAGGTTTTGCGTAGAGCGAGAGTTTACGTAGGGCAGTTTATGTGTTGAATTGGAGGGACTTGAATGATGCACTCCTCATTCTATTTATAGTAGCAAACCTACTTCTGATCGAATCAAAACTATATTCGGATTAGGACTCCTTACTCCGATCTAATCTTATCTCGGCTAGTCTTACTCCTATTAGGACTTTGAACTCAACCCCTTATCAGGCCGCATTCATTCCCAAGTTTCAGCATCCTCATGCTGCTGAGACTCATTCTTGTATCAGGATTCAACTACCCCATCCGTCTGTCTCGCAATGGGACTCACCCACTTCCTCTTTATCTGGAGTATTCCACTTCTTGATAGGACACGGCTGGATGACCCCCATCGACCCCTGGGCAAGGCTTTCGGGCCGAGAACAATTCTAAACTTGGCCCAAACCAGTATTTTGGGCCCAAACACCTACAAATGAGAAACAAATTTATGGTTGAAAACTGCATTACTCCTTGCCTTCCATATGTTCTAACACGTTAAAGCAACCAAAGTCATAATCATAGCCCCATCTTGCTTGGTTCCCAAATTCGCATCTACTGAAGATTGCAGCCAGACGCTAAAGGTGGTGACTTCCCATCTTATTGTCCTTATAATTAAGTTGTTCACTAAACCACACCGGCTCCACTCACGGACATAAGAATATCCAATATTCAATATACTCATCATGGTCTTTACAAATGGGGCAAATTGGAGTGGGAGCCGAATGCCTCTTAGAAAGATTTGCCATAGTCGTAAGACCTGTGTGTTAAAATTTTCACATGAAGCTTTTAATTTTTTTGTGGGGTATCTAGTTTCCAGATGCCTTTCTAAAACTAATTACTTATAACCATTGACGAGGATGGGCATCGTTGCCTGTTAGAGCCATTCCTTTCATATAGCCATTGGTATCCCGACTTCACCATGAATTGACCTCTTTTTTCCATAGGCCAGATTAAATGATCACTGCTTCTAGATTCCCAAGTTGCAACTCATTTATCATGTACACACATAGGCTCCAAATCCCACTCACCAGAAGTAGGGCATATTATGGAGTTAACCATCTAATCAAGATTGACAGTGACTCCACTCCTAGGAGTAAGATGACCATTGGGTAGAGAGGGGAGCCATCTATCCATCTGGATCCCCACACTGCAACCGTTTATCACTGCCAATGAGCTCTCCTTAGTAAGATCTTTCGTCTTTCCAATAAACTAGCCCAGGCCCAAGATGCCCTACTTCCTTGTTTAGCATCTAGAAATAAAGTATTTGGAAAGTACCTAGCTTTAAGGAGTCTCACCTAAAGAGAATCTAGCTTATTCAGTATCCGCCAGCATTGCCTCGCTTGGAGAGCAAGGTTGAATTCCTGCATGTTCCTGAAGCGTAAACCTTCATCACCTCTCGGTACGCCCAACATTTCCCAGCTAACCGGATGAACTTTTCTTTCATCCTCATTTTGACCCCACCAAAATCCTGCTAAAAAGGAACTGAATACTTACAAAGAAAGACAAAAAATTTAAATATATTAATTGGATAAACTAAATTGCTTTGCCCACCGCTTTTATGAGCACTTTTTTCCCAGATTGTGACAGAAGACCTTGTTTCCAACCCTAAACTTTCCTCAACAGCTAATCCTTTACATACGCTACAACATGCCGTTTTGATCTCCCCTAGATTGTTGGCATACCGAGGTAGTTTCCAGAATTATCAACAGCTGGCATACCCATAATTGCACATAGCTCGTCGGCCACGCCCATATGAGTAGCACTGAAATATATACTCATTGTTTTAGGATCACTTGCTGCCTTGAAGCTGAACAGTATACGTTTAGAATCTAGACTATATTCCTACAGTTTTGGTGGTGACTTGTAGGAAAATAAATGTGTCATCAACAACGAATATGTGCAAAATGCTGGGCCCATTTGAGCTGATTTTAATACCATGCACATATCTCATCTCCGCTTGCAGAATGAGCATCGACAGAACATCGCTCAGAATTAGGAAAATATAGAGGGACAGAGCGTCCCTTTGCCATACGCCACAGGATAAGGAGAATTTTTGCCAAGTTGGCCATTGACGATAACTGAGAAATCTACGGTTTTTATGTATTGCATAATCATCACAACCCACTTTCTATCGAACCCTATTCTGACCATAACCTGCTCCAAAATGTCCCACTCAACCGGATTGTAGAGTCAAGCTTAATCCCCCTGTTTGGATCAAAAGTTGAACTTTGGGCTCGGGGGGAGTTGGCCCAAAGAACAGCCTAAAAGGGAGAGGAACTCGAAAGCCCAGTCAAGGCCCAGCCAAAGTCCAGAAGGCAGGAGGAGCCCGTTTCTGACTAGGTGCAGACCATGTGAACCACTTGCTCACCTACCCAAAGGCCAAGTGGTATAGACTGACCAGCTATACAGCCCATAAAGTACTTTATAGTGGCAGTACAAGTAAAATAGCTGATGAGTCACTACCCCTTAAGCTGCATTCGGGCAAGGTTGCTGCTACAGGAGGCCAAGCCGAGTTGTCTATAAAAGAAGAAAGAGAAATCAGGAATAAGGACACTCAAACAAACCAAAAATACAAGCACAAACTCTGCTCAAAACCAGATTTGCCTTCAAAACAAAGCTGTAGTCAACCCAAGCCTTCATCCCTTTCGGGATAAACCCTTTGTAATAGCTCTGCTACCCTGTTCAACTCTTGCTGTAGTATCGATTTCTTTCTATAAACTCATCTCCTTACCCTCTTTTTCTAAGCTTTCAAACCCCCTGATAAACCACAAAGATAGGAAGTTGCAAGACGATCAGCCTTGCCCGACAAGGTTAAACCTTGCCCGACCCTCTTTGTTTTTGTCTTTTTATGCATTAGCCTAGCAATATGTTGTATACTACAAGTTGTATTCAAGTTATTTCTAGTGATATGGCTATTAAAAGACTCTCTCAGCGCTTGAATCCGATTTGAATATGTCTTCATAGTTCAAGTCAGATCTAGGTTCTAAGCCCTCGGGCATGTAAGATTTGATCACTTAAAAGTCCTTGACCTCAAGGCATAAAAAAGAACCTTATGTGGACTTAACCCATCCACGACAAGCTTTGATAAACAAGAAGTCCGAAGTTACTTGAGGCGCAAGTAATCGACATATCACTTAGTTTTATTTCTATTATATTATGATGACCATAGAACGTTTGAGTACGGAATGATTTCTGATGGGAAGCCTCAAGGCCTATCTAAGGCCCTACAAAGGCACTTATTTGGATTCATTCCGTTCCTCGGGCTAGAACGTTGAGTATAGAATGAATTCTGATGGGAAGCCTCAAGGCCTACATCTAAGGCCCTACAAAGGCACCTATTTGGATTCATTCTGCTCCTCGGGCTATAACGTGTGAGTATAGAGTTAATTCTGATAGGAAGCCTCAAGGCCTACATCTAAGGCTCTATAAAGGCACCTATTTGGATTCATTCTGTTCCTCGGGCTCAGGTAATCAGAAGTATAATGATTATAAAACTCATATAACCAAGAACACGAACCTTATATATTCGAGTACTATGTTAGTTATTAACGGGAAGCCTCAAGGCCTACATCTAAGGCCCTACAAAGGCACCTGTTATAACTAATATAACCTCTCGGATATATATATAATCAGAACTCGACATCCGTTTTACATCTGCCATGCTGAAGATGGCAGTGGCACGCCTGAGCACTTAAAAGTTAATCTTGATTGTGAGCCTCAAGGCCTACACCTAAGGCCCCACAAAGGCACCTTTCAAAGTTAACTATGTCCTTCTCTTTCAGCCTTGCCCGACAAGCCTTGCCCGACAGGCTTTGCCCGACAAGTCCGCCCGAGGAAGCAGAAGCCCGACAGAAAGCACCAACCGACGCCGACCTCTCGGGGAGCTGTGTGCTCGTCGGCCGGGAAACATCCTCAACGATAATTCCCGCCACGAACACCCCCAATTCAAACTTTTGTTTCGCCCTTCTCAATTTGAGAAAAAAATGAAAAACCTTGTGAGCCATCATAATGTTATCTTGGACCTGTCGACTAGCCACAAAAGCATTTTCCATAGGGGAAATCAATTCGGGTAACAGAGGTTTGAGACAGTTAGCAAGGACTTTGGATAAAACCTTATAAGAGAAATTACAAGGGTTAATGGGCCTGAACTGAGCAACACTTTCCGGGTTCAGGACCTTCGGTATCCTCTTAAGGTAGGCTTCACCATTTATATAATCCCTCGCATTACTTTAACCTCCTCAAAAATTAAATCCCAGTAGTTTTGGTACCGTATGGCCCCGGAGCCTTTGGCTACCCATCTGGAAGACAAAATCATCCACCTCCTTGTCATTTATTGGGCAAATGAGACAAGAGTTCATCTCTCGAGTTACCTTTTGTGTGATATTGTCCATGATATTGACCTAGTCTCTTGGTACCTCTAAAGTGAATAAAGCTTTATAATGATTTTTCATAGTGCTTCTTATTCGTTTTGGGTTGTTAATCCAAATGCCACTATTGTCTTTGATCTTGGAAACCTTGTTGTGTCGTCCACATTGAATTATAGATTGGTAAAAGAAGGCAATATTAGCATCCCCATCATGTAACCATTTCCTTTTGGACCGATGTTTCTAATATATCTCATCCTGCTCCTATGATATATCGATATGCACATACAAGGAATCGATTCGTTCAATATTTTCTTCACAATTCCTTTGGAGATCACCCAGGTGTTATGAAATCTCCTCAATGTTAATTCTTCTATGTCTAAATTTCCTCTTGCCTCATTCCTTCAACCAATTGCGACACAAGTTCAACTTTTTCTGCCATTTAGCCAAACATCCACCATCACACTCCTTATCTCAACACTTCTTGATAATGTCCATACATTCCACCTTCTTAGTCCAAAAGGATTCAAACCTGAATAGACATTTTCCTTTGATAGCCCAAGGTTCACTGTTGACAAGAATTGGGCAATGATCAGAACCAAAAGCTGGACCATGTGTGACAATGATGTTCGACCAACATTTTTGCCACAAAACATTGATCAGGCCACGATCAAGTCGCTTCTCCACTAGTTGGCCATTCCTTATTCCCCACCAAGTAAACTTGGAACCATTAAACCCCAAATCCATCAACTCAGTCCCATTTATAAATTTCTATAGGAAGCAGTGACGGTTTAGCATCACTTCTCCTCCCCTGAATTTTTCATGATTCCAAAAGAACTCGTTAAAATCCCAACTACAGAACCAGGGCATGCCACATGTTCTGAGAGTACTTTCCATCCATTTCCAGAAGTCTTCATTTCAGCTGATAGAGGGTGCCGTAAGCCTATGTTGCTCTAAACCATCATCGGGATCCTTGCTCACATATGTGAAAATCAATAACAGACTTTGAAGAAAAGAAAAAAACTTCCAAAGAGCTATTCCACTAGAGACTAAGTCCCCTCGCAGTTCCCACCAGGGGTACATCAAAACCTTTACTATAACCCATCTTCCGATGAACTCCCTTTGTTCTATGGTTTTTCATTTTAGTTTCAGAAAGAAAAATCATAGAGGGCTTATGTTTCTTATGAGCCCATGTAAGGCTCGAACCACTGTGTCCAACCCAATACCGCATCAATTCCAAAAAAGGTGAATTTTCACGATTTGGTAGCTGTTTGAGGCCAGACGCCACTGCCTAGAAATGAACATCCAATTTCCTTGCTTGCATTTCCTTTTGCTCTACATTCGCTATTTCATCAAGATAATCCCAAAGTTCGTGTTGGGTGATAGGGACCTCCTGCAGGTTCTCCTCTGAGAATATAATCTGTTCACCTTGCAAGCATTTCTCCCTTAAGCTTTGCCTTTGGAATCTTTCCTTTTCCCCACTGCCCCGTGTTGAGCTACCTTATCCCTTTTTAACGTTTTTCTGAGAAGATTAAGACACATTACCTACAAACACATGATGGGTTAAGGGGTGTTAGTCTCACCCAAAATCCATTGAAGAGTGTCATCATCATGATTCCTCCTTCTGTTCACATCAAGGAACCTTCCTGTTGCATTGCTCCTTGTAATGTCAACGTGACTGGACTGTTAAGTCCCACTAATTGCACACCCAGACTTCCACCTTTCCCCAAGCGTCTACTCCCCTCGCCTTTGCAGACCAGCCATTCCGACCTCCTTACTGGCCTTGCAGGTATTCCCTCCCTCGGGGGATCACAACCGGCCTATGAGCGTTATACATATCACAAACTGCTAGAATTCTTGTCCATTCCCCATATCCAGTCGCACCTCCTCTTTTAGGCCAAATAGGCAATCTGAGTTCACATGTACAATCATACCGCAATAGTAGCAAAAATCTTGCAACCTCTCGTAACAAAACTCGATCCAAGATTCTTTGTTGTCCGACCTTGGGGGAGGGTGAGAGGGTGGGGGAGCACAGGTGTGGGGGAGGGTGAAAGTACATGCTTGGAACACAAGGTTTGGATGAAATTGAAGATTTGAAGATTTGAGGATTCCTAGTACAAGAAGGATTCCTAGTCCGAGGAAGAGTCCTAATTGAAGAAGGATTCCTAATCAACGAGGGATTCCTAGTTGAAGATGGATTCCGAGAAGAACGAAGATTCCTACTCAAACGAGGTTTCCTACTTGAAGTAGGAAAGCTAAGCCTAAAAGTTTCTATTTTGGGTTGATCTTTCCTAAACTTAAATGGCCTTGCATTTTAGCAACATTAGAAGGTTCCTAAGCGTTGAAAGACACGAAGAGTGGTTCTAGAACATTTTCTCATCCTTGCCGTGGGTTGGGCTTATTTCTTCTTGGTTTTGGGCTTTCTAAAAGCCCTATCTACAAACCCTAACCCTAGCCATTAAGCAGCCGCACCCTAGGCCTTTTTCCCATGCAAAAATCTGATTGTTTAACCTAATTCCTTGTGGATTTTCAACCCTAGCCGCACCTAAACCCTAGCCCATTGTCTAACCTGATTTCTTTAGGGTTTGTGGTGCCTATATATATGTGTTTTTACATCCTTTGGCCGACGACGACCTCCCATATTCATTCTACACGCCAAAACCCTAGTTCTAGTTCTTGCCGCAGCTTTCCCTCACCATACATCCATATTTCTGACTTTTACAACCATAGCCGCACCTTCCCACCACCATAACCACCTTGTGCCGTCACCATTGAAGGAGAGGAGGAGTAGTGCCGTGCAATCCAAAGGAAGGAAGAAACCTTGCACATGCAATCTGCAACTATTGGAGTGTTTGGAGTTCTTTCTTCTCTTGTTTCTGTTTTCATGTTTAATTTAACTTGCTGTTCAATTATGTTAAACATGTGGAACTAATTTCGTTTTAGTTAGAGGCGAATTTGAAGCCATGGACATATGTTGGTTATGATTTGATTTACTCCAGTTATGAATTCATGAACTTTAGATGTGGTTTACTTTTCTGTTTTGATTAAGAACTTGTTTATGTATGTGGGTTGAGGGTCGACACTTAATTTGCATGCCTAAACTTGATGCTAGGATATAAGGGAATTTCACCTAATCGTTATGAACTTATATTCATGAGTAGTAAAAGATCGCTAGTCACTATTGTGTTTAAGTAAACCCTAGGCTGGATTAACATGCGTATTCCATAGTTATGAATGCCTAGTCGATGTTTATGATTTCCGTTGAACTTAATGATCTTTGTTGAATGTCTCTATCATGCGTATTCCATAGTTAGGGACTTTGATGAGGAATAATTTGGTTGTAATGCGTATCCCATTCAATCCAATGAATTTAGGGAAATCTGAAAGTTAATTTAAGCGAACCTAATTAACTTGGAGCATTGTCATTCATTGTTTGTTGAAGTCATAACTGGGAATCAAATTATATGCATATGTTCATGTGTGGATAAGGAACCCTCTAACTAAGTTTCTCATCATTCTATTTCATCACAATCTGTTTTGTTTGAAGTTTGTTTACAAGTCTTTGTTTTACTTTCAATTTCGTAAAAATCAATCCCCTATTTATTTTAAAGTGTTAGATTAGTTAGAAATTAATTTAGTTTGTGTTTTTAAGTGTCTTGAGGCAAGTTATAGTCCAATTTCGTCCAAATTAGTGTTAGGTGCTCAAAACTGCCCAGAAAGTGTTTTTAAGGCAGTTTGAGTGTTTTGAGTGTTGTTTGAGTCTTTTGGTTTGTTTTAGTGTTTTAGAGTGTAGTTTTGCATTTTTTAAGTCTAGTTTAGTGTTCTACATTATGTTTTTACGTTTTGAGTCAGTTTCACATTGATTAGCATCCCTAGTTAATCCCCGGTTCAGAACGATCCCTATTTGCTCATATACTACAATTGTCATCCATAGGGTATAATTTGTGTGTCAAGAAAATTTTCACATCAACTCAATACCATGCAAATGACAATGCAGACACTAGAGAGAGAATTCAGTAGGAAAAGTACCGCATCGGAATATGTGGCTTTTGGCTTTGAACCTTCCGTAGTGAATTACTATCAGATTTACTTGGCTAATCAGTGAACGCGATGTCTTGAACTGTTCAGCCGTTTGTGTAAACCAAGACAATAGTAATCACACAATACCCTTCCAGACTCCCCGTGGTTGCTCAGTTGTGTTCATTTTAGCCCTGAACAATTCTTGGTTTCTCATGAGTGCTTTTAGAAAACTAAGCCCTTCAAAAAATTCTCGCAAGAACGGCCCCATTCCTCACTCAAGATAGGTGACTTCCCAATAAGAGTATCCTGCAATACCCCACTTGTTATTTCCAAGTATAGGATCATTAAAAGCAAAGCTTATCCTAAATACACTGCAGATAACACTATTTCATCATAGGACATGGGTATGAGATTATCTCCGCAGTGCTCCCATTGAATCATCCACAATTTGGTTGTCCCTTTGAACCTAGATCTTGGGATCTCCAGTCACCTAGGTTGGGTTGCCATTATGGTGATTCTTAAAGACATAGGCTTTTAATCCATTCCCCTCGATGATACGACTTACTCTCTAGTCAAACCTTTAATTAATTGGTACCACTAGCTTGACTACTCATTATATGGCCATCACAAACTTTATACCCATGCATGGAAATTATTTCCTTTGAGAGTAGTTGTTTTCCAATGTTAAGTCTTTCAAAACATATGTTAGAACAAAGTAATTTGCTAATACTCGGGTACATTCCCCCACATTTAAGGTATTTGCTAGAAGATCTCCAACCTTTCAATACCTTAAAATTACCACAATAAGAAATGACATTTTTATTGTCTCATTCAATTAGCAAATTATATTTCCATTCTTCTTTTAAGTAAATCTCATACCTCAAAAATAGATTAGCTACCCCCACAATTCTTCGATAATTGTGGTTACTTTTCACATTAACATCAAATCGATCACGTTTCTACTTTAAGAAGTAAGGAGCAACTAAGATAGACTTTATCTATCTTTTCTTTTAGGCTTTCAAGGCTCACAAGTCCTTTCTATGAGAAGCACTTCTCTTGAACATTCAACAAGGTATCTAGACCTTTTGTTTCTTGAAATTAAACAAGAACCACACTCATAAAATTAATCACAACATTATTATAATAATGGTTAAGACTACAATTAAAGATGTGTCCACTACGAAAGCTAATTCCAAAAGGCACCAGTCTGAAACTGTACCCCATTTCAGAAAGAAATGTCTTCTATCTGAAGATTTCGTTAGTATATACACACACATATTTTCACGAACAGTTATGAGTCTGATGCACCACCGTTTACATCTTTAGCATAAAGATGATATTGAAAACCATTTACAGTTTGGACAGTAACTTCCATATAGTGGCTTTTCACACATGCAACAAAACAAACAGATGCCACTCATACGACACCATTTTGGTTAGTCGGAAAATGATCAAATTCATAACCACACCATTTCTGTAATAACGCAATGGTTACTGTCTAGCAAAAGACCCATAAGTCATCATGACCTTCGAAAGTTTTGGAAAGATGGCATCTCTTTCCTTCATGCATTTGTTCGGATTTGAAACAGTTATATCCATTTCCCTTTAAGCTTGGGCAGAAGGATGCAATTTCCAGCCTTCGACATCCTTTCACTTGTACCACTTCGTCAAAATTTGAAAAGCCAATCAGTAACCAATCTGGGCAAACATTCTGATTATGTTTAAATAAACAATATGCCTGATGAGATACGGTTTGAATGGTCAAACCATTCCACCACTTTTGTTTTATTCCAGAAACCAACTTGTATTCAAAAGGTTTAACATGAAAATTACAATAAACTATTACAAGTACATTCCTTTAAGCCTGAACTGTACCGAGAATATAAACATAGCCAAATTAATCCAGAAAGAGGACTAGCATATATAAGAAACTGTGTGCACATTATGTGATAATGTAAAATGGACAGATGATATAATATTTGAAATTGGCTTGTCAAACAAAGAGAACTAAATAATTAATTTGTCAGCATGCACCGAGATTAATATCATAATTATGAATATTGATTCATATATAAAATGCAAATACCAATCAGTACTATGATAAGAATACAATTCATTAAACAAGCAAATGCACCGCTTCACAATATATATGTCTTCGAATGGTCAATTAATATGTGATATATAGGCAGCACTATTGTAATCAATATGCATAACAATATTGGACGCAAGGAAGAACATTAAAAATTCTGTCTCGCCAACATATAGCAAATAAACCAATAAACATATTGTTTCTACATGTTTTCATTCAACCATAAATATAGCAAATAAACCATAAACTTGTCTTAAGATTGTTGGAAAATTAGGGTCTAATTGCTATATTAAATCACATAAAAATTTAAGAAATAATTCATGCAATTATATATCAAAATTAATGCATGCACATGAGTAACCAATGCTAAATGAACATGACATAATGGATTAGAAAAACTTAGAAAATACGGTCGAGGCAAGTGTTGGACACTTTGTCCTTAAGACAAGTTTACGCCCCACTACGATGCTCATGGTTGATCGGCGCATGTCTCCCAAGATACAACGATCACGTCCTTGTAATAGTAGCACTCCAAATCACAAGGCTCCATGAACCACGATTGTGTTGAAAACTCTCTCATATGGACTTAATGAGACTCTCTAATATTTAATGCACTCTATGTATGATTATGTAAACAATGAAAAGTTATCTTGTGATTATAGGGGGCTTCCTTATTTATAAAATGTGATAGACCTCTTTGGAAAGCATGTGACTATTCATGAAGAGTCAAAAGTTGCAACTCTTCATTTGAGTAGACACATCTTTCTACCAAAAGGCTCTACTTCTAATTTCCATTCAATTAATAAATTTAATATAATAATATTATTATTAAATTTTCCAACAAATGTCCCATGACAACCTCTAAATGGAAGAATATCTCCACCGAGGTAAAGGAGGCGATAAAGGCAGCGCTCATGGTAAATGTGTTTTGTTTTAAAAATTTTATTATTTTTAATAATTTTACTTATTCGAGATAATTACTTATTTAATTAGTGTACTTTTATAATAAATGAAATTTGTATTTTGTCTACTTCTAAACAACTTTGAGATCCATCTGGAAGTGCCGGATATGTCTGACAACATAACTCGGCTGTGGAATCAGCGTTTCAAGGAGTGGAAGTACAAGTTGCGCATGCACTACAAGACTTTAGAAACTCATGAAGAAGCTCTGAACAATTCACCCCATGGTTTTGAGCATAGGATGAATGAGTAGCTGGCTCTGCGGTTATTTTCAGAATTGATGATTTCTAATAATTTCTAGAGATTGACACCTTCCAGAGTCCCGAGATTAAATTTATTTTTTTCATTTTAATATAATTGTACAAACATTTTAGTTTTAATAATAAAATGAAATTTTTTTGTATTCTGGTATCTTGTGGGATTAATACAATAAAAATTATTTAATTAAAATTAAACATAATTTAATATAGTTTATAGTATTTTTGTATTTAAAAAGGTTTGCGATGATGTATGTGGTCAGGCAAGCCTTTTACATTTTTAAATTTATTTTTGTTTACAAATCTTACTTGACGAAATTTTGGTTGGGTTAAATATATTATATTTATTATTTTTTTAGTAAATTAAAACTTTGCTAGATGAAATATTTTAGTCGCACATGTAAGGTTCGTCAAGCAAAGTTGGACAATGCAATTTTGCTCGACGAAAGGATTGTCGGAACATCTGTTGGGCAAAGTACTATTAGCTGACGGCTTCTATTTTCGTCGGCAAAATTTCGCGCAACGAAGGTTGCCTAACGAATTTTTAATGAACAAAACCTAAGGCAACGAAATGTCAGTTTGCACAACTAAATTTATTTGCCTAAACATTGTTTTCTTTGTAGTGTGGGTACCTGTTGCTCCAATATAGACTCCGTTGATCAAGGACGGAGCCAATAATTACTATTAGTGGGGTGACTTAAAGCTAAAACAATCAACAAAACAATAAAACACAATATCTAGAATATTTGTTCAATTATTTACCAAACAGTACATTTACAATTGTACTGAGGCATTTTCATGTTGTATAAGGTGATGCAATGAACCCATATCCTAACTCCTAAGCATTATCCATATTAGATATATTAAATGGTAGAAACAATAGATATATGATAGTTAAGACAGGTTACTTTTTTTTCATAAACTTGAGTTCGTTCTAATTGTATAGAAAGTTGTAAATTATAAGAGTTAAAGAGCAATTATATTAGAATTGATCGATAATTGACCCTTTCAAGATTTTCTTCGAAGTGCATTTAGTAAGGACGGATGCCTCAAGTAAGGCTTGCATGGTTCCATCCATTGTTGATCATGCATCATCATGTATGGTTGTTGTTGTTGCTGCTCTTGGATACAAGAGTTTTCGGGCCACGTCTGCATTGCTATTGTTGTTGAGTCTTTTGGCCAATATCCTTACTATTGTCGTTGTCATCATTATGTAAGTCAAGCACACTACTATCTTCACACGCTCATATTTTCATCATCATTATAGTCGTCATCATAATGTAAGTCAAGTTATCATTTTCGTCGTCTACATCATGATTTAAGTCGAACGTGCTACTTTAATCATCATCGTCGTCGTCGTCGTCATCATCATCATGATGTAAGTCAAGGTTCTAATAAAATGTAGCGAACCAAATCTTTTTAGATAGTAGACAATATTGATGTCTTTCTACAAATGTTTCCGGCGAGGCTTCAATTCATGAAAATGTCACATAATAGGCTCATTATCAATAAAAGCAAAACCATATCTCTCAATGTAAACAATCAAGCTATCACTCAATCATTGATCTCCCATTTTGTTACGCAGTGGTGTTTTGACAATATTCATAGCGGAGAACGCTTCTTTACTGAAGCGGTTGCAACCGGTAATATAAAGACCAATATAAGAAACTTATACACTAACTTGTAGTTAATTTGTAGTTTCCACACATCTCGGTCTTCACCAATTCCTTTGAAAGATCTTCCTTCAATGATGGAAACTCACTATGCATCTTTATATCATGAATATAATTGTTAAGTTGAATTGGAAGATTCATGAGGTCCACACAATCAAAATCTGGAGGATAAAATTGGCCGAAATGAACTATTCTTTGTTCCGCAAAAAAATCAAAATCATTCACAAGACTCAAACATGCCATATAAAGAATCAACTTGGTGCTTACCTCATTGAAGTGATCACTCATTTCTTTTAATTGTATATCAAAGACTTGAAAATAAAAGTCCACAGGACAGTAATGGAAGTTTGTGAGTCTTGAAGCTTTATGCTTTGATATTATGATACGAAATGTAAATCCTCCCTGTGAGGAACAATATTTTCCTCACAACACTTTCGTGCATCATGAAACAAGTTCTCAAAGTCATCATTCCCAAAAATTGTAGTATTTGCTTGCATACTTCCACTAACGTCACCGTATTCAAAATATCTTGATTTCTCTTTTGTAATGCTTATGATAACTCATTTGTAATTTCCAATATAAGTCTCATAAAAAAAGGTGAAACACAAAATCAAAAGTTTGTATTTTTTTTAATAACCTATTTGTTTCACTTAGATTATCTTGGTTGCAATCACCTTTAATCCACCTACACTACGGGTTGAAACATAACAATAATACTAATTACAGTACCATAATGTGAGTTCCAACGTATACCACAAGGACGTATAAGACTATTATCTTAATCATTTCCCTGTTTCAAGAGCACCAATATCAAGAGTCTTTTTAATTCACTACAACAGTTTGGGTCTTTTATGACTTGAAATATACAACGTACAGTACTGGCATGCCTTAAATGATATTATTCACGACATTCGTAAAGTTCATGTTGTAATACTTGCACATAATGTAGCATTCACGGCATCACTTTTGTGCAAGTCATTAAATAAAAATATTTATGGCTTAAGGGTTGTGTGTCATATTTGACAATTTATACGACGCACTTTCCTTCTCTTTTAAGGCATCGTGTTATGTCGTAAAGTGAATTTTCTATATATTTGAGTCCCTACCTTTTATGGCACGAATTACACATCGTAAGTAATGGCTTCTAGCTTCGCGCCTAAACTTTCCCACTCCACACCTAACATTTTTCTCAAACTTCTCCCTCTTCCATATATATATGTATTTTTTTTTAAATCTTTCATATTTACAAAGAGATGTGTGCAGGCATCAGCAATTGCAACATTCTTCTACAAACCCCCCATAAAAGATAAAAAAATCGGCACTAAATGAAAATTCAAAATGACAGTAAAGCCGGCCTTTTTCCATTTCCTTCTCAAACCTTCCTTGCCTCTTCCATCTCGCAGACCCAACGAGAATGACACAAACGGTCTCGCCTCCGTCATCTTACTCCTCATTTCTCTGTCTCTAGAATCGATCAATCTATTCGAAAAGGATCGACAG
This sequence comes from Malus fusca, assembly GCA_035220775.1. Taxonomy (NCBI): domain Eukaryota; kingdom Viridiplantae; phylum Streptophyta; class Magnoliopsida; order Rosales; family Rosaceae; genus Malus; species Malus fusca. Next base: position 20,728,561 of record CM069072.1, read on the forward strand.
TTCTGAAATGGAGTTTAAAGGGGTAGGGGTTATGCATGTGCGGTCATGCTTGATGATCGTGGAAGCCATCGATTATGCTTCTATGACATAGCCTCGACTCTGCTTCCATCTCCATTTTCTCTCCTCGCTTTCTCTCTCAGAAATCACCAATGCCAGCACTGTGTTGCTCAAAAACCACCAAGCCGTTAGAAATCTCTTTGATTCTCTCTCTCAGAAACTACGAAGCACATCGACCTCTTGCTGAAAAACCGTGAATTTGGTCCCAATTCGAAGGAAAATTTAAGCCCAGAAAAGCCTTGGTTTCCTGGTGAGTTTTCAGGCCGATTTGGGGTAGTTAATTTTGTGATCTGCAGTTTATTTTGGGAAATTGATTGATGGGTTGCATTTCATATTATGATTTATAGAATATTAACAGTTTTTTTTTTTTTTTTTTCATTTTAGGGTTTTTTTTACTGTTTTGTTTTTGGGTTTTGTCTACTTTTTGTGGTCTGCTTTATAGATTGTTCTCTTTGGAAGCTTCTTTCCATCCTTGAGCTTCTTCTTGCCTTGCTCATTAAGCATTGGAGGAGAATAAAAACACAAGTGTGTGTGTGTTTTGTTAACGTAAGAGAGATTTTTGTTGGCCTTTCGGATTTCGGCATGGAAAAGTTCACTTATTTGTCTAATTAGATTGCGCATGCCTTCGATTCTTTATTTAATTGTTCTGTTTGCGTTCGGGTGTGATGATCTAAATTTTATATGTTTGGAATTATTCACTTAACACCAATTTGTTACATTCAGGTCTCCACCCCACATTTCACAAGTTCAAATTCCATAGAAGTTGGTTCTGCAGATTGTGTCTGCAATTAGATCAGAGATCAACCGCTTTTTTGTTATCAAGGAAGAAAATGCCGATAATATCGGCGAAATATCGCTGATATTATCGGTTTTTCGCGCAATGGATATTTAAATAGGTATCCGAATGGTTTTCGGCAAAATATCGCGATATTTTTTTAACGGTGCAATCGGAGAAGAACGCCGGAGATGGTGTGCCTATTCCCGAGCCGATTTCGTCCCAAAAACCTTGCAAAAACACGATTTTGAACTTAAATTTCACATATAAGGTTCAAATTTCACGCATGCAAGAGGTAATCAACATATGTGATGTTGGTCAGAGTGCTGAATTTCAATGGAATCTCACCTGAAAACTTGTTATCTTCGAGTCGAAGACAAACCAGAGAGTCACGAACATTTTGACAGAGAAGTGGAGAGATCGCCGGAGAAATTGTTCGAAATCTGTCAACAACCTCCTTGCTCAGCGGCGCACCGCCACAGACGAGAAGCCGAAGCGAGCTGAGATCGTACTTCTGAGCCAACTCCGACTTCGCCAGAGCCACGATCAACGGCGGCGACACCGGCATTTACGATATTTTGTGCCTCTCCGATGTTGCTGAGCTCAGGCGGAATTGACCCAGAAAGCTGGTTTCTGAAAAGGAAGAGGGATTCGAGATTGTCAGACTGAGGAGCAGAAGGATCGAGAGAGTGGGAGAAGGATCGAGTGACCTTGGGTCTCTGTGCGTGTGTGTGGGAGAAGGATCGAGATAGTGGGATATCTGTGTGTGTGTGGGAGAATGGAGAAGGGGGAGAAGAGAGCTCAGAGAAGAAGAGAGAATGATCGAGAATTCGATATTCGATTCGAGAGAGAGAGATGTATGCATGTGAGATCTGTGTGCGTGTGTTGTGTGCGTGTGTGATGGCATGTCTGTGTGTGTGTGTGGTTGGGTCATCTCATCTGACTCACCTGACTGATTTTACAATCACTTTTTACAATTTCAGACAATGGACAACAAATAATAGAGCTTTAATAATGAAACCGTGTGCCACTGTGAGTCTGTGATATTCTTTCACATGCAAAACCATGTGCCACTGTCTGTTATATACTTATATTCTTTCACCTTATCAGAGGTGGAGTATCAGAGGCATTCAGAGCATTTTCGTTTCTTCTTCTTCCCTTACCATTTTCAAAGCCATTCCAGATCCATTCCAAGCTTGAACACAAAGGGTTCCATATTTAAGGTAAGTTTTCAAACTTATATTTATATTATTGTAATTTATACAACAACAAATAAATTTGTATGGACTCGTATGTTAATTTTTTTAAGTAATTAATACTTGCATGTTAATTTTTGTAAGTAATTAAGTAATGTTAACAATTACATGTTAATTTTTTTAAGTAATTAAGTAATGTTGTATAATTATTCCCTAGGATAATTTTATTATGTTTAATGTTATTTATTATTTTATTTCCCTTACCATTTTCAAAGCCATTCCAAAGCTTGAACACAAAGGGTTCCATATTTAAGGTAAGTTTACAAACTTATATTTATATTATTGTAATTTATACAACAACAAATAAATTTGTGTGGACTCGTATGTTAATTTTTTTAAGTAATTAATACTTGCATGTTAATTTTTGTAAGTAATTAAGTAATGTTAACAATTACATGTTAATTTTTTAAGTAATTAAGTAATGTTGTATAATTATTCCCTAGGATAATTTTAATATGTTTAATGTTATTTATTATTTTATTAATATTAGGTTTTATTATCAAATTGGATTATTATTCATTAATATTAGGTTTTTTTATTATCAAATTGGATTATTATTCATTAAATTAGATTATTATCAAATTGGATTATTATTCATTAAATTGGATTATTCATTAAATTGGCTTATTATCAAATTGGACTATTCATTAAATTGGATTATTATCAAATTGGATTATTATTCATCACTATGTTTTATATTAGGATTATTTTTTTATCAAATTGGATTATTATTCATTAATATTAGGTTTTTTTTATTATCAAATTGGATTATTATTAAATTGGATTATTATCAAATTGGATTATTATTCATCACTATGTTTTATATTAGGATTATTTTTTTATCAAATTGGATTATTATTCATTAATATTAGGTTTTTTTTATTATCAAATTGGATTATTCATTAAATTGGATTATTATTAAATTGGATTATTATTAAATTGGATTATTATCAAATTGGATTATTATTCATCACTATGTTTTATATTAGGATTATTTTTTATCAAATTGGATTATTATTCATTAATATTAGGTTTTTTTTATTATCAAATTGGATTATTCATTAAATTGGATTATTATTAAATTGGATTATTATTAAATTGGATTATTATCAAATTGGATTATTATTCATCACTATGTTTTATATTAGGATTATTTTTTTATCAAATTGGATTATTATTCATTAATATTAGGTTTTATTATTCCATATTATTTTTTTAATTACTTAAATTTTTACAATCATTTTCTTTACTTCGTATTTAATTCTTCTGTAGAATAACTTTATTATTTAGGTTCTCTTATATAACCGTCATCACTAGTGACGATTGGGCCAACCACAATTTGAGCTGCTCAAATGCAGGTCGTATAGTGGAAAGTATAGTGCTTGATCATGCTTTTTGGACTCAATCAGAACATGTGTGCCAAGTGTTTGAACCTCTTTACAAAGTTTTACGGATCGTTGACACAGAAGTGTATCCTACTATGGGGGCAGTATATGAGTTAATGCGTGTAGTGAAGGATGAATTGGAAAGAAAACATGGTGCAAGGTGGGTCATAAAGATAATTGAAGACCAATGGTATAAAACATTATACCACGATTTGCATGCAGCAGGTATAAATTATGTCATAATTTGCAATTCATTTCTTTAGTTGCATAAGTATTATTTCTCTTATTAGAGTATGTGTTTCTTTGAACAGCATATTATTTGAATCCCCGATACCAATACAGACCCGGTGTTGGAGATGATGGTAACCTTATACGTGCTGTACATAATGTATACTCTAAATTAGACCCTGCATCACCAGCAGTTGGCCAATTTGGAAATGAGGTACACAATTACTTAAATTATAATAATTACTTTGTTGGATTAAACTAACACGATTTATTGAATTCAGCTAACATGGTTTAAAGATGCAAGAAGAACTTTTGGAGAACCAACATCAGTTGCTGCTCGAACAAATATGTCTCCTAGTGAGTATAAACATATTTCACTATAAGTTTATAATAGAATTTGTTGGAGTTATTAGGCTTATCAACATTGTTTTTCATTGTAGCTGAATGGTGGATCATGTATGGGACCGATGCACCAACTGTGAGAAAGTTAGCAATCAAAGTATTATCACAAACAGCTTCCTCATCTGCTTGTGAAAGAAATTGGAGCACATTTGCACTCATACACACAAAGCAAAGAAATAAGTTGGCTCATAGTAGCTTGGAAAAATTAGTTTATTGCTACTACAACATGAAGCTTCAAATTCGAGATAAGGAAGCAGAAATAGATCATGTCGACCGTGGTGACCCACTAGATGTGTTTGATATTGTTGGTGAAGATGATGATACAGAGGGTAACATACTTTTTCAATGGATTAGACCTCTTCATTTAGATGATGATGATGAAGGCAACCCAGCTCCCAGAGTTGCTGAAGAAGCACGTAATGAAGGGATAAATGTAGAAAGAGTATTAGAGGAGGATGTGGGATCTAGCAACGCTAACTCTTTGGAAGAACTTTTGCGCCCAAGACCAAGAAACACTGGAATTCCACCTTCTTCCAATCCTACACAACCACAACATCGTGCTGATACTAATGATAGCTCTAGTACAAGATCAGGAAACTCACCTACCACCGGAGGTGGGAATGATGAAGGACATAGTGGAGCTGGAGGTAGTGGTGGTGGATATGGAAACTATTATGGACCACCTCCCGGATTTATGAGCCCCTTCACTGGTGAGGCAAACTTCACGCATGCAACACAGGATGATGACCATGGCAGTAGGCAGGCAGGACCAGGAATTGGTGCCATAGGGAAGGACTATACTCGTAGAGAAAAAGGCAAGGGGATTTTGTCAAGTCAAGAAGATGACTCATTATCTAGAACTTCGGACTCTGTTGGAGTGGGAAGTAGTAACTATGGTAATACTCATAACCAACCATTTCCCTACCCTTCATATCCTATTCCTGTTGGGATGGAATCGAGCAACTCAAGGAAACAATCCGAGACTCAATCTTCAAATGATTTTGCTTATGGACAACGTCAACCAATCTCAGATCCATATGGGTGGCATGTTAACAATTACATGCAAAACTATTTTGGGGATTTATCATTTGATAACTACTCTTCACAATACACTCACTCTACACATAGAGATGATGAAGATAGTGAAAATTTTGAACCTCATAGGAACTCTATGTGGTACTAAGTCACTCATGTATCTTACCATGGAATGTATAAAGTGTAAAATATTGTACTAATTCATTATATATAAATGATTATGGTGTGTTTAGACTTCTTTCATTTATTACTACATATTTTCTACACTCACAATGTTTGTCAGCTCGCTATATAATCAACTTGATAATGTTAAATCCATCATGCAATGCATTTCCTTCCAATTTTTTGTGATAAACTAATAGATAATTGACTAAATAAACATCCTGCAAAGTTTCAATAAAAATTTCCAAGTTTTTCTTACAATTTTCCGTGGTTTCCATGTAATTTTTATCGATATCGATATTATCCCGACATTTCCATCGATATTTCCGTGTTTTCGGACTACCGATATTTCCGATATTACCAATATTTTCTTCCTTGTTTGTTATCATGCAGAAGATTGCTTTTGGGAAGGATCTGAAGCAGTTCCTCTCTGTTATTTCCTTATAGCTCTGTCTTTTCTAATTGATGGTGTTCATGTTACACTGCGATTCATTATGATGATTTAATTGTTTCTCGATTTGTAATTCTTTGTAAATAATGTGGCATATTTGAATTGCAATCTGTGTTTGTATAAAAGGGATGGCATATCATGTTGCTGACTTAATTGTTTATGTTTTTCATATTTGCGATGGTGTTATGATCGATTAGGTGATTGCTGACCTGTGACTTTGTTTGGAGCTCAAATTTTGTGAGCATTACATTGGATTGTATTGCACTTGGTTTGATGTTGTTTTGGTCGACAATGCAGGGATAGGAGAAACAAAGAGGATGACACTTATAATTGCCTATCCCCATCAGCCTTCTTCAAATTTGGATCACAAGAAGGGAGCAACATAGGTATTGATCATGGTTTTTTCCTTCTTCATTTAGATATGGTTAATGTAAATAATTGGGCAAAAGAGCCAAACAAACCATTTTCTCTCAAATGGAGGCGATGATGTGGTCGACGGCCACCAGCCCCAACTCAAGAGTTTGGCCTTGTGTATAATCGGATTATAGGATAATTTTATTTTGGTCCATTTCTTTAATCCTTTATGTAAGTGCAGATATTGTGATATTTTGAATGAAGGGTGATGAAGGGTGGTTCACACACTTCCTCCTTTCTTAGAGCAAGTGGAGATGACGGTTTGTATAAAAAGAAAAACTTACCAGGTACTTCAATTTTCTATTTTATTAATTATTGTTTGGTTTTTGAAATGTTGTATTCAGAGAAAGAGAGACTAATTGTCCTTAAGAAACAAGTTTCTTTGTCTACGTTGCGAGAATTTGCAGTTTGCAACTTTCATTGGTTATTATATTTGATTGAGTTAAACTTAGATTTCTGGAATTTGATTTTTTCTTTTGTTTCTCTGTTGTAGAGTTGGCTTCATTTCATTCCAGTAACTCTCTAAATAGGTCCAAGAACTCGCTAAATAGGTAGTCAAGAAGAATTTAGTGTTGCCTTCCTTTTTTGCCTAATGTTTACTCTCTTCTTGGTTGCACTCTCACCGCTTCCTGACGTTGAATTTGTAATATATTAAGACCCAAAAACTAGATAAATGGCTAACTTTGATGTAAATTGATAACAGCAAGCCACTAGGTCAAAAAACAGTGAGTCTTACCTTAGAGTTTTTAGGGATATCATAATTGATAACCATAACCACATTTTGTATGACAATGATTAGGTTTTCTTTTAGTATCACATTTCTTACTTGATATTAAATGTGTATTTCTACATATAGCAGTACAATAGATTTTCTTTTGCTGCATGTGCTTATGTTTATGCAGATAGAGATAGCAATTAGTGTGGTTCAAGCATTAGGAGCAGTATTTCACTCTCAAAGGACTTCGTTTGGAGGTGTTCAAGGAAAAGTGAAGTCTTTCAATACATTTTAACAATATGATCATTTATGAAATTTTGTATTATAGTAAATGTGTAATTTTGTCGATTCTTATATATATATGTATTAATTAAAAATTAAAATTAAAATAAATGTAAATTACTTTATGCAAAATTAGCAGTAATTGTTGATGCTAGTCTATGTACAACGTATGCCATAATTGCTTTCATAGTATTACGACACTCAACAAACGCCGTATCAAATATAAATTACGGCACACATGTATGCTGTAATTGTTTTCGCAGTATTACGACACTTCATTAACGTTGTATCTAATTTCAATTAAGGTGCGCAAGCCATGCCTTAAAGAGTATTTACAACGTGTTTTGCTTAAATTATTCACGACTACTAGAGAACGTCGTATTTGACAAAACATCTTTTATGATAGGGGCTTTTACTGCTTGGGGGCTCACGCTGTGAATAACCGTTTACAGCGCTCTTTGTGCGCCGCAAAAGACCAATTCTGTTGTGGTGATTTTTTGTTGTTTCTCTCTAAATGCATCACGGTGCTTACACGAGGATTCAATAATATTAACCAAACTGCTAGCAGTTATGAAGAAAGTGGCAGCATCCTCATTTTTCATTGCTACGGCTACAAAAGCTTGTTGAAGTTCGTGTGCAAAACAATGAACATAAAATGTTTAAGGATATTTGTTCAAAATATTTGTTTTAAGACCATTTAGCTCACCTCTTATAGTACTACTTCCATCATAGTCTTGTCTTCGTAACTTGGACATACTCAAATTTATTGTAGCAAACAATCTCTCAATGACCTCTTCAAGTTTGATACTAGTTGTAGATGAGATAAATTGAAGACCCAAAAACCTTTCAATTACTTCTCTTTTGTTCATATAACGAATACCACTGTTGTTCTTGAGTTGAAACAATATGTGATTCATCAACCAAAAGAGAAAAAACTGTATCGTCCATACCTTTAATGATTGTATCAATAGTTCCAAAGGCACAAGCTTGTACAAGATTTTTTTGAAATTGGAAGAAATACACTTAAGATTTTTAGGAGCATTCTCAAACGCAACATTCCTAACTTTCTCATCATGATCAACAAGAAATTGCATAAGCTTCATTTAATTACCCTAACCGCTTGACTTCAACGACTCATCATAGGCACGGATAGGAAGACATTGTGGCAGCAATTATCTAGTGCAATCATGTGCGCCACTCAAAAAAAAAATGTGATTAATGCGAGCTTCATCACAAAGGTTTCAATATGTTGCTTTTGTGTCACCAAATCTCTATCTTGTTGTGAAGATTTACTATGAAGACTTTCAACACCTCCCTCATGAAGATTTACTAAGACATCAACCATCTCAGTGATGACATCCCTACCAGCATTTCCCAATTTATCAAAATCACATTTGAAAAGATAGTAATAAACGACATCATTTGTTATACTTTATTTCAACCACCCAAAATTATCAAACCAACGGGTGATAGATCATCAATTGTCCTTCCCTATAACTTTTCTTGGCATTTTTTATGGGTTTTAAGTTGACAATGATCCTTTTGTAGATAGTGTCTGTGAATTTTTTCGCGATAATTAGACTCATAATCGATCATTCAAGGTTTAAGTCTAGGATTTGCATAAAGATTAACCAATATTTCATCTAATTCAGTTACATCACTTTGTTGTTAAATACTCGGAATATTCGAAGGAGGACTACCAGGAATATTCTAAGAAGGAATACCTGAAATATTTGAAGGAGGATTTAAGCATTGTTTCTTAAAGTATCGTTCCATTATGTAACTGTATAATGAAAAAATGTCTTAGACTTTTAATCCTAGAGACTACTATGACTAATAACTAAGTAAAACAACAATTCAATTGATCAATAATAAATAATCATATAAAAAAATAAGGAAAACTAATAAAAATGGCTTGAAAAACTTTGAGTTTTAACGATAATGACAAAATAAAGGGTAAAATGAATAGTACCATGACTTTTTAGTATAAAAATGTGGTTTTTCTTTAAAGTGAACAGTACCAGAAGCTTTTCGTTAAAGTTTCCTATAAATTATTCAATAATCACCAATTCAATTAAATCAACAATCAACAATCAACAATTCAATTCATCAATAATCAATAACCTTATTACACTGTAAGTCTATATAATTAAACAAAATTTCATATTACATTATCATAGTGGTTTAATTTAGAAAAATTAGGATTTACCTCAAAATTGGTTGTGCCCGGTGGTGGGGATTGGCGGCTGACGGCGGCGTGGAGGGCGATGGCTCGTGGAGGAGGGCGAAGGCTGCTGGCTGCTGCTTGGATGGAGCTTGGACCAATGGCAGAAGGTTCTGCCTTCTTTTTGTCTGGAGTCTGTCTCCAATTCGATAGTGGATTATAGGAAACGAGTGGTCCCTCTTTCATTATGGGCACAACTATGCCGCTTGCTTATTCTTCTTTTTAGCCATCCTATCAACCCACTTTTTTCTACCTCTAATTTTTCAGTTACCCACCTCGTTTATTATTCCCATAACGATCAACCTCATCATCGTCGTCATGCAAGTCAAGAGCATTGTCATCACTTACACCGACTTCCTCCTCTTTCGGCAGATCGAACGCGACAATTTTTCGGTGGTCGTTGCCACTTTTGCTACTCTTACCAAGAACCATGTTACTGGACTTTTTACTAAGATTTGGAGCTCCCAAATTCTCCGCATTCACTTTCTTTAACTTGTTAATCTCCGCGATAACATAACTAATTAAATGAAAAGATTGTTTAAACTTTAAAGAGCAGATAATAACAACAGAAACTACATTTCCCGTAACCCTACATATTTTTCATTTCCTTGCGATAAACACTTCAAACATATGAGGCAACTCGACCGGGGATCAATTAAACGAGTATCCACTATCCAGTCACTGGTGCCAAAATGTACCTAAACTACTGTTAGACAAGCATTTACTTAAAAAGCTTCTTCCAAACCATTCCTATAAAGGACTCAATGCCTGATGGTGAGCTCAGCATTGAGATGGAGTACGGAATTGATGAAATAGATGCTGTCATCGGCCATGAATGCCGTCCAGGGTATGCCAAGCAAGTTTCGATACCCAACAGCCTTGCCTCCGGTGAAGGTGTAATTTCCTTTGAATTTAGACAAAAACTCCTCTCCGGGCTTTGATCTTGCTGAGAACTCATAGTCAACTGTAAAACTAGCCGATCCCTTCTCTTGCATCCCCAAAAACAGCCCAAAGCAATGAAATGAGCTTTGTTGGTCCATGTTACAATGGGCTGACAAGAAAAATCCCTGCCCACCAAGGAAAAAAGCCTGTGAGTACACCCGGCCTGCTGGGAACAAACATGCACACTCTTCACGCTTTAGGTCCAGGAACACACTACACTGTAGGCGGGGTTCTACAAATTCCACCAGCTTGACTGGCCGGTACTTGTAAGACCGATCCACAAAGCGACGAAAGGCAGCATTGGCATCCGCTGCAGCTAGGGTGCGCTGCCTGTGCGGTGTCTCAGACTTAAAAAACAAAGCCTCCAGCACTATCTTTGTTGCAAGTCCAGGATCAAAGTCACCGCAGGTTAGGACCTTCTTAAGCTTTCGGCAAGACATGTGTGGAAAACGAATGAGCCGACCAAGGCGTTGGCCAAGGACTTTGCGTCGTTCTTCTCGTTTTGGGTAATGGGTCCGAGACCACTTTAGAACAAAATCATAAATACTATCCTCTGACACCACCTGGAGATCATTACTAGACAGTACAGCCTCAATACCGGCCAGGGGCAAGCTCAGCACCTTATCCTGGAACCTGGACATATATTTGACAATTCAAGAATTATACTCTAGAATATGCAATTTACGTTATAAAGATAACATACATAAATCGCTTAACATTGATTTAATCAAGCGAAACGGAAGGAAAATGCTTTCCAAGAATTCAGACCATCTAAGTAAATATCAACATTGGAAAACAGGGAAGAAAAGGTGGTTACAAGTTGAGGAAATAAAAAGCTCCATCAACTTATTTAAAGAAACATTACACAAACAAGAGAGCCTTCACAAAAAGATGGAAACTGACAAGGATCATAATACTTAAAAACTTCAGTAAAAGAAACTAGAGTTCTATAAAAGAAGCTCACTTGGTTATCTCTTTGTAGTGTCCAGCAAGAAACTGCTTTGCTGCATCTGTCAGTGGCTGAACTGCATCTGCCATCAAAATACTAGATGGAAGGTCCAAATATAGCAAAGCAGACTCGCGAGTCATAGGCAACTTAAGTAATGACCTACTGCAATATCTCAAGCAAGATGCCACCTCAAATTTGTCAGCAACCTTGAACACGTCCAACAAAGCAGTAGGTGTCATCGCAGATAAGGTGTTACTATATATGAAATTAAGAACTTCCATAAGGGGCGCTTCCTCTGCAGTTGTATTAAAGAAAGAAAGTGTATTTACTGTTAGAGAAGGCTAAGATATAGCATAACTACAGTTTCCAATTTCCTTATAAAGATGGTCCAATATTTTCAACTAGCTGATAATATAATTCAGGAGAAAATACCAGATTCATGAATTCTTAGAGATACTTGGCATTGCTCTGACTCTCTCATCCCATTTGAAAACAACTAGCCAAGCAAAAAAAGAGCAAGTGAGCACGTGTAGATAGCCACTGATCAAAAGCAGCAATCACCATGACAGGATCCTCACCTTATAGAAAAATGGACTCTTTGCTGCCAAGATTGGAGAACTGACATGTAAGGTTCTAACCTTAACAACCGTATGACAGTCCGGGTTCCAGGTCAAGTCGTCTCCTACAAAATTTTCTAGTAAATTGTCAAAATCCTACTGTAACCAGTTAACAAATGCAACAGCGACCAAGAAATAACACAAGCCACATACGTAATCCAAATGCAATAATTGCGTGCTATTTCACATTGAATAAAGTAGAATTGCATGTCTTCTAAAAAAGATAAATTTGCATGTAAAATCACTAAGCAGTCTAGGAAGCAAACAAACTTTATGTTCTGTATATCTTATAGGAGTGTTTGCTTAGTTTTTAACTTTTTATTAAAGAAAAAAAGGTTCATACAATTATTCCAGTTCAGGTAGATTGGAGAGTATATACTAACAACAGAGACCAAAAGAATGTATTACTCCCACGGTGGAAGGAAACTCACTCACTGCCGCAGCTTCGTCGTCTTGATTTTCAAATACCACATTATCCTCTGTATCTGGCATGTCACAATTTAAGACCTGCTCCACACAGTGCACAGGAATGTCCTCAGCTAAGAGCAAAAGAGCAATTACACCCCAAATCAGTAACATGCATATTCACATTGAATCTAAGAACTAAACTATGCTTTTTCCGATAACTTATAAACTCAAACAATCATGATAGGTGTGCTGAGTGCGCATACGATTAGAAACTCAGAAATGTAAAGGCATACAACAGGGGTAAAAAGGAAAGAAAAAACCTAGAAATAAAAAAGGAATACTTGTTAAACAGAGGCAACTCTAGAAAGCCATTACACCACCAACTTATCATTATATATTAACAAATAAGTTACTGCCAAACCCCTATAATTAGGTAGGACCAATTCCATAACTGGCTTTAGGCATTCAAACCATTACTCCTTTCTTCAGCAAGATCATCCTCTTAACAAAAATTAACTTGTTAAACAATCATGAATCCAACAAAAAACAATCACGAAAAAACAAAGCGGTATAATGTAACAATCTTTAACCAATAAAGCATTACAAAACCCATGCTATTAGACACCAGTCGCACCACCCATCCTAATGGTCGTAAATAATTAAACTGTTACCCCATTCTTCAACACTATCAAACTCTTAACTAAAAGTACATAAACTCTCATTTTCTCCAAATTAACAAAACCACACTTCATGTCGTTCTTCGGAAACTATCGAATACTTCATATTTCGCAAACCCTAAAATCTATCAATCAAAATTAAGCCAATTCCCAATACACCCACCTGAGCACTGTCAAGGCACACACTACCCATCAGCTAGACTCGAAATTTTCGGAAAGAAAACACTAAAGACCAAATGTCTCCTTCAATTTCCAATTTTCTTCACAGATACCAAACAAACCTAACTCCATCCAGACCACCACCAACCAAGCACCGAAAAAATTCAAAATTTGAAGGGCAAAATTAAATACATACCATTGTCTCTCTTAATCTCCGCTCTCCGTCGCTTTCTGTTACGCGCCCAATCGGAGACGGCAGAGCATCCGACGACTTCCAATTTGCCCTCCGGCGAATCGGGTACGATTTCGATCAACATAACCCGATCGGAAAATTTTCTATCGTTAAACGCGAACGCGAAGTCTTGGACCTCGTTGTCGGAGCCGACCGACTCGCCGGCGAGCCCACTCGGCGATGCGTCCGAGTCCGTAATCATCCGAGGACGGGAGAGATCGACGTTCGCTTTCCTCATGATGCACTGCAAAACCCTTCCCCAATGTGTAAACAAGTTGTAATTTTTTCAAAGGCATTTTAGTTTTAAAATGGTTTGATGAGATTTGTATAACTCGTTTTTTAGATTTGAAATTAATAGAATTTGTACTGAATTTGTCTATCATCAATCATTTTGGTCATTTCTTGAAAAATCATCATTAAATAAGAATAGTTTGACCAAAATACACTTAATTTTTGCCAAATCATTTTGGCCATTGTTTATTACGTTGAGGGTATATTTGTTATTTTGATTCTTATTTAACATAATTTTGTATGGAATGATCAAAATGATTAATGTGGACAATCTCAGATCTATTTTTATTGATTTCAAATCTCGGAGACTAAAATGATGTGTTATGCAAACCTCAAATACCATTTTAGTTAAAAAGTCTTTTTTAAATTAAACTAATTTCCAACAAACATAAATAAATAAAAAAAATTTTAAAAAGCACTTTAAAATTCTAAATGTGCACTTACAAAATAAATTTTAATACTACGGTTTAGTGTTAAGTAAGGTTTTGGAGTGACTCAAACAGATCAAATAGGTGCGGTTAGGTTTAGAATAAACACTCAAATGTGTGGCGGCACATACTTACATCGTTGAATTTCTAAAAAAAATACTTGTGCAATTTTTTCCTTGATAAATAAAATGACCTAAAAATACAAAATAAATCTAAATCTTGGGACGTGTTTACGTAACCGTAATCAGAATCAAAACAAAGAGTTGAATTCCGATTTCGAAGTATTGAAGCGTTTACAAACTCTTGGAAAATAAAAGGAGTGGTGGAGCCCACACGGAATAAGTAATCCAACTTCCCAAATTGGAGGAATTGGACTCCTTAGATGGGTGAGGTATTTGGATTCCGAAGGAGTGACGGGATCAGGAATGTATTTTTTCTACCTATTATGACCCTAGAATTATTTCCAAAATTTCAAGTTTGCCACTCAACCCAACAAGCCCACCGCTCCCTGCGCAGCTTACCTTCATACGTTTGCGCCTCACTTTCCAGTTTCCACCTCCCCATGCGACCGTGTTTCACTTCCAAACCCAGCCCAAGAACCCCAGCCACGTCTCCCCCAAACCGGATTCGAAAATCAGCCACCCAAACCCAGAAAATAAACAATTCAAATCCAAATCCAAAACCCACCAATCTGTGGAATCACTAAAAAAACCCAAAAATCATGAAAAACTTCGCAGGTAGAAGAGGTGGTTGCTATGGGGTACGGTGCGTCGGGAAGATCGAGGTGAGGGCTAGGAGAGAAAAGGTATGCAGACTTGCAAAGAGGGGATGAGTGTACTATTCAACTGGGTTTGAATAAGAGCAAATTAAAGTGTTTAATGTTTTAATATTGGTAATACAATAAATTTGTATACAAATTTAATTTTTTGGAATAAGGGCATGAAAAAAAACGAATTAAAATGTTATTTGGGCTTTGTGTTTTTGGGTTTGGTTCTACATATTTTGCTGGCCCAATCTTTCTTTATGTTGTGTTTTGTAGGCCCAATAAGTAGGGCTTGTGGATTTGGGTTTTGTAATTTTATCAATTTCTAACAAATTTTATCTTTTGTAATCACGATATATTTTTCTACTTTTTATCTCGTGTTTTAATTTCAAACCAGATAGTCTAAGAAGAAGAAAAAAAAAAAAAAAAAAAAAAGAGGAGAGGTTTGGATGCCAAATAAAGTCTTGTGTAGTCAAATGCATTACAAAATTAGTACAAAGTCAAACTATGAACATAACAATCAAGTATAAGGTCCAATCCATCATTCCATAGCTTTTATATTTTTCCTAAATCATTACTCCCTAGCAGAAATCAGCCTAAATCACCACCATTTTAGCATAGGAGAGCAATCAACGCATGTCGTTTATGCTAATAAGTGCTATTCCCACCAGCATTCAATTGACCTAGATTTTCTTTCTTCTTTCCACATAATCCACATTCAATTAGTTCTCAAAAGCACTTAACTTGGATTGGATTCTCCTCTGTGAACTGCCACGGTATCGTTGTTGTTCAATCTGACAAAAGTCAAAAAGAAACGTTTGGTGAAAGCTGTTCAAAAAAGTCTTTCCCCTCAGGGACCACTTAAGCATGCTGACTCCCTTTTGCAGAAAACACATAATCATACACCCACAAAAGCACTTTCTCCAAAAGCCAAATTCTAATTAAGAATCCCTTCAAGTAGTACAACTCCTGATAGAAAGAAGGCTAAAACATATTTTCAGCTGCATTGTTTAGAGAATCCGAAAAATGAGCACGAATTCAATGTGCTTTTGCTTCTTCACATTTGTACTTTTTTCATGTGTGCGCTGCTTGAGCAACTCTACTACTGAGTCCTTGGATGTGTTTAGTAGAGATTTGGCCTTCAAGGCGCTTGCAGAGCGCCGGGCTCGCACCGGCTTTCTGTACAAGGCTGTCCTCCCCGCTAACCTATCCGGCATGGAAGTCTCCGTCGTGAGGCTCCTAACCCGGCGGTTGTGGAATAGAGGTGCTACTAATTTCAGCTGCTTCAAAATTCCATCAAGGAGCATCCCAATGCCTCATGTGAAGAGACTGGCTTTTGTGCATCAAAATTTGGGCAACTGGTCATCTTACTACTACCCTCTTCCAGGTTACTCACTAGTCTCTTCTGTTGTTGGTTTTAGGGTTTATGATGCTTCGAATACCAGCTCGAAAAGCACCACAAAGCTCGGCCTCAACACGATGGGGAAACCTATACTGGTTCAGTTTCCGAATCTCACATTGGACAGAAGAACAAGCGCAAGGGCAAAATGTGCATCATTTTCTGCCAATGGGACGGTTTCCCTCAGCGAAATGAGATCACCTGGCGTGTGTTACACCACAGAGCAAGGTCATTTTTTGATTGTTGTTCCGTCCAAGAGAAAAGGAAGCATGAAGCATTTGTGGGTTATAGGGTTCGTGCTTGGATTTCCTCTGATAGTTGTGGCGGGTTATGTTGGGATTGTATTGTTGAAGCGTCTAAGGACAAAGAAGATTGAAACAATGGAGAAACAAGCTGAAGAGGATTTGGTTCTCGAAAACAGATGGGTTTACGGTAGTAAAATGCCTTCTGCTGCATTTACAAGAACAATGCCAGCTCTTGAGAATGGTTATCCATGCCGCGGTTCATCGGATCACTTCATCTGAATGGCATGAAGTATTGAATGGAATTGTACATTTGGATGATTGGCATGAAAAAATAAGCATTAAGATTTGATCTCCATTATCTCTGCTTGACATATTCCAGAAGGTGTAGCTTCACCTTCACATCATTCTCCTAATGTTAGTGAGATGCCTAATGTGGCCTGCACTGTCCAAACATATGTCGTGTGTTACAGAATCTGAATTATAAATAAAATTGCAACGCGTCCATGCGTGGGAGGGGCACTCCTCTCCCAAGTTTTTCTCGAAGCGTTACAGTTTACGCAATAACACATTCATCCCTCTCCTCTTCTCCCTCTGCATCAACCCTTCCATCTCAGTTTCCACCTCACTCTCCATCTCCATGCACAATAACATGTCCATCCCCCTCCCTTTCTTCCTCTCAATCAGCCCTTCCAACTCAATATCCAACATCATCTCCCTCTTTCTCACCATCTCCCTCTCCCTCTCCTTGAGCAATTACATCTCCATATCATATAGAGTGGTCTCCGTTCTCCTCCTCTCCCATTTGATCTCCCACTCCCTTGCCCTTTCCATCTCGTTCTCCCACTCCATCTCCTTTTCCCACTCTTTCCTTGTCCTGCCATTCTCCTCCAACCAAACGGAAAGGGACGCCCTCTGGGGAAGAGAAATAATCCGAGTATCATCCTCATCTTCGGCATCTCCATGATCATGACTGGACTTCTGGAATAAGTTGAATCAAATTTGTCGTTAGAAAATGTTTACTAGAGGCCCAACATTTGATTATATCACTTGCCGGTTTGCAATTGGTTTTGAAATCATCACATATCAACTTTAGTGAGTTAGAACGAACTGTCCGGCTACGCTCGAATTGACTCCCAAACTCTGCTTCTGGTGCAACCTCTATTGCAACAGATGAAGGGCATTCCAGAAACAATGCACGATTTTTGAACATCTTTCTGAATCTTTTTACCTCAACAATTTCTTGTTTGAACCATCATATCATACTCGAAAGCATACCACTCGTCACGATAACCTTCAGCTACCAAATAGACCTTCCCATAGGAAGCTTCAACCAAGTGAAAATTGCATAGTTCGTAGTTCGTCTGGTTAGTTGGGATGGTAGAGCAATCCAAGACTTGGAGTTCAACATTAAAGGAACTCAGTAAGCAGGTGCATGAACTTCTCGTACGGAATATACAAAATAAATAGGCGCTCAGGACATGAACATGATTAGATCCTTTGGAAAAAGACAAACAACACAATCACCATCAGAAGTAGTTGGAGCTGCCGTGAATGTGGCTACATGTTCTACGATTCTGTTGTTCAGCTCCAATTCTCCAAAGGAGAAGATAGTTGGATAATCTTGTTCCGGAAAGGATTATAGAAAATGAATGTTGTCAAACTGCCATACTCTACTTTTACCTTTTTTTGAGAGAAGCAACCGACCATATTTTGAAGCGCGAACTTTTGTTTCCACGAATAACTCTCTTACTTTTTCTCTGATGATGTTCCCGACCGAGTAAGTGCGTTTAGCCACAAGATCAGAGAGCTCCAATATGCTCAACATTTCTCTCTTGTGCTTGAAGCAACCATAGTTCATTACCCATGGCATATGGTTTTCAAGACGACCTTGAACTACCCCATCAAGAAAATCTTGCTCCCACGTCTTGCATACCACACCCTCGTACTCTCCCTCTCCATCTTCATCTGTCTCATATATCAAGTGGTCAGGGAGGACGGGAAGAGAAAGAAACTTAGTATCACCGTCGGCATCTCCATGATCATGGTCAGTTTCAGGAATAAGTTGGATCAAAGTACTCTTCAAATATTTATTATATACCCAATCCATAATTATATCACACCCTGGTGCGCAATTGGTTTTGAAATCATCTAGTAGAAAAGCATCAAATCTTCTACGTAGTAAGCGAGATGTAATTACCTGGCTCTCTGCAAATTGATGCCCAAACTCTACTTCTTGTGGGACCTCTGGTGCAACAGATGAAGGGCACTCCTGAAATACTGCTGCATTTTTGAACATCTCTCTGAAGCTTTCGATCTGAACCCATTTCTTTTTTTGAACCATTATACTCGAAAGCATGGCAACTATCATGTGTTTCTTCAGCTATCAAATAGACTTTTCCATAGGAAACTTCAACCAAGTAAAACTCGCATGATCTGTTGCTCGTATTGTTAATGGGGATGGTGGAGCAATCCACCATGTCCCAGACTTGGAGGGCAACATTGAAAGCACCGATTAGGGAGCTCCAACGGAAAATGCAAAACAAAGTTCCATCCATATAGGCCAACTCCCTTGCTTCCTTGTCAGTAGGATCAGTTGTATAAATCTCATTCCATGTTCTATCCCTAATGTTATCGGAGCTTAGGATATGAACATCAGTGAGTCTTCTGGCCAGGACAAAAATAACACAATCGCCATTGTAGTAGTTGGAGCAGAGGTGAATATGGCTACATGTCTGGGTTTTGTACTTCAGTTCCAAGGAGAAGACTGATAATCTTGTTCCGAAAGGGATTATCGAACCAGAATATGTATGAACTACCATATTGATCTACATCTACTTTTACCTTTCTTGAGAGAAGCAACCAACCATATTTCAAGGTGCAGACTTTCGCGTTCATGAACAACTTTCTTGCATCTCCTCTGATGTTGTTTCCGACTGAGTACGTTCGTGTATTCAAAAGATCAGAGAGCTCCATTACGTTGAAAAGTTCTCCCTTGTGCTTGATGCAACCATGGTTCATTAGCCATGGCGCATGGCTCTCTGGTCGACCCTGAACTAATTCATCAAGGAAAGCTTGCTGCCTAAGTCTTGCATACTGCCATGTTTCGTGTATTCATATATTAATTCCCTTCGCCTTTGATTTAGGCCTTCGATTTAGGGGTAGAGTTGGCGGCTTCTTATCAGTTCAGAACTCTCCGTGATACCCGGTTTCGTTTTCTGCCCAAAGTGAAAATCCACAGCGCACAATCTTTTAGCTGTTTTACTCGTCTGTAATTGGATTTAAGAATTGGATTGAGAAGGAATCATCCGAACTCCCCATTCAAGTTGTTTACTAAAATTTTCTAGAAGCATAATAAGAACCAATGATATTGGCTGTTTATATGTTGTTTACTAATTCTCGAAATTTCAAACCAGTATGATTACTAAAAGAGTAAATTGTAGCAATGATCTCTTAACTTTAATCAAATTAGAGTAGTGGTCCCTCAACTAAAAATCAATTATCATTGGTCCATTAACTTCTAAAAATCAATTACCATTGGTCCCTTAACTTTAATCCAACAGGAGAAATGATCCCTCAACTTTAACCCAATTGGAGCAATGATCCCTGAAACTTTAACTCAATTGTAGTCATGATCTTTCCAACATTACTCATTTTAACAAAATTCTGATGAAGTTGACGAAAATGACTATAGCTACACGTTTTGATGAATTGAGAGACCCCAATTGTAGTAATGGTCATTCCATCAAAACTTATTTTGACAAAATTCAAACGAAGTTGACGAAAATGATCATAACTACATATTTTAATGAGTTGAATGACCAATGATAATGAATTTTTAGTTGAATGACCATTGCCCCAATTTACTTTTACTAGAATACCCTTGTTCTGCAAGATCCAATATCTGACTACAATCACGGAGGACACTACAACAAGAGGAGTCCAGCACTCCTTAGAATAGAGAGTCAAGAAGAAGAGGAGTAGAAAAAGTAGAAAACGAGAGCGTCAAAATCATTAGGCGTCAGTTCTTAAAAAAAAAAAAAAAAAAAAAAAAAAAAAATCAATTTTGAGGTGCCATTTGTTTTTACTAACGTAAGCTAGATCTGTAAACGGATCGAGTTTATTGGGTTTGGGTCAGGTTCAACACGACCCGTTAAGTTAACGGATCATCCGAACCTAACCCGTTAAGCTAACGGATCACCAGAACCCGACCCGTTAACAATTATTATTATTATTATTTTTGCATAAAGTTTATTTTTTGTTATTAAGACTTTACTAAAATTACTAAAATATCCTCAACTAACGGGTTGACCCAAAGTGACCCGTTATTTAACGGGTTGTTAACGGGTTCACCCGTTAGCGACCCGACCCGTTAAGTATCCACCCAAATACAAATATTAACGGGTTGCGTCGGGTCGGGTTAACGGGTTGGGTCCAAAATGCCAGGCCTAACGTAAGCCTTCGATTAGGTCAGTAGTTAACCATCTTCTGACTAGAGAAATAGTTAGCTCTAATCTACCAGTTGCAAGTTCAAGCAGCATGATTGCCATTTACACAAGAAAGTGAAAGCTTCCTATCTTATAAACCTAAATGTTCTCTCCATTTCTGGAATCAAAAAACACGAAAATACGTCAACAATGGAGGCAAATCATAAGATCATTGAACTCAAAAAAGGCATATGCAGTTCTTATTAATCAAGGGTAAAGCAATGATCGCTAAGCCTAAGCAAAGAAGCCTCCAACCCTGAGAGACGTACACAATTCAAATTTGATTATCAAAACAAACACCATCCAATCCAAATCAAACTAGCAAACTACACCACCTCAATGGAGTGCACCGACGCCAGAACCGCTCTTCTGAGCGAGCTTCGTCCACTCGGTGTGAAAGGCCCCGGGGCGATCCACCCTCTCATAGGTATGAGCCCCAAACAAGTCCCTCTGAGCCTGAACAAGGTTGGCCGGAAGCCTACCCCGCCGATAAGTGTCAAAATATGACAAACTGGCACACATTCCGGGAGTGCTAATCCCGGCTGCCACTGCCAACCCGACAACCCTCCTCCACGCAGCCTGCCTCTGCACCATTTCTTTAGCAAAATCGGGATCAACAATCAAGTTGGGCAAACTCTGATTCCTCTGGTAAGCATTCTTGATCCGATCCAAGAACACCGCTCTGATAATGCAACCGCCCTTCCAAATACGAGCCAACTCCCCGAAATTCAAATTCCAACCCTTCTCCACACTCTTGGCCCTCAACAAGTTCATCCCTTGAGCATAACTGCATATCTTCGAAGCGTACAATGCCTGCCTCACATCATCAATCAACCGCTTCTTATCAATGCCGCTCGTCACGCTGCCAATCTCCTCTTTAAACCCTGCCTGCTTCAGAGCCTCCTCGGCCTTCTCTCTCTCCTCCTTCAACCCACTTAAGTACCTGCAGTCCAAGGAAGCAGCAATGGTGGGCGCAGCTACTGACAGCTCCGCCGCCTGCTGCACCGTCCATTTCCCAGTCCCCTTCATCCCCGTCTTGTCCAGCAGCTTATCCACCAAAAACCCATCCGCTAAATCATCCTTAACCCTAAAGATGTCGGCCGTAATCTCAATCAGGAAGCTCTCCAGCTCTCCCCTGTTCCACTCTGAAAAAATCTCCCCCAATTCCTCATTTGTCAGCCCTCCGACATTCTTCAGAACGTCGTACGCCTCCGAAATCAGCTGCATGTCGCCGTATTCGATTCCGTTGTGGACCATCTTGACGAAATTACCAGAACCCCCTTCGCCGATGTAGGTGACGCAGGGGCCATCCTCCACTTGGGCGGCGACCTTGTGGAGGATGTCCTGGACGTTCGTGTATGCCTGGTGGGACCCGCCGGGCATGAGGCTGGGCCCGTGGCGCGCCCCCTCCTCACCGCCGGAGACTCCCATCCCGAGGTACAGAAGCCCCCTACCGTTGGCCTCGGCGATTCGGCGCTCGGTATTCTCGTACCACTCGTTGCCGCCGTCGATGATGGCGTCGCCGGGCTCCATGTGGGCGGAGAGGGCGGCGATGGTCTGGTCAACCGGAGCTCCAGCTTTGACGAGGATAATAACGGATCTGGGCCGTTCGATAGAGAGCACAAAATCGCGAGGGTTGTACTGCCCAAACAAAGGGAGGTTCCCCTCGTTGTGGGCCCGGTCTACGGTCTCGTCGACCTTGGAGGTGGTGCGGTTGTAGACGGAGATCGGAAACCCTTTCTCGGCGATGTTGAGGGCGAGGTTTTGCCCCATGACGGCGAGGCCTGCCAGGCCTATGCGCGACAGAGCTGGTGAAGCTTCCATGGCTGCTGCTGTTCTAGAGAGAGAGTGGAGTGAGAAAGAGAGAGAGAGGAGAAATGGAGGGTTGGTGAATGGGGTGGGGAGAGAGATATAATAAGGGGATAATTGGGTTGGGGGTATTTTGGTGACGGACTCGTCGAGGGAGTGAAGGGACACCAGCGAGGGGGGTGCCGTAAGAGTCGATGACTACGAGGTTGCTGCACGAAACGCAACGTTTATGTTTGCTCAACAAGCATGAGAAGTCGTCGACTTGTTTTTGCTGATTTTTTATTTTTTCATCTTAGTAATTTAACCCTTGCAGTGAGAGTGAAAATTCAAATTCCCCTCTCCTTTTACATTTTTATTTTTATTTTTATTTTAATGGAGATGAAATTTATTAAAACTTCTAATACAACTGTTTCTCATACAATCAAAATCAAAAGCCTCTGTAGCCGAATCAGAAGACAATAACCCCAAAAATGAGGGTTGGCAACAGTAAGACCCATATGAGCTAATGTGTTCACCACGAAATTAGTCTCCCTATGAATATGCTTCCAACTAATAAGCTGGAACCCAGAAGCCAACCATTTGATATTCTCTATGATAGGTTTAAGATGTCAAGGGGCATCCAAATATCTGGCACCACCTGGATGACTAGCTTAGAATCACCTTCCATCGTCAACTTCTTCACACATTTGAGCCTGGCGAACAAAACTCCTTCCTTTAAAGCAACGACCTCCACAATTGAAATGGTGTCGCCATCAATTCTAGGAACAAAAGCAGTTGCAGAACGATCCAAACTAACTGACCCATCAAAATTTCATTTCACATAACCATGAGGAGGAGGATGCCAATAAATGGGGTGTTGGTGGCAAGGGTCACCTCGAGATATCTTCTTACAATTAACATTAAAAAAAGGATAAGCCTATATTTGCGGCAATGGAGATACTCCTAGCCAAACTAGGAATCATACTTCTAAAAACTTTATTATTTCTATCATTCTACATTTGCCAACAATTCAGAAGAACTTTACTAAGATCACTCAAATCATTGCACTCAAAGAAAAATGTGATTTTGAGTCTCATCCTCATTGCCACACATGGGGCACAATTGGTTAATATTCTGGATGAATTTACTCAATCTCATCCTAATATGAAGTTTTTCATGAGTAAGAATCAAGCAAAGATTTTTACCTTGGGAGGTATCATTAACTTCCATGTCTTCTTAAGGAGTTTCTGCCTTTTAACTTCTTGGTTATTATTACTCTGAATCCAAGTCGCCGACTTAATTGAGAACTCACCAGTAGAGAAGTGTTCCCACACGAAATTATCACTTTTATTTTGAAGGGAAATAGGCACCATACAATTTTTTTCTCACATCATCCATGTCCAATGACACGCCTAGATCCCAATGTCCGAGGGACAGCGGGATGGCCACATGCTGGCCGACACCCGAGGGAGACGCAAGCCATTTAATGAATGCATATGCCGAGAACATGTGAAACATGCATATAAATTTCCCACATAAATACGTAATGTAGTATTCAAATACAACCTTAACAAAATAATATAATAATATTCAGCCGTCAATAAAATGATAGTGATAATGCATGACATGTTCAGAGCATACATCTAATTCAGAATACAAGCGAAAGGTGTATAGAAAGTGCTATTACAAGTGATATCAAAAGCATAGAGGAGGACACGATATCACTGGTAGGGGAATGTCTCGTAGCTCGGATCGTATGCCTCGTTCCTATGTCCGAAAGGGGAGCAAAACAAACATGAGTGCACCAAGTTGATATATAAGTAGTACAAACATAGTTATTCAATAATGTACTAACCCCCAAAGTTTATGAAAACTCATCTAGCATAATATGTAATAGGTTTTCTGAAAACCCTAGTAGGGGTGGGCACTTGAAACCGAAAACCGCAACTGAAACACGAACCAAATCGAACCAAACCGAACGGTTTGGTTTTGCGGTTTCAAAACGGTTTCGGTTTGAAACCGAACCGAATAGGGGAAAAACGGTTTGGTTTCGGTTTCGGCCCTCCGAAACCGCATACCTTTATTAAATGTTAAATTTTAATTGGTTATTTTCATTGAGTCCATACATTGAGTATGGACTCAACCACATCATAACATGGCCACATAACATAACCTTTTATTTTCTTTCTTCTAGTCGCGTAGTCCGTGGACTAAGACTTTGTGTTCTCTTTCTCAAGCTTCTCAAGTTTATTCATCTTTCTCAAGTACATTTAGTATGGACTTTCTTTATGTTACACTTTCTGTGTGTTTGCAACTTAACTAAAACACATCTACCACCTTTTGTTATTAAAAAAAATTCACATAGTTTGATTGGTAGGTTCTACCAAAACCAGAGTTATTACTTATTAGAATCTTTTTTATGTTTGGGTTTGCGGTACTGGCATTGGAGATTTGATGTTCTCTTAGTTGCCTCAAGTTGAATTATTTTGTTGTGGTCCTTGTGGATGTGAATTTTGTTGTCATCAATTAGGTAACCATAATAGTTTTTTCAAACAATGAAACCAAACCGAAACCGTTTGAAACCAAACCAAACCGAACCAAATGGTTTGGTTTCATTTCGGTTTTAGCCTCAAAACCGCACCGAACCAAACCGCAAAAACTTGCGGTTTTGGTTTTGGTTTCACTCAAAACCGCACCAAATCAAACCGCGCCCACCCCTAAACCCTAGCATGCCATAAAACTTCATAAAACATATATTATATATAGTGTGCTTAGTAATGGTATCAAAATCGCTCGAAGGCTCTCCTTCACGCGCCCGTATGCAGAACAATGACCACTAGATAAGCACAAAAACATTGTATATAATATTTCCAACATACATACATATATCTCAACGGAGCTCAGTAGCTCAAACATCACATCTCAAAACATCTTCATAGTATATAGTCATCCATCATATATACTACAAAGAACATGTAATCGATAAAGAATGGTATTCCAAAATATTCTTAGTACAACATGATATCTCATAAAAAGTAAAATCTAATTTACTCATAAAACGTAACCATTAAATCATGCTTTTCATGTATGCATTTCTAATAGCAAAATTATGCATTTTGGAAGGGATCCACTCACAGATACTCCGCTATCGAAGAGTCGTGTGAAATAGGAAGGACTGAAACGCCGCTAACAAACGCACCTAAGCACATAAAGGATCCAATTAATAAAACTCTACCATAACGATTGAATTTTGGAAAACGGATTCAGGACATCAAAAAACATAAGGGGGGACCACGGTACCCCCACGCGCCGCCGCAAGATAGCGGCCCTGACGGCCACGCTCCGAGGTGCTTGTGTTCCATGCGCCAGCACAGGCGACCCATCACTGGTGCCCACGTGCCACTCACGCGCAGCCTGGGTTTTGGGGTCTGATTGGCTCTAGGCCGAATTCGGGTCGAGTTTAGGCTTGGTTCCTGGGCTTGGGTTCAACGGTCCGAAGGCCCAAGTTTGCACGGCCCAAAGGCTTGGGTTGAAAGAGTCTGGGCCTAGAGTTTGGGCTTCAAGGTTTTGGGCTTGTAACCCGGCCCAAATGATTGGATTTGAGTTGGGTTCAGTGGGCCGAATGCCCTGGGTTTTGGGTTAAAGGGTTTGGGCCTGGTAGCCCGGCCCAAGGCTTTAGGTTTTGGGTTGGGTTTCGATCTGAGTCTTAGGATCTCGAGTCAAATCTGACCTGATTTCGACGAGGGAAAAGATCGGAGCTTCCCGAGCCCCTGATCGACTACGCTTCTCAACCCTAAGGTGCGATCTAACTACCAAATTGAAGTTTAGAATAAAATGAAGAGATTCATACCTAAGACATGCCATATGGTGGCTGGAGCTAGCTGAAGTTTGGCTCGAAAGCCACGAGACTCGCCGAAGAAGCTTCCTGAGTTTTATGTGTTTCACAGAGGAAAAGAGAAATAGCAAGACTCAACACGGTGGGCGTGGTGGTGCCATCATCACCGTCGTTTGTCTCGATTTGGGTGTGTGGGTGTGTGTGTAGATCGGGGAGAGGGATAGGGGATTGGTGCGAGAGAGAGAGAGTGAATGAGCTGAGAGAGAGCTCGAGGAAAGGGAAGAGATAGAGAGAAAAAGGGAAAGTGATAGAAGACAAAGAATGTTATAATAATGCAAAAGAATACAAAATATCCCAAAAAGGGAAATGGGGGAATCCAGGTAGGGTGAGGGGACAAGGGGCAAAATGGTAATTTCATAAATCCGTTAAAATGAAAATACACAAAATTTGGGACGGGGTTTCACATCCAACACTTGGGAGAGACAAACTCTATCCCAACTCTTA
This sequence comes from Malus fusca, assembly GCA_035220775.1. Lineage (NCBI taxonomy): Eukaryota > Viridiplantae > Streptophyta > Magnoliopsida > Rosales > Rosaceae > Malus > Malus fusca. Next base: position 20,755,668 of record CM069072.1, read on the forward strand.
TTATCAATAAAATCACTCACTTTAGCCTCACAATTTGTGCTTTGCCTTTGATTTTCAGGAATTACCTGAAAACAATGGATAAGGAAAAACCAAATGACGGGTCCAAAAAGTGACATCCTCACCAGTACCCATAACCCATATAATTCTCCTGTGAATAACACGTCTTCTATCCAAAATCCCTTTATAGGTCAAAGAGTGATTCTGCTTAACTTTGCAACTAAAAAAAATCATCCTTCTTTAAGTACTTTTAACAATCTACACCTACCAATTGTTTTCCTCCTTTAAAACTTTCCATCCTAACTTAGGCAGACATGGATTATTGAAATGATCCACTCTTCTGACGCCTAGCCCCTCTGATAGTTCTTAGTTACTCAAGTAGGACATTTAAAGCAAGACATGATATGGTTCGGCATACCAGTTAAGTTGGACTTAATGAGGGTTAGTCTTTATGCCTTAAAGAGAGTGTTAGCCTTCCATCCAACCAGGGTAGGCACGTGCTGGCCGACACCCGAAGGTGACGAAGCCATATTAACATGCATGAAAAATAATAACTATGAACAAAAATTATGCATTTAAATATAATGAATATGCAAATGAGGAACGTGTTCAGAGCATACAACTAATTTTGTACACTAGAAAATAAATAATATAAAATTGAACGAATAAAAGGATGGGTCCTACACCGAGAAGACTCGAAGATGTCGATGCTGAAGTGTCTTGACGTCGGGATTGTACACCTCGATTCTAAATCCTGAGGGGGCGCAAAACAAACATGTGTGGACCAAGTTGATATATATATAAAATACTGAAAAAGTTATCAACATACTAACCCCCAAAGTTTTATGGAAATTCAATAGGATAATATGTAATAGGTTAATAGGTTTTCCAAAAATCCTAGCATGCCATAAAACCTTTCATAAAACATATCTCGTATATAGTGTGCTAACTAGTGGTATCATAATCAACCCGAAGGCCCCTACATCACCCGACCCGTAGGCCAAATATAAATATCCTCATTCGATCCGTAGGCCCCTACATCACCCGACCCGAAGGCCAATATATAAATCTTCATTCGACCCGTATGCCCCTACATCACCTGACCCGAAAGCCAATATATAAATCTTCAATCGACCCGTAGGCCCTTACATCACTCGACCTGAATGCCAATATAAGTATTGTCGCCCGTAAGCAGAACAATGACCACTAAATACGCACAAAACATTGAATATAGTCTTTCCAAACATAGGTACATATATCTCAAAAACATCTTCATAGCATATAGTCATCCATCATATATACTATAAAGAAGTGTGTAAAAGTATGTTCGTAAGCAGTATATAGTCATCCATCATATATACTACAAAGAACATCAGTTTGATAAAATATGATAATTCAAAATATTCTCAGTAAGCATAATATCTCATAAAATGTAATCATTAAATCATGCTTTTAATGTATGCATTTATACTATTAAAACATGCATTTTAGAAGGGGTCCACTCACAGATACCCTGTCGTCGTAGAGTCGTACAAACTAGGCGGAACAGAAATGCCACTACTAATTGCACCTAAGCACATAAAGGGTACAATTAACAAAACTATACTCAAACGATTGAATTTGGGAAAACGGATGTAAAAAATGGGTCCTGGACAAAACCTGAAAATTCAACAAAAATTCAACTTTGATTGGTTAAAGTGAAAGTCAACGATCAACGCTCAATGGTCAATGGGTCAAACCGGGTCAACTGGTCCGCGTCGATCAACGGGTCACAGGTCCGGGTCAAAAGGTTTGGGTTGGACCGGGTTGGGTCCAAAAGGGGTTTGGGTTTGAAGCTATCGGGCCGGAGGCCTAAGTAGATTGGCCCAAGGGCCTAGGGTTTAGGGTTTAAAGTTTAAGGCCCGGCCCAAGAATTGGGCCAAGGGCCCGTGCCACACTTGACCCGAAGGCCTAATTCAAAGGGTTTTGGGTTTTAAAGCTCATGGGTCGAAGCCCTTTGGTCTTGGGTTAAGGGTTTAGGCCCAAAGGCCTTGGGTCTTTGTTTCTTGCCTGGGAAGGAGGCTGAAGCCTCCCGTGCTCCGGTCAACGACAAACCAACCAACAAACCTCCGATTTAACTACAAAAAGGAAGGTACGAGAGAGAGGAAGATAATTTATACCTTGAAATAGTCAAATGGTGGCCGGAGGTGGGCGGATTTCACCTTGAAAACCACGGCTTGCCGGACCTGGGTGTGTTGTGTGTGTCCCGGTGCTTCACAAGGGATGAGGACGAGAGGGAGAAGGTCTAGGTGATGGTGAAGGTGTTGCCGTCGTTGTTAGGGTGGTAGGTTCAAAGGTTTGTGTGATGTGTCGCCAGTGTGGGTGAGTGCGAGAGAGATAGAGAAGACTCACGGGGAGAGGGAAAAGAAAAGAGAAGGAAAAGGGACCGAGGACAAAAGTGTAAGGGTGGGTCCCACGTGGCTCACTTATTAAGGCCAAAAGCAAAAAATTCCCAAAATATCTTACCCAAAACCAAGAAATTACCACAGTGCCATCCCGTTCCAAAATCCGTTTAAGTAATCGGGACGAGTTGTTACACAGATATTTACCGATGGTTGTTTATGTTGAATACGTAAAACATTCATGATAGCACTGCTAGTTTGAGCATTAGTATTTTCTAAAAAATAAAGTGAGGATTTGTGGAAATTTACCTGCTAACCCATAGCTTTGACAAACATATTAAGAACTTGTAGAACATTCCTAGCACCTTTTGTAGTTGTCCTAGAAAATAACAAATAAACGTCTGTAAATACTAGATTTGATATTCTAAATCCACCACGAGATGACATAATACCAACATGCGATTCAGGGGTAGTGGCCATTTCATTGAAGTGTCTAATCAACGGTTCCATGCAAAGAATCAAAATATAAGGCAATGAGGGATCCCCTTGCCTAATTCCCTTCTTAAGGTAAAAGTAACCATGAGTAGAACCATTTATCAAAACTGAGAAGGAAGTTGAAGTAATGCATTCCATAATTAAGTTCACCCATCTTTCTGCAAAAACAAATCTAAGAAGCACATACATGATATACTCCCAATTACGATAATCATATACTTTTTCTAAATCTAGTTTGATTCCCATTGCTCCAGTCCTTCATCTCTTACCTTTGAAACTAGAAAACATTTCATGAGCAATCAAAATATTATCATGAATAGAATGTCCTGGAGCAAATGCCCCTTGATTTCCAAATATGTAGTGGTCGAGAAGGGGCTTTAACCTTTTAATGATGATTTTCGTGATTATTTAATAGCTCACTTTGCAATGACTAATTGGTCTATAATTGCTTACCACCTCAGGATTTTCTACTTTTTGGGATAAGGGCAATGTTGGCATGATTAATAAGCCTCAAGCCAATACTATTTTTAAAGAAGTCCTTAACCATTGCACTCACCGAATCTTTGATTGTATCCCAATATTCATGATAAAAACTTACACCAATTGCATTCAGACCTGGTGCTTTCAGCAAACCAATGCTTTTAACTACATCCCAGATTTCAATATCCTTAACAGGCTCGAGTAAGAGTTCATTGTGATGGTTGTCAATACAAGGATTAATAATATGTGCAATAGAAGAGATATCCGCGAGAGCTGGGGGCTATCACAACAAAAATCGCAGTTTAAAGTCCTGCACAAAAACATGTTCCAGACCCTTAGCCTCATTCCACCAAAAATCCAAACTATCCTTAATCTTTTAATTTCATTTCTCTCTCTTTTTTTTTTCTTTTTTTTTGAACAGTTGCCACCATGTGGAAATACCTTATGTTCTTATCACCTAATTGCAACCGATTTACTTTAGCTTTATGTGTCCACATGATTTCTTCTTGTCTTAGAATTGAATTAAGTTCCTCACTGAGCTTTATTTCTAAATCTATCTTTGAATTAACATTTTGATTATTCATGATGGTTTCTTGCACCTCAGCAAGGTCCCCAAGATTTTTTTTTCCTTCAACTCTTTTAAATTACAAAAAGTTTTATTCCAACCTTTAACCAGGTACTTGTGACCAACGAAGAAAAAATCGATAATATCGGCGATATTATCGGTTTTTCAGGGGACCGATATTTTAATAGGTATCCAAAGGGTTTTCGTGATAATATCGCGATATTATCGATATTATCGATAATATCGCGATATTTCTGAAATTATCGCGATATTTTTTTAACTGGGCTACTCGGAGAAGAACGCTGGAGCTTCTACAGCTCCGGCCAACTGTAAAACAGGACCCTAGACTCCGATCTAGGTATGAAAATGAAATAGAAGACGAGATGAAGAGAAGAGAAGAGATGGGGGGGGGGGAGAACCAGAGAAGGATCGAGAGACTGAGGGAGAAGAAGAAGGATGGAGAGACTGAGGGAGAAGGATGGACGGAGAGACTGAGGGAGAAGAATCGAGATTGAGGCTGAGGGAGAAGGATGGACGGACGGAGAAACTGAGGGAGAGAAGGATCGAGATCGAGGCTGAGGGAGAAGAATGGACGGACGACGGAGAGACTGAGGAAGAGAAGGAGAGACTGCGTGTGTGGTGTGTGGTGTGTGCGTGTGTGGTCTGCGTGTGTTGCAGAGAAGAGATGGGGGGCAGAAGAAGAAACAAGGAGACTGTGGGAGAAGGATCGAGAAAGCCCTGCACGAATCCCTCTACGTTTCTAAAAGATAATTAAATATGAGGAAATTGTGAGATTTGACATGTGGCTAGAAATGCCGTGTGAAAGTTTCCATATTGTACATGTATATATTATTGTCAGTTTTTCTCTTACTTTTCAAATTGTTTGTTCCACGTTTGTTAATTTCATTATATATAAATGATTTTGGTGTGTTTAAATTTTTTTCATTAATTACTACATATTTTCTACATTCACAATGTTTGCCAGCTCGCTATATTATCAACTTAAATCAATTAAATTCATCATACAATGCATTTCCTTCCAATTTTTTGTGATAAACTAATAGATAATTGACTACATAAACATCCTGCAAAGTTTCAATAAAAATTTCCAAGTTTTTCTTACAATTTCCGTGGTTTCCATGTAATTTTTATCGATATCGATATTATCCCGATATTTCCATCGATATTTCCGTGTTTTCGGACTACCGATATTTCCGATATTACCGATATTTTCTTTCTTGCTTGTGACCAAAAAAATAAAATAAAATAAAATCATGTACGTGAAAGTCCCACCATATGCCTTAAAAGTGTCAATAGGACCAAACACTCCATTGTATCGCCAGAATTCTTAACAAAATCCTTAAAATCAGGATGAAGAAGCCACATAGCTTCAAATCTAAAGGGATTATTATTCTTATAACAATTTTTTAAGGTGTAAGTTAAGAGAATAGGTCCATGGTCCGACCCATAAATTGGGTAGTTGATAGTTATGCAAGTTATAATCCAGGTTCTCATTTAACCAATACGAATTAGCTATAGCCCTATCAAATCTCTCATATATTATGTTGTTATCAGCTTGGTTGTTGCACTAAGTAAAAGGGACACCATATGCATTTAGAGATAAACAATTTCCTTTGTTTAAAAAATTGATGAACTTGGTCATATACGACGTCGTAGATTGGCAACCACCTTTCTTCTCAGTTATGTCCACTATATTATTGAAATCACTCATTAAGCACCACGGTTTATCTTTTGGATCTAGTTTAAGGATATCCTCCCATAATTCCAACTGTAACAGTTTTTAAAGAAAAGCATACACAAATGTAAAAAACTAATCTTGATTAGAAAAGGATCGTTCACTAAACAATGCAAATAACGAGTAGTCAAGGTGATAACATTAACTACAACCTTGGACGAGTTCTAAACTAAACATAGACCACCAGCAGGGCTACAACTAACCATCTTATCAAAAAACCTTCCATAAAAGTTTCCCTAGACCTTCTTCACATCTATTTCAGTTTCCATTAAACAAAAAAGGTCCACCTTAAAACTAGCACACAAAAGATTAAAATTACTTTTAAACTTGGGTCTTAAGACCCCTGCAATCCCACATCATGCACTTTATTAATCTATTTCTTTAAGCAGACTATTGTAGCTCGATCTTGCTTCTGCAATCTCCTCAAAGACTCTTTTACTTGGACTTAACATTTCGTTACTTAACCTAAGGGAAGACATAGCAGCTCCTGCTGCCATAATGGATGCCACAACATCCCCCACAAGCCTACTTCCCACATTCCTACTACTCCTACGTGAATCCCTACATCCTGGTGATTAAGCATACAATTACTAGCAAACATATTCAGACAAGCCAAGTTGCAGCTCACATAATTCTCTTCAGCCTGACAGAGGCTCATACACCGCCATCTACGTGTAGACACTGTAGAAAATGAAGAACAGTAGGGTAGGAAACGTAAACCAGATAAAGAGAGATTGTTGGAATTTTCACTTCATTCATTATCGTATGGTGGTTATATAATACATTATCAACAAAAGTCCTATGTAGGATTAGATTACATGAGAGAATATTCTAAGTATACAAGTAACAAACTAATAGTATACGTGATCTAGGACTGACATTGGATATAAACCATCTTTACATGGGCCCTGAAAGAGTAGTGAACCAAAACGTAAATCATAGATAAGGAAAAAATTTGGAAAGAAACATATAACAACATTGTTATCAGCGGTAGATCTAGCCACATATAAGAGATTTTTCCAAAGATACGGAACAAGAAAAACGTTTTTAAGTGTGAAAGGAAGAGAATTAAGAGAGATGGGAATAGTACCAGTGGACGTTATGTTTAGATGGTCACCATTACCCAATTGAACCGAATTATTACCATTGTAATGTTGTGGGTATAGGAGGGTGCTGGGATCACCGGTCCGGGTACTGCACGACTTGGGAGCTAGCAAATGGTGAAAAAGAATCAGGTCCATTATAACGATGAGGACACTGTTGGGCTGAGTGGTGATTTGTGGAACAGTTAGGGCACCAAGGGCTAGGGCCCGAGCCCAATAAGCCCTACAATTTCCACGGGGATGGTGTTGGGGTTGTTGGTGGGTGGTGATGAGAGCCGTCTGTGTAGTAGTGGAAGAGGTACAGTCGTTGGGGTTCTGAAGATCAAAGGCAAGAATCTGTGCGTGTAATTCGATGAAGGATGGCAAGGGTTTCGAGTTAATGACGGCTGTAAGGAGCATACAATAGTCGGGACCTAACCCCTGAAGCACCATGAGAACCAAGTCATTGTTAGAGACAGGTTGTCCAATATGAGCGAGTTCATCAGCGAGATTCTTGACATGTTGAAGGAACTCAGGGACGGATCGGGTGCCTTTATGAATATCCAGTAATTGGAAACGGAGGTTGGCTACGTTGGTGACAGAGTTCTGGGAGAAATGTTCCTCCAGGTAGTCCTAAACGGCTTTGGCCGTGTCATGGTCAACCGTTAAAGCAAGAACAGGTTTAGAACTTTAGATAAAGTGGAGGTTATGTGACTTACGACAAGTTGATCGTGCTGGTACCACGTGAGGTATTCGGGGTTGGGGACCACAGAGGAGAGAGTAGCCTGTGTAACATCAGTAGAAGAACCATCAGAGTCGGTGGTGGTGCGTGGAGGAGCAGAAGTGGTGGTGGTGATTGGACGCGGCGATGAAGGAAAAGAGCCATCGATGAATTTCCATAAATCATGCCCGATAAGGAACGAACGAAGTTGACGCAGCCAGTTAAGATAATTGGTCCCTGTTAGTTTCAGAAATTGAGCAACATTTGGGCCAGGTAGGTGAGGCGAAGAAGCACCAGAGATTGACATAGCGGAAGGTGAGGATCGGTTATGAAGCAGTAAAACCAGAAATGGATGATACCATGTAAAAAATGAAGAACAGTAGGGTAGGAAACGTAAACCAGATAAAGAGAGATTGATGGAATTTTCACTTCATTCATTATCATATGGTGGTTATATAATATATTATCAACAAGAGTCCTATGTGGGATTAGATTACATGAAAGAATATTCTAAGTATACAAGTAACAAACTAATAGTATACGCGATCTAGGACTTTAGATTAACAGACATGTTCATGGAGAACTCATCTCCTCAACGCCCTACCATAGGCTATCCGTCAAAGATGGTTCACGATGTCTTGCACATCATACCATTCTTTCTTAGAACTACACATGTGGTTTGATTCTCCTTCCCCTAGGTATGTAGGTAGTCCAATCTGGATTCAACCACACCCCACTGCTCCCCCCCCCCCCCCCAAAATCAACTCCATTTTCCCCTCGCTGAAGACCATGGGCAACTCAGACTGAATTTTACCTCCGTTTGCGGATATGCGCAAATATGGTTCCAACAGTTGCTTTATGTGGTAAAGTGGTTGACTGGTTTAAGCCTAACCAAACCAAATTGATATGTTCTCTATTAAGGATGGTGTTATCGACACACTATTTTTATCATTAACACATCCTTTCAATTTTCGGACATTAGATCGAATGAATTGAAGAAGATCAATTGACAAAAGTTAATAAGGGGTGTGTGAGATGTACAAATGAGTGTGTCTATAGCACCACATATACTAGTTGGTTTGGTTGTCGATCATATTAACTAGTTAGTACTCTGACTAGATAGTTCCATATCTATCTATTAGGCTTGGAATGATTTTACAGGTTTAAATAATAGGAATTGGATCCTCTCCGAGGCAAAGCCTCAGGATCCTCTTGACCCACTAACACGACAGTTGGATTTTGATCCATCGGTTACAATTATTATAACTTTTGCACCCAACAGGAATTTTTTTTGATCCACCATTGAGTTTGGTACATGTTACATGTATATAGAGTGTGGATGTAGAGCCAATTTGAAAAGACCATCCCTATATGTTAATTAATAGCTTTTATTTTTTTTATTTTTTATTTTTAAAAAGAGGGACAACTAGTGACAAACCACGGTTATCCATCATTTTTGGGGGCTGGGAAGACTCACAAAGGCATTTCAGCCTCCCCCTGGCCACAAGTCTGGCTTCCAGACCAACAACGGGTTTCAAACTCGAGACCTCCAGTTTTTAGTTTTAAGGAAGCCTCGTAATCCGCCATTTACCATTGGGTCATCAGCTCGTTGTTAATTAGTAACATATTAACTGCACTACATAATCAAGATCATCACCCCAATTACCTTGGTTGCTAAACTTTCCTCGGTAATGTTTGCCACTGCAATACCTTTCCCTATCAATTGTCTGGGACGATGCTGGCCTTCGCAGTACGAGACCAATATTCCTTGACAAGCTGCCCAAAAAGTGACCCTTCATTTTTCATCAGCTTCATTGGCTATTCATACTCTACTAATCTCACTGCCATTGTAAATTTCGCTAAATAATTTAACTAAAACCACATAAATGAGAGATTTGTAGCATAATGCAATGCTTACAATCACTAATAGAAAGAACTTTAGTACAGTTCATCACGGTAGGCATCCTATGAGCCACGGTTATTACAGAGTGCAGTCTGTTCTTATAGTCTTCTGCAGAATAGAGTCTGTTGTATTGTCCATTGACGCAGTAGCTTCATCGAGGACTACTATCCGACTCCTTTTCAACAACGCGAGTCCCAAACAAAGTCGCTGTCCCATGCTCCAGTTTGTTCCATCTTGTACAACTGCAATCTAGTTTGTTAGTTGTTTTATTGACACCGAAATAACTCGTACGAAACGTAGTTTTCTTACCTAACAATCCAGACCCTCTTCTTTTTCTTCAATGGCCTTTCGTAACTGGCATTTCTCAAGAACCTTGGACACATTGATCAGAAGATAAAAGATTATGGACATGATAGATGGCTTAATGGACGAGTCTTCTTCCTCCCTTTTGTTCAATTGCTTCATAAATATTAAGTACCACGTTCGTGCTGGATCACACTGTCGCAGTTGTGGAATATCTTGCTTACCTTTCGTCATTAATAGATTTAACCACCAAAATGAGCTAAATAAATAACATTGCTTTTGTGAAAGGAGTCACGTTGTCATTTGAACTGACTTTACCATTGATATCAGATTCTACACAGTGCAAAGGTGCTCAGAAGGCGTAATTGTGGATTTCTGAATTGCCTTTCAAACAATCGCTTCCCTGAAATGCACTAAATAGCAAAAGAATTGATCCAGGGACATAACAACTGTTTCAAACAATCTTAACCGATACTTCCTCATCAACAATAGCTTTGCCAATTGATCAACTGCAAAGAAAAACTGCAGTCAAGAAGGCCAGTATTGAACAAGATTTCGTTATCACAATATGCTGCGGCTGTGGGTTGTTTAGGCTTATGGTAAAAGCCATACGAAACCATGTGAACCTTGAAATAGTAAAACTAGCTATTCATGGAGGGGAAAACTCAGCATATACTTTCTCGAAGACTGTCCATATCCCAAAACCAAAAGAGGCCAAAGCCAAACCAGAATTGAAGGCCGCCGAGATTATAGACAATGGAGGGAAGGCTCGAGACTGAGATGGCACCATAACCTTCTTTGATGATATTTTGCATATGACCATACATAACAAGATAAACAGAACCAAAATATCAGCTGCAATGACCAAAATATGGTTGATGCATGAATCTTGATTGGTAATGGCTAAAATTCCAGAGCTGCATTCATTTATGGCCTCAGTTGAACAATCGGAACTACTGCATGTCAACAAGGTCCAGAAACCATCTCCAATTGTTGCGTCTCAGTGAGGTCGAAAGTCTGCAGTCCTACACTACTACAAGGGAAAAGTGTTTCAAAGAAAAATGGATGTGCATCTAACATTCAGGGTTTTGAATGGCATAAGATGAAGGGCTCGAAAACATGAAAGTACGGCAGCAATTCATGTTGTTCAACACTGGGATAATAATATTCCAAATCTTGTAAGTTGGAGATCAAAAAGCACACACAGGGAACAAATATGAACTGCCATGTATAACTAAAAAATTATTTGTAGAGTTGGTGCAGATAAACAAGCTGAACTATCTCCCTCCACATATATAGAGATTGTTTTTTTCCTGAAAATTCTGTGCTGAATATTGCAGATGAAGCTGCATGGGATCATATTGGAAAGAACTAACAGGAGTTGAAAACGAAACATATCAAACATTTAGCAAAATAAGATTGCAGCGTTTTATATCACTCGAGAAACTTGCATTACATTAGATAAGCTCAGTAGCAAACCACTCTCCTGCTCTAACTTGCTCTTGAATCAGATATAGGACACGAAAACACGAAAATATCACAATCCATGTTGTTCAAACAACTGAGATAATACACTAAATCTAGTTCAAGGTCACTCTATATCATATTTTACCTTAATGACCCCTCACATGCAAAATTATAAAAGAGACCGTTTAAGATTAAACAATTCCGTCGAATTCAGGATGATTGTTCGTATGACAGCATCTACTGTATGAGGAATGTCAATGTACGTTACTTACACATCCCTTGGGGCTTTGAATCAGTAAGTTGGAGACAACATAAAGCATAGAGTACAAATACTTCACCACAAGAAAAAGCATCTGAAAAAGCATAGAGTGCAGATGAAGCTACAAAACCAACCACATTTAGTAAAACAAGCTTGCAGTGTACTATATTAATCAAGAAACATGCATAAAATGACTTACAGTATATTAAGCTCAGCAGAAAATCAGCCTCCTGGTCTAACTTGAACCTCTGGTTTTGGCATGTCATGCATAACCCAAGTTCGAAACTGTCCTCCATAAAACCCGTCTTCAAAATACAAGTTTACTACTAATGTTATAAAATCCACGAGCAAAATATCCTCTAGGACTACTGTGTGACTAAACAGGAAGAGTTTTCTTCCTCCAATTATGTATGACATGCCAAATGCATTGGGTACGATAGTGGATTCATGACCTTTTGGCTTTTGGATAGACTGTTGGGTTTCCACCCATGCATCCTGGGTTCGAAATTCTTTCTTTCCAAAATTATTGTAATAGTTTCGAATCCTTCCCCTCCCCTTAATAATAATTATAAAAAAATTAGGATGGAAGGGTTCGATTCCTTCCAAAGTAACTGAAGAAAGAAAAGGAAAAGCACGCCCATGTAGTGGGGGAATGTAGATTTGTGATGTGTGTATGGGCTCATAGAAGTGCGTAGGTGGACTCGTTCACTATAGAGAAAAACTTAGATACAACCGCGTGCATGTCTCCCTCCTTCCGCATAGCATCAATCTTTTGCTTTTGTTAGTAACAATCATTTTCTACAAGGCACATTCAGCTATGGACAATATGATTAGTGTGAGTTAAGATCAACAATTGTTAATTTCTAAACAAGGAAACAGAAAATCAAATCCAGGGAATTAGAATTGTTAACATAGGCACCCTTTTCTTGTAACCTGGTTTCGCAAAAATATGTTGTATGACCGTCAACTTAACATGGTATCAGAGCAGGTGTAGTGAGTACTTTTCAAATAAGTAGCATTTAAGCACAAGGGCACCATCTATACATTATTACACTGCCAAAAATATACTTGAAACTGGTAAATGTAAACTAGAGTTGGGCGCGATGCAGTTAACCAACCAGTACTGGCCAGAACCAGAAGCGGAACCGCTCCTCTCGGGGGAGAAGGCTCAAACAACGACGCCTAACCACTCAGAAGTTGAGCCGATCATGGTCGGTTTAATTCTGGTTCGGTTTGGTTTTTGAACCGATAACCTTGAAGCTAAAACCAAAACTGATTGGTCCAGTTGAACGCTCTTCCCTGATGTAAACAGACAATTGAGCAAGAAAACATGTGATACACAAGACAAAGTAATAATATAATAGACACCAAGAAGAATCAAGGCTAGTGGCTTGAGAAAATCTAGCACTTTAATCTGCTCTTTTAGAAAGTTGAAATCATTTTAATTTGCTTTTTCAAAAGTTGGAATCAACAACACAATACAATCCCCACTCTCCAACATAAGGGGAACATCATTGATTGAACAGAAAGATGACATTTTCTTTCCTCTTTTATCAAGGCTAGTTGTCTTGAAAAAGAAATTTTTTGCTTATGTTTGGAATTTGGATATCACTAAACCACTTGAACTATGGGAAATCCAATGTGCGCGCCTTACATTCACACAAAAATGCATACATTGGATGCTATATATGCATTGTTTGCCCATTCCTAGCAGCTTAAGCTTTTGGAATGCAGCGATGGTCCCGTCAATATGGTACAGTAGACATTTTTCCGTCAAAGGAGGTCCTCGGTTCAAAATATGCAATCCCCAATCCCCAATTTTTTGGGTTCGAAACCCTCAATGCTAAAACAGTAAAGCTTTGAATACTTTGTTTTGAGTTTCAGGATTTGAACTTTGAGTTTTAAAGTTTTTGTTGCTCCTAATCCGAGGATTTATTTTGTCATTGGTTACTAGGAGTGACATTGGGCTTAAAAGACAATTTTCAGGATAAAAAATAAATGCTCTTAGGCATGTTCTTTAAATGCTGCAAGCAGATACTTCTGCAATCTCAGCTCCTTGATCATACAAACTTATAACAAAATCACATATTAAGAATTTAAAGTCAAATTCCAATGGTGCAAACAAGGCGATACTTTCTTCGGAACCTTTTACTCAAATTCCAATGATGCCGGCAATGGCAGCGCGAGACCAGTATTCTTTGACTAGCTGCCCAAACAATGAGCCCTCATTCTTCATCAGCTTCATTGGCTCATCATACTCTACTATTCTCCCTGTGAACATAAATTTTGCTAATTAACAACTAAATCAACATTAATAAGAGTTTTGTAACTTAATGCAATGCTTACCATCACTAATAGCAAGTACTTTAGTGTTGTGCTAGGATAGCACCAAACCCGTTGGAACCAACTCAAGCTAACCCACAGGAAATTTACCAAATGAAATTGCAAGAACAAAATATTAAAGACACCAAGATTTTAACGAGGTTCCTCAACAGTCAGTGTAACTGGAGTACGTCCTCGGAGCAGTAGGAGCTCACCCAATAATCCACTATCAACCAAATGGGAGTTTACAAAGTGTTGGCAATCTCACAACCCAAATAACCCAATACACCCAATAACTCTCACACTCTAAAGAAACAAATAGAGAAAGAAATATAGTGATTAATTTCTTCTCTATACAAAGCTCAAAGCTATTACAACAATAACACTTTGATGAAGTGAGAACTATCCAATGAAAGGAACAACAACTCCTTCTCTGAAAATGGTACTGCAGCAGTACCTTCTTTCTCTCCCTCTCTTCTCTTCGGCTCTCTAATTTTTCTGCTCTCTTTTTTTTCTTCTTCTGATTTCCAAAGCAGCAATTGCTGCCAAATAAAACCCAAGTCACCCCGTGACTTCCACATGGTCCAAAGAAACTTTAGACAAAGTTTCTTTTCCCCAAAACAAGGAAGAAACATCATCATTTTGTCCTTTTTTTTTCTTTTTATTTGTTTAATACAAAAGGTGGCCACTTGGCCACATACTCCAACAATCTCCACCTTGGCCAAGTTCCGAAAGCGCCATGATAAGCCAACAACACAAAAACACTCCCAAACACTAGCAAGAGAACAACTCATGCAGAGCCAAATGCTCCAAAACTCCTACTGCTCAACGCCTTCTTTATATAGGCATAATGTGAGCCAAGTTCAAACAGTGAACAAACTTGGCTACACCAACAACCTTAGTCAACATATCAGCGGGATTGTCTTTAGTTGGGATCTTCTGGAGAATGATTTCCCCTTCACCAACAATTTCACGAACAAAGTGATAACGCACATCTATGTGCTTGGTCCTCGCATGATGAACCTGATACTTAGCCAAATAAATGGCACTCTGACTATCACAATGTACCTCCACCTGCTTCTGATCAACCCCCAAATCTCTAATTAGACCATGTATCCAAATGGCCTCCTTTATAGCTTCAGCAACTGCCATATATTCAGCCTCTGTAGTAGACAAAGCAACAGACGACTGCAAAATGGACCTCCAACAAACTGGCCCTTTAGCCATAGTAAACACATAGCCTGTAGTAGACTTCCTTCCATCCAGATCACCTGCATAATCTGAATCAACATAACCAACTGCAAAATGACCAATACCAGAGTCATCCCTCTCAAAGCATAAACCAACATCTCGAGTACCATGGAGATACCTCAATATCCACTTAGCTGCTTGCCAATGCTCTTTACCTGGATTATGCATATATCGACTCACCATGCCAACTGCATGAGCAATATCCGGTCTAGAGCATACCATTGCATACATCAAACTACCAACCAAATTTGCATATGGTATATTTTTCATTTGCAGCTTCTCTTTATCAGTTTTAGGACACTGTAGAGAACTCAATTTAAAATGAGGAGCCAAAGGGGTACTAACCGGTTTGGTTGAATCATGAACTCCAAACTTCCGAATCAACTTCTCAAGGTATTGTCTTTGATTCAAACTGACCAAACCCTTCGCTCTATCTCTAGTGATCTCCATGCCAAGGATCTTCTTCGCTTCACCAAGATCCTTCATCTCAAACTCATTCTTCATTTGCTTCTTCAAATTTTCAATCTCTTCAACATTCTTTGAGGCAATCAACATATCATCAACATATATCAACAAATAAATGAAAGACTCATCTTGCAACTTCTTGAAGTACACACAATGATCATATTGACTTCTAGAATAATTTTGGCCTCTCATAAATTTATCAAACCTCAAATACCATTGCCTTGGAGATTGCTTCAAGCCATAAAGTGATTTCTTCAATTTGCAAAACAAATTTTCCTTCCCTTTCACTATATACCCATCCGGTTGACACATATAGATCTCTTCATTCAAATCACCATGTAGGAAAGCCGTCTTCACATCGAGTTGCACAAGCTCAAGATCATATTGTGCAACAAGAGCTAACATAATACGAATTGAGGAGTGCTTCACAACCGGAGAAAAGATTTCATTGTAGTCAATGCCCTCCTTTTGTGCATACCCTTTAGCAACTAATCTTGCTTTGAATCTCACATTGTTTTTCTCATCAGCATCTTCCTTCTTGGCATACACCCATTTGCAACCGATAGCTTTCTTGCCCTTAGGCAATTTAGCTAACTCCCAAGTCTTGTTCTTCAAGAGAGAATTCATCTCATCACCCATGGCATTGCACCACCTCTTCTTCTCTTCACTCTCAATGGCTTCCTCGAAATTGGATGGAATATCATCAATGATAATAGGAAGAGCAAAAGCAACATAGTCACTATACCGAGCTGGCTTGGTAATTTGTCTCTTTCCTCTGTTCTTGGCAATAGACTCTTGAGGTGAAACTTGCTCTTCAACTTGAATAGAATCTTCAAGTTCAACTTCTTCAACATCCTCATGGTCTCCAACTTCTTCACTTGTAGTGGCTTCGACATCAGCGGAAATAGGATTTGAAGTACTAGAGGCAACTTTCTCAAGCTCCACCTGTTGGACATCTTTCACATTCTTCTCAGAGTCTTTGTACATACTTTCTTCATCAAATGTCACATCTCTGCTGATTACAAGTTTTTTCATCTCTAGGCACCACAACCTGTAACCTTTGACACCACTACTAAAACCAAGAAAGATAGCCTTTTTGGCTCTAGGATCAAGTTTATTTTCAGTCACATGAAAATAAGCAGGTGAACCAAAAATACGGATATAGTCATAATCAGAAGAAGGTTTTCCAGTCCATACCTCCATTGGTGTCTTACCCTGAATAGCAGATGAGGGTAATCGGTTGATGATGTGACATGCATAATTAACTGCCTCTGCCCAAAATGACTTGCTTAAACCCGACTGAGACAACATACATCTAACCTTCTCAAGCAAGGTTCGATTCAATCTTTCTGCAACTCCATTTTGTTGTGGAGTTCCCCGAACACTGAAATGTCTCACAATTCCTTCCTCTTTGCAAACTTTAGAGAAAGGATCGGATGTGTATTCACCACCATTATCCGATCTCAAAATCTTAATCTTTCTCCCAGTCTGGTTCTCAACCATTTTCTTCCAACCCAAGAAAATGCTTAACACCTCACTCTTGTGCTTCATAGTGTAGACCCAAGACCTTCTTGAATAATCATCAACAAAGGTCACGAACCAATGTCTACCACTCAAAGAGGGAGTCTTTGTAGGACCCCAAACATCTGAATGCACATAATCAAGAATGCCCTTCGTCTGATGTACCGCAGTACCAAACTTCACTCTAGTTTGTTTCCCCAAGACACAATGCTCGCAGAAATCAAGCTTACAAGTCGTGGCACCTTTTAGAAGACCTTTTTTCACAAGCCCTTGTAAAGCTTTCTCACCGGCATGGCCTAATCTCATATGCCACAATCTAGTAGTATCTGAATCAGATGTGCCCATATTTTCAGAGACTACAGATGCTTCACCTGTCACAGTGCTTCCCTGCAATAAATACAAATGGCCACATATAGGAGCTTTCATCACAACAAGTGCACCATAAGTAACTTTCAATGTATGTCCATCTGAATGAAATCTGAAACCCTTAGATTCCAAAGTACCCAAAGAAATAAGATTTTTCTTCAAATTCGGTACATATCGAACACCTGTCAACTCTTTAACCATGCCATCATGCAACTTCAAACGAACTGTACCAATCCCTTTTGTTGTGCAAGGATTGTCATCTCCCATGAACACAACGCCACCATCAAACTCTTTCAAGCTTGAAAACCAATCCTTGTGAGGAGTCATATGATGAGTACAACCCGTATCCAACACCCACTTAGTAGCACAATCAAATGATGAGGAAGTGGTTAAAGCAAAATCAGAAAAATCTGTTTCAACCTCTGCAACATTGGCTTCAGAACTTTCTTTTCCTTTGGTCTTCAACTTAGGACAATCTTTCTTCCAATGGCCCTTATTACGACAAAAGGCACATTCATCCCTTTCCAAAGGTTTTCTACCTTTAGAGTTTCCTCTAGGTCGAGACTGTGATTTTTTCCTGCTAGAAGATGATATTCTCTCCGATGATCTACCTCTAACAAATAAAGCTTCAGAGGTACTATCATGATTTTTATCTCTATGCCTCATTTCATAATTCATCAAGGCATTTGACACATCTTCAAATTTCACAGTTTCTTTACCATGCATAATAGTGGTAACAAAATGCTCATAAGAGTCCGGCAAGGAATTCAACAATATTAAGGCCTTATCTTCATCCTTAATATCCTCATCTAAATTTAACAAGTCGGCAATCAACTTATTAAAAGCATCAAGGTGTCTAATCATTTTTGTACCTTCTTTGTATTGGAAGCGGTAGAGCTTTTTCTTCAAGTGTAGCCGGTTCTCTGCACTCTTTGTCATATACTTGTCTTCCAATTTTTGCCACAACACACTTGCTAATGTCTCCCGCATCACAAAATACTTCTGAGTTTTTGCAAGGCACAACCGAATTGAAGAGCAAGCCCACAAATTTAATTTTTCCCATTCCGGCTTCGACATAGTTTCTGGCTTCTCTCCCAAAGCGGCAAGTAGATCTTGTTGAGCCAACACATCTTTGACCTCACATTGCCACATCCCGAAGTTGTTTGTGCCATCAAACTTTTCCACTTCGAACTTTGCATTTTGCACCGTCGTTCTTGCAAACCCGGAGCTGCTTCCAAAAGGATTTTCATCTTGCCCGTCTGACATCTTTGGCAACTAGACAGTACCCAAGAGCAACCAGTGCTCTGATACCAATTGTTGTGCTAGGATAGCACCAAACCCGTTGGAACCAACTCAAGCTAACCCACAGGAAATTTACCAAATGAAATTGCAAGAACAAAATATTAAAGACACCAAGATTTTAACGAGGTTCTTCAACAGTCAGTGTAACTGGAGTACGTCCTCGGAGCAGTAGGAGCTCACCCAATAATCCAATATCAACCAAATGGGAGTTTACAAAGTGTTGGCAATCTCACAACCCAAATAACCCAATACACCCAATAACTCTCACACTCTAAAGAAACAAATAGAGAAAGAAATATAGTGATTAATTTCTTCTCTATACAAAGCTCAAAGCTATTACAACAATAACACTTTGATGAAGTGAGAACTATCCAATGAAAGGAACAACAACTCCTTCTCTGAAAATGGTACTGCAGCAGTACCTTCTTTCTCTCCCTCTCTTCTCTTCGGCTCTCTAATTTTTCTGCTCTCTTTTTTTTCTTCTTCTGATTTCCAAAGCAGCAATTGCTGCCAAATAAAACCCAAGTCACCCCGTGACTTCCACATGGTCCAAAGAAACTTTAGACAAAGTTTCTTTTCCCCAAAACAAGGAAGAAACATCATCATTTTGTCCTTTTTTTTTTCTTTTTATTTGTTTAATACAAAAGGTGGCCACTTGGCCACATACTCCAACATTTAGTGCAGTCCATCACGGTTGGTATCCTATGAGCCACGGTTATTACAGTGCAGTTAGCAAATTCTGTTCTTATAGTTTTCTGCAGAATAGAGTCTGTTGCATTGTCCATTGACGCAGTAGCTTCATCAAGGACTAGTATCCGGCTCCTCTTCAACAAAGCGCGTCCCAAACAAAATAGTTGTCGCTGTCCCATGCTCCAGTTTGTTCCATCTTGTACAACTGCAATCCAGGTTTTTAGTTTTTGTTTTATTGACACCGAAAATAACTCCTACAAGACATTTTTCTTACCTAAAGAATCCAGGCCCTCTTCTTTTTCCTCAATGACCTCGTGTAACTGACATTTCTCTAAAACCTTTCGCACGTGGATCGGAAGATAAGTTTATGTCAGTAAAACACAGTTACAGTAAGAAGCATGAATATGTTTACTTGTAGGCATGTTCTGATGAAAAATTATCAGCAAGTATTAAATTTAAATAAAAACTTTACCTCCCATATTTCATGATCACTATGTTCTGATAAGGGGTCTAGATTGAATCTCACAGATCCATTGAACAGTGTTGGATCTTGTGGTATGATCCCAAAACGCGATCTTAAATCATGAAGCCCGATTTTGCAAATGTCATAGTCATCGACAATGACCCTTCCCTCCATAGGCTCCACCAAACGAAACAAAACGCTGACAAGAGTAGTCTTCCCACTACCAGTCCGGCCAACAATCCCAATTTTGTACCCTCCTTCAATTATGCAGTTTATCCCACGAAGAACTAGCGGAGCATTTGGCCTATATCGTACCTGCATAAATTCATAAGCTATCATATTGAAGTACCATTGTTCTTAGGGCTACAGTCTTTAGTATATCTTTGGACACTAACCTTTAAATCATGTATTTCCACTTTACCAACAGTTGGCCAACTGTGCACAGGTCGGTTATCTTCTATTATTTCTGGAGCCTCACTGGGAATATGCATGTATTGCTCTACCCTTTCTACAGATATCATTGAATTCTCTAGCATGCATTGAAATTGGACCGAAACTACGAGGTATAAATTTAAGGACAGACCAAAAGATAGTGCCATCCTAATAAAACCTGTAAAAAGTTGAAGCGAAATGTTAGACAGTATATCATATATATGGCTAAATAACATCCATTTTACACACCAAAGGTGATACACTGGAATGTTTACAAACCAGAGGAAGATGCGTCAAACTGAATCAAAGTGATTGCAAGTGCTGAGGCCGAGAGAATAATTGCACATAGCAATTCAAGACGTTCGATCAACCACTCATTCACTGAAAACCTATTGAAGTCAGCACTTGCATTTGCATCGATAAATTCCAAGTTTTTCGAGAAGAACCGATCCTCCTCTCCAAAAGCTCTGATTGTCAAGGATCCAGCAATAGATTCGGCAAGGTGGCTTGCAAGCGCAGACTTAGTCATGCCATTCATCCGCATTAACTCTTTTGCAGAAGCAAAGTAGTAATTCTGTTTGCAGCAAAGAAAATCAAGTACAGATTTGCTGCTCAGAAAAGGCAAAAATTTAGGAAATCATTCAAGTGCTTCAATCTCAAGGGTATACCTGAAGTAGTACAGTAACATAAATCGTGGGTATAATCAGAAACACGATTGGCCAAGTAATCAAAACCAAAACTATATAAACGCTGTATGTCATCAAAGTTGAACCAACAGAAATCCCCAACTTGAAAGCTACTTCAAGGTCGACAATGTTCATATCATTAGAGACCTGCACAAAATGGACAGTGCAAATGTAAGTTCCATTTGGTACTCTGCATTAGAACATTTCAAGCTTTCTTCTTTCAAAGAACTTAAGTCTTACCCGACTAAGTATCCTTCCCACTGGTGTCGAGTCATAGAACAGCATTGGTGCTCGGAAAAGAGAGTTGAGTAGTGTGTCGAAAATGGATTTTGATGTTCCACATCCTAATTCAACTAAACAGAAGACTCGAAGAAGCACACCAAATGACATGATGCACATTATCATTGTATACACAATGAATAGTTTGACTCTTGATACGCTATAATCCTGAAGCTTGGAAGCCAACCAATAGGATTGAATTAATTGGCCGACTATGAATATCAAATGAAAAAAGATTGACGAGGAGAAATACAAAATTCCCTTGCGTTGTTTCAAGTACTGAATGTATGGTTTGAAACCAGTGTCCCCGGTCTCCCTCTCTTCTTTCTTAATTAATTGATCTCCTGAAGATTCCGTTTGCTGTACTTCGGTTTTAACTTTCACAATCTCCTCCCCAGATGATTTATGTTGTCTAGTAGAAGCATACTCCACTTGCCTCTCGCAACCAGCAGTGCTGTGGTGTGCATGGACAAGGCCTTGGAATTCGTCACAAGAAGCGAGTAACTCTCCGTAAGAAGCTGATCTCAAGATTTTCCCCGAAGATATCAACTGTGAAGAAAAACAGATATTACTAAGAAAACTTGCAGATCATTGGACAGAGTAAGAAAAACTGATATCAACCTTCTGAAATGTTTACTTACCAAGATAGAATTAAAAGCTGGAAGGAAATCCACTTGGTGTGTCACAAGTAAAACCGTCTTCCCTGACAGAGCTCCCATGATATATTCCTGACAAATTTTCAAATTAGATTTAAATAGGAAAAAGAGGGGGTTTCAATTACCTTCAGGTGCAAGTTACAACTTACATTGAAAAGGTGTGTCGCCGTATGGGCATCAACTGCGCTGAAAGGGTCATCCAAGAGATAGACATCAGCATTTTGATAGAGTGCACGCGCAAGTTGGATGCGCTGCTTCTGCCCACCACTTAGATTGACACCTTTTTCTCCTATCTGAGTTAGATCGCGGAACGGAAGCATCTCAAGGTCCTTCACTAGAGAACACTTCTCAAGTGTTTCTTGGTACCTAACATGATCCATAACAGACCCAAAGAGAATGTTTTCTTGAATAGTTCCGGTTTGAATCCATGCAGACTGAGAAACATACGCTATCTTCCCATATACTTGAACCTGTAAATTTGGGCAGACAGAAGCTTTACGAGATAGACTTTCCCATCTCAATAATTAAAAAAATTTCTAGAAGTGAAATGATTGCTTACAATGCCATTGATGCGTGGAACTTCTCCAAGAATTGCAGCCAAAAAGGTTGATTTACCGGAGCCAACCTCTCCACAAATTGCTACCTTCTCACCCGGTTTCACCACCAAATTTATGTTCCTTAATGTAGCCTTTAAAGGATTAGCGTCCCATGAAATTTCAGGACTTCTAAATACAATGGAATGCTCAACATCTGCGGCACAGTTCTCTTTCCTTGTATGTCTATTCTCCAACTCTGGTGCATCGAGAAACTTCTCAATCCGAGAAAATGAAACCTTTGCTTCAATAAATGCTCCAAAAACATCCGCAGTCAACCTAATAGGCTCCTGAACAAGGCGTAAAGTTGCTAAAAATGTGAAAACATTACTAGGAGAGAGTGTAAACCCAAGGAAGTAGCATGTCCAAAAAGTAACTGCCGATACGAAAAGAGGAGATGCCCAGAATAGAGCCATATTATATCCCTTTTGTGACAACACTTGATATACCAATTTTAATTCTTCCGTTCGTAAACCTTCTATCACATTCCTAAAATTTGTCTCCCAGGAATACAATTTCAAGATTTTCATATTTGAAAGTGCTTCTGTTATGGCCTTCAACCTTCTGTTTTGTGCTACCATGAGCTTCGTTTGATACTCGTGCTGCAACTTCACCAATGGTGAGCTTGCTAGTGCACTCAATAAGAGTACAGCTAGAGCTGCAGCAATTGCCAGACCCACAGAGAAGTAAACGATAAGTAATGAAAGGCACAGCTGAAGGCTTGTGGTCCATATCTGATGAAACCAGTATGGAAACTCGCCGATTCTGTAAGCATCCACCGTCACATAATTCACTATCTCACCAGGAGAATGTGTCATCTTGGCAGCATTCGAGAGTCGTAGTTGCTTCTGATATATGGCTGCTGACACCAATGATCTCACTTGAAGCCCCATCAGTCTAGTTTTAAAATACCATTGCCTCTCCGACAGTGACTCCAAGATTTTCACAACAAAGAGGCCAAAAGTCAGTGCATAACCTTCATATTTAAAAGCTGCATTGCCTTCAATAATCTTAATGAAGGCCATGAGAAACAGTGGACTGCTTGACGTGGTGAGAGTCTTGATCAGAGCAAATAATCCCGAAATCAAAATAGCTTTCCTCTGGCAATGAAAAATAATGGACAAGATAGAAGGTTGAACAGACGGATCTGCTTCCTTCCTTTTGTTCAATTGCTCCATAAATATGAAGTACCACGTTCTTGCTTGATCATCCTGCCGCAGCCGTGGAATATCTTCATTCTCGAGAACCTTTTGCTTACCTTTCTTCATTAACGAATTCAACCACCAAAATGACATTGAGCTGCATAACCCTGCTTTTGCAAAAGGTGTTACATTGTCATCTGAACTGATTTCACCTATTTTATCAGACTCTGCACCTTGTAATGGTTTGTAGAAGGCGTCACCGTGGATCTCTGAATCGCCTTTTGCAAAATTGCTTCCCTGAAATGCACTAAATAGCAAAAGAATTGATCCAGGGAAGTAGAAAATGTTTAAAACAATCTTAACCGATACTGCCTCCACCACAATAGCTTTCCAAATTGATGAACTTGAAAGAAAAACTGCAATCAAGAAGCCAAGTATTGAACAAGATTTTGTTATCACGGTTTCTTGTGGTTGTGGCTTGTTGAGGCTTATGAAAAAAGCTAGAAGCAACCATGTGAACCCTTGGAAGAGCAAAGCTAGCCATCCATGGAGGGGAAAAATGGTCGGGTCTGCATTTACTTTCTCGACGATTGTCCATATCCCAAAACCAAAGTAAGCTAAAGCCAAACCAGCATTGAAGGTGGCCGAGATTATTGACGCTGAAGAGATGATATGAGACTGTGACGGTGCCATAACCTTCCTTGATGATAATTTGCATGTGAACATACATAACAAGATAAACAGAAGTAAAACATCAGCTGCAATGACCAAAATGTTGTTGATACATGAATCTGGATTGGTAATGGCTGAATTGCCAGAACTGCATTCATTTCCGGCCTCGGTTGAACACTCAGAATTACTGCAAATATATAAGCTCCAGAAATGCTCCCACATTGTTGTGTCTCAGTAATGTCGAAAATCTGCACGATTACAAGAAAAGTGTTTGAAAGAAGAAAAAGATCTGCAACTAAAATTCATGGTTTTGAAATGCATGAGATGAAGGACTCGAAAACTCGAAAGTACTGCAGTTCATGTTGTTCAACAACTGAGATAATATTCCAGATCTAGTAAGTTAAAGATGAAACAGGACACATACGGCACAAATACGAACTGCCATGTATGATAAACAATTTGAACCATTCCCACCACATATTTAAAAACTTTTTTTTTTTCTTCTAAAAATTGCAGAAGCTGCAGATGAAGCTGTATATCATGCACCACAAGTTGGAAAGAACTAGGAGCATCGGAAAACGAAAAATAGAAACATTTAGCAAAATAAGATTGCTGTGGTCTATATCGCTCAAGAAACATGCATAAGAAAACTTACAGTAGATTAAGCTGAAGTGCAAATCAGCCTTCCAGTCTAGCTTGCTCTTGAAGTCTCAGAGTTTAGTTTGTCATGCATAAAACCCGAGTTCGAATCTCTCTTCCCGCATTGATCTTAAAACCCGTCTTCAAAAGCAGTGGCGGATCCAGGATTTTAACTTAGGGTGGTCCCAATATAAAAGCTCCAAAAAAAAAAAAAAAAACAAGACAAAAATATCATTGAACAAATAAATGGCAAACTACAATTTTCATTCATAATCTTTGTGCTAAAGAAGCTAGAAATACTAAATTTGTCCACGACGGGATCTCATACTTTGAAAACGTGTCATGTTGGCATTACAAACTAGTTGTACACTCCAATTCACAATACATATAGCCAACACATTACACAAAAATACGAAACGAATATCGAAAGAAAGCACCGATCTTTACCCACCCATTTAACATCAGAAATGAGCGTATTATATGTATAAGAATCTGGGGCAATCCCGGCACTCTTCATACCCTCCACAAGAGCTCTAATCTTGTGCCAAGGCATACCCATTTTTCCATACACATTCAAAATCACATTGTATGTTATCAAAGTCGGCCTACACGCTACACCCCTCTTCCTTCATTTTCTTAAAAACTGAAACCGCCTCCCGAGTCCCGATACCTCCCATTACTAGCACAAGCAGTAATAAAAAACGCATATTCCGATAAAAAAAAAAGCAAAGAACTAATAAGTCCACTTTTCTGAACTCTATCTTTTTGCTAATTCTTGGTTTTTTTTTTTTTTTGGTTGACCTAAATCTTAGATACAAACGTAGGAAAGAGAAGTCAAAACAAGCTGGAATCCACATAATTAAAAATAATAAAAACGATCATGAAAATCTAAAAGTCGCAGAACAATAACACCAACAAAACAAGAGCAAGGTACTACAGTCTACAAAGTACAAACCTCTTCGTCTTCGACCAAGAAGAAGAGGACCAGCAGCAGCGGGCAGCGCAGCGGCTAGCCTGAGCTCCAGATCAGAGCTTCACGAATCACACGGAGAAAAAATGCAGAAGGGTAAAGGGTTCAAGGGTTACAGATTTGGTAAAGTGAATGATTGCTGCTGATTGCTCTATTGTGTGAGTGTGTGTGAGGGTCACGTGAGGTTTTAATTTTTTTTTAATGGCTTGGCTCAAAACGACGTCGTTTTGGCCAAGTCATTTTGAAAAAAAGTTTTGCTTTCTTCTTCCTCCCCTGAAACGCACAGCCTGCAGCAGCCATGGCTGCTGTTCTACTCCATCACTGCCCAGACTTGGATGATCCTTGAAGATCCTCACAGCCATTTTTTCGAGCTTCGGGTGGTCCCGGGACCACCCTGGTCCCTTAATAGATCCGCCCCTGATCAAAAGGCACGTGAAACATCTTGTAGGACAGTGTCATTGCATTATGTATGGCATGCCAAATTCATAACTTCTTTTTGGGTAAGATGTCACATCAGTGGACCTTTCGGCTTCATAATACATGGTGGCTTAACCTTTGGAAAAAAAAAAAAGGAAATTACAATGTTTTTTAGCCTTTTGCTTTCACACTATCCAAATGTCTAAAGAAATGTTTTTCCCATCATGTTTTCCTGGCTCCAGTATTCACTGGCAGACATTGCAATTGGGGCTCGTGTGGTGTCTAGGATTAAATTGAAATGAATAACCCTTTAGGTTCAAAGTATATTGAAGGTAAGAAGATAGTGGTTTTTGGGATCAGAAGAGGATTAGACATAAGGGAAGCTTCTCCCTTCTAATCCTCCCATTTTAGAGAGTATTGGAATGGATAAGTTTTCTTCTTAAGTAATCCATCTCCAATATCCAAGTTAGCCACAACTTCACCATTTCTTTGTTAGTGGCTTATCCATTCCAATCCAAACCTCTATACCAAACGAGAGGGATTCGCGTTAGCCCAGTTGGTGATGAGTGTATGAGCTCATAAAAGTGCCACCGGATGGTACGATTCCTTCTAGTGCAATAACAAATAAATACACACCCATGTCGCGGGTGATATCACCTTATGATGAGTGTATAAGCTCACAAAAGTGCACCAGAGAAAAGCTTAGGTGCAACCGGGTGTCGACGCCCTTTTGCTCGTCTCCCTCCTTCCACATCGCATCAGTCTTTTGCTTTTCTTAATGACTGTCATTTCCTATTTTCTTTTGCTAGTGACTGTCATTTTTCATTCTGACAGATTGAGTTATAGGCAATTTAGTGAGTGAAAATCATTTCCTATTTTCTTTTGTGAGAGTTAAGATGAACAATTTTGTAAGAAGAAAACAGGAAAAATCAAAGCTAGGATATTTAGCATGGATAACTTTGGATTAATATGTAGTATATTTCTATATACTAAAACTCAGTCGGGTGGGTATTGTGGATGACCAGTGGGCGGACTGTTTTGTATCTCCATATGACAGTATCTGCTAATTTTTTGTATCTGAATATGATCCTTCTGATCCAAAGATGGTTGCAACTGCTGTGATCCAATCGATAACTGTCATGTTTGTCTCTATCTTCTCCGAGTTCAGCCTTTTCTCTATAAAGCTTTTACAATTCTCTGTTATTAGTGTTGTTGCTGCTTTGCAGCTTTGCAGAACCATTTTTCAAGTCTTCAAAATAGTGTTTCATCCTAAAGTACTGTAAGCCGGTCTTATGAAAAAAAGGTTCTAGCCGTGAACTAACATGGTATCAGAGCAAGTTTAGCGCCGGACTTGAGGGGGAGTGTCAGCATAAGTCCGCACACATCTCCCAAATACATTTCGAATATGCAGTATATGGGCACCATTTATACACGTTTCACACAGCCAAATAATATGCTGCTTCTTTTTTTTTTGATCAACTAAATAATATGCTTCAACTTGGTAAAAGTAATACACTTGAGTGAGCAGGAAAACATGTGATTGCAAAGAATAACCAAAGGTAGTGGCCATTTGAATCTAATGCCATATCTACCACACAACACAAAGAAGTTGCAAACATTAATCTGCTTTTTCAGAAAGTTGAAATATTTCTGTGGGTCTGTACTTTAAGTTGCTTGCTAAACTTTATTCGGAACTTTTTACACATCGAATGCCTTTCCTTATGATCCGTCTGAGTAGATGCCAGGATTGGCAGCGCAAGATCAGTATTTAGGGATCGGCAACGATTATGGCAGACGGGTAACTGCGATTATTTACTCATAACCGTTTATGCTTTTATCAGCATAATCCTTTACCTGTTAGATAATTGTCTAAACGGTTATACTCATACCTATAACTGTTTATAAACGATTAACCATACCCATAACTACGTACTCATTTAACCGTAATCGTATACCTATTTATCCGTTTTTAAACTCGTTTAATTTTTTTTTACCCATTTACCCCTTTTTCAAAATTTTTTATTCAACTTCTAAAGTTGAATAAGATAAATAGAAGAGACTTTGGTGTTTATTTTGCAGTTCCTAATTGTTTAGGAATATGATCGTGTAAATCCTATTATATCTTGGAATATGCTTGTGAGATTCGATGTTATCCTATTAAAGTTGTAATTGGAGTATGGAATTTACCTTCATACTATTATAAATAAAGGCGCAATAGGATGAAATAAGATACAGCTCACAATCACACGTCTCTTTTCTTTTTGATGTGCCGCACCCTTTCTCTCTTTGCCGTGCCGCACCCTTTCTCTCTTTGTCCTTTATATTATTCAGTTAAATAGGCCTACACCAGATTAATGATAATTATCATGATTATTGTGATGATTGCTTACAATGCCAGCTAATACCAATTGCAGCAAGTTCTTTTGGAGCATGGAATATAGATCACCCAAATTATATATCCTGGAAGAAAAACCAAGACGTATAGTAAATAATTAAAGATATATATAAACACACACACGATATGATGGCAGCGATGTGAGGTCGTCAATTTAAGGTTTTTAGTTTTTAGTTTTTTTATTTTTTATTTATTTTTTATTTTACATATATTAAAAATAAACAGTAAATGAGTACTCATTTATAACCTCACTACTCATTTAAATTTCACAAATATACCCAACTGTAATCGTGAGTTGTTTTAAATGGTTGGGTTACCGCGGTTACCCATACATGTGGTATTTTGCCCATCCCTACGTATTCCTTGACTAGCTGTCCAAATAATGAAGCTCCTGATACCACTTGTGGTAAATAAATCAAGCAATCAAGCAATAAACAAATACACAACACACAAATTTAGAGTTCCTCTAATATAAGAATACCTCTCTAACAACGAAAGTTTTCTAACATTCAAACGAATACAAGATAACTCCCAAACTCAAAGTGCTCTCAACTATACAAACTTATGCCCTTCAAACTCTCATGCAAAACCTCTCCCAAAGCCATCTGTTTATACTAATGGATGCTGTGTATTTGACACGAAATCACCTAAAACTGAATCCAAACCAAACTAGGTAGTTGTACATAATGATACCTTGCTTCCAAGATATCCCAACCCTACACCTTTCCTGATTCTTGTTTTATTTTAGGCATGCTGATAATACTGAATCTCTTTCTTTGATATTGTCGGTTGTTTCGGAGTCGAGGGATCCACATTTTGAAGTTATGTTGTTCATCAAAATTTTGATTTTCGATTTAATTGATTCTGTCTTCTGAGTGGATGCCGGCATTCGCAGCACGAGACCAATATTCCTTGACTAGCTGCCCAAAAAGCGAGCCCTCGTTCTTCATCAGCTCCGTTGGCTCATCATACTCCACCAGTCTCCCTGTCATTGTACATTTCGCCAATCAATTAACAAGTAAAACAACATAAGTAAGAGATTCGTAGCAAAAGCATTGCTTACCATCACTAATAGCAAGCACTTTCGTACAGTCCATCACGGTTGGGATCCTATGAGCCACGGTTATTACGGTGCAGTCTGCAAATTCTGTTCTTATAGTTTTCTGCAGAATAGAGTCCGTTGTATTGTCCATTGATGCAGTGGCTTCATCGAGCACCAGTATCCGGCTCCTCTTCAACAAGGCACGTCCCAAACAGAATAGTTGTCGCTGCCCCATGCTCCAGTTTGCTCCATCTTGTACAACTGCAGTCCATGTTTTTATTTACTTCTTGATTTATACACTTTCAGATAATAATATTGTTTGATTCATTGACACCGCAAAGCACTCCTGCAAGAAATAGTTTCTTACCTAAAGAATCCAGGCCGTCTTCTTTTTGTTGAATGGCTTCTCGCAACTGACATTTGTCAAGAACCTTTTACACATTGAGATGGAAGATAAATGAAGTTAGGCAAAAGGAAGGTTACAGTGTGTCAAATGGTTGTTCTGAAATGTCGAATTTTACTGCCAGACGTAATTT
The DNA here is from genome assembly GCA_035220775.1 of Malus fusca. Classification (NCBI taxonomy): domain Eukaryota; kingdom Viridiplantae; phylum Streptophyta; class Magnoliopsida; order Rosales; family Rosaceae; genus Malus; species Malus fusca. The sequence goes on from CM069072.1 coordinate 20,785,916, forward strand.
CAACAAGTGATATCAATCATCACATAAGAAAAAAAACTTACCTCCCATATTTGGTTATCAGTATGCTTAGATAAGGGGTCTAGATTGAATCTCACAGACCCACTGAATAATGTCGGATCTTGTGGGATGATCCCGAGACGTGATCTTAAATCATGAAGTCCAATTGTACAAATGTCATAGTCATCTACAATAACCTTTCCTTCTGTAGGCTCTACCAGACGAAACAGAACACTGATAAGAGTTGTCTTTCCACTTCCAGTGCGGCCAACAATCCCAATTTTGTCCCCTCCTTCAATTGTGCAATCTATCCCATGAAGAACTAGCGGAGCATTTGGCCTGTACCTTACCTGCACAAGTTTGAGTCTATGTCACAGTCATATACAAGTCTCATTGTTCTTACAGTTCAACATTATTTCTTTTGTAACACAAACCTTTAAATCGCATACTTCCACTTTACCAACAGTAGGCCAATTGTGCGCAGGTCGATTGTCTTCTATTATTTCTGGAGCTTCACTAGGAATATGCATGTATTGTTCTACCCTTTCTACAGAAATGATTGCATTTGCAAGCATGCACTGATATTGGACAGCATGTACGACATATACATTCAATGAGAGACCATAGGATAGCGTCATGCCAACAAATCCTATGAAACGATTAAGAAAAATGGTTTATTAGGGGCTAGGGCACATGAAATGCAAACGATGGCAAACTGAATTTTGTAAAGTTATGAGGTCAAATCTGATGGTGGAAGCTAGTGTTTACTAACCAGACGAAGAAGCCTTGAATCGAATCAAAGTAATGGCAAATGCTGAGGCTGAGAGAACAATAGCGCATACCAACTCAAGACGTCCTCTCAACCACTCATTTGCAGAAAAACTATTGAAGTCGGTGCTAGCATTTGCATCAATAAGCTCCAACGTTTTTGAGAGGAACCGATCCTCCTCTCCAAACGCTCTGATAGTCAGGGCTCCAGCATTAGATTCGGCAAGGTGGCTTACAAGGGCAGACTTGGTTGTACCATTCATTCGCATCAACTCTTTTGCCGAAGCAAAGTAGTAATTCTGTTTGTAGAAAAGAAAATCAAATAGCACATTCTTTGTTTAGAGAAGGCAAATCAAAGGTAAGGAAATTATTTAAGGACTAAACAAGAGTGTTTCTCTTTAACTACCTGTAAGACTATAGTAACATAAATTGTGGGAATAATCAGAAACACGACTGGCCAAGTACGAAAAATCAATACTAAAAATATGCTATATGTGTTCAAAGTTCCCCCAACCGCAATGATAAACTTGAAAGCCACTTCAAGGTCAATGATATTCATATCAGTAGATACCTAAATAAAATAGCCAATCGAAATGTTAGTTCCATTAGCTTACTGTAAAGAATATCATTTCAAATCTGTTTTTTTTTTAATCTTACCCGACTAAGTATCCTTCCCACGGGTGTTGAGTCATAAAACAGCATTGGTGCTCGGAAAAGAGAGTTCAATAGGGTTTCAAAAATGGATCTTGATGCCCCGCATCCTAAGTAGACTATAAAGAAAGATCGAATGAACAAAGCAAGTGCCATGATACACATGATCACAGAATAAACAGTGAAGAGTTTTACTCTTGACATGCTGGAATCCTGAAGTTTCGAAGCCAACCAATAATATTGAATTAGTTGCCCAACTATGAACATTGAGTAGAGAAGGATGCACACAGAAAAGTACAAAAATCCCTTGCTCGGCTTCAAATACTGGATGTATGGCTTAAAACCAGTGTCTCCTGTTTCTCTCTCTTCTTGCTTAATCAATTGGTCTCCTGAAGATTCCCTTAGAGGTAACTCAGTGTTAACTTTCTCAATCTCCTCCGTGGCTAATTTATGTTTTCCGGTAGAAGCATGTTCAACTTGCGTCTCAGAAACAGCAGTGTCATCGTGTGCATTGACGAGGTCTTGGAACTCTGGACAAGACGCTAGCAACTCTTCGTAAGGAGCTGCTCTTAAAATTTGCCCTGAATTCATCAACTGTGAAGTAAAATACATATTCCATGATGTTCTTGCTTGATATACGAGACTTAAGTACCAGATTATTGAACGCATTAAGAAGAATGATCAGTAAACCATGTAAAAATGTAAACAATGGAGATATTAACAGTATTCAAATTAATAAATACCAATATCGAATTAAATGCTGGAAGGAAGTCAACTTTGTGTGTCACTAGCAAAACAGTCTTCTCAGCAAGCGCTCCCATGACATATTCCTGGAAAATTATCACATTATGTTTCACAGGAGAGAGAAAAGAAAAATGGCAATACCTTCATTCATTACTAGTTTGAGAGGCAAATAAATAAAGAATTACTACATTGAATAGGCTGGTCGCAGTATGAGCGTCAACTGCACTGAAAGGGTCATCCAAGAGGTAGACATCAGCATTTTGATAGAGTGCACGTGCAAGTTGAATGCGCTGCTTCTGCCCACCACTTAGATTGACACCTCTCTCTCCTCTCTGAGTTAGATCACCAAACGAAAGCATTTCAAGATCCTTTACTAGGGAACACTTCTCAAGCGTTTGTTGGTATCTAATGTGATCCATGGTGGATCCAAAAAGAATATTTTCCTGTAGAGTTCCTGTTTGGATCCATGCAGACTGAGAAACATATGCTATCTTCCCATATACTTGAACCTGTAAAATTAGGCAGTCAGAAGCTATAGTAAGGCTTTACCATCCATAATAATTGAAACAATACTTCCAAGTGAATCGATTACTTACAGTGCCATTGATGTGTGGAACTTCTCCAAGAATTGCAGCTAAAATGGTTGATTTACCCGTGCCAAGCTCTCCACAAATTGCTACTTTGTCTCCCGGTTCAACCACCAAATTTATGTTCCTTAATGTAGGCCTTGTATAACTAGACCTATCCCATGAAATTTCGGAGGATCTAAAGTAAATGGAATGCTCAACCACTCTTCCATTGCTGTATTTCCTTGTATGTCTGTTCTCCAACTCCGGTTCATCAAGAAACTTCACAATCCGAGATAATGAAATTTTTGCTTCAATAAATGCTCCGAAAACATCTGGGATCACCCTAATGGGCTCCTGAACAATACGCATCGTTGCTAGAAAAGTAAAAACATTAACAGATGAGAGTGTAAATCCAAGGAAGTAGCATGTCCAGAAAGTAACTGCAGCGACCAAAATAGGAGATGACCAAAACAAAACTGTATAATACCCCTTTTGTCTCAATACTTGAGTTAACCATTTCATTTCTTCTGTTCTTAACCCTTCAATAACCTTCTTGAAATTTGTCTCCCAAGAATACAGCTTCAAGATCTTCATATTCGTAAGTGCTTCGGTAATAGCCTTGAGCCTCCTATTTTGTGCTGCCATGAGCTTTTTTTGGTACTTGTGCTGCAACTTCGTTAACGGACAGCTTGCCACCACAGTCAATATAAGTACAGTTAGAGCTGCAACGGTTGCCAGCCCGACAGAGAAGTAAACAATAAGTAATGAAAGACACAGCTGAAGGCTTGTGGACCATAACTGATGAAACCAGAATGGAAAATCGCCAATTTTGTAAGCATCCACCACTACATAATTCACTATCTCACCAGGAGAGTAAGTCATCTTGGCCGAATTTGAGAGTCGTAGTTGCTTCCGATATATTGCTGCAGTAACCACTGATCTTACTTGGAGCCCAATCAATCTAGTTCTAAAGTGCCATTGCCTCTCCGACAGTGACTCCAAGATTTTCACGATGAAGAGACCTAGAGTTAGTACATAACCCTCATATTTAAAAGCTGCATTACCTTCAACAACATTAATGAAGGCCATAAGAAACAATGGACCACTACTCAGGGTTAGAATCTTGATCAGTGCAAAGAGCCCCGACACCAAAATAGCTTTCCTCTGGCAGAAGAAAATTATGGACAAAACGGAAGGGTTATCAGATGAATCTCTTTTCTTTCTTTTGATCAACTGCTCCGTAAATATTGAGTACCACGTTTGTGCTTGATCAGCTTGTCACAGTTGTGGAATATCTTCATTCTGAAGAAGCTTTTTCTTGCCTTTCTTCATCAATGGATTCAACCACCAAAATGACAATATACTAAATAACCTGGCTTTTGCAAAAGGGGTGACGTTGTCATTTGAGCAGATTTGGTCTCTGACATCCGATTCCTCCCCTTGCAAAGGTGTGTAGAAAGCATCATCATGCAGTTCTAGATCACCCTTTGCAAATATATTGCTTCCCTGAAATGCACTAAAGAGCAAGAGTATTGACCCGGGGAAATATAAAATGTTTAAAACAACATTAACGGTTACTGCCTCATCCACGACAGCTTCCCAAATTGATGAACTGCAAACAAAAGCTGCAAGCAAGAAGGCAAGAATCGAAAAAGCCTTCGTTATCATAATATGTGGAAAGTGTGGCTTCTTTAGGGTTATGGTTAAACTCAGAAGCAACCATGTGAACCCTTGAAAGAACAAGACTAGCCATCCATGGAGAGGTAAAACTGTCTGACCGGTATTAACTTTGTCAACGATTTTCCATATCCCAAACCCCAAGTAGGCCAAAGCCAAACCGGGATTAAGGCTGGCCGAGACAATTGACAGTGAATAGAAGGTGTGAGAGTCTGATGGTGCTATAATCTTCTTTGCTGATATTCTATAGATGAAGAAACATAACAAGATAAATAGGAGCAAGATATCAACTGCTATGATAAAAATATTGTTGAGACACGAATCTGGATCGACGAAGGATAAAAAGCCGGAAGTGCATTCAGTTCTGGACTCAGTGGAACAGTTGGAACTGCTGCAGAATAAGATCCAGAAACCCTCCCCCATGTTGTGTCTCAAGGATGTTGAAAATCTGCACAATTACGTAGGCATTTTAGTATTAAGCAGACCTATAGTAATATGACACTGAAACTCTGAAACTAAATGAGAGGATAATTTTTGCAGTGCAAAAACAAGAAATTTGCAGTGCTGTGCACAACTCACATGAGTGGACTCGAATTTTTGGAAGCAACCCAGAAAATCTCGGTATTGTCTCACTAGTAAGTCATCCCTCGTAGTGTATAACTTGCTCTTCAAGTAAGTATGGGTGTCATCAAGTCTTTAGAAGTCTATGACAAATGAGCCCTTGATTCATCACCTTGAACCTGTAAGTATAAGATCAGTGAGAGCAGCTCATTTCTTACAATTATATATACTAGTAGAGAGCACACACTTTGTGTGTGAACAATTTCTCTTAATAAGTGTATATTTTTTTTTAATATTACATAATTACTGTTTTGTCCTCCTTATGTAAATATTGTGTATCAAAAGTGAGGGTAAAATTGGATTAATAATGCTTGTCATATTTCCATGCCTTTTTCTTTATACATACTAGCAGAGAGCACACACTTTATGTGTGAACAATTTCTCTTAATAAGTGTATATTTTTTTTAATATTACATAATTACTGTTTTGTCCTCGTTATGTAAATATTGTGTATGAAAAGTAAGGGGTAAAATTGGAAAAATAAGTATATGATTGTCATTTTCTCAAAAAAGAGAGGGTAAAATAGGAAAAATAGGAATATAATTGTCATTTTGTCAAAATGTACAAAATTACTATTTTGCCCTCTTTTTGTAAATAGTATGTATCAAAAGTGAAAGTAAAATAGAAAAAAAAAAAAAAAAAAGTTGACAAGAAGGATTTTCATAATAGTATAGATTCCTTGCTGTAAATGTGGTATTCATTAAAATACTTTATTTGTTCAACAACCAGCTGCATGTATTGTAAACACACAAATGCAAAGGACTCTTTGACTGTTGGGCAGAAAAGTGAAATCCCTTTTTTACTTATTGACAAGCGATTTGCTGTTTACAAAGATATTTTTACAGTAAGCAAATACGCTCACGCCACGGCTACGCAACTGTGCAAAATTACAACTAGGTGTCAAACTTATAACAAATAAACGTCATTGTATTATATAAGTCGGACTTGAGTCTTGTTCCAACCATGCCCTTTATTCCTTTAAATGATTGTGCATCAACCCAACAGTCGTGTCTATTTATACATCTTTGGTTGTTGTATACCCAACAGGTTTGGTGAGGATCCTATAATTCGTAAATAATGTTCATTTATCGTACATCGTGTGATCAGTTTTTGTCAGGTATTGTTTACATTTTAATTTTAAATAAAAATATTTAAAATACGATGTACGATAAATGGATATGATTCATAAATTTCCAAGATCCTCATAAAGAGAATCCGACGAATATTTGGATTCGTTGTATACTACCCTAAAACGTGACACCACCACGACCTAAATTCTACCTTTTTGTATTTAAGTGGGAAATGTGAAAACATTTGAAAATTAAAATAGATATAAAAAAGCAGATGACCATAAAAAGTGACACTAGTAGAAAACGGGCATCAGACACTGTTATTCAGCCGCCAATATGTATCTTTGTAAATCCTTTATCTCAAAAATCAATTTGCTATTAACACCTAGTAGAGGCTGTGTTGGTGTTCATATGGATTATGGAGCCTTCCCTGACAACTTTAATATTTGGATATCTCTCGTAGGCCGGAAGGTACGTTTACTACGGCAACCATATGGAAAGCAAAAATACTTACAAGGTACTGGGCTCTGATGGTGGAGGAAAATCAGAGGAAGACATCATTTGTTGTCAATGGTGTTGTAATTAATTTGTGCGCCCGTTTGCACAAATCATTTCTCAAGTTTGGCACTGATGATAACCAAGTGTAAAAAGATGATGTGCAGTCTGGCAGAAAAACACATGCAGTGGTCTGCAATCCAACTATTGGTGGAAGAGAGGCCACAAAGACACATGCAGTGCAATAAGGAGCAATAGAAACCAATATTGGTAGAGGGACAATGACCATATGTTAGTGGCTGTATGGTGGCTATAAAGCCAGGTTTTCTGATACTGTGAACTGATTGCTTGGGTAGATTTCCTGCGTACAAAATGCATCATGCATGACACAATCTTACAAAAAAACAAAACGATAAAAGTGAAACAGCCTTTTTTAAAAGAGAAATGATTATACATCTGTATTCTCTTTGTACGCCTTCCTTTTAACGGGAAAATTTGATATGCATCTAATTTTGTTACATTGATCTTACATTAGGTCCTCCAATCAGGTTGGTTATAGGGTCATAGGCCAAATGATAGCCATTTTTATATAAAACTCATCTATAATGAAGGTCTGGTCTAAAAAATCTTGGAACCTACCGAGCTAAAATCCAGCCATATGGCCAGCAAGCTGGACATCTTTAGCTAGCTAGCCTGCCCTTTCAGTTGAGCCTAGCTGGATTTTTTTAAGACGAAATTAAAAAAAGAAATTTCTAATTTCTAATTTTTTTTCCTATAAATACCTAAGACGTTTCTACATCATTCCTCACATCATTTTCACCATTCCATACTATTTTACCTTATTTTATTTCAATTATTCACATTCTATTCACCTCAAATAATTTTTTCATGCACACCCCTCTCTTATCTCTTCCAATAATCGTTCCTTTAATTTTTTCAATAATTTTTAAATGGTTACATCTTCAAGTGGCACTCAAAATATATCTGGAAACCTTATTTTAGTATGGTAGTTTAATTCAATTAACTAATAAAATTAAAGAACAAACTTAAAATAATAAATTATTGGGGGCTAAAATATAACTCTCTTTGATTAGAGATGGTATATAAATATAGTATGACACTGTTTATTAAAAATAATTTCTTACAGAACTATAATTTAGACGGGGCTAAACATAGCCCTTCAATTAGAGATAGCCTTAGGGGCTGCATGGCGGCTATAAAGCCAGGTTTTCTACTAGTGTGAACTAACTTTTTGGGTAGATTTCCTGCTTACAAAATGCATCATGCATGACACAATCTTACAAAATCAAAACGATAAAAATGAAACAACCTTTTTCAAAAGAGAATAATTATACATCTGTGTTCTCCTGTACACCTTCCTTTTAATGAGAAAATTTGATATAGGTCTAATTTTTTTGTTTCATTGACGAGTTTCAAACACTAAACTTAGCATACTCTTATTCATCGTGTTATCCACCCTTTATCACTAGGCTACTCCAGTGGCTTATGTACAAATTACGTTTTGATTGTTGGAGCAGCATTTTTCACGTGTAAAGGTGTTTTGTTCATATACTTCTTGTTGGATAAATATCAACAATTAATGATAAATTTATATATGCTAATAAATAATAAATCCAAATAAATAATTTAATAGAGTATGAACAAAACGAAATAATATTAAACATACAAAATGAAGATCAAGGCTTGCCTACCGCAATGTCCTTGAAACAAAAGTTCGTCCATACTCTGTACTTGTAGTTCTACGGACGTCTACTTCACCAGGATTCAACAATCTTCTGGCAAATTTCTTTGTGGTTCTATCAATAAGAAGGTTCGGGATTGTAGAAGAATTTGATTTTTCTGTGTTTTAAATGTCATGCTGATGGATGTATATATAATTAAGTTATGCCTATTATATGTATGAATATGGGATGCGTCTCTTAGGAGACATCTTCTCAGAAGGGTGGCGTTCTTTCATTGCTTCAGACTTCATCTCAAAAGATGAGTCTGTTAAATTAAAAATTAAATCTGAAATTAATTAATTAAAAATAATTATATTTCTACTAAAAAATTTCCAACACTTCTAACTTGTATATCAATGGAATGAAGAATCACCGTATTCCAACGAGCAGCCAAATGAAGCCAACTAAAAACCAAATTAAAATCCAAAACAGTCACCAAAATTTTCTGCATTCAAAATCTTTAACTCGTGCTTGAAAATTGAAATTAATTGAAAATAAGAAACCGCATGCATTTTTTGTGTTTTGGTTCTCAATATTATTGTACCCAGTAGGCAGTAGGGAAGTAGACATGAAAATGGTTTTTTTTATTTTTTTTATTTTTTAAGAAGCTGTTAAGCCAGCAACACTTCCAAATGCCATTTCTTCCTGTCGCATCCCTTTAGATTAGAATAGTTAGAATGGGCTTATTCTTCAGCCTTTTTTTCGTTATCTTTTCCCACCCGCCATCCTCATTGGTTGTCAGCAAGCGTGACGAGAGCCTTTGTGAAATGGCAGATAGACACTTATCTATGGTCCGACAAACAACGGGTAAATGGAGGGATAGAAGGTCTTGCTACACAACTTCAGGCTTGCTTCTTAATTTCTTGGAGAAGGGAAACTATACTTTCATTAGCCAAATAGTCGGGTTGCAAAGCCTTTTGTGACAACTATGGTTCGTTCGCTGATCGCCATTTATCGACGGCGGAAGAGTGCTTCCCAAGAGTGGCAATGAACTTTTAGAAGACAACAACAATATTACTAGTAGCACACTCTTGGAGCTTATTTTACTGCTTTTTCTTGGATAGCCTCTCATAACTGGCATTTCTCAAGAACCTTTACCACAATGGTCGGAAGATAATTTGAGTTAGAAAAGGAAAGTTATATAGAGTTGTTGCAGTCCTATTAGATTAGGAATGTGATTGTGTAAATTGTAGTGTATCTAAGGATATCTTGGAATATTATCTAGGGTTAGATATTATTCTATTAGAGTTGTAATTCTATTAAGGTAAAGATTTAATCTTCTCTACTACTATAAATAAAGGCACAATGAGGTGATACAATACACCTCACAAACACATATCTCTCTCTTCTCTCTCTGTACTGCTGACCCCCCTTTCTCCCTAGCCCTAAATACAGTTTAGTAAATTAGGCCTACAACACGTTATCAGCACGCTTTTGCCAGAAGCCAAGGAACTGAAGGATCGTGGAGGAGACTTTCTTCTACAACATCAAATGCTCAATTATTTTCTACCAATCAGGTTCTTTTAAGATAAATTAAAATATTTGAAACGACCTTGAAGCATGAAAACATTTCTCATGATGCATGAACCCCTATATTTATATTTTCCTTTCGATTATATATATTGCCTATGTGTTAATATATTTTGTCAATATATATATTTGTTCATGCAATACGCAATTATGTTGTGTGGAATTTGTGAGTCAAAGCATCGAAATTAATTTTGAAGCAATTAGGGTTTTTTTAACCCTAGAATTTGAAAAACAAAAAAAACAAAAAATCTGGGATTTTTGTGTGGTTGAGTCGTGGCTCCACGCCGTGCCGCCACTGGCATCGAGCCAAGTTGGTTGGCCTACAGCCACGCCACCACCTTGGGACGATGTCGTTTGACGTCATGGACCATCACGACAACAGTCTTCTGGGAGGGTTTACCTCTAACACGGCGTGCAACCTTTGCTGGGTTCTGGTTCACACCCTTTGGCCTAAACCAGCAACCTTTGAGTTGCTAGGCTCTGTCATGCATTCCATGACCCATCTGCAGTAAGCCCATTCGTTTGCTGGGTTCCCCCATGCCTCGGCCCACTCGGCCGCAACCTCTGTGTTGTTGGGCTTGCTTTGCCACGACCCAAAACAAACCCAGCCTTTGGCTGAGCTTCGCATGCATCTATCTCAGGCCAGCCCCAGTGCCTAGCCTGTGCTCATTGAGCCATTTTTTGCCCAAAACTAGCAGCTTGGCTACTGGGCTCCTTCCCAATATACCCTTTAGGGCCTTGCCTTACACACCGTAGCTAACCCATAAAGATGGGCTACTTTTTTCGAACCCAATGCCCCGTGTTTGGCATTCCCGCTTCTTAACCATACTTCTATAATTTTAGAGACGTTATTGGTTAACGCTTATCAAGCTAATATTAACCCGAATGTCATTATTTTGGTTCTACGATCAAACCTGATGGTTACGATCTATTGAATTAATTAAAGTGACCTGCAGTCCATTAATCTAACAATTAATCCAAAATTATTGGCCTGAAATCCACTTTTTGGCAATTAACGATTCAATAAATTATTTCTTTTCTTTGAACTGTTGACTATCTTTCGTAGTCCTGATGCACTCACACTTGGGTTCCTGAAGCAATCCACAAATTCACTACACTTTATTGTATATTGTATTATGTGTTCTTGCAGGTACCCCTATATATAAACCAGACGTTCATAACTAAATCAAACCAGTAATTTCGAATTTAAAGCCTTTGAAACCCGCAGTTTTCATTCAAAACTTACCACATGAAACCCGTAGATTTCATGCTTAAATTAAACCTATACATGTCTATAGAACCCTAATGTTCTACAATGTATGTCTATGGTTTTCCATATGACTAACCACATTTTTGTTGTACCCTCTATTTTAGGGACATGTTGAACTTGAACAAACTCGATTTCACCGGTTTGGAAGTATCTTGAAAAAGTTACCTAAAGTGGGTTTGAGACGTGAAGCTTTATCTTACCGCAAAGAGTCTTCGAGCTACCATCGAGAAACCTACTGAAGACCTGGTTGACGAAGCTTAGAATGCTACTACCATGATCTTCATCCGTATACACTTCTATGATGCACTGCAGACCGAGTACCTCGCAGAGGAGGACCCACGTACCCTCTGACTCGTTCTGGCCGATCATTTCGATCACCAGAAAGGCATTTACTTGCCTGAAGCAAGACACAACTGGCAGCATTTACGCTTCCAAGACTTTAAGTCTGTGAATGAATACAACTCTGAAGTTTGTATAATCCGATCATTGCTTAATTTCTATAAAGAGGACTTAACCGAACATGATCTCTTGGAGAAAACCTATTCGATCTTCAATGCCACCAATATTGTCCTGTAGTAACAATATAGGGTACAAAAGTTCACCAAATTTTTAGATTTGATTTTTGTTTTACTTCTCACTGAAAAGCAGAACCAACTTTTGATGAAAAATCATTAAGCTCGACCTACTGGCTCGAACGCTTTGCCTAAAGCGCATGCTACTAATTCTAGCAGCCACAACCGACGGAAACCCCACCGTGGCTGTGGAAATGGGCGGCAGGCCCACCCATGGGCCCAAGGTCAACAGAGCAGAGGCCCACCCAAAGAAGGAAAATTGACCCAGAAGCGCCAACGCTTTGCCCATAAGCTTTTGGATTGTTTGGTTTGGTTTGTTTTTAATTATGGATAATCTTTTTTATGGACATTATTTTCTCGATTAATTAATTGAATGAATGGAATTATATTTCTAGGTATGATTAGTGTGGAAGTTAGTTGTCTGGCTGATAGTGCTACCACGCACACTATCTTGCATGAACGACACTATTTTACTAACTTAGTACCTAAAAATGCAACTCTGGCAACCCTCTCAGGCCCATCCAACTTGATAGAAGGATACAAAAAGGCCTGTATAATGTTGTCTAATGGTATTGAATTAACCATTAAAGAGACCCTCTATTCTCCACGTTCCGGAAGAACGTTGCTGAGTTTTAGAGATATTCGAGATAATCAATATCATGTTGAAACCACTGAAGAGAATGGTTCTAAAATTCTTTATATCACTTCTTACAAATATGGCCAAAAGCGTATTCACGAGAAGCTGGAACATCTCCCGAGTGAGTTGTACATAACAACCATTGGATCTGTAGAGACCCACCATGTGGCTGGCCCTATGCCTGGGTTCTAGAGCACCCTCCTTCTTTGGCATGATGGAATGGGACACCACGGACGAAATATGATGTGCCGTATCCTCAAAGTATCACACGGGCATCACCTAAAATCTTATTCCAGCCATTTGCTTTGCAAAGCATGCTCCCTAGGGAAGTTGAACATTCAACCCTCAATTACAAAGATTATTCATGACCCCCCTAAGTTTCTTCAGATGATTCAATGGGATATTTATGGACCTATTCAACTAACATGCGGACCATTTAGATACTTCATGGTGTTGGTTGATGCATCGACGCGTTGGTCACATGTCTGATTATTGTCAACACGCAATGCTACATTTGCAAAACTTTTAGCTCAAATCATTAAGCTTAGGGCTCACCACCCTGATTATCCGATCAAGTCGATTCAACTGGATAATGCTGGAGAGTTTATGTCATAGACTTTTGACGATTATTGCATGCCAGTTAGGATTGAAGTTGAACATCATGTACCCCATGTTCACACCCAAAATGGTCTGGCAGAAGTTTTCATAAAATGCCTTCAAACGAAAGCTCAGACTTTGGTTATGCGAACCTAATTGCCGGTATCTGCCTGGGCCCATGTAATATTGCATGCAACTATGTTGGTCCGCCTGAGGCCCACCGCTACCCAACCTCAATCACTGTTACAGTTGGTTACTGAATACGAGCCTAACGTCTCGCATTTATGTGTGTTTAGGTGCGCAGTCTATATGCCAATAACGCTGCCACTACGTACCAAAATGGGTCCTCAAAGAAAAATGGGAATTTATGTCAATTATGATTCGCCATCAATTATTCGCTACTTAGAGCCCTTGACAGTAGATCTCTTTACCGTACACTTTGTGGATTATCACTTCGATGAGACAATCTTTTCGTCGTTAGAATGAGATAAGATCATTAACGTTCTTGTTAAATGCCACAAATTATCATGGTTTATTCCCATTATGTCTCATTTAGATCCCCGTACTCCTCATTCTGAAACTTAATTGCGTCGTATTCTAGGTCTTCAAAGCATCGCTCAAAACATGCCGAATGATTTTACTAATCTAGCAAAGGTGACGAGATTACATATACTCGCTACAAACGCACCTGCAAGAATCAACGTACTTAACGTACGCCGTAATAACGCCCCAGAAGGCCGAACTGTACCCGAGGGTGGCGCAATCGCATCTTCTACGCGGCCTGGTACACTGGAGGCTAGCCAATCATCTGCTCCTACCTAAAAGCATGGCAGACTTCCTAGTTCAAAGGATTCACAACCCCAAAAGAGGAAAACGGCACAAACTTGTGACCTTAGTCTGAATCTGACCATCGCTTACTCATCTGTTCCAACGCATGATGTTATTTTAGATTATAGTGATATCTTAGACGAGACAAAAATCAGCCTCCGAGAATCGCGAGATTTCGATCCATTACACAGTATTGGATGAGGTTTAGAATCGGAATGAGATGATTGTCAATTATGCATTCTCGTATACAGTTGTTACCAACATCATGCTTAGTTATGACATTGAACCACGCTCCGTTGATGAATATCGACGTAGAACTGATTGGTCAAACTAGAAATAAGCAATCCCGGTCAAATGTGAATCGCTTGCGAAACGTAAGGTGTTTGGGCCCGTAGCTCTTACTCCACCACATGTGAAGCATATGGGTTACAAGTGGGTTTTCATAAGGAAGGGTAATGAGAAGAATGAAATAGTGTGATACAAAGCAAGCCTCATAGCGCAAGGCTTCTCTCAACGCCTTAGGATTGATTATGAGGAGACATATTCTCTCATAATGGACGTCATAACGTTCTGTTACCTTCTCAGTTTGGTAATTTCTGAAAAAAACTGAATATGCAGCTTATGGACGTGGTAACCGCATATCTCTATGGGGATCTAGATACAGAAATCTACATGAAAGTTCGAGAAGGACTTCCATTGACTAATTCAAATATTTCTAGACCACGAAACACCCTCTCGATCAGACTGAGGAAATCACTCTACTGATTGAAACAATTTAGGTGGATGTGGTATAACCGTCTGAGTGAATATTTGACTAATCAGGGTTATGTGAACAATGAACTATGCCCATGGGTGTTTATCAAGAAGTCAACTTCAGTGCAATGTGCTTGGTGTTGTCTCCCTTAATGTATCCTTTCTTTAACTGTTTGATACATGCTGCATTGTTTTGAATGTGTTCCATGATTGTTCTCAACCAAAGGCACTCATGCGAGGTTCATGTAAGGCAAGAATCTCAACATGGTTCGAAGAAGTCGCAACTAGCGTTTTCTTGGTAGACCTTCAAGATATTGTGGTGTCTCAAATGGTAAAGATATAGCCGTTTGAGAATGTGCCTTATGTGGGTTAGATAGATAACCAGCATCTGAGTAGCCCATGAGGCGAGAATCAACCCAAGGACTGAGGAGGGGGCGGTGACTCCTCTCGAGGATTCATGGGTGTAGAACAAGCCCAAATCTGTCGTACATTTAAGGTAGCAAAAAATGTCATTAACACCATTCCAGTGTCTGCGTGTGGGCACGTTGCTGTATCTAGCCAAAATATTAACAACGAAGGAGATGTCGTGTCTAGTGCATTAAGCCAAGTACAATAAAGCACCAATTGCACTTAGGTATGGAACTTCAGGCTCCAAAATCTCTTCCTAGTCATCCTTAGGACGAAAGGGATCTCGTTTAGCATCTAGAGTTTAAATGACCATATTAGTACTCGAAGGCTTCACTTTATGCTCATTAAAACTTTGCAACACCTTATGGGTGTAGTTCGATTGATGTGCTAGGATTCCATCTGAACAATGCTCGATCTCCAGGCTAAGACAATATCGAGTTTTCCTAAGATCCTTCATCTTAAATTCCAATTTCAAGTGAGTAGCAATTTCCTCAAGCTATGCAGGAGTTCCGATGAGATTTATGTCGTTGACATCACCTATAACGATTGCAAATCTAGTCTCATCACTAATAACAACAGCATCAGAACATTGAAATCAAGAAAATCCGTTCCTAGGACAACCTGGCCGATCTATTTACCAAGTCATTACTCAAGTCTACTTTTCAGAAGCTCGTCCAAGGAATAGGTATGCGTAAATTATCTGAGTTGAATTACTTGTAGTTTTCTTATTTGGAAGTTATGTCTAACTCAGGGGAAGTCTCCCGAAGCATATTCACTTGAACTTAATGTACTCTTTTTCCTACAATTAGGAGCATTTTCCCACTGGGTTTTTGCTACCTAACGAGGTTTTGATGGGGCATCCATCTTGGGATGATCATACTTCGTTGAGTTCACTACTTTTGTCCCGTATGACATTTGTTTTAGACATATGCATACTTCTCACTTTTCTCCTTAGTCTATGGGTTTATACCTATATTAGGTTTTACCATAGCGAGGTTTTGTGAGTTTTACTACCAATGCATACTTTCTTTAAATTTGAGACTCGTATTCGCCCGTTGTGCCGACGACTTCATTAAATATTCTACCTCAACTGCTGAAGACGTGATGCAATGTTTTGTTTGAGTATTTACACACTCAAGGAGGAGTGTTGCAGTCCTATTACATTAGGAATATGATTGTGTAAATCCTAGTGTATCTAGGGATATCTTGGAATATTCCCTAGGGTTAGATATTATCATATTAGAGTTGTAATCCTACTAGGGTAAGGATCTAACCTTCCTTACTACTATAAATAAAAGAATAATGAGGTGATATAACACACACCTCACAAAGACATATCTATCTTCTCTCTTTGTGCCGTCAACCCCCTCTCTCCCTAACCCTAAATATAGTTCAGTAAATTAGGCCTACAACAAGAGCATGATTTTATTTACTTATGTTGATCTGAAGCAAAACTTTCTTGATATATAATTTATATTACGAATTGAAATATCATCTCATCATTTCTCAAATAAAGGTAATTTCTGGATTATCTGGGTTTTTCAATTTAGCATATTTCAATATTGCGAATTGAAATATCAACTACAGTCAAAGTTGTGATTTGTACGTGATTCAACATCACTAACACTTTGTCTGTATACTTCATTGGTGATTGTTTTGCGATTATATAGTTTGTGATATGTTCTTTCGTTTTGAGTTGTACCACTTGGTGGCCTTGTACCATAGCACACTTGAGAAGTTTGGTTGGAAATAATTTAGAACGTGTTTGGTATTCAACTTGAATTCAATTTTTTTTTTTTTACACAAAAACAATTTTTGAGTTTCAAGTTAAGAATTTTTATTTGCTATACTGTTTTTAAAAATTGAACTCAAAACCAATTTGAAAAAAAAATAGCTCTTACATACTAAAAACACAAAAATTAGTTTTTAGAATTTTCAAACTTAACAAAAATAGCTCTCTCTCACTGCATCCTATCTCCTCTTTCTCTTCCTCTTCTCTCTCCTCTCTCTTCTGTCTCCTGATTTATTCTCTGTCTCCTTCTGTATCTTCTATCCAAGGTATTAAATATCGGTAATATCGGAAATATCGGTAGTCCGAAAACACGGAAATATCGATGGAAATATCGGGATAATATCGATATCGATAAAAATTACATGGAAACCACGGAAATTGTAAGAAAAACTTGGAAATTTTTATTGAAACTTTGCAGGATGTTTATTTAGTCAATTATCTATTAGTTTATCACAAAAAATTGGAAGGAAATGCATTGCATGATGGATTTAACATTATCAAGTTGATTATATAGCGAGCTGACAAACATTGTGAGTGTAGAAAATATGTAGTAATTAATGAAAGAAATCTAAACACACCATAATCATTTATATATAATGAATTAGTACAATATTTTACACTTTATACATTGCATGGTAAGATACATGAGTGACTTAGTACCACATAGAGTTCCTATGAGGTTCAAATTTTTCACTATCTTCATCATCTCTATGTGTAAAGTGAGTGTATTGTGAAAAGTAGTTATCAAATGATAAATCCTCAAAATAGTTTTGCATGTAATTGTTAACATGCCACCCATATGGATCCGAGATTGGTTGACGTTGTCCATAAGCAAAATCATTTGAAGATTGAGTCTCGAATTGTTTCCATGAGTCGCTCGATTCCATCCCAACAGGAATGGGATATGAAGGGTAGGGAAATGGTTGGTTATGAGTATTACCATAGTTACTACTTCCCACTCCAACAGAGTCCGAAGTTCTAGATAACGAGTCATCTTCTTGACTTGACAAAATCCCCTTGCCTCTTTCTCTACGAGTATAGTCCTTCCCTATGGCACCAATTCCTGGTCCTGCCCGCCTACTGCCATGGTCATCATCCTGTGTTGCATGCGTGAAGTTTGCCTCACCAGTGAAGGGGCTCATAAATCCGGGAGGTGGTCCAACATAGTTTCCATATCCACCACCACTACCTCCATCTCCACTACCTCCAGCTCCACTATATCCTTCATCATTCCTACCTCCGGTGGTAGGTGAGTCTTCTGATCTTGTACTAGAGCTATCATTAGTATCAGCACGATGTTGTGGTTGGGTAGGATTGGAAGAAGGTGGAATTCCAGTGTTTCTTGGTCTTGGGCGCAAAAGTTCTTCCAAAGAGTCAGCGCTGCTAGATCCCACCTCCTCCTCTAATACTCTTTCTACATTTATCCCTTCATTACGTGCTTCTTCAGCAACTCTAGGAGCTGGGTTGCCTTCATCATCATCTAAATGAAGAGGTCTAATCCATTGATAAAGTTGGTTACCCTATGTATCATCATCTTCACCAACAATATCAAACACATCTAGTGGGTCACCACGGTCGACATGATCTATTTATGCTTCCTTATCTCGAATTTGAAGCTTCATGTTGTAGTAGCAATAAACTAATTTTTCCAAGCTACTATGAGCCAACTTATTTCTTTGCTTTGTGTGTATGAGTGCAAATGTGCTCCAATTTCTTTCACAAGCAGATGAGGAAGCTGTTTGTGATAATACTTTTATTGCTAACTTTCTCACAGTTGGTGCATCGGTCCCATACATGATCCACCATTCAACTACAATGAAAAACAATGTTGAGAAGCCTAATAACTCCAACAAATTCTATTATAAACTTATAGTGAAATATGTTTATACTCACTAGGAGACATATTTGTTCGAGCAACAACTGATGTTGGTTCTCCAAAAGTTCTTCTTGCATCTTTAAACCATGTTAGCTGAATTCAATAAATCGTGTTAGTTTAATCCAACAAAGTAATTATTATAATTTAAGTAATTGTGTACCTCATTTCCAAATTGGCCAACTGTTGGTGATGCAGGGTCTAATTTAGAGTATACATTATGTATAGCACGTATAAGGGCACCATCATCTCCAACACCGGGTCTGTATTGGTATCGGGGATTCAAATAATATGCTGTTCAAAGAACCACATACTCTAATAAGAGAAATAATACTTATGCAACTAAAGAAATGAATTGCAAATTATGACATAATTTATACCTGCTGCATGCAAATCGTGGTATAATGTTTTATACCATCGGTCTTCAATTATCTTTATGACCCACCTTGCACCATGTTTTCTTTCCAATTCATCCTTCACTACACGCATCAACTCATATACTGCCCCCATAGTAGGATACACTTCTGTGTCAACGATCCGTAAAACTTTGTAAAGAGGTTCAAACACTTGGCACACATATTCTGATTGAGTCCAAAAAGCATGATCAAGCACTATACTTTCCACCATATGACCTGCATTTGAGCGGCTCAAATTGTGGTTGGCCCAATCGTCACTAGTGAATAATTGCTTCAACCCTGCTTTCTTCTTAAGTAGGCTGTCTAATGCAATATCGTTGGTGGCAAATCGAGTGGTAGCTGGACGAATAATTTCTCCTTTGCAAAATTCACGCATTTTTGGCAACAACCAACCGTGATTGTAAATATAATTTGTGATCGTTCTAGCTCTTTTTACCACAGTAGCAACATTCTCTCTCTTCCCCATTGCCTCAAACATGAGATCAATACAATGTGCTGCACATGATGTCCAAAACACATTATGATGCTTTATTAGCTTTTTTCCAGCTTTGACAAATGCAGAACTGTTGTCGGTCACGACTTGGACAACATTATGCTCTCCCACCTCCATGATTACATCCCTTAATAATTTGTAAATATACTTGTAGTTCTTTATATGGTCTGAAGCATCAACAGACTTCAAAAAAATTGTCTTTCCCTTGGAGTATACCATGAAGTTTATGATAGACAATCTGGTCGGGCCAGTCAATCCGTCACACATGATTGTGCAACCATTAGTTTCCCACTTTGACCTCAACTTGTTAACATACTCGCCAATGTCTTTATACTCCATATCTAAATATTTGTTTCCTAAGCCACCTGTTGTGGCGTAAAGCAAGAGGTTAATCCTCTTATATATTGCTGTACAATTGTAAAAGAACTTATGAGTGAAATACAATTCAATCCTTGAAACTCAATATGGTATCAGAGCAGGAAAATTAACCTGCGTCTGCTATACTGCTATCCGAGCGTGTTCAACCCTCAAAATGTCTGAAGACAATCCGCTGATATCCGAAGCTGAAAGCTCACAGGTGCCTTCCTCCATGAATGTGCATGAGGTGGACGTCAACCCAAATCAAAGATTAAGCTCAGTCGTGTTGAATGAGTTTAATTACTTGCCTTGGTCGAGAGCTGTGTCTTTGGCGGTAGGTGGAAGGTCCAAGCTGGGGTTCATAAATGGAAGCATCAAAGTGCCTGATGCTTCCTCACCAAACTATGAATCCTGGCTTAGCAAGGATCAGCTGGTTATGTCATGGCTCTTGAATTCCATGGAACGTAAATTAGCTGAAATATTCAGCTACTCAGAATCCTCGTACCAGCTATGGGAAGCGGTCAAGGAAATGTATGGCAGCCAAAACAATGTTGAACGGGTCTTCCAATTAAAGAAGGACATCTCCGATCTGCAGCAAGATGGCAAACCATTTGTGCAACTCCTAGGAAGCATGAAAAGCATGTGGAATGAGTTGGAAATCTATCGCCCTCATACAACCGACGCAGCACTGCTACGAAAGAGAGCAGAATAAGACAAGATATTTCAACTCTTGTCCAGTCTTGATTCAACGTATGAAGACCTTCGATGTCACATACTCATGAACACTGAGCTTCATTCCTTCACCAGTGTGTGTGCGACGATTCAACGGGAAGAAGTAAGGAGGAAAGTCATGAACATGGGTACAACGACTAGTGTACCTGAGGCTAGGGCATATATAACCAACGAAAAGAGGTACAAAGGAAAGCATCCGAACTTGAAGTGTCAACACTGCAATAATACGGGTCACGTCAAAGACACATGCTGGATTTTACACCCAGAGTTAAAGCCTGAGTAAATGAAGGACAACAAGGGTGTGCAAAGGATGAACCGTACTCCACATCGAGCGAATCATGCGTCTACCTCCATCTCCAATGGGCCAGATCCACTCAAGAACTTCACAGCGAATCCAGCTAAACTCAGGAACGAGTTTATGTCGTATCTTCAAAGCAAGAAAGGAGGTGCTGGAAGTGATCGTGCTGATAGCATAGAAGAAGGGAACTCGACGGCATTGCTCGGCAAGTTTGCAGGGTTCTTGGCAGACACGAAACCCGTACCCCAAGAGGACATGCAAGGTATCATGAAAGCCTTTAAAACTGCTCTTAAAATAAATATGTTGCATGATTTTTGGGTTGTAGATTCGGGTGCCACAGATCATATGACCAACCATGTGTCTAAGTCTCAAAAATTTGAAAAATTTGCAAACCCTTCTCAAGTTTCAATTGCAAATGGTGAGAATGTAAAGGTCTTAGGAAAGGAAAAAATAAAATTAATGTCAGATGAAATTGAATCAATGGTTTTATATGTTCCTTCTTTCCCATTTCAACTTCTATATGTGGGAAAGATCACAAATACCTTGAATTGCTTAGCCATTTTTTCTCCTCACAATGTTATCTTTCAGGATTGTGTCACCAAGAAGACGATTGGTGAAGGGTTTTATTTAGATGGTCTCTATTACATATCAAAGAGCAATCCGAGAGGGTTTCAAGCCAAGCTCAACCCCATTCAAGATAATCAATTGTGGCATCAACGTTTAGCTCATCCTTCTTCACCCATTTTGTCAACTCTATTTCCAAACTTAGGAAAGGATTCTATTTCATGTGAAACATGCCACTTGTCTAAATCCACTCGACTACCTTTAAACTCTTCCTTGTCTAGAACTAGTAAGTGTTTTGAACTAGTTCATTTAGATGTATGGGGACCAACTAGTGAATCATTTGATGGCTATAAGTATTTTGTGATTTTTGTGGATGACTTCTCTCGAGTCACATGGTTATATCTCTTAAAGTCTAAGAATGAAGTTATGGAAGTTTTTAAAGACTTTCATAACCTTGTTAAAAACCATTTCTCTTCTCAAATTCAAACCTTAAGGTCTGACAATGGCACCGAATATATGTCCCATATCATGAAACAATATTTGAGCACTCATGGCATCATGCATCAAACAAGTTGTGTTGGAACACCTCAACAAAATGGTGTATCCGAACGCAAAAACCGTGACCTACTTGAAAAAACAAGAGCACTAATGCTACAAATGAATGTACCAAAGAGATTTTGGTCTCAAGGTGTTATGGAAGCTGCATATATCATCAATAGATTACCCAGCCGAGTCTTGGAATTCAAGTCTCCACTCGAGGTCATGAAAGGAAGGAAAATTGACCTCTCACATCTTAGAGTGTTTGGCTGCATCTGTTTTGTGTATGTTCAATCTCTTCACCGAGATAAATTAGATCCTAGAGCTGCCAAATGTATTTTTCTTGGTTATTCCTCAACACAAAAGGGATATAAGTGTTATAATCCCCAACTAAGGAGCTTGATTGTGTCCAAAAATGTGCGATTTCATGAAATTAACCCTTTTTCAGCAAGTCAAGTGAAATCACAGCCCAAGGGGATGGCATCTTGGATGTGTTCCCACTACCAAGAATTGAACTGGAGGGACCACAACAACGCGAGCTCAGTTATGTCAACGTTGATGCTTCTCCCAATGAAGATAGCAATGAAGGGTCTCACTCCGAGGATACACTGCATGACAATTGTGACAATCAAGATGATGCGAACGAGTGTGAAACAACTCTTCCAGCTCCTCGACGCAATCCAATGCGTGTTAGAAAAACTCCCACAAGACTTCAGGATTTTGTCATGTACAAACCCACACATCCCATCTCCAATTGTGTGTCATACAAGAGAGTGACACCGGATCATGCTGCATTCCTAAGCACTATATCCAGTTACCAGGAGCCTCAGAATTTCCACGAGGCCAACAGCCAAGAGGTGTGGAAAGAGGCAATGCAAGAAGAACTTAAAGCTCTAGATCAACACAATACCTAGAGCATCACCAAACCTCCAACAGGCAAGAAAACAGTGATTTGCAAATGGATTTATAAACTCAAATTCAAGTCAAACGGTTCAATTGAGAGACATAAAGCAAGACTGGTGGCTCGGGGATTCACTCAAACATTCGAGGTGGATTACAAAGAAACATTTGCACCTATGGCCAAAATGAACACAGTAAGAGTGTTATTGTCTGTAGCTGTAAACAAAGGATGGTCCATGTACCAAATGGACGTGAAGAACGCATTCTTGCACGGTGATCTCAAAGAAGAAGTCTATATGAAATTGCCACCAGGGCATCCACAAAGCAATGAACCAAATGTGGTGTGCAGATTGCACAAAGCCATTTATGGCCTAAAGCACTCCCCACGAGCTTGGTATGCCAAACTGAGCTCAGTTCTCACTAGTGTTGGTTTCAAAAGCAGCAACGCCGATTCCTCACTATTTGTTCGCACAAGAGCTGTAGGCACATTGGTTGTGCTGATTTATGTTGATGATCTGATAATTACGGGTGATAATACTGACGAGATCTCCACTCTCAAACAGTCTCTCGGACAAAGATTTGCAATTAAAGACCTTGGGATATTGAAGTACTTTCTTGGTATAGAAGTGGCAACCTCACACAAGAGACTGTTTCTTAACCAAAGAAAGTATGTCTTTGATTTGTTCAAGGATGCTAACATGAGCGATGCTAAACCAGCCACCACTCCTCTTGACAGTAAGCAAAAACCTAGCTTGAAGGGCACGCCACTCACTGATATCACCCATTATCAGCGATTGGTTGGAAAATTGATCTACCTTACAATCACTAGACCCGACATCACCTATTCTGTAAGTCTTGTCAGCCAATTCATGCACTCCCCGACTCTTAAACATTTGACTCTGGTTAAACGGATCTTACGCTACTTAAAAGGTTCAGTGGGTCGTGGTATCATCATGCGGAAGAATGACAACACTCAAGTCGTAGGGTATTGTGATGCTGATTGGGCAGGCAACGCAATCGATCGTAAGTCAACCTCCGGCTACTGTACATTTATCGGTGGAAACTTGGTCACCTGGAAAAGTAAAAAAGCAAACTGTTATAGCCAAATCTAGTGTCGAAGCTGAGTACCGTGCAATGGCTTCCACTGCATGTGAGTTGATCTGCCTCAAGAGTCTTCTGTGTGATTTAGGGTTTCCTGCAACTCTTCCTATGTCCTTATTCTGTGACAATTAGGTAGCCATGCATATAGCATCTAATCTCGTGTTTCACGAGAGAACGAAACACATTGAGGTTGACTGTCATTTCGTTCGGGCACATGTGCAGTCGCAGGTAATTCAGACACGGTATACACGAAGCTTCGACCAACTGGCCGACATTTTCACCAAGCCCTTGGCTTCTCATCAGTTTCAATGGCTTCTGTCCAAGCTTGGATCCATAAACCTTCTGGATCCAGCTTGAGGGGGAGTATTGGAAGTCGGTTTCTGAATATTAAGTGAAGCTTACGGTCCTTAATTCAAGGGGCTTGTCCTTAGGTTGTCAACTTCTTCCCTTAATTCAATGGGCTGTTATTTATTTTCCCTAAGCCAGACAACTTCCTTAATTCATGGGTGTCAACTTCTTAATCTAATTTGTCAACTCCCTTAATTTAAGGGGCTGATATTTATTTTCCCTAAGCCAGACAACTTCCTTAATTCAAGGGTGTCAACTTCTTAATCTAAGTTGTCGACTCCCTTAATTTAAGGGGCTGTTATTTATTTTTCCTAAGCCACATGTTGTGGCGTAAAGCAAGAGGTTAATCCTCTTATATATTGTTGTACAATACTTATGAGTGAAATACAATTCAATCCTTGAAACTCAATAGTTACATTGACACCAAAAAGCACTCCTGCAAGAAATAGTTCTTACCTAAAGAATCCAGGCCGTCTTCTTTTTCTTGAATGGCTTCTGGCAACCGACATTTGTCGAGCACCTTTTACACATTGAGATGGAAGATGCATTAAGTTAGACAAAAGGAAGGTTACAGTTTGCCAAATGGTCGTTCTGAAACGCCGAATTTTACTGCAATACGTAAAATTCAACAAGTGATAACAATCATCACATAAGAAGGAAAAAACTTACCGCCCATATTTGGTTATCAGTATGCCTAGATAAGGGGTCTAGATTGAATCTCACAGACCCACTGAATAGAGTCGGATCTTGTGGGATGATCCCAAAACGTGATCTTAAATCATGAAGTCCAATTGTGCAAATGTCATAGTCATCTACAATAACCTTTCCTTCTGTAGGCTCTACCAGATGAAACAGAACGCTGATAAGAGTTGCCTTTCCACTTCCACTCCGGCCAACAATCCCAATTTTGTCCCCTCCTTATCCCACGAAGAACTAGCGGAGCATTTGGCCTGTACCTTACCTGCATAAGTTTAATCCTATGTCACCGTCACGTACAAGTCTCATTGTTCTTAAAGTTCAATAGTATTTCTTTAGTAATACTAACCTTTAAATCGAGTATTTCCACTTTACGAACAGTAGGCCACTTGTGCGCAGGTCGGTTGTCTTCTATTACTTCTGGAGCTTGGCTAGGAATATGCATGTATTGTTCTACCCTTTCTACAGATATGATGGAATTTGCAAGCATGCACTGATATTGGACAGCGATTACGATAAATACATTCAATGACAGACCATAAGATAGTATCATGCCAATAAATCCTGTGAAACGATTAAGCAAAATGGTTTATTAGGGGCTAGGGCACATGAAATGCAAACGAGGCACCACATATGGCAAACTGAATTTTGTAAAGTTATGAGGCCAAATCTGATGATGGAAGCTAGTGTTTACTAACCAGACGAAGAAGCCTTGAATCGAATCAAAGTAATGGCAAATGCTGAGGCTGAGAGAACAATAGCGCATACCAACTCAAGACGTCCTCTCAACCACTCATTTGCAGAAAAAACTATTGAAGTCGGTGCTAGCATTTGCATCAATAAGCTCCAACGTTTTTTAGAGGAACCGATCCTCCACTCCAAACGCTCTGATAGTCAAGGCTCCAGCATTAGATTCGGCAAGGTGGCTTACAAGGGCAGACTTGGTTGTACCATTCATTCGCATCAACTCTTTTGCCGAAGCAAAGTAGCAATTCTGTTTGTAGAAAAGAAAATCAAATAACACATTCTTTGTTTAGAGAAGGCAAATCAAAGGTAAGGAAATTATTGAAGGACTAAACAAGACTGTCTCTCTTAAGTACCTGTAAGACTATAGTAACATAAATTGTGGGAATAATCAGAAACACGACTGTCCAAGTACGAAAAACCAATACTAAAAATATGCTATATGTGTTCAAAGTTCCCCCAACCGCAATGATAAACTTGAAAGCCATTTCAAGGTCAATGATATTCATATCTGTAGATACCTAAACAAAATAGCGAATCCAAATGTTAGTTACATTAGCTTACTGTAAAGAAAATCATTTCAAATCTGTTTTTTGAATCTTACCCGACTAAGTATCCTTCCCACGGGTGTTGAATCATAAAACAGCATTGTTGCTCGGAAAAAGAGAGTTTAATAGGGTTTCAAAAATGGATCTTGATGCCCCGCATCCTAAGTAGACTATAAAGAAAGATCGAATGAACAAAGCAAGTGCCATGATACACATGATCACAAAATAAACAGTGAAGAGTTCTACTCTTGACATGCTGGAATCCTGAAGGTTCGAAGCCAACCAATAATATTGAATTAGTTGCCCAACTATGAACATCGAGTAGAGAAGGATGCACACAGAGAAGTACAAAAATCCCTTGCTTGGCTTCAAATACTGGATGTATGGCTTAAAACCAGTGTCTCCTGTTTCTCTCTCTTCTTGCTTAATCAATTGGTCTCCTGAAGATTCCTTTAGAGGTAACTCAGAGTTAACTTTCTCAATCTCCTCCGTGGCTAATTTATGTTTTCCGGTAGAAGCTTGTTCAACTTCAACTTGCGTCTCAAAACGAGCAGTGTCATCGTGTACATTGATGAGGTCTTGGAATTCTGGAGAAGAAGCTAGCAACTCTTCGTAAGGAGCTTGATGAGTAGATTTTATATTATATATTTTGGTTAATATTTTGGAAGAATTTTGATACTTTGATTTATATTTTCAATATAGGACTTTTGACTTCCTCTGGAGCAAAACAGGACCAAATGGACGAATTTTGGAGTAATTCCAGTTGGAGGACGTTCGTGAGTCACTTAGCTTGATCGTATCAAAATTTGGGATTTTTCCACCAAGCGGTTATTTTCTGGCGATAAAATAAACGAATGATGCGCAGTGCTGGAAAATTGACGTTTTTAGGCTTAAATTGCGTTTTTGGATCCCAAGATGACCTCGGATGGTTTCGTGGCCTTCGGAAGAAGTATTCAGAATATTCCAAACATTAAATCCAGCTATATTGGGCCAGTTTTGGAGCAGCTTATGGGTCCAAAACGTGGCTGTTCAGATTTTAGGCGAATTTTACCATTTAATTTAGGGTTATGTTT
This sequence comes from Malus fusca, assembly GCA_035220775.1. Taxonomy (NCBI): domain Eukaryota; kingdom Viridiplantae; phylum Streptophyta; class Magnoliopsida; order Rosales; family Rosaceae; genus Malus; species Malus fusca. The sequence goes on from CM069072.1 coordinate 20,813,317, forward strand.
CCTATTTTGTTTAATTATTATTTTTAGTTTCCTAGTGGGAATAAAGGACCTGTTTTTAGGGTTTGTGTGGGGGCTTAACAGATATATTGTTTGGCCGTCTACAATAATTCTATACGCTTTATTTTATGCAACTTGGGAGACAGAGAGAATTGCTAGGCTTCTTGGAGATTTTCTACTTTAAGGTGTTTTCAATCCTTTTCTTAATAATATTTTCTATGATTTCAATTATGAATATGCGTAACTAATTCCTATTGTTAGGGCGAAGCCTTGAGCCTTAGCATGAATATGTGATTTTTATTTAATTGCTTATGATTGATTGCATGCATACTTTGAATTGTTAATCACCGGGATAAAAACTATATAATTGTCTTAATGCCTGATCACCATTAGGATCTTTAGAAAAGTAATTTGATGCAATTTTGGTCGGAATGTTCCCTGAAATTGACGCTGGCTTCTTGTGATTAATAATTGTAATTTCACTTAGGATGAACACCACGTCTTAAGGATTGCATGGTTTTTCAAAGGGTTTTCATAAAGCATAATGAGTCTTTCATGTTCAGATTTGATCCGAACGTCCGGACGAGTTGCAAGTTAGATATACGTTCTATGTTGGAGGTTCCAAGTAGAATATAAATTAGGAAAACCTAACCTTCAAAGTGGCATGTGTAGATCATAAGTAATTGGTAAAAGTTCATAAGATTGCTAGGTGATGGTAGAATCCTAGTGCTTTCTTAATTTGATTTCTCCGAAACTGTTTTCTTTTTTCTCCAGTTTTAATATTGCAGATTGTTTTATTTTAATTAATTAAATTCGTTTTTAATTTAAGTAAGTTATAAAATCAATCATCTCAATTTCTACTTTGCAATAGTTAATTGGGATTTAGTTTGTTTCGAATTATTTAATAATCCATGTTGAGAACGACCTTGCGAGATTCGTTTATAGTACAACAACCTTGTGATTCTTGCAGGTTTAATAGGAGTTTTTAGCCCGTTCACATGAGTAGTAAAATCCCTATCAGAGCTGCTATTAAAATTTGCCCTGAATTCATCAACTGCGAAGTAAAATACATATTACATGATATTCAAATCATATCGGTGAACCATGTAAAAACATAACTACCAGAATAAGAAGAATGATATCGGTAAACCATGTAAAAACGTAAACAATGTAGAAATTAAAAGTATTCAAATCATAAATAGCAATATCGAATTAAAAGCCAGAATTGTTGAATCTGAAATAGAAAGGAACGAAGTTACCCGAAAAATGTAGAAGCCTTGAATGGTGAATGATTCTTGGGATGGGTCGCGGACTAAGTCGCTCTCTTTAAGACGTTTCGCGGCTTTGCCCAAAATGTGCAAGCAGTTCACAAACACCACGTCGTCCCCAAGATAAAACAACCCAAAACCTTCTTCTGATAAGGTTCTTCCTTGCACAACGGAAAAACCTTCTAACTCACACCCTTTCGATATGTTGCTATTAACTCAATATTTGTAAAACTTGTCTTTTTTTTCTTATTATCCTTTTTTATAGATCCTCCGGACTTATATATATATATATCTATAATAAAAGAGACGTTGGGGGATCTAAATGATTTAAGGGAAAGAAAGCTGCACGTAATCAATGCAAGAGAAAACAAAGCGGACTAAATCAAAACGTCCAAATCACAACGGAATAAAAAATTATGTAAAAATAGATTTGAGCTTTTTTTATATTCAAAGAAAGAATCCCATCTTTAAGGTGAGAAGCTTTCTCACGTTTCTAGTGAATTAATGATCCTGATCAGATAATAACGTTAATGACAATTTATAAGGTTAATAACAACTTACGTTTTATATTCAATGTTTGTAATAAAACAAATCATAAATATATTTAAAATATTTAAATAAAAACATAACTGCTCTAACAATCCCCCACTTGTTTTTATTTAAAATATATATCAAGCAACATATCATAAAGCTATGCATAAGTAAAGGTGTTTCTCAACTTGAACCTGTACATAGTGTTCGTAATCCAGATTATACTAGAGTAACTTATAGTTTTGAACTTTATCTCTGACAACACCACACACATAACTTTATTAAGGTGAAGTTCAAAAAGCCAGCACATTACGACCATGTGCTTGTATCCCAATATAGTGAACGCTATAGAAACTTGCCCAATATTTCATAGGAAGCGGCCTCACTTCCACATTCACATAGGTAAGACTATCAAGAATATTCCTGTAGCTAGATATCCCACTCAACATAGAGTATAGATCTTACTAAGAGAAAAAATCTCAACCTAAAAACACTTCAGGATGTCATGCTTCTTAGGGATGGACATGGAATAATTTCCAAATTAAAATTAGCAAAACTTCACTCATATCACTTGTGACTTGTTATTACCATTTGAACCTATTTCTTGGGATCTCCAGTCTATAGGTTGGGTTACTATCACAAATGACTCAATTTTCTACGGGCTTTAGTCCTATCCCTTTCGAGGTTTTCCAAACCTTTTCTCGTGCTAGTCCTTTCGTCAAAGAATCAACCAAGTTTTCTTCAGACCGTATATGATCCACTCTTACAGCTCATTTTGAGAGGTAATCTCTTACAGTGCTGTGCTTACGGCGTATTTGTCGCCTTTTCCTGTTATAATAACGGTTTTGCACTTTAGCTATTGCCGTTGTGCTATCACAATGGATCAAAACTGCTGGAATTGGTTTCTCCCATAAAGGGGTATCTGACAGTAGGTTTCTCAACCATCCTGCTTCTTCGCTTGTCGTAGCTAGTGCTATTAATTATGATTCCATGGTAGACTGAGCCAAGATAGTCTGTTTCTTCGACTTCCATGACACAACCCCACCACCAATACTAAAAATATATCCACTAGTGGCTTTAGAGTCATCTGAAAGGGTATTCCAATCAGCGTTGATGTAACCTTCTAGGACAGCAGGAAACTTCTCATAGTGTAATATGAAATTCATCGTCCTTTTAAGGTATCTCATAAGCCTCTCTATAGCATGTCAATGCTCCAAACTGGGTCTGCTAGTAAACCTACATAAAACTCCTACGACATAAGATATATCAGGCCTAGTGCAATCAGTAGCATAACGAAGACTACCAATAATGCTCGCATACTCAGATTGTTTAACACTGTCACCAATGTTCTTGAACAATTTTACACTAGGATCATAAGGAGTACATGATGGTTTACAATCAAAATAATTATACTTTCTTAAAAAAATTTCTATGTAGTGAGATTGATCTAAAGAGAACCCATGTTCGGACCTAGTTATTTTCAGACCAAGTATTACACTAGCTTCACCCAAGTCTTTCATATCAAAATTAGCACATAACAAAGTTTTGACATTATTTACAACATAAATATTCGAACCAAAAATAAGCAGATCATCCACATATAGGCATATTATAGTGCATATATTATTTTCAGACTTGTAATAGATGCATTTATCACTTTCATTTATTTTAAAACCATTCGAAGTAACCAAACTATCAAATCTCGCATGCCATTGTTTAGGAGCCTGTTTCAATCCATAAAGTGACTTATCTAACTTACAAACTTTATTTTCTTGTCCTGGAATAATAAAACCCTCTGGTTGATCCATATATATTTCTTCCTCTAATTCACCATTTAAGAAAGCTATTTGAACATCCATTTGGTGCATAACAAGATCATGAATAGAAGCTAAAGTAAACAATACACGAATAGAAGTTATTCTAGTCACAGGTGAATAAGTATCAAAGAAATCAATATTTTCTCTTTGTCTATAGCCTTTGGCAACAAGTCGGGCTTTAAATTTTTCAACTGAACCGTCAAGTTTTAATTTTCTTTTAAGAATCCATTTGCAACCTATTGTTTTGCAACCAGGTGGAAGATCCACCAAATGCCAAGTTTGACTTGACTCCAAGGAGTCCATTTCATCATTTATAGCTTCTTGCCACAAATCTGCATCTAAAGAAGTTAAAGCTTCTTGAATTGTATTAGGATCTTCTTGTAAGTTATATACATGAAAATCAGGCCCAAAATCTTTAGCTACTCGAACTCTTTTACTTTTCCTAGGTTCTAATGCAGATTGACTATGTTCTACAATAGTAGGTTCATAAGTTTTAGAAGAATTATAACTCCCACTATTTCGAAGATTAAAAGGAAATTTATTCTCATAAAAATCAGCATCAAGTGACTCAATTATGACATGGTTTTTCAAATCATAAAATCTATATGCTTTGCTATTACATGCATAACCAATAAAAACACATTCATATGCTCTACTAGCCAATTTCAATCTTTTTGGATCAGGTTTACGAACATAAGCTAAACAACCCCAAGTTCTGAAATACAACACATTTGGTTTCTTATTTTTCCAAATTTCGTAAGGAGAAATATTTATTTTTGAGTTAGGGATTCTATTTAACACATAACATACAGTCAACACAATTTCACCCCACCAATAAGAAGTAGCTCCAGAACTAAGCAAAGTAGCAACAATCAATTCACAAAGAGTTCGATTTTGTCTTTCCGCTTTACCATTCATTTCAGGAGAATAAGGAGCAGTAGTTTCATGAATAATTACATGAGACTTAAACAAATTAACAAATTCAGTAGATTCATATTCTTGTCCTCTATCACTACGAAATCTTTTAATCTTACGATTAAATTGATTTTCAACTTCAGTCAAGAAAGTTTTGACCATGTCAATAGCTTCACTTTTATTTTTCATAAGATGCACAAAACAGTAATTCGAACAATCATCAATAAAGGTAATAAAATAACGTTTTCCATTTCTAGTTAACACTCTATCAAATTCGTATATATCAGAATGAATTAAATCAAGTGGTTCAAATTCTCTATTGACCATTTATGTGAAGTTCTAGTGATTTTAGCTTGACTACAATGTTCACATTTTTCAAAATCATTCAATGATAAGTTAGGTAAAAAACCTAAGTTACTCATGTTCTTAACCAAGCGTTTGTTAACATGACAAAGTCTAGCATGCCAAGTATTAAAAGAAGACAACATGTAAGTAGAAGTAGACATTTCATCAACATTCAATTTAAACATCCCATCAGTAGCATATCCCTTTCCCACAAAAACCCTATTTTTAGTGAGAGTATACGTATCTGCTCCAATGGTTTGAGTGAATCCAGCCTTGTTGAGAAGAAAGCTTGAGACCAGATTCTTTCTTATCGCTGGAGCGTGCATCACATCTTTTAGTATCATGGTTTTTCCAGAGGTGAACCTCAGCTCCACCTCTCCAGTACCAGCAACATCAGTTGAGTGTGAATCACCCAACAACACCTTCCTTCCCTCAGCCACATAATAGGTCTTGAAAAGGGAATGATCATAGCAAACATGGCAAGAAGCGCCAGTGTCCACCCACCATCCCTCGGATCCATCAACTACATTGATTTTTGATATCATTGCAATCAGTTGCTTTTCAACAAGATTTGCCTAAGAAATAGAGTTTGCCTTATAATGCATGGCAAATTGAATTCGTCTTAAAATTGTTGAATCTGAAATAGAAAGGAACGAAGTTACCCGAAAAATGTAGAAGCCTTGAGTGGTGAATGATTCTTAGGATGAGTCACGGACTAATTCGCTCTCTTTAAGACGTTTCGCGGCTCTACCCAAAGTGTGCAAGCAGTTCACAAACACCACGTCGTCCCCAGGATAAAACAACCCAGAACCTTCTTCTGATAAGGTTCTTCCTTGCACAACGGAAAAACCTTCTAACTCACACCCTTTCGATATGTTGCTATTAACTCAATATTTGTAAAACTTGTCTTTTTTCTTATTATCCTTTTTTTAGATCCTCCGGACTTATATATATATATATATATATATAAAATAAAAGAGACGTTGGGGGATGTAAATGATTTAAGGGAAAGAAAGATGCAAGTAATCAATGCAGAAGAAAACAAAACGGACTAAATCAAAACGTCCAAATGACAACAGAATAAAAAATTATGTAAAAATAGATTTGATCTTTTTTTCTATTCAGAGAAAGAATCCCATCTTTAAGGTGAGAAGCTTCTCACGTTTCTAGTGAATTAATGATCCTGATCAGATAATAAAGTTAATGACAATTTATAAGGTTAATAACAATTTACGTTTTATATTCAATGTTTGTAATAAAACAAATCATAAATATATTTAAAATATTTAAATAAAAACATAATTGCTCTAACAAGAAGGAAATCAACTTGGTGTGTCACAAGCAAAACTGTCTTTATGTCACGTTACAGAGGGCCTCGTTTCAAAAAAATCCGTCGTCTGGGGGCTTTACCGGGACTAACTAGTAAAAAGCCTAGAGCCGGAAGCGATCTTAGAAACCAATCGCGCCCCGGAAAAAAATCTCAATATCGTATTCATTTAGAAGAAAAACAAAAATTGCGCTTTCATTATGGTCTTACAGAACAACAATTACTTAAATACGTTCGTATCGCCGGAAAAGCCAAAGGATCAATAGGTCAGGTTTTACTACAATTACTTGAAATGCGTTTGGATAACATCCTTTTTCGATTGGGTATGGCTTCGACTATTCCTCAAGCCCGCCAATTAGTTAACCATAGACATATTTTAGTTAATGGTCCTATAGTAGATATACCAAGTTATCGTTGTAAACCCTGAGATATTATTACAGTGAGGGATGAGCAAAAATCTAGGGCTCTGATTCAAAATTATCTTGATTCATCCCCCCGCGAGGAGTTGCCAAACTATTTGACTCTTCACCCATTCCAATATGAAGGATTCGTCAATCAAATAATAGATAGTAAATGGGTCAGTTTGAAAATAAATGAATTGCTAGTTGTAGAATATTACTCTCGTCAGACTTAACCCCAACTAAAATAACAAGGGTTCGGACAATTTTGACCTCTCCATTTTGGCTTAAGTAAAGGGACTCGGGGTAAGTAAGGTAAGGGGTTTGATCTGGGAATTTTGATCTCATTCATGTATCATAGATCGGTAGGGGATTTTCATTCCTTGTCCATTTTGCCCAGTATTTTTCGTACCGCAGAAGATTTGGATTAGGAATACAGAATCGATATCAAAGAAAGGTCTAACTGTTGGAGTATACATTCTTATTTGATGCATTGCAGTCAGTAACATTGGTGAATTAGGTGAAGAGTACGGAAAGAGAGGGATTCGAACCCTCGGTAAACAAAAGTCTACATAGCAGTTCCAATGATACGCCTTGAACCACTCGGCCACCTCTCCTACATAATGATTATGGCCAAAAAACCGAGTTAATAGTGAGTCATTCATATTATTTTGGATAGGTTTCTACATTGAATTAAAATTATTAAAAAATTGAACTCTAAAAATAGAAAACTTTTCATCAAAGACAAATCCTTCCGCATAAATCTTTTTTGTGAAAAATTGTAAAATAAAGATATATCTATTCATGTTTGCGAAGATGGGGTTTCCGCCCTTTCTAATATTTATACCGGATTTAATCTCTCAATTTAAACGAATTCAACGATTGATCCATTTTTTTAGACTGTGTTTAATGGATATCTTTAGATCATTATTCAATTTTCATAAAAATTCTAAAATGCCTTTCCAGTTTTAGATTTTTCAACAAAAACTCCTTACTCCAACTTCTTAACCCATAGATTGATTTCAAATTCATGAACCGTCCCCCGGATTTTTTTTTTATTGATTCCTGTCAAAACGAAACAATTTGAGTATGAGTAAAAGGTCTTCCTTTTTATTTTAATGAATCCGTTTTTATGTTATTTCGTACTGTACAATTCCTTTGTTTTTGGGATCATTTTCTCACAAAATGAAATTAAAATAAATTATAGAATGGATTAATACACCTATGTCTAGATCTGGGATAAATGGAAACTTTATTGATAAAACCTTTTCAATTGTAGCCAATATCTTATTACGAATAATTCCGACAACTTCGGGAGAAAAAGAGGCATTCACCTATTACAGAGATGGTGCGATTTGATTATTTTTTTATTTATTTTATTTTCTATTTTTTACTGCTCTCAGTCTTAAGAGAAAGACAACATTATTCGGGATAGGAAAAAAAATTATTGAAATAAATCTACGCTTGTTGAAGGTGAAGTTTGTAAATAAAGCAAACCCTTCTGTCGTGTATCCCCGATTAATGCAGCCTCAGATGCTTCAATTGTCGATTCTAGAGTATTGAGCGGGAGGTTACACCTATGGGTTAGGTCTCCACCAATAGAGGGCATAGGGGAAGAAGCACTACTCCTAGGAATCAACACACGAAAACTTTGTTATAAATTATCCCTTTTCCTTATCAGGATCGGGACTAACAAGAATGGTTGGGACAACAAACATCCATCTCGTTTGTTTTTTGGATACCCGTATAACCATCGAAGACTGTTGAAGTGACTAATTTCTGCAAATTAAAGGGCGTTGAAGACAAAGAAGTTGTTGGAGTAACTTTTTATCTAATACCAACATGCTTGATGTTAAGTAAAGATCTTTTACAAGAAGGTTGGCTAGAGATTTCTTGTAAAAACACCAGCCCCGCTTAGTTTATAATGAGAATATTTCAATCTTTTTTATTCCAAGTATTATTATCATTATGCACATAAAGGAGGAGCCGTATGAGATGAAAATCTCATGTACGGTTCTGAAACGGAGATTTTTTGAATCGAATGACGACCGTAACGGATGTCAGCTCAATCCGAAGGAAATTATACAGAAGCTTTACAGAATTATTATGAAGCTATGCGATTAGAAATTGATCCTTATGATCGAAGTTATATACTCTATAACATAGGCCTTATCCACAAAAGTAACGGAGAACATACGAAAGCTTTAGAATATTATTTTCGGGCACTAGAGCGAAACCCATTCTTACCACAAGCTTTTAATAATATGGCCGTGATCTGTCATTACGTGCGACTATCTCCACTATAGAAATAAAAAAAGGAAAGAAGGAACAAATTCGTTAATAAATACTAGAAACAAAGGGTAGGCTTTCTACATATGTATCGTTCAAAACAACGATTTTTATCAGCTGTAGCAAAGAAATAAACTTCATAAAAGTCGAAATATGAAGAAATAGGTATGCCTAGATACTTTATTCTATGGATAAAGGATCTAATTGATAGAAGAAGCGCCGTAAAGATCAATTCGCGAGGTTTTGGTCCGATACAATAAGAACTGCTTGCTTATGTCATGATATGAGATAAAAGTTAGGAATCCACTTATGTAATAGAGTTGATCCCCTAAGGTATTGAGCAGCGGTGTAGCATCAGATCCCAAAGATAGTAAGCCTTTTCCTTCTTATGAAGGAAGGTCTTTTTCAAAGATTCTATATCAATTTATATATGAAACCGAGATAGTTACCTTTCAGAAAATTAGAATGATAGTGAAAATGCTTATGCTTTAGTTTTCTGAAGGTGGGAGAAAAGATAAAACTGATTATTAAGAAAAATTTGAGTTTGAAACTTATGCAATTAACCTCTTTCTTTTGGTTAACTCGAGAAAAAAAAATGGGATATATCTCTGAGAAATCTCATTCAATTAGATAGGGTAATTAAAAAATAGGACACCAAAAGAATTTGACCGCTGAGCCGTATAAGGTCGGAAACTCTCAAGTACGGTTCTAAGGGAAGGAATTTACCCCCCTATTCTGACCGGGGAGAACAGGCCGTTCAACAAGGAGATTCCGAAATTGCGGAGGCTTGGTTCGATCAAGCCGCCGAGTATTGGAAACAAGCAATAGCGCTTACTCCTGGTAATTATATTGAAGCACAGAATTGGTTGAAGATTACAAGGCGTTTCGAATAAGAACAGTTTATTATTTAATTTAGATATTTAGTTTTATAGATTTTTTATAATTCATTTTCTAATTAATGGTTTGTTGTCCCTATCGAGGATCATTTCTCTTGGAAGAACCAATCAAAGAATTTCATTATATCCCTTCTAAGATCGTTCTATTTCATCTGGTATTTCGTAGGAATAAACGATATATACAGATAAAGTGGAGAATCCATTTTTTTTTCTTCTATTAAAACTAATAAAAGAGACCTTCGAATGACTAAATTTAAATACTGAGATGTCTCTTAGTAATGACTTCTCGCGAAATTTTGATTTGGAATAGAGTACGGAATAGAGTAATATGTTCTATGTAAGACATAAAGTATAAAGTAGTTCCGTTTAGGAACTTATAATTGAGATATGAATACACTAGGTTGCACAAAAAAAAATGGTTTTTGCGTCAATTAAAGCCCAGAAAGGGGTTTTATAAGATTAAAAGGGTCCGTTAAGCGCCTCACGGCTATGTCATAATAGATCCGAACACTTGCCCCGGATCAACTTCCAGATCATAATTGCTCTAGTGAATAACTAAAGAAAATAGATAGATGGGAGATGAAGAGAAAAAAACTAAGTCTAAACATCTCTCATAAGTTCACTAATTACTTAACTATTTATTGGCGGGTCTCTTTGTATGTGTTGTCTGGAAAGAGGAGGACTGAATGATTAGTCGTTCGCCGGAACCAGAAGTTAAAATTTTGGTAGATATGGATCCCGTAAAAAAAAATTTCGAGGAATGGGCCAGACCGGGTCATTTCTCAAGAACAATAGCTAAGGGACCTGATACTACCACTTGGATATGGAACCTACACGCTGATGCTCATGACTTTGATAGCCATACCAGTGATTTGGAGGAGATCTCTCGAAAAGTATTTAGTGCCCATTTCGGTCAACTCTCCATCATCTTTCTTTGGTTGAGTGGTATGTATTTCCATGGTGCTCGTTTTTTCAACTATGAAGCATGGCTAAGTGATCCTACTCACATTGGACCTAGTGCCCAGGTGGTTTGGCCAATAGTGGGTCAAGAAATATTGAATGGTGATGTAGGCGGGGGTTTCCGAGGAATACAAATAACCTCTGGTTTTTTTCAGATTTGGCTAGCATCTGGAATAACTAGTGAATTACAACTCTATTGTACTGCAATTGGTGCATTGGTCTTTGCTACCTTAATGCTTTTTGCTGGTTGGTTCCATTATCACAAAGCTGCTCCGAAGTTAGCTTGGTTCCAAGATGTAGAATCTATGTTGAATCACCATTTAGTAGGGCTACTAGGCCTTGGTTCTCTTTCTTGGGCAGGGCATCAAGTACATGTATCTTTACCAATTAACCAATTTCTAAACGCTGGAGTAGATCCTAAAGAGATTCCGCTCCCTCATGAATTTATCTTGAATCGGGATCTTTTGGCTCAACTTTATCCCAGTGCTCCCATGACATATTCCTGGAAAATTGTCACATTATCTTTCACTGGAGACTGAAGAGAGAGAGAAAAAAAAGTGATACTTTGGATGTGGTCCCTAATCCTTAACATTCTTTGATTAAAACCTTGATAATATTCAAAGTTTGATCAAAGTCCCTTGACTTTGTACACCTCATTATATTACTATTAATATTTATATTTTTATAGTTTTGACATTAATTGTTTGATATTTTATGAGATTTATAATCCTATAAATTTTAAATCCCTCATTATAATACTATTAGAAACGGTTACAATAAAAAAATTCAAACATTTTGATTTAATAAATGGATTAAAATTATGTAAAAATAAGAAATAATAAATGGCAAAAGAATGTATAAATAGTGTTAAAAAAATTGGTACATTTTACAAAAAAAAAAGGTACATTTCACATATAACAAAGTGGTACATTAATAAAGAAGAATGAGTACATTATAAATAAATTAGGGTACAGATAAAAGATTAAAAAATTATGAGTACAAATGAATTTTTAAAAAAATATAGGTGCTAAAAGAAATTAATACATGGGTACAAAATAAAACTAAAAAGAAAATACTACAAATTTTAAAAAAAAAAATGTTGCAAATTAAAAGGGGTTAACAAACTAAAAATATAAATATATGATACAAAGTTTAGGCATAAAATATAAATATACCATATGTAATTTTTCTATCATTGATTAAATATACAATGTCACATGACGGTATACACATGGGTACAAACACAAATAAAACTTTAAAAAATTGAGCACAAAAAGAAACTAATATATGGGTACAAATTAAAAATGAAAAGAAAATTGGTACAAATTAAAAAATATTTGCAATTAAAAATAGGTACAAACTAAAAATAAAAATATATGATAAAAAACTTAGTCATAAATATAAATATACTAATTGTAATATTTTTAACACTAAATGAATATATTTAAAAATAAAAATATTTTATTATTCAAATAATTAATGATGTTATTAATACCCAAGGACCTTGATCAAAAATTGAAAATGAATAGGATTTTAATCAATGAAGTAACAAAAAGAAGGATGTGAACCTAATTTTCCCAAAAAAAAAAGGACAATATCTTCATTAATTACTAATTTGAGGCAAATAAATAAAGAATTACTACATTGAATAGGCTGGTCGCCGTATGAGCATCAACTGCACTGAAAGGATCATCCAGGAGGTAGACATCAGCGTTTTGATACCTCTCTCTCCTAGATTGACACCTCTCTCTCCTATCTGAGTTAGATCACCGAACGAAAGCATTTCAAGGTCCTTTACTAGGGAACACTTCTCAAGCGTTTGTTGGTATCGAACGCGATCCAAAAAGAATATTTTCATGTATAGTTCCTGTTTGGAACCATGCAGACTGAGAAACATACGCTATCTTCCCATATACTTAAACCTGTAAAATTAGGCAGTCAGAAACTCTAGTAAGGCTTTACCATACATAATAATTGAAACATTACTTCCAAGTGAATCGGTTACTTACAGTGCCATTGATGTGTGGAACTTCTCCAGAAAGTAACTGCAGCGACCAAAATAGGAGATGACCAAAACAGAACAGTATAATACCCCTTTTGTCTCAATACTTGAGTTAACCATTTCATTTCTTCTGTTCTTAACCCTTCAATAACCTTCTTGAAATTTGTCTCCCAAGAATACAGCTTCAAGATCTTCATATTCATTAGTGCTTCGGCAATAACCTTCAGCCTCCTATTTTGTGCTGCCATTAGCTTCTTTTGGTACTCGTGCTGCAACATCGTTAACCGATAGCCTGCCACCACAGTCACTATAAGTACAGTTAGAGCTGCAATGGTTGCCAGACCAACAGAGAAGTAAACAATAAGTAATGAAAGACACAGCTGAAGGCTTGTGGACCATAACTGATGAAACCAGAATGGAAATTCGCCAATTTTGTAAGCATCCACCGCTACATAATTCACTATCTCCCCCACCGCTACATAATTCACTATCTCCCCTGGAGAGTGAGTCATCTTGGCCGAATTTGAGAGTCGTAGTTGCTTCTGATATATTGCTGCAGAAACCACTGATCTCACTTGGAGCCCAATCAATCTAGTTCTGAAGTGGCATTGCCTCTCCGACAATGACTCTAAGATTTTCACAATGAAGAGACCTAGAGTTAGTGCATAACCCTCGTATTTAAAAGCTGCATTACCTTCTGCAACATTAATGAAGGCCATGAGAAACAATGGACCACTACTCAGGGTTAGAATCTTGATCAGTGCGAAGAGCCCCGACACCAAAATAGCTTTCCTCTGGCTGAAGAAAATTATGGACAAAACAGAAGGGTTATCAGATGAATCTCTTTTCTTTCTTTTGATCAACTGCTCCGTAAATATTAAGTACCACGTTTGCGCTTGATCAGCCTGTCTCAGTTGTGGAATAACTTCATTCTGAAGAAGCTTTTTCTTGCCTTTCTTCATCAATGGATTCAACCACCAAAATGACAATGTACTAAATAACCTGGCTTTTGCAAAAGGGGTTACGTTGTCATTTTAGCTGATTTGATCTCTGACATCTGATTCCTCCCCTTGCAAAGGTGTGTAGAAAGCATCGTCATGCAGTTCTAGATCACCTTTTGCAAATATATTGCTTCCTTGAAATGCACTAAAGAGCAAGAGTATTGACCCGGGGAAATATAAAATGTTTAAAACAACATTAACGGTTACTGCCTCATCCACAACAGCTTCCCAAATTGACGAACTGCAAATAAAAACTGCAAGCAAGAAGGCAAGAATCGAAAAAGCTTTCGTTATCACAATGTGTGGAGAGTGTGGCTTCTTTAGGGTTATGGTTAAACTCAAAAGCAACCATAGCCATCCATGGAGAGGTAAAACAGTCTGATCTGTGTTTGGATCAAAACTTGAACTTTGGGCTTGGGGGGAGTTGGCCCAAAAAACAGCCTAAAAAGGAGAGGAACTCGAAAGCCCAGTCAACGCCCAGCCGAAGTCCAGAAGGAAGGAGGAGCCCGTTTCTGACTAGGTGCAGACCATGTAAACTACTTGCTCACCTACCCAAAGGCCAAGTGGTACAGGCTGACCAGCTATACAGCCCATAAAGTACTTTATAGTGGCAGTACAAGTAAAATAGCTGATGAGTCACTACCCCTCAAACTGCATTCGGGCAAGGTTGCTGCTACAGGAGGCCAAGCCGAGTTGTCTATAAAAGAAGAAAGAGAAACCAGGAATGAGGACACTCAAACAAACCAAAAATACAAGCACAAACTCTGCTCAAAAACCAGATTTGCCTTCAAACAAAGCTGTAGTCAGCAAACCTTCATCCCTCTCGAGATAAATCCTCATTCAAGCCTTTGTAATAGCTCTGCTACCCTGTTTAACTCTTGCTGTAGTATCGATTTCTTTCTATAAACTCATTTCCCAACCCTTTTTCTGAGCTTTCAAAACCCCCTGATAAACCACAAAGATAGGAAGTTGCAAGACGATCAGCCTTGCCCGACAAGGTTAAACCTTGCCCGACCCTCTTTGTTTTTGTCTTTTCATTCATTAGCCTAGCAATATGTTGTATACTACAAGTTGTATTCAAGTTATTTCTAGTGATATGGCTATTAAAAGACTCTCTCAGCGCTTGAATCCGATTTGAATATGTCTTCATAATTCAAATCAGATCTAAGTTCCAAGCCCTCGGGCATGTAAGATTTGATCACTTAAAAGTCCTTGAACTCAAGGCATAAAAAAGAACCTTATGTGGACTTAACCCATCCACGACAAACTTTGATTAACAACAAGTCCGAAGTTACTTGAGGCGCAAGTAATCGACATATCACTTAGTTTTATTTCTATTATATTATGATGACCATAGAACGTCTGAGTACAGAATGAATTCTGATGTGAAGCCTCAAGGCCTATCTAAGGCCCACAAAGGCACCTATTTGGATTCATTATGTTCCTAGGGCTAGAACGTTGAGTACGGAATGAATTCTGATGGGAAGCCCCAAGGCCTATCTAAGGCCCCACAAAGGCACCTATTTGGATTCATTCTGTTCCTCGGGCTAGAACGTTGAGTATAGAATGAATTCTGATGGGAAGCCTCAAGGCCTATCTAAGGCCCCACAAAGGCACCTATTTGGATTCATTCTGTTCCTCGGGCTCAGGTAATCAGAAGTATAATGGTTATAAAGCTCATATAACCAAGAACATGAACCTTATATATTCGAGTACTATGTTAGTTATTAACGGGAAGCCTCAAGGCCTACACCTAAGACCCTACAAAGGCACCTGTCGTAACTAAGATGGTCTTTTGGATATATATATATAATCAAAACTCAACATCCGTTTTACATCTGCCATGCTGAAGATGGCAGTGGCACGCCTGAGCACTTAAAAGTTAATTTTGATTGTGAGCCTCAAGGCCTACACCTAAGGCCCCACAAAGGCACATTTCAAAGTTAACTATGTCCTTCTCTTTCAGCCTTGCCCGACAAGCTTTGCCCGACAAGCCCGCCAGTGAAGCAAAAGCCCGACAGAAAGCACCAACCGGCGCCGACCTCTCGGGGAGCTATGTGCTCGTCGGCCAGGAAACATCCTCGACGGTAATTCCCGCCGCGAACATAGTTTTGGCACGCCGAGTGGGACTCTCTTTGATCAAAGAGGTATGTCAAAGGGATCAGAAGATTTACAAACTGTCTTATTACACATGCTACAGAGACTGGAGAATGCCTCCGCAGTCTCTAAAAAGGAAGATGACCCGGCTCTAAAACCACTTATTCCTGCATCTTTACCTCACCTTTGGGAGAAAGATGATAGGGAGAAGAAGGGATTTAAAATCAACCAACCAGAGGAAGCAGTGATGTATGAACCTACAGATCCCTTCTCAGAGGCCCCAGTGAATATGATTAGCATGGCATGGGCTGAGAAGGGGAAAGAAAATGTCACAAGGGAAATAGAAAAATGGGTGGTCAGATTGCCTGAACACCCAAAAGCGGCCATAATCAAAGGGATGGTTCTGTGCAGCAAATGTCAATGCGAGTGTGAGCTCGAAATACCACCCGCAGGAATCCTCATGGATTATGAGCTGATCAGGAAGAAGGAAGAAGAAAAAAGGAAAGAAGCCCGCGAAATAGCAGTCAGGCGAGCAACAGGAAGAGACACTTCCCCGAGTGTTTTTCAGCGGTTAGGAGGTGATTCCCAACCAAAAGCTTTATAAGAGGTATTTCGAAATCATGAGGTTTCCGAGGAAGCAGAAGATGAAGAAGCTAAAAGGCCAAAAGGGAAGGGTGTAGAGCATTCTCAGTACGGCCATACGGGAAGAAAAGCCAAGAGGAATGATAGGATAACAAATCCTGTCCAGAGAGATAACCCTGCCCGCCTTGGGAGAAAATGGTACGTGGTTGGGAAGAATGGGCAGCCTGTTAAACAAATGGGAGCTTCCATGGTCAGAAGGGTCCAAAGGTAACACAAAGCTTACATGAACTCCTTAAAGACCCATGCGACGTCTGAAGCATCCCAAAATCAAAAGTTGGAGAAAACGTCGTCTGGGGGGAGTAGTCAGTTCCGCTGGAGGAGTAAGAATGAGGTAGAAAAGGCTAATAGCAAGACTGAAGGCGAGGGAAACCATGTGCCACAAAGCCTACACCCTGGGAAATATAGAATCTTAAGGAGAGTTCAAGAAGATATGGTTATGGTGCCAACTCCCGGATGGAAGACAAAGCAGCCTATTTGTTTTGGAACTGTCTCACCTGAAAGGAAACCACCTTCTCTTTCAGTGGTGGATCCGTTCGGGGAAGTTCCAAAGCAAACACCATATTCAGGTATGAATCAACTATAGGGGACACCAGAACCACTGCTTCCACCAGATGCAATGGCTTGGTTGGATGAGTTCATGGATCAGATTGGGAGCAAGAAAGAAGAACTGTCGGAGCCTAGCAACTTTCATATAAACATGGCGTATGTGTTATCTGCCATGTTTGGTGCCCAACCAAATCAGTCCGCCACCATGGAAGGGGATTACGTAGCAACTGAGCCAATGATGGCTCATGTCAATGTGGAGATAGCTGAAGAAAGAGAATCAGGAAAAGCTGAATCATTTGAAACGCTCAAGGAGGGTCCTTTAAGGATCTATACAGACAAGATGGTGTTCAGCCGCCCGAACATTTCACTTGCCAATCATCTGAAGCCCATATATGTGACAGCTCATTTGGAGGGAGTGCCCTTCAAAAGGATTTTGATTGATGGAGGAGTAGTTGTTAATGTACTACCGGCCAAGCAGATGAAAAAGTTGGGAAGAGACACGGAAGATCTTATTCCTACAGACCTCACGGTTTTAAGCTTCTCGGGTGCTATCACCAAGACTCATGGGATATTGCCTTTAGAGGTGGACTTGGGGTCTAAACAAATCATGCTGGCATTCTTTGTGGTGGACTGCACTTCCACCTGTGGAGCCTTACTCGGAAGAGATTGGATCCATCAAAGTCTGGCCATACCCTCCACTCTTCATCAACAAGTGGCTGTTTATCATGAGGCAAGCACAGAAGAACCAGGCTTTTGGGAGATGGTAGAGGCCGAATCACGGCCATTTCTTCCCACAGCCAATGTGGCAGAAGCAAGTTTCTACAACCCCAACGTAGGAATCTTGAAATGTTCAGGAGCTGATGAGAACGGCCGCCCTACCAAGGTGATGGCCCAAAAGCTTCTAGAGCAAGGAATGCTCCTTACTAGAGAGGAGTGGGATATACCTTGTATCGTCCTGACACCTCTACACCACCAATGACAGAACAAAAAAGGAAAGATCAGGTAATGGCGGTCAGATCCCCGATTAAAAGACTGCTGATGTATGGAAAATGGAGGAGGCAAGAAATGAAGCTCTTAGACAAAGAAGAGCAGGAATGGCAGGTAAGATCTTCAACCAGCCAAGATGAAAGCAAGGAGGAATCTTGTCAAGAGGAATTGGAAATGGCCATTCAAATGGCCGAGTGTATATATGACCTAGATGGGCCAGACGACTTGCCCGAGAGCCCGGAGCTAGTCGAATTTTTGTGTGCAGAACCTGATAAGCCACCACCAGAGGTCCAAGATCCTTTGGAAGTGATTGAGCTAGGAACAGAGGAGGATCCAAGACCAATACAAATCAGTGGTTTATTAAAGAGTGAGGATCGGGCAAAAATTATATGTCTCTTGCAAGAATTCAAAGATTGTTTTGCTTGGCATTATACTGAGATGCCAGGTTTAGATGCAACCTTTGTGGAACACAGAATGCCCATCAAGGAAGTATATAAGCCAGTTAAGCAAGCACCACGAATGATGTCGAAGGAGATAGAAGAGAAGGTCAAAGAAGAGATTGAGAGGCTAGTAAAAGCCGGATTTATCAGGCCAGCCAAATATGTGGAGTGGTTAGCCAACATTGTACCCGTTTTAAAAGCTATAACAAAAGCAGTACGATGTTGTGTTGATTACAGAAATATTAATGGCGCTACACCAAAAGATGAGTATCCCATGCCCATGGCCGATCTATCCATAGATGCAGTAGCAAAGCACAAAGTTTTATCTTTTATGAATGGAAATGCCGGATATAATCAGATAAAGATGGCCACGGAAGATATACATAAGACAACTTTTAGGTGTCCCGGTCATGTGGGGGCATATGAATACCTGGTCATGCCATTCGGGCTCAAGAATGCTGGTGCAACTTACCAAAGGACAATGAATGCCATCTTTCATGATTTGATTGGCCAGAGCATGGAGGTGTACATTGATGACATTGTGGTGAAATCTAAAATAGAATGGCAGCATCTGATAGACCTCAGGCAAGCATTGACAAGAATGAGGATCCACCAATTAAAGATGAATCCAAAGAAGTGCGCGTTTAGAGTAAGAGCGGGCAACTTCTTGGGATTCCTGGTTCATCAAAGAGGTGTAGAAGTGGACAAAAACAAATCTCAGGCAATAATGGAGTCGCCCCCGCCCACCAACAAAGTACAACTTCAGAGGCTGTTGGGCAAAATTAATTTCTTGAGGAGATTCATTGCTAATTTAGCGGGCAAGATCCAGCCGTTGACTCTTTTACTAAGATTGAAGGATAAAGAAAACTTCGAGTGGGGACCACCACACCAAAAGGCCTTCGACAGCATCAAGGCCTATTTGACTTTTCCACCAGTGTTGGTGCCACAAGGGGAAAACCCTTAAAACTATATATCTCTGCCTCAGAAAAGTCAATCGGGAGTTTCCTAGCTCAAAATGATGAAGGCGGGAAAGAGCAGGCAGTGTACTACCTCAGTAGAATTCTGACCGAGGTAGAAACAAGATATTCCCCAGTAGAGAGATTGTGCTTGGCTCTATATTTTACTGCCAGTAAGCTAAGGCATTACATGTTACCTTGTCACGTACACATCATCGCCAAAACGTATGTGATAAAGTACATGTTGTCAAAGCCAATGCTAACAGGAAGGATTGGGAAGTGGATTCTAGCATTATCAGAGTTCAGTTTTCAGTATGTACCCCAAAGGCCTGTCAAAGGCCAAGCAATTGCTGACTTCTTGGCGGAGCATCAAGAATCTCAAGGTAAGGTAACCAATATCCTGGGAAGCCTGGAAGTTACTAGCGTTTAGATCCCGCCAAGAAAAGATATATCGGGCAAAGAGGAGTGGGTCCAGCAAGAGATAAGAAGAGTGACTGGCCTCTGGATCACTCATTGGAAGCTGTATTTTGATGGTTCTTATACTTAGAAGGCTTCAGGAGCTGGGATTGTGATTATCAGCCCTCAAGGGGTTTATCATTATTACTCATTTCTCCTGGATTACCAAGGAAACACCAATAATCGGGCAGAGTATGAGGCCTTAATAATTGGTTTGGAAATCTTGGTGGATCTGGGGGCAATGGAGGTAGAGGTCTTCGGTGATTCGGAGCTAGTAATAAAACAACTAAATGGGGAGTTCAAGTGCAGACATATCACTATGGCAGGATATTATTTGGCGGCTACGAAATTGCTGAGTTATTGGGATTCTGAGATATCAGTCAATCATGTTCCCAGGGGAGCCAACCTAGCGGCCAACGAAATGGCGCAATTAGCCTCAGGTGTGCCACTACAGGAAAGAAGATATGGGTTGGATGTCGAGATTCAAAGAAGAAACCTTTCTTCTATCCTGGAAAAGGGATTCAGCCTGGATGTAATGGTTCTAGAGCCCGAGGTAGAAGATTGGAGGTCACCTATCATCCATCATTTAAAAGATCATTCTTCACCCACAAGCAAGAAGAATAGACAGCAAGCAACCAAGTATGTCTTATGGGCAGAATACCTACTAAGGAAGACTCCAGACGGGTTACTACTGAAATGCTTAGGCCAAGAAGAATCTATGAGAGTAATGGCCGAAGTACATGAGGGAATATGTGGAGCACATCAGGCTGGAACAAAGATGAGGTGGTTGCTCAGAAGGTATGGGTACTTCTGGCTCGACATGGAAAAGGATTGCAAATCCTATGCCCGAGGCTGTGAAGAGTGTCAAAGGCACGGACCTCTCCAACATGTGCCCTCAGTACCTTTAAATCCAGTGGTCAAGCCTTGGCCCTTCAGAGGATGGGCGATGGACTTCATCGGGCAGATATATCCAGCTTCTAGCAAGGGGCACACTTTCATAATTGTGGCAACGGATTATTTCACCAAATGGGTGGAAGCATCCTTAGTAAAATCCATAACCTCGGCCACAGTCAAGAATTTCATTGAGACCAAGATTCTGTATAGGTTTGGGGTGCCCGAAACTATAGTAACGGATCGTGGGCCATCTTTTATTTCAAAAGAAGTTGAGGAGTTTGCAAACAAATACAAAATAAAGAGGATCCAGTCCAGTCCTTACTACCCACAGTCAAATGGCCAAGCAGAATCCAGCAACAAGATTTTGGTAAACATTATCAAAAGAATGGTGATGGACAGTAAGGAGAAGTGGCATGAAAAGCTGGGGAATACTTTGTGGGCATACAGAACTTCCAAGAGGGCAGGAACAGGGACAACTTATTATGCCTTAACCTTCGGGCAAGATGCAGTGCTTCTCATGGAGATCAATGTAAGTTCTGTCAGAATTCAAAATCAGTTCGGGTTACACAGTGAGGAGTACGTTGAAGCCATGTGTCAAGGCATTGAAGACTTAGATGTAGCCCGAATTGAAGCCTTGAATCAGATTCAGGAAGGAAAGAAAGTTGTTGCCCGAGCTTATAACAAAAAGGTGAAGATGAAGTCTTTCAAGGAGGGAGATTTAGTGTGGAAGACAGTCCTCCATTTAGGAGCTCAGCTTAGGGGCTTTGGAAAGTGAAGCCCGACATGGGAATGTCCTTTCATTATTAGTCGAGTATTGGACAAGGGAGGTTACTACTTGGCGGACCTTGAAGGAAAGGGGCACAAACATCCCATTAATGTTAAGTTCTTGAAAAAATATTGTCCTACATTATGGGATGTTAGAGATTGTTACATTGAAGAGGATGCAAGGTAAAGCAAACTTCGGGATATCAATGTGCAATGTATGTTCACCAATCATTCAAAGAAGACAGCAAGACAAAAAGTTGCTAAAATAATGTTTATTTCATTTCGAAAAATTGGTTAAATTTACAACAGATTCAATTCCGACGTACTACATTCGATTCCTTCTGGATACAATGTTGTTTTCAGCTGGTTTTCCAATGTCTTCCTGGATAGGACCCGATCAGGTGATCGGGTTGTGCAGCCAAGACGCGCCTGGTAGGGGATCTTCAGACAGAATCACCACCATGTATGATGGTGAAGCCTGATTTATCACGACAGCGAGCAGGAAGGCAAGCCTTCGTGAGGAAACTGCCTGACCAAGGGTGTTGGAGATAGCGGGGTGTTTGACCAAAGGTGTTGGGGATAGAGATTATCTGATGAAAATTCTTTTTCTCATGAAAAGGGAATTTCAGGAATCCCCACTTGAAATCTGAAAAACTCATTTCACAGTTTTTAGGAGAAAACTCAGGAGGTAGAAACACTTGGGTTGGATGACAGATGAGATCGATGATGATTTGTTGATAGGGCTGGAATTTATAAGGAATAACAGAAGGTAGTTTAAGGATCGTGGGAAGATCAAGAGACTCCGGGTAGCGTTAATCTCAACCAGAAGATACAAGTTCCGAGAGCAAGGGTGCAGGCGCATGCAGCTTTTCAATCAATATTGGCGCCTGGAATTCCAGGCTAAATATCAATTGAAGGGGGCACTGCTTGGATCAAAACTTGAACTTTGGGCTTGGAGGAAGTTGGCCCAAAAAACAGCCTAAAAAGGAGAGGAACTCGAAAGCCCAGTCAAGGCCCAGCCGAAGTCCAGAAGGCAGGAGGAGCCCGTTTCTGACTAGGTGCAGACCAAGTGAACTACTTGCTCACCTACCCAAAGGCCAAGTGGTATAGGCTGACCAGCTATACAGCCCATAAAGTACTTTATAGTGGCAGTACAAGTAAAATAGCTGATGAGTCGCTACCCCTCAAACTGCATTCGGGCAAGGTTGCTGCTACAGGAGGCCAATCCGAGTTGTCTATAAAAGAAGAAAGAGAAACCATGAATGAGGACACTCAAACAAACCAAAAATACAAGCACAAACTCTGCTCAAAAACCAGATTTGCCTTCAAACGAAGCTGTAGTCAGCAAGCCTTCATCCCTCTCGGGATAAATCCTCATTCAAGCCTTTGTAATAGCTCTGCTACCTTGTTTAACTCTTGCTGTAGTATCGATTTCTTTCTATAAACTCATTTCCCAACCCTTTTTCTGAGCTTTCAAAACCCCCTGATAAACCACAAAGATAGGAAGTTGCAAGACGATCAGCCTTGCCCGACAAGGTTAAACCTTGCCCGACCCTCTTTGTTTTTGTCTTTTCATTCATTAGCCTAGGAATATGTTGTATACTACAAGTTGTATTCAAGTTATTTCTAGTGATATGGCTATTAAAAGACTCTCTCAGCGCTTGAATCCGATTTGAATATGTCTTCATAGTTCAAATCAGATCTAAGTTCTAAGCCCTCGGGCATGTAAGATTTGATCACTTAAAAGTCCTTGACCTCAAGGCATAAAAAAGAACCTTATGTGGACTTAACCCATCCATCACAAGCTTTGATAAACAAGAAGTCCGAAGTTACTTGAGGCGTAAGTAATCGACATATCACTTAGTTTTATTTCTATTATATTATGATGACCATAGAACGTCTGAGTACAGAATGAATTCTGATGGGAAGCCTCAAGGCCTATCTAAGGCCCCACAAAGGCACCTATTTGGATTCATTCTGTTCCTCGGGCTAGAACGTTGAGTACGAAATGAATTCTGATGGGAAGCCTCAATGACTATCTAAGGCCCCACAAAGGCACCTATTTGGATTCATTCTGTTCCTCGGGCTAGAACGTTGAGTATAGAATGAATTCTGATGGGAAGCCTCAAGTCCTATCTAAGGCCCCACAAAGGCACCTATTTGGATTCATTCTGTTCCTCGGGCTCAGGTAATCAGAAGTATAATGGTTATAAAGATCATATAACCAAGAACATGAACCTTATATATTCGAGTACTATGTTAGTTATTAACGGGAAGCCTCAAGGCCTACACCTAAGGCCCTACAAAGGCACATGTCGTCACTAAAATGGTCTCTCGGATATATATATAATCAAAACTCAACATCCGTTTTACATCTGCTATGCTGAAGATGGCAGTGGCACGCCTGAGCACTTAAAAGTTAATTTTGATTGTGAGTCTCAAGGCCTACACCTAAGGCCCCACAAATGACCTTTCAAAGTTAACTCTGTCCTTCTCTTTCAGCCTTGCCCGACAAGCCTTGCCCGACAGGCTTTGCCCGACAAGCCCGCCAGTGAAGCAGAAGCCCGACAGAAAGCACCAACAGGCGCCGACCTCTCGGGGAGTTGTGTGCTCGTCGGCCAGGAAACATCCTCGACGGTAATTCCCGCCGCGAACAATCTGTGTTAACTTTGTCGACAATTTTCCATATCCCAAACCCCAAGTAGGCCAAAGCCAAACCGGAATTAAGGCTGGCTGAGACAATTGACATTGCATGGAAGGTGTGAGAGTCTGATGGTGCTATAATCTTCTTTGAAGAAACATAACAAGATAAATAGGATAAAGATGTCAACTGCTATGATAAAAATATTGTTGAGACACGAATCTGGATCGAAGACAGATAAAAATCCAGAAGTGCATTCAGTTCTAGACTCAGTCGAACAATTAGAACTGCTGCAAAATAGGTCCCGAAACCCTCCCCCATGTTGTGCCTCAAGGATGTGGAAAATCTGCACAATTACATGGGTATTTTAGTGTTAAGCAGACCTATAATAATATATCATGAAACTTTGAAACAAGATGAGGGAATAATTTTTGCAGTTCAAAAACATGAAATTGAACGTTACGACCTTTGGAAGACAAGACAAAGCTTGGCATAGACCAACTAGAACGTAGGCGTCGTCTAGTGTCTAGGATTGGATTGGATGATTCACTACATTCAATGGATGTTGAAGGAGATTGGGATGCTAAGTTTCCTTAAATACTAATGCATTTACTACCTTCAACTTTACGACATTTGGAAACTGAACGTTCATTTCTTCATTTGCATAAATACATTGAATCTAGCGAATTATCTATCTAATCTAATCTCATAAACCAAACGAGGCCACGAGTATAAATGCGAGCTCACACGTACACTTGAGAAACATGATTACATGCTCGGGTAAGAAATAAGAACATTACTCTTAACACATTTTAGAAAGAAAAAAATTGCAGTGATGTGCAGTGCTTACATGAGTGGATTCAAATTTTGGAAAGAACCCAGGAAACCTCAGCGTCAAGCCTTTAGAAGTCAATGACAGATGAGCCTCGATTCGTCACCTTTAACGTAGAAGATCAGTGATTGATAGAAGTAATCCCACCAACTGTGGCATTCATTACAATTATATATTTTAGTGACATCAACTTACATTTATATATTTATCTATTCTCATTTGCTCTCTGCCTTGCCATATCTTTTAGAGAGACAGATTGTCTGCCCTCATGTTTGGATGTCATTCTCATCTCCTCCTATTTTGTGAGATCACAGTTAAGTTACGTCAATATTTTATATTATTTTTTTTATAGATATAATAAGACAAAAAGCAATAAGAATATAAAATGTTGACGTGGCTTAACCGTGACCGCACAAATAAGAAAGGATGGGAAGGGCATTCAAACCGGAGGCAGACAATCTGCCTCCATCTTTTAGTGACAGCAACTTCCCATTATATGTATGTCCTGCTTTAAATGTGGCATTCATTACAATACTTTCTTTCTTCAACAACCAGCTGCATATAATTGGTGTAACGATAGGGAGACTAAATTTGTACGATATGGAAGTTGATGACTGGTTTATTTCTTAAATATTGATAAATGTGCTCATTTCTATTGATAACATATCATTTAGTTTGTAAATTTTGTTTACAAATTTAATTTCCCTAGCATTACTCATATAATTGTAAACACGCAAATGCAAAAGGGACCCTTAATTTGACTGTTTGGAAGAAATGTGAAATCCATTGTTGCTTATCGACAAGCAATTTTCTATTTCCAAAGATATTTTTACAACGAGCCAATACCCTCATGGCAAAGCTACGCATCTGTGCAAATCACACTAAGTGTCGAACTTATCACAAATAATTACCGTCATGATATTTATATGAGTCGGACAGAGACTTGTCCTAACTATACCCTTTATTCATAGGAACTGTTTGTACCATACTTGACCAATCCCGAAACTACTTAGCACCGGTCAACGTTATACCGTCAAGGATCCAGAAGAGCTTCCCTTCAACCAGGAGGCCAATCACAATGCGACACGTGTCGACATCAGAAGCCAATCACAGCGCGACACGTGTCAACATCAGAAGCCAATCACAACATGACACGTGTCAATGTCAGAACAAAACTAGAAACTCTCTTCTATAAATAGGGATCATTCTCCCACAATAATCTCTAATGTCATTTTGTACTAAACTACTCACTAGAACTCACAAAAGGAGAGCTTGAACCAATGTATTTGTGTAAACCCTTCACAATTAATTAGAACTCCTCTACTCCGTGGACGTAGCCAATCTGGGTGAACCACGTATATCTTGTGTTTGCTTCTCTGTCTCTATTCATTTATATACCTATCCTCGCTAGTGACCGAAGCAACCAAGCGAAGGTCACAAAACCTGACACTTTCTGTTGTACCAAAGTCCTCGCTGATTTTGTGCATCAACATTTGGCGCCGTCTGTGGGAAAGACACTTACTCCCACTCTCTTCAGCTTTGTCAAGCTGGTTTCCACCGCTCGTACACTTTCTTTTGGCCAAGCATCTCTCTCCAACATGGGGAGCGAAAGAAGCCATAGCACACAGAATGACACCCCCATTGGACCTAGTATGAAGCAACGAAAGCAAGAAGGAAATAGAGTTACTCTTCAAGCTAAAGTCGATGAGCTAGAAGCTCAGAACAACAAGATAGTGATGAGGAACGAGGTCCTCCAAGAGCAATATGAAAAGCTTTTCGAGAGGCTTCACGAGGCTAGGCATGCTCAAACACACAAGTTCGTCGCCCATGTCGAGGTCAACAATCATCTGAATGCCCCCCAACGCGGAGGGTCACCGATATCCAACACGGACATCCCTGACAGGGATCGAGCTACCCATCAATGTGACGATCAACATGAGACTTCTCTCAACCCGGCCGCTTCAACCCGAAGCAGAAGAAGTAGAGGAAAGCACCTCTTCACAGAGGGAGTGGAAGGATCAAAAGCCGTCTATCGCGATTGTCGAGACTTCCTAAAGCAACGTCGAGAGAATCTCATCCACATAAGCTCGAAGATTAATGACCCAAGAGTTTCTGAAAGACTCGGTCCTCTTCCACGACCCAGGCCAGCATCCAATCTAGGGAATGGGCAACAGTCCCCAAAAGAATATGAAGATACAGGGGACTCGGAAATATTCCGACATACTCACTCTAGGAGTCAGTATGGCGAGTCCAAGGAAAAATCACGCTATCTTGATCAAACTTTCCTACCCCCAAGAGGCGATGGGGACTTACGGAAGAAAACTTCAGTGGTGCACGGCTCCGCTCAGGACCCCCTCGTCCTACAACTCCTGGAGGAAGTAAACAAGTTGAAGGCTGAACGTCAAGCTGAGATACCTGACTGGAACCAACCCAGGCCTGGCCCCCTCACAAGAAGGATCCTCAACACCCCCCTCCAAGCGAAGACAAAGCAGAAGCTTGACTTACAACTCTATACCGGAAGGGAAGACCCGATTGAACACCTTAATCTCTTTGAGTCCACCATGGTATACCGGAGACACACCGACGAAGAACGGTGCATTCTCTTCGCCTCGACCCTCTCTGGCGGAGCTTTAAACTGGTATTGTCGTCTTCCACCTGAGACAGTAGACTCATTTGAAGAGTTGAGGAAGCTGTTTGTCTCTCAACACATCTTCCAGACCGATCGCTTGCATTCTGCAGATGATTTGTACACTATTCGTCAGAAGCCGGACGAGTCATTACGAAAGTATGCTGGCCGCTTCAGCCATGAGTATTCTCGCTGCGCTGAGGCAGATGACAAGACAGCCCTCAAAGCCTTCACGGCAGGCTTACGTGACTGTTTCTTCAAGTACATGATCAATGCCAACACTTGGAAGACTTACTCTGAGGTGATGGCACAAGCTTACAACCATGCTTCCGTCGAGGCAAGGACATATCAAGGGAAACCACCTACAGTCACCCCTTATCAGCAAGTAGGGAATGGAGACCAGATCCAACCAAATGAGAAGATCTCAACCTTCCAAACGGTAGCACCACACCCCCCTGCCTCATTTAATGCTTCGCCAAGTCAGCAGACATATCAATCCCAAGGCAAAAGGAAAGATTTCCATCCTCACCAATCTCATTTTAATAAAAAGAATAAAGGGCAATATCGCGATAACTCAGGATATCGTCACAATAACGCCCGTCCCCAGGCAGTCAACGCGGTGGGACAATCACGTGTTAAGACGGGTCCTACCCCGAGGTATGAGACATACACATCTTTGAACGCTACATGCGCGGCCATCTACCCCAGTATAGCTCACCTGATACCAAAGCCAAAGCCAAGACAGCCAGATTACAAGTCCACGAAGAACACGGGCATGTTTTGTTGCTACCACGAGTATAATGGCCATGATAGCGAGAAGTGCATCATCCTCCGTGATCATATTGAAGCTTTGGCACGTGAGGGAAAAATTGATCAGTTCCTCCTTCACCCTCCAAGGGATAACCGTAACCAACGCCAGGTGAATGTGATATATTCCATAAGCGGCGGCACACCCATGTCTAAATCTTCCAATAGGGCCATGAAAAACAGTGAACGAACTTTGAAACCTGGCCATCAAGTGTTTCACGTGGAAGACATCAGGGGAGGCAAGTATCAAAAGCCTAACTGGGATCCAATATGTTTCTACCCTGAGGAAGAAAGAGGTATCATCTACCCTCACAACGACCCGTTGATTGTGGAGGCTCACATAGCAAATTTTGATGTGAAACGAATCCTGATAGACACAGGTGCTTCAGTCAATATCATGTTTGCTGAAGCTTTCAAGGCACTTAATGTAGCTGAACACTTGCTCGATCGCTCGATTTCTCCTCTGATAAGTTTTTCTGGCGATATCGTACAACCTTTAGGGAGTATACACTTACCCTTCACCATTGGTACAGGCCCCTACACAGCTACTATTACCACTAACTTCCTAGTGGTCAATTGCCCGACGGCATACAATGTCATCTTTGGACGCACAGGCATCAATGATCTCAAGGCCATGGTATCCACGCATATGTTGTTGATGAAGTTTCCAACCCCTTTCGGCAATGGATACATCAGGGGAGATCAACTTAGTGCTCGATCATGTTACAACACTTCAGTTAAGCAACAACACCTGCCTGTCCCCAGGGAGACCCTCTCTATACATAACCAGGTAGTAAAGACCAGTCCAGATGAAGCTAACTCGGATCTTCATGATGGCAACAGTCAACCTGATGACCCTCGAGATGATTCCTTCACCCAGCAAGCACAACCCGCTGAAGAGTTAGAGAATGTCTCTATCTCCAAAGACCACCCAGATCGCATGGTGAAGATTGGCACCACTTTGTCACCACCTATGCGGCTGTCGTTGATCTTATTTTTGCAAGAGAACGCCGAGGTCTTCGCTTGGTCATATAAAGATATGCCGGGCATCGCTTCCGATATCATCTGTCACCACTTGAGTATTGATCCCAAGA
This sequence comes from Malus fusca, assembly GCA_035220775.1. NCBI lineage: Eukaryota > Viridiplantae > Streptophyta > Magnoliopsida > Rosales > Rosaceae > Malus > Malus fusca. The sequence continues at coordinate 20,842,846 of CM069072.1, forward strand.
CCAAACCAGTAAAACAGAAGCGAAGATCTTATGATGTTGAACGATACGAGGCGATGAAAGCAGAAGTTGAAAAACTCAAGGACATAGGTTTCGTCCGTGAAGTCAATTACCCAACATGGGTAGCAAATGTTGTCCTTGTTAAGAAAAATCCGACCAAGGAAAGTCTCCTGCTTCAAAAGGTCTTGTGGAGAATGTGTGTCGACTACACCGACCTAAACAAAGGATGCCCGAAGGATAGTTTCCCTCTTCCTCTCATTGATAGACTTATAGACTCTACGGCAGGGTGTGAGCTCTTGAGCTTCATGGACGCTTATTCAGGATACAACCAAATCCTCATGAACCCCTCAGACCAAGAGCATACAGCCTTCACTACTGACAGGGGACTATATTGCTATAAAGTCATGCCTTTCGGCCTAAAGAATGCAGGAGCAACTTATCAGAGACTGGTCAATTCAATGTTCGCCGAACAGATTGGGAAGAGCATGGAAGTTTACGTTGATGATATGCTAGTCAAGAGCAAACATGCTGACCAACACATCACCAACCTATCTGAAACTTTCACCATTCTAAAGAGGTATCGAATGAGGTTGAACCCCAACAAATGTGCCTTCGGCGTGGGCTCTGGCAAATTCTTAGGCTTCATGATTAGCCAACGAGGCATTGAAGCTAACCCTGAAAAGATCAAAGCAATCCTCAACATGAAAGAGCCAGTAACTTCAAAAGACATCCAAAGCCTTACGGGCAAGGTGGCAGCCTTAACCAGATTCATCTCTAAGGCCACAGACAGATGTGCTCCTTTCTTCAAAGCACTCAAGGGAAATAAGAAGTACATTACATGGACGGAGGAATGTGCCGAGGCATTCAGGAACCTCAAAGAGTACATGAGTAAAGCCCATCTGCTCTCCAAACCAGAAGTTGGTGACACTCTCATTATCTATCTATCGGTTTCGGCTTCAGCAGTCAGTTCTGTTCTTATTCGAAATGACAGTGGTGTCGAACGGCCCGTCTACTACGCTAGCAAGGCCCTACAAGATGCGGAGACACGATACTCCAACATTGAGAAATTAGCTCTAGCATTGGTCATGTCTGCTCGAAAACTTCGCCCTTATTTCCAAGCACACGCCATCATCGTGCTTACCAATCACCCTCTTCGACAGATACTCCAGAGTCCTGACACGTCTGGGCGAATGATCAAATGGGCGATAGCATTGGGTGAGTTTGACATCTCCTACCAACCAAAACCAGCCGAAAAGGGTCAAGCAGTAGCAGATTTCATCGCCGACTTCACATATCCTGTTGACATTGCTTCTACACCTGAAGCAGTAGCTTCACTACCATCGGAAGCTCAGAAGATAGAATCAACAACCCCAGCATGGAGTCTGTATATTGATGGCTCATCCAACCAACAGGGCTGCGGAGCAGGATTAGTCCTCACTACCCCCGACAAAGTGGCGATGGAATACGCTATTCGTTTCAAATTCAAGGCATCGAATAACGAGGCCGAATACGAAGCCCTTCTAGCAGGCTTACGTTTGGCCAAGCACCTTGGGGTTAAAAAAATTGATATCTTCAGTGACTCCCAATTAGTGGTCAACCAGGTCACGAACAACTTTGATGCTAAGGATAGCTCCATGGCGGCATATCTCGCGCAAACGCGACTTTTGCTCAAGCACTTCCACTACCAGATCACCCAAGTTCCTCGAGCGGCAAACAGTCATGCAGACGCTTTGGCTCGCCTCGCCTCGGCAGTGGAAGACAAGATTGGGAGAAAAATTCATGTCGAATTGTTGGCAGCACCAAGCACCATGGTCGCGGAAGTGTGCAATTTACAACAAGGAGATAGTTGGATCACCCCAATTTATAAATTCCTTGCTCATGGCACCCTCCCAAATGACAAAGTCCAAGCTAAGCAGATTCGATACAAGTCTGCCCGCTACCTGATCATTAATGACCAGCTCTACAAGCGCGGTTTTACCCTGCCATACCTAAGATGCCTTACACCTGTGGAGGCGGAAATTGTCCTACGGGAAATACATGAAGGAGTCTGTGGAGATCATGCTGGGTCTCGATCCCTAGCACACAAGACTTTTCGCCAAGGATACTATTGGCCAACACTCCACCAAGATGCCATCAGAATATCTCGCTCATGTGATAAGTGTCAACGATACGCAACTATCCCTCACTCCCCTCCCGAGCCGCTCACTCCTATGATCAGCCCTTGGCCCTTCGCCCAATGGGGACTTGATTTGATCGGCCCAATGCCCGCAGGGAAGGGTAAGGTCCGCTATGCAATCGTTGCAGTTGACTACTTCACAAAATGGGCTGAAGTAGAACCCCTGGCAACCATTACGGAGGCAAAAATAGAAGACTTCGTATGGAAGAACATCCTCTGCAGATTCGGCATCCCCAATGCGATAGTCGCGGACAATGGGCGACAGTTCGACAACAAGAAGTTCAAGATGTTTTGCTCTAAGTTCAACATCAACTTATGTTTTGCCTCTCCAGCCCATCCCCAATCTAATGGACAAGTCGAGGCCGTTAACAAAATAATCAAGCGCACTCTGAAAACTAGCTTGGACAAAGCTAAAGGTTGTTGGCCAGAATTCATACCCCAAGTTCTTTGGTCATACCGCACTTCATATCGGACTTCCACAGGAGAAACTCCATTCTCCCTCGCTTTTGGTACAGAAGCAGTTGTCCCGGTTGAGCTTGAGCAAGCAACATACCGAACCCAGAACTACATGCAGAGTGAGAACGACAAACAACTCACTCTCAACCTGGATCTAGTTGAAGAACACAGAAATCAGGCTCACCTGAGGAATGTTGCCTACAAGCAGCGCGTCTCCAACTACTACGACTCAAGGGTCAAACCTCGCTCTTTCAAAGTGGGAGACTGGGTACTGAAGAAAAGATTACTCTGTGATAGAGTCCCGAGTGAAGGAACACTTAGTCCTAACTGGGATGGACCGTTCGAGGTCGTCGGCATCAGCCGCCCTGGCTCCTACAAGCTCAGAAGCTCCGACGGCAAGACCCTTGGCCATCCATGGAATGCTGACCACTTGAAGTACTATTACAAATAGACTCACATTGTACAAGTGTTAAGCTACAGCCGTTCGGCATCCTATGTAACAAAAACCATTTGGTATGAATTCAATAAAGAGGTGATTTAGCCAACTCGGCCCTAAACTCTTTTACATTCTGAGCAATGAAACACTCAAGTGTTGAAGCTTCAACGCAAATGTTTCCAATACAAAATAAAATCTAAGTATGTGTCAACACGACTATACAAGGGATCTATGCAAACATAGCCAAACATTCATCAATGATAGGGCAAACACTTGAAGCTTGATAATACAAACACTTGCTTGATAATGCAAACACTCATAAACATGCAAAACAAAAAAAAACTCTCAGGCTTATAATATGGCACATGCCATACAAACAACAAACTAGTGCAGATAGAGTACATGCAGAAAGTGAAAGCACTTCTAGTCATCCTCATCTGAGGTTGAACCCCTGATCATATCACTCTGAGTCCTACCGCCATTTTCTGCATCTCCAAACTCATCATCACCCGGATGACTCTGCTCATCAGCACTAGCCTCATCGCCAGACTCATCTTCACTGCTAGAGTAAACTGCAAGGTCGAAGGTTTCACCTTTTCGATGATACTCATCTATTTCTTCACGGTATTTTCGAAGAACGCTTCCATCATCATAACGATCAAGGACAGCCATCCACTTCCTTTTTTCAAAGTGAACTTCCCTGATACAGCGAGGTCTAAGGACATGGAGAAAGGCCTGGGAACCCAAGAACTCCTTCACGGCAGCTTCCTTCTCAGTCGGGATACTACTCTTCAGCTCAGAAACCTCAACCAAGGCACTATCCAACTCCCCTTTAACCTTGGAAACCTCGAGCGTAGTTGTCTCCAACTGTTTCTTAGTCGCCTCCAACTGTACCTTGAGTCTCAAGTTCTCACCATTCCGCCTCTTCAAACTCTCAAAATGTTGATCCTTGACTTGGATGGCCTCAGCCAAAGCTTTGCTCGTCTTCCTGGCATCATTCACAAGCTGCTTATTCTCTTTCAATTTCACCTTGCACCGCTCAGCCTCTCGCAGTCTGTCGTGATACTCAGCCATGACCTGCATGACAAGATGATCATCGCTACTAAAATAATGCTAATAAAGAGGAGAAAACAAGGAAATGACAAAGTAACACTCACATATGAAGACAGCTTCAACATCCGGTCGCAATCCGATTCATCTTTAGCTAAGGGCTCTCCGAGCTCATCGAAAGTAAATCGACGCCCTGCCAAGCAATTGTTGATATACCCAAAGTCCTTTGGCCGCATGGCAACCTTCAAATCCTTCCAAGGGACATTGCCAACATCTTCCTTATCTTTACCTTCGCTGCTAGAACTAGGATCACCTTTCTGCCCAATGTGCTCCCTAACTGGAGGAAAGATAGGATTGATAGTAGGAAGAGGAGGCAACAATCGCCTATCTTCCCCGGCAACTATGGCAGCAGCACATCCAATGGCCTCAGCTTCAGCTTTCTTCGAGGCAGCAACCTTGAGGACTTCTTCTCGAGACTTAGTTTTAATGATTGGCCTCACTCGGTGCTTGCGAGCTTCTTTGTGAAACAGGATGTCTTCTGACGGTACTAACATGGGCACTCTCCTTTTTTTGGTGCTAGTCTCCACTTTCTTGCCCACCTTCTCCACTGAACAAGGAAAATCAAAGTAAGGAATACCACATTATATAAAAAAAAAAAAAAGGGAAGAACAAGGATCAAGTGAAGGATACAACTTACTTGCTCGTCTTTGGCACTCGGAAACTAAGGGCTGGAAACCGTACTTTCGAAACAAGGGTCGTAGCTTACCCAAGTATCTATCTTCTTTGGGCACCCTCAGCACTTTCTCTACATCAGCTAGCTCCTGTCCGAAGAGTTTGATGGTGCCTCGTGTCACTGCATGAAGAAAAATCTTAGAAGCAAGAGAAAATTACAACAATAGCAAAAAATGAGAAAATGGATACATTACAACCTACAGTCTGGAAGTGAGTAGGAACACGTCGCTCAGGCGTGACACCCTTAGCATGCTCCCAATCATTATAAAGAAAGCACCAACGTTTCTTCCATGTGCAATACGCCTTTCTCTTATCAAAGACAACACGCTCTCTCTCGCTTCGACATGCACATTCGGCATAACCAGTACATGCCTTCACCGGGCGCATCTTATAACAGTAGCGCCACTGATGGAAGGAAGGCTCACCTAATCCACACTCCATCCAAATAATATAAAACCCGATCAAGGTATCCCAGAAACCAGGGTTGAGTTGTCCAGGTGCATAACCAATAAAAGACAGCATATGTTGCAACCACGGATGCAAAGGTAAACTTACCCCCAAGGTCACTAATGTCTGGGTATAGAACATAACATGACCCTTGGGCGGCTCAGAAGGCAATTCTTCACAACGCACCAAACGTATCCCTACACTACGGGGGATACTACATGATCGTCTTAGGGCCTCAAGCTGCTTTTCGCTATCTAACAAGTTATTTTCTAAATGGTCCGCTGTGAACTCAGAGCGAAATATGGGTATGGCATCACAAACAACCCCCTCACCCACTAGCATGGAGGAAGAACCAATATTGGCTAAGTTTTGACAATTGTGAGGATCAGAACGAAATATGGGTATGGCGTCACAAACCCCCTCACCCACTAGCATGGAAGAAGAACCAATATTGGCTAAGGTTTGACAATTGTGAGGATCATCCAACGTTTCTTTCGTACCAGACTCTAACAAAGGCCATGAAGACCCTGACATTGCAGGCTCAAACCTAGAGCTAGAGCTAGGGGAGCCCTTATCACTAAGACTTCCAGACTCCGACATCTACAACAAACAGAAACAAACTCTATCACTACATGAAGGATCAAAACATAAGGAAGCTCATAGGGCATGAAGAAAAGCTCAACCAGTTCATTATATTCCAAACAAATTACATGAACACTCAAACAATCCAACAAGAATGAAAACATTCGATCTAGTGGAGAAGACTACCAACCTGAAGATGGTGCAGCAAAGCAATGCCAGAATCCCTCTCAAGTAAAGAGCACTCTGTCTTCAAAAATCACTACAAGATGAACAAATGAAGGTAAGGTAAAGAATGGAAACTTATCCTTCTTATATATAGTTCAACATGGTTTTTAACATTCAAAATTCAAATTCAAACCATGAGAAAGCCCCACATGGAAAATCTTCAAACTTCTAACACTAGGAATTTCAAATTTCAAATGTTTCTGTTCCCCCTTAAAAAAAAAAAAAAAAAAAAAAAAAAAAATCCGAAAAAAAAAAAATAAAAATAAAAAAATAAAATAAAAAAAATAAAAAAAATAAAAAAAATTAGGAAGGGGGAACACAAAAGCTTCATCAACGGAGGACAAACATCAATCTCCAAAGCTTCGCACTATCTTCATCAAGATAGTGCGAAGCACAATCAATTTATGGTGCCAACAAAAGCTTCATCAACGGAGGACAAACATCAATCTCCAAAGCTTCGCACTATCTTCATCAAGATAGTGCGAAGTACAATCAATTTATGGTGCCAACAAAAGCTTCATCAACGGAGGACAAACATCAATCTCCAAAGCTTCGCACTATCTTCATCAAGATAGTGCGAAACATAATCAATTTATGGTGCCAACAAAAGCTTCATCAACGGAGGACAAACATCAATCTCCAAAACTTCGCACTATCTTCATCAAGATAGTGCGAAGCACAATCAATTTATGGTGCCAACAAAAGCTTCATCAATGGAGGACAAATATCAATCTCCAAAGCTTCGCACTATCTTCATCAAGATAGTGCGAAGCACAATCAATTTATGGTGCCACCAAAAGCTTCACCTATAAAGCTTCAACCCCAAAGCTTCACCTATAAAGCTTCAACCCCAAAGCTCCACCTATAAAGCTTCAACACCAAAGCTTCACCTATAAAGCTTCAACCCCAAAGCTTCACCTATAAAGCTTCAACCCCAAAGCTCCACCTATAAAGCTTCAACACCAAAGCTTCACCTATAAAGCTTCAACCCCAAAGCTTCACCTACAAAACAAAATTTCAACACCAAAAAATATAAAAGCTTCACACACTCTTCATCAAGATAGTGCGAAGCTAATCCAAGTTTTATGGCCTAAAAATAGCTTCAACTAGTCAAGCTATATACCCAAACAAAAATCTATAGTCAATAAACCTTACCTATTAAACTATTTTCCAAACACAAAACCTCGTGGCAAATAAACAAAATTTGTTCACAAAACCAAGATTCCCTTAAACTTGTACAAAAACACAGGGGTCAACGCAAACATTTGTTTTGTTCTACACCCACAACATCCCTGTCATAAACAAACAAACAATTATATATATGTTTCCAAACATATTATAATACATCAAACAACAAGCCAAAGTCCCAAGTTAACTAGAAATCCAACCCAAGCAACCTTTTTCCTTCTCTTCCTCTTCCGCCTCAAATTTCTGCTAGCTCTGCTCTTCTCCAGTGGAGCTGAATTTCGGACACTTTATAGTTCTTGAGCCAATGAACAACTTTCAAGAAGGAATCATTTCTGTTCGAGCAACGGAAATTAAAGTGTTGAGGCTCCAAACATGACAGTCGGATTCCCGCAAATTCAAAAGCTGCTGTGATGTTTCGAAGATCTGGAAGTATTTAACCGTTAGTTCATTCTGAATTTTTGATATGTCATGCAAGAGATGATGAGGAACAACTTCTATGAAGAAAGTATGTTGATCTGAACAAGATAAAATGGAATTTCGAAGCTCACAACAAGTCTGACAGGTTAACAGAAAATTGATGAACAGTTACTCATCATACCTGAATTTCTGAAGTTGTACTACTCTGATGGATCTCAAATTTGGATATGTTGTAGTTCACAAGATAAGGAACAACTTTCATGAAGACGACTTTGCAATCTGAGCTATAGAGAATGGTGTTATCTTGCATCCACTCAGGCTGATTAGTGGAAACGAAAAGCAATTCCACCAAAGAAAAGGTGAAAAAGAGATAAAAGCTACTAATTGCACTTGATATTGTCTAGTCAATAGCATGCAGCATCAAACACACAAAAGTTGGAAATATTTTTAGATAAGGCATATATGAAGGTGTGACATCAAAACAAGGCTTCGTTACTTTGACAAATTAGTAGCAAGCAAGACACCTCATTCGACAACTCTCCTCGCCTGAAGACTTGGGGGACTCCCACCATATGCTACTGCACCTTGATACTCGGAAGTCTCACAACCACTCAGTGACTTGAATTTTTCAAGTCTCCAACCGAGAAGTTTTCCTCACTCGGGAAATTAAGGGAACACTACCTTAAAATACATGCTTTACTCACAAAGCTTCAACAATACAAGTTTCAACAAAAGAAAAAATTCAGAGAACTTTCTGAAGAAGGCTTTGGTGTATTTAACACAGTACGTTGAAATGAAGCAAGCTTATTTATTAATATTTCCAATAAGCTACAAATATGTACATACACATGAGTCAAAATAAACAAACAAGAGGGAGCCTTCACAAAGGTTGCTCAGAGGAAGTCTCAGCAATCGGGAGAGCCCCAGAAAGACGAAGCACCAGAGATTGATTATCCGGAGCCTCAACACTTGGTGAAGCTCCAGAGGACGAAGGCAGAAGTTGCCTCTGGAGTAACGCCACAAACCTCTGATGATCACTCTGAATCCGCACTTCGGACTCCTGCAGCTGATCAAGCTTTCTCTTCATGCTTGTTGAGTAATTAGTTGCGAGCATGTGCAACTCCTTATTCTCATGCCTAAGCACTCTGACCTCTTGCCGAAGACTAGCCACTTCAGCCATCAACGACTCAACCTGACGAGATCGAGCAAGAAGGCGCTGGCCCATGTTTGATACTGAGCCTACACATCGGACGCTGTAGGCTAGAGAGTCCTGAACAGCGAGTTCGTCGGATCGCCTGGAAAGTATTCTAGTGTCTCTAGGAGTGAGAAGATTTCTGGCCACCACCGAAGCGGTTGTATCATTCATCATCATGGAATCCCCAACTGTAAGAGGACCGTTTGGGGATACGAATGACGGCTGCCAAATGTTGGTTGGAGAAGATAGGTCACTATCTTCCCCGACATTCAAGTTAAGGCGACGGTCAGAAGGGCAAGACATATTCGAAGGTGTGGAGAAAAAGAAGAGGTCGGACAAATCAAGTTCTTAGAAGTGCAAGTATGGAGCTTCTACTGGTGGAGATTCAAGTATGATGTGGAACTTAATGCCAGCCTCTATAAAAATCTGCATTCGACGGAGCTTCAGAAATCGAAGAGGCGTTTGCTTTCTCAAAAGCTGGGCTGCTCAGAGACCACGAGGGCTGATCTCAAAAATCGAAGAGGCACTTCCTTTCTCAAAAGCTGGGCTGCTCAGAGATCACGAGGGCCGATCTCAGAAATCGAAGAAGCACCTGCTTTTTCAGCCTCGTCAGCACCTGTCACATGCACACTCAGCTTTGCGGAAATTACGGGCAATCTGTCGAAGATTTCTGGTGAAGTAGAAAGCACGTGAATCTTACTGTTCAATCACCACTCTCCACATGCACCATCAACTCCTCGGGTACCACATATAACTTTGTCAAAAATCTCTGACAAAGTTTAGGCACGAAAACTTCGAAGTTCCAGCTACCCTACTATTACCCACAGGGGTAAAGGAACAACATCACTGCTTGACAACTGGAAAGTCCCTATGTGTGTCGACCTCCGTGTTTTGCGGCAAGACAGGTGGGCAAGAACGTCCAACCTTTACTCACGTTCGAGAAAAGACTCCCAACATAATTACTTTCTTAAAAGCCGAAGCGGCACCGCTTTCCGAATCTCGAGGGCCAGACTCCCAACGGGATTACTTTCTTGAAAACCGAATAGGCACAGCCCTCAGAACTTCGAGAACCAGATCTCCTTAGATAAAGCTTGTCTGTAATCTTCACACGCAACATCAGCTTTCCAGATACAACATACCACTTTTTCAAAGTGCTCTGACAAAGTTAAAGCACGTGAAGCTGACAACTCCCACTACATTGCTGTGACCAAGAAGGGTAAAGGAATAGCATTACTACTTGCTATTGGGAAATCCCTATATACGTCGACCTCCATCCTCTAAGGACAAGCAAACCTGCAAAAATGCTCAACTCTTTCTCGCATTCGAGAAGGCACCCTCAACATAACTTCTCGAAATACTCAGCTTTATTTCCCCCCGATAATACCTCAGCAAATAAGCCACACCAAGAACAAGAGTATCTCATATCATCAGGGTCGAAAGCAAGAGTATCCCATATCATGCTTTCTCCCTGTCATTGTCTTTGTCCTTGTCCACACCTGCAGGACAAGGAGAAAGAGAGCAGTCAGTCGGAACCTGAAATCAAACCTCCAATCGGGAACTGACTGCCTGAGACCTTTGCCCGGTTACTTACTTAACATTGCTCTCGAGTACTCATCCGCAACTGCTGTCAAGGTCACGAATTCCACCGGTTAATACCTCATGACAGTTGATCAGATATTGGCTCTTTACACTGAAGCTGCCAAGCGTGGATGAGTCACTAGGAAGGAATGTTCTGAAGGACCATTTAAATGCAAAGGGTACACACCACTTCTGCCAGGCAAAAGATTGAAGCAGAAGGTTCAACGATGAGCTAAAACAGATCGCTACAACACGAGGAGCTTCAACAACCTTTCACTAGCACCGCCGCCGAAGAGCAAAACCTCGCCATACCACATTCATTACTTTGTCAACAGCAAGAGTATCCCATATCATCAAGGTCGATCATACTCTAGATTTGATGGACTTGTTTTGACCCTCAAATTCTTGAGTCGACTCACTAAGGCGTCGTGAACTGCACATGTTGATTCATCACCCTTGAATCAAATCCTTAAAGATCATGTCACCAACGACCCTTGAAGATATCAAAAGCCCAATTCAAGATCAAGTGTCCGCCACCTTGAATCGGATTCAGTTCAAGATTAAGTCTGTGGAAAGTCCTTTGGAGGAGACTAGAAAACCCTCCAACACAGTTCAAGAATAAGCCTGTGGAAAGTTACTTCTTCAAAAGCAAAAGTACCTCATATCATCTCTTCTCCATCTGCTTCTCCTTATCCTGACAGCTGAATGAGAGACAAGGAGAAGGAGAACAATCAACCGGAAGCCGAAGTCGAACCTCCGATCCTGGGTTGCTTGCTTGGAAGCCTGACTGCTTACCTTGTCGGTTACCTCCTTCGACAGATCTCCTAGCTCGGCGACTTTAGGGACTCCTACTATAGGGTTTGTATCGCACTTGGCCAAGCCCGAAACTACCAGTAAGCTTCAGGTGAAATTGATACATTACCTTGTGCATCTCCACCGGTTGAAGACACCACCCCTGAATGGAGGAAGCGTACTTCCAGAGAAGATGTCACATCTACCTATGAGAAAGATAAGGCAAGTGAAGACTATACCACACCTCGGTACTTAGAAGTTTCGCGATTACTCAGCGGCTTGGATCTTGCAAGTCCCCAACCGAGGAGCCTCCCTCACTCGGGAACTTAGGGGAGCACTGTTTGTACCATACTTGACCAATCCCGAAACTACTTAGCACCGGTCAACGTTATACCGTCAAGGATCCAGAAGAGCTTCCCTTCAACCAGGAGGCCAATCACAATGCGACACGTGTCGACATCAGAAGCCAATCACAGCGCGACACGTGTCAACATCAGAAGCCAATCACAACATGACACGTGTCAATGTCAGAACAAAACTAGAAACTCTCTTCTATAAATAGGGATCATTCTCCCACAATAATCTCTAATGTCATTTTGTACTAAACTACTCACTAGAACTCACAAAAGGAGAGCTTGAACCAATGTATTTGTGTAAACCCTTCACAATTAATGAGAACTCCTCTACTCCGTGGACGTAGCCAATCTGGGTGAACCACGTATATCTTGTGTTTGCTTCTCTGTCTCTATTCATTTATATACCTATCCTCGCTAGTGACCGAAGCAACCAAGCGAAGGTCACAAAACCTGACACTTTCTGTTGTACCAAAGTCCTCGCTGATTTTGTGCATCAACAGGAACATTAATGAAAAAGGTTTGAAAACTTTGAGTTTTAGCGATAAAGACAAAATAAAGGGTAAAGTGAATAGTACCAAGATTGACTTTTTAATGTAAAAATGTGATTTTTCGTTAAAATAAACAGTACCAGGAGTTTTTCATTAAAATTTTTTTTATTCATTTGAATGATTGAGCATAAACCCAATAGTCATATCTCCTCATAGATATTTCTTGGTTGTATATTACTGTTTGGACCCGATTTTACATCATCGGCCTGAGCAATCGAGCCCCTTGAATAAGCAGATATTAAACCATTGGATGATAAGGTGGTTGAAATGATTTTTAGTTATTATTGAGAAGTAATATTATTTTAATCATAATATTATCTCTTAATATTAACTAGGATAGTTAAAACCTAATTCTTGATATATCAAGTTGGTTGTTTTGGAAAAGATGATCTGATCTGTCTTCAAAGGACTGCACGAGGACATTTGAATTTGCTTACCATATCAGACTCCAAATGTATGTAGTCTCCTACGTAGCTAATTATTATTAAAACCGAGGTCCTGTTTCTGATATAGGAGTGGGTGGTACAGTTCAAATGGACCTTGAATTCATGGACAGGGTTGAAGCACGTGGTTTTTTTTTGGGATATGATGATGAATTTCATCAATTGTTTTTAAGAGTTTAAGTTGATGAAGGAATCATCATGCATGCATGTGGTCTTCGTCAGGGGAGATATACATGATGGATTTGATTGGTGAAGTGATTGCATGGAAATAAACTTGTTTATTTTATGGAAATAAACTTGTTTATTTGTGGTGATGTAATACTAAGCCTAAAAGGGGGGATAGGCCTTAGCCTATGGCACGGATCAGCTGCACTAGTTTGAGTTACAGATGAACTCTACTTAATTATTAGGCCGTGCAGAGGTAAAGATGTTCTATAAATACAGAAACATGAGCAGCGCATCAGGACCTCCAATTGAACACACAAAACTGCCATGCGCAAACCCTCTCAACAACTTTGAGATTTTTTTTATTTTCTTTTTCGCCAACACATCTTCAGTTTGGATAAACAGCACTGTGAAGGCAACCGGCGAACATCTTCAGTTTGGATAAACAGCACTGTTGTCGTAGAATCAGCCGACCACGGAGCACCTTCAGTTTGGATAAACAGCATTGCGTCAAGGCAACTGATTATCTATCCAAGTCTCGGTCGAGAAGGATTTTTGAATTCTTATTGGCAGAGATCATTTCATTAGCTTTTTCGACGAAGTGAGGTGTTACAAGTTATTACATTCGGCACATTGAAAGCCGAATTTGATATTGAACTTCGCAGAACTAGCATCCTTGTCTTCAGGCTCTAGAACCCGAAGGCCGAGAGTGTTCCTTCCTCGGCCGCAATCGCGAGATTCAGAAGTCAACAGCGCACCCAACGCAACATCAACAAATTTTACTCCTTGGCCGAGCTCGGCGGACGAGTTGGCACGCCCCGCATTCAACCGAATGACGTAGTTAGCTCATAGATTACTCGGCCTGCACGCCACATAGGCTTGGTAGTTTTTAGGGTCAACAATTACAGATTTGGATCCTCTTCGAGGCAACTGGTCGAGATCCTCATGACTAGTGTTCATGGACCGTTGGATTTTTATCCAACGGCTACAATTATTATAACTTTTAGAGGGTCCCATGTTTGTAATTATTGGAAAAAATCCAATGGTTCACGAACACTGATCAGGAGCATCCCGACCAGTTGCCTCGAAGAGATCCAAATTTGTATATTACTCCTAAAACGTGACACCGACATCTTCAAAACTCCAACTTTTTGTATGTAAATGGGAAAGTCATGATGTGAAAACAATTGAAAATTAAAATAGAAAGCGTTAAATTGGGCACCACTAATTGGTGCAGATGACCAAAACACGTGAAGTGCACTAAAAAGCCACGTTTTCTACATGTGTGAACTGAATTTTTGGGTAGATTTCCTGCGTACAAAACACATCATGCATGACACCAATCTTACAAAATCAAAACCATAAAAATGAAACAGCCTTTTCCAAAAGAGAAAAGATATTGGAACTTCAAAATAAGACAATTTTTTAATCTTAGAACATAAATAGGACATACCGATCATGCACAAATTTTACACAAAACCGAAATTATTAAAATACCCATATATAAATAGTACAAATCATCAGGTGATTGCATCCACTATTCTCATTTTGGAAGAGATGGATGTATGTGAGCTTTGGGTTTCTGGGTTGAGCTCTAATCTCAAAGAGATGGAAGTCCAAGGAGAGATGAGAAGATTGAGCTGAGTTTTGGGTTGACCTTAAACCTCTTATTTCGAACCAGGGGATGCGGGAGAGGTGTGAGAAGAGTGAGCTAGGTTTTGTACCATATTTTCTGTTTTGGCCGGAAAGTTCCATTTTTTCCAACGACTGAAGCTTCGGCAAGCATAGTAAGGTAGGGTGTTTAGCTCCAAGTTCTTTCATCAATGATTTATGAAATAAATGGGTTGTTTGTAAGATGAATTAATACTTAGAAGTTAAATTAGGGTTTGTGTTTCATGTTGGGGCGTATGGGTTGTAGAATAAATTTCAAGTTTTGACGTGCTACAAGACTGGGATGAAACAATTTCTGGTTAAGTGTTCAATTGCAGAAATTTGTGAAATTTTTTTCATAATGTGCATGTGGTGTGCATATGGTGTGCATGGCTAGATTTTAATATGAGAAGCGGGAATGTTCACTAGTTATGGTGCATGTATATTGTGCCCTAGAATTTAGTATGACCACAACCTAGTTGGCCTCGACGAAAAACAAAATTAAGAAAAAACTTAGAGGACGTTAAGAGTCATGCGTGTCCATGAAATAATGACAACAAGTATCATGTTTTCCACGTGCACGGTTAAGCGGTGGTTGATATACGTAACAAGATTTTTCAAACTGTCACTATAACCTTATATACATAACAATTATGTTTTATTTGTATCCACTATACCAATATGTTGCCATTAAAGTTTCTCCCATTTTGTGCATATCATGTGCATGTACTGTACATATTATGTGCATGTGGTGTGCATATAGTGTATTATGTGTATATAGTGCATATTTACATCTTTGATACTCTTCGCATTAACGTAGTTTACTACTTTTTCCTTTGATTTAGAGGCAGACCCTGCAAATACAAAAAAAAAAAAGCGAACGAGTTCGTGAAAAAAATTCCTTTTATTCAGTTGGGTTCTTTCGTGCCCATTCAAACTACAATTTTTTCAAATCCTTGAAATATTTGAACCCAATCAAATTTGATACCAAATTCCAATTAATGAATCTTCGATTCTTCATATAAAGTTTAGGGTCATTTTTCTGATTGCGTCATTTTTCTGAGCGAGCTCAGATCTATCATGTGCATGTCGTGTATATACATGGTATGAGCGAGCTTAATACGAAGAGAGCGAACTAGTACATGAAACAATTTCGTCCTTATCCTTTTCTCTTCCTTTTTTCCACTCTGATTTCTCTCTTTTCCCTCAAATTTATCTCTTCTCCAAAGGGCAACTGACCTTTAATACATTTTTACATTTAATTGCAGCAAAATCCAAATCCTATTTTAGTGCTTGTAAATTTGGATCGAGAGAGGGGGCAAGGGGAGGGAGAAGACAGAAGAAATGAAAACTCACATATAAATCAGAGAAATGATAAAATAAAAAATAAAAATTGAAAGATTTGGGTCTCCTCCAAGAAACACCAAACCAATCACTTCAACTCCAAAAGTCCATCAATCAAAAAGCAAAATTAAGCAAACCAATTCACAAAACCTACAAATGAAATGGTAAAAATCGAAGAAAATGGGTGGGTTAGAGAGAGAGCTCTTGAGCATATTCGAAATGTAGAGAGAGAGATAGAGAGAGAGGTTGGATGAAGAAGATTGGTGGGTTAGAGAGCTCTTGGATGAAGAAGATAGGTTGATTAGGGTTCTTCGAATTGGGGGTGAGAGATTTTCTTCTGTTTCTCTCTCTACAAAATGAGAAATGAAAATAAGAAATAAGAGCGGAAATTTCTAGATAAACCATTTATATGGGAGGACAATTTGATCATTTCAAAGTGTAGGGAAAATTTTATTTTTGTCCGATTGTTGTGCATGGTGTATGCATATTCGAAATGTCCTATTTATGTCCCAAGATTAATAAATTGTCCTATTTCTGGATATTTTCCAAAGATAATTGTGCATCTGTTTTCTCCTAAACACCTTGTTTTTAATGGAAAAAGTTGATATACGCCCTATTTTGTTTAATTTCTTTCATATGACTTAAAGGTCCCCTTTAGATTTGTTTTCCGCCTTCGCGACTTACTAGTTATCGTGACCATTGATTCATTTGACTCATATGAACAGGTAAACTGTCTCCAAATTAAATGAATTTTTTTAAGAAGTGATCTTTACATCATGATAAAAAGAAAGAACAGCTAAAATTATAATATATTTGTAAGGTAAAATAATGTCACATCGTTATATAATATGTTATATGGAAAGATCAAATTATTATCACAGTTGTCATCGGCTTGTCACATCAATGTGAGTTTTGCATAAGACTTTTTGGAGGCAGATTGTCTGCCCTTCTGTTTCGGTGCCCTTTCCATCCCCTCCTATTTGTGCGGTTACGGTTAAGTCACGTTAACATTTTATAGTCTTATTGTTTTTTGTCTTATTATCTCTATAAAAAAATAATATAAAATGTTGACGTGGCTTAACCGTGACCACACAAAATAGGAGGGGATGGGAAGGGCACCCAAACAGGAGGGCAGACAATCCGCCCCCAGACTTTTTTGACCAAGTAGAGATTCAATCTTTCAAATACTTTTGGAGAGTTCCTTTGAAAAAGACTCTCTAGCTCTTCTCATACCAACATGATCATCTCCAGATCTCTTTGGTGAGGATTTTAGAAATCCGTGAATCGTGTTCGTTTATCCTACATCGTGCAGTCAATTTTTGTCAAGTACTGTTTATGTTTATTTTTAAATAAAAATATTAAAATGATTTCTAACCGTACGATGTACGATGAACAGACATGATTCACGGATCTTCGAAATCCTCATAAAGATGATCCGGTCAGAATCCGGACTCCTTCTCATTATCTTAGATATTTTTATGAAGTAGGATTCTCTACTCTCTTTTTTCCCTCCCCTTCCCTCATCTCCTATTTGAATGGTCACTATTAAGCCACGTCAACATCTTATATTAATTTTTTATAGAAGGAGAAAAATAAAATAGAGAATGTGAGATGAGGAAATGGAAAAATGAGGGAAGATAATCCTTGTCCCATTTTTATAGATTGAGGCTGCTATCCATGTCCCTAAAATGTGACACGAGGCACCAGCTATCTGTTTATTTTATTGGAGGCGGATTCTCTGCCCTCCCACTTCCCATGCCCTCCCGTGCCCTCCTGTTTAGTGTGGTCACGGTTAAGCCACGTCAACATTTTATATTATTTTTTTATAGAGATAATAAGACAAAAAAGAATAGTAATATAAAATGATGACGTGGCTTAACCGTAACCACACAAACAGGAGGGCACGGGAAGTGGGAGGGCAAAGAATCTACCTCCTATTTTATTCAAATGGAATTGACCAATATGCAATTATTTATTCTTATCTTTTATTTTTGGATATTACTTCGGCATAAAAAATGCAACATCAACATGCATGATTTGCGAGGAGAATTGTTAATTAATATTACTGAAAATATAACCTTAGCCCCTGAAATTTAATTTTCTCCACATAAAACCCGTCATAAGTTTTTTACTCAAATAAAACACATTAACTAGATTCCACATCAGCAAATTCATTAATTATATTTGACTTTACACATTTAAAAAATTTCAATGCCCAAAACACCCCTATTTGAATGTTTGATGTACACAATTAGTTCCATATAGATTGTAAGGGAGAATTAATGACTTTACGAAAATAATAAATAATAAATTTATTGCCTAATATATAATAACAACAAAACATGCCTAATATATGTAATAATACATGCTTAGTTAAGTGAACAATTATATTTTACATATAAATGTAGGTAAATTATTTCACACACATATATATAACAAAAATAAAAAAATGCCTGGTATACGTAAAAATTCATGCAAAATAATTTACCTACAAAAAATGTTATTTGATTCAGTGCACCTACTATTCGAATTTTAAAATGTTAGATTGCTTAAAAAAAGCAAAAAAAATTTCCCCACTGTATGTAAAATACATGCAAAATAATTTACCTACATAATAAAGCAAACTCAATCTATGCAAAATAATGTACCTACATAAAAAATATTATTATTTTATTAAAAACTATTTTACCTATTATTTTGTACATATAATAATAAAATGTGCCCAATATATATGATGATACATACAAAATAATATACCTACAAAATATATGTTATTTGTTCATCATAAATTTACATATAGGTAGATTAATTAGTATAATATGTTTGATCATATATGTAGTACTGTGCATACATACGTACATACATACATATACATATATATATATATATATATATATTGAGCTTGTGGTAGTACTATGTACATTTGAACGTATATATGTATATATATATGTGTGTGTGTGTGTGTGTGTGTGTTAGGGGTAATAATATGCAATAAATTATTTGTTCATTGTAATTAAGGTGAGTAATAATATTTATTGATTTATTTTGAATGTTGTGGTACAAGTTGTAAATATTTTGTATTAATAGGTCAATTACTTTCCTACATGGCAATCACTTTTAAATTTGGGTTTTATTTGAATGTTTATAATTAGGTAGGTTTTTATATAGAAAATAAGAGTTACAAAGGTCTATATCTAAAGAATGCAGGTGGAAGTTTCTCTCTCATTATGTTTGACATAAAAACTTGTAATGGCACGAGAGCTTCATCAACTAACCGAGATATAATGGAAAGTAATTGAACATTTGAGGCCGTGACAATTCTGTACAAGAAATTAACGGAAATTGACTAATGCCTAAAGTTAGAAGAAAATTTATAAACTGCATATGTTTCTTCAATAGTCCAGATAATTCAAGATTACAAAAAATATACGATTATGATTGAATTGAAAAAATGTTTTTTTCTTTCTCAAGCGCCAATTTATTGGATCCGAAATACTAAAGACAAATCGTTGCCTGTCGGTGAAAAACACGACCAGTTTTTTTTTTTTTTATCTACTTTTAGTTAGACTCGGCAGTTTCTGACACGACATGGTAACACGACACGAAAATAACGGGTTTCGGGTCAACACGATAACTTATCGGGTCATTATCGGGTGACCCGTTAAGAACCCGTTAATATACACACGGGTAACACGTGAGTAACCCGTTTCGACCCGTTAAGAAAAAAATTATTTTGATAATTTTAAAGTTTAATTACTAAAAGATTTATTATAAAATACAATAGCCATGTTAATATATACAATATATTCTATATTAAATATATATGTCACAGCCCGTCCCGAAACTCATTTATCGGTGATGTAAAATGACAGTTTTATCCTTGGATGGGGAAACTGTAGTGTATGTGTGTGACATATTATGAGACTTAGAGATTATTTTGTGGTTTTGGATTAGTGACCCATGTGGACCATACCCACACCACACTCACTCCCTCTCTTCTCTTCCGTGCTCTCTCATCTCTCAGACTCACTCTCTCTCTCTTCTCTCTTGTACGGACAATACCCAAATCCCTGAGAAACGTGACAGATCGAGGGTGTGAAGCACACCATTGTGTTCGTGAAGCTCAAACGATTCGATTGGTACTATTTTCAGGTAAGGAAACCTCTGATTCCACGTCGAACCATGAACCACCGATTTTGTCACTGTTCATGCTTACGTAAATATGTTGGTTTCAGGGAATTTCAAGCTCACAGGGAGCTTAAAGAGGTCCTTACGAAGCTCGGAGTACTTCGTTTGAAGAAATTAGACGTCGGAATCGTGAGAACAAAGAGTTTCAAATTTGGTCGGAATTATCGAAGCTTTTTCCGACGAATTTCCGACGAGTTGGAGGTCGGGGCAGGTATAGTTTTGTTTGTCTTGTTGAGATCTTTAAAATGGTACCAATTATGTTGAAAATGGTGCGAAAATGAAGAAGTTAGGACGATTTGAGTAATTTTCCAGAAACTGGCGACTCGCCGGAGAAGACAGAGAATCTTCCGTCAGTTTTGACGGAATATGCTAACGGTGTTGGCTGACGCCGTTAAGAATCTAACGGTGTATGCTGGGATTTGACGGAATATTCCTGATAGCGTTAACTGACGCCGTCAGCGTGCCTGGCATGTACCCGCGCGTGGGCGGCACGTGGCTGCGCGTGAGGGGTTCAAAAATTATTCTAAAAATTTGGGGATGATCCTGAGGTTGTGTAGGTCACTATGGTATTTTCATATACCAAAATTGAGCATTGTATGATAAGTTATTAGCTAGTTTTGTGTATGTGCTTTAAAATAACGTTTTTATAGTTAATTCGCATATAGGTGAGACTTATCCCGAGGACGAGCGTATCTAAGGGCGACTCGGGGGCTATGACCCTTCGACTTACCAGTGAGTGGGCTTTTGGTTTTCAGTATATATTTATATACTTGATATTTTCTCAGAAGTATGTGTTTAAATGATAGTATGTCATAAATGTCATGCATATAAGTTTATAATTCATATATGAATTGGTATGCTATGCGTTATATATATAAATGTGGTGTTGTGGACGCTCAGGTAAGCCCAGGTGAGTTATGTTTGGTTATGTGAATTGTCAATGATGCGATATGTGATTGAATAATGTTGAGCTCATAAAACTGCACCTAGGATGATTGTGATTTAGCCAGAGATATGGCACGGGCCTGTTTATTATGTCACCTCCCGCACCATATGCTCATATTAGATCTAATTTAGG
Organism: Malus fusca; assembly: GCA_035220775.1. Classification (NCBI taxonomy): domain Eukaryota; kingdom Viridiplantae; phylum Streptophyta; class Magnoliopsida; order Rosales; family Rosaceae; genus Malus; species Malus fusca. The sequence goes on from CM069072.1 coordinate 20,863,889, forward strand.
TGCACAGTCTTGTCGTACTGACCTTATTTATGGTTCCGACTCGTAGGTGACTAGCGAATTATCGCCCAGCTATTATGTGTGAGTAGAATTGAGCATGATTATATTACACCCATTATTGTCGTACAGACCTTTTCCTTTGGTTCCGACTCTCGTGCAGTATGTTGCCGTATAGGTCATTATAGTGACTCCGGCTAGATTGATTTTGAGTTATGAATTCAGTCGTACAGATTACCACAGGGATTCCGGCTAACATGTTACATTTATATGAAAGTATTCTTACCTGAATTGCTTACTCTGTTATATATTGGCATGGCATACATATGAATATGATTATGTGAAGTATGATTTGAATTGCATATATCTTGATTCTGGGAAAAACAATTATACATGTTTTACAGCGATGGGTTAGATATGTTGATAAATGAAATGGTTTTGTAAAACATTTGTTTTTGCCCACTCACGTTTTCTGTTTTGCACCCCTCCATGTTTTAGGTAAGTTTGCAGTTGCTGAGTGCGAGGACTTCGGCGGTTCTGACGCATCTAAATAATTGTAGGACATCTTATGGTATTGTATAACTAGCACTTGTCCTATTGGACTGCACTTAGACTTTCTATGCTCTGATTAGGAGTGTTTACTTATGTATATTGCTCCTAAAACTTCCTGTTTAGTAGTGCACTCTAGTAGTTCGGTTTTTAATTATTCATAAAATTCTTATCTTCATTGATTCCGCACTGTGCACTTGGCTACGTCACCCTCATGTGACGGCCAGCATGCCTTCATCTCGGTTGGGGTGTGTCAATATAGTTTTGTATTATTATTCTATATAAGTTTTAAAAAAAAGTTTTAGTCATTATTTATTTTTATTATGAGAGTTCCTTATTATCATTACTAGAATAAATTTTACTTAACATATTGTTGTCCAAAATTAAAATAAACTAATATAGTATTTGTATAGGCAAGAACTAAGAAGACATACATACAAGTATGAAAAATGTGGAAGAATATATAAACACTCGTGATTCATCATTATTCCTCCACGAGTAGATAATGGTTACACTTACATTATCGTTTAGATTTTTAAAATCCTCCAAACCTTCATGAATAATGTTTTTTATTTGAGGGCAAAATTAATAAAATTAATAATAATTATTGTAGAAGTGTAAAAAATGAAAAAAAAAATATACAATCACTCATAGTGACAAACTTTACAACTTTCATGAAGGGGTCAGCTTCGAAATCCAACACTATAATTCATAAACCTTAAATTTATATTTAACCGTCGATTGTTATTTACGCTTTATTCTTCTTACTGAATTTCATTTTTAAAATTTTCCTTTTTGAAAACATGATCATCTGGCGGATGTAAGAAGATGAACGGTTCAGATCTTTGATATCACGTTTCGATATTTACGATTAACTGAAATATGAGTCGATGTCATATAGTTTGTAGAAACTTTATAAACATCAAGCAATATTTTCACTAACCGTAAAACTCTGAATATAATATCAATGATCCAAATCATTCATCTTCGTGCATCCTCTAATAGATCAAGTTTTCAAAAAACAAAATCTAAAAAAACAAAATTTGATGAGAACAATGAAGTGTAAATGTAAACAACAATCAACGGTTAAATTTTGATCTATGATTTATATGATTATAGTGGCGAATTTCGAAGTTAAGCTCTTCATGAAAGTTGTAAAGCTTGTCATTACGAGCGTTTATATATTTTTTCTATATTTTTTTTGCACTTCTACATTAATTAAAAAACTATTAAAGACTTTAGGTAATTGAAAATATACTTAACAGAAAATTACGTTTTTATGTTTTGGATGTGACAATATGGTATGTATATATTTATTTAGTATTATGTTTTTCATTTGATTATTTATTGGTTTAAAATATATTTTCCTTAACGGGTAACGAGTTGGGTCATATTACCTGTTAATATTATCGGGTCGATTTCGGGTCGGATCATTTTACCCGTTTATTTTAACAGATTCTACACGACACGACCCGTTAAGATATCGGGTATGACACGAAAACGACACGAAACTAAAAAACACGACACGAATGCCAGGTCTACTTTTAGTAGCAGAGAAGTGTTGTTAAATCTTGTTCTCTACTTTGGAAAGTGTTGCTGAATGCCGAGTCTGTTTAACCACATGTTGATCAAGTCCCTGCTAACAGTAGAAGCCTCCGGCGTGTCATGGAACGCCGGATCAGATGTCCATTTCATGCCGTGGCCTGTTCTGAATGGAGACCAACAGATGCAAAGCCAAAAATACATGAACACGAGGCAGAAAGTAAACAAAATTTCACTTACCCCAATCTTTGTTTCATTAATCAACAGTTCCTGAATAGTACAACAGATTAACTAGTGTAATGAGATTCTTAATAACGAATGAATCCACAATGATCTTCCAAAATCGGCGTGCTTACGTAAACTAACCTACTTCTGCTCAAGAATACAGTTGGATGAGTATATGAACCCCATCTCAATCCAGATTTTATGGATTGCAAAACTCGTAATGCCACGAGAGTTTTCTTCTGGTAGCCAGGATGCAATAGCAAACGATCAAAATTCTGATGTCATACTTTAACGTATTACTGACAAGAAACTAATCAGCACTCTATTCGAGCAGCACCACTCTCTGACGAAATGAATCTGGGCTTCCTTACAACTTGCTCCAAGCATTGGACCATGTCTCCAACACAGAAATCATCGTAATCTTGGATTACCAGTCCACAGTCATTCCCCTTCTTTACCGTGTCCACATCCTGTTTCTCCCGCTTGAGTGATTCACAGGATCCTTCAAATACGACTTCCCCACTCCTAAGAAGCCTCAAGATTCCCGATTTGCTCATTAAACCATCAATCACTCGGCATCCTGCAATCTTCACATCAGGTCCCTTGGTCTTGCTCCTTCCTTTGAGCTCAAAAATACTCAGCACCTCAGCTTCCCCAGCCACCTTGGTTTCACAAGTTCCAGGAGCTTTGTCTACTATAAAATTGCCAATGTCCTCCAGAAGGTGATATATAACACGATGCAGCATTATCTAAGCCATCGAAAAACAGAATAAATCAATCTTTCAAGCTTTACACGCTAAAGTAAATACAAGTTCAACTCCAATTGCGCACGACCAAAATTAGAGTGTCGTACCCTAATCCTATAGACTTTTTGAAAAGGTGCATCTCTTCCAAAAGGAGAGGCTAGTACCTTTATATTGGCTCGAGTTGCAGCCAAACTGAGGGAAGTGGGTGGAGTCTTTATATTAAATCCAATAATGCATGCACCACAGGCTTGTGCTATGTCCAAATCAGACTGAGACAAAGGCCCAACACCAACATGCACTACATTCACAAAGACCTGGCAAATAATTGAAGAAATATCAAGAACAACGAGTGGCAAGATTAGTTAGGACACAGAGAATCATAGAAAACAATACAAACACATATTTAAAGGCATCATTTGGTAAAGGTTTTGCCATCCAAAGAGCAGTTTAGACGGTGAAATATTTCAGCAAGAATAATGATTTTAATTTTTTTTTTTTAAACAACAATATCAAAAGATGATTACTGCACATAACATTGCATGGACAACCTACAAAACATCTTTAATCAAAGCAGGAATTAATTATTAAGAAAAATGACTATTATGATCTTGTGGCACACCTGAGGACTATTTAAATTTGCTAATGCATCTGTAACAGCTTGGACGGTGCCCTGCACATCTGCTTTTACTATTATTGGCAACTCCACCCGCTTGGGTTCCTCATTTTTTGGCTCATCTCCAGACTCTTCTGCTTTTTTTGCTTTTAACATTTCTTCCTCATTCCTCACATCCATCTCAGCTTTAATCTTCCTAAGTCTATCTCTCTCAAATTTCTTTTTCCTCCCCGCACTAAGCATTCTAGCTCGCTCCTCGGATTCCACAACAATGATATCATCTCCCGCCCTTGGAAGTCCTTTCAAACCTTCAATCTCAACTGGCATTGCGGGTCTGGCCTTCTCTGCCAACTTCCCCGCTGTGTCCCTAATAGCCCTTATTCTGCCCCATTCTGATCCCACAACCACATACTGCCCGGATTCTAAAGTCCCTGCTTTCACTATTGCTGTAACCGCTGGACCCTTTCCCTTATCAAGCCTTGCCTCCACCACATAAGCTTGAGCAGGCCCATCAACTCGAGATTTGAGATCCATAATCTCAGCTTGGAGAAGCAAAGCCTCCTCCAAGTTATCTAATCCAGTCTTCTTTATGGCTGAAACCTCCACAACCTGCACATCTCCACCCATCTCCTCCAGCAGCAAACCCTCAGAAGCAAGCTGGAGTTTTATTCTTTCCGGGTTAGCAGCCGGTTTATCACATTTATTAATTGCAACCACAATCGGTACATTAGCTGCCTTTGCATGAGCCATGGCTTCAAGAGTTTGAGGCATCACCCCATCATCAGCAGCTACAACTAGCACAACTATATCTGTGACAGCAGCCCCTCTTGCCCGCATCGCACTAAATGCCGCATGACCAGGGGTGTCAAGAAATGTAATTGATGCTCCTGATGTCATGCCAACAACGAAAGCACCTAGATGTTGAGTAATTCCTCCAGCTTCCTTGGCAGCCACAGATGTTTGACGTAGAGAATCTAGAAGCGAGGTTTTCCCATGGTCAACGTGACCCATGACAGTTACAACTGGTGGCCGAGGTACAATTTCTGTACCCTCATTGGAGTGCAGCCTCCTAACATTGATCCCAACTTCCTACAAATTAATCCACAACTCATTCAAGCTTTTAAAGTGGCCAATATGCAGAATATCATAATGAATATACATGTCATTCAAGGAAAACAATGCTAAAGAGCAGCAAGTAGAAAGTTCTGAGTTACTATATGAAATATATTGCCCAACTATGGGTATTGTCAAATAACTTGATTGGTGTGCCGAACTGTAAAAGCGGATTGCACCCTTCCCAATGATGATTTTTAGTAAAACATATAACAAACCATCCACTTCAAATAACATGCCCTCCCTCCCCAAACTTCCAAGAAGTGAAAATGGCTTTGGAAGTAAATTTTCTCATTTAAGCATATTTTAGACTTGGAGATTTTCCAAAAACACTTTTTATATGTTGACTTCGATTCTAAGCATGTATACATTTTCTTATGGTGAGAATCGAAAACTAAAATTTGTTAACAATAAAATTGGATACTAATCAAGAATAATATATCATTTCAGTGGCAATAAGGGAAATACCATTGCAATCAGCTCCGAAACGTCGATGCTGAGAGGATCAAACTCTGTGTCAACCTTTTCCCCGACATTTGTAAGAATACTTTGCAGAGTCGGTATTGACTCACCAGTACGCTTCGCAAGTTCAACAACTGTCATGCCTTCAAAAATCTCAATCATCTTATCTGGCATAATAGATTTGGTAGTTCTCTGTGGTTTAGGAGGCACATATGGAGCTTCAACAGGAGGGTGGGCCTTATGGTCCCTCTTTTTGAACTTCCCTTTCTTGGGAGTTTTTAAACCAAATGAGTCGTCATTTCCTTTTCTAGCAAACAGTTCTGGGCTTGCATGATAGCATCTAACCGCAAAATTTTCCACCACAAGGGTTGAAATTAGAAAATGTACATCAAAGGCTCAAACTGAAATGTGAAAAAAAGAACTCTAACTAACACTTCAACACTGGATAAGCCCAACCCTTAAGGACTCAATGAACAAGCAACCAAAAAGAAACAGAAAGATCAACTTACCGTATCAGGGAATCTTTTGTCAAACCTTCACAACAATCAAGCTTCGTTGACATAAATTTAAATGAGGGATCTGCAATTAAGAAATGAGCAATGATGAAATATAATGTAAGTATCTAACTGAAATAAAATAAATAAATACTTATGTCGGGTAGTTGCTTTGATTCAATTCAAAACATGCAACTACGATCTGGTAAAATTATGTGGTTAAAAATAATAGAAACAACAAGCAATCAAAAGCGGCAGTAATTACAAAAATTAGCTGTATTCAGTATCAGAAATTTATTGAGGTATACTGAATTCCAAGGGTAAATACGAAAACAAACTGGATAAAGATTTAAGGCTCTTTGGAGATATGAAGTCCAAATTATCACATAAAAAGTTTTTCCTTGTGAAATATCGGATTACCTGGTACGCATCTGCCAGCAGCAGACACTGATTTTATTACATCCTCAACAGTAGACACAGATGTAAATCCCACTGCATGTCTTCGTAGTCTTGCAGTTAAATCCATAGTTAGACTGGCATGTAACCCCTGCGACAAGAAATTCAGACAAAACGTTTTAAATGCCAATGGTATAGATGACACATATATACAATACAAAAATATTATACCAAGTTTTATAATGCTTAACCAAGAATGAGTGAAAAGATTATAAGACAACCGAAGGCAGGGGTGAACCAAAATATAAAGGGCGCAGGGGTAGATAGAAGATCAGCATCTTATAGGAACTACAAATCATATTAGACGAATAAAACTGATTCGGACAAAAGATAATGACTCGTTTGGAACTTCTTTTAAAATGACTGAAAGCGCTTTTAGTGAAAATATTTTGAAACCAATACTTAGTAAAAATCCAAGTGAATCCTGAAAAACACATATCTGGTGGTTATTCCAAAAAGCACTTAAAATGCTTTTGGAACCGAAAATTAATTTCACCAAAACACTTTCAGTCATTTTAAAAGCCCTTCCAAACGAGCCCATAATAAAGGTATTTGTGCACTTCTGTGTCTGTTCCAGGATAAATGAACACTTACCCTTTTGCCAAGCTCTCTCCACGCCATTCATAAGTGTTTCGGTCAAAAACAAAAAAAAAGTATTCCGAAGCTTCAAACTCTGCACAGTTGGACAAAGACAACCACAGAAAACAGTGATTAGCTAGAGTGATGCTCTGTTTGGTTGCTTAGAAAGTAGAAGAAAATAACCAAAATTTAATGTAATTAAGAACTACCAAGTACACAAATATGCATTAATAGGCTAAAAAATAGAAACCCAGATTTCCCATCCACCAATTCACCACAGAATTCACAACAAAATATCAAGAGTTACAAAAAAAAATCCATAAAATTTCAATTTTTTTTTTTTTCTGAAGAACAACCGACGAACTAAAAAAAAGAAATGGGTTTTTTTGAAATCTGAATCAAACCCAACAAATAAACACGAACGGCAGAGGGAAAATCATTGAATTCCTTCCACATCGAGGGGTGGAAGATGAATATCTATGAATGCACAGAATGAACAGAGTCGAATAAGAAGCAAAACAATGTTGGTGTTTGGAAAGCTTGTGCTTACGGTTCTTCCGGACAACCTGCAGGTTAAGTTTCTCGGCGTCGAGCTGTTGGAGGCGGTGAACCTTCTTCGTTCACGCCGGTTGCTCCTTTCAGCTAGAGATCAAAGGCAATGAGGACTAGAGAGAGAGAGACAGAGAGAGAAGATTTGTGTACATAGCCTGGAGGTTCCCTTTTTTCAGCCCGAAGATGTTTTGGATAAAGCCTCTATGAGTTGGATTGGGCTAAATTTCAGTGGAGAATTAGGACCCGTTCTAATCAGGCTGATGTCGGGCTTGGAGGGTTGCTAGTTGCTGTACCGTTTTCTTGGTACGTCGTGCCCTTCTTAAAAACACATGCGTTGAGTAAACTCCACTTCTATTTAATCTTTCAACTTTTGAAGGGTGCGGTTTATTTTGGTTCAATTCTAGTCTCAAGTTACATAGTGAACGAATGTAACATCATAGTTCAAATTGATTCGGTTAGGCCTCAAACTAGAAGCAAATTGAACCAAATGAGAGAGATTGAGCTTCAAGAAATAGTGAATGGTCTTATCAATACACAAATGTATAACTCCCTAGGAATTTCAATTAAGCTTATATTCATCACTGTAGGAATTGGATTCAAGCTTTTGCCAACCCCTTCTCGTCAATGGACTCTTGACGTATACGAAGGAGTGCGGTTCATTCGATAAATTCCTACCTCTCTATCTCTGAGATGATGAGATGCTTGGATTTTTCAAAACTCCATGGACATGCAGAAGAGAATGATATCCTCACTCGGACCAAGACATAACTTTTACTTGTTCAAATAAGGGAACAACAAATCTCTTTATGATAAAGAGATTCATTTTACAAGTTCGTTATTACGGGTAGTTCCTACAAATGATTCGGTGTTGTTATTTCCCTTTGTTTACGCATATAACTTTTTAAGCCGAATACACACCCGCAATTGGCGAACCACGTCTTTTACTCCAACGAAAATCCATGTTGACAGTTACTAGACCAAGCCACTCCTACGAACACACACATGACCGAGCCAAGTGAGCCATTGGGTATCCCACAAGTTGGCAACGATCAAGCTCCTACTCAAGACTTGAGTTACTTTTCATATTTTCCATTTAAAAGTTAAAGTTCTACTGTAAAACTAATTGACAATAAAAAATAATTCAATTCATAACAAGCACATACAAGACTTAATAACTTGCCAATATGAAACATTTCTTATCCTCACAAAAAACGAACAATTTCATTTGGTAACCAAACCAAATAAAACCAAAATGATTGTTTTGGTCTAACTGGGTTGAACAGTTGAAGCAGTTTTCAACCAACCCACCAAGAAAAGACACAAGTAAAATTTCGAGCAATGATGTAAATTGAGTGGTGCATTCGTGGAGCTAATAAACCTTAACAAAAGCGAAGCTCCGGTGATAGGAGACCAAATTTTCTACACCCAAATTTGATGTGGGCATCTTTATCGTTATTATCATACATAATATGTGTCAAACAATAATTGAGACGGTAGAAAGAGTACACCCATTTTAAATGCAGAAGATTCGATCTCCCGCAACAGTAATACAAGTGGGGTGAGACTAAATTTTCTACACCCGAATTTGGTGTGGGCATCTTTATCGTTATTATCATACCTAATATGCGTCAAACAATAATTGAGACAGTAGAAAGAGTACACCCATTTTAAATGCAGAAGATTCGATCTCCCGCAACAGTAATACAAGTGGGGTGAACTTGATAAGCTTAGAAATCAAATCCACATGGATTTATGATAATATCGACAAAATAGTAACAAGGCAACATTCTTGTCGTTTTACAGGTAATTACCAAAAAAGACAAACGACAACTAACGCAGAACAGATATGGTTCACGTGACAGCTCACGTGATCTCCCATTCATCTTCACCAGACTAATTAAACAATTTAAAGTTTAAACCCCAATATAATAGTCTAATAAGCTGCAAACTTTTATTAATATCATCCCACTACTAACAAGAATGAGTATATCTGCAAATATGTCCCAGACGATATGAACACCAAATCAAATAACAGCTAAAGATATCTTTACCACATATAAAGAACTAGAAAATCGGAAATACACAAACGATTAATCGGACAACAGATCCGTTGGTCGATGACCAGTATTTTAATCTCAAGGGCCACATAACTTGGGGTACAAAATAACAACACAATACAATTCATCATCCCATTTATGCAGCAACCTGACCAAAGAGCTTTCTGCGGATCTGTGATAACAAGAATTAGAAGCTCAGTTAATAGCGGCCTCAGGCGAATATCACAGTATGATTATAAGGTTAAATACATAAACCGGCATGAATGATGTTACATTGCATAAAAACGAAACTGATACTTTGCAAGGAAAATACCTCTGGAAGTTTTTTACGGAATACAACATCCAATCGTGCATCAAGCGTGTTCTCACAAACAATCTTCCCATCTCGAGAAGCCAGGACTACACCTCCAGAACTGAACAACCAATAAACTATTATCAGCAAGTTCGATCATTCACTTTCTCTAAGTAGAGAAGAGAACTGTTTGATAAGCTAAACATTAGCAAGGCAGACTAAGACCTAGTTTGGGAGTGAGATGCTTAAAAAAAAAACACCCATGAAAAAAAGCTGTGAGGGTTTTAGGTGTTTGGTAAACTGAAAAAAAAGGGCTTATTTTGGAAGCTGCTGTGAGAATAAGCTGAAATCAAAGGAAAAAGCTGAAGCTGCTATTTGCAGCTTTGGAAAACTGGCTTTTTTTCAAAGCACACGGAGCTACAATGCTTCTTTAATGAAAATACCCACTATTAGACTGTTTTTTTTTCCAAAAGCACTTTTACAAAAAAGTTTACCAAACACTCTGCTGATTTATTTCACAGCCGTTTATTCTCACAGCACAGCCGCTTATTCTCACAGCAGCTTTTTTTCAAAGCACAGCAATACCAAACCAGCCCTAAATCCGTTAACTAGAAAGCAATAGAGTACAAAACTCATGGATTTCCAAACTGGATGATGTTAGGTTTAATTATAAAACTACGGGAACATACCAGGAAGAAACATGGGGATTATGATGGGTAGGAGCAGGTGGAAGAAAGACAGTAGTGTCCACTATAATCTCTGGTGAATGAACTTTTGCTTTGCCTGCATATTCCTCTCCCGCTGATTCCAGTACAGCCTCCACGAGATGTAGGTCATCTTTCCGACAACGCAACAAAACAGCAGGCTCTTTCAGCCTGAGCAAACTCTGCAACACAAAATCATTATTTTCAGTAAACCAATGGTAATAATTAATTTATCCATGAAAGTACGGATAAAGTTCAAGTCAACTAGAAAGTAGAGACCATTCAGGAGCTCAGTAATTGAATTCACTAATTTGTTATAGCAATCTGTTCTCGATGAAGGATATGAAATCATGACCCTGAATAATACATTAAATTCAAACCATTTCCACTAGAAGATAGTTATGTAGGTTCACATAAAAACCCGGGAGGCAGGTTAACCTTGTCAACTACATAAGAAGTATAACAAACCTGAACGATGAGATCTTTCAGAAGCTTTTTGTACGCATGGTGATCTTGGCTCACATTCAGAAGCTCCTTGGATGCTGCCTCCTTCATGGAGTTAACCACGTCATCTTGAGCCTGAAGAACTTTAATACGAGAAGCATTGAGCTGCATCGAGTATTCACTGCAACAACCCATGAAACACACAGTTACTTACCCACATATGTGGCATTTGTGCAGAGCCAAGGGACACAAAAACAAAAGGAAAGCCTTCCCAAAAACCCAAATTGAACCCATCAAAAACAGAACTCGTTTTGTTTACGATAAGATTTGAACCTCGTTCTACCCCATCCCCCAACTAGTTCAATACCCTTTGAGCTAAAGCTATGACTTCATAAGTCTGGTTTTTCAAAATCCTAATACAACAAGGACACAATTTTCAAGATCATCAAAATTCAGCAATCATTTCATACACATCCAACTCCTGACAATAAGATCTCTCAGAATAATCAACTCATTTTCAAGCTTCAACCTAATTTCTAACCAAATCCCTCGATTTTCATCAAAATCCATAAAATCGACGAAAGCAACCATCTTCGCCACTTCCCAACTATCGAATTCACTACCGCATTCCACATGTTAACTGCTTCCAAAGCCGAATTCAACCTAACAGTAACTAACATTCAAAACCAAACAGCAGAAAGCGCATTCGTTTCACCATTAAAAACATTAAACAATGAGATAAATTTACCAATTGAGATAATATGCACAGAATTAGAAAGATTCAAGTAATCATACATCTTCTTTCGGACGTCGACTTGCTTCTCCTTCTTCTCATACTCTTGCCTGATCTTCTTCTTCTCCGCCTCGACGAGCTGCAACTTCTCAATGTTGAATTCCTACAGAAGCCCCCAAATAAACAATCGAATTACGCATATACACACAGAAATTGACTGCCAATGAATTGGATCGAGATTAAGATCGAATTCGGGGTTGCAGAAAGGTAAGAAATTGGGGGAAAATGCGGAAATTGTAGGATGATTGGGAGACGTACTTCCTCAGCAGATACGGAGATCTCGTTGGCCTTCTCCTCAGCTTCTTGGCGGATGAACCTCACCATCTGCTGGATCTGCTTGGAGACATCTGCGTCGTTCATCTTCGCTGATCGATGAATCGAATCGGAGAAGATCGATGGCTCTCTTCGCGCGCAGAGCAAAGTGACAGTGAGGGTTTTCCGCGGTAGTAAATCGGAGATGAGAGAAACTGCAAGGCTGAGAGAGTAACCGGTTTTATACACGCATCATCATTCAATCAGAGTATACTGTGTGGATTTCTTTCTTTATTATTATTATTATTATTATTTTAATTTTGGTTTTTCTACATTGTTTTATCTTTTTATTTTGAGAATTATTATTAGAACTCCAAAAATCTCATTTGGCACTCCAAACTTTTCATAATTAGAAAGAAAAATACACTTGTGAGAGGAGTGTAGAATGAGATTTTTGGAATGCTAATAACAATTCCGTTTATTTTTACTTTTTACCATTTTTTTAGCAAAACTAATGAAAATGACTTGAAAACTTTGAGTTTTAACGATAATGACAAAATAAAGGGTAAAGTAAATAGTATCATGATTGACTTTTTAGTGTAAAAATATGGTTTTTCGTTAAAGTGAATAGTACTGAGAGCTTTTCGTTAAAGTTCCATTTTTTTCTTCTTATTTTTACTTTTTACTTCTACATTTGAAATCTAGGTTCGATTTTATACCCTCTGTATGAACAAAAAAAAATGTCATTGAGGACATTGTTAAATGGGAGGAAAAGTATTTTCTACAAAAATAATTTCAAACATGTTGTAATTTCACAAGAAAGAGAAAATAACGATATCATAATTCATCAAAAATAAGTTAAATTATACTTGGGTCGTTCGATTGTACATATTTTAAATAAGGATGGTATATCGTGCCCACACTAAGCTGAGTCGTTTTGGAGTGGTTTAGGGTGACATATTGTTAGTTTGTGTCGATCTTTAACCCTGTTTCACTCGGTTGTTTGTAGTCTTTTTGGTTTTTAGCTCGGTTTGTGCTTTGTGTGGGCTCCCCTGTTTGTCATCTGGCTTTACCCTGGTGTATTTCTAGATTACTAAAAAAAAAAAAAAAAAAAAAAAAAAAAAAAAGAAGTGAGTGGAACTGTTCCTAGGTTAGTTGGTAGTTTTGCAAAGTTGCAGGGCTTTATTTGGCTCAAAATAGGTTAAATGGTGAGTTTTATTTTTACCATTAAAGTTGGTAAATAATTTTTAATTAAAATATAAAAATTTGAAGGATTTTTCGTTAGTTTTCTTTTATTTAATCATCTCACAAACACGTGAAGACAGTTTATTTAATTAATTGCAACAATCCCGTTACTTCGGAGAGCACAATCGGTTACGTCGTTGTCTCCTTCTTCCTCTTCTTCTTCTTTCTTCAGTTGAGAGGATCAGTTTGTTTCAGACTTGATCGAGCTCCAAAACCCCTACTCAGATCTGGCTCCCCACCGCTCACCGGAATTCACTCGAGCTCCGCGTCTCTTCGGTATTTGCCGCACAAGAAAAATATGCATAGCCGGCCGTCGCACAGCCGGCTATCTGGCTCGGCTTTTCACTCTCGGATTTCTGCTCTCTTGTTCACCATGGTCTCCACCATGGCCGCCATCTACGTCGCCGGCCGGTGAGTTTCTCAAATTTCCAATTTTGTTATTTCAATTTCGAGCTGTGATTAGAGCTGTTCGTATTTTTCATTTTTATGAAAACGTTTATCTTTTTGAATATGATGAATTTTTGATGAGTTGTGGTGCGTTGATAGACTGTGGCAGGATGCTGCCGATAGGGTTTATTTGATTCAGGAGATTGATAGAAGAAATGGTCAGGTAATTTTTTACCTTTTCGTTTTTTTTTTAATTTTGTTTTTGTCTAAGTTTTACCTTCCAATTTCAGTTCAAATGCGTAACTCAACAGCAATGTGCATTAACTTCTGTATATATGTATCGAAGAGATTACGAATTAGGCAGATAATCGTCAACTTTTTACTTTCAGGGTCAATCTGCTGTATCCGTAGACGATACACTTAAAATTATAGCTTGCAGGTAGTTGATCAAAGCTATTCTTTAAAAGGTGTCGTTTTCGAATTTTACGATATCGCCTTTGCTTTTATGAATGATGGTTGTTTTCTAGGGAGCAACAGAAGCAGCTGTCCGCCCTTGAGATGCAACTGACTGCGGCAAGACAGGAAGGTTTCGTCCCAAAGAGCTTGTCTAAAAATGAGGGGGCTCAATCTAAGAAGAAGCTTTTAGCTGTTATAGGAATTATTACAACATTTGACCGCAAGAAAAATAGGGAGGCAATTCGTAAGGCGTGGATGCCTACAGGTACTTTGTGCAAATTTCGTCGTTCTTTTCTTTTATCCTCAATGCATTTTATGCAAATAAATGATCCATGTTAGTGGTACAGTCTTATGCACTCCTACCAATTTTCTAGTCATAAATGTTTTGGTTTGCGATGGTGGACCAAACTTCTTCTAGCAGTTATAGCAATTTTATGTATATATGTGCAGGTGAAGCTCTAAAAAGATTGGCAGATGAAAGGGGCATCATTGTGCGATTTGTGATTGGAAGAAGGTCTGTATATCAATGATTTAGAATGATGATAAGGAATTGTCTACAGTTCTGTTCAGTTAAGTATGTGTATCTTGCAGCCCAAATCGTGGAGACAGTTTGGACAAGCAAATAGACGAAGAAAATGAGCGGACCAATGACTTCATTATTCTTGTATGTTAACCATTTGAACAAATCTGTTTTACATATATTTGGTGGGATCTTTTAGTTGGGTGAAATTTCGTATTGTCAAGAACTTTGTTTCATTACTACGCACATGTGATTCTATTTGGATTCCTTAAGAAGTCCTGTGAAAAATTCAAGGTTCTGTTCGAGGCTTTGAGCTAGTTGGTATGTAGAATAGAGACTAAGTGATGGCTAGTTAGAGTATGACTAACTGATGGCTAGTTTGTAGGTATGAACTAGCCAATGTAACGTTGAATTTAGTTTGAGGAAAGCTCCCTGTGCATTCTGTATTTTTATTTCTTTTATCATGCTCATGGACCTTAACAAAAATTTGTGGACATCCCTCATGGTTGATTCATGTTATCATATGTGGGATAGCTGAAATTGCTACAGGCAGATAAGTTTATGACACATTGTTGTTTAAATTGTTCTTTTACTTTACAGGATGATCAAGTGGAGGCATCTGAGGAGTGGTCAAAAAAGACAAAATCATTCTATATTCATGCTGTAGAGAACTGGGATGCTGAGTTTTATGTTAAGGTCAATGATGATGTTTATGTTAATATTGGTAGGTAGTTGTAATATAATTCTTTCTAGTAAACAATAAGATAGTTAATCCTCGTGAGACTTTCTGTTATACCTGCGTTAAATTAAATTCTGGTAATTATTTTGGATAAAAATAGTTAGTAGTTAAAAACCTGTGCTTATGATTGAAGAAAACCTAAGAAACTGCCAGATGAGAGCATAGGTATATGGTTATTTAGTCATGATCTCAAGTGAAGTGTTCATTTGTATCTCGGAAATCAAAGCTGCATTATATATAATTACAATTTAGGAATTTGATTTTTTTTTTTTTTTGCCATTGTTTTACCAATAGAACCTTTGTGAAAAAATGCTGAAATTGTTTGTCTAACTTCAGAGTAGCTTAGATTTGGACACCACAGGGTATAATTGATAAGTCGTGGCGGAGCCAAATAAATTGAGTGACGGGGTTACTGAAAAATAAGGAAAGTAATGGTTGGCTGTTAACCGTGTCAGAAAAGTTTATGCCCCTAAACAAATTATTTGAAGTGCATACTAATATTCGGCCTTTATTATGACTCAGATGTCCTGGGAGCAACTCTAACTACTTATTTAGATAAGCCTCATGTCTATATTGGGTGCATGAAATCAGGCGAAGTCTTCTCTGAACCGTGAGTGCAGAAAACATGCTTTATATGATGGAAACTTTGAAATTATGAGTTATTTTAGATTAGATATAACTATTTTATTGGTTTGTGTTGTCTCAATTGCACAGAACACGCAAGTGGTATGAGCCAGACTGGTGGAAATTTGGCGATGCAAAATCGTAAGCACGTACTTTTTTCTTTTCTTTTACCTTTAAGATAGATTTCTTAATCCATGTTGTTGCTTTCTCTCTCTCTCTCTCTCTCTCCACCCCCCCCAAAATGGTGGAAATTTAGGCAAATTTATGGCGGGAGGTTGATCATTAGTTCTTTGTATGGAAAAAGTATCTTTGAAAATGTTCATTTAGTGTTAGAGTAGCCCAACGAAATGTTATCCTAAAAAAACAAACATGTGAAAAACGCTGATAACTGATTTTTTCTATAGTGCCTTGGTGATTTCTCCATATAGACTGTTCTACATGATATTGGATTGCCTAATGATGCTGGGAGGGTGGTCATTAGTTCTTTGTAGGGAACAACGTGTATCTGAAAATGTTTGTTAGTTAGGTAAGTAGAAGGAAAAGGTGTAAAGCTGATTATTTAGTTTTCTCTGTATGTCCTTTATATATAAAGGATTCTCATCTGAATGATCATGGTAGGCGTTAGGCCGTTAGTCTTCAAGTATTAAAGCAATTCATAATAGCATTTGAATTTGCTTCTTAAATTCCCAGGTTCTACTATGTGACATTTCACTTGACTTCTGATGCAGATACTTTAGACATGCTTCTGGTGAATTGTACGCCATTTCTAGAGCCTTGGCTCAATTTATATCAATAAACAGGTACTTCTGCCGCCTCTTTATCTTTTTTTTCTTTCCTGTTTCAATAGTATCGTGTAGCATGCTGACAATTTGGGAGGATTTAATTTATAGCTTTCTGTCGGTTTGCAGGTCTATTCTTCGTGCTTATGCTCATGATGATGTTAGTGCTGGGTCATGGTTTATTGGGCTTGATGTGAAGCACATTGATGAACGGAAATTTTGCTGCTCCTCTTGGATGCCAGGTCTGTTGATCTTTTCCGTCTAGTACATATACAAATCACTGTGAACATAATGAAACTTTTCCCAATCATATCTGATTTTCTCTTGAAAAGACTGCTGAAGTATAACTATTATCTTAATATCAAGGCAAGAAATCATCTTGCTGCGATTTACTCGCTTCTCAACCATTTTTTCTTCGAAAATGCTTGTTGAAAAGGGAAACGAAATTTTTAATAATTAGCAAAACACAACCAAGGACAAATAGAGAAAGAGTGACAGGGTCTTTAGATGCTGAAAGCCATTCAATACGATTCTCCGTCTTCACTGCGGTAATTTTCTCAGAAGGATATATTTGAATGTGATGAATCTCGTTATTAATCCATGTGCATCTTTCATTTCAGGAGCAATATGTACAGCCGTGTAATCTAACGTACCGCACACCTATTGATACAACCAATACATTATGAAAGGGAAGTCCCTTCATTTACAGCATTGCCTTCAATGCCTTCTTCGACCAGATTATTCAAGCAGTACACAATCATTTATTCTGCCCAAATTGATTCGAGTGGCCTTGAGCTAGGAGGTTAGGTTAGATTAAGTTCTATATGCTGCTGGTCGAGATTCTCTGGGAAGCTCCGGATCCTGTTAGTTTTCGCCCTCGTAGTTACTGAAAGTCCGGTGTCACTCTAAGTAGTATTTTTCGTCATACCTGTATCAGTACCGTACGAGTTCATCCTTGAATTTCTTTAATCTTCCTTGTGTACCTAGGGAAACATTAATAGAGAAATACAATTTTCTTTTGGTTGCTGAGTATATACAAATTGGAACTCATGGTGTAGCATTGGTTCCATACTTTCACAGTGATTATTTTTTCAATTACTGCCAGTTAGGGTTTGATGTCATAACATGACTTAAACCTAAGACGAAATTAACTGGTTAAGGTTGGACGTTATTTCATAAGAACCCGCAAATTAACCGATTATAATTTCTCGACATAATATTTGCATTAACACGTTATTTTAGCCACTTTATCTACACTCAGATCAGCCTTATTTATTTTTTGATTGATAACTTACGAGCTGGCCTAAACATGAGATTAATCAATTAAAACTTCGACTTATTAAATCTCAAGTTGTCTCAAGTTGTAGGCAATCTTTTTGACCAACTACTCGTAATTGCCTCTGTTTTTTCTTACATGGCAGACAAATTTTTGTTTGATTTTCATATCGGTGCTTCAATTTTTTGCTATGATTTTTTATGCATTGGACTAGGAGTGGGTTCAAAAAACCGAAAACTGAAAAAAACCGAAAACCAAACCGAACCGAAACCGACAAAAAACCGAACCGAATCGAATTGAAAAAACCGAACCGAACCGAATTAATTAAATTAATTTTTTTATTTAATTATTTGTTTTGGGTATTATTTTCTAAACCCAATTTGTAAGTTAAAATGTGCTAAACCCAATGTGTTGCCAAACTTTAAGCTCAAAATATTCAAAAAAGGCTTATAAAAACTCTAAACCCTAACCTATTATTTCTCCCCCATATAAGGTTCCGAAACCAAATCTCCTCGTACAGTACCTACATCCATCTCCATAGCATTGTCTACTTCTGCCATAGCTTTCTTTTCCAAATCTACTCTCATATAACATGTAACAGAATCCATAAACATTTATTTCGGGTAGATTACTTGGGTAATTTGTGATGGAAAAGAATCTAACACACACTAAATAAATCCACCCACGCATTACTTTTACTAATCAAGTTGTCAACATGCAGTTACAAGCAAACAGCCCTGATCTTTGAACAACATCATACAATTTAACTTTTCTAAGTCATTTGTACGATTTTTGTGTTGTGAGATTGTTAGTTTGGACTTTGGAATACTTTGATTGATGATTTTAGTTCAACTTTAAATGTTTATTTTCATTGTCTTTGATTATAGTTAGAATGCTTATGTTATGATTGTGTTGGATATGTTAAAATTTAAAATTTCAATGTTTTTCATTTTTTGAAAAAAAAAAAAAACCGAAACCGAACCGAAATTTCGGTTTGGTTTCGGTTTTGGCAAAAAACCGAACCGATTTGAACCGAACCCACCCCTACATTGGACAGAGAAATTTAAATACGTCATCACACTGATGTTTTGCGACAAAAAGATAAATATATGTGTATATTTTCATAGGAAAACTAATGAAAATGACTTTTAAATCTTTGTATTTTAATGAGTATCGAAGAAAATTAGAAGAAGAAAATGTGTTTGGAAGGTGAGAATGTGCCAAGAATATTCAAGAAGATGAGAGAGAAGAATGTAGTACCGTTAAGTTTTATGAACAATGTAGTACCGTTAAATTTCATAAACAATGTAATAAGTTTCATAAACAGTGTCGTAAGTTTTCATAAACACTGCAGTAAGTTTCATAAACAGTGTTAGATTTTTTTTATAATTTTTTTAATATTAAAATTATGTCATTTTCATTAAAATTTAAGTTCTTTTGTCATTTTTATTAAAATTTAAGGGTTTTCATTACAATTTAAGTTTTTTTAATTAACTAAACTTATTGAATACACCTGGATTTTTAAGGATTTTAATAAACTATCTTAAAATTCTAATTCAATACATCTTGAATTTCAGAGAATCACTGAAAATTCTGATTGAATACGTCTAAATTTATTAAAAGAATTAAAATCTCTCAAAATCCAAATCGAATACACCCTCCTTAGTTTAAACTCTTTTTATGAAAATTCCTTTTAAAAAAAGAATTTGACAAAAAAAAAAATCAATTAAAATCTTAAAACAAAAATTAATAAAAAAATGGTGCAATCAAAAGGACCATGATTTATGGCCGGGCCCACAGACCAATGCAGCATTGAACAGCAAAAGCCATCCTCCAAAGAGGATCCGACGAGAATCACATCTCCAGCAAGTGGCATGAAGTTTGACTTAGACTTTACTCTGCCAATCAGTTCTTAACACGTGTACGGCTCAGAACAATAGTGCCACATCGATCATCTGGGCCAATCCTATTAACCCAGTTCACGACCAGACCGGCTGGTGTTCGCCACCATCGAAGGCAAAAATTTCCCATCTAAAATTTCCAGCGAGGAAAGTAAAACGCGGGAAAATTGAGGAGCTAGGGTTCGGGTTTTTTGGGGCTCCTTCAACATTACTGCTTTGATTTCAGTTCCCCCTTCTGTAGATTTCGGAAGATTCAGGTATATTGCAATTTCCTCTTATGTTTTGGGGTGTGTGTGTGTGTGTGTATGTTGAAGCTTTCTGGATCCTTGAATTTTACAGATGCAGGTAAGGGGAAATTTTAAAATTTCAAAATTAATTGGAGAAGATGACGATTTTTAATAGTTTTAATTAACAAAGGGGGAATTATTTGGTGTGCAAGTGATCCCATTTTATCATTTAGAAATTGTGTGACAATTTGGGAACGGTAAAAGTAGAAACTAATGGGCATATGGATGATGAATTACTGAGATAGAAAGGTATAATTTTGTGTGTGTTGCATGTGCTGATTGAAATGTTGATGATGAAGCTTCATTTTTTTCTTTGGTTAAAGATGAGAAAGCTTCTTTTTTGTGGGTGAAAATTATAAAGCTTCCTTTTTTGGTGGAAATGATAATGCTTTTTTTTTTTTTGCGTTAGATTTTGAAATTTAATTCGAAATCTGATTGAGTTCGGCTGAAGTGTGCGAAATTTTTGAATTGTTGATTTAGTAATTCGAAATCTGGATTTTTCCTTGTCCCAGTTGTTAAAGAAAGAAATAGGATGGTCATTAAAATTTTATATATTTTGTTTTGTTGTACATTCTTAATGTGAGATAGTCGCCGGTGTTTTGATTCTGAATATGCAGCCGTGAAGAGTAACCTGACGGTTAGCTACCCGTGACAGCTGCTTCAAGCACAGTGAAGGCCTTCTAAAACATTGGACAACATGGACCAAGATGTAACAAAGAAGTTAAAGGGATCGGATGGAACTGCAGTGCCAGTTGGATATGACAATCCCAAGGAGGGTGATAACGGGAACCTAGTCCTTGAGGCATCAAAGAGGTAATTTCTTTCCTTATTCTTTTATCTTTCACATTATGAACCAAGCAGCAGCGTCGAGTTATTAACTCTCTGATCTTGTCGCTGGATTTAACCAAACTAAATTTGATCTTATGACTACATGCAGTTTGGAACAAAATATTGATGGTTTGAAAGATGGAAATGATGGTGACACTAAAGTAAGTGTTTTTTTTTTTTTTTGTTATGTCTGCCTGTATCTGAGATGGGTTTCCTCTTTTTATTTTAGATGATATTTATGCATGAAGATAAATTTTTAAAGTAATCTTGGATTTCATCTATCAGGCAAACCACCTCACTCAGAGGAAAAATGGGTCCGACAGCATGCAATCTGCTGGTAAGAGTGAGCACTTCTCTTTAATGTTTACTTGCATAGTAATGCGAGACTTTTTCAATCAGGATTTCTGAGTTTAATTTTGTGGGAGGAACATTTTGGTGGCCTGTTTTTGCTGTCCATCCCTCTTCTGTTGATTTTGTATAGAAAAAGGGGATGGTTGAATATGGCCTGGATTTACGTTAATAAAGGAGAAATGCTGTGATGGTCCTAAATTTGGACATGCTACCTTAACCAGTTGCTTCATACTATTACTGACTGATTTCTTTTCCTAATTATCCGAACGACAGAAAATGATGTGAAAGTCCATACTCAGGTCAGTCCAACAACTGAAGAGGAAGCGAAAGAGATTTCTACAAATGTTTCTGGTTATGCGCCTCCTGCTGCTGGTTTTGTGGGAGTATCTCTTGGTTCACCGTATGAGAAAATAGGAGTTAGCACAGCCTTTGTCGCTCCGTCTGCTGGTGCTCAGTTGCCTTTTGGTACTTCAGTTCTGGTATGGAAATGTTTACCTTATTGATTTTGGTACTAATTATTTGCTTGCAAGCTTATGCCTTTCCATTTCAGTTTGAATTGAAGTTAGATAACTGTTAAAAGAATGCGGACTTTGATACTTCTCTGTTTCTTTGTTTTGAACAACACTCAGTTACTGGGTTGATTGAAATCATGGGATTGGTGAAAGATTACGGATTTGGATTTTCCTCAAATTTTGTGAGCCAGAGTTAGCTGTGAAACAAAGCCATCTTAAGACTCTGCAGGGTGGTTATTTACTGAAACGTTGTTATATTCATGACTTTTGAGGAATATTGAGTTCAGACTCATCTTGGTTGAAACGAATTCTAAGATAACTCTTAGATGTAGTCTGCTATTCACACTATTGATTCACATGTTGGTTTCCTCAGGATGAAAGGCAGATGAAACGAGAGAAAAGGAAACAAGCTAACCGAGAATCTGCAAGGAGATCTAGGTTAAGGAAGCAGGCTGAATATGAGGAACTGGTGAAGACATGTGAATCCTTAAACGAGGAGAAAATTGCTCTTCAATCCAAAATGGAAGAATTGAAAGGGGATTCAGAGACACTGAGGCTTGAAAATGCCGCATTAAGGGTACTACTCAATGTTCTCATAGAATTTCTTGAGCTGTGGGCCTGTTCTCAGTTATTTTTTACGTGTACCAAGTTGTCACTTTCTTTTTTCTTTTTGGTCTTTTATAATAACCAGATTCTCAAAGATCAACCATACTAATAGTACGTCGAAGGAATAAGTTTCTAGGTTGTTTTTCCTGCAAAAGTTTGGAGGTTGACTCATGAGTTGGTAGCATGTCCGAGCCCAAGACGGGGTTCATAGTGCTGGGCTTTGAGTTAGTTGGAGATTTTGCATAATCATATGCACCACAAATAGTTACCCAACTAGTGGAACTCTAAGCATATTTTACCCAAAAAAATGATAGGCACTTGAACAACTATATCCGTATTGTTTTGATTTCTTATATCCACCATATACTTAGAGTAAACAAGCCATCTTCACATTGAATTATCATGCGTTGTTGCTTTTGGTTGCCAAAAATTGACCGAGTGTAGGAATTTACCAATTGAGTGAGGGGTGTGGTGTCGGAATGGGTTTTGATCAGATATGTTGTAGCATGTGCTACTGAGTTAAGTTGAACATGAAAAATTGAGGAAAACTGATTTGGTCATCCTAGTTTGTTTCAACCTAAGATATTTACATTTACTTGCAGCTCGATCTCACATGAGTTTTGTCTTGTAGGAGAAGCTGAAAAATGCTCAGGCGGTGACACAAGGAGGGATTGTTTCAGTTAAGATTGAAGTAGACTTGGACCTGCCAAATGATGCCAAAAATATACTGAGCAATTTGGGTTCTGTAAGCAGGAATGATGAACTGGATCGCGAGAAACATGAAAGTTCCATGTCTGAAACCAAGTTCCATCAGCTGATGGAATCAAACGCTAGGACTGATACTGTTGCTGCTAGATGATAGGGAAGCTGGTGTTGTCTGCAGCCTCACATCAGTCTCGGTGGACTGATAGACCTCATTAACTTAACTTTCGGTTTACAACCAGCAGGTGGAATACAGGAAATTCCGAGTGGAAGAGGGTCAGAAAAAGAACTTGCTAATTTATGGTTCCTTAGGCATTCAACTCTCCTTTGTGCTATGATTGATGTATTAGATTCGAGATTGCCGTGGCGATTTTGGGAGTAGATTAGGGTAGGCTAAAAGTGTGTTTCCATATGAACATGAACATTCCAAGGGATAGGTCTCTGAAAGTGACTTGTAATTGTTACTGCAGAATCCTTGTTAGATTGACAGAATGTTCTCTTTAAAATTGGTTTATTATTTTGATCCTTCTACTAGAAATTCGACAATGTCCATGAGATTCAAATTGTTTCGACTTTCGAGTGAAAATGTTAATCTAGGGATTGATTATTGGCGTAAATAAAAAAGAAAAAGAAAAAGAAAAGGTCATTATGAACTCCTCGCTCTCATTTATCATTGGAGAGGAGTGCATTACGATTATTTTTGGAGTGTTAATAACAGTTCTTTTAATCGACTTATACCTTGTACGGTAATTCAAAAGGAGGCTTTTCAATTGTTTAAAGCTTTATCACATGATTACATTATATAGCAGTATCCATTATCCACACTTTATCAGAGGAAATTCTGAGTTCAAATATCGTGTAAAGTGTCCTTGTAAGTTCAAAGTTAAACGTGTCACTTAATACTATGGTCTAGTAGTATTCCTCTTCACTGATAAGTGAGAGGTCTTAGTGTGACAGCCCGTCCTTGATTTTAAGAGTTTTTAAAGTTTTAATAAAGGATTTTACAAAAATGCCCTTTGAGGCACGCGCAGTATTTGAGGTTAATCGTTGTGTCGTGCCATCTAAGATTTGATTTCTTGACATATCCTCGTAGTACTCGTCGCTACGGACGTGTGGGCGCAGACGGTTCGTTATTTGGAGTTATAACGAAAAAGATTTTAAAGTTTGAAGTTTGGGTATTTTATGAATTTTATTATTAAAATTTGGACGGCCCAGATTTAATGAAGAATTAAATGGATGGTTGGAATGAGAGAAAGAAGGTTTTGTGTGTGTGTGTGCGTGAGAGGAAGAAGAATCAGAGGAAAGGGATTGGGCAGAAATGCCCAATCGGGAAAAAGAGAGAGGAGGGACTGAGAGAGAGAGAGTTCAGCGAATGGAGAGAAGAGAGAGAGAGAAGATGGCCAATCGGAACAGAGGACAGGAGGAAAGGAGGGAGAGAGTGGCGCGGGGGATCGGTCGGATCCCCTTGGCCCGTTTTTGACCCGGTCGGCATCCATCCCTTTTTCCGACTATTTTCACCTGTTTTTCCCGCGAATTGCTTCAAGAAACTTCATGAGAAACACTCTAGGAGCCTTCCTCTATCAATTCCATCTCAAAATTTGGAGAGATTTGGCTTTGAAAATGGAGAAAACCGCGAAGAGGGGTGCGGCGACTTTGGCTTCGATTCACCCAATCCCGAAGTAATTTCTTTCAATTGCCACCACTCATAGCTTCCTCTTGAGGCCTAGAACAAAGCCCAAGCATTGGTTGGGACGGCGGAGTTCATTTGAAGACGAATTGGAACTCACCCAATTCTAGGGTTCCGCACGGATTTTGGTGAAATTGAAGTGTTTCCAGGCCAAATTGGCCTTGGCCTCAGGTATAAAGTTTACGCTACTCTTTGAGATCTTCAATTCTGTATTTTTTGAGAATTTTTTGACATAGTTGGATTTTCCGGCGAGCCGGGGCGGCCAACCGCCAACCGCCACCCGCGGCGGCCCGTGCGGCGGGGCGTGGCCAGTGGCCCGCCAATTTCATTCTTAACATGTGTTTGATGTTCTAGGTTCAGTTTTGATAATTGTTGGACGTAAATTGAGTAATTGAACCTAAGTTCGTTACGATTCGTGGTTAGGTGAAAATGTGAATTGACCATCCGACCGTTGGATCCTCACCAAAATTTGATACGTTGTAATACGTAATATTTGAGGATTATAGGAACTTACGGATTGGGAATCCGATTTACGGATCTTCCGGAATTGGAGTTGTAAGTTCATAAAATAGAATGTTAACCGTCACTTAGTTTTGGAAATTGACGAAGATCCGACCGTTGGATGATAATGAAATTTTAGGATGTTGTTCTAGAGTTATATTGTGGACCTTTGGAAGTTATGGATTGGAAATCTGAGTTGCAGATCTTCCAGATCGAACTACGTAGTGATGTGTTTTATATAAGTTATATATTCTATTGATATGATTCTGAGGTTGGATTTGATTATTGTTCTAGGCGCCGATCATCATGACGCCTTGATGTGTTGTGCTAGGGAGTTGTAGGACGAACTCCAGGTGAGTGGGCAGTATTTTCTGTATTTACCTATATACTATTGATTTTCCCAGAAATTGAATTTAAATGAAAGTATGTTTCTAAAATGCCATGCATGCACATATATGGAATATATGAATTAGTAATTGTGCATATATATGTTAAATGGTGATGTGGACGCACATGTGAGTATCAGGTGAGTTATATTATTTATGTGAATTGTTGATGATGTGAATTGTGTTGAAAGCTCATAACATGTACCCCTGGTGTTAGTGCTTATGTTATTCACCGCACCGCACGCTCACCTTAGATCCAAGTAGGTGCATGTCGTACAGACCATGAGAAGGTTCCGACATGCTAGTCGTACAGATCACTAGAGGTGGTTCCGACTAGTAGGTGACTTTAGATTATGTGCACATATGACTGATGAGAGAAGCACTAGAGCGTATTATTACACCATTCCTATCGTACAGACTACTTTAGGTAGTTCCGATTTATGTGCAGAGTAGTGCCGTACAGGTCCCCGAGGTGACTCCGGTTTGGATTGGATATTGAGCTATAGAATTAACCGTACAGGACCAACTGCAGGGTCTCCGGTTGATTCATTATTTCACCTGTTATTTTGATGCATCCATATTCTGTTTTTGACATTTATAGCATGGCATACTTTCTGGTTTTGATAAAGAATTGTGATTTGAGATATATGAAGATTTATATGCTATTATGCTATTTTCTGGGAAAGTATACAGCTTTTACAGCGAGGGGTTAGAAATGTTTTAAATGAAATGTTTTCGAAAAACTTTGTTTTACTGACCCACTCAACTTTGTTTTGCGCCCCTCCAGGTTCTAGATAGCAGAGCTTTGGTGGCCACGAGGAATCCAACGGTGTTCTGACAGAATTGACAAAAGTAGGACTCACCCTCGGGTGTTTCATCTTAGTAATTGTATTTTTAAAGCTTCTGAACTATGTAAATGGTTACGTCACTCTCACGTGACGGCCAGCATGCCCTCATTCGGGATGGGGTGTGTCAGTTGGTATCAGAGCCTAGTTTGGAGTCCTGGACATCTTGAGAATTCCCTAGTGTCTTCTGTCAGAACTTTACCGCCTCGTGGATAGCCACTTCATTCAGATGAGCCTAATTTCCCTGATATAGCTTAGTTAGGGGAAGCTATTGCTAACGTGATTCAGTCTATTACCCAAAGGATTCCTCTTGAGACGGTGTATAAATTAAAGTTGAATCATTAAATGGAAAATGAAGGACTTGAGGGAGCAGAGCGTTGGCCTAATCATTTGGAAAAGGCATTTCAGATTCTGCAAGTTAAAGGAATCTTTCTTTTGAAAGGTAGGTCGAGATGACTACCTGGTTTCTGAGTATTGAAATTGCATCCTGCTGGAGATAAGAGTTTTATACGATGTCACCGGAGGAGACAGCTGATTGAGAATTGTTTAAAAAGTTGTTTAAGAAAAGGTTTATTCCTCCGGCATATATGGACGGTAAGAAACAATAGTTTACAATTTGAGACAAGGAAACGAATGAGAATCAAAGGAAAGATGACCAAAGTAAAGGTTATGTGTCTCAAGAACCTCGCAAGACTTAGAGCTTCAAAAGTAGTGGAGTTAATTCTAGTTCTGCCATCAGAGATTTTAGTACCATTGGTCAGATGCGAGGTGATAGATTTATTGGAGATCCTAGATTACAGAGACGAGGTGACTCTGATAAAGGAAATGTACCTTTGTACCGTAAGTGCAATAGCATACACTTTGGAGAGCGTAGGCGAGAAAACAGAGGAGGCTTTACATGTGGACAAATGGAACATAGAGCTGCAAGATGCTTTGAATCATTCGGACTTGATTATGGATACGTTAGGTATTTTGGTCACTTTGCCAGAGTTCATTGGTCGTGATGCAGAAATTTTATGTTATTGACGGTGTTGCCAAAGAGAGTAATGTTGGAGCACGATCGAGGAGTATATATGTATTTCTAATGAAGAGCAAGATGATAATATTACACCCTTAAGAATTGTTGCTTACTTATCGAGACAACAGTGAGTTATCGTTATTGCGGGCTGCAGACCGTAATATCCATAACTTATTTGTTGGATTAGTTAAGCAAGTAAACATGTAGGTCATTCTATGTTGGTTATGATTATTCAGGGTGTCCAGTGATGGTGGAAGAAGTAGTTATGCCAGCGAATCTTATCCCATTAGACAATGTGGACTTTGATGTGATTTTAGGCACAGATTGGTTGCATTATAATCGTGCCAATATGGATTGCTACGGGAAATCAGTTACTTTCCATTGTCTTGGATTATCAGATGTTACTTTTGTGAGTGAGCAAAGTGGAGTGAGGCATGCTGTTATTTCTGTTGTGAGAGCAAAGAGATTGTTATCAAAAGGTTGCCAAGGATACCTAGCTCATGTGGTGTTGCAGGATCGTACTCCTAGTATTGTGGATGACATACGAGTGGTAGACATTTTGCTAATGTGTTTCCGTAATGATTTACCTGGATTGCCATCAGACAGAGATGTGGTGTTCACTATTGAATTGTCTCCAAGTACAGATTTTATGTTATAGATTGGTTCCTACAGAGTTAAAGGAATTGAAAATCCAGTCATAGGAATTGGTTGATAAAGGTTTCAGTCAACCTAGTACGTTACCTTGGAAAACCCCAGCTTTGTTTCTAAGGAAGAAAGACGGGACCTTAAGAATATGTATGGATATTAGGTAATTGAATCGGGTAACGAGTAAGAACCGTTATCCATTGATGCACATTGATAATTGTTTGATCAGTTTAGAGGTGCCTATGTGTTTTCAAGGAAATAGTTGAGGTCTAGTATACTCTTAAGTTGAAAGTAAAGCATGCTAGTCATTTTGAGTTGGTGTTGCAATGTTTGAGGGAACATTGGTAGTATGCAAAGTTTGACAAATGTCAATTTTGGACGAATCAAGTGGCATTTTTGGGACATGTGATATCTGCGTAAGGTATTCAAGTAGATCCTTAAAGAGTGACAGCTGGAGAGAATTGGGAACAACCTCAAACCGTCACTGAGGTACTGAGTTTTCTTGGTCTAGCAGACTACTATAGACGTTTGTAAAGGATTTTTCAGTCATTGCTTTGCCATTGACGGGATCGACTAGAAAGGAGGTTAGGTTTGAATGGGATGAAAATTGTGAGCAAAGTTTCAGCAACTAAAGTATTATCTCACTCATACACCTGTTTTAGCACTCCCAGATGATAACGGTAATTATGAGGTCTACAGTGATGCATCCTTGAATGGGTTAGGATGTGTGTTGATGCAACATGGTAGGGTGATTACTACACTTCAAGACAATTGAAACCTCATGAGATGAATTGCCCTACTTATGATTTGGAATTAGCAGCTATTATCTTTGCTTTGAAGCTTTGGAGACATTGTCTTTATAGGGAGAAAAGTGCAAGATTTTTACGGTCATAAGAGTCTCCAGTATCTGTTTACTCAGAGAGATCTTAAACTTCATCAACGAAGGTGGATTGAGTTGCTAAAAGATTAGGATCGCATGATTGCGTATCATCATGATCGTGCAACTATGGTAGCTGATGCACTTAGTAGGAAGATTTCAGCTAGACTTCATGCCAATTATGATTGTTATGGTCTTCTTCTTGATGATTTACGGTTCACTGAAGTGAAGTTAGGAGTGGAAAATAAAGAAGAAGCCTTACTTGTTAATTTTCAAGTTAGGCCAAATTGTAGTGGGTCGTGTGCTTGAAACCCAGATGGAAGATGAAGAGACCTAAGAATTTATGGAGGCAAGGAACGACGAGAAAAAGAAAGACCTCAGGGTTAGAGAATCAGATGACATGTTTATGCAAGAGAACAAGATGTATGTACTTATTAATATGGAATTAAAGAAAGTAATTTTGGACGAAGCATATTGTTCAGCTTATGCAATGCATCCTGGAGATACTAAAATGTATCATACCATTCGACCATTTTTATTGGCCAGATATGAAAAGGGAAATTGTTGAATTTGCGAATATGTGTATCAGTCGTCAGCAAGTCAAAGCAGAAAGAAAGAAGTCTTTTTGGATTGATGCAGCCACTTTCCGTTCCACAGTGGAAATGGGAAAATATCTATGGATTTTGTGTACAAGTTTCCTAGTACACGAAACAGGTGTGATGGCGTTTGGGTAATTGTTGATCGACTTACTAAGTCAGCACAGATTATCATCCTCAACCAGATGGTTAGTCAGAGAGAACCATTCAGACTTTAGAGGACATGCTGAGAGCTTCGGTACGTCAGTTTGGTGATGATTGACAAGCTAAGTTGGATTTGTTGGAGTTTACCTATAGTAACAACTATCATTCTAGCACCAGGATGGCACCATTTGAGGCATTATAAGGGAAAACTTGTCGTATACCTTTGTGTTGGTGTGGGCCCTGAGATAGTAGAAGAGACTACTCAGAATGTTCAAGTGATTAAAGCTATTATGAAAGTGGCCCAGGATTGATAGAAGAGCCTTACCGATAGACATGCCACTGATCGGGTGTATAATGTAGGTGATTGGATGTTTTTAAAATTATCACCTTGGAAAGGTGGAGTTCGGTTCGGGAAGAAAGGTAATTTAAGTCCTAGGTACATCGGATCTTATGTGATCACCGAGAGAGTCGGTGAAGTTACTTACAGGCTTGAGTTACCTCCAGAGTTGTAAAAAGGGCACGATGTGTTTCATGTTTCAATACTTCGACATTACATCTCAAATCCTTCACATGTGACACCTCCTCAACCTTTGGAAGTCAATCCGGATTTGATTTATGATGAGGAACCAATGATTATCTTAGATTGGAAGGACAAGTTCTAAGGAATTAAACAGTGAAGTTAGTGAAAGTTTTATGGAGGAATAATTCAGCAGAAGAAACTACTTGGGAGACAAAAGATCGAATGAGAGAGGTGTTTCAGGTTGTTTTATGGATATCGATGGTTTGTAAAGATTGTGTAAATTTCGAGGGCGAAATTTTTTTTAAGGTGGGTAGATTGTGACAGCCCGTCCTTGATTTTAAGAGTTTTTAAAGTTTTAATGAAGGATTTTACAAAAATTCCCTTTGAGGCACGCGCAGTATTTGAGGTTAATTGTTGTGTCGTGCCATCTAAGATTTGTTTTCTTGACATATCCTCATAGTACTCGTCGCTACGGACGTGTGGGCGCAGACGGTTCGTTATTTGGAGTTATAACGAAAAAGATTTTAAAGTTTGAAGTTTGGGTATTTTATGAATTTTATTATTAAAATTTGGACGGCCCAGATTTAATGAAGAATTAAATGGATGGTTGGGATGAGAGAAAGAAGGTTTTGTGTGTGTGTGTGCGTGAGGGGAAGAAGAATCAGAGGAAAGGGATTAGGCAGAAATGCCCAATCGAGAAAAAAAGAGAGGAGGGACTGGAGAAAGAGAGTTCAGCGAATGGAGAGAAAAGAGAGAGAGAAGCTGGCCAATCGGAACAGAGGACAGGAGGAAAGGAGGGAGAGAGTGGCGCGGGGGATCGGTCGGATCCCCTTGGCCCGTTTTTGACCCGGTCGGCATCCATCCCTTTTTTTGACGATTTTCACCCGTTTTTCTGGCGAATTGCTTCAAGAAACTTCATGGGAAACACTCTAGGAGCCTTCCTCTATCTATTCCATCTCAAAATTTGGAGAGATTTGGCTTTGAAAATGGAGAAAACAGCGAGGAGGGGTGCGGCGACTTTGGCTTCGATTCACCCAATCCCGAAGCAATTTCTTTCAATTGCCACCACCCATAGCTTCCTCTTGAGGCCTAGAACAAAGCCCAAGCATTGGTTGGGACGACGGAGTTGATTTGAAGACGAATTGGAACTCACCCAATTCTAGGGTTCCGCACGGATTTTGGTGAAATTGAAGTGTTTCCAGGCCAAATTGGCCTTGGCCTCAGGTATAAAGTTTACTCTACTCGTTGAGATCTTCAATTCTGTATTTTTTGAGAAGTTTTGGAAATAGTTGAATTTTCCGGCGAGCCGGGGCGGCCAACCGCCACCCTCGGCGGCCCGTGCGGCGGCGCATGGCCAATGGCCCGCCAATGTCATTCTTAACATGTGTTTAATGTTCTAGGTTCAGTTTTGATAATTGTTGGACGTAAATTGAGTAATTGAACCTAAGTTCGTTACGATTCGTGGTTAGGTGAAAATGTGAATTGACGATCCGACCGTTGGATCGCCACCAAACCTTGATACGTTGTAATACGTAATATTTGTGGATTATAGGAACTTACGGATTGGGAATCCGATTTACGGATCTTCCGGAATTGGAGTTGTAAGTTCATAAAATAGAATGTTAACCGTCACTTAGTTTTGGAAATTGACGAAGATCCGACCGTTGGATGATAATGAAATTTTAGGATGTTGTTCTAGAGTTATATTGTGGACCTCTGGAAGTTATGGATTGGAAATCTGAGTTGCAGATCTTCCGGATCGAACTACGTAGTGATGTGTTTTATATAAGTTATATATTCTATCGATATGATTCTGAGGTTGGATTTGATTATTGTTCTAGGCGCCGATCATCATGACGCCTTGATGTGTTGTGCTAGGGATTTGTAGGGTGAACTCCAGGTCAGTGGGCAGTATTTTCTGTATTTACCTATATACTATTGATTTTCCCAGAAATTGAATTTAAATGAAAGTATATTTCTAAAATGCCATGCATGCACATATATGGAATATATGAATTAGTAATTGTGCATATATATGTTAAATGGTGTTGTGGACGCACATGTGAGTATCAGGTGAGTTATGTTATTTATGTGAATTGTTGATGATGTGAATTGTGTTGAAAGCTCATAACCTGCACCCCTGGTGTTAGTGCTTATGTTATTCACCGCACCGCACGCTCACCTTGGATCCAAGTAGGTGCATGTCGTACAGACCATGAGAAGGTTCCGACATGCTAGTCGTACAGATCACTAGAGTTGGTTCCGAATAGTAGGTGATTTTAGATTATGTGCACAGATGATTGATGAGAGAAGCACTAGAGCGTATTATTACACCATTCCTATCGTACAGACTACTTCAGGTAGTTCCGATTTATGTGCAGAGTAGTGCCGTACAGGTCCCCGAGGTGACTCCGGTTTGGATTGGATATTGAGCTATAGAATTAACCGTACAGGACCAACTGCAGGGTCTCCGGTTGATTCATTATTTCACCTGTTATTTTGATGCATCCATATTCTGTTTTTGACATTTATAGCATGGCATACTTTCTGGTTTTGATAAAGAATTGTGATTTGAGATATACGAAGATTTATATGCTATTATGCTATTTTCTGGGAAAGTATACAGGTTTTACAGCGAGGGGTTAGAAATGTTTTAAATGAAATGTTTTCGAAAAACTTTGTTTTACTGACCCACTCAACTTTGTTTTGCGCCCCTCCAGGTTCTAGATAGCAGAGCTTTGGTGGCCACGAGGAATCCAACGGTGTTCTGACAGAATTGACAAAAGTAGGACTCACCCTCGGGTGTTTCATCTTAGTAATTGTATTTTTAAAGCTTCTGAACTATGTAAATGGTTACGTCACTCTCACGTGACGGCCATCATGCCCTCCTTCGGGATGGGGTGTGTCAGTATTGTAACATCTCACATCGCCCAGGGGAGTGATCCTTAAATGTATATTCCCATCCCTACCTAGCACGAGGCTTTTTGGGAGCTCAGTTGGCTTTTGGTTCCGTAGGAACTCCGAAGTTAAGCGAGAAGGAGGCCAGAGCACTCCCATGATGGGTGACCCACTGGGAAGTTGCTCGTGAGTTCCCAAAAACAAAACCGTGAGGGAACGGTAAGCCCAAAGCGGACAATATCGTGCTACGGTGGTGGAGCGGGCTCAAGAAGTGGTCCGCCCCGGGCCGGGATGTGACACTTAGGTTCGATTCTCTCCAAAGGCGAATTTGAACCATATTATTGTTAATCTATTGTGAGGTTCAACCACACCACTGTCCTTAATGTAGATAATATCGTTTATTTAAAAAGTTCCAAGTTAAACGCTACAAATACCATCCTTTTGTTTGTCAAAGATAAGATTATAATTGGTCATTGAAAAAAGTGCAAATCAAAAGGGGTTTTTAAATGGAATTTTCATAATTTTTAGTGTTGGGACATTGCACCTAGAGTGTATCCATGATGTTGAATTTCAACCCCAAATCACCGTCCTTCCCCGTGCCTTTCAATTCAAAGCTCAATAGTGAGTCAAAATTCTGGAAAAGAAGGAAAATTATGGGTCCTTTGGTAAGGAGTTTGGACTTCGTCCACTTCTGCAACTTTCTATGGATTTATGAATTTGACCTGTTTTTGGGCCTCCCCTTTGTGGGGTTGAGTTTGAAGTTTCTATCAAATATGTTTCCTGTCATGATCCCTCATGAAAGAGTCAAACTTACACAACATTTGATGTACGTATGGTTATGTACTTAGGTTTTGCGTTTCCAGACACAAATCTATGTGATAATTTAATAACCTCTATGATGAAGTTTGTTAAAATTTAGCATGTGATCTGCACATATGAGGCTAAACTTTTTTTTCCATTTGTTTTTACCCATTGTTCAAACCAAAAAAAAAAGAAAAAAAGATAAGAGATAAAATAAAGCCCGTTCATCGTTCCCTCTCAATTTGAAACAATGAAACGAGATGTGGGCGTTCATCGTTTGAAATCCAATTGGAAACTGAAATCGTCGATTAAAATCAAAGAAATTTGGTTCGTGTTTCAATAGCCACACCCACATCAATGATTAGGAGAAGAGTGGAAGGGGACGTCGCCCCATAATTCTAAGATATTGATGCAAATCTTGAGATCTTTAGGGCCTGTATTAATTGTTTGTTGTGTCAAAATGTGAGATGGATAAAATTTGATATGATGAGTTATGAATCCACGATAATGTAATTTATCATTATACACGAGTTACAAGTCCTATCTTACATGTCTCGGACAATCTAATCCTATCCTTCGGGCTTAATTCCATTCAAGCCACGAAATGGGCCCTTAATTAGGTAATGTTTTCTATGACTTTTACAGGTATAGTCTTAAAATAATAATAATTTCCTTTTCTCCAGTTGGTTTTCTCCTCAATTGGTTCTCCTCGAAAAGAACCCCTTCCACGGCAGGGAAGGGAAGGCGTGTAAAAACCAAAGGAATAACAATCAAAGGCTTTGTAAAAACCAAATTTAATTAAAATTTTACAAACTCATTAAATCAACATCAATTAAAAATCAAAACAAAAACTTTCATATGTAAAACCCCTTTCAACACTTCAGTGAGCTTAAACAGTTTCAACAACCCTTTTACATTTCTCCCTCAAACCCACTTCGATTTTTCGCGAAGACTCCTGACACCCATCTTATCGCGGCCTTTTGGTTTCATTGCTCGACCTTGGTTCCAAAAGACAATTTTGGTTTGAATTCGGAGGGATACTGAATGGATTTTTTTCCTTCTTCGTGTTGGCCGTTGGGTATAAAGACTGGAATTAGAATGGTTTTAAAGGATTAAAAATAAATTTAATTTCACATGTGAGCCTCACGTGCTAATAATTAATGGAAAGTTGACAACAATTTAATTTTGAGCTTAAAACCTAACACAATTCACCATAGGAGTTTAAATTCTAATGTTTTTTACCAAATAAGTTATCTTCCGACTACTTTATCACCACATAAACTGTTAATTCAATTAAGCTATTTATATATTATCATTTATTAGTACTAAATCACAAAATATGTGTTTCAAGCACAAATATGTATACAATCCGTGTCGTGACAGAATCTCTCTTCAAATATATTCGTAATAAGTACGTAATCATATTTTGGTTTGTGTTGTAACTTTACACAATAAACTGTTTGAATTTGCATTGTTGGCAAGATGAGACACTGATAACATTCTTTATTCAATTTTCAAGATTTGAAGAAAAAAGTTGCTTCAATCATATCTTTTCATCGTCAATTTTCCTGGCCGACGTCTAATGCAGACAATCTGCCTGGTTCACCTCAAATTATGCAGAGTTTATTGCATAAATTATTAAATTTTAGCAATAAAATATAAAGCATGTATTCCATTAAAATTTGACATAATGCATCATATCATCAAATTAACGCATATGTTATCTTTTAACTAAATGTTCCGTCATTTAATATTATCACATGAACAGAACAGTTGCATGCAAGTTCTTCTCGACAATCAGACAATCGAAAAAGTCAAAAACTTCATACCTCCCACTTTGTTCTCTATTTCTTTTTTAAAAATGGGTTAGTTAATTCAGTTAAAATGGTCGGCATGTTCATACTTGTCTATATCACGTGTAGAAATCAAAGCAAAGACTACATCATGGTTGGCTGGTCGCTAAATTTCCCATGTCGTACACGCACATGTAAATACACATGAACACCAATATTTTAGAAAAGTACATAATATATGATTGTCAATTTTTAAACTTCTGCATGCAAGTGGTACTAATTTATTCTTAATCGTGAACAGTAACCCTCCTAGGACATACCCAAGGACATTGATCTCTTGTATACGATCTGACGTTTTAATATTTCTTCATCAGGAGCGCCCAAACGCTAGACCCGCTATTTTGTTGTGGTGTATAGATAAATTATTTCCGTCCATAAAGGTGTTTTGACCTCATTTCTTCTTATGTCATAGCTTCCAGTTTTTCTTCCTACTTGTCATACAATTGTTCCTATCATGAATGCTTTTTGTTTTTGGTTTGAAACCGGGATTGTGCAGGAATTTTAAGACAGTTTGGTCTCATTTTTTGGGTAATTAGTTATCCAGTTTTTCTTCACAAAATTTGGACCTGTTCAAAAAGTGAGAGTTGGGTTGGTAGTTGGGAATTTGGTTTGAGTTCACAGGAAAATATAGGTTTTGTCACAAGAAAGGTTCATGTGAAAGTTGAGTTTCTCAACTGCTTGATTGAATGAGCAGCTGACTATTTCTTTTCCTACAGATTTGAAGCTGTTTTCTATAGAGAGAGAGAGAGAGAGAGAGAGAGAGTCATCTGTGGTCTTGTTTATTCAATTGGTGTTCTTGCTGTGTTCTTGAAATGAATGATTCTGGATCAGCAGTTGAAGTTTCGAAAGACAAGAATGGAATCGATCAAGTTCATCTTCAGAACCCGCGAGGAGCCTCCGTTCGGGTTAGATTTCTTTTACCAACATTGATATTGTCCTCAACTTAACCATCACGGTTTAGTCTATTAATAGCGGAACCATTCAATAGAATAAGTTGTATTTTATTTAGTCAGGTTTCCGACGTAGGACTTAGTATACTTCAAGAGGCTTAAAATTGCTGATTTATAGTTTACATGCATTCTGACGTTGTTGTGCAAACACAATCCAGGTGAGCTTGCACGGAGGCCAGGTTCTGTCATGGAAAACCGAACGCAACGAAGAATTGTTGTTCATTAGTAGCAAGGTGAAGAAGTTATCTATGCTTATTCATTTGTTATTCATGAACAATCGGGAAAATGTACACTGATTTCCTATGTTAGCTAATATATTTTCTGTTTCGTCTATGAAGGCGATTTTTAAGCCTCCAAAAGCAGTCCGAGGAGGAATTCCAATCTGTTTTCCGCAGGTTGGGACCGGATCGTTGGACCATAACGGGTTTGCCAGGAATAGGATTTGGGCCATTGACAATGATCCTCCACCTCTACGTCCGAATGATTCGAATGGAAAAGCCTACGTCGACTTGCTGCTCAAACCATCCGACGATGATATGAAGATCTGGCCACATAGGTAGCACATATAGCAGCATGAATTCTGAAAAAGTAGCATACTAATGCTTTGTGTACAAATATTAGTTTCTAACATGATGATTTGAAACATGTTTTTCAGTTTTGAGTTTCGCCTTAGGGTGTCACTGGCAGCCGAAGGGCATCTAACGCTTATATCGCGCATCAGGAACATCAACTGCAAGCCTTTCAGCTTCGCGTTTGCTTATCATACGTACTTCTCCATTTCGGATATCAGGTACATAATGTTTAATTAAGCATAATCTAACTAAAGACTAATTGAAGTTCCGCGATTTAAATGAATATAATCTGGACTGACAGTGAAGTGAGGATTGAGGGATTGGAGACTCTAGACTATCTAGACAACCTGTGTCAAAAGGAGCGGTTTACAGAACAAGGCGATGCCTTAACATTCGAATCTGAGGTAATCGTGTTTTCCCAAAACCTTCTCAACCTGTCAGTGGATCCAAAACGCTCCCTCTAATGAAGTCTAGTTCATTTTTTGTGGCAGGTGGACCGCGCTTATCTCAAGTCTTCGGATGTGATAGCTGTTTTCGATCATGAAAAGAAGAAGACAATCACCGTGCGAAAGGAGGGACTTCCAGATGTTGGTGAGAATCATGTTCTATTTGGATTAGTCACTAGGTAAACTTTGACATTTTAACTAGTGACAAATTAAAATCTTGTGTTATTGAACTTTACATGTACTAGTTGTATGGAATCCATGGGAGAAGAAGTCGAAAGCGATGGCGGATCTTGGAGACGAAGAATACAAACAGATGCTGTGTGTTAACGGAGCATCAATCGAGAAGCCGATCACCTTGAAGCCCGGCGAGGAATGGACCGGTCGATTGGAGCTCTCTCTTGTCCCTTCCAGTTAAATCAAGAGGCGCCAGGCGAAGAAATAAACCTAGTACCAATATTAATTAGGGTCGAAAAATTTGACAATGTTTGCAATAAAGAATCATTAAGAACATGATCAATAGCTTTAATTTTGGTTTATGTTTCTTAATCCATTTCGTTCGACGGAGGCGGAGATATCTTTTTGCTTCTCCCCATTGTAGTTGTAACCTTAACAATGTATATGGTTCATCTCAATTTAGTCGTGAAAAATTGTAATTTATACACTGCATATTACAATTTGTAGAGGGAAAAATAAGAGAGAGTTAATCATGTTTTTTGGTGGAATATAATCTTAAGTGTCTGAATTATTTTTTCTAGAGGATAAGAAATCTTTTGGTTTCACCCATGAATTCAAGATCTAAAGCAAAGCCTGAGGCTGAGGAGAAATTTTTTATTGTGACGGGAACACGAGTGGTACACCACGTGTTTTTATATAAGTGGTGAGAAATTATATTTTTTAAGTTATAAACTTTTTAACATACATATCCTACAATTTATATATAGTGACATGTGGTGTACCATCTCATGTTTCAATCATACTAAAAAATCTCTTGAGGCTGAGGCCTGAGAGACAAATCAATCCAGCATATATCAAATTAATTATAATATATTTTCCTATTCTGTTGTATGCTAGCTTTATTGTAGGAGTTAGTTTAGCATCAATTACGTCATAGCTATTGTATATAACCTTATACATTGTGTTGAATAATATCACAAGAGAAAGTATTTTACTCAAACAAGATTTCTTTGATGGTATCGAGAGCAGAAAGTTCTTGGTGACCTAAAACAACATCCAAATACACAAACCCTAGCCGCAACTCATGGGTGACATCAAAGAGACGAATTCGAGCTCTAGCTCTAGTATGTCGGAAGGGACGAAGTATGATCCTAATCATCCATTCTACCTACACCACTCAAACCAACCCAGAGTGTCCCTCGTGATGCAGCCACTGAGTGAGAACAACTATAGCACATGGAGCTTTGCCATGACTATGGCACTGCAAGCCAAGAACAAGATGGGCTTCGTCGATGGCTTTATCAAGAAACCAGCTGAAGGCTCACAGGAAGATATGCAACAGTGGGGGCAATGCAACGTGTTAGTAAAAACATGGTTGCTCAGTTCCATCTCTAAGGAGATATCAGCCAGCGTGATATATTGTGAACTAGCATATCAAATTTGGGTAGAACTTAAGGAGCGTTTTTCCCAGGCTAATAGCATGCAACTATTCCACATAGAGAGTGAGATCTCTGATTGTGTTTAAGGGACCATGACAGTTGGTTCTTATTTTACCAAGCTCAAGGGACTTTGGGACGAGCGCGATGTTCTTCTTGCCATTCTCGCATGCAATTGCGGGGCCATGAAGAAAGTTAGTGACTACATGCAAACTCAGAAAACTATCAAGTTTTTGATGTCATTAAATGAGAATTTTGGAGCAGTTAGGGGGCAGATCTTGTTGATGGATCCCTTGCCCACAATCAACAAAGTATACTCTTTAATCCTTCGTCAGGAACGACAGCAAGACATATCTGCTGGGAAGGTAGTAACAGAGGCAGCGGCATTTGCTGCGAAAGGGAGCAACTGCAACCAAGGGAAAGAGACATAAAAAAGAAACCCAAATGCTAAGTGTGAAAAATACGACAAGACGGGACACACAACTGAAAAGTGTCGTTCTCATCTGAAATGTGATTTTTGTGGTTGGACGGGTCATACAATTGACTACTGTCGCAAATACAAAAAAGTTTGTGAGGATGAGCAGCGCAACAACACACGAGGAGATACTTCCAGAGGTAACAATGTCTTCTCCTCTACCTTGGACAAACCAGAACCGTCTAGCTCATTCCCGTTCACTCCGGAGCAATGCAAACAAATCCTAAGCATGCTGAACACCAACAAATCAAATGCGATGGCACATAATGTTGGTAATTCTACAACCTTTAGTGACTTGTCAGGTAAAGCATTTTGTTTTTTCTTCACATGGAAAAAGGATGCCTTGGATATTTGATAGTGATGCTACTCACCACATGATTTGTTCACATACCTTGTTAACCTCTTGCATACCTGTCCATAATAAAACTGTACAACTCCCAGATGGGTCTTATGCCAAAGTTACACATGTTGGGAAAATGGTCTTTTCAGCCCAGTTGATTCTTACAGATGTTCTTTGCGTCTCATCCTTTAGTTTGAATCTCATCTCAATAAGCAAACTCACACTCACTTCCTTTTGTATAACCATCTTCCTTCATCGTTATTGTGTCATATAGGACCTACGTTCGGGGAAGATGATTGGGACAGGAACTGAGAATGAGGGACTTTACTACCTTGATAATTGCAAGCCTACAACCCGCCATGCCGTCCAAACACCATCTTTTGCTTCTTGGCATCAATGCCTTGGTCACCCCTCGCATAAAGTTTTACGTTTTCTTCCGAATTTTGTTGGTTCAATCAAGCCTTGTGATGCTAGTGATTGCCTTGTTTGTCCACTGGCAAAGCAAACAAGAACTCCTTTTCCTTTAAGCTCAATTTCCACCGTTAAACCTTTTGAATTATTGCATATGGATATTTGGGGTGGTTACCACATCCTTTCTTTTTTCGGTGCTCGTTATTTCCTTACAATCGTCGACGATTACACTCGTTGCACATGGGTGTATCTCATGCATCATAAATCTGACACACACACATTTTTTATGCATTTCATGCTCTTGTTGAGACACAATATATGTCTACTGTTAAAATTATTCGTAGTGACAATGGTCCTGAGTTTAACCTTGACTCCTTTTATTCATCCAAGGGAATTGTCCACCAAACAAGTTGTGTTGCAACACCTCAACAGAACGGGGTTGTTGAAAGAAAGCACCGCCATTTGTTGAATGTAGCACGAGCACTACTTTTCCAAGCCAAATTACCTAAACAATTTTGGGGGGAAGCCATTCTAACCGCCGCCTACCTTATCAATCGCACACCCACACCGGTTCTTAACGGTAAAACTCCATATGAACTCTTGTTTTGTACTCCACCTCAATACATGCACCTTAGGGTTTTTGGATGCTTGTGTTTTGCCTCCACACACGCACACCGACCTTCCAAATTTGATGTTCGTGCCACTCGTTGCATATTTCTTGGTTATCCACATGGCCAAAAAGGATACAAGGTTTATGACATTGAACTTGGAAAAATGTTCACAT
Source organism: Malus fusca (assembly GCA_035220775.1). Classification (NCBI taxonomy): domain Eukaryota; kingdom Viridiplantae; phylum Streptophyta; class Magnoliopsida; order Rosales; family Rosaceae; genus Malus; species Malus fusca. The sequence continues at coordinate 20,905,328 of CM069072.1, forward strand.
CTCGAGATGTAATTTTTCATGAACATGAATTCCCATATGCTCACATCTCCGCTGCCACTGAACCCATTATTACACCAGCCCATGTACCTCATTTCCATGGCCATGATGATGATTTTGATCCCACAAATCATACCACTCCAAAAACACAAGCAACAACCACCAACTCCCTTTCATCTTTACCAATGACACCAACCATACACACTTCACCAACGTCACCTTTTCCAATCATCATATTACCACCATCTGATCCTATGTCACCACCACCCATTTTTATCTCACTACTTCCAGAACCAATCCTTCGTCGTTCCACCCGTCCGACACATACACCTTCGCACCTTAATGATTATCAAGTTAATGTTGAGCTCCCTTCTCTTCCCGCATTTGTCTCTAACGTGGTTCGTAAGTCAGGTACCTCTCACCCTATTTCTCATTATCTTGCATATGACCAATTATCCACTAACCATCATGCCTTTACTACCTCACTCACCCATGTCAAAGAACCCAAAACCTTTTCTCAAGCCATGCAGGATGAACATTGGAGAGCTGCCATGCGACATGAAATCGATGCCCTCCAAGCCAACAAGACTTGGACGCTCCGTTCCCTACCACCCAACAAGTAGGCCATTGGGTGCAAATGGGTTTACAAGGTTAAACTCAATCTTGACGGTACTATAAAAAAGGCCCGATTGGTGGCAAAGGGTTATAGCCAAGTAGAAGGCCTCGACTACCGTGAAACATTTGCCCATGTTGCCAAGCTAGGTACAGTTCGTCTTCTCCTTGCCATTGCTGTTGTGCAAAGGTGGCATTTACACCAACTCAATGTTAATAACGCATTTCTTCATGGTGACCTTCATGAGGATGTATACATGTTACTCCTACCTGGTTTTGGACGAAAGGGGGAGACTCGAGTGTGCAAATTACACAAATCGTTGTATGGACTTAAGCAAGCATCTAGACAATGGTTATTGAAGTTGTCAACAGCTCTTAAATCTGGTGTTATCATCAATCACGAGCAGATTATTCATTGTTCGTCCAAACACGAGATGCTTCATTCACAACGCTGCTTGTGTATGTAGATGATATCATCATGGCCGGTAATGATTTGCTTCAAATCGAAGCAACACAATGCTTCTTATCTGAAAGGTTCAAGCTTAAGGATCTTGGAAAGTTAAAATATTTCTTGGGCTTAGAAGTTGCACGATCAGACAAAGGCATTACAATCTCACAAAGGAAATATGCTCTAGAAATTTTGGAGGATACAGGCTTTCTTGGTGCAAAGCCTATGAAATTTCCCATGGAGCCGAATCTCACACTCACACAAACTGATGGTGCACTACTAATGATGCCTTTGTGTATAGAAGACTTGTTGGAAGATTAATATACTTGACGATTACGAGACCTGACTTGGTGTATGCGGTACACATTCTTAGCCAATTCATGGACAAACCTCGTATTCCACACCTTGCTGCTGCACATAGAGTTTTGAGGTACATCAAACAAACACCGGGACAATGGTTGTTTCTTTCGGCCTTCAGCTCACTTCAATTAAGAGCTTTTTGTGATGTTGACTGGGCACGTTGCAAAGACACTAGAAGATCAGTCACTGGATATTGCATCTTGCTTGGTCACTCACCAATTTCTTGGAAGACTAAGAAACAAACCACAGTTTCCCGTTCAACAGCGGAAGCCGAGTATCGCTCCATGGCATCCACTTGTTGCGAGATCACCTGGTTGAGATATATACTTGCTGATTTAAATGTCAAACAGTTGCAACCTGTTATGCTCAATTGTGACAATCAAACGGCCCTACATATAGCTTCAAATCCAGTTTTTCACGAACGTACAAAGCATATCGAAATCGACTGTCACTTAGTTCGTGAAAAGCTCCAAGAAGGAATGATCAAGATTGCTCATGTTCGAACACATCATCAACTAGCAGACTTGTTTACCAAAGCGTTAGGTTCCCCACAATTTGCGGTATTACTCAGCAAGTTAGGAGTGATTAATATACACTATAACTTGAGGGGGAGTGTTAAAGAAGAAAAGGATCAGCACGATTCAAGTAACAAATCAATCCAGCATATATCAAATTAATTGTAATATATTTTCCTATTCCGTTGTATGCTAGCTTTATTGTAGGAGTTACTTTAGCATCAATTACGTCATAGCTATTTTATATAACCTTATACATTGTGTTGAATAATATCACAAGAGAAAGTATTTTACTCAAACAAGATTTCTTTGACCTGAGGCTGAGGAGAAATTTTTTATTGTGACGCGAACACGAGTGGTACACCACGTGTTTTTATATAAGTGGTGAGAAATTTTATTTTTTAAGTTATAAACTTTTTAACAAACATATCCCACAATTTATATAGTGATATGTGGTGTACCATCTCATGTTTCAATCATACTGAAAAATCTCTTGAGGCTGAGGCCTGAGATACCACAAAGAAAAAAATGGTGAGAAATTTTATTTTTTAAGTTATTGATAGGAGCATATTTATGCGACTTAGTTAGCTTGTTTCTTGGCATTTATGTTGTTAGTTCGTAGTTACTTTAGAATTTTAAGCTATTTTCGTGTGTTTGTAGGTCCAAAGGGTTAATGTGGCAAAGAAGTGCTTTTTGGAGCATTTTTTGGCATGGAATGGATAGCATATGCTTGGAGCAAAAGGAATGGATGAAATTTGAAGTTTGTGCATCATCCTCTCCCTATAAATAACCACTACATCCACTCATTTCACCCAACACATCCACTCATTTCACCCAACACATCCATTCACCTACCACTACATCCACTACATCCACTCATTTCACCCAACACATCCATTCACCTACCACTACATCCACTCATTACCACCACCCACTACATCCTCTCCCTAGCCTATAAATACATCCATCCACCCTTCACCATGAGAGAGGAGATCCATCCAAAGACACTACATTTACATCTCACAACTCCATACACTTACACTTTCATTCCTTGGCCGTGAGCACCATCCATTCATCCATTCATTTCCCATATATCTCAAAACACAACTCCATACACTCCTTTCCCTTGGCCGAGACATTCACTAATCCTAAATACATTCATAACCTTTCCATATATCCATACACATCCTTAAACACTTGTGCTGCAACAAGGTGGTGAAAACGAAGGTCCTTGGCGTTTCAAGGTTGAAACTTTGGAGCGTTTTAGGTGTACTTCGTTCTTGCTTTCAATGTCTACTTTGTTATTTTCTGATTTTGTTGCAATTATGAGTAGCTAAACCCCTCTTGGTTAGGGGTGATTTCAAAGCCATGATTATGTGTGTAATATGATTTGATAAATTCCAGTTATGAACTCTTGAATCGTAAATGCAATTGGCTTAACTATTTGATTGATAACTTATTTGTATTTGTTGATTAAGGGTCGACACTTAATTGGCATGCATAAATCCGATGCTAGAATATAGAAAGTTTCACATAATCGTTACAAACTTATATTCATAAGTAGTGGAGGTCACTTATAAACGATCGCGTTAAGTTTAATTCCTAGCATGAGTGACATGATGTCATAGTTGCAAGTGCTTTGTCAATGCTTATGATTTTCATTAAACGTAATGATCTTTGATTGTATCTCTATTATGATGTCATGTAGAGAACTTTTGAAGAATGTTTTGGGTTTTCGAATGATGTCATCCAATCCAATAAAACAAGGAAAATCTGAGGGTTAACTAGTGATGTCACAGTTAATTTGGGGCATTGTCGTTCATAATTCAATGAAGTAGTAACTGGAAATCGAGTTGTTTGCATACATGTCATGTGTGGAGAAAAAGCCTCTAGCTATCCCATCCACCATCTTATTTCTCAAATTTGTTTTACAATCTATATAGTTTTTCAATCTTGTTTGTTTGTTTCAACTTCATCCAAATCAAAAACCCCCTTTTTAGTTTCTTGTTTCAAAGTGTTTCAAATCTGTTTTAGTTTTTGTTTTTAAGTGTTTTGATTCAAGTAAAAGTCAATTTTCGTCCAAAGTCATTCCTAGTGTCTAGTTTAAGTTTATTTGGTTGTTTTAAGCTGTTTTGAGTATTTTAAGTTTACCTTGAGTCTTGTGAGTCTTGTTAAGTGTTTTTAAGTTTAGTTTTATGTTTTTGAGTCAGTTTAGAGGTTATTAGCAAGCCTTCCTAATCCCCGGTCCAGAACGATCCCTACTTATACTTATACTACAATTGTCAAAAGAGGGTTAAATTTGTGTGTTAAGTTAATTTTCGCACCAAGTTTTTGGCGCCGTTGCCGGGGATTAGCAAACTTGCTAATCCTTTATTTATTTTCGTGTCTTTGTGTTTTATTTTAATTGAGTCTGTGTGTTTGTGTGTGTGTTTGAGTGTTTCTGCCGTGTGTACTACTTGTGTTTGTTTCTTCGTTTCAGGTACTAGTTGATGACTCGTAGTTCTCAACACATTAGTGCAAAGATCTTGGAGTTCGACGATGATTTTGAAAGAACTTTGAGAAGAAAGAGGAAGCAACCAAAACCTAATCCACCTAGTTCAAGCTCAGAGGCCGAATCTGAGTTTGAAGAACAAGAAGAAGAGGAAGTCATGGCAGCGGACAATCGTACAATAAAAGAACTTTCAGCCTCGGGGTTGGACAATGGCGTACCCTTTTGCATTCAATATCCCGTGGCGGCCCAAGGGAATACCGATGAGTTCGAATTAAAGTCAAGCTTGCTGCACCATATTCCCAAGTTCCATGGGCTATCCATGGAGGATCCAAACAAGCACTTGAAGGAGTTCGAAATGGTGTGTTCAAGCATGACTCCTGTCAACGTTGATGGGAGCATATTAAAAATGAAGGTTTTTCCCTTTTCTCTCTTGGAAAGGGCTAAAGATTGGTTGTATGAAGTAGCCCCCAGAACTATCACATCATGGGAGAGTATGAAACGGGCATTTTTGGAGAAGTTTTTCCCAACTTCTCGAGTCATTCTACTATGCAAAAGGATTAGTGGCATTCAGCCAAACCAAGGTGAATCCTTTCCTACTTACTATGAGCGTTTTAAAACCCTTGTTGCTTCATGTCCACAGCACCAAATGAAGGAGGAGCTTCTTCTTCAATATTTCTACAAAGGGCTTCTACCAATTGAACGCCAAATGCTAGACGCCTCAGCGGGATGAGCTTTGGTGGACAAAACATCCATGGCTGCCAAGACCTTAATTGCTAACCGAGCATTGAATGCTCAACAATATGAAGGCGTTGGTCAAAGAGACAACCCACGACAGTAACAAGTTAATAAGGTAAGTACTATTTCCGAACTTCAAAATCAAATGGCTAATCTTACTACTCTTCTTTCGCAGGTGGTTGAAATACCGAAGGTACAAAGTGTGGCTGCTTATGGCGTGTGCTCAATGAATGGACATCTCACGGATAAGTGCCCTCAATTGATCGAGAACGGAGCGTGGGAATCTGCCAATGCCGTGGGTTTTGGGAGTCAAAACCAACCAATGAATGATCATTTCTCTAATACATACAACCCAGGTTGGAAAGATCATCCAAATTTCAAATGGAGGGAGCCCCAACAAACCCAGCAACAAAGTGCATTTAGGCAGCAACCTCCGGGATTCTACCAAAGGCCGTATGCACCCACACAACCCCAAGCACAACCTGCCCAAAATAACTCAGGTTCGTCTTTTGATAATGCTCAAGTTATTCAATTACTAACTACGTTGGCACAGGGTCAGGAAAATCAAGCCAAAGACATGCACAATTACGCCAAGGAAGTGCAAAATCAAGCTCGAGAGGTGACTGAATTGAAGAGACAAGTGGGACAAATGGCTGAATTCATGGGACAATTTAGTAGAAAACAAGGTAAATTACCTCGTTCGACGGATGTGAATCCAAAGGGAGGCTTCGAATCTGCCAAAGCCATCACTTTGCGAAGTGGAAAAGAAGTTAGATCTAATCCCAACCCATCTAAATTCAATCAAAAAGAGGACGAAAAGATGCAATCTGAGGAGAAGAAACAAGGCATGCCCACGGCAAGGATTGAGCAATCCTTGCCGCAGCCACCTACACACCCTAATTCGGCCACCAAAGGTAAAATGGGTTCAAATTCCATTACTTCTAACTCCATTCCATCCAATGCACCCTTTCCTCGCAGGTTTATGCAAACTAAGAATGAAGAGGATGAAAAAGACGTTCTGGAGACATTTAGGAAAGTACAAGTCAATATTCCACTCTTAGATGCCATCAAACAAATCCCGAAGTACGCTAAGTTTTTAAAGAAGCTTTGTACAACAAGGAACTGGATTTGGGAGAAGGAGGTGGTACATGTGAATGAGAATGTCTTTGCAATGTTGCAAAGAAAGCTGCCACCCAAATGCAAAGATCCAGGTAGTTTCACTATCCCTTGTGTTATTGGAAATACGAGGTTTGAACATGCTATGCTAGATCTAGGTGCATCAATTAATGTCATGCCATATTCTGTTTATGCATCTATGAATCTAGGAGAGCTTAAACATGATGGTGTTATTATTCAACTAGCCGATCGATCTAATGCATATCCGGAGGGAGTTTTGGATGATGTTTTGGTGCAGGTAGACCATTTGATTTTTCCTGCAGATTTCTATGTGCTTGACATGGAAGACTCGGCACACTCTCCATCATCACCACTTTTACTTGGACGACCTTTCATGAAAACAGCTCAAACCAAGATTGATGTGGCTAAGGGAGCATTAACTATGACGTTTGGTGGTGATATGATTAATTTTAATGTTTATAACTATGTAGAGAAACCTAATCATGTTCGTTCTTGTTTTGCCATTGATGTAGTTAAAAATATAGGGCAAGAACTTTCAGCACCTATCAAGAAGGATGCATTTCAAACCACCAACGAAGAGGAAATTGGAGTGGAGGACAAGGAGTGTACGGCCACAATCCTCAAAACCCCAAATCTGGCCGAGAGCACCCCACATGCATTTGTTGATTGTGCTGCCACTTCCTTGCAGCACAGTGGTAAGCCACCTATTCCAATTTCGATTCCCATTTCAACTAATAGGTTGTTACTTTCTTTGGTGCAGGTACCTAATCGAATGCAAGGTAGTAGGGAAGTATACATCGATTGTTGGAAGCAACACACCAAAATCAAGAAGGACTACTATCCCGATCCTTTCAAGGATTCAATGTGTGAGCACTTTAAGAAGCATACCGGGGATGACATCTCCCTGCATGCCGTGGGCTCCAATGGGGAGTGAATGTGTTATTCGTCCGGCTGGAAGACGTTAAAGCAAGCGCTTCTTGGGAGGCAACTCATGTATTCAAATAAGGAAGATCTATGAATCGCTTCACAATCAGTTTTGCATTTCTAAAAACCTTCCCTTTTCTGCATTTATTTTGCCTTGTTTGTCATATTTATTTGTTGCTTGTTTGATTGTTTTTGGTGTGGGTTTATGTTTGAAACTTTGACAGGTAAACCAAGTATTTTTACATTAATTTTCGTGGAAGAGGAACATTAGGTAGAAAGGTAGAAAAGTACAAGAAAGTGCAAATAAACAGTAAGGAGTCTTCATTGGTCAGGAGGTGCCTCAGCATTCGACGGAGCTCCAGAAAGACGAAGCACCAGAGATTGATTATCCGGAGCCTCAACATTTGGTGAAGCGCCAGAGGACGAAGGCAGAAGTTGCCGCTGGAGTAACGCCACAAACCTCTGATGATCACTCTGAATCTGAACTTCGGACTCCTGCAGCTGGTCAAGCTTCCTCTTCATGCTTGTTGAGTAATTAGTTGCAAGCATGTGCAACTCTTTATTCTCGTGCCTAAGCACTCTGACCTTTTGCCGAAGACTGGCTACCTCAGCCATCAACGACTCAACCTGACGAGATCGAGCAAGAAGGCGTTGGCCCATGTTTGAAACCGAGCCTGCACATCGGACGCTGTAGGCCAGAGAGTCCTGAACAACCAGCTCGTCGGACCGCCTGGAAAATATCTTAGTGTCTCTAGGAGTGAGACGATTTCTGGCCACCACCGAAGCGGTTGTATCGTTCATCATCATAGAATCCCCAACTGTAAGAGGATCATTGGGAGATACGAAGGACGACTGCCAAATGTTGTTTGGAGAAGATATGTCACTATCTTCCCCGACATTCAAGTTAAGACGACGGTCAGAAGGGCAAGACATTTTCGAATGTGTGAAGAAAAAGAAGAGGTCGGACAAATCAAGATCTTAGAAGTGCAAGAAGGGAGCTTCTACAGGTGGAAATTCAAGTGTGCTTTGGAACGTAATGCGTGCCTCTATAAAAATCAGCACTCGACAGAGCTTCAGAAATCGAAGATGCGAGTTCAGAAATCAAAGGAGCAAGCTTAGAGATCGAAGAGACGCCTGCTTTATCAAAAGTTGGGATGCTCAGAAACCACGGGCCGATCTCAGAAATCGAAGAGGCACTTGCTTTTTCAGACGTGTCATCACCTGTCACATGCACACTCAGCTTTGCGAAAATCACGGATAATTTGTCGAAGCGCCGATCTCAAATATCGAAGAGGCGCCAATCTTTTTCAGCCTCGTCAGCACCTGTCACACGTAAACTCATCTTTGCGGAAATCACGGTCAATTTGTCGATGAGCCGATCTCAGATATCGAAGAGGCGCCAGTCTTTTTCAGCCTCATCAGCACCTGTCACATGCACACTTAGCTTTACGGAAATTACGGGCAATTTGTCAAAGATTTCTGTTGAAGAAGAAAGCACGTGAAGCCATACTGTTTAATCATCTAACGGTTGCCGACACAAGTAAAAGAACAGTGCCGCTACCAGTTATGAAGAAATCCTTAATAATGTCAACATTCACAGCAAGGCAGACATACTCAACCTTTCTTCATCTCCGAAAATGCATTCCCAACGAAGCCTCTCGAGTCACTTAATGTTCATCATCCCTTGGGGTACCTCTGCAAACAAGTCATCAATAGCAAAAGTATTTCATATCATGAAGGTTGAAAGCAAGAGTATCTCATATCATGCTTTCTCCCTGTCATTTTCCTTGTCTTTGTGACAAGGAGAAAACGAGCAATCAGCCAGCACTTGGTGTCAATCTTCCGATCTAAGAACCGACTGCCTAGAACTCCTTCCTGATTGCTTACCTAGCATTGCTCTTGAGTGCTCATCTTCAACTGCTGATGTACTTCCGAAAAAGATGCCACATCTGCCTGGAGAACAGATAAGGCAAGTGAAAATGATACCTTGAAGCATGTGGAGACAAAGTGCTAATTCATCTTCAAGATCAAGTCTTATTTTCCTTGCTAAGAAGTTCCCCAGCCCAGTTCAAGAATAAACCTGTGGAAAAATACTTCTTCAAAAGCAAAAGTATCTCATATCATCAGAGTCAAAGGCAAAGATATCTCATGGCATGCTTTTCCTTTACCCTTGCTCTTGCCTGCGAGACAAGGAGAAAGAAAGCAATAGGTTGGCACTTGGACATATTGAACAAAGAAACAGACCATCACCTCTACCTCGTGCCTGCCTGCCGTGCAGAAGAAACAAGTAGAGAAGAATGCAACCTGCACACTCAATCAACCCAGCAGAAGGAGTCCGAGTTGAAACCAAAGAGTAAAGGAAGCTTCAACAACATATTGACGCATCAGTTGCCAAAGAAGAATACAGGCTGCACAATCAATCAACCCAGCAGAAGGAGTCTGAACTGAAACCAAGAGCTCGAGAAGCTTCAACAACATATTGACGCATCAGTCGCCAAAGAGCAAAGCCTCGCCGTACAAGGCCATCAAATCACCACCACCATGGAACTCTCATATTCCTCGCTAAGAATTCCAAACCAGTTTGAGATCAAAGCTGTGGAAAGTCAACAAGATCATCTATCTCCATAACCAGATTTGCATTCTTAAACTCTACTCTTTCTTGTTTTTACTTTGCCATACTTGTCATGTTTTATTAATTATGTTGTTTGCTTGTTTAAGTGTAAGTCTATGTGTGAAACATTGAGGACAATGTTTGATTTAAGTGTGGGGGGGTAAACAAGCTGTTTTGCATGATTTTCGTGGGTTTTATTCACCTATCACTTACAATGTTGTTTTTCACTGTTTTTAAGTGTTTGTAGTGTGTTTTGACATAAAAATCCGAAAATTTGAAAAATTGTTTTGAAAAAGCCAAAATGAGTTGTTTTTGTGTGTTTGTTTGTGTCTTAGGGTACCTTCCAACACAATAATGAGGATTTTGGTGCATGACTGTTAAAGAAAGTTACAAACATGGATGGAAGTTTGATATGCTCTTTGGTTTATGCTTGGTTGTCGTTATAATTTATGAATTCACATGTAATCACAAAGGATAAATCAGTTTTTATAACATGCTTGAAAGAAGGAACTTAAACTAACGCTACATCCTTGAGAGACTTGAGCCTAAACGTTTATTTGGAGAGTTATTAATATGTGCAACTTTTTTTTTGTTTTCTAAAGTCGTTGCATGATCTCATTATTCTTTGCTTGGTTGCTACTTAGAATGCGTTCATCATTTAGTTCCAAATGCTAGAACTCATGCCTATTTCATTCAAAGCATGTTATTGATTTGCATAACACATATTCAAGATGAAGTTGTTTAGTGAGTCAAGAGCCAAAAAGCCTATCCCGTTCATTATGCGTTTAAGTTTAACCCTGTTGAGCCTTGTTAAGCCTATGTTCTTTGTTAACCCACACTATCCTTACCTAGCCTAGTTTTAGGACCATCCATACCCTTATTCTTGAAGCATAGTAAAGCATGACTTAAAATGAACTCCTTTTTTATCAATGTATTGCAGAAAGCAAGTGTGGGGGAAGTGATTCTTGTGTGTGTGTGTGTGTGCCAAAGTCCTTAATAAGGCACGGGTAGAAAAGAAAAAAAAATAAAGAATTGAAAAAAAAAATAAAGTATGAAAAAGAGCTCTAAAGTGTTGTTTGTTAAAGAAATGGTTCAAAACATTGAATTCGGCCCTAAGTGTTGCATGAATCTACCTGTTGTATTTAAAAGTTGATTCTGCATTCTAAAGTGATTTCCAAGTGTCTATTTCATTGCTTTGCTTGCTATCGCTTTAAGAACGTTTGTTATCCCTATCCTTTCTTTGTTAGCCATTACCCCCAAGCCCTGTTACAACCCTTGACTTCAATCTTGAGTGTTGTGTGTTTCAATTTGTGGAGTTCGAAATTGGTATGAGCATATGGTGTCACTGGTTCTCGCATCTAAGTAGTAGCATTCCATTCATGAAATCATATCTAAACATGCTTAATAACTCCAGAAAATTGCTTTCTTTGTTATAACATATGTGAGTCCTAGTCTTTCGTGTTTACATCAATCTTCTCACATATAACTAGTGTAGGGTGTGTAGTCAGAAAATGTGTGAAAATAGAGAGTATCTTGTAAGGAATTGAGCAAATTCTCTAAGGCATGTTACTACATTCAAAACATCGTTTTAATTGGTTAATTGTGAACTAGTAAGTGGTGACTGTGATTAAGTATGTGCTCAAGTGTAAGGATGACCAAAATATGCGGGAATGATGATTTTTAACATGTCATGTTTCATTAAAAATCCCTGAGGCAATTGTTGGAAGGTCTAGGTTGTGTTTTGTTTTGTTTTGTTTTGTTTGTTTTGTTTTGCTCGAGGACTAGCAAAAGCTAAGTGTGGGGGAATTTGATAGGAGCATATTTATGCGACTTAGTTAGCTTGTTTCTTGTCATTTTTGTTGTTAGTTCGTAGTTACTTTAGTATTTTAAGCTATGTTCGTGTGTTTGTAGGTCCAAAGGGTTAATGTGGCAAATAAGTGCATTTTAGAGCATTTTTGGGCATGGAATGGATAGCATATGCTTGGAGCAAAAGGAATGGACGAAATTTGAAGTTTGTGCATCATCCTCTCCCTATAAATAACCACTACATCCACTCATTTCACCCAACACATCCACTCATTTCACCCAACACATCCATTCACCTACCACTACATCCACTCATTACCACCACCCACTACATCCTCTCCCTAGCCTATAAATACATCCATCCACCCTTCACCATGAGAGAGGAGATCCATCCAAAGACACTACATTTACATCTCACAACTCCATACACTTACACTTTCATTCCTTGGCCGTGAGCATCATCCATTCATCCATTCATTTCCCATATATCTCAAAACACAACTCCATACAATCCCTTCCCTTGGCCGAGACATTCACTAATCCTAAATACATTCATAACCTTTCCATATATCCATACACATCCTTAGACACTTGTGCTGCAACAAGGTGGTGAAAACGAAGGTCCTTGGCGTTTCAATGTTGAAACTTTGGAGCGTTTTAGGTGAACTTCGTTCTTGCTTTCAATGTCTACTTTGTTATTTTCTGATTTTGTTGCAATTATGAGTAGCTAAACCCCTCTTGGTTAGGGGTGATTTCAAAGCCATGATTATGTGTGTAATATGATTTGATAAATTCCAGTTATGAACTCTTGAATCGTAAATGCAATTGGCTTAACTATTTGATTGATAACTTATTTGTATTTGTTGATTAAGGGTCGACACTTAATTGGCATGCATAAATCCGATGCTAGAATATAGAAAGTTTCACATAATCGTTACAAACTTATATTCATAAGTAGTGGAGGTCACTTATAAACGATCGCGTTAAGTTTAATTCCTAGCATGAGTGACATGATGTCATAGTTGCAAGTGCTTTGTCAATGCTTATGATTTTCATTAAACGTAATGATCTTTGATTGTATCTCTATTATGATGTCATGTAGAGAACTTTTGAAGAATGTTTTGGGTTTTCGAATGATGTCATCCAATCCAATAAAACAAGGAAAATCTGAGGGTTAACTAGTGATGTCACAGTTAATTTGGGGCATTGTCGTTCATAATTCAATGAAGTAGTAACTGGAAATCGAGTTGTTTGCATACATGTCATGTGTGGAGAAAAAGCCTCTAGCTATCCCATCCACCATTTTATTTCTCAAATTTGTTTTACAATCTATCTAGTTTTTCAATCTTGTTTGTTTGTTTCAACTTCATCCAAATCAAAACCCCCCTTTTTAGTTTCTTGTTTCAAAGTGTTTCAAATATGTTTTAGTTTGTGTTTTTAAGTGTTTTGATTCAAGTAAAAGTCAATTTTCGTCCAAAGTCATTCCTAGTGTCTAGTTTAAGTTTATTTGGTTGTTTTAAGCTGTTTTGAGTATTTTAAGTTTACCTTGAGTCTTGTGAGTCTTGTTAAGTGTTTTTAAGTTTAGTTTTATGTTTTTGAGTCAGTTTAGAGGTTATTAGCAAGCCTTCCTAATCCTCGGTTCAGAACGATCCCTACTTATACTTATACTACAATTGTCAAAAGAGGGTTAAATTTGTGTGTTAAGTTAATTTTCACACCAGTTATAAACTTTTTAACACACATATCCCACAATTTATATAGTGACATGTGGTGTACCATCTCATGTTTCAATCATACTGAAAAATCTCTTGAGGCTGAGGCCTGAGATACCACAAAGAAAAAAAATGTAAAAAGTATGAAAAAAGAGGACACATTTATATCAAAGCCTAGTTTCGATCTAGGGACCTGTGGGTTATGGGCCCACCACGCTTCCAATGCGCCACTCTGATTTGTTGTTAATATTTTAATATTAAATGCATAAGAACCCCACTTAGAAGCGTATATAATTTCACTCATCAATCATCACTGTGACGCTTGTGGCCTACATATTCTAAAGTAATACATTACTAAATCCTTAAACAAAAATTCCGATCTTTGTTTCTATTTGTTTTACAATTTGCTCAATTTCATTAGAAGTTCATAAGCTATACAAATTTGGTTTGAACTTACTGTCTACGACAGTTGAACTTAAAAGCTAATCTCACTTACAAATTAAAAAAATTAAAAAAAATCACTAAGTTGTTGTAGCCTATTTTATCTGACAAAAAGAATACTGCAGGCGGCAAGGGTAGAGAAATAGAGGGAGATATGTTTGTAGAATTGTAAGGGAATGTGTGTGTTATCCCTCCTATATAGTGCCTTTATTTATAGTAGTAAAGGGAGAGAAGAAATTCCTTCATCCCTGATCACTCATATATTTCATGCATTTATACCATCCATTTCTAAAATCTTTGTGATGTTTTTGTGTTAAAATTGTGGCATTTTACCATACCTTGTGTTAATGTACAATTAATTTTGTGTTAGCATTGTTTTCGTAGAAATTGGGACGGAAAGGAAAATGAAGCAAAAGAAAAAAATAGAAAAACAGAGTGGAGAGAGCAACACGGACCGATGGTGGAGGAATAAACAAATATAGAGGGAGTCAGAAGTGAGAAGACATGGACTAGTGGAAGAATAAAGGAGACAGAGAAGAGTGCGGGATAAGAGAAGAGGAAGGCAGGTGGAAGAAAAAAGGAATGCATGATGGAAGAATAAAAGAAAAGAAAAAAAAGGTAAAGACCGACAGCAAGCGGAGAAGAAAGAATAAAGAAAAGAAATAAAACAAAGAGAGTGGAGGAAAGACTGAAATAAAATAGAAAAAGGAAGGAATAAAAAAACAAATAAAAGAAGAATAAGAAGGCAGGAAGGGAGAAGCAAAGCTGCCTTGGGCAGCTCGAGCCTCGGGGAGAAGAAGTAAGCACAGAGGTCAGAGGCGGACGAGATTGGAAGGAGCTAGGCAGAGACTGATGGACAGAAGCAGAGGGCGTAGAGGAGGAACCAAAAACGGGTGTTTTCTTTCTTTGTTATTTTCTTTATGGATAATTACTTATGTATTCACATAATTATGTGTAACTAATTTTTAGTAGTTAGGGGCTGTTTTGAAGCCCCGAATATGATTGTAAGTTTGTTGTGATATTTTGTTTGAATGATTTTTATGAAAGGATGAAAATTGTTTCACTACTTATCTCATTGATAAATTCTTTATGTGTTTCTATGGATGCATACATAGTGAGCATATCTAGGATTTTAATGCTATGAATATATGTATGCCTGCCCTTGTTGAATGAGGATCTACATATGTTCTAGAGTAGCACTTGTTAATTGTGGTTAACATGTGAACCGATTTCTAGGATAAGTAAGACAACACCAGTACTTACGATGCCTTGTGATGACTCAAACTCTTTTTATTCTTAATGATTTCTACTTGTTAAATCTATGAACACGCCATTCTAGATTGCATGCTAGGGACTAAGTTAAGTTGAAAACGCCATTCTCTTAACATACTACGTAAGAAAGAGTAATAAGTTGAGTTCTAACAGTGAGCCAACTTGAGTATCTTCATCCGGAAATAAAAGGGATTTGAATAAAACATAACATACTTGCATGATTATTTGGTGGTGGATAACATGTCCCCTAACTCATTTTCTTAACTTGTGAATTAAAATCTATTGGTATTATTTAAAATTGGTTTCTGTACTGTTTTTGTACGATTTAATTTAAATAGCAAATCAACTCCAAAAATCCCAAAACTTTGTGTGAGCATAGCTTGGTGTGTCTAGTTTGTATGTATAAAATTTCGTTGCATTTGGATAAGTGTAAGTTAGTCTAATAATTATTGTTTGGTGGCTGGTCAGTGGAGACAGCCACCCTGTTTTTCTGACATTTTAAGTATTTGGATAAAACAATCTTCTGCGGGAAAGACCCTTATTTTCATATGCTACAATCGACAAATTTTAGTGTTAATAAGGAAAATTAATAGGATTATTCTGGGCTACTTTGTGGTGCGTTATAATTCCTACTAATCCCCAAGGAATACAAGTTGTAATAGGAAAGGATAACTAGAATCAAATCTAATTTAGGATTTACATAATCACACTTGAACTAGGAAAGTTTACAACACTCCCCCTTGACTGTAAATACTCAAGGTAGATTTAGCATTATGCAGAAGTTGAGGAAGTCGGCACTGATTCTAAGGAACAACGCTTATTCTCAATAAGGTAAGAACTTGCATAAGTAGTAAATCTCACTAAAAAAACCCTAAGTCTATGGAAAAAACCCGAGTAAGGACAAAATCCATAATCTAAGGAAAAATGTAACACCTCGCTTGTCACAGCCCGTCCCGAAAGATTTTCTCTGATGGTGTGAAATGTCAAATTACCCTTAGACGTCGAGGACGTTATGTAGTGTTGTGGCTTGAGTTTGGGTTTTAAATTAATCTAGTTAGTTCCTAAGTTTTTGGAACTTAAAGTTAATAGTTTTAGTTGTTGTTAGTAACCCAAAAACTGGACCATACATACTCACTCACACCCATACCCAACCCCATTGACTCTTCTCTCTCTCTCCCTCTCGAGTTTCTTCCATTGTCCGTACAATACGTACGGGCAAATCTCAAACCAAACAATTCCTTCACGGATCGAGGTTTTGGAGGCCATATTCGTATTCTTAGTGAGCTCAGGAACTTATCCATACCCTTAGTTGAACGTGAATCCTTTGAAAACCCGAGAAATCAGGAACCCCGATCGTGGGTACTATTCATGCACTTGTGATCGTGGAGGTTTCAGCGAATTTTAAGGTTCTAGGAAGCTTTATGACGTCTTCACGAAGCTCGGGGAAGAAAGTTGGAGTGTTTTGGACGTCGGGAAGTCCCAGTTCGCGAGTTTCAAGTTTTGGCCAGATTATCGAGGTTTCTCCGACGAGATCTCGAGGATTTTAGGCCTTAAAATTGGTAAGGTTTTGTTCTACTCATTGTAAGCTTCATTTTGGTACAAATTTCATGAATTTTGATTGAGAAATGAAAAGGATATTGAAGTTCTAAGATTTTCCCGTTTCCGGCGATCGCAGCGGCACTGACGCCGAACTCCAGCGAACCAAGGAAGAAGGAGGAGAATATCCCTTCAAATTTGAAGGGAATATTCTGACGCCATCAGGTAACTTTAACGGCATATGCTTATATTTAACGGAATATTCCCTAACGCCGTTAGGGAATCCGTTTGGTGTGCCAGACACGTGCCTGAGCGTGAGCCGCGCGTTTGGCCGTGCCTTGGCCGGCGCGTGAGGATGCGTGGGTGCTCGGAAAATTTTTCTAAAAATATGGGGATGTTCCTGAGGTTGAGTAGGTCACAGTGGTATATTCAAATACCCCATTTGAGCAATGTATGAGAAGTTATTTCCTAGTTTTGTGTATGTGCTTTAAATAACGTTTATTCAGTTATTTCGCATATAGGTGAGACATATCTTGAGGATGAGCGCCATCAATCGAGGCTCAGGGGTTACGACCCTTCGAAATATCAGTGAGTGGGCTTTTGGTTTTCCGTATATACCTATATACTTGAGATTTTCCCATAAAATGAATTTGAATGATTATACGTTTTGAAATGCCATGCAAAGTATCTGTGACACACCCCGACCGAGATCCAGGCATGCTGGCCGTCACGTGAGAGTGATGTAGCCATGTGCACAGTGCGGAAGCGATGATGATAAGAATTATACGAATAATTGAAAACCAAATTACTAGAGTACACTACTAAACAGAAAGTGATAGGAGTTAGTTACAACAGTAAACACTCCTAATCAGAGCATAAAGTCTAGATGCAGTCCAGTAGGACAAGTACTAGTTATACAGTACCAAGAATGTCCTACTATTATCTAGATAAGTTAGAACTGCCGACGTCCTCGAGCCACCAACAGCAAGCTTACTTAAAATCTGGAGGGGCGCAAAACAGAAAACGTGAGTGGGCAAAAACAAATGTTTTACAAAACCATTTCATTTATCAACATATCTAACCCCTCGCTGTAAAACATGTATAATTTTCCCAGAATCAAGATGTAAGCATATACATATATATATATATATATGAAATCATATCAATTCAGTTCATGCTTCACATAATCATATTCATATGTATGCCATGCCAATATAACAAAGTAAACAATCCAAGTAAGAATGATTTCATAGAAATATGATATGTTAGCCGGAACCCCTGAGGTAGTCTATACGGCTGAATTCATAGCTCAAAAGTCAATCTAGCCGGAGTCATTACAATGACCTATACGGCAATATACTGCACATAAGTCGGAACCACTAAAAAGGGGTCTGTACGACAAGATTGGGTGTATTATAATTATGCTCAATTCTATTCTCTCATCATAGCCGGGCGATAAATCGCTAGTCACCTACGAGTCAGAACCATAAATAAGGTTTGTACGACAAGACTGTGCACTTAAGTTGGATCCAATATGAGCATATAGTGCGGGAGGTGACGTAAATAAATAGGCTTGTACTTCATATCTCTGGCTAATTCACAATCACCCTAGGTGCAGCTTTATGAGCTCAACATTACTTAATCACATATCGTATATCACATCATCGATGATTCACATAACCAAACATAACTTACCTGAACTCACATGTGCCTCCACAACACCACATTTGTATATATATATCTACAACCATGCAATGCATATTCAAAATATAGAAGCATTTGGCATATTATTTCAAAGCATTCTTTTCTTAAAAATGCATTTCTGGGAAATATATCAAGTATATAAATATATACGGGAAACAAAAGCCCACTCATTGATATGTCGACGGGTCGTAACCCCCGAGTCGCCCGTGGATACGCTCGTCCTCGGAATAAGTCTCACCTATATGCGAATTAACTATAAAAAGTTATTTTAAAGCACATAGACAAAACTAGCTAATAACTTCTCATACATTGCTCAATTTGGGTATATGAATATACCACAGTGATCTACACAACCTCACGATCATCCCCATATTTTTAGAATTATTTTTCGAGCTCCCACGCGCCATCACGCCCTGGCAAGGGCATAGCAAAACGCGCCCCCACGCGCGGCCAAACCTGACGGATTCCCTAACCTCCGTTAGGGAATATTCCTTTAAAACCTAACAGATTCCGTTAAAACTGACTGACGGCATGAGAATATTCCATCATACTTGACGGAATATTCCTTCATCTCCTACCTCCAGCTCCGGCAACCGTCGTCGGCACCGGAAACTGGACAAATTTTCAAACTTCTTAATCTAGCTCATTTATGCACCATTTTTCATGCAATTTCCACCAAAATGAAGTTTAGGAGGTAAAGAATTGCGTTATACCTCTTTCACGCCTCGAATCACGTGAAATCACTTCGGAAAAGTCCTCAAACTCCGGCGACCTCTGCAAAACTTCGTTTTCAAGCTTCCCGTGACCCAAATCCTACCAACGATGCACTCCGAGCATCGTGAGGACCTCCTCGAGCTCACTGTGGTCCTAAAATTCACAAAAACTCAAGGATTTAAAAGTTGATGAATAGTACCCAAGTCGAAGGTCCATTTTCCGGGGTTTTCTGACGTCCAAAATCGTTCCAATTTATGCCAAAACAATCAAGAGGACTAGGAGATTACCTTTTGAGCCTTAAAACAGCTTGAAACCTCCACGAACTAGTTTGGTGTACTGTACACCCACGGCTCCCTTTCAAACTAGGGTTTCTCGAAGGTTTCCTTGCTGAAAATGAGTACCACTCGATTCGTAAGGATCCTAGGAACACACTGGAGACCTCAGAACCTTCGATCCATGCAGATTTTAGGTTTGTTTGTGTTTGTCCGTACGAGTTTGAAGAGAGAGAGAGTGAACCGAGAGGGAGAGAGAGAAGTCCACGGGATAGAAAGAGAAGGTATGTGTGTGGTCCAAAAGCCACCAATCAAAACCAACAATTCCCTTACTTCCAATTGGGTCCAAAAACTTAGGGAAAATAGTAAATGGGTCCAAATCCAACTTAAATCACACAATACACTTAACATCCAAGGGTAAAATTGTCATTTCACGTCATCGAAAATTAGTTATTCGGGACGGGCCGTGACAATCTGCCTATTTTATTTATGCATTAGTAGTTGCATATATTTATGATTGGTGCTGCAAACGCACAAGTAAGTGTCGGGTAAGTTCATAAATTAAAGATGTGAGATTGCTTCGGTTATGCGAAAAATGATGTGATCTATTGAGAGCTTATAAACATGCACCCCGATGTTAGTGCTCCCGCCCAGAGTTAGGGCACAGTCATTCACGTGATGTTCACCTCCCGCACCATATGCTTACCTTGGATCCAAGTTAGGTGCATAAGCTTGTCATACAGACCATTATAGGTGGTTTCAACTCGTAGGTGACCCGCGATTATTCGTATAGTCTTCACGTGAGTGGTTCCGACTTATGTGCAGAATTTGATATGGTTGAAATTGGTTATAAGCTATAGACTCAGCTGTGCAGGTCACATAGGTGGATTTGGCTGATATGATATCTGGCATTGATACATTTTGATTGGATTATTTATAGCATTTCATTAAGATACTTTGGCATGGTATATTTCTATGGATTTTCATCCTAAGCATGATTTCTGATATAACATATATTATTTTTTTTTTTGGGAAATTATACAGGTTTTATGGTGAGAGGTTAGAACTTTTGAGAAATGAAATGATTTTGAAAAGCTTTGTTTTTGCCCACTCACACTTTCTGTTTTACGCCCCTCCAAGTTTTAGGTAGAAGTGCTTTGGTGGCTCACAGAGATTTCAACGGTGGTTCTAACAGAACATCATAAATGTAGGATCACCCTTGGGTGTTTTATACTTAGTACTTGTCCTGCTTGACTGCACTTAGGCTATTTATGCTCTGGTTGTGTATTTCACACTTAATCTCGCACTAGCACTTATCTTAGCTAGTACTGCTAGTAGTTTGGTTTTTATTCACTCGTATTTCTCTATATCAATTTTGCTTCCACACTGTGCACATGGTTACGTCACTCTCACGTGACGGCCATCACGCCCTGATTTAGGTCGGGGTGTGTCACCACCCCCGAAATACTTATTTTTGGGAAATAATTCTGATGATATGCCCAATTTAAACTCTTGTCTAATTTACTACCATTAATCATTATTCTTTACTTCAATTCCTTAATTCCTCACAAAATTATATCCATATTTTAATTATCTTTAATTATCAAAACATACGATTAAATTATCAATTAAATCCCCAAATTTCTTCTATTAAAACAAGGGATTGTCTCTAGAAAAATTCAGAGAGCATGTGACTACAATGGGTTTGCAAAACACCTAGATGTGTTGTAGTGTGAGACGTCGGACGGGCATCATTGTATAGTTTTAGGGACGCTTGAAACATGGACAAGTAGATGCGACTCTATCTGGTTCTTTAGTACTTGGTCGGTTAAAGATAGATGGCACTAGCAAGGTAACCAGGTAAATCGTCTTGAAAGTAAAATCTGTAATAAGCTTCAAGAAATCATTTATATAACATTGTGGCGTATAGTGCAGAACTAAGTCATCATTTGTAACCGGGTATGGATTGTTTTTCCTGGTTACTTGGATATGATATCATTTTACTAAAGAGTAAAATGTTATCAAATAAAGTGGAATGGTGCGCACCAGGTAAATAAGCCACATATGTAATGTTACATTCAATTTGTTTATGAGTAATACTCTTAAGAAACAAATCAGAATAGGAAACCATTTATGTTATCATAATCAAGTGGGAGATGTTGGAATATGATTGTGATAACATGGTTTTCACAATATGTGTAATCATATGTGAAGGTACACCGTAACATTGGTGTACTAATATACACATGATTGTAGTGAAATAAGTTAATTAATTAATAAAGAAAATAATATAATTATTTATTTAATTAATTGATTAATTCTAAAATGATATGAACAGTTGTATTTCAACGTGAAAAGTTATAACTTCCCCTGAAGAATACAACTCCTCTAGAAAGGTTACTTCCATCTCTATATATTTGTCAAATCCATTTCTGTCAGATTTATTCAATTCAATATTCACTCTCTGTTCATATCTTTCGCACCATATTGTGATCGATAGTCTAAGCGACATCAGTTTTCTATTCTGTGAATTACCCTATTTCTATCACATAGTGCCTTTATTTATAGTAGTAAAGGAGAGAAGAAATTCCTTCATCCCCAAGGAATACAAGTTGTAATAGGAGATGATAACTAGAATCAAATATTCCTTCATCCCCAAGGAATACAAGTTGTAATAGGAAATGATAACTAGAATCAAATCTAATATAGGATTTACACAATCACACTTAAACTATGAAAGATTACAACATAAGTGACATTAACCAAGCTTAATTTTGAAATTAAGAACAAAATTTTTTGTTTTCTTGCTAAATTTATTAGTTATATTATGAACACGTTTATATAATTTGAAATAAAAAAAATATTATGAATACGTTTTTCACCAGGAGGGATTAAATCTTTTTTATTTTATTTCTTTTTGTGTGAATAAACTTTGAAAAGTCAAGACGATGAATCCGTCCACCGTCCTTGAGCTTGACTAACCAAAGACAATTGCAGCTTTGGTCTAAATAAAGCAGCCGAGCATGCTTGCTGAGACCACATCCCATATTCTGTTAAAATCTATCAGAGCCTGGTCTCGATCCAGGGACTTGAGTGATGGCCCACCACACTTTCACATGTGGGTAGCCATTTACCTTAGTAAAGTCGTATGCACACGAGTTTGAATTTTTTTTTATTTTAGTTTAAAGTAGAATATTCTTGTATGAAAAAAAAATCTTTTTTTGCTAGAAAGTTGAGAACATTCATAAAATAAAGTTCACCCTGACAGATTATATTGTACATAGTCTTAAAAGGACTGGCATATAGAAAGAAGACGACGCTTATGCAAATAAAGCATGAGTAAAAGTTCTTCCTTGCAGAAATTACAAATATTACATAACCAAAAACAGATCCTCCACAGGGAAAAAAAAACTCTTACATGACATTAATATGCATATATTCATCCCTTGATTCAAAGTTTCATACTCATTTATCTCTCACTAATGTAATGAGAGAGAATACATAAAGGGATATGAAACAAAGGATGTGTAAGTTTTTCCTTTTGGATAAGGGAGAAAAGAAGCCAAATTTCATAGTAAACTTAATCCTACTACACATCAATATATAGTATTTATCAATTTTTAAGTGGGTCAGATGCGATTCACTCATTAAATTCTCTGGTATTCTTCAATCCATCCGGCTGTTAAAATTTAACAATGCATGTCATACATTGATGTATTGTAAAATTTTATTGCACATCAGTGTAAGATTGTGTCACGTGAGTGAGTTTGTCACATCGTTTTATTTGTGTTATATTAAATAGGAAATAGAATTATACATGTATTAGGAAATAAATAATATTATTATTATTTATATTTTAGTGGGAATAGAACTCTTGAAGAGTGGTTTTTAAATCACTCACATCGTGGATGACAGTTTCCTTAATAGGAGGAAACTGTCAACTGTTGTAGATATATATGTTTTGGTCTCTCCTCTCAAAATCTATCGTTCATTCTGAGAAGTTCATTCTATTGAGAACTAAACACAAGATTGCAGAGAGGAGAGGACTGACTCTAACTCGGAATGATGAATTCTTCAAGTAAGTTTTACTGATTGTTTTCATAGAACAATTCTATACACGGCTATGGTATTAATTGTAGTTACTTTGTATTTAATTGGTTTAGATCCTTTAATGGAAAACTCTTACAATCAGTTCATAGTATATATTGTATTTTAAGTGACTTAGATTCATTCGTTAAATTATCTAGTATTCTTGAGCCCATCTAATAGTTAAATTTGACGATGTATATCATGCATTGATGCACTGAAGAATTTTTGTGTACAATAGCATGTCGTATAAACCAGGGCCGGCCCAGGCCCAGTGCAGGCAGGGCGACCGTCCAGGGCCCAAAAAAATTAGGGGCACCAAAATTATTAGGGTGGTATATTTATATATGTTTTTATGAGAGTATAAATTTATAAAATTTGGTTCAAAGACACATAAATTTAACTAGAAGTTCTGGTTTGTCATTTGAAAATAATGAGGAGGTCTTGGGTTCAAAACACCATGTGTGCTTATTTACTTTCCATTTTTTACAAATTTCTTTTTATAAGAGTATAAATTTATAAAATTTGGTTAAAGGATCAAGAAGTTTAATTAGAAACAATGATTTTTGTTTTTTAAAATTAACAAGAAGTCCTAAGTTCGAAATGCTATGTGCATGTTTATTTTTTTCAATTTTTACAAATTTTTTTTTGGTTATTAATTTATTTTTAGTTACTATCTTATCTAGTAGTTATGTGGGTTGTTATTTTTAAATATTCGTTTTAATTCAAGTATAATCTTCAACAAAGAATAATACGTAGACCAAATTTGTAAATTATATGACGTGTCATCAAAATGTTTAATTTAGTGCCAATTCATTAATAATACATATCAATTAAAGACTTGAAAACATCATTATTTTTTAGTCTCATATTGACAAGGTTAGTAAATAAGAAAAAAAACATCTCATGATTTATTCAAAAACACATTCAAAGTTCAGATGGAAAACAAAACTCATCATCTATCTACTTGTAAGGCCGAAGTTTTTTTGTTTCCCTCTCTCAATACAAAATAAATTAGTCTTTATGTGTTTCTAAATTATTGAGTTTGAAGTGTTTTTCTAAGTATAATTTTTTCGATGTCTTATGTGTAAAAATAAATAATTTTCTAGGACACTTTTTTTTACGTCGCTTCGGGCCTCAAAAATCTCTAGACCGGTCCTGGTATAAACACCAATTGGGTTGCACTACTATGTTTGAAGGGAAATAGTTAGTTACTCAATGGGACCATGTGCAGAAACATGTTCAATATTTCCATGAATTATAACGACCATGATGTGTTAGTTCAAGGTTTAGGAAGGACAGTGAAAGCGATTTTGTTCACCCAACAACTTATTGGCTACTCACAAATCAATGAAAAAACAAGTTGGCATTAGCTCTCAATTGTTAGAATTCATCTGTCCCACGTCTGCTAGAAGGCTTGAGAACAAGCCATTTAAATAGAATTACCCCATTCTAACTAACATCGAGATTTTTTATGATAAAACTCTACACCTAACGGATTGAGCATGTAGCCAAGTGAGGACAGTATTGATGTTGTTGGAGTGGGCCCATGACTCATCTACCTGAAATTTAAGATCAATGATTATAGAATAATCAAATCCTTCAAGGAAGATAAACGAGTTTGCTGCACCTGTTGCATGAAATATATGTGTCTCACGTTTATTATATTTTGTTCAAGCAACGAGTGCAAGGCGTAAATTGGAACGTTTATAAATTAAGTTTAGTTTGGCTTGGTAAGAAAATTGTGAAACTCAAGGGTCTCAATTAAATGAGGGCTATTGTATTATTCCTTATCTTTTTTCTTTTTTTTTCACAAGGGGGACAACAGGTGGCAAGCCACGGTTATCCATATTTGTCGGCCCCAAAGAGGCTATTGGGAATTCCACCTTGTCAGTAGCCACAACCAAGCAGACTCACCAGTTCAAAGTATCGAACGCGGGACCGCCCAATGTATATGAAGCCAGCTTAAGCAAATCAAAATGATAAGCATGTATTAGACAGCTCCACATGATCTGTATTTGCATGCTCCCGTCCCATGCATAAATTCCCTTTCACTTCTAATTCACATGCAATTTCAACTCTGCAAAAAGTATGTAATCTAAATAAAAGCACATTATATGCAGGGGCAGATACTAACTACCTAATTTATTCTACAAACTTCCAATTGCAACATGCCTTCAATTTGGATTTAATTATTGGATACTTTCTAGAAAACGTGTAACTTTTTAATGTATTTGATACTCTGTATGTCACATGATGTTAATTATTTATTTAAATTATAACTCGTTTATATGTTTTTAATATATTCTTGATGTAAGGCATATCAATTTTAATATTTATTCTTATTAATAACACATATAATTGTAGTCACTATGCATGTGTTCTCAATGAAAAATTAAATTCCTAAAATACGACTTGTAGAAAAGATTGAGAGAAGTTATTGACACGTGTCACTAAGGTTCTAAAAGACGTTAAACGCTAGTTGGGTGGCAGACTGAGACCTAGCGCATAGGTGGCAAAGCTGGGTCTAGACAGATTTAAGTAATATATGTATAAATAAGGGTTTGCTTATACTTACAAAATACATAATTTCATGAAAATATGAGGAACAATCATATATTGCGTGTTCATCTAAGTATTCAATAAGTCTCTTACAATTTATTGAAAAAATAAAATGCAAAATGAAAATTACCTATTATCTATCTAAGAAGCTCATAGTCAAGCACGGGATGGGATGATCCACATGTGGTCTGCTATTGTGAGAGTCGCAATCTAGACGGGTCTGGATAGGCTTGGTGGGTGCCTAGACGCGTCTGGATGGGCTCGGTGGGCACCTAAGTGGTTTAGGTGGGCCCCTAAGCATCTACACACAATTTCTTAATTTTTAAACACCTAATGGCTAGCCGTCTATCGTCTAGGTAGTGCTAGGCATAAATTTTTAGAACGGTGCGTGTCACAATCCGAATAATTCATCTACTGATGACCCCACATCAAAGCATTCTTTACCAACCAGCAGCAAGGACAACAATGGCCAAATAATGATGTTAAGAATTTGTGATGAAATAAAAGGTGGACCAGAATTTGGTTGAAGTCTAGAAGATAATAAAGACCCAGACATGCATTAAGACAAAAGTGGGTGTGTTCTTATAATGAAACAAAAGAATAAGACAGATTAGGGGCAAAAATAATAAAATAATAAAATTATAAAAACAGAGAGGGAAAAAATAAAAAATCAAAGTGGATATATATATCCAATATTAGAAACATTGGCAAAAGTATATTATTAATTTGCCTCTTTTTATATGGTTTAGATCAGTTTTACTGAGCTCCGTTCTCTTGGTCACCTAATAATAAAAAAAATAATAATTTATTGTTAAATTGATATCAAAAGTAGAGATTAAAACACTAAAATCACATTAATTAATTCTCCACCTTTGATAACCAACCCAAAGCCGAACAACCATGTATTTTTCAATCATCGGGTAATTTTGGAGAACATTTTTATAATTTTACTTCTTCCAAAGAATATGGACAAGGAAACTGCTATCCACACACCCATTTGTAGGTCTCATACACATTGTTAATTTTTTGTTATTAATATATTTTTCAATTCATTTGATCGAACTATTGAAAACTGAGAGAAATGTGTGAAAAGTAAAAACGGATGGGTGTATAGCACCACCTTAGGCCATCTCCAACTGAAGGAGGGCCAGAGGGCTCTCTTAGGCCTTGTAGCCCTCCAAGAAATTAATATTTTAATAAACAATGTCAGACCATTTTTCTTACCATCTCCAACCAAGGGACAAAAGGGTCATACCAAACATAGCCATGTGACAAAAAATCATCTCCAACCGAGGGGGCCAAAGGGTCATTGGGTCAAAACATAATTTATTATTTTAATTGAATTAATATGGTTACTTAAATTAAACTACCTCAATAATTTTACGTTATGGGTTGTCAATAATTTTTTGAGATGAAATCTCAATAATTTTATGTCTCAGATGAAGTAGGCGTTTAAGTTTTATGTTGTTAAATGTTTTTAAAAAAGTTGTTTAAACTTCATGTTGTTAAATGTTTTTTTATGTTGTTTAATGTTACTTAATGTTATTTAATGTTGTTTAATATTGTTTAATGTTGTTTAATGTTACTTAATATTATTTAATGTTGTTTAATGACTTAGGAAGTTATAGGAAAAAAAATAGAATTTTTAAATTTAAAAAAAATTGTAAAAAAAACAAAATATATATATATATATATATATATATAAAACTGTAAAAAAAAATCAAATATAATAGCTAGCTGACGTTAGCAACTAACCGTTGGATTCAAATTGCTGGACTAGCCGGTTGGCCCTCTTCTCCTTTTTTGCCCGGTGAGGCTCACAAACCCTTTGGCCTAACCCTCGGTTGGTAACGGTTTTTATGTCATTTTGAGTTATTTTTTATGATCGTCTGGCCGGATCAGTTGAAGATGACTTTATCGACAATGATGGTTTGGTGACCGTGTAAAAAGTTTAATAATAACAATAATCCTGAAAGGGGACCAGTGCTTACAGAAGCAGGTGATGGAAGCTAGCTGGTTGAAAATAAACATAGTGATTGCATTGACTTTAAACAACTGATGTTTAAAGCTGAAAATTGTGATAATTGCTGCATAAAATGCTAATTTAAAAAAAAAAATTGTCTTCATAATTATTTGGTATGGGTTCTGCTGCTTATATAGTTCCTAAAGGTTATTATCCCCGGAAAGGGATCGGATTCCTTTCCATCAAATCCACTAAATTCGGGATTCGCGTCGTTGAAATTTAATCCAACGGTTACATTTATTATAACTTTTAAAAGAATCTCCTGTTTGTAGTCGTTGGATCAAATTGCAACGACCCGGATCACGAACTTGGTAGATTTGGTGGAAAGGGATCCGGAGAGGATCCATTTCCATTATCCCATTGTTGACCTTAAAAACTACCAAGCCTACGTGGCGCGCATGCCGAGTAATCTATAAGCTAACTACGTCCTTCGGTGAATGCGGGGCGTGCCAACTCGTCGGCCGAGCTCGGCCGATGAGTAAAATTTGTTGATATTGCGTTGGGTGCGCGACTGACTTCTGCGTCTTGCGATTGCGGCCGAGAAAGGAACATGTCTCGGCTTCTTGGGCTCTCGAACCTGAAGACAAGGTTACTATTCTTAAGAAGTTCACGAATCGCCGCCGTCGGATTCGGTCACAGTGATGTTATTCGTCAGAGTAAACTCTCGTCGAATCGACACCAAAGTGTAAGGGCACAAATACTCAAAACGAATATAAGTTTTAATAGTGAACGTGGTTCGACCGTCTGAATGCCGAACTCTAAATCCCACTTGGGAGTATCCAATCATAAAATAACTCGGCGTGCAATGCCGAGCTCAGTAAACTGTAACGCCTCACTTCGCCGAGAAGGCTAATGAGACGACCTCAATCAATAAGGATTCAGAAATCCTTCTCGACTGAGACTTGGATAGGTAACCAACCGTCCTCGCCGCAGTGCTGTTGATGCCAACGGAAGATACTGCGAGACCGGCTGATTCTACGATGACAGAGCTATCTATGCCAACTTAAGATATCAGCGGTTGCTTTCACAGTGCTGTTGATGCCAACGGAAGATGTGTCAGCGAAAAGAGAAAATAAAAATCTCAAATTGTTGAGAGAGTTTGCGCAGGGCAGTTGTGTGTTGAATTGGAGAGTTTATTTGTTGCACAACCTCCTCTATTTATAGCACTGGATACCTTTAAAGTCGAGTCAAAACCCTACTCGGAGAAGGTCTTCTTCTCCTGATCAAACACCAACTCGACCAGTCCTATTTTCACTATAATTGTGAACCTAGTCCTTAATTGAGCCGGATTCGCTTTCGGGTTATTAATCCTGCCGAGACTCCTTATTGCACCAGGACTCGACTTGTCTTGCGTCATGACCTAGCCGACCTAGGTTTGGAGGCCCACGTACTGAACGATCCATGGCACCCTTGTCGCAAGGCCTTCCGGGCCGAGAATGATTCTATACTCGGCCCAAACTAATATTTTGGGCCCAAACACCCATACTTAGCTCTTTTGGCTACATGTGATGTTTAGAATTTTCATAAAAACGTTTATAGAATATAGTTGTCATGATGAAAGTTGTTTGACAAAAATCTCACAATACGGTTAAGATAAATGAATAAGAGATAAAAAAAAACGTGAACCAAAACAGGACCACAGAACAAGAAGAAAAAAAAATTATAAATCGGCCACGAAATAGAGCAAATCTAGTAATTCTACAAGCCATTAGATTTGGTAATCGTACAAATAAAAGGGGATGGGAATGACATGGTAAAAGGAGGGCAAACAATATACCCCCTTCCCAAATACATATATTATTGGAAAGAAATATATATTGGTATATATAGTCTTTACTAAAACAAATAGTTTCCAGATAAATGAATAAAGAAAAAAAATAGTTACGACTACAATCTTTAATGCTAGTTTTTAAGAGTCAAACACGTATCTATGTATCTATGTATATCTATGCTAGTTTTTGGAAAGAGTCAACATATACCCATGTATGCTAGTTTTTATTTTTAAATAGATGATAGTATCTGTACTAAGAAAATGAGAGAGTGAGTTTATGCCTTATAATAGGCTTGCATAATAATGTGATTCAATTTTGTTTTTAGAGAGATCGAACTTAACACCTCTTGATTACAAATACAGAAGAATACTACTAGACCGTTGAATACTGAGTTTGTTATCTGGTGGACGGAAACGCCGTTATTGTGGGCCGGACTGGTTTGGCTTGGATGGTGACGTGTTGGCGTCAGGTTCTGACATGTGGACCCGATTAACGTGTGCTCTTTTCGTCCTTGAGCTGTCGTTTGTTAACGATGGGTAGAGAGGGGAAGTTTATGGTTAATCCTGGCCGCTGAGTTTTGCGTCGCTGCGTTAGAGCCCGTAGGATTATGTGACGGCGTTTGGTTAACTTTTTTGGCCACGTACACTTACGATCCACTCGCTCCCACCACCGGTCACGTTATAATAACTCCCCACACTCCCCAGCAGCGGCAGCAGCCCCCACTCCCTTCTCCTTCATCGAGAGCTTCTTCAGAGAAACGGGTATTTCCCCAGAGCCCTCCAAAGCCCCGTGAATTCAAATAGCGGCTCCATTCTTCTTAATTTTTTTACTTTTTAACCCCAAAAAATTGAAAAAAGGTAAAATCTTTTACCTTTGGCCTTCTCACATGGGATTCTAATTTAGCTTCCGGCACCATCAGTTTGGAGTCATCATCACATGTACGTTTCCACTCCTCTCTCTCTCTCTCACATTCCTCACAGTAATTTTCTCTCTCCACATTTTTGTTTCTTGTTCTAAAGAGTAATTTTTCTGTGGATTATTTGGGTTCAGAGGCAGATTTGAACTGGTTTTTCACTTGGGTTCACTCAATAAGCAGAGAACTTTGATGGGTCAGATCTGAAATCAATGGTGTTTATGTTTAGGTACGTTTTGAGCTTCTGGGCACTTTTGTTTTCCATTTTTTTTTTACAGCTTCTGGAAACAATGCCCATGTAAAATTGTTTGGGTTTCTGCAATTTTTTCGAAATTTGAACTTGCAAAGCTCAAAGCAAACAAAGAACAAAGAACAAAAAGAAGCTCGATTTCTGGTAGTACTTGTGCATACTTTGCTTCTTTTTGAACAATAAAATAACTCCCTTTTTTATTATAAAAACACGATATTCAAAGCCTGCAAAAGCTCGTTTCTTTATATCAGAAATTTCTGAGAGTCACCTCTGCTTTTTCTCGACAATGTTCTTGGAATCCGATTTACTTTTCTTTTTTTCCATTCTCTTTACATTCTGTCTATTGTATTTTTAGCTTGTTTTTTCCCTCTATATTTTGTCAGAAGCTTGAAAAGATTGAAACTTTGCAGGAACAGCTCGTTTTCTGCTTCAAGGGTTTGGGATTTTGGTTTGAGGGTAGTGAGGGAAATGGCGGGTCATGGCATTTTGTATTGGATTTTGCTTTTGGGTTTGATTTTCTTGCATGGAAATGCAAACCCAGTTGAAGATAAGCAGGCGTTGCTCGATTTCGTGAACAATTTCCCTCACTCTCGCTCTCTGAATTGGAACCAGAGCAGTTCTGTGTGTGACCACTGGACTGGAGTGACTTGTAGTGAGGATAAGTCGTATGTCATAGCTGTCCGATTGCCTGGCATTGGATTTACCGGCCAGATACCGGCCAACACGCTTAGCCGCCTCTCGAGGCTGCAGACTTTGAGTCTTAGATCCAATGTGATTAGTGGGGAGTTCCCTTCTGATTTCTCCAATCTGAAGAATTTGTCTTTTCTGTATCTTCAGTTCAACAACTTCTCTGGGCCACTGCCCTTGGACTTCTCGGTTTGGAAGAACCTCACCGTTGTTAATTTGTCTAACAATCACTTCAATGGGAGCATTCCTTTTTCGCTCTTCAACTTGACTCAGCTTTCGGGATTGAATCTAGCAAACAACTCGCTTTCGGGTGAAATCCCTGATCTTGGACTACATAAATTGCAGCAGCTTAACTTATCTAACAACAAGCTGAATGGTAGTGTCCCTGAGTCTCTTCAGAGGTTTCCAAGGTCGGTGTTTGTTGGTAACAACGTTTCTTTTGCAAGTTTTCCACCTGAGCTTCCCCCAGTTCTTCCGCCCACCCCTAAACCATATCCGAAATCTAAGAATGGTGGGAAGCTTGGTGAGACAGCACTGTTGGGAATTATAGTTGCTGTTGCTGTTTTAGGCATTGTAGCATTTGCATTTCTGATACTTGTTTTCTGCTCAAGAAGAAAGAAAGAAGATGGGCTTTCTGGAAAATTGTCCAAGGGGGAAATGTCACCGGAAAAGGTGATCTCACGGAGTCAAGATGCAAATAATAAACTGGTATTCTTTGAGGGCTGCCACTACGCATTTGATCTGGAGGACTTATTGAGGGCTTCAGCTGAGGTGCTTGGGAAGGGGACATTTGGTACAGCATATAAGGCTATACTAGAAGATGCAACCAGTGTGGTGGTGAAGAGGTTGAAGGATGTAAATGTTGGAAAGCGGGACTTTGAGCAACATATGGAGGTTGTCGGCAATATTAGGCATGAAAATGTGATTGAATTGAAGGCGTATTATTATTCCAAAGATGAGAAGCTGATGGTATATGATTACTACAATCAAGGGAGCATCTCTGCGTTGTTACACGGTACGTTACTGTCTTCCATATATCATATTTGATACATGTTAGCCTGGTCACGCTGATAATTTTTCTGTTGAAAAGAGTTGAATGTAAATAGCTGATTGTTTACCTCTTTCTTTCGAAGTTAATACCCTTGATATCCCATACGTTATAGGCATTATCTTTCTATTAGTACTCTGCTGTATCTAAAATTGGTGGAACAACTTGTATTGTATTTGATCATTATAATCTGTTGGACCTGTACTACTAGGTATGTGAAAGATGCCACTTCGAACAAACCCGAAACATAGAGGAATACTATGAGTCTTAGCTTCAATTCACTGTTTTTAAATGGTTTTAGGTCGTCAAATATTTGAATGTGTCATGGTTAACTCCTTTGCTGTGTAAGGCTTCTACGATTCCTGTGGCTTACAATTTTTTAATGCTTGAATTTTGAGGGTTAGGAGCTAATCTTGTTTTAATCAATAAAACAATAATGACCGCTTTTTAGTCAAGTGATAATTGGTGCATCAAAATACTACATGGTAGGTACCAACCGTGTGTGAAGTTTTGTGGTACATCACGTACTGCTTCACCCGTCAAGAGAAACTAGCTTCATAAGAGTCTGTGAGTGGGTTCACTGATGTTACTTTGCCTTATACCTTTGTAAGGCTTCAACGTTTCTTTGACCAAGGAATGTAAGTTTTGAAACTAGGATAATCCATGGTTACTCAATATGAAGTGATATTTTGGACATTGGGGAGTAAATATCTGTCTGAATAGCTTGTTTGTGTAAAAGGTCCTATGGTTCTTACATTCTCGATTTCTTTGTTTGTAATCCAAGTGGTGCGCTGGAAGTGTTCATTCCCTCAAGGCAGAGACATGCAAATATTGTATTTTACACATCATGCTTGACAATATTTGGTTGGTGGTATGCTTGGCATTCTTACTCCATTGTCTATGCTGCACGCTTCATCCCTTGTAGCGGCTAATATATATCGTGCAATATTCTTTCCATTTTCAGGTAGAAGAGGAGAGGACAGAAATCCTTTAGATTGGGACACCCGACTGAGAATAGCAATTGGAGCCGCAAGAGGAATTGCTCATATTCATACAGCGAATGGCGGGAAGCTTGTCCATGGAAATGTCAAAGCCTCAAACATCTTTGTAAACACGCAACAGTATGGTTGCGTTTCTGATGTTGGTCTGGCAACTATAATGAGCTCACTGGCTCCCCCAATCTCCCGTGCTGCTGGTTACCGAGCTCCAGAAGTGACAGACACCAGGAAGTCAGGACAACCTGCTGATGTCTACAGCTTTGGGGTTGTCTTACTGGAACTCCTCACTGGAAAATCCCCAATCCATACAACTGCCGGTGATGAGATTGTCCATCTGGTTAGGTGGGTTCATTCAGTTGTCCGAGAGGAGTGGACAGCGGAAGTGTTTGACATAGAGCTGATGAGGTATCTAAATATAGAGGAGGAAATGGTGGAGATGTTGCAGATAGCCATGTCTTGTGTTGTAAGGATGCCTGATCAACGACCTAAAATGCTGGATGTAGTGAAGATGGTAGAAAGTGTCCGTCGGGCAGATAATGACAATCGACCATCTTCTGGAAACAGATCCGAGAGCTCAACACCACCTCTGGTGGTTGGAGCAGAAAATCCAACTTCGCAATGAGCAGAAAATCCAACTTCGCAATGAGCGAGCGCCACTTGCCATTTTCCCCATCCGGTGTATTTTTATTTCATCTCAAAATGTTGTTTTGGTCCAGTTAGTGAACAAATTTGTGGTTACTTATTTTATTTTATTGGTCAAGTTGATCCCATTTAGATAGAAGTCTAGGTCATTGTCAATGTATTAGTGGCTGGCTGTTGATTCTCACAATGGCATTTCAAATGTGCTTTGTTTAGTTTGGACATTTATTTGGTCATTCTGCACAAAGTTTTTCACTTTTCAGAGCTGCAAGTTAAGTTTGATGCTGATTGCTGCATGGCCAAAGTCCATCAGAATGTGAAAAATATGGGAGGGAAAACTCAAAATTTCAAATTGAGTTGTGAGAAAATTCGAAAGTGGTGGTGGGGAAAAGCACTATCTCTCTGTTCTCAAACCAGAAAATGGGAAACAATATATTGACCAAAAAACAAAAACAGAGGAAAATGGGAAGGGTATTCTTCAAGAGTCAACAGTCCATGTCATGGAAGAAGGAATACATTTCGAAATAGTACACAACTTTGTACCAAGTTTAGTCCAAGACTCCAAGGGAAATATAGACCATTAGAGCATCTTCACTAGTTGGTCAACCTTTCACCGTAGGACCAACCTGCTTGCTGCTGACGTCACCCATTTCTAGCGGGCTCAAGGTCAGGCATATGTTGCTCGAGGTTTTGGGCGGGCTTCACATGGCCCACCACTTGCCCTCTTCTTTTTAAACTGCTAGAGGTGGTGTTGGAATTGAAGGGCATGTTTTGTGCCCTTACCCTTGCCTTCCACCAACTGGTGGAGATGCTCTTAGTTATGAGAATGTTTACCTTTCTTGTTGGTGTGCCTTGACCTCAGTTGAGGATGACTTCCATGATCCTAAACGTTACTCTGCATGTAATCATACTATGGAAGTTGCTCTCATTTTAACAGTTAGATGCACATTAACGAGAAGAAATCAAAATGTGTTAAGTTATTCAATAATACATTTGCATTAATGCTTTCCCAAGTGAGAAGATGTGAGAATTAACAAGGGGGAGCCAACAGCCAAGGTGACACACTGCGATCCGGAATGTCCACTTGGACTCCGAATCGAGCTATGTTGGCCAACACCAGGAAGATGATGAAGCCATAAAATGTGGTGATTTATGTTGCAAAGAAGAAGAAGAAGAAGAAGAGAGAGAGAGAGAGAGAGAGAGAGAGAGAGAGAGAGAGAGAGAGGAGAGGAGAGGGATAGAAAAAGAGTGTGTGTGAAATCACTCTGATTGGTTGAGAGAGAAGGAAGGAAAGTGATTGGATGGTAAGTATGGTCTACCTTAAAGGAACCGGATTTAAAGGGGATGTGTCCACAATTGGACAATTCTAGAAGTTAAAAAAAAATTACCTCACCTTTTCTAAAATAGTGTCTACTGACACCAGGTAACACACATACTTGTACATTTTTACCAGTTGTTAACGAACTTTAAATGAGCAACGTTTCTTCATTACAAATCTGATTCGGGTCTAATTTACGCTCGCGCGTACATAATATCAAGTACTAATGAATTACGATAATAGGAAAAACAAACTAAATGCGAAGCATCAAACGTCCACGTCGGATTCTACTTTTGTCAAAAGGGCATATTCATCATTTTACAAACTCGCGAAGGAAATTACATGGAAAATTAGAGACAGGTTGTCACAAACTACCCCCTTAAGAAAATTTCGTCCCCGAAATTTCTACATTACTGAGGATTATAATCAAAGAACAAACGTGGATAAAGAGCTCCCATGAGCTCTTTCATCTCCCAGGTAGCTTCCTCAACTGAGTGGTTTCTCCACAAGACTTTCACCAGTCGAACAGTTTTGTTTTTGAGAACTTTTTCTTTCCAATCAAGAATCGTCATTAGAACTTCATCATAAATCAAGTTTGGGTTAATCTCCAATGGCTGGGGATGAATTACATGTGATAGATGAGAGACTATCTCTATAGCATGGACACGTGTTGGTACCTAAGTTGATTATATGGTGGCAAGTCGAGTCGGTGCGTAATTCTAATACAATCTGATAGACAGGGACATAGTTATACTCTTACCATTATTCGCAACCTCTCGCTACAACAGTAGCTTTCGAATTACTAAATCACCAACAGTAAAGATTCTCTCGGTAGCGTGTTTCTCGGGGTTGAAGAATTTATAGTCTTGGCTAAACTTCAATGCAAGAGTGGTTCTCATGTACAATATGCCCGTCTTAGAAATGATACGAAGTGTTGTAAGGTAGACACGTACCCAAGGTTAACCATAATGCCTTCCAGTACAGGGAAGTGAGTATGGAATCAAAGTTAAAGTAGATGCTGACAGAAAGGTTAGAAAGTCTGATAAATTTAGGAATGAAATTTTTTACCAAGCGGCCTAAAATGTAGTCCTTCTAAACCAGAAAAGTGAGCTGGCTTGTCAAGTCGGTTGACCATCACCGAAATATCACCATAGTTTCAAATACAGGAAGTGATTATAATCATTCAAACGTTTCGTTCTTTCTGCTTTGTGATAAATGAGGTATTTGATTGAGAAATACGTTTATTTTTATAACATACTAATCCCTTGCCGTAAAACAGTATAGTTTCCAGAAAATCATACTACGTATAAGTATGAAATCAAATGTAAATCGTCAATAATTCAGGAAACACAACAAATCACAATATCTCAACCGTGGCATATGAAAATCAGGTACTCATCAATATATGCTAACACACGAGTCCATGCAGAAAAATTATGATATAAATAGGACTGGGTGTAATGAAAATATATGCTCTAGTACTACAACCACATGAAGACTAGTGCTAAGCGGATCACATAAGAGTCCTAGTTGCCTATTACAACCTAAGACATAACTGGCTTGGGGTGAGTACTACACCGGTGCAAGCATGCATGATGAGCAACTAATGTGTATATGAACATGTCATGACAATTTATAAATCTCAACAATACAATAGCACTTTTAAGATGAAATAAAAACATGGCATGATATGTATGATATTAAATCCAAATGCATTTGTGGAAACCATAAAAATATATATAATATAATTAAAAACAAATGCTCACTCACACTTTATGTTTTTCGCTCTCCAGGACTTAGTTAGCTAAATCTTTTGTGGTGAACGAGGGATCTTTGGCGATTCTAACATCCACCCAAATAAATGTAGGAGTTTGTTTCCTGTTGTGTAATAATTATCTTACCTAGGTTTGACTGTTCTACTTATGTTTCAGTGTCGCTTATGCTTTGACTACTTGTGTAATATGGTTCTTCCCACAACTGTGCACTCTCTTTATTAGCTTTAATAAATTCTAATTTCGGTTTAAATTTATTCTATTTTTTACACGTCACTTACATTTTTGGTCACGTCACTTACACTTTTGGTTACGTCACCTTCGGGTATCTGCCAACATACCTCGACTCCAGTTTAAGTGTGTCAAAGGGCATGAAATTCTCCTTATGTACAAAGTTTATACTCCAACTCTATTTACAGATCATGTGACTATAAATTAAGACTTTTTATTTATTTATTTATTTTTTATCCATTACCTTGACATCTTTATCAAAGAAAAAATAAAAATCATTTGTTCTATTCGCGTATATTGTCGTGTGTGTGGCGAGTGTATTTTCACTTTAAAGAATATAAGTATTATATTCAATAGTAACTTTTCTGACCCATTTTTAACCATGGAGTAACAATTACATTGTAAATATTAAATATAGTAACATATTAATCTTTGTTAATAAAGCAATCATACATGTTTACAATCACTTAAGGAAATGTTCGCATTTGAAATAAAGATGGATGAGCAACGCAAGAGTCTATGACTGATCAAATTTGAGAGAAAATATGAAACCAATATGACCGTG
This sequence comes from Malus fusca, assembly GCA_035220775.1. NCBI lineage: Eukaryota > Viridiplantae > Streptophyta > Magnoliopsida > Rosales > Rosaceae > Malus > Malus fusca. Next base: position 20,943,479 of record CM069072.1, read on the forward strand.
ACTTACGATTTTGGAAAAATTATAAAAACAAAAGAAATGACTAGGTTTTTTTTAAAACTATAATATTCGTACTAAACGATAGGAATGACTATTTAGAATAAAGCTCAAGACTTCACTACAACGACTTTTTAAAAAAAACAAAAACGATAAGATTAAAAATTTTGAAACTCAAAGTTATTGTTTTTCCATTTATTTAAGGGTAAATTACATAGTAGCCCCTCAGGTTTGAGCTCTATTGCAATCTTATACAACATCTTTAAAACATTTCACTTTCATACCTCAAGTACTATTTTATTTCAATTTCATACAACCGTTAGATTTTCCATCCATGGATCTGTTAAATGCTGACATGGCTGCCATATATATGACACGTGGCTGCCAAATGTCTGCCACGTGGCAAATAAAATAATTTAAAAAAAAAAAAAAACATATCTGCCACTTTTTTTTTTTTTTTTGCTCTTTCTTCTTCTTCTTCTTCTTCTTCTTCTTCTTCTTCTTCTGGGTTCGGTCCCTTTCTTTTTTCTTTTTCTTCTTCTTCATCCTCATCCTCCTCCTCTTTCTTCTTCCTCCTTTTTCTGGGTTCGGTCCCTTTTTTTTTTTTTTGGGTTCGGTCCCTTTCTTTTTTCTTTTTCTTCTTCTTCATCCTCATCCTCCTCCTCCTCCTCTTTCTTCTTCCTCCTTTTTCTGGGTTCGGTCCCTTTTTTTTTTGTTTTTCTTCTTCTTCTTCTTCTTCCTCCTCCTCCTCCTCCTCCTCCTCCTCTTTCTTCTTCTTCCTCCTTTTGGGTTCAGACCCCTTTTTTTTTTTTTTTTTTTTTTTTTCTTCTTCTTCTTCTTTCTCCTCCATCCTCTTTCTTCTTCTCTTCTTCTTCTTCCTCCTTCTTCTGGGTTCGGTCCCTTTTTTTTTTTTTTTTTTTTTCTTCCAATTTCAGGTTTTAAAAAAAAAAAGTTAAAAAATTATTTTATTTGCCACGTGGCAGACATTTGGCAGCCACGTGTCATATATGTGGCAGCTACGTCAGCATTTAACAGATCCATGGATAGAAAATCTAACGGTTGTATGAAATTGAAATAAAATAGTACTTGAGGTATGAAAATGAAATGTTTTAAAGATGTTGTATAAGATTGCAATAGAGCTCAAACCTGAGAGGCTACTATGTAATTTACCCTTTATTTAAAGTTTTATAACAATCACACTGAAAAACTTACTAATAATAAAGCTACGTAAAGCATGTATGGTAAAATGACACAAGTGCCCTCTCCTTGGTTTAATATATAAACTGATTTTGAGTGGTGGTTTAAAGAGCTACCCACCTTGTAATAAAAACTCATAAGACCTTAAATCCAAAAACACATAAAATCAAAATCAATAAAAAGCAGGAGGGTCTCTGAGGTCAAGGTAGCCCCCCCCCTCTCTCTCTATTTGCATAAATTAAATTTGGGGTTTTTTGATCCGAGCTGATTTGATCATCTAGGGTTTGTTTGCTTGCTTGTTTTTTTGAATTTTTGTTTGTGAAGGTGATGGCGTCGAAACGGATCCTGAAAGAGCTCAAGGACCTCCAGAAAGATCCTCCTACTTCTTGCAGCGCTGGTACTTCCACTTTCGAACCCGATCTGATTCCTTTTGATGTTGCTTTTGATTTTGTGCAAGCTGATAAAGTTTCGATTTTGTGTTTTGGGTAGGTTTTGGCTATGAGCCCCATCTGATTTGTCCTTCGATTGATGCATGTTTTTGAAATTTTGTTTGATTTAACTCAAACCAGTAAATCTGTGCAAAAAGCAGCAGTCTTTCACAGACCTGTGATCGTTTTATCTCATGCCGAATTTTGTATTTGTCGAAAATCGAATGAAATTGTATTTGTTTTCGGAAATATGGTACCTGAATTGCATTGTTAAGAACTATTGGAGAATACAGAAGAAGGTATAGGATACTGAAGATGCTATTGTGTGGTAGTTGTTACTTGTTACCCATATACCCATTTCCCTGCCCTACCTGCTATAACGAATTGGGCAATAGATGACCCGTCTAGCATCTTGCTTATAAATGGGTGATTTCCAATTTAACGAGGTCATAAATCTGTAGCAGTGGTTTGTAAGGACCCACTTAACATCCAAAAGGGAAACCTTTACAATTTTTGGGTGATCCTTATACTGAGTAACTAACTCAGCATCACCGGTCTTGCAAGTCCACCGAGGTGTTAAAGCAATTTTTGGGTGGGATTTTTGTTACTCTTATGCTTGTCTTTGGTCGCAGGGTGCCAGGGGCTGAGTTGTGAGACATTAATGTTGTTAGAAAGCCTAAAGAAAGTGGGAGGTTAGGGCACTCAGAGAAGTTGGCTGGTAATTTGAAGTTGGAATTATGTTGAGTATTTGTTTTGGGGTTTCTTATGGAGTTAAGTATTGCTTTGGTAGAGCAGTTATTGCATGGTTCCTTGGTAGGCGATTGAGTCTTTTCTTGGGGTTTCTTGAGTATTGTTTTGGGGTTTTTTGTTTGGCACTTTATCGCTAGATTCTCTGAAATGACATTACTCTGAAAATGAAGTATAAACTGCTTTATCTTTCTTCTCTTAGTAAATTTCCCCTTTGTGACAATGTCTATTGCATGTATTGAATTATAGATATTTCTTCCCTTCTTTGAGCTGGATATATGCTATAAATAGAATAGACCTAAACCTACCCATCCTAACAATTGGTTTAGGTTGAGTATGGGCATTAGATATAACCGGAAGCTATTAGTTAATCCCGGATATGACTCACCCTAAACTACCCCATTTCCACTTAAGTGCTATTATTCAACGGAACGGACTATAAACGCATATTCTTTTACTGGTATACTTTGAAGATTGACAGTAACGTCTTACATATGGCTTATATTATAAATGATATTTGAGTTTCGAATGACTTAATTGTGGATGGATTGTTTTTGTGTTTCATCATTTGTATGAACATCATTTTTGTCTTTGTTGTCATTATCATCCCACCCCGCGGTTTTAATCCACTTAATGGCTGCAAGAGTTCATTGTTTTGGGAGAATATGGACTAAGCTTCTCTCATTTATAGCCACAGCAGTCTATCTACCGTGATCACTGAAACTATGTGCAAGTGAATGGCAACTTTTGGCTGTTTTTTATTTTTTTGGTTGTTGAAAATTTACTGAAACTATACGATAAAGGACTCTTAACGACTTTGTTATTAGCAGATATTCAATTTGATAACCTTTGCTCTTATGTATATATTTAGGCCCAGTTGCAGAAGACATGTTCCACTGGCAGGCAACAATAATGGGTCCTGCTGACAGTCCTTATGCAGGTGGAGTGTTTCTTGTCACTATCCATTTTCCTCCAGACTATCCTTTCAAGCCACCCAAGGTACTTGCTGGCTTTCGATTAATTTCACATCAAATTGGTGTGCTGTTGCATGGTAGTTCTTTTCTTTATTGCTTTGCTGTTTTCATTCTCCTTTCAGCTTCCATGGGATCATAGTATCTAGGTGTCCAAGAGAGAGAGGAGTGTAAAAAAATCTGGAAACATGTCAATCCTATTCTTATACCACCTTGAGTACACACATATGATAACCAATTCAATTTAGGCTCGTGCCTTGGAAATATGACCACCATCTGTGCCACTATGCCTTGGTTGATTCATATTGTTCCAACAATAATCAATTGATGCCTGATGCCAAATGTATTTTTCATATCCTGAATTGACAATTATTTCTTTTCTAGCATATCAAGTAATGAAGTAAATGGTCTCCTGCATTGGAGCGGTAACCAGTTTGCGTTACTACTTACTTTTCAGTAAGTGGGACTTGACATGGTTCACATGTGGTGCTCCTTTGTTAAAATATGATGTAAGCTAATTAGCAAAGGGGCCTAAGCTTACCGACCTTTTAAGTCCTATTGTATATCTGCTTCCTTTTCAAAGTCCATGTGGTAATAGGCACACTAGCCAAAGTCCATGCATGAGGATTAGGAATCAAAATTGTAACAAATGACTAAGAAATTGTGAACTGTGCATATTGGTTATTTTCATGTTTCTGTTATGTTTTGTGCAGGTTGCATTCAGGACAAAGGTGTTTCACCCTAATATCAACAGCAACGGTAGCATTTGCCTTGACATATTGAAAGAACAGTGGAGCCCTGCCCTGACCATATCCAAGGTAAATGCTTAATACCCGAAACAGGAATGCATTCTTCACAAATTTGATTGTTCTACAGAAACTAGTTTCCCCAGTAGGAAAAGCGAATCAGTAGTGATGAAACTTGGGTTTTTCTCATATGATCCTATGCCATAATTTTGGTGGACTCTGTTATTATTGCATGGCCCCATTAGAGCTCTATGAGAAACAAACAGCACAAGTCCTTTATTGGCCTTGTGACAAATAATCACTTATGCTAATTGTACCAAGAAATTTCCCAAGTGAATTACTCATTGATATTGGGGACCCGTTGTCTTTTTGAACTATTTTGATGCGATACGCTGTGGCTTTTGAACGGTTATGATGTTATGCATGGAACAGGAAACAAAGTTCGATCAGATGTGTCATACACATTGAAACTGGTTTGGCTGGAAATTTTTGATAACTGGCTATTATATTTGATGCAACACTTCATCCTTCATGTTACTGAAGCATATGCTCTGGTTTCACTTTTATTTTGCAGGTGTTGCTTTCAATCTGTTCATTGTTGACAGACCCAAACCCTGATGATCCTTTGGTGCCGGAGATTGCCCACATGTACAAGACTGACAAGAACAAGTACGAGACCACCGCAAGGAGCTGGACTCAGAAGTATGCTATGGGTTAAGTCTGAGCGCTGCTAGGACCGTGTGACTGAGGGCTGCTTTCCCTGTGGCATTATGATCATCTGATCAGATGTATGAATGAATGTGTGATCGATGTGTTCTTCACATAAGCGGACCAAAGGGGAGAGTTTTCTGCCCTCGGAACACTATTGCTTTTGAATTGTTAATTTGTTATGCAAAAGTGTTTATGAGACTTCGAAACCAATTTCTCTCGTGTCGCCCTCTTTCAAAGTGCTGTTCAAATTGAACCATTTTTAGCTACTCCTTGAAACTAGTCGTATTGCTGTTTGCAAATTACATTTTGTCGCATGCAGAATTAACTCCTTGGAAACACAACAAAAGTTTTATCATTGTGTGAAATTGTTTTTGTACCCCCAGGCCATGAGGAAGACTGGAGCTGAACGGACGTCACATGCCGACGCCGGGTCCGGCTGAACCACCCAGATCAGCTTCTTTCATCAAGCAACACAGCCTAGCCTAACACGATGCGATTTGAAACCTCCTAAAAGAACAAAACTCCTTTATCAGTATCGAACATGGATGTGTACTGTGTAGGACTGGTTCATTTTCTAGTGGGCTTCAAATGGGTTGGCCCAAATAACTATTTCAAACAAGTGTGGCTCTTCCAAGTACCGGGTATTCAAGCCTGTTCAAGACTGAAATGTCCCTTCACTTATTTTATGACATATGAAGTGCCTGCTTGAATATCCGGCGCTTGAATATTCGGTGGGATTGTGAGGGATTTTAATTCTTTTAATGGATATAGGGGTATTCAATCACAATTTTAAGTGATTCTTTGAAATTCAAAGTGTATTCAATCAGGATTTTAAGATAGCGTATTAAAATCCTTAGAAATGGTGTATTCAATTGGAATTTTAAAAAAGTTTATAACATTCCAGGTATATTCAATTAGAAATTGATTTTAAAGAATTTGAAAATGTTGAGGAATTAAAGGGAATTGGAGAGATTTCGTAGTGTATTTTAAGCATCCACAAATCTCATTTCTTCCCATGAGATTTTGAGGGAAATGAATCAAAATTTTACATGGAATCTCTATAAATCAATTAAACTCTGTAAAATCCTTTAAAATATCTCATATTCCCAGCTTGAATACACCCTCCTCAAAGGGTAAGTTGATTTTTAATAAAAGGAGACCTAGATATTCCAACAGTCAAATTTATTTTTTGGGATTAATATGGATGTTATGAGCAATTTTTGTTTTTTGATTACCAAAAAATTAACCTCTTTGTTTTTTGTTGGGTGAGTGAAAAGTTTACTAGTTAGTACCTAATGCGAGCGCAGTTATAATCGTTAGATCAACAAGTTCACCGTGGAGAGATTTTTCAGTGTGATCGACACACAGGATGGTACACCACGTGTTTTTATGTAAGTGGTGGGAAATTTTATTTTTTAAGTTATTAATTTTTTAACACACATATCCCACCATTTATATAGTGACACGTGATGTATCATTCTGTATGCCAATCACACTGAAAAATCTCTTACAATGAGTTACGACTTACAGCGATCAACTGAGCTGTGTTCCTATAAAAGTACGAACTCGTAATGAAGATGCACCTTAACCTGAAATTGGTAAAAGCATGCATGCTTTTCATTGTAATTTTTTTTATTTTTAAAAACGCTTTTCATTGTATTTGGATGGTATGATTGGGTGGGCAGGCCACTTCAATTTTTGTGGCCTTTTCAACTTCAAGCAACTATTTGAGTTTTGAGGTCCCCTCTATTTCGTTGATCCTGCAAAATCTTATGAACAATGACACTAGCTGTTCATGTGCCACTGCCAGCCAAACCAAAACCCTAGTGAGACAGTGCAAAGTAACTAGGAAAGTGACTTGCAGATGCACCGCCAATAACGACGAAATCCAGAATTTTAACATTTTATGGTCCTAATATAAAACAAATTGATGATGATTTTCGCTTGTAATATTGTCCTTTTCTACACGTCAATTAATCAAAAATAAAAAACATATCAATTGATGATGCTAAATAAATATATATATATATACAGGCCCTTTAATAAGGAAAGGGATCCCCATTTTTTTAAAAAAATGGGGACACCCTCTTGACCGTTAGTTCTGGTTTTAATGAAATTATGTTGTTGAGATTAAATCACAAGCCACAAAATCTCAACCACATAATTTCATTAAAACCAGATCTAACGGTCAAGAGAGTGTCCCCATTTTTTTTGAAAAATGGGGATCCCTTCCCTTAAAGGCTTCCTATATATATATATATATGTAAACTAACCTAACACATGATCCAAACAATATAAAAAACCCATAACAGTTAACAATAACTATAACCTAGGATGAATTTAACATCCTATATGATTAATTTAGATTAAAATAGAAAAACTTACTTAAATTTAGAAATTAGGGGATTAAGTGGTGGTCGTGGAGAGTAGAGGTGGTGGCATGGGGATTCGTTGGATGGGGATAGCCAATTAGGGAATGGGGAAAGTGAATGAAATGGGAATGGGAAAAGTGAAGTTGGAGGTCTGGGGTTGAGGAAATAGTTGTTCGAACCTCTCTTTCTTTTTTTAATAAAAAAGGGTGAGGCTCTCACATTGCTTAATAAGATGGGTGAGTTTTATTTTTTTTTATTTTTAAATGACTTGACTCAAAACAACGTCGTTTTAGCCGAGTGATTAAAAAGAGCAGTCTTCTTCTCCTGATTTGCAGAACCTGCAGTGCTGTCGTCGTTGCTATTCTCCTCCATCACATGCCCATACATGGGTGGTCCTCGGAAGTCTTCACAACTATTTATCCGGGCTTCCAGGTGGTTTTAAGACCACTCAGGTCCCTTAATAGACCCCCCCCGTGACTGTCCATAGTATTCCAGTATAATATAATGCAATATTATTTGTGAATTTATCTCTATGTGACATTGCATTATAAACCGAAACGTCATGTGATGGAAAATTCATTCCCTAACTAGAGTGGTAAGATTAGAAAATTACCCAATAACTAGAGTGGTAAGATTAAAAAATTATCCAAATTTAAAATCTAGTTAACTGATGCATCAACCTTTTTTGGCGGCGAGTATGAAATCAAGTGGGTGAATAAAACATCACTCGAATTCAAATTGTGTAAATATTTTCTGCTCATAAATTGCAACACGTTGCATATCAGTTTTGCACACAAAATGACAATTCTGCCTTTGGGAAAGATGTAGACCTACAATCCCTTCGAGACGTCCTCCAGGACCTACAACCCTACAACTTTGTCTTTTAACTGTAGTCGTTTTCCCATATTTAACCTATTTGAACAGAGATTAAATTTTTTTGCAGTCAAAATAACTTGTCATTGTTTGACACATATAACGTTTATGATAAGAAAATTAAAAAAAGTTAAGTTTATAAATACATGTCTGTTAAACATAATGACTTTAAAAAGAACACTCGTTTTAAGCGCAGAAGATTTGAAATATGTGGAGTTAACAATAAAAAATGGAATTGTTATTAGCATTTCAAAAATCTCATCCTACACTTCAAACTTTCTATATTATGAAAGAAAAATACACTTGTGAGAAGTATAAAATGAGATTTTTGAAGTGTCAATAACACTTCCTATAAAAAATCCAAATCTTTTTAGGGAGGGAGTATGATTCTCTCATCTCCTATTACCATCCCTTTGCATCCCCCTCCTCTCACACTCTTTTTTTTTCATCTTATTCTCTATGTAAAAACTTCAAAACAAGATGTAAATATAGCGTAATCGCACCGTTTAAATAGAAAGGGATAGAAGGGAAGAGAGATCAGGAGGGGAGAGAAAGAATCCTACTCCTTTAGGGAGACATGCCCTACAAAAGGGCTAGAGCCTAGGACCATGAGCCTAGAGAGAGAGGGATGCTTTGTTCTTCTCTCACTCTCGCTTTCCATCTCCAATTGCTGTTTTTGGGTCCTTGTTTTTCTCTTTGTGGCGTTGAAAAGCCACCAAAATGAAAAAATAAAAAAATTGAAAAGGAAAGAGATTTGCTTTAAAAAAAATTATTCGAATTAATTGGTTAAAACTTAAAAGTTAAAACACGGATGTATTTTTCTTTATTTATAAGAGATTATAGAATTGATTATTGTTAAAGACGAACTTGAACCGCATTATTACTAACCCATTATGAGGTTAAACTCATTATGTTCTGCTTTAGTTTAGACAATATCATTTAAAAAAAAAACATAGAGACAGCTTGAAGAACACCAGAAGCATCCAATGGACCTCAATGGTGGTTGTGCTAGTTCTGAACCAATCCTAGGACGACACTCGCATTTTCCTCTCTTACGTAGATCATGCATTGTTTTGTCTGGGAACACAATGAGAATTATTAGCGTGCATGTAGTCCAATATTTAAAAAAATAATTATTGAGTTCTTACCTATATATGTTTTGGGTCTGAAACACTTTTATTTGATAAATTATTTTAATAATTCCGATCTCTAAAAAAATTCCTTCCAGACAACTTAACCTTGTCAACTCTAAATCTTTATATCTTTATATCTTTATATCTTTGTCAAAGAGTGCGGTAGCATTCAAGGAATAAACACGTCTTCTTGATTCAGGATAAATGTACTTACTTACAATTCCCCTCTCTTTAATAATAATTTTATTTTAAAAATGTGTGCTTATGCTAAAGTGAATTAACCTCAGTAAACCGTTAATTAAGTGTACTCATGTCTTTGGCTAATATAAATAAAATTGTGCTCATGTATTTCATTGATCATGTTGTTGAGCCATGTTCTCGAGGATTTCAAGGGGTTGCTGCGACGGACCATCGAAGGTGGTTCTACTCGCAGAGAAATACTAGCAACTTTAACATTTTCTTCTTTTTATTTTTCGGTTCTTATTTGTATCTTTCAATATTGCACAATGATTCAAATCATTTACATTTGATTTTGCCTTTTAAAGATTAATTTAAAAAATCAAACGAACCTCTGTTGGCCTTAAAAACTACTAAGCTTACATGGCGCACATGCCAAATAACTGTGAAGTTCAAGAATCGTCTGCACCGAGCTCAGCTGCTCCAATTATATTTGTGAAAATATAAGTGTGCCGAATCAGTACCAGACTGTAAGGACACAAATACGCAAAAGAGATAAGTGTTTTTATCGTCAATGTGGTTCGGTCGTCGGAATGGCGAACTCTAAAATGCACTTGTGAGTACCCAATCATAAAATCGGATCGGCTTTCATTGTGCCGAACAATGTAACCTAGTGACACCTCACTCGCCAAGAAGCTAATGAGATGACCTTTTCCAATGAGGACTTAAAGATTCCTCGCTAAGAGACTTCAATAGATAGTCAACCAAACTAAGGGTAGTGTTGTTTCTACAAACTGGAAGGTGCTCCTCGATCACTTGACTCTACGACTCTAGTGCTGTTTCTATAAGCTTTTAAGATGTCGTTGGTTATCAACCACAGAGCTATTTATACAAACTGAGAGATGTGCTTGACAAAGTTAGGGATGTCAGTGTTTTTCTCAAAGGTTTGGAAGGTTTCGCGTAGAGCGAGAATTTACACAAAGCGTTTGTGTGTTGAGTTTAAGAGAGCTTCAATGTTGCATATCCTCTTCTATTTCTAGGATTGATTTTCACCATATGCTGAAGTAGAGTCCTACTCAACCTAATCTTTCTCAGCATCTCTTGATCCAATAATAACTCATCCATCTCTCGATTTGACTCGCCCACTCCCATCAAACTTTGGATTCTGATCCTAGTCCATTTTCTGTATTAAATTTATTCCTAGTCCACATCAATTTTGCACATTGATACATGTAATATTACGAATCTTATCAATGTTCATCCTGATCCCAAACACTTCTACTTGATTCATGACTTAACTAAATCCAATCTGACTCTTAAATAATCCAACATTGATTAGGATTCGGGTAACTCACCTTGGGCTAGACTTCATTCTAGAAGGGCTAGAGGTTTTCATTCTGGGCTGAGCCCATAATCACACTTTGCCCAAACCCAATATTTTGGGCCCCAACAACCTTAAAATCATTTAATCATCTAATAGTCATTCAAGAGATAAACGAATCAAGTTATCCAACTAAACTCTAAAAAATTTGACAGCGTTAATTGGACAATTAAGGGGGGGTTTTTTTTTAACGTAATTGATCTTAAAGAGTAAACTAGAAAGTAGATTATTTCGATTATAGTGTAACAAAATAGAAGGAGAACGAGATGGTCCAACTAAAAAGGTGGCTAGCACACTAAAATCGTCTCCAACCGAGGGCTAGGCCCAATGGCTCGTGGGCCCCACCAGGCCAAAAAAGAGGAATCAGGCCAACCCGCTGGTCCAAAGGAGCCAGCCAGCTAGCCCCAGGCCGGCCCAAATATTTGAAACCAACAGCTAGCCGTCAATTACTGTTGGATTTGAATTTATTTAATTTTTTTGGGCCAAAATTTTAATTTTTTATTTTAAATTCTCATTTTTTCTTATAAATACTTAAGTCATTCCTACACCATTTCTCACATAATTTTCACCATTCCATACTATCTTACTTCATTCTATTTCAATTCTTCACATTCTATTTTCTTACCTCTTCCAATAATCTTTCCTTCAATTTTTTCAATAATTTTCAAATGGCCACATCTGCAATGAAAGGTAGGGCTTGGACCTGAAAAGAAGATGAAACTCTTGATAGGGCTTATAGATGGGTCTTAAAAGATAGTGTGAAGGGGAGTTCTTAAACAAGTGAAGGTGTTTGGACTCATACGTCCAAAAGATACTATGAGTTCTAAGAAGGCACCACTCCACCGAATACCCGAAATCACGAGAGTTGTTCTTCAAGATGGAAGAAACATCTTCATCCAAGTTTGAATAAATGGCATCAAGCACTGTTAACGGCTGCAAGTAGACATGAAAGCGGCGCCAATTACTACAACGAAATAAGTGTTTTCACAATTTATTTTAAATATTTAATTATATTACATTTAATTTCATAAATTAATTTCCTTTAATTTTTGTAATTATATTTTCTAGTTACGCCAAGCGGAGGAATTGTATATGGAGGACAACTCGAAACCCTTTCAGCATCACGGTTGTTGGGAAATTTGTAAAGGGTAGGTGTTATTTGAAGATCCACCTCAACATAGAGTAGGTCCTACGCCGGTGTTCGGAACTGCATCCTCAGCTGTAGATGGGAATGAAGATGAATCTCCTACCATTCAAGAAACAAGGGTAGAAAATCCGTCTCCGAGTGCAGGTTTCATACCTAGGGATATGAGACGAAAAAAGGCCCAAAAATTGAAGGCAAAGGGCAAGGCAAAGGATGATATTGCCTGTCAACAGGAAATGACGGCCTCCTTGCGATTAATGGCGGAGCAAAATGCAATTGTCGCGGAAGAAAGGAACCGTAGGCATGAAGAACTGGCCAAACAAATACAAGAAGAGATGGATGATAGGAATATGCAAAGGAACACTTCGGATTACACTCCAATGAGTAAGGCCTATTTTGATAGGGAAAATAGGGAAATTATGGCCCGACGGCAATTGTTTACCTCCGACTATCATCCAACAATGGCGGATGATGATGATTATAGACTTTAAATTTAAGTTGTTGTAGTTTTTAAATTTAATTTGTAGTTTTTAAATTTAATTTGTAGTTTTTAAATTTAAGTTGTAGTTTAAATTTAAGTTGTAGTTTAAATTTAAGTTGTAGTTTTTAAATTTAAGTTGTTGTAGTTTTTAAATTAAAATAATAAATTATGTTTGGCACTATGGATCTTTGGCCATCTCGGTTGGAGATGGTTTTTTGTCATAGGGCTATGTTTGGCATATGACCCTTTGACCCCTCGATTGGAGATGGTAAGAAATATGACCTAACATTGTTCATTAAAATGTTAATTTCTTGAAGAACTATAGGGTTAAAACGAGCCATCTAACCCTCATTCGGTTAGAGATGGCCTTAGAATGTTTCGGTTGACTAGTGCTCTAATTCATAAACCGACAATGTTTCCGTCGGTCATGAAGTTAGACAACACCTCGTTATAGATAATCTAAGTGGAGTGCGTATGTACCGAATAGAATAGTCTAAGATGAACCTCACTAGCCGGAAACTATGGATGTCAAGAACCGTAGTCTGTGTTGTTAACCCTTGAATTTAATAGGGTTTGGTTCCCAATAACAACATAAACAAAAAGCCAAATGAAAGCTTAGTGTATCTTAGTGGCACAGAGATCATGTTTTTCTATGTCTAACACCATTGTACTCGTAAGATTAGTTAAATCAAATTAAATTTGACCAAATTTATTTATTTATAATCTTTCACTCACAATATTATTTAATTTCAACATGCACGTGGAAAAGCTTAATGCAGAATAAATTTCAAAAAATAAAAACGAAGTTCCGATAAACCAGTCGTGTTTTAGGAGTTGGAAAGGACGTCGGCCCCAGAAAATCATCCCTACTTTAATCAGAAATAATAGTGTACTTTTTGAGAGCTAGTTGTCTCTACTGAAGACATGAGTGACTATCACAAGCTGTTGAACCCCACTCAAATATGTAGTGATGCGACCATTGTCGAGCTTGGTCTCCATTTCTTAGCAGTTCGTTAAGCGGACTTACACTAAAGTTTGGTTAAACTATTGAGGGATATTATGGGCTCTGTCAATCATTTGTTGCTTCGAATCTCATCATTTAATTGGTTAATGTATAATCATCATTTCCTATTTTTTTTTTTTTTTGTCGAATCTCACATATTTTATGTGCATATGTTTGAGATTGAACAAGGTGAGGTTCTACCATAAAATTAATTGACAATATGAAGAGGTTGCCAACTTTATAAGCACATGCAGAGTCTCTTCTTTTCCGATGTTGGATGCATTCTCAACAGAGACAACACCAAAAGCCAATTAGTATACTGTATTTCCCTTGTTTTTTCCTCCACGTTACAATAATTGAATATGAGTTTTAAGGGAGATATTATGATAAATTATCACATATGTAACTTGCAATAGTTAAGTACACTTCCTTGTGCTTGTTTGAACAACCAATTACGCGGAGCATAATTCAAATCACAAGTTGGTCAGAATAGGTTGCCCTGAATGTTTTCTCATCATTAGCGCGTATATATGTTTAAGCTATTGATCTATGTGACATCAATTGTGAGACTCATAGTCATACACATGAACAAGATTATCACTAGCATTCATCATCTCCATGCATATATCCTCCTTCATTTTCGAGATATTTTTACTGTGACGGTCATATTTCTTAGTAGCATTAGTAATATACATATTGCACCATGGGTAGATGTCAAAATTGATATTTCATAGACGTGATCTATCTAAAATATAGGTGAATACATATTTATTTTAACACGAATAGATTATAAACGCCACATGCCACCGTCACCAAACGAAGCAAAAAAGTCGAGACATTAGTAACGTGATCGGTAGATTAGCTGTGCGATGAGCATGCAATTTTCCTTAGAGAGTCATTAGTATGGATAGGTATGTAAATGGACAGAAACAGGGAAGCAAACACAAGATGTACGTGGTTCACCCAGATTGGCTACGTCCACGGAGTAGAGGAGTTCTCATTAATTGTGAAGGGTTTACACAAGTACATAGGTTCAAGCTCTCCTTTAGTGAGTACTAGTGAATGATTTAGTACAAATGACATTAGGAAATATTGTGAGAGAATGATCTCCTTTTATAGAAGAGAGTCTCTAGTTTTGTTCTGACTTTTACACGTGTCGTGCTGTGATTAGCCTCTTATGTTGACACGTGTCGCGCTATGATTGGCCTCTAATGTCGACACGTGTCACACTGTGATTGGCCTCCTGGTTTGGGGGAAACTCTTGTGGATCCTTGACGGTATAACGTTGATCGCTGCTCAGTAGTTTCAGCATTGGTCAAGTATGGTACAAACAGTGCTCCCCTAAATTCCCCGAGTGAAGGAAGCTCCTCGGTTGGGGACTTGCAAGATCCAAGCCGCTGAGTAATCACGAAACTTCTAAGTACCGAAGTGTGGTATCGTTTTCACTTGCCTTATCTATCTCATAGGTAGATGTGACATCTTCTCCCGAAGTACTTTTCCTCCATCCAGGGGTGGTATCTTTAACCGATGGAGATGCACAAGGTAATGTATCAATTTCACTTGAAGCTTACTTGTAGTTCCAGGCTTGGTCAAGCGTGATACAAACCCTATAGTAGGAGTCCCTTAAGTCTCTGAGCGAGGAGATCTGCCGAAGAGGTGACATACAAAGTAAGCAATCAGAGTTCCAAGCAGTCAGTCTCAGATCGAAAGTTTGATCTCGTGTTCCGGCTGATTGTTCTCTTTCTCCTTGTTCTGTAGACATCAACAAGGACAAAGAAAAGGACATGGAGAAGAGAAGATATGAGATTCTTTTGCTTTTGAAGAATTAACTTTCCACATGTTTATTCTTGAACCGGGCTGTAGGGTTTTCTGGTTTCCTCCAGAGTATAAGGCCGACTCAAGAATTTAAGGGTCAAAACAAGTCCATCAAATCAAGAGTTCGTTCAACCTTGATGATATGGGATACTCTTGCTGTTGACAAAGTAGTGGATGTGGTATGGCGATGCTTTGCTCTTTGGCGACTGTGCCATCGAAAGGTTGTTGAAGCTTTTCGAGCTATTTGGATAGGGCAGCGATGCTGGGCTTGGATTTGATTTAGACTCCTCTGTTTGGATTGTGCGGTTCTGCAGGAAGGGCATCGTGTTGTAGTGATCTGTTCCATCTCATTGTTGAACCTTCTGCTTCAATCTTTTGGGTCGCAGAAGTGGTGCGCAACCTTTGCATTTAAATGGTCCTTCAGAGCATTACTCCTTATCGACTCATCCATTCGTGGCAACATCAGTGTAAAGCGTCCACTGTTCTAAAAATCCCCGCCTAGCGCCGCCTAGGCCCCGCCTAGGCGCTAGGCGGCTGGTCACCGCCCCGATTAATGCCTAGGCGTTTGAAAATTAATAAAGGGCGCCTAGACCAGTTGAGGCGCCCGCCTAGGCCGCCTAGCCCGCCCAGAACCGCCTAGGCACCTGCTTAGGTTGCGACTCACTTTGATAGAAAATAGATAACTTTCAATTTGCATTTAATTTTTTTCAATAAATTGTAAGAGACTTGTTGAATACTTAAATGGGCACACACTATATGCTTGTTCCCCATGTTTTCATTATGTTCCAATACTTTATAATACATATGTCATTCTATTTTGTAGTTTATGATGAAATTATATATATTTTAAGTATAAACAGACACTTATTTACACGAAATATAATGGATTTACTTAAATCCGCCTAGTCCGCCTAGGCGCCCGCCTAGACCCCGCCTAGCCGCCTAGGCGCTAGGCCCCAGCCCGCCGCCCGACTAGCGCCTAGCGTCTTTTAGAACCTTGAAAGCGTCTATATCGTATCAACTGTTCTAAGGTATTTTCCGAAGGAATTCATGACCTTGACAACAGTTGAGGATGAGTACCCGAGAGTAATGCTAGGTAAGCAACCAGGCAAAGGTTTCGGCAATCAGTTCCAGATCGGAAGTCTGATTTCAGGTTCCGACTGATTGCGTTCTTTCTCTTTGTCTTGCAGGTAAGAGCAAGGGCAAAGGAAAAGACATGGAAAAAGCATGATATGAGATACTCTTGCTTTTGACCCTGATGATATGATATAATCTTGCTCTGGTGTGGCTGGTTTGTAGAGGTATTATCGGGGGAGAAGGAAGCTGAGTATTTTGAAAGGCTTCGTTGGGAGCGCTCTTTCCGATGAGAGGAATGGTTGATCATTTTTGTAGGTCTGCCTATCCATGAAGGATGGAGGTCGACATATATAGGAATTTCCCCAACAACAAGTAGTAATGCTATTCCTTTACCCTTCTCGGTCATAGTAATGTAGTGGGAGCTGCAAGATTCACGTGTTTTAACTTTGTCAGAGATCTTTGACAAAGTGGTATGTGGTGTCTGGAAAGCTGGTGTTGCGTGTAAAGATTGCAGACAAATTTATCCAAGGACATCTGGCTCTCGAAATTTGGAGAGCGGTGCCTCTTCGATTTTCGAACAAGAAGATATGTTGAAGATCTGGCTCTCGAAATGCGAAGAGCATTGCCCCTTCGATTTTTGAATAAGAAGATATGTTAGAGATCTGGCTCTCGAAATTCGGAGAGCGTTGCCTCTTCGATTTTTGAACAAACAGACCTGTTGAAGGTGTATTCTTGGATATGAGGAAATTTTGGGCATTCTTATGAGCATGCTTTACCACGAAAGATAAAGGTTGACACATCTAAGGATTTTCCAATTAGCCAGTAGTGATGCTATTCCTTTACCTTTATGGGTAATAGTAGGGTAGCTGGAACTTCGAAATTGTCGTGCCTTAACTTTGTCAGAGTTCTTTGGCAAAGTTATCCTTGGTATCCGAGGAGCTGATGTCGCGTGTGAAGATTGCTGATAAATTTTACTCAGGAAAATCTGCTTCTCGAAATTCGGAGAGTGGTGCCTCTTTGATTGTTGAACAAATGGCCATGTTGCCCTTTCTTTTATAGGGGCACCAATTGTGTTCAAGAAGTACGTTCATAGAGTTACCGCTTGTAGGAATTTCTCCTTTATTTTTGTATTTATGAGATTTACTGTACCTCAATTTTTCTTCATTATTTCTGAAAATGTCTGGCCCATTCGACCGTTGTTTGGACTTGAATGCGGTGGAAGAGGTAGCCATGTCTCATCAAGACAACATATAACGCCCATTCTTCTTATCCCCTACTGGTCCTCTTACCATTGGGGACTCTGTGATGATGAACGACATGACTGCTGCGGTGGTGGCCAAGAATCTTCTCACTCTCGAAGATAACAGACTACTTTCCAAACGGTTCGATGAATTGGCTGTTAAGGATTCTCTGGATCTTAGTGTTCAGTGTGCGGGTTCTGTGTCTAATATGGCCCAACGCCTATTTGCTCGAACCCGCCAAGTTGAATCATTGGCGGCTGAAGTGATAAGTCTCAAACAGAAGATCAGAAGGCTCAAGCACGAGAATAAACAGTTGCACATGCTTGCACATGACTATGCTACAAGCATGAAGAGGAAGATTGACCGGCTGCAGGAATTTGATAGTCAGATTTTAAGTGATCATCATAGGTTTGTGGGTTTGTTCGAAAGACGTTTATTGCCTTCGTCGTCTGAGGCTGTACCACATAGTGAAGCTCCAAATGATCAACCTTCAGTGCCTCATCTTCCTAGGGTTCTGCCCAATATTGAGGCTCCAAATGAAGCTTTGTAGGTGAAGCTTTTGTGTTGAAGCTTTTGTGTTGAAGCTTTGTAGGTGAAGCTTTTGTATTGAAGCTTTGTAGGTGAAGTTTATATGTTGAAGCTTTTGTTGGCACCATAAATTGGTTTTGCTTCACGCTGTCTTGATCAAGAGTGTGTGAAGTTTTTGAGAATTGTAGTTGCCCTCCATTGATGAAGCTCTTGTTGGCACCATAAATTGGTTTTGCTTCACACTATCTTGATCAAGAGTGTGTGAAGCTTTTGAGAGTTGTGGTTGAATTCCTTTGACGAAGCGGCTGTGTTCACCTCCTCCCCCTTCTTTTATTTTATTTTATTTTTTTGGAATTTTTTTTAATTCTTTTTTTGGAATTTTTTTTTTAAATTTTTTTGGAGGGGGAGAGGGGGAGCTGTAAGTTTGAAATTTGAAAACTTCCTAGCTTGTGTGGAAGTTTGAAGACTTTCCATGTGGGGTTTTCTCATGGTTTGAATTTTGAATTTCTTTGGCCATGTTGAACCATATAAGAATGATAAGTTTCCACTCTTTTCATTGTCTTCATTTGCTCATTTTGTAGTGATTTTTGGAGACAGAGTGCTTTTAGAGTTGAGAGGGTTTCTGGCAGTGCTTTGCACCATTTTTGGGTTGGTAGTCTTCTCCAATATATCAAATGATTTCACTATTTTTGTTTGAGTATTCATGTATTTGGTTAAGAACATGATGAACTGGTTGAGCTTTTCTTCATGCCCTAGGAGCTTCCTTATGTTTCGATCTTTCATGTAGTGATAAAGTTTGTTTCTGTTTGTTGTAAATGTCAGAGTCTGGAAGTCCTAGTGATGAGGGCTCCCCTAGCTCTAGCTCTAGGTTGGAGCTTGCAATGTTGGAGTCCTCAGGGCCTTTGTTGGAGTCTTATACAAAAGAAACGTTGGATGATCTTCGCAATTGTCAAACCTTAGCAAATATTGGTTTTTCCTCTTTCATGTTAGTGGGTGAGGGGGTTGTTTGTGACGCCATACCCATATTTCGCTCTGAGTTCACAGCGGACCATTTAGAGAAAAACTTGTTAGATAGCGAAAAACAGCTTGAGGCCCTAAGGCAGTCATGTAGTATCCCCCGTAGTGTAAGAATGTGCTTAGTGCATCATGAAGAATTGTCTTCTGAACCGCCCAAGGGTCATGTTATGTTCTATACTCAGATATTATTGACCTTAGGGGTGAAGCTGCCTTTGCACTCGTGGTTGCAACGGATGTTATCTTTCATTGGATATGCGCCTGGGCAACTCAACCCTGGTTTTTGGGATACCTTGATCGGGTTTTATATTATTTGGATGGATGTGGGTTAGGTGAACCTTCCTTTCATCAATGACGCAACTACTGTAAGATGCGCTCGGTGAAAGCATGTACTGGGAATGCCGAGTGTGCATGTCGGAGTGACAGAGATCATATTGTCTTTGGTAAGAAAAAGGCATACTGCACTTGGAAAAACCGTTGGTGATTTCTTATAATGATTGGGAGTATGCTAAGGGTGTCACGCCTGAGCGACGTGTTCCTACTCACTTCCAGACTGTAGGTTGTAATGTATCCATTGTTTGCATTATTTTGCTATTTGTTGTGATTTTCTCTTGCTTCTAACATTTTTCTTCGTGCATTGACGTGAGGGACCATCAAGCTGTCCAGACGGGAGCTAGCTGACGTAGAGAAGGTGTTGAGGGTGCCCAAAGAGGATAGATAATTGGGCAAGCTACGACCCTTATTTCGAAAGTACGGTTTCCAACCCCTAGTGTCAGAGTGCCAGAGACGAGCAAGTAAGTTGTATCTTTCATTTCGCCCCCTCTTTCTTTTACAAAGTTGCATTCCTTACTTTGATTTTTCTTTTTCAGTGGAGAAAGTGGGCAAGAAAGGGGGGGACTAGCGCCAAGAAAGGGAAATCACCCATGTTTGTTCCCGTAGATGACATTTTGTTTCATAAGGGAGCTCGTAAGCACCGGGTGAGGCCAGCAACTAGACCTAAGTCACAAGATGAGGTCCTCAAGATTACTGCCTTAAAGAAGGCTGAAGCTGAGGCCATCAGGTGTGCTAGGGGAGGAGAGACGACTGTTACCTCCTCTTCCAACATCAATCCCATCTTTCCTCTAACCATGGAGTCTACTGACCAAGAAGGTGACCCTAGCTTCAGTCATAAGAGGAAGTACAAGGAAGAGGTTGGCATCATCTATTGGAAGGACTTGAAGGTTGCCACGCAACAAAGTAGTTTTAGGTATGTCAATAATTGATTGGCAGGACATCGATCCACTGTTGACAAGCTTGGCGAGCCGGTAGATGAGAACGAATCAGATCGTGACCGGATGATGAGGCTATCTTCTTATGTAAGTGTTACTTTGTCATTTATTTACTTTCTCCCCTCTTTTTCCTGGCAGTGACGATCATCTTGCCATGTAGGTCATGACCGAATACAACGACAGATTACGAGACGTCGAGTGGTACAAGGCAAAGTTTAAAGAGAATAAGCAACTTATGAATGACGCCAGAAAAATGAGCAAAGCTTTGGCTGAGGCCATCCGCCTCAAGGATCAAAACTTTGAGAGTTTGAAAAAGACGGAATGGTGAGAACGTAAGGCTCAAGAAACAATTAAAAGTGACTGAGAAACAGTTAGAGACAACTATCCTCGAGGTTTCTAAGGTTAAAGATGAGTTGGATAGTGCATTGGTTGAGGTTTCTGGGCTGAAGAGGAGTATCCCAACTGAGAGGAACGCTGCTGTGCAGGAGTTCTTAGGTTCCCATACCTTTCACGATGCCTTTAGACCTCACTGCATCCAGACGGCTAATTTTGAGAAAAGGAAATTGATGGCCATCCTTGGGCGTTACGACAATGGAAACATTATCCGAAAGTACCGTGATGAGATGGATGAGTACCGACAAAAAGGTGAAACATTCGTCCTTGCAGTTGATCCTAGTAGTGAGGATGACTTTGATAATGAGGCTATTATCGCTGGGCAGTCTTAGGAGAGTGAGGATGGTCTTGGAGATGCTGAGGATGGTGGTGATAGCAATGGGGTTGAAACGCAGAGTGATATTGTCAGGGGTTCGGCCTTAGATGATGATGACTCATAGTGCCCCCTTTTTCTACGTGTACTCTGGATGTACGAGTTTGTTGTTTGTGTGGCATGTGCCATGTACTCTGGATGTACTAGTTTGTTATTTGTGTGGCACGTGCCATGTACTCTGGATGTACTAGTTTGTTGTTTGTATGGCATGTGCCATGTTGTAAGCCTGAGAGCTTTTTATTTATGGATGTTTACGACTTTGCATCGTATAGTTTGATGTTAATTGCCAAGTATTTGCACTATCATTGATGAATGCTTGGCTATGTTTGAGCAAATCCTTTGTTTGGATATAAGCCATAACTTGGGTAAGATTGAATGAATATACTGTGGAGCTGTTCGTTTATTTGTATAGTCTTGTTGACATATACTTAGACTTTATCTCATGTTAGGAGCATTCATGTTGAAGCTTTGAACCCGAGTGTTTCATTGTTAGGAATGTAGAGAATTAGGATTGAGTTTACTAAATCACCTCTTTTTTGAATTCATGCCAAATGGTCTTCGTTACATAGGATGCCGAACGGCTGAAGCTTAACGCTTGTAATGTGAGTTTACTTGTAATAATACTTCAAGTGATCAATGTTCCATGGATGGCCAAGGGTCTTGCCATCGGAGCTTCTGAGCTTGTAGGAGCCAGGACGACTGATGCCAACAACTTCAAACGGTCCGTCCCAGTTTGGACTAAGTGTTCATTCACTCAGGAGTCTGTCGCAGAGTAATCTTTTCTTTAATACCCAGTCCCCCACTTTGAAAGAATAAGGTTTGACCCTTGAGTCATAGTAATTGGAGATGCGCTGCTTGTAGACGACATTCCTCAGGTGAGACTAGTTTCTGTGTTTTTCGAGTAGATCTAAGTTGAGGGTAAGTTGTTTGTCATTTTTGCTTTGCACGTAGTTCTGGACTCAAAATGTTGCTTGCTCAAGCTCAACTAGGACAACTGCCTCTGTACCAAAAGCAAGTGAGAATGAAGTTTCTCCTGTTGAAGTCCGATACGAAGTGCAGTATGACCAAAGAACTTGGGGTACAAATTCTGGCCAACAGCCTTTAGCCTTGTCCAAGTTGGTTTTTAAAGTGCGATTGATTACTTTGTTGATGGCTTCAACTTGTCCATTAGACTGGGGATGAGCTAGGGAGGCGAAACATAAGTTGATGTTGAACTTAGAGCAGAACATCCTGAACTTATTGTTGTCGAACCATCGCCTATTTTCAGTGACTATCGCATTGGGAATGTTGAATCTGTAAAGGATGTTCTTCCATACGAAGTCTTCTATTTTTGCCTTAGTAATGGTTGCCAAGGGTTCTACTTCGGCCCATTTTGTGAAGTAGTCAACTGCAACGATTGCATAGCAGACCTTGCCCTTCCCTGCAGGCATTGGGCCGATTAAATCAAGGCCCCATTGGGTGAAGGGCCAAGGGCTGATCATAGGAGTGAGCGGCTCGGGAGGGGAGTGAGGAATAGTTACGTAGCGTTGACACTTATCACATGAGCGGGATATTCTGATGGCATCTTGGTGGAGTGTTGGCTAATAATATCCTTGGTGAAAAGCCTTATGTGCGAGGGATCGAGATCCAATATGATATCCGCAGACTCTTTCATGTATTTCCCGAAGGACAATTTTCGCCTACGCGGGTGTAAGGCATCTTAGGTATGGTAGGTTAAAACCTGTCTTGTAGAGTTGGTCATTAATGATCAAGTAATGGGTAGACTTGTATCGAATCTGCTTAGCTTGGACTTTATCATTTGGGAGGGTGCCATGAGCAAGGAATTTATAAATCGGGGTAATCCAACTATCCCTTGTTGTAAGTTGCACACTTCTGCGGCCATGGTGCTTGGTGCTGCCAACAATTCAACCTAAAATTTTCTCCTAATCTTGTCTTCCACTGCTGAGGCGAGGCGAGCCAATGAGTCTGCATGACTGTTTGCCGCTGGAGGAACTTGGGTGATCTGGTAGTTGAAGTGCTTGAGCAACATTTGTGTTTGTGCAAGATATGCTGCCATGGAGCTATCCTTAGCATCAAAGATGTTGGTGACCTAGTTAACCACCAATTGGGAGTCATTGAAGATATCAATTCGTTTAACCCTGAGGTGTTTGGCCAAACGTAAGCCTACTAGGAGGGCTTCATATTCGGCCTCGTTGTTTGACGCATTGAATTTGAAACGTAGAGCATACTTCATCGCCACTTTGTCGGGGGTAGTAAGGACTAGTCCTGCTCCACAACCCTATTGGTTGGACGAGCCATCAATATATAGACTCCATGTTGGGGTTGTTGGTTCTATTTTCTGAGCTTCCGAGGGTAATGAAGCCACTGTTTTAGGCGTAGAAGCAATGTCAACATGATATGTGAAGTCGGCGATGAAGTCTGCCACTGCTTGTCCCTTCTCAGCTGGCTTTGGTTAGTAGGAAATGTCAAACTCACCCAATGCTATCGCTCATTTGATCATTCGCCCCGAAGTGTCAGGACTTTGGAGTATCTGTCGAAGAGGATGATTGATAAGCATAATGATGGAGTACGCTTGGAAGTAAGGGCGAAGTTTTCGAGCAGACATGACCAATGCTAGAGCCAATTTCTCAATGTTGGAGTATTGTGTCTCTGCATCTTGTAAGGCCTTACTAGCGTAGTAAACAGGCCGTTCGACATTACCATCATTTCGAATGAGAACGGAACTTACTGCTGAAGCCGATACCGATAGATAGATAATGAGAGTGTCACCAACCTCAGGTTTAGAGAGGCGCTTTACTCATGTAGTCCTTGAGGTTCTTGAATGCCTCGGCACATTTATCAGTCCACGTAATGTACTTCTTACTTCCCTTAAGTGTTTTGAAGAAATGAGCACATCGGTCTGTGGCCTTAGAGATGAACATGGTTAAGGCTGGCACTTTGCCAATAAGGCTCTGGATGTCTTTTGAAGTTACCGGTTCCTTCATGTCGAGGATTGCTTTGATCTTCTCAGGATTAGCTTCAATGCTTCGTTGGCTAATCATGAAGCCCAAGAATTTGCCAGAGTCTACGCCGAAGGCACATTTGTTGGAGTTCAACCTCATTCGATACCTCTTCAGAATGGTGAAAGTTTCAGATAGGTTGGTGATGTGTTGGTCAACATGTTTGCTCTTGACTATCATATCATCAACGTAAACTTCCATGCTCTTCCCAATCTATTCGGCAAACATTGAATTGACTAGTCTCTGATAAGTCGCCCCTGCATTCTTTAGGCCGAAGGGCATGACTTTATAGCAATATAGTCCATTGTCAGTAGTAAAGGTCGTGTGTTCTTGGTTCGGGGGGGGGTTCATGAGGATTTGGTTGTACCTTGAGTAAGCATCCATGAAGCTCAAGAGTTCACACCCTACTGTAGAGTCCACAAGTCTATCAATGAGAGGAATGGGAAAGTTATCCTTCGGGCATCCTTTGTTTAGGTCAATGTAGTCGACACGTATTCTCCACAAGATCTTTTGAAGAGAGAGACTTTCTTTGGTCAGATTTTTCTTAACAAGGGTAATTGAAGTGAGAGACATTCTCCACATTTGCTACAAGATCTTTTGAAGCGAGAGACATTTTTCACATTTGCTACCCATGTTGGGTAATTGACTTCGCGGACGAAGCCTATGCCTTTGAGTTTTTCAATTTCTGCCTTCATTGCTTCGTATCATTCAGCGTCATAAGATCTTCGCTTCTATCTCACCGGCTTGGTCTTGGGGTTAATACTCAATTGATGACAGATGATATCGGGAGAGATGCCTGGCATATCCTCGTATGACAAGGCGAATGCCTCATTGTTCTCTTGTAAAAAAGAGACCAATGCCAACCGAATGGGTGGTGACAAGATGGTGCCAATCTTCACCATGCGATCTGGATAATCTTTTGAGATAAAGACCTTCTCCAACTTTTTAGTGGGTTGTGCTTGTTGGGTGAAAGAGTCATCTCGAGGATCATCGGGTTGACTGTTGCCATCATGAAGATCCAAGTTGGCTTCGTCCGGGCTGGTCTTTATGACTTGGTCATGTATAGAAAAGGGTTTCCTTGGGCACAGGCAGGTGCTGTTGCTTGACCGAAGTGTTGTAACATGACCGTGCATGAATTTGATTTCCTCTGATGTAACCATTGCCATAGGAGGTTGGAAATTTCATCAACAACATATGTGTGGATACCATGGCCTTGAGATTATTGATGCTTGTGCGTCCAAAGATGACATTGTATGTCGTTGGGCAATCAACCACCAAGAAATTAGTGGTAATGGTAGTTGTGTAAGGGCATGTACCAATGGTGAAAGGTAAGTGTATGCTCCCTAAAGGTTGCACGATATCACCGGAAAAGCTTATCAAAGGAGAAACCGAGTGATCGAGCAAATGTTCAGCTACATTAAGTGCCCTGAAAGCTTCAGCAAACATGATATTGACCGAATCCCTCATGTCTACCAGGATTCGTCGTACTTCAAAGTTGGCTATGTGAGCTTCCACGATGAGTGGGTCGTTGTGAGGGTAGATGATACCTCTTTCTTGGCTATGTGAGCTTCCAGGCTTTTGATACTTACCTCCCCTGGTGTCTTCCACATGAAACACTTGGTGGCCAGGCCTCAAAGTTCGTTCACTATTTTTCATGGCCCTGTTGGAAGATTTAGATATGGGTGTGTTTGGGCCCAAAATACCAGTTTGGGCCGAGTATAGAATCATTCTCAGCCCGAAAGGCCTCGGAACAAGGGTGTCATGGATCGTTCAGTACGTGGGCCTCCAAACCTAGGACGGCTAGGTCATGACGCAAAACAGGTCGATTTCTGGTGCAATAAGGAGTCTCGGCATGACCAATAACCCGGAAGTGAATTCGGTTAAATAAAGGACTAGGTTCACAATCATAGTGAAAATAGGATTGGTCGAGTTAGTGTTTGATCAGGAGAAGAAGTCCTAGTCCAAATAAGGTTTTAACTTGACCTTGAGGGTATCCGCTGTTATAAATAGAAGAGGCTGTGCATCGTTCAACCCCCTTCAATTCAACACACAACTGCCCTGCGCAAACTCTCTCAACAATTTGAGATTTTTTATTTTCTCTTTTCGCTGACACATCTTCCGTTGGCATCAACAGCACTGTGAAAGCAACCGGTGATATCTTAAGTCGGCATAGATAGCTCTGTCATCGTAGAATCAGCCGGTCTCGCGGTATCTTCCGTTGGCATCAACAACACTGCGGCGATGACGGTTGGTTACCTATCAAAGTCTCGGTCGAGAAGGATTTCAGAATCCTTATTGATTGAGGTAATCTCATTAGCCTTCTCGGCGAAGTGAGGTGTTATAGTTTTCTGAGCTCAGTGCGTTGCATGCTGAGTTATTTTATGATTGGATAGTCCCAAGTGGGATTTAGAGTTCGGCATTCAGACGGCCGAACCACGTTCACTATTAAGACTTATATTTGCTTTGAGTATTTGTGTCCTTACACTTT
Source organism: Malus fusca (assembly GCA_035220775.1). Taxonomy (NCBI): domain Eukaryota; kingdom Viridiplantae; phylum Streptophyta; class Magnoliopsida; order Rosales; family Rosaceae; genus Malus; species Malus fusca. The sequence continues at coordinate 20,970,033 of CM069072.1, forward strand.
GGTGTCGATTCGGCGAGAGTTTACTCTGATGAATAACATCACTGTGACCGAATCCGACGACGGCGATTTGTGAACTTCGTAAGAATAGTAACCTTGTCTTCAGGTTCGATAGCCCAAGAGGCCGAGACGTGTTCCTTTCTCGACCGCAATCGCAAGACGCAGATGTCAGCCGCGCACACAACGCAACATCAACAAATTTACTCCTCGGCCGAGCTCGGCCGACGAGTTGGCACGCCCCGCAGTCACCGAAGGACGTAGTTAGCTTATAAATTACTCAGCCTGCGCGCCACGTAGGCTTGGTAGTTTTTCAGGGTCAACATTTTGGCACGCCCAGTGGGACACAGTGCTAAACTACGAAGTTCATGCCAATTGAAACGCGATCGGTAAAAAAGAAAACAGCTATGGGAAAATCAACAACCGATTTGCCAATTCAGAACATAGGACAAAGTGTGCCACATGCGCAGAATCCCCTTAGCGCCGTGACACCTGAATCCACAAGCGCGACTCGCCGAGAAAGGGAAGTTAATCTCGGCGGTCAGCTCCGCAGTCCAGAAGTCCCTAACAGAAACACTTGCGTTCTCAATGAAGGGATATTGGAGGATTACGACGAGGATGGTGGTGAAGGATCCAACCCACCAACAAGATCATTTATTCGAAAATGACTTGACGAGCAGTATCGGACGGTCGAGCAGACGTTTAGTCGAGGAATCGATAAACTGCATGACGTGATACGAAGTACCAATGAGCAGCAAACCAAATTGCTAGAAATATTGGTTAGTAAGGTCAGTGAGGGCAGGTCTTTCGATCTTCTCCAGCACTTGCCACCAAGAAATAATCCGTTACCAATTGTTCAGGCCGAGTCAATCACTGCTCGGCTCAAACCAATTGACTTTTAAAAATGAGGAGGATCGAATAGTAGGTCAGACGGATCCGACCAGAGAGAAGAAGCAACACCTGTTGATATGATCGAAGTTCAGCGGATGATCGACTCGGCCATGAAAAAAGGGCCGAAGTTGCCTAAATTTATCCATCCATATCCAGCTTATGTGGAAACGTTCGGATACCATAAAGGTTTCAAAATCCCATATTTTAGCCTTTTTGCCGGTAAATCGTCCATATCTTCGTTGGAACATGTGGCTCGTTTCACCGCGCAATGCGGAGATGTTAATAGTGACTTTCATAAGTTACAGCTGTTCAACTTTTCATTGACCGGTTCGGCATTTGCCTGGTATATCAACCTCCCTCCTAATTCCGTCCAAAACTGGGAGGAGTTGGTCGAAAAATTCCACGAGCAGTTTTATCGACCAGGGATGGAGATGTCAGTTTCTTCATTAGCAAGGATGGCTCAGGCATCTGATGAGTCACCAATGTATTATCTTGCCAGATTCAAATCAGCCAGGAATTGGTGCCGATTGCCTTTACCCGAAGTCGAATTTGTCAGGCTTGCTTTAAATGGCCTTGATGTGGAGTACAAAAAGAAATTCTTGAGGGCAAACTTTCGAGATATGTATGAATTAGCCCAGCATGTCGAGCAATATGACTATTTACTCCGAGATGAGAAGATCTCAAAATCCCCGTCCCGAGGGACGATTTACAAAAATCCCACGGTTAGTTATGCTTCAACCGAAGGTGAAGAGTCTTAGTACGTCAGCGTGGACGTGGCCGAGATAGTCATAGATAAACCATACATTTGCAAGGCATTGACTCAAGTCAATTCCAAAGATGATATCCAGAGCTGGATCGACAAGGGCAAGTTAAAATTTCCTGAAAAACGCATGACGGTCGATACAGACCTATTCCCTGCGGCAACAGTTGGCATGGTAGACGCTCGTTTGCCTAAAAGTAATGGGAAAGAGAAGATCGAGCTTGCACCAGTGCAACACATCATCAAGAAAAACGCTCAGCCCCGACTCAAGATCGATCTATTTTCCAATGCACCAGCTACTGAATTCTCAGGACCAGCAATAGTTCAATCCATGTCAGACTCCAGCGATGAGGAAAACGACGGGCTGGTAGTCTTGTGCAGTAATTGTAAAGCACGCGTCATGTTAACCGAGCCCAAGGAGAAGTTGCCTCAAACGCCGATACCTTGACCACAATCGACGATCTCGGCAGCACCGTCAAAGAAACCAAGTGAAGGCCAGCGCGTCAAAGTATTCGAAAGACTCGGCCCTAAGCAACAGACAGATGATTCTACCTCGGTCAGACGACGTCTTGATTTCGACGCACCATTTTATAACGAGGAGTATTATTCACGTAACTTCAGCAGCTCAAGTTCATCAGCGAAGCCAAGAAGTTTTAAGCCGCCTGAACCACGTGATCAACGTTGGTATAGCTATAATTCCCCTACTGGCATGTATACCGCGCTGTCCAAATCTCAGAAACGTCGACGTCAGCGAATAGATTGTTTGGCTCGACGACAGGTGGCCCAGCCTGTTTCGGCCACTAAATGGCAGCCGAAAGGAACGGCAGGGCGTGGAGATGATCAGCCAACCCCGACAATCATGGCGGAATTACAAGGGCAAAAGGAAACCAATCGAGACTTTGAAATTACCATTGAAGCAGCCGAGAATCGGATCAGACTTCTTCTTCGGCCTGGCGAAATGACAGCTCGTTTCGAGCAATTTAAGAAAGAGGCTGAAAGGCAACTGCCCCCGTTGCCGCCAAGAGAACCCATCGTCAAAGTGCGGCGAAACTTACATCCCCCATTCCTCGGCGAATCATTGGAATATATGAAAGAGTTTCACAAAAGGTATTTCGCCAATGATTTGTATGGGTTGCCTAAAGCTTGCCAAGAAGCTCTTGACCTGGCATTAACTTGCCCCGATGCCGAGCAAATCATCCAGAAAACCACCGATCCGGCGATGAAAGCTAGATTCCAGCACATTCGAGAGGCTAAAGTTCTCGGCTTCAAGGTCGATCCCTACACAGACATTGACACAGCCGAGCTATATTTCTTTCTCGAGGACCTTCAACACCTTCAACACCTTTCGAAGTCTTTTCGGCCGTTTCCTTGTTCGATTTGACAGCCAATGAGATAAAACGGGTGGAACAATTGGACGCTTACTTGGACACGACAGGAGCAGACCCCGACGCCAGATGTATGCAAGTCCGAAGACAACAGTCACCAAAATACAGCGTCAGATTGTGTGACTCAAGCGTCTGACCATGTTGAGATACACAGTGAACTGGTCGCAAATGCTCCGGCGCACAATGATATAGTCTTCTCCACTCCGGAGGAAGACGACCAGGATCTAATGGGCCCTTCAGTCCTTGAAAATATGGAAATCAGCATGGTCCATGTTCTGCCTGCCGAATTTCAGCAGACCACACACCAGCCAAGTTTCTTGGACGGCGATGTGGTAGCCGAAGAAGCGATAGAGGTTGATTTCGTCACTCCTGACGACGAGCCCACTAACGGCAATGAAAAGCTTAAAACAGCCTTGGACATCTTGTTCCCCCGTCCCTCTTTGGCTAACCTTCAACATTTGAAACCGTTGTATGTCACGGCCCATATTGAAGGTTACCTAATCTCCAAGATTTTCGTCGATTGCGGGGCAACAGTCAACATCATGCCTGTATCTATAATGAGAGCCTTACGACGATCCACCGATAAACTCATTCCTTCAGGAATAACCATGAGTAGTTTTGTCGGTGACAAGTCTCAGACCAAATGAGTGCTTCCTTTAGCAGTAAACATCGCCGGCCGTAACCATATGACCGCCTTTTTCATCGTGGACTGCAAGATCGAATATAATGCACTGCTCGGTCGAGACTGGATTCATCAAACCAGCTGTATTCCTTCATCATTGTATCAAGTGCTCGTTTTTTGGGACGGTAAATCGGTCATTGTTCACCCGGCCGATGCTCAGCCCTTCAAAACTAACATGATCTAAGCGCGATATTATGATGACCACGTCGGCTACATCACCCTACAAGGTTTCAACGATGAAGGACGGCCGACTCGAATTTCTGTTCAGAAAGCTATCGAGGTTGGCGCCGAAACTGTCCACCAGGATTCGGCGAGACTCGGGTTAGTTGACTTCATCTCCGACCCCGATGTCTGACACCGACCGAGAACAACGTCGGGCCGCGGTTTCATCTATTCTGGAACGATTGCTAGCCCATTGGTATACCATCTCTAAACAACCAAATTCAGGCGTTAACCTCGTAGAGTTCCTCGCTGAATGAGATAATGGTCCCGTCTTATCTCTTGACAAAATTCAAGCTGCCCCGGTCGAGCTCGAAGACAATCGGCCCCAAGTGAAGGACCCATTGGAAGAAATTAATGTTGGGACGGCCGATGACCCTCGGCCTTTATTTATTAGTGCTTTGCTCCCCCAACCTATGAAAGCCGAATTTCGTGTTCTGCTCGAGGAGTTCAAAGATTGTTTTGCTTGGAGTTACCACGAGATTCTCGGCTTAGAGGGCACTCTCGTCGAGCATGAGTTATGCATTAAACCTGGGTGTAAACCTTTCCGTCAACCCCCTCGACGATTCTCGACCGAAGTGCAACTCGGCATCAAGGATAAACTTGTTCGTCTCTTAAAAGCAGGGTTCATTCGGACCGCTCGATACGTTGAATGGTTGGCAAATATCGTTCCTGTTTTAAAGAAAATTGGTGCATTGCACATTTGTATCGACTTCCGAAACCTGAATCTGGCAACTCCCAAAGATGAGTACCCAATGCCGATTTCAGATTTGTTAATTGATGCTGCAGCGAATCATGCGATCTTTTCTTTTATGGATGGACATGCCGGATACAACCAAATTTTCATTGCCGAAGCCGATGTCCACAAGACTGCATTTCGCTGCTCGGGGGCACTCGACACATACGAATGGGTTGTCATGCCATTCGGCCTCAAGAACGCCGGCGTCACATATCAACGAGCAATGAACACCATCTTTCATGATTTAATTGGAACCATCGTCGAAGTTTACATCGACGATGTTGTAATCAAATCTAAACGCAGGCATACACATATGGACGATCTCCGACAGGTTTTTCTCCGCATGCGTCAGCACAACCTCAAAATGAATCCTGCCAAATGTGCCTTCGGCGTGTCAGCCGGTAATTTTCTAGGCTTCCTCGTGCATCACCGTGGGATTGAAGTGGATGACAATAAGGCACACACAATCATCAATGCCCCACCCCCAACGACGAAGAAATAACTTCAGTCCTTACTTGGTAAGATAAATTTTCTACGCCGATTTATCGCCAACTCGACGGGTAAAATGAAAGCGTTTTCTACGTTTTTGAAACTCAATGACTCAGATAAATTCATGTGGAACGACGCGCATCAGGCGGCGTTTACGCAAATCAAAGTCTCCCTCACGAAACCACCTGTCCTCGTTCCCCCTCAACGCGGTAAGCCTCTTAAGCTCTATATCTCGGCTGCCGAAGAGTCCATCGGCTGCCTCCTCGTGCAAGACAACGACGCCGGACCAGAGCAGGCTATTTTCTATCTAAGTCGAAATCTCAACCAACCAGAGATCAATTATCCCGCCGTCGAGAAACTGTGCCTAGCCTTATTTTTCGCAGCCTCCAAGCTTAGGCATTACATGCTCCCATCGGTCACCCAAGTCATTGCTCAAACCGACGTCATCCGCTACATGCTCACTCGACCAATCGTAAAAGGCCGAATTGGGAAGTGGACAATGGCGTTGTCCGAATTTAGCTTGCAGTACGTGGCCCAGAAAGCTGTCAAAGGCCATGCACTAGCTGATTTCCTTGCTCAACACCCTTCCTCATATAGTTTTGGGGGCAACGACGTCGACATCGGCATGGTTCAGACACGCAATAGCCACTGGACGATGTACTTTGACGGCTCAAGTACTTCATCCTCGGCTGGCGTTGGAATTGTCATCCAATCCCCAAGCCACGATCGTTGGTATTTTTCGCTCAAACTGGATTTTGAATGCACCAATAACCAGGCCGAATACGAAGCCCTTATCATCGGCCTTGGAGTCCTTCATGACTTACGGGCGACCCGTGCCCTAGTCCTCGATGACTCCGAACTTGTGATCAACTAACTTAATGGTTCTTTTCGATGCATGAGTTGTACCCTGGCACCCTACCACATGGTCGCCAGCTATTTAGCCGAATCATTCGACGGTATTACTTTTAAACATATTTCCCGGAGTCATAATACCGACGCAGACGAATTGGCTCAAATCGCCTCTGGCGCACAACTCTTGGGGGGCAAACTAAGCCAAGAAATACCCGTGTTGTGACAACTATACCCGGCCCCGGTTAACCATAAAATTCTTCAGCGCGACAACGTGATACGTACAAGAATCATGTCCTTACCTTCGTTGTTAGATTGAGACGACCTTATAGATGTTTGCGTTGTCGAGGCAATGCCAGATGACTCTGGAGAAAACCCATTATGCAATATCTCGACAATCCCAATGGTAAACACAATCGCAAGACAAGAGTTCACGCCATGAACTATGTCATGTATCAAAATGAGTTATACCGAAAAGGCGAGGATGGTTTACTACTACTATGCCTCGGCCCCCAAGAGGGTGTTCAGGCAATTACAGAAGTCCATGAAGGGGTTTGCGGAGCTTATCAATCCGGACGAAAAATGTGATGGCTACTTTGACAACACGGCTATTTTTGGCCAAGAATACTAAAGGTCGCCCAAACCCGCTCCAGGGCAGACGACGCCTGAACGATAGCCTCGTCGCTCAGTTGACCATCGGCTCCAAGGTTGTTTAGACATGCACCGAGCAAATCAAGGCTTTCACGTTCGAGTACTTGCGACACCGAAAGAGACAAGACCTCTCGCAACCGAGCTAGAACAGTTGAATCAGCAGCTTCAGTTGTGGTGGCCGAAGGACCAGCCCCTCCAGTAGTGCTGGACAAGAGGGCTTTGAATTCGACTTCCCATGAAGCCTGCACACAAAATCAGGTTAAGCTCAAAGAAATCATAAAAAGATAGCAAGAAGGTTTCGTTTTTAAACCTGCCGAGAGGAGACTTCGGCCATGTCTTCAGGATCGTTGCTCGAACCTAAAGAACTTAATGGCCGAGCCCAGTATCTTAGATTGCTTCTCAGCTCACGCGACCGATGGAGGTTATCTACGTTCGATGGCCACTGAGGCAGCCAAGAGACATAGATAACACCCTTCGGTGCATAGAATTTTCGATGAAAAGAGTGTACAGGCACCTGACAGTTAGTATTTTCCTGGTTTAGAGTCCTATAACAGGAAAATAATTAAGGAAATGCGGCAGAGGGTACTTACGAAGGCCGAAGTAGCTTCCTGTGGAGGAATATTGAGGTCCTGGTCCTGAGGATGAGCAGACGTTTCCACCGTCTCCTCTGGCTCTCCAGCAGGTCGTTTGCCACGGTCGGCCGTGGAAGGGCCGACCGGGACAACCGTTTCGGACACAGGATTGAGGTCTTGGTCCTGGGGAGGAGCGGGTGTTTCCTTCGCCGCCGCTGGCTCTCCGGCCGGTCGTTTGCCACGGTCGACCGTAGGACGGTCAACTGGGGCAGCCACCTCGGACACGAGAGGAGGTTGACGACGGGAACGAGGATGCCTCGCCAGAGGAACTTCGTCGCTCCCCTCACTCTCCTCCAGAACGAAGACCGAGGGTTTTGGATTTGCAGGAGAAGTTCTCTCGGTCGCAGGGACTGCCTTTTCCAGGACAAGTGCAAGGACAGGTGCAGCCTCGACCGATGGAACAACAACTGGTGTGCCAACCTCAGAAACAGGCCGTGATTGGACTGTTATTTCGATCGGAATTGGCCGTTTTAGGCGATGGGGGGAGGAGGGGAAACGCTGAGAGTTGTCGCTCCCGTAGTTTGACTTGAGATGACGTGAATCTCCCATTCCCTTTTCTTCGCCAGCTTTTTGACCCGCTTGGCGGGCCGATGAGGTTCGACGGGCAGCTCGGCCTCTTGACGAGGCCGTTTGCTCGGCGGGACCTGCACATCGGTCTTTGCCCTCTTCGAGGCGACCGATTTTTTCTCGGCCGCGACTGCAGCAACCACCTTCACCTTTTTCAACGGCTAACTACCTGAGAAAGTGAAAGCAAATCAGCAAAGCAGATCAATAGTGCAAAATTGAAGGAAAAAGGGAGAAATAAACATTTACCTTGGGCTTGGGAGGCAAAAGCTTTTTTAGGTCGACCGCCGAAAAGTTTGTCCAAAACGGTTTCGACCGGAACACCAAAAAACTGCTGGGTATACTGCTCCCACCAGTCACCAAAGGTGTCAGTGCAAAGAGATTCTGGAGTGGCCGGTCGAAGGCGGAATTTCTGGCACCGCTCTTGGAACTCTTTTTTGGCGTCGCTGCACTCCTTATCTGAAGAGCCAGTTTCGCGTCCGTGGCTTAGGACGGACCGTGAGGAGAGGAGGGGGACCGGGCAACCTTGGAGGTAACCAAGTTGCCGAGCAAGGAAGTTTGGATGATACACTTCCCAACTCGCTCGGCAACCCTCACAGCCGAGAGGAAGATCGCGGGCAAGCACGAAAGATCCCCAGGATTGACGAAGGTCAGCATCTTCGTCTGCGCCCCACGCTGATGTAGGAAGTCTGATCGACGAAGGGTATTCCCGACGACGACAGACCAAGAATTCGTCATCAGAAAGGTCTTCGAGAGCGAAAAAGTATCTGAACACTTCTTCAGCTTGGTGATGGGGGATTGGCCGGAAAGCCAGCTGAGGGCCGAGCGATTCCTTGGTCGAGAAATCAGCAATCGTCGGCCGAAGAGGAGTAAAGTAGACCGGCAACCAGAGTTGGAAGACCCAGAAGGGACCATTCTGCTGTGGGTCGACCTTATCCAGGGTCGTGTCAGCCAAGCAGCGTAGGAGATGGGCGAGAATGGCCGGGCTGAATGCTAGAGTGTGACCACTAGCTAGGGCTTCGACCACTGGCATATTCTCGACCAGACACTTGTTGGATTTGGTACAACAGATAAACTTGTTGTACCAATAGAAGAAGAAGGCCTCGTGATCTTCTTCTCGCAGCGCTTCTTCTCCTCGGCCGGTAAAATGGAGGTAAATGGTGTTATAGTTGAAGAAGTTCTTGTGAAGCTTGTGAACCTCTTCTTTTGGGGGTGTTTGGCCGTCAACGCTTAGTGTCTCAAGGGGCCGTTTGTCGAAGAGCGTTCTCAAGTTAAGATTCGACGGGTACCCAGAAAGGGCAGAGTCGACTGGGATTCTAGTTGGGGAAGTCCCCAGGATGGCAGTAAGATCGAGGATGGTGGGGCCAATGGGGCCGAGAGGGAGGACCATGGTGTTAATGGCCGAACACCAGAAGCATAAAGCCGCTAGGAGGAGCTCCTTGTCCAGAATGACCTCCATGGATGAAAGGTGAATGGCGTCGTAGATGCCTAGGGCTTTCCATTGCTCGCCGAATAGTTTTTCCATACGAACAACCCAGGCTGCCCAGGTTGTGGTGGTCGAGGGCTAAAAACCTTGAGGCCTCGCCACATCCCACTTCGACCAGTCGAACCCTTGTAGCAAGGATGATAGGCAGTGCTCCTGGTGAAGTCCAGTGATGGTCGATGACACTGCCACCTTAAAGAGATGACCCAAGATTTGGTGAGGGGTACTCATGTCACTCTCAAATCGGATGGTCTTGATTGAACTCCGATCGATGATTTTCTGGCATTGGTCACACTCCTTGGAAAGCTTGGAGATAAAGGAGGCCATGATGAATGGTCTGAAGGAATGACAAGAAAATAGCCTTCTGGGTTAAAGGTTGAAGAACAAAGACTTGGAAGAAAGAAATGCACTGGAGAACGATAGCAAGAAATTTCAGAAAATTTGAAAACGTAAAGTACAAATGACAGAATTTCGGTATTTATAGAGTGGTGGAAGGAAGGGCAATCGTTCAAAATTCAAAATAAAGGGTAAAATCGACCGAAGAAATCGCTAATCATTATGGACACTCAGGAAATGCAGTTGAGAATACCGAAGGTCTCAGGTTTTGGAGGCGCACGATTGCGTGTGGCGGCGAGATTTATGGTGAAAGAGGTTTTGGCGTCTGCACGATGACGAAAGGCTCGCGGATTGAGGTAGCATGGTTATGATCAGCAATGAGGCCATGATGGCATGACGGTTCAGGAAGCCGCACGCCTTAGACGTCATTATTAGGGATTGGCCGTGTTAAAGGATGTCACGTGGTGTGTTGGTCAGCAGGATCAAGATCGTGCAATCGTGCTCAATAAATGTGCCTTGGAAACGCACCGAGCTCAGTAAACTGTAACACCTCACTTCGCCGAGAAGGCTAATGAGATGACCTCAATCAATAAGGATTCGGAAATCCTTCTCGACCGAGACTTGGATAGTAGAACCTCGACCGAGAAGCACTTGGGTTATGAGTAGTAGATTCGCTTCTTCAAGGTCGAACCTTGACCAAAGAATTCAGGCCGAGGACCTCGGAAGCGAGGGGCAATGTTTGGGCCCAAAATATCAGTTTGGGCCGAGTATAGAATCATTCTCGGCCCGAAAGGCCTCAGAACAAGGGTGTCATGGATCGTTCAGTACGGGGCCTCCAAACCTAGGATGGCTAGGTCATGACGCAAAACAAGTCGAGTCCTGGTGCAATAAGGAGTTCGGCAGGACCAATAACCCGGAAGTGAATTCGGTTCAATAAAGGACTGGGTTCACAATCATAGTGAAAATAGGATTGGTCGAGTTAGTGTTTGATCAGGAGAAGAAGTCCTAGTCCAAATAGGGTTTTAACTCGACCTTGAGGGTATCCGTTGCTATAAATAGAAGAGGTTGTGCATCATTCAAACCCCATTCAATTCAACACACAACTGCCCTGCGCAAACTCTCTCAACAATTTGAGATTTTTTATTTTCTCTTTTCGCTGACACATCTTCCGTTGGCATCAACAGCACTGTGAAAGCAACTGGTGATATCTTAAGTCGGCATAGCTCTGTCATCGTAGAATCAGCCGGTCTCACGGTATCTTCCGTTGGCATCAACATCACTGCGGCGAGGACGGTTGGTTACCTATCCAAGTCTCGGTCGAGAAGGATTTCCGAATCCTTATTGATTGAGGTCATCTCATTAGCCTTCTCGGCGAAGTGAGGTGTTACAGTTTACTGAGCTCGGTGCGTTGCACGCCGAGTTATTTTATGATTGGATACTCCCAAGTGGGATTTAGAGTTCGGCATTCAGACGGCCGAACCACGTTCACTATTAAGACTTATATTCGCTTTGAGTATTTGTGTCCTTACACTTTGGTGTCGATTCGGCGAGAGTTTACTCTGACGAATAACATCACTATGACCCAATCCGACGACGGCGATTTGTGAACTTCGTAAGAATAGTAACCTTGCCTTCAGGTTCGAAAGCCCAAGAGGCCGAGACGTGTTCCTTTCTTGGCCGCAATCGCAAGACGCAGAAGTCAGCCGCGCACACAATGCAACATCAACAAATTTACTCCTCGGCCGACGAGTTGGCACGCCCTGCATTTACCGAAAGACGTAGTTAGCTTATAGATTACTCGGCATGCGCGCCACGTAGGCTTGGTAGTTTTTTAGGGTCAACAGGGTGTGCCGCCACTTATGGAATATATCACATTCACTTGGCGTTGGTTACAGTTATCCCTTGGAGGGTAAATGAGGAATTGATCAATTTTTCCTTCACGTGCCAAAGCCTCAATATGATCACGAAGGGTGATACAATTCTTGCCGTCATGGCCGTTATGCTCATGGTAGCAGCAAAACGTGCCCGTGTTCTTCGTAGGCTTGTAATCCGGCTGCCTAGGCTTTGGCTTCGGTATCAGGTGTACTAAGTTGGGGTAAATAACCACGCATGTGGCGTTCAGAGGTGAGTATGCCTCATACCTCGGGGTAGGGCCTGTCCTGACACGTGCTTGACCTACTGTGTTGACTGCCTGAGGGCGGGGATTATCATGGCGATACCCTTGGTTATCGCGGTAGTGTCCCTTACTCATTTTACTAAATTGAGACTGGTGAGGATGAAAATCTTTCCTTTTGCCCTGAGATTGATATGTCTATTGACTTGGCAAAGTATTAAGTAAGGCAGGGGGAGGCACCGCTGCCGTTTGGAAGGTTGAGGTCTTCTCATTTGGTTGGATTTGGCTTCCACTCCCTACTTGCTGATAAGGGGTGGTTGTAGGGGGTTTCCCTTGATATGTCCTTGCTTCGGTGGAGGCGTGGTTGTAAGCATGTGCCATCACCTCAGAGTAAGTCTTCCACGTGTTGGCATTGATCATTTACTTGAAGAAACAGTCACGTAGGCCTGCCGTGAAGGCCTTGAGGGCGGTCTTGTCATCTGCCTCAGCACAACGAGAATACTCATGGCTGAAGCGATCGACATACTCTCGTAGTGACTCATTCGGCTTCTGGCGAATAATGTACAAGTCATCTGCAGAATGCAAGCAATCGGTCTGGAAGATGTGTTGAGAGACAAACAGTTTCCTCAGTTCCTCAAATGAGTCTACTATCTCAGGTGGAAGACGGCAATACCAATTTAGAGCTCCGCCAGAGAGGGTGGAAAGGAACAGAAGACATCGCTCTTCGTCGTTGTGCATCCGATATGCCATGGTGGACTCAAAGAGGTTAATGTGTTCAATCGGGTTCTCCCTTCCAATATAGAGTTGTAAACCAAGCTTTTGTTTTGTCTTCGCTTGAAGGGGGTGTCAAGGATCCTCCTCGTGAGAGGGCCAGGCCTGGGTTGGTTCCAGTCAGGTATCTCGGCCTGACGTTCAGCCTTCAACTTGTTTACTTCCTCAATGAGCTGTAGGACAAGGGGGTCCTGAGTGGATTCATGTACTACTAGAATTTTCTTCCGTAAGTCACTGTCGCCTCTTGGAAGTATGAAAGTTTGAGCAAGGGCGTATGATTTTTCCTTGGACTCGCCGTACTAACTTCGAGGCGAGTTTGTCGGAATACCTCTTAGTCCTCTGTACCTTTATGTTCCTTTGGGAACTGTCGTTCCTTCCTTAGATTTGCAGCTGGCCTAGGTCATGGGAAGGGACCGAGCCTTTCAGAAACCCTTGGGTCATTGATCTTCGAGCTTATGTGGAGAGGATTCTCTCGACGTTGCTTTAGGAAGTCTCGGCAGTCACGATAAACGACTTTCGATCCTTCCAACCCTTCTGCAAGGAGGTGTCTTCCTCCACTTCTCCTGCTTCGGGTCGAAGCAGTTGGGTTAAGAGAAGTCTCATGTTGATCAATGTTTTGATGATTAGCTCGCTCCTCATCAGGGATACCCATGTCGAATGAAGGTGACCCTCCGTGTTGGGGGGCACCCAGATGATGGTTAATGTCCACAAGGGCAACAAGCTCGCGTGTTTGAGTACGCCTAGTTTCGTGGAGCACCTCGAAGAGCTTCTCATATTGTTCCTAGAGGATCTCATTCTTTATTGCTATCTTGTTGTTCTGAGCCTCCAGCTCTTCGACTTTAGCTTGAAGAGCGAGCTTATTTCGTTCCTTCTTTCGCAGCCTCACACTAGGCACGAGAGGGTGTTGTTCTGTGCGTTGTGGCTTCCTTCGCTCCCTATGTTGGAGAGGGATGCCTAGTCAAAAGAGAGTGTACGAATGGTGGAAACCAGCTGGACAATGCTGAAGAGAGTAGGAATAAGTGTGTTTCCCACAGACGGCGCCAAATGTTGATGCACAAAATCAGTGATGACTTTGGTACAACAGAAAATGTTAAGTTTGTGACCTTCTTTAGATTGCTCCAGTCACTAGTATGTATAAGTATGTAAATGGACAGAAACAGGGAAGCAAACACAAGATGTACGTGGTTCACCCAGATTGGCTACGTCCACGGAATAGAGGAGTTCTCATTAATTGTGAAATGTTTACACAAGTACATAGGTTCAAGCTCTCCCTTAGTGAGTACTAGTGAATGATTTAGTACAAATGACATTAGGAAATATTGTGAGAGAATTATCTCCTTTTATAGAAGAGAGTTTCTAGTTTTGTTCTGACTTCGACACGTGTCGTGCTGTGATTGGCCTCTAATGTTGACACGTGTCGCACTATGATTGGCCTTTGATGTCGACACGTGTCGCGCTGTGACTCTTGTGGATCCTTGACGGTATAACGTTGACCGGTGCTTAGTAGTTTCGGGATTGGTCAAGTATGGTACAAACAAAGTCCATTGCTATTTTTTTACTCTCTCTTAATGAAAGGAGATGAAAATATGAGTTAGGATTTAAGTTAGACAAATTGTCTCCCATGCCCAACCTTTTTCTTTTTTTCTTTTTTTTTTAAATTAAGCAAAACAAGATAATTAATTAAAATTTTAATTAATAAAATTGGTGTACTAATTTGTGGTCCAAATAAGGTGAAGTTGGTGTGATTTATTAATGTTAATAAGTGAGTCTTCAACCTAAACCGATTGGACCCATTAAATAAGGTTTAAGCAGAATATTCCAAGCGTGATGTAGTTCCCCAATGTTGGCTATCTCAACCTTTAAACCCTAAAGTTGAGGGCTGAGGAATGCTAAGAGGATTTTTTTGAGAGATATTATATTCACATACTCTAAATTATTTCTCTCATACCTTTTTAATTTTTTAATATTTTCTACACACCACTAACACTTGATAGAAAAATATAAAAATAAATAAAAGGGTGTGGGAGAAGTAATTTGGGGTGTGTGAATATAATCTCCCTTCTCTTAAAAGTAGGGATTTTTCATGGATCTTTGCTACCTTACAGTTTAACAAATTTTATAAAATGTGACGGAAAAACCCAATTGATTTGCGCCACCTATTTTCAGTGACTATATTGATTGATTTTCAATTTCAGAGTCCATCTTGATGGTGTGGGTCAATTTCAAGGCTCATTTGTGATAAAACCTATTTATGTGCCACATCAGCACATAACAGAATTTTTACAGAATTATGATGGAATGACCACATTGATTTGCAACAACTATTTCTAGGAACTACAATGATCAATTTTCAATTTTAGGGACCATTTCTGAAGAAGAAAAAAAGAAAAAAAATGCATTAATCAATTTGGCCCTGAATATGATGTTGCAAATCGATGTCGTTCTTTTGCTTGAATTCCGTTAAAAAATGGGAGACTATATTCACACACACCCAAATTACTTCTCCCACATCCTTTTAATTTTTTAATATTTTTCTATCAAGTGTTAGCGGTGTGTATAAAATATTAAAAAATTAAAAGGGTGTGGGAGAAGTAATTTGGAGTGTGTGAATATAATCTCACTAAAAATATATATTAGTATGCTGACCTGGATTAGAAAAACATAATT
Organism: Malus fusca; assembly: GCA_035220775.1. NCBI lineage: Eukaryota > Viridiplantae > Streptophyta > Magnoliopsida > Rosales > Rosaceae > Malus > Malus fusca. The sequence continues at coordinate 20,985,258 of CM069072.1, forward strand.
AATTTTTTAATTTATCCCTTTCTTTAATTGAATAATATATCTTTTTGTTGATAATAGAAAATAACAATTTAAAAATGGTAAAAAAACCGGACTCCATCCTTAATCCTTACTCGTTAAGCGTCGTCTCGAGTTTTTCCAAGCATCAGGCATTTAAGAAGGACTTCACATGTCATAATATAAATTGAGAAAATAGTATATTTTCTTGTGTTAATCTTCACCTATCTTATGACACGGGAAGTACGTTCTTAAATACCAGATACTTAGAAAATTTTCTCCATGTTTTACCCTCAACCAGTCCTTGTTAGCAGCTGTTAGATTTCTACAGGTATCAATGAAGTTCTTGTTCGTCCCAAAAAAAGGATGCTACGCAATTCAAGATGGATTTGAATGATATTTCAGCCAAACCTAATTTACCACTCAGTCTCTATATATGTATATATTAGTTGATGCCATGGTTGTTGGCTGGGTCGATTTTTTTGGTTTCTCAAGTCTTCAATCTTTTGGTGGCTTGGTTTGAAGCAAAGTTCTTTTTTTAATTAAATTGTGAATATTCAATCTATAATTGAAACAAGGACAAAAATATATGCAGATCTACAACATCAATCCGGGTTCAAGCCAAACTGAAAAATTGCAATGAGAATAGCTATCAAGAATTGGAGTTGGAATTGCATTTGTAAGGCTTCTTGTATTCATCAAGCTTGTCGTAGTAAACATAACCCACACACACATCCGCTGTCCTATCAATTGCGGTATTTGAAGAAGAAGATGACGATTGTTGTTTGGTGCTGGGTTGGAAGAAGAAGACGATGATTATTTTAAAACCATCTCCAAAGGAGATGTAAAAAATATCACATACACATATAACAGTAACAAATGACATACCATTTATTCCAACCGACCTTAAATGCTAGCATATTTAAGTATTATTTTATTATTTTTAAACCAACAATCCAACTTTTATTATTTTTTGTTTAAAAAAAACATAAATGAAGCAATAAATTTTGGCATATCGGGTGGAAGAAAAATATTGACAATCTGTCAAATTGTCATGTCAACCATTAAATTGAAATTTGATGTTTTGAATGGAGATGCTCTAAGTTTTTTGTTTTTCTTCTTTTTATTGTTTTTGAATTTTTGAAACACTCTTCTTAAGAAAAACAAAAAATTTCTTTAATCTACATGGAATCATAATATTTGGAGTGGAGGGCCTTATAATGTGCCACGTACATAAACACACTAATAGAGTTTTTAACGAAATTCAGATGACATTCATTTGTAACACCTATATTCAGACACGATATTGATTGATTTTCAACTTCAAATATCGTCGTCATTGAGTGAATGAATTTCATGAACTATTGTGATAAAAACCCTAATTTTTGTAATTTTACCAAAACAAATTTTCTCTTTGGGACTTGGGAGGAAGGGGTAGTGGGGTTGATCCCTCTAATGTTTCATAAACACCATGATTGTCGAATCATAACAATCCAAACTAGACAAGTACATTTAGGTATTAGTGCTAATTAATTGACTTGTATAAGAACATAGGGATACGGTTAATTCGCAATAAACCAAAAAACTAATAATTAATCATGGTTAAACCTAATTAATTAATAATCAGTACTCGAAGTTCTCTCTATTTTTTGTGGCTCAAAAAATGGACATCTAGGAGATGATGATGCTGATTGACTTGTATATATCTCTAACATAAGGTTAAGAAACCGCACAAATTGCAAATATAAAAAAATAATAATAATTGTTTGGAAATATCGTGGTTTGAGAACCCAAAAAACATGAAATATATGAATAGTTATATGGAGCTTAGATACTAAGAACATGACCTCTCTCTCTCTCTCTCATGTATTTGTCGAATCCCATGTAGTCTTTGCTAATTGTTTTTTTTTTTTATCTATGGTTTCATACGGCTGGCTCCTAATTAAGCACTCCAAGAAACCCACAATTAATTTATTTTTAATTTGTTATATTTTAAGATTTTTTTATGTTGTGAATCCAAATGCACAAATGCCCATTTCTTCTTAAGCATCAATTGGACCTCAAAACACAAGTTTCAAATATCATAGAAGGTGGGCACAAATAAAGCTAATGTGAGTTTTTATTTATAATTTTATTATAGTTTTTACATGTTCCTTAATCTTCAAGATATTATAGATTTTGATGTTTAATTTGAGTACCTTTTGGCATACTTATAGGATAGGTTTTACTTTCACTATAATCATAAACACAATCACAGGAGGTTTAAAAAGACACAAATATGCAAGTGGTTTCACTCATTGTGACAGCCCGTCCAGAAATAAATTTTTCGATGGTGTGAATTGTCTAAAATACCCTTAGACGTTGAGGTGTGTTGTGTGATATGTTTTGGTTGTGGTCCAATTCCTATTTTCCTAGACTTTTGGAACTATTTAGGACTTAGGTTTTAATTTCTTTTGTTTTTGGTTGGCTGCAAACTGGACCACACACACACACCCATACCCAATCCCGTTGACCCTCCATTTTCCGTACAATACGTACGGACAAACCTCAAACCAAGCAATTTCTTCACGGATCGAGGTTTTTGAAGTCATCTTTGTGTTCCTTGTGAGCTCAGGAACACATCTATACCGTTTTTAGAACGTTAAGACCTCATTTTCCTGAGAACCCAGTTTTGGGTTACTGTTCATGCACTCGTGATTTCGAAGTTTTTAGGAGATTTTAAGCTGCTAGGGAGCCTTAAAACATCTTTACAAAGCTCGGGGAGTAATTTTGAAGTTAATTGGACGTCTGGAAGTTGAGTTTGACAAGTTTTAAGTTTGGCTGGAATATCGAGGTTCCTCCGGCGAAATCCTGTGGATTTCAAGGCTTGAAAGTGGCAAGGTTTTGTTCTTCTAGTCCTAAGCTTCATTTTGGTACAAATTTCATGAGTTTTGGTGGAAAAATGAGCGAGATATTGAAGTTTTAAAATTTCCCAGTTTCCAGCGATCGCAGCGGTGACCGGCGCCGGACTCCGGCGAACCAAGGAAGGAGGAGGAGAATATATGTCAAAGTTGACGGAATATTCTGACGCCGTTAGGTAACTTTAACGGCATATTCTGATTTTTAACGGAATATTCCCTAACGCTGTTAGGGAATCCGTTTGGTGTGCCAGGCACGTGCCTGCGTGTGGGGTCATGAAAATTTTTTCTAAAAATATGGGGATGTTCCTGAGGTTGAGTAGATGATGGTGGTATATTCAAATACCCCATTTGAGCAATGTATGAGAAGTTATTTCCTAGTTTTGTGTATGTGCTTTAAATAACGTTTATTCAGTTATTTCGCATATAGGTGAGACCTATCCTGAGGACGAGCGCCATCAATCGAGACTCGGGGGCTACGACCCTTCAACATATCAGTGTGTGGGCTTTTAGTTTTCCGTATATACCTATATACTTGAGATTTTTCCCAGAAAATGAATTTGAAGGATTATACGTTTTGAAATGCCATGCAAAGTATTTCCCTATTTTATTTATGCATTAGTAGTTGCATATATTTATGATTGGTGCTGCAGACGCACATGTAAGTGTCAGGTAAGTTCATAAATTAAAGGTATGAGATTGTTTTAGTTATGCAATGTTTGATGTGATGTATTGAGAGCTCATAAACCTGCACCCCGGTGTTAGTGCTCCCGCCCAGAGTTAGGGCACAGTCCTTCACATGATGTTCACCTCCCGCACCATATGCTTACCTTGGATCCAAGTTAGGTGCACAGGTTTGTCATACAAACCACTTTAGGTGGTTCCGACTCGTAGGTGACCCGCGATTATTCGCACAGTCTTCACGTGATCGTAGCACTAGAGCATATTTATTTTACACCTAGTCTTGTCGTACAAACCACTTTAGGTGGTTCCAACTCGTGTGCAGGTTTGATTTGATATGATTGAGATTGGTTATGAGCTATAGACTTAGCCGTGCATGTCACGTAGGTAGATTCGGCTTATATGATATCTGGCATTGATGCATTTTAACTAGATTACTTATGGCATTTCATTGAGATACTTTGACATGATATATTTCTATGGATTTTCATCTTGAGCTTGAATTCTGATATAGCATATATTATATTTTTCTGGGAAAATTATACAGGTTTTACAGCGAGGGGTTAGAACTTTTGAGAAATGTAATGATTTTGAAAAGCTTTGTTTTTGCCCACTCACACTTTCTGTTTTGCGCCCCTCCAGGTTTTAGGTAGAAGTGCTTGGGTGGCTCACGGGGATTTCGACGGTGGTTCTGACAGAACATCATAAATGTAGGATCACCCTTGGGTGTTGTATAATTAGCACTTGTCCTGCTTGACTGCACTTAGGCTATTTATGCTCTGGTTGTGTATTTCACATTTAATCTCGCACTAGCACTCTATCTTAGCTATTTTTGCTAGTAGTTTAATTTTTATTCCTTCGCTTTCCCTTATATCTTTATTGTTTCCGCACTGTGCAAAAGGTTACGTCACTCTCACGTGACGGCCAACATGCCTCGATCTAGGTCGGAGTGTGTCACTCGTGATCTGAAGATTATTATTTGGTTAATTGTTTCGCTTCTGTATATTTCAAAAGAAAAAAAAGATTTTCTGAAAGCTGTTTCCTGAATTCAAAAGAGTGTACTTGGGTTCTCTCAATAACTAAAAAGTTCCATTACTCCCTAACTAGTCTATTGCAAGAAAGCTTTACTTGTAACTAGCCCTCTTAGCGCACTCATCAATATCCAGGGATGTAAACATTTTATTGGACTTTTTTCAGTCAATCTGATCTGCAACATATTTATGACAAAGAACATGATGACAAATGATCTTGCCTTTAATCTAATCTAGAAACTTTGTTCTTTGATATCGTTACTTTCTCTGTTGTTTTTGTTCTGATAGATAATTTAGGTGGATTTTTTAGGATCAATTTTGATAACTAGACACATTTTATACCACGAAATTATTTTAAGCCTACCTTTTCTTTTTTTCTTTTATTTTTATTTTTTCCAATTAAGCCTACCTTTCTTACGGATACAAACTTAACCAAAAATCTGTGCAAAAATTCTAAAATACCCTTGGGTTAAAACTTAAAACAACAGGTCCCTTTTCTTGACAGCCAAATAGGGGTGGATTCAAAAAACCGAAAACCAAAAAAAACCGAAAACCGAAACCGAAAAAACCGAACCAAACGAAAAAACCGAACCGAATTGAAAAAACCGAACCGAACCGAACCGAATTAATTAAATTAATTTTTTTATTTAATTATTTGTTTTGGGTATTATTTTCTAAACCCAATTTGTAAGTTAAAATGTGCTAAACTCAATGTGTTGCCAAACTTTAAGCTCAAAATATTAAAAAAATGCCTATAAAAACTCTAAACCCTAACCTATTATTTCTCCCCTATATAAGGTTCCAGAACCAAACCTCCTCTTGAAGAACCTACTTTCATCTTCATAGCACTGTCTACTTCTGCCCCAGCTTTCTTTTCCAAATCTACTCTCATATAACATGTAACATAATCCATAAACATTTATTTCGGATAGATTACTTGCGTAATTTGTGATGGAAAAGAATCCAACACACACTAAATAAATCCACCCACGCATTACTTTTACTAATCAAGTAGTTACAAGCAAACAACCCTAATCTTTGAACAACATCATACAATTTAACTTTTCTAAGTCATTTGTACGATTTTTGTGTTGTGAGGTTGTTAGTTTGGACTTTGGAAGACTTGATTGATGATTTTAGTTCAACTTTAAATGTTTATTTTCATTATCTTTTATTCTAGTTAGAATGCTTATGTTATGATTGTGTTGGAGATGTTAAAATTTAAAATTTCAATGTTTTTCATTTTTTGAAAGAAAAAAAAAAAAAAACCGAAACCGAACCGGAAAAAACCGAACCGAAAAAAACTGAAAAAAAAATGAACCGAACCGAACCGAAATTTCGGTTTGGTTTCGGTTTTGGCAAAAAACCGAACCGATTTGAACCGAACCCACCCCTACAGCCAAACGCTCGTTCTCCTCGTCCTCACTGGGACACCCCGCCCAATCGGCTTGTTGGGCGTCGCCGTCGCTGCAGCTGTGGATGCATTTCAAATCACCTGCGATATCCACCGTTGATGTATCACCAATCGCCAAAACTCGTCTTTTGTCATGGAAACTTTATCATCATCGTCGTTATTGTTGATGCCCTTAAGCATGACGATACTGCTGAAACCCTTGAGCTCCAATTTATGAGCGCCATGGGAATGCCAGATCCACTGGAATCCAATGTTCGCGCAAGACGATGCCGTTATATAGTCGGTGACGATTCTCCTGAAGATTTGGGAAAAAAATGGGAAGGGTAATTAGTGTTGTAACTAAAGGGCATTTTATAACTTTTATATGGATTTTTATTAAATTTGTAAGAATTGTAAAAGATAGACTAAAAATCATTTCATAGTACATAGTACAAAGTATGACTAGTTCTCAAAACTTTTCTCGCTTTTGACCTTGAGCTTGTATTCTTTTTATGCTCTTAGCATCTTTTTTATTTTACACCAAAAAAAGCTATACGAGTCGACTGATAAAAAATACGGGAGGTGGTTTTTAATCACCTTTTATAGTTGCTCACACACACTTTTTATTTTGGTCATCAATTATAATATAAAAAAGACGAAGTTAAACATAGGTGTGTAAAAAAATGTAGAATGTGTGTTTATCATTTTCTTGGATATCCTGTATTGATGATGAATAACATCGAATGGCCAACAAAGTAATTCACATTATATATATATATATATATTTAAACAAACAATATTATTTATATTAAGAGAGAGACGATGAGCTTAGCCTCACAATGAGCTAGCAATAATGTGGTTCAAATTCGTTTTTGACGAGAATCGAACCTAAGACCACTCACTTACAAATGAGAAGGAATACTACTAAATCGTAATACTAGTACTAAGTGGCCACATTATATTATTAATTATTATGTTTCTAAAAATTTCACTTTACACTCCATGCAAAGGATGAGGTTAATAATTTTTTAGTAAAGTTAATGACAATAAATTGATACAATAAAAATCGGCCGGGGAACAATTCTTTTGTTTATTTACAGGATTTTTTTAAAAAAAAAAAGGGGGACCAGCTAATGGCCATGACATGGTAGTCTACTTTTTTGGGAGCTGGAAAGACTCATATAGGTATTTCATCATTCCTCTAATCACCATCGTGCGATTCACTTGGTTGTATCTTGTATGTGTTGTAGTTTTTACTTAAATTTTGTGTCTATATTGTTGAAACAAAATTTGTGATTGTTTTTTAAGGTAGCCAAATTCCCACTTTGTTGCCATTCCTTATTATATATATATACACATTGCTATTTTTGTCCGTATCCAATTGTAAAAACTGATTTGCACCCACTAATTTTTTTGTTATTTTGTTGATAATTATAAGAATTAATGTTGCCATCCATCATAATCGGAGGTAAGTAGTGCATGAATGCTAGTGTAAGCAGTAGCAGATGAGACATAATCCAAATTTGGTCATACAACAAAGCGGCAAATTGTTGCAAATTCTCCAACTTTTGGTTCTTAGGTTGCTCCGGTTTATCTTTGAACGCCCGATTGTTATCATGAGATCTAATTTTAAACTTCTATTGCATTATAAATACATAACATTACAAACAAATAGCTTAGTTATAGTTTAAAATTGAACAAGAATACAAACCATCTTTCTCCTAAGTTTTATAAAACAAAGACTTTTTAGTCAAAATGGTTCATAAGATTGTCATAACTCCTCACTTTGACCACTGAGATTTAAAATTGATAGAAGCGGTCCATGTGATTGTTCATTATCAATCATTTTGATCATTCTGTGAAAAATATCCATTAAATTGAAGAAACTACCAGTTCAAGGGGAGAGGTTAATTTGATAAAAATACTCTTAATTTAACGGAGATTACTCACAAGAAGACCAAAATGATTGACGGTGAATAATCTCAGGGACCACTTCCATTGACTTTAAATCTCAGGACCAAAGTAAGGAGTTATACTAATTTCAGAAATCATTTTGGATAAAAAGCCTAAAACAAATGTCAAAGGATTGAAAACAAAACAAGAAAAAAAATGAATTAGAAGAAAGAAAGACAACAAGTTGCCTAATAGGACATGCTATCGGAAGGAAACTCTCTCAAAACGGGAACTCTCCATAGACTCTGTTCCTTTATTTTTTTTCTATTTTTTTCTTTTGCACAATATTTTATACTAGTGATACAAAAATTAACATTAAACTGTAAAATAATAGATAATTCATAAAAAAAATCTTATTTTTAAGAGAATCCCTTATTTCTCCTGCTCAAAGTGCTCCTGCAACTACCACTATTTAATAAATTAGTTATGGAAATTATTATCAATCAGTATGCGAACACTCACTGTAGTGATCAGAGACCAAATAATTAAAGGAGTATTTTGATATGAGTCCAAAGTAACTAAAAATTAGATCTATTTCAAAAATAGACCTATAAAATTGGATTTATTTCAAAATTTTCCATAATTAAATTGGAAAAAAAAAATATTAATTAGGGCTTTAAATAAAGTCGACAAATGTACGAAAGAAACAAGCAGGACGGCTTCGGTTGTCTGACACGCTGTTCGAGGACTGGTTAATTAGTCCTCCCAACAGTCACTATTTCAGTCAAGCAACTTAAAAAGATGGGCTGCCTAGCCCATGCTCCCACCAGCCCACCTTTTGTAATTGCTTAAATCACTTTTCTGCCCTTGTCTCTAATTTTTTACTATTTATGGATGATGTTATCTTTACTATCTTTTTTCACTTTTTTCAAGTGCATTCTTTAGAGTGTCGGATGACTTTTTTTAGAGAGTTAACAACAATCTAATTCTTAAATTAGTCCGGTTAAGTTTGAGGGGAAGGGTAGTTTTCTTTAACAGAAGGTTCGTTCTTTTTAATCGCTTTAAACGGAAAGGAAGTAGCCTACAATAGTAGTTGCAGACCAAACTCTGAAGTCTTGACTCATCATGTAGAATGAGTAAAGCTACATTAATAACGTGATGGTCAAACTTTACGTGTAGTTACGCTTGACTATCCTTCATCTCTTACTAGCTACTCTCTTTTTGTCCTTCAGTTTTTCCTCTTTATATATTGGTTTGCTAAATTTCTTCAATAATATCATATCGATCTTTACTTCAAAAAGAAAGTTTTTTTTTTTTTTTTGTCTGTGCACTATCGACAGAAGAGAGAGATCGAATGAATGACCTTACTCTTTGAGCAACAAGCTATTTACATTTTTTATTATCAAAGAAAGTCGATTTCAGTCCATATATTTACTATTGTATAAAAAGTGGTATGCTTATCATATTTTGGGAACATTGTTTCACCAATGTATTAGTTCACCTATACTGAGATTAAAAAATTACTGAACAAATATGGTAGATTACAAGTCAAGCTTAACAAGAAACTGTTAATCTTATTCAATATTGTTATTAGAATCCTACACACTATGCGTGACTATATCTAACGAGTCTTTTACAAAAAAAGATAAAAAATAAAAAACTAACATTATGAAGGAATTTTATGGCCTACATTAGTCCACCCAAGTAAACTTTCCTAAAAAAAGTAGGAAGAAACACTCAAATTGTAAAAAATTGGATGAGGAAACCATGATTAGCTAGCTAATATTAGGAGAAGGGTTTCGTCAATCACTTTCTTTAATTATTAAGCGGGGAAAAATGAGATGCATGCATTTACAACATGAGCAAACAAATTGTCACGAGTCTGACAGCTTTCATCAATATGCAATGCTCCCTCTTTCATCACTTGTTTTATTCTGATCACCTAAATATTGTCATGTTATAAACACTCATCACACTTCACTACTGTACTTGCAAATTAGCCCAACCATCATACATGCTTGAACGACTGTAAAACGTAAAAACTCACGTAAATTATATTCTTTTTTCTAAAATGATCTAATAATGGAGACATTTTCTAGAAGAGTTATATCGTTGTATGATGTTATCAATCTACATGTTGTAATATGAAAAAAATGACAAATATGACATGTTACGGACCTAGAATACACCTAGGGGGCGTTTGTTGCGCCGGACTATCTCGGACTTGACTAGCTTCAAGGACTAAGTTGGACTGGCTTAGACTAGACTAAGCTGGACTAACTTAGTGAAGTGTTTGGTGCAGTGTTGGACTAAGAAGCTGGATAATAACAAATTCTAATATTATATTATTTAATATATAAATTATTAATATTTTATTATGATCTAGGTGACCGAAGATGACGAGGAGTCTATCGAGAGTGGTTGTTGAGCATGACGAGGACGAGAGATGATAGTCTTAGCTAGTCCCATGGTTATTGGGGGGTCTCGCTAAGACCTCTTAGTGAAGGGTTTTGTCCATGCTAGTCCCCTTTAGTCTCATTAATGTTAGTCCCAGCATGGAACAAACACGGTATTGGACTAACAGCTAGTCCAGTCAAGTCCAGTCCCATTTAGTGAGGGCAAACAAACGCCCCCCTAGAGTATAATAATGGGAATCAAATACAAGTCACGTAAATTATAACTATGTAACTGTGACACAATTCACATCAAAATTACTCCTTATAATGACACTACTAATTTTGCTACTTAACATACAAAGAAGCACGATATTGCCTATAATATAATTTTATGGCCATATATATATATATATGTGGGTAAAATTACCTTTTTAACCCTGCGATTTAATTTGCTCACATGAAAACCACCGCCCCAACTATTTTCCTAATAAAACCATGCATATCCATTTCAAGCTACAACGAGTGGAGAAAATCACCATCTTTATGATCCGCCACCCCCACATATGAAGTACCTAATTACATTTACTACCATTTAAAAAAAAAAAATATCTGCTTGTGCAGCAAGTAAACATGATGCTGTCCGTACACGTCACCGACTCCGGCAAATCGCACTCCGGAACATGTGGTTCCAGCAGTTGAAAAAACCTTTTTCCGGTGACTGTGAGCCTAGACTTGGGGAAAGGCATGCAATGGTTTAGGAGATAAAAGCAGGCTTATAAAATTGTCCTCGTATTTGAGGTTGCCTGCCATGTGACACTTAGCTGTAAGTTACACACAAAAATAAGGTAAAATTTTCAGATGGTGAAAAATTTACATTTAAAAACCTCTAAGTACATAGCATAAGGTCATAAACTCGTAACGCCATATTCTTATTTCTACTGGTGCAATGACGAAAACACCCCCGACTGGTGAGCTCGGTAACTGAACGTTAATCAGTAATTAATAGCCATTCAATGGGGAGTAATATCACTAATTAATCTAATTTTCAGTCAAAGCAGAACCCCATGTGTCCTGTCACGTGACCCGAATCCCGAATTCCAAGAATAAATTTTTTCTCCAGCTGCTGAGTCATCTCGGCCCCCACACTTGACCCTTCCACCCTTCGGATCTCCTTCTCTCACCGGTCCCACTTCTCCACGTGTCACGCACCCCTGCCCGAATTATGCGGCGCCTCGTAAAATATCTACGAGTCCCGCCGGACTCACTCCCGGCACGTCCCGGCCCCACCCGCCTTCTAATTACATTAATTATGAAAAACAGATTTAATTATTCGGGGGACAGAAAAGGAAAAAGGAAAAAAGATTTGAGATGGCAGTTGAACCGGGTTTAGCGATTACGGCTGTTGGGGGATCCTATAAAGTGGGTAGTGTTGGTATCCGGAGAGACGGTGCTTCTTCTCTCTCGCTCGCTCTCTCACTTACTCCACACACTCCCCTCATTTCTCACTACACCCACCGCCGCCGCTCTCTTTGCTTTTCAGAAACCGATTCCGAAAACATTTATTCCCTTTGCCTTTCGGAGCTTTTCTGAAAATCTCCCATTCTTTTCCCGTACCGTTTGCCGAGAAGGCCTGCCGCTTCCTCCCTCACGGTCTTTCCCTTTTTACTCCTTTTCTTGACGACGCTTTCCGTGAAATTTCTCGTCGTTTTATGGTACTTTTTGGTAGTTTTCACTCCGTTTCGAGCAGCAGAAGCAGCTTCTCCTTCACGCCTGTTTCCGCTTCTTTTCTCTCACTCTCTGTCTTTATTCTCTCCGCCTCGTGTGCTCTGAAAGAATCTCATCTTTTTCCTTCTGCTTCTCCACCTCTATTTTAACCCACCACTGCTGACTCGCTCACCCACTCACTCACTCTCCCGACTCGCTCTCAATGCGACTCAGCTTCTGATTTTTACTCTCTTTTTATTTTCTTTCTAGAGATATGAATCATCCAGCTGTCAAGTACACGCAGCATCGGAGCCACACCAAGATGGTGGCAAATTCGGCGGAAACGGCGGAGTTCGAGTTGGTGAGGCCGCGTGTTGTACGGATAACGGTCACCGACGGAAACGCCACCGACTCCTCAAGCGACGACGAGGCCGAGGAGTCCTCGTTTCCTGGTGCTCGCCACCGGGTCAAGAGGTTCGTCAACGAGATTACTATAGAGTCCTGCTCAAACAGGGACACCGACTCTGCAGTTTGGAGGAGTCGGACTACGAGGACCGGGAGGAAGAGGCCGGCTGGAAAATCTGGAGCTCAGGCCAGGGGTCGGAGGGATTTGAAGGCCATTGCTGCTCCGGCAGGGAAGAAGTTCCGTGGCGTGAGACAGAGGCCATGGGGAAAATGGGCGGCGGAGATTAGAGATCCTCTGCGACGTGTACGGCTCTGGTTGGGAACGTTTGACACGGCCGAGGAAGCCGCTGTTGTGTACGACAACGCTGCCATTCAGCTGCGTGGACCCGACGCGCTCACCAACTTCGCTCCTCCTGCGGCGATATCTCTGCCTGACGTTAAGCCGGAAGTTAGCTCGGGCTTTTATTCCGGCGACGAGTCGCACAACCACCTTTGCTCTCCGACTTCCGTGTTACGGTATCCCTCGCCTTCCAACGAAGAAGCAGAGTCGCCGTGTCCGAAACAAGTTCCGGAAGCCACTGAAGCCCGAAATGTCCGAGAATACTCTTGCGTTTCGGAGAGCTTGTCCGAGTTTTCGGATTACACGAGTTTCGAAACGTTTATTCCGGACGACATGTTTAACTTCGAAACCTCGATACCTGACTACTTTAAGGAGACGAGTCTCCGAGTTGATGTCGGTATTTTGAAGGAAGAAATCCCTGATTTCGGCAATTTGAAGGAAGAAATTACCGATTTCGGAAACCTGGGCGAGATGTTCGTCGATTCCGTTTGGGATTTCGGGTTCGGGTCGTCACCATGGTGCACCGACGACTATTTCCAAGACATCGGCGACTTCTTTAGTTCCGATCCTCTTGTTGCCCTGTGAGACGACAACGTCTATGCAATAATGTAGTTTTCAGGCCGTGTATTGCCGGTTTTACGGCGAGTTTTGGATCGGCGGGAACGGAAAATCGGAATGTGTTTAATTTAATGTTTAATATTTTTTGTTTTTATCAGTTTTGGTTTGTAATTTATTTACTAAGGTGAATGGACGGTGAGTTAAAGTTTTGGCCCCAAACTGTGTAATCTGCGTTTGTTCTTTTTCATTACCACGTGCCCGTGGCACGTGACTGACACAGAAGCAAGTCGTTGAAGGTAATATGGATTTTATAATTTTTTTTTTATTTTGCCTAATTTGCAAACGCATGTGGAGGTGCACTGCACGCGTGCTGGGTTTATTTTGGAAATTTGAATTATCAAAATTTAAAGGTGATTATTTTGAGTTAATAAGATTTGGACCCAATCTAATATAATTCTGACCAGTTTACATACTTGTAGGTGCAAGTTATTTAATACCAATAAATTTGGATTCAGATACTCTTCAACACTTGAAAGTTTATCTCTACGTTAGAGGGTGGAAAATAGGTTAAGACCTCACAATGAATTAGTAATAATATGATTTAAATTCGTATTTGGCGAGAATCGAACCTAAAATTTCTCACTTACAAGTATTTATATAAAATTTCTCACTTAAGTAGTAAAAAAAGCCTTTTAAACTTTTAGTTTGGCTCAATCAACGATTCAACATTGTATTTATATAAAAAAAAAAGTTACAAAACCTTGTTTCCCACCAATTCATTTCTATTAACACATATATATTAGTAACAGCATCTCCAGTAATGACATATTAACTTCTGTGACGTTGTGGGGTCAAAATTGTTTCCTTGAACATTAGCTTATATGTCAACAATTATTTGTTTGGCTGGCATTAATTCTGTCACATCAGGCTCCACTACATCCCGGGCTCGATTCCATCATAGCATGATATTATCCTCTTTGGGCCCCGACCACGCCTCACAGTTTTGTTTCTGGGAACTCACACGAGAACTTCGCAGTGGGTCACCCATCATGGGATTGCTCTCACGCGAACTCGCTTAACTCCAATGAGCTCCCAAAAAGCCTCGTGCTAGGTAGAGATGAGAATATACATATAAGGCTTATAGGATCCACTCCCATGTGTGATGTGGGATGTTACAATCCACCTCCCCTTAGGAGCCCGACGTCCTCGCCGGCACACTCACACCAAACGGCAGAGTGGCTCTGATACCAAATTGTCACATCCTGACCTGGGCTTTACCATATCCCGGGCTCGACTCCGCCATAGCACTATATTGTCCGCTTTGGGCCTCGACCACGCCTTCACGGTTTTGTTTCTGGGAACTCACACGAGAACTTCGTAGTGGGTCACCCATCATGAGATTGCTTTCGCGTGAACTCGCTTAACTTCGGAGTTCCGATGGAACCCGAAGCTAGTGAGCTCTCAAAATGCCTCATGCTATGTAGAGATGGGAATATACATATAAGGCTTACACGATCCACTCCCTTGGGCGATGTGGGATGTTATGGAACCCGAAACCAGTAAGCTCCCAAAATGCCTCATGCTAGGTAGAGATGGGAATATACATAGAAGGCTTACAGGATCCACTTCCCTGGGCGATGTGGGATGTTACAAATTCTACTACGTTAAAATGAAATTTAGATAATGCTATAGGGGTTGTTTATTGACACTCCAAATTAACATGCTATCCTACACTCCCAGTTTAGAGTTTTCTTTTTAATCTATTGCATTTCGGGTTCAAACTCTCACTCTTTCCTTCTATTAGGGTAGAACATCATTTGTAAAAGCAAAAAGGTTAACATTCTGCACTCATTTTTATACAAATTTCTCTTCAATTTAATAAATGTGTAAGCTAATAACAACTGTGAATAACATATCCAAATTTATATTGTTTAGATTATCACCGCTCCTTAGCTACTTAATTTTCTATACGAGCTAGAAGAACAAATTACGATCTGCACGAATTAGTGGTGTACCGTATTATGTTTCGAATAACTGAAAAAAAAATAGGATTAGGATTATCTCCATTTCCTTCCATCCCCTTTTCTCACATTCTCTATTTTGTCTTTTTTTTTTCTATAAAAAATTTAATATAAGATGTAACGTGGTTTACCCGTGACCGTTCAAATAGGAATGGAGGGAGGAAGAGAAAAAAAAAGAGGGGGATAATCCTACTTCAAAAAAATATCTCATGAGTCTTTACTATATTGACAGGAGACGTGGCACGTTGTGATGGAATGTAGAAAGTGGAATCCATGCTTATACATAGTGGCAGGGTTATGGCTGTTCTGGGTGGGAGGGAGCTTGGGGGCTTTCATTTGCTCAGAGCCACACACGTAGATAGGGTGACCAAATGGGAGAGAGAGAGACCAAAAAACAGCAATTTGGATGTACATATTTCTCTGTCAGACAATGAATAAAAATGTTTGATGAAAAAGGGAGAGAATTGTGTTGTGGAAATAAAGCTTGAAAAGATGCCAATTATTGAAGGGTTAGATGACATCTTTATTAGATATTTGATACAACCATGCCTTGATAGGATGGAGATGGACTAATAGTTTTTAGACATATATAGTCATGTTCCTTATGTAATGATTGGGTGGTTTGGCTGCGTTTTTCAAAAGAATAATGTTAGGAAGACTAAAATTTTAAACTAAATGATATAGTTGCCCAAAAATAAAAATTGGATGTACAAAGTTACAATTAAAAGAAAAAAGAGATACGCCCAACTGCATTAGATTTTTAAGAAGAAAACAAATTCAATCATGTATACCACAACCACTACCTTATCATGGTCATTAGAACCAGCACCGCGGTGACTATTGTCACCACCACTACCATCTCTACCATCATAATCTCCACCACACTCCATGCCACCACCACTCCACAAACAAATGTCACTGTCATATCACCTACCCTCATGCTAGAACCATCGCTACCATCTTCGCCACCATCACCTCCCGCACCCTTAACCACCATAGCCTTTGGCACTACCCCTCACCACCATGCTATCACCACAATCGCCAACTCTCTACCACCACCTAAACCACCATTGCCACTACCAACACCATCCTTGCTACCATCATTGCAACTACCATCTCCATGTCATCATTGCCATCACCATTGCTACCACATTCATTCTATAAGTATCAATGTACCACCACCACACCCACTACCATTGCCGCCAATGTCACCATGCACCACTATTACTACACAACAACATATCTAATAGTTTAGGGCCCCTATGTGAATTTAATAAAATGACTCTCCTTATTTTCAAACTTAATCGAAATTAGCATCTCACTCTCACTAGTTGAATACTCTTTATGAAAAAAGAGCATGACTTGTAATGTTGGGCACTTTTAAATCCACATAATGGTACATGCTAGGAGAGAAGCCACGAAAAGCCCAAGGGAGATTGAGAATCCCAAGGCCCAAGAAACTTAGAAGAAGATACCCCCGAGCGCTATATCTGACCACCTATAAGCTTAGCCCAACCAAGATATGTAAAAAGCTTTCCGACTGGCAGGGCACATGTGCAGGTTGACAACTTTATAGCAACAGTCTCCAGGAACAGGTCTACCCAGATGTCAATCAGGCCACATGGCAGCCTTTAGTCAGTGGCAGAGAGGCAGAGACCTAGGATGGGACTTAAAAGTGGTCGGAGAGGCGTTCGGAGATGCATAGTTGGATAACCAAGACTGAGCAGGACACTCAGCCAGCAATACTCTGAGAAAATGCGTCATTTCAACTTAATACATGTCACTTTACTACTAAGTGTTTGGTTGATATGTGGAATTGTGTCAGTATGCTAGTTTACATTGTTGTCGTTTGAAATGTCAAGTTGGGATACCCAAGGCTAAGGGGTTCATTGAGGGCCTATATAAAAGGGTGGGAACCTCCATTATTAAGGTCGGACAACTAGAAAAGAGAGAGAGCGTTCATGTTTTAGCCGAACGATATTTCTAGTCATGAAATCAATATAATACGAGCAACACAGTGAATGTAGCCCAGTTTTAAGAGAGTGAACCACTTAAACCTTTGAGTCCATTCCATTTCAGCCCATATCCTAAGCCTACCAAGGGTTTAGTATTTAAATTTGTTAACCTACAAATTTTGAGCGTTAACACGACCAAAAGAGAAACATGAAAATACGCTTGTGTTTGTGAAAAAGTACTTCACAAGTTTTTTTTTTGTTAATTACTAGAGAATAGTGAAAAATTAATATAATAAGTATAAGCACTACTTAATCAATTGTAATATAGATTGACTGAAAAGAAAAACCCACAATCATATGTATACTAAAATCTTTTCCTACTAGAAATTTTTTACTGATGTGGAATGGTTAGATAAAAAAATTTGGGAGCCCCTCAGAAAATTTGGGAGCTCTGTCCAATTGCACCTTTTGCACACTCCAACGCCGCTATTGTTGAAAACATTACTACCAAATGCAAATACACTGTTCAGTTTTTTTACTAGCATTTATGCCCATGCATCTCTCATATGCATAGACATAGCTACTGGCATCGGAACCCGTTGCATGTTAAGCCTTATTTCCCCATTTGAACTCTCACTCTGTATCTGTGTTTGTCGATAAGATCTAGTTACAATGAGTATCAACACCATAGTTTCACTTTGGAGAGAATCTGCAAACCGAAGTTGTATGAATATCATATGTTGTTTACATGAAACCAACTGATCATTCATTTTATCAAACTAAATGCCAGTTTTGTACGTCTATTGTATTATTGTATGTTGTTAGATTGTGAATCGAAGCACTTAAATTATTGCATCAGTTAAACCTAACGTAACAAAAGGGGGAAAGGTTGAAATCAAATCAATGGTCTGGGTTGAAGATAAAGCAATCAAGGGGTCATTGTGCCTCACCCACTGGAGCAGCAGAAAAATTCACACAATGCCTGGCCAAGCCTTAAAATTAGATGCCCCCCAATCCACAAAATCCAAAGATCCATTTGCTGATTCCTCAAACAAGTGCCAAATGCCTTATTAAATACGTTTTGGCAAATTCTGAACACAAACCTGAGACCTTATAGCCTGCAAACATAGCTAACATGACAAACATACCCTCAGAAACCCAATGTGTCTTTTTCTCTGTTCTTTTTTTGCCGAATCTATTTGTGATATTTTTTTTTCTGTAGTGAAAAATTCTACAAGGCTCCTTAAACTTTCCCCTACAATCATATACATCGTATGAGTATGAACAACAATCCATTCAAGTTCAAGTCATCTCCAATGGAGAAGGCTAAAGGTCTAAACCCTAAAAAATGATTTGTATTGTTCAAAAACTCATCTCCAACCATACCTGGGCTATAATTCTATAGAGCCCACCAAACTATTATTTGGCCAAGGGGCCAAATGTAGCCCTCCCTTTTAGCCCTTTTTTTTGGGCATAGTTCATCATCATTTGCAATAATTGATTAAAATTCAACTGCTAGATTTGAAAACATCTAACAGTAGTTTAATTAAATTAACCAATAAATTTAAAGTATGAACTTAAAACTAATAAATTATTGAGGTGCTATGTTTAGCCCTTTCGGTTGTAGATGGTATATGAGTATAACCTGATATTGTTCATTTAAAAATAATTCTGAATGAGACTACGTTTAGCCCTTTTGATTGGAGATGACCTTAAGTGATCATCAATATCGGACATGTCATCAACAAGGATGGCATGTGAGCCAATTGCAAGACTGGTCAGCAAATGCCCAGGGATTTTTGTGGTCGGAGTGGTAATAATGTACTCGAGCCATGTAAATGCATGAACCAACCAAACCAAAACTTCCAATCATGCCACAAAATACAATGCTTATTGCTTACCCATCAACGTCATTATCCACCTCAAGTATAAGTATTAGAGAGCACTTATATTTTTATTAAAAGTTTCAATGTGCTTCTAATATAACCGCTTTTATTAAACGTGATTCTGAACATCAATATTTTTTAAAGAAACACTTCTTAACGAAATTTTAGTCAAATTCTCTTTAACTGTAAATGTGACAGCCCGTCCCTGATTTTAAGAGTTTTTAAAGTTTTAATAAAGGATTTTACAAAAAATGCCCTTTGAGGCACGCGCATTATTCGAGGTCAATCGTCGTGTCGTGCCATCTAGGATTTGTTTTCTTGACATATCCTCGTAGTACTCGTCGCTACGGAAGCGTGGGCGCAGACGGTTCGTGATTTGGAGTTATAACGAAAAAGTTATTAACGTTTGAAATTTGGCCTTTTAGGAATTATAATTTTAGTAAAATCTGGAATTTCTTTTATGAAAGTGGACGGCCCAGATTTAATGAAGAAATAAATGGATGGTTGGGATGAGAAGAAAGGAGGTTACGTGTGTGTGTGCGTGGCTGGTGGAAGAAAGAAAGGAAGAAGAAGAGATTGGGCAGAACTGCCCAACCAGAGGAAGAGAGCCGGAGCTCCGGGAGAGAAAGGAGAGAGAGCTGGCGAATCAGGAGAAGAGAGAAGGAGAGGATGGCCAACCAGAAAAGAGGAAAGGAGGAAAGGAGAGAGAGAGTGGCGCGGGGGATCGGCTGGATCCCCTTGGCCCGTTCTTGACCCGGTCGGCACCCATGCCGATTTTCAATGATTTTCACCCGTTTTTCCGGCGAATTGCTTCAAGAAACCTCATGGGAAACACTCTAGGATCCTTCCTCTATCCATTTCATCTCAAAATTGGAGAGATTTGGCTTTGAAAATGGAGAAAACCGCAAGAAAGGGGTGCGGTAGCTTTGTCTTCGAATCACCCAATCCCGAAGCAATTTCTTCTAATTGCCACCACCCATAGCTCCCTCTTGAGGCCTAGAACAAAGCCCAAGCATTGGTTAGGATGGCGGAGTTGATTTGAGGACGAATTGGAACTCACCCATTTCTAGGGTCCGCACGGATTTTGGTGAAATTGAAGTGTTTCCAAGCCAAATTGGCCTTGGCCTCAGGTATAAAGTTTACTCTACTCATTGAGATCTTCATTTTCTGTAAATTTTGGTAATTTTTGGAGATAGTTGGATTTTCCGGCGAGCAGGGGCGGCCAACCGCCACCCGCGGCGGCCCGTGCGGCGCCGCTTGGCCAGTGGCCCGCCAATGTCTTTCTTAGCATGTGTTTAATGTTCTAGGTTCAGTTTGATAATTGATTGACGTAAATTGAGTAATTGAACCTAAGTTCGTTATGATTCGTGGTTAGGTGAAAATGTGAATTGACGATCCGACCGTTGGATCGTCACCAAACTTTGATACATTGTAATACGTAATATTTGAGGATTATAGGAACTTACAGATTGGGAATCCAATTTACGGATCTTCCGGAATTGGAGTTGTAAGTTCATAAAATAGAATGTTAACCGTCACTTGGTTTTGACAATTGACGGAGATCTAACCGTTGGATGGTAAGGAAATTTTAGGATGTTGTTCTAGAGATATATTGTGGACCTCTGGAAGTTATGGATTGGAAATCTGAGTTGCAGATCTTCCGGATCGAACTGCGTAGTGACGTGTTTTATATAAGTTATATATTCTAGCGATATGATTTCTGAGGTTTGATTTGATGATTGTTCTAGGCGCCGATCGTCATGGCACCTCGATGTGTTGTGCTAGGGAGTTGTAGGGCGAACTCCAGGTGAGTGGGCAGTTATTTTCTGTATATACCTATATACTATTGATTTTCCCAGAAATTGAATTTAAATGAAAGTATGTTTTAAAATGCCATGCATACATATATATGAAATATATGAATTAGTAATTGATGCATATATATGTTAATGGTGTTGTGGACGCACATGTGAGTATCAGGTGAGTTTATATTGTTCATATGATTTATTGATGATGTGAATTATGTTGAGAGCTCATAACCTGCACCCCTGGCTGTTAGTGCTTATATTATTCACCCCGCACCACACGCTCACCTTGGATCCAAGTAGGTGCATGTCGTACAGATCACAGTGGTGATTCCGACATGTCGTACAGACCACTAGAGGTGGTTCTGACCTATAGGTGACTTTAGATTGTTATACAGCTGTTGACGAGAGAAGCACTAGAGCGTATTCTTACACCATTCTTGTCGTACATACTACTTTAGGTAGTTTCGATTTATGTGCAGAGTAGTGCCGTATAGGTCACAGTGGTGACTCCGGTTGGATTGGATATTGAGCTATAGAATTAACCGTACAGGACCAATTGCAGGGTCTCCGGTTGATCCCTTGTTTCACCTGTTATATTGATGCATCTTTATTATGTTTTGATGCATAGCATGGCATATTTTCTTGAAAAGTGTTAAAGACTTGTGATTTGAGTTTTGAGATTATATATGGTTATATATATACTATTTTCTGGGAAAGTATACAGGTTTTACAGCGAGGGGTTAGAAATGTTGTTCAATGAAATGTTTTCGAAAAACTTTGTTTTACTGACCCACTCAACTTTGTTTTGCGCCCCTCCAGGTTCAAGATAGCAGAGCTTTGGTAGCCACGAGGAATCCAACGGTGTTCTGACATAATTCACAAAAGTAGGACTCACCCTCGGGTGTTACATCTTCGTAATTGTATCTTTAAAGCTTCCGAACTGTGTAAATGGTTACGTCACTCTCACGTGACGGCCAACATGCCCTCCTTCGGGACTGGATGTGTCAGTAAATCATGATCTTAACACATATACAACAATACGCAACCTTAGTAGTATACAAGTGAACCACGCGCTCTTGTATGTGCAAGACATATTTGATATACCAAAACAATGACATATTTGTTGTAAATAAGTTTCTCTCATCAAATTATTAACAATGTACAAGAAATTATGAACGATAACGTGTAAAGTTATCTTGTAGCTAGATTTCTCATTTTCACGCATCAAACTATGGTTTACTTACAACAAGCTATGAATCTTTACATGAGGAGCCAAGTATTTTTCGTTAAGTAATGTTAAACTTATCACCTAATTATATTACTCATTTATACTATTTCTATAATATAAATAAAATCTACCAAGGCATGTAGGTTCTATCTCTATTAGAAAGATAGTACAAATAAAGGTATAATTAGACCGTAAAAATAGCATTTTTGTTTTACTACCTCCCATTTGCGACTTACTTCGGGGCACGAGCCTGCGTCCCTCAGCCTTTGTCGGGGGTAGGCCCTCTGTTCTCTTAACAGAGGAAGTCACAAGACCCAGGCCCCAACCACGCTTCAAATTTCCCGCACAAAACGCCAAAATCTTGCAGATTTACTTAGTTCCCACCTCCCCACATAATCACTCAATCACAGCCGTACACGTCATGTCAGGCTAACGGTTTTCCTTCCATCCCACATCGAGCAGCGCAAGTGATACAACTCGGCCTTTTGCCTTTGGGCCCATTCTTTGTCCTGGTCCCCACCTCCTTCTCCCAGTCCAGCTCACTCTTCACTGTGTCTCTGCCATCCGATTGCGATTGCGGTCCCACCTGCCGTGCCCGTGCGTTTTTGGATAAGAGCACCACCAGGCCCACTGATTTGTGGGCTTTTGTTTTTTTCTTACAAGGCCCATTTGAGATTGTGTGGAAGGCACGGGATTAGATTTTGTGTTTTTTTACTTTTCTCAACGGTTTTGGTCGGAGAGTTTCCTTTCTCCGCGTCTATATTTTTGTGGTTGTAAATTCTAAACATATATGGCAGGTGAGAAACGGGAAAAGCATTAACATCAGGAAGGACCCGTGGTTCCCTAAACCCTCAACCTTTAAAGTCAATCCGAAGCCAAATCTTGAAGGAACCATGGTATGTGATCTGATCGACCCTGTTACTAATTCTTGGAGAACGGACTCGATCGGGATCGGGTTTCAGCGGGAAGATGTATTACCGATCTTAAGCATTCCACTCAGCCATGCTGGCATTGATGATAGACTGGTGTGGCACTATGCTACCAATGGGATCTATTCAGTTAAAACTGGGTACAGTTTGGCTATAAAGTTGATGGAAGAAGGTGCTTTAGGAAGGAAAGGGCGAGGTGCCCCTAGTGAAAGTAACAAGCTAAATCTGGTATGGAATAATATCTGGCGTCTGCAGGTTCCAAACAAGATCAAAATCTTCATTTGGCGTTGCTGCAACAATGCTCTGGCGGTCAGACGGAATCTTAAAAGACGTCATATGCGAATTAACAATGTATGTGGTGTTTGCAACGCCATTAATGAAACTGAAAACCATATGTTTTTCCGATGTGAAATTAGCCATGTCTTCTGGTTTTGTTCTCCTCTACACCTCAATTCCCATGTCCTGGAGGGAAGTGACTTTCTAGAAAGCTGGAGCAATTTTTGTGGCCAAGTGAAGGACAGGAACAATGCGGATGACATTCGCCAAGAATTTGCCTTTGGCCTGTGGAGACTGTGGAAAAACAGAAATGAAGTGGTATTTAAAGGGATCCATCGTCAGCCTTTGGATATCTTGGAGGCCTGGAGGAAGAGCACTAGCGAGTATAAAGACTGTTTGGCGCGGGACGCCGATGACTATAGCCCGAGGCTGCCGAAGACAATCAAGGTTCCAGAAATTACTTGTACTAAGTGGCAGAAACCTAGGTTCGGAACTATTAAGATTAATTCTGACGCGGCCTGGTGTAAAGATACTATGCGCATGGGGGTGGGTTGGCTGGGTCGGGATTTTGCTGGATTGCTCCAAGCGGCTGGTGGGATAGGCTCCGGATTCTGCCATAGTGCCGCTGCTGCTGAAGCTTCAACCATCAGGTATGCTTTATTGGCCTATATTGACCATGGGTTTAATGACATCATCATTGAATCTGATGCAAGTTTGATTATTAAGATGCTGAAGAAGGAAGTGTTGGTCGACTTCAGTATTGAGTGTATTCTCGGCGACATTGAGGTTCTAGTGCAAAAGCTGAGGTCTGTCTCTTTTGCTTTTGTGCCTAGAGAGGGCAATCGTGCTGCTCACTCGGTGGCTAAGTATGCCTTTAAGGAGGGCCGATCTTTTTCTTGGGATTGTATTGGCCCTGATTTTCTGTTTAATCTTCTTGCTAAGGATGTAAACCTTTCTATTCGTCTTTAATATATCTCTATCTTTGGTTAAAAAAAAAATTCTAAACATATATCCAAGCTATCAACGAGATTCGAAATCACTAATATTTGTCCCATTCATAACAATTGAGGGACACGAAGGATTCATGTAATCACAACAATCCCTTACATCCAAAAATATCTCTCTCATTTTCTCCGTTTTTTTTTTTTTGGTTGGGTTTGAGAAACAACATGGTTGAGGGTTTGCCATTTATTTTTCAATGTTAAAGTTAGGGGCTTAACTCTTTTATTGTAGTTTGGTGTTTAAAACTAGGTCTGGCAATTCCTGACATGACCCGACGACACGACACGAAATTAACAGGTGTTCGGGTCGACACGATAACGAATCGGGTCGTTATCGAGTAACCCGATAAGCACCTGTTAAGATAACACGATACACGATAAACTCTAAGTGTTAGTGAATCTATTGTTTTGATGTGATATGCATTCTACAAAACTAATTTCAACGATCTAACCGTCAAACTTGTTTGTATATGCTTCAAGATTGCATACGCCAAAAAAAAAAAAACATTCAGGGATCAAGTAACAGGACAAAACTTTTCGACGGTTATCAACGAAAAATCATGATTTAACGGTTATTGTAACTTCGATTTTGATGATTTTTTACAGCTACACTCCTTGACCCTATATGAATACAATGAATGAATTCGATCTTCAATTTTAAATATTTACACTAGTGGATACCACAAAATCTTATGTCATGATGATCGATGAAAATTGAGGATTTTGTAAAAGGAATAACATGCAAGCTTTGAGTTCCATTGGCAATGTTTAAACTTTTGAGAAAGGCTTCACAATTTTGAAAACAAAAACTCCGTCATTTTGCATATCCTTGCACATTTAATATTTTGTAATAGACTAGTAGTGTATGGATGCTTGTTTATTAGACTCTTATTTTCGAGTGTAGATGTAGTACTTAAACAACAAATGCGTTTTAATGTTTTGAAGTAATATTTATGTGGCAATGTGTGGTATGTGCAAATTTAAGAAAAAAAAAATATTTTTCTTAACGGGTTATAATGGGTCGGGTCACTTTACCCGTTGGGTAAAGTGACCCGACCTGTTAAGAACCCGTTAAGATAACGAGTGTGACACGACACGACCCATTAAGATAACAGGTGTTACACGAAAACGACACGAACACGACAGACACGACCCTTTTGCTAGGCCTATTTAAAACTAACTAAAAGTGTATTAAGTCATATAGTGTTAGAAGAAACAAAAAATGAAAGTTATAAAATACTTTTCTAGTGTTTTCTAGAGGAAGCATATGTTGAATACGTTTCGATGAAGAACTAAGAATTTTAATGATGATTGTGTTGCATCTCATAAAACTATTTTCAACAAAAACATTTATGAAAGAGTCGTTCTTCTGTACAACCACTCCTTTATAGTCATTCCTAATATTTCACAAAGTACTCTTAATTTCCTTTTTATGAATGAAGCTGAAGGATGTAACTTTTAAACTTGAGATATTTCTTAACATTGGGAAGAAAAATACTATTTTGCTACAGCTGTTACGTGGTCACGTGTCGTGAGTGAGGTGCGTCTTTGTTCTGTGTTTGTTTCTGAAACCACTATAAAAGGGACTTGGATCCTCTCCTGAGCCATCCCCAACGGAGCCTAGGGATCAACTGATCCCAGCCCTTCAATTTGATCATGCGGCCAAGAAAGCTTCCCCACAATTGTCCCTCTCCCCCCTCATCATCTCCCACACCTCTCTCTCTCCCCCTCGCCCTCCTTCTCTCTCTCTCAACCCATCCATGGCCGACCGTCGGTTTCCTCACCCTCATCGTCTCCGGTGCACCCAACTCCAAGGCAGAGCACCCAACTCTGCCCAGCTCGTCGGCTTCCTCACCCTTCTCGTCTCCGGTGCCATTCTTCTCCTCCTCTCCGGCCTCACCGTCACGACCACCGTCCTCGGTGTAATCTTCTTCATCCCCTCATAATCGTCTTCAGTCCCATATGGGTTGCGTGAAATAATTTGACAGCTTCTTCCATGGATGGGTTGAGAGAGAGAGAGGACGGGGAGGGGGAGTGAGAGAGAGGTGCGGGAGATGTTGAGGGACGGAGAGGGACAGGTGTGGGGAAGCTTTCTTGGCCGCAGGATCAAATTGAAGGGCTGAGATCAATTGATCCCTAGGCTCCGTTGGGGCTGGCTCAGGAGAGGATCCAAGTCCCTATAAAAGTATAAAAAAAAAACGTTAGGGCCCACAATTTGGACTAGTCAGAACATTGGGCAAAATGCACATTTGTCTTGGGTCGGCATCCGGGGGCTTCTTGTGTCACATCTTGATCCCGAGATACGTCTAGAATCAAAGGAATACATATTAGCAATAAAGGGTATAAAACTCTAGTGCCATAGTCCACATCAGCTACACTAGTTGAAATCCTTTTCTCTAGCCATTAAATGTACTCTGCAAGATGAAGTAGTTAGGCTTTCACCATAAAACTGGCAATATGGAAAGTAGCTCAATTTCTTATAAGCTCTTGCAATGTTGTCTTTTTACCGATGTGAGACTCATTTACATTCACATCCTTACACACCCCTCACATGTGGCAAATTCAAGCCAAACACGCATATAACACAATTGGGGTGACATGAAGCAAGTGTGACCGTCAGACTTCACACATGGGCCAACTTGCGCTGATGCCACGAAAAAGTTGAGGTTCCACCATAAAATCAATTGCAATATGGGGAGTAGCCTAGCATCTTATAAGCCCTTACAAGGTTTTTCCCTTCACTGTTATAGGACTCTTTACCATCACATCCTTAGACAAGAAACAACCCTAAACCGTGAGATCAGTTCACCAAGCAAATAAAAACCCAAATAAGCTGGAAGCTCGTACTTTTGTCACCGTCTGGAGTCTAATCATTTAGCATTTAGTTGGGTTAGAGATGATCTAACAAAACACATCCAAATACTTTTAAGTAATACTTTAACATGCTTATAAAAAAAAAAACTAATTGCATGCAAAATGAACAGACGTACTTTTTATAACCATCCCAAACTTTCATGGTCGTCATCACTTAAGGTTAACAACACATCTTTAAGTATTTTTACTTGCTTTCCAGTGAACAAGAAAGAAATATTCAAAATTGAGATATCTTTCAATGTCACGAAGAAAACTAGAATTTTGACCAATAGCTGGGTATTATTATTTTAGGTATAGAATTGAAGGAAAAGAGGACTAAGGTTAGAGAGTGACCATGCATAAAATTATGAAACCACTCCATTTATTTGAGGTTGTCCCCAAATCTAAATATCTAGCTAGCTGCTGGCTTCCCTTTTCCAAAAAAATCAAATCCGTACAACGATATTTGCGGTAAGAATAAATGCAGAAATTAAAAATTTCAGACCAAAAGTGTGTATTATCATGCAATGCGGCCGGAAAATCAGGCAGGTAGTGTCAAATGGGAGCCAAGTTGAGCAACAACCCGACACCAAGAGTGATGATACAGAATATTGAGTGAGATTTCCTCTGTGGGTCTCCACACTGGATTCGAATACATTTGGATTGTGGAGGACATTGAGATCTCACATGAGCTTTAATGGATGGATGGATGATATTTATTGTAATATCATTCAACTCACTTGTGAGAGCAACTTGTATTACACGAGTACATTGTCACATTGACGTTTCATGCTAATGATACAAGAACATGTGATGAGAATTGACATATATTTTTGTATTGTTGGTACGAAACGTCACCGTAGCAGTGTGCTTATACTATACAAGTCCTTCTCTACTCCAACCAGGCACTTCTTTTGAGTTTCTTTTTTGCACTTTCAATCTTCCTTTTGTTCTCTTTATCCAAATGTCTTTTCCTTTTTCTTGCTGGTTTCTTTTTGTTTATCCAAATTTTATTCCTTTTTTCATGTCCTCAAAATGTGTTATTCCATTTCTCATCCAACCATTGTGAATTTTTCAGCTAGTAGAAACAAAGACGTGCACAGAAGAATGTGAGGTTAAAAAGAACACTGGTTCGTTTTTTACGATTAAGTTGTTATTCTTTCTTACCTATAAATCATAAGCTGACACATTTACTGAAATGACTTTTTACAAACATATAAAAAGTATGGTTTTTATCACAAATGGTTCTTGAAATTGATTCACCTCATCAAGATGATCATTGAAATTGAAAATCAATCAATGTAGTCCTTGAAAATTGGTGTCGCAAATCAATGTGGTCATTCCATTACAATTCCGTAAAAAATTATGTTATGTGCTGATGTGGCACATAATTGAGTCCCACAAATATAATTAAATATTGCTATGTGGGTTAAAATATTTAAATAAAAAAAAATTATTTATATAATCAAAAACTTAAAAAAAAAGGAAAAAAAAAAGAAGATGACTGTTCATCATCTTCTTCTTCTCCCATATGAGTAATCACAAGAGCAGCCCTATCGTTTGCGCCTCTGCGAGCACGGCCTTCGAGGTCGACCAAGCTCCAACTTCCGCCTCTTCGTCCAATCTTTTGCCTTTTAGGGTTGGGTATGGGTTCGACCGGCACAAGCTGGAGCCTAGGTACCCTCTGATCATCGACGACATCGACATACTTATGACAGAGGTTGGGATGCGCATTTCGACGGTAATTCCTCCATTAATTTGCTTTTTCTTCCCGTAATTTCACATTTTCTAATGTATTTTATTACATTTTCGATTTAATGTTTTAATTTTTTTATTTGAATTTTGGGGATGTGTTGCTTCATTGTGTGGTGGGTGCAATATTAGGGGCTTTGGGCTTCTGGATATCATGCATATAGTTCCTGATTCGGAGCTAAAGTGGAGGGGTGCAGCTTCCTGGGGTGGGAGAAGAAGATGACTGTTTTTTTTTTTTTGTAGTTTTTAATTATTCAAAAATAAAAATTGTTTTTTTATTATTATTTTAAAATATTTCTAATCCACATGACAATATTAATTAGTCTTGTGGGATCCACTTATGTGCTACATCAGCATATAACATAATTTTTGATGGAATTGTGACGGAAGGACCACATTGATTTTCGACACGTATTTTCAGGGATTACATTGATCGATTTTCAATTTCAGGAACCATCTTGATGAGTTGAGTTAATTTCAAGGACTGTTTGTGATAAAAACCCTAGAAAGTATATATGTACACGTGTTATAATGTAATTTATCTCACTGAAGAAGCTGAATATTTTGCCATCAAAATGAGTTTAAAACCAAAATTTGAGTGGATCTACAATATGAATCCTCTTCCATTGTACACGTTCTCAAAATGATTTTGAAAATTATCAATACTCTGCCCTTGGGCTTGGGTTAAAGTTTGAAGGCCTGTCTAGTTGGAATATTAATGGGCTAAACTGGTGGTCCATTTCCTTTGAAACCATACCCAAACCTTATTCAGTGATGAACAGCTTTGGTCCATTCTCAATCAAGAGTCAAATCTCTGCCTTTTCACATTGTTAATCTAAGAGTTGTTAAGGTTTTTCATAGTAGTTTATGTGAGTTTGATCACAATATATGAAAATCAGATCGTATGCGTTTGATTCCTATAACATTGTTTTTGTCATGTGAAAGTTTAGTAATTCTAAAAGCTATATATTCTACAAGAATCAAACTCAAAATTTTTTACTTGCTGAGAAAGGCCTAAGCATTATAAAGGCTAAATTGCATTAATGGTCCTTGTGGTGATAGGTTAATCGGATGATAACCCCGTGGTGAAAAAATTTGGATTTAAGCCCTCATGGTGAAGCTTCATTAGGATTCAAACCCAAAATTAACATTGACGTCAACTTCTGTTAACATTTCCACCTTGGTTCTTTGGTTCTACCTCTCCCCACCTGGTTCTATGCATCCCATCCCTCTCTCTTTCTCTCTCTCTCTCTCATTTTCTCTCCAGACTTTTGGCCTGGAGCAAACCAATGAATATTTATCTGCATCCCAGCAGCACCCAAATCATAGAGTCATAGCTATAGTTATGGAACATATGAGTTAATTAACTAATCATTTTTAGCTCCAAAATAAAAGAAATTAAGAAATCGGAGTCGTGAGGGCATAGAACAGAAGACGAAGAAACTAATCGTAGTGAAGTTGCCAAGGCAGCGATATACAACGAGATTACAGATTTATCCATAGACGACGAACAACAATAACCAGTCGAATCGACGAACACAAGAAAGGAGGGGAAAAGAAGAGTAAGAGAAGAGAATACATAGGTGAGAGAAGGGCAAAATTGAAAAAAAACGAAAACCAAGAAAAGGGTATGAGTATTTATTGTTGGATTTATCCAATATAAATCAACCTTTAAGTGGTCTACTACATGTAATAGGAATGTAATATTGGAGAAATAATGTTGATTGTGATTCGATCTCTTAAAGATATTAATCCTATATCATGTGTCTTATATTGGAAATAGGATTGATGGAATCCTTAATTGACTATAATTATGATACTTAATTTAGAGGCTAAGAAAGTAAGTTTAGGTTTCCTTTATGGATGGAAACCCTATCTTTTAGCCTATATATATAAACACCGGTCCCTATAAGCCCTAGAAACACAACACAATGCTTCCCATAGAGTAGTGTATTCGGCTAGGAGTTTATAAAAGATCTTGGTGTTGCCGTGCTCTGCTACTTTTGGTTTCAACTTCCACGGCCGCCATTGAAATCAGGTCAGTCACTTATTCGTTTGTGTTTTAATTGTATAACCTAATAAGGCTAACAGTTTGTATCAGAGCCTCTGGTTATATAATTAAAACCTATTAAGTTCGACGATACATAGAGTCGTTTTACAAAATACATAAACTGAATTTTGGTCTTAAATTCAAGTGTGATTCCATATCCTTGGCGTACTAATATGATATGTTCAGATATATTCTATGATCAGTTCCTTTTGATCCTAAATTCAAGTGTTAGTTAAATATTAAAAAAATCACAGATAGAGGTCGGTTAAAGAGCACAGGCCGACGGGGCTTACGATTGTGTTGTTCATGGTATCAAGATTATTTCTCACTAATTAATCTTATGGCACGAATTTGGAATTTTTTATCAGAAATAGCTATAAACCGTGTTTCAATCCTATAATCATATTGGAATTTGGAGAAGCATATATATATATATATATATATATATATGTATGTATATCGTGCTAATATGTAAATATTTTGCAGTGGGATCCAACACATGGATTGAAGTATAAAATTTATATGGTGATGATTGCTTCGAGTTCCAACAGTTTTCCAGATTATACCTATTATAATTACATATAATATATGGTCAGATTGATGGCATTTTTATGCAGGCCCTTTTGCATATAATTTGTTTTAGTTGAACCACCAAAGTCTGGAAGTTGCTAGTAATTTGATCAAGCAAGCACATGTAATTTTTAAAAGCCAATATATATGATTAGTCAAATTTGATTACCACCAATAGTTCTGATAAGGGAATGATAAAGAAAATTTGATTAGTCAATTCATTGGATTAACTAGGATTGAAAAGCATGGAATATTTCAAAGTTTTTATTCCAATTTTAATGCTAATATTTTGGTTGACCATATACTGCTTATGTATAAGTTGAAGCCATGAGGTTGGGGTTCCTCTTTACACAGCCAGCGGCTGCGGCCTACCGCGGCATCGCCTCAAGGGTTTCAAGGCGGGCTCTATTATATTACCACGTGATAGAACTTCTATGTTAGGTGCGTCCAAGGTGGACAGTGACAACGGCCCAATACGGGTCAATGCCTAAGGTCACAAGCTCACGTGACAGATCTCGGCAAAAGTATAGGTTATATACATTTGTAATCTCAAGTTTTTATAAGCATTTGTACGCATTTACATTTGTTCTAACCTTGTATTGGAGAATTTCTTGAGATTCCTCCGTCGAGCAAGCCCAATGGGGGAAGGTCATCGGCATATGAGATCCTGGTATGATATTTCCTTTTGGTCTTCATGATAAATTATATAAGGAATGGTTATGTTGGATTCATGAAATGTTATATTGTTCTCGCAAAATCCAACCATGTCATGACATCTTTCTGATTGTAGGAGACGTAATTAGTCATATCTAGGGATGGGCAACGGTTATGTGGGCGGGTAACCGCGGTTATTTATCCATAACCGTTTATTCTCATACCCGCATAACCGTTTACCCGTTGGGTAATTGTCTAAACGGTTATACCCATACCCATAACCGTTTATAAACGGTTAATCATACCCATAACCGTGTACCCATTTAACCGTAACCATTTAGTACCCGTTTACCCATTTATCATTTTTAAACCCGTTTATCCTTTCTTTTTTACCATTTACTCATTTTTCACCCATCTACGTGTTTTTTTAACAACTTGAAAATTAAAAAAGAAAAATTTGTCATAATTTTGTTTTTTAACAATTAAACACCGTTATAGGTACATTCATCATACATTTTTGCATTTTAATTTTTTAAGTCCGTATACCATTCCAATAATTGAAATAATAGTTTACGGACGATATTTTTAACTGTTAGCAATGAAGGTAATATAAAATTTGCTAAGTATTCTTGGGTTATGAAAACTGTTAAAAGACAGTATTCTTGGGTTATTTGACTCGGAATGTAAAATATTAACATAATATATATAATGGACCATGAAATTTAAAGTGGTTAGGGAAAACTATATTATATTAGCTATAGAAATCATGCACTATAGTCCATAGCATTGATCTAAGTTTTGTCTGATAGTGAACATGGTTTGTGTTAATTTTACATATATAAAATAAATGGGTAAATGGTTACCCGTTTATAACCGCGGTTAATACCCATAACCGCCCATTTAAATTTCATGGGTAAACAGTTATACCCATAACCGTTTATTTATTTAAACGGTTACCCATAACCGTAACCGTGAAATTTAAATGGGCGGGTAACTGCGGTTACCCATAATCGATGGGTATTTGCCCATCCCTAGTCATATCCTATAATTTATCAATACTATTGGGATATGTTGTGCCTACCTATGATTGTGATAACATATGTTAAAGTTGTGTTGGAGGAATGCATGCATATGCTAAGTTTATATATGTCTCTATTTGAAAGCAGGTCAATATAAATTTTGGCAACTTTTGTTATTGCATCTATAGCATCACGGATATGGCTGTTTGTTTCAAGGATGTGTAAGGTGACACAATTTCTTCTAATTTTACCGTGAACATGGCATATGATAAATTGTAACTAATTTGCTTGAACCAATTTTTCATGAGATGTGGATAAAATTTTATGCCATTAACAGTGTAAGAAACCTACATGCCTAATCAATCGGGTTTTCTATAATTTGCTTTCCTATCTCAATAGTCATTTAAATTATACATGACTAGTTAACTATGAAAAATTGATGTATAATTTGTGGATTGACTGAGAATGACAGAAAGCATCCAGTGACAAGAACAAGGGTATTATACAAATGAATAAGGTTTGTAGTAATTATGTGACAATACTCATTTGTATTTTTATCTATTCTTATATGAGAACTTTGGTTGGTCATGTGATTATATATATGTTTACAAAGAAGTGGTGAACATATGAAGGCATGAGGTATGTAATCCATTCAAAGTATGAGGCTTAATTGATAAGCATGAATTTTCAAACATGTATTATTGTTTGTGATTTTTCCTATGCCTAAAGAATTTAAACAGTGCTTTGATTAGTAAATTTTTATGTGTCATAAGGGGAGAAGAAAAGAAACTTTTCAAGGCTAATGTAGGGCATATATTGGAGATGTTTTCTATGGAAGGAAATAATTTTGGTTGTTCGTTCCTTCTATTTAATTTGGTATTTACAAAGCTAATGCATGATTTTAATGCTAATGTTTAGCAGTTTTGTACTACGGAAAGAAATATATAAAAAGGAAAGGAACATGTTTAACTTAAGAAAACATTTGAGCAATTTAGCTTTTAAGTAATTGACTCCATAATGATAAGTATTGACATTCTTGTGGTGGAATGCAACTTGTTCTCTATGTGATTAATCTCTTTCAAGTATGATGTCAGGTTTCTTGAGGTTAATTTAATGTCAAAGGGAGTCATGAAGGAATTAGTGCCATTTGTTGGCAAGACTCGAAGCTCGAATAAGGTTATAATAATTTTGTCACTTACATTTAATTAATCCATGTGACTTCTTGTATTGTTTCAGGGCAGAGTTGATCAATGTCTTGTCAACTAAGCAAGCCATAGCCGCTTATTTGATGCTGGGACTATGGTTTTTGAGTTATTTTGATCAACATTGCATCTTAATTAGAATAAAAGCGATAATCTTCAGCCCCCAGGTGTGGAGTGTTTCTTTTAGTTTAATTATGATGGCATAGTATGTGTTTTATTTCATAAGAGTAGTGAAAGCTTCATCTGCCCATAGGTATTGAAGTTTTTCATGAAAGTACTCTTGAGACATAAAATCTAGTACTAGAAACTAGTTAATTTTCTGCCTATAGGTGTAAATTAACCTAGTTTCATGAAGTTTATTGGGGATAAAGTTCCATGCCATCAGTTGCAAATATTTCCACAATGAGCCCCATAATAGGTTGTGGTTTTAAGGCATGGAAATCAGTTGCATCATGACGTATTTTGTGTCTCTTCATGAGACTTCTTGATACAAAGTATTGGACCCATGAATGTTAATCAAGGATTGCTAAGGTACGCATTGTTTAAATCTTATGCTTGTAAATCTTTTCAATTTGAACTATGATGTCGGTTTAGAGGATGAAATTTGACTACTAAAGTTTCCTTTGGACATCGAAATTGAAATGATATGAAATTGAGTTTGTTATGGATGCATAAATTCATGATATATAGATGCACATAATTGGTTCTAGCAGATTACGTGACTTGATTTAAATCGGGTGAATGACACATATAATGGTCACCAAAGGATCTGAATTTTGGATATGTTCAACATATAGATGTCTACTATGTGTCTGAAAAATTTCGTAATTTTCTACCATGTATGTTAATTATGTTGAATTTACTAGTAACCCATGCTCGTACAGACAGTTTTACTGGCAGATTGTATTAGTCTTTTTGAGACGTGACTTTAGACTACTATTTTGACCCAAAATGGCTCTATATTTGTATTTTATGAAGATTAGTATGTCTATTTTGATCAGTATAAATTTGGTAGCAATCAAGCTTATAAATTAATTATGATTAATTCTAAAGTAAGTGTAACTCGTTGCTGAAATTCTGTTTGACAACTTTATGTTGGTTGTAATGTCTATTTTATTATGTCCAAATATAAAGCAGTTTTATTTAGGTACATCTTTGAAAGAGTGTTTGCCCAAGTGGGAGAATTAGTGAACAAATATTGGGCTTCACACTCGTTAACTTATTTGCAAGTATAAACTCTGAAAACTTTGTGGGAGTTGTTCTAAAATTTTGAGCACTAAGTGGACTTGCATGAATCTATTAAGGCGTTATTCTATCTTCCATGAATTTGTGTTACTCGAATGTCTATAATATGTTTAAGTTGCACGAATGGATACTTGGTATATGCTTACATTTTTCTGTTATTTGCAATTATTTGGATTTCTTGGTTGATCATTTGTTTTGAGGCTCATAAGGACTTAGCATAAATGTGGAATTATTAATACATATAAGATGGTTGTTGGATGCATGTTTTTTGTGTAACAGTGGTGAATTCTTTCATGCTTAGTTTTACCTTTCATTAAGGTAATATGCCTTCATTGACTGAGTAAGGCTATTCCCAAAGACATATTTTCAAAAGTATGATTTGAGTATTGATTTGCAAATTAAGTAACGATGTTGCAGATTAGTGGGAGCTTGAGTTTTGTGTTAGTAATGCCTTACATTTGCAGATGACCTATAAGGTATGTATAGAATCCATATATTCAGTTTAATCTTCAGTTGGATTCATTAAGTCACATTTTTGTGTGCTAGTCATTTATCTGGTGAAATATATGTCGGATATCAAGTTGTTATCAAACTGCATACTAAATGGCATGGCATGGTCTGGTCTATGCGTCAGTTGTGAGGATTTCCATCTGCCCGCAGGTGTTGGAAATCACCATTAAAGTAACTGGTAAAGTGCATAGATCAGTGTCAAAAACATGTTAATTCATTTGCTTATAAGTGTTGGATTAGTTTGTTTTACGAAGCTTCTGGGTATTTTACTTGGACATGTGCCTATTTAGTACTTTCAGTTGTGTCTGTTGGCTTCAAACATTATATGTGTGCTTGTTATTGGTCTAATGAAAGTGATGTGTGATTGTTTTGAGATGTATTCACGCCTGCAGGTTATGGTGGTTTCATTAGATGAAGGATATCTGCATTGGCAGATTTAAGGCTTCGAAGAAGCGTAAAAGTGTAACTTGTGTGTTACAATAAGGTGGACCTGAGATGATATAAAGTAAGACATTTTGGTTAACTTAAAGTTTATTTAAAGTTTCATCTCTTGATCATAATTTGTGTTTCATGTGAATGAGGATCTTAGCATGTGTGATTATGAAGGTTCTGGATTGTGTCAACCCTGCAGCCTTGTTAGTTCCATGTTGAGAAATGCATTTGACAGAAACTGCATTAAGGACGAGATGTAATCACTGTTACATGGCCACTAAAGAGACATTAGTCTCCAATCTCAAGTATAAACATGAATATTACATTTTTTAGACCAAGTGGGAGAATGTTGGATTTATCCAATATAAATCAACCTTTAAGTGGTGTACTACATGTAAAAGGAATGTAATATTGGAGAAATAATGTTGATTGTGATTCGATCTCTTAAAGATATTAATCCTATATCATGTGTCTTATATTGGAAATAGGATTGATGGAATCCTTAATTGACTATAATTATGATACTTAACTTAGAGGCTAAGAAAGTAAGTTTAGGTTTCCTTTATAGATGGAAACCCTAGCTTTTAGCCTATATATATAAACACCAGTCCCTATAAGCCCTAGAAACACAACACAATGCTTCCCATAGAGTAGTTGTATTTGGCTAGGAGTTTATAGAAGATCTTGGTGTTGCCGTGCTCTGCTACTTTTGGTTTCAACTTCCATGGCCGCCATTGAAATCAGGTCAGTCACTCATTCGTTTGTGTTTTAATTGTATAACCTAATAAGGCTAACATTTATGAGAAACAAAATCCGGGATTAGAAGAAGTGCAGGAAAAGAAAAGGGTGTGAAATTTTGGGGTTGGAGTTGGTGATGGTGGTGACTGGTGTTAGAATTTTACCCACATTCCTTCTAACAAAAATATCTTGGAAAAAAAAACAAAGAGAGGAAAAGTAGCTCTCAAAATTGAAAATTCTAACGGAAATGTTAATTTTGGGCTTAAATCCTAACAAAACTTCACCACGAGGGTTTAAATCCGAATTTTTTCACCACTAGGGTTATCTTCCTACTAACCTATCACCACGGGGACCATTAATCTAATTTAGCCTATTATAAATAATCTAAAGTAGGATTCGATATAAATATAATGAAATAGTAATTTAACGTTTTAGATGAATTATTAAGATTATTTAATGTCATAGGGATAAAAATCCATTTTCCAGTACAATGTTTGACAAAGAATTTTCTCTTAATTATAGTACTGATGATATATCTCATAAAATTACTTTGTCAAGGGAAATATCACAAAGTACATATAATCTCTCTTTACATCAAGAGAGAAAAGAAGACGGTCAATAAACCAGAAGCCATGCCAACATTTTGAATGGTGGTGGCTGAGGAAGGACCATGAGCAGGCGCATCTGTGACGGGGGCAGGCGCGCCAGCGGTGGTCTCTTTGACCTTGGAAACAAGCTTGAATGGGGAAATCTTGCCAGACGATCCGGGCTTGTTGACGACCTTGATGTGGAGCTTTTGGCCAAACTCGCAGTGCTTGCCGATGCCACTGTAGTAGTAGTGGTCACCTGGTGCTGTGAGGTTGAGGATGGTTGGTCCGTAGTAGTACATGTAAATGACATTCTTCTGTGTGCATTTGTCGAAGTCGTCATTGTTGATGACTACTACGTTGCCAGAGCCTGGCCTGTAGGGGAAAACTGCAATTCGGACGACACATTCAAGCAAGAATCGTTAGATATATAGATATACCAAATGGTATTTAAGAGTACATAAACCTAAATCTTGAAAATTTGTAGGCCAAGCCAAACTTTCTTTGATGTACGTAGCTCAAAGGATTTTCGATTTTCGTCCTCATTGTTTAATTTGAAAACAAAAATAATTTAGAATAGTAAATTCGAGTATTATATGCATCTTACAAATGTATGTACAAACAAATTATTTAAATTATTTTCAAGGATCAAACAAAAACTCCTTGTTTGTATTTTAATTTAGGGTTTCGTTTTGAACCTCATTACTTGAGTTCAAAACTGAAGCCCTTTCGAGCCAATCATATAGATCACTCGTTCAATTATTGATTAGAACCCTAAGTCGGGAATTCAAAGCCTTTTGTACAATATATAAGATGAAAATGGATGCTATTTTCTTTCCTTTCTTAAATTTGAAAAATCAACAAGAAATTCTCTTACCAAGTCTGTCACCAACACCAAAGGTTCTTGGAAAAGCCCAGTCCTCGTAGAAGGTTTTGTTCTCAGGTACAGACCAGCCCTCTTTTCCTCCAACAATGTGAGTGAAAGCAGTCACTGATCCCATCAAGAAGCAGCCGATCGCTGCCGCCATAAACACCGCAAACTGAATCTTTTCCATCTTGCCTCCCGGCTTTCTATATATCTTTCGATATATATTTTTTCTTACATAAATTTATTTGTTTCCCTAGTGAGCCGGTGTTGAAGGAAGCTTAATTATAATAAAATAATAAAAAATAATAATAACAATATTAACCTAGTTCTTGTTTCCTTCAACACAAGACGGCTAAAAGAACAATGAGATGCATGCCTGCTATTAAAATTGTTTGGAGTTGCTTGATCCTGTGAGGCTGTGATTGCATGGGAAGTGCATGGTATTTTAAGGGTTTTGGACGAAGTCAACGGTTATGTTGTTAGAAATAGGAGATGGGGATTTTGCCTATTTTCAAAGGAGAAGAGGGTTTTTAGCACGCAAAACTAACAATCTGCATGCAGCGATGTGGCTATTTTTGGAGAAATGACAAATAAATATTTAAATAATCAGATGCCTTGTTGAAACCTAATTAAACAATTTGTTAATTAATAAACGATTCTCTGATTTGATTATGCTTTTTTTGATACGAAATCGTTTTCAGGTTAGTTAATTATTGACTTTAATCTATTAATATGGCTATATGGTTAATTTATCGTTAAACTTGTTAATCAACTGTAATTCTGAACAGGATGATCATGGACATTGTACTTGGACTAGCTTTAGATTATACCGTAATCACGCAAATGCACAATAACATGTATCTTGGCTCACCAAACACTAGTACCGTTTCTGGTTTTCACTGTGTATGATAATGTAGGTTACATGTACATAGAGTTTATGACAATAAGAGTGTAAAGGCCACCGGAGGAGGAGGAGGTAGTCTGTGTGTTTAAAACAGTAATATAGAAAGCATATTGGATCAACCCCCCTCCCCCTCTCTGGGCCCTCTAGTTGAGCTAAGTTGGCTTCAATCAACATGAAAATTCCTCAACATGAGAAAATTATATTGTTCTCAATATCATTACTAGTCATAAAAAAAGAGGCACTAATTTGCACCACATTGTACCATTAACAAACTCTACAACTTCAAGTTTGACAAAACTCATTAGTCAAAACTATACCGAAATTTGCACCCATAACTTGATCAGGCATCGAAGAGTTATTGTCCGACATGATTACTCGGATGAATTTGGCCAATACTTAATCTTCAAATATGATTTGTCTACATAAATGATCCACATGTTTACAAGTCACAAGTCCTGTAACAACAATATACACATAACATAGACCAGTTTGGAATTGATGTGCTTTAAGAATAATTAGCTGTAAAATAAAGTATATAAGCGTTTGATAAACAATATTTGTTAAAGTGTTGTGAGTATGAAAAAAGTGTAAAAGTGTTTGGTAAAAGGGTGGTGGCGGCGGGGGTGGTGGTGATGGTAGCGGCAATGGTGGTAGTGCCAATAGTAGGGTGTGGTGGTTGGGGTGCAAAGATAAAAATGGGGGTAGAGGTGGCGGTAGTGGTGGTGGACCTGTTGTTTTGGCTGTGCTGCACTAGTACAAAAACATGTTTGCGCGACGCAAAACACAAAATGTCTCACAAACAGCCTTTGCGCAACGACACTTTGGGCGACGAAGATTGGCGTCGCGCAAAACAGCTTTGCGCGACGTAGGTATACCTGCGTCGTGCAAAACAGATTTGTGCGACCCAGTGTTCGTCGCGCAAAGTGTCGTTGCGCAAAGGCCGTTTACGCGATGAAGGTACACCTGAGTAGCGCAAAACAGATTTGCGTGACCCAATCTTCGTCGCGCAAAGGCCGTTTTCGGTACGTTTTGTGCGTCGCGCAAGATTTTGGCGCCAAACCAAGAATGCTTTACCGATTTTTTCCCAACTTTGCGCGACGAAGACTGGCGTCGCGCAAAACAGCTGCCTGATTGATGAAGATGAGAATATCTTCTTCTACACTTATGTGC
The DNA here is from genome assembly GCA_035220775.1 of Malus fusca. NCBI lineage: Eukaryota > Viridiplantae > Streptophyta > Magnoliopsida > Rosales > Rosaceae > Malus > Malus fusca. The sequence goes on from CM069072.1 coordinate 21,026,208, forward strand.
AGCCCCAAGTTGCTGTCACTAATTACAGGTAAATGTTTCTCATATTTGATTTATTTCAAGAAATTTCAAAGTAAGCCTTTGATGCGTTGAATGTTTATATTCCAGATATGAAGTTACTGGGTTAATGGAAGAGCATCTTAGAAATGCCATGCCAAGCCACTTGTGGGGCATAATTTGGACCGGGATATGGATTGCTTGAGATTGAATTATCCTGATTACTAGCTAAGGTATAAGTTCCTCATCGTATATGGCACCAATGCACTTAGTTTACCATACACTAAACCCCCCATCCTAACATATAAACATAAGAATTTTGTAGAAAGTTTAATAAAAATAAATCATTTAATAGTTATGCAGACAAGTTATCTGCACTCCTATTATTCTAGGACATACACTTGTGCTGCCGGGCTGCCTTATTTATCTGCAAAATTGGTGGTAGACATACAAGACATAGACAAGACACTTCTTTCTCTCTCTGTCTCTCCCCACACACAGAGCCATCTTTTTTCTGTGTACTTGTTGCTCTGGGTCATGATATATAACATTCTAATTGTAATGAGGCTCTTGCTGAATGTGTGCTTTAACTATTTCAGATTAGCAAGAAGCAGTATGAAATTGTTAAGAGCTTGAAGCAGTCTGGCAATTCAACTCGCCCAGCAAGACAACATGCCTTTAAATAATTGTAACTTAATTCACAAGACACCAATTATTTATTGCATAACATTGTCAAATGCGAACCAGAAGAACAATTTATGTATTGAGTAACATTGAAAGAAAAATAGTAGATGTCCGAGCTATGTGCAATGTTCATGCATTGTAACTGCCAACTAGAAGAAACTGAAATGTATTTTTTCCTTCGTTTAGTAAGATCTGAATGTATGATTTAGCGTTTGAGCTGAAAGTAGGGTATTTATACTTTCAACAAACACTTAGAATTTAATTACAATATTTATGAAAAATTAAATAAAAAATATTTTTCTGAAAAAAATAGGGCTTGTGCGACGAAAAAGTAACCTGTGTCGCGCAAAGACACAGGTTACTTCTTCATCGCGCAAACCCTTTTTTTTTCGGAATTTTTTTAATTTAATTTTTAATAAATATTGTAATTAAATTCTAAACAATAATTAATAAACCAAGAAAAAGTATTTAATTATAAAATATATGAAAATGTACATACAAGATGTTCGAACAAAAAGGAAAATACTAAAACAAGTAGTCTTCTAGGTTTGAAACATCAGGCTAACTAGGTATCGGGTGGGTGAAGTGGCTAGTGTAAATATTTTAAAGGGAACTTTAACGAAAAACCACATTTTACACTAAAAAGTCAATCATGGTACCATTCACTTTACCCTTTATTTTGTCTTTATCGTTAAAACTCAAAGTTTTCAAGCCCTTTTCATTAGTTTTCCTTATTTTAAATTGGCGATCGAATTAGTTCATTGTATTCAACTATTCATATTGGATAAAGGAGTGTAGCTGTAAAAAATCATCAAAATCGGAGTTAAAATAACCGTTAAATCGTGATTTTTCGTTTATAACCGTTAAAATTTTTTGTCCCATTACTTGATCTCTGAATGTTTGTTTTCTGCAATTTTTGGCGTATGCTATCTCGAAGTATATACAAAAGAGTTTGATGGTTGGATCGTTGACATTAGTTCGTAGAATGCGTACCCCATCAAAATGATAGATTCACTAACACTTAGAGTTTATTTATACTTTCATTAAGTATAACATAAGATTTTGTGGTATCCACTAGTGTAAGTATTTTAAATTGACGATCGAATTAGTTCATTGTATTCATATAGGATCAAGGAGCGTAACTATAAAAAATCATCAAAATCGGAGTTAAAATAACTGTTAAGTTGTGATTTTTCGTTGATAATTGTCGAAAAGTTTTGTCCCGTTACTTGATCTCTGAATGTTTGTTTTTTGCGATTTTTGGCGTATGCAATCTCGAAGTATATACAAAAAAGTTTGACGGTTGGATAGTTGAAATTAGTTTCGTAGAATGCGTATCCCATCAAAACGATAGATTCCCTAACACTTAGAGTTTATTTATACTTTCATCAAGTATAACATAAGATTTTGTGGTATCTACTTGTGTAAATATTTTAAATTGACGATCGAATCAGTTCGTTGTATTCATATAGGGTCAAGGAGTGTAGCTGTACAAAATCATCAAAATCGGAGTTAAAATAACCGTTAAATCGTGATTTTTCGTTTATAACCGTCGAAAAGTTTTGTCCCGTTACTTAATCTCTGAATGTTTGTTTTTTGCGATTTTTGGCGTATGCAATTTCGAAGTATATACAAACAAGTTTGACAGTTGGATCGTTGAAATTAGTTCGTAGAATGCGTATCCCATCAAAACGATAGATTCCCTAACATTTACAGTTTATTTATACTTTCATTAAGTATAACAAAAGATTTTGTGGTATCCACTTGTGTAAATATTTTAAATTGACGATTGAATCAGTTCGTTGTATTCATATAGGGTCAAGGAGTATAGCTGTAAAAAATCATCAAAATCGGAGTTAAAATAACCGTTAAATCTGATTTTTTGTTTATAACTGTCGAAAAGTTTTGTCTCGTTACTTGATCTCTGAATGTTTGTTCTTTGCAATTTTTGGCGTATGCAATATTGGAATATATACAAACAAGTTTGACGGTTGGATCGTTGAAACTAGTTTCGTACAATGCGTATCCCATCAAGTTCAAAGGTATATATATATTTATTAAGTAAAATTTATAATATTTTTTTTAAAAAAAAAAACCTTGCGCGACACCACAATGTGGTCGTTGCGCAAAAGCACTTTGCGCGACGTCGAAATGTATACTTACACCGCACCATTTGTGATAATTTTGGCAGTGCAATAGTAAAAAATAGGCGTTTTTTTTTTAAATTTCCCAAGTTTTTTTTTTAAATTTTAAATTTCATTTATTTATTTATTTTTAAATAGGCACTTTGCACAAAAGCTTTCCTCCTCAGACTCTTAGTCCCTCGACTCTCCAACTCTCAATCGTCCTCCTCTTCACAGTGCTCACCAGCCATCACTGCCGTCAACCAACACAACGGTACCACCCATCATCCTTCTCGACGACATCCCAGAGAACCCAGGCCATCACCGCATCACCCCTGTCGTCGATTCTCTCCTCTTCGACAACACCCCCGCCGTCGCAAACACCATCACCCCGTCATTATCGTCGAGGACACTGCTACCAGCCATCATCCCTCTAAAATTTAGGTAATTTTGAATTAGGCAAAGATCCCTGATATTGAATTCCCCCATCCAATTCACTCAAGATCGCCTTTTTAGAGGTTGGTAGTGACATTCACTGATTTACTCTATGGCTATATTACTAGAGCATGTCTGTGCACATTCATGAATTAACAACAGTACTGCGTTAATTTGATGAATGTTGTGCCTTTTTCTTGTCCTCTCCCTCGCTATCTCTCGTTAATTTTGTTGGTTTGTAGCCACTGTGTTTAATTGTTTATTGAGGTGGTATTTGGCCAAACCGAATGTTTTATGGACATAAGGGTAGTGTTATGTTTGCATAGGCATACTGATATATTTTTATGGTGTTATTTATGTAAGGAGATGGCTGGTGGTGTGGAACTTTTACAGTTATATAGACATACTTTAGCTGTTTATCTCCTCTTAGATTGGTTTTCGACTGGAGTTTGTCATCCAAATCTTCTCATTGCATGTATGGTTTTAGTTTTAGAATTGGATCTCTCTCTGACTTCCTCTTTGTTGTGCTAGGATAGCACCAAACCAATTGGAACCAACTCAAGTTAACCCACATGAAATATATCAAATGAAATGCAAGAACAGAATATAAAAGACACCAAGATTTTAACGAGGTTCCTCAATAGTCAATGTAACTGGAGTACGTCCTCGGAGCAGTAGGAGCTCACACAATAATCCACTATCAACCAAATGGGAGTTTACAAAGTGTTGGCAATCTCACAACTCAAAACCCCAATACACCCAATAACTCTCACTCACCAAATAAACAAACAGAGAAGGAAATATAATGAATAATTTCCTCTCTATACAAAGCTCAAAGCTAATACAACAAATACAACTTTGATGGAGTGATAGTTAACCAATGAGAGGGCACACTTTCTTCTTCTCTCCAAACGTAGGGCTGCGACACTTTTTTTGTTTTGCTCTGCTACTCTTTTATTTTCCTGCTCAGAAACAAAAGGCAGCATTTGCCTTAATTAAAAACCTAGCCACTCCTGTGGCTTTCCACATGGGCCAAATAAAAAGGCCCTTTAAATGGGCTGTTGGGCTTACATATAAAGGCCCCTAGAATTTGGCCAAATATTCAACAATCTCCACCTTGGTCAAATTCTTGAAAGTGCCATGACGAGCCAAACCAACATAATCAACAATCAACACAAAACCACTCCCGAAAGTAGCAAGAGAACAACTCATGCCAAGCCAAAATGCTCCAAAGCTCCTACTGCTCAACGCCTGCTTTATATAGGCAAAATGTGAGCCAAGTTCAAGCAATGAACAAACTTGGCTACACCAACAACCTTAGTCAACATATCAGCGGGGTTGTCTTTAGTTGGAATCTTCTAGAGAATGATATCCCATTCACCAACAACTTCACGAACAAAGTGATAACACACATCTATGTGCTTGGTCCTCGCATGATGAACCTGATGCTTAGCCAAATAAATGGCACTCTGACTATCACAATGCAACTCCACCTGCTTTTGATCAACCCACAAATCTTTAATAAGTCCATGTATCCAAATGGCCTCCTTCATAGCTTCGGCAACAACCATATATCAGCCTCTGTAGTGGACAAGGCAACATAAGAATGCAAAATGGACCTCCAACAAACTAGCCCTTTAGCCATAATAAACACATAGCCTGTAGTAGACTTCATTTTATCCAAATCACCTGCATAATCTGAATCAACATAACCAGCTGCAAAGTGACCAATACCAGAGTCATCCCTCTTAAAGCATAAACCAACATCTCGAGTACCATGGAGATACCTTAATATCCACTTAGCTGCATGCTAATGCTCTTTACCAGGATTGTGCATATATCGACTCACCATACCAACTGCATGAGCAATATCTGGTCTAGAGCATACCATTGTGTACATCAGACTACCAACCAAATTTGCATATGGTATATTTTTCATTTGCAGCTTTTCTTTATCAGTTTTAGGACATTGTAGAGAATTCAATTTAAAATGAGGAGCCAAAGGGGTACTAACCGGTTTGGTTGAATCATGAACTCCAAACTTCCGAATCAACTTCTCAAGGTATTGTCTTTGATTCAAGCATACCAAACCTTTTTCTCTATCTCTAATGATCTCCATGCCAAGGATCTTCTTCGCTTCACCAAGGTCCTTCATCTTGAACTCGTTCTTCATTTGTTTCTTCAATTTCTCAATCTCTTCGACATTTTTTGAGGCAGTCAACATATCATCAACATATATCAACAAATAAACAAAAGACCCATCTTGCAACTTCTTGAAGTACACACAATGATCATATTGACTTCTAGAATAATTTTGGCCTCTCATAAATTTATCAAACCTCAAATACCATTGTCTTGGAGGTTGCTTCAAGCCATACTTGCAAAACAAATTCTCTTTCCCTTTCACTTTATACCCATCCGGTTGACACATATAGATCTCTTCATTCAAATCACCGTGTAGGAAAGCCGTCTTCACATTGAGTTGCACAAGCTCAAGATCATATTGTGCAAAAAGAGGTAACATAATACGAATTGAGGAGTGCTTCACAATCGGAGAAAAGATTTCATTGTAGTCAATGCCCTCCTTTTGTGCATACCCTTTAGCAACTAATCTTACTTTAAATCTCACATTGCTTTTCTCATCAACACCTACTTTCTTGACATACACCCATTTACAACCGATAGCTTTCTTACCCTTAGACCAACTCCAATGGTGGGCTAAAAGCCAAATTACCCCCCAAAATTTCCCCCCAAACCCAATCCAACCCAAGGGGAAAATTTGGGCTAAATGCTAAATGCTAAATGCTAAACCAAGGCCAGATTCCCCCCAAAATTTAGCCCAGAAATCGGAATTTAAATTTTTCAATATTTATCGGAATTTAAATTTTTTTTAGATTAAAATGTTCATAAAATTAATTTACGATAGTCTACATATATATTTTTTAAAATTTAATTTATCCACAAAAATAGCCTAAGTTCATTCTTTAATAATCCCGGGCTAAAATTTTAGGCTAGAACGGTTGGAGCAGAAAACTGTTTCTGGGCTAAAAGCTAAATTTTCCGGGCTAAAATATTTGGCTTTTAGCCTAACCATTGGAGATGGTCTTAGGCAATTTAGCTAACTCCCAAGTCTTGTTCTTCAAGAGAGAATTCATCTCGTCACCCATGGCATTGCACCACTTCTCCTTTTCTTCACTCTCAATAGCTTCTTCAAAATTGGATGGAATCTCATCAGTGATAATAGGAAGAGCAAAAGAAACATAATCACTATACCGAGCTGGCTTGTTAATATTTCTCTTTCCTCTGTTCTTGGCAATAGATTCTTGAGGTGAAACTTGCTCTTCACCTAGAATAGATTCTTCAAGTTCAACTACTTCAACATTCTCTCGGTATCCCACTTCTTCACTTGTAGTGGCTTCGACATTAGTGGAAATATGATTTAAAGTACTAAAGGCAACTTTCTCAAGCTCCATCTGTTGGACATGTTTCACAATATTCTCAGAGTATCTAAACATACTTTCTTCATCAAATGTCACATCTCTACTAATTACAAGTTTCTTCAACTCTAAGCACCATACCCTGTAACCTTTGACACCACTACTAAAACCAAGAAAGATAGCATTTTTGGCTCTAGAATCAAGTTTATTTTCAGTTACATGAAAATAAGCAGGTGAACCAAAAATACGAATATAGTCATAATCAGAAGAAGGTTTTCTAGTCCCTACCTCCATTGGTGTCTTGCCCTAAACAGCAGCTGAGGGTAACTGGTTGATGATGTGACATGCATAAGTAACTGCCTCTGCCCAAAATGACTTACTCAAACCCGACTGAGGCAACATACATCTAACCTTCTAAAGCAAGGTTCGATTCAATCTTTCTGCAACTCTATTTTGTTGTGGAATTCCCCGAACACTAAAATGCCTCACAATCCCTTCCTCTTTGCAAACTTTAAAGAAATGATCGGATGTGTATTCACCATCATTATCCGATCTCAAAATCTTAATCTTTCTCCCAGTCTGGTTCTCAACCATTTTCTTCTAACTCAAGAAAATGCTCAACACCTCACTCTTGTGCTTCATTGTGTAGACCCAAGAACTTCTAGAATAATCTTTAACAAAGGTCACGAACAAATGTCTACCACTCAAAGAATGAGTCTTTGTAGGACCCCAAACATATGAATGCACATAATCAAGAATGCCCTTCGTTTGATGTACTGCAGTACCAAACTTCACTCTAGTTTGCTTCCCCAAGACACAATGCTCGCGGAAATCAAACTTACAAGTCGTGGCACCTTTTAGAAGACCTTGTTTCACAAGCCATTGTAGAGCTATCTCACCGACATGGCCTAATCTCATATGCCATAGTTTAGTAGTATCTGAATCAGATGTGCCCGTATTTTCTAAGACTACAGACGCTTCACCTGTCACGATGCTTCCTTGCAATAGATACAAATGACCACATCGAGGAGCTTTCATCACAACAAGTGAACCATAAGTAACTTTCAATTTCTGCCCATCTGAATGAAACCTGAAGCCCTTGGATTCTAAAGTGCCCAAAGAAATAAGATTTTTCTTCAAATTCGGTACATACCGAACACCTGTCAACTCTTTAACCATGCCATCATGCAACTTCAAATGAACTGTACCGATCCCTTTTGTTGTGCAAGGATTGTCATCTCCCATGAAAACAACACCACCATCAAACTCTTTCAAGCTTGAAAACCAATCCTTGTGAGGAGTCATATGATGAGTACAACCCCGTATCCAATACCCACTTAGTAGCACAATCAAATGATGAGGAAACGGTTAAACCAAAATCAGAAAAATCATTTTCAAGCTCAACAACATTAGCTTCAGAACTCAATTTGCCTTTGGTATTCAACCTAGGACAATCTTTCTTCCAATGGCCTTTATTATGATAAAAAGCACATTCATCCCTTTCCAAACTTTTTCTACCTTTAGAAGTTCCTCTAGGTTGAGAAAATGATTTTTTTCTTACTAGAGAATAATCTCATCTCTGATGATTTACCTTTAGGGGTGGGTTCAAAAAATCGAAAACCGAAAACCAAACCGGACCTAGGCCGAAAAAAACCGAACCGAAAAAAAACCAAACCGAAACTGTCAAACCGAACCGAACCGAATCTGACCAGTTCGGTTTCGATTTTTGAGGTTCGGAAACCGAACCGAACCGATATAAATATTTAATTATTTTTTTCAATATTTATAAATAGTTTAGTCATACAATCCTAACAAAACAGAACCTGTTGCCAAGTTGGTTTCAGTGAAACTTTAGAAGCTAGGGCGCATGGGTTCAAACCCTCATGCCTCCAGGATTTCGGAGAATCTTTTTTATTTTTTATGAGAAATCAACAAAACCCTTTAACCCTAGCCACTAGTTGCACCTTTTCAAATTTTCATTCCCTTATCTCTCTCCTCTGTACTCTGGACAACTGGACCCTCTCATTCCCACTCCCAGCTCCGCCGCTCTTCGTCTTCTTCCTTCCCACTCCCAGCGACCTGCGACCCGTCTCACATCTCATCGATTTGCAAGTGTCGCCGATTCACCGTCTCACTCTCAGTCTCTCACCCCAGTGACCCGCGACTTCCTCTCGCATTTTCGAGTCTCGACCCACGACCTCCTTCCTTTGCAAGGTAATTTCTCTCATGTTCTACAGATTTTGTTTTTAATTTCATGGGTTTTGAAGATTTTATTTTCAATTTCATGGGTTTTGCGATTTGTTTTGGGTATGCTATTTCTGAACACTAGTAGTTGAAGCTAATTTTAGGGTTCTGAAGTAGGTAGGTGTAGAGAAAATTTCAATATTTAAGTCCATTTGTTGAATTTGCATGCTAAATTTGAGTTGGGAACTTTGCTTACTTGTTACCCAGTTGGATTTTTGAGCTACTTTTGCAGTTTCTTCGTCTTAATTTGAGAACAATTTGATCATGTTTGACTTATCATTTTGTTTTTGCGGTAATCTGTCAAGCTGGTAATATATGTAGAAGCTCGGCTATTGGAGGAAATCAGCAGTTTTATTCAGTGAGTGAGAAATCTAATCAATGAGATTTGTTTATCAACGTATGCTAATAATATTTTGGATTATGTATAGTTCTCGTCAACGATACAAGACTAAGCGATGAGTAATAATTGTATAAGATAATTGTGATGAATTCCGCAGTCTTGAAGTCATGCTACATTCGGTTATACATAGAAGAGAGATTCCACCACAATTAACTTTGTCTACTTGTTCTCCAGGCGAGTGTGGCAGCAAAGACCGCATTGTTTGAAGCTCATCCAGGGCTGCTGCATTCAAGGTATTTTAGATATAAAAGCATTTGTTTTCATATTCATCTGATTTGCAATCCGATTTCTTGAACGACAAACACATATCTGCTTACATATTTTCCCATTTTATTAGGTGATCAGAGTGTTGCAGAAATCGTCGTGAATGTGCTCACTGCACTTCCTTTTATAGTTCTTGGAATCCACTCCCCAAGGTAATACTTTTTTGTAAGTCAGTTGATAGACATAGACATATTCTTACTGATACATTAGTTCTAATTGAATTTATCCTCCTTGGGGAAACAGGAAGAATCTAAGTACCAAGCTATATGCTAATTCATTAATTGGAGTTGGAGTCGCCTCAAGTTTATATCATTCTTCGAGAGGAAAACTAAGGCAGTATTTAAGATGGGCCGACTATACAATGATAGCCACAACAACAGTAGTAAGATAGATAAAAACTCCCCAAAGTAAGCGTTAATTGTTTATCCGAAGAAGCACTACGATTAATTTGTATATGCTCAAACTCATCTTTGGCATGTTTACATGGATTATGCCTCGCCAGTGTGTCATTTATTGTACGAATTATTGGTTGTGTCTCTAAAGTTGCTCAGTTGTGTTAGAATGCTTATGAAACATACAGAGCACGACAATGAAAGATACGGCAATGAAACATCAGTAGGCTATAAATTTTGTTCATTGTGTTAGAATGCTTATGTTATAATTGTGTTGGAGATGTTAAAATTTTAGATTTCAATTTTGTTTTCATTTTTCCAAGAAAAAAAAAAAAAAAAAACCCAACCGGGAAAAACTGAACCGAAAAATAACCGAAAAAAATTGAACCTAACCGAAATTTTGGTTCGGTTTCGATTTTGGCAAAAAACCGAACCGTTTCAAACCGAACCTAGCCCTATTTACCTCTAACAAATAAAGCTTCAGAGCTATTATCATGATTCTTATCTCTATGCCTCATTTCATAATTCATCAAGGCATTCAACACATCTTTAAATTTCACAGTTTCTTTACCATACATAATAGTGGTAACAAAATGCTCATAAAAGTCCGGCAAAGAATTCAACAATATTAAGGCCTTATCTTCATCCTTAATATCCTCATCTAAATTCATCAAATCGGCAATCAACTTATTAAAAGCATCAAGGTGTCTAATCATTTTTGTACCTTCTTTATATTGGAAGCGGTAGAGCTTTTTTTTTCAAGTGTAGCCGATTCTCCGCACTCTTTGTCATGTACTTGTCTTCTAATTTTTGCCACAACACATTTGCCAATGTCTCTTGCATTACAAAATATTTTTGAGTTTTTGCAAGGCACAACCGAATTGTGGAGTAAGCCCACAAATTAAATTTCTCACATTCCAACTTTGACATAGCTTCCGGCTTATCTCCCAAAGCGGGAAGTAGATCTTGTTGAGCCAACACATCCTTGACCTCACATTGCCACATCCTGAAGTTGTTTGTGCCACCAAATTTTTCCACTTCAAACTTTGCATTTTGCACCGTAGTTCTTGCAAATCTGGAGCTGCTTCCAAAAGGATTCTCATCTTGCCCGTCTGACATCTTTAGCAACTAGACGGTACCCAAGGGCAACCAGTGCTCTAGTACCAATTGTTATGCCAGGATAGCACCAAATCAATTGGAACCAACTCAAGCTAACCCACAGGAAATATATCAAATGAAATGCAAGAACATAATATAAAAGACACCAAGATTTTAACGAGGTTCCTCAATAGTCAGTGTAATTGGAGTGCGTCCTCGGAGCAGTATGAGCTCAACCAATAATCCACTATCAACCAAATGAGAGTTTACAAAGTGTTGACAATCTCACAACTCAAAACCCCAATAACTCTCACTCACCAAATAAACAAATAGAGAAAGAAATATAATGAATAATTTCATTTCTATACAAAGCTCAAAGCTAATACAAGAAATACAACTTTGATGGAGTAATAGCTAACCAATGAGAGGGCACACTTTCTTCTTCTCTCCAAAAGTGGGGCTGCGGCACTTTTTTTGTTTTGCTCTGCTGCTCTTCTATTTTCCTGCTCAGAAACAAAAGGGCAGCTGCTGCCCTAATTAAAAACCTAGCCTAGCCACTCCCGTGGCTTTCCACATGGGAAATAAAAAGGCCCTTTAAATGGGCTGTTGGATTTACATATAAAGGCCCTAGAAACATAACATCTTCCTATATCGTCATGAATCCACATTAGGCAATTCCGTTATCTATTCTTTCTAAATTGCTTGATAAATGCTAATGTAAGACAAATTTATCTGATACATGCTAAGTTGGACAGGCCAAAGACATAACAGATTTAGGTTCCTTGAAGGAGGCAGCAGAAATCTTCATTCCAGGTACATGTAACATGGTTTCTATCTTCTCAGTTTCAGCCTCTGATTTGGTAAACCAAAAAATTCGAGAATGTGTGTAAACTTATAATTTGCTTCTCTCCTTATCCTTCTTCAGCTATGTCTTGTATTGATTCTTATTCCTAATCATTCTGCAATTGCAGTTCGATCAACTGTATACTCTGCCCGAGCTATAAGGACAAAGGAAGAAGAAGGTTTTAGGTAAGCTCGACTTTGCCCTCTTTTCTCTCTCAAGAAAGAAGTCACGCCTGTCATGCTCCCTCATCTAACCCGTCACTGATGCACATTTCTGGAACAAGCATGCAGCCTTCTTCATTTCACTATTAAGTTTATCTGGTGTTACTTTCAGTTCTACAGGAACTCTTGCTCCTAATTTTTGGCTATCAACCATCTTTAATTAGTATTGTTTCTACCGTTGCACTACTGCTTTATATATATATATATATATATATATATATGTGTGTGAACAAATGCAAGAAAGGATATGCTATTACTTTGGCTGCTAATTGATTAAAGGATTAGTTTCTAATGTTATAATTTTATGGTTCAAAAAGTGTATAGATGTCGCGGTTGATCGCTCGTCGTCGGAGTGTGACCAATGCGCCTCCCGCATTATCAACATCTACTGCTCCAATAGCCTGATGTATCAAACCTAGAAGACTACTTGTAGTTTTTTCTTTTTTGTTCTGACATCTTGTATGTACATTTTCATATATTTTATAATTAAATACTTTTCCTTGGTTAATTAATTATTGTTTAGAATTTAATTACAATATTCATTAAAAATTAAAAAAAAAAAATTTATTGACCAAAACAAAAGAAAGGGTTTGCGCAACGAAGAAGACATCGTGTAAAGCCACTAAGCCACTTTGCACGATGCATGTCCCTACGTCACGCAAAGCCACCAAAGCCACTTTGCGCAACGTGAGGCTTTGCGCGACACATGTCCCTACGTCGCGCAAAGCCACCTAAGCCACTTTGCGCGACGTATGTTCTTCTTCGTCGCGCAAATCCTACTATGACGGTTAGCGCGCGATGAAGGTTTTGTTGCACTATTTTTCAGGCAACGATTTTTTACTTTGCGTGACGAAGCTATCTACGTTGCGCAAAGTGTTTTTTCTACTAGTGCTAGTAGTTGTAGTGGTGGTTGTGGTTGTGGTGGTGGTGGCAATGGCGGTGGCGGTGGCGATGAATTATGGTGGTGGTAATTATGGTGGTGGAGTAAGGTTAGTGATTGTACTAGTAGGTGGTGCTAGTCGCTTTGTTCTTCAATGGATAGTGTGTTTTGAAAAAATAAATAATGTCATTTTCAAAAAACTTAATAGTAGCGGTTGCTCTCCAATGGATAGTGTATTACAAAAATTAGAAATATTCATTAAAAGCTTTACTCTGCTTTTATGGTAGAAATTTTTAAAAGCAACCTACATGCTACTTTTACCAGTTGTTTTTGCTTTTGGTAATAAAAAAATACCAAACAAATTGCTTCATGGTCCTGGTTGTTTTACTGTGTAATCGAATAACCTGCGAGCTTATCCTAATTAGTTGATTCCTAACCGGGATTCTGACTCATCTGAGAAGTTTATTACTGTTGGTGGGATCTAATCTTAGGGAAGTCATTTTTATCCAAACTAGAGATCGTTTCTTGAACTTGACACCAGTGTTGCCTCAAGTCGATTCATTTTATGGCAAGGAAGATGAGGGGATAAAAAGACAAGTAGGCATGCTTTTGATATTTAGATACATAAACTTGGAATTCACTGTGTAAAATGGGCTAATTAGCTTCCCGATTACTTTTGGGTTTCCAGATTGTACCAAAATGTTGAGATGTTATATCAAATAAGCAACAACTCTAAAGTCAATATCAATAACCACGAGCTGGTGGCCCAGTAGCAAATGACGGATTACAAGACTTTTTTAAAACTAAAAATTGGAGGTCTCGGGTTCGAAACCCACTGCTGGTTTGAAAGCCAGACTTGTGGTCAGGAAATGCTAAAATGCTTTTGTGAGTCTTTTCGGATTCCGGAATATTGGAGCCACTATTTGTCCCTTTTTTATTTTTTTATTTTTTTATATTTTTAAAAAGGTCGATATCAACCATTGAATATTGTGATTTTGTTTTATGCTTTCTGACGATGAACAATCATTATTATTCAGTTGCTATTAGCACTAATCGGTCAGTGGCTTTACCTAGATGTATCATTCTAGTTTCTGAATGCAAAACCTGCTTTTATGCAAACACTTGGACGTTTATTTCAATTATTTTTTCGTAACAGCAAATGAAGAAGTTTTCATTAGTTGGGCAGCAACAGAAGGATGCAAAGCCAATTGACAGGAAAGCCTGATTGCTATTTGTGTTGATAAGATTCTTAGGCAGAGGTCTTTCTCGTACGGATGACTCCTTTTTCTTTCCTTCCCACCTTCCATTTTTATGGGTGACAAACCGACAATTATTGAGGTCGTAAAATGTTTTTCTGATTTTCTTTTCATACAATGTGCTATTTTTCCTATTCTACTTGTGTGCTTCATGTCGTTAGTAAACAGAATGCAGGAACGCAATTGCCAAACAACTATACGACACGATACGACATGGCGATACGGCTATTGTCTAAATATTAGGATACGATACGTCTTCTACACAGAGCTCTCTCTCTCTCTCTCTCCCCCTCCTCTGGTTAGATCATTTCATCGTCAAGATGCTTTTGTTGCGTATTCAAAATGTCGGATTCGCGTATCAAAAGCGTATCGATGACGTATCCAGATGTCCACTGGTCAACATATACGTTCAGATACGTATCCGAAGCGTATCGGCACGTATCAGGCGCGTATCGTATCCCATACCGTATCTGATACGGGATACGCTCTTAAGTTGGCGTGTCCGTGCTTCGTAGCACTCAACCATGAAACTTGAATCCAAAGTACACAATGACAAAACAGGGAGAGAAATACAAATGGGGAAAAAGTGATTCTGAACTAACCATCGTTGCTGCTGTGACCGGGAGCTGGAGCGGGAGACATGGGTTTGGCCTGAACAACAGAGATGGAAATGCCAAAAATGATGACGACAATAGCCGCAACTACAAGAGGATTAGGAGAGAGCCTGGGAATGGTCATTGTTGTTGCCTCTTTCGGAGTCCCTGCTTGGAATGCTTCCAGAGAGGTCTCCTCAGATCGAGAGAGAGAGAGAGAGAGAGTCCGGAAGAACTCGAAAGAATCAAAGGGTTGTGAGACTAAGCCAGTAATGCCGTAACCTAGCGTGGGGTGACCATCTTCAACCCTTGGCCTAAAATAAAAAAAATTTAGCCCAGAAAATTTAGGTTTTAATCCAGAATGAGAAAATTTAGCATGAGATTATTAAAGAATGAACTTAGACTAATTTTTTTTCTTAAATTAACTTTAAAAAAAAATTATGTAGACTATCGTAATTTAATTTTATGAACATTTTAATCTAAAAATAAATCATTAAATCGACACATGAAACTCACCAAACTTTCAACTTTCAGCAATCGTTCAACTTTCAACAAACTTTCAACTTTCACCAATCGTTCAACTTTCACCAAACTTTCAACTTTCACCAATCTTTCAACTTTCATCAATCATCATCTATATAAACACAGGTTGAATATCAGTTGATCACACAATCTTCCAATCTTCAATCATCCTCTATATTCACCAATCTTTCAACTTTCAAAGTGTTTTTGTTTCCTAAAGTCCTTAATATCTCATCAATGAGTGATACAAGAAGACATAACAGGGCAATGCAGATGACATAATACCAAGCAAGCCTTGACATTGAGGATACAGAAATGATCAACGCAGAATTTGAACTTGCAAACTCGCTTATGCAATATGAGCACCATGCTGAATCTAGCCAGCGTGGTTCTGTCACGGGGCGTTCATTTGTGCAGCGTGATAGAGAAGAGTGTCATGACCGAATGATGAAAGATTATTTCATCAAGCGTCCGAGATTTCTTGCTCATGATTTTTGGAGGTGGTTTCGGATGAGGAGAAAGCTTTTTGGTAGCATCTTGAATACAGTTGTCAATCATGACCACTACCTTGCAAGGAAGATAGATGTCATCGGCCGACAAAGTCTATCACCTCATCAGAAGCTCACTTCTGCATTTCAGATGCTAGCTAATGGGTGTTTTGCAGACTCAACTGACGAGTATTGTCGACTTGTGGATAGTACTGCTATTGAGAACCTGAAGCGCTTATGTCAGGCAATTCAGGCCATATATGGAGCCACATATCTCCGCAAGCTAAATCGTGAAGACTTGAAGAGGCTTTTACGCAAGGTAGACAAAAGAGGCTTCCATGGCATGATAGGAAGTCTCGATTGTATGCATTGAGAGTGGAAGAATTGGCCTACTGCTTATTAACCCTAAGATCAATATTGCAGAAGAAGAAATGAAAATTATCAAAAGAAGAAGAAGATAACTTGTATTTCTCAGTAAAAGCAATCACAATACAAGAGAGGGAAAATCTCTTTTTATACATTCCGCTTAGCTTATACTATAAGCCTCTAATGATGTGGCACAAGTGTACATGTCATCTATATCCAATATCCTCCCTCAATCGTAACTAGGATTTCCTAGTTTAAGATTGGTACAATGTTTGATAAAGTCAGGACCATGTAATCCTTTAGTTAACACATCTGCCACTTGATCCTTTGTGGAAATGTACTGGACTTGAAGATCTCATTTTTTGAACTCTTTCTCGAACAAAATGAAAATCGGTTTCCAAGTGTTTAATCCTGGAATGTTGAACCGGATTGAGACTTAAGGCAATAGCAGACCGATTATCACAATGTAAAAGAGGGGGCTGATGTAAAACCACACCCATATCCTTCAATATCAACTGAATCCAACAAATATCAGCTGCGGCATGAGCTAAAGCCTTGTATTCAGCCTCAGTAGAACTGCGAGAAACCGAGTTCTGATTTTTAGATTGCCAGGAAACAGGATTATCACCAAGACAAATCACATAACTAGTAATGTATCTACGAGTATTAACATTAGATGCCCAGTCAGAGTCACTATAAGCTCTAACTTCTACCCAGTACCAGGAGAAAAAATCAAACCACATTTCAGAGTACCATGATGAAACCTGATAATTCGTTTGACCAAACTAAAATGTATATTAGTTGGAGAATTCATAAACTGGCACACAATATTGACAACAAAAGCAATATCAGGCCGTGTAAAGGTCAAATATTGCAAAGCTCCAACTAGACTCTTATATAGAGTATGATCAGGTAATAATTCACCTTCAATAGTAAGAATTGACTGATGTGGCACACAAGGTGTAGAACACGACTTACAATTATCCATCCCTACCTTATGAATCAAATCCTTGATATACTTCTCTTGGTTTACAAAAATTCCTCCAGATGGCTAGTTAATTTGTAAACCTAAGAAGTAAGTTAATTGCCCCATATCCTTGAGATCAAACACTACAGCAAGATCATCAATGACAGATTAAACATAGACATTCTTAGATCATGTGATGATAATATCATCAACATATAGTAAAAGAATGACCACCTCTATCTAGATTGTCTTGACAAACAAACTAGAGTCTGAAAAGGAAGCCTGGAATCCAAGCATAGCCAAATAACTTGTAAACTTGTCATTCTAAGCTCATGGTGCTTGTTTAAGACCATACAATGACTTGACAAGTTTACAAACATGATTAGGATATTGAGAGCTGATAAATCCTTGAGGTTGCTTCATATATACCTCATCATGTAATTCACCATGCAAAAATGCATTATTTACATCAAGTTGTCGAAGAGACCACTTATTTGTAGCTGCCAAAGCTAAAACACAAACAGTGGTATGGCGTACTACGAGACTAATGTCTCTGTGTAATCCAACCTTTTTTCTTGACTGAAACCATGTGCAACCAACCTAGCTTTATGTCTAGAGATAGAACCATCAGAATTTCTCTTTAGTTTATATACCCATTTACAACCAACAATATTTTTATCTGGAGGTAAGGGAAGCTTATTGCCAATGAGGAATTTGAGAAGCCACCCTGAAATTAGAAGGCTCAGAGGCATCTGCAATATCAATAACAAAGGTAAATCCTCCAGAAAAATGAGTACAATCATGTAATTCCAAAGTTTGAACTTGAGGACAAACTGCTGCAAGTGCAGTGTAATCCTTTCTAGTGATGGTTCTAGTTTTAAGCCTTGTTTGAATACCCTGAAGAGCATCGGCTTGTACTGAAGTAGTAGATACTGAAGATGTGGAAAGTGGCAGAACAACATCCAACTGGCTGGAAGAAGGGACAGGCAACACAGAGGGAGTGGAAATAGTAGCACTTAAACTAGAAGTAGCTGGATCGAGATTAGGATCCTGTACATGATTGGACACACTAGAGTCTCGGGAAAAACTGCTAGCCGTTGATGCATTTGAAACTAAATTCTCAGACAAGATTAAATCTTGATTAGGATGTGAAGCCATCAGATTAACCACAAGAGGTCTTAGAGGTACAGTGGAAGATGAAATTTGACGGTGTATATGTTGGAGAAAAATGACTGATATAAAAAGGAAAACAACCTTCATCATGTATAACATGCTGTGAGATTAATATTTTATCTGTAATGGGATTATAACATAGTGCCCCTTTGTAACCAAAGCAATAACCCAAGAAAACATATTGACTTGACCTAGGTTGAAGCTTGTGTGCAGTATAAGGCCTGATATAAGGGTAAATAGCATAACCAAACACTTTCATGGAAGACAAATCAGGTTTCTTATCAAACAGTTTTCCAAATGATGATTGCATCCTCAAAGTTCTAGCTGGCATTCTATTAATCAAGAAAACAACATGTGCAACTGCATGGTACCAGAACTTAAGTGGTAGTTTGGCAGCATTCAACATAGTCAGTGAATTTTCAACAATATGCATGTGTTTCCTTTCCACCAAACCATTTTGTTGAGGTGTATAAGGACATGAAATAAAATGCAATATCCCATGAGTAGCAAGATAATCCTTGAAAGTATTACTTAAGAATTCACCACCACCATCAGATTGTAATACCTTTATTTTTGTATTAAACTGATTGTCTACATAAGCACACAATCTTACAAAAGCACCAAAAACTTCAGATTTATTCATTAATGGAAACACCCATACAAATCTTGTTGCTTCATCTACAAAAGACACATAGTATCTGAATTCCTCAACTGATATAACTAGTGAAGGACCCCACACGTCAGCATGAACTTTATGAAAAGGAATATCAACTCTATCTAACTTATCTGAAAAAGACAGTTTACTCATTTTGCCACTCAGATAGTGTGAACAAACATGAACATTGACATCACTAGAGATAGACACATTAGAATCCCTAAGCATAGCTTCCAAAATCTCATTTGAAGGATGACCAAACCTGTGATGCCACAAAGAAGTCTTGACAGCTTTTCCCAAGAATGCAGCAGCAATAGAATCACCTTGAGGAAGTAAAGTTGGAAACACATGTACAAGAATCTTAAACAACTCATTTTGGCAACTCTTTCCTTTGTAAAGTATCACCCTTGCTGCCTTGTCCTGCACAAAGAATTGGAAATCATCACAGATAAACCAACTATTGTTATCTTTGCATAATTGTTTCACAGAGAGAAGATTGACTGTTAACATTGGAACATGCAAAATATTTCGAAGATAAATCATGTGAGAAGGGGATTGTAAAATGCCGTGACCAATATTCTGAACAGTCAAGCCTTGACCACTACCAACAATGATTTGCTTATCACCATCATAAGGAACTGCAGAATTTAAGAGTGTGATATTAGGGCTCATATGATGAGAAGCACCTGTATCCACTATCCAAGACTCACCCTTAGCAGAAGGTTGTGCAGTGAAAACAGTCATAGAAGAAGAAACAAAAGACCCTTGAACTTCAGAAAAATCTGGAACACTTGTAGATGACTGACCCTGATGTAGAAATGAAGGAGCAATGCCACTAAAATACTCTGAAGGAGGAGAAAAACCTTGAAATCCAAGATTACCAGAAAAGGAAACATGAGACATAGAATTAGATGCATAACTGAGAGGAAAAATCTTGAGAAACATAATTGGCACTGAGTGAAGCAGGAAATGGCGCTCCTTGTTAGGCATAATTGCCACGATGCCTGCAATCAATAGCAATATGTCCCTTTTTACCACAAATTTGACATTCTTGAACCACTTGAGTATTATCAGATCTATATAGACAAGTAACTGCAGTATGACATTTCCTCAAACAAATCTGACATTCAGGAATGATCTCTTGTCTATTAGATGTGTTGCCAGACCAAAAGTTGCCATTTCGAGAACTATTAAACTTGGATTTATAACCACCAGGACCTTTGCCTCTATATCCATTGTTATGACCAAAAGATCGATTCCCTTGCCCATTGTAAGTATTATATCCTTGACCACCAAAACTGTTATGTCCTTGTCCGTTAAATTGATTTCCAGGAGACTGAAAACCAGAAAAAGAGGAAGAGTTATTTTGTGAAAAACCTGGAGCTTAAAAGAAGCCCATATTAGATAGTCTAGGAGTAACAAACCCAAAACCTAAATTTTGGGGAAATGGAGCAGAAGAAACAGACCCACTTGAGCTTGGAGAAGATGCAGAAGCAGTAGACACATCAGGAGATACAGATAAACCAGCATTGGTATACATAGCAGCCATACTATGAACAAGAGATTGCATCCTAGTTTCAAGATTTGTTATCTGCCCCTAACAATTGAGCTCGAAATTCTTTCAAAGTAATAGGTGTGTCTTGGGCAAGAATAACAGTTCGAATTATATCAAACTCAGTTGGTAACCCTGTCAAAGCTGTTATAACAACATCATGATCTGTGATTTTTTCACCAGCTGCAATAAGTTTGTCTTTAATAACCTTCGCCGTAACAAGTATTTATCCACACTATCACCACCTTTCTAAATGGTATGTAACTCTACCTTTAAGTGATTAACACTAGCACTTGAAACAAACATATATCGATCTTGCAAAGTAGTCCAAGCTTCATGAGAAATCTTACACCCAACAACATGTTTAATAGCATCATCACTGAGTGTAGCAATGAGAAGACTAAGCAAAGCCATATCTATCTTAACCCAAGTTTTATAAGTAGTACTGATTTCTTGAGTAACCCCCATCTCAGAATTAAGCACATATTTAGGAGGACACACAGATTCACCAGTGAAATGATCAAAGAGATCATATCCACGAAGCATAGAGCAAAGCTGAAAGTTCCACTTAATGAAATTATCATCATTCAATTTGATTGTTAACATCCCTAAAAGATTCTTAAGCTTCACTGATTCAGACATGATTCCACAACAACAATTTCAATCAAGAATCGCAACCACAATCCAAGAAGATATAATAGGAAAAATCACCGACTTAGGCGAAAAACCCAAATGTAAAAACTCAAAATTCGAGTCCAAAAATTCACAAATCGGAACAATCAATGAACAATATTGGATGAACAACTGGTTATTGACCTTAATTCATCACATAAATCATGTAAATTGGCATCGGCCTTCAAGAATGCTTCAATAGCACACAATCTAAAATGATCTAATCAATCAAGCTGTCTGGGCAACGACCTTGAATTCAGATAAGCTACTACTATAATCTTGAACAAAGAAACAAGATCCAGGAAAAAAAATTCCCAAAATTTTCAATTTACTAGAAAACAAGCTCTTTGATACCATATTAACCCTAAGATCAATATTGTAGAAGAAGAAATGAAAATTATCTGAAGAAGAAGATAGCTTGTATTTCTCAATAAAAGCAATCACAATACAAGAGAGGGAAAATCCCTTTTTATACATTCTGTTTACAACCGCTTAGCTTATACTATAAGCCTCTAATGACGTGGCACATGATGATGTGGCACAAGTGTACATGTCATCTATATCCAATACTGATTGGGCTGGCCAATTCAAGGGTCGTTATAACAAGCCAATCACCGTGCTCGAGGCTGTGGCGTCTTACGACACATGGATTTGGCATGCATGCTTCGGATCTCTTGGATAAACAACGATATCAAGGATTTTGGTCTTCACCTCTGTTCAATGATGTTGTCAATGGAGGGGCACCAGAATTTCAGTACAAGGTAACTGGTAATAAGTATGAGCTAGGTTAGTACCTAACTGATGGTATTTATCCTAGTTGGTCTACCTTTGTCAAAAGTTTTTCTCATCTTGATAGTGCAAAGAAGAAATTATTTTCGTAAAGGCAAGAGTCTTACAGGAAGGATGTGGAAAGAGCATTCGGAATCCTACAAGCTCGATGGGTCATTGTTAGAGGGCCTGCACGACTTTGGCATACCGAATACCTCCATTCAATCATGATGACGTGCATAATTTTGCGCAACATGATTGTGGAAGATGAGTACATCGATATTGAAGAAAATTCAGTCGAAGATGTGGATAATGACCAACCAACACATGCGAGAGCTATTGCAAGAGATGTTGAATATGTCGCTGAAACCATATATGAGACCCGACAGGATAGGGTCACATTGAGTGAGTATATGAGACGTTTAAATAGAATTCAAGCTCCTCAAGGTCATCACACACTCTGCAAGGATTTGGTTGAGCATGTATAACGCCGAGAAGGTGAATGTTGATGGTGTTGGTTGAGCATTTATGTAATAATTTTAAGTGTACTATGTTGGTATTTTCTAGTAATAAATTTAAGTGTCTTCTTGTGCAAAGTATTTTGTGTAGTACGTTGGATAAATTATTGAATGGAGGTTGAATTATTGAAGGCATCTATTCTGCATCAAATTGTGGAATAATAAGTACAATAATTATTGAAGACATCTATATTAATAGAAACAATAATTAATACACATGACAATTAATAAAGTACATAAACTTAATACAAACGACAATTAATAAACCACCTCAACTTAACACAATTGATAATTCATACACTACATAAACTTAATAATCATATCCACCATCCTGACTTGGTGGTTGACTTGTTGGTGGAGTTGATGGTGGACTTGGGATATAGGGTTGAGATGATTCATCATCTTGAAATATACTCCTTGTGGCATATTTTCGCAAAATTTCCTTTTGCTTATCACGTAAGAACTTCTTCCTCTTTGGAGTGTATTTGTTGAGGTCCTCCATCATGAAATTAATTTCAAACCTATCTTGCTCCCTATCCCCTTCTTCCTTCATTTGCAAACGCATTCGGGCCGCTTCTTCTTGGTGAGCGTTATGGGTTTCGCTCAATTTTGCAATTCCGGTAGCTATGTGTCCACTTATTGGATCTTGAGACTTCCCTTTTCTCTTTGGTTCATTTTGCTTATCTCTTCCCGATGGCCTTGCAAAAGAAGTTGGGGTCATTTGTTCGACACCTTCATTGACACCTTCATTGAAATCATTTGGGGGCGGGGCTTCACTATGAAATAATCTTCTTCATTGTTGGTCCGCATCGGTTCCCCACCTCGGACAATCCTTGAGGACGTTCCAAGCATGATGCAACTTAAAAGCTTGATTTTTTGGTGTAGTTCTTGTCTTGTAAATTGTCATTGCTTTGTCACCCTATGCATCAAATATGTAAAAACAATTAGTTGAAAAATACTACTATGGACATGATAAATAAAATATCAACAAAGAAACTCACAATTTCTGAGAAGCTCCTTCCACTGGGCATGTCAACCGTGGCTCTCTCCAAGCTTCCTTTCCACAAAATGCATACTTTGTTGATAATGTTCCACTGATCATAAACACCACCAGCTTCCCTTCAACCGGCGTTGGAGTTTTCATGGAACTTATGAACGATTTTACCCCATAAAACCTTTCTATTTTGATTCGTGCCGACGACACCATCTTCGCTAATAGAAATTCATGCCAAACATAAAGCAATATCTTCGTCAAAGTTCCAATTACGACCTCTAACATGCTCTTTTGCCATCTTGAAAATTTTGGAAATGAGAAGAAATGGTAGAAAGAAAAATTGGAAGAATTGTAGGAAAAAGTGAGTTTTGTGTGGATGTTTGAACAAATACATAGGTATTTATAGAGTTTTTAGGTGAATTTTGAGTTAAATAATTTTTTTAAATTATTTTAGCTGTTAGATTTAAATTTGGCCGTTAGATCTTTTTTTTTTACCGTTAGATTTGATTATATTCGATCTAAGCCGTTGGATTCAATAGTTATATAAATATAATAATAAAAAATTGAACGTGAACCATTGGATTAGCCAAAGGCCCTTTTAAAATTAGTCGTTGGATTGAAAACAGTAGCCCAACGGCTACTGACATGATGTGACAACCAGGGGACACGCCCACGTGGGTGGGGTCCCACTGGGCTGGCGTCTGGCGCGTTGGGGCGAGTCGGGTTGGCGTCTGGGCTTCACAGCCCGTGGTGCACTCACATCAGCTGGGGTCCACTCCAATTTGTGGCCTAAACTTGGGCCGGTATTTGGTCCCGAGATGAATTTTAGGTTTTAGGTTAGTTTTAGGCCATGGGTTGGGTTGGGATTTTTTTTTGGGGGGGGGAGAGGAATTATAGGTTTTAGCCCAGGGTTAGAGTGGGTTTAAGGAGGAAGAGGTGAACTATGACTCATAATAGGCTAGCAATAATGTGGTTCAAATTCACCTTTGGCGAGTATCGAACCTAAGACATCTCACTTACAAGTGAAGAGGAATACCACTAGACCATAATATTAATACTAAGTGATCTTTGGACAAACCCTCAATCCGGGAAATCCTTAGAACCTTTGGGGCCTTTAGTATTCTACTTAAGAATTGGAGTAAAAAATTACTTTTTCATAAAAACTTGATATATTATTTTGTGACTTACTATTAGATTTTGTCCACTTTGTTGAGTTAGGTTTATTAACTGATTATCCACACTAACTTTTATTTACCATTTTATCAAATTGTGAAATGTTATTCCTTATTTATAACTTTATCTTTTACTTAATTTCAAGATTAAATATTTTTTCTACTTTTTGCTACTCCTGATTCATATTTCAATTTGCTATTCTACCTTAAATGTGTTAACTACCTCAACTATGAGTCGAACCACAATTTCATACCTCATTTTTTAAATATTGCAATGTCATACCTCAACTTACGAATTCATTGCAATGTTAGACCTCCGTTAAAAAATCTGTCAATTTGTCTGTTAATTGCTGATGTGGCAGACAGAGGATCGATCCACCAACTAGATTAAAAAATTAATTAAATATTAAAAAAGTTAAAATTCTCTCCCAATTCAATTATCTCTTTCCTCTCTTTCTCTCTCTCCCTTCTCCCAATCCATTCCAAGCATCATCTCTTTTCCCAAAACCACCATTTCCTTCCTTCTCCTCATTCATCCCCACCTCCATCCCATGTTATCCTCCATTCCTCATCCACCACACTCCACTCTAATCTCTGCCGCCTCCACCACTTTCCCTTCCACTTCAGCGTACGAATCGGACACCGTCGAAGCCGACTGTGTTGAGATTAAACCCAAACTGGATGACGAGGACAATGACTCCGATTGCGTTGTAATTAAGAATGAATTAGAAGACACCGACGCCAACAAAAAAAAATTCTCCGTCAAAGGTTAGTTTCCGCTGCCATGATTATCTGGTTCTTGTCTTTCGCTCGAATGGAGTTCCATACCATCCAAATTCGGTGAAACTAAAATTCAATAGGAAAACTCATTTTCTTGAACAACCAGTATTTGTTAAAGTCCCACATCAGTGGTGGGAAAGGAAACCAAGGGGCTTAAATATGATTACCCCACTCTAACTAATATTGAGGCATTTTGTGGTAAAACCCCACACCTGACAGATCGGACAAGTGGTAAAGTTAGGGATAGTATCGGTGTCATTAGAGTGGGGCGGCCCGACGATCCAAAAATTCTAACATGGTATCTAGAGCACAGGTTCGAATTTGAATCTAGGCGTTGTGAATTCGCGAAGCAGAGAAAAGGGAAAATCAACGAAATACCCTAATCTCTAAAGGTTCAGTCTCAGATGGCCGGAGCTGGTGGTGGTGAGCTACGAGCTCCCATTTTCAATAGAAGTAACTACGATTTCTGGATGATCAAGTTGCGTACGATCTTCATCTCACATGTTCTCTGGAAACTAGTTGAAAAGGGGTATGAAGGACCTAAGATGGATGAGAAGGTTGAGAATGACCTTACAGCAGCTAAAAAAAAACTAGTATTAAAGGACAACGTCACTAAAGATGCAAAAGCACTGGGACTAATTCAAAATGCAGTCTCGGATGATATTTTTCCTCACATAGCTCAACAGGTAACCTCCAAAGTTGTTTAGGATATTCTAAAATCAAAATTCATTGGTGATAAGAAAGTAAGATCTGTGAAATTGCAATGGCTTTTGAACATCTTAGAATGAAGAATGATGAATCTTTATCTATGTATGTATCTAAACTGTTTGAGCTTGTAAATAAATGAGGTCATATGGGGAAGAACTTTTTGATCAAAGAATTGTACAAAAGCTTTTGATTAGTCTACCTAGGAGCTATAACTCGATTGCAGAACTTATAGAGGATACCAAAGACACAAATACAATTAGTGTGCAAGATGTTATGGGTTCCTTGAAGTCACATGAACAAAGACTACAAAGTCATGTTGATTATGGTTCAGAAAAGGCTTTTTCATCCCTGAGTATGAATCCCAGAGAAGGATCAAGTTCCCTATATGGGGGTAGCTCAAAATTCAAGAACAACTGGAAGAACAAGGGCAAGAAAGTGGATGTAAAACCTGCAAATGTCCCAAAGAAAGATAATCAAGGTGAAGGAACAAAGACTTCATGTGTTCACTGCAACAAATTGCATTATGGAACCTGTTGGTTTAAGGGAAAACCCAAGTGCCATAAATGTGACAGATTTGGTCACTTGGCAAAGCACTACAAAAGCAAAACTGTACCTGCAGCAAATTATGCAAATGAAGTAGAGGAAGTGGGAACTATGTTTTATGCATGTCACTTAGCCTCTGTGGTGAAAAATTCTAGTGTATGGTATGTGGACAGTGCATGTAACAATCATATGACTGGCCATGAATCCCTTTTGATTGAAGTGAACAGAAACGTGACAGCCAAAGTTAAGATGGGTACTGGTGACCTAGTTCAAGCTGTTGGAAAGGGAACATTGGTTATTGATACCATAAAAGGAAAAAGATACATAAAAAAGGTCATGCTAGTGCCAGGACTAGATGAAAACCTCTTAAGTGTAGGCCAAATGGTTGAACATGGGTACTTCTTGGTATTTGGGGATTATATAGTGTATATCTTTGATGACAAAACCTTTGAGAACCTCTTGGAAAAGGTGCAAATGACCAGCAATAGGTGTTTCCCTATGACACTTGAATATGGAAATGAAGTAGCTAAAAGAGCAACTGTTGAATAGACCACCTGGAACTGGCATAGGAGATTTAGGCATCTAGATTTCCAAAGTCTAAAATCTCTGCAACAAAAGGAAATGGTTTATGGGCTACCTGAGATAAAAGATACATCCAAAGTCTGTGAAGGGTGTGCTATGGGTAAAGCTCACAGAGAGGCATTTGACAAGGAGAAAGCATGGAGAGCCATTGTACCTCTAGAATTGATCCATACTGATGTATGTGGACCAATGCAAGTCTCTACCATATCAGGGAACAAATACTTCCTAACCTTCATTGATGATTGCACCAGGATATGCTGGGTATACCCAATGAATCTGAAATATGAAGTTTTCAATATCTTGAAGAAGTTTAAGGCCATGGTAGAACTACAAAGTGGATTCAAAATCTAGAAGTTGAGGAGTGATAGATGGGGAGAATACACCTCCACTGAGTTTTTGAAATTTTGTGAAGATGTTGGTTTGGAAAGACAACTCACAATTGCCTATTCCCCTCAGCAAAATGGAGTGGCTGAGAGGAATAATAGATCAATTGTTGGGATGACAAAGGCTATGATTCATGAGAAGCATTTACCATATAATTTCTGAGGTGAAGCAGTAACAACTGCAGTCTACATTCTTAATTAATGTCCTACCAGATCACTTAGGAGTCAAGCACTTGAGGGTCTTTAGTTCTATATGCTACTATCACGTGCCAAGTTAATTGAGGTACAAATTGGAGGAATCTGTAACTAAGGGAATCTTTATTAGGTATGGGAAATGTGAGAAGGGGTCTAGAGTGTATAACCTGCATTCCAAGAAAGTAATATTGTCTAGGAGTGTCATTTTTTATGAGAACTCAGCTTGGAATTGGGAAACACAAAGGGAAATGCCTATTTCAGTTCCACTGAATGTTGAGATTAATGATAGAATCACTGAGCAAGTGGAATCAACACCTGCTTCAGATCAAATGCAAAGTGATGACACTATTAGAACACAAGATTCAAGCTCAGGGGTCCAGAATTCATTAACTCCCACCTCTACACCGGTTAGGCTAAGAAGCTTGACTGATATCTATGCAAGGTGCAACATGTGCATCATAGAACCAGAAAATTATCAAGAAGCTACAAAAGATAAAGCATGGCAGGCAACTATGGATAATGAGATCTCCATGATAGAAAAAAAAAAAAAAATTTGGGAGTTGGTAGACAGACCTACATCCAAGCCGGTCATTGGAGTTAAATGGGTATATAAAACCAAACTCAATCTTAATGGTTCTATACAAAAACACAAGGCAAGACTAGTTGCTAAGGGATATTCTCAAAAGCCCGAAGTGGATTTCAATGAGACTTACGCTCATGTAGCAAGGATGAATACTATCAGGACGCTAATAGCCCAGAAAGGTTGGAGATTGTTCCAACTTGATGTGAAATCTGCCTTCTTAAATGGAATCTACACAAGGAGGTCTATGTAGACCAACCTGAAGGTTTTGTACTTCAGAATGCAGAAGAAAAGGTTTATAAGTTAAGGAAGGCATTATATGGCCTGAAACAGTCACCAAGGGCCTGGTACGAAGAAATCGATGCATACCTCATCTTATGTGGATTTGAGAGGAGCCCCAGTGAACCTACACTTTATGTTAAGGTAAGAAATGGTATTGAAACTATAATCATCTCAATCTATGTGGATGATATAGTTTACACAAGCAGCAGTGAAGAATTAATGTCAGAATTCAAGTTTGATATGATGAACATGTATGAAATGACAGATTTGGGACTGCTGCACCATTTTCTTGGCATGGGGATTCTGCAAAGTAAAAAAAGGATCTTCTTGAGCAAAAGAAATATGCTCTGTCTCTGCTAGACAAGTTTGGTTTGCGGAACTGTAACCAGTGAGCACACCACTGGCTACAAATGAAAAACTTTGCAGGAATTATGGAAGTGAATCCACTGATGAAGGAGTTTACAGGCAGATTGTGGGCAGCCTGCTATATCTAACTACCACTAGGCCTGACATCATGTTTGCTACATCACTGTTGGCAAGCTTTATGCACTCTCCCTCCAAGAAACATCTTGGAACTGCCAAAAGTGTCCTAAGATACATACAAGGGACCATTGATTTTGGAATTGAGTTTGAGAAGGGAAAGAAAGTTGTTCTTATAGGATATTGTGATAGTGACTATAGTGGGAATGAGGATGACATGAAGAGCACTTCCGGATATGCATTCACATTTGGAAGTGGTGTGTTTTCTTGGGCCTCTGTGAAGTAACATAGTGTTGCTCTCTCAACTGCAGAAGTCGAATATGTTAGTGCAGCTGAAGCAACAACTCAAGCCATTTGGCTAAGATTTGTGTTAGAGGAATTTGGAGAAATGCAAGCAGAAGGTACTCATCTTATGTGTGACAACACATCAGCTATAGCCATGACTAAAAATCATGTCTTCCATGAAAAATCAAAACACATCAATAGAAGGTTCCATTTTATCAGAGAAGCACTACAGCAAAATATGATTGACATCATGTACTGCAGGAGTGAAGACTAGCTTGTTGATATTTTCACTAAGGCTCTTCCTAAAGCTCGTTTTTGTTTTCTCAGAGATTTCCTTAGTGTGAAATCAGTAAACAACTTAAGAGGGAATGTTGATAGTTAAGTTGTTTTCAGATTTCCTTAACTGTCTTTGTATTGTCTTATATATATGACAAGTGTAGGGTCTGGATCCATTTACTTTTGTAGGTCTCATATGTCCTTGTAATAGCCATGTGTCATCATCATATTGATGACCTACTATGTAAGGTTAAGATTTGATTTAGTGCCTAAAGGAATGAAAATGGAATGTTGGTTTTATGCTCGGCAATGAACAGAGCAGCCGCAATCATCAATATAAACATAAAGCTTTCCTTTTCCAGAGAGCTCCAAGTTTTCCTCTCTCTTCTTCATACTTCAAAACTAAAATCAGAAATTAAACACTTAATCCATAAACTTCATTGTAACGATCCAAAATTTTTATTTGGAAGCTAAATTCGGTGATAGGCCAAAATAAAGTCATGGTTAATCTTTACGCTATTAACCATAATAAATTTCTTTCCTTAAAGAAATCAAGTACAATAATAAATTTGGGTTATTTTACGGCTGCATCTAACCTTCGCGTTAGACTGCCTACGTACCCTACGAAGGGATCAAGCCATTTGTAGTTCACAAATTCAATTTCTAACTCATTTCCAAAATCATTCAAGTGATTAACAATCACTAACTAAGTTCAAACAAGTGACTCACACCAATTGCATATCAAATATAGATTCAAAATATCAAAATTAGCTTAGAAAGGCAGCGTCGGCTCACTGTCCACGCGCCGCCGCGCGTGGCGGTTTCCTGTGAACGGAAACTCCAAATTCCGACGAACTTTAAAAATTACCAAATTTTACAGGGTTGTAGAGTTCAATGAGAAGAACAACTTTCATACCTGGGCCGAAGTCCAATTCGGTCGGGAAGTGGTCGGAAAATCCCTCAAACCGCCTGAACCCTCAATTTGGGTAGTTGTCGATTCGCCACCAAAATGAACTCTGACGCCTCATCCAAGGCTTGGGCCTTGTCCCTGGGGTTGAGAGGAGTCTTTTGGTGATGGTCATCGACGGCAATCATTGTCGGATTCACCGAAAAAAGGATAAAACCACCGGGACACCCGTGGGTTTTGTGGCTTTGATTTGTGAATTTGGGTTAGAAATCTAGAAATATAATACACAGAGACATTAGGCTCAACGAGAGCTTTCCATAGACACCGGAACCACCTTGAACGGAGGTCGGACGGAGAAGATAGGACCGGGTCAAGGAACCGGGTCGGGTTGGTTGCACGGATCCAAAAGGATCCGGTGCTCCCTCACCTCCCTCCTTTCTCTCCCTTCTTTCTCTACCCATTGGTCCTCTCCCCTCCTCCTTTTCTCTCCCGCATCCCTCATTTCCCCTCTCTCTTGCTGCCACCTGGCAGCTTCCAACCCCATTTTGTTTTTTTCCAATAACGAAAACATCTCTAATTTCTTCGTTATAACTTCGTTTCACGAACGGTTTTCGCCTACACACTCGTAGGATCGAACGACATCCATATATGTCAAGAAATATAATAAAATATACGAAGATAAAATACATCCTAGTAAAATTACGTTTAATCAACAAGGGGCATTTTCCACTTATCGATAAATTTTCTACATTTTCATATATTTTAAATTTTCTAGGGTATTACATTCATCATGGTATCAGACCCCACGGTTGCGGGCCCGTGCAAGCCAACGAGCTTGTGTGCAAGCCAATGAGCTTGTCACCACCTGGAAGGAAACAAGTCTGAGCTCTTAATATAGAGACAACCGTTGAGTTCCAATTGAAAACAAGGGGGCCCAACGTGAGCTGACCTTTGAGTTTCAATTACCGATGTGGATCTCCACATGTGAACCACTAAATGAGGTTACACGTGAGGGGGAGTGTTAAAGTCCCACATCGGTGGTGGGAAAGAAAACCAAGGGGTTTAAATATGATTACCCCACTCTAACTAATATCGAGGTGTTTTGTGGTAAAACCCCACACCTGACGGATTGGGCATGTGGTAAAGTTGGGGACAGTATTAGTGTCGTTAGAGTTGGGCGAGCCCGGCGATTCAAAAATTCTAAAAGTATCATTAGCCACCATGCATATACCTCCTTAATCCACAGCCTTTTCGTGAATTGAGAATTTTTTTATAAACCCTAGAAAATAAAACCAGGAATACAGTTAGAGAATAAAAAAATGCACAAAAATGCAATAAAGAATTGAATACTTAAAGATGGAGGAGGAACCATCGTAAAGCAATTTTGTAGATCCCCTTTTTCCTCTTTCAAACCGGTCGTCGACTCCGGCGGTGTCTAATCTGTACACTGAAGTGGAAGAGAAAGTGGTGGAGGCAGCAGAGATTAGGGTGAAGTGTGGTGGAGGAGGAGGGGGAGGAGAGCATGGGAGGGATCCCCACCAGAGACGAATCTACAGAGGGACCTCGGAGGTCCCAGGACCCCTGAGCGATCCAAAAATGCTGCTAGAAATTTTCTAGAGGACCACTCGTACTCGAATACGACATCTGTGCAGACAGTGCTGCAGGTTGCAGCTTGCAACAGAGAAAAAGACAGCAGGGGAGAAGAAAGAAAACAGGGCTTTTTACAAAATTGGTCCAAAACGCAGTGTTTTGGCCAATTTGTTTTTTTTTTTAAAGCCTACGTTTGTCTCCACCGTTTGCAACATGATTCCATATTCTTTTTTAAGGCCTAGCCCCACATGGGCCATCTTTCCAGTCCCGAGAGTCCCTTTCGCTTTTCCTTTCCCCGTTCCTCTGCTTTTCCCCCTAATCCCCCCATCTTTCTTATATTTACCCAAAACCCTAAATTTCTAATCCCACCCAATCCCATATTATAATTACATTACTCCAATATCATACCTCCACTTGTTTGTTTCAATTCTCCAAGCCACCACTGTTTGGTTCCAAATTCAAGTAAGTTTTTTAGTATTCTAATCTAAATTAAATTATATTAGATATTGGTGGAGATTTTTAGACTATTATTGATATGATTGTTGATATGTTTTATGTTTGTATACGCATTTTATCATTGAAATTTAGATGGAATTTTTGTTTATTGGTTGATTGGTATATTTTTTGTGTTTTTGGTTAAATGTGTAGTTTAGAAATAAGAAATATGGAAATATTTTTCAAGCCAAAGGCAATAGCACCATCTACTTGTTCGGGTAGTTCGAGCTCAAGACAAAATGAGTGTGACATTGATTTTAATAATCTTGAGAGAGACCCGGGAAAAAGAATTCGAATGAAGGATTATCCTTCTAATATTCAAGATGAGGTCCAAAGAGCATCTTTGCAAATGGGACCTTGTAGGCCTACAAAGTATGAGTTCCCATACACTTTGCATGCAAAGAAAAAGCGACGATTTGTTGTTTCATGGTTTGAAGAATATGATTGGTTAGAGTCAGAGACGGATCTACAGAGGGACCTGGGAGGTCCCAGGACCCCTCAACGATCCCAAAATGCTGCTAGAAGTTTTCTGGAGGTCCCTCGTACTCGAACACGAGGTCTGTACAGACTGTGCTACAGGTTACAACTTGCAACGGAGAAGAAAGAAAACAGGGTTTTTTAAAAAATTGGTCCAAAATCCAGTGTTTTGGCCAATTTTTTTTTTTTTTTTAAAGCCTACCGTTTGTCTCCACCGTTTGCAACATGATTCCATATTCTTTTTTAAGAACCAGCCCCACATGGGCCATCTTTCCAATCCCGAGAGTCCCTTTCGCTTTTCCTTTCCCTGTTCCTCTGCTTCTCCCCCTATTCCCCCCATCTTTCTTATATTCACCCAAAACCCTAAATTTCTAATCCCACCCAATCCCATATTATAATTACATTACTCCAATATCATACCTCCACTTGTTTGTTTCAATTCTCCAAGCCACCACTGTTTGGTTCCAAATTCAAGTACGTTTTTTAGTATTCTAATATAATGTCAATTAAATTATATTAGATATTGGTGGAGATTTTTAGTCTATTATTGATATGATTGTTGATATGTTTTATGTTTGTATACTCATTTTATCATTGAAATTTAGATGGAATTTTTGTTTATTGGTTGATTGGTATATGTTTTGTGTTTTTGGTTAAATGTGTAGTTTAGAAATAAGAAATATGGAAAGATTTTTCAAGCCAAAGCCAATAGCACCATCTACTTGTTCAAGTAGTTCGAGATCAAGACAAAATGAGTGTGACATTGATTTTAATAATCTTGAGAGAGACCCGGGAATAAGACTTCGAATGAAGGACTATCCTTCTAATATTCAAGATGAGGTCCGAAGAGCATATTTGCAAATGGGACCTTGTAGGCCTACAAAGTATGAGTTCCCATACACTTTGCATGCAAAGAAAAAGCGACGATTTGTTGTTTCATGGTTTGAAGAATATGATTGGTTAGAGTCAGAGACAGATCTACAGAGGGACCTGGGAGGTCCTAGGACCCCTCAGCGATCCCAAAATGTTGGTATATGTAGACTGTGCTGCAGGTTGCTGCTTGCAACAGAGAAGAATACAACAAGGGAGAAGAAAGAAAACAGGGCTTTTTAAAAAATTGGTCCAAAACGCAGTGTTTTGGCCAATTTGTTAATTTTTTTTAAAGCCTATGTGCCGCTTGTCTCCACCATTTGCAACATGATTCCATATTCTTTTTTAAGGCCTGGCCCCACATGGGCCATCTTTCCAATCTCGAGAGTCCCTTTCGCTTTTCCTTTCCCCGTTCCTCTATTTTTCCCCCTAATCCCCCCATCTTTCTTATATTCACCCAAAACCCTAAATTTTTAATCCCACCCAATCCCATATTATAATTACATTACTCCAATATCATACCTCCACTTGTTTGTTTCAATTCTCCAAGCCACCACTGTTTGGTTCCAAATTTAAGTACGTTTTTTAGTATTCTAATCTAATCTCAATTAAATTATATTAGATATTGGTGGAGATTTTTAGTCTATTATTGATATGATTGTTGACATGTTTTATGTTTGTATACTCATTTTATCATTGAAATTTAGATGGAATTTTTGTTTATTGGTTGATTGGTATATGTTTTGTGTTTTTGGTTAAATGTGTAGTTTAGAAATAAGAAATATGGAAAGATTTTTCAAGCCAAAGCCAATAGCACCATCTACTTGTTCGGGTAGTTCGAGTTCAAGACAAAATGAGTGTGACATTGATTTTAATAATCTTGAGAGAGACCCGGGAAAAAGAATTCGAATGAAGGATTATCCTTCTAATATTCAAGATGAGGTCCGAAGAGCATATTTGCAAATGGGACCTTGTAGGCCTACAAAGTATGAGTTCCCATACACTTTGCATGCAAAGAAAAAGCGACGATTTGTTGTTTCATGGTTTGAAGAATATGATTGGTTGGAGTATAGTATATCTAAAGATGTGGCATTTTGTCTTCATTGCTATCTCTTTAAAATCAACTTTTCACAATTAGGAAGCGATGCCTTCACTGGGGTAGGCTTTAAGAAATGGAAGAATGCAAGAAAATGTTTTGACAAACATGTTGGTCCTATTGGTAGTTTCCACAATAAAGCTAGAGAAGCAGCTAGTTATCTAATGAACCAAAAGACACATATTGAAGCAGTTTTGATCAAGCAGTGAGAAGAAGAGTGTATGAAATATCGTCTTTGCTTGAATGCATCAATAGATTGAACTAAGTTCTTGTTGCGACAAGGCCTTCCTTTTCGTGGCCACGATAAAAGTGACACTTCGAATAATAGGGGGAATTATTTAGAGATCTTGCAATTCCTTGCGGATCATGATGAGAAAATAAAGGAAGTTGTGTTGGAAAATGCTCCAGGAAATCTCAAGCTAATAGCTCCTTCAATTCAAAAAGATATTGTCAACTCATGTGCCTTCGAAACTATTAAGGCTATTATGAAAGAAGTGAAAGAGAGTAAATTCTTTTCTATAATGGT
Source organism: Malus fusca (assembly GCA_035220775.1). Classification (NCBI taxonomy): domain Eukaryota; kingdom Viridiplantae; phylum Streptophyta; class Magnoliopsida; order Rosales; family Rosaceae; genus Malus; species Malus fusca. The sequence continues at coordinate 21,061,975 of CM069072.1, forward strand.
AGATGAATCACGTGATATTTCAACAAAGGAGCAAATGGTGGTGATTTTGCGTTATGTGGACAACAAAGGTCAAGTAATTGAAAGGTTTGTGGGAGTGCAACATGTTACTAAAACAACTTCAAGTAAACTAAAGGAGTCCATTGATGAGTTCTTGAAACTACATGATTTGAGCTACTCCAACCTACGAGGTCAAGGTTATGATGGCGCAAGGAATATGAGAGGTGAGTTCAATGGCCTTAAAAAAAAAATTGGAAGAAGAAAGTTGTGCATTCTATGTTCATTGTTTTGCTCATCAACTACAATTAGCTCTTGTTGCCATAGCAAAGAAAAACTCATGTAAATGTCGTGATGCACTTAGAGAGAAACAACAAGAAAATCTCATGAAAGCTATTGAAAATGATTGTCTTGAAACGGGGCAAGGGTTAAATCAAGAAACTAGTCTCAAACGTGATGGGGATACACGGTGGAATTCACATTATGGTGCTTAGATTAGTTTGACTACAATGTTCTCATATGTGGTGGACGTGCTTGACATGATTGTTGAAGATTGCTACAATGATAGTGCTGGTGAAGCAAAAAGGTTATTAAAAGATTTACAATCTTTTGAGTTTGTATTCCTCCTCTTTTTGATGAAATCCATATTAGGAGTTACAAACGATTTGTCACAAGCATTGCAAAAGAAAAAAGATCAAGAGATTGTGAATGCAATAGCTTTAGTCAAGACATGTAAAGAACAACTACGTTGCATGAGAAATGATGAAAAATTTGATCTTTTGGTTGATAAAGTATCATCTTTTTGTGTTGAACATGAAATTGAGGTGCCTAATATGGATGATTTATATGTCATTCAAGGGAAATCATTGCGTAAGGCTCCAAGAAAGACCAATCATCATCATTACAAAATGGAGCTCTTTTTTGAGGTCATTGATTTCCAACTTACAGAATTAGATGATCGCTTCGCTGAAGGTAATACCGAATTGCTTATTTGCTTGGCATGTTTGAGTCCAAATGATTCATTTGTAGCTTTTGATAAAGAGAAGCTTGTTCGCCTTGCTCATATGTATCCTAAAGATTTCACGGATCGAGATAGATCAGCACTTCAAGATCAACTTGATATTTACATTCATTTTGTGCGTTCTGATAATGATTTTTCTCAATTTCGGGGGATTAATGAGCTTGCTAAGAAAATGGTGGAGAAAGGGTTGCATCGAACATTTGCAGATGTATATTTGCTTGTTCAGTTGGCTTTGGTTTTACCGGTTACAACTACTTCAGTGGAGAGGGCATTTTCCGCTATGAATATCATTAAGGGTCCACTTCGCAACAAAATGGGAGATCAATGGTTGAGTGATAGCTTAGTTGTTTACATTGAGAAAGATGTTTTTTCAGGTATTGGTAATGAAGCTATCATGGAACATTTTCAGACTATGAAACCTCGTCATGGACGCTTGAATTAGGATTTTATAGCTTGTAATGTTGTTTTGCACATGATTTTTGAATGAAATGTATTATATTTAACTTTTCAATGTTATTTTTATCTATAAATTTTTTGACATTTATTATTGGGACCCCCCGAGTTTAAAATCCTGGATCCGCCACTAATCCCCACATCATATTCGTTCATCATACATCGTGCAGTCAATTTTTGTCAGATACTATTTGTGTTTAATTTTAAATAAAAAAAATCAAATGATTTATGACCACACAATACACGATGAATGGCTAAGATGTGGGGATCCTAGTGAATCTGAATATGATCCGATTTTCTCAAATAGAGTACCAAACGGGCTTTTGGGCTCCTTAGGCCAATTTTGACCTATTAAAATATTTTTGTTTATTTATTTATTTTTCAATGGTGGTGGCATTCGATCGAGCACCCTGCTCGATAAGTTCGAAAACCATTCGAAATGGTGGAATGGGCGAACATTACTCGATGCTAAATTGCACTTCTAGGACTAAAAAAGAATGGCCAAAGAATTGTCTTTAAAGTTTTCAAAAAAAAAAAAAAAAAAAAAACAAGAAGAAAGAATTGTCTTTAAATGATGTGTTCTTATGAGTACATGATGAAGGTAAACTTGGGATATTTTTGGACTTGTTTCCAGGTTCCTTAGTATGTCATTAGTAGAAACTATTACAATGGTTAATGTACCAAATAATACTTTGTGGTTCCTAGTAATTGAATTGTTAGTTGTGATGCATTTAAACTAATGTCATTAGTAGAAACGAGCTTTCAATGACTTGAGCTATGAAACCCCTGTTGCAATTTGATTTAGTAGTAATGCTAGAATTAATGTTCCAATAAAAGGCTATATTTAACTTGGAACCCTTTGAATATTGTCTTACAAGAGCATATTCAATGAATAGATACAAATTTGTGATGTGAAAATCATATTAAATTTCACTTTACATCTTCGGACGATGTAAATATGAGTTGTACGCAAATGGGAGAATGTAAGTTAGGATCTAAATTTTCTCTGTTTGATTGACATATCCCACCTCCCAAAGAAGTAAAAAAATATAGGGCAATTAGCTGGAATGATCAGTTTTTGACATTTGGTTGTAGATTTGATCAATTTTATCCATGTCATCATTGTGTGGTCATTATGTCATCAATATATGACCAATATGTCATCGATATATGACCAATATGTCATCGATATATGACCAATATGTCATCATTACTAAAAACTGGTCATTCCAGCTAATTGCCCAAAAATATATGTAAATATACATTTTTGTTCACATTTTTCAGTGAAGATGGATTATATTCGCCTTTATAGAGCTTTCAGGATAAAGAAAATGTAAAATCCTCAAGACACCTTAAATCTTCCATTTCAGGGCATTTTACACTTTAAATTCTTGTGTAGATTTCTTTGGGAAATTGGCCAATTATGCTCATTTTTCAAATCTCAACTGCAAAAATGATCAGTTTTTTCAGTATGTCATCAATATTTGATGGTTATATTATTAATTTTATGGCTATATTATTGATATTTGATTGATTTTTCCTCAGTATTTGATTTGATCAGTTTAACAATTGGAATTTGATTATATCATACCGACTTGATGAATGTCTCCCTTTCAAATTGAAAGCCGTGCTCTTGCCAGCTAGCCCTATACACCAAAATTGGAACGAGTCCTCACAACTATTCAATGAACAAGTCCAAAGATGGGGATGTTGGTTTATGACAAGAAGGCCAAAAGCTGTCTTTTTCTTTGATGATCTATATAATTGTGAGAGTTTGTTATGCTTATGCATCATCACTTGATCGATTTAGATAAACATCTAACTGAAACCACAAAACACCAATCAGTCATTCTCTCACTCGAACCCTTCGTCTATCGAACAATTAATGCACCCAGCGGCAACTAAAACTACAACACATTCATTTCATCCATCTGCCTTCTCTCAAATATTCAATCATGTCAATGCATTGCATTGCAGCCAGAAGAATCGATCTGCCATCTTTTTCTCAACCCTAGAAACTTATACGAGAGGATAACCCTTGCGCGCGGACGTGACAGTGGTGTATCACCTATCCCTGTCTCTTGGAAACTAAAATAAATAAGGCAAGGGACCAGTAATACATCGGCATTAGTTTTTTGCATCTTTACATTTGAGTTATTCCGATTGATGCTTGAATTTATCATGCGTTTACTGACACATACAAATTCAAAAGTATGTAAGTTCCGCATTTCCGTAATCCAGTACCTGAAAAATCAAGATCGAATTAGGCTGATTAGGAGTTGTAGTTGATCTCATACCCTAACCTTCTCTCCACTATTTGTGACTTCTCCGATTCACGACTCTCCATATTAAGTAAGTAAACGTTTAATTAGTTATAAGAAAGTAAAACGAGCTTAATCACCATTATCCATCACACAAGAAAAAAACAGATTTCATACTACCACCATATAATTAGGCCCTACTACAGCTAGAACAATTTAGTACCAGTGAAATGATACAAGGTTATTATTGATCCACTTCAATCTCAGGTTGTGGAATTGAAATTTCATGAATGGTGGATACTGGAGAGTTTGCTTGGCTAGCAAGTAACACTGCAGGAGTATGACTGGGTTATTAAAGAGAATTAATTTTTCTGCTGGTTGGTGTCAGAGTGTGTATGTGTGTATGTGTGTATGCCGTGGGTGAGAGGTCATGTGCTGTTTTCGAATTTATTGAGAATACCTAATATGAAGAAACCACATGCCAAATCCACTGTAAATGTACCTGGCATCCTTTTTCGAAATTTTAATTTCTCCTTCATACGATTACAGGAAGAAAAAAAATGAGTTTTAACGAAAAGCCCGCGGTATTATTCACTTTAACGAAAAACCACATATTTACACTAAAAAGTCAAACCTGGTACCATTCACTTTACCCTTTATTTTGTCCTTATCATTAAAACTCAAAGTTTTCAAGCCATTTTCATTAGTTTTCCTAAAAAATTAAGCAAAATAATTGAATCACTCCATATTTAATCTAAAATTTTTATTCTATCCAATTTTTAATGTGGTGTGGTATATAGGCAATAATCAAATTGAGATGTTTGAACATTTGAAATGAAGACGTAGGAGTGGCCGCAAACAAAGACCTAGGAGTGGCCGAATTGAAGATAAGATAAGTGCAAATCGGTTAAAGTGGTTTGGAGCCTCCAATTAAATTTATTCTTGAGTCATCCTTCTCAGTCTTTATTGGCTCGTGGCTCTTAATTTTTTGTTCCATGCACAGATTTGTCATGTGAAACAAAGACATATAGATGCGCTGGTTAGAAAATGCGATTAAGAGATAGAGACTCAGGGCATAAGGGTAGAGGAATACCTAGGAAGACATTGGGAAAAAAACTTTAAGGAAAGATATGAAATACTTGGAGCCAGGAGCGGATCCAGTATTGGACCTGGGTAGTCCCAGGACCATCTGGACGTCCGAACAAGTGCCTCTGGAAACCTCTGAGGACCACCCAATGGTCTGGATATGTGGTAGAAGAGAGAAGACCACCATGGCTTTGTTCTTGGACCTTGGTTACAACAAACAAGAAGGACTTTTCCTCTCCATTTCCTATGTGACGAATTCTCATTTTTTTTAATTGTTGTCGAATCAGGTTGTGCCACCCTAGCATTTTAATTAGCAAAGGGATGATGTATTAATCAACCAATATATTTAAACCATATGTTTGACACCGTTATTTTTTTTTTAAAATTCCCTGTAAATTCATACGACCCCTGAAAAGTATTTCGTAGAGTATTATGAACTCGTAGTCGCTTACACTTGCATCTCATACAATCAAATTCACTAAAATACTAAAGCAAAAATTATGATATTTTTGTATGTTGTATGTTGAATAATAAACCTCAAATTCGCTTAGCCCACCTAAGCCTTTGCCTAGACCCGTCTAGGCGTATAGGCACCCCAGTCCGCTGTCGGACTAGCATCTAACGTCCCTTGATTAGGACCACCCGAAGTTATAATCATGGATCCGCCACTGCTTGGAGCTAACGAAAAACTAAACGCAAAACTGAGTGCAATGGTGTTCTAGGATTTGTACAACCAACCATACTTAGTAGGATAAAATTTTGTTGTTGTTGTTGACCAAGCTGACAAGTACAATCGATGAAGAGGTCAAGTCTATTTTATATAGATGAAAACAATAAATTTATACTAACCCAAATAGTTATCGAGACCAAAAGTAGATGTTTATGTACCAAATAAGATGATTTTTGTCACCTAATCTGAAAATTTTGGAGATTAAACTTAAATATACTGAATGCCAAGTGAAAGACAAAGTTGCCTCTTATAGGTCATGTATACACAGATCAAATCGTTCCGTTGTGTGTGTGGGTGTTTTTAAGCTTAACCGGGGGATGTTGTAAAATAATTTGGGATCTAAGCTAACCAGAAGTATGTAGTTAATCTTATGTGTCAATGATCTTCAGAATTCTAGTGCAGACCGGTAATCCATCAGGATGCAGATTGGTGAAAGAATTCTATAGAAATGGAAATTGCAGAATGATGACAGAGAATTTCGCCTCTAATCGCAGAGTTAATTTGGTTTAGTACGATTCCCACCAGAGGAGAGCTTGTAAAAATTCAGTTAGACCACCTCAAATTAGACATAAACAACGGGTTAATACAATAGATAACACATACTTTATATTACAACCCTTATTTTGATTCCATTAATAGCAAAAGTACACAGTAATACACTGCTGAATACAGACAGACAGTACTTAAATAAGGGATACTACTAAAAAGTAATTAATATTATTTCACTATATACATGCATGCCAGTAGTCTTTAGTAATACCATATATATGTAGAATATTATTAGAAATCGTAGCAATTAAGCTACTAGCTAGGGTTTCTCATTCGTATTGTGAAGGCCAAAGGAAGGCTCCCATGGCAAACTTCCTCTTCTGGTTGACATCCCCAATGACTGGGAGGCCGTACTGCTTCATAAGGCAGTCCAGTTTCCATTCAGGCATGCTCTCATAGTCACTCTTCTGGTACCTTGGGTAGTGCAGAGGCATCTGGAAGTTGCATGGGGTGTTGTTCTTGCTAGTTTGCTCATTTACTTGGAGACCTCCGGGCATGGTGAAAGCGTGGTTGCTAAAGCCAGTTCCAGTGGTACTCATCTTCTCAAATATGTTGAGAAAGCTGGTAACTCATGCAGAGTTGCTAACTTGGTAGTTGGTGTTGCAAAGTTGGCCTTTTATAGGCATCCCAAAGAGCATGATAGTGGAAGATTACTCGAGTATGCGCTTGAAGACAAGACAGAGCAACCAAGAAAACATTTAATGCGATGAAAGCTAAATCACTTTGAAGAATGTGTGGTGATAAACTTTTGAGTGTGACTGTTACACATTCATACTATCATGTGGTGTTAGCGAAATGCGTATTATAATATATATATATATATATAATACGTGTTTCATATTTATAAATCATAGATACAAATTCATATTTTATGACTCATGAAAATAGTATTAACAAATAATATATGTTACACAATATAAGTAAATTAAATCATGTGACAATATTGTAACCCCCACATCAAAAAGATTACTGAGCCATCTTTTGGTAGATTTTCATGACGAAGGTAAACTTGGATAAATTTGGATTCTAGGCCTCGTTTGATATTTAGGATTGGCTTAGTTTGGACAATCCATTTCAATGAAAGTTGAACGAAAATAGGGATGCCAACTTGCATATTTTGTTAAATGAAGGTAGAAGATGGAGAAATCATGAAGAAAACTTATCCCTCAAAATCCCCACAAAAATGGTAGAATTGAGAGGGCCAAATTTGCTTCATGACTTTTCCATCTTCGACCTAGTAGACGGACGTTGGTTGGGTTTGAGAAGATGAGTTTTTGGAAGAAATATTTTAGGGATAAATTTGGGATTTTCTGGATCAAATATTTTAGTTTGGTGTATTAATTTATTTAAAAATTGGGTGCCAATAGAGGCACCTGAAAAATATAGTTAGCAAATAAATTATTGGACCAAAATACTTTATGGAACCGTTGAATACATGGTAATATTGTCATTTGCCAAGGTGGAAGGAATTAGTTGTGATGTATCTAGTGTTCCAATAAAATTGATATTGAGGAGGGAGTAATTGTTGGAATCAAATTTGTGCACCATCATGGATGGCGGAGGCACAAATTAGAGTAACATTTAAAACAGAAAAAACCGTGAGCAAGTCTAAGACAGGGTGAGTTGTGTGTGCCAGCCAAAGGATCTCTGACGATCAGGTTAGTAAGCAAGTATAAGACTAAAGCAATGGGTAAGAGAATTAGAGAGTGATGATTGTGCTACCAGAGACGAACCCTGTGTGTATTTATATCAGTCGAGAAAGAGACATTTTTATGATAGAATCTTTGTGCTAAGCCGAGAGAATCTTAGAGGATATCTAGAAGTAAATATTGTCATCCTCTTAGAAGTGTGATTACTTGTGGCGCACGCCAATTCCTAGATTGTAGGAACTCCAATACATATAGAGAATATGGTTGATTTCGTGCTGGATCATATCCTCTTATCTTGAGGAACAAGCATGGTTATTCTCAACGAAGTCGCTGAAACTTCACTCACTGCTCTGGAATAGGATGATGGTGGTACCACTGCTTCATTTGATTCAACTCCACTCGGAGTTGTTGAGTCCATGATCGGACTCCTGAGGTAATTGTATTCTAATTAGCCTTATTCGGCCCTGGAAAATTATAGTCCAACAGTAATTTTAAAAAAAAAAAAAAAAAAAAAAAAAACACCCTCAAGAATAAGAGCAAGCAGATGATCTCAATCACTTGAGTAATTGGCCCTTGCTGAAATGTATGTAGTTGCAATACTAAGATGCTAATAATGCCAAAATATCCTGATAATGCTACTAAATGCCAACAAAATGTTTTTCCGAACAATTCTGATATATTTTCTTCCCTGATATCATAGCAACTTGATCAATGTCCCTCTTTCAATAAATCCCTGGCCTTGGCCAGTTGTTCCTCTATGCCAAAATTGGAATAAGTCCTCACAACTATTCAATGATCAAGTGCAAATGTTGAGCATATGTTGCCCAATGATAAGGATGCCAAAGCTCCAGTCCTTTTTTAATGACATATAATTGTTATAGCTAGTTATACTTATGCATCACTTGATGAATTCAGATAAACAACAGCCAATCAATCTCACTCGAATCGTTAATTTGTCTATCGGAAAATCAATGAAGCGCAACAACATTGCATTGCAAATATTCAATCACGTCATTGCATTGCATTGCAGCCAGAAGAATCGATCTGCCATCTTTTTCTCAACCCTAGCAATTTGAATCGTTCTGAGTGGATAAACTGTGTGCGTGCTCCCGGACGCAAGAAAATGATCTATAATCTATGATCTATCCTTGTCTCTAGCAAACCGAATCGATTAAGACAAAGGGACCCGAAACACAAGTGGGCTTAACTAGTTATAAGAAAGTCAGAGTATTTGGATGTTCACAACGATCACCAGATCATGAAAAGACAGATTTCATGCTCATTAGGGCAGCTGGAGCATTCTAGTTCTACGAGTGAAATGATACAAGGTTATTATTGATCCACATCAATCTCAGGTTGTGGAGTTGAGACGTCATGCATGCATGGTGGGCATGGGATTGCAGGAAGGTGACTGACTGGATAAAAATGAAATAGAAGGGTACTGATTATTTTCTGTGTCAGAATTTGTGTGCCGTGGATGAGAGGTCATGTGTTGTTTTCATATTTATTGAGAAAACCTAATGTGAAGAAACTTCATGCCAAATCCACTTCACCTATGATGGCATCTAATAGGATTTTCACCATCTGCATAATCAGGGTTAAGTTAAATCCCATAGAGTACTTGCAAGAGAATAAAGTTATTGTAGTATAACGGCTCAAGCAAAGACGATCTTCATAGAAACTGAGATGAATATTTTGTGTTTAAGTACAATTCTTATTTAACTCTTTAATACAAGATTAAGAAAGATGAGAACATTGAATAAAAGTAACAAGTGAAAATAAAGAGAAATATTACAAGCTAAAAACAATTATTGTAAAAATAGCAATCCAAAAAGTTTAATAAGCATTAGGGTTTAGCCGTCACCAGTAAAAATCCTATGTAGTTCTATTAATTACTTTTGCGTCAACACATGCAAACTTTCAGCTTAGGTCTTTATGCATATTCCACTTGTGACATTCAAGTTAGAACGTATATCCAATATGCAATGCGTAATTTGACATTCACATAAAAAATCAACATGCAAGACTCATTAAATTTTGTGAGAGCCTTATAAAAAACCAGGGTACCCTTAAGAGCATGACACTCGCGTGAACATACAATTTCCAACCACAAAAAGCATTAACCAATTTCAGGCTGACATTCCAACAGGAATTGCATCCCATTACTTGTCTAAACATCTTAATAGCTATAAAGTGTTAAGACATAAAGATAGTTTAAAACAGTGATTGAAAATTCAAAGTAAGCATATATAACAATATAAGTAAGTTAAAAAGAAACTACATATTCATGTTAAAACTCGTAACCTCGCCCTAGCAAAAGAGTTAATTAGAAATAAAACATAATGGAATATCAAAAGTTTTCCTGTGTTGGGATCAAAATTCTAAAAAACGCTAGGCGCTAGTCGGGCGGTGGGTTGGGGCTAGGCGGGAGCCTGGGCGGATTTGAATAATTTATTATATATTATATAAACTAATTAAATTTGAACATTAAATAATATGTTATTTTTCAAAAAGGTGAGAGTTTTAGCCTTTTAGGTACATAATAAACATATATGTGGTGTGATCTTAAATAGGGTAATAAAACCCCATAAAAACAAACATAAAAAGGTGACATTTAAGAGAGAAAAAAAATAGTAAAAAAGATGGTGGGACCATCTTAAGTAAAATCATGCAATTAAAATTTTTAAATGATGTTGGGAATTGGGTCGTCTCCTTCCTCGCACGAGGTCGACTCTGCAACAAAAGATTTCCAAATTCCGGCGTTTACATATAATCCCGCCTAGCTTCCGCCCATCCCAGCCTAGACTTGCCTAACTCCGCTTTATCCGGCCTGGGCGTCCGCCCAATGTGCTTTCCGATTTTGTGGCTGATCAGGAGTTAAATAACGGCAGCCGGCTCCGTCTGGCACCTAGGCAGCCGCCTAGGCTAATTTTTTGAACACTGGGTGGGATCTTAGTTTAGTTCATTGAATTCTGGTAAAGCAGACACTCTCCAAACTACAAGCATTGGGTAGAGGCAAGATTTTATATTTCAAGGATATTGCGGTACGCAAGTCTCGAACTTTATTCCGTTTGTTTAATTTCAGTTTGTTTTATTCAAATTGTATCAATGTATATAGTTGTAATTTATTGTTCATTAGCATATAATTTTGGGAACATATATTTCGAATTTATTTCTGCAATATATTAAATTTGTGATTGATTGTTGATACTTATCTAACATCTTGAACAGGTGCTTCATAATGATCATCTCGGTTGAGGTATATTTTGCAACCAACAAGTAATTGTGTACACAAAGATGGTTTTCATCCAATAAAATTGGGATTCAAGTCAAATTTTTAAGTTGTGCTCATAGTTACCGCAGTTTCGCGGATTGTCACTTTTGGGTGACAATATTCTCGACGTTAGGAGGAGAAATGATAGTTTTCAAAGAACGCCGAGAATTAGCGTTGATACATGTGCATTTGTCTCATCCAAACTATACATGAGTTAGAAGGGACTATGATGATTAATCTATTGCATGCCTAAAGCATGACAGATATATATAAGTTCTAAACTTTGAACTCTCTGTAATTGGAGATTAATTAAGTTCAAGTTCTAATTGAAAATAACTCTCCGTAGGAGGGCATATCTAAGTAATTCATCTTAAGATATTTGTCCTAGATGTAACAATGGAAGCCCCAAAGAGTCATTGTACCCAAGCAATGGAATACTTATATATTAAGCATGCCAATGAGAATTGTTAGGTCACAAATTGATGATAATCGATAATTATTATAATAGCTAATCATATCATCAAGGACTATTTAGTCACGTTTTCCCAAAAATATCGACAAAGTAAAGGGTGACCAAAACTAGAAAGAGATAATTCCATTTTGAGCCACTGAAAAAAGTGAAATCAGTGAACCTATAATTTAAACCCCAAATTTATTCTTGTGTGTGTGTAATAAAAATAAATAAACCCACTAATATGGCATAAGACTTTTGTAATATATTTCATTATAGATGCAATCACATTTCTAGAAGTACAGGTTAATTTAGACGTGAGACTTATGGCTTTGTGGAGATTGCATACTAACCATTTGAGATTTTATCTCTCAAAGTAATTCTTACAGTATGAAAATGCCATGAAATTCTTTATCAAAGTTCTCAAATGAAGTTCCTAAATTTATTTGATTACATTAATGCAAGACTACAGTTAAAAATTTATAATGTATTGTTGAATACTTTAGAAATTGTAGTAAAGCTAGTGTTTCTGCTACTCTCATTCATGCTGGGAAGGCCAAAGGAAGGCCCCTATGGCAAACTTCCTCTTCTGGCTGACATCTCCAATGACTAGGAGACCGTACTGCATCAGAAGGCAGTCAAGTTTCCACTCAGGCATGCTCTCAAAGTCGCTCTTCTAGTATCTTGGGTAGTGTAGAGGCATCTGGAAGTTGCATGGGGTGTTGTTCTTACTAGTTTGCTCATTTCCTTGGAGGTCGTTGGGCATGGCGAATGCGTGATTGCTAAATCCAGTTCCAGTGGTACTCATCTTCTTGTAGGATATTTCAAGAATATATATATATATATATATATATAATAAAATATGTATATGTATATGCGTGCGTTGTGTATTTGCAAAGAATAGAGTTGGGTTCTTGCCCAATAATCACATCTCTTCAATTTGAATACTGCATCTTTTGATTGTTGCCAAAAAAGACATGACCTCATGGTCAACAAGTGTAATCCTTCTCCTAGCAAATATGACATTTAGGTAATTGGTGCTCTCCATCAGGTATACTCGTTAAAATGCCTTTTGGATAATGCTTTGTATATGTTCAAACATACATGACTTCTTGAACCAATATGACTTCAAAAGTTATGTACTTTCGATTAACTTGAACATGTGCAATTCTCTCTATATATTGATAACATTGGAAGAAGAGAAGATTTAGAAATTTGTTGTCTACACAATTTCTTTGCTCTCTCTTCTCTCTCCATCACATTCATACAATTTCATTCTAGTTATTTCTAAGGGAATACAATTCGGTTTCGTTAATCGAATATTTCATACTTTGTTGTATCCTGGAAGTGATTTGCCAAGAACCTTTTAGCAAACTCATTCGAGTGGGGGCAAATAACACGTTAAGGAAACGATTCAAGTCGTACCTCAAAGTCATCCTTCAGTTTATTCTCTATATTTTTACATTTACTCTAACAATCTTGTAGTGTTATTTTTGTCATGGATAACATGGCTTTGAAGATTATCAATCAAGATGTCTACAAGCTAGACAAATTTGATGGATCGAATTTCACCCGATGGAAGGACAAGATGTGTTTCATGCTTACTGTTCTAAATGTCATATATGTGTTCGACTCGAAATTAGAGCCTATTCGTGAACCAAGTGACAAAGACACGGAAAAATAGTTGCCGATCGAAAGAAACGTGAAGAAGATGAATTGGTATGTAGAGGACACATCTTGGGCACATTATCTGATCGCTTATATGACAAGTACGCACACATTCAATCTCCAAAGGAAATTTGGGAAACACTTGAACACAAGTACACAACGGAGAAAAGAGGTACGGATAAATTTTTAATGTTCAAATATTATGAGTTCACTATGTTTGATAACAAACTCATCCTAGACCAAGTTCATGAATTATTGGTCTCGGTCTCAAAACTTTGTGAACTTAAAATAGTTATTCCGGATCCTATGATAGTTGGGGCTATTATGGCAAAATTACCCCTAACATGGATAACTATAGAAAGAAACTTCTACACATGGTGGAAGATATTAGTTTGGAGGATTTGCAAAAGGGTATTCAAATTGAAGAGGAAACTCGAAATCGTGATAGGAATTTTGCAAAACAAGATTCCTCTAAAATTCACATTTTTGGAGGAAACAAATACAAAAATAACTTCAAAGTCAAAATTGACAAAGGGAAGTTTAAGAAGACCAAAAAGAATGCAAATGGGGTCTGCTACCATTGTGGAAAGAAAGGTCATTACATTCGTGATTGTAAACACAGAAAAGTGAGTGAGGAATATGCCAATAAGACCAATAATGCAAATATGGTGGAAAATTTTGGAATTGATAACATTGTTGCCATGGTATCAATGATGCATATTGGCATGATTACATAACTAAATATGGCAACGGCAATAAAATCATCTGATTGGTGGCTCGACTCAAGGGTTACTATACATGTGTGTAATGACAAGGCACAATTCAAGACATAGGAAGCATCAACGGACAATCAAGAGGTTTTAATGGGGAATCATAATTCTACCAAAGTTCTAGGAAAAGGAACCGTTGAACTTCAATTTACTTATGGGAAGAAATTAACGTTGCTTAATGTACTACATGTTCCAAAAATTAGAAAGAATCTTATGTCTGCAAATTTATTGTGTAAGAATGGTATAAAGACTGTTCTAGAGTCCGACAAGTTAATAATGTCGAAAATTGGGGTGTTTGTTGGGAAGGGGTATTCTTGTGATGGAATGTTCAAACTAAGTATTAATAATAAAGTGAATTATTTTGCTTATATTGTTGAATCTTCCTCTCATTCATGGCATTTACGTTTAGCACATTTAAATTTTAGATCTTTAAAATACATGCGCACACTTAGTTTAATTGTTTGCAATGATGATTACAATGATAAATGTGAAACATGTATTCAAGCAAAAATGACTAAGAAACTTTTTTCCAACTACCGAAAGAAATACAAATTTATTAGACTTAATACATTCTGACATATGTGAATTTAATGGTGTTTTAACAAGAGGTAAAAGGTATTTTATCACATTTGTAAATGATTGTTCTAAGTTCACTTATGTTTATTTATTGTCTAATAAAGATGAAGCTTTTGAGTGTTTTAAACGCTATAAGGCTGAAGTTGAAAACCAAAAGGGAAGGAAAATTAAATGTCTTCGTAGTGATAGAGGTGATGAATATTTTTCACATGAATTTGATATCTTTGTGAAGAGCATGGTGTTGTACATTAAAGAACTACACCCTATACACCACAACAAAATGGTTTGGCAGAAAGAAAAAATAGGACACTCACTGAAATGATTAATTCTATGATGATTAATGCTAATACTCCTAAACATTTACAGGGAGAAGCATTGTTTACTGCATGTCATATATACAACAGAATTACATTTACGAAGACACATGTGTCACCATATGAAATTTGGAAATGAATAAAACCAAATTTGTCATATTTGAGAGTATGGGGCTGTGTAGCCTTTTACAAGGCACTGGACCCTACGAGATCCAAGTTGAGTCCAAGAGGAATTAAAAGCATACTTGTAGGATATGCAGAAAATTCAAAGGCATGTAGGTTGCTTAATTTAGACTCAAATACAATAGTTAAGTCTAGAGATGTCAAATTTATAGAAAATAAATTTTATAATGGCTACTCAATGTTTGGAAAAGAGAATGATCAAACACCTTTCTCTAATCCGGCTACTAGTCATTCTCAAGGTGAGAAAAGAAAACAGTCTAAAACTGTTAATGAACCAAGGAAAAGCCAAAGAGTAAGAAAAGAAAATACTCTACACTCTGATTTTATTTCGTCTCAATCTATTGTATTTTTAGTCGAAGGAAATAGAAAAAAGGTTTTTTTTTAAAAAATACCCATATTGTTGAATGTTGAGGATGATCCTAAAAGTCTAAGCGAATCAATGACTTCAAGAGATGTAGCATTTTGGAAAGAGGCTATAGATGATGAATTTGAATAATTAATATCTAATCAGACATGGGTTTTAGTAGACTTTCCCCAAGGTTCAAAAACAATAGGTTGTAAGTGGGTGTTTAGAAGAAAATACAATACAGACAGGTCTATTCAGACATTTAAAGCTACGCTGGTTGCCAAGGGTTTTAAGCAGAAAAAGAGAATAGACTATTTCGATACATATGCATCAATAGCTAGGCTCACATCAATTAGAATATTGTTTGCATTGTCATTTTTATATAATTTGCATGTGCATCAAATGGATGTGAAAACAACATTTTTAAATGGTGATTTGGATGAAGAAGTCTACATGGAACAGCCAGAAAGGTTTGTTCTCCCTGGAAATGAAAAGAAAGTTTGTAAACTAGTAAAGTCGTTATATGGATTGAAGCAAGCACCAAAATAATGGCATGAAAAGTCATTTTATCATATGAATTTAGACATAACAGTGATGATAAATGCATATACTCTAAATTCACAAATGATTATGGTGTTGTTATATGTTTATATGTCGACGACTTGCTAATTTTTGGTACAAACATGAAAGGTGTATCTGAAACTAAAGAGTATCTAAATTCAAAATTTAAGATAAAGGACTTGAATGAAGTAGATACTATCTTAGGAATTAAAGTAAAGAACCATAGTAGGGGTTATGCTTTGTATCAATCACATTATATAGAAAATTTGCTTCTTAAGTTTAAGCATCTACAAATAAAAGAAGCAAATACCCCTTACGACCTTAGTGAGACTTTGCTTAATAATTCTGGCAAGTCCGTTGCGCAGCTTGAGTATGCTAATGTAATCGGAAGTTTAATGTATGTCATGTATTGTACCAGGCCAGATATCGCATTTGTAGTAAGCAAACTTTCTAGATACACTAGTTATCTAGGTACTACCCATTGGAAAGCAATAAATAGAATTTTTGGTTATCTTAAAAGAATTATTAACCTGAGTTTAACTTACTATGAGTTTCCAACATTACTTGAAGGATATTCATATGCAAGTTGGATAACAAGTGCTAATGATAATAAGTCTACATCAGGGTAGATTTTTACAATTACCGGATGAACAATTTCTTGGGCTTCGAAGAAGCAAACATGTATAGCACATTCAACTATGGAATCTGAATTTATAGCATTAGTGGCAGTAGGTAAAGAAACAGAATGGATTACAAATTTGTTATTGGAAATAGAGTTGTGGCCCTAAAGCAGGCAATAAGGTATACAATGGAAAGTCTAGACATATTAGCTTGAGACATGAATATGTCAAGCAATTAATAACTGATGGAGTTATTAATATTATTTATGTTAAATCAAGTAATAACTTGGCGGATCCGGTAATGAAAGCACTAGTGGAATGGGGCTAAAACCCATTACTGAAAATTAGCCACCGATAATGGTAACCCGACTTTGTCTAGAACATCACTAGTTTAAAAGTTTAATGGGTAATAACAAGTTATTGATAAGTGGTTGTGAAAGCACTGAAAATTAATATATAGCTCATTCCAGGATGATCAGTGCAAGACTGCTATGTTTAGGAGGATGAGTTTTATCTCTTAATAAGGTTATTTGTAGTTATGTCTATAGTAGCAGGGACATAGGAAGGAACCTCACCTATATGAACATAAGAAGTGGTGCCGCTTTTACCAAGAGTTGGGTTTTCTCTTGTAAATGTTCTTGAAACCAGCATGAAGCATAAGGCCATAACAATGCTTAATTAGTTCAGAAATTTCTTTAAGCAAATAAGACATAGTCATGTGTGTAGTGATTCCAGTTTTAACATAATAATAGTTGGTTTAAACTTAGATCACTATCGCATTCGTTATAACTTTGAATTACTTACACTAATTAAATATTTAATTCGAAAGACACATTTATTGTATGCATGATTATATTGGTATGTTTGTGATTAATTATAAGAAGAGAATTATTAGAATACCATTTACTCTAACACTTCTCGGTGTTCGTGTTTCCTTCTCAAATCTGTGGAGAAAGTAACTCATGCAAAATTGCTAACTTCGTATTTGGTGTTCCAAATTGGCCTTTTTTAGGCATCCCAAAGAGCCAGTGAGAGGGGAAGACTATTCTAGGATGTGCTTGAAGCCAAGAAAGCGTATTAAAGAGAAGATTTAATGTTTTGAAAACAAAAGCATTTTGAAACGTTTGAGCGTGACTGTTCATACTGTTACGCAGTAAAATACATGTTATAATATAGGTGGATAATATGTTTTTGATAAAAATAAAATAAAAATAGGTGAACAACATGAAGTTCATATTTCACGGATAAAAATTAGTATTAAAAATGAATGTATATATTACGAGTTAGTAAGGGATGTTTCTGATTCGAGTTAAAGATACTTCTGCAATCAACAAAACTATATTATGCTCCAGTTTGTGCAATGACCATCACGAATCTGATTTTTGTTGGACTGAAACTTCTTTCAGACTTTCGGTGGTTGCTTTTACAGGCAATGGTAAGTCTATGAGCATGTTTGGAGGGGCAAAGTACATGTGCAGTGACATCATACAGATAATAATACCCAAGAAAAGCTGCAACAACAGAACGGACGAGAACCAAAGTTTATTAATAACCTAATCGTAGTTTCCAGAGAGAGTGAGAGGGCAGTGCATGGATGGAACATACCTGCAGTGTGGGCTTAAAAGTGAAAAGGTATACTGATAGAACCATTGTCAGCAGCATTGCCATTGAGGTGGAATACACCTGAAAGAAGCAAATAAATGAACACTAGTATAGTACAATGTTGCATCCGTCTAAACTTAAAATAACACTTACTATAAGAGAACGACAGAAATTAGGCCAAAGGTTCATCTAGTTACCTTCACTATGTTGTCAGCATACTTCATCAACCATGAAACAAGCAGTCCGGTAGATCCAAGATTTAGCACGACCAACCAAGTTGTAAGACTGTATCCATTGAAAAGGCGTTGCCACCAAGGGCCATTCTCAAATTCACCCCTGAAGTCATCGAAGCCAAGCCGTGCTACGTTGAAAATCACTCCAAACCTGTAAAAGGATTGCCATTGGACCGATTTTTTTTCCCACTCTAAATAAACAGTTAATCATGCTGTAAATAAAATTCATGCACATATCTCAAACAAAGTTTATATGCTAATCACAAGACAAGACACTGTAATGAGTTCGCCAATGATGCTATATCTTCTATATTGCGATCCTAAAAAGTGCAGAAAGAGGCCTGACTTGTGTTGCAATATATAAGAAAGTCCACAAAAAAGATTCTTATTGAACTAAATGGAAAATGCATCGTTGAGCTTTCATATAGTAACAATCATGTAATTGAAATTAGTCACAGAAAGCAAGGCATGGTGTGGAAAAAAGATACCTACGTGTACAATTGTACATTCTGCCAGTACAAGCTATCATTGTTCTTCTTCATGAGAAACTCTGTATAAACACCTGCTAATGCTGACATACAAGCAGATAGGATGCCAAGCATATATCCTTGGATTGGTGCTGAGAACAAAGAATCACATGACACTTCTCCACAACCTTTAACCTACAAGATTAATTAAAAGTAAACCAACAAATAAGCAGCCAGTCGTTCTAATGCACAAATTTCGTCAACAACTTTAGAGCTTATTAAAACTGCATCATTCAAGAAATTCCTGAATCACAGATTTTTTTATCAGACAATAGTAAACAAGAACTTATGTTAAGCATATACACTTCCCAATTAATCTTAGGAGGTCGGAGAAAAAGATCATATTTCTGGATTCTACCAAGATCATAATAGAAAGGTAAGACGATAATAGACAACAACATAATCAAACAGCAGGTAACATCTATCTTTGAAACAGTTCTGAAAACGAATATTCGACAAAAGAAAACCCAATGCGATAACCAAAAACAAGAACAGCTTCCATTATCACCTGGCTCGTGGTTGTTCCAACAGCTAACAAAACAATTGCTATCCATTGCAGATTAGACAACTTCTTTCTCAGGAATAGCCTGAAGTATCATACGATACAGATAGATCAATCAATTAATAAAGGAGATATAACTGGACCAAGTAAAATTCCAGAGAGAAATTGAAAAAAAAAAAACAAAAAAAAAACAAAAAGGAAAACAATTTAGATTATGTCACCAGGAAATCTAATAAAGTAGGCACCTGAACAATATTCCAGTAGTAACAATCTTCAGATTACCCAATATCTGATATGTGGAAGTATCCACATAAACAAGAGTGGCAAACTGAACATTGTTATGAATTAGATATATGACTGAAGGAATAGGATATAAGCGCACACTCCTCCAATCGGTAGTCATTCGTACGGAAGGTGATATGCGACACTCTCTCCAAAGAAGAAAACTGGAAACTATTAGCTGTAATTTAAAGAACCGCAATGAAACATATCAGTACAACTAGAAAAGGCATCACATATTTGAGGAAAGGAAATGAGCCATTGTGTAGTGGAAAACTGTCTCTAATTTGGTGGCTTAAAGAGGAAATCACTGTGACTTTACAAGCTAAATGATGCACTGAGGTAAAGATAGGTATAGAGAAGTACCTTGAATACTTCAGCAAGAAACGGAACAGTTGCATAGTCATACTTATATTTGCCATTGCTTTGAGAGAGCGTTGTTAAGATTCCCTGACATTAATAATATTATAAACGAATGAATATTCATTTATCACAGAATGAAAAATGAGATGAATGTTTGGAACTAAATTTCTAAACCAATACTGTCAACCTCTGCCAACACAACATAAAAAAAAAAACTTGAGCCCAAAGTTCTCTCACTCCAGATATTCCAGATTATGAAAAGTTAAGAACAATATTCTGTTGGAAAATGTCTATAAAAGTTTATCTAGACAGCGCTGCCGCTGATTGCTATAATGCCAAAAAAGGCAATGAAACCACTTCCAGAAAATAACTGCATATAAGTATCCACTCAGCATGGGAAGTCCCAAAATTGATTTCCATGTGTCAAAAACTGAGGAAACTGTTTTCTTTAGCAACACTCAACAACTCTGTCTCATAATCGCATCTTCTAACCGGAGTGTCTGTAAGTCTTCATTTCACATGTCAAACCTCCTTAACCGATTTTCTCTCATCTCATCTTCAATTCTGACTACTCCTACTTTACTTGTCCTTTCCCGTGTGGCCACACATCCAACAAAGCATTCTCATGTCGGCTACACTCATTTTGTCTACGTGTTGATGCTTGACCGCCCAACATTCAGTTCCATAAAGTATTGCTAGCCTTATTGCCGTCTATAAATTTTTCCTTTGAGCTTAGTGGCATATGATGGTCGCACAACATACCCAACGCACTCTTCCACTTCATCCATCTAGCTTGTATTCTAGAGTTGAGGTCTCCATCTAATTCTCCATTCTTTTGCAAGATAGATCCAAGATAGTGAAAGCGTTTGCTCTTTGGTACTTCCTAACCTCCAATCTTCACCCCTAACTCATTTGGACATCCATTCTCACTGGACTTGCAATCCATATACTTTGTCATTGACGTGGCAAAGACCTTTAGATTCCAACACTTCCCGCCAAAGGTTAAGCTTCGCATTTATCCCTCTTGAGTCCTGAGCTTCATCTATCAACGCTATATCGTCCGTGAAAAGCATACACCAAGGAATATCATCTTGAATGTCCCGTTAACTCATCCATTACCAATGTAAAAAAGATAAGGACTTAAAGATGAGCCTTGATATGACCCTATAGTTATGAGAAAGCTTTCGGTTTGTCCTTCATGAGTTCTTACAGCAATCCTTGCTCCATCATACATATCCTTTATAGATTGGATATATGCTACTCGTACTACTTTCTTCACTGAAATCCTCCAAAGAATCTCTCTTGGGACACTATCATATGAGTTTTCCGAATTCTTTAAAGACCATGTGCAAATCTTTTTTCATATCTCTATATTGTTCCATCGATCTTCGTAAGAGGTAGATTGCCTCCATGGTCAAGCGCCCTGGCATGAATCCAAATTGATCGACTGAGACCCGTGTCTCCTGCCTCAGTCTATGCTCGATCCATGCTAAAATAAAATACCAACTTGACTATTGTCGAAAGATCCATAATGAAAAATGAGCATTTCCTCGAGTTGTAAGTTGTAACTAACTAATTCAAATTTGTAAAGAACAAACAAATAATTATGTATACCAGGAAATTTCACTCTTGCAAATAAATGTTAGTTTGTACTCCAATGTGGTTCATAGGATTCTTCCGGGTCAAGAACAGCAAATTGATCCAAAACCAGCACTTACATAAAAAATCCTTTACGACATTTCCTAAAACATACAAATTATGAATTGTTGAAGTTCCATTTGACCCCTTACCGTGAGTGCTACAAAACTACACGTGAGTTCATCCATCCTAAGATCTCAAGAAACAACTCATATCTTGTACAAGTTTCAAGCATTCTCACTTGAATTACTCAATGCTCAGAAACTTGGAATTGGAAAAAAACACAAAACTGATTTCCTTTCATATCCATTTTGTTCTTTAAACAGCTCGAGAAATGTAGCGCCCTCAGTTGTACTTTTCAGTGCTCAAATATTAGCCAAAGTTTAGATGATATAATTCCATCAGTCAACATAAGCAGGCCAAACTACACAATAATAACAATTTAAAGCCCCATTTCAAAATAAAATAAAAAATCAGTTGGAAACCGGAATCAATTCGCCATTGTCACTTATAAATACACATTTCAAGTATTGGGTAAGACATAATTACACAAACAGAAAGCTGCATAAAAAAAATTAAAAAAAAAACTCAAAAATAATTATTTCGGGGAGAATTAAATTACAGCTACACTGAATCGATTTGGGCTGAATTGGAACAAAAATTTCTCAAATTTCGAAACTGGGTCCGAAAACCAAACATTGCAGAACTCAGATTCAGAGGATTAAGAGCGAACAGAGATCCAGAAAACAGGGAAACGCAAAGGGTAGTGACAAAACGACCAGAAATCGTAGAGTCTGAAGGTTTACTGACCTGAGAGCTGGTGAGCACGGTGAGCAGCGCGGCAACGAAATACCACTGCATCGTCTTCTTCCAAACGACCAGCGGTTGCTCGCGTAGAGTTTGGGGCTTTGCTAAGAAAATGTACGCGCTGATTCGGGCATTAGACTTTCCGGTAACCTGTGTACGGCGATGATAAAATCAGCGTCGATTTGGGTGCGAAACTTGTCGGCTGAGAGATTGGCAGTCCGGCGGCATTGATGATTAAATCTACTCCAACCTAGAACTGGCAATCTTGTCGCCTTTACTGTGTTTTTGTTGATTTCATGACATATGTCATATCTTAAATGAAAATATTACAATGAAAATAATTGGTAATATGATCCGATCAGAACTTCATCCATTAATCTAACTCGACTCATTATCTGTTAAAAAATATATTTTTTAATAAATAATTAAATGAAAAATGTGATACTAAATTAAAATTTACAACGATAGTGAGAGATTTTAGATTTGAATGTTACTCATTGTGTGGCTTCGTCGAACTCTTCATCTTCTTAGTATAAAAATAATATCGATGTACTTAACAAAAATATATATAACGATAGTGTTATTCACACACCTTTTTTACGGATCATGATCATCTCCGAATCTGTTCTCTGGAGATCCGGAGGACCACATCATCCTCGCCGTTTGTTCAAAATCGTGCGGCCAAGATTAAATTTACTTTTTAAAACTCATTTGAAGCAAAACCAGGGTCGATGCACCTCTGTTTTCCTCCTCTTTCCTTTTATCTCAGATCCCAGCAATCGACAAAGCACGAACTTGAGTTCTTTCATGTCAAAATTTCACTGATTAATTACTGAATCAACACTAAGCTTATGGGCAGGGCGGATCCTTTCTATTTGTTTGGTCGAATTTCCGAGCTCGAGAAGAGGAGATGCAAGTGTTTTCAGCCATGGAGTGGATCACCTGAGGAACCACTTGTAAACACGAATTTTTCCTGAAACGAAAGAGACAAGAACAACGTGCACAAAATAATATTTGTATTTGATGATTTTGGGTTACAATCTCTCTCAAATTTGATCATCTGATTCGATCTCCGTAAGGTGTTGATTTGTGGATGTGCGATTGATCCAAATGGTCGTTGGGCTTGATCTAAGGATGAACGTTCTTCAAGGGTCGTGGGCTTGATCTTGAAGGTGGATTTGAGCGGATCTTCAAGGAGCCGTTGAGGCTTGATCTTGAGGATGAGCGTTTCTTCAAGGGCCGTTGAGGCTTGATCTTGAATAACAGTGATGAACGGATCTTCAATGGCTATTGGGCTTGATCTTGAAGAACAGTGATGAACGGATCTTCAAGGGCTTTTGGGCTTTGATCTTGAAGGACGGTTGGATGTGTGGATTTGTTGACGTTGTTGATCCAAAGGACCATTGGGGCTTGATCTTGGAAGAACGATGAACGAAGAACGAAAATGGCTTTCTTGATTCTTCGGGAACCTGGATGCTTGAGAGCTTCGGAGTTTCAGAGCTTTAGAGCTTCAAGGTTTTGGTGTAATATGAATTGGTTACGAATTTGTCTCCCAAAATAAATGCCTTGGCCTCCTATTTATAGAATTCCAAAACTTGATTTTTTTGGATTTAAATAATCAGATGAAATAAATCATTTCTGCCAGGTGTTGACACGTGTCCTGTTTGATGACTTTTCCGATTTATTTTGATTTTTCGTTTAGTCATATGCTATGTGTAAAATTTATGTGACACATGAACGTCGTATACATGTGTTTGTCACGTGTAGAAGATGTGTTTTGAAGTCCTTTAATGTAGATGTCGATCCAAAGGTCATCAAGGCTTGGTCTTGAATTGGGCTGAAGATTTCTTCAAGGGCCGTTGAGGCTTGATCTTGAACTTTGTTTGAAATTTCTTCAAAGGCCGTTGAGGCTTGATCTTGAGGGTTGAAATTAGACCACAAGGAGCTTCATGTGGTAGATGATCTTTTGCTTTGGTAGTGGGTGAATCGGCACGTCTTTTGTTGCGCTTGTTGACTTTCCACAGTTTTGATCTTGAACCGGTTCGGAGGATTTTCTGGTTTCCTCCAATTGTTGACTTTCCACAGGCTTATTCTTGAACTGGGTTGGAGGATTTTCTAGTTTCCTCCAAAGGACTTTCCACCGACTTAATCTTGAACTGGATTTGATCCAAGGGTGGTGGACACTTGATCTTGAATCGGACTTGTGATTTCTTTAAGGGTCGTCGAGGCTTGATCTTGACTTTGGCTGGAAGCTTCTTCAAGTGTCGTTGAGGCTTGATTCTTGAAGGTTGACTCGAACACATGGCAAGCAGGCACAAGGTGAATGTGATGGCCTGTTTCTTTGTTCAATCTTTCTAATTCACACCTGAGCAGTTTGGTCAACGGTATGATCTTCAAGAGTGATGAGCGCTTCTTCCAGTTGATGACTTGATCTTTAAGGATTTGATTCAAGGGTGGTAAATCGGCATGTGCAACTCACAACGCCTAGCGGGCCGACCCAAGAATTTGAGGGTCGAAACAGGTCCACCAAACCCAGAGTGATTGCAACCCTAATGATATGAATCGGCACGTGCTTTGTTGTGCTTGTTTCTACATGCTTCAATGTATCATTTTCCCTTGCCTTATCTGTTCTTCAGACAGATGTGGTATTTTCTCTAGAAGCATAAGATGTTGAAACAATGGGTACTTCGAGAGCAGTGCTAGGTAAGCAATCAGGGAAGGGTTCCAAGCAGTTGGTTCCAGATCGGAAGATTGATACCAAGTGCTGTCTGATTGCTTTCTTTCTCCTTGTCCCGCAGGTAAGAACAAGGACAAAGAAAAGAATAGGGAGAAAGCATGATATGAAATACTCTTGCTTTCGAAGAAGTGGTGGCGATTTGACAGCGTTGCATAGCGAGGCTTTGCTCTTCGACGATGGTGCCATTAATGTGTTTGTTGAAACTTCTCGAGCTCTTGGATTCAACTCAGACTCCTTCTGCTGGGTTGGTTGATTGTGCAAGGAAGGGGAGACTTAATCTTGAATGAAATCAGCACGTTGTCTCCACATGCTTCAAGGTATCATTTTCACTTGCCTTATCTGTTCTCCGAGCAAATATGGCATCTTCTTCGGAAGTACATCAGCAACTGAAGACGAGTACTCAAGAGCAAAGCCAGGTAAGCAACCAGGCAAAGGTTCCAGGTAGTCGGTTCCTTACCCGGAGTTTGAGTGGAGGTTCCGACATATTGCTTTCATTATCCTTGTCTTTGCAGGTAAGAACAATGACAAAGGAAAGGACAGAGAGAAAGCATGATATGAGATACTCTTGCTTTCTACCCGGGTGATATGAGATACTTTTGCTTTGGTGTCATTTGTTTGCAGAGGTATTCCAGGAGAGGAAGAAAATTGGGTATTTCGAGAGGCTCTGCTGGGAGTGTATTCTCGGAAATGAGGAAGGGTTGGGCATTTTTGCAGGTCTGCCTTACTATAAACGATGAAGGTGGAAAGTTATAGGAAGTTCTTTAATACCTGTAAAGGTACTATTCTTTCACTCGTGTCGGCAACCATTGAATGATTGATCAGTATGGCTTCACGTGCTTTCTTCTTCATCAGAAATCTTCGACAAATTGCCTGTAATTTCCGTAAAGCTGAGTATGCATGTGACAGGTGCTGACGAGGCTGAAAAAGACTGGCGCCTCTTCGATATCTGAGATCGGCGCTTCGACAAATTATCCGTGATTTTCGCAAAACTGAGTGTGCATGTGACAGGTGTTGACGAAGCTGAAAAAGACTGGCGCCTCTTCGATATCTAAGATCGGCCCGTGGTTTCTGAGCAGCCCCGCTTTTGAGAAAGCAGACGTCTCTTCGATCTCTGAGCTTGCCTCTTCGATTTCTGAACTCGCCTCTTAAATTTCTGAAGCTCCGTCGAGTGCTGATTTTTAAAGAGAGGCACGCATCACATTCCAAAGCACACTTGAATTTTCCGCCTGTAGAAGCTCCCTACTTGCACTTCTAAGAACTTGATTTGTCCGACCTCTTCTTTTTCTTCACACCTTCGAAAACGTCTTGCCCTTCTGACCGACGTCTTAACTTGAATGTCGGGGAAGATAGTGACATATCTTCTTCAAACAACATTTGGCAACCGTCATTCGTATCTCCCAATGGTCCTCTTACAGTTGGGGATTCTATGATGATGAACGATACAACTGTTTCGGTGGTGGCCAGAAATCTTCTCACTCCTAGAGACACTAGGATACTTTCCAGGCGGTCCGACGAGCTGGCTGTTCAGGACTCTCTGGCCTACAGCGTCTGATGTGCAGGCTCAGTTTCAAACATGGGCTAACGCCTTCTTGCTCGATCTCGTCAGGTTGAGTCGTTGATGGCTGAGGTGGCCAGTCTTCGGCAAGAGGTCAGAGTGCTTAGGCACGAGAATAAAGAGTTGCACATGCTCGCAACTAATTACAAAACAAGCATGAAGATGAAGCTTGACCAGCTGCAGGAGTCCGAAGTTCGGATTCAGAGTGATTATCAGAAGTTTGTGGTGTTACTCCAGCGGCAACTTCTGCCTTCGTCCTCTGGCGCTTCACCAAGTGTTGAAGCTCCGGATAATCAATCTCTGGTGCTTCGTCTTTCTGGAGTTCCGCCGAGTGATGAGGCACCACCTGATCATCCTTGAAGATCCCTTCCTGTAAATTTGATTTGACTTTTTTTTTTTTTTTTAAGGTATGTATAATGCAAATTTATGTAAATTTCCAGAAAAATAAATAAAATGGACTTTATTTCTCTTAATGCATTTTAGATATCAATGGACATGCTTTATTTTATTCAGTATGTTGTGCTAAATACAAATAAAAAGTATATCTAACTAAAATGCGTTACTTCCTTTTTTTTTTTTTTTTTTTTAGATGGTTCCTGACACACCCATTTCCTTTTAGATGGTGACTAATGCACTATTCTTTCACCTTTTTTTTTTTTTTTTTTTTTTTTACTTAACAGTAGCTAGCACTTTTTTTTTAGTTGGCACTTTCTTTTTGTACATAATCATATTTTCCCAGTGCACCATTTTACTTAACAGGAGCTGTAGCTGGCACTTTCTTTTTGTACATAATCATATTTTCCCAATGCACCATTTTACTTAACAATAGCTAGCACTTTCTTTTAGTTGGCACTTTCTTTTTGTACACAATCATATTTTCCCAATGCACCATCCCATCACCTCTCATTTTGGTTTTTCTTTTCCAGGCACGGGTGGTCGTTTGCACAGTTTGCACAGTCACGGACCTGCGTTTTGAATAGCCACCGCATTTCATTTGCTTCTCCGGGGACCTTTATATATATATATATGGGATTGCTCCTTTGCTTGTACACTCATTACACAGCTTCAGCCACTGCGTTGCTTGTTGCCTTGCATCGCCACTGCACCATTGTCCAGCAATCCTACGTTGCTGCTTTTACTTGGTGAGTCACTTGAGTATATATATGTATATATATATATATATATATATACACACGGAAAGCTGTTGTTGTAGTTTGCTTTATCGTTATTGTAGTTTGCTTTATCATTGTTGCAGTTTGCTTTATCACCGTGCATACATATATACATGTAATATAATGTGCTTTGCCCTCTGCAATTCCTTCATGCTGCTTTTACTTGGTGAGTCACATGTGTATATATATATATATATATATATATATGTCTTTTGAGCCGTGCATACCATTTCCATCTTTTGAGCCATGCATATATGTATATATATATTTGTCCCACCACCATCACCATTTGCATCCTTATATATATATGTGGAGGTTGATCGTCTTGTCACCATCTCCATTTTGTGCACTTGTCCCATCACCAAACCGTGCACACATATGTCTATATATACATATATATAACATAATATAATGTTTTTTTTTTACGCACAATGTGTATGTCCCCACTGATGGATTTCTTTGTTTGTAATGTCAGGAATTTTTTTTTTAATCTTGAGAAGGCAGAGCTTGACGCCAGGATCTTCGCGAAGCTTTTAGAGCCGTGGTAGCAGGCCGTGGGTGTGCTTGTGTAAGAGACTGCAACGAGGTTTCGCTGTGTAGTGCCTTTTGACCACAGTTTTCCCTCGGTGCCGCGCTGCCGTGTGGTGCTGTGCAAGAGCCTGCAGCGGGGCTTCGCTGCGTAATGCCTTTTGGTCACAGTTATTTCTTGGTGGTGACGTCGACGTGCGGTGCAAGAAACTGCTTGCGTAATCGCTGCGGGTTTGCGTAGTGCGATTGCGTAGCATTTTGGTTTCTTTTGCCACTGTAACGTGCTTTGAAGGACCATCCTGTAGCTGCCATCTTTGTCGTGCTGCTCAAGTTTTGTGGCTGATTTACGATCATGCTATTTTTCAAATGTTTTAGGAACAACACCATCACCATTCTTGCAAAGGAAGGCGATTCACAAGATGAATGAACAACGTTGAAGCTTTACCCGCCACTAACTGGTCCTAAGGCGCTTACTTTTCTCGTGAAAGACAATTCCATGCATATTAAGTCGTGGTCTTCTGAAGTATCTTGGGAGGTGGTAGACGCTGTTCAACCAAATATGAAGAAAAAGGCGTGCACATTAAGGGTTCTTATTTTGAATCATTCGCAACATGCTCGTGACCATCATCCGGCCTCGTTTAAGCTTCTTGGTGATCACATTCGCAGCGGAGCCATGGCTTGGAATGGTACCCTGTCGACTACTGGAGAAGCCGTCTTTGATGAGTTTTATTGGGAGTGGCTTGAAGATGTCTTAAGCCGATCTAAAGATGTGCTTACTAAAGTGGGCTTTTACCACGCTGTGTACGCATCTTTGTTTAGTTATGATAGTCATCCTTCCGTCCTTCGAGCGTTCTTTGAGCATTGGTGTTCAGCGACCAACACACTTCACACGGCGCAAGGGAAGATGTCAATTTCACTGTGGGATCTTCACAGGATAGGAGGCTTGCCGATCCATGGTAAGTTTTATGATGAGGTCGTTCCCAGCACGGAGGAACTTTCTCTTTGCAATAGCCGAGGATTGCCTGCGAGTTGCCGTTATTTGTTTTGAGCGTATCACAAGTTTTTCCAGGATGCTCAAGGTAAATCAGGCGTGAGGATTTCCTCATGGATCCGATATTGGTACTGGGAGGCCATGAGGTAGAAGAGGTCTTCGAAGAAAAGTTGTCGTAACAAGACCACTAGGCCAAAGGGAGACTCAGACCCGTCCGGTGTTATTGGCTCAACCAGGCGCCGCTCTTCTGACGAGTTGAGAGCGTTTGAGGATCTTGGCATAGTATCAGAGCATGTGGATGAGTCTTACCTAGCTACTTTCTTAGCTTGTTGGCTTTGTAAGTTTGTTTTCCCGACATGCGACGTCAACTTAGTTCATCCTGGAGTTTTCAAAATTGCTAGCAAGATGGCTGCAGGTGAGTCATTTAGCCTTGCTATTCCGGTTTTAGCCAACATTTACAATGGCTTGAGCATCGTTTCGAACTCGGCAAGCACTGAAGATCATGTTGCGGTGCTTCCTTACCACTATGTGTATGGTTGGTTGGGTGAATATTTTGGCACTCACTTTTCTTTGACGACTCTAGACAAGTCAAGGCATTCTTCATCGACTGCAGCCAAGATGGGGCCTTTGATGACGAAGTATTTTGGAGTGCTCTCCGCGAAAAGCCTTGATGATTTGCAGGCACGAGCGCTATTTGAAAGTTGTGAAGATTTGAGGATAGACCCCTTAGCGAGAGTTGGCTCGGTGCGGTGAGGCATCGTAGACAATTCGCATATCCGCTCGTCAGACTTGTCTTATCTTATAAGTCTTCGTTCGGGGTTTGTTTCTTTGCGGCAAGAAGACCGATGCATTGTTCAGCCATATAGTCCCCACCGTTTCAGCAGGCAATTTGGTTTTGTCCAAAACTTGCCAGGCAAGCTGAAGGAAAAGAACCAATCAGCATCCTTGCAAGCCGTGTATATGCATTGGGAGTCTTGTGCCTGTGCATGTACAAATGTTGTTATCACGCTGCCAGCCAAGGACGAGTTTAAGAGTAATCCAGTGACCCGTGTTTATGCTCGTTGGTGGTCAAAGGTATATTATAAGAACTTGGGGATGGCAAGTGGTACCAATTCTTCTCACTCGGGCAATGATATGTCGAGAGAGGGCTGTCATGTGGTTCCTATGCAAGCGGTAGCTCTTGATTGCACCAGTGCGGCTCACTTACAAGATAGACCTGTAGATTTAGCTCCTTAACGCCCATGCTTGTCTCCTTGACATCCGGATGCTTCTGAAGAGGCGGGAGATGAAGTTGACTTGCACGAAGATGGATTTATTTTGCAACAGCGTCAACAAGTTTCAAACAAGCGACCATTTGAGGATGCTCAGGTTGACAGCGATGTCAATTTTCGTCATAAGAAGAAAGAAGTATTTAGACCTCCTCTACTCGATGACCGTGTACCATTTGAGAGAGATGTATGTGCTTCATTCTCTCTCGTGATTTCTTATGCTTTCATTATTTTGGCTTTCGTTTCTAACATCTTTCTTTGTCTTCTTTAGGTTGGGTCTTCTTGTTCTTTTGATTTGGCAACTACAGATGTTTATTCCTATACGGAGATGCTATTTACGGGTGAACTACCTACAGACAGGGAGATCGGGGATCCGCTTGGTGCAGAGCTTGTTCCAAATCCGCCGAACTTCCCAAGTTTGCAATGTGTAGGTGAAGTTATGCAAGAACCCGTCATGCGTCCAACACCTTTGCCAGCTAGCTCTGAGATCTCTTTGAGAGGGCCGAACCTTAGCGGTATTGAGCAAGTCATCCATCGCATCAGTCTTAGTGCGACAATGGATATCAAGAGCTATATAGAGAAGAGGATTTCTAAGTGCCCGTTGGAAGACCTTATGTTGCTCAATAAGGATTTGTCGAAGCTTGTTTCTGTGATTGACAACCTTAACGTTGACTCTTCATCCTTGAAGATCAAGATTGCCGAACTTATGGCCGCCTCGACTGAGTATTCTTCCTTGCGTGCTATTTCCTTGGAGAAGTTGAGTCCAGATGTTAGAGCTCATCAGCTAGCAACAATAAACTCATCACTGGCTCAAGTCCAGTCTTTTCAGCAAGCTGCTTCGGGAGATTATCAAGTTACAGAGACTTCTTTATCTTATGTCCAGGTGCGTCTAGATGCGTTTGCGAGAGAGAGAGAGCTGTTGGTAATCGAAGCATCGCAACTTAAAAGTGTTCTCGCAGAGCAAGGAACTACACTTTCTCAGTACCAGGAGGAGATTTCACGCCTAGAACGAGAGAAATGCATGACTATGGAGTTGCCCATCTTGTCTCCCACTGAGGCAGAAACTTTGAAGACTTTGGAAAGCTTGCTTGAAGATTGTCTTCGTAGTTTTGGGGACATAGTTTTCAAGTAGTATCTTTTGGTTTTTTTTGTTTTTTTTTTTTTTTTTTGTAATATGGCTTTTGGAGCCGACTCCTTCTTACAAAGAAATAAAGTATTTACATTCTTGAATTTGCTCTTCATTCTTTAAAGTGTTTTTTTTTTTTTTAGACGGTGTGACTGTACTTGAAGTTTTGACGTTTCAAGTTGCCTACGTACCCTCTGTTGAGGAGAGATCAAGTCATAACGTAGTTCAAATGCATTTTTTTTATGATGATTTTGCCGTACACGGTTTATGCTCTTGCGGGCCAGGAGCTTTGGTTGTCGCCTTTTAGGGGTAGTAGCGCTTCAAGAATCTTCCATTGATAGGGCCAATCTTCAAGCCGTCTTCTGCCATGATTAAGTAGGCGCCGTTGGTATAGACCTCTTGTATTACGTATGGTCCATCCCACTTTGATGTGAACTTGCTTTTCGTCTTGTGAGTTGTGATGATAGGCCTACGCAATGCGAGGACAAGATCTCCAGTTTGGAAATACCTTGGGCGGACCTTCTTGTTGAATGCCTTGGATAGCCGTGCTTGGTAGCATTCCAAGTGTTGTTGAGCTTCGAGCCTTCTTTCGTCGAGTGCTTCCAACTCTTGAAGGCGCAACTTTGCATTCTCCTCATCAGTCAAGTTTTCTTGTCTAGCCATTCTCAGTGAGGGGATTTGACTTTCGAGCGGTAGAACAGCTTCCACGCCATATACAAGAGAATAAGGCGTAGCTTGGGTAGGAGTCCTATGTGTCGTCCAATATGCCCAAAGTGCTTCGCTTATTCTTTCATGACAGTCTCTCTTTGTTCGGCCGATCACTTTCTTTAAGAGATTGCACAATGTTTTGTTGAATGCTTCTGCAAGACCGTTGGCCGGGGCATGATACATGGAAGACTTGTGCTGCTTGAACTTGTATTTCTCACATAGCTCATCCACGAGTCGGTTGGAGAATTGCTTTCCGTTGTCAGTGATGATGTAGCGAGGCACCCCATATCAGTGGATGATGTTCTCATTGATGAAACGGACGACAGTTTCCTTTTTTACTTCCCTTAGGGGTATGGCTTCAGCCCACTTGGAGAAGTAATATGTTGCAGCTAGGATGTAAGTTTCTCCTGCAGATGATTTCGGAGTAATTGGTCATACGACGTCCAATCCCCATGCATCGAATGGCCATGAAGCAGTTGTATGGTGTAATGGCTCAGGTGTTTGGTGTAAGAAGTTGGCGTGGAATTGGCAGGCT
This sequence comes from Malus fusca, assembly GCA_035220775.1. NCBI lineage: Eukaryota > Viridiplantae > Streptophyta > Magnoliopsida > Rosales > Rosaceae > Malus > Malus fusca. The sequence continues at coordinate 21,095,052 of CM069072.1, forward strand.
TGGCACATTTTGGCATGTTCCAGGCAGTCCTTCACTATGCTTGGCCAGTAGTAACCCATTCTTTTGAGCTGGAAATGTAGCTTTGGTCCAGATTGATGCGCCCCGCATACGCCTAAGTGTGCTTCTTCCATGGCTTGATTAACTTCTTCCTCACCTAGGCATCTCAGAAGTACTCATTCGAAAGAGCGTCGGTAGAGTGTTTCTTTGTAATAGAGGAAGCGAGGTGCTCGTCGACGTATTTCGGAGCGGTGTCTAGGATCATCTGGAAGTTTTCCATGCTCTAAGTAATCGATCAGCGGTTGTCTCCACTCTTCAACATCGACTGGAAGTACTGAGATGACATTTGTATCATCCAGTAGCATTTCGGTGACGAGGGGGATCACCCATCTTTGGCAGACTAACACATCTACAGCTTCGTCTTATCCTAATGTCATGCTTGAGGCTAGGTTGGCAAAAGCGTCTGCCATTTGATTTTCTTTTCTTGGCACATGCTCTAGTGTCACAGTCTCAAACTCTTGTAGCAGTTGAGTTGCCAGCCGGAAGTATGGGATGATATCATCTTTCCTCACCTCATATTCAGTTAAGAGTTGATTGATTATGAGTTTGGAGTCGCCAAATACCTCAAGGGCTGTGATTCCCATGCATAATTCGCTTAGTTGAAAGGAATAAGGTAATATCGGCCTTTGCGGCGACATGAAAACTACTCATGCCCCTGCTCCGTCTGCTCGTGCAGATCCGTCGAAGAACATCGTCCATGTCGGGAAGATGTCGATGTAGAACACTTCCTCGTCAGGCAAGTCGTCTGATATTTTCCAATCAGCTGGGATTGGGTGATCGGCAAGAAAGTCTGCTAGCGCTTGTCCCTTTACGGCTTTAGCTGGGACGTAGATGATCTCATATTGGTTAAGAAGCAGCGCCCATTTAGCGAGTCGCTCTGTCAAGACTGGTTTGGACATGACGTATTTGACCGGGTCAACTTTTGCAACCAAGTGGATGGTGTAAGCATGCATGTAATGCCTGAGTTTCCGGATGGCGAACACCAAGGCAAGGCACATCTTTTCTATTGGGGAGTAGTTTAACTCGGCGCCGGTGAGGGTTCGGTTGAGGTAGTAGAGCGCTCATTCTTTCTGGGATTCATTCTCTTGCGCCAAGAGTGCTCCAATTGAACTTTCCTGAGCGGCGATGTACAATATGAGTGGTTTCCCGGGCACAGGCGCCCCCAAGACAGGTGAACTTGACAAATACTTTTTTATGCTTTCAAAAGCATTATGGCATGCTTCGTCTCATACAAATGGAACATCCTTCTTCATGAGTCGGCTGAACGGTTGACAACACCCTGCAAGGTTAGAGATGAAGCGTTTGATGAAGGCTAGCCGTCCTTGTAGACTTTTCAGCTCGTGCAGGTTTCTTGGCTCAGGCATGCTTTGAATGGCCTTGATTTTTTATTGGTCCACTTCAATACCACGGTTCTTGACAATGAAGCCGAGGAACTTTCCGGGGGTGACGCCAAACGCACATTTTAACGGGTTCATCTTGAGGTTGTATTTTCGCAGCCTTTCGAACACTACTCGCAAATCCTTCAAGTGATCTGATCTTTTCTTTGTTTTGACCACCACATCGTCCACATAACATTCTACGCTCTTGTGTAGCATGTCATTGAAGATTTTCTGCATTTCGCGTTGATATGTAGCTCCAGCGTTCTTTAGACCAAAGGGCATCACCTTGTAACAGTAGATACCTTTTGGAGTGCGGAATGCTGTTAGTTCCTCGTCTTCGAGAGCTATACGAATTTGATTGTATCCAGAAGAGCCATCCATGAATGACAGTGCTTCGTGGCCAGTGGTTGCGTCCACCATGATTTCGATGATTGGCAAGGGGAAGTCGTTCTTCGGGCAAGCGTCGCTGAGGTCCCGGAAGTCTACGCAAACACGTATTTGTCCAGATTTCTTAAGGACGATGACGATGTTGGAGATCCACTTGGGGTATTGCACCTCTCGAATGAATCCTGCTTCGATTAGCTTGTCAATCTCTGCCTCGATTTGTGGAATGAGCTCGGATCGATAGCGCCTTTGAGTTTGCTTTATCGGTCGCGTTCCAGGCTTGACTGCAAGATGATGCACAGCGATGACAGGGTCAAGGCCGGGCATTTCTTTGTAAGTCCAAGCAAATACGTCTTTGTACTCTGATAGCAGTTGGTAGTACTCCTCTATCTCGTCTACTCTTAGCAATGCACTTACAAAGATAGGTTTTTGCTCCTCTTTTGTGCCCAAGTTTAGCTCCTTGAGATCGTCAACTGTGGCTTGCCCCCCATCCTCAAGTTGTGGTGGTGCAGCAGTGACATCTTCTTCAGAGGTCTCGTCTTCTTTGCCTTCTTGGATCGTGATGTGGAAGACATCTTGGAATTCCTCTTTAGTGTCGTCCTCTTGGGTTTGTTGGTATGCAGATTGTCCAGTATGGATGATGGTGCGCTTTCTTACTATCAGTGGTCCATTTGCGTCAACCTCCAAGATTGTTTGACGCTTCATCCTTGAAGGAATTGAGCTTCGAATATCGCATTTTTCTGCTAGCCTGTCGAGCTTTTCTTCCTTTGACGTTATTTCCCTATTTCCAGAAAACTTCATGTTGTCTTCAAGTCTTTCCAAAGCTGACTGACGAGGAGGAGAGCTAGCCGTGTTGCTTTACTTCTTAGGTTTTGACAACCTTTCAAAAATAGAGTTTCGGGATGTTGGCATGTTAAGCCTCTTGAAGACGGAGGTTCGGTTTTGACCACCAATGTGATCAAGAGCTGACGTTCTGGGTCTTGAACGATTCATCCTATCCAAGATTGGCGTTTGAGGGGCGGATTTAGGCTCCTCTCGATCTTGTTCAATGCTCACGCTAATGTGTTGAGTGCTAGCATTTTTCGCTTTGCTTGAAATCTTCACGGGTGCATTTGGTGTGAAGCCAAGTCCAGCTTTGTTGTTGTTAACTCCGTAACCATGCTTCTTCAACTTCTTTTGAGTCTCAGTGAGGTCACGTTCTTTATTGTTGACGGTGTTTGAAACCTTTTTTTCCAGGATTCGAAGAAGAAGCGAAGTCGTACCCAGCTTTTGACATGAGTTTGTAGGCGTTTGGATCAAAACCTTCTTCGGTCCTCTTGGTTGGGAGAAAGCTTGGTTCCACCCCCTTTGGTAGAGCTTTTACGAAGCCTTGTGGTAATCTTGCAACCTTAGCGTTGCTTAGCTGTGTCAGAGGTAAAACTGCATTCATCTTGAGCAACTTTACATTATCCATGTACCGTTGTGCATCGGCTTTGCTTGCTTCAGTTTCGAATGAGGATTGACCATTCTTTCTTCTTGACATCGGGATGTATCGGAAAACAGGTGTGTTTAGTCCTTTTGAGGGCGTCCTACTCCCTTTGGTTGTTGCAGGTTTAGCAAGCTCATCATCGTTCTTGCTTGAAGACGACATGGCTTCTTCTTCTTGCTTCTTGGGCATGGCTTGCCACTCTTGCTTTTTAGGTGTTGCTTTGCCCGTGGATTTGATCTCTTTTGGAAGAGCTTCGGGCACCATGTCTTCATCCATGTAGAACTTAGCGTCTGCGAAATGTGATTCAGCTTCGGTGAATGGTTTGGTGTCTCCATAGATCACCTTCACTCATTCTCGGTAGAATTTCAAGCATTGGTGAAGGGTGGACGGTACTACTCCATTTGCATGGATCCAAGGCCTTCCTAAGAGTAAGCCGTAGGAAGTTCTTGCATCAATCACGTGGAATATCGTGCTTGACTTGAGTTCACCAATAGTCATCTCCACTCGAATCATGCCCATCACTATTTGTCCTCTTTGATTAAAACCTTGGATTAGTAGACGACTTAGGGACAGTTCATCCGCCTTGATGCCTATTGTAGTCATTGTTGACTTTGGCATGATGTTTATGGTTAATCCACCATCCACAAGCATGCGGTTGACTTTGTGCTCCCTTACGTACCCAGAGACGAAGAGATGACGGTTGTGAGGCTTGGATCCTAGCAGCAAGTCTTCATCGGTGAAATGGATTGCGTCCTCGATGGCACAGCATGTGGCACATTCATGTGGCTGAAGCTTCAAGCCTTCGTTCTTGCTTTCTAGCACTTCATGGTCATTGGGACTTTCCAAGACCGCTGCTAATGCTATTCGCATCTTCTTTGGTAATCGTAGCGCTTCCTCAATGCTAAAGTGTGTTGGCAGACCTTCTTCGAGCGTGAGAGTTTTTTCTCCCTTAGTGGTGACATCTTTGCCTTTTGAAGGTTCTTCTATTTCTACTTCGACCATGTGGCATACAGCGATAGTGCACTGTTGGAAGAAGTCATTCGGGAAGTACTCGTGCAAGGAGACATGAATGCGTGGCTCTTGCTCCATAGGTTCCCTAGCATACGTTGGCTTATCAACTTTTACGTTTCTTTTGGGCTTCCTACTGTTACAGCGACGGTGCTTTCTCACTTGTTCCACCTTTTGTCTTATGATAGACGCATATTTATGCGACTTAGTTAACTAGTTTTCTTGCATTTACGTTATTAGTTCTTAGTTATTTTAGTACTTTAAGCTATTTTCTTGTGTTTGTAGGTCCAAAGGGCTAAGGTAGCAAGAAAGTGCATTTTGGTGCATTTTGGAGCAGTTTTGAGCTTGGAATGGATTACATATGCTATGAGCAAGATGGATGGACGAATTTGAAGTCAAATGAGGATAGAAACATGCTAAAAATGTGGTGAAACAAATACAAAGTGCAAGAAGAGATAAATTTCTAGAAGGATTGGCCAAAACTTCACTCAAAACCATGCATACCTCATAAAATTCATCAATGTCGTGGCCTTCCCTTTGTTTCACTTCCACCAGATTTTTTAGTAATGATGCAATGCCTATCTCACCATGACATGTGAGTGGATGATGCAATGCTTAGCTAACCATGACATATGAGTGGATGATGCAATGCTTAGCTAACCATGACATGTGAGTGGATGACTCAATACCTAACCCACCAACAATTCCCACTCTTTGCCATGCTCACCTACTCAATTCCACCAAAATTTTGTGTTAAACAAGTCCATCCTCTTCCTATAAATACCATGGTAGCAACCTCATTCAAATCATCAAGAAATTAACCATTCTCCAAGCCTTCCCTTGCCTTTCCCTACATATCTAAACCCCCTCCCATCCATTCCTCCAAATAACCAACCCTTCAACATCATTCCAACCTTGTTGTTGCGGCAAAGAGAAGGAGAAAAGTCCTTGGACCCGCTTGCTATCCAACATGGATCGTTGGAACGTTTAGGTGCTTTCTTTCCTTTGTTTTTCAATGTTTAAATTTGTTTATCTTTGTTTTGTAATAATGAGGAACTAAACCCCCCTTGGCTAAGGGGGATTCGAAACACATGTCCATGCTTGCAATATGATTTGATTACTTTTAATTGCGTTTCATAAGTTATGAATTCAATTTACTTATCCGTTCGTATAAAAATTGATTTGTGTATGTTGATTGAGGGTCGACACTTAGTTTGCATGCATGAATTTGATGCTAGAATATAAGGGAGTTTCACCTAATCGTCATGAACTTATATTCACAAGTAGTGAAGGTTGCTAGTCACAATCGCGTTAAGTAAATTCTTGGCATAAGTTTCATGCGTATTCCATAGTAACGAGTGCCTCGTCAATGCTTATGATTTTCATAGAACTTAATGATTCTTGCTTGTATCTCTATTATGCAATTCATGTAGGGAACTTGTGAGGAATGCTTTGGGTTGTCGTATGCAATCATCCAACTCAATAAAAGTAGGAAAATCTGAGGGTTAATTTAAGCGTACCTAATTAACTTGGGGCATTGAGAATTAATAAGTTATTGAAATACAATTGGAAATCGTTTTGTATGCAAGCAAGACATGTGTGGAGAAGAACCCTCTAGCTAAAGCCCATCATCCATAGTTTTTAAGTTTTAGTTATTTGTTTTACTTTCACTTCACAAGAACCAAATCCCCCCTTTTACTCTCTTGTCTTAAAAGTCTTTTGTTTACATTTTTTTTTAACTTTGTTTTTATGTTTTTAAATTAGTTTGAGAGGTTTTAGCAAGCCCTCCTAATCCCCGGCAACGGCGCCAAAAATTTGATGCGTAAAATAAATTCACGCACAAATTTAACCCTATTTGTGACAGTTGTAGTATATGGATAAGTAGGGATCGTTCTAGGCCGGGGATTAACTAGGGATGCTAACCAAAGTAAAATTAAATTAAAAACGTAAAAACAAAATTTAAAACACTAAATTGGACTCAAAACACTTAACTAGAATCACTCAAAATAAAACTAACAAATAAACTAAAGCAAATCAAAAGACTCAAAATAATTCAAAACTTAAGAAAACACAAACTAAATTGATTTCTAACAAATTTAACACTTTAAAATAAATGGGGGATTGATTTTTATGAAAAGTAAATTAAACTTAAATAAATTACAGAATTGACAAAAACATGAAATTAAAGTGAATGGATGGACGACGGACTGGCTAGAGGATTATTCTTCACACATGACACATATGCAACCTAAATTGATTTTCAGTTGTTCTTTCAATAAATTGTAAATTCTCAACGCCCCAAATTAATTAGGTCCGCTTAAATTAACCTTCAGATTTTCCACAAGTTATTGGGTTGGATGATTGCATACGACAACCCAAAACATTCCCTACAAGTTCCCTACATGAATTGCATAATAGAGATACAAGCAAGAATCATTAAGTTCTATGAAAATCATAAGCATTGACGAGGCACTCGTTACTATGAATTGCATGAAACTTATGCCAAGAATTTACTTAACACGATTGTGGTCAACAACCTTTACTACTTGTGAATATAAGTTCATAACGATTAGGTGAAATTCACTTATATTCTAGCATCAAATTCATGCATGTAAATTAAGTATGCATCCTTAATCGACATACAAAAATAAGTTATCAATCAAGCAGTTAAGCAAATTAAATCACAACTCAGAAATCACAACTGAAGATAATCAATTCAAATTACAAATATATCCATAGTTTTGAATTAACCTCTAGCCAAAACAAAATTAGTTACACATTATTAAAACAGAAATAAAACTAAAACGTGAGTTTAGAAAATTAAACCGAGAGAGATGTGCAAGGATCTGTTTCTGTTTCTGTGCTCCCACGCGAACTGTCCTCATGCAGCTGCCAAGGGTGCTCCTCTCACTGGTGCTCTCGTCGATCCGTGTGCCTGCTCCTGTCGCTGACTGACCTCGTAGCAAGAGGTCGTGTGGCCTCCTTCTGGCTGCTCACGTTTTGTCTCTCTGTCCTCCTCTTTGCTGACTGACCTACTCAGTCTCCTCCTTTCCGTAAGCTGACAGCTGCCTTGTTCTTCCTCTGTCACCTGCCCGCGTCTGACCTCCTTCTTCCCACGCTCCTGTCTCGCGCGCCTTCCAATTCGCAGCCCACTGCTCCAGCCTCCTTTCCGCCAGCTGACAAGGCAGCTTTGCTGCCTTGTTATTCCTCGGTTTCTGCACGACTTGAGAGCTGCAAAGGCAGCTCTCTCATTCATGCGTCTCTCTGTGCTTTTCCCCTACGCTGCCCAGGCAGCTGTCCCCTTTATTTCCCTATTTATTTCCTAATGCCGTCTCCACCTTGCTTTCTTTAATTTTCCTTCAATCATGCACTCCCCACTGCTGCCTTTCTTTTTCTTTTTATTTCTGGTAGCTTAGCTGTGCTTCCCCCACCTTTTCCACTACACTTCAGTGTTCTTCCCACCATGCATTTTTTATTTTCTGTTTATTATTTTTATTCTTTCTGCAAAAATATTTTCTTAAGTTAAAACAATAAAATAAGTGAGAAAAATAGAAATGACGAATTTATTACTTAAAATCACACTTGTGCTATTTTTATTTTCTTAGCTAGATAAATTTGATAAAACACAAAAACAAAGCAAATAACTCAAAAATATAAGAAACTAACTAAGAAAAGACGAGAGAATTTGATGTAAAATATGTATAAATATGAGCTTATCATCTTATGGCTTGTGGTTTTGGTTTCCTTGTTTTTTCGTAGGTCACCAATGTCCATCATTCTTCATCATCGGTATGTGCATCTTGTTCGTTTGCCCCCAGCGATGGTTGCGCAGAAGGTATCGTGCAACTTGAGCATTGATAGGAATGGTCAGGTGCTGCTTGGAGAGGCACGGGATCGAAAGATCCAAATGCAATTGTAGTAGTATGTGTTGCGGCGGTGTCTTCGAGGTCGAGCTCGATTCGCCCTTGTTGTGCTAGCTTCATGATGAGCTCTTTGAGGACGAAGCATTTACCCACATGATGGCTCACGATTCGATGGTACTTGCAGTATTTAGGATCGTTTATGCGATTCATTTCTTCAGGCCGCTTGCATTCGGGTAGCTCGATTACCTTCTTTTCTAGCAAGTCGTCTAACATTGCATCCATGTCTAAGTCAGGAAAAGGGTATACCTTATGCTCAAATTCCCTCAAGATGCTTTTGTACCTTTATTGGGTGCGAGGAGGCTCACTTTTCTTTATCTCCTTTGCTTTGGCTTTGGAGGAGATCTTGATAGGCGCGGATGCGGTCTTGACGGGCGCAGTGCTGACGGTGAATGCTTCATTGGGGGGTTTCTTCCCAGTCCATGTCGTGGGCACGGGTGGCTAACTCTTCAAATGTCTGTGGTTTGATGCCTTGAAGGATATAGTGTAACCCCCATTGCATGCCTTGGACGCACATCTCGATCGAAGAGATCTCCGAGAGCCTGTCCTTGCAGTCGAGGCTCAGATTGCGTCATCGGTTAATGTAGTCCACGACTGGCTCATCCCTCCATTGCTTCGTGCTTGTCAGCTCTAGCATGCTCACGGTGCGGCGGGTGTTGTAGAAGCGGTTGAGGAATTCCTTTTCCAATTGCTCCCAACTATTGATGGATTCAGGCTCTAGGTCCGTGTACCACTCAAAGGCATTTCCTTTCAGCGAGCGTACAAACTACTTAGCGAGGTAATCTCCTTCTGTCCCCGCGTTGTTGCAAGTCTCAATGAAATGGGCGACGTGTTGCTTCGGGTTTCCCTTTCCATCGAAATGCATGAACTTTGGTGGCTGATAACCCCTTGGCATCTTCAAAGCGTCAATTTTCTTGGAGTAGGGTTTTGAGTATAGTACGGAGTCATGTGAACTTCCTTCGTACTGTGCCTTAATGGTGCTGGCGATCATCTCTTGCAGCTGTTGGATAGAAAGAGATCTCATGAGTGCCGTTGCTTGGCTTGGCTCCGGCTTCACATCGATTTTCTCCACCGGAGGCTCTTCATGCTCGTCGTTTTCCTTCTTTACTGAATCATCATCTTGCTTGATTTTCACGTCGGGCTTTACGTCTAGTTGGTTGACGAGTGCGGCGATTTGCTGGTCTTTTTCTTCCACAATCCGTGTTAGCCTTGTGATCGCTTCATTCATATGAGCCAGCTGTTCATCGATTGAAGTCGCTCTAGTAGTCATGACTTGCATGGCTGAGTTACCGCTTGAGTCGGCATCGGAAATCATGCAACCGGAGTACTTCATTGGGCTTTCCTTCCTTGGCGCCCTTAGCGAGGCCAGGGTGATCACAGGTTCGTGCCTCAGGTGCTCTTGTTCCTTCGACGGAGTTGATGCAGGGGTGGAAGAGGCGGCAGAAAGAGCTCTTGCCTTGCTTCGAGTTGTGACGCCCGAAGTGACACCGCCTGCGGTGATGACACTCTTGTTCCTTGCATTGGCTGCGAGAACAACTTGAGCCTTCTTTGATGCCATTTGTGCTTTTTGCGGATTCAAAGATAGATATGAGAGGTAGAGATGGTCCCACCGGGCGTGCCAAATTTGTAAACACAAATTTTTCCTGAAATGAAAGAGACAAGAACAACGTGCACAAAATAATATTTGTATTTGATGATTTTGGGTTACAATCTCTCTCAAATTTGATCCTTTGATTCGATCTCCGTAAGATGTTGATTTGTAGATGTGCGATTAATCCAAAGGGCCGTTGGGCTTGATCTTGAAGGTGGATTTGAGCGGATCTTCAAGGAGCCGTTGGGGCTTGATCTTGAGGATGAGCGTTTCTTCAAGGGCCGTTGAGGCTTGATCTTGAATAACAGTGATGAACGGATCTTCAAGGGCTATTGAGCTTGATCTTGCAGAACAGTGATGAATGGATCTTCAAGGGCTTTTGGGCTTTGATCTTGAAGGACGGTTGGATGTGTGGATTTGTCGACGTTGTTGATCCAAAGGGCCGTTGGGGCTTGATCTTGGAAGAACGATGAACGAAGAACGAAAAGGGCTTTCTTGATTCTTCGGGAACCTGGATGCTTGAGAGCTTTGGAGTTTCAGAGCTTCAGAGCTTCAAGGTTTTGGTGTAATATGAATTGGTTATGAATTCGTCTCCCAAAATGAATGCCTTGGCCTCCTATTTATAGAATTCCAAAACTTGATTTTTTTGGATTTAAATAATCAGATCAAATAAATCATTTCTGCCAGGTGTTGACACGTGTCCTGTTTGATGACTTTTCCGATTTATTTTGATTTTTCGTTTAGTCATATGCTATGTGTAAAATTTATGTGACACATGAACGTTGAAATTTTAATTATTGATCAACATTTATTTCACCGAAATTTCGATGACTACACCACTTCAGCGGTCGGAACACGGTGGTGTTGCTTGCGACTGAGTGGCCATTCCTTTTTAGAGAGAGCACCAGGAAAGGAGCAGGTTTGAAGCGGCAAGGAAAAGAGAGAATGAGACTAGTCTTTTGTCGTAAGATCTAAATCAAAGACCAGGGTGAATTGCCCTCTCGTGTCCTCCTGTTTTGTGTGGTCAGGGTTAAGTTACGTCAATATTTTATATTATTTTTTTATAGGGATAATAAGACAAAAATGAATAGTAATATAAAATGTTGACGTGGCTTAACCGTGACCACACAAATAGAAAGGCACGGGAGGGCACCGGAAGTGGGAGGGCAGATAATCTTTGTCTATTTACAAATCATGTTGTCACTAAATTAGCATCTACATATCCTAAACCCTAAACCATAAAAATCCAAATGACGATATAACCATCGTCAAAGTGTAAAGGATCCGATGACGGCCATTGTTATACTTTTTTCACATTTTTTCGCACTTATAAATTAATTATTATGAAGTATTACACATTTTCAACTCCACCTAAAAATATTGTTCACGAGAGTTTGGAGGATTTTAAAAATGCAAACGACGATGTACCTATCTTGAAAGCGTAGAGGATGATTGCAAACGTTTATTGTATCAAATTTTCACACACGTAAATTATTATTATAATTTACTTTGGTATTTTGTAGGAAAAATCAAATTACATTATAAAATAAAAAATAATCCATAACAATTAACGTACTAGTGTGAAAAATGTGGAAAAAAAAATATGCAACACTTGTGTTTGCATCCTTTGCACTTGAATGATGGTTACATCGTCGTTTGGACAAGTCCTTCAAACCCTCATGAATAGTATTATTTGTTTGAGTGCAAAACTAATAAACATTCATAATAATAATGTACAAGTGTGAAAAAAGTTATAAAAAAAAAATACAAAAACTCGTTTGGACTTTTATGAAGAGGCCAACTTCGAGATTTGACATCATAATTCATAATCCTTAGATTTATATTTAATCGTTGATGTCGTTTACGTTTATGGTTCATTTTTCTCATTAGTTTTCCTTTTTCAAATTTTCTTTTTTTAAAACATGATCTTTTAACGGTTGCAAAAAGATGAACGGTTTAGATCGTTGATATCACTTTTAGATTTTTACAGTTAGTGAAAATGTTGCTCAGATTTTATAGTCAACGATCCGAACTGTTTATCTCTGCATCCGCTAAAAACGGTTGCAAAAAGATGAACGGTTTAGATCGTTGATATCACTTTTAGATTTTTACAGTTAGTGAAAATGTTGCTCATATTTTATAGTCAACGATCCGAACTGTTTATCTCTGCATCCGCTAAAAAAATCATGTTTAAAAAAAAATCCGTGAAAACAAAATTTGGTGAGAAAAATGGAGCGTAAATGTAAACGATAATCGAGTTGACCCCTTGGCAAAAGTTGTAGAGCTTATCATTACGAGCATTTGTATATTTTTGTTTACATTTTTCACACTTATACATCAATCATTATGAATTTTTATTAATTTTGCACTAGATGATTCCTTACTAGATTAGGTTTTCGTGTCTTGTGGAATAAGCATGGTTAATTTCAACGAAGTTGTCGTTCTTCGCCCATTGCTCCGGAACAAGATGATGGTGGCATCGTTGCTCCGTATGTGCAACTTCACTGCAGATGTTGTTAAGTCTAAGACCAGACTTCTGAGATATTCATATTTCAATCCGCCTAAATTCGGAAGGAAAATTATGGTCCCAAAGAATATCTTTTAAAAGGAAAACTAATGAAAATGACTTGAAAACTTTGAGTTTTAACGATAAGGACAAAATAAAGGGTAAAGTGAATAGTACCATGATTGACTTTTTAGTGTAAAAATGTGGTTTTTCGTTAAAGTGAACAGTACCGAGAGTTTTTCGTTAAAATTCCCTTTAAAAAATCTTTAAATGATGATAAATAGAAATAAATAAGGATACTGCTAAACTCACCTCATTGTCTTATTTCTCCACCGAAATTTTAATGAAAATGTTAATGACTTGTTGAAACCTCCACCAAAATTTGACAAATCTAATTATTAATATTATTTTTATACTTTCTTCAAAAAAAAATTTATATAGTTTTATTTTTTTAGACTCTCCTTTTTCCCCTTTTTTTTTTCTTTCAAGTAAAGGTCTTGAGAGTATCATCATGTTATTCTAAAAAAGAAAAAGAGGGAGGGAGGAGTTCAAGATTTAAAAAGAAATTATATATGGTGGTAGAGTTCGATAGAAAAATGAATAATGTTTCCTGTTTATATCATAAGTTTGAATACAACGTTTTCTGTTAAATAAAGAAGTTTTATACACAATTAATCCATAGATTTAGGTGTAAGTCCACATGGCATTCCTTGAGTGGGAAAGTAAAGAAGGTAAGTAGGAAAATAGCTATCAATTTTGAAAATATAAAAATACATTTTGGAGGTGTTCATGATGAGTCAAATATTATAGCAAATTAAGGTAAGTAGGCCCCATGAATAAAGGAAATAGATGACAAAAAAACAAATATAGCATTCACTATGTAACAAAGGCGAAACAAACTATCAAATAATTTCAATACTCGAGAATAAACACATCATAAATAGATTGCTATCTCTATATATTAGATCAAGTTAATGCCTTGTCCTTTACTTGTACCAACCGCTGGACTTGGTGTTATTAGTTTTGTCTTTTGATTGGACCGTGATTTAGGGCATGATGCACCCACAGGATTGTCGCGGAAACATCCAAACATTCTTTCCCTCTTCATTTGGTCTTCTTCGCTACTCTCTCTCTCTCCCTCTCTCAAGTCCTGAAAACCCCCAATTCCTCAAATCCAAAACCCTAAAATCGAGTATAAGCATCCCCCCACCCTCATCAATTCTTTGCAATTTCAGACGAATCCGTTCTCCCTTTTCAAGTTCGGAGCTCAAATTTAAGGTAATATCACTATATGAGGTCAACTTTCAGTTTTTGGAGTTAGGGTTTTTGTTTAATTTCAATATCAGTGAGGGGTTTCAATTCAGTTGGGGGTTCAATTGCAATTTCATTTTCGGGTTGCCAGTTAGGGTTTTGAAGGGTTTCAGTTTAAATTTTGGCTTCAATTTTATTAGTGTAATTGTACAGCAACAACAACGAAGCCTTTTCCCACTAAGTGGGTTTTATTAGTGTAATTGTAATCCCTCTAAATTTGTGTAACGTAGGTAGGGGTTCTTTTGTTGGAGAAGGAGTTGACCATTGAATTGGGGGCTTTTGCTGCATCTGCAGGTTAAAATCTCAACCTTTTGCCTTCTGTGAATGTATTGGTTGCTTGCTGTGAATGTTCTGGTTGCTTGCTGTTAATGTGAAATGGTGAATTGAACTTTGAACTAACAAAATTAGAATGTAATTTATTAGATTTGCACACTAACAGGATTACTTTACTCATAAATTTATTAATATATGCAGTGGAAAAGGTCATGAAAACATTTAAAACAAACTCAAGGTATATTGTATTCCGTTTCAAAATTTAGACTTGGAGTAATAGAAAAATCTTGCATGAGGTGGACATGGTTGAGAGAAGGGGAGAGAAGGAAAACATAAAGAAACTAAGGGGCGATTACGGTTTGAAGTGTACTTCTATTGAGTCATCATTTGACAACAAAGAAATCTCCCTCCAACGTTATAGGTGGTTGGCTTTCATCTCTGTGTATTCATTTTGAGAGTTCTTAGCAAATGACGAGATGTCAGAGGGGCTTACCAGAGACAGCATAGAACCATTAGGCCTTTTCCTTATATACTGAACCAGTGTTCTACTATGGTCAGTAACTTGAATTTCATAAAAATTAGTTCGTCTTTCAATAATTTGAGTTAAGATCACAATTAAAATTTTGCTGGAATGAGCATTTCATTCGAATTGATTAAACGATAGAAGCACTGGTTCACAGAAGCCTGTGGTTAGATAGGGGTAGACATAACAGTCCTTGCCTAATGGTTTTGAGGAAAAAACTTTTTGTCTCCTACAACCTTTGTTAAACAATCTATGAAAGTTGAAACAATAGGAAGGACTCGGTCGTTGCCTTCTACAAATAAAACCAAAAAATACAAAGTTAGTTTAGCATTCAATGTCAAACCTAGATTAACCATATTGGACCCAACACAAAATGAACGCAATGAAACATGGGCATCACAGATTTCAAACTGAAATTGGGACAAATGTTGATGGAGCACCACTAACTAATCAAAGTTGTTCCAGTACTTGAGTGTTGAGTGACTTCTTATGAGTCCTGCAAGTTCCTATATTTCAACTCCAATCAGAAGAGGGAAGGGGGATTTTGGTTGAATTTTTTAAAACCCCACATGTTCCCTTGGTCAATTAACTACCCTAAAACAGTAGAATTTCATTTATAAATGGAAATCAAGTTTTAATTCCCTTTACACGTACAAATCCATATATTTTTTTTCCATCTCAAGTAGTTAAGTCCCTTTTCACATGCGAATCCATCTCTTTTCATTTCAAGCAGTTATTCTTTTGTGTCATTCACAAACTGTATCAGCATATACCTTTTTCTACTCCAGTATTTTATCTGCACTTTCCCATTACCCCATCACATTTTAAATTTGCTATACTCTCCTTCATAACCTTTGGGTTATTTATTGTAGTTTTTGAATTCCAATTCTTGATGTTGGTCTTAGGACTTCTAACCTTTCTGTTGATAAGGGTTTGGTTTTTGAATTTCAGATTGGATATTAGATATTTGTTTTAAGTTCATTTTGGAGGGATTTAATTGACCTTCGGTTTTTAGCATGCAGGTTGCCAAAACTGAATTGAATTGTTCTTCCATTTATAGCATGCAACACTGAATAATATTTACCCAAATACGTATATTTTCTCTGGCCTAGTTGAGGTTGAGATTCAGGCAACTGGGAAGTGGTGTTTAAGCTTCAATTTCAAGTTTTGGCTACAGTTTCAAAGTTTATCAGAATGGTTTAACTTTGTGAGACACTGTCAAAGTTAAATTGGTAGCTGGTGTGAGTTTGTTGGAGTTTTGTTCAAGATGGATAACTCTGCAAACATGCATAATGATCATTTGGGTGTGAACAAAATGGGGAAAAATATAAGGAAGAGTCCTTTGCACCAACCCAAATTTGGTAATAATGACTCCAGGCAACAACCTCAGCCTCAGGTGTACAATATAAGCAAGAATGACTTCCGGAACATTGTTCAGCAGCTTACTGGTTCACCATCGCAAGAACCTTTGCCTAGACCTCCCCAGAATCCGCCAAAGCCCCAAAGTATGCGATTGCAGAGAATTCGACCTCCCCCATTAGCACCTATCAACAACAGACCCTTAAACACACCTCCAGCTCCTCTTCCTGCAGGCCCACCACAGGTTCCCTACAATAATAACTTCGTTAGGCCTCCTCAGTTTGGACATCCATCACCTACACCAATGCCACCATTTCCACATGGAGATTCAATGTGGCAAAATACAGCTGAATCTCCTATCTCAGCATATATGCGGTACCTTCAGAGTTCAATGTTAGATCCAACTCCAAGGGGCAACCAACCTCAGCCTCAACCACAAGGTCCAGGTCAAATGCAGTCTCAGCCACCATCAACCAGTTTACTTCCTAACCCATCCGTATCTGCTCACCCACCCCCGAGAATGAATGCCCCTGGGGCACATGCGCCTAATCTACAGCACCCACAGATGAATGGTCCTCCCCTCTTACCGTCACCAACTTCACAGTTTTTATTGCCATCCCCAACGGGTTACATGAACTTGTTGTCTCCACGGTCACCTTATCCATTGCTTTCACCTGGGATGCAGTTTCCTCCACCATGGACCCCCAATTTTCAGTTCTCTCCAATGGGCCAATCAGGGCTGTTAGGTCCAGGGCCTCAACCCCCACCTGCTCCTGGCGTTTTGTTTCCATTATCTCCTTCAGGGTTTTTCCCCATTTCAAGTCCAAGATGGAGGGATCATCACTAGTTGGCACAACATTGTTAAGCATGTGAGTCCATACATTCCCTTGTGCTATTTCTTTATGTGGACTCGTCGTCTACTTGTAGGAGCTTCTTTTGTGAAAAATATATTGTATACTGGTAGCGTAAGTGGCTTTTTGGGCTACCTGTAATGTTCGCTTCTCTTTTCTTTATTTTTCTTTTGTTGACACCTTCTCTGCAGCTTTTTTGAATCTTGAATCTGTATCAGCTCATATCTTTTCTTCTAATTTTGTAATCTTTTGATTAAATTGTAGTTTGTTGTCAATTTTCCTCCAGTTAACTGGCAAATGGAAGGAATTTCGCATTAGCAATTATAGATTCGTTGTACCTTGTTACGTTCAATCATGAAATCATTGCTGTGTTGATCTTAGGTTAATGAATTGCAGAATTGATTCTCTTTACGAAAATATATAATGTAATATTTTTGTGAAACACGAATGTTGTTCACGTGTTATTGTGTTTACTAGCTTTGTCTTGAATGTTCTTCACTTTGTTCAAGTATTTTACCACTTGTGTAAACTCTGGGGGGGGGGGGAAAGGTGCAGGGTTGTGTATATATTTGTTGAAACATTCGATGACCTACTTAGTTACCGTAGAACAACGAACATGGATGTTTTAGAGCTTGAGTAGAAGTAATCCTTACATTTGAGACTCAACTTACACGAAAATGTCAATTAGAATCGATATGCACTAACAGCTGGAAAGCATGGACTTGATGGAAGAAAGTGTTGGACAGGTCCTATTCATTACCCTCAACTCCTTTTGAGTCTTTCCAGCAGACCCTCCGCCGCTAATCTCGCATATTAGTCCCGCTCCATCGTCACAAATCTAATTGACGCGGAACCAATCGACTACCACCACCGTAGGCGTAGATCCGTTCCGCCGACGCCGATGCCGCTAATACGTTCCACCATCGTCACAAAATCTAAACCATACAAGTAATCATATTACTTGTGTTTTTGTGAGTTTTGCTCAATTTTTAGTTTAAATACCCAAAATTCCTCTTTCAACGAGTCTCATATGATTACCCAATTACAACTCATTGTTCAAACTCGAAAGCCTAAATAACACCTTTGAGTCTTTGGCTGGGCAGTCGTACCCATCTCCCGCTAAAACAAGCGAGTACATGCATGCACAACATTCTTTCTTTTACGTAAAATTTTGACAGAGAATAATAAAACCTTGTTTTTCATCTCTTCAAGGAACGCGAAAAACGCGGGTCCCACAGAAAACGGACCCGTTCCAACACACCCGATCCAACCCAACCCCTCAAAACGGACCTGTTCTTGTTCTTCCTCTTGGGTCATCACTCATCAGGTGTTCCAATTTCTTTTTCCAAATATTAATAAAAAATTCGTTACACAAAGTTGACAAACTGCCGCCCCCGAAAACCCGTTATCTGGTTCGGTTTTGTCTAATGACCACCAAACCGCCTGATCAGGAGGCGGTTCACATGGATGCTTGTCCGACCACGACTTCCTTCTTCCTTTGAGGGACAACGTTGAATCTTTTAGTTTGATTCCGACCAGACACCAGACAATACCAGAAACTGAAACGGTCTGTAATTTTTGTCTTCTTTTTGTCTGGTTTTTTTTTATCCTTTCCTTATTCTTTTCAGTTTCCTTTATCTTTTGATTTGATTCCGGTTGATGTTGGGTTGATCAGATTCTTGGGTCAGGGACAGAATTTGACGTGTATTGGTGTTTTTCCTGGAATTACAGCCAGCTCAGTTTGAATTTTGACTCGAGGTAGGCCTTTTTTGATTAATTTCATGAAAACCCTTTTATTATTTTCAATTTTCTTAATCTATTTTCCTAATCTCAAATAAAATGGAACAATTTTGGGTTTGAGATTTTTTTTATTTTTTTTGTCAAACCGTCATGCAAGGGCTCAACTTCTTTCCATCACTATGGTAAATGTCCACTTGCGAGGGTTTGGGATATTGGGTTTTGATGCATGCATGGTTATAAAGTTGTAATCTTGGTGATCAAATGTAATTAAAACCCTTGTTTTCGTTTCGTGTTTTTTTTTTTTTTTTTTTTTTTTTTGTACTGGCAGAGGATCTTGAGATTTTGATTGGCGTTTGTTTGATTAATTCTGTCGGGATTGCTGTATCGGGAAATTTGTCGCCGTCTGAGCCGGAATGGAACAATTCCGGCATATTGGGGAAGTTTTGGGAAGTATGAAGGCTCTGATGATGTTAAGAGATGAGATTCTGATCAATCAATGCCAGTGCTGTTTGTTGCATGATGTGTTCACGTTGGCGTTTGACACGATCGGAGAGGAGATCCGGCTGAACCTGAAACTCGAAGAGAAGAAGACAAAATGGAAAGCGCTCGAGCAGCCTCTGAGGGAGCTGCAGAGAGTTTTCAAGGAAGGGGAGCTGTACATTCGGCATTGCATAGACGCAAAAAACTGGTGGGGGAAAACAATCCTCCTCCATCAGAACAAGGACTGCGTCGAATTTCACATTCATAACTTGTTCTGCTACTATGCGGCCGTGATTGAGGCGATTGAGAATGCTGGAGAGATTGCGGGGCTCGATCAGGAGGAGATGCACAAGAAGAGGATTCTGCTCACAAGGAAGTATGATAGAGAGTGGAATGACCCCAAACTTTTCCAATGGAGATTTGGGAAGCAGTATTTGGTCCCGAAGGCGATCTGCAACAGGTTGGAGAGTGCTTGGAGGGAAGATAGATGGCGGCTTGTCGAAACTCTGAAGGTGAAAAAGATTTCAGGATCCTTTGGTTTGACGAGGAATGAGCAGCAACTTGGAGACTTGCTGCTCAAGAAACTCGGTGGGTCGGAAACCTTAAATGGGAAGCTCTTTCCGAGCTCAATCTTACTGGAATCCGAGTATTACAGCGTTAGGCGGTGGTTAGGAGGAGGAACGCAGTACAAGGAGATCCAGTGGTTGGGGCAGAACTTTGCCATGAGACACTTCTTTGGGGATATTGAGCCGTTGAATTCTGAGATTTCAACTCTCCTCGCACTTTCCCACCCCAATGTGCTGCAGTACCTTTCGGGGTTTTATGACGAGGAGAAGAAGGAATGCTTTCTTGTTATGGAGTTGATGAACAAGGATCTGCGTTGCTACATGAAGGAAAACTGCGGCGCGAGAAGGCAGGTTTTGTTTTCAATCCCGGTAGTGGTTGATATCATCCTTCAGATTGCAAGAGGCATGGAATATCTGCACTCTAGGAAGATCTACCATGGGGAGTTGAACCCCTTGAATGTATTTGTCAAGGCAAGGAGCTGCACAGAAGGCTATTTCCAAGTAAAAGTCTCGGGTTTCAGTTTATCATCCGTGCGCAAACCTACTTATCGAAAATCACAGCAGAAGAATGAAATCAACCCTTTGATTTGGTGTGCCCCGGAAGTCCTAGCTGAGCAAGAGCAACCAGGAAACAAAGGTCGTACCAAATACACGGAGAAAGCAGATGTATACAGCTTCGCAATGCTTTGCTTTGAGATCTTGACCGGGAAGGTTCCCTTCGAAGATTCACATCTCCAAGGGGACAAGATGAGCAACGCTATAAGAGCAGGAGGGAGGCCTCTCTTCCCATACCCTTCACCAAAATACCTCGTCAATTTAACCAAGAGATGCTGGCACAGTGACCCGTCTCAGCGCCTGAGCTTCTCGTCCATCTGTCGCGTTTTGCGCTACATAAAGAAGTTCCTTACTCTGAACCCCTATGACGATCAGCCTTTACTGCAATCCCCTCCTATGGATTACTGCGAGATAGAGTCATGGTTCCTGAAGAATAGTTCAGCTGCCGAACACGTTGATTTATCCTCAATATCGCAACTTCCATTCCAAATGTTCTCTTACCGGCTATGGGAGAAGGAAAAGACTAGCCCGGACATCGTGAGGGTTAGGAGTCTGGATTCCTTAAGTGATACAGCATCAGCGATTTGCAAGCAAGAATCTCCGAACGGCAAAGTTGACATTGTGTCCATTGCAGAAGATCCATTCGTACCACTAAGCGACTCGAGGTCCGTTTGCTCTGATGTGAGGTCTGTTTATGATCTGAGGTCAGTTTGTTCCGAGGCTCCGATGAAGAGAACTCTCACTGCCAAGAAACATCAAGACGCGACGGCTAGAAAAGCCTCAGGTCAGCCAATAATTTCACCTTAATCCATTTCTGTACGATCAGCTGATTACTTTTTTAAGCTCAGGGGCTTCTGTACTTTCTCCGTTAACAATCTTGACTGGGAAAATGTTGATCAGGTTACACCGGGACATCAAAAACACCAACCACACCAAGGACGTCAACACAAAGACTTGCGTCGCCAAGATTTCCACAGCCAAAACTTGCTTCACCGAAACTTCCGCCTGCAAAACCATGTCAACGCAGTATGAAGACAAACCAAAGCCCTCCACTGCCGAGTCCTATGAGCACAAAGAGTAGTGCGAGCCGAAGCAGGCACAGAATGAGGGGGCACGTTTCGGACTCGGAGATACATTAGGCTTTCTTTTGTTTCACATCATATATATGACACCAGAAACTTGCGGGCGTCGAATAGATACATAGAGTCAAGTACAGATCAGTTTTTGTTCCCTTCCATTTAACTAGAAATCTCTGTAAATTTAAACTTCTTACCGTTATAGGTCCATTAGGTTTGAAGTTCTTATAGTAAAGTTTTTCGTTTTCAGTTTTTATGTTCTCGCATGGCATTTATGTGAACGTAATTCCACATATCGTCTTTCATGCAACTTGTTCTCTATTTATTTTTCTCTTTTTGTACACTCATGTTTATTTCCTATTCCGCTTTGATTTATTCTCTCCAAAACCGGAAATAAAAAAGGGTGTGAAGGGGAAAAAGGGTCGTGCGGAAATCACGACACGATCCATACCTTTATCAAGATGTTTGGCTATGGTTGACAGAAGACATAAATTTAAACTGCAAGATAAAATCGCGCAATCGCATGTGAGATACAAACTCAATTCTGTGGTCTCCCAAAAACGACTGTCCTACAAATCTGGTCACCGAGAGTTCACGATAGATGAACCCTATTTTCTACACTCTACTGAAAACAACTCAACTGAGATCGTCTTCGTTGGAAGTGTTACAAATGCTTTTCGGATGTTTTTCTCAACATGCAGCTATGACTCTAAATGAATAGCGTAATATTGAACATAGATTCTGACCTAGATAGCTGACCACATTATGTGATAGCTAGTGTGAAAATGATTGACAAAGCTGTTCCAAGAATATATGTTAATCTGCAACCTGCTTCCCCTGATTTCACCTTCGCAATACGACACTGTTTAAACTTTGTCAGCTCTCGTGCTGGTATGACAATCTTCAGATTTGAAGATTCAAAATGTTTTCATAACGAGCTGATCTCCTTCAGATACTATATTTTGCAGCTAATTTGTACAACATCAGTCATTTAGTCGGTTTGGCACCTATCAAACAAGGATGTGGCTAGAACCCAAGGTTTCTCCGTTCCATCTTACTTTCTAAGGTTTCTCCGTATGAACTTAACAGTTTCCACTTTATGTTTGGCCACCAGAAGAAAACCCAAGAAGGTTTCAAAAGGATAATGACTTCTTAATTGATGTGAAAGGAGTTACCTTTTCCTTAAACAATCTGCAACACTTTTATACACCCGTCTGAATTGGCAGCAACAACCATGTCTGATTTCCCTCTCCAGCAGACACTCGAAACCCATTGTGCACTATAATCATCGGTCTCCTTTCCAGAAATAGGATCAATGGAGCCAAACTTGTGTGAAGTGATCGGCATAGGCAGAGATCTATGGTAAGCATAAACCTGGAAGATATCAACACAAAAGGTTAAAGTAGTTGATTATATTATGATTAGACTGTATATCTCGCACAAGCACTGTCTAGAAGTTACTAGCTCACCTTCAATATTTCCTTTTACCTGTTTTTATTTTTGGTTTAATATTTCCCTATAACTCAACTAGAAGCCCATTCGTTCTTCATTTTATTAATACAAGTACCATGTAGCATGGGAATTAAATATGCACCTCATTTGTTTCTGAACCACAAGCTATGTAACCATCTGAAATGGATAACCCGACAAAGTTCTGGGGGAGTAAGCATCCAAAGTGTGACCAACCGAGAAAAAGAAACATAAACTTGGTCAGACAGTTACAATGTAGTTAGAGCAAGTGTTATCTAGATCTCAAAATCGCACAGAAATAGAAATAGGTTCTAGCATAAAGAGCCAATAAAAAAATTAGTGGGGTAGCCAACCTTCTCATTGGTGTGCCCACCAAGGCTTAGGCTGCAAGCATCGGTGGAGGGATCACTCATACTGGTTTTGCTAAGATCCCATAGCTTTAATGTGTTGTCAGTGGATGCAGAAACAAGGGTCTCTGAGTCCAAAAATTTCACATAGCTTACAGCTTTCTTATGCCCATCCAATACGCACCACGGAATTTTAGTATTACGAAGATCATAGCAGTAGGTGTAGTAGTCCGCACTCCCGAAGGCCAGCAAATGAGAGGAGTGAGAAGAGAACTGTACACAGCATACATTTGCAGCGTGCTTGATGGTATCTAAACTGTTTCTCTGAAAGAACCATCCCCAAAAAAAAGGGATTTCAGAAGCATCACAGAAAATCTTAAGCAGTAATCAGTACCAAAATGAAGAAGTTCCAAAGTGAAACACAAATATGTCTGGCATCATTTGGCCACAATACCTTTACGGAGATAGTGCTAAATTTTGAGCACCAAAAGCCCCATCAGCACTTGTGATGAGGCACTGATGCAGATAATATGGAAACATTTTATTGGGGTTAGTTATGTCAATTGAGGATATCATATTGTACTTTAACTTTGGAATTTTTATACTGTGTCGGCCTTGCTTGATTGTAATTGAGATTTATTAACTATTAGGAGTTGTCTTCCCCTAACTACAGTTTCCGTATTAGCTGGGTTTGGACTGCCTATCATATAATACGCCTTATTGTTATTGGCAATCCGAACCCAGTTACAAATAAAGCTAATGAGGAAACCCCGATAATAATGAAAATCAAATCCTAGCTAAAAAAATCCCAACAAAAATTAAGCAAGGCCTACATAACACAAATGTAAGACATAAAACATAATGTGAAATCCCAAAATGCATAAATGTATAAAAATGTCCACGTTATCTGGCCGTGGAGACCCTTAGTGCTCTTAAGGGTTTCTCAAATATGCTGAATTACTTTCGGTCAGCAAGATTTGTAGATCAGCAGCAAACATAACTCATTTAAATAAGAATCATAAGAAATCAAAGAGTTTCTTGAATAGTAAATTTGCATCTTAAAGTGAGCAAATCCTATGATTTATATACAATGGAAAAAAGACAGAAACACACACACAAAATAGTAAATTTGAGTCTTAATATGAGCAAATCCTGTGGTTCATGAGAGAGAAAGAGAGAGAGCATGCCTCGTTGATGCTCCACAATTTCACACAACCATCATCACTCCCAGTGGCTAATTTTGTAGGATATACTTGAGAAAAGTCTACAGACCAAGCCCTCATTGCATGCTCAGTGTATTGAGCAAACTCTTGACCAGTGCTGGCATCCCATAACTGGATATCAATATAAGTATATATTACGTTATATGCAATGCAAGTATTAATTAAAAATAAGGGCAAGCAATAGTCACTTATTAGACAATATATTGGGGAAAAATGAGCCACGAACAAATCCATGAGAAAATACATGGATAGACAAAAGCTTAAATAGTCATAGATCTCTATTAGACTACTTCTGTGACACATATATCAAAAGGATGAACATGCAGACGCTATCAGGTCAACATTCAGACAGCACTATTTTTTTTCAGGTGAGGATCCCGGGGATCCTCAAATCACATCCGTTCATCATACATAGTGCGGTCAGAAATTATTGTAATTTTTTTTATTTAAAATTGAATATAAACAGTACCTGACCAAAACTGGACGCACGATGTACGATGAACGGATGTGATTGGAGGATCCCCGGGATCTTCACAAAGAGGATCCGGCGAGGATCCTTTCTCTTTTTTTTCAGTAACGCAAAACAGTCAATATGTCACAGGATATACAGACCTTGATTACACCATCATCATCAGATGAAGCCAGATAGTTTTTTATATAGTTGTTCCAGCAAACACAGCTGATCCTTGATTTGTTTGACATCTCAATCACTGGATAATGAATATCAGCAGGATCGTTGAAGAAAGCATTAAACTCAAAAATCTTAATTTTCATTGAAACCCCGGCAGTAGCAAAATAGTCTTCATCCCGATCAAAACTCATAGAGGAAATTACTTTAGAGGAACTGCTGAAATCTCCATTTCTTAGTATACCACGTACTTCAAACTTACTATACCGAGCATATTTACACAAACCATCAAAGATGGCTCCCGGTCGATCAGTGCATATCTCCTTGTCTTCATCCTTTGTTCCCACATACCAATTATTGCGAGTTCTTAATAAATCTTTATCGCTGCGTATTCTAGAATCAGTCTCAGGAATCTGAATTCTTGATCTCATCAAGAAGTAAGCACTCTCAAACTGATCTATATTTTTCATCAACCTCGACTCATTTGAACTAAGAACAGGAAATAATGGAGAAAGCACCTCTGACCTTGAATCTTCTTTGCTAATGAACATATTTTTCCTTACACTGAGGGATTCACCGTACAAGCCACAATCAATCAAGGGTTTTCTTGCAGAGTGCCTCCTCTCCACTTCTTCAACATCTGCTTCTAAGAACTGAACTGTTTCCAACAAAGTTGCAACATGGTTCTGCATCTGTTCTTTCAAAGAAGTGAGGAAATGCAATAATAAATCCAATTCTGCATCCTCTTGTTTCACAGAAGGTGACAATTCTTTTACACAAACCTCCTGTAACCCGTTAAGTACTTCAGATTGTAGAATTTGCCTGTCATAACCAATGATCGCGTCACCCAAAAAAAAAAACAATGATCATAAACTCAGAAGTCAGGATAGTGCATCAGACTACATATTGAGGTTCGATTTTGAATTTTCTTATATATTTTTTTTGGATGTGATCAAAGTGATTACAGACCTAATACAACTTTCATCCAGTACAGGTTACACTTAAGTATTCACTAAAGGAGTCTGAGGGCACTTCAGTAGGGTATTGAGAGACTGAACAATAAAATCAAACTCTAATCATTTGTACATCCAAAACAAACCTGGAAGATCATTGATGAAAAATGAAAAATTGAAAGATGATGAGGTTAACATACAAAGCTTCCAGCCTTCAGTACATGATGATTATTATTTTACTAAAAAATAAAAAGCATTATCCAATATCCACAAGTTTCTATAGACCATTGAAAAATTTCTTGAAAAAACAAATCCTCCACGTGAACCAGGTTTATTTCAATTGTGATTCAAAGTAATATTAATTAACTATAATAGTGGAGCCCTAGAACATGGTATTGGAATAAGATTTTTAAATTCAGGTTTCACATACTATTTATGGTCTTCAATTTTCTCCAATTGCATTTCAATCTCATTGTGTTTTTCTATATATTAATACACATGTATAACACCTAGTTGGACCATCCTTGACACCACGACTTATGGTTCAATCAACTAATATCTACAAGATATCTTTTATGGAACAAATATTCTAAATATTACTCCCTTCCAATATTACCTTCAAAACTGTTTACTTAACACTCATAGATTCAAAATTTCCGTACCCTATGTCAACTAAAATGTTATGAACTCACATGACAAGGGTTCGGGACTACCTTGTCGTTGGGCGTGAAGATGGTTCAGGATGAAGAAGCCAAATAATAAATCCAGCCTCCATAGCATTTTCTGACAGAAATTTTGGGGGAAGAATTCTGTGGCACAGGTTGGACATTGCTGCAGCAAGGGCGCTATTTGAGTCAAAATGAGCAAGTAACTGAAAGCAAAGACCCAAATTAATCCATCAGATTTTTCGTTCAACTCGGAGAAGAAATATAACGTGTCAAATGCAGAAACATTAATCAATTTGCACCTCGAAAAGAAGAACACCAAGATCGTAGACATTTGATAAAACTGTGTAACTTCCTTCACCGAGTTCCTCAGGACTAATATACCACTTCTCTTCCAATAGCTCATTTATTGAATTAAACTGCTGAGTTGCATAATGCATATGAGGACTGGTGAACATGGTACGTATCTCATGCCTTGTTCTTGGATGTTGTTCACCAAATGCATCACTTTTGTTCTGCAAACCAGTGATGTTGATGTGGCTGTTATTCACATTATCATGCATGAAGTAGGAAGTGGTAGAGAACTGGGGCCATTGCAATCTAGTATTCTCACTGACCTTTTGCTTTTTCCTTATTGGACTATTTTCTAAAAGAGATATATCTCTCTTCTTCGTACTCTCAAGCATCTCGCTTGGGACTGGTAAGCCAACATACTTAACCTGATTTGAAGGTAACAACTTGAAGAAAGAAGGTCGCAATCCAGGCAAAGCAACTCCTTTAGAATGAAAATTATCCACCAGATCCACTATCTGTCTAAATATATACAAGCATTCAGCTTTATTCGCTTTAGGACGTCCAGTATTCAGCCATTCTCTCAAACTGTTTTCATCATGATAAGAGCCACCAGCCCTACGTCCAGCATTAACACCATTGGAAGAAGGCATAATAACATTGGGATCCATACTCATTGTTGGATCAGAAGCTGCCAAAGGATCACCGGCCACCTTTGAACTATTCCGGTTTCTAGATTCAATGTGACAATTCTCATGATTCAGACCCTTCATTATGACACCCTTACCCTTCAGTGTATTCTTAACAAAGAACTCAGAAAAGCCTGGCCTAGATAGGATTTTTGTTCGGATACCTGCATAAGTATTGCCTGAAGCCCCTGTATTTTCAATGTTTGTTAATTCTTCCACAACATCATAGTGATTGTCACTTAATGCCCTTTGATTCCAAAAACCGGAGACAGATGTGGACCCCTCATTCTCCAAGCCACCAGAAATTGCCTTCCCATTATCCTTGAATGCAGTATTGACTTGTGAACTCTCCCTTCCTGATCCACTTGCTAGCTGAAATAAATGTTGTTGTGGGTTCTGCCAAAATTGCATTCTTCCTTGATTGTCGTAATTTCTCACAGTTAGCTCTTCCTCCATGGAACCAACATCATTCATAGAGCCAAGGCTACCATATGGGTGTTCTAATTCGTTAACAGAGCTCATAGCCATATCTACATTCTCTACAAACTCATGCCGCGAGCTTAAGGGATAATCACCCTCAACTGGTATACGCATCGAAAAATCACCCTCAACTGGTATACGCATCGAATAATCACATTCACCAGATGTACACATTTCTTGGCATTCCAATGGGTTGCCGTTTTCAGATTTAACTGAGTGCTCATTCTCTTTCCTCTGACGTTGTACAGCCTCTGCTGGATCTAATGGGGTCACTTCCTCATCCACTGCATCCTCCATGTTGTCTAAACTGATTTCATAATTTCATTCAACAAAAATCTTCAAGGCCAATAAGGGGATTTGTTCGCTGAGAGACCGTGTGCAAGTACCTAAATCATTCCGCAAAGAGTGATAAAAACTGTAAGACTATAAGAAAGGCAAAAGCAATAGCATGCAACCACCGCTTCACAATGACACTTAGATATAGTTCCAGTCAATCTGAACTGAAATTCAAGATCAATTCATCAACCTTCAAACGTCTTCCGAATTTTGTATACACATAAAAACATAAAAAACAGAACAAAGAGAACCAAAGTTGATCAAAATTCTTCATGTACACAGTACAACATATTAACAACAGCAATACCTACTTAATTACAAACAATTGATACACAAGTTAATTACACAAATACATAAACTAATCAAAATTACAGGAAATTTAGTAATTTAAAAAAAAATAACAGAGAAATTCAAGTCTCACCTAAGACTAACAAGTAATAACCAATAACTCAGCTAACAAGTATCAACTTATCCCACCTCCAACATTTCTATCTCCAAATTTTCTCGACAGCCAAACAGAAAGTAAAATTGAAACTCAAAATCCAAAATCCCAGCAATTAATGCACACACACTAACCTGAATTGGAGCTTCCATGCCAAACCGCGAAACGCCGACGGCTCAGTTCTCCGAAGCAGGAAGAATCAGAAAGGGGCAAAAATTGGAGCTCAAAAACCCTAAGGAGAAAGCCAAAGCTGAAGACCCTGTTCCTCATGTCCATACTCAAAATGGTCTAGCAGAGGCATTTATGAAGCGGCTTTAATTAATAGCTCGCACTCTGCTCATGAAAACAAAATTGCCAGTCTCTGCATAGGGACATGCCATCTTACATGCTACATCATTAGTTCGATTGAGACCTATAGCCAACCACCAATACTTCTCAATGCAACTCGTGTTTGGGCATCAGCCAAACATTTCACATTTATGAGTTTTTGGTTGTGCTGTTTATGTGCCTATTACACCACCACAACGCACTAAAATGGGACCTCAGGGCAGACTGAGAATTTATGTGGGTTTTGATTCACCATCTATCATTGGATATTTAAAACCCTTGACATGTGATATGTTTACAGCTCGTTTTGCTAATTGTCACTTTGATGAGACAATATTCTTGTCGTTAGGGGGAGAAAATACCGTTCCAGAAGAACAGCAAGAGCTGACATGAGTTGTTCCCACCTTATCTCATTTTGATCCACGTAGCACTCAATGTGAAAATGAAGTGAAAATGATCGTTCATCTTCAAAATATTGCCAATCAAATGCCAAATGCATTTAATGATGCCATGAAAGTGACAAAATCACATATACCAGCTGCAAATGCACCGGCAAGAATTGATGTCCCTGTTGGACAAAATAAAGTGGCAGCGAATGATTCATCTAACGCACGCCTGAAGCGTGGTAGACCCCCAGGTTCAAAAGATTCAGCCCCTCAAAAGAGAAAGACAAGGGCACAATTGAATCCAAATGAAATCATTCAAGAAGAAAAAATGAATGACAAATCCACAATTCATGATTCTGTACTTTCAGAAAAAAGAAAATGTCCTTGATGAAACACATGTACCTGAAGATATAGAGGTACATGAAAGCAAAGAAATCTCCATAAATTATGCTTGTACTAATGAATTGTGGGATCATAATGAAATAATCATCGACGACATGTTCGCATTCACAGTAGCCACTGAAATCATATTAAGTGATAATATTAAGCCCCGCTCTGTCGATGAATGCAAACAGAGACAAAATTGGCTTAAGTGGAAAGATGCAATCCAAGTAGAATTAAATTCCTTGGAAAGACGAAATGTTTTTGGACCGGTAGTCCAAACCCCGCATGGTATAAACCCCGTGGGTTACAAATGGGTATTCATAAGAAAACGAAATGAGAAAAACGAGATTGCAAAATATAAAGCACGACTCATTGCACAAGGTTTTTCGCAAAGACCTAGAGTTGATTATAAAGAGACATACTCTCCTGTAATGGATGCAATTATGTTCAGTTACTTAATAAGTTTAGTGGTTTCAGAAAAACTTGACATGCAACTTATGGATGTCATCACCGCGTATCTATATGGAGAATTAGATACTGACATATATATGAAAGACCCAGAAGGACTTAAGTTGCCTGCAACAACTAACAAACCACGAGGTATGCTCTCAATCAAATTAAGGCAATCATTGTATGGATTGAAACAATCTGGACGAATGTGGTATAATCGTCTCAGTGAGTATTTGATCAAAGAAAGGTATACCAACAATGTTATTTGTCCATGTGTGTTCATTAAGAAATCAAACTCTGGATTTACTATAGTGGCAGTTGTGGAGCCAAAAATAATCAAGAGGCGACACATGGATTTTTGGGCAAAAAGGAAAAAATTACCCTTGAAGAGCACCAAAATTCCTACGCGAGTAATGGACAAACATCCCACAATCAAGTCAAAAGTCCTCAAATAGGTATTTATATTTAAACCTATTTCATCCATCCTCATCAAATCCTCTCCACAAGGTAACTCCCAAAACATTTCTTTTAAATTATGTTAATAGGCTAATTAATTGATTTATTACCTAATTAATCTATTAATGGCCAATTAAACCACCAATTACACCCAAAAAATACACAAAAAGCCGGTCACCTTCTCTCCCAAAGGGACCGGCCATGCACAATATATTCAACCTCATTTCCTCTAAAAACACAGGTCTTGACTCTTCCTAAACACTCAAAAATTCCCCAAACAGTTTTCTCTCAAAATTCTAACTTTGGCATCGAAGGTTCTTCGGCCAAAACCCCCCATTCATCGTGAGCACGTGAGGCTCTTGGGCCAAAGTTGTTATTTGTTATGTAGGTGCAATTTTGTCTAAGATCAAGGAGGAAAAAACTTGCATCCACAAATTGGTGCTTTCATTGAGAGTTGAGTCCCACACTCGTAGAAGACTTTCGCATCCAAGGTTTTTCTATTTTTTTGTCCATTTGTAGATTTTTCGTACGTTTTTATTATTAGAATTTTTTATTTGCAAAAATTCTGTGATAAAATGTAAAAGAGAAGTACAATGGCTAGAAATTTAGAAAATTCAACAAGTGAAAATTCCAATATTCAAGAGATGGGACCGCGGCAATCCACGAGGCTAAATGTGACAATAAGTGGAGTGGCACCACCACCACGAGCTTCCACAGCAGTGGCCACCACGGTGGTCACCCGCGGAGAGGTCTATGATGTCATCACCACGGCATGAGCCATGCCATTTAAGCAAGCCCAAGCCGTGTCATCCAAGGCCCATGACACCAAAGCCACGGCCCAAGCCATGTCACTCCAAGCCCAACGCGAGCCCAACGTGTTGCCAAGCCGAGCCCTAGCCTCGCACCCACGTGTGCCACACGCTGAGCATCCTATTCCCGTGGCCCAGCCTACTCTCGTTGAGCAGCCCACTCTCGTGGCCCAGCCTACTCTCGTTGAGCAGCCCACTCTCGTGGCCCAGCCTGCTCCCATGGCCTTTCAAGCAGCCTAAATCGATCCAAGATAGTTCAACCGTTCCGGCTCCAAATTTCTGGACCGACGATCAAACTGGAAGCATTTTCACCACATTTTTTTACGGATTTGAAATTTCCCACCTCAAATCTCTTGCCCGGAGTCTACCACACTTCCACTGCTCAAGGAGACGCATTCCTTCCAAGCTATTCCAACCCAAATGGAGAATAACACTTATCTCGACAAGTCATAGAGTTGACGAGCACCCTCGCACAACAGACGACCTTGGTGAACCAGCTCTTGCAGCGCATCGAGATGCAACGTACCTCAGACGAGGTGTCCCGAAGTAGGACAAGGGCAGCCAAAGAACCTCTCTAGCAGCGTCGCGGCAAGCAGCCACTCTACCAGCTACGGACCGAGCATTCAGGCAGCGTACACTCCCGATTAGGCCCCCAAGATAGCGTATACTCCCGTCTTAGCGCGCGGATGAGTGTGCACTCTCGACTAGGCCCACAGACGAGCGTACATTCACGGTTGGGGTCACACTTCGAAAGTCAACATGAGCAACCTTCCAAGCAAAGTGTTCATTCATGGCTAAGCCCGCAAGGAGCATCCTCCACCCCACATCGGAGTAGGCAACACGACGGACAGAGAGAAGTAGTCACTCAATCTGGCTCAAGTTTAATCGGCAACCTGCAAAGAATTCGCTCGCCTGTTAGGAACGCATCACACACACCCCATCCGAGGCGTAGACGAGCCAAACACATGGAAGAGTAGCCTAAACCGACAAGTCTAGGCTAGGGGCAGCTGAGAGCTCCGCTACCCCAACAAAGGCAAATTCAGGAAGAAGTACATAGACTCTTGACCAAGCGATTGCGTAATTTCCAACACAACGAGGTCACCAACAAGGCACTACGACGGAATATGACCAACATAAGTAGGTCACCCTTCACGGATGAAATCGAGCAGGCAGAGCCTCCACGCGAGTTCAGCATGCCACATTTCATATTTTTCAAAGGGGATGAAGACCCAGAGAGATACTTAAAGCACTACCGAAGCGCAATGATCCTCTATTGAAACAACGACGATCTTATGTGCAAGATATTCGCCACCACTCTACAAGGCGAGACGTAAGATTGGTTCTACACCATGCCGACACAATCTATCCGGAGTTTCGACGAACTTTCTTTGGTTTTCACCAAAGAATATTCATCCTATCGCTCGATAAAAAAGAAGTCTGACCATTTATTCAACATCAAGAAGAACCCAAAAGAGTCGTTTTGTGACTATGTGAAGAGGTTCAAAGCAAAGAAAACAAGGATAATCGGATGCAACAACTTGATAGCTAGAGCAGCCTTCCAAAAAGGACTTCCAACAGACCACCCATTATTCAGAAAATTGATCATGAAAGAAGATTTAACTCTGGCAGACTCTTTCGCTCTGGCAGAGAAACATGTACTTTGGGACCAGGCTCACCGATGCACATTCAATGACTTGAAGAAGTACCCCACATCACCTGCCTACTATCCAAATTGGAAGCAGTGGAAGATTTATTCGCATGTTTGACGGTATCTAAAGCAGTAATAAGCTCTACCATCTTACTAAAAGAGCTGGGGGGCCCGACTACCTGTATTCCACAGTTCAAAAGCTCTCATCGATGCTATCAGAAATTTAAAAGCTAACTTTGGGGATAATTGTTGCAACCTGGAAGCTCAAGTTTTACCTTTAAACGCAGGCAGTCATCCTCATGACGCACCATTCCGCCCAATCCAGATGCACGACGATAAAGGCGTAGACCCTGACAGATGCAAAGTTTTCCGACGAACGCAACAACTCGGCCCAAAAGACACGCCAATGGGAGACGAACATTGGAAGGACACATTAGGAAGCAAGTTTTGTCCTCATCTCCTTAAAATATTTTACATATGAGCAACATGTACCTGCAATTAAGCACCACCTCATGTTGCGTGTCACACGGCCCTAGCCGACCCTTGCTCTATAATTTAGTTCTAGAATGGTCCAATACTAGCAATTAAGCATCTCCTGCTACGTGTAACATGGCGCCAGCTCCACGACTCCCTACCATGCATTCACGACGCAATAGAGCGGCCCAACGATGCCCCAGAGGTAGCCGAGCACGCCCTAGCCGCTCCTACTCCACCCGATGGAGACTTTTGGCATTTGCATGTCGACGGCGCATCTAACTATAAAAGTTCGAGAGCAGGCGTAGTCCTTATCACCCCAGACGATTTGATACTCGAACAGGTAATCACTCTAGGCTTCAAAGCATCTAACAAAGAAGTAGAGTACGAGACCCTACTAGCAGGTTTCCGAATGGCAAAAGACTTGGCGGTTCAAAAGCTCCCAATTCATTCTGATTCCCTGCTAATCACTGGTTGGCCTAGGCTCAACCCTCGACCACCAACTCAAACGCTCTATTCTGGTAAAGTATCTAGACGAGCCAAGCATAGAGGCGAAACCAGCGGCAGAAGTGTCACAGGTTAGTACAACACCAAACTGGCAAGATTCCATTGTAGATTACCTGGTCAATGACACATTCCCCACGGAAAGATTGGAGTCTAGAAAACTCCAAATCAAGGCAGCACGCTACTACATGTAGAACGGTATTCTCATCCGGAGATCTTACATTGGACCACATTTCCGCTGCCTAATGCTTTCCGATGACTTGAAAGTTCTAAGCTCAATCCACGAAGGCATTTGTGGAAATCACTCCGGAGGTCGATCCTTAGCACAAAAGGCTCTTAACGCAGGCTACTGCTGGCCTATCATGCACCGAGATGCTATTGAGTTAGTACAAAAGTGCGACCGTTGCCAACGCTATAAGCCGGTACAAGCACTGCCTGCCAGCGAGCTACACTCGTAGACGAATCCTTGGCCGCTCATGCAGTGGGCAATCGACCTAGTAGGACCTATGCATCCCGTTACTAGGGGTAGAGGCATGATGATCGTGGCAACCGACTACTTCACCAAATGGGTAGAAGCAGAGCCCAAGACAACCACGACTCAGACGGACATAGAGCACTTCATATAAAGGAACATCATTCGCCGATTTGGCATCCCTCAGTCCATCACCGACAATGGCTAGCCATTCGTGGGCAAAGACGTGGCGAAGTTCTTCCAAAAGTATGGCATGAAGCAGCACAAGTCCACGCCAAGATATCCTCAAGGCAATAGTCGGGCCGAAGCATCCAACAAAATGATCATCGACTGCCTCAAGAAATTCCTCACCAACAAGAAGGGAAAATGGCCAGATGAACTCCCCGGATGTTTATGGGCATATTGCACCACCAAAAGATGAGCAACTGGTGATACTCCTTTCTCTTTGGGATTTGGCTCAGAAGCAATCATTCATCCTAATATCATCAAACCAAGTATCATCGCTTAAGCATTGAGTAGAACAGTAAGTAGATTGCCACAAGCTCAGATCTGGCAGAGGAAAAGCGTGAGCAGACCATCACCCGCAGCGCATCCTACAAGTAGCAGTTCCTCTCCAGCTACAACAAAAGGGCCAATATCCGATAGTTTCAGCCCGAAGATCTAGTCCTAAGAAAAGCCTTCATCACTGCTCGCTGAGAAGGCTCCAAAAAGATGGATACCATCTGGGAAGGTCCGTACAAGATCAGCAGAGTAGATGGCAAGAGTAATTACACCCTCGTCACCATGAAACGATAACAAGATCGAAAAGCAGTGGAGCGCCTACAATCTGAGGAAGTACTATGTATGACCTCCCACTACATCAAAGCCCGAAGACTCAAGTAGCTCGACGGGCACTACCTCACAAGCCGAGGACTATCCAGTTGTTATGCAGTCCTACCTTACAGCTAAGTTCTCGTTTGTTTCACTCGTTTTTCAATGAAGAATTCAGAAGTAATCACAACTTGGCTCGGTTGCATGCTTACAACAATTGACCATTCATGCATTTCAAAAGAAGACTGCGCCCTTCAGGAATTGCGCCCCCTGAGGGACCAACCATGCTCTGCAGTATGAGAGGGTAAACTAATTGCTCTCCAATGCAAGCGGGTAAACCAATTCCTCGACACCCACATGGGTCAATTCTCAAAGACGGGAGGATAAACTCTATACTCCGAATATCCAGACGTGGATGAGTTTGGCTGCCCTAGTATAACTAAATGCACAATGGCTTGCGTTGAGATTCCTAGAAGTAGCCACAATGGTCTTTTTCAAGGCTTAGCTAATTGAAGGATTTTTGGGTCTCTTGGCAATCAGCAAGGAACCGGGCCCTAGAGACGGAGTGGGCACATTACGCAGTACACCCTACAGACGGCTGCGCTGGAACCCTAAAGCTGTTACCGAGTGCACTAAGGTAGCCTACTGTTTCCGGAAGACTGCATACGGCTTGCCCTTCGAGTAGTAAAACCACGCTAGACTTATACAACCACACATTCTTGTGAAAGGTTAAACAAGCTAGCGTGCATATACGAAGCTTTATCCATTGCCAAGCGCGGAACAACCTACACCAAGTCCTAAAGTGTTGTGATACTTGCTACACAACCTACGGAATTGGAGAAAGCCAAGGTTAACAACCTAGTGGTTACGCGGACTTGTCTGCTTCTGTAAGTAAGGCATCCGGCTGCCAACCCTATGGCTAACAACTTTGCAAAGTTCTACACCAACATCTACGGCTACATAGGCTACGCAGGCCTGTCTGCTTATAGAAAAGTAACACGCCTGCCATTGGTCTATAAGGTCTAAAGGTTAGGGCATGAACAAAAGAAGTGAAGATGAAGAAAAGCGAAGGAAGCATGTTTATAAACAACTAGCAAAGGCCGAAGGAGTTCAAGCAAAACAAGAGCTACAAGGAAAAACAAAAAAAATCCTAAATGCTACCTAGAAAACTACACTTCAGCAGCTTGGACATCCCACTACTACTCGGTCACCACATCTTCAGTAGTCGCGACGCTCTTAGCAGCGGCATCATCCAGCGCTTCACCCACGGTTGCCCTAGCCTGGGCACCAACTTCTTCAACTACTTTACCAATAGAAGCCTCAAAAGTAAAAGCAAGCAAGTCTTCAGGAGAAATAGAGAAGGTCTCGAAACCTCGAGCCCATCCTTCTTACCCTTCAGCTGCTCATTCTCCTTGAGCAGACCAACACGGATGCACTGCAGCTCATCCACTTCCTTCTTCAGACTTTCGTTGATTTTCAGTACACCTTGAAGTTACAACACTTGGGGTTCAAGCTTATCGACGATTCTCTTGAAGTGGATCACTTGATTATAAGTAGCAATCAACTTTTCATCCTTTGCATAAGCAGCGAAATGAAGCTTAGAAACTGCAAACTCAAAGTCTTGAATCTCAGGTATGTAACATCCAATCTCCTTCTCTGCACTTTCATACTTAACTTGGATTGCGTCAAGCTTAGTCTTCAAGTCAACAATATCTTGGCGAACGGTCTCAAGCTGCAGAGGAGTATGGGCAGAAATATTAGACCCTTTCAAAGCAACAAGCTCAGAATCCAACCTCTTGATCTTCTCGGTTGAGGAATAAGCTTCAGCTGCCATAGTCTTGGCCACCTCCTTGGCAACCTTACTATATCTACATCATAGCAAGCAGAACAATCATTCTATATTGGGTTATATGCTTTGCAAAGGAACTTGGGCAAACAAACTTTTCTAAACGCTATCAACAAAATTGGCACAAGCGTCAATGTCTTTAAGTAGATCTGGTTTCAAAAGCACACAGATCTTAGCATCCTCCCCATAAGTAGGCTTCGTGGATTTCTCACAGCTGCCCACGCGAGCAGTCTTTTCTTTCCCAACAAGCGAATTAGTCTCAGCAGTAGAATGAGTGGGCCTTAACACCACTTTAGCAGCAGAGTCTACCTTATCACTCTTCATAATAGCAAGCCTTTCCGAACGAGAACCAGACTTAGCTCCCAACGGACGTCTTGGCACAGACTTCGGCATTGAGGGCATGACAAGACTTTTACACTGAGCAATACTATCAGCAATCGAATTAGCCATTCTCGACATGGCAGGCGCCACATGCTTAGATCTAGCAACCTCATTTTTCTTCCCATTGGAAGAAGTTATGTCAATCACAGGTCTCTCGATAGCATGCGGACCCTCACGAACAACGGAGGAAGTCTTCAGTTTTTTCTTAACTATCATCTCTTGAGCAGACGGGGAAGGTCTTTTCTTTCCACTTTCATTCACAGTAGGCTCCACGACAGCGATCATACGAGCCAAAGTATCCGCCTTGATCTTCTTTACCTTCTCTCTCGGGAGCAACCCATATTTCTCCTGGCGAAGAGAACTAAGTAGCCAACGCTATTCACGGTACTCAGCAAGGGAACTCAAACCATACTGGCTTTTTCCTCATTTTTTCTCTCAGACCAGCAGACATGAGGCCTGCATGCCCAGCATTCCAGCAGCCCATGAGGCCTGCAACCTCCACATCTCTCTCAATCATCGGCCTAGCCCCCGTTAGGTCCAAGAACCCAAAGAACATAAGCCATGTGGCTTGCCTAGCACTGCGCCTCAGTGCCTCAATCGGTGGCCCCAGCAGCGCAAGCTGCCCTTGGCTCTAGCCAAGTTGAGCAACCCAAGTAGTGGTCACTGCCATAACACCTCATCGGCCCACGCTGAACCGACTTCTGGCCCCTGTCAGCCGACATGCCGCACCACCCCGACGGCTGCCCTGCGACAACATTATCCAAGAAGAAGACAAGGAAAATTAAATTTTTTTACCTCGGTGCGGCGCGGAGAAGACGAAGAAAGCAACGAAAGACGATCATTTGCACATGCAAGATTTAGAAGATTGCTAGAAGAAGGGGAACAAATATCCTCTAAACTCTCTCTTGTATGGTAGAATAAATAGCTCTCCAAAGTTGATTTAATAACCCACTTCATGTGGACTTAAATAGGTTTTGAGAGAAATTTATTTCTCTTTCCTAGAAGGATCTAATTTCCTATTAAAGAGAGAATCAACATTAAAATAGGAAACAATCCTACGTTTCCTAAAGCAAGAAGATCTCTACACCTGCTGCCATTTCCTACGAGCAGCCCAACAGATGTGGGGGCATTTGTGGAGCCAAAAATAATCAAGAGGCGACACGTGAATTTTTGGGCAAAAATGACAAAATTACCCTTGAGGAGCACCAAAATTCTAACACGTGAGCAGTGGACAAACATCCCACAATCAAGTCAAAAGTGCCCAAATAGGTATTTATTTTTAAACCTATTTCATCCATCTTCATCAAATCCTCTCCACAAGGTAACCCCCAAAACATTTCTTTTAAATTATGTTAATATGCTAATTAATGGATTTATTACCTCATTAATCTATTAATGACCAATTAAACCACCAATTACGCCCAAAAAAATACCCAAAAGGCCGGTCACCTTCTCTCCCAAAAGGACCGGCCATGCACTATATATTCAACCTCATTTCCTCTAAAAACCTAGGTTTTGACTCTTGCTAAACACTCAAAAATTCCCCAAACACTTTTATCTCAAAATTCTAACTTTGGCATCAGAGGTACTTCGGCCAAAGCCCCCCCATTCATCATGGGCACGTGAGGCTCTTGGCCTTGACCAAAAGTGTTATTTGTTTTGTATGTGCAATTTTGTCCAAAATCAATGAGGAAGAAATTTGCATCCATAGCAATCTATGTCGATTATATGAACCTAGTTGAAAAACTCAATAAAACTGCTAAATATCTAAAAAGCAAATTTGAAACGAAAGACCTTGGAAAAACAAAATATTGTCTCGGCCTGCAAATCGAGCATTGTGCTAGTGGAATTTTGGTCCACCAATAAGCTTACATTGAAAAAATCCTGAAGCGATTTGGCATGGACAAGGCTTATCCACTAAGCACGCCAATGGTCGTTTGTTATTTAGACGTTAAGAAAGATCCATTCCATCCAAAACAAGATGATGAACTGGTCATTGGTCCAGAAGTACCATATTTGAGTGCAATATGTGCTTTATAGTATTTAGCACAATATACTAGACCATATATAGCTTTTTCAATCAACTTGTTAGCAAGGTATAGCTCTGCTCCAACAATTCGTCATTGGAATGGAGTTAAAGATGTATTGCGATACCTTTGTGGGACAACAGACATAGGTCTCTTCTACTCAAAGAAATCCACAAATGACCAGGTCTTTGTTGGATATGCAGATGCTGATTTTCTCTTTGATAGGCATAAAGCCCGCTCACAAAATGCATATGTGTTCAA
Source organism: Malus fusca (assembly GCA_035220775.1). Taxonomy (NCBI): domain Eukaryota; kingdom Viridiplantae; phylum Streptophyta; class Magnoliopsida; order Rosales; family Rosaceae; genus Malus; species Malus fusca. The sequence goes on from CM069072.1 coordinate 21,134,858, forward strand.
GCATGGAGATACAACAATCTCATGGCGCTCAATAAAGCAAACATTAGTTGCTACATCTTCAAATCACTCAGAAATACTAGCTTTACATGAAGCAAGTTGTGAGTGTTCTTGGTTAAGATCAATGATCCATCATATCCGGAATTCATGTGGTCTACCTTCAAAGATAGAAACTCCAATTTTCATCCATGAAGATAATGTAGCCTGTATTGCCCAAATGAAGGAATGATTCATCAAGGGCGATAAGACTAAACACATATCTCCAAAGTTTTTCAGAGCACATGAGTTTTAGAAGGCTAAAATTATTGAAGTCAGACAAATCCGTTCCAATAAAAATCTGGCAGACCTATTCACCAAATCTCTACCAAAGTGCACGTTTCAGAAGTTAGTGCAAAGTATCAGATTACGTCGACTTACCAATCAGATAAATTTGGAAAATGCAGAATCGGGAGGAGATACATATCAGGGGGAGCATCCATGATACATGCATGTTGTACTCTTTTTCCTTATATTGAGATTTTTCCCACTGGTTTTTCCTATCAAGGTTTTAACAAGGCAACATAAGTATATTTAACACTATATCAACAATCTAGGTAAAGTTATACTCTTTTTCCTTCGCTATGGTTTTTTCCTACTGGATTTTTCCGAACAAGGTTTTAACAAGGCAATTGATGTTGATATGTGGGTATCCAAGGGGGAGTGTTGAAAATATTTGTGTGTTAATGAATGCCCACACAGTAATGTTGAAACTATTGGTGGACTAATGAATGTCCACACAGTAATGTGGACTTGAGAAATGAATAAGGATTGTATTTTCAAAAAGTGTGTGCTGTAAATTTCAAGGTGTAATTATTACGTTTATTTGGAGTTGCTCTATAAATAGAGCGCTCTGTGTGCTATCAAAATACACTGAGAAGAAGAAAAGATCAATAACATCAGTATCTATCATTCCCTCTTTTATTTGTCATCCCCTTGTGTTATAGTTACAGTATGATATTTTACACTTACTTCTTTTCTGTTACTAATAAAAATTATCTCTCTAACTTTTGCCTATTTATAACAGACCAAAAATTTTACAAATTATGTGCTGTACTGGCGGTTGAACTTAGTATCTTATGATTGAGCTAGCGTTAAACTGTTTGCCCACGAAGCGGAGGTAAAAAAAAAAAAAAAAACTAATGAAAATGACTTGAAAACTTTGAGTTTTAATGATAAAGACAAAATAAAGGGTAAAGTGAATAGTACCATGATTGACTTTTTAGTGTAAAAATATGGTTTTTCGTTAAAGTGAACAGATTTCGTTAAAGTTCCCAAAAATAAAAAACCAAACCGTGACGCTAATAGCAAAATTTTATGCGCGCATCTCCTCCAATCCCCTTCAGCTTCTCCGCGAGGCCCTCTACGAGCATTCCATTCCCTCTATTTCCCAAACCCTAAATTCCCAATTCCTCTAATTTCAAAACCCTAACGGCTGTTCCCTCTCGTCTCTCCGGCGACCCCGCGCTCTGAAAACGCGAGATTTCTTCTCCGAAATCCAGGTAAAACTTAAATCCGTGATAAAATTCTCTGATTCCAGTTTGTTCTAAATTTGAAGTTTCAGTAATTCCTTGTTAAAACTGTGAAATTACTTTTCCAATTGAAATTAACAAAGTTCAAGTTTCGTTTTTGAGATTTGGAATCACTTGCTGAAGTTCAAAATTTGAAAAGCATTGAGAATTGCTAGATTTTGACTGAGTTTTACCTTTTTCCAGGCGAGAGAGACCTAGCCATGGGCTCCTACAAGGACGCAGACCCATCCCTAGGGTTCCTAACCCGAAAGGACACCGAGGTCAAGCTCCCACGACCCACTAGGGTTAAGAACAAAACCCCAGCCCCTGCCCAGATCACTGCAGAGCAAATTCTTCGGGAGGCACGTGAGCGTCAGGAGGCTGAAATCCGACCTCCCAAACAGAAGATCACTGATCCCACTGAGCTTGCTGATTACCGCCTCCGTAAGCGCAAGGAATTCGAGGACCTAATCCGGCGTGTGAGGTGGAATGTCAGTGTATGGATCAAGTATGCGCAATGGGAGGAGTCCCAGAAGGACTTCAAGCGTGCTCGCTCTGTTTGGGAGCGTGCTCTTGAGGTCGATTATCGGAACCACACCCTGTGGCTTAAGTATGCTGAGGTGGAGATGAAGAACAAGTTCATTAACCATGCGAGAAACGTGTGGGACCGTGCTGTCACACTCTTGCCCAGAGTTGACCAGCTCTGGTACAAGTACATTCACATGGAAGAGATTATAGGGAATGTGGCCGGTGCTCGACAGATATACGAGAGGTGGATGAATTGGATGCCGGACCAGCAAGGTTGGCTCTCCTTCATCAAGTTTGAGCTTCGCTATAATGAAGTGGAGCGTGCTAGAGCAATTTTTGAGCGGTTTGTGCAATGTCATCCAAAAGTTGGTGCTTGGATTCGGTTTGCCAAATTTGAGATGAAGAATGGTGAGGTTGCGAGGGCAAGAAATGTGTATGAGAGAGCGGTGGAGATTCTAGCCGATGACGAGGAGGCTGAGCAGTTATTTGTGGCTTTCGCTGAATTCGAAGAGCGGTGCAAAGAAACTGATCGAGCAAGGTGTATTTATAAGTTTGCACTTGATCATGTACCCAAAGGAAGGGCCGATGACTTGTATAAGAAGTTTGTGGGTTTCGAGAAGCAGTATGGAGATAGACAAGGCATTGAGGATGCAATTGTGGGAAAGAGGAGGTTTCAGTATGAGGATGAGGTTAGGAAGAACCCTCTTAATTATGATGCGTGGTTTGATTATATAAGGCTAGAAGAGAGTGCAGGGAATAAGGATAGAATTAGAGAAGTTTATGAGCGAGCAATTGCTAATGTTCCTCCGGCTCCGGAGAAGCGATATTGGCAACGATACATTTATTTATGGTATGTGGTACACATACTAAGCCTTGGTTAATTAGCGGCTGTGCTTATGCTTTGACTTTGATGTAGCTTCATTTGTTTGAATAATTGTTGCTGATTGTTTGTTTCTTTTGCAATGTTAGGATTAACTATGCACTCTACGAGGAGCTTGATGCTTCAGACATGGAACGTACACGAGATGTGTATAAGTATGCCTCATTTTGTTAACCTATGGTTTTGTTGATGTACCTGAAGATTGTTTTGTTCTTGCCATATTTTACCTTAACTACTATTCAAGTCAATAATGATACGTGACTACTTATGTATAAAATTGAAATTAAATCTTGTTTAGCTTTCTTGGTACATGAATTGCTATAGTGCACTAAGACTAAATTTTTTTTTTATAACCGAAGGTATATGAGGATATGCTTGAAACTATTACCTGTAGAAAACCAATGTTTTATTTGAGCAATTTGGGTATGAAGTTGTATTTTTGGTGTTCTTATATTATATGTACCATTTTAGTTTATCATGACAGTGGACTGATGAGCTTTCAGTTTTTTCGTAGTAAGTCATGATTTGTTGTAGTTAGTTTTTTTAGACATTTTTTGTTGCACAACTAATTTGATGGTTTACAATTTGGAGTTTTTGCAATGCATATTGCCGTTATTTGGTGAAAATATTCATGCAAATTAAAACACAGGTTCACTGTATAAGTTTACATTTGTTACCTTTGACATAGTTAGCACGTGTACACGTCCTAAATACTTTGAACAGATTTCTCACTATACTAGAAATTTTTCCAGGGAGTGCCTTAATCTGATTCCTCACCAGAAGTTTTCGTTTGCAAAAATATGGCTCCTTGCTGCCCAGTTTGAAATACGGCAGCTGAATCTCAAGGGTGCACGAATGATCCTTGGCAATGCAATAGGCAAGGCACCTAAAGATAAGGTAAGGTATATTTAGCAAATACATATACTCATTTTAACAATGCCCATTCAACAAGTCAAAATGTATAGTTAATATTTATAATATGCTTCCTTAAAACAGATATTTAAGAAGTATATTGAGATCGAGCTGAACCTTGGGAATATGGATCGATGTCGGAAGTTGTACGAAAAGTATCTGGAGTGGTCCCCAGAAAATTGTTATGCGTGGACCAAGTATGCAGAGTTAGAGCAATCTTTATGCGAGACAGAACGAACCAGGTCGCTTTTTGAACTTGCGATTGCCCAACCATCACTTGACATGCCTGAGTTGTTGTGGAAGGTAAGACATGGGGACATCCTTCTTTCTAATACACCTTTTGTTGTTTGAATTTTGATAGTTTCTTGTGGAATATATTAATCTTTCCTGCACTTTTATGTTCTTCTATGATGTTTCATTACATATAACATAATATGTCATAGATGTTAGTTGCACCAGTGCCTAGTTATAGTTCTTGACTCGTAAAACTTGAATTGGAAGAAATAACAGAAGCAACACCTTGCAAAACACCTATTATTCTCAGTTGTATCGAAGTTTTTGTCCTTTGTAACCTATCTACTGATTGATTTGTCTCTAAAGCTTAGTTTTTGATGCAGAGAACATGTTCCTAGCTTCTCAACATAGCAACTGTGACTGTTCTAGAAAATCTTTGAAAAATATTAATTCGTTGGCTAAGGTTGATGTTACTAGTGTATGCAGTACAGATTCAGATGACAACATAATATTTGTTACTAATTTGATTGATAATTGACAACAGGCATACATTGACTTCGAAATATCAGAGGGTGAATTTGAGAGAACTAGAGAACTTTACGAGAGACTCCTAGACCGAACAAAACACCTAAAGGTGTGGATCAGTTATGCGAAATTTGAGGCGTCTGCTATAGTGGAAGATGGTGTGGATTCAGATATGGCCAAAGACCAAGCCCAGGATTATCTTCTTGAACAGAAGAAACAATGTCTTCTCCGTGCTCGAAGTAAGCAGTTGTTAATGGATAGAATAGTAATTGAGAGTTCGCTAATCTATATTCTTTTACAGTTGAAATTATCTCATCCTTGTTTTTTTTTTTCTCTGTACATCAGGTGTTTTTGAGAAAGCTGTTAACTACTTTAGAACTTCAGCACCTGAGTTGAAGGAAGAAAGAGGTATGTTGCTCGAAGAGTGGTTGAACATGGAGGCGAGCTTTGGAGATTTGGGTGATGTTATCTTAGTCCAATCTAAGCTTCCAAAGAAACTGAAGAAGAGGAGGCCAATAATGACTGAAGACGGCCCTGCTGGGTATGTGATCAACTCTCGTGTCTTTTTACGTTCCTAACTTTTTATATTCGTTTCTCATTTATTCATCTCAGTGTAGAGAATCTTTTACACTGAAAAATGGAGCGTAGCTTTGATCTTCTTGTGTTGGTTCCATTTGGTGAGTTCATTTAGCTTTCCATATGTTAACTGATCTTTGTTGAGACTTTGGCAGGTACGAGGAATATATTGATTACATGTTCCCGGAGGAAGCTCAGACGACAAATCTCAAGATATTGGAAGCTGCCTACAAGTGGAAGAGGCAAAAGGTGTCTTCTGATGAGGACTAGTAAGTTTTTGCACCTTGTAGTTTCCTCTACTGTAAATACAGAGAAAAGTGTTGTACACCGATTGCTGAGCGAAATGGTTGCTTGGCTAATGATCATCTTGATTTTGAGAAACCATGCTCGATGGTAATGTCTAACGAAACTTGTTTTAATCTACAAATATGTCCTCGTGGCTTGAGATTTTGCAATTCATTTCGGGATATAAGTAATTGTTCTTAGCTATACCCTTGCACACATAGTTTTGTACTTTGGCCGGATAGTTTGCAATTCCCTTCATTTTCCAAGCTCCTTGGTAATTTTCCTGCTGTGGTGTTATCTGTGCACTTGAAGAAGAAAAGTGATCTTCCATTATTCGCCCATGTTATAACACGTGGATTATTAACATCAATTGTCGAAGTGAAAACGAAAGTCATATATGAATAAATGGTTGTTGTGGTGATAGAGTAGTACATAGCCCTTGTAAAAAAAAATTGAATTTATGCCCTTGTGGTGAAATCTGTTAGTATTCATACCTGAATGTAAAAGTTTTGTTGTCCCTTGTCTTTTCGTCTCTCAATACGATTGTGTCTTCGGGCTAATTTGGTATTGCTGTGTTTTTTTAAAAAAAAATTGTTTTTGCTATGCTATGAGAATAAACAGCTGTAAAATAAAGTTATTGAGTGTTAGGTAATTTTTTTTTTTTTTGTAAAAGTGCTTTTAACAAAAAAAAAAATGTCTAAGTGTTTGGTAAATTTTATATAAATTGTTGTGAATATGTTAAATGATTAAAAAGGATATAGTATTTAATGTGATGTAATAATTGTCCAAAAGAATAATGTAGGGGGGCAATGATTGTAATTTTGTAAAACATGTGGGGGTATACTTGCTTTTTGAAAATTTCATCAAATGGGCACTGATTTTATATGCATGGTAGCTTTTAGGGGTGGGTTCAAAAAATCGAAAACAAAAAAAACGAAAGTCGAAAAATCGAACCGAACGAAAAAACCAAACCGAATTGAAAAAACCAAACCGAACCGAATTCTTGTGGTTCGGTTTCGGTTTCAGTGGTTCGAAAATCGAACTAAACCGAAGAATTATATTAAATTAATATTTATTTATTTTATTTTATTATTTAATTTGTTTTGGGTACTATCTTCAAAACCTAATTTCTAAACCCAATGTTCCCAAACTTTTAAGCCCATATATTATTAGAAAAAACCTTTTAACAACTAAACCATAACATATGTTCTCTCACTTTGTTATTTCTTTCACCTCAGCCGCACCACTTCTGTCCCTGTTCTTTCTTTTTCCTTTCTCCGTCCTCCATCTTCATTATTCACTCCCTCTTCCCTCTTCTTTTTTCTTTTTTTTCTCCCCAGCCGGATCTTTACTCTCTCCCTCTTCCACGACAAATCATGTCTCTCTCTCCCCCTAAATCCTCTGTTGCGTCTTTTGATCTCTCTCTCTTCTTCCGGGCCAGCCAAGAATCCATACTTGTCGGCAGTCACAACAACTCTTCTGAGTCCAACTTTCAGATGGGTAAGAGATATTTTGTTTGAAATTTGAACCCAAGATCTGTGTGATGATGTGAATGAATTTTGTAAATTTCTCTGAGATTTGTATCTTTGTAAGTTTCTGAATGAATTTTGTGATGGGTTTGTGAATTGGTGAGTTTTTTCTGAATGAATTTTGTGATGGGTTTGTCGAAATAAGATAGGGGATGGACAAAAAGGAATTCTATATAGCTTTGGTTTTGTATTTGTAGGTAATTGCATGCAAAATTGAAATGTTTGAGAGAATTAGTTGAGATGAATGAAATGGCAATTTCGATATATGCATGATGAATCACGTGAATGGTTCCCTCAAGCAGTAGAACATGTGCCAAGAAAAGAAAATCAAATGGCAGACGCTCTTGCTAACCTAGCCTTAAACATAACATTAGGAGAAGACGAAGCTGCATACGTGCCAGTATGCCAAAAATGGGTGATCCCCCTCGTCATCGAAATGCTACTGGATGATACAAATGTCATCTCAGTACTTCCAGTCGATGTTGAAGAGTGGAGACAATCGCTGATCGACTACTTAGAGCATGGAAAACTTCCAGATGATCCTAGACACAGCTCCAAAATACGTCGACGAGCACCTCGCTTCCTCTACTACAAAGAAACACTATACCGGCGCTCTTTCGAATGAGTACTTCTGAGATGCCTAGGTGAGGAAGAAGTCAATCAAGCCATGGAAGAAGCACACTCAGGTGTATGCGGGGCGCATCAATCTGGGCCAAAGCTACATTTCCAGCTCAAAAGAATGGGTTACTACTGGCCAAGCATGGTGAAGGACTGCCTGGAACATGCCAAAAGGTGCCAAGCCTGCCAATTCCACGCCAACTTCATACATCAACCACCTGAGCCATTACACCCTACAGCTGCTTCATGGCCATTCGATGCATGGGGATTGGACGTCGTATGACCAATTACTCCAAAGTTATATGCAGGATAAGCTTACATCCTAGCTGCAACAGATTACTTCTCCAAGTGGGCTGAAGCCATGCCCCTAAGGGAAGTAAAGAAGGAAACTGTCGTCCGTTTCATCAATGAGCATATCATCCACCGATATGGTGTGCCTCGCTACATTATCACTGACAACGGAAAACAATTCTCCAACCGACTCGTGGATGAGCTCTGCGAGAAATACAAGTTCAAGCAGCACAAGTCTTCCATGTATCATGCTCCGACCAACGGTCTTGCAGAAGCATTCAACAAAACATTGTGCAATCTCCTAAAGAAGGTGATCGGCCGAACAAAGAGAGACTGGCACGAAAGAATAAGCGAAGCACTTTGGGCATATCGGACGACACATATGACTTCTACCCAAGCTACGCCTTATTCTCTTGTATATGGCGTGGAAGCTGTTCTACCGCTCGAAAGTCAAATCCCCTCACTGAGGATGGCTATACAAGAAGGCTTGACTGATGAAGAGAATGCAAAGTTGCGCCTTCAAGAGTTGGAAGCACTCGACGAAATAAGGCTCGAAGCTCAACAACACTTGGAATGCTACCAAGCACGGCTATCCAAGGCATTCAACAAGAAGGTCCGCCCAAGGTCCTTCCAAACTGGAGATCTCGTCCTTGTATTGCGTAGGCCTATCATCACAACTCACAAGACAAAAAGCAAGTTCACATCAAAGTGGGATAAACCATACGTAATACAAGAAGTCTACACCAACGACACCTACTTAATCATGGCAGAAGACGACTTGAAGATCGGCCCCATCAATGGCAGATTTTTAAAGCGCTACTACCCCTAAAACAAACGCCATACTCCTGGCCCGCAAGAGCATAAACTGCGCACGGTACAAACAAAAAAAAAGCATTTGAACTACATTATGACTTGATCCCTCTTCAACAGAGGGTACGTAGGCAACTTGAAACGTCAAAACTTCAAGTACAGTCACACCATCTAAAAATAAAAATAAAAATAAAAAAAAACCCCTTTGAAGAATGAAGAGCAAATTAAAGAATGTAAATACTTTATTTCTTTGAAAGAAGGAGTCAGGTCCAAAGCCTTATTACAAGAAAAAAAAACAGAAGATACTACTTGAAAACTATGTCCCTAAAACTACGAAGGCGATCTTCAAGCAAGCCTTCCAAAGTCTTCAAAGTTTCTACCTCGGTGGGAGACAAGATGGGCAACTCCATAGTCATGTCTTTCTCTCGTTCTAGGCGCGAAATCTCATCTTGGTACTGAGAAAGTGTAGTTCCCTGCTCCGCGAGAACACTCTCAAGTTGCGATGCTTCGATTACCAACTGCTCTCGCTCTCGCACCAACGCATCTAGACGCACTTGGATAGAAGTTAAAGAAGTTTCTGTGACTTGATAATCTCCCGAAGCAGCTTGCTGAGAAGACCGGACTTGAGCCAGTGACAAGTTTATTGTTGCTAGCTGATGAACTCTAACATCTGGACTCAACTTCTCCAAGGAAATAGCGCGCAAGGAAGAATACTCAGTCGAGGCGGCCATAAGTTCGGCAATCTTGATCTTCAAGGATGAAGAATCAACGTTAAGGTTGTCAATAATAGAAACAAGCTTCGACAAATCCTCCTTGAGCAATGTAAGGTCTTCCAACGGACACTTAGAAATCATCTCCTCAATATGGCTCTTGATCTTCATTGCCGCACCAAGACTGATGCGATGGATGAGTCGCTCAGTACCGCTAAGGTTTGGCCATCTCAAAGAGATCTCAGAGCTAGCTGGCAAAGGTGTTGGACGCATGACGGGTTCTTGCATACCTCCACATACACATGGCAAACTCAGGAAGTTCGACGGATTTGGAACAAGCTCTGCACCAGGCGGATCCCCGATCTCCCTGTCTGTAGGTAGGTCGCCTGCAAATAGCGTCTCAGTATAGGAATAAACATCTGCAGTTGCCAAATCAAAAGGACAAGAAGGCCCAACCTAAAGAAGACAAAGAAAGATGTTAGAAATGAAAGCCAAAATGATGAAAGCAGAAGAAATCATGAGAGAAAATGAAGTACATACATCTCTCTCAAATGGCACACGGTCATCAAATTGAGGAGGTCTAAACGCTTCTTTCTTCTTATGACGAAAATTGACATCGCTATCAACCTGAGCATCCTCAAGTGGTCGCTTGTTTGAAACTTGTTGACGCTGCTGCAAAATAAATCCATATTCGTGCGAATCAACTTCATCTTCAGCCACTTCAAAGCATCCGGATGTCGAGGAGACAAGTATGGGGGTTGAGGAGCTAAAGCTACAGGTCTATCTTGTAAGGGAGCCACACTCGCGCAATCAAGAGGTACCAGTTGCATAGGAACCACAGGACAACCCTCTTTCAACATATCATCGCCTGAGTGAGAAGAATTGGTGCCACTTGCCATCCCCAAGTTCTTATAATGTGCCTTTGACCACCAACGTGCGTAAACACGGGTCACTTGATTACTCTTGAACTCACCATTGGCTGGCAGCGTGATAACATCATTTGTGCATGCACGGGTACAAGATTCCCAATGCATGTACACGGCTTGCAGGGATGCCGATTGGTTCTTTTCCTTCAGTTTGCCTGGCATGTTTTGGACAAAGCCAAATTGCATGCTGAAACGGTAGGGACTATATGGCTGCACAATGCATCGGTCTTCTTGTCGCAAAGAAACAAACCCCGAGCGAAGACTTATAAGATAAGACAAGTCAGAGAAGCGGAGATGCGAATTGTCTACGATGCTTCGCCGCACCGAGCCAACTCTCGCTAAGGGGTCCATCTTCAAATCTTCACAACTTTTAAATAGCGTTCGCGCCTGCAAATCATCAAGGCTCTTCGCAGAGAGCACACCAGAATATTTCATCATCAAAGGCCCCAGCTTGGTTCCAGTCGATGAAGAATACCTTGACTTGTCTAGAGTCGATAAAGAAAAATGAGTGCCAAAATATTCACCCAACCAACCATACACATATTGGTAAGGAAGCACCGCAGCACGATCTTCAGTGCTTGTGATAGGAGCATATTTATGCGCCTTAGTTAGCTAGTTCTTATGCATTTCCATGGTGTTTTCTTAGTTTAAGTAGTCTTTTAAGCTAGTTTTATGTGTTTTCAGGTTTTAAGGCCAAATGATGCAAGAAGATGCATTTTGGAGCTTTTTGGAGCAATATGGAGCTTGGAATGCATATCACATATTTGGAGCCAAGGTTTGGACGAATTTGAAGACTTGAAGATGACGATTCCTACTTGAACAAGGTTTCCTAGTTGAAATAGGAAAGTGCTTACATGAACGAAGGATTCCTAATCAACGAAGGATTCCTAATTGAAGATGAATTCCTACTCACATGAGGATTCCTAGAAGAACAAGGATTCCTACTCCAACAAGGATTCCTACTTGAAATAGGAAAGTTAAGCCAAGGTTTCCTACTTTGGTTTGACCTTTCCTAAATGTTCCTAAGTCTTATAAACTTTGAAGGCTTCCTAAGCATTTTAGGACATCAAATACACATTCCTTGCACCTTTTGAACCCTTGCCGCACCCCCCTTGGTATTTCCTCTTCCTTGCAGTGCAAGGGAGAGGGTTATTTCCTGATTCTAAGCTTTAAAACACTTTCCTAATCTCTCTCAAACCCTAGCCGCATATTCCCTTGCCTTTCCTTTAATTTTCTGATTTGTTTCCTAATTCTAGAATCCTTAGACTTAATTTCTGATTTCCTAATCAACCTAGGGTTTTAATTTCTGTTTTCCTTTAAATAAACCTCTTGGTTGCAGCCACAAAAGATTCCACACACATCCATACAACTCCATTCACGCCAGAAACCTGTCCTCCCATCTTGCCGTGCCCATCCTTCACCCAAATCCATATTTTCTAACCCCAAACCCCCCTAGCCGTGCCATACACCTATCCTAGACACTTTTCCACCATTCTACATCATCCAAAACCATCCATAACCATCTCCATACCTTGTGCCGCAGCAAGAAGGAAGAAGGAGTGCCCTTGAATGTGCTTGCTAGTCTATTGCAGATTGCTGGAACTTTTAGGTGTGATCTTTCTTATGTTTTCAATGTTTCAATTCAATAAACTTTGTGTTGTGAGTATGAGGAACTAAACCCCCTTGGTTGGGGGGTGATTCGAAACCATGTACATACTTGCAATATGATTTGATTACATTCAGTTGTTATTTCATAAGTTGTGGATTCAATTCGTTCATCTACTTGATTGATAACTTATTTGTGTATGTTGATTGAGAGTGCACGCTTAGTTTTCATGCATGAATATGATGCTAGATTATGAGGGAGTTTCACCTAATAGTTACAATCTTATAATCACAAGTAGTGAAGGTCGCTTATAAACGATCGCGTTGAATGAATTCTTGGCATTAGTTTCATGCTCATCATAGTAACGAATGCCTCGTCAACACTTATAGTTCTCATTGTGCTTCATGATTCTTGATTGTATCTTTATTGTGCTCATCACGTAAGGAACCTTTGAGGAATGCTTTGAATTGTTGTATGCGCTTTCCCATCCAATTCATTAACTTAAGGAGAACTTGAAGGTTAATTTAAGCGTATCTAATTAACTTGGGGTGTTGAGTTTCATAATTTATTGGAAGAACAACTGAAAATCGTTTTGTTTGCAAGTGTGTCATGTGTGGAGAAGAACCTCCTAACTAGCCTTTTATCCATCCTTTTCATCCAAAACGTTTTACAATCTGTTTTGTTTTAAAGTTTCTGTTTTGTTTTCAATTTTCGTCCAAAACAAATCCCCCTTTATTTTTGAAGTCTCATATTAGTTAGAAAGTGATTTAGTTTGTGTTTTTAAGTGTTTTGGTTCAAGTTATAACTCAATTTCGTCCAAATTTGTGTTTGTGCTCAAAACTGCCCAGAAAGTGTTTTTAAGGCAGTTTTGAGTGTTTGTTTGCTGTTTTGAGTCTTTTGGTTTGTTTTAGTATTTCAAACTTTAGTTTTACATTCTTTGAGTCTAGTTTAGTGTTTTAAACTTTGTTTTTACGTTTCTATGTCAATTTTCAAGTGTTTAGCAATCCCTCCTAATCCCCGGTTTAAGAACGATCCCTACTTATCCATACTACAATTGTCAACAATAGGGTTTAATTTGGGTGTTTAGTTAATTTACGCATCAAATTTTGGCGAGTCTGAAACAATGCTCAAGCCATTGTAAATGTTGGCTAAGACCAGAATAGCAAGGCTAAAAGACTCACCTGCAGCCATCTTGCTAGCAACTTTGAAAACTCCAGGATGAACTAAGTTGACGTCGCCCGTCGAGAAAACAAACTTACAAAGCCAGCAACCTAAGAAAGCAGCTAGGTAAGACTCATCCACATGCTCTGATGTTATGCCAAGATCCTCAAACGCTCTCAACTCGTCAGAAGAGCGGCGCCTGGTTGAGCCAATAACACCAGACGGGTCTGAGTCTCCCTTTGGCCTAGTGGTATTGTTACGGCCACTTTTCTTCAAAAACTTCTTATACCTCATGGCCTCCTAGTACCAAAATCGGATCCATGAGGAAATCCTCATGCCTGATTTACCTTGAGCATCCTGGAAAAGCTTGTGATACGCCCAAAATAAATAGCGGCAACTCGCAGGCAATCCTCGGCTATTGCAAAAAGAAAGTTCCTCCGCGCTGGGAACGACCTCGTCATAAAACTTACCTTGGATCGGCAAGCCTCCTATCCTGTGAAGATCCCAAAGTGAAATTGACATTTCCCCTTCCGCCGTGTGAAGTGTGTTAGTCGCTGAACACCAATGTTCAAAGAACGCATGAAGGACGGAAGGATGACGATCATAACTAAACAAAGATGCGTACACAGCATGGTAAAGGCCGACGTTAGTAAGCACATCCTTAGATTGGCTTAAGACATTTTCAAGCCATTCCCAATAAAACTTATCAAAGACAGCTTCTCCAGTAGTCGACAGGGTACCATTCCAAGCTATAACTCTGCTGTAGATGTGATCACCAATAAACTTAAACAAGGCCGGATGATGGTCACGAGCATGGTGCGAAGGATTCAAAATAAGAACCCTCGATGTGCACGCCTTTTTCTTCGTATTTGGTTGAACAGAGTCTACCACCTCCCAAGATACTTCAGAAGACCACGACTTAATATGCATGGAGTTGTCTTTCGCAAGAAGAGCAAGCGCCTTAGGACCAGTCAGTGGCGCGTAAAGCTTCAACGTTGTTCCCTCATCCTGCGAATCGCCTTCCTTCGTAAGAATGGTGATGGTGTTGTTCTTAAAACATTTGAAAAATACCATGACCGCAAAAAAAAATCAGCCACAAAACTTGAGCAGCATGACAAAGAGGGCAGCTATAGAGTGGTCTTTCAAGGCACGCTACAGTGGCAAAGGAAACCAAAATGCTACGCAAACCCGCAGCGACTACGCAAGCAGTTTCTTGCACCGCACGTCGACGTCACCACCAAGAAAAAAATTGTGACCAAAAGGCATTACACAACAAAACCCCACTGCAATATCTTGCACAGCAGCACACGGCAACGCACCACCGAGGGAAAACTGTGATCAAAAGGCACTACACAGCGAAACCTCGTCGCAGTCTCTAGCACAAGCACTAGGCAACCTGCTCACTCCGCCACCAACAACCACGTCTCTGAAAGCTTCGTGAGAGTCTCGGCATCATGCTCTGCCTTCTTAAAATTATAGATTCCTGGCATTATAGCAAAGAAATCCATCAGTGGGGGGCACATAAATTGTGCATAAAAATGGACGCATCATATTTTATATGTAATACATGCACACGGTATTGGGATGGTTCAATTAATGTCCTTATATATACACATATATATATATATATATATACATGTCAGAACATTCAATCAATTCCACACACACACACACACACACACACACATATATATATATATAAATGCACGCAACCCCAGGATATCAAAGTCAACAGACGGGACAAATATATATATATACATATGTGCATGGCTCAAAAAGATGGAAATGGTATGCATGGCGTCCTCAAGCTTGAAAACAGACGGGACATATATATATATACATATATGCATGGCTCAAAAAGATGGAAATGGTATGCATGGCGTCCTCAAGCTTGAAACAGACAGGACAATTACTTTCCACATATATATATATATATATATGTATGGCTCAAAAGATTGAAATCGTGCTGAGCTTAAAACAGATAGGCTCACAAAGACTGCAAACTTCAGCATCTCCTGCGCTCACCACAAGCCATGGGCCAACTCGCTAAATTGGACAGGTATTTAAGAGTTCTATTAGAAATATTGGGACTGCAAAAGGCAATGGAGGCAAAGGAGGCCTTGCTTCTGGCGAGGAAAATCCACGACAAACAAGACGGGTTAGATAAAAAGATGTCAGATTTGCTCAAAGTGCAGCAAGAGGCAAGTTTGACAGCGCACATGAAACGAATGTGGGGGAGCTTCCAGCGAGTAACACACGGACGATTGTGCAGTGACGGTGTAAGGCAGCGGATGTGTAATGGTTATGCGGTGGCTGTGTAATGAGTGTAAAAGCAACGGTGCAATCCCATATATATATAACGGTCCCCGGAGAAACAAATGAAATGCGGTGACTATTCAAATGCAGGTCCGTGACTGTGCAAACGACCACCCGTGCCTAGGAAAGAAAACCAAAATGAGAGGTGATGGGATGGTGCACTGGAAAAATATGATTATGTACACACACAAAAAGAAGGTGCAAGCTACTGTTAGCAAGTCAAAAAAAGAAAAAAAGGAAAAGGGTGGTGGAGACAGAATGATTGAAAGGAAGAAAGTAGGGGGAGGACGGCGAATTTCCGTCTAAAAAAAAAATGGTGAAAGAATAGTCCATTCACCATCTAAAAGTAAATGGGTGCATCAGGCACCATCTAAAAAAAAAAGGGAAGTAACACATCTTAGTCAGATATACGTTTTATTTGTATTTAGCACAACATACTGAATAAAATAAAGCATGTCCATTGATATCTCTAAGAAATTACAAGTGCGTAAAAAAAAAAAGCAAAAGAAAAAAGAGGGAGCCCTCACAAATGTCACTTATGTGAAGCCTCAGTACTTGAAGCCTTAGTACTCCGCGGAACCCTAGAAGAGGGAGGCACTGAAGATAGATTATTCGGAACCTCAATACTTGGTCGAACTCCAGATGACGAAGGCAAAAAGTGCTTATGGAATACATCCACAAATCTCCGATGGTCACTTTGAATCCGACATTCGGAGTCCAGCAGCTGATCAAGCTTCCTCTTCATGCTCATCGAATAACTATTTGCAAGCACATGCAACTCTCTATTCTCGCGCTTGAGCTGTCTGATCTCTTGACTAAGAGCTGCCACCTCGGCTGTCAATGATTCAACTTGGCGAGTTCGAACAAGTAAGCGTTAGCCCATGTTGGAAACAGAGTTCGCACACTGAACACTGAGAGCCTGGGAATCTTGAACAACTAACTCATCGGACAGTCGTGAAAGTATCCTATTATCTCTAGGAGTGATGAGATTCCTAGCTACAACCGTAGCCGTTGTTGCATCCCTCATCACAGAGTCTTCAACTGTAAGAGGACCATTAGAAGATAAGAAGGACGGGCGCCATATATTACCCTGACGCGGTGCACCTGTGTCATTGCTGAGACTCAAATCTGAGCAAATGTTAGACGGGTTAGCCATTTCTAAAAATATGGTAAAAGAAAAGGGTTGGAGTGAGTAAAATCTCAAAAATACAGCAAAGACAATTTTCAAGGGCGGGCAATCTTCAAAGTGTGCATGTTGAAAACGATCGACACCTCTTTAAAAGGAAAGGCAACACAACCACTTGTTCAAAAAATCGAAGAGACACCACTCTTCGAATTTCAAAACCTGGATTTTCCTGCGTAAAGTCCATCAACACTTTTCAGACGCAATCTCAACTTTCGGCTATCACATGCAACTTTGTCAGAGATCACTGACAAAGTTGAAAACGTGTGAAGTCCATTATTCCAACTACCACACTTTTGGCCGACAAGCGTGGGTGACAAGGCCACATCCACACTGCCACTTGCTATCGGGAAATCACCATATAATTTGACCTCTATCCTCTATAGCAAGGCACACATCCAAAACGCCTGACTCTTCTTCCTTGCCGAATGCATCTGCAACCAAACCTTTCAACATACTCAGTTTTCTTCCTCCCTGAAAATACAAACGCCTGACTCTTCTTCCTTGCCAAGAATACATCTGCAACTAAAACCTCTCAACATACTCAGTTTTCTTTCTCCCTGGAAACACCTTTTCAACCAAGTCACACCAGAGCAAATGTATCTTATATCACTAGGGTTGAGAGCAAGAGTATCTCATAGCATGCTTTCTCCCTATCCTTTTCTTTGTCCTCCATCTTCACTGCAGGACAAGGAGAAAGAGAGCAATCAGCCGGCACTTGGAATCAACCTTCCGACTTGGAACCAACTGCCTGGAACCCCTTCCCTGATTGCTCACCTAACCCATTGTTTCAACATCTTATGCTTCCAGAGAAGATACCACATCTGCCCGGAGAACAGAAGAGGCAAGTGAAAATGATGCATCGAAGCATGTGGAGACAAGCGCAACTAATACATGTGTTGATCGTCCGCTACTTCTTCAAAAGCAAAAGTATCTCATATCATCATGGTCGAAAGCAAAGGTATCCCATATCATGCTTTCCTCATATCCTTTCCATTGCCCTTGCTCTTGCCTGCAGAACAAGGAGAAAGAAAGCAATCAGTCGGAACCCGAAATCAAACTTCCGACCGGGAACTGATTGCCCAGAACCTTTGCCTGGTTGCTTACCTAGCATTGCCCTCGAGTGCTCATCTTCAACTGTTGACGAGTCTCGCATTTCCTCGGCAAATACTTCGAGACAGTTGATATGGTGTTGGCTCTTTACACTGAAGCTGCCAAGCATGGATGAGTGGCTGAAAAGTGATGCTCTGAATGACCATTTAAATGCAAAGGGTTGCGCACCACTTCTGCTAGGCGAAAGAAACAAGCAGAGAAAAATGCAGCACGATTAGCTGGAACAAATCATTATGGCAAGACACCCTTCTCGGCAGAACTGCATAATCCAGACGGAGGAGTCTAAGTCAAATCCAAGCCCACCATCATTGCTATAATAAAAAAGCTCGAGAAACTTCAACAACCTTTCACTGGCACTGTCGCCGAAGAGCAAAGTCTCGATAACCCTTGAAGATCATACTGTCAACCAAACTGCTCAGGGTTCATATGAAAATGTTGCGAACTTCCTTGATCTTTCAAAGCATGCATATCCTGAAACTGCTCGTGGTTATGTTTAAGTTCGAGATCAAGCCTCAACGGCCCTTAAAGAAATCACAAGTCCGATTCAAGATCAAGTGTCCACCACCCTTGAATCAAATCCAGTTCAAGATTAAGTCTGTGGAAAGTCCTTTTGAGGAAACCAGAAAACCCTTCAGCCCAGTTCAAGATTAAGCCTGTGGAAAATCAACAATTGGAGGAAACTAGAAAATCTTCCAGCCAAATTCAAGATCAAGCCCCGACGGCCCTTGAAGAAATTACCAGCCCAGTTCAAGATCAAGCCTCAACGGCCCTTGGATCGACATCTGCAGTAAGGGACTTCAAAACGCATCTTCTACACGTGACAAGCACATGTATACGACGCGCCTTGAAGTGGGGGCATTTGTAGACATCAAAATTTCGGTGAAATAAATGTTGATCAATAATTAAAATTTCAACGTTCACGTGTCACATAAATTTTACACATAGCATGTGACTCAATGAAAAATCGAGAATCATCAGAAAAGTCATCAAACATGACACATGTCAAAACTTGGCAGAAATGATTTATTTCATCTGATTATTTAAATCCAAAAATCAAGTTTTGTAATTCTATAAATAGGAAGTCAAGGCATTCATTTTAAGACACCAATTCATAACCAATTCACCTCACACCAAAACCTTGAAGCTTTGAAACTCCAAAGCTCCCAAGCAAATCCCGAAGAATCAAAAAAGCTATCTTCGTTCTTCGTCAAATCCTCATTCAAGACCAAGCCCCAACGGCCCTTGAAGAACTTCCACCAATTCAAGATCAAGCCCTGACGGCTCTTGAAGAAAGTTTCATCATTCATTCGTTCATCTCTAGATCAAGCCCCGACGGCCCTTTGGATCAACGACGTCAACAAATCCGCACAACTGTTTATCCTAAGATCTAGCCCCGACGATCCTTGGATCAATAGCCCAACCCACAAATCTACACATTACAAAGATCGAATCAGAGGCTAAATTTGTAGAAGAGATTGTAACCCCTAAATCATCAATACAAATATTATTTTGTACACGTGTTATTGTCTCGTTCATCGCAGGAATTTCCGTGTTTACAATTTTAAATTGGCGGAAATTGAATGGTGTTAAATACCCAGTGTTGGCACTAATTGCAAAGGAAGTTCTTGCAATTCCGATCTCAACGGTAACTTCAGAATCTACTTTTAGCACGAGAGGGAGGATTATGAACTCATATCGTTCTTCATTGACTCCTTTAATGGTAGAGGTTAATTTGTACTCAAAATTGGTTGATGTTAGATAACATCTCAAATTTAGACGACGAGACAATCTTGGAAGATATGGAGTTTTATGAAGCACTTGAAACAGGTATGAGTATTTATTTTTCATTTCTTTGTTTTTGTTTTTTTCTCTTGTTTTGTTGCATGCTTACTTTCTTATTTTCTAATGAGTTCTTGATTTTTATATGTTCTAGAAAAAAGGAATGGTGGCACATCTAGCATTAGGGATTTAGAAACTATTCAGTCCTAACTTATCACCTTTTACTACTGATGATATGTATGTAGCTTTAGTTTTTTAGCACCTTCCTTACTAATTTGAATTGTAAGCTTGTTGTATGATGTATGTTGTTTGCTTGCTAAGTTACAACCAATCCATAATTTTATTTTATTTATAAAAAAAAATGTGAAACGATCAAAATGCCCTTAGAGGTATGCGTCGACTTTCATTGACTTACTGGTCAGGACACATATGACATATTAATTAGTATATTCTAACAGCACTCGTTAATATGAACGACTGATCATAAACGTAGCTAAAATTAGAACTAGAAGAAAGATTTTACGAAACACGTATAAATCATTTTATTTAAGGTAGTGGAAAAGATAATAGCGCTAGTTATAAAATATTAGTGATGGAATAAAAATAAATAAATATAAAGAAATAAAAGAGAAGAGGGGAGAACTCTCAAGAAAGGGGAGACGTCGGTGGAGAAGAAAAAAAAAAGAAGGATGATAGGGAGGAGGGATTCTTCTTGTTGTGGATGTTGAGATCAGCGGGAACGCCCCCATGCTTCAGGTTTGAGTTGTATCGTTTCATCTCTATAAAATACTAACTTGTGTAAAATATAGAAATAGATATCTAGCACTTCAACGATAGAGACCAGTATTTCCAATAATTTTACTCACTTAATCTCCCTTGCTTTCTCCTTGTTATTTGGCTGACGTGAGACGAAAACTAGCTCTGGGTTTCTCACTTTTAAATGGGGTTGTTTACAGCAGTTGATGATCCTTCCATTGTTGTAAGTATTTCCCCAGAAACTTCTAGGTATAATTGTGTGTGTGTGTGTGTGTGTGTGTGTGTGTGTGTGTGTAACATTGACATACATGCTTCAATCAAACAGAACCCTCATCACACATAAATATAGTGCTTTGTTTATAAATTTGATGTGTTTTAAGCTCTGCACTTTGTATAACCTTTTATGAAAGGCTAAATTGATTCAGTGGATGTAAGAATCTGTCAAGTATGTGTGATTAGAGGATTAGTACTTGAATTACATAGAGTCAGTTTTTTGCTTTATTCTAAAATGCATTTTCTAATTAAACGAAGATGGAGCTGGACAACTAGTGACCCAAATTATGTTATATAATGAATTGACAATGATTTATTTTGAATGAATGCTTCTATTCAACATGATGTGAAATTAAATTTCTTACTAGTTGGGAAATGATGTTGGTACACTGAGATTTATAGTTATAGACGGAAAGCATAAGATTTAGGTCCATGTAATAAGTAAGTAGAGACTATGTCCTTCTAGGTAAAGACCCCAAAGAAAGCCAGTACGCATGGGTATACCGGTGGCCTTATTTCGAGATACTGGCCATGACCTTTTATTAGAGCTTATAGACACGACATTGAGGCCTGACCAAGATGTTTAGAACCAATATTGAGAAACGTTGAGAAAGGATTTCGTAAATAAAATAACGTATAAACAACCTGGGTTTTTAGAATAACTATGAAATCTTCTATTGGGGCGAGTTAGCAGCATAGGTATGGATTTATTTATTAAGGTGAACTACGAATGACTTGATCCCTATTTAGGGTATGTAGGCACCCTAACGAGGAAGTTAGATGCAGCCATAAAGTATACGAAAAATTACTACGAAATTGGGACTTGAGTTGTGCTTTGTTCATAGCCTGAAGGCAAAGTAAATTAGATATACAGGTATTTAGTGGCGTCACGTGTCGATCCTGGATGTATGTTGGGATCAGGGCGTGACAACTTTAGTGGTATCCAGAGCTTAGGTTAATAACTCGGACCAAGGATTATGATTAGGAGAAATACCATGATGCATGAATGCATGAATGCTTAGTTATTAGAACTTCTGCCAATGAACCTATAAATGTTTGAAGTACTATCAAACAAGGTGTTTTGAGTAACCATGCAAAGTATTTATCTTATTGTATAAGAAGCCATAAATAAGCGCATATATGTGATCCGTTGGTTGAGATCGTTAATTGAACCCATTATTTTGTTGGATTATCAGTTATTGAAATTCTTATTCATTTTGATTTAGTACACTTAATTTATTTATGTCTTGTCTGAATCAATTTATGTGTTAGTGAGTAGTCTGTCAACTACCCCTACATAGATTATCAAAATGATTGTAGGCCAATTCAAATGCTGTATTGAACTTAGGATTAATACATAGTATTTGATGGAGACGAAAGTATTGATAATGTGTGGTTACTATGTATGATGCATGATGGGTGATGATTGACCACTTTTGTTCTCTAGCATAGAATATTCCAACTGCTAGTATATATATAATTATATATCCTCATCTGTTTAGCTCATTGGCTCTCGGTAGGAATTACGCCTAAATTTGTTCTAATCACTGGTTCTATTGGTCTCATGATTATCGATTCTTATAAACACCAAGTCTTGTGAATTTTTCTGGATTAGTGTCCACTCATGTCAATCTTCATGGGTAAGTTTTCAATCCTCTTCTGTTGCCAAGTACTTAGATTTCATTATAAATGAATCAGTCTTTGTGGAATTATAGTATGATGTGTGGCTAGCCAATTAATATGCTTTCTTGTAATGATATACTTGACTTGTTTGAAACCCATTTGATATTATAACTCCTCATATATATTGGAAAGGATAAATATTCATATATGCTTTTGACGAATTGACATGTGTGCATATATCTGTATTCATATGCTTTAATTTGTACTATTATTTGGATGAAAAATATATGTAAGACTTTGGCTGTTTCCTGGATTTTAGTTATGTGTACATGTACAAGGTTTTGAACATCACAAGTCTAAAGCAGTAATGGAAATTCTCGTTACTTTCAATTTTTTTTTGGATGTGTTGATCAAATATCATGTCCTTGGGTTTGGGTTCAAAGGTCAATTCTTGCTAATAGTTGAGTATAATATAGATAGAGTTAGAACCATGATTTCTGAATTGTTTGGAAGTGTTCTAAAGTTGTAATTTGAATAAAATGAGTTTGGGTTTGTTTATACCATACTTAGGGCCTCCGTATTTAGACCTCGTATAAATAATCGGGGGACTCAAATGTAATTATGTAATAAATGGAGGGGCAAATATGTAATAAGTGAGGATCCCTTATTCTATAAAAGGGCCTCCTCGCCCTCACAAACCTAAAGCCTGACATCCCCTAAACAAAGCTCTCATCCTCACAAACAGAGAGCTCTCTCAAACTCTCTCTTTCTCTGGGGGACTCCCCCTCACCCTTGTAATCCATACATACAGTTAGAGAGAAATACAATCAACATCAGTGTGGACGTAGCCCAAACATTGGGGTGAACCACGATACATCTTGCGTTATTTACTTTCTTGCAGATTCACGGTCGGATTTACGTTGTTCCAAGACCTCCGGTTTTGTGCATCAACATTTGGCGCCGTCTGTGGGAAACGATATGAAAAGTTGTGTCGGTTCTTTTTCATTTTTTCACCTCCACAGTGAATCTGCAAGAAAAACCCAAATTAAACAGAAATCTCTGCCTCTTGGTACATCATTTTCTCTGTTTCCATTATAAATCTCGGCGATTTTTCACTAAACACCATTTTTCCAGACTTGCAAAATACCCTGTTTCTTATTCAAAAGAAAAATGGTGGATCCTGCCGTCGGTGGCGGTTTTGGCGGGGGAGACGGCGGTGGGAGACATTCCCTGCCATTTCCGTCTCTGTCTGCCATGGCAAAGCTAACCCGAGCCCGTTGCTCGCCGTCAGGCTCCGCATCTGGCTCATCCTCCCACTCCCGCTCGCGTTCCAGCTCCTTCTCCGGCTCCGACTCCCACTCCAGCTCGCTTTCTCGCTCCCGATCTCGCTCCAGGTCCTTCACCTCTTCCTCATCTCCATCTCGGAGTGAGAGCTCAACTGCAGGAGCAGAGCACATGAAATGGAGAAGACCCAGAACCCAAATCACCCAACCCATTTCAAAAACGGATCCAGGCACCTCCCTCCTCCAATCCGCTCGTTGTAAACCCACCATCAATGGCAGGACTATTATCCGCTCTCAGGCGCTTATACCTCTCCCTCTACAACTGGATTGTCTTCCTCTGATGGTTTCAGGTACTGCATCTTGCTCTCAAGACTCTCAGTGAATCCGGCCATCAACATGTTTACAATGCCGTCAAACGCCCTCTTCTTCTCGCCCAGTCTGCCGCCGTTTTGGAGATTGTTCATGGGCTAGTGGGTTTGGTGAGATCTCCACTAACAGCAACACTGCCGCAAATCGGTTCAAGATTGTATCTGACATGGGGAATCCTGTAGAGTTTTCCTAAGACTCGGAGTCATATGCTAGTGTGCTCTTTGGTCATCAGCTGGTCTATCACCAAGATAGAAATGCAAGAGCAGGCGACAAGCTCCCTCGCTGCGAGCTCTCTGCCTTCCAGCAGCGAAAGGTCTTCAAGCTCTGCATTCCATCTTGAAGTTAAAGAAGCCATGGATGATAGCTCGGTGATAACAGCGTCTCGGTCCGGCGTTCCCCATGGATGTCGGTGTTCTTTTCCAGTACCTACTTTAGTACAGGGTGCACATGCATGACATCTCAGAGACATAAAGAGAGGAAAGTGAAAAGAAAAAGCAAAAGCAAATCTGCTTCTGATGTTCCTCAGGCTCGCAAAGCATCCTTGGTTCGGTTTTTGGAGATGCGCAAGGGAAAGAGAAAAGAAGAAAGCAAAAGCAAAAGCTAAAAAAAAAAAAAAGGAAATGGCATTATTCCCTTGTCTGTCATCTGCCAAAAGAAAGAAAAATAAAGAGAAAGGAAAAGGTAAAACGTTCAGTAGGCGCAATATGCACATGGAAAAAGATCTGCAACAACCCAGTACGCATCAACGATCTGCAACTGTCGAAGCTTTTGTGTCGAAACCTTTGTTTTGGATGATGTAATTTATTTTTCTTATCTTTCGCAGATATCTGTATAACCCCATCATGGGTAATCATAAAAAAATAAAATAAAATAAAAAACGGCAAGCCCAAAATAATGGGCTGGAATGTTATGCGGATGGCGAAGGCCCATATGCCCAAAAGAGTCAGACCCTCTATTATCACCAACCAGGTGATCAAAAGTACGTCCAGTACTACAAAAAATTATTCGGCAGCCTCCCGCTATTACCACCAACCAGGTGATCAAAAGTACGCCCAGTACTCCAAAATTATTCGGCAGCCTGTCGCTATTATCACCAACCAGGTGATCAAAAGTACGTCCAGTATTCCAAAATTATACATGAGCATCACTCATGTCAATCATACATAAACATTCATGAGCATCACTCATGTCAATCATACATAAACATCCATGACCATCATTCATGTCAACATTCATGAGCATCACTCATGTCAACATTCATAAGCATCACTCATGTCAACATCCATAAGCATCACTCATGTCAATCAACATAAACATTCATGAGAATCACTCATGTCAATCAGCTTCGAAAGCTTCATTTACAGAGCTCCAGCTTCAAAAGCTTCATTTACAAAGCTCCAGCTTCAAAAGCTTCACTTGCAAAGCTTTACCTACAAAGCTTCAGTGCAGGGTATACAAATACCGCATCCGAACAACCGCCACTTCGGCCCATACATGGATTCAATTTGAAGTCTCCAACCAACAGACTCTATTGACCAAAGACTTGGGGGACTACATTATGTACCATATATTGGGCCTCAACTGGGCCTCATGAAAAATACTTGGGGGACTTAGCCCATTATTTATGTACTGAGGAGCAAACCCTTATTCTATAAAAGAGACTCCCTCACTTTCATTAGAGAGCACCCAATATTCATGTACTAAGGAGCGAGCCCTTATTTTATAAAAGGGACTCCCTCACCTTTATTAGAGAGCATCGCCGCCAGCTGAGCAACCGTCTCGCAGCGAGCATCACTCCTAACCCATCACTTATGTATTGAGGAGCGAGCCCTTATTCTATAAAAGGGCCTCCCTCACCATCATTAGAGAGCATCACCGCCTACTGAGCAACCGCCTCGCCGCGAGCATCAACTCTAGCCCATCATTTATGTATTGAGGAGCGAGCCCTTATTCTATAAAAATGACAGCCTCACCTTCAACGCCACAAGCCAAGCCAACCAAAGCAACATAAGCCACAAGCAGAGCAACCTTGCAACATATGCTACTATCATTTCAGATTGAGCACCGCCTCATATCGAGTATCAGTCCTAGACGACATCTAGTTACTTCGACCCACACATGGACTGAATTTCAAGTCTCCAGCCAAAAGGCTATCTTGACTGAAGACTTGGAGGACTACTGTTTATACCATACTTAGGGCCTCTGTATTTAGACCTCGTATAAATACTCTGAGGACTCAAATGTAATTATGTAATAAATGGAAGGGCAAATATGTAATAAGTGAGGAGCCCTTATTCTATAAAAGGGTCTCCTCACCCTCACAAACCTAAAGCCTGACATCCCCTAAACAAAGCTCACATCCTCACAAACAGAGAGCTCTCTCAAACTCTCTCTTTCTCTGGGGGGACTCCCCCTCACCCTTGTAATCCATACATACAGTTAGAGAGAAATACAATCAACATCAGTGTGGACGTAGCCCAAACATTAGGGTGAACCACGATACATCTTGCGTTATTTACTTTCTTGCAGATTCACGGTCGGATTTATGTTGTTCCAAGACCTCCGGTTTTGTGCATCAATAGGGTTCTAAAATTGCAAAAAACTTATTTTATTTTTTTTTGCAGGAAAAAAAAACTATTACAATTAGCTTACTATAGCTCTTGATTTCCCGATCCTTGTGATTTCTTTTTGGTCCAATATTATGTATTTGGAGACTAGGTATGCCCATGATTAAATCCCTCTTATTTCACTCATTTTCGTTGAGTTTTGATTGATAAAAATCATGTCCAAAGTTGAGTCACAAAGATGTCAGATAGCAGCAAGTTCTGCATTTCCAGTTTTGGATCCCCATTTTATACCTCGCATAAGTAAATTAGATATACAGGTATTTGGTGGTGTCATGTGTCGATCCTGGATGTATGTTGGGATCAGAGCGTGACATGCTATCTGAAATAAGTTGTTTGATTTTCTTACTCTCTGAAATAAGGTGTTTGATTTGATTATATGTTGTTTGATTGTGTACATGAGCTGCTGTTTGAAAAAGAATCTGCCATTGCCAAGGACATTTGTATTTTTTATTTTTTTTTTCCTTGTTGCTGCCAATATCAAGGGACCAATGCATATTTTCTTTAATGTTATTTGAATATTTCTTTTTGCTTGCTGCTGTTACTGCTGCTACCAATATCAGGAGACTACTGCTGCATGAGTTCGTGATTTTTTTTGTTTGTTGACTGACCAATGCCTATTTCTTTTAATTGTCTCTTTTTGTTGACTTGGTGCCACTGACCAAAGACATTTGCATTAAAAAGGATATGTGTTGTATGAAACTTTATATAATCAGTTTTAGAAGATATATTTGAATGCATGATGATTTGGTGTTCAAATAATTTAGTATTCGGAATCGTAAACCAGCAAGAATCGAATCGAAACCGGTGTAGACCAAACCGTACGGTTCTAGTAATAAATTTAAGCAGAACCGCATCGAACCGAACTGTTGATATTTTCCGGTTCCGGGGTGGAACGGCACCAAACCGCACAGTGCCCACCCCTAGCTCTGATTGGATAATTCTGAATGAAAATTTTTAACCTAGCCGCTAAGGGTGTGTCCAAGGGGAAGGCGGGAAACAAAAAAAAATAAAAAAATTTGGCCCTAAAACCTCCCCAAACGATGTAGACCTGTAAACGGGTCGGGTTTATTGGGTTTGGGTCGGGTTCAATCCGACCCGTTAAGTTAACGGATCACCCGAACCCAACCCGTTAAGCTAACGGGTCACCCGAACCCGACCCGTTAACAATTATTATTATTTATTTTTTTTGCATAGAGTTTATTTTTTGTTGTTAAGACTTGACTAAAATTACTAAAACATCCTCAACTAACGGGTGTTAACGGGTCTAACGGGTTGACCCAAAGTGACCCGTTATTTAACGGGTTGTTAACGGGTTCACCCGTTAGCGACCCAACCCGTTAAACATCCACCCAAATACTAATATTAATGGGTCGGGTAGGGTCCAAAATGCCAAGTCTAAAACGATTTTTTGAGGGGCGAGAATTTGGGTTTGGAGTTAGGAATTTGGGTCAGCCCCCTTCAAGTGGGTCGATGGCCACTCAACAGATGCACCACATGAAGACCAGCTGGAACGGGCCCCGCACAACATATATAATAGGTAGACAAATTGCCTGCAGGCGAGCGCATGGAAAGCCCCTTTTCTACGGTCCATAATGGTGTGCCATTGGCATTCTATGGTTGTCGTGCTTCCTGGGTTTTGATCTAGTGTGGCGTGCCCATCTACATTTTTTAATTCAACGGCTCAAATTCAATTTAATTAATTTATTATAATAAAAAAAATCAAACAGTCAAAATAATATTATTAATTAATCCAAATTAGATCCAACACTAAAACTCCTCTAGTACGCTACAAATACACACACTCATTTACTTTAAAGTTTTTACATCAAAATGTCTGTAAAAATAAAGATAGATGATATAAAAACTAATTCAAAATTATTAGCAAAAAAAATAAGTCAAATACAAAAGTTGAACAAACTATAAAGTTGGGGGTGAGAATTATAGGCCCCTTACCGTTGTAAGAAAAACTGCCTAACCTCATACGTATAGATGAATAGTTGAAAATACGGAACTAAACTTTGATATTTTCCACCATTGGTTTGAAGATAGTCCAACGGATATTCTCCTTTTCTGGAATTTTCTTTTTCTTTTAATTGGCACTTAATTCTTGCTAAGGTCTTTGATCAAGGCGTTTGACGCAAGGAATCCCTCTGCGTACAATTTGATGGAAATGGGCATCCACAAAAACACAAAATATATATTTCTTTTTGCTGATAGAAATAAATAAATGACTTGAATTTTAGAAAAGTTGAAGAAAGGATTTTTAGGCAGCAAGATAAGGTTACAGTTGAGATTTAAATATAGAAATGGCTTTGAGTTTTGTTAATTTAGGATTTTTCTTTATGCCTTTGTGCTGACGGTGGAAAATAGTTGCAGAGGGGGAGGGAGAAAAGAGGCTGTGAACAAAATAAAGGGAAGAAATGTAATTTTTTTGACTCACACATGAAAGTTACGTGCATGCTATTAATAGAGGGTTTTCGATACGGTTGATATTTTCATATAAATATCTAAAAAATGGGGAAGATATATGGAAATAGGGGGTGAAGTTTAAACTTCACCTCATATCAGAGAAACTCTTAAGTCAGGCTAAAATCAGCGTATATCGTTGATATTTCTAACTCATATGTAAATATCAGAGAAACTCTTGTATTTCGTCCAAACCAATATTGAACAATTCCTAAAATTTCATTTTAAATTTCCTTCATTTCCATCGAAAGCAATCGATATCGATATTTGATACATCCACCGATATTTCCACAAATTTACATATCGATATTTCCACCAATACCAATATTTTAAACATTGCGTGTACCTCATAATGCCAAGTGTTAGCATCTCGCTCTTTTTGGTCACGAGATAGCGCGAATCTGAGACGTTGATTTCCATTGGCTTTTTATTGTAATATTTAGAAAATCAAAAGGTATTTCCATTACAAGAAGTGCCAATTTTTGGTTCTCCAGGTAGGCAGGACACCCAAATGACCAGTAAAAAAAACCAAAGAAATTACAGTTATTTCCCTTTTTCAAGTTTCACCTCCCAAAATCCTGCTTTTCTTTTTCTTTAATTTTTGGTTTTTGAGAAAAAAGATCTTAAATTCTGCTCCAGTTGCAATCAAATATTTCTTATTGGATCATCTGAGCTCAGATAAAAATTGATCGGCTGGGTGAAAATGGCATTCGATTTGCAGGTAATTTTTTTGGGTAAATTCTTGAAGATAATTTTTTTTTTTTTTTTTCACTGCATGATGTGCTTTAGAGATTTACTAGTTCCAATTCCATAAAATTTTTTATTTAGTTTTATTTTACAATCTGAGATGAGCTAAGAAATATTATTCAATTATTCAAATACCTCAAAGCTTGCGCCTTATTGATCCAATAATTGTTTATAAAATAGGAGATTTCAAAAGAAGAAGAATAAAAAATTTCATTTCTTATTTCTCTCTGACGTGATTCCATCATTTACTTATTGTTTTTCTCTGTTTACGTAATTCAGATGAATTTAGTATAATTATCGTAGCGTTTCTCTTATAAAAACAAATGAAATATAATATCAACAAATAAGGTTCCTCATTGTCTAATTTGAAAAAAAAAACAAAAAAAAAACTTAAAATTTGGCAAATTTAAGAGCAATTAGGAAGAGGTAAGCAACCAACCCTACATTTAATTGAAGCCTTTATGAAAAAAGGGTTTAAGCCCTTTTGGTATGGCAATAGCTAGGTAAGAGGTGTCACTTTTCTATATGTAAATTAAGGGAAATGCGATCTTGAATTAGTGGCCAAATCCTTAGGAATAACTCTTTCTTTCTTTGTTTTTTGTTGGGCAATGTAAAGGTTGTTCTCAAATGTCATTTTAGTAAAGGTTATTCTCAAATGTCATTCTATGGTTTGTGTATGTACATAATGTTTTTTTGTGCAAAACGAAGACGCATTGAGAAAATCTCACTTCTACCTAATTTCCTTCAACTTTGATTGTTTCAGGGGATAGAAGGATCATTTAGAGCTTAGACAATAGGTTTTGAGACTTGAATTGGTTAATCGCTTCAATTTTAGGTTTGAATGCAAAAGTATCAAAGTCGAAGGAAATTGAGTATAGATTTCTAGTTTTGGATTGTTGAATCGCTTTGATTTTAGGTTTACGATATAAAGGACCTCCTATGCCCTAAATAAGCAACTTTGCAATTTAAAGATGGAATCGAAGTTGAAGAAAATTGAGTAGCAGTGAGGTTTTCCAATGCGCTCAACTCCGAAAGTCTTTGTATGTATCTTAAACTAGGGCATATACATTATCAAGAAAAGTTTAATGTGATTTTATTCTTGTTTCCGTCTTTAGTCCTTGGTTTATTTTTTACTTGCTAAATTTTCAGTCCAACCTTTTCATTACGATTGCCGGCACCACTTGATGAAATTGATGCTACAACTTTCATTCAATAAAAGAAATAATTAATGAAAACTTGGACGAATCGCCAACCGATAGAATGCTTGTAATGGTAATGAAATAATTATTCATAAATATTTCTCTGTCAATCTTACTTTCTAATCACAACATACATTTTTTGTAAGAGAATTCTATTTCTTGGATTTTCGATACGGAGTATGAATTTTTCTTTCCCTTTTTGACTTGATGAGATTTTTTATTGCTTGTTAATCTTGTTCTTGTTTGATTTTCAGGTCTTCGATATGCCTCGCTCAAGACGAATGGAGGCTTGTGTTTATGTGTGGTGATTTATGAGTATTTACTGAAATATTCAAAATCGAGATGATAAAGCATCGCTGGAGGGAGATAGCCAAGTCCTTTAATAATCATGTTGATCCTGAAAAAACTGAGCAGCTGAAGAGGACTAAAACAGGTCTTGTTACTTTTTTTTTCGTGCTTATGTGATCTTGCAAGCCTTGTTACTTGTTAGTATTTCTTGTTCAAATGTATGGCATCAGTTCTTTTGTAAATTTCCAAAACTGCATTCTAGGCATATAAATTTATGTCATTTTGCTTGTTGCCCAAGGAAACCATTAAAAATTGTTACCCTAAATATTTTGCGGTAATATGTTATTCTTTACCGTTGCCACTTCATTTGATGTTAAAGTTATTTTTCTTAGAGAATTTGTGTTATCTGCAGAAATTGAAAATAATGTGACGAGGATCTTCAAGCTTATAAAAAACGAAGACCCTGGGAAGAAAGATGGAAACCGAAAAGATTTGAAGAAAGAGTCAGAACTTGTTGCGCTCATTGAGAACTTCTACGAACAGTACCAGTCACTATATGCTTTGTATGATCATCTTGTAGGAGAGTCTGGGAGAATCGTTCGTGGCAAGAAAGAGCGAAAAGGTTTTTCCATGTCTCCCTCCAGCTCAGATTCCGAATACCATTCTTCAGAAGACATTGAAGGTAACAATGCCAGATTGGAAAGATCTGACAGCATCAAGCATGAACTTAAAAATGAACATTCGGAAGGCTCTGATGATCTGAAGCGAAGGTCGGTATCTGGAAATGGAGAGAAGGAAGCAATAAATTCAGAATATTTGGCAGCATTGAGAAAACTAAAACAAGCAGAGATTGTAGACATTAATGATTTGAAGGATGAAGTTGATGAAAAAGTAAAGGAACTTTCAGCTCTTGTCGAAGCTCACGAGGCGCATGGGAATCATTCGTCAGCTCGAGTAAAAGAGTTGGAGGGACAGTTAACTGGTTTTAAAATGGAGTTGGAATCCTTGTGCAGCCAGAAACGAGATTTGGAAGCATGGAAGGAAGGAAAATCTGCTGAAGCTAAACAGCTAGGAGATAAAAATATTGGATTACATGCGCACATTTTGGAACTTGAGTTAGTTTTAAAAGAAAGAGATGATGAAATATCTGATCTCAAGAACAAACTCAAGGGAAATGAGGAGAGCTCAGTATCAAAAATTTCAGAATTGATGACACAAGTTGAAAATATGCAACAGGAAGTTGATTCGTTGTGTTTGCAAAAAGGTGAACTGGAGAAAAAGATGGTGAGTAAAAAGAATGAATCAGTAGCGCAAGTCAAGGGCTTAAGCGAGCACGTCAATGCAATGCGGAAGGAATTGAAGATCATTCGCCAGCAAAAAACTGAATTAGAAACGCAACTGGATAAGAAAAACAAAGAAATCTCCAAGCATCTGCAACAAATGGAAAATCTAAAAGATGAGTTAACAAAAAGGGAAACAGTCGAGAAGAAAATGATGGAAGACAAAGAACATTTTCTCGCGAAGGTGAAGGACTTGGAATCAGAAGTGAACTCTCTACGCAATAAAAAGAAGAATTTGGAAAAGCAGATTAAAAACAGAAACCATGAGAACAACAAGTTGAGACAAGAAAATGAGACTCTCATTTCTAGAATTTTTGGGTTGGAGAGAGCGTTGACCGAGAGAGGGGATGAGATTTACGCTCTTCGTGAAGAATGCGAAAATGGAAATATTGAAGCTTCTGCTCAACTTATGAAATTCACGACGCAGGTAAGCAATTTGAAACAAGAAATGGATTCCTTGCAGGCTCAGAAAAGCCAGTTGGATTTGCAGATTGAGATACAAAACAAGCACTATTTGAACAAACTGACTGAAAGGGAAAATCGAAACGATAACTTGACAGACACGATTGGCCGGATTGAGAGAGAGAACCAAAAGTATATGGAAATACTGAGTGAGAAGGAAAATCAAAACCATATCTTGACAGTCAAGATTTCCGATCAGCAGAAGATTATTAAGGAACATGAAGAAACTATCAAGAAGTTCAACAAGGAGCATAAACAAGCTAAAATTTGGTTTTCGGAATCCAAGTTGAATGTACGATTTGTCGAAAGGAAGATGGAAGAATTGGCAGAGAAGTATCGAATCAATCTTGAAGACAGCGTGCGCCTCTTATACCAGAGAATCAGGGTAGCAGAACAAATACACATTGAAAACAAGGAAAGCTACAAGAAGTTCAAAGAGATGTACGAGAAGGAAAACGAAGATCTTAAAGAAAAGCTAGCAACGTATCAAGATCCGGACACAAAGTTGAAGCAAATATCGAAAATAGCAAAAAGTACATTGCATGAATTGGACTTAGTGATGCTTAAATTTGAGGAGGGACACAAGATCTTTGAAAACCGGATTGCGAAAATGACTGAGGAGCTTGAGTCTGCAAAAACTTGGGTTACCGAGAATGCCGGCGAGATCAAACGTTTAAAGCACAATGTAGATTTCTTAACCACACAAATGAATGAAAAGGAAGAGCAGGAGAGTGTGTTGAGAGAAAAAGTTTGGAAGTTGGAAGCATCCGTGGGCAAGGAAGCTGGGGAGAGGCTGAACTTAGTAAAAGGGTTAAGCCAACTAGAGAGTAAGGTGGCAAATCTTGAGAAAGAAGTAAAGGACAAGGATGAAGACTTGCTGCGTCTTGGGGAGGAGAAGAGGGAGGCCATACGGCAGCTCTGCATGTTGATCGATCATCACCGGAGCCGCTACGATGATCTGAAGGAAGCGGTGTCAAAGAGGTCAGCTGCAACAGCTGCCGGAGGCAGGATTGCAACTTAGGCCTCTGTTATGGCCATTGATTTCATAAAGTTTGTTTCACATTATAGACTCTTTTCGATTATTTCTTCTTTCTTTTTGTGTAGGACAAGTGATGTGTTGCTCAAAAGGGCATTTCATCATCCATGATATACATTAAATTCCTGGGGTGTATACACGTAAATATAATTTTGCATCGTTTTTTAGGTAATTAAAAATGAAATGATTATCATACCGATTTTTCTTTTTTATAATCACGAGTGGGAGAATTTAAACGTAGAATTTCTTGTCATATTAAAAAGAGAATTCTCATCAACTAATTGTTAACATCTCCTATTGGAAGGAATTTGGATCCTCGCCAGACCCTCTTTGTGAGAATTCCGGGAATCTATAATTCGTGTCCGTTTATCGTACATCGTGCCGTCAGAAATCATTTTAAATTTTTTTATTTAAAATTAAATACAAATAGTATATAATAGACACTAACTACACGATGTACGATAAACATGCACTATTCACGGATCATCAGGATCCTCTCAGAGGATCTTGTTGGTATTGGAAGGCTCCATGATGGAATTACATTTAACAAATGGACAAGCACCACATCCAAGAATCCAAATACTGAGTCAATCTCAATCCTATGTAAAGATAAAATACAATTTTTCCAATCACTGTCGATCATATCAATTTATTCCCCAAATTTGTGCTTGGCTAATTGCGTCAAATTTGCGATGATTTTTTTAGCGTACGTGGTCATGCAATTTACGTTAAGTTGTAATAAAATTATAATTTTTCTAAATATCATCTTAAAAATCTGCCTCATAGTAATGGTCAATAAACAAAAAAATATGCAATGTTGTTACAATTAAAATAAAACATTTCTCCAAAGTATGCACTAAAACCTTAAGAAATTATGTGTCTTTGTTTTTGTAATATTACATCTTAGAATTGACATGTTCAACTACTATAGTGTCTCTCTTTTCATACACTTGTATATATGATAACATCTTTATAATTATAAAATTGGTTTGATCCCGATATTATAGCTATATAGAAGTTTTACGGTAGCCTGACGGTGATGTTGGGTGGGACAACGAAAACAACAACGAACGGAAAGGGATCCTCTCCGGATCCCTTCCTCCTAATCCACCAAGTTCAGGGATCCGGACTATTGAAATTTGATCCAACGGCTACAAACAGGGGCTCATTTTAAAAGTTATAATAACTTTAGCCGTTTGATCAAATTTCAATGGCCTGGATCTCCGAACTTGGTGGATTAGGAGGAAGAGATCCGGAGATGATTCATTTCCATAATGAACAACCAACGCGGGAAATTTACTGACGTGGCAAGACCTCATGGGCCATCAAGTACGCAATAATTTATCACCTTAATCTCACGACACAATTATCACAAACTCTAAGTCCTGAGAATTTGACTGCATTCAGACGAAAACCTGACTAGCAACTGTGTCTTGATGATGAAAACTACTTACATGTAACGGATAAATAACCGTAACAATCGAGAATAATAATACTTACATATATTATTAGCGTCTCATTTCAATATTACGTATTCACATATATTTTTTCTTCACTTGGAATAACTTTATTACACAGGGGCAAATACGGAACCAGAAGTTCCAAGATTCCACACCTGAAATTTGAAGCTACAAATGGCGTACATGTCAATTTGAGCGCTCCAATCCAAACAAAACGTCTTTTTCCCTTTCATTTTCTTAAACCTTTCTCTC
Source organism: Malus fusca (assembly GCA_035220775.1). Taxonomy (NCBI): domain Eukaryota; kingdom Viridiplantae; phylum Streptophyta; class Magnoliopsida; order Rosales; family Rosaceae; genus Malus; species Malus fusca. Next base: position 21,170,565 of record CM069072.1, read on the forward strand.
CTCTCCACCCTCTCTCTCTCTCCCTCTCTCCCTCTCTCCCCTTCTCGCTCTCGCTCTCGCCAATCGGAGAACTGCAGGCTTCTCTCTGCTCGATCATCCGGCTCCTGAATCGCTTCCGACTTTCAGTTTCAGTTTATCCTCAACTCTCTTTTCTTCTCTGAACTGAAGAAGTCTCTGTTTTTTTTCAGCATAACTTTCGTCACTGATTTTCTTGAAGTTCTTGATCGGATCAAACTTCTTCTCCGCCATAGCTGATTTATGCATGCTTGATTTCGCTTTCTCTTCAACCTGTAAATACATCTGTTGCTCGATTTTTCGCTTTGGATTAAGTTTGTTAACGATATTCTGAAATCGGATCAACCGAGTTTTCGAACTGAATTTTATTAAAAAATTGAGCAAAAATTTGTGTGTGTGGTTAAAATTTTCACTCGCTTTGTTCATTTACGGAGGTAATATTTGATTATTTCTTACAGCCTGGTGGTTGCTAAGATTTTGAGGTCAGCAATTCTTGACTAAACTTCCTGAAGACGATTTGGAGAGGAAGTAAAATAGCGTATTAAGGTAAATATATTTTTCTTTCTGTATTTGAAGAAATTTTTCATTGAAACCGTAATAATAATGATACATCACGTGCTGGGAAATTGTATTTTTTAAGTTACTAACTTTTTAACACACATATCCTATAATTTGTATAATAACACGTGATGTAACACTCTGTTTTCCGGTCATATTGAACAATCTCTTCTATATTTGACTGTCAGCTGGAATTACAGGATAAAAGCGGCAATTACGTAATTCTATTAGTATTCCGAGGGGAGATATGGAAAAAGAAAGTATTAATCTGGTTTTTTTCTACATTTATATGGAATTACATTTAACAAATGGATAAGCACCATATCCAAGAATCCAAATACTGAGTCAATCCTATGTAAAGAGAAAATACAAATTTTCCAATCACTGTCGATCATATCAATTTAGTCCCCAAATTTGTGTTTGACTTATTTTGTCAAATTTGCAATGACTTTTTTGAGCGTACGGGGTCATGCAATTTACGTTAGGTTGTAATAAATTATTATTTTTCTAAATCTCGTCCTAAAATCTGCGTCATTGTAATAGTCAATAAACAATAAAATATATCTCCAAAGTATGCATTAAAACTTTAAGAAATTATGTGTCTTTGTTTTTCTAATATTACATCTTAGAATTGGCATGTTGAACTACTAAAGTGTCTCTCTTCTCGTACACCTGTATATATGATAACATCTTTGTAGTTATAAAATTGGTTTGATCCCAATATTATAGCTATATAGAAGTTTTATGGTAGCTTGACGGTGACGTTGAGTGGGACAACGAAAACAACAAACCAACCAGTGCGCCAAATTTAATGACGTGGCAAGACCTCATGGGCCATCAAGTACCTAATCATTTAATTACCTTAATTTCATGACACAATTATCAGTAACTCTCAAGTTCCGAGAATTTGATTGCATTCAGACGAAAACATGATTAGAAACTGTGTCTTGATGGCGAAAAATGCTTACAGGTAGCGGAAAAATAACAGTAACAATCGAGAATTATAATACTTACATGTATTATTAGTGTCTCATTTCAATAATACGTATTCACGTATAGTTTTTCTTCACTTGGAATAGCTTTATTACACAGGGGCAAATACGGAACCACAAGTTGCAAGATTCCACACCTGAAATTTGAAGCTACAAATGGCGTACAAGTCATTTTGGGCGCTCCAATCCAAACAAAACCTTTTTTTCCCCTTCATTTTCTTAAACCTTACTCTCCTCTCCACCCTCTCTCTCTCTCTCCTTCTCTCTCCTCGCTCTCGCCAATTGGAGAACTGGAAGCTTCTCTCTGTTCGATCATCCGGCTCCTGAATCGCTTCCGACTTTCAGTTTCAGGTGATCATCAACTCTCTCCTCTCTGAACTGAAGAAGTCTCTGTTTTTTTCTGTATAACTTTCGTCACTGATTTTCTTGAAGTTCTTGATCGGATCGAACTTCTTCTCCGCCATGGCTGATTTATGCATGCTTGATTTCGCTTTCTCTTCAACCTGTAAATACATCTGTTGCTCGATTTTTCGCTTTGGATTAAGTCTGTTAACGATATTCTGAAATCGGATCAACCGAGTTTTCGTATTGAATTTTATTAAAAAATTTAGCAAAAATTTGTGTGTATGGTTAAAATTTTCACTCGCTTTGTTCATTTACGGAGGTAATATTTGATTATTTCTTACAGCCTGGTGGTTGCTAAGATTTTGAGGTCAGCAATTCTTGACTAAACTTCCTGAAGACGACTTGGAGAGGAAGTAAAATAGAGTATTAAGGTAAATATATTTTTCTTCCTATATTTGACTGTCAGCTGGAATTACAGGTTAAAAGCGGCAATTACATAATTCTATCAGTATTCCGAGGGTAGATATGGAACAAGAAAGTATTAATCTGGTTATTCCTACTTTTATATATTCTAGCATTTGTTGAATTTTTTTTTTTTCAAAAAAAATTACTAATGATTTTTTTTACCAACAATATTAGCTAGACTAAAAGGAGGGTAGGCTTAGCATCACAATGAGTTAGCAATAATGTGGTTCAAATTCGTTTTGGCGAGAATCGAACATAAAATTTCTCGCTTACAAGTGAAGATGAATATTACTAGACCGTAGTACTAAGTGTAAAAAATTTACTACTATTACGGAGGGAGATAGTTCGAAATTATTATAATATTAATAAATTGAGGGAGGGGGAATTTTAACCAGAGATGTATGCCTATAAACTCAACACCTTATGGAGGGGCAATTTTAACCAGAGATGTATGTCTAGAAACTCAACACCTTATCCATTAGGTCATAGGATATTGGATACATACATTCTTGCATTTGTTGACAATTATCTGGCTTTTAGTTAAATGGGAAGGAAATAAGCAAAAAGACGACATGGCATCAGATTTTGGACTTTTACTAATTTTGATTCAATAAAACATTTTTAAAAGTAGCCTTGTTTATTAATTTTGTTTTTTGTGTTTCTAATTCTTTAGAGATTAGTGCACTCATCCTCTTCACAGAAGTTTATTCCTCCACCGTCCTAGTATAAATATATTATTGTACAAAAAAAACTGATGCCACGCAGGATTGAAAATCAGTCTAAAGCGGATTCAGATTTGGTTGGTTGGTTTCCTGGTAGGTAGAGTTGTTGGTTTAGCTTTGTACATGCTTCCTAAAGTAGCTATGGCAAAGGGCCATGCTAGTTTCCATTTCCATGTATAGATTCATGGACCGGGTTGTCGTGAATCTTGTTTCATAGAGCGGGTTGTCGTGAATCCTGTTTCACCTAAGTCTTTCTCCTGTGAACTAAACTAAACTAGAATGTATAATCTATTGCTTTTCTTATGATAATTTTACAGTGAGAGTGATAAAAATGGAGTAAGAAGTCCATACCTGGGTAAACATACGTACAAACCTCATTAAGTTGACGTTTCTTAGAATAAACAAAGTTAATGACCAGAAATGTTAAGGGTCAATTGTGTATCTAACTCTCATGCCGAATGCTTTTAACACTTGAGATTATCTATTTACATCTTATGCTTCTAAATGATTTAAAAGGGGACATTTTTTTTTACTATTCAGACTTCAAGCTGGAGATGGATACAGCCTCATCATAGCACACATCTATTGGGGAAGCTTAAATTGAAGCGATGCCAAAGCACCGCGTGAGGGAGTCGATTAAGTCCTTATTTGGAAGTCACATCAATTCACAAAAGCATGAAGAGCTGAAAGGAACTAAAATAGGTAAATTTTCTACTAATATTCTTCATTAGGCTTTGAGATGGCGTTGCAGGAACTATACAATGCAACTGGGATAAACTTTGCTATGGTTAGATATTTCGCTCCTGCATCTTGCATGATCGATTAAATGGAAATTTAAGGAAGTTTTCTGTTTTTACTGCAGATATTGAGGAGAAGGTGAATAAAATATTGAAGCTTCTAAAAGATGAAGATCCTGAAGAAAAAGATGACACCTCCGTCGAGAACTCCAAAAAGGAACCTCTTGCGGAGCTAATTCAGGATTTCCACAAAGAGTACCAATCACTCTATGCACAATATGATCACCTAACCGGAGTGCTGAAGAAAAAAGTTCGGAGCAAACAAGAAAAGGACAGCAGCTCTTCATCAAGTTCAGACACAGATTCCATACATTCTTCAAATGACAGAAGCAGTCAAAATGGAGTGCTGGAAAGTGACTTTCAGAAAATCACTGATGGGATTAGGCATGAACTTGAATTGGCGCATCAAGAAGTTGCTGACCTGAACAGGAGACTGACAGCTACAAGTGAAGGGAAGGAAGCTTTAAGCTCAGAATGTGCGGCGGCTTTGACCAAGATAGAAGAAACGAAGAATGTTGTCATTGACTTGAAGACTGAAGCTGAAAAGTTAGATGCCGAGAATAGTGAACTTAAACAGAAACTGGAAGCTGGTGAAAAGATGGAAGCTGAACTGAATCAAAAAGTGGAAGATTTGGAAAGAGAGAGAGATAACTTGATTAAGGAGAAAGAGACTGCTCTGAGAACGATTGAAGATGGAGAAAATGTAACAGCAGAATTAAGAACCTTGATTGATCGGCTGAAAGATGAAAAAGTAACCCTTGAGCAAGAACTGGAATCTGTTCGAGGGGAAGTTATCCATATGAAGCAGCATCTGCAATCTGCGGAGCAGCAGGTATCAGATCTAAGCCGCAATCTGAAAGCCAAGGAGGAAGAAACCTTGAAAATTGCGGAGATCTCAACTGAGATTCAGCAGGCACAGAATGTGATACAAGAACTCACAACTGCATCTAGTCAGCTAAAGGAGAAATTGGGCCAGAGGGAAGTGGAATATTCAACTCTTTCTGAGATGCATGAGCTGCATGAGAAGAAGACATTGGCTCAAATTACGGGATTAGAGGCTGCTGTGGCAAAGCTGGAATTGGAACTGGAATCTTTGAGAGATCAGAAAAGAGAGATGGAAGTGAAAATTGAGAGCACAGAAACTGAAGTAAAACAACTGGGAGAGGTAAATGCAGGACAAGAAGTCCGAATTTCAGAACTTCAGTCAGTATCAAACAAGAGAGAAGCTGAGCTTTCTTCTCTCATGAAAAAACATGAGGATAGCAATAGTGAATCTATTCATCTGAAGGAGCAATTGGATCAGAAGGAAAAGGAATATTCAACTCTGTCTGAGAAGCATGAGCTGCATGAGAGTAAAACATCGGCTGAAATCATCGGATTAGAGGCTGTTGTGACTGGACTGAAACTGGAGCTGGAGTCTTTGCGAGGTCAGAAAAGAGATATAGAAATTGCGATTGAGAACAAAGAAACTCATGTGAAACAACTAGCAGAAGAGAATGCAGGATTACAAGCCCAAATTTCAGAACTTGAAGAGAAGATAAGAACTAAAAGCCTTGAGAGTGACCAGTTGAGAGTAGAAATTGTGGAGCTAAAGGATCAAATTGTTGAATTTGAGAAGAGACTAACAGAAAAAGAGGGCGAGTTTTCTTCTCTCCAGGAGAAACATGACAGTGCAGTGAACGACGCTTCTGCTCAAATAACAGCCTTTGTGTCACAGGTTACTAGTCTAGAACAGGAGTTGGATTCATTGCAGAATGAGAAGAACCAGATGGAGTTGCAGTTTGAGAGGGAGAAACAAGAACTTTCGGAAAGCCTGACACAATTGGAAAATGAAAAGGTTGATTTAGAGAGCAAAATCGCTGATCATCAAAGACTGCTGAATGAACAGGAGGAGATATGCAGCAAGTTAAAGGAGGAATGTATACAGCTGGAGAGTCAGTTCCAGGACACTAAGGTCAATTGCGACGCTGCAGAAAGGAAAGTCGAGCAAGTGGCAGAAGATTTCAGTAAAAAAATTGAATCCAAAGATGAGAAGATAGCTGATTTGGAGCAAGAGGTTGAATATCTGAAACGAGATCTAGAAGAAAAAGGGTATGAGCTTAGTTCTTTGGTTGAAAGCTCCCGCAATATTGAAGTTAAGCTCCGCCTGTCAAACCAGAAGGTCCGGGTTACAGAGCAGGTATTGACCGAGAAAGAGGAGAGCTTCAAAAAGGCTGAACTGAAATTCCTGGAAGAACAGAGAGCACTTGAAGACAGGATTGCTAGATTGTCTGGTGTAATCACTGCAAACAATGAAGCCTATCAAAGAAACATCACACTCGTTTCAGAAAATGTGAACAGTTCTTTGAGCGGAATTGAATCTGTGATCAATAAATTTGTGAACGACTATGCAAAGTATGAGACTTGCATTCTGGAAACGTCACAGCAGCTTCACATTGCAAAGAACTGGGTTGCGGAAACAAATAATGAGAGGGAGAAGTTGAAGAGGGAGGTGGAGGACCTAATCAAACAACTGAGAGATAAGAAAGAAGAAGCGTTCATGCTTGGAGAGCAGTTCGAGAGGATGCGGGCAAAGGCAAGCAAGGAAGAAGTGGAGAGGGGGAGTCTGATCAAAGCCGTGAGCCAACTTGAGAAGAAAGCGGCGGACTTGGAGAAGATGGTGGAGGAGAAAAAGGAGGGCATGCTGGGATTAGGAGAGGAGAAAAGGGAAGCCATAAGACAGTTGTGCATTTGGATCGAGTATCACCAAAGCCGGTACGATCATCTCAAGGAAGTTCTCTTGAAGACAACTCCTGCAAGAGGCCAGGGGAGGGCCTCATCGTCTCGGCCTTGATCAAATTTTGTTTTTTTCTTCGATTGCAATTTGCAACAGGACAGTTTTTAGTCTTTTTGCATCATGCATTGTTGTCATTGATTCCATTTTTTGTGTTTCTTTTGAAGGCTAGTGTTTATAAAGCATTTAGGTAGGTCACGAAAGGTATCAGTATTCCAGGCATGTATAAAATTATGCAGATGGTTCATTCTTTGTTGAACTCATTCCTGTCGAATGTCAGATGTTATTGGTTCGTACGAGAAATAAGAGTTTCGAATTCATAATCACCAATAGGCAGCTGATTATACAGTGTCGGTTTTAGCCCTAGTTTGGGAGTGAGGTGCTTAAAAAAAAAGCACCCATGAAAAAAAGCTGTGAGGGTTTTAGGTGTTTGGTAAACTGAAAAAAAAAGGACTTATTTTAGAAGCTGCTGTGAGAATAAGCTGAAATCAAAGAAAAAAGCTAAAGCTGCTATTTGCAGCTTTGGAAAACTGGCTTTTTTTCAAAGCACACGGAACTACAGTGCTCCTTTAATGAAAAGATCCACTATCAGACTGCTTTTTTTTTCAAAAGCACTTTTACAAAAAAGTTTACCAAACACTCTGCTGATTTATTTCACAGCCGCTTATTCTCACAGCACAGCCGCTTATTCTCACAGCAGCTTTTTTTCAAAGCACTGCCAACTGATTCACGCGAAAATGCACGCAGTATACAGAAGGCAAAATTACTCGCATTCTCTAGATATCAATCAGGCGTGTATGCATCATTTCCTTGAAAGATAATACTTAATGTCACAATGCCAAAGCAAAAGAATAGGAAAGCTAAAAACTATAGGCGTTCGGCTGAAGACAGATAGGCGTATAACATGGACGGGAAGGAGTATCGACATGGGCTATACGTCTCTGTTTCTAAACTTCCTCCTACAATTATTAAAAAATACTGACACTATACCTTCTCCTACGCAGTCCATTCCCGCTCACTTCCGAATTTAGAACAAAAGTTTAACATGTGGCTCAATGTTCTCTTTGCTTTTTAGTCAGATATCCTCATCTCAACTCCAAGAACGTCCTTCACTACCTCATATGTGACAAAAGCAATTGCTATGGACGGCACCACCTAAAAGAACAACAAAAGTGTTTTTAAGGTTTAGACAGAAGATAAGTACACGAAGATATGCTAAGATTTTAATATCAATTACAGGATAATGCCTTTAATCACTGACCTTAACAGAGTTTGGGACCAAACCCTTGTACAGCGCTCCAAACCCCTCATGACGGACCGTTTTCCTGAAAGCATCAACCATCCCAGTATATTCAAGGGATGCCCTACTCTTCCCATCACCAACGACAACCGATGCAGCATCCTTCCAGCCTACCATCTGCATTCTTCTCCGGATGACATCGAGAGGGTAAGCAACCGTCTGGCCAACAGTCCCAGCAGCAGCCCCACATGCAAGCCTCGTAGTTACACTCAACTCAGAGTCCTGGACTAGTCCAAAAGGTCTACTTTTGATCAACCAGTCTTTCAGAGATTCATAAACAGCAAAATTGAGACCAACATAAGGTACCTGTTATAAAATTAGAAAACACTTGGACATCTCATACAGAAATGCGAATAAAACCTTTCCTCCCACAATATTATCCTATAAAAGTATCCCATCAGAACTATAACTCATCATCTACACTCATCAAAGCGCAGAATATGACAATGGAAATGTTAATGAATGAACTGACAATTTGATAGAGGATTCTATTTATTTTAGCACTATAGCGAATACAGAAATAAACAAAAACTTCACTTACAACTCCAATGACAGAAGGCAGCCAGCCTCTGTACAGAGCCCGGGGTCCTTCTTCCCTAAAGACAGTTGTGAGAGCATGATATATTCCCCTATATTGCTGAGGAGACATGTCTGTCTGAAGAAATAACGTTCAAACAAATTTAAGCCATTAAAGTGAATTTGCAATAATAATTGCCTCGATAATAGGAAGAAATATCCAAAATATACCTGGACAGTCAGACGACCTCGTACCATGTCCATTGGGTAAGTTGCTGACATGGCAATAATTCCAGCACATGCACCAGCTCCAAGGCGCAATAGAGGTGTGAGTTGAGCATCTTCTGAAGAGATGAATAACAAATATCACTCTAGTAATCCATCAAAGCCACAATTTTCATAATTACTTATGTTTCCTCCCAAAATTGGATCTATAAGACATACGTTTTACATGAGGGAAGAACATGGCCACAGAGAGCACACAACTGATTCAAAGTTAACCAAAGAAACTCATTGTCAATCAGATATCAGACGACAAACACAGACTGAATGGACTCATCCCAGGAAATCAAAAGGATTAATTTACGTGTTTCTCTAGGTCGAAAACTACAACCACAAAAGGGAATGGTTTGAATCATTTGATAATCCAAGCATAAATCAATACAAATAAGACACTAACTCGCAAAGTTCTACTATTTAACATTAGATATCATAACCCAAATTGTATAAAAGCACACAAACAATAAATTGAACTTCCTAACCCCTATCAAGACTGACAGTAAAGAGCATTCAAGTTATCATTGACAAGCTACAAAATGGGTAACTGGCAGTTGCCTAGAACTGCGAAAATTAGTTTTAACTGATTCACTCCAAATGAAGCCACCTATAATTTGATGGTAATTGACTTTGCATAAGAAATAGGCATGAGGTGGTCATACCATTTCCAGTTTGCTGTCGGTAGAACCATAGAATACCCCTATTTAGACAAAGTACATGAAGGCGAATAAGTTATCAAAATGCAGCTGACAGGAAACGAATATGGACATTTAAGTACAAAAAGCTTTATTGGGGGGAGGGGAACAATAAACATATGAAGATAACTGGCAATACAAATCAGTGCACATAATAAAAAATTGTAGGGGTGAGGGGAATTGGGACATGGAGAAGCATACTTTGATGCTTCGTCATAGCTAAAGAACTTGACTGCTGAATTTGGGACTATGCGAGCACAATTAGTTCCATTGCCTTTAAACAAGCCTCTAAAACCCTCAGTTCTCCATATGTACTTCAAGCCTTGAATTGTCCCATTGTATTTAATACTATGAGGATTTTGAACCTGCATTTATCGAAAAGAAAATCCAATTTAGTTTGATACAATATAAAATGCATAATGCTTAGTTCCTGACGAACCACCAACACCACATACACAGCCCCCGGTACCACCAAAAAGAGAGTATTGATTAACAAGCATTCCATTACAGTGATAAAGGTTTCATAAACACAGTATTGATTAAGGATCCAAATGGTACATCTCCAAATTTCCCGTATGTGCAAATAAGAGAAATACCTGCAGCAAAATTTTTAATCTTTCCAATGGAGCAACAGCAGTTCGTGACCTGCAGCAGGTAGTCAATACCAGATAGAGAAACGTAAGGTTTGAAGTTCACACACATCACTCTTGTTATATGTAACACAACAAACATTACAACAATGCCCATGGACAAATACTTTCATGCATAACAGTAACACATAACTATTTGTTCTTCTTAACACCCAATGATCTAAAACCCATTTACAACGAAATAACAACTCCGTCAAAAGAAATGGGTGCTTCCAGTTAAGCAAACAGCATAGAGATCATAAAACATACAATCTTCACACATTAAGATCCCATTTCCTCCTCATGTGTGCCAGCCATTTCCCACAAGTATTTTTGTCCTTGAATACATCGTCATACAGTGATCGAGCCTCAATATATACAATTCCTTACGATTTACTTCCTAAAAACATTGAAATTCAACTACACCATTGTTAATTACTGCTTTAATATGTAATTCCTGTAAGAATAAACAATTCCATGAAAACTAATTAAGGTTTTCCATTTCCGGGCAATCAAACATTAACGAAACGAAAATAAATATAGTCCAATAATTCATGCACAAATTCAAGAAAATCATGGGAAAAAAAAATTGCTTGAAAACGAAACCTAAAGTAAATTCAGCATAAAAACAAATAAAAGCAAAAGGGGTAAAGCAAAGAAATCATATAAAGAAAATAAAAAATAGAAAATTTCTACTTAGTAAGTAGAAAAAATAAATAAAGATTTGCTACGAACTCACACTCCACCGGCGACTCCTCCGGCGACGAGGGACTTGGCGATGCTAAGCAAAGCATGGCCGGTCGGCGCCTTCACTCCTTCGCTGGCGAGCTTGGCCTCCTCGGCCAGGTTCACAATCGTCGACACCGCAGAATCACTGGTCCTCTTCACGTCCTCCGACGCCATTAAACCCCACTCACAAACAGACACGCAGGGAACCTCAACGGCTGGCCGGAACCTTAGGACTCCCGGACCAATCCGCCGCGGATAGGATCGAGGAGTTAGTTATTCCGGCGATTTATGGGCAAGTATGCGGGCGCATGGGTAGGGGAACGCGAGTGGAGAAAATGATTTGGTTGTTGAGGGATTTGTACATATAGGGCCGTCGTCACTATACCCTGCAAAGTACCACTGCTGCTTTTTCTTTTTTCTTTTTAATTATTTTATATTTGATATTTGATATTTTTGTGGAAAAGATATATGATTTTGGGGATGTGATATTTTTTGTGGGTGTTTATTTGGGAAAAAGAAATTTGTTTTACAGTTGTCCGTCGCCGCATTTTTACTAGAAGACGGGTATGTCTTGTTTGTTGGTAGTAACGGTAACTCATGGATTAGCTTCTAACTGTCAAAAGTCAAATACATACTCTCTTTTTTTAGGTTTTCTAGGTTGGGTGAGCGATTGTAATAATGAAATGTTGAACTCTTTATTCGCAGGAGTCGAATCGGATATTTGATTGAGATTAATCTCAATCATTAGTTCATAACGATAAATTCATTCAGTCATTTTCTCTCTCGACTCATTCTATTCATTCTATCTTATTCCTCTCAACATTTGTAGGTTCTGTACATATGGTAGTTGTTTAAGAGTTTACTATAGTTTTCTGTTTTGAGCAATTTCACTCCAGATCATTTTTTGGTCACTGAAGCATTGTTCTCATTTGACGCCTTTGTATTTATTTTAATTAATCAGTGTAATATCAAACTACGGTTTGTAAAAGAAAACTTTTTTTTTTCTCATCTCATTCCGATTTTTTATTTGACATAGGATTTAACGAGATGATGACGACCTCATATTATCTTATCCCATTAATTTCAAGCTGAAAATGATGGTGTTGGTCCACAAAATTGGATCCCTTCAATTCAAGCATAACAATACCCGAAACAAATCAACACTGTCGATATCGAAATTCAACCGTGTCTTGCACAATCAAATGCAAAGCGCACACGTTTGCAGGAGATAAAAGGGATGTACGGAACTTTTATACTTCTCACACCCCTTCTTAATTTGAGGTCGTAGACTTAAATAAATTAAAGAAAATCAAATGATAGAAATTAACAAAAAAAATTCTGAGAAATAAAAAGTGAGAAGTGTGTTATCCACACATCCCATGATAAAAAATGATGGCCACAAGTAAAACAAGAACTTGGAAAAGACATTGCATGCCATTGTCCTGGTGCTCTTCGTAAATATGCCAAAACTTTTGCCCTAATTTTATGACATACTCCCGCACTTGGACCTGTTAACAGCTATAAGTGATCGGTTATGCAATACATCGGTGTATGGTAAAGTAAAAAACTTTGCACATATTTTGGGGCATGACTTTTTTAAGGGCTGAGTAGGATATGCTTTTATAACTAATTATACTGACATAAATTTAGCAATTAGAAAGTGCATAGCCGTGACGTATAAGTCTGGTAATTTCTTGCACGACCTATTAATTTGATACGAAACAATAATAAAATAATAAGTTTCGGGTCAACTTGTCAACTAGTTGGGTTATTAACGGATCAACATGTGAACGAGTCAGATTGTTAACGGGTCACTCGTTAAGATAACTTGTATGACACAAAACGACTCATTTGACAGGTCTAGACATTAGGCATGACACTTTCTTGCATGACCCGCTAACCCGACGAAACGACACAAATAACACAGGTTTTGAGTCAACCCGTTAACTAGTCAAGTTGTTATCGGGTTATCTGTTCAGATCTGTTAAGATAACGTATTTGATACAACATAATCTGTTAAGATAATAAATATGACGAAAAAGCGACACGACACACAACCTGATTGCCAGGTATGTACATAAGCAAAAATTTATTAAGACGTCAACAACTCATTTGGAACCAAAATTGGCGTTGACAGTTTTTCCATCACTCCCTTAAACGTGTGTATACTAATCTAGATTTATGCAGTTAGAGAATAGTAATCGAGTCGTATCGTGTAGTGTTTTGCCTTGACAGATATGGTATGCGAGGAAATTTAAGACTTGAACAACAAAACTCAAAAACTAACAAAAAAAAGTAAAACACAAAAAAAAAAGGTGAAACATGCACCTACGCATTAAGCACCATCACGATCATTTGGCAAATTAAAATGGGGAATGATTGTGCAGAAGAATAAAAATAGGGAAATAAGTATGTGTAAGATTTTCCCTTTTTTTTGCATGGTTAAGTGTTTTTTTTTTTTTTTTATAGTTCAAGTACGATATACACTAAAGAAGAAGGAATGTATACAAACAATGATGATAAGATGCTAACAGTAGGTTTCGATAAAAATCTTACAGGAATTTCAACTCAGACGAAAAAAAAAGAGCGTCCAGCACCAAACAAATTAATTAGTACCGATATCCTCAAAAAGAATATAAAAAATTACACTAGAAAATTCTTCAAACCATGTTACTTAGATTATCCAAAGTTAAAGCTCAGTCTGTGTATTCCTTATCTTCCATTCATATTTCAATACCTCATTTAATTTAATCTTGCAATATAAACCTATATGAGAATGTTAAATCTTTAATATTTTTTGCGAAAATGAGAAAATTAAGTATAATTAGGAAGACACTTTTTCTAATGGTTATATTAAGGGCTGGTTTGGTATTGCTATGTTTTGAAAAGAAAAGAAAAAATTGTTTATGTTGTGCTGTGAGAATAAGCTCATTTTCGCTGCTTCACGTTTTCAGTTTTTTTTTTTCACCCAAAACTGTGAAAATAAGTTGTTTTTAATTGTTTATCAAACACATTTTTGAGCTCAATTTTTCTATACCCACTTTTTATAAAAGCACATTAGTACCAAACCAATACTAAAGGAATGAGGATCCTCTATGGATCATCTTTGTGAGGATCCTGGGATCCTCCAATCACGTCTGTTCATCGTACATCGTGCATCCAGTTTTCATCAGGTACTGTTTATATTCAATTTTAAATACAAAAAATTTCAATAATTTCTAACCATACGATATACGATGAACGGACGTAATTTGATGATTTCCGAAACCCTTGTAAAGAAATTCAGAAGGGATCCTCATTCGTATTAAAGGGTTTGGAATCGTAAACTTAGCATTAATTCCTATTCGCTTTTGTCCCCGTCATTATCGTATAGGTACGTGGATGGAAATATAAAGACGAGTCTATTTTGGCCCGGAATAGAGAATCTCATCTTTATTTATACATACAAGTTGATCATTATTCCCACGCTAGATACCATTTCAAGAACATATTTTATTTTATTTTACTTTATTGTATAACATCTTTTAAGTTTGTCTTCATTTGGGTATTCTTTTCTTGGACTTTAAAACTACTCATGTTTTGCAATTACCATTCCCCAGCCTTAAGCCTTTACTTTAGAATCAAAAATCGAAAAAGGAGCCAATGCTGTCATGGAGGTTTGGCCACTTTACTCAACCCTAAAATGTATGATGTGATAGGCATATCTAATTTAAATTATGAATCGTACTTAATTTCTCGATCATTCACTAAAGTCTAAAGGTCAGTTTGAAATTACCGTACTTTAAAAAAAAATTGTTTTTATTATGCTTTAAGAATATTCAGTTGTAAAATAAAATAGTTTAAAGTACGTATGGCTTCCTACGACTCGTCCTTTTGTCATCAAATTAGTTGGACAAATACAACTTAATTACTTGCAAATGTTAATTATATGTTGCCACACAACAGCAAATTTCGCTGCCCAGCATCATGGTGCTAAATGTGGAACTGATGAATTGAAAAAACAGAAACCTTCTTAATTTTCGGCCGTCTGATCGGATGAATTGAAAAAGATCAACGGACAGAAATTATCAAGGGGTGTGTGAGAAGTAAAATGGGGTGTGTGGATAGCACACCCCTGTATTTATTGGGGTTAGGCCAACCATGAAGGAGAGAGATTTCGCCATCATCCGTTGGATGGAGTAGGAAAAAATTATCCCAAGCACATTATTGAATAAATAATATCTTGAAATTATCTTGTGAAATCCCTGGATTTGATTGTAATTCATTGCTTGATTGAGTTGGTCTTCGATTAGGAAAGTATAAAAATAGGATTTGGGTATTACTCCTATCTTAGGCCTTCTTGAGAGTTGAACTGCGCGTAGAACAAATGTGGCATCCCCTATTTAATGAGGCATTCTTGTCACTTATGAGTAAAAGTTCACGTGACGGCTTCAAGAGTTTCTGCATTATTTTTTGCTACACAGCCTACACTTGCCACTCCATCACTTAATATTCAAATTGACGGTTTTACTACCAAATGTATGAAATTGAAACTAAAATACAAGTTCGTGTATGAAATTAAAATGTTTTAAAGATGTTGTATAAGGTTGTAACTGCACTCAAACTTGAGAAGGTAAAATATAATCTACCAAAAAATAAAATATAATCATACTAATTTGGAGTGTTATTAATTTAGGTTGGTGATGGCAACTGACTAGTACATAGATATGTATCACATGATGGGATCATATTAAACAAGTTAAGAGCGTGTGAAAACTACTCTGAAAACTTCTTGTGCCGTACGTGTGCTACTGCTATCCTTCATAGGTCGTCGTTTGTATAAGTTTATCATACGATTGCCG
Source organism: Malus fusca (assembly GCA_035220775.1). NCBI lineage: Eukaryota > Viridiplantae > Streptophyta > Magnoliopsida > Rosales > Rosaceae > Malus > Malus fusca. Next base: position 21,186,218 of record CM069072.1, read on the forward strand.
GTCTCAAATTTGGATAAAAAGAAGGAAGATTATGTTAGGTGGTCGACATCAGGCACTTTGTTTGCACGTCGAATCCTTATGATAATGAATTTTAAACGAAATTGTGCTAAAATTAGGTTATCATTCGCAATCGACCTCCCATGATGAGATAATACTTTTGTACAAATTGTATGAGTAAAAGAATCAAAATAACTAACAATAGTATTTTTAGTTTTTTACCCCTACCCAGCAAGGTTAACAAAAGTCATTAACACCAAGTCAACGCCGGCAAATACAAAAAGAGGTTATTTATGCTACAAATCACTAGTAGGCACGACTAGAATTATTTTTTTGGACAAACTATTAAAAAATAAACGTTCCCAACATCTTGACTACAAATCATTCATAGACTATTAAAATACTAAATTTACAAGAGGCACATAAATGTATTATGGAATTATTTGAAGTGCAAATAATAAGGCGAATATGAGGGTGCAAGTTGTAGAGTAAGGGATGGTTTGAGAGTGAGGTGCTTAAAAAAAACACCCATGAAAAAAAACTGTGAGGGTTTTAGGTGTTTGGTAAACTGAAAAAAAAGGCTTATTTTGGAAGTTGCTGTGAGAATAAGCTGAAGTCAAAGGAAAAAGCTGAAGCTGCTATTTGCAGATTTGGAAAACTGGCTTTTTTTCAAAGCACACGGAGCTACAGTGCTCATTTAATGAAAAGACCCACTATCAGACTGCTTTTTTTTTCCAAAAGCACTTTTACAAAAAAGTTTACCAAACACTCTGCTGATTTATTTCACAGCCGCTTATTTTCACAATACAGCCGGTTATTATCACAACAGTTTTTTTTCAAAGCACAACAATATCAAACCAGCTCTAAATTAGTTTGTAACATACAACAATGAATAAAACGGTTAGCGTACTTGCTAAATAAGATATATACTCTTTCGTTATTAATTCATCAAATCAAACGTTTATTGAATAAGTAATTCACTTTTTAAATAGGGGGAGAAAATGTTTTGAACAAATATCGCAAAAGAATTTAACCAGGACCACTTAAAAAGCAAATTGAAAGTTCCAAACAAGTACGCGTTGGCATTTTCAAGCCAGCTTTTTCTCGCAACAGTCTCGAAAACTATTGGGAATCGGACCCATATTTTCAAATGTACGAAATTCAAATGGCAAGTTCCAACCCCACCCTTTCAAAGTCACTCCAAATTTTAATTATTTTCTAAGAGAAAATGTCAACTGTAATTATTGTTTGAAAGCAAGTGAAAATTGTGGAAGTTTAAGAAACCTCTGTTCTTTGGACGGCCAAGTCCAAAGTGTTTGTTCATAGCTTCTGGGGTAATGAAGGTTTGTGGGTTCCGAAGCAAACTTGAATTGGGTTTGGTTGGCTTTCTGGTTTGTGGGTTTTCGTTTTCGATGCTTAATAATATCTGGAAGGGCCTAAAGTTCAGTACTTGATCCTGCCAGAGCTGATGTTCTTGAGGTAGGTTTTTCGAATTTTGGTTCTTTTTTTAATCTTTTCCATGCTGTTTGGTTGCTGAGAAAATAAAATAACTAGGAAAGAAAATACAGTTGACTTGTGGAAATCTGAATTGTTATGCTTCCAAGTTTATCATCTTTTTATTCAATTTCTTGCTCCTGTTTGTTTATGATTTATGAGAAGTTTAAGGTACTAATTTGATGTGATTCTGGGATTTTTGGCCATTGTTGTTTCCAGAGGCATTAGGTTTGAGGAGAGTGATGGATTTAAGGAGAGGTAGAGGAAAAGAGAGAGTTTTCGGAGATCGAAAGGTTAATTCGATTAGTGGTAGTTCATCAAGAACAGATAACAAGGAGGTTATGGTTGATAATTATGGTAATAATGTTAGGGAAAGGGTTAATGCTTTAAGGTTTGAGCAAAGAGGTGCGGCTATAGAAACTGAGTTTGTTGAAAAATACAGTCGAATTTCGCAGTTCCCAATAGATAATTGGATGTCTGGAGATGAGATTGAAATGAACATGAGTAGGTCTATGTCTGTAAATTCAAGTGTAGGAGATGTTTCAGCCCACTTACAGAATTTTGCTGGGTCAGTGAGAGCAAAAGGAAGTATGGACCAGTTTCGGGGTGTAGAAAGAGATCGGTTTGATGGGTTTTACGCGAGCTCCAGGGTTGGGGCTCAGCGTGGAAGAATCCCAACTTCTGCTTATCCTGACGAGGGGCCTTCAAACTATAAGGTAGATTCTTTTGATGGTATGAGTGAAGTTGAAAATTTGGAGCAGGATCGAGCGGAGCTTCTAAGGAAGTTGGATGAGCTGAAGCAGAAACTGAGCAGATCTTATGATGTGGTAGATAAACCATGGGAACCGGTTCCTATGGAGAGGAGTAGGACCCCGCCTGATCCTTATGGTGACCGGTTAACTTATAATCTTTCCATGCAGCCTTACGCTGTGGACGAGCAGATGACAAGGCCCCCTTACTTAAACTATAGTCATGGACATGTTCCTTTTATGGGTTATCATAACATGGATACGCCAAACTTCTATCCTCCTCAAAGGCATCCCTTGAATGCAATTCCAGAATATGAGGATCCATCTCAGCAACAAATGAAACAGAGGCCTCCCCCTCATCTACTCCAGTACCCAAGACCACAATCTCATGAGTACTTTATGGGGCAGCGCATGGAATTCAATTCAAATCCACATGATAACACTTCTCACTCGCCTGCTTGCTCTTGTTTAGGATGCTACAACCAGAATCAGGTAGCTTCACCCCAAGTCTCGCTTGATGATTTTGGGAATCGAAGGGTTCCAAAAGCTCCGGTTAGTTTGAATACCTACCAACAATTCAAGCCACATGATTATAATCCCCGACATGCTAGTCCTCCTCCATTGCACACAAGATGGCAAAGCGACTTTGATTCAGAACCAAGAAGCGCGATGGCAGTTAATAGGCGTGGACGAATCTTCCATCCTGTAGCAGGAGGTGCCCCATTCATCACATGCTTTAGTTGCTTTGAAGTACTGAAACTTCCTAGAAAACTTAAGAATACGAATAATAATCAGTCAAAACTGCGGTGTGGTTCCTGTTCAACTGTTATCTCACTTGAAATCAAGAGTAAAAAGCTCATTACTTCTGCTCCTAAAGATTCCAAGCAACAATCTTCTGAGGTTGATCAAAGTTCTAATGAGGCATTAAAAGGTAGCATTTCAAGTCCTCATGGTAGTCTGAATGCAGGTGACACCAAATCCCGCTTTGATGATTTAGATCATTCTGATCATTACTTGCCATCCATAGAAACCAAAGACAATTTACTGACAGAAGCATTAAAAGGCAGCATTTCAAGTCTTCATGGTAGTCCGAATGCAGGTGACATCAAATCCCGCTGTGATGATTTAGATCATTCTGATCACAACTTGCCATCCATAGAAACCAAAGACAATTTACTGACAGAAGATCAGACGCTGAACGTGGATGAATCTGAGAAGAGGCAAGGTCTTACTTCAACATCTTCCATCTCTTCCAAGAAGGAGGAGGAGGAGGAGGAGGTGGAGATATCAGATTGTGTAATCGCAAATAGAGATGTTCCTGACTCTGCTGAGTTGCCAAAAAAAGATTCATTTTCTCCAAAGCGTCCGGGTTCGCCTCTTTGGGAGCAGTCTGATAGTCCTAAACGTACAGTAAGCAGAGATGAGAAGGGAAATGATAGTGACTGCAAGAACCAAGACAAGGCACTCTTTAGAAAGATCATTTCTCCACAGAATTCTGTGAAAGATAGTTCAGTGGAAACTGACGTAGATGTTTCTTACAATGAATATCTCAATACCAACATTTCTCAAGACTCTGCAGAGGGAAGAAAAGAACAAGATCACCCCAAAATCGGCAAGGGTGCTGATTCCTTCTTGGTGGGTCTCATCAAAAAGAGCTTTAAAGATTTCTCAAAATCTAATCAAGCTGTGGAGAAAACAAGGCCTACTGTTTTTATTAATGGGCAACCTATACCGGATCATGTCGTTAAGAAAGCTGAAAAGCTCGCTGGCCCGATTCAACCTGGAGATTATTGGTAAGTCTGCGTGTTGCCTCCCAAGTTAAGTGTATGACATATCTAAATTCCTTTTAGCTGAAAGACTAACTTGTTTCGTGTCTGCATTTTTAACTAGGTATGACTTCAGAGCCGGATTCTGGGGTGTGATGGGCCAAACTTGCCTTGGCATAATTCCTGTGAGAACAATGAAATTTTGATTTGCAAATTTCCTTGTACATGGTTCGTGTGGAATTATAAATAAAGCATTCATGTTGTCTTGCAGCCTTTTATTGAAGAATTCTATTACCCCATTCCAACAAATTGTGCTGCTGGCAATACCAGTGTCTACGTAAATGGGAGAGAGCTACATCAGAGAGATTTGGACCTACTTGCAAGCAGAGGACTACCAACTACAAGAGATAAATTTTATATCGTCGAAATGTCTGGGAGAGTTGTGGATGAGGACTCTGGGAAAGAGTTAAAAAGCCTTGGCAAACTTGCCCCCTCGTAAGTCCTTGTTCATATTTAAGTTTGATTACAGTCGCATGTGATTACCGTCTTCTTTTTAAGATTCCAACGTAAAGAAAAATGCACGATTGATATAAAAAACCATTTGGCTTGATCCTTATTTGGCTATTGCCCTGTGTCTGCGAGTGTAAACTAAGATTACTGTCATTTTCTTGCTTTGCAAATATTAATTGCTTTTCTTTTACTATAACCACCATTTGCTAATATATCAACCTTCATAAGTAAAGATGTTTTGTTATCAGCTTGCCTGTTTTCTTTTCATTTAGTTATTTGTATTCTTATTGATTCGTTCATGACCGTTGACGTTTTATTGGACAGAGTTGAGAAGGCAAAGCGGGGATTCGGCATGAAAGTCCCCAGAATGGTTGTGTGAATATTCACTTTTGTGGCTTCGATTTCCTGATTTAAATTTCGTGTGTTGTTGATGCTTTAAAGATGATAGTGACAGGTCAATCGCCGATTGCATTCTTGGCGTGATTGCTGCTACATTATACTTTGCAAGGTACAGAACATATTGCACTTACGTAAACCAGTTTTTGTCAAGCCTCAACCAAGTAGATTTCAACTTTTCATCTTAAATAAGCATCTCATTTGTGTACTGGTTTCTAATTCTGTCAACGTAAGGGTGGTTTTTGTTTCTATAAAATAAAAAAATAAATATTTGAGGAGGGAAATTTTGGATCTGATTGAAATGGAATCCTACCTTCTAGTGAGTATTTGCAATCTAATGCCCATGACAAGCCAAGATCTCGCTATGATATGCCAATGATGTCGTGACAAGTCAATGACATCTCTATGACATGCCAATCCTCGCAAGTTGTTGACAGAAAGCATGTCATTGACATCGCTCTGTATCAATAACGAGGCTCGTCATAGAGAAAGTCTTAGGTCCAAAAGTCAGACTATCTCATTCATTCGGCCTAAACTAAAAAAATCTCACATTGCACACCACACATGATTTGAGACCCACCACTATTTCATGTTTTGTCTCCACCCGTCTCTCACACCCTCCAAATCAGAGGTGCCGTACCCAAAAACCTCTACTCGTCATGGCATTCTCACCTAATTAGTTTTATTGTTGTCAACCAAATAATAAATATATCTTAATCAAGCTTGTATTACCTAATTAGTTGATCAAGTGAGCCTTAAATTGGATCAAAGAGTAGGTGGAGTGGCGCTTTCAAATACATGATTTTTGAAGATTTAATGATATTAGACAACAATGCAACATCAGTATACCAAACATCTCTACGTTTCGAAATACCAAAACAGCAATTAACACACACACACACACATTCTATTGTAAATCATCCGAGTTGTATTTGAGACGGTGAGCCTCTGAACTTTTGATGTATAAATAACAAATTGACGATCGATCGGCTATTTTTTATTATAAAAATATTAAAATGAATTATTTTACTGAAAAGAAGGACCTAGCCAGTCTGCTAACAATTAAGAGAGAGTTCCATTTTAGTCTAATATGTGTGACTCGCTTGCTAATATTTAACATAATGATGAAATTTTCAATTTTGGACATAAAAACCTAATAGACTTCAACCACAAGGCCTAAATCTTTTTTTTTTTTTACCACATGGGTTATCTTCCAACTATAATATCACCATGCGGACTAATAATCTAATTAGGCCTAATTTTTTATCTTCTTTTTAATGAGCATTAAATTTGTAATTACCAGCCACTTTCCCTAGCTCTCCATTTTTTTTTTTTTTTGGAAAATATATGGGAGTGAGAAGTTGGAGAAAAATGTGAAAGAGAGAGAGTGATAGAGAAAGTTGGATTGGACTATTGGAAAAATGTTTATATTATTATTATTATTATTATTTTTAAAAAATTAGCGATATGCCATGATGACATGTAAGTGAAAAAAAAATACAACAAAATTTAATTTGTGCAAAATTATATTACTATCCATACTTTTATTTTGATATAAACAATCCAATTATATTTTCACTTGTTCTAAGAGAATTTTGTTAATAATTAGTCTAAATGCTCTAAAAGTAATTAATCACTGGATTTACTCACTTTATATATATGTGTATATATATATATATGTAAATTATAGGAGTAAAATTATTTTAGCTTTTAAATATTAAAAAAAAAAAAAACAGACAAAGGATGAGCTATATGTGTAGACATCCCAAACTTTTCCTCTTTTTCCCAACCATCACACGGTGGGGAACCAAGAGAATCTGATTTTGTTCATAAATTTTGGGGTGATGTGGGTAGTCTAGAGGGGTGAGTAAGCATTCTAAAATAGAGATGTAATGATGGGGTAAGAGAGTATTTCTAACTCTCACAGAAAAAGTAGGAAAACGGAAAAAGGGGAGCAAAGAGTGTGTCTAGTGTGTTCTTCAATTGGTACAAAATGTTAGCTCAAATTAGTTAATTTTCTATTTTCTTACCACTGGAACTTTGATTTCTAGAAAACTGCAATTCGTGAGCCTCACTTTGGCTCTTGTTTTCCCTGAATCCATTACACATTTTTAAAAAGTCTTCTTATATATTTGAAATTAGACATGACAAGGAACAGAGCCCAATTTATTTCACCGATTTTGGTTAAGATCTTCTATAGAAAAATATGATTTGAAAATGTGAAAAGAATTTGGAAATTTGCGGATTCTCTGCAGAAAAATTGTTTGTGAACTTAACTTTGGGGCTTGATTATTTTCTCCTCTTAAATCCGATTTGAGAAACTCTTATTATATTAGAAACTAGGTTTGTTAAACTTTAAAATCCAAGTAATTTCATCATTTTCCCATGGAGTTTTGAGGGATGAAAATGGGGCCACAATATGGGGACTTAAACTTGGTTCATCACGAGGTTGTGACATATGGGTATATTTGGGTAAACTTTTGATAGGCTGAAATTAAGTCTTCATTTCAGTTTTATACTAACTTTTATTATTATTTATGTGATTTTAGGCCTGGGAATGACTCCAGACACTTGACTCTATTTCTCGATGATGGGTCTATATCATGTTTAATCTTTGTGATATTAGTAATTATACCTAATACAGTAGTAATGAAATGCTTGTACGAAATTGAATCATTTGATTGTTATGGTTGTGTTATGGGTTGATAGTTTCCTCTCTGGTGTATTTTATATATCGACTATGTTAAATGTTATTGTGTTTTGATGAATGGTTGAGCTATGTAGAATGGCTGGATTGAATATGTTGAGGTTCACAATTGTATCTGTGAAATTGAAATGCTCAGGTTGCATTACATGATACAGAGTCAAGTATTGGGTTGTGTAAAGTTTTGGTTAAACAAAGTGTTGGAAACTTTTATATGTTCAAGCGTCGGGGGAAGGGCTTGAACGTATGGTTGGGCGTCGGGGGAAGGACCTATATTAATGAAACTAAAACTACTAATAAAATTCGGGGTTAAAGGAGGAATGAGAGTTAACTTATATTCATGGTGTTCGAAACCAAGTGGTATAAGAATGGTATGGGACATGCATGTTTGGATGCCAAAAATATAGGTTAGTGGGATTAGAAGGGAGTGAGTTCATGGGTACTTCTTTGTCATATCATTTGTATTTTACCGTATTGTTTGATGCATGTCACTTTGATTAACTGTGATAAATGAACTTGAAGGGTATATGGTTCCTACAAGGCATGAAATGCTCACACCCTATTAGCTATTGCAGATATTGGTATTTAGGGGTGGGTTCAAAAAACCGAAAACCGAACCGAACCGAAACCGAAAAAACCGAACCGAACGAAAAAACCGAACCGAATTGAAAAAACCGAACCGAACCGAATTTTTTTGGTTCGGTTCGGTTTTAGTGATCTAGAAACCGAACCGAACCGAATTAATTAAATTAAATTTTTTATTTAATTATTTGTTTTGGGTATTATTTTCTAAACCCAATTTGTAAGTTAAAATGTGCTAAACCTAATGTGTTGCCAAACTTTAAGCTCAAAATATTAAAAAAGGCCTATAAAAACTCTAAACTCTAACCTATTATTTCTCCCCCATATAAGGTTCCGGAACCAAACCTCCTCCTGAAGTACCTACTTCCATCTCCATAGCAATGTCTACTTCTGCCCCAGCTTTCTTTTCCAAATCTACTCTCATATAACATGTAACAGAATCCATAAACATTTATTTCGGGTAGATTACTTGTGTAATTTGTGATGGAAAAGAATCCAACACACACTAAATAAATCCACCCACACATTACTTTTACTAATCAAGTTATCAACATGCAGTTACAAGCAAACAACCCTGATCTTTGAACAACATCATACAATTTAACTTTTCTAAGTTATTTGTACGATTTTTGTGTTGTGAGTTTGTTAGTTTGGACTTTGGAAGACTTGATTGATGATTTTAGTTCAACTTTAAATGTTATATTTTCATTGTCTTTGATTCTAGTTAGAATGCTTATGTTATGATTGTGTTGGAGATGTTAAAATTTAAAATTTCAATGTTTTTTATTTTTTGAAAAAAAAAAACAAAAAACCGAAACCGAACCGGAAAAAACCGAACCGAAAAAAATTGAACCGAACCGAACCGAACCGAAATTTCGGTTTGGTTTCGGTTTTGGCAAAAAACCGAACCCACCCCTATTGGTATTGAGGAACATGATGATGACTCATCTCTTTATGAATAACCATATCATATGTGTGTTGGTTCTTATTTGTATGTAGAATAAAGTGTCTTAGTATCTTAAGAGTGTGTTGTAAGAGTTGAACTCTTTAAACTTAAGATGTATTAAATAAACAGATCTAATTGAAATTTTAGATGACTGTAGTTTCATCATACTTTTGTTGTAATATTGCAATTTTTTTTTACTAAGATACTATTCATGCCCTCTTTCGATTATCATCCTTAATTTCGGATTGGGGTGTGACACATTTACCACTATATCACCAGCTCATGGTTTACTCACTTTATCTTTACACCCACGACCACTAGATCACCAGCTCATGGTTTACTCACTTTATCTTCACTCCCACGAAAAGGGATCATCTCCGAATCCCTTCCACAAAATCCACCCAATTTCCAAATCCGAACTCTTGAAATTTGATCCAACGACTATAAAGTTATAATAATTTTAACCATTAGATTAAATTTCAAAGACCCAAATTTGGGAATTAGGTGGATTTGGTGGAAGGGATCCGGAGAGAGGATCCCTTTCCCACTCCCACTAAACCAAAAGAAAATTACTAGAGTCCACATTGAACTAACGAGTATCCAAAGCGGCCAAAAATCCTAAAACCACACCACAAGAAAACCCCTCTTCGATCCAAAATCCAATCTTACATCTCAAAAGTTTTAAACTGTTTCTAGTCCCAATCAAACGATCATTCACCAACTACATTGAGAGAGAGGGAGAGAGAGAGCAACAAGCAAGCAGTGAAGGCAATGAAGCTGAATTGGATGCACTGGTTCAATCACAAGCACAAGCATTTGGTGGTGAAGTTTGGAGTTGCAGTTCTTCTGATGGGTCTTGCTTTTCGTCTCTTTCTCTCCACCTCCAATAGGTTCTCGCCCAAATTAGAAGCCCCTTTTCCTGAGAAAACTGCGGATTCAGAGCAGCCAATTGCTGTGCAGTTTCCACAAAACGAAGATCACGATGAGATACCTTTTCCCGGAAAAGAAACAGAATTTCCCGAGAAAGAAACCCATTTTCCCGAGAAAACTGTGGATTCAGAACCGCCAATTTCTGGGCTAGTTCCAGAAGATGGTGATCAGGACCAGATAGCTCCATCAAATGGTAATACTTGGATTCTCTTTAATGGGTTCTTGTTGGTTTTTCTATTTTTGTATTGTATGCATGAGAATTTAGTTTGGAGAGAATTGCTGTTATTGGAAAGTTTTTCTGTATGATTGAAATTTAGTTTACTTGAGATCTGCAGCTTGGGAATTTTTGATGCTTTTCGGTATGGTTTTTCTTTCTTGGTATCATTTCGGTTAATGTTTTGTTATTCCGCTAATTATTTTGATACTATTAGTTGAATGCCCCTTTTACTCTTCCTGGAATCTGTCATTTCAGATAGTAAATTCAATTGTAATTGCATTGAGTGAGTGAGTTTTCAATGGAAATAAAGTTTGTGCACCTGTGCAGGAAAGTGCGATATTTTCATTGGGGATTGGATTCCAAGTACTTCGGGTGCAGCTTACAATGAGAGCTGCCCCACGATTGAAAACCCTCAGAATTGCATAAGGAATGGACGGCCTGATACAGGGTATCTTTACTGGAAGTGGAAACCACGATACTGTGATATACCAAAATTTGATCCAGGGAGATTCCTTGAAATGATGAGGAATAAATCATGGGCGTTGATTGGTGATTCGATATCTCGCAACCATGTCCAGTCGTTGCTGTGCATGCTCTCGACAGTATGTATTAAAATTCTTAAATCACATATAAATGTTGGCTTTGGATAAATGAACAGAAGGTTTAGTGATGAAACATAAAAAAGAAAATAACCCTCCATATCCTAAATGCTAAAGCCTCCATTTCTCCTAGAAGCTTAACGTGTTAGGATGTGGAGAATGCGTTTATTTCACAGTCAGATACTTCCCTTGCTACCCTTCCTATCTTCAAGTAATACATTTTCATGGTTTGTCTGCCTCTTCTACTGAACTTGAATAAGTTATCATCTTTGAGCTGTAAAGTCAAGTTAGTTCATCATAGATCAAGGTCAATAACTTTTGATCATAAACAAACCTTTTCGTTTCTGATCCCCTTGAGAATTTTTTGGACTAATTCTGATAAAGTTTCAAATAACTCGTGAAGAACTTCATTAAGCATTATAGCTAGTGTTCGCTCTTGTCTGTTGTTCTCATTTCACTAGAACTTCCGTAATATTTTGTTTTTGCACTTTTCCCAGCTTACCCACTTTATAGCTGCACCAGTCATTGTGCCTTCATTGGGGTTGAGCAACCCCACAACATGAAGTATAGTAGGGAAATATAAACATATACAGATATAGGGCCATGGTATACAAATATTTGCCAATGAAATTGTTTTATCTAGAAAAGTTAATTGAGGTGGTATAAAGTTGTTTTCCAACCCTCTATCCGTGTCCGTGTGTGCACACCCGCACGCATATAGTTTCCACTATAGCTGTAAAAAAATACGTGTAGATTTATTTCTTACTTTTGTCTCTGGAATTTTGGTCCATGGTTCATCTGTTACAACATGCCATCTTTAATGTTTGAGATTCTGGGTTGATAGAATAAATGGTTGCTTATTATACCGTTTAAGCCTAGAATTTAACTTCTTTTAAGAGGTTGTTTCAAATTTGATTGAAACATTGTCCTTCAGGTTGAACAAGCCGTCCAAGTGTACCATGACAAGGATTACAGGTCCAGAAGATGGCACTTCCCTTCTTACAATTTTAGTGTCTCAGTTGTTTGGTCCCCATTCCTTGTCGAAGCTGCTATTTTTGAAGACTTTGATGGTGTGGCATCATCTGAAGTTGAGCTGCATCTTGACAAGCTTGATAAGAAATGGGTGGATGAGTACCACGGTTGGGACTACATGGTAATTTCAACAGGGAAATGGTTTCTCAAAACTGCAATCTACCACGAGGGCAATGAAGTTCTGGGATGCCATTACTGTCCTAAAAGGAATCTGACAGAGTTGGGGTTTGATTTTTCTTATCGCAAAGCTTTGAGCTTTGTGATGAACTTTATAGTAAAGTCAGATTACAAGGGCACAATCTTTTTTAGAACATCCACGCCTGATCACTTTGAGGGCGGGGAGTGGAATACTGGGGGAAATTGCAACAGAACGGCCCCAGCTAAAGAAGGTGAGGTTGAAGTGAAGGAAGTAAATAAGATTCTGCGTAACATTGAACTAGAGGAGTTTCAGAAGGCAGCTGCAGAAGCTTCTAAACATGGGGTGAATCTCAAACTCCTTGACCTTTTCCAACTTTCTTTGTTGAGGCCTGATGGACATCCAGGTCCATATAGACAGTATCATCCATTTGAACAAGGCAAAAACGCGAAGCTTCAGACTGATTGTTTGCATTGGTGCTTACCAGGACCTATAGAATCTTGGAATGATATATTAATGGAGATGATAGTAAATGGCTAAGAAAATCAGCCTACTTCGCTGCCGGAATTCTTATTTTCCCTTCTAGATCATGAGAGAGCATATAATGGATCCTGGTAAAGTTTTTTGCAGAAGTTTCAGATGAATCGTAAATTCCATTTCTGCCTTGCGTATACCACAATTCTTCATTCTTCTCCGGATGAACCGGTTCATCTTTGCCACGACTGCATCTTTACCAGTGTCTACTGTCCACTGACCTGTCATTTAGATCCTCATCTGTAGTTACAAAGAAAAGAACACTGCAAAAAGATCATCATCTACTGTGTGGGGGCTTAAAGATGTAGCAATAGAGAGCAGTTACCTGCACACCCAACAAGAATTCGACTCTCGCGGCATTGCCCTCCCCTCCATCGAGCAGAGCTGCAACCTCGGTCATTATTATATTCTATAAACTTGTAACTTTATAATCTCGATTCAGAAAACTGTTTTTTTTTTTCTTCTAATTTAATTTCATTGTTATTTTCCCTATAACAAGTCATATGGTACTTTATCTGCAGTAAATATGAAACATCATACAATTTTTTATGCAAAGCTTGCATGTTATCCAAATACATTCCTCATGGGGAACTGTTCAGAGACTTTTGCTACAATAATCTAAATTCATTTGTATGCGACATTACAGTGTCAGATTTTTTGTGAGGTGCTTGCATTTTATATTAGTGGATTGTGAATTTGACACCGCTACCTACATCTTTTTAATCAGCAGTTTAGATTAACAGTCTGTCGTTCATAGAATTTTTTAGCTGTTTAGATTAACAATCTGTCGTTCATAGAATTTTACTTTAAAATTAAAACTAGTACATTGCAGTGTAATCTTTTCTATTTGATACTTGCATATAAAAACATTGGATTGTGAATTCGACGCCGCGCTACAAAAATTCTTATAATCAATAATTTGAAATGATATTTTTTGTCGTTCAGAGAATTTTACCATTAAACTAAAACTAGAGAAAATTACATTTTGCACCCTCTAGTTTGGGTCAAATTGCTACTTAATACAATATTTTTAAAACATTGCAATGTCATGCAAAAACTTATATTTTAGTTGTAATTTCATACATTCGTTAGACAATCCGTTAAATTGGCCTTAAGTGACAATGTGGACGATGCAGGATCTTTAATTTTTATGACGTGGTTGTTAAACTTGTTCCACATGGCAAAAAAGATGATAAAAATTAGGGGTGGGCGCGGTTTGGTTTGGTGCGGTTTTGAGTGAAACCAAAACCAAAACCGCAAGTTTTTGCGGTTTGGTTCGGTGCGTTTTTGAGGCTAAAACCGAAATGAAACCAAACCATTTGGTTCGGTTTGGTTTGGTTTCAAACGGTTTTGGTTTGGTTTCATTGTTTGAAAAAACTATATCTAGTTGATGACAACAAAATTCACATCGACAAGGACCACAACAAAATAATTCAACTTGAGGCAACCAACTTGAGGCAACTAAGAACACATCAAATCCGATGCCAGTACCACAAACCCAAACATAAAAAAGATTTTAATAATTCTGGTTTTGGTAGAACCTACCAATCAAACTATGTGAATTTTTTTTAATAACAAAAGGTGGTAGATGTGTTTTAGTAAAGTTGCAAACACACAGAAAGTGTAACATAAAGAAAGTCCCAGTAATTGCAATTCTGGGTGATCACAACCAATACAAGTGCAGTTTGAATAGCACTTTTTGGCTTACTAAGCCAAAGTCTTCCCACAAAAAGTCGGACTGTAATTGTAGATGAGATTATCAAGGACTTGCCCAACACGCGGTCTGTTTAATGACTTCCTTGCCTCGCTGCATCACAAATTCACGATTGGCGTTAACTTTAGGGTCTGATACCATCACAAATTCACGTTACCTAGTTGATGACAACAAAATACTATTCTAGTGTAATATCCATACCTTGCTATCTTCTGGTAAATAACAAGTAAAGGGGGCATGCCATGCACAATCGAGTCTTAACAAATGTAATGCAATTGTAGTTCTAATCAAATCCGAGTATATACCTGATTAACAAATGTTCGTTGGAAAGGACTTTTATCAGAATTTAACTGCATAAAACAGAGGAAAAGAAATATGACAATCAGTAGATACCAAAATTAGAAAAAATGACTATATTGCATATTCATTTGAAGAACTTATATGTATGTGCAGAGACCAGAAAATAAATAACCAATAATTTCAATGCTATCATAACATTGCTTATATCCATAACATTGATTATCTAGCTGTGAAAGGACCTAAGGTAATCTTTTCCTATCAATTAAGAGTCCATATCAACTAAAAAGGAACAAAGAAAACAAAGCTACAGAACCAAAAAAAAAAAAAAAAAACATTAAAACCCATTCGTTCAATAGCATTTTCAGTCTTCCATGTCACCCCAGGATAATCATGATGCAGTTTTAGCCTTTTAGGACCAAGGTTAAAGACTACGTAAAAATACAGAATTTTCTATGAAATTTTGAATCATTCACGATGTTAACTAGTACCTCCCTACAATATGCAAATATCATATATGCTTTCAATTGACATTCTAATGTTCTTGAACGAAGAAAAATCGAAGAATAACCAACGAAAAACCAAATCCCCTTTTGATTCAAAACCCAACCATAAACCTAACCCTAAAATTAATCGCAAATCTATAAGTAAATTTAACTAAAACAAGTTATAAATAATAGTTCTTACCATATTAGCAATCTGAAATTTAGAAGCTAGAAGCTGGAAAGCCTGGAATGAAGATGAAAGGAGGTCGAAGGGGAGAGAGAGAGCGTTCTGGAACTGGAATAGTGCAGGAGAGAGATGAATAAACTTGAGAAAAAGAACACAGAGTCTTAGTCCACGGACTAGAAGAAAGAAAATAAAGGGTTATGTTATGTGGCCATGTTATGATGTGGTTGAGTCCATACTAAATGTATGGACTCAATGAAAATAACCAATTAGAATTTAACATTTAATAAAGGTATGCGGTTTCGGTTTCGGTTCGGTTTCGGAGGGCCGAAACCGAAACCAAACCGTTTTTCCCCTATTCGGTTCGGTTTCAAACCGAAACCGTTTTGAAACCGCAAAACCAAATTGTTCGGTTCGATTCGATTTGGTTCGTGTTTCGGTTGCGGTTTTCGGTTTCAAGTGCCCACCCCTAATAAAAATTTGTCTTCATAATTTTTTTTGGGGTTCTTACCAAAACGTTTCAGAAGCGAGCGCGGTTGTTGCAGAAGCCCAACAGGCCCCCGCCTACTCCGACTCAACACCGACTACCACCATTACACCCACGACCACCCTTCTCCTTCTCTGCAGAATATTGTCGTCTTCTTCCAGATCCTCAACACCACCGAGCCTACTTAAAACTGGAGGCCATGGCTTCCAGATTTCATCTCCATCACTACTGGGTAGTCATCTTCTGCCTTCTACTAGAGAAATTTTTTATTGTAACAGGACCACGAACGGTACACCATATTTTTATGTAAGTGATGAGAAATTTTATTTTTTAAGTTATTAATTTTTTAACACGTATATCCCACTATATAACACATGGTGTATCACCTCATGTGCCAGTCACACTAAAAAATCTCTCATACTAGGCAACCTTTAATTGTTACACTCTAATTTCATACGTCTGTTGACAATCCATTAAATTGACCATGAAGTGACAACGTCGACAATGTAGGATTCTTTTTTATAGATTTGGATCCCATTCGCATCTAAATTGTGAGGATCTTAGGGATTCTCACATCTTAATCATCATCGTGTATCGTGCGGTTATAAATTATTTAACTTTTTTTTATTTTTAAATTAAACACAAACAATACCTGATAAAAACGGACCGCACAATATACGATGAACGGTTAAGATGTGAGGATCCTAGAATCCCCACAAAGTGAATCCGAAGAGGATCCTATTCCCTTTTTTATGACATGGTTGTTAGATTTGTTCCACATGGCAAAAGAGAACAAATTTGTCCTCATAATTTTTTCTGGGCTCTTACTAAACCATTGCACCCACGACAACCCATCTCCTTCTCTGCAGAATCTTGCCGTTTCCTTCCAGTTCCTCGACACCACCGAACCTACTTAAAACCAGAGGCCATGGCTTCCAGATTCCATCTCCATCACTATTGGATCGTCATCTTCTACCTTCTACTAGGCAAGCTTTAATTGTTACACTCTAATTCACAAAATCAAGAAAAACCCATTTTTGTTGTTGAAATTAGAGCTTTTGCAGGTGGTGGTGGTAGTGCAGTGATGAGTCGATATTAATCTATATTTTTATTCTAATCTTAGTTATAATTTATTTGTTATTTTGATAGAATTTTGATACTTTACTTTATATTTCAATTGTAGGACATGTGAATTTACTTTAGGCAAAAAGTGATGAAATGAAGGAATTGTAGAGTAATTCTAATTGGCGTGGGTTTGTAAGTCTTTTAAGATGATTGTTTCAAAATTCTAGATTTATTTCTAAACCGTTTGACCGTGAATAAAAGAAGGTTGATCTCGCAGTGCTGCCAGTTTGACATTGGGCTTATTTGAGCTATAAGTCATTGAAGATGACTTTTTTTTTCTTTTTTGGGAAAAGTTCATTCTGCAAAATTTTAAAGGACATTTTATTTTTCCAACACCACCTCGCAGGTCTGATTTGGAGCTGATTTGGTCACAAAATGTGGGGAGTCTTTAGCTAACCAGATTACCCGATTTGAGTAGGATTTTGTTTCCTAGTTTATTATTTTAATTGGGTTTTCCAGATTTTTTCGACGACCTATTTTAGGTAGGATTCATATTTATTAGTCTATTTGTATGGTGACTTAGGATTCATATTTCTTTCTAATAATATTTTGCTTTTCAATTATGCTTATGCGTAATTAATTCTCTCTGCTAGTATGAACATGTAGTTTCTTTTCAATTCGCGCTTATGATGTTATACATGCATGCTTTGAATTATTAATCACGTGTTTAAACTATGCATATGTCTTAATGCTTGACTACCATTAGGATATTTAGACATGTAATCGAATGCAATTTCTGTTAAAGTGCCACCCTAAAATTGATTAATGCTTCTTGTGAATGATAATTATAAGTTCACTTAAGGCGAATGCTATGTTCTTAAGTGTTGCATGATTTTTAAAGGGTTTTCACAAAACTTAATGAGCCTTGCATACTTAGATTGGATATGAATACCACAGATGGATTGCATGAATGATTTACATTCTAACTTGAATGCCACAAGTAGAATATGCATTAGAAAAACCTAACCTTCAAAGTTTGCATGTGTTAAACTCATAAGTAATTGGTAGAATTACATGTGATTGGTAATGGTGACGGTTAAATCCTAGTGCTTTTCACCCTTGCTTTTCTAAACCGTGTTACTTTTACTTTGTTTAATTTATATTATTGTCGATTTAATTACTTTTACTTTCTTGCAATCTTTATTTTATTTTGTTATCTGAATTTTCATTATTTTGTAATAAATAACTAATCAAGAATTAGATTTAAACAAAAGTTATTTATATCAATTCTTATGGAAAACGACATTGCCTTAACTATCTATACTACAATTACATTGTTCTCTTGCAAATATTTTTAAGTGCTTTTAACCCTATTTTCATCCGTGATAAAAATCCTATCATGCAGCAACACCGATGAGTCCCAGCAAAAACGTGTTGCTAGATCGGGATAAGAGTAGGAGCCAGAGAAAGCTGAGGGAGGTCAACGATGTATTTTGGCGGGGGAAGACGGAATGCACCTGACTTCAGATTGTGCAAATGTGATGTGCTTTAGTCTTACAAACATACATGGAGAAAAACAACTTAAAAAGCCGGAAAAAGAGAAAGACATGATGCTTTGGAACTTCCACACATAAGCAATTGAATGATACAAACAAAACTGAATCTGAGACAGAATGTATGGTTATTCAAATTTAACACAAGAGTAAAACTAGTAGAATTCTAGAAATCCATAAAATACGATATGTGGAATCAAGGAGGGGTAAAACTAGTAGAATTCTAGAATTCTAGACCAATATTTCCCCTCCACCCCACGCCCATTGCCAACCAATAATTAAGCAAAGAGACTCATTGAGTGGGTGTTGAATTAGTGGCCAAGTTGCCAACTTTTTGATTAAATAAAAGAAAAGAAAAGGTGAACAACATCATTGTGTCACTTCCATGTTTTGGGGAGAATAAAAGGGCACCTTGTCTAAAGTCCTTTTGTTTTTTCTTTGGCCCATGTGAAAAGCCTCGGGAATGGCTATGTTATGAAGAGGGCAGCTGCTGCCCTTTTGTTTTAGAGAGCAGAAAAATAGAGAGCCGTAGAGAAGATAGGAAGAGAAAGAAGGTACTGCTGCAGTCCCATTTCAAAGAAGGAGTTGTTGCTCCTTTCATTGGTTAGTTCTCACTCCATCAAAATGTTATTGTTATAATAACTTTGATCTTTGTATAGAGAAGAAATTAATCACTATATTTATTTCTCTATTTGTTTCTTTGGTGTGTGAGAGCTATTGGTTGTATTGGGGTTTTTTAGGTTGTGAGCTTGCCAACACTTTGTAAACTCCCATTTGGTTGATAGTGGATTATTGGGTGAGCTCCTACTGCTCTGAGGACGTACTCCAGTTACACTGACTGTTGAGGAACCTCATTAAAATCTTGGTGTCTTTAATATTTTGTTCTTGCATTTCATTTTATAAATTTCATGTGAGTTAGCTTGAGTTGGTTCCATTTGGTTTGGTGTTATCCTAGCACAACAGTGGGATTTGAATGCAAAAGGGTGAGCCTAGGTGTGATAGTATTGGACTTGCTGGGAATTGAACTTTCTTGGTTTTGTTTCGGTTGACTACAGAAAGTTATAATCTTGGTTCGTTTTATGTTGGATAATGTTGCTTTGTTGGGTCAGGTCAGCGTGGTTGAGGAAAGGGATGAAGGTGGCGATGGTGGGACAGGTGAGAGGAAGTACGGTGAGGCTTGGGACTGGGGAGGGTTTAGGAATTTTCTCTTTTTTCCTTTTCTATTTTATAAGTTTTTAATTATAAAAATTTGATTTTTTTTATTAATTAAATATTTTTTATTAGTTGTTTGGCCTGTGTCACAAGTTTGACAATCACGTCAGCACAAATGTAGAATTCACTGTTACCACGTCATTACTCAACATGTAATTTAAATGATTGTCTAACAAATGTAAGAAATTGCAATTAAAACACAAGTTTTTTTTATGACATTGCAATGTTTATAAATGATATAAAAAGTTGCAAACGGTCCCAAACTTAAATGGTGCAAAATGTAATTCATCACTAAAACTAATACAACCACTCAGACCCTTATCCTTTCACGTACCTACTCAAACCCTAGATCTGGCACCACCGCCGCGAGCTTCTTGCTCCAGTTTAGGGTCAGTGGCGCCCCCTCCACCTTTTTTTCTTACCCTCTCCTCATCCTCTCCTCTCCTTCTTCAATTTCACCCTGCACCCACACTGTTTTTGTTGATTATTGACTCAAACATGTAGTCAAAGTTAAATTCTTTGGGCTACTTTGTGGTAATGGGAGGCAAACAACAATTGTGCCTAACTCTTTTTGACTTGATGTTAGGCCTTTGGCCATTGATGTCTTTGAGAAGCTTTTCTTTGGCTATAAAAGAAGAAGCAAGGTGCAGCCCTAGATGTAGAGACAAGAGGGAACAACAAGGAAGAAGGAAAATAGCAAGAAGCCATTCGGCATAGAGAAGAATTTTCTCAAATTGTCTTGCTTTGTATTTTTGGTTTTCTCTTCCTATTGTAAGTGTGAGAGCTTGGGTTATTCGGGTCTTTGGGAAATTGAGTGATAAACACTATTGTATGTTCTCATTGATTATAGTGGAATACTCCGTCGTCTCCAAACTGGATGTAGGCATTGCCGAACCAGTATAAATCTTGGTGTTCTTGTTGGTATTGTTCCATTTATCTTTTGTCAGTTATTGTGGTTTATTTTTCACTCACACTTGGTTGACGCTTCCGCACAACAAGTGGTATCAGAGCCCAGTTTTTTCGACTAGGGTTTTTCGTGGGAGTGAAAAATTTGTTGGCGCTACAGTCCCGTGAATAGTGTCGAGTAGATGGCTGGAGATCAAGATGAATCTGGGAAGGGGAAGGAGTCGGCATCGTCTTCGTCGGCACCTACATCCAATAGACATCCAATTGCTACTACAAGGTTAAAGGTTGATAAATTCAATGGCTCTAATAATTTTGGTATGTGGCAATGTGAAGTTATGGATGTGTTGTATCAACAAGAGTTGGATATGGTTCTGGAAGATAAACCAGAAGATATTGATGACAAGCAGTGGACGCGAATTAATCTTCATGCTTGTGCTGCTATTCGATCGTTCCTTGATAAGGAGTTGAAATACCCGTATATGAAGGAAACTTCTGCTAAAGAGTTATGGAAGAAATTGGAGGAGAAGTATATGACCAAGAGCGCAGAAAATCGTCTCTTCTTGAAGAAGCGACTCTTCCGATTTCAGTATCGTCCAGGTATCTCTATGCACGAACACCTCAATGATTATAATAAAATACTTGCTGATTTAGCAAACCTTGATGTGAAAATTCCTGACGAGGACAAGGCACTATGTTTGTTAAATTCATTGCCTGATGATTATGATCATTTGACAACTACTCTGTTGTATGGAAAATCCGAGGTGAAACTTGATGAGGTGTCTGCGGCATTGGTGAATCATGAGTGTCGTAAGAAGGAACTGAAGACTCACAATTCACAAACCGAGGCACTTATTGCAAGGGGTCGAACAGAGGAAAGAAAATCTGGGAAGCGGGGAAAATCTCGTTCAAAGTCACGAGGGAAGTTTCCTGCTAAAGATGAATGTGCTTTTTGTCGTCAAAAGGGTCATTGGAAGAAAGACTGCCCCAAATTGAAGAACAAAGAGAAGGAGAAAGCGGGTTCTGAAG
Organism: Malus fusca; assembly: GCA_035220775.1. Lineage (NCBI taxonomy): Eukaryota > Viridiplantae > Streptophyta > Magnoliopsida > Rosales > Rosaceae > Malus > Malus fusca. The sequence continues at coordinate 21,207,739 of CM069072.1, forward strand.
CAAATATTGCAAAATCTGGAGATGATGATGATTTCGAGTTTGCTTTGGCTAGTTCATATGCTGATGGTCACTCAAATGAGTGGATTTTGGATTCAGGTTGCACCTATCATATGTGTCCCATTCGGGAATGGTTTTCTACTTTCGAGGAGCTAGATGGTGGAGTTGTTTTGATGGGTAATAATAATGCCTGCAAAACACAAGGGATAGGCAAAATCTGTTTGAAGATGCATGATGGAACAGTCAGAGAATTAAGTGATGTTCGGTATGTACCGGATATGAAGAAAAATCTCATCTCACTGGGTGCATTGGAATCTAAGGGTCTCAAGATCACCATGGAGGGTGGAGTTCTTAAAGCTGTGTACGGGGCACTGGTGGTGATGAAAGGTACAAGACGAAATAACTTGTATTTCTTGCAGGGGAGTACAGTTATTGGTGGAGCAGCTGTCACCGAAGCTGCTGACGCAGATAGCACAGTCACCACGAGGTTATGGCATATGCGTCTTGGGCATGCTGGTGAAAAAGCGTTGCAAGGATTAGTGAAGCAAGGCTTATTGAAAGGTGCAAAGGCATGCAAATTGGAATTCTGTGAGCATTGTGTGTTGGGTAAGCAAACTAGAGTAAAATTTGGCACTGCTATTCACCACACTAAAGGCATTCTTGATTATGTTCACACTGATGTTTGGGGACCTTCCAAGAATGCATCTTGGGGAGGTAGCCATTATTTTGTCTCCTTTGTTGATGACTTCTCTAGAAGAATATGGGTGTACACCATGAAGCGTAAAGATGAAGTCTTGAAGATATTCCTGAAGTGGAAAAAGATGATTGAAACGCAAAACGGTCGAAAGATCAAGACTCTCAGATCAGACAATGGGGGTGAATATAAGTCTGATCCTTTCTTGAAAGTTTGTCAAGATGAGGGTATTGTGAGGCACTTCACGGTTAGGGAGACACCGCAACAGAATGGGGTGGCGGAGCGCATGAACCGTACTTTGCTTGAGAAAGTCCGGTGTATGTTGTCTAATGCTGGTTTAGGCAAGGCATTTTGGGCTGAGGCAATTACTTATGCAAGTCATCTCATTAATCGATTGCCAGCTGATGCGAACGAGGGCAAAACGCCCATGGAGGTATGGTCTGGTAAACCTTGTACTGATTACAAGTTTTTACACATATTTGGTTGTCCTGCTTACTATTATGTCAGAGAAAGCAAGTTGGATCCAAGAGCAAAGAAAGCTCTATTTATGGGCTTTAGCACTGGCGTGAAGGGATACCGACTCTGGTGTCCAGATGAGAAGAAATTTGTTGTAAGCAGAGATGTGACTTTTGATGAGGCTGCTATGGTTAATCAGAACAAGCATGAAGGTGAAACTGAAGCGACCGAGACCATGAGTAGCTCAAAGCAGGTGGAGTTACTGAAGACTCCAGTTGTTCCAGTAAGGTCTGATGTTACAACCACTAGTCCTACAGTTAATTCTGATGATGAGGACGAGGATGATGAAGAGGATGCACCTACCCAAGAGCTTCCACAGCAACAAGACTATATTGCAACCAGAAGATCGAGAAGGGAAATTCGAAAGCCTGCTCGATTTACTGATATTGTGGCATATGCACTTCCCGTTATTGAAGATGATATTCCATCCGCATACAAAGAAGCTGTCATGAGTTCAGAGTGCGAGTCGTGGAAGAAATCTATGGATGAGGAGATGAAATCTCTTCATAAAAATAAGACTTGGAAGCTGGTTCAGTTACCAAAGGGGAAGAAAGCAATTGGTTGTAAATGGGTGTATGCCAAGAAGATGGAATCTTTGGGAAAAGATAATGTAAGATTCAAAGCCAGATTGGTAGCTAAAGGCTACGCTCAGAAGGAAGGCATTGACTACAATGAGGTATTTTCTCCTGTAGTAAAACATTCTTCTATTCGTATTCTGTTGGCTTTGGTTGTGCAGTTTGACCTTGAGTTGGCCCAACTTGATGTCAAGACTGCGTTCTTACATGGTGATTTGGAGGAAGAGATTTATATGTCTCAACCAGAAGGTTTTAAGGTTGCTGGAAAGGAAAATTGGGTTTGCAAATTGGAAAAATCATTGTATAGCTTGAAGCAGTCTCCAAGACAATGGTACAAGTGATTTGATCGATTTATGATCGGGCAAAAGTACACAAGAAGTCACTATGACCATTGTGTATACTTTCGCAAACTACAAGATGGAACCTTCATTTATCTGCTTTTATATGTTGATGATATGCTTATAGCATGTAAGAGCAAAGTGGAGATTGAAAGGTTGAAGACTCAACTAAGTAATGAATTTGAGATGAAGGACTTGGGAGAAGCTCGGAAGATACTAGGTATGGAAATTGAAAGAGATAGAGCGAAGGGCAAGATTAGTCTGTGTCAGAAGCAGTATTTAAAGAAGGTACTACAACGTTTCAGGATGAATGAAAATTCAAAACCGGTTAGTACACCTCTTGCCTCTCATTTCAAACTTAGCGCTTCTATGTCTCCTAAAACTGTTGAAGAGAGTCAGTACATGGCTCAAATTCCTTATGCAAATGTTGTTGGTAGTTTGATGTATGCTATGGTGTGTACTAGGCCTGATATTTCACAAGTTGTTAGTATTGTCAGTAGATATATGCATAATCCAGGAAAAGGGCATTGGCAAGCTGTGAAATGGATTCTACGGTATATTCTGGGTACTGTGGATGTTGGTTTATTGTTCCAGCAGGATAAAGTTACTGGTAAATGTGTTGTTGGATATGTGGATTCTGATTACGCAGGTGATTTGGACAAGCGTAGGTCCACTACTGGTTTTGTATTCACTATTGCTGGAGGTCCAGTAAGTTGGAGGTCGATTCTGCAATCTACAGTTGCTTTGTCGACTACTGAGGCTGAATACATGGCTGTAACAGAAGCTATAAAGGAAGCCATCTGGCTTCAAGGGTTGCTTGATGACTTAGGGGTTCAACAAGATCATGTGGATATTCATTGCGACAGTCAGTGTGCTATTCATTTAGCAAAGAATCAAGTTCATCATGCACGTACGAAACACATTGATGTGAGGTTCCATTTTGTTCGTGAGATTATTGACGAGGGAGATATTCTTCTTCAGAAGATTGGGACCGCTGACAATCCTGCGGATATGTTAACAAAGCCAGTTTTGTTGCTCAAGTTTAAGCACTGCTTAGACTTGATTGGCATTTGTAAAATTTGTTGATTGCCCCATGGGGGATTGGGAGACGACTATTAGGAGTTCTACTTAGAGGGTTTGAGCCAAGGTGGAGATTGTTGATTATTGACTCAAACATGTAGTCAAAGTCAAATTCTTTGGGCTACTTTGTGGTAATGGGAGGCAAACAACAATTGTGCCTAACTCTTTTTGACTTGATGTTAGGCCTTTGGCCATTGATGTCTTTGAGAAGCTTTTCTTTGGCTATAAAAGAAGAAGCAAGGTGCAGCCCTAGATGTAGAGACAAGAGGGAACAACAAGGAAGAAGGAAAATAGCAAGAAGCCATTCGGCATAGATAAGAATTTTCTCAAATTGTCTTGCTTTGTATTTTTGGTTTTCTCTTCCTATTGTAAGTGTGAGAGCTTGGGTTATTCGGGTCTTTGGGAAATTGAGTGATAAACACTATTGTATGTTCTCATTGATTATAGTGGAATACTCCGTCGTCTCCAAACTGGATGTAGGCATTGTCGAACCAGTATAAATCTTGGTGTTCTTGTTGGTATTGTTCCATTTATCTTTTGTCAGTTATTGTGGTTTATTTTTCACTCACACTTGGTTGACGCTTCCGCACAACAGTTTTTTTGTCTCTCTTTCTCCTTCCTTGACCAGCAACCCATTTCAAATTTTTTTTCCCTCTGCCCCTCTCTCTCTTGCGCCTCTGCATGCCCCCATCATTCCTTCTCTTCTTCTTTTTCACCGATTCCTGAGATGCCCAATGCCCCTCCCTTTCCCACCGTTTTTCTGACGACCCTCGGACTTTTGTTGGAGTTTCTTCCTAAATCTGAGATATGTGTTGGTATATGGTCCAGCCCATGATCAATGTTCTAGATTATTCTAGTAAGCAAGTGAGGTGGCTGGAGCATGCTAGACAATTCTAGCATGTTATTAAGTTGATGGAAGAAGCTAGATAGTACTAGCTTCCTTGGTTGCAAATGGAAAGATCTAGAAGCTACAATGTTGTGGCTAGTCTAGAATTATCTATGCTAGATGTTTGAAGAATACACTAGAAACTAGTAGAATGCCAAACCCTCACCTATAAATATGGGTGTGATGTTGTAGTGAAGTAACCAATTAAGAACCAAGTGTGAGTAGCAAAGGATCAAGTCCAAAGCTAGAGTTCCACTCCAAGAGTGAGAGTGAGAGTGTTCCACTACACATTGTGAGTGAAGTTTAGAGTGATAGAAAGTGTGTGTCATACTTTCTTGTATCCATCAAGCCTTGTCTTTGGCTTGGTAAGACTACTCTTGTTGTACTCATCTTTTTCATATAGTGAAGATTGATCATTGTTTCGTGGACGTAGGCATAAATTGCCGAACCACATAAATTCTTGGTGTCCATTTTCTACTTTACTTTGTGCATTCTCTATCTTGTAGTACCGACATTCCTAACAATATGCACTTTGATTTTGGTCATTATTTGTGATCTAGGTTAGGATTATGGTTGTTGTGGGTCAGATCCACCTCCCACTACTCGTTTTCCATGGTAGTTGTGTGCTACTTCGCCGACTGTGACTAAGCTGCCTTACTTGGCCTGATCTACGTTGGTTCCTCCTCACATGGCTGCTATAAATCTCTCTAGAAGCAGTTTTGTTCTCACCATTAAGACTTGTTGGTTGATGGTTCCATTCTTGGATTAGGTAGTTTTTCATTTTCTATTGTTTTGTTGTGCATAGCAGGCTTCGTAAGCACTTTGACGAGTCATTTGTGGCTCTAGTGATAGGTCTATTATGTCTGCCGTTTTTGTGGTGGATTTACATCGGTGACTTATGGTTCTTATTGTGTTGTGGTTGGCGGCTCCAGTGCTAGGTCTGTTACATCTACCGTCTTTGTGGTAGACCTACATCGGGCTTATGGTTCTCGTTATGTTGTGGTAGCCGTGTAATTGTTTTCTTTATTTGTGAAATTGTGTAGATTTATCTCCAAATTAAAATATTTGTTATTAAAAAATTATATCCATTTGACACCTCGATGTAACATTAATTGTATGTGTTTGTTCGATTAAAGAAATTCTTTATCGCTTCAACAAAAAATGGTGAGAACTTGTACCCGCCTTCTACCAACGGTCAAAAGGCTAACTACCGGACGTCGAACAACTATTCAATCAAGAAAATTAATTTGATTTCGACAAAAAAAAAAAAAAAAAAGAAAAATTAATTTGAATTTGAAAATCTTACCGTTGGGGTGGCCCCTCCTTCTACACAACTCCTCCCTCCCCGCAAACAACCCCTCCCTTCAACCTCCACCCTCCACTCTCTCTCTCTCTCTGCCATGGCTGACACTGCAATTGCCGAAATGCCCAACAGGAAGCCAAGAGCCAGCCGAAGAGTACTGAAGGACAAAAAACCATCTGGAAACGAAGCCAATATCGTCGCCGGAAAGGTCTCGGACGCCGCACCGAGCCCGATCCAAATACCATCGGACTCCAACCCAGCGAAGGAGAACCACGAGAGCCTCTCTCAGCCTCGCACCTCCCCCAAGAAGTCGGTGAAAGCTGCGGCTTTCAAAAAGCAGGCCAAGCAGAAGCAGACCCAACCTTCGTCATTCGAGAAGGAACTCGAAGAAATGCAAGAGAAGCTTTAGGCGATGAGGCTGGAAAAGGAGAAAACCGAAGAGCTCCTGAAGGAGAAGGACGAGATCTTGAAGATCAAGGAGAAAGAGCTCGAAACGAAGGGCCGAAAGCATGACAAGCTTCAGATGGAGTTGAAGCAGCTGCAGAAGCTCAAGGAGTTCAAACCAACCATGGTTTGTTTTCTCGATCCCCTTTCTTTTCTTCATTTGCGTCTTTATTTCTTCTTCTGTTGCATAATCCTCTGTTTGGTTGCTGAGAAAATGTATTATGGATCAGAAATTTGGCTAGGTGATACATACAGCCGACCCACTTAGTGGGATAAGACTTGGTGATTGTTGTTGTTGTAAATTTGTTTGATTATATATTAATTGTGAAAAATTGGAAAAAATTTCATGGGGTTCTTGATTCATATTCTCCTAGGGTTTCTTTTCTCGATCCCCTTTCCTGGAAGTTGTTTTGTTGCATTGGGATCTGGCTGATTGTTTTTACATTAAGTTGATGATTCTTGATTAGGTTTTAGGGTTCAGATGAAAGTTGGCTGGGGGAATCTTGATTTGGGGTTTCTATCCTGTTTGATTACTGGGATATTGGGAGAAAACGTGGTTAGGGTTCTTGATGTGTGGTTATTAGTGCTTGATCTAATCGATTTTATGATCTTGAATTGGAGTTGACATAATGGTTACTTATTTTTCATCAGGCATTCCCAATTGCTCAACCAGTTGAAGACAAGAAAAAGAAAGGGTGCACTGAGAAGAAAAGGCCAGCTCCTCCTTATATCCTATGGTGCAGACATCAGTGGGCTGAGGTAAATTAGAGATTAGAACACTATGATTGTTCGGAGATTTAAATGCGAAACAATTTCCGAATCCGCTTGTGGTTTTTGATGCAGATCAAGAAGGAGAACCCTGAGGCAGATTTTAAGGAAGTCTCAAACATTTTGGGGGCCAAGTGGAAGAACGTCAGCCCCGAAGAGAAGAGGCCTTACGAAGAGAGGTACCAGGTTGAAAAGGAAGCTTATCTGCAAGTGACTGCGAAAGAGAAGCGTGAGGTTGAAGCAATGCATCTCTTGGAGGAGGAGCACAAGCAGAAGATGGCTATGGAGTCACTTGAACAATATATGCGGTTCAAGCAAGAAGCCGAAAAGGAGAACAAGAAATCCAAGAAGGAAAAGGATCCATTGACACCCAAGCATCCAATGTCGGCTTTTTTTCTGTTCACAAACGACAGGCGACCAGCTCTGGCTGCAGAGAACAAAACTGTCACTGAGATCTCAAAAAGGAAGAAAAAGAGCTGATGAAACTGCAAAAGCATGAAGCCTTGCAGCTGCTTAAGAAGAAGGAGAAGACTGAAAATATTATCAAGGTTTGCTAATCGAGCTGTAAACTCCATTGTTTTTACCAATTTGGTTTCTAATGTATGATTAGTTGATTATTGATCGAGTTCTATGAATTAACGGAAAATGAAGGAGGAGCAGAAGAAGAAGAAGAAGGAAGAAAAGAAGAATGCTGACCCTAACAAGCCCAAGAAGCCTGCATCCTCTTACCTCTCTTGTTCAGGTAAAGTTCCTCACTAGTCCTGTAATGTCTTATACATGAAACCCTTTAAAGGACAAAATTTTGGTCACGTGATGAGAGCGATAGAGGGGGAGAGAGGGGAAATATTTCCAGTTCCATGGTAGGATGTCTGCTGGGTAGAAGAGAATAAAAACTGATTTCGGTGTCGTTTTGAATAATGCAGCAAGGAAGCAAGAAAGGCTCTTTTGGAGGAGAGACCAGGGACTAACAGCACCACCATCACTGCAATGATTTCATTGAAATGGAAGGTACGAGATTGAATTTGGGTTCGAAAGACGCGTTTGGTAACATTTTCTTGACCCTAAATTAATTAAACTGATCCTATTTTTTCTTTCACTTGTTGGGTTACATAGGAAATGAAGGAAGAAGAGAAAAAGGTATGGAATGAAAAGGCAGCTGAAGCAATGGAAGCATACAAGAAGGAGGTATTGGAACATAACAAAAGTGTTGTTGCCGCATCTTCCTCCGCTTATTGATGATGTTCAAGTGTTGTGCAAGAAGGAGCCCATCACTTTGATGGCCTAATTTGACTTTTTATACCGTAGACTTTGCAAATTATGAATGAATATTTGAATGATTGAAATTCAAGACATACATCTTTTTTCTTTACTCCAAACGACTTCATAGAATCAATTCAAAACAACGCTCTACAAATTAGATAATTCTTGCATGTCATCGAGAACGTTACGGCTTTGAAACAGGTTGTATTGATCACATGACATGTAGCACGTACAATCAATTAAACGACGCCCTAAGCTAAAGAAGATTGTTACATGTCACTCAAGTGTATTGCATTTGATAACTTAGGTAAACGAAAATATATTAAAAAGAAAAATGCGTTTTTATGTTTTGGATGTGACAATATAATATGTATATATTTATTTAGTATTATGTTTTTCATTTGATTATTTATTGGTTTAAAATATATTTTCCTTAACGGGTAACGGATCGGGTCATATTACTTGTTAATATTATCAGGTCGGTTTCGGATCAGGTCATTTTACCCATTTATTTTAACGGGTGTTACACGACACGACCCATTTATTTTAAGATATCAGGTATGACACTAAAACGACACGAACACGGAAAACACGACACGAACGCCAGGTCTAATATATTAGATTTGTTCCTTGACACCACTGTAAGCTAGGTGAAAAGACCAAAAAAAACCCTGACAACGTCCCAGAGGGGAGGGGCAATTATGTAAATTCCTGGTGAGAGGTTTCAGTTTGAGAATATAACTGAATAAGTTAAAAGAAAGGTATCAAACGAAGAACCTCAATGTTTCCCTCGGGCGGCAAATGCTCTCCCCCGCGCACTTTAGCTTAATACACAGCTGGAATCAGCTACTTCCAAACAACTCAACTAACCTACGCCCGCCTCCTTCCCCCATTGAATCATCCCTTAACCTGCACACCCGCTGCTGCATCTCCTCCTCCTCCTCCTCCTCCTCCTCTCTCGGCTGTTCTCGAATCAAAAGATGGCGAAACCCCCCATCCCCGAACCCTTCCTCGAGACCCGCCGCGAAACCGACGCCGGAGCCGTCTTCGTCCTCCAATCCAAAGGTCACACGTCAGCCCTTCCCATCGCCGTTTACTCAATTTTCCTCCAATCAATTAATTTTGTTTTTTTCTTCTTGTAATTATGTTAAAAATATGCAGGGCAGTGGTGGCACGCGGGGTTCCATCTGACGACGGCGATAGTGGGGCCCACAATACTGACGCTGCCGTACGCGTTTAGGGGGTTGGGGTGGGGCCCGGGGTTCCTCTGCCTGACCATCATGGGCCTGGTGACCTTCTACTCTTACTACCTCATGTCGATGGTGCTGGACCACTGTGAGAGGGAGGGTCGGCGCCACATCCGATTCCGTGAGCTCGCCGCCGACGTCTTAGGTAACAAAGAAATCTTTGCTTCCGTGGGGTTTTTTTTTTTCTGTTTCTAATTTTGGATCGCTGGGATCGTTCCGTGCTTTGGGAATGTTTTCGTAAGCTTGGATTGAATGCTTTGAGCTCTGACCTTTCTGTGCACGTGACAGTCTGTGCATATTTAAATAAAGGAAGCTGGTTTTCTTAATTTGTAATTAGTGCTAAACAAGTTGCATTTGATTAAGCATTGCTTTTGACTTTTGAGCCATGTGATGCGTCTGCTGAATAAGCACTTGTCTATATATGGAAGCTTTGGATGGTAAACTAATTAAGTGTGGGATTTTATAGGGTCAGGATGGATGTATTATTTCGTCATATTCATTCAAACGGCTATAAACACTGGGGTTGGAATAGGAGCTATTTTGCTTTCTGGGGAATGCCTCAAGGTATCTATTGCATCATCATGTTCATCACTTCACATCAACACGTGCAATAATGTGTTGGTTTGTCTATACGGGAAGTGATATCTGCACACTTGTTTTCTCTCTCCGCACAACTTTGGATTGACAAAATCAAAAGAGAATTAAGGGACAAAAATAAACTCGGTCTACAGAAGGAAAATAAACTACTCAACTTTATGCCTTGTTTTAAAAAGCAATGATATGAATAGATAGATAAACTACTCAACTTTAAGACATGTCGTCAATGGGGGCTATTAGCTTCGCACGTGATTCAGCTGCTTTTGGTTTGCAAAGAGTTGTGACAGTTTCTTCACAAATTGTAATTGGTAGAAATTATAGGTAATAAGTTAGTCATCTCTAAATTCCCAACATTTTATCTCTATGCTTGCAACCTTTTCTCGTTGAGCAGCCATAGCCGTCGAGGAGATTAAGGACTGGTAAATTCCTCAGTGACCAAGATTTTCATAATCTTCACCCACAGTTACTAAAAACACATTCACAATCCCACAAGCAATTAGCTTCACAGCAATCAATTAGTCACATTCCTCTACCATCTACGCACACCTAGCTGCATTTTGAAGGCAAGAAATGAATCAGAACTTCCGTATTTTGTCCAAGTTGAAGGATACTCCTGAAGAAAAAATATCCCTACTAGTCTCCATAAAATGGTAGGATTAAAAGGACAACTTTTCTTGACGAGAAATCTTCAGCTTGGACAAAATACGGAAGTTCTCATCCCCTTCTCTCTTCATAATGTCTTTAATGTAGTGAATAGCCATTTCCAAGCTTATCCTCTCTATCAAACGAGGCCCAAGGTTAATAAATTAAAATTGGAAAAAACTTAATTTGATCAAGCAAATAGCACATTGTGGGTTCGTGGGGAGAATGATCAGATAGAGATACTACATAAATTTGCCATTGTCGCCGCTTTCAAACCAATAGGGATACGAATCTAAGCCTCATCTCAATCTCCCAGTTTCACATCCAAACCGCACACACAATATTAAAAACGACTAACAGAAAAGCAGTTTTTTGTTAAGCACTTTTGCATGTTGAGCTGGTTCAGCACAGGCAAACCAGTTACTGCTAGCATTTTCTATGGAAACAATGTTAAATGGATCAATGAAGATTTGCATGCAGAAACTGCTTTCTACTACGTAGGAGATGTGTTCGTTTTTCTCTTTTCCGGCATTGCAATGCAGTAGTTAGATTCTATTAACCTTGCATTGTCTTATTGTCATCTTGTTTTATTGTAAGATTATGTACTCAGAGCTTTCTCCCAATGGATCTTTGAAATTGTACCACTTCATAGCCATGGTTACCGTGGTAATGATAGTCATCTCTCAGCTTCCAACTTTCCACTCCCTCAGGCACATCAACTTTGTTTCGCTGCTTCTCAGCTTGGGATACTCGTTCCTGGTGGTCGGTGCATGTGTTTATGCTGGTACTTCATCCTTCAATATCCCTTCAACATCCTCATTTATATTTTACTTCCATGCATTACTTATACAAAGAAATTACACATGTGTCTTTCTAGCCATCTTTCATGCAGCCATCTTTCATGCAGCAGTGTGCTTTTTCTCGAGTTCAAGGTTTCATTATGTTCACCAGGAAAAAAAGAGAGAGTAAATAACTTGATTCTTCCAGAGGAGTTCGAACAACAAATTTTTTCTCGGTACCAAAACTTGCATTGGTCATTAACAACCCTCATTCCTCCTGAGCTTTCTATTGTCCGGCAGTAATGACGGATTATTTGTCAATAAGGGCCACGTAACGTATTGATTTATTCGATATGAAATTTGTTTATTCTAGAATTGAAAGTTCTAATTGTGTGGTAAACATGTCTTTTTTCCTCTAGGTGCCTCTAAGAATCCCCCCGCAAGGGACTATTCTTTAGAATCTTCAACTTCAACAAGGCTCTTCAGTGCCTTCACTTCCATCTCCATATTTGCTGCTATTTTCGGGAATGGAATACTACCTGAAATACAAGTAAATACCGAGACTTTGCAAGTTTTTATCAGTTTTAGAATTCCAAGCTTTCAAATGCTAGTTTGCACCACTGTCGCATGATCTGGTAGCCTGCTTGGAAACACCATGTGAATTTCTAGTTTTAGTGCGAATATCATGAATTTCCATCTAGTGTTGGTGCGAAATTGTGAACATAAAAGAACAATGCCAAAACAATCTCTTGCTTACCATATGCTTCTTTGTAAAATTTATCATATGCAATGGATCAATGCAGGCAACCTTGGCGCCACCAGCTACTGGAAAGATGGTGAAAGGTCTCATGATGTGTTACGCGGTAATTTTCATTACATTCTATTCGACTGCAGTGTCCGGATACTGGGTGTTTGGGAACAAATCTAGTTCAAACATTCTCAATAGCCTAATGCCGGATGAGGGACCTTCTCTGGCTCCAACTTGGGTTCTTGGACTTACTGTGATCTTTGTACTCCTACAGCTTCTAGCCATTGGCCTCGTAAGCTTACTCTTGTACTTATAAGAAAATTGAAAATTTTTATGTCCTAGGCTATGTAAATTTGTATTGAGGTAGTCTTTCTCTAATACGATGCAAGGTTTATTCCCAAGTTGCTTATGAGATCATGGAACAGAAATCAGCAGATGTCAAACAAGGAATGTTCTCAAAAAGGAATCTCATTCCCCGAATAATTCTTCGGTCGCTGTACATGGCACTCTGCGGATTTTTCGCAGCAATGCTTCCGTTTTTCGGAGACATAAGCGGTGTGGTTGGAGCTGTCGGCTTCATCCCTTTAGATTTCATCCTCCCAATGCTTCTGTACAACAAAACCTACAAGCCTGCAAAATCGACCTTCACTTACTGGATGAACATATCTATAATCATTGTGTTCACAGGTGCAGGACTTTTGGGAACATTCTCTTCTGTAAGGAAACTGGTTCTTGATGCCAACCAGTTTAAGCTGTTTAGTGATGATGTGGTTGATTAAGCTCTCTAATCAAACCGCCATTGCACGCCCCCGGCCCTGAAGAAGCTGTATCATTATTGGCCTTGTAATATCGTAATTACAAATTACTGACTGATGTATTTAGTTACTGATTAGTACATATTCTGAACCTCAGAATTATGATAGGTTCAATGTTCGATTTTCTTTAATGTAACGAAAAAGAGACGACTTTTACGGTACACAAGTAAATGCAATTTCAATAGTATTGTGCTTGTTTTCTCTGGTATTGATCTTTTAGGATGAGTCATTGAGGTGAGGCTCTTAGAAGATGTTAATTATATGACTTTCTGCTTAGTTTAGGTGAGCAAAGAATATTGGACCACATGCAGTTGATGGAAAAAATAATGAACAACGAGGCAAAAAATAAGCTGATCATGAAACTAAACTAGGGTCAAAAGAAATGAGCAGCAATACCTCCAAGGATCCTGAGGCAAATCTCGGGACAAATTACGTGAGCAGCCAACCACGAGAGGATCTTGAAGCAAACCAAGGGTCAAAGGAAGTGAGCAGCAAAACCTCAGAGGATCCTGAAGCAAAGCTTGGGACAAAGGAACCGAGCAGAAAATCCCCCAAGGATGTTGAAAAAAAACTAGCGCCAAAGGAAGTGGACAGCAAACCCCCAGAGGATCATGAAGCAAAAATTGGGACAAATGAAGTGAGCAGCCAACCCCGAGAGGACCGTGAAACAAGCCAAGGGTCAAAGGAAGTGAGCAGCAACCCCCCAGAGGATCCTGAAGCAAAGCTTGGGTCAAAGGAACTGAGCACAAAATCCCCGGAGGATGTTGAAAAAAAACTTTCGCCAAAGGAAGTGGACAGCACACCACCCGAGGATTACGAACCAAAAACCAGGACAAAGGATGTGGAAAATGAATCCCCGAAGGATATTGAAGCAAAACGTGGGCCAAAGGAAGTGAACAACGAATCCCCGAAGGATATTGAAGCAAAAGTAGGGCCAAAGGAAGTGAGCAACAAAGACGCAAAGGATTTTGAAGCAAAAGTAGCTCCTGGTGAAAGCAGCAGCAAACCCCCAGAGGATCTTGAAGCAAAACTGGGGCCAAAAGAAGTGAGCGGCAAACACAAGGATAGTGAAGAGAGTAGGGAAACCTCAACTTCGAAAAATGTCTTAGAGGAAGCTGAAACATAAAACCTAAGTTACCTAACCTGCCAAGTATCCTGTTTTACGTAACCTTATTCGCGTTTGATGGAGCCATCGCATTGCCAGAAACTGACATCATCTGTACCTGTCCACTTGTTTCCCGACCAGTAAGTTTGATCATTACGTAGATACTTTTATGATCAGCTTATTTTTTTGCCTCATTGTTCATTCTTTGTTTACCTTAATCATTCTTTGTTCATTCGCGTTTGATGGAAATTCAACGCCCTTATTCACAGGATATTAGACCACATGCAATTGTCATGTGTCCCTTAGTTTAGGTGAAGTTGGAAAATTATAATATTAAGGGGAATTCGTTTAGGATCATACCTAGCGGAAGTAACGAATTGTGGATCACCGTCTTGTTCTTACAAGACTTATTTGTTAGCGAGTACAAACACCACCACGGTAGGATTTGGTTGCATCTAGCCCAGCTTGATTGCCTGCGTACCCTGTGCTCTAGCTCATGGATCCAATCGACATAGTTCTCTCGCCTACACCTTGCTAGACTCCAACTTGTAGGGAGCGATTTGTGTGAAGGGTGGGAGAAATTCCACTTAAAACTTTCAGCTAGGAGGTTGTTTCTTGGATGCCTTTTAACTTGTTGAGAGTATCAATTCCACATCGGGAAAATGGGGGACTTTGAATGTGGTTATAAGAAGCCGGACTATTCTCTATATTACCAATTGGTTTTATACTGAAACCTTAACTTTCTTTATTGTTTTTCATCACCCAATTTGAGTTGTCCACGTGCTAGTTTCTTTATAACTCTACATCATCCAATTTGTGTTGTCCAACTGCTAGGCTTAAAACTCTCCCACACTTAAGGGGTTTGTTAAGAGTATAAATCCCACGTCGAGAAAAGGAAGTCCTTTCATGTGCTTATAAAATATTAGATTACTTCTCATATTATCAATTAATTTAATAGTGTAACTCCCACTTTGTTCGTAATCCTCATAACCCTCACCTTATGAGAGGTCTATTTATAATGGTCATGCTAGGCTTAGGGTGTAAAAGCATTAGCATGGAGAGTAAGTCAATCCCTCCATGCTTGGCACATTCGAAGGGAGATTGTCTCCTTAATTATCAGAGATTTTTTTAATGTGACAAGAATATATGGTGGTACACCATGTGTCATTATACAAATGGTGATATATGTGTCTTAAAAAGTTAATAAATTAAAAAATAATTTTTTCTCGATTTATATAAAAATTACGTAGTGTACCATCAAGTTTTGGCCACAATGAAAATTTCTCTATATTATATCTAAATAATCAAAGAGATATAATAATCCACCAAATTGGGAATGACACTATTTATTAACTAATAAAAAACTAAAATTCAATTAAATAAATCTAATAGGTGACTTCGAGGCAAGTTCCCTATTGATGATTAATTTAATATTTTATGGACCAACTGCATGGGAAAATCCATATACTGATCTGAAAAATGAGAAATGATTGCACAATGTGGTCACGTCATGGGTACATAATCTTCTTGCTGTAATTTTGTTATTGGTTAACTTTATGTTGTAATTTAAAAATAGTAATACCCATGAATGTTCGCACACAAACACACGCTGATTTACGAGAAGCTTATAATTTAGTTATGTAAAAGAAAAGTATTATTGACACTTCAAAAATTTTATTCTACACTCCTTATAAATGTATTTTTCTTTCCTAATATAGAAAATTTAAAGTGTAAAATGAGATTTTTTTAATGCTAATAACAATTCCCATTTTAAAAACACTTATTTTCTTTCCCTAAAGTTCTAAGTACAACTTCTTTCTGTCTCTCTATTACTTTTATCCAAGAACATGCATTTTTTTTTATTTTTGTGAATACAGACATAACCCAATGTATTTCCAATTACAGTATTTTCAACAATAAATCTTATTATGGTAGAATTATCAGAAGGGCGGATAAATACGTCGGTATTAAATAGAGTGAGGCTATGATATTTAAATTTTTCTTTTTTCGGAGATACAATCAGTGGGATTTCAACAATTCTTTATTTGTTTTTCTCTCATTTTTCTAGATATTATTTGTCATTAGACTCATAACTGTATGTCTATTTGCTTTTCTTGTTTCTAAGGAACCTCATCCGTTAGGATTTGTGTTCTATTTTCGGATACGATTTTCTGTTTTTTAGGAATCTTCGAATATGGTTTATTTGTCCCTTTGTTTGCAATGAAAATTGGTTTACATTGGCTTTTTATCTTAAGCAAGAGAAACGACTTTTTTAATTGATCGTGCATGTCATGTTCAATTATTTACTTGAATAAAGTTCGATCTGGAATCTCTAAACAAAGTCTATGCAACATACCAATCAGCAAATTGATATTAAAAAAACTGGTAAATAGTAAATACATATATTACGGTAATATATATGTATAATATACATACACTTCTGCTGATTAGTATGAACAAAGACAATGAAAAAGTAGTCATACTCACACCTGTTGCTTCCATTACCTTCCATATCTAATCATAACAACTATTTTATGAAGTTAAAAATCATTTTCATTCGATGACGGAGGAACAAATTGTCAAGACAGAAGGAAGATTTGACATTCTACACTAAATACATCTAAATTACATTAAGAAAAATTCGAACTTAGATGTAAAAAAGAAGCAAATTGTTCTAAACAGCTTGATTAAGCTTAGTCGAGCGTATATGATCATAACTTTAAAAGATTGTTTATTGTTAAAATATTTCTTTCTTCTTTGATTTCTATTTCTTGCTTCCCACATTTTGGTAATGAATAATAATAATCACGATCATAATACTAATGATAACACAACTGCAACTATGAAACACAGAAAAGTCAAAGGTCAACTCAGTCTTTATATTGGGAAAGGTTGCACACAGCAAAGGACAAGGATTGTCTGCCCTCCTTGTTCCCGTGTCCTCCCATGCCCTCCTGTTTACACTTCTGCTGATTAGTATGAACAAAGACAATGAAAAAGTAGTCATACTCACACCTGTTGCTTCCATTACCTTCCATATCTAATCATAACAACTATTTTATGAAGTTAAAAATCATTTTCATTCGATGACGGAGGAACAAATTGTCAAGACAGAAGGAAGATTTGACATTCTACACTAAATACATCTAAACTACATTAAGAAAAATTCGAACTTAGATGCAGAAAAGAAGCAAACTGTTCTGAACAGCTTGATTAAGCTCAGTCGAGCGTATATGATCATAACTTTAAAAGATTGTTTATTGTTAAAATATTTATTTCTTCTTTGATTTCTATTTCTTGCTTCTCACATTTTGGTAATGAATAATAATAAATATTAATAATAATCACGATCATAATACTAATGATAACACAAGACTGCAACTATGAAACACAGAAAGGTCAAAGGCCAACTCAGTCTCTTTATATTGGGAAAGGTTGCACACAGCAAAAGGCTGAAAGTAAAAGTAATGGTCCACGTATGAAGGCCGTGAAGATTGCAATTTGCAAGCAGCTACCCTCATCTCCCTCTTTTACTTTCATGTCACCATAAAACTCATAACTAACGCGTTTGATCCTTCACCAACCATTTTTCAAATCCCGAACGACTACATATATACAACCTCTCTCTCAAACCTTCTCAACTTACCGCCGCCGCCGCCGCCACCACCACCACCCCCCCCCCTCCTTCTCTCTACTTTTTCTTTCTCTAGATATTTCTCTGTGACCAATCAAGAAAGTGATGGAGGTTGGTGTGTATAGCTCGAGCGGTAAGGAGCACCTATCCTTAACCCCGCGTCGAAAATCAGATCAAGACTTCGGCTCTCGTTATGCCCTTCTAAAGAAAGCTGATCAAGAGCACAAAGTCATAACTCAATCTAAAGCAACGGAAGTTGGAGGAGCTTATAGCGTTAGTGCTAAAGAGAATTTATCCTCAAACCTACGGCTGCGCTCACAGCAAGAGTTTAACTCTCCTCCTGCCCCTCAGCTGAATCAAAAGAAAATTTATCAAGAGCATAAACCAATAAACCAATCTAAAGTAATGGACGGAGGAGGAGCTTATAGCGTTGGGGCCAAAGAGCACTTATCCTCGAACCCTCGTCGACGCTCGCAGCAAGGGTTCGACTCTCGTCCCACCTTGAATCAAAATAAAGCTCAAGACTCCAAAGCAAATCAACCCAAAGTTGTAGCAGCCAATAAGCTTAAGCCTGTATGGGATTGTGGCAGCTCACTATACGACTCGTTCGAGCTCGACTCGTTCAAACGCCAACTGGACTCGGCCATATCATGCAGAACCATGTCAATGCCTCATCTATCCGACCGCCGAGCTCCTCCTCCGCCGCCGCAACCAGCCATCACAGCCTCCAGCAAAAAACCTTCATCAAACAAGCTCTCCCGCTCGATTCAAAAGCTCCTGCGCTCTGTGTTCAAGCCTAATACCAAACCAAGTAACAATAACAATTCTCGTGTCGTTTTTAAAGTCCAAGATCATCAGCAAGCAAATACCAAGGATGGATTTTACGTTGTGTACGACACGACAGGTGCACTTACGACAATTCCAGAAATGGTTCCTCACGAGTTTGATTTCGGTGGTCTCTCCCCAGAGATTGGGGCGTTCGTAAGAAGAACGGGATCAGAGCGATTTACAGCTTCGAGTACTGCTAATATTGGTATTTCATGTGCTTAATTAATTAATATTTTTATTAGATATAGCTGTAGAATATGAATAAATACGAATTTTTGCAGACGTATATGTGTGTGTGTGTGTCCGTATGTAATACGTTTTTACCTTTTTCATATGAATATAATATAGTCTTTTTCTATGGATATGTATATAGATTGTATTATGGAAACTTTAACGAAAAGTTGTGCGGTTCATTTTAACGAAAAATCATATTTTTATATTAAAAAATCAATCATGGTACTATTTACTTTATCTTTTATTTTGTCTTTATCGTTAAAACTCAAAGTTTTTAAACCATTTTCATTAGTTTTTCTTTGTATTATATATTGTACTAAAATCCAATTTATTATTTATCAATTTATCATGTCGTTTAGGGGTTAATTAGCCACTATGACAATTTTAATCATGGTTAATTACCATATTTGGTCAATATATGTGTGCCTTGGTCAAATTTATGGTTACAATTACGTGTATAAAATTAATTAACATATTATATATATATGAGAGTGACAACATGATAGATATCTCTTAAACCAAAAATATATATGAATATAAATATATATATACGGGCGTGAGTTAGTTGGTAACACCGCACTAATATTTTCAACTTTTAGGTTATCGTTCAACCTAAACCCTAAACTTTTAGGTTGCGCACTCTTAACTTTTGCTTTTGTGCAGTAGCTATTTTCTTACATTGATAACACAACCTCTAATAATCCGGGTTTTGTTTAGACTGTTAATTTAGTACGGGTCTGCTTGGAGAATAGAGTGAATTCAGTCATCATAATCTTTCAGTCTAATTATAATAATAATATAATATTATGTGTACTTTCTTGTAATGTAATTTTAAATTATAGTTCATGACACCACAAAACGATAAACTAATTTTATACAAGTTGCTCCCCACTTCCGTGGCTGCTACTGTGCATGTTTAAAAAAGGACACAATCCATGATATTTTACAGATAGGACTACAAAATAATATTAGAACTTGGTGATGGAGATACTTAGTTGGTGAAATGCATTTATCCAATGTCTCTTTCAATCTAAGCGGTTCGAATACAATACTTGCTGAGGAGGGACCTAATGAGATGATGATGATGATGAAGAATGATGATGATAACACTAGAAAACAAAATAAAGCTAGGAAGATCAACTTTTGAACTAAATTTACAAATTAAATGATATGTTATCAGTAGAAAATAAACACTTAAATAATAATTCAATCATCAACATCCACATTATTTGGTTTACAAAATTTAATTTAAAGATTTGGTCTCTCTGCATTACCCAAACAAATAAGCCATTTAGATTTTCATCCTTCAATAAAATTGTTAGTTTCATTAAAACCAAATGTTACACTGAATTCAAATTTTAATATTTTGATTAGGTTCATTTTGTATACGCACAAGTACACTAACGCTATAGGCACATTCATATTCTTCTTTTTAAAAAGGAGACCATCTGGTAATTTCGCCACAGCAGTCCACCTTTTCGAATGCCGGAAAGATTCACAGAGTCATTTCAGCATTCCCCTGGCCACCATGGTGCAATTCACCAACGGCAAGAATTGAACCTAGAACGTGTTGTGTGGAATACGAGCCTAGAATTCGTCCCTACATTCATATTCATAATTATATTTCTAGAAATTATGATATAATTACTAGCAAATGCCACACATATTCTGTGTGAGAAATATAATTTTATTTTTCATAAATATTGTTTTCAATTTTTTGATGGGAGGAGTTATTTGTTTTTAAGAGGATTGGCAGGTGTCTGAAAAAAGGGGTTGGCAGTTAAGGATAAAGAAAGAGAGAAAGAGAGAGAATGAGTTTAGTGGGTAGTGATAGAGTGACATAATTGTGAGGTTGAAAAAAAAAAGGGTAAAAACTTGTTGTGTGAAATTACTTTAATACCCATATTTTTTCCTCTTCTAATATTTGTTTTATGTCTTAAAGGTTATAATAGTAATTTTATTAGTTTTTTATTGACAAAAGAAGTTCTATTAAGGATTTTTATCACAAATGGTCCTTGAAATTGACCTACACCATCAAGATGATCCCTAAAATTGATAATCGATCAATGTAGTTCTTAAAAATTGGTGTTACAAATCAATGTGATCATTTCGTCACAATTCAGCAAAAAAACTGTTATGTGCTGATGTGACAAATAAATGGATCCCACAAGTCTTTTTTGTTTTTTTTTAAATCACAAATGGTCCCTGAAATTGACCTATACCATCAAAATGGTCCCTAAAATTGAAAATCGATCAATATAGTCCTTGAAAATAGATGTCTCAAATCAGTGTGGTCCTTCAGTCGTAATTATGTCAAAAAATTTGTTATGTTTTGAGTTGACACATAAATGGGCCCACAAATCTAAGTAAATAAAAAATAAATTAGAAATATGTCTAATTATTTAATAATTAATTTAAAAATAAAAAAAAACTTAAGACACTCATTTTCACACCTTTCGACACCCTTCATCGAATTGGACAAGGATTGAGACCACCTTTGGTGACAGCTTGGATTGGTGACGACTTTTGTGACTCTACGGTTAATATTTGGGCGATCGACAACCTCACAACCTTAATCTTGGAGAGCTTGTTAGGCGCTTCCCCAGTGATCTTGGTGACGCGGAGAATGGCGAGCTCTGCTTTAAGATAATCTCATTGTGCAAAAACATTTTTTGATTTTTTAATTAATTATTAAATCCACATCAACACATAATAGAAGATTACATAATTGTGACAAGATGACACATTGATTGGCAACACCTATTTTCAAGGACCACGTTGATAGATTTTCAATTTCAGGGACCATCTTGATGGTGTGGGTCAATTTTAGGGACAATTTGTGATAAAAACTCTTATATCTTGTGGGGCCCATTTATGTGCTACATCAGCACATAACAGAAGTTTTGACGGAATTGTAATTTGCGACATCTGTTTTCAAGGACTATATTGATCGAATTTCAATTTCAGAAACCATCTTGACGGTGTAGGTCAATTTCAGGGACCATTTAAAATATAAAGGGAACTTTAACAAAAATCTCCTAGTACAGTTCACTTTAACGAAAAACCACATTTTTACATTAAAAAGTCAATCATGGTACTATTCACTTGACCCTTTATTTTGTCATTATCGTTAAAACTCAAAGTTTTCAAGCCCTTTTCATTCCTGGTACTATTCAATTTACCCTTTAATATGTAGTTTAGTTTATCCAACTACAACAAAAAGACGATTACATACTAATGTAGATCAATCTCTATTGAACATAAAGAAGATTGCCATTGGTCCCTAATGTA
This sequence comes from Malus fusca, assembly GCA_035220775.1. Classification (NCBI taxonomy): domain Eukaryota; kingdom Viridiplantae; phylum Streptophyta; class Magnoliopsida; order Rosales; family Rosaceae; genus Malus; species Malus fusca. The sequence goes on from CM069072.1 coordinate 21,229,520, forward strand.
ACTATGATTTTTATGGATGCCAAAATTTGTGTTCAGGAGCTGCTTAGTACTGATATTCATCTTTATTTGTAAGTGAGAGGTCTTCGGTTCGATTCTTGCCAAAGTCGAATTTGAACCACATTATTGCTAGCCCATTATGAAGCTATACTGACCCCCTCCCCTTTAGTGTAGATAATATCGTTGTTCAAAAAAACATTTTGCATTTAGGATAGTTCAATTGCGCCTATAATTTATTTTTTTTGGTAAACGCCTGTAATTTAGTAGTCTATTTGTGCCATTCAACACTATCAAAAATAATATTTTCATACAGGTATCAATCAGTGCCTAGTATTTGTAGTGTTGCTTCTAGGGGTGGGCAAACGGGTCCTGGACCCGTGGGTTGGGGCGGGTACAAGCGATTCGGGGCGGGTACGGGGCGGGTCCAAAAATTCTAAATAGAAAACGGGGCGGGGCGGGTCCATGAAATTAGCAGGGAGGGGCAGATCCAAAATTTTGAGGAAACGGGCCCCCGGTCCGGACCGTTTCCACCATTGATTTAATACCACTTAAATCTACACCGTTGAGATTGAGTTCCATTTCCCAACCCCATCACAGATTCACAACACTCTCTCTCACTAAGTCTCAATCTCAGATCTGGATCACCCCTTGTTCCTATCTCTCTCGCTCATCTTTCCCAATCCCAACTTGATATCTCTGTCTCCCGACTCCGGTCGTCGAAGATGGAGTCGACGATGACATGAGGCTCTAGATCGGAAATGCTCCGAGGGACCTGAGGGATAGTAGAGATCGAAGATGGACGATGATGGCGCGACGACGATAGCGAGCTCATCGATGATGGTGGGCTCCAGATCGACGAAGATGACGCGAATGACGTGTTTTCCGAGGACGGTCTCAGAGAGTACAGTGTTGAAGGTGGGTTTTTGGACCTCTAGACTTGACTTGAAGTGGTTTTTGACGACATCAAAGAACCTGGTCCCAGACTATCGTCACCCATCACTGCCCGCGCAACAACCACCACCCACCATCACTATCGAGGACAATATTATCCTTGCGAGTTCTGGGTTCTGTTCTGTTTTTTTTGTTTTTTGTTTTTGTTTTTTGCTGTTTATATGCTGATTGCTGTTTCTTTTCAATTTTGATGTTTTGATCATTGTTTGGTTGGTTTTGTCTGTGTGCATGATTAAAGGGGTTTGATTTGTTGTTTTTGCATCTGGGTTTGCTTTGATTTATTGCTTGATGTGCAGTTGTGCTGCTTATTCTCGTATGTGGTGGGGAAGACAACCTCAACGAGGTCGTCCCTTCTATGGCTAAAAGAAAAAAAAAAGATATTGGACCCGTGGACCCTGCCCGTTTCGACTCGTTTGGAACGAGTCGGGTTAGGTCCGGTTCCCAATTCTGAAATCTCATTACCTGGCTCGGTCCGCCTCGTTACTATTTACCACGGGTAGGGTCCGGTTCCTCTAAATTTGGGCCCGGCGCAGCCCATGCCCACCCCTAGTTGCTTCTAGTCGGCCGCAATGACATTCTTAGCTCCGTCAATTATGATACAAACAACTATTTAGGATTATAGCATATTTAAACTTATGTGCTAGTTACTCTCCCACCTCTTTAGTGTAAATACTATCGTTTGTTCAAAAAAAAAAAATTATGTGCTAGTTTCTTTGAAGTGCTAGACACAAAACTCAAAAATAAGACTCGAGCCACTTAGTACTTTAGTTTAGTGGTGATATTTCTCTTTACTTGTAAATGAGATATTTTAATTTTGATTCACGCAAAAAGTAAATTTAAATCCCAATATGAAGCTTAGCTCACTCTTAATGATTTATCATGATTGGTTTATGGGTGATGTGATGGGCCCCAAAATAAAGGGAGATAATGGTATCCACTTAGTGAGTATAATGGAGTGGGGCTGGAAGGCTTCCATGTTTGATGGAAATTGGGCCAGGTTTTATGTATACAAGGCCATTCGTGACACAACCTCTGTCCTCTAGATCGGTAAAGCCTCTTAAATGACCTAGCAGTATCAGACCAACGGTAGGGGTGTCCCTCCTAAAACGGGTGTTCATCAGACTTTTTTTTTTTTTTTTTTTTTTAACAAAAGATATTATCTACATTAGGGGGGAAGAGGGTGGGCTTGCCTCACAATAGGTTATCAATAATATGGTTCAAATTTATCTTTGGCGAGAATCAAACCTAAAACCTCTAACTTACAAGTAAAAATGAATACTACTAGACCGTAGTACTAAGTAGCTTAAAAAGGAGTAGGATTCTCTCCTAAGGGTGTTCATCAGAACTTGTGACAAGGTGAGTAAATGAACGACCTATAATTTGGCTAAGTACTCACTTCAAAATTTCAAATTTCGGTATACTGGTTTGTACATATGATATTGAGGGAGAAATATTTAAATCCATGATAACCGTCATTAGGGTAGACGTTTTAACTAGTCGAGCTATAAGTCTCCGATGGTAAGAGTACAAAATGGGTTTTGGTTTCTTTTTGGGGTTTTTATCACAAATAGTCCTTGAAATTAACCCACCCAATCAAATCAAGATAATCCCTAAAATTGAAAATCGATCAATGTAGTCCTTGAAATTGGGTGTCGCAAATCAATGTAGTCCTTTTGTCACAACTCCATTAAAAATTCTGTTATGTGCTGATAGCACATAATTGGGTTCCACAATATAATAAAATATTGCCATGTGGATTAAAAGTATTTAAATAATAATTAAAAAACTATTTTATATAATTAAAAACAAAAAAAAAGAGAAAAAGAAGAAGAAGATGACCGTTCATCATCTTCTTCCCCTCCTACCCAGCGACCCACCATTCTCCTCCCCTTGAAACGGCACCATCGCACCCCTTTCCCGCAGTCCTCGTGTTCGCCGGTGATGATAATTCGAAATGAAACTTCGTCGATATGTTGTGAATGGGAGCATGGCATATACTTCACTCACCCGCGTTGAATTATTTCCACCTAGAACCGACATATTCATGAAGATTTCAAGGATTTTGAGTTATACTGGGACTTTGATTTCCCTAAAAGAGTATGGGAGTTTGGTTGAAGCTGAACCAACAACTACTGGAAGGATTAGGCCTCTAGAACTTTATGGTTCTAGAGAAATCTGGGATGAAGCTGCAAGAGGGAAGGATTTCATTTACTTGAAAAGTAGCGCTAAGCGCCTATATAGATTTGAATAAATACCCAACTCTTGGCAACTTGTCAATGGTTTAAGTGGCTTATTTCGTTTTCGTGTAATCTTTGTATTTTTGCATTTTTTTTCTGCAACGCCAGATTGAAAATTTTCCATCTAGTCCTTATGCCTGGACGTATTTTCCTTATAAATGATAAAGATGTTCTTCTCATTTACGCTGAATGTGTTTTTTAAGCTGTTTTTATTGGAGTATCACTGTAAACCGTTATTGATGGTTTAACATGGGGAGGGTATTGTGGTTTTCTCCCGCGCGAGGGTGCGAAATTGCTCTGTTGAAGTTACACTTGACTGTCCTAGACCTGGAATGCAGTAATTCGAGGTCAAGCAATATCGAGGAAGTTTCATTTCGAATTACCGTCATCGGCGAACATGAGGATTGCGGGAAAGGGATGCGACGGTGCCGTTTCAAAGGGAGGAGAATGGTGGGTCGCTGGGTAGGAGGGGAAGAAGATGATAACAATCATCTTCTTCTTCTTTTTCTCTTTTTTATTTGTTTTTAATTATATAAAATAGGTTTTTAATTATTATTTAAATATTTTTAATTCACATGTCAATATTTTATTATATTGTGGCCACATCAGCATATAACAGAATTTTTCACGGAGTTGTGACGGAAGGACTACATTCATTTGCGACACCCAATTTCAAGGACTACATTGATCGATTTTCAATTTCAGGGATCATCTTGATTGAGTGGATCAATTTCAGGAACCATTTGTGATAAAAACCCTTCTTTTTTTCCACTCTATTTTGCATCTCCCCATCATCCTTCATTCACACTTCCAATCGTCATTTTTTCTATGTAGTTTTCTCTGTAACTAGCACAAAATGTGGAAAAAAATGAAGAAGCAAAATGGTTACTAAACCGCTCTTTAAAATTCCTTTTTCTTTTCTTCTGTTGAAATAAAAGTTTTGTGGTTCTTTACTATGTCTCCAAATGAGTCTCTGTTTTGAATCCCAAGTTTCATACCTTAATAAAACTGAAAAGAAAGCAGCGAATGAAGAAAGTTATTTTATTTTTGGGAATTTTAACGAAAAGCTCCCGGTACTGTTCACTTTAACGAAAAATCACATTTTTACACTAAAAAGTCAATTCTAGTACTATTCACTTTACCTTTTATTTTATCCTTATTATTAAAACTCAAAGTTTTCAAGTCCTTTTCATTAGTTTTCCTTTTATTTTTTAGGCCAACAAAATCATTTTAATTCCCCAAATTTCAACAAGTATTTCGAGCAAGATTGGGTTTTTCATCCTTCTCAAACCCGAACCAGTAAGAACAAAGTTCTTTTTTTAAAACTTATTTTTATTAGGTACCAAATACGTTAATATTCACTTTTAATATCGCCGTTCACGTCGTTTGCATCGAATTGTCCATTCACAGAGCCCAGATGCAGCCTTTGGGTACAATCCACGTGCTTAAGAGAGAAAAGCTGTCATTTCCAAAGCAGCATTGTTGGACGGAGGAGGATTCTTCATTCCCAATCTCTCTCCCTTTTTCTTACCTTCTACTTAAACGGTTCCGATTAAAACACGTTAAGAGCAATTCCACCCATGGAGTCCTTCCCTCTGGCAATCCACTATTCAATCCATCCTATTAAACAGTAACTGCCTTAAATGAATAGTAACTACCATTAATGAACAGTAATTACCATTTACATCTCCACCCTTGGAACCCTCCCCCTGGCAATAAGCAATTAAAATAATAGTTTTTTTTGTTTGTTTAAATAATAAAAAACCTCTCTCTCTCTCTCTGACACAAAAAAAATATAAACAATTACAAGGCCCTCGGGCCACAGGCCCGTCGACTTCCCACCCCCCCTTCGCTCGGCCTCCCACCCTCACTCGGGCCCTTCCCCGCTGAAGCTGCTCCCACCGGCCCTCAGGCCCTTTCTCCTCCCCTGTCGCCCGAGCAACCAGCATCCGCTGGAGTTGCTCTAATAATTTATATTGATTTTTTTTCAGAGATAATAAGACAAAAAATAAAGTGTGAGAGAAGCGAATGAGAATAGAAAGGAAGATAATCATACTCCATGTTGAATTAGCAACATATATGATCTTTTTTATACTCACGTTACACGTTGCTTATTAACAAAAATAAAAAATAAAAACTGTACACACACAATAAAGCCGGCTTACGAAATATTATATTTATGAAATGATACTAAGAGAACTAAAATTTTAAATCAAATTTACAAACTAAATGATATGTCACCAATAAGATATAAGCAGGTTAATCAACCTCTAAGTAATAATCAAATCATCAACAACCACATCATTTGGTTTGTAAATCTGATTTAAAATTTTGGTCTCCTACGCATTATCTTTTATGAAATGATCAAAAAAGTAAAAAACACTCATTTTTCTTGTTAGTAGTTTAACTCAACATATTCAACTAAAGAATACTTCGGTATCGAGTTATGATCTACATTTATCATATTATGTTAATATTTGACGATATTATCAATGTAATTACAATTGTACCATATAACTTGAATGTCTATTGTAAAAGAAGAATTTTCATGACAGGCTTATTCCACTACCAGAGATGAATCCATATGGTGATCTGACTGATCGGAGAAATAACCGGCGAATGTTCTCCAGGAACCCTTCGAGAACCCTTCGAATCTAGCAATTTAGTACTACGGTTTAGTGATATTTCTCCTCACTTGTAAGTGAGAGATCTTAAATTCGATTCTCGCCAAAGGCGAATTTAAATCAAATTATTACTAACCCACTGTGAGGCCAACCCACCTCCTTCCCTTAATGTAGATAATATCATTTGTTTAAAAAAAAAAATTAAACCTAAGACCTCTTACTTACAAATGAATAAGAATATCACTAGACTGTAGTAATAAGTGGTGATATTTGATCTTAGTCCTCCATGTCATCATGATTATTATAACTCATATTTTGTTGTTTTTAAACTCTTTAATGGCTCTTTTTATTCCCATTGTGACCCTATACTTAATGATTCGACCTTCTTGGTATGGTTCCGCATTATTAGGATATAATTTTGACTTTGATTAATTTATGCTATTTTAGTCCTCCATGTCATCATGATTATTATAACTCATATTTTGTTGTTTTTAAACTCTTTAATGACTCTTTTTATTCCCATTGTGACCCTATAACTAATGATTCGACCTTCTTGGTATGGTTCCGCATTATTAGGATCTAATTTTGACTTTGATTAATTTATGCTTGATTTCTTCCATGATTATAGATTTTTCATATCATAAATTACCAGATGAAAAAAGTCAAGGGTATCAAACGTATTTAAATATTAGTACCTAGCTAAACACGTACGGATCCCATCCGGATGTTTTCTAGACGGAGCCAACGGACCACATCATCATGGTCGTTTATTCAAAACAGATGCAAATCGTGCGGCCTCTAATATTTTCAATTTATGTCCCGAGGAAGGAAGGCGCTGGCGCTGCCTCTTCCAGCTGGTTTCTTTCCTGCTCTGTCACCCCAAAACTCAGTACCCAGCAACCCTTGCAAGCTTGCCCTCACGACCAAGTAATCCTCAGCAGAGGTTTGGGGGACGAAGGGAAAGGCTCAGCGCAGACCTCGTTACCCTCGCCCTCGCTACCAGCAGGCCTGTCTTCCTCTCGCTGCCACCGGCGATGATGGTGTACAAAGACCGGATCGGTCACCGGCGGAGGGATCGAAGGGGAAAATGAAGCCGGCCGAATGATATGCCTATGGGACCGATTTGCAGAATTCGAATTCTTCATCTATGGAGTTTGCCCTTGAAAATTTTCCCAAATCCATTTCCGTTAATTTTTCCCCTATTCTTGCTTGAAACTACTGCAGTCGCTAAAGATTTTATTTGTGGTTTCTGGGAAATTGATGGATTAATTATTGGGTATATGAGAAGTCTTTTGGGTTGTTTGATGGGTTAATTCTTTGATTAATCCTTCCTTTTTGACTTTTGAAATGGGACAAGAATAAAGAATGCCGAGGGGTTTGGGGACGAAGGGAGAGAGAGTGAGAAACGGAAGCTGAAAAAAAAAATATATTCAAAATAATCTTGGGCCGTAGGATATGAGCTGAACGGTTCGGATGGATTGATTCCCAGTAGATCCGCAGAGAAGGATCCGGCGAGGATCCTGGTCCAAATTATAGTACTTGGTTGAAAACACCCAATCACACCACCTACTTAAATCATACTACCTAATCAAATGTATCTATATTATCGTACCTAATCGAATTTATCTAAATTATCGTACCTAATCGAATGTATCTAACTTAGCGTACCTAATCAAATACAGATGCAATAGATTAATCCCAACTCCAACTCAACAATTCATACACTAACAAAATGATCAAAACCCAATAATAAAATCAACCAACACAAAATAACAAATAAAAATAAGAAATATCACAAGCACAATACCACAAAAAAAAGTTACTGAAGTTGAATCCATTATCTTCGTTGGAAATTGTTGGCATTCATCTAGATACACAAGCCATATGCCATTCAAAACCAACAGAAAGAAAATAGAGAGAGACCTAATGCAAATGATGAGAAAAAAGGGAAAAATCGTAATTAGCAGATGTATGTGAAGAAATCAGCCAATATATAGATGATTGCCTAATCTCCTTTTCAATTGCAGAAGCCTAATCTCTTTCTAGGAAGAAGTCTAATCTCTAATTCCCTTGATGTTGCATCTTTAAATGCCGGATGCTCATTTTGAATTAAAAAACAAAAATTCATTCAATTGCAAAACCATTTAATAGCAATATTTAGGGGTTATATAGGAAGAAAAAACATGGTAAAATTACATAAAATATGACGTGGAATATAAATGTTGATTTGGACACGACTCAAAAGATTAAAATTAGTTTTTAATCTTACTTGCGGTATTTATGTAAAAGTAATCATTTTAAGGACTAAAATCCAGTTTTTAAATTTTAGCCCATCGGTCTAGTGGTATTCCTCTTCACTTGTAAGTGAGATGTCTTAGATTCGATTCTCGCCAAAGATGACTTTGAACCACATGATTGCTAGCTCATTGTGAGGCTTAGCCTTTCCCCTTCCCCTTAGTGTAGATAATATCGTTTGTTCAAAAAAAAAAAAATTTTATTTACCAAATGTTGAAAACTACGAAATTTTAGGAGGGTGTATTCAATTGAGAATTTGAGAGATTTTAATAGATTTATAAATCTATGGATTTTTATGGAGTTTAATTGTTTTGTAGAGATTCCATGTAAAATTTTGATTCAATTCCCTCGAAATCTCTTGGGTAGATATGAGATTTGTGGATGCTCAAAATACACTACGAAATCTCTCAAATTCCCTCTAATTCCTCAACTTTCTCAAATTCTTTAAAATCAAATTCTAATTGAATACACCTGGAATGTTATAAATTTCTTTAAAATCCTAATTGAATACACCCGGATTTCTAAAGATTTTCATAAACTATCTTAAAATCCTGATTGAATACACATTGAATTTCAGAGAATCACTTAAATTCCTGATTGAATATCCCTAGATTCATTAAAAGAATTCAAATTCCTCAAAATCCCAATTGAATACACCACCCTTAGGCTAGTAAACTGAGATTAAAGAGAGAGAGAAAAAAGCACAAATAGAAACACAACTCTCTCCGTCGTGAGCCCCATCAACTTTATCATATTCACACCTAATTCACTTACCTACACCACCAAAAATTCCAAACTCAATATATTAACAAGAAGGGGCATTTTTTTTTTCAAGGAAGCAGTATTATGTAGAGTAAAGAAATGAGTTAAGCTTCATATTGGGTCAGCCATAATAATGTAGTCCAAATTCTCACTTGTCAAACAAAAATCAAACCTAAAACCTCTCATTTACAAGTAAAAATAAAGACAATTGACCGCAATAGACTTACAAGTCAACGGCCACATTGTTTTCAATTATTCTCCACAATTTTCCTTATAAATATTCTTTTTCTTCCTTGCATTCATTTCATCAAACACTAAAATCCCTAGAGCAACCATGGCATTAGACACCCAAAGCCACCGCAGCAGCAACCACCACCACAACGACCACCATAAACTGATCAGACCACCGCATGTTGCCATCGTCCCAACTCCAGGCCTAGGCCACCTCATTCCCCTCGTCGAGTTAGCCAAACGAATCGTCGTCCAGCACAACTTCTCCATCACATTCATCATCCCCAACGACGGCTCGCACTTGGCTCCCCAAAAGAAAGTCCTTGAAGCCCTCGATTCCCAGTCCATTTCCTACGTCTTCCTCCCTCCTGTGAGCTTCCATGACCTCCCTGCCGATGTCACGATCGAGACCAAGATCACACTAACCTTGACTCGATCCCTCTCTGCTCTTCGCAACTCACTCAAGGTCCTAAACGAGTCAACTCGTCTAGTTGCACTTGTTGTTGATTTCTTCGGTGCGGAGGCCTTTGATGTGGCCAATGAGTTCCACTTGTCCCCTTATATTTTCTTCTCTACTAACGCTATGGGTTTATGGCTTTTATTTCATTTGCCACATCTTGACGAGACCACTTCATGTGAGTACAGGGACTTGCCCGAACCGGTTCTACTTCCTGGTTGTGTGCCGATCCAAGGTGGAGATTTCTTAGACCCTGTTCAAGATCGGTCCAATCCGGTCTATAAAGCTGTAGTTCATATTTTCAAAAAGTGCAGGTCGGCTGCCGGGATTATGGTCAACAGCTTTGCGGACTTGGAACCTGGTGCTTTCAAGGCTTTCAAGGAAAAAGAGTCAGGTCTATGTCTTCCACCAGTTTATCCCATTGGACCGGTTATAAAAACCAGTTCAACAGATGGGTTAGATGCAAATGAGTGTTTGAGGTGGCTAGATAAGCAACCCTACGGGTCAGTTCTATTTGTTTCATTTGGGAGCGGTGGAACACTGTCACAAGAGCAACTGAATGAGTTGGCCTTAGGGCTTGAATTGAGCGGGCAGAGATTCATTTGGGTTGTCAAGAGCCCAAATGAGACGGCTAACAATGCTTCTTACTTTACTGTCAAAGGCGGGGAGAACCCGTTTGAGTTTCTACCAAACGGGTTTCTGGAGAGGACCAAAGATGTTGGCCTAGTTGTGTCATCATGGGCGCCACAGGTCCAAGTGCTGAGCCACGGGTCGACAGGGGGGTTTTTGACCCATTGTGGGTGGAACTCGGTACTAGAGAGCATCGTGCATGGTGTGCCTCTGATTGCTTGGCCGCTCTATGCAGAGCAAAGAATGAATAAGGTGCTGCTAGTTGATGGTTTGAAAGTTGCATTTGGGGTCAAAGCGGATGAGAAAGGCATAGTGGGGAGCCAAGATATTGCTAAGTATGCAAGGGACATAATTGAAGGAGATGAAGGGAAATTGCTAAGGAAGAAAATGGAAGGATATAAAGAGGCAGCCAAATTGGTTTGGGCAGAAGAAGGATCGTCTGCCAAGTCTCTTGCTGAAGTGGCTCAAATATTGAATGGACTCAAGAACTAAATGAATTGTAACCTAATATGTCAATTACTGCGTCCATATTTGCAAAGTGAATAAAATAAGGTTTGATCCTTCTATTAGATTAAATTTCATAATGAGCCATTAATAATGTGATTTAAAGTATTGAATCTAGCCACTTAATACTACGTTCTAGTGGTATTCCTCCTCACTTGTAAGTGAGAGGTCTTAGATTCGATTCGTGCCAAAGACGAATTTAAATCATATTATTGCTAGCCCACTGTGAGGCTAATCCACTTTCAGTAGACTATCTGTCACCTAATATTTTGGCACAATGTTTTCTAATGTTGATATGATAATTGACGTTAAATTGTAAGGTGACAAAAAATAGATAAAGAGTCACTTTTTAAAAAGAATTATCTCAGAATATCTCCATGTTATTTCCTACAACAATTTCATATATATTTTTAATTATTTATGAAATTTTTAATTTTTGAGTCAAATAAAAATGTTATCTTTTTTATTGAAGAACAAACGATATTATTTTTGTCTTACAACAATTTTATAAATTTTATCAAGTTATTAAATCATACCATAAACGGGTGGACTCGTTTCGAGTCCAAATCCATTAAACCCTTTTTTATTTTATTTTTTTGAATAAAAGGGGTTAGAATCGAACGTAAAACTGAAATCAGTTATAAGTAAAAGAGGAATACTGTAATATTGACCCGTTTTTAAACCTTAAACATAATCGACCCAGAAACTGTCCCAACGTTCTGCCAAAACCCTATAAACTAATCGTCCCGTTTTTAGCTCTTCCTCCTCTGACCGTCGTGGGCACAGATCGGAGCTCCAGTAACTGTGCGGATATGGAGAAACCTCTGGTGGCGCTCGATAAAGGCACCACTTGCTCTTCTTGGAACTACTCCGGCCAGAGATTAGCCACTGGCTCCGTCGACGGAACTCTCGCCGTCTTCGACTCGCGCGACCCTTGCTCTTCCTCCTTGTCCTGCACCTCAAAATCCAAGGTCCCTAATTCCCTCCTGCTTGAATTGATTCCACATTCAGGAATTAGCCCATTAGTTTTTAATTTTTTTCTTTTGAAATTTTCTATTCCACTTAAAAGATTGTGTTTTTGTTTTTGAAATGTGTGATTGTTTTTGCTTTAGGTGCACGAGGCTGCTGGCATTGTGAAAATTGCTTGGGTTCCGCCGGAATACGGTGACGCAGTGGCGTGTGTTTGCACAGATGGGACTTTGTCATTGTGTGAGGAAGTTGCTGAAGGTATTTTCATTGAAATTATAATCTTTTCTAACTGAAGCAGTTTAATTTAGTTAGGGAATTGTGAGGACAATGCTTTTTGAATTTGTTTTCGAGGCGCATTGTGTTTCCTGATGCATATTGAATCACCCATTTCCAAGAACTGGGTATAGGAATTTCACTGCGCATCGTATCTGATTGAAGTTTACGGTTTTTTTTAATTGTCTAGATGCACAACCTCTTCAATGGAAGCTGTGCACAAGCTTTAACGGCGGTTCGGCTCAACTGCTAGATACCCAGTTTGGAGTCTCAGCGGCAGGTTTAAAAATGGTTAGCTTTTGTTGCTGCTACTGCTTTTCTTTAATTTTGGCATTGCGGTTACAGTTTCTAAAATCTAAGTTTGTAAGTGAAAAGTTATTCTTCGGATTGCTGACTTTTTTTCTTTTCGTTTCATCTAATATGATTTAGGTTCTAGTTTACGTTCAATTGGCACCCTGTACAACATGCTCAATGGACACTGTGTGAGAGTGAAAAGTGACAAACTTTAATTTGTTTCGTTTTTATAGGTCACTGCATATTCAGATGGCCGTGTCAAGGTTTATGAGCTACTGGATCCCTTGGAACTGAAGAATTGGCAACTTCAGGTGGATCATTTTATCTGATTCAGTCTGTTAATGTTACTTAGACCATGTAATTTTATTATAATTTTACAATGCAGCTGAATTGGTACTGAATTTTCCGTTTATGATTATTTTTTCACAAACCCGAACCATTATAGGTAAGTTCTAGTTGTATAGAATGATGCATTGCGTTTGTGAATATATAAGGGACGACAGGAGATTTCTTCCCCCAATCCTTCACCTGTTTTTATGAATGAGAATGGACCATGAGCTTCTGTTTTTGTTGCTCTTTCTCTCTTATTTTTGGGGCTCTTTCTCCTGTGTGCTTTTCTTGACACCCTTTTAGTTTTTAAGATTCTTTCTCCAGTTGAGAACGATTCCTTAAAGAATTTTACAGTCTGCAACTATTCTCTGACCTTATTTCATGATCTTTTTGTCCAGGCTGAATTTCAGAATGTTATTGATTCGGTGTCTACAGTTGGCCCTGCCATGTGCTTATCTGCATCTATATCTTGGAATCCACAAAGAGGAGAAAGCCAGGAATCAAGTTTTGTTTTGGGTTTCAGTTCAAACACACCACAACTTAATTCTGCCAAGGTATGATAAATTCTTCTTTATCATTCATTTACATCCGCAGGCCACATCAATGTTGCAGGTGTTGTGTGTCTCCTTAAATTTATGACTTCTTTTGTTTGATATATTTTGTTATGTACAAAATCTTATGATTGTACTTTACAGGTATGGGAATTTGATCAGGCTCATCAAAGATGGCTCCCAGTTGCAGAGTTGGCCTCACCTGGTGACAACGATAATCAGGTTTATGCTGTTGCGTGGGCACCGAACATTGGAAGGTAGGTAATTGTCTCATTGCTCATGCAAACACTGTTTACTAATGATTAGGAGTTTGAGATTTTCTGTTTTATGTCTTCATAAAATTGGAAAAAATGGCTTCGTTTTATTTTTATATCAGAGAGTGATTTGTATAAATTTTGTTCAGGCCGTATGAGGTAATTGCTATTGCCACTCACAAGGGAATATCAATATGGCATCTTGGGCTAAACCCTGACTCAAATGGAAGACTCTCATTGGAGAAGATTGCAGTACTTTCGGTTCACAAAGGCGAGGTAATAATAAAACTATCGAAAATGTTATCAATCAATTAATTTGGAACGGAATTGATATTAACAGTGTGTATGTTGGGTATACGATTGTAGATGCTTAAGAGGGCAAAATGTTTATTACCTCAAAGAGCAAGGCTATGAACCTTCCTAATTGATTGATGTCTTCATGTTGTGATCAGGTCTGGCAGATGGAATGGGACATGAGTGGAATGACTTTGGCGACCACTGGGAATGATGGGTCAGTACGGTTGTGGCAGTCTAGTTTGAACGGAGTTTGGCATGAAGAGGCTACTTTTGAACCCACGTCGTAGTCCCTCGGTTTTTACATGTTAGTGAATTCACTGTTCGAACGTTATTGATTGTAACTTTACATATTGGTTCAAATGATTCACAATTGAAATTTGATGTGGGAAATTGGGAATCATTTTCGCTTTGGGCTGCCTCTTTTGTACGGCTTGTTTCTTTAGAAACGTAAAAGAGGGAAACAAATGAATGGGGAAATCCAAACATCATTGAATTGAAACAGTAATTTAGTTTTCATGTTTGGTCTCAAAACAAAACTGTTGTTGGGTCGAATTTTGATATGTGACCACTGACCGCAGAGGAACAAGGCTGTAGGACGACGGTGTGACATGGGTATTGTTTTCTGAACAATCGTACATTAGGTTACAGCGTCGAGAAGTTGTCTGATAATAAGACAGCACACAAATAACACTCAGTGTTATCTCGTCTATTTTCTTCCCTAATCACAAGCACTGCCCAGCGCCATTGAGGCATTTCATCCAACACCTGAATAACACGTGTGAGATAACAACTTATGTACAACAAATTTAACACAACGTGGCATCCTGGTTCAACAATACATAGGTATGTCTAAATTTTTTTTACATACCAATGCATTATTCAATCAGAACGTCACGTGACGTGAGCCTTTACGTACAAGTCCTCCACATTTCAAGGGAAATCCAACGGACTAATGTTCCCTTTATAAGTCCACATTTCAAAGCCCTATCCACTTACACTGACTTTTGATGATAACAAAATCCAAACGGTCATCTCCTCCTACCACACCCGCTCTAAACACCCAGTCCACCTCTCTCTCACTCTCTCACCTCAATGACTATCACCTGCATTCAATCTCTCTGTAAATCCCCCGCCTTTCTTCTCCCTTCTACTCTTCTGGGTTCCCCTTGTTTCTCTAGGAGCCCCGAACCGAACCCATTTTCCAGAAACAGAGAATCCAATTTTTACACAGAGAGAAGGATCGGCAGTAAAAACAGAAGAGGTGGGGGTGGGATTGTCTGTGGGGTGGTGCTATTCCCAATTGATCCATGGGCGCCCAGCATTGACTCACAGAGCATAGCTTCCCAGCTGTTTGCAGCTTCTCTGTTTCCCTACCTGGGTTTCTTGTACTTCATCACCAAATCCAAGTCTGCCCCGAAGCTCACCCTCTTCGGGTTCTACTTCTTGCTTGCCTTTGTGGGGGCCACCAGTGAGTTTTTTCCAATCTTCCTATTACCTTTTTATTTTTGAATTTTTTATGGCTCCCTGGGTTTTTGATAATTAATCCTTTTTTGGGTTGCTTAATTTAGCATTGTTAAGCTCTCCATGTCCATGTGGTTAATTTCTGATAATTTGAGAAACATATTAACAAAGTGTTGGTTTCCATTTTGCATATTGGTCTGTTTACGGAGAAGAACTTATATGCAAATGCAGACGCCAAGGTGGCGATATCTCAAACCAATCGTGCGATGCTATGTGAACTATACCATTCAAGCGATGCTATTTAACTAGTTAGAAGACATGACGTTTGCGTGATAGGTTTAGGATAGGATGCCGCCACTTTGGTGTCCCTGTTGCATGTTAGGTTGTCTCAAACCGAAAAGACAATGCTTGGGTTTCTATGAGCACATTCAATTGCTCCTCCAAAAACTCACTCCAGTTGGAATGTTTTGCTTCATGTTGAATTTGGCCTAATATTGTAACTTCTTTACTGTTAACCGCTCAGTTTCGATCTACTGACATCCTTCGTTTTTTTGTTTGCTTTCCTCTCATCAACTGAGCAGTTCCTGCTGGAATTTATGGTAAGTTTTCATGTTTAAGAAACTGAGAATGTTATGCATTTCATATCAATCAAATTCATGAATCGATGTCTTACTTACTGTGGTTATTTGGCTGAACAGCAAAGGTGAACTATGGCACTTCATTGGCGAATGTCGATTGGTTACATGGTGGGGCTGAGGCACTTCTCACTCTGACCAACATTTTTATTGTGTTGGGGTTGAGAGGAGCTCTTAGAAAAGCTGAGGATGCAGAAGAAAGAACATCAACTCCTATTCCCGGGTTGAAGGACGAGACCAAAACTTCTGCTTAGGTGCAGCAGACGGCTTTCCTTTGTGTTCATTCACTGTATGTAGAGTTGCAACGTCTTTACTGCTTTTTTTTCTTTTTTTTTTGTGGAGTCTTGAATATTGTCAATCTACAGTCATATATATTGCTTATATTCCTACAATATCCTTATCTTTCTGATTCTGTTGTGTTGTTTTTTAACTAAGAACATGACCCGCCCCTTCGAGTCTCTGAAAGTTTGTTATGTTTTGAGCGAAATGTTGTAGGATCTTCACTTATCCTATTTGAATATAAGATGTGCTGTATGAACTGCTACTATATTCTTAACCAAAACGTCTCAATTGGAATTTGAAAAGGAAAAAACTTCGAAAACTTGTCGATGCTATCCTGGCTAACCTATCCCATGGCCAACATCACAAAAAGCTCTTATCTTTTACTAGAAATCTTCCTCTTTTATAATACATGGGTTGATTCAAGATGTGAAACAAACTAGTGGCAGTCTTGATGCTACTTATTCTTATTCTCAAAGACCGAGTAGAATTATAAGAAAAATCCTGGGCAGTCAAATGGGAAGTCGAGTTCCACTGGCTCCAGTGAAAAATCAATGTCCGGAATCGAAGAATTGGTTGACGAATTTTTGGCTGAGACGATCTCTGCAAGATCAGATTCCGAACGTTGCTCTTTTCCTGCAATGTTTCTCATCTGGCTTGCCGGCTCAAAGTAATAGTTTGATCCGCCCGCGGCCGGAGATAGCAATGATTGATTGAAATTGTCCAAAAGACTGTTATCATCAAGCATTAATGAAAGAAAGGCGTCATCGTTGTTCATACATCCGAATGAAGTTGAAGTAAAAGAGAATGGAGAAGCCGTGTTCTCTCTGTCGTCCAAGTTCTCAGTATTGACTCTCAGATTAGTTGGGAAGCTGATTTGGTTTCCTTGAGACTGCTGTTGTTGATAAGTATCGTTATGATTGTGTCGTTTTCGCTCTTGCTTTTCTGGTGATGGTGGCGGTGGAACTGAACTGCGGCCATGAGAACATGTATGCTTCCCTTTGTACGTGATTTCGAAGACAGTGGGGTCTTCATCCGACCTTTGCACCTGCTTTGTAGCCCAACAACTTTCCGAGTTCCGGTACGTGCATCTGTAATAGCTTCTGCAGATTTAAACAAATTGATCATCAGAATTGTTCATAACAATGTGAAACTTTCTATTTTGCAGAAGAAGACTAGTTTGTTTCCTACTTATCAAGGAAGTTCAATTTTTTATCAAAGTCTTCCGTTTTGTGGGAGGACGTGTAAAAAGGTAATGTATTTTATGTCGCTTTTCAACACGTGGCTTCGTGACCGTTATTGCAAATGATTGCAGCAGGATAAGATTAACTGATTAAATAAAACAAGATCCTTAATTTACCTCGGATGTTTGGTTCCTAGGATGTCTTTCTGCCCATATTTTCTCCAGCTGTGGCCATCTTCATGGGCTCCTTCAATCCCATTCTCAGAGCTAGCTCTCGTGACATGTTCTGTCCATTTGGCCATTTCCTTTCTGCAATATGTAAATCCAAATCAGCATTTGGTTCTTTGTGATTACACTCGTTTGGTGGTTAGGATTAGAACGGATTGGATAACTCACCAGATGGATTCGTGACAAAGAAACTTATCCCTCCAATCCTACCATGGGAATCGGAAGGGTAAGTTTTCTTTCGTCGCTAGTCCATCTTCTACCTTCAACTTGGAAGTTGGCATCCGTTTCTTCATTCAACATTGTATTGAATTTAGTACGTTATCCAGTATAATCCTTGACACCAAACGAGGCCAGTTTTTTACTTTATTGTTAGTGCAGTCTCACCTTTTCTTGGAGACCTCTGTGAGGTCATGACGATCCTGGAGACTTCTGTTGTTGTCATCGCAACAAGGACCTGCGCTGGCTGACATCAGCGACTCCGGCACGCTTGTTATTGCCCCGATAGGACTTTGTGGCGAACCGCTACATTTCAGCATCAGAAGGGCCTTCTCGTATGACGATAGTATCCTCTGCACTAAAAATTGCTTCTTGTCTGATGACGATTTTGCATTCAGACTTAGCCTCAACTGTTTTGCTAGCTCCAGTCCTTCAATGATCTCATTGACCAGTGACTTCTGGTCCCAGCTCTTACTAGAATCCATATTTCACTCGTATATGTCAATTGGGTTACGAGCAATGTCGTTTGTTTATGATACAAGCGATATAGAAGCCAAGGAGTTCGGAAGCCTCCGAAATGTTGTTTGCAGTAACAAGGTTGACGCATGGAATTGGTATCCAGAAAATTTGGAGTGAGGAAATGGGAAAAAGAAGAAGACGAGAGTAGTGGAGCTGCAGAAGCAAAGACTGAGAGAGAGAGTTGCATTTAGAGGTAAAGTGGAGAGTTTGTATATATAACATCGGTTAATTGTTGGAATAACCGAGTGAAAATTTGGAGAGTGGAAAGTCTGCAGTTTTGACTGAGAAACCGAGTTATTCAGCTCTGACCCATCTTTGGGTCTGCACTCTGCATATAGAAAAAGTAAGGTCTATGCTGACCACTTCAACTTCTTCTATCTCTCTCTCTCTCTCCCTCTCCCTCTCTCTTTGTGATTTGTTTTTGTGACATTGTTACGTGATGCTATTTATTTATAGATCATAATATGAATAGGCGATAATAATAATACATTAAAAACTTGACATATTACGTAAATACGTATTTTATGTTATAAAAGAATTAGTAACAATATGTGATTACGCCCAAATATTTAGTATTAATTTGGTACACTCCCACTTCCCCATTTCCTGGTAGATTCTGCTTCTTGTTTATAGCCTTTTTTTTTTTTTTTTTGGAAGAAGATATAGCTTTTAGGTTTTAATTGGTGATTCTAGAACATCAGATGCAGCCGCAGCCGCGTTTGTGTGGAAGAAAAGAAGTGCTGGTATTTGCTTATTGGTTAAAAGGTTTGGACCACTTGGACATTCTTATGTGACGAGTTTATTGACCATGTTTCTCATATTTTTTACTGTTGATGATATTTATATATTCTTGTCTTAAAAAATGTATTTTGATGATGACAAGATTAATCCTAAGATTAGCATGTTTTACTAATGACTGTGAATATAATATTTAATTACTCATAACGCGTTTTTAATCTATAAGCATCTAAATCAAAATCAGTAAACAAGGTGAAATTTATTTGAAGCGTATTTTGGTCATTAAATCTGATAAATCAAATGAAAACAACGAAAAAAAGATAGCGTGTATGTCATTTCTCACATCAATTTTAACTGATTTCGATAAAAGAGATTAGAATCTGACCCACAATCAAATGCCACCCGGAATTTGATAAGGGACTCGCATAAAAAAAGATGATGTAATTAATCGAAAAAGCGTTCATACTAGAGGAAAATAGAGACCCCAAATTTATAGAGCTTGTACAAACACAAAAGAATAACCTCTATATTAAATGAAAAAAAAAAACAACTATACTTTTAGTCAAGTAACATATCGCTACCAAATATTAGAATATGCCCAAAATTTGGATCTCCTTCTTTCGGTAATATATTTATGGGTTCATTAGAGATAGGCTCTTCTGATTTTTTTTTTGACCTTATAATGGGCTTGTCATAATAATGTGGTTTAACTTCGCATTTGGCAAGAATCGAACTTAAGACCTGTCATACTACTAGACTGTAGCAATAAGTGGCAGACCCTTGTAACGCTTAGCTCTTAAACATAAACTCATCTATAGAAAAAAAAGAAACATGTTAATCAACACTTAGGTAATAATCAAATCATTAACAACCACGTTAGATGGTTTACAAACGAAAAAAAATAAGTAACCTATTATTAGAAGTTAGGTACGGCTTATGCCATAGTACCCTAGTTATGTCAATGAATCTTTTAGGTAATGCTAGGGATACAATCAATTTCAAACCATATGACGTAGTTGTTAATAAGTGGATTATTACTTAAGTATTAACGTGATTGCTACTTAGTACTACGGTCTAGTTGTATTCATCTTCACTTGTAAGTTAGAGGTTTTAGGTTCGATTCTCGCCAAAGGTGAATATGAACCACATTATTGCTACCCCATTGTGAGGCTAAGCCTACCCCCTCCCCCTTAGTGTAAATAATATCGTTTGTTAAAAAAAAAATATTAACATACTTATTTTCTATTGGTGACAAATCACATATTTTGCAAATATAATCTAACATTTTAAAATTTAAATAGTAGGTAAACTATTTGTGGGAGTGAAAAACTGTAGCTTCTTTCAAGAGTTGACTAAGACAATAATTTACGGTATGCATATTTTACCTACATTTTTATGTAAAATATAGGTAAAATAATTGGGAATTTGTTGTAGGCATAATTTACTGAACAATTATGGAGGCCATACAGAGAGGGGTGCGGTAATAGTAGAGAGAAAGAGAGAGATGAGTAATTGTGAGGTGTGTTCTATTCCACCCCATTGTTCCTTTATTTATAGTAGTAGGATATGTAAAATCCTTACCCTTTTAGGATTACAACTCTTAATAGGTAATCAACTCCTAATAGGAATATAAGAGATATTCCTAGATATACTAGGATTTACACAATCACATTCCTAATCTAATAGGACTGCAACACTCCCCCTTGAGTGTGTAAATACTAAAGTAAATGGCGCATCAGGTCTTCAGTGATGAAGTAAGTACAGTTGATGAAGTCGTCGGCACAATGAGCGAATGCGAGTCTCAAATCAACGGAAGAATGCATAAAAAGGTAAAACTCACAAAACCTCGCTATGGTAAAACCCAAGGTGGGAGAAAAACCCATAGATTAAGGAGAAAAGTGAAAAGTTTCATTAAGTCAAAACTATACGTCTTCTGGATGCAAGTAGAAGAGCTCATAAGGGTATGATTAGCCCATGATGGATGCCTCGTCAAAACCTAGTTAGGTAGCAAAAACCCAGTGGAAAGAATGCTCCTAATTGTAGGGAAAAAGAGTACATTAAGATCAAGTGAGTATATTTCTGGATACTCCCCTGAGTTTGAAAGAACTTCCAAATGAGAACTACAAGCATTGCATATGAACAGTTGGGCATACCAATTTCTCGGACAAGCTTCTGGAAGGTTGACTTCGGTAGTGACGTCGTGTAGAGGTCGGTAAGGTTGTTTGGGATCGGCTTGCACGACTTCAATCTCTTGATGCTTTGCTGATGTGATGTAGGCGCAATATGTCTTGGCGTTGACTTCGTTGATGTATCGTGTCTTGGTTGGTTGATACATGCAACAGAGTCTTCATGGATCGTCTTTGGGACTTAACGATGGATGAAAACATCAAGTACTTTGAATATGCTCAACAAGAACTCCTAACCATGTCTCACTTGTGGGGAAATGAAGTGAGGTGAGTCTTGGAACGATTCGAAGGTTTCGCAACTAAGGTCATATCATGGACCTCTAAGATATTGTGATATCCCTAACGGTAAAGACATAACCATTCAGGGATTTTGCCTTGTGCGGGTTTGATAAGTAACCAGCATCAGCATAACAAACAAGACAAACATCATTCCAAGGATCAGGGGGGTTAGATTCGCTGGGGATGTGTTGGGATTTTCCCAAATTCATAGTACCTTCAAGGTATGTCTTTAATACCAATTCAATGGTTGCGTGTAGGCGCGGTGCTGCATCTTTACCAATAGATCAACAATTAAGGAGATGTCTTGTCTAATACAATGAGCTAAGTACAACAAAACTCAAAGTTGAACTTAGATATGGAATTTCAGATTCCATAACCTCTTCAAGGGTCTCATTTGCATATAATGTATAGATGATCATGGGTATACTCCAAGATAACACATTTAGGGTGTAGTTCGACTGGTATACCAAGTTACCGTCAGAACAACGCTTGAACTTCAAGTTAAGGTATAAACGAGTTTTCCTAAGATCCTTCATCTCAAATTCCGTCTTCAGGTGCAATGCAGTTTTCTTAAGCTCTTCTAGAGTCTTAGTGAGATTCGTGTTAACGACATAAATTGTAACTCTAGCAATTCAGAATAAGACTTCATAGTTTAACACGCAAGGGCATTCATTTAATCCCTGACTGATCAAATAATCAATTAGACGGGTATACCATATCCGTCGGATTGTTTCAATCCATAAGTAAACCCCTTAAACAGGTTAAGAGAGTGTTCCGTTGTTTGGAACTATTTGAACCAGTTCATATAAATTCTTCGGGAACATACATGTAAATCTCCGTATCTATATCCCCATGGAGAAACACTAACCAAATTTCATAATGCTGCTATCAATCACAAGACGTTTGAGAGAAAACTTACGCTGTAAGGTGTGCATCATATCGCACTATTTCATTCATCTCATTATGGTTCATTTCCCACTTGTAACACAACAGGGTTACCTTGGGCAATGTAGGAACGATAGGTCCAAAACACACTTTGGTAAGGAATTTGACCTATATTATAATTTTGGTTGTCCAATCAGTTCTACGTTGTCACTTAATCAACGAAACAGAGTTTAATATCGTCATTTTTCATTTATGTCGGTAGCTACCATATAAGTGAAAACATCATCGATGGTAATCTCATTTCAATTCAATTTTCTCATCCAAACTAGTATATTGGACCAAGAACTTCAAGTCTCGGGAGTAATTCGGATTAATCTCATGAGATGGAAATGATTTGAGATAACGATCAAGTATAGATTCATTGTTGTGTTGTGTCGTGTCTTCTTCTTCTAGGGAAGTGAATCTTATGAATCGAGTGATCTGTTATGCTCCAGGCCAAGACAGATTGATTGGCTATCCGCCGGTGTACCTGACCGTCCAACAGGGGCGGCACAGCCTCCAGGGATGTTGACTCGACGTCCGTTAAGTACATCTATCTTTGCAGGCATATTTGTAGCTAGTATATAATCTCGTCACTTTAGCTAGATCAGAGGAATGCGTATACAACAATATTTTGAAAACTAGAATTCATCGCACTTGCTTATCACACTTATGCAGTATGGAGATTGAGATGAGACATAATGGGCAACATCCACGCAAATTCGCGTTGTTCTATAAGAACGTTGACGTTCTTATCTCCCCCTAACGGTGGGAAAACTGTCTTATTAAAGTGACAACTGCAAATAAGCAGTAAAGAGATCGCGTGCAAGGACTCTAAGAGAGCTAGTGTGAAGGAGAATCATAATCGACAAAGATTTACATCCTTCTTTTGAGGACCCATATTGGTACGTTGTGGCGGCATAACATAGCACATGGAATGCACACCCAAATGCGTAACTACGAAAAATGTCAAGTTCGTACCCAGTAACCCTCAAGGCGGACCAACATAACTGCGTACAAGATTGCATAGCTTTAGGCAGAAACCGAAAACTTGGTACGTTCACCAAAATCTGGGCGATCATTTAAATTGCGCTTTATGATCACTAGGCGTGGCTATTTGGGGGTGAACATGGGAATTCAATGTTCAATTATAAACCCAAAAGACATGCAATACTTTATCGAAAACCGTCAATATAAACTCTCCGGCATTATCCAGTTTCCCAGACTTTAAGGGATAAGTAGGGTGGTGAACCCTTAATCGGCCAAGAGGTTTAGCAGCAATGTGTGTGGACAAACATGTGACCAGTTTGTCAATTCATCAACCAAAACCATAAGTATTTATATGGTCCGCATTTTGGTTGGATTAGTCCACATATATTCCCTTGAATCCACTATGAAAAGAGGGTCGTTTCATATCTTTGCGAATGATGATTTAGAAAATCAATTTCCCTAATGAGCAAGCTTCGCAAATTGTGCTTGGAGGCACAAGATCCATAATTCGGGTAAGGAGATGCGTTGTAGCATCATTGTTCGACTTAAGTATCCCAAATGGTCATGTCAAAGCAAGTAAACTGCTCAATCACTAGGCTTCAGGCCGACCACGTAAGGTGTGTTCCCAGTTGGGAGACAACCCATTGGCCCCAAATCAAAGCTTCAAGATCATTTTTGGAGGTGGTGCAAAGATATTTCACTATATTTTCTTCAGTGGTTTCATTCATGATCATTGTCATCTCGAATATCCTTAAGAAAACTCAATAACGTTCTTCTGGAACGGATATAGTATAAGGCCTCTAACATGGTAATTCAATACCATTCATACAACGAGGAGCGTGCACTCTTAATCAGGTTAGATATACCTGGAGTCGTTGCTAGAGATGTGATTTAGGTGTAAAGTTAGTGTGTGTAGTATCGCAATCATCCAGACAACTAACTTTCCCACATTCCTACCTAATCACGTGTTTAATTGAATTCGGTCACATGTATACAAGAAACATGATTCAATTAACTCGTATTCAAAGACAATATCAATAAGATTATCCATAACTAAAACATACACCAAACTTGAATCCAAGAACATAGAAAAATGTTCACAAAGTAAATGGTTTACTGAGGGGATTCGGCCAAGAAGGCCATCCATGTCAAAATTCTGCTTTTCCAAAGGTGTTTAGTGGAGCAAAATTAGTCTCACATATTGACTATGAGAATGATACTCCTCAATGACATTGGTAAGGGCACGAACATGTGCATAACCAATAATTTATTCCATCGATACAGAAGTAGATTTTGCAGGGTTAAGGTTTGGAAATACTATCCCTTATTCTTGAAGTTTTAGGTTAGGTGCCAAGGATCATACTCCGAGCGTAATGCCACAACTTGGCAAGTCCTGATTCTACCATATATTATAAAAACAAACTTGAAATTGGATTGTGAAAGACAGACCCAAAATTGGATTCGGTAGGCTCCAACCGAAGCTGGAGGGGCCTGTTCGGTAGGTCTCTGCCGAAGCAGAGCAATACTGTTTGGTGCATCTATGCCGAAGCAGAGCATGCCCTTTGGTTCATCTCTGCCGAAGTAGGGCACTACCATTCGGTAGGCTTTGACAGAACTGGGTTAAGCTATTTGGTAGACTCCAGCTGAACTGGGTCAATACCATTCAGTAAACTCCAGCCGAAGCTGAGTCTAAACCTTTCTCTCACGTTTGTGGTAGTAATCATAGTCAAGAATTTGGTAAACTTTCGCTTCTTACATTGCTGCCTCAGGAGTGAATTGAAGTTCAAAACTGTCGAACTTGAGGTTAGCTTAATCTAAGAATAAATAAAGTGTGAACGTTATTCAGTGTTTCATTATCAGTTGAATTATTGCAGTATTGAGTAGGCCGACAATGGAAATTTCGAGGACGGAATTCTTTTAAGGGGGGAAGGATGTGAAATCCCGTCCCTGGATTTCACTATTTAAAATTACGTATTTCATATTCATATTCGTAGTTTCAATGCTTATATATTTGTGGCGTATAAATTTTTGGATAAGTAAAATGACGAAAACACCCTTAATGAACTAAACAGAATTTTCATGGACGTATTTGATCGTTTCATAATTTTTCAGATTTCTTTACATATTTGGATAGCACGTGTTGATACGAACGCATGACCGCAAACGGATTGCAATTTGGAGTTATAATGAATAAGTTATTAATGTTTAAAGTCGGGGGCAGTTTAGTAAATTTAACCTTCATTTCTATAAGGCTTTAGCAAAATTTGGAGCTGTGAGGAAGTGACATGTGGACGGTTGAGATGAAAAGAAAAGAAGAGAAGGAGAAATGAAAGGGAGGATGCGCCCAATCAGGAAAGAGAAGAAGGAAAAACTGGTCACCACAGTGCAGAATAAGAAGATTTCCCTGTACTTTGCAGAAAGCTAAAGGTTTGAAGATGCGTAATACTGCGGTCTGGAGTCTGTAGCTTGGATTATACACATGTACCTTTTACATAATCGTGTGTGTATATATAGCTTGATAAAACAAAGAGCAGTATATAGCTTGATGTGTAGATGGTGCGAGTGAACCAATGTGGTAGGATAGGCAAACATGAATTAATAATTCCTTTATTCGCAATGCAGAAGGAACTACTTTAGGTTTTATTGTTATAGTATTAATGGCTATCTTCAAGCCATCAGATAAGGCCATCTCCAACCGATGGCTGGCCAGAGGGCTCGTTTTAGCCCTCTGGCCCTCCAAGATTCTCCAAGATATTAAGGCCATCTCCAACCGAGGGCTGGCCAGAGGGCTCGTTTGAGCCCTCTAGCCCTCCAAGATTCCCCAAGATATTAATATTTTAATGAACAGTACAGGGCCATATTTGCCTCCGTCTCCAACCGAGGGCCAGAGGGCCAAAGGGCTCGTTTTAGCCCTGTCACAAAAAACCGTCTCCAACCGAGGGCCAAAGGGCCATAGGACCAAACATAATTTATTATTTAAATTTAAAAACTACAACAACTTAAATTTAAAAACAACAACTTATATTTAAACACTACAAATTAAATTTAAAAACAACATTAACATAAATTTAAAAATTACAACGACTTAAATTTAATATTCATAATCAATATCATCTTCATCATCCGCCATTGTAGGAGTATAGTCAGAGGTAAACAATTGCCGTCGAGCCATAATTTCTTTTTTTTTCCTATCAAAATAGGCCTTACTCATTGGAGTGTAATCCGAAGTGTTCCTTTCCATATTCTTATCATCCATCTCTTCTTGTATTTGTTTGGCTCGCTCTTCATGTCTACACTTCCTTTCTTCCGCCTCACGGGCATTTTGCTCCGCCAGTAATCGAAATGAGGCCGCCACTTCATGTTGAGCGGCGTAATCAGCATTTGCCTTGCCCTTTTCCCTCAACCTTCGGGCCTTGTTTCGTCCCATAGCCCTAGGTAAAGAAATTTCGGACGGAGTTGGATTTTCTACCCTTGTTTGTTGAATGGTAGGAGATCCATCTTCATTCGTATCTACAGATGGGGATGCAGCTTCCAAAGGATCCACTCTATGTTGAGGTGGATCTTCAAATAACACCCACCCTTTACAAATTTTCCAACAACCGTGAAACTGAAAGGGTTTTGAGCTGCCCTCCATATACAATTCCTCCGCTTGGCGTACCTAGAAAATATAATGAAAATTTTTTTAGGAAATTAATTCACGAAATTAATGTAATATAATTAAACATTTAAACATTTAAAATAAACTGTAAAAACACTAACTTCGTCATAGTAATTGGCGCCGCTTTCATGTCTACGTGCTGCTGCTAATAGTGCTTGATGCCATTTATTCAAACTTGGATGAAGATGTTTCTTCCATCTTGAAGAACAACTTTCGTGGTTTCGGGTATTCAGTGGAATGGTGCCTTCGTAGAACTCTAAGTATTTTTTGGACACACGAGTCCAAACACCTTCACTTGTTTGAGAAATCCCCCTCACACTATCTTCTGAGATCCATCTATAAGCCTTGCAAAGAGCTTCATCTTCTTTTCGGGTCCAAGCCCTACCTTTCATTGCAGATGAGGCCATTTTTTTAAAAAAAAAAATGAAGGAAATATTGAAGGAAATATTGCAAATGTTATAGAAGAAAATATTATAGATGAAGGAAATATTGGAAAATTTATTGAAGGAAATATTGAAAAATTGAAACAAATATTATAGATGAAGGAAATATTAGAAAATATATTGAAGGAAATATTGAAGGAAATATTGAGAAATATATTGAAGGAAATATTGAAAAATATTGAAGAAGGAAATATTGCAAATGAAGTGAAGAATTGAAAGAACTTCACTATATTTATAGAAGAAAAAAATGTTTAAAATAAATTAAAAAAAAAAAAACCAACGGCTAGTAATGTTTAAAATAAAAAAAAAAAAAAAAAAACAACCAACGGCTAGCTGACTCAGCTAGCCGTTATATTAAAAAACATTTCAAATATTAGTGTCGGTTATAACCGACACTAATAGCAGAACTATTAAAAAAAAACAAAAGGTCTTTAATGCTGTCGGTTTTAACCGACAGCAATAGGAAATCATTAAAAAAAAAAATAGCTAGCCCGGGGCTGGCTGGCTGGCCGAAAGCAGCCAGCCCTCCAGCCCTCTAGCCCTCTCCGATCCCGTGGGGCCCTCCCAGATTCCAGAGCCCTCTGGCCTAGCCCTCGGTTGGAGACGGTTTTAGGGCTATTTTCGGCCCTCTGGCCCTCTGGACCCTTCGGTTGGAGATGGCCTAATATTTTAATGAACAGTACAAGGCCATATTTGTCTCCGTCTCCAACCGAGGGCCAGAGGGCCAGATGGCTCGTTTTAGCCCTATCACAAAAAACCGTCTCCAACCGAGGGCCAAAGGGCCATAGGGCCAAACATAATTTATTATTTAAAAACTACAATTTAAATTCAAATCTAACGGCTAGGTGACGTCAACATGATGAAACAAATTTTGTGAAATAGAAGTTATAGGAAAAAAAATATGAATCAAATTTTGTAAATTAGAAGTTATAGGAAAAAAATAGAATTTAAAAAAAAATTGAAACAAATTTTGTAAAATAGAATTGAAAAAAAATATGAAACAAAATTTGATTAATATGAAAAGGAAAAAAAAAGGGAAAAAAAAAGTTTAAATTCATTAAAAAAAAAAGGCCTAATAATACAACGGCTACTAGCCGTTATATGAAAAAACATTCAAACTATTAGTGTCGGTTATAACCGACACTAATAGTAGAACTATTAAAAAAAAAAAAAAACCTCTTTAATGCTGTCGGTTTTAACCGACAGCAATAGAAAACATTAAAAAAAAAAAAAGCCAGCCCAGGGCTGGCTGGATGGCCGAAAGCAGCCAGCCCTCCAGCCCTCCAGCCCTCTCTGATCCCGTGGGGCCCTCCCAGATTCCAGAGCCCTCTGGCCTAGCCCTCGGTTGGAGACGGTTTTAGGGCTATTTTTCGGCCCTCTGGCCCTCTGGACCCTTCGGTTGGAGATGGCCTAAGAAGGCACCGCCTGGCCTTCTTCTTGTACCCAGCAGGAAAGAGATAGCGAGAAGGGGAAGAGGATAAACTTAATATTTACTGGAATAATTTACATGAGAGACTCTCCGTTTCCTTTCCGTAGAGTAATAGGGTAGATGGAGAGAAAAGTGGAAAGAAAAAGAATACGAAAGTGATGATGAAAGATGACAGATGAGAGTTAAGGAGAGATAACAAGTCTTGAGACTTAAATTAGGATGGAAAAAGGTGCTGCTGTACTGATGGCAGCATCGGTACAACAAGCAGGTAGTTCTAGTGGGACCAGGAGTGTCTCCGGATCTTTCCCTAGGGATCCTAGGGATCCTGTAATCTTGTCTGTTCATTTTATATCGTGCGGTCAGTTTTCGTTAGGTACTATTCATATTTGAATTTTAAAATTTAAATTTTAAATGATTTCTGACCGCACGATATACGATGAACGGACAAGATTGCGGGATCCCTAGGATCCCTAGGGAAATGCTCAGGAGACACTCCTGGTCCGTTCTAGTGGCCTAATTATTATTATTATTATTATTTTTTTCAAATTGAAGGAAAGCTCCTGGCTGGTTCTTTTACGGGTAAGAAAGAAGATTTCAAATTGTTACTTTTCTTATTTATTTGTGAACAATTGACGAATGCAATTTGTAGAGAAGGATAATGACATCCAAGTTATATAGTAGCATTTCGAGTTGTCGGTTGGCCACCTTTTTTTTAAAACTATTTATAAGATGCCCATTTTTTTTCATATGAAACAATTTGGTTTTTCAGTATAAATGTTGAAAAGGCATATACGGTAATTGTCCAATGATCTGTTTAGGGTCTTCTTTTGGCTTAACAAGTTTAGTGATATGTTCTTGACATATAAAATCTATATGTGTGTATACATTCGAACTAAACCAAATTGGTTTAACATTATCAGATCTTTTGTGCGTCTACTATATATTGTCTGAGTTATATGTATCAAGTTATATGATCTATTATGGAGTTGGAAACTATATTATTATGTCTACACATGGTTTAAATGTCACCTTTCATATTTACCATGAAGACAGCATGCATATGGATATTTGAATTTCACTTACTCCTTGATTTTCCAAAGGTTATACTTATTCAAACATTTCCCTTGTTACGACCAAACCATTCTAGATTAACCAAAATGACGTTGGGATAAGCAGTGTGAGATTAGTTAGCTTGAGTATATTGTTGAGGATCAAAGTTCATGTCTTGCATATAGTGTTTTGGTTACACTTGTGAATAGAAACTATCAAAGTGGTGGTTTCTTGTGGTAGCACTTGGAGCAATACTTTGGAATCCAGGTAGGGGTAATACGACAAGCTTTTACGGAGATTGATCTAGTGGACCCCACCTTTGGCGAGTGTGGGGTTGTGGACCATGGGCGAATGTTCTAGATTGACTTGTATAGGGTTGTGGGCCCCACCTTTGACAGAGACTTGACTTTTGGTCAATATGTTATGAATTGATTTTAAATATTAAAATCAGTATTACTAGGGACTATGTAGGGCTTAGTGGACCTATATTGGGTAGTGAGTTATCCCTGATAATATATATATCGGTTTACGTGTTTGGGACGTCATATTGTGATATATGTGTTTATTTATTTTCAGGGATGATCATGCTTGGTAAATCTGTGATGGGTGATCACCGCTTGCACGATTAAACTATTCACTATTCTTATGGTTTTGCTTGGTATATCCGCAATGGGGGACCATACACATTCTAGGAGTGATCATGCTTGGTATATCCGCGATGGGTGATCATTGCATGCACGATGAGATTATGCCTATGGTTTTGCTTGGTATTTCCGTGATGGGGGACTATACGCATTCTAGTGGTGATGAGGATTAGTTGTACTTGGTAAATTTCGATAGAGATCATATTTTGGTTGGATATCCCTTGATTTTATAATGTGAATCTATTGAAATGTGATTAGTCATTGATCTATGTTTATTAAACGTGATTTGACTTGTGTATTGATGATATCTATGAAATGTGATTTGAAGTGCTTGTTGAATTGTTCGATGAAAAGTAATTTGACGTGCATATTTGAAATGAGATTTGATTTGCATGATTGGTATGATGTGATGAAATGTGAGGTCTAGTAATGGACCGTTAAACCATTGTCATGGGGTTTGTTGCTTCGAAGCTTGTTTCATAACCCATTTCATTGTTCATTTATCGCTTCCTTGACTTGTTCTAAATTTAGTACTTGTGCTTTGTTTCATTTCGTTGAGCCTTTGTAAATTGAGTACTTGATTCCTATTTTGTTTCGTCGAGCCATTGTTATGTCCTTGGCCCTCTGCTCGGTTCCGTTGAGTGATCCGAAACTGGGTTCCGCTGGGGTTCCGTTGAGTGGTCCGGTTCCTTGCTCCATCTGGATTCCATTGAGTGGTCCGGAATCGTATCCAGCTTGGATTTCATCGAGTGGTCTAATATCCATTGTACTCCGCGATTCCGTTGAGTGGTCTGGAATCGTATCCATTCGGATTCTGTTGAGAGGTCTGGAATCCCTTCTAGTCTGCGATTCCATTGAGTAGTCTGGAATCGTATCCTGGTTTGGATTTCGTTGAATGGTCCGGAATCTGATATTGATGGATTTCGTTGAGTGGTCCGAAATCGCATCATTTGACTTGTTGGTTCCTTGGATTTGATTTCAGCTTCAGAGATATAGGCTTCGGCCAAACTCTGTCACTTTAGCCCTGCATTTCAGTGTATTGTATATGTTATTGATTGGTGTGATGATTGGATGATGTTGGTTATAATTGTTCTTATTATGACTAGACTCGTGGATCAAAATGGCTAGAGAATATTATTGTGCTTCGTTGAATTTTCCTTGAGGTGCTACATGCTTGAATTGTGGTATTATGTTGAGACACAGTGGTTTATGTGATGAATGTTCGAGAGTAGTGAACGACAAACTACGAATGACTTGATCCATATTTAGGGTACTTAGGCAGTCTAACAACGAGGTTAGATGCAGCCATAAAGTATATGAAAAATTATTACGCAGTTGGATCTCAAGTTGTGCTTTGCCTATATCCCGGAGGCGGGGTATGTTAGAGATACGGGTATTTGGTGACGTCACGTGTCGATCTTAGATGTATGTCGGGATCGGGGCGTGATAAGAAACATGGAAGGACGAGAAAAAGTATTCTCGAGTCGAAATTCCGTCAGATTTATAAACTTCAAAATCATACTCATTCATGGACGTAATCATGGTGTGCTTCAGGCAATGTTTTTCAAGATTAGACGGTCCATAGGAGCGAGCCAAAGAGCCATGGAATTCTTGTTCGGGAGGTACTTCTGTTTGTAATGCTTTATGCAATGTTTTTCAAAATTAGACGGTCCATAGGAGCGAGCCAAAGAGCCATGGAATCCTTGTTCGGGAGGTACTTCCGTTTGTAATGCTTCAGGCATAAGTCTTCGAATGAAGATCATGGCGGATGCTTATTCATCTTTTCCATGCCATTGTTGGCTTCAATGGTTTGTCAGCTTCTTGATAATCAAGTGGATATTCACGTCTTGTACCCCACATAAAGTGGTTTCTATTAGAAATGTCCAAATAAGGGAAATCGAACTTGTGACGGTTCGACAATCCACTGAATTGGAGGGAACACGATTGTGATTGGTGCTATGGGAATGAATCATTCATAAGCATCAAATTTAGAACATTTGAGTTCTAAGACATGGTTTTCATGAAAAACGTCGGGTTTTCATGGGTGTATTTGTTTTATGAAAAATTCGGGTTTCAAAGGCACTAAATTTGAAACTACAGGTTCAATTTAGTTTATGAACGTTTAGTTCATAAAAGAGAGGTTCCTGCAAGAACATAGAATGCAATATGCTGATTTAAGTGTAGTGAATTTGAGTTGCTTCAGGAACTCAAGTGTGAGCGCTTCGGGACTACGAAAGTGAGTCAACGGTTCAAAGAAGGAAATTAAATTATTGAATCGATAATGTCCAAAAGTGATCTTCAAGTCAATAATTTTGGATTAATTGTCAGATTAATGGACTACAGGTCACTTTTGATTAATTCAATAGATCAGGACCATTCGGGGTTGATCGTAGAGGCAAAATGATGACTTCGGGTCATATTCACTTTAGATGTCTTCAGGCCAAATAATTAAGAAAATATAGCCTAGTGTGGCTTTAACAAAAAACGTCCAAAAAATATTTGGGTATGGTTATGAAGCGGGAATGCCAAAAACAGGACATTGGATTAGAAAAAAATCACAGCCCAACACATGTGGGCTGGTTGTGTGAGGTATGGCCCTGCAGCAAGCTGCAGACCTTAGGCTACATAACACGGTTGCATAGCAGCCCATAAAAGCACCCAAGCTGTAGGCTTGCAGCAGAGGAAAACAAGCCCAATAGGGTTGTAAGGAAAATACACCTTAGCTTTAGTTAGGTGTGGGTCGAGTGAGCAGGAAAAGCCCAACTGCGCTGGCTTGGTCTTGGTCGGGCTAGAGTGTGATAGGCCCAACGAAAAATTTTGCTGGTATGTAGGCCAAAAGCTGCAGGCCTTTAGTAAGGAGCCCAGACGTATACCTAGTTCTCACACACATGCAGCAAGCCCAAAAAGGCTGCTGCCTCACGGTTCCAACGTCCAAGCTTCGAGCTGCAGGCTCGGCTTAGGGTGAGGTCGGCGTGGTGGTGCGGCTCCAGGTTGCGGCTCAGCCGTGGATTTTCGCAAATTTAAATTTCCCTTTTTATTTTTTGAATTCTAGGGTTTGTAAAAAAAAAAACCCTAATTGCTTCTAATTTTTTCGATTCTTTAACTCACATATTCCACATAGCAAAAATTGCGTAATGCATGAAACATGTATATATATATATATTGACAAATATATAAAACATATACAATATATATAAGAAGGAAAATATAAATGTAGGGGGTTCATGCGTCATGGCGAATGTTTTCATGCTTCATGGTTGTTTCAATATCTTCCTTTATTTTAAGCATACCTGATTGGCAGAAAACTTCAAAAGCGTTTGAATTTGTAGAAGATCCTTCTCGGAAAGCTGGAATTGCATTTCCAAAGCGTTGTATCACGTTCAACACAAAAAATTTAAATTGAATCAATAGCATGAAGATCAATTAAATAAAATAATAAATTAATCATAAGAAGAATGATTAAAACGTAATACTCCCCTGATTTAAGAATAAATTCTCTTTAGCATAGCATCAAGAGCGTACTGATAACGTGCTGTTGGCATAATTTATTGAACAATTATGGAGGCTATAGAGAGAGGGGTGTGTCAATAGTAGAGAGAAAGAGAGAGATGCGTAATTGTGAGGTGTGTTCAATTCCACCCCATTGTGCTTTTATTTATAGTAGTAAGATAGGTTAAATCCTTACCCTTTTAGGATTACAACTCTTAATAGGTAATCAACTCCTAATAGGAATATAAGAGATATTCCTAAATCTACTAGGATTTACATAATCACATTCTTAATCTAAAAGGACTGCAACAGAATTCAACATTTTACCTATATTTTTGTACTAATCAATTTACCTACATTTTTATTTAGAATAAAGGTAAATTAATTGTGAATCCAATAATGTACACGCATTTTTTACGATAAAGTATTTTACTTTAGGGTAAATATCAGTTTACTACTATCAAGTTTCGTGGTTTGCAACATTTAGTACATGAAATTTTTTTCGTCTCAGAGTCATACCTAAAGTGTTAATTTTAGGACAGTCTCATACATCCGTTAGTCTGGCTGTTAAGTTTCCCGTTAACTGATGACGTGGCGCCCATGTGGACAATGACTGGGCTCCAAGTGTCATTAAGGGGTAAAATAAAATAAAATAATTAGTTAAATAAATAAATAATAATTATTATATAAAAAAAAACTTGCATAACCCATTCGTCTTCCCCATGTCCCTGACCCATTTCCATACCCCTACCGCCAACCTCAATTTCAACCTCAACCACCACGACGCCGTCGACCCCAACGAATCAGACCTTGCCGAGGAAGATCACGCAACAAGAGATTAAATTAAATTAATTTACAAAGATTGGTGGTGGGAATCCGTGGCTACTTAGGTGAAGGTGAAGAGTGGCGGCAACCTGCACAATGGTTCTTCAAAGGGAAAGATTGGATATTCTGTTACCAAGAAGAAGATTGAAAGCTCTTCAAGTAAGTAGGCAGCTGATTCCAAGCAGAAATCTGTGCAAACTGTTACAAAAACTGAGGTAAAACCCAAGTTAAATTTCATTGGTTTTTTGAACTTTTTGACCTTAAAGTTGTGATGTTTGGATTGGTTTTTCAATTGGGTGAATTGGGTTTGTGGGGTTGTGAATTGATTTAGCTGTTCTAATGAATTATGGGATGTTCTAATTTGGAATGTTAATTAATTTGGATAATTGACAATGACATAGTGAAATTTGTGGTTCTGATTTGCTTGTTCTTAGTTTTATGACCTGCGTGATCTTCTTCAGCGAGGTCAGGGCCTTCTCGATTTCAAACACAAGGAGACCGAGTCGGGTTGGGTATGGAGGATTAGGGGAGAAATGGGTCGGGTTGGGTATGGAGGGACTAGGGGAGGGATGGGTTGGGTTGGGAGAACGACAAGTGTGAGTGAGGAGAGGGACGGAGGAGGGATACCGAGTTGGAGAGGACAAATGAGGAGTTAGGGGTCTGGGCGATGGGGAAGGGTTTAGAATCTCTGCCCGACAACAGAATCAAAATCTCTGCCTTGAGATCTGGGAGTATCATCACCCTCATAGCTTCGAGATCTCCACCCCGAGATCTGAGAGTATCATCGCGCACAGCCGATCACCGCTCCCTCGAGCTCACGGGGCCGTCGAATAGGATGAGGGTTGAGTAGGTGGAGTCGAAGAGGGATGGGGAAATATGGATGTGCAGAGGACAAAAGGGAGAGAGAAGAAAGAGGGTCGGGGGTTTGAAGAAGAAGACCCTTTTTTTTTTTTGTAATTCTTTAATTTTTTTAATGTTTAATTTTTTTTAAAATTTTTAATATCCACGTGGGACCTTTATTGACACGTGGTGCCCAATCATTGTCCACATGGACGCCACATCATCAGTTAACATGAGACTTAACAGCTAGACTAACGGATGTGTGAGACAATCCCAAAATTAACACTTTAGGTATGACTCTGGGACGAAAAAAACTTCATGTACTAAATGTTGAAAACCACGAAACTTGAGAGTAGTAAACTGATATTTACCCTTTACTTTAACTTTTATGTATTTTAGGGCATTTATTATTATATATATGTGTGTAAAATAATTGGGTTTTTGTCACAAATGGTCCCTGAAATTTACCAAATCCATCAAGATGGTCCTTGAAATTGAAAATCGATCAATGTAATCCCTGAAATTGGGTGTTGCAAATCAATGTAGTCATTCCGTCACAAATCTATCAAAATTTATGTTATGTGCTGATGTGGCACATCATTGGGTCCCACAAATCTAATTAAAATATTGCCATGTGGATTAAAAAATAATTAAATAATAAAAAAACAATTATTTTGTCAAAAAAAAAAAATCCATCATCTTCCTCACGAAGGCTCGGCTGCCATGGCAGCCCTACTTACCTTGACTCAATTTTTGGCATTCGAACATCAGAACCATCACCCTTGAAACATAATCGGCACCACCTCACCACCCAATCAAACCATCTTCTCCGTCTCTAACTCCAGTGTACACCATCTTCTCCCCACCTTATCCTCCGACCTACCGCCACACCCGAGGCCTAGATCGACAGCCCCACACCAATAATTCTGATGAGTAGCAGAGGATTTCAGAAAAACCAGCCTTCCCCATGGGTTCTTTTTGCTTTTGCTGGGAGTGGATGCTTTTGGTAGAGAGGGATGCCATGGTAGCAAGCTTGCGAGAAGAAGACCACATAATTTTTTTTTTAAATTTTATTTTGACAAATTTATTTTATTAATATTTAAATATTTTTAATCTACATAGCAATAATTAAATAGATTTTTGGGACCCAATTATGTGCCACATCAGCACATAACATAAATTTTGACGGAATTGTGACGGAATGACCACATTGATTTGCGATGACCATTTTCAGGGACTACATTGATTGATTTTCAATTTTAGGGATCATCTTGATGGTGTGAGTCAATTTTAGGGATCATTCGTGATAAAAACCCAAAATAATTTACCTATAATTATATGTAAAATATAATTTTCGTGACATTAAGTCTTCATATATTACTAGTAATTTTTTCAACAATGTTTTGATTTTTAGATAAACTATTTTGTATATATATTAGGCATGTTTTATTGCTATTATATATTAGGCAACGAATTTATAATATTAAGTTTTATCCCCCCCCCAAAAACAATTCGTATGAAATTAATGGTATACATCAAACCAAATATGGGGTTTTAGGCATCCAGAAAATGTAAAATATGTAAGGTCAAACGTTATTAATGAATTTAATGATGTAGAGTCTAGTCACTGAGTTTTATTTGAGCTTAAATGTCAAAATTGTCCGTGTGTTTCATATGTTCGGTCAATTTAGTCCCCATGTTTTCAGTTTGGCCGTTTTTGTATTTGTATTTTAAACCGTTAGCTAATTTGGTCAATTCCGTTAATTTATTGTTAAATATATTTTTTAAATTATTAAAAAACTTATTTATGTAAGAAATATGAAAAGCTTAATGTAAATTAAAAAAAAGATTTAAATAAAATTAAAATTAACTTTCAGATTAAAAACTCAAGGCAAGATCTCCAACCACGAACGTGTAGTAAGGAAGGGAGATCCACAAAGGAGGAGAAGGGGTGCAGATCGATGCTACGAAGGTGGTGAATGCGAAGATAGCTCAGATTGGGGTAGTATGGGGTCAACGCTGGTGAATGGGAGCAGAATGACGTGGAAATCAATGGCAGGCGGGAGATCGTGGGGGTGAGAGAGACAGGATATTTTGCAATTCATGGTGGTTGGAGTGTTGGCTTTGGGTGGATTCGATTTTTATGTAGAGAAAATTAAATTTCAAAGGCTAGAGTCATAATTTTTGTATATATATTTAGAAACACCAATGAGAAAAAAAGGCTCGTTTACGTAATCGTAATCAAAATAGAAGGAATTGAATTGATGAGGAATTGGATTGATGAGGAATCGGAATCAGATTCCTGTTGAAGATATTTACTTGAATGTTCTGGAATTGGATAAAAATAGTATTGATTTCATTTGTGCTGTTTATTAGTTCACAGAAATCAGAATGAATACCACTATGATATTAAATGCCCTTATTTATATAATAATTAATTGGATTATTTTTTAAAGTAAATTAATTATATTATTATGACCAAGAACATGACAATATTGATTTTTAATAGACTTTATTTTGTTGGAACATTTATAAAATTTGAAAAATTTGAATTCGTTTGTTTATGGGTTGGTTAAAGAGAGAAGAAATTTGAAGATAACATAACCCGCACAAGAGATGGAGACGGAATGGTGCTAGGTAGCGAGAAGGGGTGGGCGGGGAAACTATTACTTCAGAAATTATTTAAGGGCATAATGGGCAAGACAAGTTGATTCCCTATTTCGGGCTTCATCCGAAATTGAAATACTACCTCCATCCAAGGAGTTGAATTCCTCCACTTTGGAGGAATTGAATTCCTAAATTTGTGTGGATCCCATATTTTTTTTATTCTCTAATATTTAGTAAACGCAAGAGTAACTCGTAATCGAAATCTAACTCTACTATTTGATTCCGTTTACGGTTACGTAAACACGCAGTAAATTCTTACTTTTGGAGATCAAAATAAACGGGAGTTATGATTTAGTCTTTTGTTAGAACTACAAGCTCATTTCTTTTCTGAGTGAACGTCTCACAACGTGCCATATCTAGAACCTCTCTCTTTCTTTTGCTTTTCTACCTGGAATCCAATCCGCATTGTTCAAGGTTTAGCTAGCTAGCTAAACTATTTATGATTACAAACGATGGCGTTAATTTTTGTGTGTGTATATATAGTACTATTTGTAGTAGTTCTTTCTTTTTTGAATATCATTAACGAGGAGTACGTAATATTTATGTTTTCAGAATGCTAATATGTTGACTCTAAAAATGATAAAGTCATGGTACACAAGCCAAGTAACTATGGCTAACTACGTTCTTCTGATGAATGCAATCGTGGCAACTTGCGACTAAGCTCGGTCGGGCGAGTAGAATAGATCTGGTGACAGTGGTGTCGAATGTAATGCTGACTTTTGTACTTGAGGGACTACGGCCGCGGAAGGAATACCTTTCGGCCTAGGGTTCTAGAAACTGAAGACAAGGTTGCTTAACTCACTGGGAAGTTCAAGGTCTTCTGCACCGAGTTAGGCTGCTTCAACTATATTCTTGAGAATATATGTGCGCTGAATCGCTATCAGGTAAATTATTTGATGGTTAATATCTTCATCTTCAATCCACTACTTCTTGAATTCAAATCATGGTTTTTCTCCTCAGCATAGAATAGTGTAGAATCGCTTGTAATAATCGTTAATTGTGCGTAAGTAAGTAGTTGAACACTTGAAATTGACATCCAAACAACGATATATATATATATATATATATGTGTGTGTGTGTGTGTGTGTGTGTGTGTAGGGCATATACATGGGCGGATGCATTAAGGGACTCGGGGGTCCTAGGACCACTCGGCAACCCAGATAAGTGGGTTGTGAGGACTCCCGAGGACCACCCAAGGCATGTGGTGGAGGAGAACAGTGTAGCGGCGGACTAGTGGATAAGGTTTTGGAAATGATTAACGATGGAGAAGAAGGCTATTATGTTTTGTAAAAAACTCAACCGAAACAACTTAGTTTTGAGTCAAGCCATTTAAAACAAAATAATTAAAAGCAAGTCTTCTTATTAACCACGTGAAGGAGACCTTTTTTAAAAAGAAGGAGAGTCTATTCTCTTTCCTCCTACTAGAGATCACCACCAGCGAAAACCATCATCAATTAGTTCTGACAATCCCATTCCAATTATTTCACGCCAATTTTGGATAGTTCCAATCCTTTCGCGATAGTTGAACTCCAATATTGGATAGTTCCATATCATTATCGATCTTATTTTTCTTATATTGACAATGAAACTATCATGACACATTTTCAGAGTATGAAACTTCATTGTGAACAATTTAGTCTTTGTAGATTGTAAATGTTGTTTGTAAGATTATGAATGAAAAATTGAGTAGTTTATCGTTTAATATTTTAATATTATTTTATCTAATTTTATTTTGAAGCTTTTATATTGAGACCACTTAATATTAGAATCTTGAATTCGCTACTAAACACATAATTATACACTTGCTCATCGTACTCGATATATACATAACCCAAGTGGCCAACCTCCCAGGGACTGATTTCCAGGTCCCAACCACAGGTAGCCACATGGGATATGTTCCCACCTTGACCAATGATAGCTACCTATGTTTTGATTTTTCTCGTACATTTTCCTCAAATATTCTCTCTCCTGCAAAGTTCTCAGAGTGCCAACCTTTTATTCTCATTAACTTCTATCAAAATTAGTTTATTGGGCAAAAGACTGTTTACTACCCTCATGTTTCGTGGTTTTCAACATTTAGTACATCAATTTTTTTTTGTCTCAGAGTCATACCTAAAGTGTAAATTTTGGGACAGTCTCATACATCCGTTAGTCAAACTGTTAAGTCAGCTGTTAACTGTGATGTGGCGCCCATGTGGCCAATGAATGGGCGCCACGTGTCATCCATGTGGAAATTTAAAAAAAATTATAAAATAATATATATATATATTATAAAATTAAAAAAAAAAAAAAAAAAACCGAATCTGGGCAGATTCGGAAGAAGAAGAAGAAGAAGAAGAAGAAGAAGAAGGAGGAAGAAGGAGGAAGAAGAAGGAAGAAGAAGAAGAAGAAGAAGAAGAAGGAGGAAGAAGAAGGAAGAAGAAGAAGAAGGAGAAGGAAAGAGGAAGAAGAAGGAGGAAGAAGAACAAAAAAAAAAAAGGAAAAAAATTGGGCAGATTCGAAGAAGAAGAAGAAGGAGGAAGAAGAAGGAAGAAGAAGAAGAAGGAGAAGGAAGGAGGAAGAAGAAAAAAAAAACTGGGCAGATTCGAAGAAGAAGAAGAAGAAGAAGGAGAAGGAAGGAGGAAGAAGAAGAAGAAGGAGAAGGAATGAGGAAGAAGGAGGAAGAAGAAAAAAAAAAAAAAAAAAAACTGGTCAGATTCGAAGAAGAAGAAGGAAGAAGAAGGAAGAAGAAGAAGAAGGAGAAGGAAGGAGGAAGAAGAAGAAAAAAAAAAAAAAAAAAAAAAAAAACTGGGCAGATTCGAAGAAGAAGAAGGAAGAACAAGAAGGAGGAGAAGGAAGGAGGAAGAAGGAATAAAAAATAAAAAAAAATAAAAAACTGGGCAGATTCGAAGAAGAAGAAGAAGAAGGAAGAAGAAGAAAGAGGAAGAAGAAAAAAAAAATGGGCAAATTCGGAAGAAGGAGAAGGAAGAAGGAAGAAGAAGAAAGAGAAGGAAGGAGGAAGAAGAAAGAAAGAAAAAAAAAAAAAAAAAAAAAGAATCTGGTACCCAGATTCAGAGGAAGAAGAAGGAAGAAGAAGAAGAAGGAAAAAAAAAAAAAAGGTTTTTTTTTTTAAATTTATTAATTTATTAATTTATAATATATATATATATATATTTTTTAAATTTCCACGTGGATGACACGTGACGCCCAGTCATTGTCCACATGGGCGCCACGTCACTGTTAACGGTAGACTTAACAGTTTGACTAACGGATGTATGAGACTGTCCCAAAATTTACACTTTAGGTATGACTCTGGGACGAAAAAAAGTTGATGTACTAAATGTTGAAAACCACGAAACATAAGGGTAGTAAACAGTCTTTTACCCTAGTTTATTCAAAGTGTTAGCACTCTCGCAGTTTATGACAGAATGCCTTTTGAAGTAGACTGGTAGATTTGCGCAATTATTCATGCTGTTAAAACATATTTTTTTAAGGTAATTGTTATTGGCATTCCAAAAATCTCATTTTGCACTCCAAACTTTCTATAATTAGAAAGAAAAATACACTTACGAATAATGTATAATGAGATTTGTAGAGTGTTAATGTTCCCTTTCTTAATTGTATGCAATATATTCACTACTAGAAAATCTCTCTCTTCCGACGAATTTTGAGCCAACAAAATTTATTTTGTCGGCAAAACAGCTTTCACCAAACGAATTTTTTGCTTTGTTGGCTCATAGTCGTTGAATTTATGCCGACAATAAATTTTTGGGCAGAAAATATTTATACAAACGGATAAACTGATAGTGGAAAAAGCATACAAGTTTTGTCGTAAAGAAGGGCGCGGACTAATTCATTTTTGCACCTTCTCTTTTTTGGTCTTTTTTCAATCATCTGCTTTTTTTTTCTTTTTTCTTTTTTTTTGCTTCAAAAAACTTGTAAGAAAATGCAATGGAAATTTGTATGGTGATTGTCTCTCTTTTCTTTTTTCAATCTGTTATCATTTGTCACTACACGAAATCCCACCTACCAATTGATCGAATTTTTAAAGAAAAGAAAGAAAA
Source organism: Malus fusca (assembly GCA_035220775.1). Taxonomy (NCBI): domain Eukaryota; kingdom Viridiplantae; phylum Streptophyta; class Magnoliopsida; order Rosales; family Rosaceae; genus Malus; species Malus fusca. The sequence goes on from CM069072.1 coordinate 21,271,902, forward strand.
AGAATGTTCCATGAGACTGAAAGGATCGCCTTTTCCAGAATGCACTAGTACTATATGGTTCCATGGGACCAAGATGCGTTGCATAAATTAATGATCCCATGTATATATCGTAGTAACGAGATAAATACAATTCTAAACATATATCATGTTCTAAGTGTAGAATATGTCAAAAAATGACAGTCCACATTGTAGTAGCTATAGCTCAGCAAATGTTGTTATATTGTCACATGTCAGTTGATTGTTTCGGCCATATATAAAAATAAGCCTTCTATAAGGCTTATTCATTTTTATTTATGCAAAAGTTGCACGACTTCGACCTACAAACTTTGAAGCTAAAATTGGGGGTTGGATATTCATCTCATTTCACTCTAACCTGTTTGAGGGCTCTGAATCGATAGATTCCTCTCCAAGACGCGGCTGCCACGTAGGCGATCAAAGTTTGGAATATCTCACCCATGCCTACGCACACGTCATCTGATTTGTTGGTGTCACCACCACGGTCGTGCAAACCGCTTCAAGACACAACTATATGCCACCTACCAAAAATTACATTCACTGCCTTATAAAGTCAAATGCCTTCAAGCTCAAGACCTTCGTCAAATTCTATCTCTACAATTCGACAAAAACCTTGAGTGATTCTTCAATCAACCCATTTTCTTTTTCAGCACAAATCCAATTTCTCTTCAATAAAATTTTTTTTTTAGCTCTTCACCTACAATCTCAAAGCCTTCCTTCGAAGTAAACACTGCATGTGATCTCTAGATCTCAAGGTATTACAGCTCTGCCACCTCGTGGTATGATTTGGTTGATGTGCAATTTCAACCACCTTGCTTTTATCTCTGATGCGCATGTTTTGTACAAAGTCCAATCCGAGACCAGTGATCTTGGTGGACACCTCTAGCATTTTCATGTCCTTCATGGCCTAAATCTTACTAGAGTTTTACTGCTTTCTTTACATTAATTTCTAGTCAGTTTGCATTTCAAGTTATGTAGCTCGGCCTGTCAACCTAGATTTACTTTTCTGAAAGTTTGTAATCTTGAATACTTCATGAAATGATTACATTATGTTTCTCTTTTTAGTTTTTATTTCACTTTCATTTAAATTTTAGGAAACATATACGAAGTTATACTGAATTTTAAGTCATCTTTTGCTCGAGAAACATATAAAAGAACTACACCAAACCAACTCCAACTCAGTGCACAATCATTTGGTTAAGAAGTCAGACTAACGTGCAACTTTCACACACACTCAAACACAAACACTATCTGTTGGAAACCTCCCATAGTGGCATGCCTATTGTCTCTGTCTCTCAAGCAATTTCGTGGCACTGAGACTAAAAACAACACTTAAGGCACATACGTGTTGAACGCAGTCCAAATTCTGTCCGAATTTTGACACCAACACATTTTCTCTCTATCTTACATTTGTAACCCTATGAGACATTCATCGCATTCATTCTCAATCCTTCAATGTAGTTAATAACTTAATAGTACTATATAAAAATTATTAGACGATCTTTGTGATGCCTTTTCTTTTTGTCAAATGATAGATTTTGTTATATTAGATATTAAATTAGCCACCTACGGGGTTTGAACCCAAGCCATCATGCAAGGGCTGAACACCTTTTCAACACTGTGGTAAAGGCCCACTGGCATCTGTGAGATACTATTAATAGTTGAATTTTTGCTTAATTAATACATGATAAGTAATTTTGTAAAATACCAACGGTACTGCTATACCATTCTCTCTCTCTCTCTCTCTCTCTCTCTCTCTCTCTACACTAAAGGGGTAGGGGAGTTGGCTAAGCCTAACAATCACTACTACAAAATTATCTATAACTGGCGGTTCAAAAATCGACAAAAAACGTATATTACTGTCGGATTTTAAGCAAAATCCGACAGAAAATGGATGCAGTGACGGATATAATAAACGACAGAATTGCCTGCGTCAGGAAATGAATTTTCCGACATAAAATACTCTAAAACCGACAGAAATACTGTCGGTTATAACCGACAGAAATATTGTCGGTTATAACCGACAGGATATATATTTATAATAAATAAATAAAATAATTATTGTCGGATAAAACCGACAGAAAATACTAAAACCGCCAGTAATTATGTCGGATAAAACCGACAGATAATTTATTATAAAATAAAAAAAATCATTCTTGTCGGATAAAACCGACAGACAATATGTTAATAATAATAAAAAAAAACATTTCGGCATTCACCATTCGAAGCCTCGCCGGAGCTCGATCTTGGAAACCTGTTGTGGGATTTTGAAGAGAGCGAGAGAGAGAGAAAATATCAGAAGACATGATGCAAGAGGGGGGAACCAAAAGGGGGAAGAAGAAGAAGAAGCAACACACAAACCCACAAAAATTAACATAAAATCCAACACAAACTGAAACAAATACAACACAAGAAAAAACGTTTCATTCTCTTACAAGCTGTGCTGGGGTTGCAAGGCATTTTACATGTTGATGAAAGGATGTCTCTGAAATGAGACCAAAAGACAAAGACCAAATTAGATTGAAAGTATCCACAAAATCCAGCAAACTTGTACAAGGAAGAAGAAACTGGGACAAAGGGTTTCATGGGTCGTACCAGGAGATCTTTAGCTGATGGTCTATCCTTCGGATCTTTCTGTACACTGAGATAAAGAAAAGATCCCCAAGGAAGGGTTAGTAACCTCAAAGAGCAAGAATATAAAAGGGTAAACATTCGAGATAAACGGGAAAAAAATAAATGAACATCAACAGTCAAAAACAGCAACTTCATCAACAGACAACACAATGAGTAGAAACTCAATCACGCAAAGAGAATTTGAAGGAAACCCAAGTTTCTTGTGGTTCGATGGTTCAGTACTTTTGGGGATGGACAGAAATGACCAAAAAATAACAAATGGCAAATGAAATTTAACTAATACACCTTAGAGAATACAGTTGGTTCAAAATTGCTATTGCAGGCGTAAACCATTGGATAGGAAGATGAGGACCAGTTACAAACTCGTCCGGATTTAGTCGGTTTCCTCGTTGGAATTTGGAGAGCATACACAGAGAGACGCATAGGTTAAACCTTCGAACCCCAACTAAAATTCAGTCACCAGTCACCACGAAAACAAGTAAAGAATGTAAATTTGTAGGTTTGAGTTCATAAGCCTCACCTGAGTCTCGAAATGGGAACTCGGAGCTCTCGACCTTGACCTCTTCGTCACTGATCACACATGCAAGGGTACCAGCAAAATACCCAAAGCATGAGGATGTAGAAAATGGTGGTGGTGGCTTGGTTTCGTGCATAGAGCAGTGGAGATGGTGATGGTGGTTCTCGGTGACAGAGAGAGAGAGAGAGAATGAGCGAGTTCAAGAGAGGGAGAGAGAGATAATGTTTCCAGAATGAGGAAAACAGAGGGACCGAGAGTGGGTTAATCCCACTTCGAAAATCTAAATGAAAATTACATTACTGTCGGTTAAAACCGACAGAAAGTTTTTTTAAAAATATAAACTGACGGAAAATTTTTATTCCTGTCGGTTAAAACCGACAGTAAAAAAATGTCGGCAAAATTCCCCCCAAAATTCCCTCCCAAAATTTTAAATTCCCTCCCAAAATTTTAAATTCCCCCCAAAATTTTGTTACTATTTTAAAAAATAAAATAATAATTGTTTGGTTTAATAAATAAATAAATAAATGTATTTAAGTAGAATAAGTTTTTAAAAATTAAATAAATAATTATTTTTTTTTCGTCGAAAATAAATAATTGTTTGGTTTAATAGATAACTATTAACTACATCTTGTAAACTTTTTTTTTTTTGTCATGTTCATTGTTAATTTGGATAATCCAATTAAAATATTCCAAGTAAAATTGAACATTTTGCTGTTATTTACTAATTGTGTGTATCTTGTAAACGTTTTTTATATTTTGCCATGTTCTTTGTTAAATTGGATATCTTTTGTTAATTATTTTTATATTCATTTATTGAAAATGAGAGTGTGATTGATTATTATTTTTATTTATTTTGAGCGTGAGATTGATTATAAACATACATACTATTTTGTTTTGTCTAATATATATATATATACTGATATACTAAAAAATGTATAATAATTCTACATAAAATATTTACCAAATATTATTGAATTGCATATACAGAAGCACAAAGATTGATGTACAAATATCCGAAACTTAGAAATTTTAAATTATGATGATGATCTGAAAATTTCAAAAAAAAAAATTTGTTTGGAAATCACCCTACTGTTGCCACACAACAACAACAAAATGAAATCTTATCTTACTAAAATTAATCAATTATATAAATAATAGAATGCCACTCAATTTTGCTACACTCCTCAATTTTGATGTGATACACATTGTACGAAACTTTTTTCAATGATCTAACCGTCAAACTTGTTTATACACACTCCGAGATCACTTACGTAAAAAATCACAAAAAACAAACGTTCAGAGATTAGGTAACGGAACAAAAGTTTTTGACGGTTATAACCGAAAAATCACAATTTAACGGTTATTTTAGCTCTGGTTTTGATGATTTTTTTTACAGCTACACTCCTCGACCCTATAAGAATGCAATGAACGAATTTGATCTTCAATTTAAAATATTTACACTAGTTGATACCACAAAATCTTATTTTATACTTAATAGAAGTATAATATTAACTCTAAGTGTTGGTTTAATCTACTGTTTTGATGTGATACGCATTCTATGAAACGTTTTTCAACAATCCAACCGTCAAACTTGTTTGTACACACTCCAAGATCACATACGTAAAAAATCGTAAAAAACAAACATTCAAAGATTAGGTAACGGAACAAAAGTTTTCGATGGTTATAAACGAAAAATCACAATTTAACGGTTATTTTAGCTCCGATTTTGATGATTTTTTTGCAGCTACACTCCTCGATCCTATAAGAATGCAATGAATGAATTCGATCTTCAATTTAAAATATTTACACTAGTGGATAAATCATATTTTAAACTTAATGGAAGTATAACATTAACTCTTTAAGTGTTTGTTAAATCTATCAATTTGATAGGATATGCATTCTATGAAACTAGTTTCAACGATCCAACCGTCAAATATGTTTGTATATACTCCGAGATCGCATACCTAAAAAATCACAAAAAACTAACACTCAGAGATTAGGTAACAGAACAAAAGTTTTCGACGGTTATAAATGAAAAATCACAATTTAACGGTTATTTTAGCTCCGATTTTGATGAATTTTTACAGCTACACTCCTCGACCCTATAAGAATGTATTGAACAAATTCGATCTTCAATTTAAAATATTTACACTAGTGGATAATTTTTTATACTTAATGGAAGTATAACATTAACTCTTAAGTGTTTGTTAAATCTATCAATTTGATAGGATATGCATTCTACGAAACTAGTTTCAACTATCCAACCGTCAAATATATTTGTATATACTCCGAGATCGCATACCTAAAAAATCACAAAAAACTAACACTCAGAGATTAGGTAACAGAACAAAAGTTTTCGACGGTTATAAACGAAAAATTACAATTTAACGGTTATTTTAGCTCCGATTTTGATGATTTTTTACAGCTACACTCCTCGACCCTATAAGAATGCATTGAACAAATTCGATCTTCAATTTAAAATATTAACACTAGTGGATAATTTTTTATACTTAATGGAAGTATAACATTAACTCTTAAGTGTTTGTTAAATCTATCAATTTGATAAGATATGCATTCTACGAAACTAGTTTCAACGATCCAACCGTCAAATATGTTTGTATATACTCCAAGATCGCATACCTAAAAAATCACAAAAAACAAACATTCAGAGATTAGGTAACAAAACAAAAGTTTTCAACGGTTATAAACGAAAAATCACAATTTAACGATTATTTTACCTCCGATTTTGATGATTTTTTACAGCTACACTCCTCGACCCTATAAGAATTCATTGAACAAATTCGATCTTCAATTTAAAATATTTACACTAGTGGATAATTTTTTATACTTAATGGAAGTATAACATTAACTCTTAAGTGTTTGTTAAATCTATCAATTTGATAGGATATGCATTCTACAAAACTAGTTTCAACGATCCAACAGTCAAATATGTTTGTATATACTCCGAGATAGCATGTGTAAAAAGTCTAAAAAAAAAACATTCAGAGATTAGGTAACGGGACCGTGAGTGAAAAAAAAATATTTAAACCATTTGTTTATTTATTTATTTATTTTTAATCAATATAACATTTTAAATAATATAATAGTAAATTTCTGTCGGTTATAACCGTCAGAATAATAAAATAATAACCGCTAGAAACTAAAATAATAAAATAGTCAATTTCTGTCGGTTATAACCGCCACCATTAACTAAAAAACCGCCAGAATATGTTAAAAATATTTAAAAAAAAAGAATTCAAAAATACTGAGGGTTAAATCCACCAGGAAAAATCCGCCAGTAATTTCTGTCGGATATATCCGACAGAAAGTATCTTTAATCCGACAGTAAATAAATTATGTGTCGGATATCTTTTATCCGTCAGAATGACTTATTAACCGCTAGGATCGTCCGACACCTAAAGCTAATATTGTAGTAGTGAATGGACATCAATAATGTGGTTCAAATTCGCATTTGGCGAGAATCGAACCTAAGACATTTCACTTAATTATCAGTGAGGAAGAATACCACTAGACCGTAATACTAAGTGGCATTTAAACCATTTTTTGTATATTTAATATGAAAAATTGTATGCATGACGATACATAGATGAAAGTTATGGAAAGGGATCATCTCCGGATCCCTTCCACCTAATCCTTCTCATCAAACAATCTGGACCCTTGAAATTTGATCCTTAACGGGCCCACTCTAAAAGTTATAATAACTTTAACTGTTAGATCAAATTTCAAGGGCCCGAATTGTTTGATGAGGAGGATTAGGTGGAAGAGATCCAGAGATGATCCTTTCCGAAAGTTATACGCATGGCAGACATTAACGATTAAATTAAAATTTGGAATTGATTCGGTGGCTTGACGTGATAAGAAAAGCCATGACATGCATTGATTTGTTTCTTCTAACTCAAGGAATAAAGACTGGGTATTTTGAATTTTGCAGCCCATAATGCAAAAGCAGATTCCATAGCTGATATATACTCAAAGGAAAGAAGGAATCCCACTCACTACTCCATTGCATATATAAGAGACCTAACCCTAGAGCTTTCCAGAACCAACAGAGCTCGAAAATACTATCTAGAAATTAAGAAACCCTAGCCTTTTTCTTTCCCCGCTAATTACGTACCATGGCCTCAATGCAATGCCACAAGCCTGCCACTAATGAGGCATGCCCCAAAACTTGCCAAAACATGCCTGCCAGTGAGAGCTCATTAGGGCAAAAGGTGTCTGGCTTTCTGAAAGGTCACCATGGCTCTCACAGCAGCAGCCACACTCAGCGCTCAGCCACCGCAACTAACGGTCAGGGGCACCATGCAACTAACAGCACGGCGTGCCATGGAAGAACCAAGAAGAAGGGTGAGCACAGGAACAAGAAGACAGGAGGAGGCAGAAATCTTCTTCAGAAGATCAAGGATGGTATTTCCGGCCATAGCAGCAGCAGCAGCGACAGCGAGAGCGACAAGGAAGGCTGCTGCAGAAAGAAGGCAAGTGATTAGAATTACACTAACCCTTATACTAAGGGAAAGTTCTTTTGTCATACTGTTAATTTTCGTCAATTAATTAGAGTTGATGCTCTTGATGCATATTACTTATAATATTTGTGTGTGACCATTTTGCAGAACTAAATTGAGCAGTTGTGGGAGATCATCGATTCCCATCGATCACTATGATCAGCAGAATGAAAGAGGCCTTCAAGTTATGATAAATAAGTACTAAATTAATGTAAAATAAATGGCCTCTTGATATCTTGGCTACAAGTGTGTCCTGTGTGAAATAAATGTCCCTCTTTCAAAATAAAGTTACATCGTGAGTTTGGTGCATTTGCTTCACTCTATAATTAACAAGGCCACACACCCATGTTCCTACACATTCATATTAATTTTTTTGCCATTAATCTTCTTCAATTTATTTGATTTGATGGCCGAAAATTGAGAGGGTGTGTGAGAAGAATAAATGTACGTGTGAAAAGCCCTACCCATCAAGAGACCATATTTTATACAATGCAAACAGTACTGAATTTGACGTTGCTCAATGAAAAGTAGCATGAGGAGAAATATTTCATTGTAACTGGAACACAGGTGATATACCACGTGTTTTTATATCCTTGCAACTATGTATGCATGACATGTGGTAAATTTTCGCCATTAATTACGTAAAAATGACATGGTTGCACCAATTAAAAGTTACCGTTAGGGGGTATATGGCAGCCGTTGATTGGTATTAATATTAACTACATTGAGAATAATTAAAGAACGATGAAGAACTAGAAAGAGAAATAAGAGAGAGAAACTTAAGAGGAAAATAAAAGATCTTTGTAGTATGATTATTGATGATTAATTTATACAACAGTTGTTCCTTCTGCTAGTTATATCGCACTTAACAACATGTAACAAACTATTAACAACTCTTAACACAACTAGAATAGCTTATTACACCAGATGATGCCATTTATTAATCTTTGCCATATAAAACCAACGCATTAGATAGTGACACATCACTTAATACCCCCAACACAATCTCAACTTGATAACCAAGTTTAAGATTGGACTTAACAAATGGAGAACTATGACAATAACAACTCTTAATATTAATTCCTTTCCGCACTAATCAGGGTCAAGCCAAGTGAAGAAACAATAACAATGTATATCATGAGAGAAACTTACATGCTCCGGAGTGATGAAATATTTATTCAAAATGTTACATTTATTTTATAATTCAGTTGCAGGTAAGTGTTTATTCGTTGATCTAAGCATTTAGATGGTTAAACATAGACTAGACCATCCATAATGATAATGAGTTGGGTCAAAACTAGTTAACTAATACTCATCTGACCAAAATGTTTCCCCACGAATTATGTCCATGAAGAGACATGCTTAATTAAAAATCAGGTCCTTAAAATTCTCTTAGGAGGGAATTATCAACTAACTCTTAATTTAGTAATATCTGTTTTTCAGTGTTAAAATATGTAAAAAAAAAAAAAAGAAAAAAAAGTGAAATACTCAATGTACTGTATACATTTGCTTCACCGGTGTGGCATGTTATGCTTCTGCTGTAATTTTGATGTTTAAAGGGGAAGATCACCTCAAATTTGAAAGAGGTAATATATATTTAGCCCTTAATTTTTCTGATGTTGAATTCAAGACGTGTCCCTTTGGCCTTTCTTTTTGATACATCAGTATATTTGTATTAAGGCGGCGGAGAAATAAATTGGTTGTGAACTTGTTATTTTTGAAATTCAAACCGAAGACATCTTACTGAGAAGTGAAAATATCACTAAACAAAAAAAAATTGAACCAAGCCTCTCAAATCTCTATCATATACAATCATCTAAAAATAAAAAATGACACAAAAAAAAAAAAGAAAAGAAAAGAAAGGAATGAAGGAGTTGTTATTGGTACGCACATAAAGTCATTACGCGCTCCTACTTTTATAAGAGAGTTTGCATACAGAAGAAGTGTGAGATGCCTTTTTCTAGAGTACTAAAAACATTAAAAAAAAATTTGAGTATAAAAAAATAGGGTAAATTACGTAGTAGCCCCTCAGGTTTGAGCTCTATTGCAATCTCATACAACATCTTTAAAACATTTCACTTTCATACCTCAAGTACTATTTTATTTCAATTTCATACAACCGTTAGATTTTCCATCCATGGATCTATTAAATGCTGACGTGGCTGCCACATATATGACACGTGGCTGCCAAATGTCTGCCATGTGGCAAATAAAATAATTTTTTAATTTTTTTTTAAAAAAAAAATCTGCCACTTTTTTTTTTTTTTTTTTTTTTTTCTCTTTCTCTTTCTTCTTCTTCTGGGTTCGGACCTTTTTTTTTTTTTTTTTTTTTCTTCTTCTTCTTCTCCCTCCTCCTCCTCCTTCTTCTTCTCTTCTTCTTCTTCCTCCTTCTTCTTCTGGGTTCGGTCCCTTTCTTTTTTCTTTTTTTTCTCTTTCTTCTTCTTCTTCTTCTTCTTCTTCTTCTCTTTCTCTTTCTTCTTCTTCTGGTTCGGACCTTATTTTATTTTATTTTTTTTTTCTTCTTCTTCTTCTTCTTCTCCCTCCTCCTCCTCTTTTTTTTTTAAAGAAAAGGACCGAACCCAGAAGAAGAAGGAGGAAGAAGAAGAAGAAGAAGGAAAAAAAAAAAAAAAAAAAAAAAAGGTCCGAACCAGAAGAAGAAGAAAGAGAAAAAGAAGAAGAAGAAGAAGAAGAAGAAGAAGAAAGAGAAAGAGAAGAAGAAGAAAGAGAAAGAGAAGAAAAAAAAAAAAAAGAAAGGGACCGAACCCAGAAGAAGAAGAGAAGAAGAAAGAGGAGGAGGAGGGAGAAGAAGAAGAAGAAGAAGAAGAAAAAAAAAAAAAAAAAAAAAAGGTCCGAACCCAGAAGAAGAAGAAAGAGAAAGAGAAAGAAGAAGAAGAAAGAGAAAAAAATAAAAAAAAAGTGGCAGATTTTTTTTTTAAAAAAAAAAATTAAAAAATTATTTTATTTGCCACGTGGCAGACATTTGGCAGCCACGTGTCATATATGTGGCAGCCACGTCAGCATTTAACAGATCCATGGATGGAAAATCTAACGGTTGTATGAAATTGAAATAAAATAGTACTTGAGGTATGAAAGTGAAATGTTTTAAAGATGTTGTATGAGATTGCAATAGAGCTCAAACCTGAGGGGCTACTATGTAATTTAACGAAAAGTCCAAAAAAAACTTCTCTTTTAATGAAAATCTATTTTTAAAGGTATAGTGAATAGTACCAGAGAAAGGTATAAATGTGATTTTTCGTTAAAAGTGAACAGTACCGGGAGTGTTTTGTTAAAACTCCCTAAAAAAAATAAAGGATCTCCTTTGTTGAATAAGGAAAAAAAGAAAAAAGTTCAATACAAGTGAAGGTTGTGGTGTCATTTTTTGTTAAATTATTCATGATATTTACAAAGTTATTTTGACAACAAGTCGTTAACTCACCTATAACAAGACATTAACATCAAACTCATTATAAACATATATCATTCTTGTATCCAAATAAGTCGAACATGAGATGCCTTTATACACCAACTAGTCATATACCATTTTATATTGAATTATTGAAGGACTTCAATCTTTATCTGGTTGCTGCCTGTCTGGATTGACAAGAGAGTGCGGGACCATTGGTTAGCGTAGGGATGGCAACGGTTATGGCGGGCAGGTAACTGCGGTTATTTACTCATAACTGTTTATGCTCATACCTGCATAACCGTTTACCCGTTGAGTAATTGTCTAAACGGTTATACTCATACCCATAATTGTTTATAAACGGTTAACCATACCCATAGCCGCATACCTATTTAATCGTAACCGTTTAATACCCGTTTACCCATTTACCATTTTTAACCCGTTTATCATTTTTTTTTACCATTACCTCTTTTTCACCCGTCTACATGTTTTTAACAACTTTAAAATTAAAAAAAAATGCCATAATTTTTTTTTTTTTGACAATTAAACACATTCATCATACATTTCTGTATTTTAATTTTTTAAGTCCTTATACCATTCCAATAATTGAAATAATAGTTTATGGACGATATTTTTAACTGTTACCAATGAAGGTAATATAATATTTGCTAAGTATTCTTGGGTTACGAAAACTGTTTAGAAGACAGTATTTTTGGGTTATTTAACCCATAATGTAAAGTATTAACATAATATATATAATGATCTACATTATATTATAATTAGTTAAATAAACCATGCACTAGTCAATAGCATTGATCTAAGTTTTGTCCGATAGAGAACATGGTTTGTGTTCATTTTACATATATAAAATAAATGGGTAAATGGTTACAACCGTAACCATCCATTTAAATTTCACGGTTTGTGTTAATAACCATAACCATCCATTTAAATTTCACGGGTAAACGGTTATAACCGTAACCGTGAAGTTTAAATGGACGGGTAACCGTGGTTACCCATAACCGCATGTATTTCCCTAGTTACGCGTTACATTCCCATTGTGATCCATCAACAAAAAAAAAGGATTGATAGTCAATCTGATTCCAAACTCCGTTTTCTTCTTCTTTTGTTCATGCATCAATTCTCTCCAATATGCCAAGGGCAAATTCAATGGCGGAGTCAGAATTTTACATGTAGGAGAGCCTCTCACATATATAAATAATTTGAACTCAGAACATAAGAGATTAAAGTAATTTGCATAAAAATTGAAAGACCCTAACTGAAATAGAGATAATTAAAAACATTGCATAATCCAGGAACCCCAATATGAGGTAATGAGTAAGCAAGAATTTTTAAAAAATATAAGTTAAAAGCCAAAGAAAAGTTGATAGAAAAATGACGGGAAGTAAAGATTGATATGCAGCAACAATAACATCTAGCATAGTAGCAAGAAAAAAAAAAAAGCAGATGGAGAGTTATAAATCCAAGTTTTCATATTTTTATCGTGACGTAAATTTAATTCCCCAAAATTTTCATATTTAAGCATCCTTATTATGAGTTAGAGATATGGTACGTTATGTGTTGATAGTTCTCATCATGAACGAATGTAAGACTCACAAGTGGACGCATTGGCAATTCTAGTCATGGACGGATGTGAGACTCACAAGACATCGACATGGCCAGTGTTTACACTCACAACTGGAGTAAATTATCTGTAGTGGGTTTGATGCCCTCCATATCGTATTCAGTAAGTAAAGGACAAATTCTTGCGAAGGGAAAGGGAGCAAAAAAGCATCAGCAGATTCAAAGGGTGATAAGGGATAAGAGAAAAAGTAATCATATCTACCAATAGACAATGCCGAAAACCCCCTGGTTGTTGGCTATATAAAGAGCAAGATCACAATGGTTTGAAGCACCAAGCAATCCACAGAGCTAGCAAGAAGTAAGAAACCTCATTTTATCTCACTTGCCATGACTTCAATGCAGTGCTACATACCTGCTAATGAATTGTGCCAGCAAAAGTGCTTCGAAAACTCTTAGGGCCCGTTTGTTTAACAGGATTAGGGAGGACTGGATTGGACTAGACTATAGTCCTTTGTTTGGTTTGCACCAGGATTAGTTTTAATGACCTTAGGTCGGACTCGCTCGGATTATACACCTCCTTACGAGTTCTTAACGAGGATCCCCAATTTCGGGAGGACTCGTAAGCCCTGAGAGAAAGCTGCGAGAGAGTCACTCATCCAAGAACCTACGTCGCTCGTCCTCATCTCTGCGTCTTCCCTCATCGTCGTCCTTGCCCTGCTCCCTCATCGTCGTCTTCCTCATTCTGATCTCTGCGCCTTCCCTCATCTGCATCTGCTCGCCCTCATCTGCTCCGACTTGTCTGGTAAACTTCGAATCTTCGATTTATTTCGTCGATTTGTTTTGCAGATCGTGGTATTACTGAGCTTCATTTGATTTTGTTGTTTTGGGTTTGAGAAAATTTCAATGATAGACCTCTGCACTTGAACAAATTAGGGTTCTGATTTTTAGGTCAAATTAAGATTAGAATTTGGGGTTTTCATATTTCAACTTTTCTTTCAAATCCTCAGGTAGTAAAAACCGCCATCACAAAATTTGCTCAGTGATGAAATCTAAGCCCTGAAATTTTGTTTCTTTTCGCGTTTTCTGAATTGGGTTTTTTGAATTTTTGGGTTTTGATGCTTTGCTTGTTTCGATTTTGTGAAGCAATTTCGTGTCTGGGTTTCACAAGAGGAAGAAGAAGAGGAGAAGGGAAGCTGAGCAGAAGCAAGGAGAGGCACTGCGGCGGAAACGTCTCGAGCTGTGCAAAAAGGTTGGATTTTGTGGCTGTTTTTTGGCCGTTTGATTGCCTATTTTGCATAATGTATAGCTTGTTTACCGCTCATTGGATTTTGATAGTTGGTTGATTTGGTTTTTAATCTCATTGTTGCGAAAAGTTGGTGTCTTTGCAAGAGGAATTACATTGAATTATGTTACTGCTCATTGGATTCTGTTAACATCTACTGGTGCTGATGCAGACGATGAGGAAGATGGGCTTTCTGATTTTTATATATACCCCGATTTTGTATATATAAATTGGTACAAGTTATTAGGTTCTTCAAATATTGGCTGCCTTTCAATGTTTAGAACTAACCCAACTTAGTTGATTCCATTCCCAAAATTGAAATAACTACGGTGCTGTGTATTTAGACCAACTTTTATGGACCGTAAAAATGTTAGATAGCAGTGATTAGAAATGCACTACAGTCTACTTGAGCATTACAAAGTTATGCAAGAGAGAATTGGAAATGACTACTCCAATTCGACATAGATTTGGAACTTTGGAGTAGTAATTTCCAAATCCCTCTTTCATAACTTTTGAAGTGATCATGTTGTGCATTCCTTTCTCGAGATTTGGAAGTCCCTCGCCTAAACATTGGTAGAAGATAAATTCTTTGTCAGTGTGCAACACTAACACTGCCACTTGTTGAATAATCAATCAATTTCATGTTTTTTTTTTCTCAAGTTCTTTCTTTTAATGGTATAAGCCTTCTTTGTTTAGTAATTAGGAATCGGATAACAAAAATGGAAAAAGGAAGGAATCGGAAAACTTAGGAATAGAGGGAGTAAGGAAGGGAATGGGATCAACTACCCCTAATTGATATGGTTCCTGATTTTGAGGTATTTGATTAAGAATTTCAAAAGGAAACCTATAGTTTTCCGAATTCATACATGTAAGTAGACACAGGGGGAAGTTAGGGAGTGAAATGCTTCACATACCTACACTTTAGTAAACGCAGGAACTTGAAAAATAAAATGATTACAATTCTTATTCCTTGTTAAGTAAACATTGATGTCATTTGATCAAAATCAAATTCAATTACCTACTGATGTTAGTTAGTGATATCTGAACATTCTTCCTTTATTATAACTCAATTCATTGTTTGTAAACTTCATCTTTAGTTCGTGATATTTGAACATTCTTCCGTTAGATTTGTGTTTTTTGGTTGTAAGATTATTGCATTAATCATATTAAATAATGAATAATTTCTCTTTAGTTCTTGAGTGCCCTGCCTTTCTTTCATCTGGATCGTAGAACAGAAGATTAGTTATATCATTTTGCTATGCGTTATGCATAAACAAATTGACTAGAGTTGCCAATACGTATGATTTTATTTTGTCATGGTCCTGAGAAATTGTTACACTGACAGTTCAGGCGGGTAGCTAACCTCAACTTTTTGACGATCTCAATTCTATCAACAACGCCAATCAGGTATGTTAACTTTATTTGGTTTGGTACTTGTTTTGCAATGTCTTAACAGGAAAACGTGTATGAAGTGGAAAACGCACCTCAGTAGAGGAGATGCCAATGTTATTTGTTTATTTTTCGCATTCAGTTACGCACATTTTTAAGTGGAAGTTTGTTTAAGTTTCTGAAAATAAAAAGAGAGATGTTTGCACCCTATTTTTCTTCAGTTTGGGTTCTTTGATTTGTTATTAACACATTTACATGCAGTTATTAACTTTTTGGGCTGTTGATGCAGTTAGTTGTTTCAGAATTCTTCTTTGTATACCGTTTCTTTTGATCTAGTTCATTTCATATCATAATCACTTCATTTCCATCACCCTTAATAACATTAAATATTACATATATAATGTCCTTATTGTTTTTTCCTTTTTTTTTTGGATAGATATGGATCGAAGGAAGCTTTTATTGATCTTATTGTTAGAGATGTCTTATTTAGAGACAATTTGCATTTGTACGATTCTTGTGTTGCTGATGCTAAGGGCCAAACAGAGGCCTGTTGAACCACGCACTTTGACTAACCGTTCACTTGTTAGACGAGAGCTTAGTTTGTGTTATCTGAATGGCATAATAGGGAATACTGATATTGAATGTGTCAGCGAATTGAGAATGGATAGAAGGACTTTTGGCATATTATGTGACTTACTTCGTCAAGATGGGAGGGTAAAAACGGATGGTTTGGTGTCTGTAGAGGAGCAGGTGTGTATGACTTTACAAATACTAGCACATCATACTAAGAATCGTAGTGTTGGTGGTAGATTTTATAGGTCGGGAGAGACTATAAGTAGGTATTTCAATAGTGTATTGCAAGGAATTTTGCGATTACAAGGTATCCTACTAAAAGTCCCTCAGCCTGTGCCTATTGATTCTACAGATCCTAGGTGGCGATGTTTTAAGGTATGATGATAATTTTTTTTCATTTTCCCTAAGCTTTAACTCTTCATTCCCTTTGTATAAATTAACAAAAGCTTATTATTTTTTTTTTTTAGAATTGCTTGGGAGCATTAGATGGAACACACATTGATGTGCATGTACCTGAAATTGACAAACCAAGATACCGAACAAGAAAGGGTCGAGTCGCAACTAATGTGTTAGGTGTGTGTTCAGGAGATATGCAGTTCATATATGTGTTTCCGGGGTGGGAGGGTTCGGCATCAGACTATAGAGTGCTACATGATGCAATTACTAGGCCTAATGGTTTTAAGGTACCAGCGGGTAAGACTATTAGTTAGTCTCAACTTTGTAAGTTAGGTCTAGTTTTGTTTGTCAACTACAAAACGCTAATAATGTCTGCTTTTTTTTATTAGGTTATTATTACCTTGTAGATGGTGGTTATACAAATGGTGAAGGATTCCTTGCACCCTATAGAGGAATACCTTATCATTTATCTGAATGGGAGGGACGAACACCTTCTAATAAGGAAGAATATTTTAACATGAAGCATTCTAAGGCAAGGAATGTAATTGAACGTTGTTTTGGCTTGCTAAAAGGAAGGTGGTCGATACTAAGGAGTCCATCTTTCTATCCGATAAGGACACAAGGTCGAATAATTACTGCTTGTTGCCTACTACACAATCTTATTAGGCAATAGATGTTTGTAGATCCAATGGAGAATTTTCCAATAATAGAAGATGGACAAAATACAGAAGAAGGTGAATATATTGGTAGTGTTGAAACTTCTGACTAGTGGACTGCAAAGAGGAATACCATGGCTCAGGAAATGTATAATGAGTGGAGAGCAATTAGGAACCAGCAACCGAACTAGCTATATGTGTTAATGATAACATTTTATTTTAGTATTCCTTTTTATCATGCATTTGTTGGATATTAGCAAAATGATTAGATTGCTCATCAGTGAATGTTAAAACTTTTTTATTGATTGGATGGTATGCAAATTAATTGGATATTATGCAAATTGATTATTTGTATTGTATTTTAGTACATTCAAATATTTTTTGTTTAGGTATGGATAACGACAATATCTTGAATGCTACTCAAGAGCCAAAAGGAAGAAGGCGTAAATGGGAAGTATTTGAGGAAGAAGCATTACTATCCGTTCTTGAGGATTTTGTTGCTCGGAAGCAATGGTGTGACACCGGTGCTTTCAAACAAGGTACTTTGATTGAAATAGCGAAAGCTGTCAATGTTTTATGTCCTCATTCCAATATAAAGGCAACTCCACATATTGAGTCAAAGTTGAAGAAATGGAAAAAAACATATAGTTTGGTCGTTGACATGATAAACACAAGTGGATTTGCATGGAATGATGTCAAAAAGTGCGTTGAAGTTGACAATGATGATGCATGGCAAACTTATGTGCAGGTTCATATCCTATTTTATTTGTACATTAGTTATATTCTTGCTGCTATATTTGTTACGCATGCTAAATTTTAGCTTTGCTATGTTGATATAATCTTAGAAAAATAAAGAAACCGATGGATGGGGAAGCAAACCTTTTCCACTGTATGATAGATTTGCATATATATTTGGAAAAGATCGGGCTACGGGTAATGTAGCCGAAACCCCTGCTGAAATGATGGAGGAACAAAGTCATGATCAAGTTGGTGCAAGTAATATTGGAGGTGAAAATTTTGTTTCTTCAATGAACCAACAAAGCCAACAAAGCACCTCATCTGCAAATAGCCAAAGAAAGAGGAAAAGAGCTGTGGGAAGTTCAAGTGATGGAACCGAGACAATTATCAGTGGACTGAAAGATTTTTATGTTGAAAGTGGGAAGAGGATGCAAATGGTAACTGAAGCTTTAGTTCAAGGTACTGCAGATCATAGTGACATAGCTAACGAACTTGAAGCAATGAGTCTTTCTCCTATGGATCAAATTGATGCATTGTCTCTTATTTTGGAAAAATCACAAAATGTGGGAGTGTTCAGGGCAATCAAATCGGAACTCAAGAAAGTGTTCGTCCAAAGGCTTTTAAGCGACAAAGCAAGCGGATGAGTATATTATGTGGTGTCTTTTGACATGGATGTATTTTATTAATCGTACAATCTTATGTTATGACTTATAACTTAGCTTTGCACTATAAAGTATTTTGGCTAATGTTAACTAGGATTTTGTAAATTATGGAGATCTACTTTGGAATGCTATACTATAGTTCACTGACATTTTGTAAAATATCCTGGATGAAAGTTTAGTGAATGATGTTTTAAGAGTCAATCAATGGCAAAGATTGACTTGTCACAAGTATCTTCTTATGTACTTGTATTTGTTGAAGTTGCATGTATTGGGCACTATTCTTTTTCTTCTTTTGGGTAATATAGTTTAAACTAAGCTACATTTGCAAATTAAACTCAACTATTTATAAATAGTATGTCCCAACTATAGTATGTCCCAATTCTATTAGCAGGTAATAGAAACAAAACAATGATCCTCTTTTTTTAAGATTCATAATATACATGGCAAAAATATGCTCCAATTAACCCATATCATGAGATTTGTAGCATTACTCTATTACACAATGACAAAAATTTGTAGTCATACTCTAAGCAAACACAAATCTGGTGAACAGTACTGTTTTTATTATCCTGCTTCTTAGTCCGACACTGCACCAAACGCTTCACTAAGTTAGTCCAGCTTAGTCTAGTCTAAGCCAGTCCAGCTTAGTCCCTACAGCTAGTCCTGTCCGAGACAGTTCGGCGCAACAAACGCACCCTTATGGTTTTGGGCACAAAGAGAGTCACCATGGTCACCAATACGGTGGCCATGCAATGAGCGGTGGCCAGACTCATCAGTATGGCCAAACCCATGCATCCAATCTAAACCACACCGTGGCTAAGCCACAGGCTCAGTGCTATAGCCAAACCCAGCAGTCATGCTACCTTGATACCAATCCGGCCAGACCTGGTCAGTCATATGGTCAAGCATACGGCCATGGCCAACAATTTGACCACGGCCTAGCCAACGGCCAGAGTCCTTGCTCTGTCGTTCAAACCCATGGCAATCAGTGGGCGTGCTCACGGTGGCAGTCACCACCAAGCATCTCATGGTATGGCTTGTCATGGAAGGACTGAAAAGCACAACAAGAAGGCGAATGTATGCAAGACAAAATGCAAGAATGGCTACCGAAGTGGTAGTGACAGCGGCAGCGACTGTGACAGTGACTGAAGATGCATGCACGATAAGGTTAAATGTTATATATATGCCACCATTTATAATGACTGTACGCAAACAATTCATATGGTTTCATGATGAAAAAAGATGTTATAACGCCCAGAAAATTCATTGTCTATTATCAATGTTATATGCTCTAATCTACGTTTCTAATTATCTTGTCCAATTCTTTTGTAGAAGCAATAACACTTATGGAGAAGAAACTAGAGAAACTGCCTCGCAATGTATTAAATTCATAAATAAGATGAAGACTGCATGACATGCTTCACAAGTGTGGTACTGTATCCTATATAAGAAATAAATGGTTTGCGTGTAATAGTGTGTTTAATGAATAAGTCCTCAACGACACAATGGTGCAATTGTTCACCAACTAATCTATATACACAATAATTTACTTCAATCAATAGATAATGGGGTAAATGAAATGAGTTATAGAGTGTAAACCGTCAAAACCTCACGTAAACGATGCATCTGTGAGAGAGAATCTTTATACACAGTATACATTGAGAACCATAAGTCAAAGATGATGCAGAAGCAGTGCAATTAAGTTTTCAGCAAAATATAGACTTGCAAACCAATAGTACGATAAAAATAAAAATAAGTACTCCACCGTACACTAGCAATAGTAATGTCTTAAGTGTGTCAACGTCTATCAAAACACACCTCTAAATAAAGTTACGGATTGACAGTACAAAAAAAGCATGAGAAGTTTACATCACAAGAGGAAGCAAGGAATTGATGGCACAAAAACAGCATGATAACAGTGTATGGACAACATGATACAACCCTTGATATTACATGGAAACTTTTCTATGCAATATAAAGTGTCACCTTCCTTCAAGAGACCTCAACCAAAAAGCTGCAATGGCCTGAAGAGCAAGATCTTCAGCTTTGTCTTGGGATAACCCAGTGGTTTGCAGATGCTTCTTTCCAATCTTGAAGGAGTGGTCGCCACCATCAATGACATGCAAATCACTAAGGCATTTAATCTTGTTGCGAGTAGTTTCTAGCTTTTCCAATGGACAAAGCCCATCTTTACTACCCTTCATAAAGCGTAACAGTAGCATACAAACCCGAAAATGTATGAGATACAAAACATAAGAAAGCAGCATATATATAATGGTAATAACAATTTTATAAAGTGATAATATATAGAAAGAAAAGGAAGTTCTCAATCTGGTCATAAAAATTGACACAAGACAACTGAATAAAGTGACACAAAAGACCTAATAACAACTTTATAAAGCGATAACATGATGATTAATGGTAAAAACAACTTTATAAAGGAATAACATAAAGTGAAAAAATATATAATGCTAATTTAAAATTTTGAACTTATACGGTGCAGCAGTTCGAAATTTGTATGATCACATCACAGACAATGAAAGAAAAAAGTAAACTTTTTCAAATACCTGTACAAACATTATAGGAATAGAAAGTTCCAATATCGTTTTATCTCGCACTGCTCCATTCATGCCCTGAAATTAAGGCACCCACATCAGGCACACAGTTCACATATTTACAAAGTTGGGTAGAAGTCCATTAGGTTAAAATATCAACTTTGAAGGGTCCAATGAATGCAGATTTTCTTCTTCAAAATATCAGATAATCTAATCTCAGCTAGTTGCAACATCCATATGTGTTATAGAAGATTTACTGCCCAGTGATTTTATGCCAATAAACAGAAAGGAAGAAGGGAAAACAAATAAGAAAAAGAGACAATCACTAACACCAGAACAGCAAACCTTTAGTGGGTATCCTAAGCAAACTATTGTTGAGGCATGTATATCTTCCTTGCAAGCTACCATGCAGCTGACTCTACATACAAATGAAATCCAAATTCATAAAAAACAAGGCAGAATATGTTGTAGAAAAGGAATACCAAATACGGCATGCACTCATTACTTCTCTATCATATTGACATGCTCATTACTTGAGGGATCCACAGCATGTAACAACAATAGTATATGAATGTAAAATTATGGGTTTATTTGTACACAAGTTCCTCTACAGAGGAAAACAAGTCCTAATCCAAAAAATTCATATGTAAGCAATACATCCCTAATATCATTACCTTGGTAAACGACTTAATATAACTTCAAACTTATACTACGTAAACAAAGCAGAGCTTCATAAATTGTCTACATTTCTAATGTTCTAGACTTGAGCACTGCTGCATGTAGAAGACACATCGAAAATTCATATTGTTAATCCAACATTTTAACTTCCAAAGAGGTTCTCCAGCATTACTTGACTTTAACAGACACTACCTTCTAGTAGTAGAATTTTAGACTAGAGCAAATAAACGTCACCACAAAGTAAGAGAATTATAACCTTGAACCCATAGATTTCCCGGCTAAAATCAACGGATGACCTGGGTACTTAGCAACCGCCTTTTTGACAACATCAGCATGAAAATCGACCAACTTTTCAGCCTTTGGAGGAGCCCTCTTTTTCCCACCAGAAATATCTGCCAAGAACACAACTTCTAGATTATACAAATACAATAGAGAAAACCCAATTCCATGAATAACCCAGATCACTATATACCCAAAAGAACTGAAAATTTAATCAAAATTCACATATACTTACATGGGTAATCGAAGGTAACAACTTCTACAGCATTTAGTGCTTTTCCCAACATATCCTTCCACCTAAACAAAAGCCCACAAAGCTAAGCTAAAAGCTTCAAGCTTTATTCAACGAAATATTTTTCTGATGTTTCCAAAAGAAGCAAAGAAATTGAAAAGGGACCTGATCATCCAGTCGGAAGAAGAAGGAGCACCAGCACCATGAGCAAAGACCACCACAGGGGATAATTTCTCTGGTGTGGATGAAGGTGCCGCTGACGGGTCATCTGCTTCGTCTTTGCTCTGGTTCTTACGCCTACGTTTTGACGGTGGTGGCGACGCCATTCGTAATTGAAGGAAAGCACTTTGAAATGATTCTCAATTTTCAATCTTATTGAAACCCTAGACTCAACTGATTTTCGCGCCAAATGGTGGGAAACACCCAACTACAAGAATGTGCCGCGCGCCACTTGGCAAGTGAGTAATGATTAAAATTGGATTGGGTTTTTCTCAGTCGGTAAATAGGGTTAAGTTCGAGGAAAGCCCAATTTGGATTTCTGGTGGATCAAATGATGTGGTGATTGATAATTGAATTATTTTTTTTGAATTGTTATTTAAGTGTTGATTAACGTCTTTATTTCTTATTAGTAACATGTTATTTAGTTTGCAAATTTGGTTTAAAAATTTGGTCTCCCTAGCATTATCCAAAGAGCAATATAGGGAGACCAAAATTTTAAACTAAATTCTATAAACCAAATGATGTGTTTGTTAATGATTGAATGATTATTAAGTGTCGATTAACGTACTTATTTCGTATTGATGACACATCATTTGATTTAAAATTCTGGTCTCCCTATCATTATTCAATCCTAAACTGTACCTTGATGGATTTAGAAAACCCCTTAAACACAAGCCTAACAAGAGTGTTGAATTTGATGGTAATATGGTTTCAAAACTATCCATATGGTTAAACTCAATCTAAACTTTAATAATTAGGATATACTTAATGGTTAATTTTGATTATGGACCTGTCAATAAGGTTTATGTTGTGGTCTATTTTTATCTGACAAAGGGAGAGGGGCCGGCTGCACAGGAGAGAGGGAAGAGATGTGTGTTTGTAGAATTGTAGGGGAATGTGTGTGTTGTTATCCCTCCTACATTGTGCCTTTATTTATAGTAGTAAAGGGAGAGAATATATTCCTTCTCCTCCAAGTAATACAAGTTGTAATAGGAAAGGATAACTAGAATAAAATATAATCTAGGATTTACACAATCATACTTATTATAGGAATGTTTACAACACTCCCCCTTGAGTGTGCAAATACTTAAGGTAGATTCAACATCATGCAGAAGTTGAGGAAGTCGACTCGTCGGCACTGATTCCAAGGAACAAGGCTTATTCTCAATAAGGTAAGAACTTGCATAAGTAGTAAGTCTCACTAAAAACCCTAAGGCTATGGCAAAAACCCGAGTAGGGACAAAATCCATAGTCTAAGGGAAAATGCATGAGAAATGCAAAGTCAAAAGAAACGTCTACAGGACGTCATCAGGGATATGACCAGCCCAAGGTGGGTGCCTCGTTAAAACCTAGTTAGGTAGCAAAAACCCAGTGGGAAAAAATGCTCCTAATCGTAGGGAAAAAGAGTACATTAAGATCAAGCAAGTATCTAGAAGATACTCCCCCTGAGTTTGACATAATTCCAAAGAGAAATAGCAAAGTTACAACTCAGAAAGTTTACGCATACCAATTCCATGAACAAGCTTCTGAAATGTCGCATTCGGTAGTGATTTGGTGAAGAGGTCGGCCAGATTGTCTTGTGATCGGATTTGTGTGACTTCAATCTTCTGATGCTCTTGTTGTTGATGTGTAAAGAAGAACTTCGGCGCAATATGCTTGGTGTTGTCCCCTTTGATGTAACCCTTCTTGAGCTGTTCGATGCAAGCTGCGTTGTCTTCAAAAATTGTCGTCGGGGCATTAACGGCGGGATGAAGATCACAGGAGCTTCGAATATGGCCCATTACTGCTCTCAACCAAAAGCATTCCCGAGTTGCTTCATGTAAGGTGAGAATTTCAGCATGGTTAGACGAAGTGGCAACTAAGGTCTATTTAGTTGACCTCCAAGATATTGCGGTGCCTCCAACGGTAAAGACATAACCCGTTTGAGAACGCACCTTGTGCGGATCAAATAAGTATCCATCGTCGGCATAACCAACAAGGCGAGAATCAACCCGATGAGCATATGATGCGGCATTACTCGAGGATTCGTAGGGATAAAATAAGCCCAAATCCGTAGTACCCTTAAGGTAACGGAAAATGTCTTTCACGCCAGTCCAATGTCTGCGTGTTGGTGCATTGCTGTATCTTGCCAAAAGATTAACAACGAAGGAGATGTCGGGTCTAGTGCATTGAGCTAAGTACAATAAAGCGCCTATCGCACTTAGATAAGGAACTTCAGGCTCCAAAATCTCTTCATCATCCTCCTTCGGACGGAAGGGATCTCGCTTTGCATCTAGCGTACGAACGACCATAGGAGTACTCGAAGACTTCGCTTTATCCTCATTAAAACGGCGCAACACCTTCTGGGTGTAGTTCGATTGATGTAATAAGATTCCATCCGAACAATGCTCTATCTCGAGACCGAGATAGTATCGAGTCTTACCTAGATCTTTTATCTCAAATTCCGACTTCAGGTGCGAAGCAGTTCTCGCGAGCTCTTCAGGAGTTCCGATGAGATTCATGTCATCGACATATACTGCAACAATCGCAAATCCGGAATGTGACTTCTTAATGAACACACAAGGGCATAGCTCGTTGTTCACATATCCCTAACTAGTCAAATACTCACTCAGACGGTTATACCACATTCTTCCGGATTGTTTCAAACCGTATAGTGAACGCCTCAGCCGAATTGAGAGCGTGTTCCGGGGTTTGGAAATATTTGAACCAGTCAATGTAAGTCCTTCGGGAACTTTCATATAAATTTCTGTATCAAGATCCCCATAGAGATACGCGGTTACTACGTCCATCAGTTGCATATCCAGTTTTTCGGAAACTACCAAACTGATAAGGTATCGAAAAGTAATCACATCCATAACGGGTGAGTAAGTTTCGTCATAGTCAATCCCGGGGCGTTGTGAGAAACCTTGTGCTACAAGACGAGCTTTGTAACGCACAATTTCGTTCTTCTCATTACACTTCCGAACGAAAACCCACTTGTAGCCAGCAGGCTTCACATGTGGAGGAGTAGTAACTACAGGTCCAAACACCTTACGTTTCGCAAGTGAATCAAGTTCGACTTGGATTGCTTGTTTCCAGTTTGACCAGTCAGCTCTACGTCGACATTCATCAACGGAACGCGGTTCAATATCATCGCTCAACATGATCTCAGTAGCTACTGCAAATGCTAATGCATCGTCGACAATCATCTCATTTCTACGCCACACATCATCTAAGCTAGCATAATAGACCGAAATCTCACAATTCTCGGGAGGAGGATTCGTCTCTTCAAGGACGCTTCCATAATCTAGAATTTCCTCATGAGTTGGGTAAAATGAGTAAGCGATAGTCGGATTCACGGTAGGCTCTTCAGGACCTTGTGACGTGGTTTTCCTCTTCCGGGGGTGTGAATCCTTTGAACCAAGGGGTCTGCCATGCTTTTGTGTAGGGGCAGATGATTGGCTAGCCGCTAATGTATGTGGATCACCAGAATTGGCGTCCCGGGCTTCCAGGAGGGTAGTCCGTCGTACATTTGGTATATCTATCTTTGCAGGCATATTCGCAGCTGGAATATGTGATATTGTCACGCGCGCTAGATCGGTGAAAGCATCTGGCATGCTCTGAGCTATGCTCTGGAAATCTAATATGCGCTGCACTTCAGCTTCAGACTGAGCGGTGCGGGGATCTAAATGAGACAAAGTGAGAGTCGTCCACGATAATTCGCGTCGTTCATTATGAACGTTGACGTTCTTATCTCCCCCTAACGACGGGAAGACTGTCTCATAGAAGTGACAATCTACGAAACGAGCGGTAAACAGATCGCCTGTCAAAGGTTCTAAGTAACGAATAATCGAAGTAGAATCATATCCGACATAGATTCTCATCCTTCGCTGAGGCCCCATTTTTGTACGTAAGGGCGGCGAGATCGGCACATAGATCGCACAACCAAAGACGCGCAGATGCGATATGTCGGGTTCGCATCCGTTGACCAACTGAAAGGCACTAAATGGTTGTGTCGCAACAGGCCTCAGGCGGACCAACTTTGCTGCGTGCAATATTGCATGGCCCCAAGCAGTGATCGGGAGCTTGGTACGTATGACCAACGATCGAGCAATCATTTGTAAACGCTTAATGAAAGCCTCTGCCAGGCCGTTCTGGGTGTGAACATGGGGTACATGATGTTCAACTTCAACCCCAACCGACATGCAATAGTCATCAAAAGTTTTAGATGTGAATTATCCAGCATTATCCAATCGAATAGATTTGATCGGATAATCAGGGTGGTGAGCCCTGAGCTTGATAACCTGAGCCAACAGTTTGGAGAATGCAGCGTTCCTTGTGGACAACAAGCACACGTGTGACCAACGTGTAGAAGCGTCAACCAAAACCATAAAATATCTAAATGGTCCGCAAGGAGGTTGAATCGGTCCACAAATGTCCCCCTGAATCCGTTGTAGAAAAATGGGAGGATTCGAACGAATCTTGTCATAAGAAGGCTTAGTAATAAGCTTTCCCATAGAACATGTTTGACATGCAATTTCATGGATCGAACCTAAGCTTCGGGTTAGTGGATGCCCGTGTGAAGTTTTGAGGATACGGCGCATCGCTATTCGTCCAGGATGTCCCAAACGATCATGCCAAAGTGTAATTTCATTTATTCAAGGATTAAAAACTTAATATCCAAAATAAATCGCCAACTAATAATCCAAAACATAAAGGAAAATTGTTCAAAATCAACCAAAAAAAACAAGGTGGGGTTCGGCCACTAGGTGGAATTCGGCCCCAATTGTCTTATTTTAACTGAAAAATAAGTCTATGTCTAAGATTCTAATCTTCCATAGGGTGGTATCCTCCTGAAAGTCAGAAACCTCCATCTTTGTAGTCTCCGGTTCGTCCACTTGCATGAAGTTTGATTCAAACTTCTTACGACGAGAATGATATTCATCTACAACCTTCTTGGGAGCACGGAAAATACGGGACCAATGGTCCTTTGAACCACAACGATAGCACATATCGTCATTCATTGTGGCAGGTGCTTTGCCCTTATTCTTGAAGTTCGGGGCATTGGGAGCGAGGTTTGTGCGCTTCTGGGCTTTGTTTCCTCCCTTGGATGGGCCTTGGCTCTGTTGACCTTGGTGGGATGGCTTCTGGCCGCCCTTACCACGCCTCTTTTGGCGTTTTGGGTGCTGATGAGTGCTATAATGTGCTTTAGGCATAGCAGTAGCCCTAGTAGGCCGAGCTTGATGATTATTCATCAATAGCTGGTTTTGCTTTTCAGCAAGAAGTAAAACAGAGATCAAATCCGAGAACTTAGTGAACTTCTGAGCTCTATATTGTTGCTGCATGACAATATTAGAAGCAGATAAGGTCGAGTAGGTCTTCTCCAGGAGATCCTTTTCAGTCAAAGTTTCATTGCAAAACTTGAGAAGTGATCAGATTCGACAAACTTCAGAATTATATTCATTCACAGACTTAAAGTCTTGGAAGCGCAAGTGCTGCCAGTCGTGTCTTGCTTCAGGCAAGAATATGTCCTTTTGGTGATCGAAACGATCAGCCAAAGTGACCCATAATGCACGTGGATCCTCCTCAGCAAGGTACTCAGTTTGCAGAGCATCATGAATATGTCTTCGGATGAAGATCATATCAGTGGCTTTTTCAGCTTCGCCAACAGGTTTATCTGTTGCTTCTTCAATAGCCGGATGCAAATTCTTTGCAGTGAGGTGGAGCTTCACATCTTGAACCCACTTGAGGTAGTTCCTTCCAGAGACCTCCAAAGCGGTGAAGTCGAGTTTGTTCAAATTCGACATGTTCCTATCACAAAATAGATGGACAAGATGTGGTTAGTGTAATGGAGAAAAGTCAATTCATTCACATAGGAGTAGAACATACAGGTTCTAATAGACATGTAGTGGTTTAATTTTGCATGAAAAACTTCGGGTTTCATGGGTGATATGTTTAAGTGAAAACTTCAGGTTTTCAAACTAGGCATGTTTATAAGAAACTTCGGGTTTCAAAGTAATTATGAACTTCAGGTTCATATATTCCTGCAGGCAAACACAAATATACATGCAAACAAATATGCAACAAATATTGTATGCAAAAATATTGTATAATGATAATTGAATTAATTTATGTGGTCTTCAGGGCCTAAAAACATAGGCAAAGCCCACATGTGGCCCATGGAGCTCACAGGGAGACATGGGCAAGGGGAATGGGCTGCTGTGTGCAGCACCAAAAAAAAATTTCTTTTTTTCTTGTCGGGCTGGGCCGCTGCAAGCGAGCCCAGAAAACAAAAAAAAAATTTGTTTTTTTTTTTCCGGCACGGGCTGGGCCGTGACATCTCAGAGCAGCAGCAAGCCCAAAATGGCGCTGATGCAGGCCGAGGGACAGGAGCCCACTGGGGCTCGGGTTTTTGGGATCAAACACCCCAGCAAGTGCTGGGTGTGTGTCGCCGGAGAAGAACACCGGACCTGGCTCTTCTGGCGTTGATCGGGGTTTTTTTGAAGACTCGATATTCATTGTAAAACCCTAGAAATTCGATTGTAATTTAAAAAAAAAATCGAATTTTCAGACAAAAATTCGTCGGGGGTAACTGGGCATGGCTGCAGGCCATGTTGGTTGACGATTTCAAGGGTGGCGACGCCTGCTGGGCGTCGGATCTGGGTGTTGGGCCTGGAGCTGTGGCTCCAGGATTGGTTCTCGGCTCTGGAAAGGCACGGGTTCGAAGAACCCTAATTCCCCAATCGCAAAAAAAAAAAATTCAATTCAATTATATTATATGCATGTATAATTCTAATGAATCACATATTTACGTTGATGCATATGCAAATAATAGTTTCAATGCATGTACATATGTAAGATTCAGTTCATGACAAATATCAAATTCACATAATTGTAGCAATTTTGGTGATGAAGCATACACAATTTATGTAGAATCTAAAATACGTTAAACGTAAAGTTGGGTCATGCATCATGGTGAATGTTCATGCTATCAGGGCTTGCAAAATATCGAGTTAAAAACCGTTGTTTGGAAAGAACCTGATTGCGTGATGATATGGATGAACTGGTTTGATGCAGAGGAAAAATCTCCAACGTCAGATTCCTAAGCGCAGCGGTAGGAGCGTGCTGATAACGTGTTGTCGGCACAGGAGAGAGGGAAGAGATGTGTGTTTGTAGAATTGTAGGGGAATGTGTGTGTTGTTATCCCTCCTACATTGTGCCTTTATTTATAGTAGTAAAGGGACAGAAGATATTCCTTCTCCTCCAAGTAATACAAGTTGTAATAGGAAAGGATAACTAGAATCAAATATAATCTAGGATTTACACAATCATACTTATTCTAGGAATGTTTACAACAGTTTATTTATTTGTTAGCTTAGGTTAATGAGGCAAGTCCATTGTTTTCAAATCTTTTAATTGAGCGATAAAATTACACTTGTGCCATTACACTTACAACCGTCCCCATTCTCAAGTTTTTACAACCGTCCCCATTCTCAAGTTTTGAATATTTCAGAATGGATCAACCCATTTATTTGGTTTCAGACTCTGCATCCTAGTGTCTTTTTTTATTTTTTTATTATTTATTATTTTTTTATTTATCAAAAGCATTGTAGTTTCTATTCTAAAGTTTTGTGGCGGGAATTTGTATTCCAGTTTCTGTTTTATTAGGCCATTTCCAACCGAAGGAGGGTCAGATGACTCGTTTTAGCCCTCTGGCCCTCCAAGAAATTAATATTTTAATAAACAGTGCAAAACGTTATTTCTTACCATCTCCAACCAATGACCAAATGGCCATAGGGCCAAACATAGCCATGTGAAAAAAATAAAACCATCTCCAATCGAGGGTTATAGGGCCAAACATAATTTATTATTTAAATTTAAAAACTACAACAACTTAAATTTTAAAACTACAACTTATATTTAAAAACTACAACTTATATTTAAAGACCACAAATTAAATTTTAAAACTACAACTAGGGGTGGGCACGGGCCGGGCCGGGCTCAAATTTAGAGGAACCGGACCCTACCCGTGGTAAATAGTAACTGGGTGGGCCGAGTCGGGTAATGAGATTTCAAAATTGGGAACCGGACCTAACCCAACTCGTTTGGAACAAGCCGAAACGGGTCGGGTCTACGGGTCCAATATCATTTTTTTCTTCTTTTAGCCATAGAAGGGACGACCTCGTTGAGGTCATCTTCCCCAGCACATACGAGAATAAGCAGCATAGCTACACAACAAGCAACAAATCAAAGCAAACCCAGATGCAAAAACAACAAATCAAACCCCTTTGATCATGCACACAGACAAAACCAACCAAACAATGAACAAAACATCAAAATTAAAAAGAAACAGCAATCAGCACAAACAGTAAAAAAAAAAAAAAAACATAACATAACCCAAAACTCGCAAGGATGATACTGTCCTCGATGGCGGTGGTGGGTGGTGGTTGTCACGCCGGCGGTGATGGGTGACGATAGTCTAGGACCAAGTTCTTTGATGTCATAAAAAACCACTTCAAGTCGAGTCCAGAGGTCCAAAAACCCACCTTCAACACTGTATTCTCCGAGACCGTCGTCGGAAAACACGTCATTCGCGTCATCTTCGTCGATCTGGAGCCCACCATCATTGACGAACTCGCTATCGTCGTCACGCCATCATCGTCCATCTTCGATCTCTACTATCCTTTAGGTCCCTCAGAGTATCTCCAATTTGTAGCCTCATGTCATCATCGACGTCATCTTCGACGACCAGAGTCGGGAGATAGAGACATCAAGTTGGGATTGGGAGAGATGAGCGGGAGAGATATGGACAAAGGGTGATCCAGATATGAGATTGAGACTTAGAGAGAGAGAGTGTTGTGAATCTGTGATGGGGTTGGGAAATTGAACTCAATCTCAACGGTGTAGATTTAAGTGGTATTAAATCAATGGTGGAAATGGTCCGGGCCAAGGGCCCGTTCCTCAAAATTTTGGATCCTCCCCGTCTCGCTAATTTCATGGACCTGCCCTGTTTTCTATTTAGAATTTTTGGACCCGCCCCGACCTACGGGCCCAGCACCCGTTTGCCCATCCTTAACTACAACAACTTAAATTTATAGGAAAAAATGAGAATTTTTTAATATTTAAAAAAAAAAAAATTTTGGCCGAAAAAAATATTCAAATCTAACGGTAATTAACGTCAGCATGACGTCAACTAGCCATTGCTAGCTAGCGCCACGTTAACGTCAACTAGCCGTTGGATTTAAAAAAAATTTGGCCTATAAATAGGGTGGATTATGGGCTATAATTCACACACCGTTGAATGCAATTTCTTTCAATTCAATATCTTTCAATTCAAGTTTGCAATGAATTCCAACTTTGGATCATCTTCGAATTCCAACAGGGGGTTCTCATCCAATTCCGAATTGGAAGAAAAATGAGCGCATATGAGGCGAGAAGATGAAAAGTCTAATGAATAAGATGAAGCATGGCGCAACACACAATATGTGGCAGCCATGGCTGCAACCATGATGTGTCAGCCAACTGAGGAACAACCTCAATGGGGTGGCTCTATTGCTGGTCAGTCTTACAAACCATGAAACAAAGCGATGACACATGCCAATCTGATGAACAACTACTTCAACCCTAACTTGGTGTACACATAAGAAGATTTCAGATGTCGCTTCTGGATTAGGCGTCTTGTCTTCGAGCATTTGCTTTATGATGTCCAGTAGGTCAATCCATACTTTCAACAGAAGTTGGACAGAGCATGCCGCCCTGGTTTCTCACCACATCAGAAGGTTACTGTTGCACTACGAATGATGGCCTATGGCTCCCTAGTTGATTCGATGGATGAAACATATGGTATGTCTGAGTCTACATGCCTTGATACTCTTTCTGAATTTTGTAACATAATTGTTCAGCTTTACAAATAGGAGTACCTTCACGAGCCAAATCAAGAAGATCTAGATCTGCTCCATCGCAAAGCTGAAGACCGTGAGTTTCCAGATATGATAGGGTCATTAGACTGCATGCATTGGAATTGGAAGAACTGTCCCACTGGATGGCAATGAGGCTTTAGCGGAAGGTTGAGAAAGCCAACTGTTGTGTTAGAGGCGGTTGCCTTGTATGACATATGGATCTGGCATGCTTTCTTTGAAGTCCCTGGATCCCAAAATGACATTACAGTTCTTGGGCATTCACCCTTCTTCAATAACTTGACACCTCAACTTGACTACTACATCAACGGGCGTCAATACAATATGGGGTATTACTTGGCAGATGGCATCTACCCAAAGTGGGCGACACTTGTCCAAGCAATTCCAAACCCTGCGAATGACGCCGAAAAGTGGTTTACCTTACAACAAGAGGCATACTGGAAAGATGTTGAGAGAGCTTTCGATATTCTACAAGCACGGTGGAAGATCATCAAGGAACCAGCAAGAGGGTGAAGTCAAGAAAATTGGGACTCCATCACGATGTCTTGCATCATATTACACAACATGATTGTGGAGGATGAGCGAGATGGGTATATTGATGGAGAGTCTGATGACGACCAAGAGGATCCAAATAGGTCAAGAAGGGCTCGTGCAAAAATATATGATGGGCCTAATTTGCCTTTAAATCAAAAAACTGGTAGTATCTCTTTAAATGAGTACATGAGGCACTATAAGATGATATGTTCTCGTGCCACAAACAAGTACCTACAACAGGATCTTGTTGCACATCTTTGGGCCAAAAGAAGCATGGAGTAGGCGTTTAAGTTTTATGTTGTTAAATGCTTTTTAAAATGTTGTTTAAGTTTCATGTTGTTAAATGTTTTTTTTTTATGTTGTATAATTTTTATGTTGTTTAATGTTATTTAATGTTGTTTAATATTGTTTAATGTTACCTAATTTAATTTAATGTTGTTTAATGGCTTAGGAAGTTATAGAAAAAAAAAATAGAATTTAAAATAAAAAAAAAAAAGGTTTTTGTAAAAAAAAAATCAAATATAACGGCTAGCTGAGGTTAGTAACTAGCCTGTGGCCCGGCCCGGGGCTGGCTGGCTAAGTTGGGCCAGCAGGTTGGCCCTTTGGCCTTTTTTGTCCCTTGGGGCCCACGAGCCCTTTGGCCCGGCCCTCGGTTGGAGACGGGTTTCGCGCTATTTTTGACCCTCTGACCTTCTGGACCTTTCGGTTGGAGATGGCCTTAGAGTCAAACCAGTTGCGTCTAATATTTGATCTATGTATGATTGTTGTAGAATATTGGTTTTAGGAATAAATTGACTTTAAAACTGGGTGCACTAAACATCAAAGATTATTTGAATTTTAATACTGTTTGTGGTTTTATGTTGTGAGGTTAGTATGTGAAATGAGGATTTTTTGAATTTTAGAATGAGCTAAACTCTGTAAATGAGATTGCGTGAATGTAAGATACTTCAAATTCGGGAGTCCAAGAGGTTTATCAAACATTCTTCATGGGAAAAGAATGTGAATAAACAATCCCACTAATTTGAATTTGGTCCATAAATTTAAAAAATAGTAATAGTTCTTCATCTCTCTAAACATTTCTCTGATATCAAAAGTCTAGGATTTGAACTGATGCCCTTTCACCGAGTCCTCCTAAATTGCATTGATTTATCCTAGATATTCCATTTCAATTGGAACTTGGCTATTCAACCAACGTGTTCACGGTTGTTTGGGTTTAGGGTCATAAACAATTAACCGTATATGATTGAGTTGGAAATGAGGAAAAAAAAAGTAAAATAAAGTGGACTCATAAGCTAATAATCATTCTAAATTCTAATAATATATGTAACTAATAAAATGAAAATTACAATGCAGAGTCTGAGTTCACATAATTTGTAGTAAAAATTGCAATGCATAGTCTGAAGATAAATAAATGAGTTGACTTAATATGAAATATTTGTGCATGGGTAACGACATTAGTTTGTAATTTTTGTTTGGTGCATTTCTGTACTATAAAAGTCCATCGACCTTTTGTTAATGGGGCTTTTGGATCCAAGTTCAAAACACAGTTCATTTTTTGGATTGAATCGAGTTATCCAACTACACGTTCTTATACCAATTTTGTCCTTTTAGATAAAATATTTAAAACTAGAATTGTGTCGGACCAGACACCCTTTTTCTGACCTAGCTCATTTTATATCCTTAATCTATGATATAGGTAGAGATAGATAAAAAAAATGTATTGTCTCTACTATTTAATGGAACCCTTTTTGTACATATTTGTCAACCAAAGAGGGTTAAAGTACCATGCTAACCCTATTAACAAAACTAAAGAAAAATAACCAAAATAAAACTTATGGGCAATATATTAAATTACATACAAAATAGTTTTACTGTTTTTTTTTCTCCCTCATAGCCAGGTAATCATATCAGTTGTCTTTATTTTTTCTCCACCTTCCTCTCTCATCCATGTTATTTTTTCTTCCAATTAAAATTAATTTTCAGTGATGAAATAGTTACCCAGAAATAGTCACTAATATGAACAACCTCTTTAGTGATCAAAACCGTGTGAAAGTTGCCACCAAAAAGTTTTATCGACCAAAACCCTTAATATTTTCTCTCTTTTTATAAATTTTGTTTTCAAAAATTTAACACATGCATAATATGTATACAATTGCTAGTAGGCATATGTGAGGAATACATAAAATAAAAAGAAGGAAGATTTTTATGAGAAAAAAAAATTCTAATTAAGAAAACAAATTTGATGAATATCCAATTAAGAAAAGATAGACGCAAACACGAAAAACGAATTCCAAAAATACTTGTAAAAGACAATTGCATAATTAGTTAAAGGGTGATTTGTATAAAATCAATGAAAAATAATATTGACAATATATAAACAATATTTATGTTAATTATAAATAGGTCAATCATATATTAGGGGTGTGCTATCCACACACATTTTTTTACTTTTCACACACCCTTTGTTGATTTATGTCCCTTGATCTTCTACAATTCATCCGATCTGACGGCCGGAAATTAGGAGGGTGTGTGAGAAGTAAAAAGAGGTGTGAGAATATCACACCCCATATATTATGATACTTAAATGCATTTAAAATAAACAAAATTTACAAAATCTACCACTATAGCTGTCACCCGCCCTAACCGACACATCATTTCTCATATTTTTATATTTTGGAATAGGTCAATATGGATTCAAACATTGCAACGCAATGTTTGTTTTTTGATTCTGTTTTTTACATTTGGATTCAGACATTGCTTGCACTGTCCGTTTCTTGGTTCCATTTTTTCCATCACTCATCGTGCGACTCTTGATTTTTACATTTGAATCCAGGCACTAGAATGTAGTGTTGTTTCCTAGTTTTGTTTTTACATTATTTTTACATTTGTATTCAAACACTACAATGCAATGTCCATTTCTTTTTTTTTTGTTTTTGTTTTTTTAACTTTTGATTCAGATAATGAATGCAGTGTTCATTCCCTGGTTCTGTTTTTTATGCAGTATCTGATCTAGCCTTGATTTAAAACATGTCGAAATCCAATTTGTCTTTCCTCCTCCATCCCAAAGCTCTAACCCAACAAAAAAACCCAAAAATCAATTTGCACGTTCCAACAACAAGACCCAAGTGGAAAATAAACTGATTTCAAAATTTCCATTCTTTCTCCTTCCTCTATCGCTTCTATGGGTATGAACTCAATCAACAACACTTTCCCATCTTGATCTCTTATTGCTATTATGAAATCGATTGACAATTGCTTGTCCAACCAAGAATCAATGAGATTAGCCATGGATAAATGATATATAGTGGTGGATTGATGAGATGTAACAGTCGATAGACGGCGATGAGATTTTCGTGCCCATTGCTACAACCGAAGAGATTTTTATAGCTGGGCTTTCAAAGTATGGATTAATGGCTTGTATTGATTAATGAACAAGAGAAAGGGAGAGAGAGGCATTTGGTTATCTTCACGTGCAGAAAAGAGAGAGGATTTGTGGGAGAGATAATCATGAACCTTTTCATGATTTAATTTGGGGAAAAAATAATTTTATAACTATTTATATGGGCTTGAAACCCATGTAACATTCCTCATTGACCTATGCCTAATTAACAAAAATATTTCATTGATTAGATCTAAAATGAAAATGCCTAATTTACTAGATCATATAAAGGACAGAGAGAGAGGGGGTGCGGCAATAGTAGAGAGACAGAGAGATGTGTAATTGTGAGGTGTGTTCTATTCCACCCCATTGTGCTTTTATTTATAGTAGTAAGGAAGGTTAATTCCTTACCCTAATAGGATTACAACTCTAATAGGATAATATCTAACCTTAGAGAATATTCCAAGATATCCCTAGATACATTATGATTTACACAATCACATTCCTAATCTAATAGGACTGCAACACTCCCCATTGAGTGTGTAAATACTCAAACAAATGGTGCATCAGGTCCTTAGTTGTGAAGTAAGTAAAGTTGATGAGTGTGTAAATACTCAAACATATGGCGCATCAGGTCTTTAGCTGTGAAGTAAGTAAAGTTGATGAAGTCGTCGGCACAATGAGCGAATGCGAGTCTCAAAACAACATAAGGATGCATAAAAGTTAAAACTCACAAAACCTCGCTATGGTAAAACCCAAGGTGGGATAAAAACCCATAGAGTAAGGAGAAAAGTGAGAAGTTGCATTAAGTTAAAACTATACGTCTTCTGGAGGCAAGTAGAAGCTCTCAAGGGAATGACCAGTCCAAGATGGGTGCCTTGTCAAAACCTATTTAGGTAGCAAAAATCCAGTGGGAAAAATGCTCTTAATCGTAGGGAAAAAGAGTACATTAAGACCAAGTGAGTATACTTTTGGATACTGCCTCTGAGTTTGACAGAACTTCCAAATGAGAACTACAAGCATTGCATATGAATAATTAGGCATACCAATTCCTCAGACAAGCTTCTGGAAGGTTGACTTCGGCAGTGACGTCGTGTAAAGGTCGGCAAGGTTGTTTGGGATCAGCTTGCATGACTTCAATCTCATGATGCTTTGCTGATGTGATGTAGACGCAATATGTCTTGCCGTTGACTTTGTTGATGTATCATGTCTTGGTCAGGTTGATACATGTGACATAGTCTTCATAGATCGTCGTCGGGACTCAACGATGGATGAAAACAGCAAGTACTTCGAATATGCTCAACAATAGCTCTCAACCATGTCTCACGTGTGGCGTAGTGAAATGAGGTAAGTCTTGGAATGTTTTGAAGATTTCGCAACTAAGGTCATATTCGTGGACCTTCAAGATATTGCGATATCCCTAACATGTAAAGACATAATCATTCAGGGATTTGCCTTGTGTGGGTTCGATAAGTAACCAGCGTCAACATAATAACAAGGCAAGCATCATTCTAAGGATTAGGGGGTCGATCCGCTCGAGATGCGTTAAGATTAGCCAAAATTCGTAGTACCTTTCAGGATAGCAGAAAAATGTCTTTAATACCAGTTCAGTGGTTGC
The DNA here is from genome assembly GCA_035220775.1 of Malus fusca. NCBI lineage: Eukaryota > Viridiplantae > Streptophyta > Magnoliopsida > Rosales > Rosaceae > Malus > Malus fusca. The sequence continues at coordinate 21,309,658 of CM069072.1, forward strand.
ATGTAGGCGTCGTGCTGTATCTTTACCAATTGATCAACAACGAAAGAGATGTCCTATTTAACGTAATAAGCTAAGTATAACAAAGCGCAAAGTTGAACTTAGATATGGAATTTTGGATTCCAAAACCTCTTCAAGGGTCTCATTTGCATATAGCCTATGAAAGATTATAGGTATACTCAAAAGGTAACACCTTCAGGGTGTAGTTTGACTGGTATACCAAAGTACTATAAAAACAATGCTTAAACTTCAAGTGAAGATGAGTTTTCCCAAGTTCCATCATCTTAAATTCCGTCTTCGGGTGCGAGGCAGTTTTCTCAAGCTCTTCAAAAGTCTTAGTGAGATTCATGTCATCGACATAAACTGTAACTCTAGTAATTTGGAATAAGACTTCATAGTTTAACACGCAAGGGCATTCATTCATATCCCTGACTGATCAAATAATCACTTAGATAGGTATACCACATCCGTCAGATTGCTTTAATCCATAAGTGAACGCCTCAAACGAGTTGAGATGGTGTTCTGTGGTTTGGAATTATTTGAATCAGTCCATGTAATTCTTCAGGAACTTACATGTAAATCTCCGTATCTATATCCCCATGGAGAAGCATTAACAACATTTCATAATGTTGCAATCAATCATAGGGAGTTTGAGAGAAACCTTGCACAGTAAGGCGTGCATCATATCGCACTATTTCATTCATCTCATTACGCTTCCTTTCCTACTAGTAACACAATAGGGTTACCTTGGGCAGTGTAGGAACTATGGGTCCAAACACACTTTGGTAAGGAATTTAACTTAGATTGTAATTTCGGTTGTCCAATCAGTTCTACATTGTCATTAATTAACGGAACACGGTTTGATATTGTCGCTTTTCATTTATGTTGGTAGCTACCATATAAGTGAAAACATCATCGATGATAATCTCATTCCAATTCCATCATCGCATCCAAACTAGTATACTGGACCAAGAACTTCAAGTCTCGGGAGTAATCCGGATTAATCTTATGAGATGGAAATGACTTGAGACAACGATCGAGTATGGATTCATTTTGTATCGTGACCTTCCTCTTCTAAGGAAGTGAATCCTATGAACCGAGTGATCTATCATGCTTCAGGCCGAGACAGATTGATTGGTTATCTGTCGGTGTACCGGACCGTCCAACAGGAGCGGCCAAACCATCCAACAAGGGTGGAACACCCTTCGGGGATGTTGACTCGACGTTCTTTAAGTACGTCTATCCTTGCAGGCATGTTTGCAGCTGGTATATGATATCGTCACTTTAGTTAGATCAGAGGAATGCGCTTGGAGCAACATTCTGAAAGCTATAATTCATCATACTTGCTTATCACACTTGTGTGGTATGGGGACCAGGATGAGACATAGTGGGCAACGTCCATGTAAATTCGTGCCATTCTACAGAAACGTTGACATTATTATCTCTCCCTAACGGTAGGAAGACAGTATCATTGACGTGACAATCCGCAAAATGAGCGGTAAAGAGATCGCATGCAATGGGCTCTAAGGGAGCTAGTATGAAAGAGAATCATGATCGACAAAGATTCACACCCTTCTTTTGATGACCCATATTGGTACATTACGGCGGCGCAACCTGGCACATGGAATGCACACCCAAATGCGTAAGTATGAAACGTCAGGTTCATACCCAGTAACCAACTGTAACGTTGAATAGGTTGGGTGACAATAGGCCTCAAGGCAGACCAACATAACTGCATACAAGATTGTATAGCCCTAGGCAGAAATCAAAAGCTTGGTGCGTTCACCAAGGTCCGGGCGATCATTGAAATTGCGCTTTATAATCACTCTACGAGGCTATTTGGAGTGAGCATGGGAATTCGATGTTCAATTATAAACCTAAAAGACATGCAATACTTATTGAAAACCGTCGATATAAAAGCTCAGGCATTATCCAGTCTTCCAGACGTTATGGGATAAGTAGGGTGGTGAACCCTTAAAATCGGCCAGGAGGTTTAACAACAATGTGTGTGGACAAACATATTACCAGTTTGTCGATTCATCAACCAAAACCATAAGTATTTATATGGTCTGCATTTTGATTGGATTAGTCCACATATATTCCCTTGAATCCACTATGAAAAGGGTGATTTCGTATCTTTGCGAGGGATGATTTAGAAAATCAATTTCTCAAATGAGCGGGCTTGGCAAAGTGTGCTTGTAAGCACATGATCCTTACTTCGGGCAAGAAGATGCGTTGTGGCATCATTGTTCGACCTAAGTGTCCTAAATGGTTGTGCCAAGGTAAGTAAACTGCTTAATCACTAGGCTCCAGGCCGGCCACATATGGCGTGTTCCCAGTTAAGAGACAGCCTATTGGACCCAAAACAAAGCTTCAGGCTAATTTTTGGAGGGGGTGCAAAGATATTTCACTTTATTTTCCATCAGTGGTTTCATTCATGATCATTGTTCTCTCGAATATCCTTAAGACGCAACGACGTTCTTCCAGAACTGGGAGAATATAAGGTATCTTAAATGGTAATGTAGTACCATCCATACAACGAGAAGCGTGTCAATGCTCTTAATTAGGTTAGATAGACCTGAAGTCGTTGCTAGAGATGTGATTTAGGTATAAAGTGTGTGTAGTATCGCATTCATGGACGTAATCATGGTGTACTTTAGGCAATATCTTTCATGAGTAAACAGTCCGTAGAAGCGAGCTAAATAGTCATGGAATCCTCATTCAGGAGGTATTTTCGTGTGTAATGCTTTCGGGATAAGTTTTCGAATGAAGATCATGGCGGAGGCTTATTCAGCTCTTCCATACCATTGTTGGCTTCATTGGTTTCTTAGCTTCTTGATAGTCAAGTGGAGATTCACATCTTGTACCCACATAAAGAGGTTTTAGTCAAGAACTGTCCAAATCAGTGAAATAAAACTTGTTATGGAGGGAACAAGGTTGTGATTATGGAAACAAGATATCCATAAGCATCAAAGTTAGAACATTTGGGTTCTAAGACATAGTTTACATGAAAAACGTTGGGTTTTCATGGGTGTATTATTTTATGAAAACTTCGAGTTTCAAAGGCACTAAATTCGAAACTACAAGTTCGAGTTTAGTTATGAACTTCCAGTTCATAAAAAAAGGTACTTGTAAGAACACATATACAATATACAACTAAGTGTAGTGGATTCTGGTTGCTTAAGGAACTCAAGTGTGAGTGCTTTGGGACTGCGAAAGTGAGTCAACGGTTCAAAGAAAAGAAATAATTTATTGAATCGTTAATTGCCAAAAAGTGGACTTCAGGCCAATAATTTTGGATTAATTGTCAGATTAATAGACTGCTGGTCACTTTAATTAATTCAATAGATCGTAACGATCTAGGTTTGATCGTAGAAGCAAAATAATAACATTAATATTAGCTTGAATTTTTGGCTTCGGGCCAAGTGATAATAAAATTATAGCTTGATAAACGTACCAATAACATCCCAAAATTATAGGAGTATGGTTATGAAGTGGGAATGCCAAAAAAGGGACATTAAGTTCGAAAAAATCGCAACCCAACTCGGTGGGCTGGCTGCTGTGTGCAAGACAAGGCCCTAAAGGGCTTAGTGAGCCTCAGGGTAGGTTGCCAAGGCAGCCCATGTGTGGCTGCAGGTCACAGGCCAATTCTGGGAAGGAGCCTAGTAGCCAAGCTGTTGGTTTTGGGCCACAAATGGTGCGGGAAGCACAAGCCCAACTCAGAGGTTGGCCTAGATGGGTGGGTGTGAAGCCCAACCAATGCCTGGCTTTGTTTTGGGTCGTGGCAAAGCAAGGCCAACGATAAGGGCTGGCTTTGGTGATTGCGGGTCGAGGCAGAAAAGCGAGCCTAGCAAGCAAAGCTTACTGTAGACGGGCTAGAGCAAGGACAAAGCCCAGGAAGGCTTGTAGGCCTGCTAGTGGACTCTAGGCTTCAGGCCTGTGTGAATTTCAACCTAGGCCAAGGCCTGGTTGTCGGTCCATTGCATAGGAATGACGCCGTTCTGTGGTGGCGTGGCTGCAGGCCAGCCGGTTCAACGGCGCGATGTGGAACCGTGGAAAAAAATCCCAGATTTTGTTTTGTTTTGTTTTTTCGAATTTCTAGGGTTAAAAACCCTAATTTCTTCTAAATTAATTTCGATGCTTTGACTCACAAATTTCACATAGCATAATTGTGTATTGCATGAATAAATATATATATTGACAAATTATATGAACACATATGCAATATATATATAATTGAAAGGAAAATATAAATATAAGGGGTTCATGCATCATGGGGAATGCTTTCATGCTTTATGGTCATTTCAAATATCTTAATTTATTTTAAAAGAACCTGATTAGCATAAAACAACTGAGCCTTTGAATTTGTAGAAGATCCTTCTTTGAAAGGTGGAATTGCATCTCCAATGCGTTGTATCACGTTCAACAAAGAAAAATTAAATTGAATCAATAACATGTAGATTAATTTAATAAAATAATAAATTAATCATAAAAAGAATGATTAAAACGTAATACTCCCCATGATTAAAATGTAATACTCCCCTGATTAAAGAACAAACTCTCTTTAGCGCAGCGTCAAGAGCGTGCTAATAACTTGTTGTAGGCCTAATTTACTGGATCATATAAAGGACAGAGAGAGGGGGTGCGGCAATAGTAGAGAGAAAGAGAGAGCTGTGTAATTGTGATGTGTGTTCTATTCCACCCCATTGTGCCTTTATTTATAGTAGTAGGGAAGATTAATTCCTTACCGTAATAGGATTACAACTCTAATAGGATAATATCTAACCCTAGAGAATATTCCAAGATATCCCTAGATATACTAAGATTTACACAATCACATTCCTAATCTAATAGGATTGCAACATATGGTTCATTAGTAAAGTTGATAATAATAAACATGTAATACAGGTAGATTAACAAATAATCTGTGATATAGGTATGAGACATAAAAAATACTAAAATCTATAGTAGATATAGATAAAAAAAACAAACATGCATTATCTCTACTATTTAATAAAATCTTCTTTGTCAACCAGAATTTAATCATTGTGACCCTACGATAAAACTAAAGAAAAGTAACCAAAATGAAAGTTACGGGCAATATAGTAAGTTACACATGCACAATTATACTTTTTTTTCTCTCTCTCTCTCATGACCAATAGGCATACCAGTTGTCCACATTTTCCCTCCACTTTGCTCTCTCATCCACGTTTTTCTCCCAAATAAAATTGATTTTCCTTGACAAAATAGTTAGCAAGAAACAGTCGATGATTTGAACAACCTCTTCAGCGATAAAAACAGTGTGAAGATCGTCACCAAAAAAACTTTAGCGACCAAAACCATTTATATTTTCTCTATTTTTGTAAATTTTATTTTCACTAAGTGGAACACTGGGATACAAAGAAGGGAGGTGGGGCGCCACACAAATACTTACATGTTCAGCCTATGTTAATTAGGATGCTAGTTGTCCCAACTTGATTGGACAACAATTAAAAAAATTAAATAAAAAAAGGTAAGGACTGTTTGGTTTGGGGACGGAAATGCCATATATATTCTCATAACCACGAAAATTTACCATACCTATAACTGTAAATCAACCATTGGGGATTATCCATAACCATAGCCATTGGATAACAGATTTCCTATTCGTTAACGGTTATATCTATCTTTGTCAATACAAAAAAATATATTCGTTCAATTGACGCATTATAATTTAGTATAAAAATAAAAGGATTCAATTTAGTATAAAATATATTTTATAATTTAGCATAAAATATATTAATTTCATGATTAAATATTGATGTATAAAATTGTCACAACCCGTCCCGAAATATTATATTTTTAGGCGTGAAATTTCAAATATGCCCTTGGACGTTTTGAGTTGTGTTGTGTGGTTTAGACTTGGGTTGTGGACCAATATGTTAAGTTCTAATTATTTTGGACCAATTAGAACTAAACTTTCCTAGTTTGTGGTTGGTGTTTATTGCTAACTTTGACCACACATTCACTCACACACATACACATCACTCCCGTTCTCTCTCTCTCTCATCCCTCTCGGACTTCTTTCCATTTTCCGTACAAGCTGTACGGACGAACTTCGAACTCAAGCTTTCATGCACGGATCAACGTCAATAAGGTAATTTTTGAACTCCTTGCAAGCTTCTGAGTTCATGTATACTAATTTTAAGACGTGAAACCTTCGATTTCACGAGGACTAAGAATCCCCGATTCAGGGTACTATTCATGTGGTCGTAATTATGGATGTTTCAGGAGATTTGAAGCTTGTAGGAAGCTTTAGAACATCCTTACGAAGCTCGGAGAAGAAAAACCAAGTAAATTGGAGGTCGGGAATTTGGGATTGGCGAGTTTTAAGTTTGGCCAGATTATCGGAGTTTTAAGGTCTAAAAGTGGTAAGGTTTTATTGTACTCCTTAAGGGCTTCAATTTCATATAAATTTGGTGAATTTTGGTACAAAAATGAAGAAGTTATAAGGTTTTAAAGTTTTTCCAGTTTCCGGCGACGGCGACGGTCGTTGGAGTTCGAAGGTAGGAGACGACAAAATATTCCTTCAATTTTGACGGAATATTCCTAAAGTGACTAACGACGTTGGTTGATTTTAACGGTATATGCTTATATTTAACGGAATATTCCCTAACGCCTTTAGGGAATCTGTTTGGTGTGCCAGGCACGTGGCCGCGCGTGGGTGGTTGAAAAAAATTTCTAAAAATTTGGGGATGTTCCTGAGGTTGAGTAGATCATGGTGGTATATTCAAATACCCCATTTAAGCAATGTATAAGAAGTTATTTCCTAGTTTTGGTGTATGTGCTTTAAATAACGTTTATTCAGTTATTTCGCATATAGGTGAGACCTATCCTGAGGACGAGCGCCATCAATCGAGGCTCAGGGGCTACGACCCTTCGACATACCAGTGAGTGGACTTTTGGTTTTCCATATATACCTATATACTTGAGATTTTTCCCAGAAAATGAATTTGAATGATTATACGTTTTGAAATACCATGCAAAGTATATGCCTATTTTATTTATGCATTAGTAGTTGCATGTATTTATAATTGGTGTTGCAGACGCACAGGTAAGTGCCAGGTAAGTTCATGAATTAAAGATTGAGATTACTTTAGTTATGTGAAATATGATGTGATGTATTGAGAGCTCATAAACCAGTACCTCCGTGTTAGTGCTCCCGCCCAGAGTTAGGGCAAAGTCCTTCATGTGATGTTCACCTCCCGCACCATATGCTCACCTTGGATCCAAGTTAGGTGCACAGGCTTGTCATACGTATCTTTAGGTGGTCCGACTCGTAGGTGACCCGCGATTATTCGCACAGCCTTCACGTGATCGTAGCACTAGAGGATATTTATATTACACCTAGTCTTGTCGTACAGACCACTTTAGGTGGTTGCGACTCGTGTGCAGGATTTGATTTGATGTTGATAAGATTGAGATTGGTTATGAGCTATATATATATACATATATATATATATATATATATTATATATATATATTCACCCGTACAGATTGAGTTAGAAGGATTTGGCTGATGCGATATTTGACATTTATATATTTTGCCTGGTTTACTTATGTCATTGCATTGAGATACTTTGGCATGGTATACTTCTATGGATTTTCATCTTGAGTATGATTTTCTGATACAACTTATTATTATTATTATTATTATTATTATTATTATTATTATTTTCTGGGAAATTATACAGGTTTTACGGCGATGGGTTAGAACTTTTGAGAAATTAAATGATTTTGAAAAACTTTGTTTTTGCCCACTCACACTTTCTGTTTTTGCGCCCCTCCAGGTTTTAAGTAGAAGTGCTTTGGTGGATCACGAGGATTCTGACGGGGGTTCTGACAGAACATCACCATGTAGGATCACCCTCAGGTGTTGTATTATTAGTACCTGTCCTGCTTGACTGCACTTAGGATATTTATGCTCTGGTTGTGTATTTTGCACTTAATCTCTTACTAGCATGATGCGAAAATAAATTCACGCACAAATTTAAACCCTATTTGTGACAGTTGTAGTAATGATGTAAGTAGGGATCGTTCTAGGCCGGGGATTAACTAGGGATGCTAACCAAAGTAAAATTAAATTAAAAACGTAAAAACAAAATTAAAAACACTAAACTAGAATAACTCAAAATAAAACTAACAAATAAACCAAAACAAATCCAAAGACTCAAAATAATTCAAGACTCAAGAAAACACAAACTAAATTTATTTCTAATAAATCTAACACTTTAAAATAAACGGGGGATTGATTTTTATGAAAAGTAAATTAAACTTAAATAAATTACAGAATTAACAAAAACATGAAATTAAGGTGAATAGATGGACGACGGACTGGCTAGAGGGTTATTCTCCACACATGACACATATGCAACCTAAATTGATTTTCAGTTGTTCTTTCAATAAATTGTAAATTCTCAACGCCCCAAATTAATTAGGTCCGCTTAAATTAATTCTCAGATTTTCCTTAAGTTAATGGATTGGATGATTGCATACGACAACCCAAAACATTCCCCACAAGTTCCCTACATGAATTGCATAATAGAGATACAAGCAAGAATCATTAAGTTCTATGAAAATCATAAGCATTGACGAGGCACTTGTTACTATGAATTGCATGAAACTTATGCCAAGAATTTACCTAACGCGATCGTTTATAAGCGACCTTCACTACTTGTGAATATAAGTTCATAACGATTAGGTGAAATTCACTTATATTCTAGCATCAAATTCATGCATGTAAATTAAGTATGCATCCTTAATCGACATACAAAAATAAGTTATCAATCAAGCAGTTAAGCAAATTAAATCACAACTCAGAAATCACAACTGAAGGTAATCAATTCAAATTACAAATATATTCATGGTTTTGAATTAAACTCTAGCCAAAATAAAATTAGTTACACATTATTAAAATTAAAGTATAAAAATAAATGTGAGTTTAGGAATATTAAACCGAATGAGGATTGCAGTGTTGCTTCTGACTTCTGTTCACACACTGCTGCGTGCTGACCTCTAGGCCCGTGCTGACCTTTCTGCATTTGGTTTTCCGCGTCTTGCTCTCTGACCTCGCTGCCAAAGGGCAGCGTTATTCTCCCTCTGACCTGTCCTCACGCTGGTGTCCCCCCGCTTCCGTCTTTGCTCGCAAGCTCTGACCTGCTTTCCTTCACCACCAGCTGCACTGCTCTTCTGCCCCCTTTCTCTCGGTTCTTTATTCCTGCTGCTGCACGAGGGCAGCACTCCTGCTGACTTCTTCCTCCGCCTATCCTCCTGCGCTCTGCATGCCCTCCTTCCCGTGCTTCTCGCCAGCTGGCTTCCTGCTGACAGCCCTCCTTCCTTCTCTCGCAAGCCCCCCCGTGCTCACCTCACTTTATTTCTATTCTACGTCACTTCTTTCCAAGCTGCCAAAGCAGCGTCCTCCCCCCCCTCTGTTTCTTTCCGTTTTCTTCTTTTTAAGCTGCTTCAAGCAGCTTCCTCTTATGTTTCTTTCATATATTTTTTTATTCTTTTTTTTATTCTTTTTCTTTGTTTGTTTATTCCTCCACATACTTTCTTTATTTCTCCACATTTCTCTTCTTTTTGCTATCCCCGTCAGTCCCCCCCGTTAGTCTTTCCTATTTCCATCATGCACTCCCACTTTCTTCTTTTATTATTTTCTTTCTTCCTTCCACCAGCTGCCTTCATACACTGCACACACTTTTTAATTAATCCTTATTCTTTTATTCACACCAACCCACCTTTCTGTCCCACTTTTTATTTTTTTTCTTATTTAATCTTTTTATATTTTTTTTTCTACAAAACAATATGAATTATTATATATATATATATATATATATATTATTTAATTTAAAAGCTAAACAGTTTTGACGAAATTATTACATAAAATCACACTTGTGCTATTTTTATTTTCTTAGCTAGATAAATTCGATAAAACACAAAAACAAATTAAATAGCACAAAAATATGAGGAAATAACTAAGAAAAGACAAGAGAATTTGATGTAAAATATGTATAAATATGAGCTTATCAAATACCCCCACACTTAGCTTTTGCTAGTCCTCGAGCAAAACAGAGAAAACAGAAAAAGTAATAACATGAAAATTATTAGCTTCCCCCTATGTGACCCTCATAGAACTTCATTTGAGAACACAATCATCAAGAACCATAGCTAACATCAACAAGCAATTCAAGTTCATTTTCCTTACTCAAATATTAGCAGTAATCTTTGAAACATCCTTAAAGTGTAGTGTGTGAGATAGCCATGCTAATGCAATTTCAAATTTTTATTTTAAAATCACCATATGTAAACTATCGACCTTCTCACTGGATATACGCTCAATCACACATGTGTTTAGTTTTAAATGTGTTTCGCTCAAAGAAACAAATGTGAAAGTTCTACCATAAGCTTGCATAAAGATCACTTCTCCACAGTCATAATTGCAAAACTTAAATCAAGAGGACTTTTATTGGATGTAATGAGGCTTAGGGCGAGAGTTATTGAAACGAAAGAATAGGAAAACACAAGTTCCAAGCTACATTGCAAGCGATTTTTTCTTTAGATTTATAAGAACTCAACATTTCCAGCTATTCTACAAGTCACCTCCAACCACACCCATAAACTGAAACTTTAAAAACTTTTTATTTTCTTTGTATACAATCTTTCTTTTTCTTTTCCTTTTCTTTTTTTTTTTTTTTTTTTTTTTTCTTCTTTTTTTTTTTTTTTTTTTTTTTTTTTAAACAGAAACAAATATGAAAAACCCCCACACTTATTCTTTTGCCAAACACCTTCAAAGTACTTCACAAACATTTCTCATAAGACAATCTCGCATTGCTCGCTTGGAAAGGGTAAGGAAAAATATTTATTTCAGGCATAAGGGTAGACATATCTGGTGATAAGAAAGAAAAGGCTCACAAATACGGCTCAAATTGGCAATCTAATGATATCATTTTTCTTTGGGAAACAAGGTTATTTGGGCCATGGTGGTAAACCTAATGCCTCTATCATTTTCAAGTTCATGCAATCAATGACAAATATTTCGAAAGATCGTTATGCAAGTTCTAGAGAATTATCTCACATAAGTTCATCACACATAAAAGAATAGGAGTGTATGAAAAATGCACACACTTTCAATAGGCTCAAAAACTCACATAGGATGTATATGGTCACTAAATTCACATATGGAGCTTTAAATTATGCTTTAGTTTCATATCAACAAGGCTATGTGCGTTTCGTTTTTCAAAGATGATCAAATATGTACAAACTAACACGAGAATTAGGAATTTCACAAAACACATGTTAACTAAGTTCTTGATGATCATGGTTCGAACTTTATCCGATTATATCATTGGGCCGGGGAACTGACAAAAATCTTAATTCAAAACAATAAGGAAAACAAGGAAATATTTTTGGATTTTTAAAATTTTCCGAAAATTTTTATTTTTATTTTTTTTATTTTTTTTTTAAATAAAACAAAACTAATTAAGAAAACAAAGCAATAACATGGAAACAAATGAAACCAGTTCAAAGTCGAAGGTACAAAAATTTTCAATTTGGTCATTTTTCATACTCTTTACCCCCACACTTAAACTAGACATTGTCCCCAATGTCAGAAAATATAATAAAATGCAAATAAAAATAAAATAAATAAATATAACGAAATAAAATAAAGCAATAGGACTGAAAACTTCCCTAATTTGCAGAAAAAATCAAGCGATGACCCCCAAGCTAAAATTCTGCAATCAACCTCAAGGGTGGAAATAACCAAAAGTTCCTGCAAAGAAAAGAAATAAGTCAGTTAAGCACGCAAGAAAACAAACAAACGAAAAATTGAAAATGAAAATAAAAGATAATGAATAAAACTAATAAAAGAACATTGGTCCTGTTTGGTGACTTTCCACAGCTTTGAACTTGAACTGGCCTCGGAACTTCTTAGCAAGGAAAATGAGACTTGATTGGTGGTGTTGTTGAAGCTTCTCGAGCTCTTGGTTTCAACTCAGACTCCTTCTGCCGGGTTGATTGAGTCTGCAGGCTACATTCTTCTCTTTTTGTTCTTCTGCATGGCAGGTAGGCACGAGGAATAGGTGGTGGTCTGCTTCTTTGTTCAATCTGTCCAAGTGCCGACCGATTGCCTTTCTTTCACCTTGCCCCGTAGCCAAGAGCAAGGGTAAAGGAAAAGCATGCCATGAGAAATCTTTGCCTCTGACTCTGATGATATGGGATACTTTTGCTTTTGAAGAAGTATCGTTCCACAGGTGTATGCTTGAACTGGGCTGGGGAACTTCTTAGCAAGGAAAATGAGACTTGATCTTGAAGATGAAGCAGCACCTTGTCTCCACATGCTTCAAGTAACATTTTCACTTGCCTTGGCTGTTCTCCAGGCAGATGTGGCGACTTCTTCGGAGGTACATCAGCGGTTGAAGATGAGCACTCGAGAGCAATGCTAGGTAAGCAATGCTAGGTAAGCAATCAGGAAGGATTTCCAGGCAGTCGGTTCTTAGATTGGAAGATTGACACCGAGTGCTGGCTGATTGCCCGCTTTCTCCTTATCACAAAGACAAGGACAAGGACAGGGAGAAAGCGTGATATGAGATACTCTTGCTTTCAACCTTCATGATATGAAATACTCTAGCTCTAGATGACTTATTTGTAAAGGTATCCCAGGGAATGAGAAACACAGAGAAACTCGAGAGGGTTTGTTGGAAAGGCATTTTTGGGAGATGAAAAATTTCGGAGATGAAGAAGTGTTGAGAGTGTGCCTTTGCTGTTGAAGGCGAAGGTAGACGTTTATAGAATTTTTCTTCACAACCGAAACTATTCCTTTACCCCTGTCGGCAGCCGGTGGATGGATGAACAGTACAGGTCACGCGCTTTCTGAAAAAGCAGCCCGTAATTTGCGCAAAGCTGACAGCGCGTGACGAGTGACGACAAAATTGGAAAAATCAGGGAGCGGCTCGTGGTTTCTGAGCAATCCCGACTTTTGAGAAAGGAATTGCATGTGACACGTCTGGACAAATCAGGGAGCGGCTCGCCTCGTGATTCCTGACTGCTCCGGCTTTTGAGAGAGACGCCCGACTTTTGAGAGAACGGCGTCCGACTTTTGAGAAAGGAACCGACTTTTGAGACGGAGACGCCGCTTTCGAGAAAAGAATCCGGCTTTTGAGAAAGGAGCCCGGCTCTTCGATTTGCGAGAGGGCGTCTCTTCGACTGCTGAGTGATGCCTCAACGATTTCTTCTTCTTATAAGAACGCTCATTTTTTGTTCCACAACACACTTAAGCTCCCCCCTGTAAACACTTCCTCCTGCAAACACTTCCTCCTTCACTTCTTTTAATCTTGATCATTCCGACTCTTCATTCTCAACACCTTCAGAAAATGTCTTGCCCTTCTGACCGTCGCCTTAACTTGAATGTTGGGGAAGATAGTGATATATCTTCTCCAACCAACATTTGGCAGCCATCCTTCATATCCCCGAATGGTCCTCTTACAGTTGGGGATTCCATGATGATGAACGAAACAACCGCATCGGTGGTGGCCCGAAATCTGCTCACTCCTAGAGACACTAGGATACTTTCTAGGCGGTCCGACGAACTAGCTGTTCAGGACTCTATGGCCTACAGCGTCCGATGCGCAGGTTCAGTATCAAACATGGGCCAGCGCCTTCTTGCACGAACCCGTCAGGTGGAGTCGTTGATGGCTGAAGTGGCTAGTCTTCGGCAGGAGGTCAGAGTGCTTAGGCATGAGAACAGAGATTTGCACATGCTCGCAACCAATTACTCCACAAGCATGAAGAGGAAGCTGGATCAGATGCAGGAGTCCGAAGTGCGGATTCAGAGTGATCATCAACGGTTTATGGCGTTACTCCCGAGGTTTGTGTTGTCTTCGTCCTCAGGAGCAGCACCAAGTATTGAGGCTCCGAATGATCCAGCTCTGGCACTTCGTCTTTCAGGGGCTCCGTCGACCTCCGAGGCACCACCTACCAATGACCAATGAAAACTATTAGTTTAATTTATTGTAAAATATTTATGCTTTAAAATTTATTTAATTATAAATATAAATATAAGTATTTCTGTTTTGTTTTTTTTTTTTTTTTTTTTTTTTTTTTTTTTAATTATGTGATGTTTATTATTATTATTATTATTATTATTATTTTTCATTTTTTTTTTATTTTATATAAATGTAAAATAAGTAAATCAAAGTAAAAAAAAGACTAAGTTTAATCTCCTAAACAAAAATCACAACTAAATAAACAAAACAAAAATCACAACTAAATAACAAAACATAATGAAATCAACGTAAAAAAAAAAAAAAAAAAAAAAAAATCAACGTAAAATAAATTCACACAAGAGCAAACAAACAATGAAAGAACTAAACAAAATAAAATAAATTCAGTAAAGAGAAGGGATTAGGAATGCAAATCTGATTGTGGGTGATTCCTAGGCCTCCCTTCATTATTCAAATGCATGGGCTTATCATTGAACGGACGGTGGTACTTGAAATGATCCGACAACGGTCTAAGTTCTAATGACGGTGCCTGAATCATCAAAATTAAAAACAAGTTAGTATAAATTAAAATAAAAAATGGAGAAGATGGCTTACAGTCACATTCAAACTCAATTATAAACACCACGTCTTGGAACGTTTCAGGGACTTTGAATTTGGCCAGATTTACTATGATGGTTGTGGCCTGTCCCGTGTCCTCAGTCTTAACTCCTTTGGGCTTGATTGTCTCATGCACAGCCTCTTGGATGTATTCTTGAAATTCTCCGGCCACCTCATTTTCTGGAATATCTTCCACAACGTCTTTTTCATTCACTTCTTCCTTGGGATTTAAAAACCTGCAAGGAAAAAGGACATTTGGTGGAACGATGTTAGAATGAAATGAACTTAGAACCTCCTCACCTGAGTTGGATGGCATAAGGACTTGAGGGGTTTGCGACAAGAATTCTTCTAAACTGCCCAAGTCGTCATCCTCATCTTCTTCTTGAAGCGGCAATTCATCCATGTCCGGGCCATGTTTGGATGGTTCTGGAACAACTGCATCCTCCATATCACTTCCCAAAGTGATGGCTTCATCGATTTCCATTTCTCCCCTTGAATTTGCAAATGTGGAGTTGGAGAGTTCTCTTTGATCTTGAATTTGTGCCATGATTTCCAAAATCTGCCCAACTTGCTCCTCCAATTCGTCCACTCTTCTGACTCGGTCTTGCATCTCCTGGTTTTGATTTTCTACTCCCTGATTCAAAGAGGTGAGTAAATTATTAAGTGTATCATTATCCAAGGATGTACCTGAATTGAACTGGGGAGATTGTTGTGGTGGTGCACATGGCCATTGATAGTACTCCTCTGATGGCTGTAATTGTTCTTCGTTTTGTGAGCCCTGCACCAAAGAAATTAATTCATCAAGCCTTTGATTATAATCCACGGGCATACTTTGATTTGATTGGAATTGCTGTGGGGGATGCTGTGGTAGCTGCATAGGTCTTGAATAGAACGCGTCTTCTTGCTGCCAATATCCACCTTGTTGGAATTGTTGAGGTTCTCCCCACATGTAATCTGAATAATCTCTCCAATCTGAATTGTAAGCATTGGAAAACATGTTGCCCCTTGATTGGTTATGGCCCTGATATCCCCAAACATCTTCATTTGCAGAAAATTGAGGACCTTGATATCGTTGTCCATAGGGCACATCAAGTGTAGGGACACTTGGCATTGTGGTCCGTTCGGCATTATGAGTTAATTGAGCAGTGAGCTGTGCCAATAGATCTTGAATGCTAGTAGAATCCAGGTCTTGCTCCATTTGTAACTAAAATCAAAGAAAGAAAACTAAATCAAATATCAAAAGTAAAAGACATAACAAACCAAAAATAAAGTAACATAAAATAAACACAAATAAAATAAAATAAAATAAAATAAAACACAAACAAAAACATAAACAAAGGATTAGCAAATTTGCTAATCCCCGGCAACGGCGCCAAAAATTTGATGCGAAAATAAATTCACGCACAAATTTAAACCCTATTTGTGACAGTTGTAGTAATGATGTAAGTAGGGATCGTTCTAGGCCGGGGATTAACTAGGGATGCTAACCAAAGTAAAATTAAATTAAAAACGTAAAAACAAAATTAAAAACACTAAACTAGAATAACTCAAAATAAAACTAACAAATAAACCAAAACAAATCCAAAGACTCAAAATAATTCAAGACTCAAGAAAACACAAACTAAATTTATTTCTAATAAATCTAACACTTTAAAATAAACGGGGGATTGATTTTTATGAAAAGTAAATTAAACTTAAATAAATTACAGAATTAACAAAAACATGAAATTAAGGTGAATAGATGGACGACGGACTGGCTAGAGGGTTATTCTCCACACATGACACATATGCAACCTAAATTGATTTTCAGTTGTTCTTTCAATAAATTGTAAATTCTCAACGCCCCAAATTAATTAGGTCCGCTTAAATTAATTCTCAGATTTTCCTTAAGTTAATGGATTGGATGATTGCATACGACAA
This sequence comes from Malus fusca, assembly GCA_035220775.1. Classification (NCBI taxonomy): domain Eukaryota; kingdom Viridiplantae; phylum Streptophyta; class Magnoliopsida; order Rosales; family Rosaceae; genus Malus; species Malus fusca. The sequence goes on from CM069072.1 coordinate 21,326,211, forward strand.
CCCAAAACATTCCCCACAAGTTCCCTACATGAATTGCATAATAGAGATACAAGCAAGAATCATTAAGTTCTATGAAAATCATAAGCATTGACGAGGCACTTGTTACTATGAATTGCATGAAACTTATGCCAAGAATTTACCTAACGCGATCGTTTATAAGCGACCTTCACTACTTGTGAATATAAGTTCATAACGATTAGGTGAAATTCACTTATATTCTAGCATCAAATTCATGCATGTAAATTAAGTATGCATCCTTAATCGACATACAAAAATAAGTTATCAATCAAGCAGTTAAGCAAATTAAATCACAACTCAGAAATCACAACTGAAGGTAATCAATTCAAATTACAAATATATTCATGGTTTTGAATTAAACTCTAGCCAAAATAAAATTAGTTACACATTATTAAAATTAAAGTATAAAAATAAATGTGAGTTTAGGAATATTAAACCGAATGAGGATTGCAGTGTTGCTTCTGACTTCTGTTCACACACTGCTGCGTGCTGACCTCTAGGCCCGTGCTGACCTTTCTGCATTTGGTTTTCCGCGTCTTGCTCTCTGACCTCGCTGCCAAAGGGCAGCGTTATTCTCCCTCTGACCTGTCCTCACGCTGGTGTCCCCCCGCTTCCGTCTTTGCTCGCAAGCTCTGACCTGCTTTCCTTCACCACCAGCTGCACTGCTCTTCTGCCCCCTTTCTCTCGGTTCTTTATTCCTGCTGCTGCACGAGGGCAGCACTCCTGCTGACTTCTTCCTCCGCCTATCCTCCTGCGCTCTGCATGCCCTCATTCCCGTGCTTCTCGCCAGCTGGCTTCCTGCTGACAGCCCTCCTTCCTTCTCTCGCAAGCCCCCCCCGTGCTCACCTCACTTTATTTCTATTCTACGTCACTTCTTTCCAAGCTGCCAAAGCAGCGTCCTCCCCCCCCTCTGTTTCTTTCCGTTTTCTTCTTTTTAAGCTGCTTCAAGCAGCTTCCTCTTATGTTTCTTTCATATATTTTTTTATTCTTTTTTTTATTCTTTTTCTTTGTTTGTTTATTCCTCCACATACTTTCTTTATTTCTCCACATTTCTCTTCTTTTTGCTATCCCCGCCAGTCCCCCACGTTAGTCTTTCCTATTTCCATCATGCACTCCCACTTTCTTCTTTTATTATTTTCTTTCTTCCTTCCACCAGCTGCCTTCATACACTGCACACACTTTTTAATTAATCCTTATTCTTTTATTCACACCAACCCACCTTTCTGTCCCACTTTTTATTTTTTTTCTTATTTAATCTTTTTATATTTTTTTTTCTACAAAACAATATGAATTATTATATATATATATATATATATATATATATATTATTTAATTTAAAAGCTAAACAGTTTTGACGAAATTATTACATAAAATCACACTTGTGCTATTTTTATTTTCTTAGCTAGATAAATTCGATAAAACACAAAAACAAATTAAATAGCACAAAAATATGAGGAAATAACTAAGAAAAGACAAGAGAATTTGATGTAAAATATGTATAAATATGAGCTTAAGCACTCTATCTTAACTAGTTCTGCTAGTAATTTGGTTTTATTCCTACGCAATTCCCTTTTATCTTTATTGTTTCCACATTGTGCACATGGTTACGTCACTCTAACGTGACGGCCAGCATGCCCTGATTTAAGTTGGGGTGTGTCAAAAATGATTCAAGGAACGATTCTTGTGGAGTATAAAAATGAAAGGATTGAATTTAAAACATTGATGATGTTGGTTGATATTTCATATCTCCCATAAGCACCATTGAATTCTCATTGATTTTGATTCAAAACTTTTGAACTTTCCCACAAAATGCAACTCACACAATGCAACTTTTGTATTCTTAAGGTAATTCTTAAGGTAATGGGTTCGATGAATAATGAATATATATATATATATATATATATATAATATTTTATATGTATATATATTATATTATATATTATTCAGGTACGGATATGGATTGGAGAACCCTATAAACATATCCAAAACCATAACCGAACAATGTTCACGGTTTTTCACCACATCCAAAATACACCTTCATACCCAAATTCGTTCTATTCGGGAAGTTATTCACGGTTATCGGGTTTAATGGTTAGAATTACCATCTTTAGGTAAGAGTGATCATGTGGGATGAGAATGGAAAAGAGAGAAACTCATTTTCACTCCTCTTGTTCCTCTCATCTTCTTTGTTGGAGTTTGGAACCAAGAACACAGATGCTATGCATTCCTCCTTTCTCAAGTTCGAAAAAATAAAAATAAAAAATTGAAACGCCCTGACCACTTAGGCCACCCAGTTGCCCGCCCAGGGCGCCCAAGCCCTCGTGCCTGTTTAATCTCTTTCCCGATTTTCCTCCCTATTATAGATTAATTCCGGCGACTAGCAACTACCTAATGCCTAGGTGCCACCTAGGCCGCGTTTTAGAACACTTGCATGAAATCACAATCATTGTACTTATATCAATAAGTGGACTATTCTTAATAAGACTCACAAAATAACCTATATCTAGTTTGCTCTTTGTTAATTAAGCCTTAAAAAATATGTGGTAGTTGGGTCATCTTCAACTAAGACATGGATTGGATTCGATTTAAACGAAATTTAAATGGCATCCAGCTCGTATTGTCCGATGAAAAATAAATGTTCTCTGCCCCTAGTTTTCTTCCACAATAAAGAGCAATTTCGCTATCCCTCGATATATGAGGTAACACAATATCTTGTCATCAGTGGCATCAGAAACCATTTGGGCACGTGCTAATTGCTTTAGAGAACTGTGGCCGATCATTCAAGAAACTCAGGATCCAATAGGAATATGGCATAGGCTGTGGAGATATAAGGCAAACAAAAAGCTAAGATTACTATAGAAGGTGGGATAGGAGGAATGTCAAACAGGATTTAAATATATATCTGCATTGACCCCTAGCCTTAATGAATCAGATCAAAGATAAGGTTCTGATGCCTATAAGGTCCTTATGCTGCTTTCATTTATTTATCTTTTTTTGTTAAAGATAAGCCTAATTGCATTGTCAAGGTTCGTAAGGGACAAATCTCTCTCTCTTTGTTTATGATCACAAAAGATTCAAGTTGTTAGGAAAGTGATTTCCGACTCTTCTTTTCTCTGCATTTATATTTATCTTTTTTGATATCTAGATTGAATACATTAAAAGAGAATTAAGGGTCCACAATATAGCAAAGTGCACATAAAGAAAGAAAAAAAATGTGTAGAAACCATTTTCTTAGTAGTACAAATTGCTTTATTTAACTAGGACCCTTTGAATAAAGCCTCTCTTTTATTCTTTTTTTTTTTTTTTTTTTTTGTCAAACAATAGATTTGTTAGATTTGTTAAAATATCTCACATCAACCGTATTTATGAGAAAAGAAGAGTTTAAATATCCTAATCCCACTCCAACTAACGCAAAGCCTTTTGTGATAAAACCTCACATCTGACGAATTGTGCAGGTGATAATTACTAAGTTGGGGATAATATCGGTGTTGTTGGAAGTGAGCCCGTTTTTCTGATAATTCAACAAGATTACGGAGCCGATGGGGTTCAAACTCACGTCGTGGTGTAAGGGCAACATTCTTTTCTATCACATTGTGGTAAAGAGTCGCTTGAATAAAGTCTCGTTTGTTGTGGGAAATCCACCTTGGATTGGTTCATTGCATTAGTTATATGTTATTTATTTAGTTAAGAAGAGATCATGAAGATCGTAGGAAGCGGGAGGATCTGATTTTGCCACCAAAGGTCAAGTGCCAAGATATGCATACCCCACTACTGATATAGACTAATCACTATAATGCTCAATTTTCACCACATACCCTTTGTGATTTTTGTGTGTGTGTGTGTGGCTTGAAGATCTATAAAAGGGCTTCTAAGCCATCCTCTCTTCAACAAATAAGGCAAAGGCAACAAGAAAGGGAGTTGGAGTTCAATTGAATCTTATTACAAGCAGTGACTGCCCACTCTTTCTCAATGGCTTCTCAGCTTAAGGCAACAATGTTATACCAAGGTCCTTAGTTTTGAGGGGATATATGGTATATTTTAGCATTTCAGGCTGTGAAGGTTTTTGCCTTAATTTGTAGCAGGCTTTGAATTTCATCGACAGACAAAAAGACCCCAAGGCATTTTTGCTGCTCACTCTCCCTCAAGGGCTTCGACGAATGCCATACATGGCAAATCTCGAAGGCTTGAGGGTCAGTAAACAAAAAGTGTCTTGATTATTATATGGCAATGGCATTTGATGGCGGTTATCAATGGTCATGCATCCCAGATGTTTTTGAAATTTGCTTTTGGAAAGGTTAGTGATGCTTACTATTATCATTTCTTACTCGGGTAATTTTTTAGAAAATATCATATAATATGCATGCATGCTCACACAGATATGCACGCACATGCATCATACATATATATACGGAAACAATTTGGGCTCACTTTGGGAAAATGTCAACTTTGACTATTACAATGAACTAAACGAACTAAGTATCATATGAGTGGGCAAGTACTCACCGCTAATTAATGATGAGTTTGGTTTCCATGTCTATTTCGTATGCTATATACATCTGTTTTGTCAGAAACACAGAACAAAGAAGAACAAAGGAGGAGGAGGAGGAGACTGTTTTTTACCGAAGAACTAACTCTCACTCTAACAATCAGATATATACATATCAATTATATAAAAGTATGGATTTTCACATAGCAATGATTTGCCCGATGAGAAGTATACATATTTAGACACTTATTCTTCATCCATGCCATTGCTCAAGTTATGTTGATCACGGTTTTTTTTATTTTTTTATTTTTTTTAAAACCAGTGTTAATAAATTACTTAATATTCTTATTGGTCTTAAAAATAAGAAATTGAATTCGAAAAGGATACGTAACATGCTTATCTGAAAATATCCATCAATACACCACATACATATATGTCATGTAAACATGATTTCACCTTGCTTGTAGGGGTTCTGTTAGAGAGATCAAATTTTTTAAACCAAATTTTGTAACCAAATGAAGTGGTTGTTAATGATTGGATTATTACTATTGGCGACATATCATTTGGTTTGTAAATTTGATTTAAAAATTTGGTCTACCTAGCATTACCTTATAACTTATAGTATTCAAATTCTAGACCCCAATCAGTGAACATATATAAGATTCAGTATTACACATGTAATAAATTATGTGAATTTGTAATACTATGATGGCGTACTTTGTGTATACAGTACTTGCTCCTTTCAAGACTTGAGTTGAAGGGAGTAGAGAGGCGGGTTTGTGCCCTTCTGTTTTACATACAAGTTTCCTGCTGAATTTGCAATTTGGCTCTTCATGAATTAATTAATCATACACTATCAGAAAATAGGGCTTGCTCAACAAAATCTTACCCGGCAAAGAAGATTTTGTCGGGTAAAGGTTCTTTACCCGACGGATTTTTCAGTTGATAGGGCAAAGGGTTTATGGAAACCTTTTACGAGATGGAACAAGTTCATTGGGCAAGGTTACATTCGTCGAGCAAGATCTTGGCACCAAGAAAAACAAAATGGCATGTAATACCTGAAGGTTTGCACAACGAAAAACTGGTTCGTCGACTAGGTCAGCTTTAACTGACGAACTGTTTTGTTGGCTCACTATTTCTCTCCGTCGTGAAAGGCTTAATTATGGTTTAGGGCTTAGGCTTTAGGGCGACCAACCTTTCCCAACGAACTTCCATCAAACTACCCCTATTATTTGCTTCAATTATGGAGAACTAGGGAGTCGTATTTAGGGCTGGATCGGGACGGGATCCCGTACCGAAACCCAAAGCCCGATTCCCAACCCAATAATTTTCGGGACGGTATTTTACAACCCGAAACCGAACCGAAATTTCGGGATTCCCAAATTTCGGGATACCCGAATTGTTTTCGGGATTTCGGGACGTGTTCGGGATTTGTATAAACCTAGAAAATTCATACCAATTGCAGAAAATTCAAAATTGGTATAAGCAGACTCCACCTAGAAAATTCATACCAATTGCAGAAAAATGGTTGGATGCATTTTAATTTCAGATATCGCCAAGTGGAGACCATAATTGCAGAGAGAATGAGAGCTCATTACCTTGGGTTTCGCAGAGGAATGCACGATGGTGACAATCTGGGCTAGAACCAAAGATCGCCATGGCTAGGTTCCCTTTTTGACAGAGATGGAGATGGATTCATGTTTTGACGTTCTGGGTTGAAGATAGAAGCTAAAGGTTTCAGTTCCATGAGAAATGAAGAGAGAGAGGAAATTAAGGAAATAGCTTTCACAGCTCTGGGCTCGTGGCGTGGGTGGTGAGAGAGAGAGGTGAGGAAATGGGCCTCTTGTTGCTAAAATGGGCCTCTAGTTCATGCTCCCTGTCACGGGTTCAACTCTCCAGAACACTGAAATTTTGCTTCTTTTTGAAACAAAGAATGGGGACCCAGATTGTTTTGAAACAATCCAATGGTTGCAAACTTGCAATTATTCTAAATATAATTATATATATATAATATATTTTCGGGATTTTCGGGATTCCCAAACTTAGAATGAGCAATCCCGAATCTCATACCAAATGATTCGGGATCGGTTCGGGATTTTTGGGATCGGTTCAGGAATTTTCGGTTGGGGATTTTTTCGGTTTGGGATCGGGATTTTTTCGGTTTGGTTCGGGATTTTCGGGATTTTTTTCCAGCCCTAGTCGTATTGGTGGTAACAATCAGAGAAAAAGTGCGAGAAAAGGAATGAGCTTGGTAGCCAATTGTGGGCGTTCGCAGCGTGCATAAGATTTATAATGGTAATATTAGAACTAGTAGTTGGAAGAGATATAAACATGTTTGCATATACTTCGAGACGTCATACGCCAAGAATAAAAAAAAAATAAACGTACAGAGATTAAATAACGGAATAAAATCTTTCGACGGTTAGAAATGAAAAATCATGATTTAATGGTCGTTTTAACTCTGATTTTGTTGATTTTTTACAAATACAATCCTCAAACCCTAGAAAAATACGATGAACAAACCTAATTATCAATTTAAAATATTTAATATTTAATATTTTTTTTAATATATTTTTTAATTAGAAAATATTAGCCCGACGCACAAAAGTTATATTATTTTTTAAATTTGGTTATTAGAGTTGCCCTGACAACTTTTTCGTTGGGTTAAGTTCATTACATTATTTAATTCTTTGATGGCCAACAGATATCTTTGTCAGGCAAGATAATTCCGTCGGATCAATTTGGTCAGCACATGTTCGCCTAACGAATATATTTGTCGGGTTAACTCTGTTTTGCGCGACAGAATTGTGTTTTCATCATTTAAAATTTTGTGCAATGGGTTTTGCCCGACTAATCTATCCCAACGAACCTCCATTGACTAAAAGCTACGGCAACAAAATTATTATATGTATGAAATCTTTTCAGTACAAGACAAAGTACCATTTTTTCCCTAGCTAATGGCATCCTTAATGCAAGTGAACCGCGTATATTTGGTATTCTATCAATTTCATTGCTCAACTAGCAACTTTCACGTTTCAAGAGTGGGAAAATATGTTTTTTCTTTGAGCATTTGATTATTATTTTTTCCCAAAAGGAGTTAGAGATGGTATATATGTGAAATGAAATTATTACCATAGTAAGGAGGATAAACATACAATTGTAAAATGAAGGTGAATAGTGGAAAAGTTGCTGAATGATGCTCGAATAATATTGTCACATAGTATAAGATAAATAAAAGACGTGCAAAATTTAGAGCTTAATATTAATAACCAGTTTGCTTTATAAAAAAATAAATAAATTAATAACTAATTCACGTACTATAATATTATAATATAAATCTATTGCTTACCCCACGTTGAATTTTAATACCATACAATAATTTATCGGCCTAATGGGTACAAGGGAAGCTAGTATCGTATATAATATTGGACCTAGCTTCCTTGCCATCCCAGTTCTCATACACTCTCATCCCCTCCTATTTGTGCGGTCACGGTTAAGCCACGTCAACATTTTATGTCACTATTGTTTTTTGTCTTATTATCTCTATAAAAAGATCAATATAAAATGTTGACGTGGCTTAACCGTAACTGCACAAAATAGGAGGGGATGAGAGTGTATGAGAATTGGGAGGGCAGAGAAGCCGGGTCCTATAATATGGACAAGGATTGTCTGCCCTCCTTGTTCCCGTGCCCTTTCATGCCATTCTGTTTGTGTGGTTACGGTTAAGGCACGTCAACATTTTATATTACTATTCATTTTTGTCTTATTATCTCTATAAAAAAAACAATATAAAATGTTGACGTGGCTTAACCGTGACCACACAAAACAGGAGGGCACGGGAACAAGGAGGGCAGACAATCATAGTCCCTATAATATTGCAGCATGTGGATATGTGATGAGTCAAGGGTCAGTACTCTGATTGAATTCAAGTGTGAAGTGGTACATGCACTGATGCACATGAAATATGTCAGGGTCTCTCAAAACTTTGTTGAAAAATGGAAGTCGTACCACCATATCTGCCATGCTCCCTTTATAACCTTAACTAGATAAAGTAGCAGCTGGTGGTGGTGGTGGTGGTGGGAGTCCAGGGCCAACATTTCCTGTTCCTGCTCAAATTATAGGAGGAAGGAATCTCTCTTCTTTCCTCTCCTTTTGGTATTTATTTCTTCTTCGTTTTTATTTATTTATGTGGTGACTCGTTTGACTGGCTGTTAAAATACACTCACGGGACTGTTTCAATAAACTAATAAGCACAATATATACTAGTATATAGTCTCATATACAATTGCTTAATTGGCCTCTTATTAAACCAAACAAAACCCATGTGAGTGGAGACTAAAACGAGCTTAATCATCACTTAAATCGCTATATCTGACGGATGGTATAATGAGGTTTAAGCTTAGTAGGTTATGAGAGAATGAATTAGGCAAGAAGCCACCGAACCCTTATGATATTACTAGTAAAACGAGTTTGATCATACTAGTATTGAGAATTACATATATGGATATGATTAGAATCGAATTCTGTTATATTTTCTTTCATTTCATTTACATAAGGAATAGTTTAAGTGGTTAACATGCATCCGAAATTCAATTCAATTATATACTTTCCCAATATTAAAGATAAAATGAAATAGAAATTCTTATTTATATATATGAAGAGAAAAACTCTTGCATGTAAACTTATCTCTCACACCGGATATTAAGCCAGAAACCAACGAAAACGAGATCGATTTATTCCAAAACGAGAAATAATACATGACAGAGACAACCAATAACTATAATATAGCTCCTTTAGTGTAATAGTTAACTCAGTAATGAGAATGGTTTTATAAGGTGAGAACTCACTGGATCCCAAAGATAGAGAGAGAGAGTTATCACAACTCCAAACGCACTTCATTTAAATAGGCGATATTATATTGCTAGCATCCATAAACTGATCGAGTTCTCATACAAATCTTCCTAGATTTTTCCCAGAAATATTATTGTTAATTATTATCTTTAGGTTGACCCAAAATCACACCCCAATCAACCTGCAGCCACAGAAGCTCCCATACGAACCCATTTCCCGTTCACACTTTCTAAGCCTCTTCTGTCTGCTACATTAAGCAAGCTCTTGATTTTTCTCCACCAGTCTCACTTCTTTTGCAGATCTAAGCACACTGGCCTGAAAAAAACAAAACAGGAAAAGGAAAAAATTATTAAACTCAACCCACAACAGAAAAATACTAACACTAATCAATAATTAATGGTGCATTGTTAATTATCTAAATTAATCAGACCTGGTCCTCAGTAATTTCCACAGAAAACCCATCAACAATGACGAGAGACAATGTCTTCTTGTAGCTTCCTGGCTGAAGGGTTCTTGCCAACAACTGGTCATGCTTCCGGCTTAGGTACAAATCTAGCTCATTTGCTCCTCCCTTTGTTCTATATATATTATAGATAATTAGCATAATTTATTTGTATGAAGCAAAGTATAAAATGTGGTAAAATTATATATTAAATAAGTAGTAAAGAGAAGTTTATAGTACTAACCGATCAGCTCGAAGGCGTTCGTACTGAGGATCATAGTTCATGAAAACAAAATATAACTCGCTTTTTGTACCTTCCATTTGCTGCTATTCTACCTTTCTGGTGAGTTTGTTCTTCTGCTAGGGTTATATATTGACTCGTATACAATACAATATGGCCTTCAGCTAGTTCTGAATGATATGGTTATTTATAGTTCGAAGTCATCACAAGAAGCCAATTTCTTTTTCATTTGGGATGCCTAAGTGTACTTCTAAGATAAAATTATATGATATACTTATATTTTATGAGTGAATTCTAAACTGTTATGACATTTAAATTTCACTATTTTTACTAGAAAATATTAATTAATTAGTTTTTTTTAATACAACGATATATTTACACTCAATGTGTTGAACTCGTCATCTACGAAATTTGAACTAAAGACATCTTACTTACAAGTGAAGATGAATACTACTAGATCGTAATACTAAGTTGTTACTTATTTAGTCAATTATGTTAGAGTATAATAATGCACATAATCACACCTGTTGAGAGTATGCATCTCATATCGAAAAAATAAGGGATATTGCATGTGTAAATATGCTTATTATTAGTGGTGACTACTTTTCATATTATCAACTAGTTTTATAGTAAAATATCAATTTCTTCCAATATTTTTTTCAATTATTTCATAAGTTTTACACGATTCTCATAATGAAAGTGATACGAAAAATGGTTGGGATACATTTTGGAAAATAATGGGGAAGAGATTGATATCTAACATATCTATTAATTGGAAGACTATATGCCTTACCAAGTAATGGGAATACTTCCATGGCTACATCAAAGGAAGTTCCATCATTCACACTTGAAAATTTCTCACCTAGTGTTTGAAAAAACATTTTGAAATGTCGGCCACACGCTTGCTGTATAAAAGTCAACACCTCTTTTTTATTATTGAACAAGTTTTTTGACAGAACATTTGCCATCTATTTTATAGGAATACTTTAAGAAGATGAATTCCTAATTTTCAGAAAAAAATAGGGACACTTTTTTTATCATTGGATTTGACTTTAATGAAATTGTGCGGTTGAGATTATGTGGTTTGTGATTTAATCTCAACCACACAATTTCATTAAAGCCAATTCAATTGTCAAGAGGGTGTTCCTATTTTTTTAGAAAAATAAGAATCTCTCTTATTAAAGGACCTGCTATTTTATATATTTATTAGTTGCAATTAGTACTATAGACTAGCACGAAGCTCATAGGCAGTACCTGTTCATTTTTTAAAAGAATTTATAAATCGATTATTAAAGAGAATAAAGAGAAAATCAATAAACCAACTTTGTCTACCATTGACTTGGAATATGTCATCTTTTTATTATTGATATAACTGGCCAATATAGCACTGACTTGAAAGTCAAATATCCGCATAGTAAACATACAACCAATTATGAAGGGCACCCCCGTCCAAATGGTCGGTCATGTATAAGGATGTGCAACAGTTATGGTAGACGGTAACCATAGTTATTTATCCATAATTGTTTAATCTCTTATCTGCATAACCATTTATCTGTTGGATAATTGTATAAACGATTATACTCATACCCATAACCGTTTATAAACGGTTAATTATACTCATAATTGCGTATCTATTTAACCGTAACAGCATATACCCGTTTACCTTTTTTTTTATCCATTTACCATTTTTTTACCCATCTACATGTTTTTTTAACAACTTGAAAATTAAAAAAAAAATGTCATAATTGTTGTGGCCTATATTTAATAGAGAGGTGCGGCAAAGGGAAAAAGAGAGAGTGGAGAATAGGCTTGAGGAATTGTATGTTAATTCCCCAATCCTTGTGCCTTTATTTATAGTAATAAGAATGAGAGAAACTTGCTCTCCAAGTAATACAAAGTATTTTAGGAAAGATCTTCTAGATCCCAAAGGATTCCTACTTTATCTCTACTTAGAATTTACACAATCACATATTGATAAGAACATATGTCACAACACTCCCCCTTGAGTGTGCAAATACTCAAGTAGATGGCGCATCAGATCTTCAGGCAAATGTAGAAGCATTTAATGAAGTCGTCTCGTCTAGTCGGCACAAGTAGCGAATGCGAGTCTCAAAACTAGTGGAAGAATGCATAGCTGGTAAAACTCACGAAACCTCGCTATGGAAAAACCCAAGGTGGGAGAAAAAATCCATAGGCTAAGGAGAAAAGTGAGAAGTTGCATTAAGTCAAAACTATACGTCTTCTGAACGCAAGTAGAAGAGCTCACAAGGGTATGACCAGCCCAAGATGGGTGCCTCATTAAAACCTAGTTAGGTAACAAAAACCCAGTGGGAAAAATGCTCCTAATCGTAGGGAAAAAGAGTACATTAAGATCAATGAGTATACTTCTGGATACTCCCTCTAAGTTTGACAAAACTTCCAAATGAAACTACAAGCATCGCAAATGAGAAAGTTACGCATACCAATTCCTTGGACAAGCTTCTGGAAGGGTAGACTTCTGCAGTGACGTCGTGTAGAGGTTGGCAAGGTTTTAAGGGATCAGACTGCTTGACTTCAATCTTCTGATGCTAATACTGATGTAGACACACTATGCTTAGTGTTGACTTGTTGGATGTATCATAATCTGGTCGATACATACAACGTTGTATTCATGGATCATTGTTAATACTCAACGATGGATGAAAATCGTAGGGATTTTGAATATGTTCAACAAGAGTTCTCGACCGTATCTCTCACGTGATGAGACATAGTGAGTCTTGGAATGATTCAAAGGTTTCACAACAAAAGGTCTATCTGGTTGACCTCCAAGATATTGCGGTGATCCTTAATGGTAAAGACATAACCATGCGGGAACGTACCTTGTGCGGCCAGATAGATGGTCTGATTCAGCGAATCACACAAGGTAGGCATCATTCCGAAGATCAAGGGGGTGTGATCTATTATGAGATGCATAGTGATAGATAAGCCCAAATCCGTAGTAACGAAAAAACATCTTTAACACCAAGTTTGGTGGTGGCGTGTAGGCGCAGTGCTGCTTTATGCCAAAAGATTATCAGCACATAAGATGTCCGATCTAATGCATTTGAGCTAAGTACAACAAACGCCCATGGTACTTAGATATGGCTGCCTCACGTTCCAATATGGAACCTTATGCTCCATACCCTCCGTAAAGGTCTCATTTGCATCTAGCATATAGACGCTTAGGGTATACTCAGATGTAACACCTTATAGGTCTAGTTCGAGTGGTGGACCAAAATACCATTAGAACTAGCTCGAAACTTCATGTAGAGGTAATGTCAAGTTCTCCCAAGATCATTCATTTTAAAGTCCGATATGGGAGTTAATTTTCTCAACTCGAGCAATTTCGGATTTTGTACACGCAGGGGCATATATCCCTAACTGATCAAATATTCACTTAGACGGGTATACCACATCCACCCAGATAGTTCTGCATCCGCAAAGTGAAGGCCTTTTGAGAACTGAAAGGATGTTCTTGTGGTCTAGAACTATTTGAATACATGGAAGTCCTTTGGAAACTCCATGTAGGTTCGTATCAGTATCCCAGAGATATTACAACCACGTTTATAATGGTGGAATCAATCACATTGCGTCTGAGAGAAACCTTGCGCCACAAGGCGTCATATTGCACTATTTCATTCATCTCATTCGTCATCAATTGATTCTTCTAGTTGACCAATCAGTTCTACGTTGACACTAATCAACGGAACACGGTTCATTATCATTACTTTTCATTTACGTCGGTAACTACCATATAAATGAAACATCATCTATGATAATCTCATTCCAATTCCATATATCATCCAAACTAGTATACTGGACCAAGAACTTCAGGTCCAGGGAGTAATCCAGATTTAATCTCATGAGATGAAAATGATTGAGACAACGATCGAGGGGCGGATTCGTTCTCCATTTTTTGGGAGATGAATCCTCGAACCGAGTGATTTACCACGCTTCTAGCATAGGATAGATTGATTGGCTAGCCACCAATGTACGAGGGTCAGCCACAATTGTGGCATTTCTGCTTTCAGGACGGATGTCCGTCGCACATTTGGTACACATCTTTGCAGGCACATTTACTGCTGGTATATATGATCTCGTCACTTTTGCTAGATCAAAGGAAGTGTCTGGTTATACTATGACGATCTAGATTGGGATCGAGATGAGACATAGTGAGGACGTCCATGATAATTCTCATCGTTCTTTTAGGAACGTTGACATTCTTATCTCCCCATAGCGACAGGAAGACTGTCTCATAAAAGTGACAATCTACAAAACGAGCGGTAAAGAGATCGTCTGTCAAAGGTTCTAAGTAACGAATATTAGAAGGAGAATCATAACCGACATAGATTTCCATCCTTCCCTGATGACCCTTTTTTTCTTTTGTACGTAAGGGCGGTGCAAATGGCACATAGACCGCACAACCAAAGACGAGCATATGCGATATGTCGGGTTCCTATCTGGTAACCAACTAACACGTGCTTTATAAGGTTGGGTCATGACGGGCTCAGGCGGCCAACATGGGTGCTTGCAATATTGCATGGCCCCAAGCAGATCGGGAACTTGGTATGTATGACCAATCGATCGCGCAATCATTTGAAGGCGTTTAATGAACACTTCTGCTGGGTCGTTCTGGATATGAACATGGGACTGGATGTTTAACTTAAAAAAACACCCAATTGACATGCAATATCCATCGAAGGTTTTTTTTCGATGTAAATTCTCCAACTTATCCAATCAAATAAATTTGATCAGATAATCAGGGTGGTGAGCCCTAAGCTTGTTAATATGAGCTACCAGTGTAGAGAATGCAACTTGTGGACAACAACTACACGTGTAACAAATGTGTAGAAACATCAACCAATACCATAAAGTATTTAAATGGTCCGCATGGTGGTTGATTCAATCCACAAATGTCCCTTTTGAATCCTTTGTAGAAAAGATGGATGGTGCTAAGGTATAGTACGAGTCTAGGTATGATGTCATTACTTTTGGTAAGAGGATGCCCAAAACGACACATCACAGATCATCCTAGATATCCCACACGTACATCCATAGCGAAAATTCCTTTGGAATTGCGGGCTTCTGGCCGGCCACTTAGGGGCTTAAATGGGTATAATCCACTCGTTAAGTGTTCCATCTTCTCTAGAAAATGCATATGGCTATAGTTGTAGGAAGTGCAATATGGTAATATGCCAAGGAATTTTACTCCATTTTTCTACATTGGTTTCAATATGGTAATAATACTCCCGAATATCCTTAAAGTTCAAAAGGGTGTTCTTCCGGAACGAGTGAGTATAAGGCTTCCCTTCATGGTAAAATTAGTACTATTAGACAATATAGGGCAGTGCCATGCCTCATAATCAAGCTGGATAAGCCTGAAAGGTTGTCAAGGGATGATTAGGTATGAAGGTAGCATAGAACCAGACAGCTAACTTCCCCACAAAACATACCTAAGCATGAGTTAATTATAGTCACATGTGGTAATTTTCGTTAATTAACTCTTATTCGAGAACAATAGTGACATCCAAACACCAATCATAAATCCGAGAATAAAATAAATTATTTACAAAATAAACCAAAAAAAACAAAGGGGTTTGCCTAATAGGCCTTCCATGTTAAATTTTGCTTTTTCCAAATGTGTTAGGTGGAGCAAAATTAGTCTCACAAATTGACTACAGGAATAGTACTCCTCAACAACATTGGTAAAAAAAAAAATGAAAAGTGCATAACCAATGATCTATTCCGTCAAAACGGAGTTAGATTCTGTAGGGTTGAGGTTCGGGAATACTATCCTTTATTCTTGAAGTGTTAGGTGCCAAGGATCATGCTTCAGGTGTGATACCACCTTTTGGTAGGCCTGATTCTACCATGTTTTAAAACAAACTCGAAATGAGATTGTGAGAGAGAGAGACAGACCGAGACTTGGGTTCGGTAGGCTCTGCAGAAGCAGAGTAATATCGTTCAGTGCACCTCTGCCAAAGCAGAGCATGCATTTTGGTGTATCCCTGCCGAAGCAAGGCATCACTATTCGATAGACTCCAGCCGAAACTGGGTCTATACCGTTCGATAGCTCCCAACCGAATTGCTAGGGTACCATTCTCTCACAAGTGTGGTAGTAATCAGATCCGAGAATTTGGTAAACTTTCGCTCTCTATACTGCTACTTCAGGAGCAATTTAGATGTAGAATGATGAGAAGATTTTCTTCTAGTCAAAATCCGATCGGATATAAACTTTAGAATTGTACTTATTCATGGACGTAAAAGTTTCAATCATGTTTTGCTTCAGGCAAGAATTCATCTTTGCATGATTTGAAACAGTCTATAGCGAGTCAAAGAGCCATGGAGTCCTCGGCAATGAGATACTTCCATTTGATATGCTTCAGGCATAAATCTTCGAATAAAGATCATGGCAGAGGCTTATTCAGTTCTTCCACACCATAACTGGCTACAATGATTTTGCCACTAGTCGTAGTTAAGCGGAGTGTCACGTCTTGTATCCACATAAAGTAGTTTCTTATTCGAAACTTCCAAATCAGTGAAATCAAAATTGTTATGGTTCGACAGTAGGCTGAATGGCTTGGTTTAAACATCAAAGTTAGAACATTTAGGTTCTAAGATATGGCTTGGTTTAAACGGATTTAAGCATGAAGAACTTCGGGTCTCAACATGAGTGTTGCATGTTAAGAAACTTCAGGTTTCTATGGCACTTTTCTGAAACTTCAGGTTCGGAATTATGAACTTCAAGTTCATAAACCTACAAACAAACGCAATATATACAAGATAGAAATATATAAAGCAAGAGAAAACAAATATATTATAATGGGTAGCTTCAGGACCCTTTGTGTGAAAGTTTAGGGAAACGGCCCTAAAAAAATATAGAGCTTCGAGTCCAAAAAAACAATATTATTTTCATTGGCTGGGCTGCGGGCCTGCGAGAAAAATTGGGTTAACAGAACCCAGGCCCAAATATGGGCTAAGAAAGAAAAAGTGAAAACCAAATCCCAATTTATAGGGTTTAGGGTTTCATATGGGCTAAGTAAATAGGCCCAAAAGAAAAACTTCTTTTTTTCACACGAATTGGATTACAGGTCTAATCTGAAAAAATAAAACAAATGGGCTGGAAAAAAAATAAAAGGCCTAAAATGGGTAGGATAGCCAAACAGGGCTAGTTGCCTATTTTGTTCTCTTGGGGTCTGCTGTCAAGGCCTGGCCTAAAGAACTGAGGGCCCAAGAAAAATTGAGAACCAAGCCCTAGGCCCAAGGCGTAGGCTAGGGTTGTAGTGGGCTAAGCACAAACAAAGAGGCCCAAGGCCTCGGGTCGGGTTGGGGACACCCCAGAGAAGGCACGGCGCTGCAGGCTGCGGCTATTCCCGAGCATATAATGTCGAAGTTATGTCGGGATGGTGTTCCAAACCATCTGAGGAGTGAGAAATCTCAAACTCCGTGGAGATTTCGAAGGAAAACTCGAAGCTTGAATCTTGGGGAGAAGATCAGACGACATCTAGTCGTCGGCTTTCACCACTGTGATGACTTCAGGTCATCGAAAAATTATGGGTCTCACCTAGAAACGACTGCAGGTCGTCTATGTTTGTCGGAAATCATATATTTCGCCAAAAATCGCACAATTGCGATGAGATGGACGGGGAAGATGGTCCGAACGACAAGTCGTTCTGACCCGTGTCTTTAGCTTAGCGCAAGCTTTGGCTTAGCGGCTCCAGAACGAGCTGCATGCTCAAGCTGAGGATTTGTTAATTAAGCCCAGTTTAAAGAAGACTAGGGCATTTAAGCCCATTACGAGTTCCAGGGTTTCAACAACCCTTTTTTCTTTCTTTTTTGTTTATGTATTCACACATATTTAATTCATATAATAGCAATATTATGATTATAATGCACAAACAATTTATGTAGAATCTAAAATTCGTAAATCGTAAAGTTGGGTCATACATTATGGTGAAGGTTCATGCATTCAATGCTGAAAAAATATCGAGATAAACACTGTTGTTTTAGAAGAACCTGGATTGCGTGATGAATATTGTGAATGGGTTTGTAGGAGTTCTTTCTTCAATTTCGGCTTTCATCTTCAAGCTTGTATCACGTTCAACATAAGAAGAAAAATAAATTGAATCAATAAAAGTATATGAATTAAATACAATCAAAATTGAATCAATTAAAAAATAATTGAAACGTAATACTCCCCTGATTGAAGACGAATAAATTCTCTTTAGCACAACTTGAAGAGCATGCTGATAACGTGTTGTGGCCTATATTTAATAGAGAGGTGAGGCAAAGGAAAAAAGAGAGAGTGGAGAATAGGCTTGAGGAATTGTGTGTTAATTCCCCAGTCATTGTGCCTTTATTTATAGTAATAAGGACGAGAGAAACTTGCTCTCCAAGTAATACAAAGGATATTAGGAAAGATCTTCTAGATCCCAAAGGATTCCTACTTTATCTCTACTTAGGATTTACACAATCACATATTGATAAGAACATATGTCACAACAATAATTTTCTTTTTCTGACAATTAAACATCGTCATATTTGACAACAAATCGATGAGATTTTTCTTAGTAGCCTAGCACCTGAACATCAAACACTAATTTATAACCGTAATTAGAAATTGGAAATTAATTACAGCAACATCCATACACATGATCATAAAAACATTGATTTATAACCGTAATTAGCAAGACGAAGAAAACACTAATAAGACACCACTAAACTGGAGACCGTCGCTCTAAAATTAATAGACAAGAGGCCCTCCATCCCTTCCAACCAAAATATGTTTAGCATGCAATGCATGATAAATACACTCGAACTCATTATCAGTAAGATCTTTCCGACCTAAAAATTTATTAATTTACGGTTTTAGTTTTTTTTTTAAATTTTACATATATAAACATAAACAGCTAAAAGGGTACCCGTTTATAACCGGGAGTAATACCCATGAACACACATTTAAATTTCACGGGTAAACGGTCATACCCGTAACCGTTTATTCATCTAACAGTTACCTATATCCGTAACCGTGAATTTTAAATGGGTGGGTAACCGCGGTTACCCACCCATTGGTATTTTGCCAACTCATGTACAATAGCTTGAAGTGATTTGCCACCGTGAAAGTAGGTCTGTTGAAGATCATTCGTCCAGACATGATCCTCCAGATAGTTGGTGATTCGGACGAGCTTTAGGAAATGTTCTATGGATTTTTTTCTTCCTTAATTGTTGTCTCCGGGATCTCGATCAAGATGGTTGAAGGTTCGTCCCTTAGGAAATCTCCCTCCAAACAGTGACCTAGGTTCTCCTTGGCCTGGAAAGAAGATGACAGGAAGATTGTCATGTTGATCTCGATCGGACCATATCTAAGACACTCAATGAACTGGAAGGTTTTTTCCTTGAGTCGGGTCGTTTTCTCCGCTTTAGTTTGATTTATATTCTTTGAACCACGTTTCATCATCTTTGTTGAAATAAAGTCAACAGCCTCGTCTGTTTCCAGTTCCACCACGGGCTCAAACCTATAGTCAACCAGCTCGATGTCATCTTCCTCGTCTCCCACAGATGAAGAGCTAGGTGAAATCCTTTTTATTGGAAGGTTGTACCTTGTAACTGATTCCTCAGTCAAATTCTATATATGCCTTTTCAGAATCCTTAGTTGTTATGAGCTCTTCACAAATCGCTTTTGTCTTCAATGATTTGCTCCGAACTTCTGTTTTCTAGGTCTTTTGCCATAGGCTCTTCGCCTCGACTACCTTTGCAGTAGGCGCTCGGCGGTGAGGTGATGTCCCGATTGGGTACCAAACGGTGGACAAAAGCGAGGAGTTGTTAGGGACCTGCTTGGATGCTCTTAGGCGGTCCTAGGCAGGGCCGGACCTGAGGGTAGCTCAAGTAGGCACCCGCTTAGGACCTCCACTTCGGAGGGGCCCCCAATTTTTTTTTATATTATGCAATTAACATGTAAATACAGAAAAAGTAAAAAATATCATAATTTATTTGTTGGTGTAGCAGAAATCTTCGACTTCCTTTTTTTTTTTTGGTGTTGAGTTCGAAACATGGAGCTGCCTTTTTAGTCACTAGTTTATTCTTGTTTTTCAAATTTACTCTCAATCCATCTGTCCAACTCCCAATTTACTCAAGTCCCCTTGCAATCTTTTTTTCTTTCAACTTTTCGTACTTTCCATTTCTATCGAATGTTTAAATCAACAATCACATGGTCTTGAAGATTGTACTTTAAGGTAATCAAAACTATGAATTTATATGTTGCTTTTCAATAATTTTTTATTCAATGGATTATTTTAATATTCGATTCGTTAGTGTGATGTTGATTTTAGAAAAAAAAAACAAAGAGAAACAATTGGCGTTGTTGAAGTTATTATAGTTGTCAATCAAGTTTTATTGTTCTTTACTCTCATGATCATCAAGTTTTATTATTTTTCACTCTCAATCTTAGACTCTTGACTACAAACATTTAGTATATTTGCGTCTAAAATCATGAGACATGTAATATTTGAATATTTCTCTTCTTTTGATATTAATTTTAATGATATTTGATGTGAAAATAAATTTTTTAATGTATTTAGTGAATACCTTTTATACATATCAATGTATAAAGAACCAGGGATCATAGAACATTAGGGCCTCAATTCGAAGGTTCGCCTAGGGCCTCCAAATTCTCAGGGCCGACCCTGCTAGGCAGCCTAGGCGGTGGTGCTCGGTGGTTCTCCCCATCGCCTCGAGTCACCGGAAATTCATCGATAAAATTTGACGAGGGGAGAGAGGGAGAGAGTTCGTGCAAAGAGGGATGGAGAGAGTTCGTGCAGAAAGGGATATAGGGAGAAAAAAGTGATCTGCTGCAGAAAGGGAGATAGAAGAGAGAGTGCGCATATGAGATTTAATGTGTGGGGCTAATGTTTAGCTAGGGTTGGTAGGGTTTTGTTTTATGTAGTAAAAGTTTTTGACATTTTCTTTTAACAATTATATCAGTCCAACTTCATCTTTCTCAAAGAAAATAAGCCCAATAATAACTTGAAATTTATGGTCTTAAAAATAACCCTAAAGTTTACACAATGCTCATATTTTATAATAACTATTTATTTTGTATGTTTTGCATTTTTTTTCAAATTTTAATATAAGGATGGTTTTTAAGTTTAAATATGCACTTATTTCTATATTATATAATAAATTTATTTAAAAATACAAATCCGCCCAGGCGCCAGCTTGTCGGCTGACTAGCATCTAACGTTTTTTAGAACCATGGTTCCTTCTACTACTAGAAGACGGAAAGGAAAAATATGATCCCTCCACATGTTGAATGTATGCCTTGTACTGCCTTGGTATCTTCTTTTGGTTGAGTTGGTAATTGCTCGGGCGACTCTGCCTCCATGTCCTACTTGGTACCACTTGTCGTTTTCATGCATAATTATTTTGAGACTTTGGGTCTTTGGCAACTTGGGTGCTGGCTTTGGGATGGTCAACTTTAGGGAGTCATTACTTGCTTCGACCTGTAGGTTATTCGTCTGAGGTTTCCAAACCTCTTGGCTTTGTTCGAGGCTATGCTAACATCTTCATTGCCCCAAAGGCTATTAAAGATGTTTCCTCGGTCATACTTCTTCCTCGGGCTATATATGATCTAAATTTCTTGACCAGGGAGACAATCTCCTCAGGTATTTGTAAACCTTAGGTCTTTTCTTTATTCTTCTTCGGATTTTGTCTATTGGCAACGAGCTCGTAATCATATTGGCATTATTTGCAAAGGACAACACCATAAATTCTAGAAGCCTTAGACAATGGCTGTCTCTCAGAATGCTTACTTCTTTTTGCCCTCAAGGCTTAAGATCAATTGCAAGGCGTCGTTTTCTTGGGTCGTGCACACTCGGTTAGTTGACATTCACCATACTAATAGTCATGGTGGAAAATAGAGCAGCTTCTATCCTTATGATTGGCTATGTCTTTTCCAAAGTAATCTTGCTTGAGTTGATGGTTTCCTGGATTTTATCTCGTAGTTGGATGCAGTTTTGAGTAGAGATACTCTCTATGCAGCTTGCAGTATTGGTTTCTCTTTGGTTTGGGTAACTTTACTCTAGCCTCAAGTTTCACTATTATGGCCTTCATTTACTCGTTGATCTCTTTGGTTTTTGTTACATCAAATGTGTAACTCTAAATTTTGGTGTATGTTACGAGATAAAATTGCCACATGATGGCTTTTGCTCTGTAGCCTGCTTGCCTGAGGTCTTGATTACCGATTGATTCTTAAACTCAATCTCAACATCAACTACTTCATAGTCCTCTTCTTGAGTATGAGCAATAATATACTGGGCAGGTTGCCTTGGCAAGATATTCGGGATTGAATTAGCCATCAGTTTCGCCACTAATGTTATCTGCATCGTTCCCCTCCAAGTTTGGTCAACCTGCCTCTGCTTTTTGCGGCCTTATCTAAGAGCGGACTAGGCCTGGTCCAACCTCCATTCGGGTTGAATTTTTGTTTGTCATTTGGTAGTACAACCTCTTGATTATACTTTTGAGGCAAAGCTTTATTGATAGCTTCACCAGGTGTTAGGACATTATCATTATGAATTACACTAGTACCGATTTCTAAATAGGTTATTGGTCAAGAATTCATTGCTCGAAGGACAGGAGAACTAAGATTCACCTCAAGATCATAAGAAGAGTGGATGAGATTAACGCTCTTGGAGAATCTTGGCCTATGAGAAGAGGTTTCATCTTTTGGAACAACATCGGGCCCATTAAAAGGAGTAAACCTAGTTGATTATGGTTGTCCCGGCTGGTTTGGCATGTCATAACAATGTCCTAGTCCAATTTTTTCTTCAGTTCACAGTTGGCTGCACACATCTCGCTAATGCTCATTCTATTCTCAATTGCCTTATTGACAACAACCTTGAGCATGTGAGTAATAGCAACTTGCAGATCATTTGGTTCTTGATTTCTTTTAAAACCAAGGGAGTTCTCAAGAGGTGACTGAGGTGATGAGCCATTATCATTCTTTTTTCTTCCAAAGTTCTTCTTGCCAAAGATCTAGCGAAAAAACATGGTTGAATAGAAGAAGAAGAAGCGGTTCTTAGTCTACCTTTTGGAATTCGTTTCCAATGCTTGAGAATGCGTTAGGAAACCTTAATCACATAGTCTCACCAGGTATGCCAAAAACTATGCTGGTGTGAACAGTAAGATAGAGTATGGACTGGGTTTAACACATATTTGCCTCAGATGTTGCTTTCGGTCTCGGTACCATGAGATGGCTCGACAGAAAGAGAGAATATATGTGCCACTGTTGAAGGCTGCCAACAAATAGTGATTGCGTTCGAATGTGTGTGAAAGTTACGCGTAAGCCTGACTTCTTAACCAAATGATTTTACACCGAGTAGGATGCTGGTTCGATTAAGTTTCTTTATGAGCCTCGAGCAAACAAGGGCTTAAAATTTAATGTAACTTCGTGTATACTTGCCTAAAAACTGAATGAAAGCAAATAGAAACTAAAACGAGAAACATAATGTAATCATTTAATCATAGACTTAAGGTTACAAACATTTAAAAAAGTATAATCTAGGTCGATGGGTTGAGCTAAATGACTTGAAATGTAAATTGATTGCACACGTGAAGAAATCCGAACAACATACTACTTGGGCTTACTCTATAACTATTTGGAGCAAGGTAAATCGAAATAATTGCGCCTTCATAGTCCGGTCAATAGGTTCCACTTTAAAGCTACACAAACGAAGCAGTGACGCCTTCATCATCATGTTCAGAAGCTTCACTGTGCTTGTTTTGCACGGTGCGGAAACCTGATCTGGTATGGAATCCGCCAGGTTTCTTACATTCTTAGCGTTCCTACAATCCAAGGATTGGAGTGCGCCCGTAAGTTGTCACACTCTTAAGAAGATGCAATATCTATTCTTAGATATCCTCTAGGATTCTCAATGGCATCATAAAAAAAATAAAAGAGGAAAACAACTCAAAGCCCATTCGACGAGTGAACAACCTTGGTCCAAACCATGGTAGTACTCCAAGAGATAAGTACTTTTGAAGATTTAATTATATACATGGGTAAATGTATATCCATGACAGATGCAAAGCTAGGCATGATCTTTTCAGATCCTCACATGCCTTTTGTTTATTCATTCTTATATCATTCATTGCAATACATGGAATACCTTAAATTCCTAAATAAAACATAGCTTTGTAACTTCACATAATTGCAAGTTTAAAATTTCAAGGTGATAGTGTCAAAGGTGTCTCATTTAGTCCACTCTGTAGTGTTCGGTTACCGACTTGATAGGCTTGAGTTGTAGTAAGCGCGGTTATGATAGGAGGGTTATAGGCACAGAAACGTGGCTCGCTGACTTGGAAGTCCATTGCACCATCCGACCTTCGAAAAGTTTATACAACCTAAGGTATGTGGGTTATAACATTCAAACTTGTGCTCTAAGCCATTCGAAGGAATAATTGAAAGGGCAATCTGGAAATCACCCGAGGGGTAGCTATGAATTCCAACCCTGTGTATGATTATTTCCTTCCCAAACTATTGTACTAAGTCAAGTACATTATTTGACACCATGTATCTAAGCAGGTTTGAATGAGGCATCCAGATTGGGAAATTCTCAAGAGGATACGTTCGAATGAGGCATCCAGATGAGGAAATTCTGAAGAGGATATTTATTCTAGTGGCATTCCGAAACACGGAAGTGCCTTAGCCAAACCAGCAAAGTCTAATCGAAAACGCTTAGGTCTAACACATAGGGTCTGACAAAAGGATTCTAAAGGTTTTCTCGACCTGTATGCAAGCAACCAAGTCCCTAACAAACTTTCATTTAAGATTCACTAGGGACGAACACATAATTTGAACTGAGAATGAAGCCTCTTCTTGGTGGCACATTGCGCCTATTAAAATCCTCTAACCTAGAATGGGGCAAGTGAAAGAAAAATGGAATCATACTCGAACTTTCAGATTACATCATCTGAAAACAAGGTAGTTCAAACATGTCAAAATGACATTAAGATTTGGAGGCTATTCCAAGTATGATACTACATTTTCTCATCCTTAATCTAATCAATGCATTAAAGCAAGTATGGAGCAAAAGATTTTTCATAGGCTCAGTACCCAAAAGGTAAGGTGGTATAACGATTATTGCAATGAAAATCTTCATAAACACTAAGTTTGGAAGGTGAAATTTTTCCTAATCAACAATTACCTAGAGGGCTTCGACCTTTGTCTTGGGCCTACAAACACCATAATTTCTTATAACTACACTCATGGTTTGATTCTCCTTCCCAGATATATGTAGCCAGTCCGATAAGGATTCAACCACACCTCCAAATCAACCACATTATACTTCGTCGATGATCATGGGGAATTCCAACTAGATTTTGCCTCCGTCCACGTATGTGTACTAATTTGGTTCCAAGAACTTCTGCCTATGAGAAATTTTACGTAGCAGAAAATTTTGAAAGTAATTGCGAGAGCCTTTTAGAGACATTAAATTGGCCTGTCAATGGAAGCACCAATTTATGGTAGCAAATTTCTACCGTCTTCAATCTTGACGAAATTGTACATACAAAACAAATATACATTTTTTTAGCAAGGCCAAAGCCAAGCCCACCCAACAGATGTGTGTGTGGACCGAGGGGGGGAGTATTTGGCCAATGGCTTTCCAATGCCTAATTCAGTTTCTATGAAAATAGAGTGTTAGGGCCCAAAAATGTCACACACCAATCCAACCAAGTCTTAAGGCCCAATTGTCATGCAAAGCTTACATTCAAGCCCAAATACATGCCTAAGCATGGGATCGACAAGGAATATATTTACAAACATGCCATGCCACGGTGATTAAGCTGGATACTCACGCCATGCTCACACCTATTCATCACGCCATGCTTCCTTATGTTAATCACTACCATGCTAAGCCTAAGTCACATATTTGGGGCTTGTCAAGTGGATTGTGGTTATGGAAGATTATCGAGCCTACGTGGAATCTGAGACAATCAACGTGCGAAAGTCGTGAGGCGCGCTACCAGAATTAACGTCTGCGGAAGGTCGACCTGGAAAAGGTGTGCCTCGGGAAATAGCAATTTGTAGGTCTCAATAGCGCAACTATTTTACACCAAAATGGGAATAATAGGATAGCAAGGGAGAAATGAGGGGAAGACCAAGCCACAAAGGGATATTCCCTTGAAACCTAGAGATGAATCTTTCATTTACATAAAGGGGGGAACACATGTAGAATAGATGGAAAGAGATGAGACTCAAATGAACACAGAGGGAGAAATAGAGAAAACGTAGTGAGATGGAACCACCCAGAAAAAACCCCATAGAGTTCCATTTAGTCTAGAAGCATACATCAAGTCTCAAGCATCCCTATCCATACAACCTTAGTAATTCCCACAGCCTTCCATCAAACATCTTAACCATTAGAAGCCTTACTATCACCTTAGGAAAGCCCAAATCATGCAGCTAAGAATGCCATGCAAATCCCTTCTCTCTTATGTAAACTGATAGTCTTCTAGCTTCCACACGATGCTTCACTTGAGCAAGTCATTATCGTAATCAATCAAGCCATCTTCGAGCCGTTGATGTTGCCGGGGAATTTCCTAGGACAAGCTATCTATTTCGAAATATCCCGGGACTTGGTATGAATTCATGCCAAGAGAGACAAAAGGACGTTCTCAAAGCCCAAGTCCACCTTGACCTAAAAGTCCCCCAACATAAATTGGTGGCTCTGCTGGGGACAGGCCACAACCTTCATTCAATGGCTCCCAGATCCAGAAGAAACACTACCAGGATCGGCAACGCCTTAGACGTAGGTAAGGCTGCTTCCAAACTTGACGAGTCTTAATGTGAAGGCCAACACCAGGAAAGTCAGGAGAACCTGAACGAATACGACATGCTAGACATCATTACAGTTATTCATGCCTTGGGTGAAGCCTAAAAGAAATTGCTACATCTGTGAATGAGTTGAAAAACTCAACCCCAAAGCCAAACAAGAAAGCCAGTGACAAAGCCTGCACGCCCAAGTAACAGGGTTCTCAGGAGAAGTCAGCTGCTGCCACTGTTCTAAAAATCCCCGCCTAGCGCCGCCTAGGCCCCGCTTAGGCGCTAGGCGGCTGGTCACCGCCCCGATTAATGTCTAGGCGTTTGAATATTAATAAAGGGCGCCTAGACCAGTTGAGGCGCCCGCCTAGACCGCCTAGCCCGCTCAGACCCGCCTAGGCACCTGCCTAGGTTGCGACTCACTTTGATAGAAAATAGATAACTTTCAATTTGCATTTAATTTTTTTCATAAATTATAAGAGACTTGTTGAATACTTAAATGGGCACACACTATATGCTTGTTCCCCATGTTTTCATTATATTCCAATACTTTATAATACATATGTCATTCTATTTTGTAGTTTATGATGAAATTATATATATTTTAAGTATAAACAGACATTTATTTACACGAAATATAATGGATTTACTTAAATCCGCCTAGGCGCCCGCCTAGACCCCGCCTAGGCGCCCGCCTAGACCCCGCCTAGGCGCCTAGGCGCTAGGCCCTAGCCCGCCGCCCGACTAGCGCCTAACGTTTTTTAGAACCTTGGCTGCTGCTGCTGGCAAAGGTCCTAAGAAAACACCATCATTTGTCACTCAGGAAGACGTTATATGCATGCTTAAAAAAAGAGCTGGACAAGAGCTCGAAGGACTAGAAATATGTTTCTGAGCCACCACACCCAGTCAACGTTCTTCACATGTCTTATCCTGAGGGATACGAAACTCCTAACCTTGTTCACTTTGATGGGAGGAAGGGTAGCCCTAAGGAACATATAAGTCATTTCATTGATGCTTTAGGTTCTCATGCCGGCAACTGCAACCTACATCTTAGGGAGTTCTTGAAAAACCTAACTGATCGTGCGTATACTTGGTACACCACCCTCGCACCAGGTTTTATTCGGACCTGGGAAGAGCTGGAGGGTAAGTTCTATAAAAAAAATACTTTCATCATGAGGAAAGGGTCATAACAACTCAGCTCAACAATACACGCCAAAAGTATGGGGAATATCTGGTGACTTTTGTCAAACGTTTACGGGACCTCGCCCTTGACTGCTATAAGCTTTTATGGAGATTTGTATCAACAACATTGTAACTGACTACATGGTGTACTTGGAGAACATTGATATCAGCTAGTTCTCGAGGCTCCTAGAAGCTTGTCAGTCAAACCTTCCACGGGGAGATCCTGCAAAACTGACAAGAATGAAGCTCATCATCCCCTAGTCATTGATGATAGATCTGACTACAACCCACAAAAAATGAAGGAAAGGGAGAGCGATAGGGAAACCTATCTTCCACTAGCATGCAGAGATGAAGAATTCCAAGCCATCCTCGATACCATGCTCACAGATAGGGCCATCAAGCTGCCTTGGTCGTACAAAACCCTTCCAGGAAAGATAGAAATGATCTCAGGTACTCTCGTTATCATCAGTTTGTCGGACATCCCTCTATTGTATGCCAAACTTTGCAAAAAAATTCTCCATGCAAAAATCCGTGAAGGAATACTAATGGAAGACGCAAACCATAGACGCTGACCCTCTGCCAAAACACCGAAGGAAAAAAATGGTAGTTGTTATCACATGTTCCGGAGATGACGATGTCTACCACCCGTGGATTAATGACCCTAAGCCACCAAAAGCCATCTGGGAATCTTTCGAGAACATGGAGAAAGCGTACTGGTACTCTAAGCCGCAGAGCTATGATACTTCATGGCCTCAAGCTGAATGATGGGGAGATGAGGATGCAAATCTCATAATTTTTGCCCCAAGCCACAATAACAAGGTTTTCACCATCAATATGCCTAAAGGATACAACGAAAGAACCTCGGGAGAACAACTATTCAACCGAGAAATGACGACTATAACTTTGTATAGCCTTCCCAACATGGAAACCGACGTAGTTAAGCGTTACCTTTCCTAAGGGCAAGGGCCCACTGCATCGCAAGTCCTCCAAGAAAACATGAAGTTCAAATCCCTCTTCAACTAGCTTGAATATGGCCCGGAAGTAAGGACTGTTGTTGCTGAAGCTTTTATGCATGTTTCCAATGACTATGGCCCTCAATGCTATGTTGCCTAGCCACAGAGGGCTTTCTTTGAGAACAACAATGCCATCATCTTTACTGACGAATACATGGAAGTGGTTTTCCTTGATCATCGAAGCCCACTGTGCTTGGAAGGATAAATCGACGACACCTTCACCAGGCGACCTTGGTTGATACCATAGTTTATCGTTTATAATGGGTCGGGGGGCCTAACCATATTATGTAGGAAAACCTTGAGTATAGAGGCACTACACGCCAAACAAGTGAAGTTCCCAAGAATCTGAAGACATGTATGCACCTGCTACTGAGGACGGATCTCTGCAGAAAATCATGTATGCGCCAAAATGCATGCAAGATGGATCCACTGTAGTGGCAGAAAAGCTTGACGAGGTAAGCCTAAGTGATGATTCATCTGTGCAAAAATTGATTTATATTAGTATTTACTTAACTGTCAAGGAAAAGAAAGAACTGGTTAGCCTACTAAAGGAGAAGACGGGAAGCCTTTGCCTAACTCTTGTCTACGCATCACAGCGACTGCGCCACTATTTCCTAGCCCGTAAGCTGCACTTTATGGTAAAGTCTGACCCAGTAAGGCCAAGTTGTGCCAGCATTGTTCCCCGAAGAAGAAGAGGCTACCATTTCCAAGGAAGTCCTTGTTGCACTGCCAAGAATAGTTGCCGCCGCTGCGGAAGATGAGTTATGGGTCACGCACATCAATGGTTCTTCCACAGCTGCAAGAAGAGGACCTAGCGTTGTGCTTGTCAATCTAGAGGGCCAAACTACTGCCATGTCCTTCAAGCTAAGTTTTCCATGCAAAAACAATATAGCCGAGTATAAAGTTTTCATCATGGGTCTTTCCACAGCCAGGGAAATAAGTACCAAGGAATGAAGAAGCTACACAAGCAGCTGCTGAGCTTAGGATACTATTGACCAACCATGAGGGAAGACACAGACAACATGGTCAAGAGATGCCATGCATGCCAAGTTCGTGGAAACTTAATCCACAAGCCTCCAACGTGACTGCAAGACATGAGCACTCCATGACCATTTCATACTTGGGGGCTTGATTTGATAGGAACAATTAATACGGCTTCTGAAGGCCACATATGGATCTTAGTAGCCACTAAGTACTTCACAAAGTAGGTGGAAGCAATCCCTATCAGGAAAGCAATAAAAGCTGTAGTACCTAACTCTATCAAGGAAAACAAACAGGTAGGTATCACACTCAATGTTACAGGATCAAGCACCTCTGTTCCACGTCGTACTATTCCTAGGGAAACGGTCAAGCCAAAGCCACAAACAAGAAACTGCTAAAAATCTTAAGCAAGATGGTACATAACTAGGCTGAGGGCTAGAACACACATCTCCCAAATATTATGTAAGTCTATCACATAGCTCCAAGGAACACCACAGCCTGCGCAGAATAGAGGTGGAGAGATCTCAAATCATTCAAGGAAATGAGTATGAAAGTAGCTAGGAAAGCAGCCTTATACCACCAACAAGTTACTAGAGCCTACAACTGCGCAGTCAAGCCACGCAATTTTAAGGAAGGATATCTCGTCCTTAAGACAACCGAGCACACATGAAGGCAGATCTCCGGACCTTTGAAGTTTACCCCACACTGGGAATGACCTTTTGTGGTCAAGGAAGCCTATCAAAGCGGTTACTACTACTTGACTTCGGTCAAGGAAGGTATGCTAGCGGAACATGTCAATGCAAAGTGGCTAAAGTCGTATTACTGCTAAAACGCTCATGCCTATTTTAGAAGAACAAGCTCTTTCTATGCAATGATCATTTTGCTTACTCTATGAAGCCTTGTAAAGCCATGCAATGATTGATGTACCCTAAGTTTTGATGAAATGAATAAGCATTTTGTCAAAATCTTTGGTACATTCGTTTCTTTACATTGGTAAGAGTAACTAGAAGGATTTTTTTAAACAAGCTATAATAGTAATCATGCCATGGCTATAACAAAAGCCCATGCCAAGCTAGCCGCCCTAAGGGGCAAAACATGCCAAAGCCTATCAATGCAAAGCAAGCTGCTTAATGGTTCAATGCTTATGCAATATGCCAAGTCAACACACCATGCAAAGCCATTGAGTCAAGCAACTAAAGCTTTTCGAAAAACTATACTTATGCAACATGCCAAAGCTTATCAATGCAAAGCAAGCTGCTCAATGGTTCAACGCTTATGCAATATGCCAAGCTAACACGCCATGCAAAACCATTTAGTCAAACAACTAAAGCTTTTTCAAAAGATATATTTATGCAATATGCCAAAGCCTATTAATGCAAAACAAGCTGCTTAATGGTTTAATGCTTATGCAATATGCCAAGCCAACACGCCATGCAAAATCATTGAGTCAAGCAACTAAAGTTGTTCCAAAAGCTATACTTATGCAATATGCCAAAGCTTATCGATGCAAATCGATGCTAAGCCTATCGATGCAAATCGATGCTAAGCCTAAGCTTATCAATACTAAGCCTATCGATGCAAATCAATGTTAAGCCTAAGCCTATTGATGCAAATCAATACTAAGCCTATTGATGCAAATCAATGTTAAGCCTAAGTCTATCAATGCAAATCAATGCTAAGCATATTGATGCAAATTAATGCTAAGCCTATCGATGCAAATCAATGTTAAGCCTAAGTCTATCAATGCAAATCTATCGATGCAAATCAATGCTAAGCCTAAGTCTATCAATGCACATCAATGCTAAGCCTAACGATATAAATCAATTTTAAGCCTAAGTCTATCAATGCAAATCAATGCTAAGTCTATCGATGCAAATCAGTGCTAAGCTTAAGCCTATCAATGCAAAACAATGATAAGTCTATCCATGCAAATCAATGATAAGCCTATCGATGCAAATCAGTGCTAAGCCTACCTATGCAAATCAATGCTTAGCAAGTCAAGCTTTCCTGGCAGGCTCTGCTTCCCTACGGAAGCTGCGATATCTTTTCCATCTTTTCTTAGGGAAACTCACTGGCAAAGTGCCAAGTGACAAGATCAACTATTTCCCTGAAGAAAGCAAGCAGAAGCTTAAGCATGTGTCTCAAAGCCCAAACAGAATTTCATCCAGCAAATTCTCATGCACCCGAAGTAAAAAAAAGCCAATGTCATTGCAAGATTAAAGACATCGCAAGCATTATGCTAAGTTTAATATCAGCATCTAAAGCCCAAGGAAGAAGTCAAAGGCCAATAAGCAAAATACAAAGCAAAATGGCCCCATGGCTATTGTTCAGAAAACAATAAGCTAGTTGTCTAAAAGGAAATTACAACTAAAACCAAATTTGGAGTGGCAAAGCAACTTTCTTTATAGCTTGCTACTTCAACATCTCAAGGTTCATGCTCTGCCAAGAAAAGGGAAGCGAGGGTAAAGCACAGCAAACAACCAAGTGACATGCATTGCCTGGGAAAAGCAAAAGATTGATCACAGTGAACTTGCTTTCCAAATGAGCACTGAAAGCATTAGCTTGCATTTGATATGTCGTAAGCTGAAGGAAATTAGCCATCTCTTTTGAACTTCCATGACACATCTTCTTTAACTTGGACTTCACATGCTCTAACTCTTTATGCTTAAGCTCGAATGCACGCTCTATCTCCCTTACCTTTGCAAATTGCCCTAAGATGCCTTTGTCTTTCTTGAGGTGGACGCTAAACATTGTGTCGTAGAGCTTCTTCAACCTCTTTTCCAATTATTTTATAGGCATGCTCAAGGCCGCCAGATCACTAATCATATCACGGTAGCATAACATCTTATGTTCTGTAAGCTCCAAGCAGGGCACGTGCTCTATGACTAGCAGCAAGACCTCTAGTTCCTCAAGCACTATGCCATGCAAATAGGGTGACAGGTGCCTTAGGTTTCCATCAGTGTTCCCCACCTTCTCAAAGAACATGCCTAGGACGTCGAGCAAGCCTGAGTAAACCATCACACCCCTGAAGTCCACACGAGAGATGAAGGTCTCGCCTTGAGGAAGTAATTCTTTGATCGAATTCAGCACCCTCGCACCATTTTTAAATTCATTCTTGAGAGCACCAAAAGTCTCGTGTCATGGCATCGACTCCTTGATCGAAGCCTGCTCTTCCGAGGTAATAGTCTTTGGAGAAAGAGCAACATTTGAAGCCTGGGCATCACTCTGGAAAACTTCATCATCCGCTGCCATTTCTTCAGGGAAAGCCACTGGCTCGGAAGGAAAACCATTGGGGGCTTGAGAACCTAAGGAAGCCAATGTAGCACTTGCATTGACAGGAGAGACATCCACCCAACACTCTCAGCATGCACGGATAAAGAAATCACCACATCCGGGCCATCAACATTCACATGTGAAGAAAGAACAAAACGTGCATCGTGAAAGGATAAATCAGTAAGCAGAAGTATGTAATATCACGAGCCACTAAGCCTATCGAGGTAAAGCCTTAACAAGCTAACATGCACACATGCAAAATGAAGAAAGACATGCCAATGCTCAAACAATGATTAGTCACCTCGTAACACACAGATAAATCCATGCGGGCAAGAGAAAATTGGCAAGTAGTTGCAAAAATTCACATGAAGATGTCCATGAGGAAAAGACAATACCTCTATGGTTGTTGCAGCCGCAACACTAGTCACTATGAGAGAACACGCTATATTCGCTCGGACATCATCATTAAGGAAAATATCAACCTCATCAAAATTATCATCACCAATCACCTTGATGTTGCTCCTATCACTTGGCCCTGATCATCATCCATGCCGACCGTACCTTCCCTAAGGGAAGCCTAATGACACATTCTGCTCAGAATCGACACTTGAATTGCTACTCTTTGTAGCTTCCAGATCCTCACTAAACTCATTGTCGTCAGCAGCATCGCCAGTACTCTAATCATTTTTACTTGAACTGGAAGTCTCGAGATACCCTGCATGCTTAGGGGCACTAGATAATGCAAAGGCCCGAGAACTTCTGGTTCTACAGGCAGGACTATTAGAGGCAACTTCTTTATCAAATATTACAATGAAGAGACACAGTTATCATGGAAAAAAAAGACAATGTCAGGGAATAAGCAAGGAAAAAAAAAGACAATGTCAGAAGATCCATTACCCATCCTCAACTTTGCCAAAACACTCTTACTCTTTGGTTCCCTGGGAATACCGAAAATGACAAATTTCCTACTGTTAGGAGAACCGTCTTTCACCACCTTAGGCCTTAAGTGCTTCACCTTGCCACTTAAGCCACAAAATACAAGATTCCTAAAACATGAGCCAAATAGATAAAGAAAAGAAAATGGTGTTTTGATAAGAAGCATACATGAAGATACCCTCGCATTCTGCTTGCTAAACTTTCCGCTATCATCGTAAGATGCCTTGCTGTTCTTAATGCTTCAAAAACATCACCAGGAATGTTGTTGTCCCCAGCCGCAGAATGACATCGTTGTTTCAAGCCAAAAGCGACAGCTACATTATCCAATACTAGCTTGGGATGGCTGAAGATACGAGAATGCAACCTCGGTTGTTTGTCGCCATGGAACTTGGCGATAGCCCTTAAAGCACCTCGTCCAGTATGTCATATAGGCCTTGGAGATGCAACCCACTCGGGTCTTGTTGGCAATATAATGGGAAGGTCGAAGGTTCTCAGGCGGTAAATAGACGGAGCTCCAAAATAATCGACGGACGGAGGCACTGTCTTCTGCTGGGAAAGACCATGGTACCTTTTGGTCAAAATCGAATTGTTGCCTCACTCAAAAAGGAGTATAAACTGTATTTCTTTCTTCATCATTCTCTCCAAGGAGAAGAAGCCAACAAAGCCAACGATTTCTCAGTAAGGGAAGGGAAATCAAAGTTCTCAAACAAGAGAATTTGGGTCATGCTACTGTCTTCCCCACAAACGACATTAGTATAAAACATCATCGACTCAAAACCTTCAGGGACCGCAGTATAAGGATGAAAAATGAAACTGCTTACATCATCAATAAGCTCTAGGAAGTCTCGCATTTTCCCGGATCCTTCCTGAACCAACAGCATGCCAACATAAATTTCTCAAACATATATGATGAAAAATCATTAACAAATCGGCTCTTAGCTGCCCTACAGAGGTTAGGACTAATCTTCAAGCCTCTAATCCTTTCCTAAAGGAATATCTGTAGGGAGCCAACACACAAGAAACTCTTAATTGGGGCACCGTCGGCTACTTGCTCTTCGAGAGTGAATCTCGTCCAACTCGCAGTATAAGATACTAAGGAATAGTGAAGCTAACAGAACTATGTGGCATCACGCAATCGCCAAGGCCAAAGGAATCACTCGATAGTGGAATGTTTCTTTACTGTCGCAAAATATAAAGCGACCAAGGCACGAGCACAACATGGCCTCAAACTTACAATTTAGCTCCTGACTCTTCTGCCAAAAGTGCTTTATCCATTCATTAAACCGGAAGGCTTTGCTCAGCAATGTAGGAGCACATTTCTTTAAGATATTATACATTTCAGCATCCGTGGGAGGAATGTCGTAATGGAAGAGGTCCACTTTCTCTACAATAAGAAGATGCAAGATGTTGGCTACTTCTTCCAACATGGGGGTGAACCCTCCATAAGCACAAATAAAGGTATAAGTTTCTATGCTCCACCTTCTGACCACATGCCGGAGGAAATCAGACTCCACATGGACGACTTGCTTCTTAGTAAAAAACACAGCGTTGAGGACTTTTGCCCTCTTCAGGATGGTGCACTGGTTAGCAAATCCTAATTCGGTATCAACCCAGTTAGCCCAGTCAGTGGCTTCACCATAGGAAAAGTCAAAATGAATTGGAGCCGTAGGGAACCGTCCGCTCTCTATGCAGCACCTTGAAACGTACTTGGGATCTACAAGAGGAACCACGTCCAGGGAAGGCTTTTCTCCCTTGAAAGCCTTATTCTAGAAGCCAAGAGGAGGCAGTGGCCTACCTCGATGAAGTCGATCAGCAGTAAAAAAAGACTCATCTACCATGCCTAAGTATTTTGGAGAAAGCGGAGCCATAAAATTCCTACAGGAAACAGGCAACGAACAATAAGGGTCGCAATACATCATATCATGCAAGGCAAGATATACAAGTATACAAAGTGAAACACAGTAAGGAATCTACCCTGGGAAAGCAAGCAAGCACCCATTGGGAAAACAAGCGCACCCCGGGAAAGCAAAAAGGTACATGCATAAAATTCAAAGCCTTTCATGCAAGACTCTAAGACTTTGCCATGAGACTATTTTTCCGTAAATGCTATCAAGCAAAACACATGCATCTTTTCCTACACATGCCATGCTATCAAAGCCTTAAAAGATCTAGCCCGGGAAAGTATGTTATACGTGTATCCAAGAAAAACAAGTTATATGCAGTTAAGCTAATCATGCCAAGCGAATCAATGCAATTGATCAATTGATCCCGTTCAAGCACGCACCACCATGCAAAAAAGTTAGGCTAAATGACAATAACACAATGCACATGAAAACAAGAAGAAATCTAAAAAGGGCAAGCATATAGAGACCCAAGATCGAAAGCCACAGAAGAGCATGCGTTCGATTTCCCGAGGGAAAGATCATGCCCCCCCCCCCCGTCTATGAAGATTAAGACCTTAAAGTACCTCAAGCGCAAGCAAAAGACCACAGCATGCTCAGATTCACTAGCAAGATCGTCAGGGAAGACAAGGAAACAAGAAAAATTTTGAAGAGCAAGGTCAAGGAATTCTTCCTTACCTGAAAGAATGTCTCGATGCAGAACACTGAAGAACCCAAAAGCACATAAAGACGCAAGTAGGAGGTATGATGGATAATAAAGGGATGATAGAAGAAAGAAATGTGGAAGAAAGAATAACTAAGGAGGAGAAGAAAAAAAAGAATACAAATACCTATCCTAGAGAATGAAGGTGTTCCAAGTAATTACCAAGAAAAGAGAGGAGGTCCCAGAATTCTTTTTGGATCGTGAAACGTGCACGAAAAGCAAGGAAGCACATTGTCACTAGGTCACTAGCATCCATGCGGAAAAGAAAAAAAAAGAAAGGAGAAGAGTCCCATCAGGAAGCCCACGTTCAAAAAAGGAATCCCTTGGGCCTGGGGTTGATTATTCAGCCTACTCAAGGATTCTCATAGCCCAAATAATCAAAGGGGCTAATGTTGGGGCCCAAAAATGTCACACACCAATCCAACCAAGTCTCAAGGTCTAATTGTCATGCACAGCCTACATTCAAGCCCAAATACATGCCAAGGCACGAGATCGACGAGGAATATATTTACAAACATGCCGTGCCACAGTGATTAAGCCGGATACTCACGCTATGCTCATACTTATTCATCACGCCATGCTTCTTCATGCTAATCACTGTCATGCTAAGCCCAAGTCACATATTCAAGGCTTGTCAAGTGGATTGTGGTGTGGATGGTTATGAAAGATTATTGGAGTTACGTGGAATCGAGGTCATGGAAGACTTTGGGCTGCTTGGGAGCCCAAAGATCTAAGCCCATACCCTTCGTATTTCACGCAGGCATCATTGAAAGAGAATTAGCCTAATTTACCCTTTTCCTTAGCAAGCCAACTCCCTTAGTTAGAACTAAACTAGATTCTTGCATTAAATGTATGTTAAGCTCAGCAAGTCAAATATTTAATGTTGACTTTCCCTTCCCAACCTGCACAGACAATCAACGCGCGAAAGCCGTGAGGCGCTCTACCAGAATTAGCGCATGTGGAAGGCCACCCTGGGAAAGGTGCGCCTCGGGAAGTAGCAATTTGCAGGTCTCAACAGTGCAACTAGTTTACACCAAAATGGGAATAATAGGATAGCTAGGGAGAAATGAGGGGAAGACCAAGCTACAAAGGGATAGTCCCTTGAAACCTAGAGAATAATCTTTCACTTACATAAAGGAGGAACACAGGTAGAATAAAGGTAGAGAGAGGAGACTTAGATGAACACAGAGGGAGAAATAGAGAAAACGTAGTGGGAAAGAACCACCCAGGAAGAAGCCCATATAGTTCCATTTATTCCAGAAGCATACTCCAAGTCTCATGCACCACCATCCATACAACCTTAGTAATTCCCACAGCCTTCCATCAAACATCTCAACCATTAGAAGCCTTACTATCACCCTAGGAAAGCCCAAATCATGCAGCTAAGAATGCCATGCAACCATGCAAATCCATTCTCTCTCATATAAACTGATAATCTTCTAGCTTCCACACGACGCTTCACTTGAGCAAGTCATTATCTTGATCAATCATGCCATCTTCGAGCCGTTGATGTTATCAGAGTATTTCCTAGGACAAGCTATCTCTTTTGAGATATCGCGGGACTTGGTATGAATCCGCACCAAGGGAGACAAGAGGATGTTCTCAAAGTTTAAGTCCACCTCGACCTAAAAGTCCCCCAACAGAGAGTTGAGGGTTTAAGTGCGTGGAAGAAGTTTACAAAAAAATTGGTGGAGATGAGGTATTTATAGAGCTAGGGCCGACCACATGTATAGCATTTTGCCCTGATATGTGCCGGCATCCGATTGACCAAGGTGTGTCATCCATATGATGGATGAGGAAGAAATAATCTCAAAGATATTATTTTATAAATCTTGAGATTATCTTGGAAGTATCCTTCCTTTATATAATTGTGATTCCTTCCTTGATTGAGTTGGTCTTCAACTAGGAGAGTATTAAAGATAAGATTTAGTAATTAATTATATATTTAATGTTTTTGACTTTTCTCCTTGTCATGGGCAGAGGAGTTGGTGATGTTGTAGTCTGCTACTCAAACCTCTAGTAATGTTCGACTACGTGTGGATCAAATTTTCATTCCTTTTTTCCTTACCCATGTTTGTGACCCACCCATGCAATTTGTGACCCTTATTATCCTTACCCATGCAATTTGTGACCCACCCATGCAATTTGTGACTTCTCCTATTACAAGTAGGTTAACATTGCAGAAGAAATTTATTGTCTCTTATTATTTTCTGAATTTTGCTTGGGTATTTACATCGATCCCTTGTAGACAAACAAAGACTTT
Organism: Malus fusca; assembly: GCA_035220775.1. Lineage (NCBI taxonomy): Eukaryota > Viridiplantae > Streptophyta > Magnoliopsida > Rosales > Rosaceae > Malus > Malus fusca. The sequence continues at coordinate 21,365,335 of CM069072.1, forward strand.
AACTACTTTCATTAAAGTCTAGTTACCACTACTTACAATATCTTCGAGATATTAAAAGCTATGTCCTCTATTGAAGGCCTAGCCTCTGGTTTGGCACTTGTACATGCCAAAGCAATCCGCAAAACCATTGACACTTGCCTCCTCTCTTTCCCTTCCTTCACTGGAAACTCAAAAAACTCCAAACCACCTTCTAATTTCATGTTTGCTTGCTTTTCATTTATGCCCCTTGTCATTCCCAAACCCATTGGTTCTGCCAATATGTCCAGCAGTATCACCCCAAAATTGTAAATGTCACTCTTCTGACTCCGTTCATCACAGAAAGTATTTTCCAGTTGCCGGCTGGGCGACTTCATCAGCTGCCATGTGTTTGAACTTTCGACCGGCTGCGCCAATTGGGTGAATCCATAATCCGACAAGCAGGCCGAGAAGTCCACGTTCACCATGACATTGCATGGCCTAATGCTCCCATGTACGTCCATCTTCATCTTCTTCTCGTATGGAGGATATTGTCCGTGGATGAAAGCAATTGCTCGTGCAATATGATTAACTATGGTGAGCCTTTGGTTCCATTCCAATGCTGTGTGGCCATGCTGCCTAGCACCTTAATTTATGGTCAAACCAAAATAATTGTCAGATATCACTAAGTACAAACAGTGTTCACTTAATAATGTCCTAGCGTCTGGTTGACAAAATCAAAGTTATGTACATCTCTCCTACTGGAGAACTTTCTGACCAACAAAAAAATGTAAAGGGTCCATTAATTCCAAAACATTTGCAGCTTCTACTGGAGAAGCATTAAGAGATTGAGAAATGTGTTGCGCACAACCTTGTTTATTGGCGCTTGATTTTTCTTAATTTATTAAATCTAAATGTCAAAAATAAATATGATTGTGGATGAGGAATAAAAAAAGTGTGCAAAAACTATTTCCCTAGAAATTTATGTCTGCAAAAATTGAAAATATGAACCTTTTAATTTTTTTTAATACGTTTTTTTATTTGGAATCCATGAAAAATACTTGATATTTATTTTACAAAGATCATGGACAAAGTCTGAAACCAAAACACACAAATCGTCACCAAATGGACAAGGAATTTAGTAAGTTCATGCTAATTAAAGAGGCTCCCTGATTGTTAATATAATTATTTTACATAGTATTCTTCAACAAAATGTAATTAATTGGCTGAAATGTAAGTGTAATCAAATTTTAATTACTGAACTAATTCAGATTAAATATTGAAGAGATATTGATCAAAGATTGACGATACGTTAGTTCAATATCAGATGACATAGATCATTTCAACAATTGAAATATGAAACAAATTCATCATTTAAAGTGTTTGAAACTTTAGAATTAATTACTGCTTTAGGAAGCACGTCCAAGTGAATGCATAAACTTACCGGCAAGCAAGTCGGCGAGGCTTCCCATGGGTTTATAATCAGAGAGAACAAACTTGATCCTCTTAGCGTACAAATAAGCAATGACAGGCAGAAGATACTCACACTTCTGACTTACTTTAGCCAAGTGCTCAATTCTCTTCCCAAACTCACGCTTCCCAGAGCTCACATTCCTGAACCTCTTCACGGCACAAACCCTACCTCCCAACAGCACCACCTTCTCAGTCATCCCCAGCTTGCTCTCTCCGATCACACCCACCGAACCCCTCAGCACACTCCTCAGTGTCAGGTGGGCAAGCCTTTCCCCGCAACCCAAACACTTCTTCTCGTGCCCACAGAAGACAAGTGGCAGATCGTCCATGAAACCGACGATGCAGTCTTCATAGTCGGCGAAGGAGCTGGCGTAGCTTTTTTTTAGGTCGTCATGTTTGGGGCTCTTATTTCTAGGTTTTGCTCTTAGGGTTAACATGGTTTTTTCAGAGAGGAACTGATGAAGTTTGAATGTGAAACGTGTTTCGTTTGGTGAGAAATATGGTTTTGTTTTTCTTGTTTGGGTGATATTGATTAATTTATTGTGACGTTTCTTGATTATATCAATCCAGCTAGCTTGTAATTGCTTTGTTATTGGGCCCTTGGAATACAGAAAAATCCAAATGTGGAATCATATATTTCGTTTCAAACTTCGGCTAGCCATTCAAACCATATTGGTTTATTTTATTCCATTACCATAAAAAATAAAAAATAAAAGGAAAATGTGAGGGAAACTATCTTGTTTTTCTTCTTTTTCAAACAAACGATATTATTTACACTAAGAAAAATAGGATGGGTTTAGCCTCACAATGGCTAGCAATAATGTGGTTCAAATTCGCTTTTAACAAGAATCGAACTTATAGCCTCTTACTTACAAATGAAAAGAAATATTACTAGACCATAATACTAAGTGGCTAGGGAGACTACCTTTTGAGATTATATTCTGTAGATTACGTGATATAGTAGTTGATGGTTGGTCTCCTTATTTAATAATTTAAAAAAAAAAAATCTAATCATTGTGATCTAAAAAGTATGATTTAACTAGATGGTCTATCTAGCATAAAGCTATTCAGGCCACAAAGTTTTACTACTCACATTGTGCAGAGGGAACACTGGTTTTGAGAACATTAGGCACTTTCCTTAGCATTCGCAGAGAAATTTCGAGATGACTGTCAGCAAGAACTACTTTGTAACGTAGTTTTTCCCCATAATTTAATTTCCTAATCTACATTTGACATATTATTTGTTATTAAGAAACCTATAGTAAAGGTAACCAAGTAATTTGTGCATCTGAGGTAGTTGCTTCGTTTGGTGTCCAGGACGTAACACACACACACACACACACACACACACATATATATATATATGTATGTATATTATGTATATGTATAGTAAACTTAAATATGATGGAATTGGCTTAGATTAAATTGAATATTGTCAAACATAGTAGGGAACAATGGTATCTTTCTTAAGAGAGAATTTTACTTATAACGGAATGGTCCACTCAAGTGTCTACATTGTGGATGTAAATTTCCACCTTCATTTGATTGATGAATCTGCACCTGTAAAATATTAACATCTAAGATTAAGGTCAAAAGCCTCATGCGCCCACGATGAATAGGGTGCCTTGGCTGAAGAATTTCTGATGCCAAAGTTAGAATTCTAAAAAGAATGTGTTTGAGTGTTTGTAGGTAGCAAAAAGTCTCCTGAATTGTGGAGATAAAGGGTGTATTTATAGGAGAGAATGAGGAAGTGGGTCGGCCCTCTAAGGTTTAGGGGTGGCCGGCCCTATGTGGAATGTTTGGTGGGAATATTCCAAAGAAATTTCTGTAAATAAATATCTTGGAGTAATTTGGTAAATATCCTAAATAAATGGAATTACGATTACTTACTTGAATGAGGTCTTCTCTGATTAGGAATGTATTTATGATAAGAATAAGGAATTATCCTATCATAAGTACCTTTGACTTTTCCTACGGGCAGGGGTGCCTTGAGCATTCATTGATCTCTGCCTGTTCTACCTCAACTGGGCATGGTGAATGAGCTGCTCCTTGCTCATTTAATAGGGGCAATCTTGTCTTTATTGGGAAATAATCCACGTGTCAACTCCATGATTTATGAGATTATTTTTGGCTCCACAAATGCCTCCACATTTGCTGGACTGCTCTTAGGAAAAGGCAGGAGGTGTAAGAATCCAAAGCTGCAATGGAGTTTGTGTCCCAATTTGATGTAGATTCCCTCTTTGACTTGGAATTTAAATCCTTTTAGAAAGGGAATGTAATTGCCACCAAAACTTATTTAAGTCTACGTCAAGTAAGGGATTAAATAAATTTATAGTGCAACTAAAACCCCGCAAGAAAGAGAGAAAGTCAGAGGATATTTGTTCCCCCTCCTCTAGCAATCTTCTTCGCTTGCCCGTGCAAAGAATTGTGTTCCGTTGCTTTTCTTTTTATCCAAGGTAAGAAAAATTTAATTTTCTCTTTCTTCTTGATTTTTCAGAGCCTTAGGGCTTGAATTTTTGGCTTGACGGAGTGAAAAGGGCAAATGCGGGCTGCTGTATTGTTGATACTGTGGCAGCTTAGCTGCTACGGTCGGTATAGCGCGGCTCGGTTGGCTGGGCCAGGTACGCGTCGACTGGTTGGGATAGGTGTATGGATCTCGGTCCTAGGCGTTAGGGTGCCGGTCCTGGGCGCTGGAGCACCGGTTTTGGGAGCTAGGGCGCCAGTCTTAGGATGATGGGCTTAGGCTTGTGCAGCAGTGAAATATACGGGAGAAAGAGGGAGGCGCGGGGGTGCCAGCTCCTCTTCCAATTGGTTTGGTCCGCAAGGCCTTTAGGTTGCGAGGGTTAAAGAAGGCAGGAGGTCTGGCATGTTGGGTTAAGAGGAAAACGAAGCCATGCCGAGAGAGAGAAGGGCCTAGCGTGCTGGGCCCGTGCCTTAGGTCTGGTACGCTAGGTCTGTGGGGCAGCCAGCTGGGCTGTGGCCTCGCACGCTACTCAATGTGATTTTTTTTTCTTCTTCGATTAGCCTTCTGACAATTTTTTCTTGTGTCGTTGAAGGATTTTTTTGAACATGTCTTCCTCGAGCCATAAGGATGATGAATTTATTCCGCCATTATATCGCCAAGGCGGATCTATAAGTAAGCTAGGTTACTTCAGTGCTGCTTATGTCAAGGTAGGTTCTGATGAGAAGTTCAAAGACTTCCTCGAGATGTTTAAGCACGTAATTCCGTCTAGGGTTTGCATAAAGGGCCAATGGTGGTAGCAGCTGTGAATCGTGTTGGTCTAAGAAAGCTATCAAGTTTCACCCCTACTATTTCGTGTTAGGGTTCACCTGTCATATGCCTTGGTTCTTCCAAGAGGTGATATTCTCTATGAAGTGTGTTCTTGCTTAGTGCTCTCCGAATACAGTCTGCGCGATGTTAGGGTTTCATAACTTGAGCAGGTTTTTTTACTTGGACCTAACTACCAACTAATTTTGGTACTTCTTTGACATAGGTCACATCGATGGTGTTAGGCAGCTGAGGACCAACCATAGGCTATTCGATCACTCGAGCAAAGGGGATCATGAATGGACCAGGAAAATCCTAGAGATCAGAGGAGAGTGGGAATTAAAGTTCTTGCATGGGCTATGCGTTCCGATTGCTTTCATTGATGGTAAGTAGGCTGCTTAGTCTCTAAGCTGCTTTATACTTTTGTTGTGCTACCTTCTTATTGGTCCTCCTCTAGTTATGTAGATTCAGAATTCAATTCAACTCCCAAGACTTCTCCAAACATTAAGAATGTGCACATCGCACTAGGGAACCTTGCTGAATATCCCGAGTGGCATTGGCTGCTCAATCCTCTTCATATGGAGAAATATGGTCTGCCCCCGTAGAAGAAGATTAGGAGGATCAAGGGTGAGGCATTTACTCGTCTGATAGCTACCGTGGACCCTGTTGCTAGTGAAGGCGGGAGAAATGGATCTTCATCACCTGCTCGAGAGTCATCGGTGAAGAAACAGTTGAAGACTTCCCCTGCTGCTCGCGAGGGTGCGTCCACTGCTGGGAGGCTCGTGATTGACTTAACCTCTTCCAAGAAGAAGAAATAGGATGCTGGATCTGAGCCTGTAAAGCCTGCTGCTCCAAGGGTTACTAGAACAGTCACTGACAGGATTGCGCATCGAAGAAGTTCTAATGTGCCCCATGTACCTAGTTTTATTCTGAGACAGCATTCTGTGCCGAAGTCCGATCCGATTTCAGAGGTGCATGCAACGACCAATAACGAGGATGGCGATTCCACTGCCAAGGTCGGCCCTTCTTGTTGAGAAATAAGTGTTTGCTCGCATGAGCAGCTGTGAACAGCCTGCCAAACCAGCCTTAGATGAGTTTTTCGAGATCCATGCGCTATTGAAGCTTAATCTACTTGATGGCATATGCAAGGTTGTCGACTCTAGTTTCTTCGCGAGGCGTGAAGCTTACTCACGGAGGGGTTCCTTGCTTGCTATGATGCAAAAATATGTTATCTTGACAGCCAGTACACGCGTATGGAGTAAGATGATGCCAACGCTGCTAGGGAGATAGCAGTAGCCATGGTAGTACAAGTTTGCTCAGCCGCTGAGAAAATTAAAGAGTTTTGAGTCTGAAGAAGGCCGTCAATAGAGTTAAGTCCAAGGAAATGGAGCTGGAAGGTCAAGCTGACTTCTACAAGCTTGGTTACATAGATCATTTCTTTGGCATGTCGTCTGACTTCACCTTTTCTGATAAGGACTTTGAGCTTTTTGATATTTCTTCCGATAATCTACTTAAGTTTTCCTTCGATAGCGCAGTTGGTAAAGCAACTGAGGATCAGGCTGCCAAGGTAGGTGCGGCCGAAGGTAGTGTCGCCTAGGTAAGGGTGGTTAATGACAGTGTTGCCCAGGATGGGGCAGCTGTAGATGGAGTGCGGGAGGTTGATGCTGCTGTGAGTGATACGACTGCTGAAGATGTCTAAGCTGCTGAGGAGTAATCTCTTTTGATAGACTTTAGGATTTACTTTCTTTCCCTTTCCTGCTTTACTTTTTCTTTTGCTTGAACTTTGTTGGTCTTCGTGCCAGTTTACCAATTTGCTAGAAATTAATAAACTGTTTTTCTTCTCTTTTCTTCATCTTTGTCTCTTCGCCTTGCTACAAGTTGTAGCCTTAGAATGAACAACTAAGTAGGCTACTTTGAACAAAGTAGTTAAGCCCATCTTCTTTGCTTGAGGTGCCAACTTCGAGTTGTCTTGTGCGATTTTTCGCTTGCTTGAGGCTTCTTTTGAAACTTCTAACTTGCAGGGCCAAATGACCTCCGTAGTTGCATGTTTCGTATCGATTGTCCATTAGATCTTTAACCACAAGGTCGTTAGCGTTGTGCGCTACTTTTTAATAATTAGACGGGCTTGCATGACCTATATGATTGCCGATCTAGGCTTAGGACCTCTGCAAAGCTGTTAACAAGAGAGCCAGCAGTCAAGCGCCTTACTTACAGAAGCAGGCGAGTTTGTATGACTGCTCAGTTGTTAGCTTCAATCTTCTAAAGCATTGAACTGTTGAGCTTTATCTTACGTTGTTGCCCCTAACCATTGGTTGCTTAGCTGGTCGTCATTTCTCCAATCCTTTGAGCTGCATGGCCTGCATCACAACATACTAAAGATTGCTGAGACACGAAATTTGCTACCCTTTTGCATAAAAAATACGTGGTTCTATGGAATTTCGTGGGTAGTGGTTCGAAAAAATGCTTTGCACCTTATGTAACCAATTTCGTAGGCTGCGTAGTAAGTAGCACAACACTTTAGGAATCTGTGTGAACCCAAGGGTTTATTCTGCTCTAGGCAGTGCATATGCGCACTAACTTGTTAATCTTTCACAAGATTGTGCGGTTGTACATGTTTATGCGGTTAACTGCTTTAAGGGTGTATCATAGGCAGTCTTCCAAAAAATCACAGGCTGCTTGTTAAATTGGCAGAGGCTTTAGGTTTCCAGGGATCTTCCAAAAATCATAGTCTGCTCATTAAATTGGCAACGACTTTAGGTTCCCAGGTATCTTCCAGAAATCATAGGCTACTCATTAGATAGGCAGCGGCTTTAGGTTCCTAATGATCTTCCAGAAACCATGGGTTGCTTGTTAAATTGGCAGCGGCTTTAGGTTTCTAGGGATATGCAGAGATCATTAGTTGGTCACATACAAAATGCTCAGCTACTTACGCTAGCTGGTCACATCAAAGATGCTCAGCCGCATGAACCTCATGCGTGTAGCCGAAGCTAGAATTCCTTATGCTCGCAGAGATCACCTATGTATTGCACCAGGGATGCTCAGCTGCGAATGCTAGCTGGTCACATCGCGGATGCTAAAAAATGATGTCCCTTTAATGAGTAGATAGAATATTATTTCCTAACACGAAGATCGCTAGTTGGTCACATATAAGATGTTTAGCCGGAGGCTACCAGCAGCTAGTCACATCAAGGATGCTTAACTGCGGTCCATCTTCATGGGTAGCCGTCCAAAGTGCGAGCTGCACAGCGTGCCTTATCTTTCTATAAGGCCCAATCCCTCGTGGATCAAGCTAAATGCCTAAAATCTTTCACTCAAGCTAAGCCTTGAAAAAGACCATTGTGGCTACTTCTAGGAATGCCGGCTCAGGCCATCGTGCTCTAGTTACACCAGGGCAACCCGACCCATCCACGTCTGGATATTCAGAGTACATAGTTTATCCTCTCCCATGGGAAAAGCATGGTTGGTCTGCCAGGGGCACAATTCTTGCGATAGGTCCCTAATTGGGCGTGATCTTCAATGAGAACAGGAGTAGACAATTGTTGCAAATATGTAATCGAACCAAATGATAAATAACTTCATAAATCTTCATTGAAAAATGAGAGGAAAGATATCGAACTTAGCTGAAAGGTAGAAACTACATAACAACTAGATAATCTTCAGCTTACAAGGTAGTGCTCGTCGAGCTGTTTGAGTCTTCGAGCTTTATTTCATCCAAGCAAAGCTCAGGGAGAAATGAGAGGTCATGCATAATACTTCCGTAAGTTGTAGGTCTTCCATTGCTTGTCGATTTCTTTGTCGTTCATGGTGGTGATGGTGTAGCTACCCTTGCCGCCTGCTCTGCTGACCTTGTACATACCTTTTTAAGATAGGATTCATCTTTTTAGAGCTTTCTCTTCGGGCAGTGATGAATGCTTTTCTTAGGACTAGATCTCCAGGCTGAAATGACTGAATCCTTGCCATTTTGTTGTAGCTGGAGATGAGTTGTTGCTGGTAGGCTGCAATCCAGGTGATGACCTTTTCACGTTCCTTCTCTGCTAGATCTAGATTTATGGCTATCTTCTTTCTGTTCTGCTCCAAAGTTGGCAATATAGTGTTAATGCTTGGCACGATGACATTTGAGAGGGATGATTGCTTCTGAACCAAATGCCAAGGAGAAAAGAGTTTCATCGGTTACTTGTCGTTTAGTTTTGCGATACGCCTATAGGACACCGGGAAGTTCGTCTGGCCAATTTCCCTGTTTGTCTGTGAGGGATTTCATAAGGCAGTCCAGGATTATCTTGTTGGATGCCTTCTTCTACCTGTTACCTTAGGGATATTTAGGCGTAGACATGTGCTGCTTGATGCCATATTTCTTGAAAAACCTCGCCAAGTCTTTGCCCACGAATTGCTGGCCGTTGTAGGTGACGATAAATTATGGATGCCAAATCGGCAAATGATGTTCCTTCATATGAAGCGTTCTATGTCTGATTAAGTAGTGGTGGTCATGGGCTCGGCTTCTATCCACTTGGTGAAGTAGTCAGTAGCCACGATCATTATGGCCCTACCATCAGTAACAGAAGGCATGGGCTCTACCAGGTCGATTGCCCACTGCATGAATGGTCATGGGCTTATCTGCGGATGGAGCTCGCTGGCAGGCAGTGCGGGTACAAGCTTGAAGCGTTGGCAGCTGTCGCATTTTTGAACAAATTCCTTAGTGTCTTAATGCACGGTGGACCAGTAATAGTCGGCGTTGAAGACCTTTTGTGCTTAGAATCGGCCTCATGAGTGGTTTCCCCAAACTCCTTCGTGGATCGAGCTTAAAACTTTTAAGTCGTTAGAATGCACTAGGCAGCAGAGATGTGGGCCTGAAAATGATCTTCGGACGAGAATGTTGTTCCACATGTAGTAGCGTACCGCCTTTATTTGGAGCTTCCTAACTTCTAATTTTTCTGCAAGGAGTGTCCCATTAACTATGTAGTCGATGATGAGATCTTGCCAGCTTAGGGTTGCATTAACTTGTAAAACCTCAGATGCTGGTTCTTCTTCTATGCTTGGCTTTCCCAAATACTGGATTGGGATAGAACGTCTGAACTAGTAGTCCAAAGCAGAGCCTAAGGCTGCCAGAGTGTCTGTGTGAACATTGTCTGCCCGTGGTACTTGTATGAGGGTGTAAATCTGAAATGCCTCAAGTTGTTTTTGTACCTTCTCAGGGTATAATGTCATCATTGGATGCTTTGATGCATATTCCCAGTAGTCTGGCTAGTGATGAGCTCAGAATCGTAATGAATTGCGAGCTTCTTGACTGCCAGATTTTGTGCCATTCGGAGGCCTAAAGTCATTCCCTGCTCGAGCATCGAGCCGTTTGGGGTGATAAGAACCAAGCATGCTCCAAAACCCTTGTAGTTGGATGAACCGTCGACGTGCAGGCGCCAAAATCTTTGTTAGAAAGGTTGGAGCGGCCTGGGCATGCTCGGCTGTTTTAGGGGTCCTTTGGGATGTGCTGTTGCGTCTTCTAGGCCGGGAATAAACTCTGCTATGAAGTCTACCAAGGCCTGAACTTTTATCGTCGTGCGAGGTCAGTAAACCAAGTTGTATTGGTCGAGTTTCAATGCTCACTTCATCACTTTTTCAGAAGTGTCTGGACCATGTAGGATAGATCGTAGGGATACTAAGTCATGACAATGACCGTATGGGCCTAAAAGTATGGTATGAGCTTCCGAGCTGCAACAATTAACACTAAAATTAGCTTTTCAATCATCAGGTATCTTGTTTTCGGATCGATGAGAGTTTTAGAAGTGTAGAATACTAGCAGTTGGGCCCCCAACTCTTCTTGTATGAGGGCATAGCTTACTACTACGTCTGAGACTGCCAAGTAGATGTATAATTCCTCGGCTGCTTCCAGCTTAGATAGTAATGGAGGGGATGTCAAATATCTCTTCAAGTCTTGAAATGCTTTTTCACACTTGTCATTCTACTTGTCTCTCTGCGCCTTCTTGATGGCTTTGAAAAATGGCTTGTATCGGTTAGGTAATTGTGAGAGAAAACGGTTGAGTGCGACTGGGCTCAGTTGCGAGCCGATTCTAGCCGTCTTCTCAGACTGCTCAGGATCAAGAATGATGTATTCGACGTCCTCTTATGGCTTTAATCCTTTTTCTTCTATCGGCGTGTCCTCCCGAACGCCATCATCTTGATCCGCCTGCTGTAGTTACTATTTGGTAACAGGCTTGTCTTTCTCAACCTCCGTAGCTTCTACGAGGGTGAAGGATTTCTTCTTTGACTCATTCAGCATTTGCACCATGCATCATCGAGATGCGGCCTGGTCAAACTTGATCTCTCTGACTCCTCCTCCCGGCTTGGTCGACATGCAGCTTTATTCTCCGAATAGGGGATGATTTGCATGGAGTCCCTTCTAGAAGGCTGTGATAGCGATCAAGTCATTGCAGCAAGTTGTCTTTGCCTTCTCCGCCTTGAACCTTTTTACATAGTCGTGGAGCGATTCCTTTGGATTCTTCTTGATGTTGAAAAAATGATCGAATTTCTTCTTGATCTAGCGGTATAATGTGTATTCCTTAGTGAAAACTACAGAAAGCTCGTCGAAACTCTGGATGGACTATGGAGGCAGGGTAAGGAACCAATCTTGCGCCTCACATTGCAAAATAGTGGCGAATATCTTGCACATTAAAGCACCGTTAACCTTGTAGAGGATCATTGCGCTGCAGTAATGCTTCAATTGCCTTTTCAGGCCTCCGTCTTTTTTAAATAGGGTGAAATGTGGCGTTTTGAACTTACACGGGGGCTCTGTCTACTCGATCTCGTCCATGAAAAGTGATATGCCCATGTATGCCACATCCCTACCAAGAGCCTCGTATATGGTCTCGATGCGCTGGAATCCGCATAATCGCTCAGTCAAGAACCTCTCTACTTCTTCTTGAATTTGCCTCTACCAGGGCAACGTGGTTTTCGGCTGCCCCCAGTTATGACCTGCTGGTTTCAGTTGTTTTTCCCTATACTCGACTCGTCTATGTTGCGGCTGTGGCTGCGGCTACGGTGCATGTGGCACCGGCTACGGTGCATGTGGCACGTTCCTGGCAAGCGAGCGAATTACTCATAGGTTGCCGATTGAACTTGAGCCGGATTGAGTGATTGCTTCTCTCAGTCAGTCGTGCTGCTTACTTCAATGTGAGGTGGACGATGCTCCTTAAGGGCAGCCACAAATAAACATTTCGCCTGGAAGGTTGTCCGTGTTCTGGCCCTAACCATGAATGTATGCTCGTTCGGAGGCCTAACTGAAAGTGCAGGCTCCTCTGTGCGCTAAGACGAAAGTATACGCTATCTCGGGGGCCAGGCAAGAGTGTACACTGCTAAAACACTAGGTTTATGGCTGGTCGATGGGCTGCTTACTGGGACACTGCTAGAGAAAAAGGTCATCGCCTGCCTTTGTTCTACTTCGGAACACCTCGTCTGGGGCACGCTACATCTCGGTGTGCTGCAGGAGCTGGCTCACCAAGGTAGTCTGCTATGCAAGGGTGCTTATCAATTCGATAACCTATCAGGATAGGTGTTGTTCGCCATTTAAAGTGGAACAGCTGGGACGGTAGACATCTGTTTGAGTAGTGGAAGTGTAATGGACTATGGGTGTAAAGCTTAAGCCATGATGGGTCAGATATGCAGTAAAGCGGGGTCAAAATACCCTTGGTTTAACCGTTAGCCTCGAAATTTAGATTTGGGCAGGTTGAACTGGTCCGAGACCATGCTGGACCAACTGGAAGACTATAGAAGCAAGTTGTGCGCAAAAGCTAGGCCGCCTCAGTTCGTCCTGCTTGGGCTTGAGCTGGAGGCACGTTGGGTTCGTGCTATGATGCAACTTGCCTCGCGGTTCGTGTGGCTTGGGCTACCTGGGTCTGGGCAGCTCATGTCCAAGTGAAGGTAGTAGGCCCCAAAGACTGCAGGCGAGGGCGAGTAGCTGCCTGAGCCTGTGTTTGTTGGTTGCTTGCGTCATGGGCCTCCTGCCTTAAGGTTTCCTCACATTGAATGGAGGATGCCCCATGGGCCACTACAATGGCGGCTACCGCTGCTGGCATGGCCACGGTACCTCGTGGAGGAGGCAAAAGAGTTGTCCTTCCCGTGGTAAGTTGATGAGTCGATATTATACTATATATTTTACCTTATTCTTAGTTATAATTTAGTGGTTATTTTGTGAGAATTTTGATACTTTGATTTATATTCTTAATGTCGGACATTCGACTTCCTCTGGAGAAAAACATAATGAAACGGACGAATTTTGGAGTGATTCAAATTGGAAGACTTTCATGTGTCTCTCAACTTATCTGTATAAAATTTTCATAATTTTCTACCTAGCGGTTTATTTATGGCGATGAAATAAAAGAGCAGCACGCAATGCTGTCAAAGTGACGTTTTGGGCTTTTTGGCGTCCAAGATTGTGTCTTTTGGGTTCGAGGCATTCTGCAATTATGTTTGGGACATCTCAAGATTTAATTCATGTCGTTTTGGGCCTATTTTGGTGCCCTGGAAGTCCAAAAACGTGGCTGATTTGTGGCTGGGCAGATTTCCCAAAGTTAGAATAGGAATGTATTTCCTATTTATCATTCTATTATGTTTCCTAGTTTTTAGAAGACATTTTCAAGTAAGGATTTTAATTATGTTGTAGTATAAATAAGGCTTTTTAGCCATTAGAGAGAGACAGGAGGAGAGAGGAGAAGAACGCATAATATTTTGGAGAACTTTGCTAGGCTTTGAGGATTTGTATTTCAAGGTGTTTTCTATCCTTATTTTTAATAATATTTTGTTTTATGATTGTTTGTAACTAATTTCCGTTTGCTAGGGCGAGACCATGAGCCTTAGCAAGAATATATAGCTTCTTTTCAATTTACTTATGATATTATGCATGCAAGTTTTGAATTATTAATCATCGGTTTAAACTATCTAATTGCCTTAATGCTTGGCTACCATTAGGATCTTTAGAAAGGTAATTTGATGAAATTTTGGTCGGAGATTGGTCTCTGAAATTGACGAATAATTCTTGTGGTTAATATGTGCAAGTTCTGTTTGGATCAAAACTTGAACTCTGAGCTTGGGGGAAGTTGGCCCAAAGGGCAGCCTAAAACGAAGAAAAACTCGAAGCCTAGCCGAAGTCCAGAAGACAGGAGGAAGCCCGTTTTTGACTAAGTGCATACCACTTGCTCACCTACCCAAAGGCCAAGTGGTGTAGACTGACCAGCTATACAGCCCATAAAGTACTTTACAGTGGCAATACAAGTAAAATAGCTGATGAGTCACTACCCCTCAAACTGCATCCAGACAAGGTTACTGCTACAGGAGGCCAAGCCTAGTTGTCTATAAAAGAAGAAAGAGAAATCAGGAATAATGACACTCAAACAAACAAACAAAAGCACAAACTCTGCTCAAAAAGCCAGATTTGCCTTCAAACGAAGCTGTAGTCAGCAAGCATTCATCTCTCTCGGGATAAACCCTCATTCAAAGCCTTTGTAATAGCTCTGCTACTTTGTTCAACTCTTGCAGTAGTATCGATCTCTTTCCATAAACTCATTTCCCAAACTCCCTTTCTAAGCTTCCAAACCCCTTGATAAACCACAAAGATAGGAAGTCGCAAGACGATCAGCCTTGCCCGACGAGGTTAAACCTTGCCCGACCCTCTTTGTTTTTGTCTTTTCATTCATTAGTCTAGCAATATGTTGTGTACTACAAGTTGTATTCAAGTTATTCCTAGTAATACAGCTATTAAAAGACTCTCTCTCTCTCAATGCTTGAATCCGATTTGAATACATCTTCATGGTTCAAATCAGATCTAAGTTCCAAGCCCTCGGGCATGTAAGATTTGATCATTTAAAAGTCCTTGACCTCAAGGCACAAAAAAGAACCTTATGTGGACTTAACCCATCCACGACAAGCTTTGATAAACAAGAAGTCCGAAGTTACTTGAGGCGCAAGTAATCAACATATCACTTAGTTTTATATCTATTATATTATGATAACCATAGAACGTTTGAGTACGGAATGGATTCTAATAGGAAGCCTCAAGGCCTATCCAAGGCCCCATAAAGGCACCTATTTGGATTCGTTCTGTTCATTGGGCTAGAATGTTGAGTATGGAATGAGTTCTAATAGGAAGCCTCAAGCCTATCCAAGGCCCCACAAAGGCACCTATTTGGATTCATTCTGTTCCTCGGGCTAGAACGCTGAGTATGGAATGAGTTCTAATAGGAAGCCTCAAGGCCTATCTAAGGCCCCACAAAGGCACCTATTTGGATTCGTTCTGTTCCTCGGGCTAGAACGTTGAGTATGGAATGAGTTCTAATAGGAAGCCTCAAGGCCTATCTAAGGCCCCACAAAGGCACCTATTTAGATTCGTTCTGTTCCTCGGGCTAAGGTAATCAGAAGTATAATTGTTATAAAACTCAAATAACCAAGAACACGAACCTTATATATTCGAGTATGAATGTTAGTTATTAAACGGGACGCCTCAAGGCCTACACCTAAGGCCCTACAAAGGCACCTGTTGTAACTAATATAGACTCTCGGGCATATATGTAATCAGAACCCAACATCCGTTTTACATCTGCCATGCTGAAGATGGCAGTGGCACGCCTGAGCACTTAAAGTTAATATTGATTGTGAGCCTCAAGGCCTACACCTAAGGCCCCACAAAGGCACCTTTCAAAGTTAACTCTGTCCTTCTCTTTCAGCCTCGCCCGACAGGCTTTGCCCGACAAGCCCGCCAGTGAAACAGGAGCCCGACAGAAAGCACCAACCGACGCCGACCTCTCGGGGAGTTGTGTGCCCGTCGGCCAGGAAGCATCCTCGACGGAAATTCTTGCCACGAACATAGTTTTGGCACGCCCGGTGGGATCTAAAACGTATTTGTCCTAATCTTACATACCCAAGAAGAAATGCCACTACAAATGGCAGATCAATCAGGAAAACCCTCTTCCCCATCAGGACAGGTGGTCCTAGAAAGCCCAACTTCATCCGAGAGGTCTGAAGGTAGAGGAACTAATGAAGAACTACAGGCTACCATGATACAAGTATTGAAAAGCATGGAAAGGATCTCTTTGGAAACTAAGGTGGAAGTAAGTAGATTGTGCACTTTAACAGGAAATCTACAGAGAAGGTTAGACCTGGAGTTTTCCACTCCAAAAAGTGCTCAGGAGAGAAGGATGAGTCAGGTTACCATCAGAAGTGAGCCAGTCATTCCCCTATTTCCACTATTAGAAGAGGAAAAAGATAGGGGGAAGAAGAAAGTAGTTCCTGAAGGAAGTCAACCCGTGATAGAACCAGTTCCGGAGAAAGAATTTCCTAGCTTCCCATTATTATCACTTAATAATATGGGGCAGAGTGAGCGAGAAAGAATGAAGTATGGAATGCCCATAGCAACAGGAGAGTCCAGCCAAAAAGAGAGCTCTGCAACTTCGGATAAACCTCTTCCTTATAGGCCACCCCCGTTGGCTCATAAAGGATGAGGAACCAACTGGAGAAAACCCGAGCCCAGGAAGGAAGCCGGCTCGGGCAGTGACCGAAGCCCGAGGAATGAATCTGCCTTTCTCTTTCAACATAATAATACAGCTACTCAACAATTGAGGGAAGAGTTGGCTGAATTAAGAAGGACGGTGGCTCAGAATGCTCAACCACGGGCTCGTCCAGTATTCAGGGTTACGTATCAAAACCCTTATCCCGAGTACATTGATGAACAGAATCCATTTCCCTTCAACTTCACGATGCCTGCATTCCCAACATTCACAGGTGAAGATAGCAGTGTGTCCTCTAGAGACCACATTTTCAAATTCTCCAATCATTGTGTGGCATACGAGGACAATCCAAACTACAAGTTGAGGCTATTTGGGAATTCATTGGCAGGGTTAGCATCTCAGTGGTACTCCCTATTACCCCCTAACTCTATTGCCAATTGGGGGCAGATGAAGATGGCCTTCCATGAACAATTTTACAGGATAGAGCCAGAATTGACTATCAATGATCTTGTTGAAGTCAAACAATATGATCATGAGTCCACAGAAGAGTTCATGATGAGGTTCAGAAAAACAAGGATGAGATGTCAATTTCCCGTTAGCCAAGCTCAGCTTATAGCAATTGCTCAAAGGGCTATGAGGTTACCTTTGAGGAAGAGATTTTATGATACCCAATTCAACGAGCTGCAAGAATTGGTGATTGCCGCTACAAAATATGAAAGGTTGTTGCTAGAAGAGCAACAAGTAAAGCATGCTTCCAAAGCTCCTCCCTTCTACAAAAACAAAGCCGCAATTCATCATGTGGAAGTAGGAGAAACCAGGCCAAATCATGAAGATGGCCATGATGGAGAGGACATTGATGTGTGTACCGCTGAAATGACTACGCCTTTCAAACCACTGACGGTGAAAGTGCTAGTCCAGCCTATTAAATATCAAAAAATCGTGATGAATGATGGGGGCTTCGTCCCCGTGAAGCCTCCCAAGTACCAGAGTTATTCGTTTGATCTGGCCAGGGCACCAGAGATCTATAAAGAACTGGTGCGGGCAAGATGACAGCGCTAAAAATATGCCCAAGCCAGAAGAGCTGAGGGGGAAGAAGTATTGTAAGTTACACTATACCTTCAACCATTCTATAGCCAATTGTGTCCAGTTCAGAGATTGGATACAAGGCCTTATAGTGAAGGGAAAGTTATTGCTTGATAAGCCCTAAGCTAGTATGATGGTTGATACAAACCCTTTCCCAGAGGCTCCTATCAATATGATCAACCTGATTTCGGTGGAGAGGCCAGAGTCGTCAGTCATTACAGCAAAGAAGGGAGATAGATCCCAGGCAGTCCCAACACCCTAGTTCGAATAAAAGTGCCATAGGGGGAGACCAAGAGATCATGATCAGGTCCCAAAAAATTGGTACCTAGTAAGTGGAGCCAGAAGAACAAAGAAAATAAACAAGGGGGTAGAGAGTTGCCCGGAGTGGATCGAGACGACACCGAGAGCAGAGCAGACAAAATGCAAAGCACATGTTCATAAGAAGTGGGATTACAAATAATCCTAGTCTAATAAATTTACATCTTCACTCAGGGTGATTATTCGAGAATGATATGTTTGCATAATTGCAAAAATCCTACTAGGTTCGGCCAAAACAGTATGGCTATTTGCAAGATGAGACCTATTCTGCTCTAACTCCGATTTTGACTCCTTCACTTCTTCGATTTGGTTTTCAAGATGGCCAAGAAGAGTTGCTTGCTCAGCTTTAAGAGCGGCCAGTTGTTCTTCTAGCTTCTGGATTTCAGAAGTCACAACCCCGATCCTTTCTTTTGTCAGTAAGCTTTCACCCATCAACCGTTCAAACTGAGCAGAGGTGCTTGATTCTTTCTCCATAAAGCATTTTACCCGATTGGCTTGTCTATCAGCTCTCTGATGTTGCTCCCTGAGAGCCCTCAAATTCTCGAAGAATGAGATAAACGAATCATGTTGGGCTTTTGACAATTGACCGGCTTTGAAAAGCTCAATCACAACCTTTTCTAGTTCACAAAGATCCTTGAGGCTAAATGAAGCTGAGAAGTCATTCTTCGCCCATTCCTGAAAGATTCGTTGTTGCTCTGGAAAGCCGGGAGGTGCTGAAGGATGCTTTGAAGATTTTAAATCCGTTTCAAGTTGCCCGAGTTCTTCAAAAAGTTTAGGCAACTTAGCAGTTTTTGAGAATGAAGAGGAAGAGGGGGGGTTTTGCACTCCAATTTCATCCAATGGAGTAGAACCCTCTGAGAGGACAATTTTTCTCTTCTTGATCGTCTTCTCAACTCCTGAACGAGGTCGGGAGAGCTTTGGCTTATGAACCAAGCGATGAGGAGAAGCTTCTTTTGGAATTTGCTGTAAAAAACTAAAGAATATCAAACCAAGGCAAACATACAGTCTGAAGTAAAGGATAGCTTTGGGAAGGAAAAATATGCCTGACTAAGCTCTGGGGTATCACAAGGAAAAGCACCAACTCCTGATTGGGGGGAGGGCTCCCTATCACCAATAGGGGAAGAAAATGGTGCACCTGAGCTTTCGCCAACCCCTAGAGATATCCAGGGAAAGCAGCAGTTGTTAGTAAGCAGGTTATAAAAGAAGACAGAGAGAAAATACTCCTATACTTGAGTTTGACCCTAAGGAGAAGGGGGATGAGGTTCATCGATGGTAACTTTCGGGCAAGCAATCACTCTACAGAACTGCTACCTCTGAGGTTACAGGAATCTCAGGGACTATAGGTTCCTTATCTGGTACAACTGATGGATGGGGTGGCTCATGTATTGGAGAAGGCTGCGGAGAATATAGATAGAAGTTAATATAAAAGCAATATACAGGAATTCAATACGAGGACAGTTGCTCACCAAGTTACTGCCTTCATCCACAAAATGCAACATAACTCATGTGGATGGGTCAAACTGTGAAGATGGGGTTACCTCCAGAGCAGGAGGAGGAACCAGAGACTTCAAATGAGAATCTTGACTGGGCAAGGAGGCAGATACCCCGACCTGGATGAAAATAGAAGAAGAAGAAGGCTCGGACGTTAGTTCCAGAAACTATATAGCTACCCAATTATCGAGAAATGAGAAAATATACCTCTGAAGGATTAACCTGGAGATGAGAGATGCTTGTCTTTCGGGCAAGTGGCGATGAGGTATCGGGCGGAATGAGCTTTTCTTCTCTCGTGGCCTAGCTCAAGTGATCATGCTCAGAATCATACGAAAGCAAGAAAGACTAGTAAGATATAAAAAAAAAACACATAAGCCATACCTCAAGTTCTTTAAGAATGACATTTCTCAACTCTTCGGCGTTTTTGTACATATCAGCTCCTAATGGTTCATCCTTGGAGGCGATGGTTGGTTTCTTTGATGCTTGAGGTCCTGTGTTTCAAAAACATAGGTAAGTAGATAAAGAAGAAAGGTGGCGATCTGACAGAAAAGGAACATACAACTCACTTGAAGATTTTTGCTTCTTTCTGCCAGCTTCAGGAAGTGGAGCAGGTGGGTCTGAAGACTTGAGAGTTTGGGCAGTCTTGGTTCTCCTACTCTTTCTAGTAGGAGAAGGAATTCGTCGTTTAGTCTTGGGTGGGGACGCAGGATCAGAATCTGAGTTTTCAATTACAATTGCTTTCCTTCGTCTAGACACTTGGATGATGGCTTCAGGCGCCTCTTTTTCAGCTCCTGAATCTTCTGAAACATCCCCACCTTCCCCAGCTTCCCACCTTTCGGCCTCCGCCGCAACCCCATGAAGAACTGTTGCATCAGCTGAGTCATCCTCGGACTCAATAGGTATTGATTCAACATCCACTTGGGCTGCAGCATTAAGCAAGGAAAAGTTAAAACGGCTTCAAGAGAAGAAATGCAGAATCAAAATAAGAAGAAGAAGAAATACCTATCAAATGGATTCGATTTTTCTCTTAGACCATCTCCTTCCAATTTTCAAGCTCGCCCGAACTGGGGTATGATTTAAGCGAAAGTTGACTGAAAAGGCGATCATGAGTCTCTTTCAAGTCTCCTCCATATTTCTTAGTCCACTTACATTCCCACCAGGAGGAGAAGAGTGAAGTGCATTCAAAATTAAGAATGATGGACTTTCGGGCAGCCTGACTCATAACTTCAAGACTACGTCGGGCAGCTCGAAAGGTCGCCTCGGAGGGAGATGGAGATCGAAAAGAAGTCCCACAATGGACAAAATCAAAGAATGGGATGGGAATGGCTTGCATAAAGCCTAACTGCCTGCTGCAAAAGTTAGGATGATACACCTCCAACCCTCGATACTTTGAAGAAGTAAAAGCAGGCAAAGGTGGAGTGATCTGTAGGAGCGGCTTCAGCGAGGATTCGGGCAGGGGCCACACCCTTTGGGAACTCTAAATTGGCAGCCCGAAACTCTGGAAAGTACCATTGAAGCCAGGTTTGTATCATCCAGGTAGGTCCATTCAGGTTGGTCTCAAATGGCTCACTTTGAGTCATTTCAAAAAAAAGATGGTAAAGATGAGAAAGAAGGAATAGATCGGTAGCTACATCATCGAAATTATGAAGAGCTTCTACAAGGGGGATCCATTCAACTTTCATGCCTTTGGACTTATTGGGGAAGACGTGTTTATTGAGCCAGTATAAGATAAAATACATGTGCTCTTGGTCTCTATTGACATGGGAAGAGCCGACTCCAAAATTTTCTTTTGCAAAGGGGATGAATCCCTTGAAGGAGGTCCCATAACTCTTGAAAGTTGCAGAGTTATATTCCAAGGAAAGAAAATAGGTGGATGAACCTGAGCTTTCAGCAATGAAAGGGAAAGCCCAATCTTGAGTGACGTCCACTATCCTGCCCGACGGCCTTAGCCCGAAGACCTGGGCCATATCAAGGACAGTTGGAGACATGGGACCCATACGGAAGTCGAAGGTATTTGTGCCCAAATTCCAGAAGAGAAGAGCAGAAGCAAGCAGTTCGGGCTTGGCAGTAGTAGTGGTTTTGGAGAGCATTATCAGTTCATAAATGCCATTATTCATCCATTTCTGCTTGAAAGTTGGCTCTAATTCATCAATCCATTGAGTCCAAGCCGGATCGTTCATCAAAGGAAAGCCTCGACGATATGACGACCACTTGGATGAAGAGATACCCGATTTAGCCAGAAAATTAGTAGGGGAAAACCAGTTATCCCTGGGCATGTTGTCCTCTATTACTGCAGGGACCCGAGAAATCCATGCGGGACCCAAAGATTATGCCCCATGCATGTCAAAGAAAAGCTCGGAGAAAAAACCTGCCCGAGGGCGATGCAGGCCGTTAAGTAGACGGCGCAAAGTGAGGAGGCCTTCGCCAGATTCGTAGGATGGTTGGATTTGGCTGGATCCTGATGCCATTTGGTTGAGTTTGAAGGGAACAACAGAGGACACAACAAGGGGAAAGAATATCGGGCAAATAGGAAAAGAAAGTCTGAAAGATTTAAAGAAGAAAACGTCAGAGAATTTAAGAAATTTCCGATTGCAGAGGGATTTTTGTGCCAAAAGTGGGTTAGTGGAAAAATCTGAGGAAAGTGATGATTATCTTTAGAACGTGTGCAAATCCCAAGGGAGAGACGTGGGTATAACAGGCAGCTTTTCAATCAATATTGGCGCCTGGAATTCCAGGCTTAATATCGATTGAAGGGGGCACTTTTTGGATCAAAACTTGAACTCTGAGCTTGGGGGAAGTTGGCCCAAAGGGCAGCCTAAAACGAAGAAAAACTCGAAGCCCAGCCGAAGTCCAGAAGACATGAGGAATCCCATTTTTGACTAAGTGCAGACCCCTTGCTCACCTACCCATAGGCCAAGTGGTGTAGACTGACCAGTTATACAGCCCATAAAGTACTTTACAATGGCAATACAAGTAAAATAGCTGATGAGTCACTACCCCTCAAACTGCATTCGGACAAGGTTACTGCTACAGGAGGCCAAGCCGAGTTGTCTATAAAAGAAGAAAGAGAAATCAGGAATAATGACACTCAAACAAACAAACAAAAGCACAAACTCTGCTCAAAAAGCCAGATTTGCCTTCAAACGAAGCTGTAGTCAGCAAGCCTTCATCTCTCTCGAGATAAACCCTCATTCAAAGCCTTTGTAATAGCTCTGCTACTTTGTTCAACTCTTGTAGTAGTATCGATCTCTTTCCATAAACTCATTTCCCAAACTCCCTTTCTAAGCTTCCAAACCCCTTGATAAACCACAAAGATAGGAAGTCGCAAGACGATCAGCCTTGCCCGACGAGGTTAAACCTTGCCCGACCTTCTTTGTTTTTGTCTTTTCATTCATTAGTCTAGCAATATGTTGTGTACTACAAGTTGTATTCAAGTTATTTCTAGTAATACAGCTATTAAAAGACTCTCTCTCAATGCTTGAATCCGATTTGAATACATCTTCATGGTTCAAATCAGATCTAAGTTCCAAGCCCTCGGGCATGTAAGATTTGATCATTTAAAAGTCCTTGACCTCAAGGCACAAAAAAGAACCTTATGTGGACTTAACCCATCCACAACAAGCTTTGATAAACAAGAAGTCCGAAGTTACTTGAGGCGCAAGTAATCAACATATCACTTAGTTTTATTTCTATTATATTATGATAACCATAGAACGTTTGAGTACGGAATGAATTCTAATAGGAAGCCTCAAGGCCTATCCAAGGCCCCACAAAGGCACCTATTTGGATTCGTTTTGTTCCTCGGGCTAGAACGTTGAGTATGGAATGAGTTATAATAGGAAGCCTCAAGGCCTATCTAAGGCCCCACAAAGGCACCTATTTGGATTCGTTCTGTTCCTCGGGCTAGAACGTTGAGTATGGAATGAGTTCTAATAGGAAGCCTCAAGGCCTATCTAAGGCCCCACAAAGGCACCTATTTGGATTCGTTCTGTTCCTCGGGCTAAGGTAATCAGAAGTATAATGGTTATAAAACTCATATAACCAATAACACGAACCTTATATATTCGAGTATGAATGTTAGTTATTAAACGGGACGCCTCAAGGCCTACACCTAAGGCCCTACAAAGGCACCTGTTGTAACTAATATATACTCTCGGGCATATATGTAATCAGAACCCAACATCCGTTTTACATCTGCCATGCTGAAGATGGCAGTGGCACGCCTGAGCACTTAAAGTTAATCTTGATTGTGAGCCCCAAGGCCTACACCTAAGGCCCCATAAAGGCACCTTTCAAAGTTAACTATGTCCTTCTCTTTCAGCCTCGCCCGACAGGCTCTGCCCGACAAGCCCGCAAGTGAAACAGGAGCCCGACAGAAAGCACCAACCGACGCCGACCTCTCGGGGAGCTGTGTGCCTGTCGGCCAGGAAGCATCCTCGACGGAAATTCCTGCCACGAACAAGTTCACTTAGGATGAATACCACGTTTTAAGGGTTGTATGGTTTTTCAAAATGTTTCACAAAGCTTAATAATAAGTCATGCATGTTTAGATTTGATCTGGGATGAATACCATGTCTTAAGGGTTGTATGGTTTTTCAAAAGGTTTCACAAAGCTTAATGAGTCATGCATGTTTAGATTTGATCTGAATACCACACGGGTTGCATGTTTGATATATGTTCTATGTTGGGGGTCCATGTAGACCTACTTTAGGAAAACCTAACCTTCAAAATATGCATGTGTAATTCATAAGTAATTGAAAGAACTACATAGGATTCTTAAGGTGACGGCGGAACCCTAGGCTGTTACAATTTAATTTTCAAAAACCATTTTCTTTTAGTTATTTTATTTTGTCACTTTATTTAGTTATTTTCTATTACATTCGTTTTAATTATTTGAAATCACAAAATCAACATTTTCTCAAACTTTGTTTTAAATAATTAATTAAAATTTGATTTAACATAAATTATTCATTCAATCCCTGAGGAGAACAACCTTGCTAGAGTCATCTATACTACAATAACCTTGTACTCTTGCAGGTATTTAAAGTGTTTTTATCCCTACTTTTGTATTTGGTAAAAATTCTATCAAGAAATTGCACCGTTGCTGGGAATTTTTTTAAATAATTTGTGTTTATCAACTCTTAGTTAATTTTTTTTGTATATATCTTTATATTTACTTTTTTTTTTTTTTTTTTTTTTTAGGTGACAATTTGTTGATTTTGAAAGCATTGCAGTATTGGATTGGTTTGGATCCTCACAAGGAGCACCCACAATTTGTGCTATTTGCAATTTGAATACTCATGATGTTATATATTGTCCACAACGGCAATATTTTCCAGAGTTTGTGCAGCACCATATTAATATGAGGAACAATTTTCAGAGGCCTAGGTGCGATTCCTACTCAAATTTTTATCCATCATGGTCAGAGCATCAAAATCCTATGTGGGAGTGTATTCAACAGCCACATGCATAGGGATGGGCAATGGTTATGCGGGCGGGTAACCGCGGTTAATTTACCCATAACCGTTTATGCTTATACCCGCATAACCGTTTACCCGTTGGGTAATTGCCTAAATGATTATACCCATACCCATAACCGTTTATAAACGGTTAACCATACCCATAACCGCATACCCATTTAACCGTAACCGTTTAATGCCCGTTTACCCATTTATCCTTTTTAACCCGTTTATCTTCTTTTTTTTTACCATTACCCTTTTTTCACCCGTCTACATGTTTTTTAACAACTTGAAAATTATAAAAAAAAAATTGTCATAATTTTTTTTTTTTGACAATTAAACACCGTTATAGGTACATTCATCATACATTTCCATATTTTAATTTTTTAAGTCCTTATACCATTCAAATAATTGAAATAATAGTTTACAGACGATATTTTTAACTGTTACCAATGAAGGTAAATATAATATTTGCTAAGTATTATTGAGTTACAAAAATTGTTTAGAAGACATTTCTGTCAAAGCATTTCTGTCAATTTCACGGTTACCCGCAAGGAATTTAAATTAATTTGGCCAATTCCTTGATGATGAGAATCATCATTCCTGTAGTAGTGTTATTGAGAGAATGACCGATGAATTGCTAATTTATTGGGTGCTAAGTATTATTGGATCGAGAACATGCTTTGTGTTAGTTTTACATATATAAAATAAATGGGTAAATGGTTACCCGTTTATAACCGTGGTTAATACCCATAACCGTCCATTTAAATTTCGCGGGTAAACGGTTATACCCATAACCATTTATTTATCTAAACGGTTACCCATAACCGTAACCATTTAATTTAAATGGGCGGGTAACCGCGGTTACCCATAACCAATGGGTATTTGCCCATCCCTACTCATGCACCAGCAAAAGCTGATTGGGAGATTGCAGTTGAGAAATTGGCAGAGTATCCTAACAAGGCTTGATCAAGCCGATCAAGAAATTCATAATATTCATAAATTAATGAAAAATCTGGTGCAGCAAGTTGAGCAACAAGTGCAAAAATGGAAAGAAGGGGGGAAGATGAGTCTCCAGTCAATGTTCAGAGGAATGCTGCGCAATTCAAACACCCCAATATGCAGAGAGTTGTGATAACATGCTGGAGGACACTAAGATGAAGAGCCAATTGCACGTGACTCATGCCCAAAGGATGAAACAGCACATGCTGATCTTAAAATCCACCCAGATCCTTTGGCTACCCAAGTTCATGTGCCACCCAAATCTTTCCCACAAAGGCTGCAGGAAGACATGAGTCTTATTGTGTTAGGGGAGGTTCACACAAATTCAATATCTAATATGTCACCTGATCACCTTTCTAACACACTGACTGATCCGGATACAGGGCAGGTGCCTCCTGAAACGGTTTTTGTCGCTGAATTGAACACTCCAGCAGTAAAGCCCATAAAATTTAAAGAAAATCGGGGCAAGTCCTACAAGCAGGCTGAGATGTACAACGAGAAGAAGAAAATATTTTGTGGCGGCCAAATTCCTCGTAGAGAAATTTGGCCAGTGCCGAAATTGTGGGGGTTAAATACAAAATTTAAGTCAGCTTATTGGAGACACAAGCCTTACTGGAAAGGGTCCTATTTGATCACAAAGATTCATTCACATAGAAAGCCAAATATGAAGAATTCAATCACTCACCTGAAACGCATAATTGATAAACATCTCATTCCGTACCTACTTTTGCTCTATGATGCTGCTATGGAGTGGTTGATTCTAAGAGAACAAGTGACATGACCATCAATTCCTTCCTCTACATCTAGTAATAGACGTTAACTAAAGCGATAATTGGGAGGCAACCCAATTTTTCTAACTCTTTTCTTTATTTCGTTCATTTTATTTTCTTCCTTTTATTCTTTATCAACAAATCTAAAAATTAAAAAAAATAAATTGAAAAACACAAAAACATTAATTTTTTTTAGTTAATCAGTATTTTATTTTGGGTTTTATTCTAATTAGATTATTAATGTGTGTTTTTGCAGGTTGCATTCGGATTTGATTGGCCCTAAATATCCAGTACACGCGCACATTCGACTGAATCTTGCATTCAGCAGCATTCAACATCCATTCACTTCAAAATACATTCAATAGCCATCCATTCATCAACACTTATCTGAGCTTCCATCATCAATTCATCAACATTCATGAGATTCAGCAGTGCAGAAATCAAAGGAATGCAGAAACGGAAACAAAGTTGAGGTTCAGAAGTGCTTACAGTGGGGGCGCTGAGAAGACCTATGTATTAGGGGTGGGTTCAAAAAATCGAAAACTGAAAAAAACCGAAAACCGAACCGAACCGAAACCGAAAAAACCAAACCGAACGAAAAAACCGAACCGAATTGAAAAAACTGAACCGAACCGAACTCTTTTGGTTTGGTTCGGTTTTGGTGGTCTAGAAACCGAATCAAACCAAACCGAACCGAAATAATTAAATTAATATTTTTTTAATTTTATTTATTTAATTATTTGATTTTATTATATTAGAATATGATACTTGGACTGCTGCTTTGGTATGACTTGTTTGCTTTCCAATTCAAATTGTCTTCTCAGCTTCTCCATCTACAACAAAAATTAGAACTTATACCATTACATGCAATATTTCTAGTTTATATCATTAAGTGCAACACATATATAAGAACACATATCTCAACTGCACTGCAGTTGATTAGGGAAAGCAAACAACGTATAAAAGTCTCATGAGTTTATTAAACACTACGAGATCAAAAACAAAATTCAAACTTTCTCACCTATGGCCAAGTATAGTAGATTCCGTGGCCTAACAATTTTGAAAAGTAATTCAAAAATATTGATGAACACCTCTTCAAAATTTGCTGGTGGTAGAAGCTAAACACAGAATGTAGAAATTATATTATGTAACCACATATATGGATAAAAAAAATTCGGACCATAAAGATAAAGAAAATATAAAAAACTGTTACCTAGACAATAATCAAAATAAATAGTATATTATAGAATGTTTATCTTATTGCTAGTGAAGAATACATGTATATAGAGAGAGAGAGAGAGAGAGAGATTGAGAGAAAGAGAGGAATGAATAAGGTCGTACTCCATCATCATCGTCTAAAAAGAAATCTATTTACAGTTAAACTTTAAACCCAAAATATTTAAAAAAAACATTTATGTTATAATTCTAGTTGAACTTTAAATGTTTATTTTCATTATCTTTAAGTCTAGTCGGAATATTTATGTTATGATTGTGTTGGATACGTTAAAAATTAAGATTTCAAAATTTTTCATTTTAAAAAAAAAAAACCGAAACCGAACCGGAAAAAACCGAACCGAAAAAAAACCGAACCGAAAAAAAATTGAACCGAACCGAAATTTCGGTTCGGTTTCGGTTTTGGCAAAAAACCGAACCGATTTAAACCGAACCCACCCCTACTATGTATGCCTGAAAACCCTTTTACTCACTCTCTCACCTTTTATTACATTTCATTACATACAAATTTGGGGGAGGGATCCAAGCAGCACAGAGGCGAGCAGAAGTTCAGGCCTAGCATTCAGATCCAGATTCAAGCACAAAAATTTCTCAGACATTCATCACATGGTACATGCAAGACCAAAGAGAAATGTACATTAGTATACAGGAAATTCACAGATTTATGGGTTCGTGCATGACAATGCGCAGCGGCAAACACAAAATTTGTCAGTAATTCAGAATCACAGATACGAGGCATTTAGGCACAAAACAGAGCAGAGATACCATTTTTGAGGCAAACCGAGTTTTCACCTTTGCTTTTTGTGGATCTGGGAATAGGATCAATGTTTTGCTCTGAGAATGGAGGGTTTAGGTATGGATCTGTGAGATCAGTACTAACTTGTCTCTGGTCTTTTTCCATGTTCCTACACGGATCAAACACATGCATGCGTTATTCCATTATCATTTTTGAAATCCAACAGTAAAGACAAACTTTGGGAAGGCGGAGTAGATTTTACCTTGAATTGGTGTTCGTATGGTCTTGCTGTGTGTATGGGCCTGCAAATTCGTTTGCAGGTGTGATGGACCATTTTTCTGAGGTTTGGACAGAGATACAGCTATGGAGGCACGGCTGGGTTTCTGTTTTTGGGTTCGACAAATCCAGGACCATTGGAAGATTTTGGAATGACTAGAGAGCTAGGTAGAGATTGTTTTGGTTTTTGGTTAGAGAGAAAGTAGAGACATGAGAGCTGCGGCTCTATATTCTTTGAGACAAGCGCCTGAGGGTTTCGAAGCTTAAAATGAGAAATGGGCAATGAAAAGGCTGTGTTCTGGGTTTTTTTTTTTTTTTTTGTCAGAGGTAAACTTTATTAGATTCTAACTGAAACATTTACATATTGAGCAAGAATATTAAATAAAAACTCCGGACCAATTGTATCCCAACAGAAAGCACCTCCATGTGAGGCTACATATGAGGCGACAGCATGCGCAGCGGCATTTCCACTCCGCTTGACAAACACAAACCTCACCCTTCCTAATTGAGATACCAAAGGACCAATATCATGAATAAAGCATTCCAAAGTAGCATCGATCACATATTCCCCTACAAGCATTCGAATAAGCACCTGAGAATCTAATTCAAGCTCCACGTCTGCACAACCCAACTCGATACAAACCCGCAAAGCTGCTCGGATCGAAGCAGCTTCAGCCATCGCTGTCGAGTTGAAGAACACACCTCTTTCCCCACCAGCCGCTTGCAACAAACCAACAAAATCCCTTAAAACCCACCCATATCCACCTTTGCAAGTTTTCCCACACCAAGCCCTATCACAAGTAATCTTCATCACACCAAAAAGTGGCATCTTCCATCGAACATGTTGACCCGCGAAGCTTACTTTAATCTCCTCTTCACCGCAGCCAACATCTCTTCTCTACCTGCAATGCCCAGCTTGAAAATCCAGGAGGTGTCACCGCACTAAATTCACCATCTTCGTGGGATTAACCAGCACTCCGTTAAAGACCATTTCATTCCGGCTCTTCCATATTCTCCACATAACAAACACACACTCCTGCATCAACTCCTTTTGTCTTTCATTGTCGCAGAAACGACCACATGGTCCCTGCAAATACTCACGGGAATTCCTACCTGCCATAGATGTCATGTCCAGCTGCAAATAGCAACAGTACCAAAGCACACGACTAAACGCACATTGGAAAAACAAGTGATGTTTCGTCTCCTTTGCTGCTCCACACATAACACAATTATTATCCACTTGCATTCGGCGTTTAAGGAGGTTGATCCACACAGCCAAGGAATGGTTACAACACTGCCATATAAAAAACTTCAATTTATTTGGAACCACTAACCTCCAGATATCACCCCAACACCGGTCACCCTCATCCCTCATACTCCCTCCCCCCGTCCCTTTTCTCCCAAGCTCCCTATTTTCCTCCATCTCCATGGCAACATCATATCCCATTCGAACCGTATAGGCTCCATTATTAGAGTTGTGCCATATAAGTCTATCCATATACCCCATTAAACTTACAGGCAGGCCAAGTATAATATTACCTTCTTCCTTATTAAAGAACCTCTGAATGAGATCTTCCTTCCAAGCACCCCACTTTGAGTCAATCAATGCATCCACCATCACCGGCATATCAACATGTTTCGAGTGCACCTTATATGAATGAGGTCGTGGAAGCCAAGGGTCCTTGTGAATACGAATACTCCACCCATCACCAACCCGCCATCTCAAACCTTTATCCAAAATTCTCTTCCCCTGAATGATACCCTTCCACCCCCATGAAGATCTTCTCCCCTGCTTAGCCTCCATAAACAGCCTATCTGGAAAATACTTTACTTTCCGAATTTAACCCAACAGCAACTCCGGATTAAGCAAAATCCGCCACCCAATCTTTGCTAAATAAGCTAGGTTAAAAGACAATAAGTCTCTAAACCCTAACCCTTCTATCTTTTTCCTCCGTTTCATTTTTTGCCAAGAAAGCCAATGCATGCCTCCCCTATCTCTGTTCCCCCTCCACCAAAACTTAGATATAGATGATTCCAACTCTTTACAAAGGCCAACCGGAAGCTTAAAACAAGACATCGCATAGTTAGGTAATGTTATAGCCACCGATTTAATAAGAACCTCTCTTCCTGCAGGGGATAGAAATTGCTCAGCCCACCCATTAATTCGTCCCTTCAAAGCCTCGTGAATCCCCTCAAAGATCGCCTTCTTCAATGATCCAAAGTCAGTGTTTATCCCCAAATACTTACCAAAATCCTCATATTGGTACAAGAAACAAGTCTCTTCTGTCATTGCCTTAAACAATTAGCCCCAAAATACAAGGAGCTCTTCTCCCTATTAATAACTTGGCTAGAAGCCTCCGCATATCACTTCAACACATCCATAACCTCCTGAACCTCATCTTCCTCAGCCTTACAAAAAATTACAACATCATCAGCAAAAAATAAGTGGGATAATGCAACCCCACCAGGCGCCATACACACACCATAAAGAGATCCCTACTTCTCCCTCCGTCGTAACAAAGCCGAGAATCCCTCGGCATATATGAGAAAAAGAAAAGGCGACATAGGATCACCTTGTCGCAACCCTCTCTGTGGTTGAATAAACCTCATAGACGCTCCATTAATTAGTACACTATATGTGACCGTAGTGATACACTCCGCAATTCGACGATAAAATTCAATCGGAAAACCCAAAGCTTCCATCATTGCCAATTAAAAACTCCATTCAACTTGATATAAGCCTTCGCCATATCCAATTTCATTGCCACAAAAGCCTTGTCCCCATCACCTTGGTAACTTAGAGAGTGCAATATCTCATGCACCACCAATATATTATCCTGAATCTGTTTCCCAACCACAAAGGCCAATTGATTTGGACTAATAAGATGTGGCATAGCCATCTTCATGCAGTTAGTCAAAAGCTTAGCAATCACCTTATAAGCCACATTACATAGGGATATCGGCCGTAATTGAGCCATAGTCTGAAGGCTAGCCACCTTCGGAATAAGAACAAGAGGAGTGTGGTTCAATTTCCGTAGAAGCTTCCCAGATAACCAAAACACCTAAACCATATCCACGATATCCTTACCCACCACATCCCAGTATTCATGATAGAAACTACCAGTAAACTCATCCGAACCAGGTGACTTATCAGCAGGGAATTGGAACATAATGTGCCGCACATCTTCCTCCGTTACTGGCTACATTAATCTTCTTGAGTCCTCAGCCAACATCATAGCCTCAACATACTCCGTTATCTCCAAAACCCTTATTGGATTACATGTGAGAAAGAGATTTTGAAAATAACTCACTGCAATTGCATCCACCTGACTCGGTTCAGTACACCATACCCCTTGAGCATTCTCCAATCCCATAATCTTATTGCATCGACACCGTTTCACCATATGTGCATGGAAGAACTTAGTATTTTTATCCCCCTCCTAAATCCACTGGACTCGTGATTTTTGCTTCCAATACATCTCTTCATCCCTAATCATGCACCTTAACTCACCTTCCTTACGTCGAATATCTTCAGCTGTAAACACCGATGATTTATAAGCCTGTCGTAACTCTTTCTTCAATGCATCAATACAAAACTTCGAATTCCACCCATTCGATCTCCTCCAATTCTGCAACCCACGCCATACTTACTTAAGTTTCTCTACTACCCGGAACGCATAAGATCCCACGACCCCACGCCTCCAAGTTGTCTCTACAATATCGTGGCACTCCTTCTCCTTATTTCATCTGACATCATAAATAAAACGTCTCCTCCGATTAAAAGGCACAACTTCCGTATCCAAAATAAGCATAGCATGGTCAGACCCTTCTAACACTTCATGCATGACTTTCACCTCTGGATACATATTAACCCATCAAGCAGCCCATTACCTATAATAAACTCACAAAAATCCCTCATACTTGCCATGGATCTATAGTTACCCCCTTCCTTCTCCGAATCATCTATAATATCATTAAAGTCACCAATAAGTAGGTACCTTTCTCCCGATGCCTCAATCCTTCGAGACAACGCCTTCAACTGCTCTTTCCTTTTATTATCATCTGTACTTGCATATATCGCAAACAACCTCCATTGTTCATTTTTATTCCCATCATAAATGCCAACTTCAATGAAAAAATCTGCCCATCATAAATGCCAACTTCAATGAAAAAATCTGCATACTTAACAAGTAATACATGATCATAAT
This sequence comes from Malus fusca, assembly GCA_035220775.1. NCBI lineage: Eukaryota > Viridiplantae > Streptophyta > Magnoliopsida > Rosales > Rosaceae > Malus > Malus fusca. The sequence goes on from CM069072.1 coordinate 21,398,090, forward strand.
TCCGCCCAAAAATACACATAACACCAGCAATTCCCTGCAGTTCAACCGTATGCATGAAATCCATCCCAAGCCTTCTCTTCAAATAAACATAGCGAGTACTTCAATAATTTGTCTCAAGAAGAATCACTATGTTAGGGGTGTGGAGCCTATTATGCTCCAACAGATCGTCAACTGTCATGTCACCCCCGATACCTTGACAGTTCCAACAGATTAGCTTCATAAGGACTTGGGAGACCCCTTAAGGCTGGTCTCCTCCGCCTAAAAAAAAATCAACTTCCTTGGTTGATTAGTTTTGGGTTCAACGCATTCCACTGGCTCTACATACTCCACTTCTTGGAATGACTGTTTTCGTCCCTTCTATTCCATCGTCACAAACTCAATAAGGGGTATCAAGTCAAAATGATCATCTTCCCTAACTCCATGCCCTTCTACCGAGCCTCCACACCCTGTAGCTCCGGACCTCTCTTCCTACCCTCCATGTCACCTACACCACCCTCTCTAGTTTGCACTGTAACATTTAGATCAATTTCTCTTCCATTCTCCTGCGACACACGAACAAATTTAAGCCTCTCATCCTCCTCCAGCATTATATGAAGAACCACATTCACTGCTCCCTCCGCAATCACACCTCCTGGCCCAATCAAGCCGACATCATAAACAGCCTCTCTAGCCCTCCTAGCCTCTTCCTTATCCCTTCGTTGACAACGAATTTGCTCTGTCAGGTTACTACTCCTATCCCTTTGTTGACTCGCCGATTCTCGAGTCAAAATCAGTTCATCATTATTATCCTTTCCATCTTGATCTCCACTACCATCAGACTGCACTTGAGATCCCATTCCAGAAGCGGTCGCAGCCCAGCCTTTTGTTCCATGTCATCCCATGCAGTACCCTTCACGTTCCTCCATCTCTTCGGACTATTACTTCCACCATTCGACCCTACTACTCCACCGCCCCGAAATCCGGTTCTCAATGGATTTCCTAGAAGATCCATCACTGCATCCAATCCCCTGTATGATAGTTTATCTTCCTGAAGCATAGAGTTCCCATAAACAGCCCTACATCAGTCAAATAATTCCTACAGCTTCTCGTCGCATGTCTCATAAGCCCACAGATTAGGCAATATTTGGGTAGTGCCTCATATTTAAAATCCACCCCAAGCCTTCCATCATCAAGAAAATTCATAAACGTCCCACTCATGAGAGGTTCACATACGTTGAACCGAATCTTCACACGAAGGAATCTACCAATGCAATCACGACTTACCGATGTATCCACCATACGTATAGTACCCATCAATCCCCCAATGGCTTCCGCAACCACCGCAGTCATACTAAGCGGCGACACATTATGAATCTGCACCCAAAAGGCACCGAGAGACAGGGGTGTCCATCGATTCAAGCCATTCCCCGTTCTGTCAGCAACCATCACCAAGTTGTCATTGAACATCCACGGATGGTCCGCGTCCACCACCCATTGCAAGTCATGTTGGCCAACAAATCGTGCCAAGAACCTCCGACCTCCAATATCTCTAATGGAGACTCCCTTTCTACACCGCCAAAGTGACGTAAAACAATAAATAAACGCTTCACCATGCACATCCTTAGTAGTCAGAACTTCCGCAACCATAGTGTACTGAAACCCGAGCAAGACACCTTCGATCGCCTTCCGTTCAATTGTAATCCCACTCCTCTCCTTATCCGACAACCGCAAATTGGTCCCAAACCTAGAACCCAAATCCTTCACATCTAGTCGATCACGGTCCGTCACCATACCCAGAGCGAGAACTCCAATTCCAATAGTCTTGGAAAATTTAATAATATTATTATTATATTAAATTTATTAATTGAATAGAAATTAGATGTGGAGCCTTTTGGTAAAAAAAAAAATATGTCTACTTAAATGAAATGTTGCAACTTTTGACTCTTCATGAATAGTCATATGCTTTCCAAATAAGTATCTCACATTCTATAAATAGGGAAGTCCCCTATAATCATAAAATAACTTTTCATCATACGTACATATAGTGCATTAAATATTAGAGAGTCTTATTGAGTTCGTATGAAAGAGTTTTCAACACAATCGTGGTTCATGGAGCCTTGTGATTTGAAGTGCTATTATTACAAGGACGTGGTCGTTGTATCTTGGGAGACATGCTCCGATCAACCATAAGCACCGTAGTGGGGCGTAAACTTGTCTTAAGGACAAAGTGTCCAACACTTGCCTCGACCGTATTTTATAGGTTTTTCTAATCTATTATATCATGTTCATTAACATTGGTTACTCATATGCATGCATTATTGTGATATATAATTGCATGAATTATTTCTTGATTTTCTATGTGATTTATTATAGCAATTAGACCCTAATTTTTCCAACAAATAGCACTCCTAGTCCGCACACCACCGACTTTCCAAATCGCGCTCTCCAGGAAAGAACAGGCCCCTGCATTCAATGTAGCACCGTCTAATTACCCTTCCAATAATCCCTGACCCAACCTGCACCGTCAAAACCCTTGCCACAAACCCTAACCCTAGCTTGCACCAAACTCCTCATTTCGAGGAACCTCCCTAAAAAAAAGTTTTTTTTACTTGCTGCAGCCGAAACCCATTGGGTTGATCCACCTTTCGCTGGATTGGGCTCACTCGTGGCCCACTGCATTACCTCAGATTGTGAAGCACATGGGCCCCATGATTTCCATGCATCAGGACACCATGTCAAACCAAGTACCATCTTTCCTTTAAGTTTTGTTTTATTAAGACTTGTATCTTTTGTCTTTATATTATCTTCTTAATTTCAGTTTTATATTTAATAGCTAGTTATTAGTCTTTTTATAAGTTTATTTTCATGTTTTTTGTTTATTTTTCTACACCTTGAGGACAATGTGTGTTTTAAGTTGGGGGTGGGAGATTGAAACACTTACTTTTAGTCTAAGTTCATTTTTAATTTTTGTTATAAATAAAGTAAATTTTAGTTCTTGTTATAAATAAAGTAATAATTGTTCCACCCGAGGCTTTACTTAGTAATCGGACCAGTCCTACCTAATCAACAGTGTTTTTCACGTCAAACGGTAGAGTTTTGGCATGGAGCAGGGTGGTTAGTTGGTTTTGTAGTCTTTTCAACTCGAGTTAGTAAGTCCTTAGGGGTGTTCTACACCTAGTGCCCTAAAGCCTTAGTGGTTTGGGAGTCATTGACTTAAAGGTCGCTACGTGGGTTGGATCGAAAGCTTAAGTGAACTGACATTGCACAACCACTACTATTACTGAAAAAAAATCAAAAAAAAAAGAGAAGGAGAAAAATCGAGAAAAAAAAATAATCGTTACGTTTCAAGTTAATATGTGTGAAGTATTGAATAAAAAGGACGAGAGGTAGGGGTTTTAGTCGAGTCTCATTAGCTATGTTGGTTCACTTTACACCAAAGGAAGTTCACGAATTATTTTCAAATTGATTCTAAATGGCTTAGACTCTATAGTGGGATTAGTTGAAACTTTTGAAAAGATGTTCTGATTTTTAACGTTTTCTATGGCTTGCAACTTAAAGTGAAAATTGTCTTAGTCAAGTTTTAGTTAAGTTTCTGGTTTGTTAGTTTTTATTTTTGTTTTCTAGTTTTGTTTTGCTTGAGGAGAAGCAAAAAGCTAAGTCTGGGGGTATTTGATGAGTTGATATTATACTATATATTTTACCTTATTCTTAGTTATAATTTAGTGGCTATTTTGTGAGAATTTTGATACTTTGATTTATATTCTTAATGTAGGACATTCAACTTCCTCTGGAGCAAAACGTGATGAAACAGACGAATTTTGGAGTAATTCAAGTTGGAGGACGTTCATGTGTCTCTCAACTTTTTCGTGTCAAAGTTTCATGAATTTTCTACCAAGCGGTTTATTTATGGCGATGAAATAAAGGAACAGCGCGCAATGCTGTCAAAGTGACGTTTTGGCCTTATTTGGGCTTTTTGGCATCCAAGATGGTGTCTTTTGGGTTCGAAGCCTTATTCAATTATGTTCGGGACATCTCAAGCTTTAATTCAAGTCATTTTGGGCCTGTTTTGAAACTCTAGAAGTCCAAAAACGTGGCTTATTTGTGGCTGGGCAGATTTCCCAAAGTTAGAATAGGAATGTATTTCCTAAGTATCATATTCTATTATGTTTCTTAGTTTTTAGAAGACCTTTTCAAGTAAGGATTTTAATTATGTAGTAGTATAAATAAGGCTTTTTAGCCATTGGAGAGAGACTGGGGGAGAGAGGAGAAGAACACATAATATTTTGGAGAACTTTGCTAGGCTTTGATGATTTGTATTTCAAGGTGTTTTCTATCCTTATTTTTTATAATATTTTGTTTTATGATTGTTCGTAACTAATTTCCACTTGCTAAGGCGAGGCCACGAGCCTTACCACGAGCCTTAGCAAGAATATGTAGTTTCTTTTCAATTTACTTATGATATTATGCATGCAGGTTTTGGTTTATTAATCAGCAGTTTAAACTATCTAATTGCCTTAATACTTAACTACCATTAGGATCTTTAGAAAAGTAATTTGATGCAATTTTGGTCGGAGGTCGGTCCCTGAAATTGATGAATGCTTCTTGTGGTTAATATGTGCAAGTTCACTTAGGATGAATACCACGTCTTGGGTTGTATTGTTTTTTAAAAGGTTTCACAAAGCTTTATGAGTCATGCATGTTTAGATTTGATCTGAATACCACAGACGGGTTGCATGCTTGATATACTCTCTATGTTGGGGGTCCAAGTAGGCATACTTTAGGAAAACCTAACCTTCAAAATATGCATGTGTAATTCATAAGTAATTGAAAGAACTACATAGGAATGTTAAGGTGACGGAGGAACCATACGCATGTGTACTCTTGCAAGTATTTAAAGTGTTTTTATCCCTACTTTTGCAGGTGGTAAAAATCCTATCATAAGCCTCAAGGAGCGAAGGTGTGGATCCATATCGCGATCTACATCGGTTGGTCCGTGTGCTTCAACGTAGGAGGTCTCGTTGGTTGTAGTTTCTGAATTTCCTACCATCGTAGTCGTGGATCAACGAACGAAGAAAGTTGAAAGCGAGAGTCTTCTTCAAGTCTTCGGATTATAGCTCTTAATGAAAGTACCAATTTGTGAATGCAAATTTCCGCCTTCCTTTGATTGGCAAATCTACACCTGCAAAATAATAACACCTAAGATTAAGGCCAAAAGCCTCAACTGCCCACGATGAATGAAGGCTTTGGCTGAAGAATCTCCAATGCCAAAGTTAGAATTCTAAAAAGAATATGTTTGAGTGTTTGTGGAGAGAAAAAAACCTCCTGAATTTTGGAGATAAATGGTGTATTTATAGGAGAGAATGAGGAAGTGGGCCGACCCTCTAGGGTTTAGGGGTGGCCGGCCCTATGTGGAATGTTTGGTGGGAATATTCCAAGATATTTGTGTAAATAAATATCATGGAGTAATTTGGTAAATATCCTAAATAAATGGAATTATGATTACTTACTTGAAAGAGGTCTTCTAATATTAGGAATGTATTTATGATAAGAATAAGGAATTATCCTATCATAAATACCTTTGAACTTTCTTACTGGCAGGGGTGCCTTGAGTAATTGTTGATCTTTGCCTGCTCTACCTCAGCTGCGCGTAGTGAATGAGTTCCTCCCTGCTCATTTAATAGGGCAGTCTTTGTCTTTCTTGGAAAATAATTCATGTGTCAACTCCATGATTTTGGGGATTATTTTTTGCTCCACATACATAACTCATCACGTATGATTATGTCACAAAATTTATAAACTCAAGGGTGTAGATACTCAATAACACAACGGGTTTTCCCCTTCTTTAAATTTGGAACTCTATATGACTAACCAGGACTGAACCCAATCCTATTCAACCTCAAACAAACGAGGGTTTTTTTTCCCTATAAGACATTTAAGGTTCTTCTAGTAAAGTTTTACAAAAAGATTTTTGGATAATTGTTTCTTAAAACGAAAACGACAAAAATAATTTTGCATTTTTATGATTAAAGAATGTGTCTAGTAATTTATTCTATATTTTTTGACAAAGAATAGAAAGCGTATCCACTAACAATACCTAAAATGTCAAAAACATTAAGTTCATGTTTGGTATTGTAAAAATAAATTTAAGATGGTGGCATGGTAGTGAAGAAGGTGGTTGCAATGGGGGCGGTGCTAGTTGCAACGATGGTTGTGTGGTGGTAGTAGTGGTGATGGTAGTGCCAGTGGTTATGAGATATGGGTGGTGGAAATAGCGTGTCGGGCGGAGCAATGGTGGTGGGAGTTGTAGGGTCCCAAATTTTGATGGTAACAATGAGTGGTTGTAGAGGCAACGACGTTGATGGTGGAAGAGAAGTCGGAGGTGGTGGTAAGGTGGTTGTAGTGGTAACAAGTTGTGGTGGTGGTGATCACAGTGGTGGCAGCCTCATTTATGATGACCATGATAAGGTGTGGTGGTGTACATGATTTTTTTTTTCTTTTCTTAAAACTCTAATTTTGTTGTAGGTCTATTTGATTGAACTATTCTAAGGGAATAGAGAGGGGAAGGTCGGTGGCAATAAGAGAGAAAAGAGAGAGATTTAATTTTGAGGTGTGTGTAGTATCACCCCATTGTGCCTTTATTTATAATAGTATGATAGGTTAAATCCTTACCCTTTTAGGATTACAACTCTAATAGGATATTAACTATTAAAGGGAATATTCAAAGATATCCCTAGATACACTAGGATTTACACAATCACATTCCTATTCTAAATATGACTGCAACACTCCCCTTTGAGTGTGTAAATACTCAAACAAAACATCGCATCAGATCTTCAACATATAAGGTAGAACAGTTGATGAAGTCGGCAGCACAACGAGTGAATGCGAGTCTTAAATTTAAAGAAAGTATGCATTGGTAGTAAAACTCACAAAGCCTCGTTATGGTAAAACCTAAGGCAGGTGAAAACCCATAGATTAAGAAGAAAAGTGAGAAGTATGCATAATGTCTAAAACAAATGTCAAATAGTACGAAAGTAGTGAACTCAATGGAGTATGACCATCTCAAAATGGGTGCCTTATCAAAACCTCGTTAGGTAGCAAAAACTCAGTTGGAAAAATGCTCCTAATCATAGGAAAAATAGTACATTAAGATCAAGTGAGTATGCTTCAGGATATTCCCCCTGAGTTAGACATAACTTCCAAATAAGAGAACTACAAGCAATTCAATTCAGATAGTTTACGCATACCAATTCCTTGGACTAGCTTCTGAAAAGTAGACTTGGGCAATGACTTGGTAAAGAGATCGACCAGGTTGTCCTAGGAATGGATTTGCTTGACTTCAATGCTCTGATGTTGTTGTTGTTGGTGAGAATAAAAGAACTTCAATGCTATGTGCTTGGTGTTGTCTCCCTTAATGTATCTCTTCTTTTAACTACTTGATACATGCTGCATTGCTTTTAAAGATTGTCGTAGGAAGGTCAACGACGAAAGTAAGACCACTAGTGCTTTGAATATGTTCCATGACTGCTCTCAACCAAAATCACTCACGCAATGCTTCATGCAAGGCGAGGATCTCAGCATGGTTCGAAGAAGTTGCAACTAGCCTTTTCTTGGTAGATCTCTAAGATATAGCGGTTTCTCCAACGATAAAGACATAGCCTGTTTGAGAACGTGCTCTATGTGGGTCAGACAGATATCCAGCATCTGCGTAACCAACAAGGTGGGAATCAATCCAAGAACAGAGGGGGGTGGCGACTCCTTTCGAGGATTCGTGGGTGTAGAACAAGCTCAAATATGTTGTACCCTTGAGGTAGCAGAAAATGTTTTTAACATCATTCTAGTGTCTGGGTGTAAGCGCATTGCTGTATCTAGCCAAAAGATTAACAACGAAGGAGATGTTAGGTCTAGTGCATTGAGCCAAGTACAATAAAGCCCCAATTGCACTTAGGTATGGAACTTCATGCTCCAAAATCTCTTCCTCATCCTCCTTTGGACGAAACGGATCTCATTTAGCATCTAGAGTCTGAACGACCATAGGAGTACTCGAAGGTTTCGCTTTATCCTCATTAAAACGATTTAACACCTTTTGGGTGTAGTTTGATTGACGTACTAAGATTCCATCCGAACAATGCTCGATCTCCAAGCCGAGACAATATCGAGTTTTCCCAAGATCTTTCATCTCAAATTCTGATTTCAAATGAACGATAATTTCCTCAAGCTTTGCAAGAGTTCCGATGAGGTTCATGTCATCAACATAAACTGCAACGATCGCAAATCCAAAATATAACTTCTTTATGAACACCCATGGGCATAATTCGTTGTTCACATAATCCTGACTTGTTAAATATTCACTCAGAAAATTATACCATATCCACCCGGATTTTTTCAATCCATAGAGTGATCTCCTCAATCTAATAGAGAGAGTGTTCCGTGGTCTAGAACTATTTGAACCAGTCAGTGGAAGTCCTTCTAGAACTTTTATATAGATTCTCGTATCTAGATCCCCATAGAGATACGCGGTTACCACGTCCATAAGCTACATATTCAGTTTTTCGGAAACTACCAAACCGATAAGGTAGCGGAACGTTATGATGTCCATTACGGGGGAATACGTCTCCTCGTAATCAATCCCAAGGCACTGAGAGAAGCCTTGCGCTACAAGGCGTGCTTTGTATCACACTATTTCATTTTCCTCATTACACTTACTCACGAAAACCTACTTGTAGCTCACGGGCTTCACATGTGGTGGAGTAAGAGCTATAGGTCCAAACACCTTACGTTTCACAAGTGAATCGAGTTCAACCTAGATTGCTTGTTTCCAGTTTGACCAATATGTTCTACGTCGGCATTCATCAACGGAACGTGGTTCAATATCAATGCTAAGCATGATGTCAGTAGCTACTGTGTACGCAAATGCATCATCGACGATCATCTCATTCTGATTCCAAACCTCATCCAATATTGCGTAGTGGACTAAAATCTTACGATTCTCGGGGTGTCGGGTTGTCTCATCTAAGACATCACCGTAATCTATAATAACCTCATGCGTTAGAACAAATAAGTGAGCGATGGTCGGATTTAGACTAGGGTCACTAGTTTATGCCGTTTTCCTTTTCCGAGGTTGTGAATCATTTGAACCAAGGGGTCTGCCACGCTTCAGGGTCACTAGTTCATGCAAGATGCAACCTCCCCACCTTTGGGGATAATATGGCCTTCCCAAGAGGTATTACGGCGTACTCGCGGTACGTCTATCTTTACAGGTGCGTTTGCAGTAGGTATATGTGATCTTGTCACTTTTGCTAAATCAGTAAAAGCATCCGGCATGCTTTGAGCAATGCTCTGAAGATCTATAATTCGTCACACCTCAATTTCAAACTGGGCAGTGCGGGAATCTAAATGAGACATAGTGGAAGCATACCACGACAATTCATGGCGTTCTCCAGGAACGTTAGCATGTTTATCTCCCCCTAACGACGGGAAGATTGTCTCATCAAAGTGACAATCCGTAAAATGTGCGGTAAAGAGATCTTTTGTCAAGGGCTCTTAATAGCGAATAATTGATGGTGAATCATACCTGACATAAATTCTCATTTTTCTCTAAGGATCCATTTTGGTACGTAGTGGCGGCGCTATTGGCACATAGATTGCGCACCCAAACACACGTAAATGCGAGACGTTAGGCTGGTATCTAGTAACCAACTGTAAATGTGAATGAAGTTGTGTAGCGGTGGGCCTCAGGCGGACCAGCATGGTTGCGTGCAATATTGCATAGCCTCAGGCAGATATCGGCAGTTTGGTTCGCATAACCAAAGTTCGAGCTATCAATTGAATGCACTTTATGAAAGCTTCTGCCAGGCCATTTTGGGTGTGAACATAGGGTACAAGATGTTCGACTTCAATCCCTACTAACATGTAATAATCGTCAAAAATATGTGACGTAAACTCTCCAGCGTTATCCAGTAGAATCGACTTGATCGGATAATCATGGTGGTGAACCCTTAGCTTAATAATTTGTGCTAGGAGTTTCGTAAATGCAATGTTGCATGTGGGCAATAAGCAAACATGTGACCATCATGTCGATGCATCAACCAACACTATAAAGTATCTAAATAGTCCGCATAATGGTTGGATAGGTCCACAAATATCCCTTTGAATCCTCTGAAGAAACTTAGGAGGGTTGTGAATAATCTTTGTAATTGAGGGTTGAGTATTCAACTTCCCCAAAGAACACACTTTGCATGGCAAAAATCCAACGTAAGGAGGTAAATGATGCTCCGCGAATGGTTGTGATGTACAACCCACTTGGAAGACGTTCCAACTTCTTGTGAATACGCTTTTGGCCATACTCGTAAGAAGTGATACAAAGAAATTCAGATCCATCATCTAAAGTGGTTTCAATATGATATTGATTATCTCAAATATCTCTAAAACTCAACAACGTTCTTCCGGAACGTAGAGAATAAAGAGCCTCTTTAATGGTTAAGATAGTACCATTAGACAACATGATACGGGCATTTCCGTATCCTTCAATCAGATTGGATGAGCCTGAGAGAGTTGTCAGAGGTGCTTTCTTAGGTACGAAGTTAGTAAAATAGTGCCACTCAAGCAATATGGTGTGCGTGGTAGCACTATCAACCAGACAACTAACTTCCCCACTAGACATACCTAGAAATAAATTGATTGAATTGATCACATGCATAAATATAATTCCATTCATTCAATTAATCAATTCAAAAAATAATATCCATAAAATAACTATCCATAATTCAAAACAAACCAAAACCAAATAAATTATTCCAAATACTTAGAAAAATTGTCCAAAAATTAAACCATAAACCTATAAATTAGGGGGGGGGGTCTGCCACTCCTAGTGGGTTCGGCCACTAGAGGTAAAAACACCCTAAAAACATGTCTAGAAGAATAAAACTTATTCGTAATAGCATCTTCGAGATGTTCCACATGGATGTAATAGCATCTTCGAGATGTTCCACATGGGCAAAAGTTAGACTCACGAAGGGAATGATACTTGGCAATAGCCTCAGGGGTAGCTCTGTATACGTGTGACTAATGATCATTTGATCCATAGTGGTAGCACATGTCAATTCCAGTGGAAGCCAATTGAACGGTAGTTTTTCCCTTGTTCTTGAAGTTTAGGGCCTTAAGGGTAAGGGGTTGGCACTTCTGGGTCAAATTTTCTCCCTTGGGTGGGCCTTGGCTCTGTTGAACTTGGGCCCGTGGTTGGGCTTGCAGCCCATTGCCATGGCCACAACGATTCTTTCGTCGTTTGTGGCTGCTAGAATTGGTCTCATGCACTTCAGGCGCGACGTTCGAGCCAGTGGGTCGAGCTTGATGACTTTTCATCAATAACTGGTTCTACTTTTTAGCGATAAGTAAAACAGAGATCAAATCCAAAAATTTGGTGAACTTATGTGCCTTATATTGTTGATGCAGGACAATATTGGTGGCATAAAAGGTTGAATAGGTCCTCTCCAGAATATCTGATTCTATTAAGTCCAGTTTGCAGAACTTAAGCAATGATCAGACTCTACAAACTTCAGAGTTGCATTCATTTACGGACTTAAAGTCTTAGAAGCGTAGATGTTGCTAGTCGTGTCTTTCTTCAAGCAAGTAAATGTCTTTCTGGTGATTGAAACGGTCGGCTAGAGCAAACCAGACAGTGTGTGGGTCTTCCTCAGCTAGGTACTCGATCTGTAGAGTATCATGGATGTTTCTTCGAATGAAGATCATTGCAATAGCTTTCTGAGCTTCATCAACGGGTTTGTCGTCGGTAAGTGCCTCGATGGTGGCTCTAATACCTTTTGCAGTAAGATGGAGCTTCACGTCTTGAACCCACTTCAAGTAGTTTCTTCCAGAGACTTCCAAGAGTGGTGAAATCGAGTTTGTTCAAGTTCAACATGTCCCAAAAACGGAGGGTACAACAAAACGTGGTTGGTCATATTGTAATCCATAGACATACATCGTAGAACATTCGGGTTCTATAGACATGTATTGGTTTAAATTAAGCATGAAAGCTACAAGTTTCATGTGGTAAGTTTTGAATGAAAACTTCGGGTTTCAAAGGCACTAAATATGAAACTACAGGTTTAATTTAGTTTTATGAACGATTAGTTCATAAAGGAGAAGTTCCTGTAAGAACACAGAATGTAATATGCTGATTTAAGTGTAGTGGATTTGAGTTGTTTCAAGAACTCAAGTGTGAGAGCTTTGGGACTACGAAAGGATGTCAACGGTTCAAAGTATAAAAATAAATTATTGAATCGTTAATGTCTAAAAGTGATCTTCATGTCAATAATTTTGGATTAATTATCATATTAATGGACTGCATGTCACTTTTAATTAATTCAAAAGATAAGGACCAAACGGGGTCAATCATGGAAGTACAATAATGACAGACGGGTCATATTAGCTTCAGTTGGTGATAAACCAAGTGAAAATTAAATTAGAATTAATTAGCGTAAACCAAAGTACCTCAAAAAATTTTGGGCATGATTTATAACGCGAGGATGCCAAAAATTGGCATTGGGCCAAAAATTGGCATTGGGTCAAAAAAATAATGCAGCCCAACCAAAAGTGGGCTGGTAACAACACAGGGATAGGCCATGCAGTTCAGCTGCTGGCTATTGGGCCTAGGGGAGGGCTGTAAGCCTCGGGCAGTGTGGTCTGGGTGAGCCCAACAACAAAAGCTGCTGGTTGGGCCTAAAGACCATGCACGGGGCAAGCCCAACCCAAGGCTGGCTTAAGGGTTGGTGCAGGAAAGCCCAGCCAAAGCTGGATTTCGGGTCTTTAGGCCGAGGCATGTCAAGCCCAGCATCAAAAGTTGAAAGCGAGTGGGCTGAAGGCTTGGCGCCTCTGTGCATGAGCAGTAAAGTCCAAATGGTTGCTGCCGTATGGTCCAAGGTGTCAAAATGACATCGTTCCATGATTTTCTCCATGCGGCTGGGTTGCAGGCCAGCGCGGTGGTTCGGCGATGGTGCCACGACGGTGCGGCTGCCGTGTTGCATAATCCTAGATTTTTTGCTTCAATATCTTTAAGGTTTGAAAAATCCTAAATTGCTTCAATTTATTTATATGCTCACAAATTCCACAAAGCAAAATAATTGCGTAATTCATGAAACATATATATATATATATCGGAAGGAAAATATAAATATAGATGGTTCATGTATCATGTGGAATGTTTTCATGCTTCATGGTCGTTTCAAATATCTTACTTTATTTTAAGTGTAACTGATTGGCAGAAAACAAATAAAAGCCTTTGAATTTTGTAGAAGAGAGCCTCTTCCTACGATCCTTCAGTTCCTTACCTTTTGGCAAGAGCATGCTAATAACGTGTTGTAGGCCTATTTGATTGAACTATTCTAAGGGAATATAGAGGGGAAGGCCAGCGGCAATAAGAGAGAAAACAGAGAGATTTATTTGTGAGGTGTGTGTTGTATCATGTCATTGTGCCACCTTATTCGTCTTTCTTCGACCAAAGGTGATTTTCCATTGCTTGAAGTCCTGCAGGAGCCGCCTAGTATCGTCGAACATATGTCCATAATGACCACTATACGCTGCACCTGCATTTTGAATTGCAGAAATCACCAACAATGCATCCATTCCACCTGAACCTACTTTGTGACCCATCTATGCAAGAATAAAGCCGCTGCTCTAGCAGCAGCTGCCTCTGCATGAAGGTGCCGATCTCACATCTTCCTCCCTGCTCACCTATGCCGCCAGAAACCCTCCATCCGAGTCTCTTACTACCAGCCCACATCCTTCAATCGACCCCTATTCATCCCATGATGCATCAAAATTACATTTTATCCAACCAGAAGCTGAAGACTGCCATTTATTTGTTCTTGTCGAGGAGTTATGTGGTGCCACATCATTCTATTTTTTTAATTTAGCTAACCATGTTTGTGCTTCAATTTGGGTATCCAACGGAGAAACCTCAACACCATTCTAAATGAAATCATTACGAACCTTCCAAGTACTCCAAACAAGGACGAGTAGCAACTCAAAGCTTTCATTTGACACATTTTGCGCCATATACTCCAACCAGCGTCCAATCCCTCCTCACTTCGATGAAATGAACGGATTCCCTACGGAATTCCAAACCACACCGCTAACGCTCTAGGACACATTAGTAGCGCATGTTCTACTGTCTCTGCCTCTTTATCACAAAAGCCACAAGTATCCTCCATAATCACTCGTCTGTTCTTCAAGTTCACTTTGGAAAGCAACGCATTCATATACCCACGCCAGACACAAATTTTCACTTTCCCCGGCACCTTAACTCGCCACAATGTTTTCCATAGGAATTTTGTGTCAACGTTAATAACCGATCCCATAAGATCGTCACCACTCATTCCCGGACACGATTGAGCCACAAAGTACGCAACTCTTAGTAGTAAACAAACCCTCAGGTTCCTTTGCCCAAATCAAAGAATCAAGGGTATGCTCAAAATCAAATCTGCTTCCTCCTCCAAGAACTAACTACGAACTAAATTAGAGTTCCACCGAACTCCATCATCCTCCACCATCAATGATCTCACCGTAAGCTTTAAGTGCACCTCCACCAGTCTGGGGCTAAGAACTTTGTAGAAATGCTCCCGTGGCAGCCAGCTATTCCCCCCAAATATGAATTCGTAAACCATCCCCCACCCTTCATCATGCACCTCGACAAATAATAGAATTAGATGCCGCCACACTAAGCCAACAATAGGACGAATTAGGTTTAACTGGAGCCTGCAAGAACTTAGAGGTAGGTTAATACCGGGCTTTAAAAATTCTTGCCACAAGAGAATTAGGCTGCTGTAATAATCTCCACCCTTGCTTCGCAAGCAAAGCAAGGTTGAACATATATAAGTCTTTAAACCCCAATCCACCTTCACTTTTCGACTTACACAACCGTTGTCATTTTACCCAATGTATTCTCCGTTTTCCTCCTTCTCTTCCCCACCAAAACTACGCAACCATTTGGTTTAGCTCATCACAAAAGGATTTTGGTAGCAAGAATGTTTGCATCGTATACAATGACACTACCTGAGCAACTGCTTTTATCAAGATTTCTTTACCCGCGCTACTCAGCAACGAACCTAGCCAACCGTGCAACTTTTTCCACAACCAATCTTTAATATAAGCAAATGCATCTTTCTTGGACCTACCAATGAACACCAGTAGGCCAAGATATATGTCATGATACTCCACCTGTTCCATCCCTAGGCAGTCAGCCAACAATTGTGCGTCCATCTCCGTAAGATTCCTACTAAACGCAACACTACTTTTGGAGAGGTTGACCACTTACCCAGACACCCTTTCATATGTACGCAATAACTCTTTCACCGGCAAACACTCCTGCAAAGAACTCCTGGCAAAGATAAAGCTATCATCCGCAAATAGCAAATGATGAACACTTGGAGCCCCCTTACATACCTAAACCCCCTGAATTCGGCCTTGTGCTTCCCATGAATCAAATAAAGCCAATAAACCCTCTGCACATAAGACAAATAGAAATTGTGATAACGGATCTCCTTGACGAATTCCCCGTTTCGGATATACTAACCCCACAGGCTCCCCATTCAACTTTAACGAATAAGATACCATAGACACACACATCATTATCCATTGTATCCATTCCTCCGCAAAACCCAACATTTTCATAATTTGCTCCAAGAAACTCCATTCAATACGATCATAGGCTTTACTGATATCTAACTTCAACGCCATAACCCCATTCCATCCATTATTCTTTCTATGCATATAATATGCAATCTTCGAGGCTACCAAACAATTATTAGAGATTAGCCTTCCCGGTATAAAGGCACTTTGTGACGGTGAAATAATTTCCTGAAGAATGACCTTCAGTCGGTTAGTAAGAACCTTTGAGCACATCTTATAAATCACATTACAAAGACTAATCGGCCTATTATTTTTTATTAAAGTCTTACCTACAGGTGATGTTAAAATATTTATTATTAAAAAAAAAACAAAAACAAAAATCTCTCACTCCCACCCACATTTTTTCTCTCCCTCTCTCATTCCCATTTGAAAATAAAAATAAAAAATGTTCATACATACAAAGAGTGTAGGCATATGCTAGTATTTATTAAAATATGATATGTTGTTTAAGCCCAAAATGTCTTCAACAAAGGGCACAAGATCACCCGAAATTTATGGAGTTGGGTTTGAGACAACGTTGCCCAAAACCTTGAAAATCATTGAGCTTCAAATGGCCATGTCATGCATAGTTTCTTTAGCCTAAAATCTCACAAGTGATAATCACTCAGTACTACGGTCTAGTCCTGATCTGGTGGTATTCTTTTTCATTTGTAAGTGAGAGGTCTTAGGTTCAAATATCATGAATGACAAATTCGATACCAAATTAAGTTGTACATTGTGTGACTTAACTGAACTCTCCCTCATTTTAGTATAAAATATATCGTTGTACTAAAAAAAAAAATTCAAAAGTTATAGAAAATTGAATTTCTTTCTATGTACAAAGATGCGAAGAGAATATGATTAGTTTCAGACTCCTTATTCAAGATATACAATTGAAGACATTTAACTTAAAGGGGAAGGAAAAAAAACTCTTAAATTATAGTATTACGTGGCAATAGACTCACAATTAATAAAGATTTTCCATAAAATAATAACAGGTATTTGGGATGGCTAAGAACGAACATGATCCTCTCCAGATTTTTTTGGTGAGAATTTCGAGGATTCGTAAATCATGTCTGTTTATCGTACATCGTGTGGTTAATTTTTGTCAGATACTATTTGTATTTAATTTTAAATAAAAATATTTAAAATAATTTATGAATATTTAAAATAATTTATGACCGCACGATATACTATGAACAAATATGATTTATAGATCCCCATAATCCTCACAAAAAAAAATCCGGCTGCGATCCGGATTCGGCTAATGAGTAGAAAATACATAAACTGATGCCACGTAGCAATCGAATAGCGGTTTGCATGTGGCTGTCTCATGTCTGTCTCCCGCTTTAAAGTCACCGTCCCACAATCCTGGTCAACCTAAACTCGTTTTCTCCCCTCTTATACACGTCCTGCGTGACGTCATTTCCGATTCACTTCCAACACCCGCCACCCAGATTTACTAATATACCCCCTTCTCCCATGTTGTTATATAACCGACTGATGTATGTCGGATGTTTCTCTGTTTTCATATGCATAGAATTTGTTTTAGTTATAAGGAAATTTTGAATGTGATCTTTAATTATCAATATTCTTTTACTGAAATCTTGTTAGTTTTTAAATTTTGATCAAAATTCTTGAAATTAATATGATAATGTATTTCTACGTAGGTTACTATATTTTTTAAATTAAAAATTAAAATTTATAGTTGTTTGTATTAATGAGATTTTTAATATAAAAAACCCATAATTTGTGGATTAAAATTATTAATGTCACATCCCAATCTCGACTCCGCCGTAGCATGATATTGTCCGCTTTGGGCCCTGGCCACGCCCTCACGGTTTTGTTTCTGGGAACTCAGACGAAAACTTCTTAGTGGGTTACCCATCCTAGGATTGCTCTCGCCCGAACTCGCTTAACTTCAAAGTTCCGATGGAATCTGAAGCCAGTGAGTTCCCAAAAGACCTCGTGCTATAGGAGGTGGGCATGTACATATAAGGCACATCACCCCCTCTCTGTTGATCGATGTGGGATGTAACAATTAAAATATAAATTATACTCTCCAATATATTGTGTGTGTATAGATAGATATATATATATATATGTGTGTGTGTGTGTGTGTGTGTAAACATGGGTACATTCATCAAAATTAACAAAAAAATTATTGTACCAAAATATGGGTACATTCTTCAAAACCACACAAAAAATAATAGATATTAGGCTTAATAACATTAGTAATTTTTTTTTATTAAACTTGGCATGGATACATTCTCAAATCAAGAAAAAGAATGTACTCATATAAGTTTAAAAATGGATTAGAAAAAAATTGAATAGATTTTATATATATATTTAGAAAAGGTACATTTTACATACAACAAATTTGTATATTTAAGAATTGGTACATTTTAAGATTAAAAATTTGAAAAATTACATAAATGGGTACATATAAGATTAAAAAACTTGGAAACCTTTTTATAAAAAATTAAGGGGTACAAACTTATTCTAATTTTTTTTATTTGGAAATTTTTTGAATTGAAGATTAGTTAGGAGTTCAATAAAGGTGTGAGATTAAAATCCTAAATCAATTATTAATTTTTATTTTAAAAATTAAGCAACTGATATGTAAATTCAGTATTGCATTAATGATAGGGACTTTGATCAAAATCTGAAAACTTATGAGGTTTCAGTCAATGAACATTAGTAACCAGAGACTGGATACTAATTTTTCCTAGTTCTAATATTGACAATTAGAGATTTATATTCTTTTTTTTTTAACAATTGATATTATCTACACTAAGGGGAGGGGGTGGGTTCAGCCTCACAATGAGCTAGCAATAATGTGGTTCAAATTTGCCTTTGGCGATAATTGAACCTAAAATCTCTCACTTACTAGTGAAGAGGAATAACATTAGACCATAGTACTAAATGGCTAGAGATCTATATTCTTATAATGCTTATTTTTAGCTACACTCATTGGAATTAGATTTTAATCATATTTTGCTCTCTGTAACTCAAAAATTGCCACTTTATTCCTTGATACTCAAAGTTCGCTCCACTTTGCTATTTGGAACTCGATTTTGATTTCATTTTGCCCCCTCAAACTATAAAGTCGTCTTTATAAAACTCAAATTTCGCTCTACATTGACTTAGATTTGTTAATTTCTTATGTGAGTTTGATTTGGGTGCGTTAGGCAAATCAATTTCTTTTTTTTTTCATCTTTTCAACTTCTTTTAAACTAAATATTCTCTGAGTATTGCATAATGAAGATTTATAGCCAAAACTATTGCACATGTGACATAGTCTTATTGAGTGTTGAGAGTCCCACATGTTTTAGGAGGTGGCCTATAAGTTTCAGGAAGAAGAGAGAGTCCACAAATCAAAGTGAGACGAATTTGAGTTTCATGGAATAAAGTGGTATCTTTTGAGTTACATGTAGCAAATTCAGATAAAAATGGATAGCCTTCTATAATTTAGGGACCGTTTGATAACATTTTGTTTTCGGTTTTTCACTTTTTTTTTTTTTCAAATCTGAAAACTAAAATCTTATTTGGTAACCATTACTCTTTCTTAAGTTTTCACCTTTTTGTTTTCATTTTTTTAAATAATTACCAAAGAAGATTGTAGTTTTCAAAAAATACAAGCTGAAAAAGCAAAAACTAAAAACTAAAAATTGAAAACAAAAACCAAAAACATGCAAGCAACTCAAATTGGATTTAGGCGTTTCTTCTATAGTTTGGTGCTTGAAGTATTTTTCATTTAACATAGCAAATGCCCACACATATTGTGTGTGAACAATTTTATTCCATTTTGATTTTTATTATATAGTGTGATTAGTTTTTAAAATTCTAAAACAAATCAATTATGAAAGTTGGGACAGTGATGGCCAGTTTCTTTTAATGTGGGCATGTTCTTTATTTTTTTATCTTATTTTTATTTTAATTTTTAAATATGGCATGATATGCTCATTTGACCGTAGATTGGTGTAAAAAATAACAAATTTATATTCATGTAATATTACTAAATTGCCCATGTTTTTATTTTTGTTCAGTTTTGGTGAGGGAGTTAGAATGGTAATTTTATAGAGTTTTGATTAACAACTTGGATTTTTTTATTTTTATTTTTTTGATAGAAACGATATGAAGTTGGATTTTATTAATAAAGTAGTTTAGATTAATACCTAGAAGCCTCTTGTAAATTGTTGTATTAGGGGCGGGTGGAATTTGATCCGCATTTTCCAAGTCAACCTAGTCTATTCACTATCCCTCCACGCCAACCTAAGGCTCACCTAGTCTCAACCCAAACTTACCGGCAACCTCCTCCCTCCAATCACGTGGCCGGTCACCCATCCGCCCGTTGCCCGCCTTTCACTCCTTCCCTCACTCAAATAGTCAACTTCCCACCTGCCCCATCTGCCCCAAATACTGCAACTTCCAAATATATATATACTACCAACCGCTCGTTTTCTTCCATTCGCACGACATTTTCCAAAATGGCCAAGCTCCTCCTCAGCCTCGCCGCTCTCTTCCTCCTCTTCGCCTTCTCCCACGCTCGCACCTCGTCCGATCTACCCGCCCACGAAATCAAACCCCGCGATCCAGCCGACGCCAAGTTACCCGAATCCAATCCCAAGCCCAAAACCCCCACCACCACCACCATCCTCTTGCCTAGCGAGAAACCCGACACCGAGTCCACAACCGGCGCCACCATCTTACCAAAGGAAGAGTCGACCATCGAGACCGTCCCGTTGACCGTCGTCAGCTTCCGCCCCGTCAACCGCCATTTCCCCAGGCGCCCCTTCCCGTTGTCTTTCCGTCACGGCCGCCCATGCCGCCACGGCCGCCGCCCCTGGACCCCGCGCTTTCACGGAGGCGAGCGCGAACATCGCGGGGGTGAGTCTGTTTCGTACGGCAACGATATGATCATGGCGTCCGGGGACAACATGGGATTCGATCCGGCGGTTCGCGGCGGAGAGCGACAGATCCCCGCTAGGTGGGTCAATTTCCGCCACGGTGGGCCTAGGTTCCCGTTCAGGCATGAGGAAGAAATGGAATTGGAGAGGCCGCATCACCGTCACCACCACCATGACCACGACCAAGACCGCCGCGAAGGATTCGAAGGAATGGAGAAGCCGTTTAGAGAGCACAAGCATGAGCATGAGGGCGGTTTGATGAGGAAGTTCCGCAAGTTCTTGAACCACTTTTGAGCTTTGAAGCCATTGATTGATCCCACATATCAATCTAATCTATCTTTTTATACTTACTTCTAGTTTATGTAAAGAACTTTGCATCCATGAGAGATGTTGAATCGTATTTATGTTCGTAAACTCGTAATCGTATGTATGTATGTATGTATGTATGTATGTGTTTGTGTTTGTATTTGTATTGAGTATGAGTAGATTGTGTTTATGTATTTGTACTTGATGAATTTGAATTTTTTTTGAGATTAGTGGTTCAATAAGTATATCGGAAAATTGCTTGAAACGATTGTCTTGCAAATAAAATAACAGGGGTCAAGGTCGGCCAGTGAGACGATGGAGGATAAGCTTCATCGTCGAGAGGGAAACAGCCCGGATCACCAGCTAAGGCCCCCTAAATGACTGCTCAGTGATAAAGGAGGTAGTTCAAAATCAAATCCTGATGACATAACGACTAAATACTGAAAAGTGATCATTTTAGCGCGTGAATGATTTGTTTTCCCAAATATAAAAAGTAGAATTGTCCCTTCTCTGTATAGTTGGATAGCGAAAAAGAAAAAAAATTTACGGAGCTGAGTTGTTGTAGCTTTAGGAGAACAGAGAGGACGAGTTTACATTTAACCCTTTAGGAGTAGTTGGAACATGAAGCTCTTTTCTGGGCACTGCTCAATTCCGAGCATTGCAAAGGGCTTACCAGATGTGCAGCCCCGCTAACCATAAGGCATTTCTTGATCCCGTCACACTGTGGAGGTTGATCTTGCAGAGGCAGATTCCGATAAAAGGGGAGTTCTTCAGGCCCAGGAGTAAACCGGCCTGCTGAACCTGCACGCTCCGATGTCCTTCAACGTGATGCCCTTCACGATTGGGAGAGCGTTTTGGTTGCATTTTTCATCCGGATGGTCTCCAACATCTCCTGCTATCTTTACTCCCTTTCGTACTTTTTCCATGTACATGTCTGACACGGTGATTTAGGATCAGGAGTGTCTCCTGAGCATTTTCTTAGGGATCCTAGGGATCCCGCAATCTTGTCCGTTCATCGTATATCGTGCGGTCAGTTTTCGTTAGGTACTATTCATATTTGAATTTTAAAATTTAAATTTTAAATGATTTCTGACCGCACGATATATGATGAACGGACAAGATTGCGGGATCTCTATGATCCCTAGGGAAATGCTCAGGAGACACTCCTGATCCATGCTTCTTATATACCCTCCACGACCGATGTTTGTTTTTATATTGATGCCAACTCCCATGTTGTAACGGTTTATGTGTTCTGCCAGGACATTCTCCACTCCACCAGAGGTTTCACTTCCGACTGCAATTCCAGCAAAGCTGGGATGATCCTCTGATCCGGCGGATGGTAATGTCAAAACTTGGGCGACCGTAAGCGATCCCATACTCATCCCATCCACTCTTTACAGCCACGAGCTCCTCTCCAGTGGATATGTAGGAGTCCTCCATGCAGACATTAGAGCTTGAATCTGCACAAATGAATACAAACATATATATCATGAACACAAAGGAAACTTGGAGCGGACTTTTGGGCTTATATAAATTTTGGACTTTTGGGGCTATAAATTTAGGTGCACAGGACTACGTGCTCCCCTATCTTCTTTCCCGCCAAGTATCCCCTATAACCTTTTTCCCCGCCTAAGTTTCCCCTTCCCCTAGTGCCACTTTCTCTCTCTTCCCTCCCCTTCCCGTCATCCCTCACTTGGCTCTCTCCAAGGTATGGGCAGCTTTCATTTAATTTCAATTTTGTTTTTAATTCGACTTTTTGTTTGGGTGCCGAGAAAGCTCGAGGAAAATTCAGTCTCGACGAACATCTTTGTGATGCTTACTGTCAACTATAATGTGAATTTTGTTTCTTTATGATCCTGGGTTTTTAAATTTGAGCCCTTTTTTCGTTCTTGTTGAAATGTTAATTTTGTATAATTTCATTGTTCGGGTTAGGGAATTAGGGGAATCGATTATTTCACCGGCTTATTTTTGAATTGTAGTTTCTCTGAATTTTGAGAAATCGTCCCTTGACATTTTCTCGACAACCAAACAGAGAATTAGGGTTTCCATCTAATAGCTTTGAAGCAATTACGTGTTGTTAGAATTTCGATCCAATTAACCTAGAAATGGAGAAATTTCAACTCATCCAATACGTGACACTTAAATTTATGATTTTATATAGATACTTCGATTTATGCTTTATGGGTGTGTCACTAAAATGCTATAAATTTGTACAATTTTCCAGTGCTATCAGGTTCGGGTTTAGTAGTTACATGTTAAATCTATGAATTTGGGAAAATTGACAATGTTAATTGGGCATGGAACGCAGGTAAATCTACTCAAACATGACCGGAGACCAAGTTTCCAAAGGCAGTGACGGCATGATGATTGTAGAATATGAACAGAAGCAAGGCAATGTTGTTCCTGATGGATTTAATTCACATTATCTCAAAGTTTACTATGGTAAACCCTTTTTTTATTTTATTATTCTATTCAAATGTTATTAGGATTACCACTTCAGCTTGTTGAATCAGTTTGATTGATGGTTATAAAGTAACCAATGAGTTAGAACTTAGAACTAGATATTAGCATCTGATTTCCTTAATCTGTGTAACAAGATATCAGTAATCTTCCCCTCAAAGAAAGTGTTATGTGTGGCAGGAAAACTCTTTCCATATGCAGATATTTTTAGATGGATGTCCTATGGAAATGGTAAGCCATATATCTTAATCAACCAGGTCCCTGATCTACACACTGAACATTGTCCCTACTGTGAATGTGTAATCTGACTGCTGATTTGCAGATGGGAAGCATCCTGCGTGTGACCAGTCTTACTTTAGCTGGAGAGAGTTCTCTTTCACACTGGATAATGATGTCTATCTGCGGTTCCAATCCTTCAACTCTGTGCCTGAGCTTGAAAGTTCTGTCAAAGAAAAGTGTCCAGTCAGAATAGATATTGGGCCTGTGTACAGTGTTGATGTAAGTTTTCTTGTTTCTAAACCAAATGTAGGCTTGAACTTTTTCAGTGTATGTACAATAATGCCGCTCTTCCCACCCAACTATTTCGTAATTGCAATATTGACTAAAATTATTCATTGAATCATGCAAATATAAAAAAAGGAAAAAATTTAGAAATGTAATTAAACTGTGCATAATTATAGAATGGAGACATTTTCAATCCATGGTTTCTTTATTGATTTTAATTTACCTATGATTGGGTGTGTGATTACCTTTTACCACCATATCTCTCATTTCAGTTCTAATCTTTTGTATTTGCAGCCTGCAAAGAGGCACGCATATGCTCAGAGTGGAGATAATGTTTTCACCCCAGTGGAGAGGGAACTGATTTTCGATATAGTAATCAACCACTTAAACTTTGAAAATTGTCAATATCACAATCTAACTGAACTTTATACTGTTACTGTTGTATGACATGTTTGACTGGGTTTTCTCCAACAGGATATGTCTAACTACGATGATGTGAGGTACTGCTGTTCAGGAGCTGACGTTTGCTTGGAGTGCTGGCCACTTATGACAATTGCTATTAAAGTGATTGATACAGCCCTTAGAGGTAGGAACTTTGTTAATTGTCATCTGATGTATGTGTGGTTGCAATTTTGTAAATCTATTTTCTGCAGATGACTTTGGTTTCAGTCACATTCTCTGGTATATAGTGGTAGACGTGGAGTTCATTGCTGGGTTTGTGATGGGAAAGCAAGAAGGTAATTCTCTGAACAGCTGTAATCTATACTTCCATTTCTTAGGTTCTTAAAACATGTCATGAAACTCCAATTATGATAATTTTTCTGCAGGCTCACAAATGAACAGAGAGCAGCTATTGCCGACTATTTTTGTGTCTATAAGGTGGATCACTGTTTAAAGTACATTTGGGTTTTGAGAGATCTTATACGGTATACATTTTTGTGAAAGGTTTTGATTCTATATTATTGTTCAGGGAAATGAAAACAGTCAGAAAAAGGTTCTTTTCCCAGTCTTGCTCTCCATCCGTTCCCTGCGTAAGTTGTCGCATGCATTATTGACTTTCTAATACTGAACCATTTGATGCTTCCACTAAGACATATTCATTCCTGCAGGAGATCTTATACTGGAGTTCTTACAGAGTTCTTTAAGAAATTGCTTTTGAGTCAAAAGATATTTTCAACTGAGGAGAGATATGAAAAGATCTTAGATATGATTCCCGATCCTGATCAATGTATTCGATGTTTCTTTTCGTCGCCTATGCATCTCTATGCCCTATCTTGGAATCTCTATGCCCTATCCTGGAATGATGGTCGAGTTATAGTACTTTATTTATCCTTGCAGCTATTACTTCTGAGCTTCGTGGAAGGTGGCAAGAGAAGAGACAAACCCCCGGTTCAAAAGAAGACATTAATGTTGTTAGATGGGAGCAGCTAAAAACTATGTTGCAATCTGGAAAATCTAAGGTACAAAGTAGCAGATGTTTGTGAGTTTAAGTCCTAAAGTACATTTTCCTGTGGCAATAGTTATAGTCTTTTATATAGGATTTTGATGTTTTAAATTGTAGTTTAACCTCTTCTGTACTTAATTTCTCTTGATATCATTTATTGTTTAAGGTGCAAGGACTGCGTAGGTGCGTTGAAGAGATTGTGTTCTCTTTTACCTACCCTAGGCTTGACATGGAGGTTTGCACAACATCCCCACTTTCTTTTACTGCCTCCTTTTATTCAATAACTAGTGACTAGTTTTTAGTATATACAGCCTTCTCTGATTCTACACTGGATACTATGTAATGAGTATAAACTAACTACTTCAGAAATATATGCTGAAAGATTCTCTCTTGCAATGTATCTGTATATGGCAGGTTTCAAAACACATGAACCATTTGTTAAAGGCACCTTTCTGTGTACACCCAAAAACAGGTTAGTCCCCGGGGCACTCTTTCATTTTTTTGGTGGTATCGGATATGGTTAGTCGTATTTCTTGAAATTTTTCAGGCACTCAACCACTTTTTATGCTTCCCCCAATTAATAATTACTATGTATCTGGATATTCTTAATGATGCTCTATTTTATTATTTTGTTTCAGGTCGTGTTTGTGTTCCAATTGATCCAAATCATTGTGAGGACTTTGATCCTACTGCAGTACCAACCCTTTCCACTGTAAGTATCTGCTACATGTACACTTTCCTTCTCTGCATGCATATTTTCTTGTGGCCATATGTTCTTGTGGGAGATTCTGTTCTTTTTTTTTGTCAAACTTTTCACAAATTCAACATGTAACATAGTAGATTTGAAATAATGTTATACTTTCAAACATCTGCATTTCTAGGTTGTTGTACGTGTTCAAAACCTCTTTAAACGATTTTCCCCTATTAATATGTTCAATTGATACCACTTCTCCGTTTTATGAATGCATACATTTCTAATTGTATCTTTTGTTTGTATTATCACTTAAGTATCTTTACATCTGCAATCCAGCTATTTTCATCCTATGGACATGTTGCAACCTAGTTGCGTAGCACCACGTGCATATAACATTGTTGGTCTAATCATTTCGGCAACACCCTCCTTGCTATTTCAATCTTCATGAATGATTGATCCAGATATTGAAAAATAGCCTGGTTTAGGGTGTTGGGAAATATGAGTTCTAGTTCAATTTTAATCTTAATTGAGCAACGAATTTTTGGCTATATAACATTCCGTACTCATAAAATTATGATTTCTGTTCTACTGCACGATTCATTAGCTAGCTGCCTTCTTTATGCATACTTGCTAAGGCTGTCCAGTTAATGTGCAACATTTCCAAGCATCCAAAAGGATGTTGTACATGCCTTTTTATTTTGTAAATGCCATATGAGCTGCTTTTTTATTGCTATGCAATTCATTGTCTTTTAGTTTTTGGGTTCTTACATGATCATTTTGAATGCAGCTTTTAGAACAACTCAACATTGGCGGTTTGAGAGCAGAAGGTGATAATGGTGCGTCAAGTAACACCGCTTATCTTTCATTTATTTGACATCGCATCTGATTTAGCATAGGGGTTCATACCTCTCAGAAACATTGTGCAGTTGGGTGATTGCATCATGTATGATTAGTGAGTAGGAAAATGTTCACTGCAGGTGAACCTGCACTAAAATGGAAAATCTTTTCTTTTATGATTGATGGTATCATATATCTTTTCCTTGATCACAGAATGGGACAGAACGTCACTCGGGAAATCAATCAGGTTTTTCAGATCGTCGTTTTTGCAGCCTCTGCTAAAATCTTGCAAGGTACATAACATTCTATTAGAGTTCTCCTTTTATTGAAAAAAAAATGACCTATAAATCAGAGTTTCCATCTCATGCTGCCGTTCTCTTTGCTTTCTTAAGAATTAGTGTGAACTGTACCTCTGTCAAGCGAAACTGGCATTATCCCCATTTCTTTACTTGAATGAGCTACTTCTCTAGAGTAGAATACAGCATTCAACTAAGTCGTAAAGTTTAATTTTTCGGCATTAGTTCTAATGTGTGTGTATGAATATGCTTTTTTTATTGCAGGAGGAGATGGAAAGTTCCTATAACGCGAAACTGCAGCAGTCGAAGAACTCCTTTAATTGGTAAAACTGTTTGCTGCTATCAATTCACGTTGTGAATGTCCAACTTTCATGGATCTAGTTGACGTTAAAATTATAATTTCAAAAGACAATTAGGAGCGCTACTTAGCGTCAATTTCGTGTTTATAAGCCGTCAATAACATTTCATTTTAAACAATATAGATATCGGCGTTATCAATACAAGATCCGTTCTATGACATGATTATTTATGACTTCAACTACCATTTGTATAATTTTGAAGTAAACAGTATTGGTACTGGAATTGGTAAAATGGATTATGACACCGCAGGGAAGTGGGAAATGATGTTTAAAATTCATTAATCGTCTAATTGATAGGTAAACGTACATAATTAACAACTCAAGGTCCCCTAGGCCCGTTCACTATCTCTCATCCTGATCATCTATGACACCCGGACCCCAGTTACATAACAAAACCTCTCCAAATATAGCCCCCAAAAGAACCCATAAGGATAACCACCTCTAGTTTAAAACAAGAAAAACATATTCAGATAGCTCATCTTGTAATAAACTAGCAATTTACACTTAAAAACTCTAAATGCTAAAGCTACACAAAAACAAGACATATAAGTAGTACTGCTTAGATACCGTTCTACCAAGATTGTTTGGAAGAACGGATCTTGTAGGCATTTAGAGTTTTTTCGTGTTTTTTTTAAGATAGTTTTTCACTGTTTTTAATTTGATTTACATGTAGGCAAACTAACAGAGTATTTAATGAAAACTAATGACACCACATTGATGAGCGAATTTATTGATAGAGGATGAACTGATGAGTTTTAAACATGAAGGACCAAACTGATGACTTGATAAAACATAAGACACGGGTTGTGACAAAAATCCGTTGATAAAATTAAGGGAAAATTAATATAAAAACCAGATTTCCCAAATCAAAATCCTCTTTCTAAATAGCAAGAACTTCCCAAATCAACTCTGGATCAAATGAAGGCATTTTGGCAAGTGAACACCCCTCAAATTCCGACTTCTCTCCCATTCCCAACTCCGCCATCCCCATTTGAAACTCTGTTGACACAGACGGCGGCCGGTTCTCACTCTTCCAAACCCCGTCCTCAGACACGGTGGGCGTGGGCGTTAATGACACCATTTCGTGACCAAAACCTTCGCCATCGACCAAAGGCGAGGATACCATCTTCACAACCTTCCCATTCTCAGGGAAACTCCCATCACCACCAACTGAAGGGCTGCTCTTCTTCACATTCTTCTTTGCTCTTTCTCTCTTCACCTTCTGACAAATAGCTTGGATTTTCGCATCCACGGAGTTTTTCACAGCGTTCAGTCTAGACCCGTCGCCAAAACCCAAATTGTTCGGGTCCTTGAGATTGGGGAAATTCAACTTCGCGTACTCTCCGCGGAGCTTGTAGGCCGCCCGGTCGTAAGCGTAGGCGGCGGCTTCCGCGGTGTCGTAGGTGCCGAGCCAGACTCTCATTCTGTTCTGAGGGAGTCTGATCTCCGCGACCCATTTGCCCCACTGCCTCTGCCGTACTCCCCTGTAGAGCTTCTTCTTGCATGGAGCCATGTAAGTAGTCGAAGAACAAACCGAACTCTGAAATGGGTTCGTCGCAAAAGAGCGCGAGGCCGTGGTGTTTACTTTTGCTCGGCCTTCGTCGCAGAACTTCTGGAGGAGGTCTCTCTGGCGGAGGTAAACTGATGAGCCCAGCGGCTCAGATACAGAACTGCCGCTGGTGGTGGTTGTTACGGCGGCGGCGAGTGTTTGAGGGCAGTGAGAGAAAATCGAGTCCAGGGTGTTTGTGGAGCTTGTTAGTATGAGATTTGAGAGAGAAGATCGGATGTCAATGGCGTCTGTGAACCCAAAAGCAAGCTTGTTTTCATGCATTATGTCCATGATTTTCTGGGAAAATAAACAAAATTGAAACAGAGTGTTCTGAAATATTATCAATGTGTAGGAAACAGGGCACTGCAAATAAGTCCCTTTCCTAAAAATTCAGAACAAAAAACGAAATTTTGTAGATGGAGAACAAGGAAAATGATCCGCGAAAAATATATGGATCAGAAAATATCAAAGATGAGAGCTCAAAGGGAGAAGCTTTTGGGTCTGTGAGAGAGGAGGAGGAGTGAGATTTGTTTTGTTGGTGGAGTTTGGGGCAAGACTTGTGAATTTACTATGCTGAAAGGATGAATGGTGTTGCTATTTATAGCTGCAGCGTGTAATGTTTTGGTGGGATTTTTAACAGGAAATTTCGTCCACAGAAATGATAAGGAGACTCAAAAGTAGACTTTTATGACTCTCTATAATATCATGTTTTTTACGCAATATTTTATAATATTAACTTATAAATTAATATTAAACTGTGAAGTGATAAAGAGTATACGAAACATGTTGAGAGAGCCTCCTAATCGTTTCTCTGTCCAATTTTACTCTCAACCCACTTTTTGAGTATGACTATATTGCCTTTTGCGTGGAAAGTGAGCCAAATTTCTGTTAAGAAATTTTTGTTCTTTCTTTACTTTTGGTTTAATTCATTTGTTGAGGGATGAAGAATAATATTTTTTAATAATAAGGATGGAGTGATAGTTGAAGAATATTTGTTGAGTTGAAGAACAAGAGCTTCTTTGTATATTTTCTTACTTTCATTTCCCTATACAATCACAAAATTATGTATTGAATACTAATTATTGTCGATTTGGTATACATTATTAGCTCATTAATTAACAACTTAAATTCTTTTAGCAATGGTCTAACATTGTATCAATGTCATGTACGCAAAAAATGAGACTACAAATATGCACGTGAAGGAAAGTGTTAAGTTGATCTCATCACTTAAAAGCCTTAAAAGCTTGATAGTAGCGAGTACATGAGGCCAAAAATGGCTTTTGAACCCGGCATAGTTTCTCCTCATAACCTTTCTCTAGTGGTTTAGTTCATTTGCTCGGTTGAAGAATAAGAGTTCCTTTCCTTATTTCGTTGTTTTCACTTTCTTGTGCATTCCCAAATTTCTCTTTTGAGCATGTTTAGCTTAAAATACAGTTGGCTTGGACCTTAACATATTAAGCTTTTGGGATTCAACAACCGTTAAAAAATTTAAAATTTACTTGTTGATCAGAGGCAGCACATAATTTGTCTAGACACCTATTCATATATTAAAAAGTTGTTAACACGAAATATGAGGTTGTTAGCTTTATTCGTGAAGAATTGTGATAACTTGATTCACATCATTTTAGTATAATTCTCACAATGGTGAGTCATAACCCATGATCATTGAGTTTTATTTGTATTGAATTTGCTTAGGAAGGAATGAAAATTGAAAATTGTAAAGACAAACGAAAGGCTATCAAACACACAAGTGCAAAAATTATTGCAAGCAGGATCTAGAACTCCCAAAAGGTGTAATTGAACTGTATCTGCAAATGCAACGTTGTGGGGAAAGTGAGTGAGTTGTTTGTTATACCGACGGTGGTTTCACTTTCACTCACTCACTCACTCGGTTTGGTCCCCTCTTTCTCTTCAAAAGCTACTTTATCGATTTATTATTATACACAGTTCAGACAGTCAGCTCTTCTGTTAAAGTCCACACCTTCAATAACTTTTTTCTGCCACGCGTCTTCTGTCTTCTCCCTCCCAATCCCCCTCCCAATCCCAATCCAACTGCACAAAGATTTCGCCTTTCCATCATCAATGCTAAATATATTGCTGATTGATGATCATACCTTTTCATATAAAGCTTAATCATATCTGTCAATATTCACAGCTGGATCGGCTAACCAGGTAAAGATTCTTACCTTAAGCGATTACTAGGGTTTGTAGTTTGATCACTTTAAAATATCACTATTGTAACAATTTCGAACCATTAATATAGCATTCTATATGTTAGGAAGTTTGATTCATTTTCTAAGCTTTCTAACATTAACTATAAGAGTTTGGAGCTTGATCCACTTGATCATCACTTCAAATGAGTAGTTGTGTATGTGAAGATCGATGAATGACTTACTTACACCTCGTGATACCATTTGACGTTTTGGATTAATAGTAGGATAATGTCAAGTAGGGAAGTTTGATCCAATTCCTAAGCTTCTAATACTAAGCAATAATTAGGGTTTGGAATTGATCCTTTCACTTCTAACAAGTTGTGCATGTGGAGAAGTCTCTCTCGTGCATGTGTGCCCAGCTTAGCTTGTAGCTAGGTTTGAAACAGAATAAATTTATATATATATATATATTAGTTTTACGATTGTCTACGTTAATATAGTTATTAATTGTTGATGTATGTAAAATTTACTGTAAAGTTTGCATGTATCGAATTATTGGCGTTATTAGTACACACTTTAACAACTACTTTAGAATCTCTCATCAAGAATATCCGAACACCATCCTAGTTATCTATTTTTTATCAGATATTAGACAATATGGGTATAAGGAGTAAAGTCTACTTCATTACTTTTTTTACATGATAAGCTCAATCAGTCGTCTTCAATCTTTGCTTTTTCCTTCTCACAAGATTAGTTTAATCTAACCTGATGTGGATTCCTAACTACATTCTCTGACATGAAGGTTTTGTGCTCTAAGAAAATTGTACTTTTCCTAATTTCGAAAAGGTATGTTTGTAAAGAGCTTCTCAATAGCACCCAAAAAACCCACTTCGATAGAATTATTACACAATTTCTAGAGAATGTCAGTTAATATTCAATAGTATTATATATATAGCAGGTTTTCAACCAAAATGGTCTTTAAGATTGGCATAACTCCAAGTTTTGGTCTCTGAGATTGGCATAACTCATATCTTTGGTCCCTGATATTTGAATCGATAGAAGTGGTCCATGAGTTTGTCCATCATCAATCATTTTAGTCTTTCCATAAAAAAATCTTTAGTAAATAAGATTAAATGGCAAAGATACTCTCAATTTTTATCAAATCATTTTAGCCCCTTGTTTATCAAATTGAGGTATTTTGTCATTTTGATTCTTATTTAACAAAATTGTCATGGAATGACCAAAATAATTGATCGTGGACAAACTCATGGACCACTTTTATTGATATCAAATCTCAGAGACCAAAGTAAGAGTTATGCAAATCTCATGGACCGTTTTAACTAAAAAAAACCTATATATGGTATGATCATTAGGGCATGAAATAATAAGAAAGTAAAGTACCATAAAATTGTTAACTTGAATAATGGTTGGACCTTTTTATTTTAATTGCCAACATTGATACTTTCAATGTCTTAATCAACAAAATTAGGTTCAAATTTTGTTGATCCTTAAAAGTTGTTACATAAATTGAGGTTTACAGAATTTGAGGGGTAATTTCTAAGTTGATAGAAGAAAAAGGGGGGTAAAAAATAAATGTTGGAAGGTAGTTATAGATTTTAGGGAACTTTAATGAAAAGCTCATGGTACTGTTCATTTTAACGAAAAACCACATTTTTACACTAAAAAGTCAATCATGATACTATTCACTTTACCCTTTATTTTGTCCTTATCATTAAAACTCAAAGTTTTCAAGTTCTTTTCATTAGTTTTCCTTAGATTTTATAGGAAATCTTGTGGTGCAGCTGAAAGTCTGCAAAATCCACTCAGAGATTGGGTTGCCTTGTAAGTAAACCTAACATTTCCGTATACCTTTTCAATTTACTGTATTCTCAATCAACCCTAATGGGAATCTTTGTGTGTCATTGCAAATTGAATTGATTTATGCATATGACTATACCTTTGTTTCACAAATTTGTACAAACAAACTTTTTGAATGTGTAGCCCTTAGGAGTTGGGAACTACAACATGGAAGATGATAACTCATTTTCTTATCTTCATGTCTACCCATAGCAAATAAAAGGGAAACAAAAGTTGGTCATATGTCTATTAATTGACTTAATGACTAGAAGTACAAAGAACAATGGGTTTCCTTATCAATGAATTTCACTTTCAAAGTATAAGTGGTTATCAAAATTCCGTCATATAAGAGTAGGGCTGGAAAAAAAATCCCAACATTCCCAAACCAAACCGAAAAAATCCCGATCCCAAACCAAAAAAATCCCAAACCAAAATTCCCGAAATTTTAGGTATGTAATCCCGAACCAAACCGAAATTTTCGGTAGGGGATTCGGTTTTGCATCTCCATTTTTTCGGTATTCCCATACCGAACCGAAAATAAATATAATATATATATATATATTATTTTTTAATTATAAAAAAATTATTTCAACCGTTCATTGTTTTAGATTTAATCTGTGCCGTTCATTTGTTTTTAGGCCTGATCTCCCATTTCACAGTTCACTTCCGTTATTCCATTCCATCGAACTCGAATCGAAGAAGCGCAGCCCCTGTCCCTGAGCCTCCCTCACCGAGCCTCTCTGTGTCGAATTCTGATCTCTCTCTCTCAATCGAGCTTCCCTTGTCTGGGGATTATATTGCAAGATATTAACCTTGTCTGGGGATTATAAAGCTAGTCACATTAACATTGTTGCACAGAGCTTTAGCTGTTTTCCTTCCTTCGTGTTCAATCTCCCTCACTGAGCCTCCCTCCCGCCACACCACCGTTTTCTCTCTCGATCTCTCTCTCGGGCGATTTTCTCTCACAGACAGAAGTCACAGAACTCTCGATCCCAAATTAGGTAATTAATTTAGTGTTTTGAAATCTAATTTCTGTCTTATTTTTTAAATTTAATTTAGGGTTTGTAATTAATTTAGGGTGTATCCGAGTGTTTCTGGAATTGTATGCAATGTGCAAAAGCAATGGGAATCCAAAAATTTATTTTCTATTATATCCACAATGTGACAAGCATCCCGAAGTTCCACTTATGGAGATTTAAGTATTGCACTGAAAAGTTTCTCCAGGATTCATGCATAAATTAAATCACGTCATAATTCGTTTATGTGGATTCATGCAAGTAGGTTTCACTTAAACTTCCTCTCTAACTATCTTGTTACTGGCATATCCAGATTTGTGCTTCACTGTCAGCTTGATGTTTCAATTTAATTTCCGTATCTTCTTATTATTCTTGCTCTCATATAGCACTCCTCCCACCCCCATTCACTTTCGTTATCAGAAACAACAATTAAACCAGACAGAGTTATAAGAAGTTGCATGTATAAAAATCATTCAAAACACAGGCATGCATCTAAGCACACACACCCTGAAGAGGTATGCATATGCGTGGAGAATGATCATATGTTAGGAAAGGAATCTTTCCAAGGACATGATTTCATAAAACAATCAATAATTATGTATGCTAGTTATCCTTTTGTCATTACAGTTTCTTGTGTTTCGTTGTGAAATGAAGAAGCTGTTTACTGGTTAAGGAATGATATGGAATGAAGAAGTTGTTTGTTGGTTAAGGAATGATATGGAATGAAGAAGTTGTTTGCTGGTTAAGGAATGATATGAAATGAAGAAGTTGTATGTTTTTTTGTTTTTGTTTACTGAGGAGGGAGAGAGAAGGGGGGGGGGAGAAAGACATATAAAGCCATATGCACACATACCACTCCAAATTATATTTTTTCTCAGAAGAAAAGAAAGACATACAAAACCATTTCGGGATTCCCGATTTTTCCCGAAATCCCGAAACTATTTCGGGATTTCCGAAAATTGGGATTCCCGAAAATTTGGTTTGGGATCGGTATTGAAATTGGGATTCCCGAAAATTTCGGTTTGGGAATCGGGACAAGGGTTTCGGTATGGGATCCCATACCGAACCACCCCTATATAAGAGTCACAACAAGTTTTATATGGATAAACAAGTGATAATTACCTAACGACGTAATTTTTCCTTAAAATTGAGACAAAAAAAAGTCACTAGACCAAATGGGGACGTTGTTTGATCTAGTGACAGTTAGTTAAAAACATTCTAAGCTCCCCTTTTATAAATCAATTGTTGTAAATTAAGAATTAAACATTGATTGTAAATTCAAGAAAGAAAAGTATTACAAAATAGTGATTGTGTTTGGGCCTGAAATAACAGTGTGGGCCGAGAATGGGCTAACCCGAGTTAAAAAGCCATAATCCTCGATAGTAATAATTATGCAGGCCAATGGACTTTCAAACCAAGAGAAGACTGATTCAACCGAGTCCTTATAGGATTAGGACTGTGAAAAGATTAAGTTTAAGCATGGCTCGGTCGAGTCCTCAATAAAAAATTGCCATAGATCAGAATATGCTTTGGCTAGGTGCGAATTATTTTAAGAATCAGAATTCATCCTGATCAGATAAAGATGAATTAATTGCATAAAAGGACTAGATTTAGAATCTTGATTTGAATCAAAGACGTTAAGACTGGATAAAGGTGAGTTTATGCTAAGGAAGGGATTAAAGAGGTAAAGAGAGAATATTCAGGTAAACGCCGATGCACAAACAATCCTAACATGACTCTACCTCCGCATACATGTTTACTATGAGGTCCCTCCTATAAATAGAAGAGGTTTTGCAACATGGAAAGCTCATTTAACTCAATATACAGCTCAAATGCTTTACGTGAAACCCTTCTCACACCCTGAGAAAAACATTAATTATCCTAACTCTCATGTCAGCACAGCTTCAGTTTGGATAAGTAAACAACACTGTGTTGAACCAGCGACACCTTCAGTTTGGATAAGTAAACAACACTTAAGCCATAGAATCAAGCAACATATGAGCACCTTTAGTTTGGACAAGCAACCAGCAGTGCTTCTAGGTTGGTTGGTTATCTATCCAAATCTCGGCAGGTGAATAATTCTTAATTTTTTGCCCAAAGATGTCACTTCATTGACTTCCCAGCAAAGTGAAGTGTTCTATAACTAGTTACTCTTAGGTGCATTTTGTAGTTCGGCATTCAAACGGCTGAATCATGTTCGCCATAAGGACACTCATCTCCTTTGTGTACCTTTGCTCTTACACCCTGATACCAATTCGGCGCACCTATATTCTCACAAATTTATTCGAGTTAGCCAAACCTAGTGCAGGAGATCTTGAAATTCGCAGTGAATTAGGCAACCTTGTCTTCAAGTGCCAAAATCTAATAAGGTCGATACACATTCCTTCCTCGGCTGTAGTCGCTTAAGTGCAGAAGTCACCAGTGCACTCGACATAAACCACTACCACATCTATTCTACTCTCTCAAACGAGCTTGGTTGATAGTTGGCATGTCCGCATTTATAGAGATGACATAGTTAACTTATAGCTAATCGACATGCGTGCCACGTAAGTTTTGTAATTGCTAGAATCAACAAATTGATAAAGGCAACTTGTATAAGCATGTAATATTACTGCCACAAAACCAAAGCCTAATGAGTCATCTTCTTCCAATAACATTAACGAGAGAGAGATTTTTCTGTTCCAAAGGGAGGCAAAGCCCATGACAAATAACAATCAACGACTGATTGAATGATTTCTTAATTCTTCAAAATTTCATATGGACATTTTGGAATAATAAGAAAAGGTAGGTATATCATTACAGGTTTTGTTGTTCACATATTTTTTTTTTTTAACTTTTGACACACTCTATATTAATTTTTTTTTTAAATTTATTCGATCCGACGACCGGAATAAAATAAATATGTGGAACGTAAAACGGTAAAAGAGAGGGTGTGTATACACCACGCCATCGTCACCTCATAAAGGGCCCCAATATGGTGGCATTAAAAACGTAAAGGTATTATTGAAAAGGTGATGGAGGGTTGTCGGTTGTCAGTTGTCCTTTTGAAGGTAAAAGCTCGTGAAACTACACCACCTCCCATCTTCTTCAATGGCCCCAAAGTTGAAAAGGAAGAAAAGAAAAGAAAAGAAAAAAAGCTTATCTATTTGCATGTGAACCAAAATCTAACTAATCCTCACAAGTCAAATCCCAAATAGTACTTCTACTTATTCGATTTCTCGATCTTTAATGTTGATTTAGGCAAGAAAAACATAACAAATTGTAATATAAAGACTAACGTGTCATGTTACCTTCTTAATTACCTTATAATAAAGTTTGTCACTTCAATGAATTAAGTAATTCAAATAGGCAAAATTAGTCATTTTCCTCTGCATAAAATATTTTGCATAAAAGAAATGTGGAGTCCGGTTTGCCTACTCATGGTATGTAGGCAACATTAACTACTTTGAGAGAGTAAACAAAACTTTGCAAACTCAATTGTTTATAAGATTGGAGCTCATTTTTACCTACATGGCTCATCAAAATAAATTTACCTACTCAATTACCTATGTTATTCAAAATGCTCTAAAGGGATCTTTCTGTCTTCGTCTTTCACATTTTTAAAGGTTCCCCCTCCAACCCCAAAAAGTTTACCTATTTTTTTTTGTGTGTTATTAACCAAATGAAGGTGTGTTACACATGTGGGGAAAACCTAACATGCATATAGTGATAATTATCTTTCAACTTATTTGATTGTAGGGTTTGAAATTTGTGACCACAATTGATCGAGTTTTCAAATTTTGTTCTTCCTTTTCATTCTAAATCTTTTAAATAATATCTTTATTGCAAAATGTGGTTTAGTTAAATTAAGTAGAGTAATGTGCTTTTTTCTTTGTACACAAATTTGAATATTTCATTTTTGTAGTTTAGATAAATTTAGTGCGTGAAATAATTTCATGAGGATTCTCTTAAAACTTAATACTTAGGCCAACATTGTTGTAAACATGATTGAATCACGGAGTATAGTGTTATGTTACTGAACATAAGCTCGTAAGCAGATTAATGTATTTGAATTATCATGTGAAAATCATACGCATCAACGGTTGACAATCACTCATGCATTACATAAATAACAGAGTACAACGCTTGTATACATTAACCAAAGAATGAATAGAAGGATTGACGAGTGACATGAATCATAAGAAGGATTTCATTAGAACCCTGCGGAATTAAATGATTATTGTAAAAGTCTAGATTGAACATCACTCAGAGGTCAATTTGGTCGACTGCGATTTGACTTTGCTCATCAGAGGGGCATAAGAAAGTGATTCGCTAACAACACTAGGGGCAATTGTAGAACTCGAACGTCAAAAAGTTGTATTTTGGCAGTATGTGGACTTGGTCGTAAAGCAATCAGGCGACGCCGACTATATCACAACTGGTTCCCACAACTACGGCCCTACAATTTACTGTCACTGCTTTACGTGTCAGACTGCCATTTCTCTGCCGGAAAAAAGAAGAAGAAGAAGAAATCCTCAGTCTCGTGAATTCATAAGCGCAGCAACCACGACGACGACGCCGTTTCCTTCCCGCCTATTCACATACTTGAGTCAAACCTTTTATACTTTTAAGGTTATCGTGACGTCATATGAAGATGATTGGTTTAGAACACCGTCATTTTTGTGTATTAATTTCATGTAAATCCTTTTACTTGTGGACCTTGTATGATTGGGGTTTCAAGCTTCAGATTGAAACACACATGTTGTCTTAAGTGTAATTTATGGCTAATTTGTACTTTCTTAATCTTATCATCCAATTGTTCCACTTGTAATTTGGGAAAGAAATCCGTTAGCTAGGACTAGGTATCGAAGAAGAATTGATGATGAGTCAAGATTAAAATAAATTTTAAATTCAATTTTATTCCACGTAGCTAAAAAGAAAAAGAAAATCTCTAAAGAGAAGCCTTTTATGACAATGAGAGATGCTGCTATAAAGTATAAAGTGCATCAGCAGACCTAATATTTTCTGTTTAAATATGAGGTTTGAAATACAATTGAAGAGATATATATATATATATATATATATATATAGATAAATACTTATTGTTATCACTCCATTTTATGGGTCTACCATGAGGGCATTAATTCAAATTGGGATAATGGTTTCACAAGAAATGGTTTTTTTTTTAATTTCTCATACACAGAAACACCAATGAATTGCTCAATATATTATGCCAATATTGTGTCATGCGAAGAAGATGAAATATACCAAGTTATCTTACAAGTTACGAACACCTTGGGCATCAATGGCTTGCATGGGCCCTAAATTGTTCCAAATCTTTGACATATTCCAGATATAAATGATCACATGTTACGGCCAATATAATGAGAGTACAAATAAAAATAGTTCTTCAACTTCTGCACTGTTTCACTGTTAACATACACTTTGATTGGCTCCTAATTTCACTTTCTTTGATTCCTTGAATAATTCTAGCAATCGTTGTGTTAGCAATAGTCGCTCGCGCTCAACCGTTGATGTTTTGTACGATTCACTTATATTAACGACTCACCATGATCCATGCTCTAGTAAACGACTATCGTTATTAGGAGCATAATTAGATGCTCGCGCTCTCAACCCTTGTATTGTATGATCCACTTTCATTAACAATTGGCAGTCATCTATGCGCACGTAAATTACTGTTGTTAGAAACATATAATTAGGTGCTTGTGCTCAATTGTTGACGCATTGTACGTATGACCAGCTTAATTACATTAGCAGCTGACAGTCATTATCATCCACATGCGCATGTAAAAGACTTTCATTAGCATTATAATCAGTTGTTGCTAGCTAGCTAACCTCATCTAGATGAACGATAATTGAGTCAAAGATCTTCATGTTAGACGACATCTGATACTAGTGAGAACAAACCAGTGTCTTGTCAGGTTCCAACCTTCATGGGATGAGCTGGCCTGGATTGTCGGTTTGGTAATCCACTCAATTATTTGTTTATCTATTTTTTTTTCAATTTTATTTCTATGATCGTATGTTGTGGACCTGGTCGGTTTGACAATTGCTACTTCTAAAATGTTTTAAGCTGAGTATTCAGAGCCCCCCACCCAACCTCCCAGAAAAGGAAGAACAACTATGAACATTTAAATGTGCCTACAATCAGATCTATCTGGAGGCCGAAGCTGTGGACTTTTAGGGCTTCTCAATTATTTAGCACTTGAATGATTTGGAGAGATAACAACAATATTCCAAGATTCTGGACCTTAATCCATTCTCTTGTTTTAGCGTTTACACATTAAAGAGCTCAAATTGCTACTTGTTGTAATCACATTAAACCCCTCAAATTAGGGTAATTAAGTTGACTAATATAAAAGACCATTGGTGTGGCCTACTTCACCGCTGTAATCTTGAAAAAGACCAAGTCATTTTCTTTGAGAGCATCAACAAGAAGCCTGCTGGATTCAACCTTCAACCATATTGTAGACCAAAGTCAAATTAAGCTAACTTGGATTCAACCCTCTACCACACAGAGACCAAGTCAAAAGCTAAATTGGGTTTAGAAGTGTTTAAGTTGGGACGTGGCCCAAGTTTTTGGGACCTTTATCCTCTCAAAGAATCTCTTAATCTCGTACAACCATTCAAGAAAGTCTTCTGTATGCAAGTGTTTGGACCCAAAATATTGGGTTTGGGCCGAGTATAGCTGTGGGCTTGACACAAAGCGGAGATCTTCTGCCCATGTCACGTTTATGAAACTTTTTAGTTTAGTCCAAGGTAGGATGGTCGAATCCTAATAGGTGAAGGACTCTTTGGGAGTCATGTTGGAATGGTTTGGCTAAGTTCTAATGTGAGTGAAACTGTTTCAAGGATCAAGATGAACATTGATAGGATTTGTAATATTCCAAGAATCAAGGTTCATGGTTGATCAAGATCATGAGTGAATCGAATACAAAAAATGGACTAGATTTAGGGTCCTAGATCTAGTTGGAGTGGCCAAGTCCTGAGAATGGTTTGATATTGGATCAAGGAATGCCGAAAAGGTATAATCCAGGTGGGACTCTACTTCGGCATGAAGTGATTAGCACGAAAAATCACTCCTATAAATAAAAGAGGTTCTGCAACATTCAACGGACCTTCAACTCAACACACAAAACTACCCTGCGCAAATTCTCGCTCTATACAAAACCCTCTCAAACCTTTGAGAAAACACTAACTTCTCTAACTTTGTCAACACACTTTCAGTTTGGATTAACAACACTATGTTGACAGCCGGCGACATCTTCAGTTTGGATTAACAACACTGGAGCTGTAGAGTCAGGCGACGGAGAAGCACCTTCAGTTTGTAATAACAACACTGCTTCAAGTTTAGCTGGCTATCTATCCAAGTCTCTTTCGACAAGGAGTCCTTGAGTCCTTGTTGAAAGAGGTCATCTCGTTAGCATTCTTGGCGAAGTGAGGTGTTCCTAGTTACTCAGTGTTCAACACATTGAAAGCCGAACCTTATTTGAACTTCATAGTGACTAGCAGCCTTGTCTTCAGGCTCTATAACTCAGAGGCGGAGACGTATTCCTTCCTTGGCCGTGATCACTTATATATAGAAGTTAACCGTGCGTTCAACACCATCACATTCATTCTACTCACCAACCAAGCTCGGTCGATGAATTGGCACACCCGCATTCACTAAAGGACGCAGTTAGCTCATTAGCTATTCGGCATGCGCACTATGTAGGCTAATTAGTTTTTAGGGTCAACAATAAGTCACTATTGGAATAGGGGCATGTCGAAAAAGTGGTCATCAATGTTGTTACGTTTGTTACTATTATTTTGGTTTTTTCATTCAACTCGTTCAGGCTTTGCAAATTCCTCCTTCGAATTTCCTTCACTACCCTCTTGAACATGCCTAGGCTCGGGTGCTCTATGTGCCACGGACTGGCTAGTCATCATAATGACGATATGGATGTAAACCATCAACTAGGTTGTCAACGTTTAGCCAAGTTGAGAAACCTGAGCAACAAGAGCATTGAAATCTGATTGGGTAACATGTTCAACCGTACGGCCATCGTCGGCAGGGTTCTAATCACAACCACCATTATTGGCTATTGAGAATATTGCTCTTATACCACTTGAAACGTTGTGACAGAAGATTATTCAACGATAATCTTAAATAAGAAAACTAGAACCTTCCAGAAAGTATGACAAAACCTCAAAAGCTTATTGAAGGATAATTGATAAGATAACAAACATAATGCCTAAAGGAGTCCAACCAGAAAGTATTTATAGTCAAACTCTAGGAGTCCAAAAGGATTAAAGTTAACCAAATAACAAAATATCGAAACATCCTTAAAACTTAAAACCGTAATAAAAACACTCTAAACAATGGATTTTAGCTGAAAATTCTCATACATAGTGAAAACTTGGTGAGTTTGATACACATCGCCATTCTCTTTGAAATAACGAGTAATCGACCCAAATCAATCATTGGAGCCTAAATCTATAAAGCTTTATTTTTGTTGTCCGATTTGCACTTTTTAATTTGATTTTCAATTCATTCTGCCATTTGATCTACGTAAAAAAGTAGAATTAAGATGATGGTTTTAAGTCTTTGATGTTAGTTCAAGTGATGATGACAAGTGAGTTAAATAAAATAAACCAAGTCAAAATTCGATTCCGTTTTAATGTAACATAAAAAAATTAAAAAAAAATAAAGTTGTTAGGGTTCAGGGTTCCACCCGAAGATGGAACTTCATATTAAAAGTTAAACTATATATATATATATATATGAAGAATTTTTTGGATGAAATAAATTATTGGACACTCGTATCTTCTTCAACTCCATATGAATTTGAGGCCGCTGCTCTTTTGGAGCATTTTTGTTGGCCCATATCTCGGCGAGGGCAGCAACCATCATTTGGTGCCCATCCAAGATCCCTTGATAAAGTCGGTCTTGGGGGACCAGAAAAATGTTGTGAACTCCCCAAATCCAAAAAAAGTTGGTGATAATTAAGTAATGAGAGGACGATTTTCGTGTGGTAGTAATTGAGATCCCATTCAATTTTCGGAGAATTCGTTCATATTCTAGCGGCTGAGCAGTCTCAAGCTCCACCCCGTTACGCTCTCTGAAAAAACTAG
The DNA here is from genome assembly GCA_035220775.1 of Malus fusca. Taxonomy (NCBI): domain Eukaryota; kingdom Viridiplantae; phylum Streptophyta; class Magnoliopsida; order Rosales; family Rosaceae; genus Malus; species Malus fusca. The sequence continues at coordinate 21,441,231 of CM069072.1, forward strand.
GACGACAATCCAAAGAAAATGGTGTGACATAAGTTCCTCATGTTGAGGGTGAGACGGAAAACTAAGGGATCGTGTCTTTCAATTCTTCGACACGTTGTAGCGCATGCATGATCCCTCATCGAAAAAAATTTGACTCAATTACGGGAGAGTTGTTACTTGCATGCAAAGTTAAGAAGAATTAGTATATAAGTTAATAATAATAAATTTGTAAACAGAAACGAGATGTGTTACTAGTAGAGCACATATGCACATTGTCTTGCTCCTTCCCCAACAATGTGGTTAATAAGCACATTGTTTTGTGAGAATCTAAGATTGTATTTAAAGAGCACCTTACTATTCCTCTGTACAAAGAAAACAAATTTAAAATTTGGATTTTGAGTTGATATACACTAATTTCTCTATTTGGATTTCTAAACGAAAAAACCTAGAAGTTCATAGGGAAAAACAATAATTAGAATTTGGTGCTTACCACTCTCATAATTTCAGAATTTCACAGTAAACTTAAATCTTCTACGTATTTCTTACCATGTTGCATCTACTCTTCTTCATTCATTCTTTCTCTAGATGTATGTCTCTTCTATGACGAACATAAATAAAAGAATAATTCTATTCATACTAAATTATACCGTATAATGTGACAAGTGATTATCATGAACACATTAATTAGTGTTTTTTTCCAACTGCCATATCAATTAGTGTTTTATTGAAGTTTTCTCATTGAATATTGAAGTTTTCCCATTGGATACATCATATATCACATCATATGGCATAAAAATATAAGGCTATTTACCTAAAGGGCAATAAAAAGTCTTTAATTAGCCATATATCAATGATCATTTTTTTTGTGTGGAAATAATCAGTGAAATATGTATAATAATGCATAGGTCAATGAAGCATGCTGCATAGGTTTAAGTTAGTTAGAAAATAATTATTTTACTCTTTTTTCTTCACTCTATTCTTTTCCTTATCTCCTCACCTCTCTTGTCCTTATTTACTCTCTTCTAACATGGCTTTTTCTCCATTCTCTCTTCACTCTCTCCCATTCTTCTCTCCTCCCTTGTCTCTGCCTTTCTCTATAATAATATGTCCTCCATCATATTATTATCACTTCTTCTGCAACCTAAATCTTCATAGAATTAATTAAGCAAATTAGCAACATCACTAACGGCTGCTATTTTCTCGGTTTTATCTGCAAATCTTGGAGCCATGTGGGAACTCTTGCTTTTGAGAGTTCCAATGTCGTTGCTTATGTCATCCTAAGTGGAATGTCATACAATCAAATTTGAAAGTAGAAAGAAGTTTCAACCAATATGCTAATCCTATGTGGATTGACATATAAATTTTCTACTGCCAAATTTGACATATGAGAAAATGTGTTGTCAAATAATTTTTAACTATTTTATTGTGTGGATCCCCTTAATGCACCGATTATAGATCTTGAATTTTTTTTTAAAATGATTTCTCTTTAAAAATGCGTCTTACAAATATCATTTACAGGTATTTGTCAATTTGCCTCCCGAACTTGTAAGGATTGACCAATTTCCCCTTAAAATTTAATTTTAGCCAATATTCCTCTTCAACTCTCATAATTAGTCGATTTCCATCCTCCTGTAAAATTTTCATAATTTCCATCCATTATTCCTATTCATATGTCACGCGTTATCACGTGATCACAATAGAAAATTATTTTCTCCCTACCCTCTCCTTCCTTTTCTCCACCCACGTGCTATCTACAACATATTTCTCCACAGCAGTAGCTTGACCTAATTCAACACCCAGGTGCTATCCGTCATTTGAGTTTAAGAAATGTATATCGAAATTGAAAGAAAAAGATTGGATTTTTGTGAAGAAAATCACAAAAGTGAGAAATTTGACAACCTCTAAAAGGCACCAAATGAAGGATGGAAGAGCTAAAGAGACAGAAGGGATTAAAGAAGACGTCTTGACGGATGTCAGTAGGTCCCGGATATCGATTCGGCTCGACACATCTCCGCAACCAGGTACAAACTCCTCCCTGAATGGGGCTATGGTTGCGTCGTCACCGTCATAGTCGTCAACTAAACATCCCCACCCCATCAACACAGACAACTCTGACGGCAAGCTCGTTCTTCTCTCTACTCCGCCTCCTGCGGCAACTAGAACTTCAACATACCGACCCTATCCACGCCTTTGACTGAATAACATGAAACTGAATTATGGGTTTGGAAATTGGATGAGAAACATAGGGTAATATTGGGTTTGAAAGGTCAAACAAAGAAGAAACATACAAAAATGCTGGTTTGAGAGTGAGGAGAAAAGGAAGAAGAATGTATGGAGAAATTCACATTATTGCCCTTTAAAAGGTTATCATGTGAATAGCTTGTGGAATGCTTAACGAAAATTGGATAAAAATTTGGCCAAATTGGATTCATGGTTCCGTGGTGATAAGGTATTCGGAAAATTGCCCTTGTGGTAAAAAAATTAGGATTTAAACCCTTGTGGTGAAGGTTATTTGCAAATTTAACCCAAATATGAGATTTCTGTTAAACCTCAGTTAAATGTAGGGATAAAAGTGTCCAACCACTCTTTCTTTTTAGCCGCCTTCTCTCTTCCCTCTTTCTGTCTGTGTTATTGTACCTCCTCTCAGCTCACTCTCCAGGCTCTCACACATTTATTCTCTGTTAGCCATTTTCTTTCTGTCTCTGTAATCTTAAAAATGTAGGAATAACATTATTCGAATGCTTACGAAAAAAAAGTACACCTTTAATGAAAGCAATGTTGGAAGTATGCCCACAAAGCCACTCATTTGATGTAATAGTTTTTTGGAATACTTAATATGTTAAACTTTTATATGTTTAACGGAAGGGCAATACTTATTGTTAATCACTATTTATTGTATCATGTGTTTAAACAATAACAGAATCCAAGGGATGTATTTGACATAAGAGATAAGTGATCTAATGAGTTAGATTAAGGAGACCTTTCTCTTATGTTCATTCCTAAAACGTTCCTAGCCATAGGATTGCCAATTGGGCATTGACAATCCGCTAAGGTTAGTATGTGTTATGTTGACTCAAACGTGAGTATGAACTAGTCTCAAGTCATTTGGTGTTGGACACTAAGACAAATACATAGGTGCTCGAAAGAGTAATCGAGTACACTGAACTGCGATTAATGAGAGTTCAAACATACATGTCATGTACGAACTCTAAGGTTACAATATGCAAAGTAGTCCTTAGACCTGAGGCATCATAGATGTCTAATGGTTAGGTCCTTGATCTTTGATCATGACAAAGGCATTCCCTCGGATTGTCCACGGCATTGTTGGGGTCATGTGATCTAGTCATGTAGGCATATGAATGCACAACAAGGGATCTCTAACCTTCCATGGTGAAAGGAGTATACTCTAAAATATGATTCTAAAGTCTTTGGCCAAAGCAAATGAATATGACTAAGGAAGATGTTCCAAATCATATTCAAGGGAATCATATAAGAAAGTATCACATTGGATAGTAGACATGAAACAAACTATCACTTAAACAATGTGGTTAAGAGTATTGTATTAGAGAAGGACCGTATTGCATTGTAATTGTAACTGGATAGGTTCTCCAACCAATTCTACTTAGCTTGGGTAACCATGACATACTGCTAGGTGTCACTCATGGTTTGTGGAAGCCCTATTGATTAGCAAACACTAATCATCAAAAAGGGAGAATTGAAATGTGGTTTCAATTCACAATCGATAGTTAAGAGTAACATCGCCCACTGCCTCGCTAATTGGAACCTAATGGATCGCACACCAAATAAGGATATATGTGAAGCAATTAAATGAAATGGATAAGCAATTAAATGGTTTAATTGAAGAATGGTCAAGATTAATTAATTAGTTAATTAATTATACGAAATGTTCGTATTGGGCTTTTAAGTTGGTTTTAGGGCTTCGGGGCCCAAAAGTGTTTTGGTCCACAAGGCCCATTATGTTTAAGTTGTATGACAACTAAAACAAAAATGGGCAATAAGCCCAATAACCATATAGGCCAACCATTTAGGGTGAGGGTATGCAAGTTTGCTTAATTGCAAGTTTGCCACTCACCTAAGAAATGAAGTATAAATTCATCTTTATAGCTTTGTTTTCAATTAGGGTTTTCTAAGCTACTTGGGGATAGTTATCTAGCAAATTTACTTCCCTAAGTGATCCATTTTCATCCTCACAAATTACATCCTTGGTGAAGAGACATAGAGACATCAAACTTTTGGTGTTTTGGAGAACTAATCCTCAAATCCTCAAAGAAGCAAAGGAGCACTAAAAGGAGGAAAATCACAAGGAAGATCCAAGGAGCAAGGAGGTGACTTGAAGGCCCTCCACTTGGGTGAATCCCTTGTGTAATCAAGGATGAGCTTCAAGGGTAAAGAATCTCTAAATTCTTAATTATCTTTAATGTTGTTAAAGAGTCTTTTGGTTCACCATATACTAGGCTTTGAAAGTCATGGGTTTCATGAATTGTTTTTGGATGCATGCCTACTTTAAAGAGTTAATTGTTAGCATATGTATTCAAATGTTCATACATGTTCTTAGCTATGACAAAATTTTTCCTTCAAGAAGCAAGACTGCAAGACATTACCCCAAAAGAAACCCATTTAGGAATGTACCAATAATTTCCAGTTAAGTATTCAAACGAAGAATTGCAGACTTTAAGCATTAAAATTCTTACATGTTCAGGCAATTATGACTCGGATAAACCGAACAGCAAGCACTTGACTCTTTGATCTTCAAATGAGCAAAAGAAAACACACAAAATGGACAGAATCAACATTAACCCAAGAATGCAGACTTCAAGAATTGCAAGAATTGCAGACTTCAAGCATTGCAGAATTGGCGGCGAGGAGGCCGACGATGAGGTCCAGGCTGCCGGTGGTGCCGATGCAGATGGCAGTGCTGATGAGGTCCTCGAGGGTGAGCTAGCGCTTGCAAACAAGGGAACAGGCATCACGGCTGGGCTTGGAGTCAAGCCTTTAGAAGACCTCAATGATCAGCTTGCGAGGATACACGTGTTGATCCTATCATGGCCTTGCATTGCATCTTGGAGGTATACTTACATAGACATAGAGAGAGGAAGAGAAGGCTAGCAGAAATAAAGAGTGTGGTTGGACATTTTTATCCTTATACTTATCTGAGTTTAACAGAAGTTTATTTTTTGGGTTAATTTTGCTAATAATCTTCATCACAAGGTTTAAATCCTAATTTTTTTTACCACATGGGCAATCCTCCGAATACCCTATCACTACAGGGCCTATTAATCCGATTTGGCCTAAAAATTTTGAAAATTAACGGCATGGTGGAAATTGACTAATTATGAGAGTTTATGGGAGAAATCGGCCACAAAAATTAAAGTTGAGAGGGAAATTGGCCAATCATTTATAACAAAAAAAGATATGGACCAGAGGAATATAAAATCTGACATTACCACGCCAGCAATCAAATTAACATTTGACATTTCCATTAAAAATGCTCTTAACAGATATAATATTTAAGCAAACATAATTACTGTAGAATTACTTCACGTAAAATTAAAAATAAATAAAAATGGTTATCAAATAGTTTTCGCCGTTCAAACTTTGTAGTCTCCGCTCTGATTACCTTCGTTGACGTCAAGCATTTCACCGTTCAAACTTTAAACCCATTTTTTATTCTCAAAGAAAAATATGTTCATCTTTGATGCACGCTCAACCATTGCTGGATGAGAAGCCGCATAGCTTGTGCAACCATTGCTTCAACCAAGCTTATGCAAGACAATCACAGAGAACCTCCATATTTTTCTTCTTCTGGGTAAGCAATCTGAGTCTTTCTTCGTATGCCCTTCACACATGTTTTCGTTTCTGGGTTTTCTTTTTCTTTCTGAATAAGAAAGCTTAATGATTTCATTTCTTGGTTTTTAATGGAAGAATAGGGTCTGGTTGTAGTGTAAAGAAGTAGGTTTTGTAAGATTATGTGTACAAAATATGTGATAGAACCGGTTTGAGATTGATATGGAAAAGTCTTGATTAAAGCTATTTGGTTGTCCTCAATGTTTTAGGATAACATAATTGAGTGAAGTTCAATTGGTTTGGGAAAAGAACTTATTGTTGGAACTCTATAAGGTTTCATAATTCTTTATGGCTTCATCATCAGGATCGAATAATGCAGGTATGTTTTAAAGAATTTGTTCTTGAGTGTGTTTAATAAAAGGCTTATATAATTTGTGATTCAATTGGATGAATTCATGTGTGAACACGAATTTTTCCTGAAACGAAAGAGACAAGAACAACGTGCACAAAATAATATTTGTATTTGATGATTTTGGGTTACAATCTCTCTCAAATTTGATCATCTGATTCGATCTCCGTAAGGTGTTGATTTGTGGATGTGCGATTGATCCAAAGGGCAGTTGGGCTTGATCTAAGGATGAACGTTCTTCAAGGGCCGTGGGCTTGATCTTGAAGGTGGATTTGAGTGGATCTTCAAGGAGCCGTTGGGGCTTGATCTTGAGGATGAGCGTTTCTTCAAGGGCCGTTGAGGCTTGATCTTGAATAACGGTGATGAACAGATCTTCAAGGGCTTTTGGGCTTGATCTTGAAGAACAGTGATGAACGGATCTTCAAGGGGCTTTTGGGCTTGATCTTGAAGAACAATGATTGACGGATCTTCAAGGGCTTTTGGGCTTGATCTTAAATAACGGTGATGAACGGATCTTCAAGGGCTTTTGGGCTTGATCTTGAATAACGGTGATGAACAGACCTTCAAGGGCTTTTGGGCTTTGATCTTGAAGGACGGTTGGATGTATGGATTTGTCGACGTTGTTGATCCAAAGGGCCGTTGGGGCTTGATCTTAGGATGAACGAATGATGAATGATGAACACTTTCTTCTAGGGCTGTCGGGGCTTGATCTTGAATTGGTGGAAGTTCTTCAAGGGCCTTTGGGGCTTGATCTTGAATTGGTGGAAGTTCTTCAGAAGGCCGTCGGGACTTGATCTTGAAGGTGGATGATTGTTGATCTAAGGGCCGTCGGGGCTTGATCTTGGAAGAACGATGAACGAAGAATGAAGAGGGCTTTCTTGATTCTTCGGGAACCTGGATGCTTGAGAGCTTCGGAGTTTCAGAGTTTCAGAGATTCAAGGTTTTGGTGTAATATGAATTGGTCACCCCAATATGAATGTATTGGCTTCCTATTTATAGAATTTTCCAAGGCCTAATTTTGAATATAATATGCAGATGAAATAAATCGTTTCTGCCAGGTGTTGACACGTGTCCTATTTGATGACTTTTCTGACTCATTTCAATTTTTCGTCGAGTCACACGCTACGTGTAAAATTTATGTAATACATGAGCGTTGAAACTTTGATTTATCGGTCAACATTTATTTACCAAAATTTCGATGTCTACATCATGTTCCTCGGATAAGAAGTTACAAACTTGTTCTTACAGGTTTGTCTCAGATTATGGAGAAGAATTTTGTTCTGTTGGTTGGGATTTTATTGTTGCATATTGTAGTTCATTGCTCTGGTGCTGATTCGAAGGTAAATAATGAGAACTTATATTTTTGGAGTGAATTTAGTTGTTCTGTGGTCTATATTTATTGGTTAGAGGTTTTGAATGTAGGTAGAATCCGGTGTGAAAACTGATTTGGACCGCAAAAGTTTGTTAGCATCGGATAATTCAAATGGTTCCATTGATAATACTGTTGGGTCTAATTCGGTTTCGAATGCTAACAATGTTCAAAAGGTGAAGAAAGACGGAGATCAGGTGGTTGGATCAAAGGAGGGGTATTGGGGATAAGAAGAGCAATCCAAGTAAGGAAGTGGGTGTGAAAGAATCTGATAATGTGGCAAAGAGTGGTGAAGGGTCGAGCGAGGGATCCAAATTAGAGGGCAATGACAAGAAACAGAAGCAGAGTGATGGGTTGGAATCAAAGGAAGTGCCTAAAGAGGTGGATAATGGTGCAAATACGGTCTCTGTGAACCCCATAAGGAAGGAGGGGACGCGGAGTGAGGAATGTGATACATCTAATATGTGTACTGATGAGGGCAACCAGTTGGTTGTGTGTTTGAAACTTCTCGGAAATGGTATGTTTTACATTTTGTATTCATGGTAGTTCTGTGCATATTTCTTGTTTATACTAGCCATCCTCGGTGTTTTCCTTATTTCTTGGACTAATGGATTGTTCTTATTCAACTGAATTATCAGTCTGGTTAAGAATTCTGTCATGCAATAAATATTCAGATATGTTCTTTATGTGTTTTCAGATCATTATTCATTTAGCATACTGAAATATAGTTTTTTAATTGTATTTTTTATAGTTAAGTTTGTATTGTTTTGCATTGATCATACTTGACTTATTGTAGGTTATCATTTTTCAGATTCTCACCATCTTTCACTTTTAATTAAGAACATGGCCAAAGGCCCTCTCTTGGTTGCCATTGTAGCTCTTGATTTTGTGCGACTGGACGAAACAAAAATTTAACTTGAAGAGAAAGAAAACAGAAAAGTAAGTGTAAAGAACACTAAAGAGTTGTTCGATCACAAAATATGTTTTTTTTTTTTTTTTATGATTTCTTAATCGAAGCTAGTATATTTATATTGTGATGCAAATTCTTCATATCGTCCTGTTTTACTTTAGACTATGATGTCTAATACTTATATAAATAAATTGTGTGATTGCTTTTGCAAAATAGTTGAAAAGGGATCCCTAGGGCTATAGAGAATCAATTTCTTATTTCCTTTAACAAAAATGCAGCCTAATGTTAATATTCATCATCACATCACACCTGGTTGATAATGCTTCCCTGCTTGAAGGACTTCATAGAAGATTCAGCTTGTCCTTGTATTCGAATTGGCAAATGAGAATTTTTTTTTTTCCGCAGGGAAACTTGGTTCCTTTGATACATAGAGTGTCATAAGTTCTTAAACTTTCCAGATGCATACAGCTACTATGAATTGGCTGAATCTTTACACCTATACCTTACGTGGGTAGTATGTCTATCCAAAAAGTACCTTGTAGTAACGAAATCCCATGCAATATCAATATTGCGGATTCACCGAGTAAGCAATACTTTAATAAGAATTCCACTACATAATAGATTGGTTGATTCAAAAGTCTGTTTCCTATATTGATAGCAAGAGTCCTTGCCAAGTTGGCTTGAACACATGACTGGCATTATGTAACTCATTTTGTTTTTGCATTGAAAAAATCTAGGCGGTTTTCTATGGATGTTATAAGCGTAATGCTTGTCACCATGCTAAAAGTGGATTTTGATCTATATAATTTGGGTTCTGTAGGTTTTGGTTTCTGTTGGAGAGGGAGGGGCTGGCAGTTCAATTGTCCTAAAAGCTGGAAATGGTCGATGCAACCTTGATTTGAAGGACCTAATCACAAACAGTTCCAGGAAGGAGCCTGAGAATTCTTCAAACTTCGCCTACACAAAATTCCCAAAACAAAAACCTACGATTGCAATTTTGTTCTTTGCTTCAGCAATGATATTGGCATCGGCTTGGATGTGCATCAGGTTTAGAAATAGGCGGGTCTCTGGCAGTGGGTTGAAATATCAGAATCTAGATAAGGACCTGCCAATTTCCAATGGAAAAAATCGGGTGTTGCATGTTAACGATGTATGGGATAATAACTGGGACGATAATTGGGATGATGAGGAGGCACCCCACACACCCTCGATGCCGATTACTCCTAGTCTCTCTGGCAAGGGCCTAGCCTCACGACGGTTAAACAAGGAAGCGTGAAAAAATTAGTCAGATAGGTTGACAAAGAGGTTATAGATACATGTTCCTATTTTTGTTGATTTGTTTGTCATTGACAGACAATTATCTGATTTTTCATTTCCCAAGCAGGTGTAAAAACAGGAAAAAGGTTTTCCCCACTTATTTACAGGAGGTTATGTGCTGACTTGTACACCAAAATCTTTTTGGGTGTCTTTGGTGAAGTTTTGCTTTGGGCATTCTGGCATAAAAGTCCTTAATCTCTGCATTACTTCATTGTAGGACGCCATTTAAAACTTGAATTCCCTTTTCTAGGGCAAATGTGGGTTGCTTGCCTCTCTTGTACCCAAGTTTGAATTTCCTTTTCCTTAGATTAAAGTAGTTTTGAATATCACTTTGGCTTGTCACTGACCTTACTCACACAAACCTCGTTTTTTGGTTAATTCGGTCTTGTGGATGCAAATTTCTTCCTCGTTCTCAGACAAAATTGCACCTACAAAACAAATAACACCTTAGGTCAAGGCCAAGAGCCTCACGCGCCCACAATGAATTGGGGGGGGGCGGCTTTAGCCGAAAAACCTCCGATGACAAAATTAGAATTTTGAGAGAAAATTGTTTGGAGAATTTAGAGAATTTAGCAAGAGTGTAGAACTTAGGTTTTGGGGAAAATGAGTGCGTTTATATAGGGGTGTGGCCGGCCCCTTTGGGAGGATGAGGACCGGCCACTTGGATGGTTTTTTGGGTGAGATTCATGATTTGTTAGCTAATTAATAAATTAACTAGGTAATAAATCAATTAATTAGCTAATTAATATAATTAGAAATGAATGATTTAGGGGTTACCTTGTGGAGAAGATTTGATGAGGATGGATGAAATAGGTTTTGAATAAATACCTATTTTGCGCACTTTTGACTTGATTGGGGGATGATTGCCCACTTCTTGCAGGTAGAAATCTCGGTGTGCCTCGAGGGTAATCTTGTCTTTTTTACCCAAAAATCCATGTGTCGTCTCTATATTTTTCTTGATTATTTTTAGCTCCACAAATGCCCCCAAACCTGCTAGGCTACACACAGGAAAGGGCAGCAGGTGTAGAGGTGTAGAGTTCTCCAACTTTGATGCAAATTCTCACTTTGACTTGGAATTAGATTCTTCTAGGAAAGGGAAATAAAACGCCTCCAAAGCCTATTTAAGCCTACCTTAAGTAGGGGATTAAATCAACTTCGGAGAGTAATTATATGTCCCTACAAGAAAGAGAGAAAACTAGAGGATATTTGTTCCTCATCCCTTATCACTTTTCTTTGCTTGCCCGTGCAAAAAACCATCTTCCATTGATTTCTTTGTCTTTTTCGCTCCGTACCGATGTAAGAAAAACTTAATTCTTCTTGTCTTCTTCTTGGGTAGTGCTGCCAAGGGGCATCCGTCAGGGTGGTGCGGCACATCGGCTGCCAGGGGCCAGAAATCAGCTTGGCATGGGCTAAGGAGGTGGTGTGGCAGGGGCTATTGCTTGTGCTACTCGACTTGATTGAAGCCAAGGATTGGCTCGACATGGGCCGAAGAAGTGGCATGGTATGGGCCATGGTTTGGGCTGCTTGCTAAAAATGAGGAAACTGCTTGAGTTTGATTTCTCAACTACCGTCTATGGAGCAATCAAGGATGGAGCTACTGAAGATGAAGTGTCGGATGAGCGAAATGTTGAGTGCAAAGTGGTTGCTGCCCCCTGAACATTCGCTGCCTAGTTAGTCTTCAAGCATTCGATCTTTTGAGCTATGTGGCCTTCTCGCACTAAAAAGCTTACCCAAAAGGGTGTCGGGGAATTAGTTTACCTATCGCACTTGAGAGCAATTAGTTTACCCTATCGCGCTGGAGAGCTATTAGTTTACCCCCTCGCACTGGAGATCAATTAGTTTATCATCTCGCACTGAATAGCTTACCCAAATGGGTGTCGGGAGATTGGTATACCTTATCGCACTGAAGAGCATGGATGTCGTTGTATTGAATGCAGCTGAGGAAGGCTGGACTGCTGGAAAACTAAAATAATCCTCACCCTGCGAGGTCTTGTTTGGCGAACTGCTTGAGACTTCGAACTGCTTTTGGAACCCGTGTAAGGGTATAAGCGCAGTGAGCTACTCCCAAAATTATTGTGCCATCATTAGGTGTTTTGTCGTGCGCCCTTTTGAGGCTTGGTTGGCGCGAGCCACATGGCAAGATCGGCACGGCTAAGAACCGTGGTGTAAGATTGGCACAGTTATAAGCCATGGTGATAGATCAATGGCTACCAGGTGTCGTGAAGCAGGTAGGCACGACTGTGAAAGTAGAGTTGGGCTGGCTTGGGCCAGGTTGTGCGTAGTAGGAGGAATTGAACCACTAAGTCTGTGATGCTCGGCTACTGGTGATGTGCTGCTTCAGTATTGAATCATCTCAAGTGTTGAGAACAAGGTCTACCCCTAGTTCTTGGTAGTTGGGCTAATGTGTCATTCTGGAACTGGTTTTCCCTCGGCACGCCATTAGGCTGAGCTGCTACCTTTGTCGAAACAGAAGTAATCTTTGTATTCGACAATCTATGTGGGATAGTCCCGTTTGTTTGATCTTGTCATTGAAAGATGACCCGCTTATGTTGGTCATGTCTCGTCGGAACGTCTCGTTAGTAGCTTCGTTACGCCGGAAATCGTGCAATCGTTCAGTCATGAGCCTCTCAACTTCTTCCTAATTTGTTTTTGTTGAGTAGCGGAGCTCTCAGTTGCCCCGGGTTATGACCTACTGGTCTAGGCTGTTCTTCCATGTGTTCAACTCGTCTATGTCGCAGCTATGGTACATGTGGTATGTTCCTAGCAGGTAAGCGGGTAACTCGCAGGCTGCTGGTTGAACTTGAGCTGGATTAAGTGACTGCTTCTCTCAGTCTGTTGTGCTGCCTACTTCGATGTGAGGTGGATGATGCTTTTTTAGGGCATTGCAGCGAATGAACACTTCGTGAGTGTATGTAAGCCTAGTCGAGAGTGCACGCTCCTCTGCGCGCTAAGACGAGAGCATACGCTATCTCAGGAGCCTAATCGGGAATGTACATTGCTCGAACGCTCGGTTCGTGGTTGGTCGAGTGGTTGCTTGCCAGGACACTGCTGGAGAGGTTCGTCGTCTGCCATTGTCCTTCTTTGGGACACCTCGTCTGAGGCACACTTCATCTCAGTACACTGCAAGAGCTGATTCACCAAGGTCATCTGCTGCATGAGGGCGTTTGTTAACTCTATGACTTGTTGGGACAAGTGTTGTTCGCCATGTAAGATGGAATGGCTTGGATGGTAGGTTTCTCCATAGGTGGTAGACTCCAGGCGAGAGATTTGAGTTGGGAAATGTCAAATCCGAGAAGAAATGTGGGGAAAATGCCTTTGGTTCAATTGTAGGCCCTGAAATTTGAAGCCGGGACGGTTGAATAAGTCTTGGACTGATTTGGGTTGCTTGGAAAGCCATAGGAGCAGGCTGGGCCACATGAGTGGGCTGCTGAGCATGTGGCGCACGTGGGTGTGGGGCTAGGCTCTGCTTGGCAACGCGTTGGGCTTGAGTGGCTCGGGCCAGCTCACCTTGGGCTTGGGCCCATATAGGCTTTAATGACATGGTTTAGGCTGTGATTGTGGTGCCGTGAGCCTTGCCGAGGGTGGCTGTCGTGGTGGTTGCCACAGTGGTGCCTCGTGGAGTTGGTGCCACTCCAATTATCGTTGTGTTGAGCCTTGTAGATCGTCGCGGTCTCAATCCTCAAACGTTGGAATTTTTGTTCATTAAGCTTTCTGAATCTCTTGCCATTGTTCTTTTCTTTTACATTTTATCAAAGAATTTTTAGAAAAAATTCCAAGAATAAGAACGTACGAAAAATCTACAAATGATCAAGAAAACGAAAAACCTTGAATGCGAGAGTCTTCTACGTGCGTTTGATCAAGACTCTCAATGAAAGCACCAATTTGTGGTGGCAAATTTCTTCATCCTTGTTCTTGGACAAAATTGCACCTACAAAACAAACAACACCTTAGGTCAAGGCCAAGAGCCTCACACGCCCACGATGAATGTTGGGGGGGCTTTGGCCGAAGAACCTCTGATGCCAAAGTTAGAACTTTGAGGGAAAAATGTTTGGAGAATTTAGAGAATTTAGCAAGAGTGTAGAACTTAGGTTTTGGAGAAAATGAGTGTGTTTATATAGGGGTGTGGTCGACCCCTTTGAGAGGAGGAGGACCGGCCACTTGGATGGTTTTTTGGGTGAGATTCATGATTTGTTAGCTAATTAATAAATTAATTAGGTAATAAATCAATTAATTAGCTAATTAATATAATTAGAAATGAATGATTTACCTTTTGGAGAAGATTTGATGAGGATAGATGAAATAAGTTTTGAATAAATACCTATTTTGGGCATTTTTTACTTGATTGAGGGATGATTGCCTACTGCTTGCGCGTATAAATCTCGGTGTGCCTCGAGGGTAATCTTGTTTTTTTAACCCAAAAATTCACGTGTCGCCTCTATATTTTTCTTGATTATTTTTTGCTCCACATGTCTAACTCCTACTATCCCAATCATGTGACACTCCTATCGAAGATTTACTCGTGGATTTACTCCTATCGAATCTTTGTTATGTTTTTTTTTTAAATTTTATCTTTTTGGTAGTTAACCTTGTTATGACCCGCTCATCTTGTATTGGACTTGATTAAGATCTTGAATGGGACTGTTGGGCTACTCTATGACCTCTTGTTCAACCTCAGAGTTTGTTGGGTTGGGCTGGGAAATTCCCTTATTTAATCGCAATAGGCAGCCCAATAAGGTGAAGAAATAAATATGTGGACTATAAAAGATATACTTGTAATAAGATGCCAAATTTCTTCTTCACATTGCAGTTTGTGTTGTAGGGTATGCTAGATGGATCTTGTTTGCTTCTCCTTTATTTTCCTTCATACTTATGTATTAAGAACACTATTTTTCTTTCACTTTCCAATCAAATGTAGATACATTTTTTCTTCTTTTTACAAACGATTTCAAAATAAATTAAGGCCCCGTTTGGTATTAGTATTTTTTTTCATCTGAAATTGCTTCACTCTAAAGTTAAGCAATAAAAAGGTGCGTTAAAACTAAATATTTTGCTTATTTTAAAAGTAATAGCCTCAAGACACTGAATCTGAAAAACAACTTGTAGGTTCGTTTTAAAAGCTGCTATCATAAAAAGCAAAGCTTTTAAGAAATATTTTAAATTTCTGTTCTACCCTCATTAGTTTAAAAAAAAGACATCATTTATCTTTTTAAATACATTTCATACCTCGAAGAACAAAAGAAGCGCCACCACGTACCGCTACAACCATTATCACCACCATTGTTGTCGCTACCACAATTGTCACCAGTGCTACCACAACTGCCACCACCATTGTTGCTTTATTGTGGCCAGCATAACCACAATCTCCACCACTGCCGTCGTCGCCGTCCTTACCACCATTGTTATATATGCACCTCAACCACCACACCTCACTATTGACACCACCACCATATCACACCATTTCTGCTGCCATCACCACCACTAGCCTTACAACACTGCCAACATGACCACCACCATCATTGCCACTAATGTCGCCGCCACCATCACCACAATCGCCACAACTTTTGCTGCCACCACTGTTACCTTTACACCTAAACCATTACACCTTACTACTGACACCACCATCATACCGCTACTACTACTACTGCCACTTACACCTAAACTATTACCACCACTACTACTGCCACCACTATGTCAACACCACCCACACCCGCAATACTATATTCATTTTTGTCATTATTAATAATCATATCACTTACCTTAAAATTTCTTACCTTAAAATTCACCAAACGTTTTTACACTGCTTTTCATACTTACAACACTTCTAAAAGTACAGTTTATCTAAAGCTCAACTGCTTTATTTTACAACTGATTATTCTTAAAGCACATTAGAAGAGGTTTTTAAAAGACATAACAATTCCAAACTGGCCTTAAGTCTTTAAGCTTGACTCAAATAGTGCCGATGGTTGGAAATTAGGATGAGACTAGCTCAACAAATCAGTTTCCTTCTATTGTAAAAGAAAAAGAAGACTAGTATTGACATAAATGCACATCTACAAGAAATAGGAACGTGCATCTTACTTAACCACCATGTCTACCTTCTATACCCCCTTATTATTTTTGTCCTTTAAATATCTTCAATTTATTCGATTTGATGGTCAAAATTTAAAAGGGTTATGTGAAAAGTAAAAATAGTGTATGAATAGCAACACCCTAGTTAAAACGAGTCAATATAATTGAAATATCATATTCTTTTTGTTTGCAAAGGAACTGAATTAGATATTTTTTTTTTGTCCCACATAAACTATATTGTCTATATATCAAATTTTGATAAAAAAAAAAAATTTGAACTCGAGAATAATAAAACAGTCACATTACCATGACGAACCAATAATAAACTATATCACATTTTTTTTATACAACGATGTCAACCCAAATATTGCTTGTGAATTAGTTGACTCCTTGTGATTTGTTGGGACAAAAGTAATTGATGGAGATTTAATCAAAACTATATTCTTTACAAGTGAAAATCTAGTGCCCTCTTTTGTCCTTCAATCATAAATGAAATTTTTTTAATTTAATTAAAAAATAAACTAAGAAAATGTGGCCCAGTAGTAAGGGTGCGGACTACAGCTTCTCAATAAACAAAGA
This sequence comes from Malus fusca, assembly GCA_035220775.1. Taxonomy (NCBI): domain Eukaryota; kingdom Viridiplantae; phylum Streptophyta; class Magnoliopsida; order Rosales; family Rosaceae; genus Malus; species Malus fusca. The sequence goes on from CM069072.1 coordinate 21,457,668, forward strand.
AAATGTGGGAGGTCCCATTGAGGGTCCAAGATGGAGAGTTTGCTTGACTAGAGTCACGGGCATGGTGAAATTCCCCGTAGCCTCTTAGGACTCGACGGGGGTGAATAAACGTGACTTGCCATCAGTTGTCCCCCTTTTGAGAAAGGAAAAAAATAAACACTCAGTTATACATTTATAAAAAAAATAAACAAAATTGTTATAAACTTTGTATTTAACTGTGATTGTGTAAATCCTAAATTAGATTTGATACTAGTTATTCTTCCTTATTAGGACTTGTATTCCTTGGAGGAGAAGGATTCTTCCTTCCCTTCCTACTATAAATAAAGGCAATGTGTAGAGGAAATAACATATCCTCTACACAACCCTACAAACACATCTTTCTCTATATTTTCTTTGTGTTGCTGGCCCATTCTCCCTATCAGTTAAATATAGGCCGCAACATGTTATCAGCGCATTCCTACTGCTGCACTTAGGAATCTAACATAAAAGTTTTCTGTATCAAACCAGTTCATCAATATCATCACGCAATCAGGTTTTTCCCAAACAGCGGTTTTATCTCGATATTTTTGCAGCCCTAATAGCATGAACATTCACCTAATGCATGACCCAATTTTACATTTTTCAAATTTTAGATTCTACATAAATTGTGCATGCATTATATCCATAATTGTTGAATTATGTGAATTGATATTGCCATGAATTGCATCAAATATCTGCTCATGCATTAAAATATATGTTGAATATGCATTGAATTAATCTGGAAATTAGAAAGAAAAAAAATTAAAAATATATATATATATATATTAGGGTTTTCGTGATACCCTAACACAGTCGGCTTCATGCTGCGTTGTCGTGCAAGTCGCCAGCACCAGGCTAGTAGCCTACGTCGGCTTGGCAAGCCTAGCCCAGCCATGAGTCATAAGGCTGCAAGCCCAGAGAACCAAATGATGCGTTCAAGGACCATCGTCCCCAACCCAAACCTTCGACCTGAAGCCAAGGTCTTCCCTGTCAAGTTTTTCGACGAAACCATGACCAACAATCGTGTGATTATGATGAAACTCATTGTTTTCACCAACGATCTTCGAAATTCCAGAAGAATTTCGTGAGTTTTTTGTGGGATTCACTCGAATCCTTTCGGTTCTTATACCCACGATGTTGAGGCTTTACCTCCGTTGCCAAAATCTTGGTTCTCCGATGAACCAAGGCTTGCCTCGACCACGAAAAACCGCCTGAAGTGGCGCTGTTGACCATCTTCAGCGGATCCCCACACACAGCGCCATTGGGGTGGCCTTAAGATCCAACCTGAGCCCTAACAGGCCTCGGCTTCGTTTGGTCCATATCGCACAACACCCTTCTATTAGGCTGTTTGTGCTTATAACCTTGACCCATATCACCAGCCCTTTGGGCTTTGGTGATTACCAGCCCGAGAATCAGTTAAGCCCTTTTGGGCTCCTGCCTTCTCTTATGCACCACGTCATATATGATCACAGCCTACCAAGGTTGTGACGTTCCCATGTTCTGCGACGCACTGGATCACGTCCCCTGGAGCACCTGTGCTACGAAGCAGCGGATATGTGCCCTATACGGGCCTTCTTAGATCTAGCCCAGAAACTTGGGTCTGCTTTTTCAATCCCTTCTCTAGTCTTGGGCCTACAGTCGAGCCGAGCCCAACCTGGCCCAATTTTTAGGCCTGGGCCACACAATCTCCGTTTGCTCAACCCATACGTGGGTTTTGGTCCATGTTTTTGGGCCCCCGAGCTTAATTGTTTAGTTTTTTAGACAATTTAGGTTTTATAATTTTTCACCCACACTTTAATTTTGGCCCGAAGTCCAAATAATTAATTCAATTATAATTCTAGACCTGAAGATCTATTAACATATTTTATTGTTGCATATTTGTGTATATATATTTGTGCTTGTCTCCAGGAACATATGAAGCTGAAGTTCATATTTTTTTTTCGAAATCTGAAGTTTCTAAGAAACATGCCTTGTTTGAAAACCTAAAGTTTTTCCTTAAAAACATCACCCATGAAAACCCAAAGTTTTTTTTTTCATGAAAATTTAAACTAATACATGTCTATTAGAACCTGAATGTTCTACTCCAATGTGAATGGATTGATTTTTCTCCATTACACTAACCACATCTTGTCCATTTATTTTATGATAGAAGCATGTCAAATTTGAACAAACTCGACTTCACCATTTTAGAGATCTCTAGAAGGAACTACCTCAAGTGGGTCCAAGATGTGAAGCTCCACCTCACATCAAAGAATTTGCATCCCGTCATTGAAGAACAGACAGACAATCCAGTTGGCGAAGCTGAGAAAGCCACTGCCATGATCGTCATCTAAAGATACATTCATGATACACTACAAACCAAGTACCTTGCTGAGGTAGATCCATAAGCACTTTGAGTCGTTTTGGCTGATCCCTTTGATCACCAAAAGAACATCTTCTTACTTGAAGCAAGACATGACTGGTAACATTTGCGCTTCCAAAACTTTAAGTTTGTGAATGAATATAATTATGAAGTTTGTCGAATCTGATCACTTCTCAAGTTCTGTAACAAGACCTTGACCGAAGATGATCTCGTAGAGAAGACCTATTCGACATTCTCTGCTACTAATATTGCCATGCAACAACAATATAGGGCTCAAAAGTTCGCTAAGTTTTCAGATTTGATCTCTGTTTTACTTCTCGCTGAAAAGCAAAATCAGCTGTTGATGAAAAATCATAAAGCTAAACCAACTGGGTGATTGTTGTGCCTGAAGCACATTATAGTACATACCAACGCCCAAAAAAGCCAACATAGGCATGGTAGGGGAGGCCAAAAGCCACCTCGTCAAGGTCAACAGAGCTAAGGCTCATCTAAGGGAGGCAATCGAGCATATAAGCACCCTAAACTCGCTCTCAAGGCCCCAAACTTCAAGAATAAGGGCCAAACACCTGAAACCATGGATGCAAACATGGGCTATTGTTGTGGTTCAAATGACCACTGGTCCCGTGTTTGCCATGCTCCCCAGAAGGTTGTAGCTGAATATCATTCTCGTCGTAAGAAGTTTGAATCAAACTTTATGCAAGTGGATGAACTGGAGAGTACCAAGATGGATGTTTCTAACTTTCAGGAGGCTATTACATCTATGGAAGACTAGAATCTTAGACACAAACTATTTTCTAGTTGAAATTTAGAATAATGGGGCCGAATTCCACATAGTGGCTGAACCCCCTTTGTTTTTTTGTTTAAGCTTGAATAATTTTTCTTTATATTTGGATTATTTATTGGTGGTTTATTTTTTGGATATTAAGTTTTTTTAATTACCATCCTTGAATACTTAAATTATTTTGAAAGGATATTTGTTTTTAGAACTTTTATGTATTTGTCCGATTCAAATTAATTTTTATTTCTAGATATGACTAGTGGAAAAGTTAGTTGTCTAGCAGATAGTACAACCATGCACACCGTTTTGGTAAATGCATCTATTTCACTAACTTCATACCTAAGAATGCACCTCTGAAAATCCTCTCAGATCCATCCAACCTGATCGAAGGATATGGTAAGGCACGTATAATGTTGTCTAATGGTATAATCTTAACCATTGATGAGGCACTTTATTCTCCACGTTCCGGAAGAATGTTATTGAGTTTTAAGGACATTAGAGATAATAATTACCACGTTGAAACCTATGTAGAAAACAGAGTTGAATTTTTGTGCATAACTTCCTACGAATATGGCCAGAAGCGTATTCTAGAGAAGATGGAGCGTATCCCAAGTGGTTTATATACTACGACCATACACCCTATAGAAAGCCATTATATGGTCGGCCCTACCTCTGGGACCACACACGAAATTACACTTTGGCATGATCGTTTGGGACACCCTAGACGAACAGTGATGCGCTGTATTCTCAAATCATCACACATGCATCCACTAACCCGAAGTTTAGGTTCGATTCAAGGAATCGCATATCAAACCTGCTCCGTGGGAAAGCTTATTATTAAGCCTTCTTATGACAAGATTCGTTCGAACCCTTCTATTTTTTCTACAAAGGATTCAAGGGGACATTTGTGGACCGATTCACCCTACATGCGGACCATTTAGATATTTTATGGTTTTGGTTGACGCATCTACACGTTGGTCACATGTGTGCTTGTTGTCCATAAGGAATGTTGTATTCTCCAAACTGTTGGCTCAGGTTATCAAGCTCAGGGCTCACCACCCTAATTATCCGATCAAATCTATTCGATTCAATAATGCTGAAGAATTCACATCTAAAACTTTTAATGACTATTGCATGTCGGTTGGGGTTGAAGTTGAACATCCAGTACGGTTCACACCCAGAATGGCCTTGCAGAGACATTCATTAAGCGTTTACAAATGATTGCTCGATCGTTAGTCATACGTACCGAGCTCCCAATCGTTGCTTGGGGCCATGCAATATTGCACGCAGCCATGTTGGTCCGCATGAGGCCTGTTGCGACCAAACCATATAGCGCCCTTAGTTGGTTACCGGATATGAACCAGATAAATCGCACCTGCGCGTTTTTTGTTGTGCGGTCTATGTGCCAATTTTGCAGCCCTTACGTACAAAAATGGAGCTTCAACGAAGGATGTGAATTTATGTCGAATATGAATCTATGTCGGATATGATTCTCCTTCGATCATTCATTACTTAGAATCTTTGACAAGTGATCTGTTTACATCTCGTTTCGCAGATTGTCACTTCTATGAGACAGTCTTCCTGTCGTTAGGGGAGATAAAAACGTCACCGTTCCTGAAGAACGACTCAAATTATCGTGGATGACTCCTACTTTGTCTCATTTAGATCCCCGCAACGCTCAGTCTGAAACTGAAGTGCATCATATATTAGATCTCCAAAGCATAGTTCATAGCATGTCAGATGCTTTCACGGATCTAGTGCGAGTGACAAGATCACATATTCCAGCTGTGAATGTGTCTGAAAAGATGGATGTACCAAATGTATGACATACTTCCCTTTTGAAGGCCCAGGACGCCACTTTGGCCGATCCACATACATTAGCAGCTAGCCAATCATCTACCCCTACACAAAAGCGTGGCAGACCACTTGGTTCAAATGATTCACACCCTTGGAAAAGGAAACCCACAACACAGGCTCCTCCTAAGCCTACCGTGAATCCGACTGTCGTCTACTCATTCTATATAACTCATGAGAAAATTCTAGATTACGGAAGCGTCCTTAAAGAGATGTATCCACCTCCTGAGAATCGTGAGATTTTGATCCATTATGCTGCTTGGATGATGTTTGGTGTAGAAATGAGATGAACATTGACAATGCATTAGCATATGCAGTAGCTACTGAGATCATGTTGAGCGATGACATTGAACCCCGTTCTGTTGATGAATGTCGACGTAAAATTGATTGGTCAAGTAATCCAAGTTGAACTCGATTCGCTTACGAAACGTAAGGTGTTTGGACCTGTAGCTCATACTCCTCCACATGTGAATCCCGTTGGTTACAAGTGGGTTTTCGTTCGAAAGCGTAATGAGAATAATAAAATTGTGCATTACAAAGCTCGTCTTGTTGCTCAAGGCTTATCACAACCCCTGAGATTGACTATGACAAAACTTATTCACCCGTTATGGATGTGATTACTTTTCGTTACCTTACCAGTTTGGTAGTTTCCAAAAAAAACTGAGTATACAACTGATGAAAGTAGTGACTGCATATCTATCTGGAGATCTTGATACGAAAATCTATATGAAAGTTCCCGAATGACTTACATTGACTGGAACAAATATTTCCCAACCCCGAAACACGTTCTCAATTCGGCTGAGGCGTTCACTCTACGATATGAAGCAATTCGGAATAATGTGGTATAACCGTCTGAGTGAGTATTTGACTAGTCAAGGATATGTGAACAACGAACTATGCCCTTGTGTGTTCATTAAGAAGTCACATTCCAGTTTTGCGATTGTTGTAGATGAAAGATCTAGGAAATACTCCATAATGTCTCGATCTCAAGATAGAGCACCGTTCGGATGGAATCTTAGTACATCAATCAAACTACACCCAGAAGATGTTGTGCTCTTTAGGCGCTCTATTGTACTTACCTTAAGGGTACTACGGATTTGGGCTTGTTCTATCCCTACGGATCCTCGAGTGATGTCGCACCCTCTTATATCGAGTCGATTCTCGCCTTGTTGGTTATGCCGACGCAGGATACTTATCTGATCTGCATAAGCGCGTTCTCAAACGAGTTATGTCTTTACCATTGGAGGCACCACAATCTCTTGGAGGTCAACTAAACAAACCTTAGTGCCCATTTCTTCTAACCATACTGAAATTCTCGACTTACATGAAGCAACTTGGGAATGCTTTTGGTTGAGAGCAGTTGTGTGCTATATTCGAAGCTCCCGCGATCTTTATCCTGTCGTTGACGTCCCAACGACGATCTATGAAGACAACACAATATGCATCGAACAACTCAAGAAGGGTTACATCAAAGGAGACAACACCAAGCACATTGTGTCAAAGTTCTTCTTCTCCTTCTCACATCAGAAGATTGAAGTCACGCAAATCCGTTCACAAGACAATCTGGTCGACCTCTTCACCAAATCACTACCGAATGCGACGTTTCAGAAGCTTGTTCAAGGAATAAGTATGCGTAAACTTTCTAAGTTGTAAAATTGCTAGTTCTCTTTGGAATTATGTCAAACTCAGAGGGAGTATCCTAAAGTATACTTGCTTGATCTTAATGTACTCTTTTTCATATGACTAGGAGTATTTTTCCCACTGGGTTTTTGCTACCTAACAAGGTTTTGACGAGGTACTCACCTTGGGTTAATCATATCCCTGATGACGTCCCGTAGACGTTTCATTTGACTTTGCATTTCTCACTCCTGTCAGTTAAATATAGGCCGCAACAAAAATTACATTTATTTTTTGTTATACAAGACAAAATGCATAGTCCCTTGATTCACGCTCTCACCCCCCCCCCCCCAAATGTCAGTTAAATATAGGTCGCAACAAAAATTACATTTATTTTTTGTTATACAAGACAAAATGCATAGTCCCTTCATTCACGCTCTCATCTCCCCCCCCCCCAAAAAAACATCTCTTCTAAGTCCCTTGATTCATGCTCCCCCCCCCCCAAAAAAAAATCTCTTCTAAGTCCCTTGATTCACGCTCTCAACCCCCCTTCCTCTTTCTTCCCTCCCCAACAAAAACATCTCTTCTATTCCTGAGCCCTAGGGTCTTCGTCGACCAAGTGTCACGTTTCTATTTGACCACCATGAGGAGCACGTGCATTCACTTTGCTCTTTGTTAGGTCGCGGGATTGTCCTTAAGGAGACAGCACGTGGGGCCCACGGATGATTGTCAGAGAGCACGAGCCCTCACATGACCAAGATAGTGGGCTCGTAAGGACACATTGTCCTTGTATTCTCGTCTATATGTTGTCGTACTTAGTGTAGGGTTTTAGAAGGAGGGTGAGTAAGTATTTTACCTCACAATCGGATTCCGCGGTCGACCTATTTGCGTTTTGACTGCGCAATCTTCGCAGCTCTTTTTTCATGCCTTAGGTTATCTACAATAGAAAAGGTTAAAAGTCTAAAAGTTAAAAAATTGTCTAATTTATCCAGAAATTCATATCTAATTAATAGTTGAGCTATAATTTAAGAAGCTCACTAGGCTATTATGGGAACTTTAACGAAAAGCTTTTGGTACTGTTCACTTTAACGAAAAATCACATTTTTACGCTAAAAAGTCAATCCTGGTACTATTCACTTTACCTTTTATTTTGTCCTTATCGTTAAAACTCAAAGTTTTCAAGTTATTTTCATTAGTTTTTCTGGCTATTATTTGGTTAAAAGGGTATCAGGTTGGCCAAATGTAGCCATCATCTTAACCATTTTTTGGGGGTCGACTCCTCAATTTCTATAATTGATTTAAATTCAACGGCTAGATTTGAAACAATCTAACGTAGTTTAATCAATTAACTAATAAATTTGAAGTATCAACTTATTCATAATAAATTATTGAGGGGTTCGGTTAGAGATGGTATATGAGTGTGGTCTGATACTGTTCATTTAAAAATAATTTTTTGCAAGGCTATAATTCTAAATTGTGCTATGTTTCACTTTTTCGGTTGGAGATGACCTTATAATATTGCATGCTTTCTAATTTATTTTGTGGATTTTTTCTTTTTCTTTCCCCTTCTTTAACAATAATGATTTTGTTTCTTGTTTTATAAAAGAAAAGGCTAAATTACAATGAAAATCCTCGAGCAAAGTCTCTTTTAAAAAGATCAAAATGATGAGCGAGGGATTAACTTTGAAGCACAATGCAATCCAAATGTGAGATGAATCAAACTGGTCATCGAATTCACTAATGTCATCAATAATGAATTTGCTCATGTAAACTTATAAAGGGAACATTTTTAATGTTCAAAATTATAGTTTTCCACTTTCGTAATTCCCAAATGAATGCAGCAAAAAAAGCAACTTTGAATCACCCTCAGTCATTACCAACTTAAAAGTTAAAAACCACTTCTTTAAGCGCATAGCAAACAACGAACTACCTGTTTCTAAAAGATAAATTTGATTATCTGTTAGCTATCCCACATCGGTGACGAAAAAAAGAGAGTTTAAATATGATAATTACCTCACTTTAATTAACGCGAAGATCTTTTGTGATAAAACTCCACACATGGTAGATTGGGTTAGTGATAATTACTAAGTTGAGGGCAGTATCAATGTTGTTTAAGCAACAATTATCATGATTACTGATCTCTCTTAATATTATTTTGGATCCTATTGTTTTTTTTATCATATATTTTCTTAATAGTATGAGTGCACTCATTCACACAAAAATATCTAATTAATATATGTAATTGATTGTTCCTTGATGTTCTATGTCAATGGACACAACCCGAACTACAATCAGATTGAACAATAAATAAGAAGACGATGTTTTAGTGGCATTAAAAGATGGGAAGAGATCCCTTCGGATATCTCCCACCAAAGCCACACAATCAATTAATCTGAACCCTTGAAATTTGATCAAACGATTAAAATTATTATAATTTTTAAAAGGTCCCATGTTTGTAACCGTTGAATCAAATTTCAAGGGTCTGGATTAATTGATTGCGTGACTTTGGTGGGAAAGATCTGAATGGAATCTCTTCCCTTAAAAGATAGAGTGGATACAATTAGATTGGACAATAATCTAAAATAACATAAAAGATTTTGGTTCACATAAAATACCTTTTTTTTTTGCGCATGCAAAGAAGGCTAGGCATGATCACAATTTTTTATTTTTTATTTTTTTTAGTTTTTGTGACATTGTTTAGTTTTTACTTTGCACCGTACACAAAATAGTATTCTAACAATTGGGTCCAATTCAACCAAAAAACATAAATATAAATTAACCCAAAATCAAAAGAGGGTTGTTTTTAATTATGGTATCGATTTCTGGCCGTCAGATTGAATAAATTGAAGAGGTATTAAATGAGAGGAACTAACAAAAAATACATTATAGATATAAAAAATATAGTATGTGAATAACACCACTATTCGATTATACTTTGCTCTACCAATTAAAATAGAATTCTTTTTAACTTTCAATCAGATATTTGGCAGACAGTTGGAGAAGAAAACACTTTACTTATTACATGCAAAGACGTATAAAGGCAAGTTGCAGATACAAGTCACAAAAAAATATGGGGGATATTGGGGCCATGAAATCCATTGCAGTTTAGTGGGGACGTAGGGCGTTCGGATTCGGATGTCGGCTTTTCATGTTCACTTTCCAATTTAGAACTCAACTCGCCCTTTTGAATTATTTTACATTCCAAAATCATGTACCTAAAACCCTACAATTATTTCAACAAAAAACAAGAAAACAAATAGGAAATTGTGTTTTATACTAACAAAGTGGAACCTCCATTGGGTAAAACTTGAATCCCAATGACCTTATAGGACTTTATTTTACTAATAAGATGGCCTTATGTATATTTAGAGCTATAGAGTGGTATGTGCCCTATTTTGGTTTTATTTTTTAATTGATGAGATGAAGCGAAATTGAATTTGAGATATATTTCAACATTAATTAGGAAGAGATACTGTTTTGAGTAATACATTCTTCTACAAGAGTGCAATGCTAGTGTTACCGTCACAATAGCATATGCAGTCCTAATTGTTGTTCATGCTTCCTTCCCTTTTAAACTCTGCCTAACTTCTATTAATTTGCTTGGCCAGCTTATGTTTATATAACTTATGTTAAGTAGTGGAGATGAAGCTTTACCGCATTAGCGGAAGTAGTCGCGTATATGCACTTTGGTGCGGGTTCAATCTCCACCAATTCTCCTCCTCCCTAACAACTAACTCATTTCACCTGATACCACTCTAGTAAAAATATGTTAAGTGATTTATTATGATGTGTTGAGGGATATATATATATATATATATATTTTTTATTTTTTTTTACTACAAATGATATTCTACGCTAATCTTTTACTAGGAGGGAGGGACGGGCAAAATATAATTAAACCCAAGATGTAGTGAGTTGAAGAAGAAAACACTAACTATCAGTTTAATCCACATCTTGCATGCATGTTAAGGAATATTATTATGATTAGACACAATGAGTTGAACAAGAGTTATATTATGATTGGGAAGAGGTCGACCTCATCATCATATATTCGTATATAATGTTTACATTATCTAGCATTAATTTTGACAAGGTGAAAAGGACATGCATGTGAGAATAAGATCGAGTATGAATGATCGGAATCACATTAGGGTACGCTAGAGAAACTAAATTTATAAATAAAATTTACAAACTAAATTATGTGTCATTAATAGGAAATGAGCACATTTATCAAAGCTCAAGGTGAAAAGGACATGCATGTGAGAATAAGATCGAGTATGAATGATCGGAATCACATTAGGGTACGCTAGAGAAACTAAATTTATAAATAAAATTTACAAACTAAATTATGTGTCATTAATAGGAAATGAGCACATTTATCAAAGCTAAGTAATAATCTAATTGTAAATTTTCATATAATTTAGTTTACAAAATTTAACTACAAATTTAATTTTCCTGGCATTACCCTTTTTTTCTTATTTTCATGGGGTTGAAAACATATCGAAATAGTTATTCAAAGTTTAATCAAAAGTTCATGCCGTAACAACTATTAGGTTTATTCTGAAAAATGGGGTCAAGACGTACGTACGTACGTTGAGACTTTTGTTTTTTTAATAGATCCACGATACTTTGTGACTTATGACTTGAAAACGCATTTTATAATTTTACCAGATAACAATTTTAAGTAACTAGCACAAGATGGTGGTGATAAAAAAAAAACCCACTTTACCCCCGACCCCAAGTTAATTAGTGTCAATGACTCTTATTAGGGTCTGAAATGACGATAGCAACGTCTTAGATATTAAGTTAGTGAACTAATTAAGAAATGTGGTGCGGTAACAAATGGTTCTAGTATCACTTGGTCTGATAGTAAAGTATGTCTCTTATTTAGAACGATTTTTAAGAGATGAGCGAGAAGCAAACTTTATTTACAGATTAATGTGAATAAAAACTTCGTCATCATAAGAGATTTAGAAGCTTTAATAATACATATGGGATGAGATTTGAATGGAGGAATTCACTACATATTAATTAGAAAATACATCACGACACAAAGGTAGAGTACATCAATCGATAGAATTTGAAAAGCAAGCAAATAATCAATCACATTAGTTAGATAAAGCAGGGGGGGGGCATGCATGCATTATGCCAAGAGCGCCAGTGATATTACAAAGAAACAAAAGTGGTAGTGGAGGCCTCATTGGCCCCAAATAAACGTTTTCACAACATTATTTGAAATACAAATTATGTAAAAGTCCTATCAGACTCATCTGTCAGGTATGTGGGGGTAGAGGGCTAACCCTAGCTCCGTGATTAGCTCGCTGCTCGCAATTAAGTTTCCCTCACTATGGCAGACATGAATACGCCATGATTTGCGCTTTGGTGCACGTACTGCTATACAGCTATCATACAATAATACAATAATACAGGCCTTTTATGTAAAAAGATCCTTATTTTTTGAAAAAAAATAGAGATTCCACTCAACGTCGAATTTCAACGATCCAAACCGTCTATTTTGTAAGTCTCGATCCATAGATCATTCTTACAAAAATTCAATTTAATCCGAAACCATTTGACTATTTAATTATCAAGATCAAATTTCATTGTTTCTTATATAATAAAATATTCGTTCATTTCTTTAAATCCAATTAGATGTCTTAAATATTTCCGATTTAGCCAATATTTTGTAAGGATGATCTATGAGGTACAACTTGAAAAATAGACTGTTCGGATCGTTAAAGTTCGATGTGGTGTGGACCCCACAACTAATCCCCATTTTTATAAAAAAAAATCAAGATCCCTTTCCTTAAATGTTTCCTACAATAATAATATTAAGCATAGTTCTTTTAGTTAAATTTTCCACCTTGCTTTTCTTTTTCTTTTTTTTTTGGTAAACCCACCTTGGTTTTCTTTGGTCAACAACATATGGTCCTTTCAATTTCAAAGAGCGGAGAAGTAGGTGGTCTCTTTATAAAAAATAAATAAATAAAAAATTAAAGTTAGGAAGATCAAATTTTTAAACCAAATAATGTGGATATCGATGATTGGATTATTACTTAAATATTGATTAACGTGCTTATTTCCTATTTGTGACACATCATTTGGTTTGCAAATTTGGTGTAAAAATTTAATTTCCTTAGCATTATCCTAAAAGGAATAATACTTAACTACTCAAATGTCACAGCCCGTCCCGGAAATATGTATTATTTTATTCTCGAGGACGTGAAAGGACAGTTTTATCCTTAGACGTTGAAATTGTAGTGTATGTGTGTGACATATTTTGGTACTTGGATGTCATGTTTTTTGGTTGGTTGGTGACCACGTGGGACACACACACACACACAAACCTCATTCTCTCTCTTCTCTCCCGTGCTCTATCTCTCAGACTCACTCTCTCTCCTCCTTCTTTGTACGGACAAGCACCAAACTTACCCATTCACGCACGGATCGAGATCGTGCTTGGTTGCATTGTTTTCATCTCCTCACCACGAGCTCATCCATACCAGTTTCAGGTATGAAAACCTTCGAAAACCTCGTGAACCAAGAATCTCCGATTTGAACACTGTTCATGCTAACGTAAAAACATGTGTTTTTGGAAATTCTAAGCTCACAGGGAGCCTTGGGAGGCCCTCTAGAGGCTCGGAGAAGTTCGTTGGGTGGTTTTGGACGTCGGAATCGAGAGGTCGAAGCTTGGCCGGTTTTTCTCGAATTTTCCGGCGAGATCCCGTGGTTTTGAGGCTTGAAAGAGGTATAAACTTGTTCTATTCGCCATGCACTTCATTTTGGTATAAAGATCGTGAAAAATGGTGCAAAAATGGCTGAGATATCACGGTTTAAAAATTTCCCGATTTTCCGGCGCCGACGACGGTCACCGGAGTTCAGAGGTAGGAGACGACGGAATATTCCGTCAAGTCTGGCGGAATATTTCGACGCCGTCAGTTAGTTTGGACGGATTCCGTTAGGACTTAACGGAATATTCCCCGGTATATTCCTGACGGCGTTGACTGACGCTGTCAATATGCCTGTCACATGGCCACGCGTGGGGGCGCGTATTGCCGTGCCTTGGCCGGCGCATGGATGGTCGGAAAATTATTCTAAAAATATGGGGATGTTCGTGGAGTTGTGTAGATCACGTTGGTATATTCAAACACCCCATTGGAGCATTGTATGAGAAGTTATTAGCTAGTTCTGCCTATGTGCTTTAAATAACGTTTTTATAGTTAATTCGCATATAGGTGAGACTTATCCCAATGACGAGCGTGTTCAAGGGCGACTCAGGGGCTACGATCCTTCGACAAACCAGTGAGTGGGCTTTTGGTTTTTAGTATATATTTATATACTTGATATTTTCCCAGAAATATGTGTTTAAATGAAAGTATGCCTTAAATGTCATGCATATGAATTTATATTTCGTATATGAATTGGTATATGATGCATTATATATAATTGTGGTGCTGTGGACGCTCAGGTAAGCTCAGGTGAGTTATGTTTGGTTATGTGAATTATCAATGGTGCGATATGTGATTGAATAATGTTGAGCTCATAAAACTGCACCTAGGGTGATTGTGATTTAGCCAGAGATATGGCCCATGCCTGTTTATTATGTCACATCCCGCACCATATGCTCATATTGGATCCAATTTAGGTGCACAGTCCTGTCGTACCTTAGGTGGTTCCGACTCGTAGGTGACTAGCGATTTATCTCCCAGCTATTATGTGAGAGTAGTATTGAGCATGATTATAATACACCCATTATTGTCGTACAAACCTTTTCATTTGGTTCCGACTCTTGTGCAGTATAGTGCCGTATAGGTCATTGTAGTGACTCCGGCTAGATTGACTTTTGAGCTATGAATTCAGCCGTACAGACTAACACATGGGTTCTGGCTAACATGTTATATTTATATGAAATTATTCTTACCTGAATTGCTTACTCTGTTATATCTTGGCATGGCATACATATGAATATGATTATGTGAAGCATGATTTGAATTGATATAATTATATATATATTTATGTATATGCTTATATCTTGATTCTGGGAAAAATTATACATGTTTTAGAGCGAGGGGTTAGATATGTTGATAAATGAAATGGTTTTGTAAAACATTTGTTTTTACCCACTCACGTTTTCTGTTTTGCACCCCTCCAGGTTTTAGGTAAGCTTGCTGTCGGTGGCCTTGAGGATTTCGGTGGTTCTGACCTATCAAAATAATTCTAGGACATCTTATGGTACTGTATAATTAGTACTTGTCCTACTGGACTGCACCTAGACTTTTTATGCTCTGATTAGGAGTATTTACTTTTGTATCTTACTCCTATCACTTCTTGTTTAGTAGTGCACTCTAGTAGATTCGGTTTTAATTATTCGTATATTTCTTATCTTTATTGCTTCCGCACTGTGCACATGGCTACGTCACCCTCACGTGATGGCCATCATGCCTTGATCTCGGTCTGGGTGTGTCAGTTAAATGTATATTCTCATCCCTACCTAGCACGAGGCCTTTTGAGAGCTCATTGGCTTCGGGTTCCGTAGGAACTCCGAAGTTAAGCGAGAAGGAGGCCAGAGCAGTCCCAAAATGGGTGACCCACTGGGAAGTTGCTCGTGAGTTCCCAAAAACAAAACCGTGAGGGAATGGTAAGCCCAAAGCGGACAATATCGTGCTACGGTGGTAGAACGGGCCCGGGATGTGGTGGACCCGGCCCAGGATGTGACACAAAAGTATGACCTTCTACTTAAAACTTTTCATTTGTTGTGTTGATTGTGGTAGCAAGTTTCTGCCACCTTTGGTCTTGACAAAAATGTGCTTATAAAACAATCAACATCTTTGATCAAATACCAAAGCCTCACGCGCACACGAGGAGTGAGGGTGGGTTGGGGGCTTTTAACCAATTGATATTCGATGGCTAAGTTAGTTTCTCTCCAAAAAGAGTGAATGTTTAGGGCTTGTATAGTAGCAAAAAGTTTACCAAAATTTGGTGGAGATGAAGGTATTTATAAGGAGGAGTGGTGGGCCATAGTGTTAGGGATTTCCCTATTCATGGCAGTATCATATTGGCCAATGTGTGAGGAAAGAATATTCCCAAGATATTAATTAGGAGATAATATCTTGGGATAATGATGGTATGTAGTATCCCTAATTGATTGAACTATGGATAATTACTTACTTGATAGAGTTGATCTTCACTTGGGAATGTATTAAAGATAGAATTTGGTAATTAATCCCTATCTTTAATGTCTCTGACTTTTCTATACCATGGGTAGGAGAGCTATGAGCAATCGTAGTCAACTGTTTGGACCTTCAAGGATGATGAGCTGTGCGTGGGATTATTTGAGTCATGCTTATTTAATGAGGGCAATCTTATCTTTCTTGAGTAAAAGTCTGTGTCATCTTCTGGATTTTTGAATTATTTTTTACTCCATATTTGTGATCAAAACCGTTTATATTAAAAATCACTCAATAAAAATTATCTCTGAAAAAAAAAATCAAATAAACTAAGGTCATTTACATCGCACTGTACAAAAACATATGAATGAAAATGATAAAGTATTCTGAACTATCTATCTATTTGCCACAATTAGTAAAGTATAAAATCATATGTATAAAAACACGTGTGTAGATTGAAAAAGACTTTATATGAGTTGAAACAGTCATCCAAGGCTTGGTTTGAGAGATTCTGCATGGCTATAAAGAAATAGGAAAACTAATGAAAAGTGCTTGAAAACTTTGAGTTTTAACGATAAGGACAAAATAAAGGGTAAAGTGAATAGTACCATGTTTGACTTTTTAGTGTAAAAATGTGGTTTTTCGTTAAAGTGAACAATATCGTGGGTTTTTCGTTAAAACTCCCATAATTTTGTGTCGATGATATGATTGTGACTGAGAATGATTAAGAAGGAAAAGAGAGACGTCATAAGTATTTGGCTTCTAAATTTAAGATGAAAGATTAGTAATTTGAAGTATCTTTTTATATTGTTGCATGTTCAGGTCGAGGCATATTTCTCTCACAAAGGTATTATGTTCTTGATTTGTTGATTGAAACTGGTTTGCTAGACTGTAAGCCAGCTGATACACCTATTATTTAGAATCATCATATTGGTGATGAGTACATAGATCAAGTTCCAGCTAACAAAGAACGTTATTAGAGGTTAGTTGGAAGATTGATCTATTTATAACATAAAGACATAATATTAATTACTTATGCGGTAAGTGTTGTGAGTCAATTTATACATGTTCTTAGTGAAGATCATATGAATACAGTTTTCTAGATTCTTAGATATCTGAAGTTCGCATCAGGAAGGATAATTATGTTTTTTAAGAATGGTTATTTGAGCATAGCTAGGTAGATTTGATTCTTATTGGGCAGAGAATATCACTGAAACAAAAAGTAGTGCCTTTATTCAGTGCTAAGGCAAAATGTGGAGGTATGGCCAAAGGATTGTGTGAGCTACTTTGGTTAAGGAAGTTGCTTATGGAGCTTGGGTATCCTCTGAATCAGAGTATGAATTTATTTTTGCAATAATAAGGCAACGAGTGACATATCTCATAATCCAGTTCAACAGGATCAAAAAGAACATGATGAAGTAGATATACATTTTATCAATGAGAAGTTGGAGCCTCACATTATTTAGGTCTCATTCTTTAAGTTTGAAATCAACTAGTATATATTTTGACTAAGGTTGTGTCGAGTAAGGCGTTCCACGACTCACTTGGCAAGTTGAGCATTAACAACATCTATCCACCAACTTGAGAGAGAGTATTGGTGACAATCCCACTCCTATTTTATTGTAAATAAAATAAGAATGCGTAAATAGACCAGGATTGGATTCTTTATGACCCTATTATATGTGTACTATATATTTGAGCTTCTACAAGAAGAAGAAGAATACGTAACAAAGGATTTCACAATAATTTAACTATAATTATTAAGCAGATCCCTAATATACCCTCCATAATTAGACCTGGCAGTTTCTAACACGACACGAAAATAACGGGTTTTGGGTCAACACGATAACTAATCGGGTCATTATCGAGTGACTCGTTAATAACCCCTTAATAACGGGTACACACGCAGGTAATATGTGGGTAACCCGTTTCGACCCATTAAGAAAAAAATTATTCTGATAATTTTAAAGTTTAATTACTAAAAGATTTATTATAAAATACAATAGTCATATTAATATATACAATATATTCTATATTAAATATATAGTTTTGTATTATTATTCTATATAAGTTAAAAAATAAAAAAAAGTTTTAGTCATTATTTATTTTTATTATGAGAGTTCCTTATTATCATTACTAGGATAAATTTTACTTAACATGTTGTTGTCCAAAATTAAAATAAACTAGCATAGTATTTGTATAGGCAAGAACTAAGAAGATATACATACAAGTATGAAAAACGTGAAAGAATATATAAACACTCGTGATTCATCATTATTCCTCCATGAGTGGATAATGGTTACACTTACATTATCGTTTAGATTTTTAAAATCCTCCAAACCATCATGAATAATTTTTTTTATTTGAGGGAAAAATTAATAAAATTAATAATAATTATTGTAGAAGTGTCAAAAATGTAAAAAAAATATACAATCACTTATAGTGACAAGCTTTACAACTTTCATATCACTCATAGTGACAAGCTTTACAACTTTCATGAAGGGGTCAGTTTCGAAATCCAACACTATAATCCATAAACCTTAAATTTATATTTAGCCGTTGATTGTCATTTACGCTTTATTCTTCTTACTGAATTTCATTTTTTAAATTTTCTTTTTTGAAAACATGATCATCTGGCAGATGTAAGAAGATGAACGGTTCAGATCTTTGATAACACATTTCGATATTTACGGTTAACTGAAATATGAGTCGATGTCATAGAGTTTGTAGAAACTTTATAAACATCAAGCAATATTTTCACTAACCGTAAAACTCTGAATATAATATCAACGATCCAAATCGTTCATCTTCCTACATCCTCTAATAGATCATGTTTTCAAAAAACAAAATCTGAAAAAAACAAAATTTGATGAGAACAATGAAGCGTAAATGTAAACAACAATCAACGGTTAAATTTTGATCAATGATTTATATGATTATAGTGGCGAATTTCAAAGTTAAGCTCTTCATGAAAGTTGTAAAGCTTGTCATTACGAGCATTTATATATTTTTTTCTATATTTTTAACACTTCTACATTAATTAAAAAACTATTAAAGACTTTACTTAAATAACAACCGTAAGATAAATGAGAGTAAATCTATACCGTTGGATTCTATTTCACTTATATTATTAGAACTTTTTTGGATGAAAACCCCCCTTCTTTATTCCAATATTTTCCAATTTTACCATTTGATCAATTTAGGTAAGCGAAAATATACTTAAAAGAAAATTGCGTTTTTATGTTTTGGATGTGACAATATGGTATGTATATACTTATTTAGTATTATGTTTTTCATTTGATTATTTATTGGTTTAAAATATTTTCCTTAACGGGTAACGGGTCGGGTCATATTACATGTTAATATTATCGGATCGATTTCGAGTCGGGTCATTTTACCTGTTTATTTGAACGGGTGTTACACGACACAACCCGTTAAGATATCAGGTATGACAAGAAAATGACACGAACACGAAAAACACAACACAAATGTCAGGTCTATCCTTAATATATGTGAGATCTACGGACTAACTTGTATATTTAATTAATTAGACTTTAGAAATAAGGAAAACTAATGAAAGAGGCTTGAAAACTTTGAGTTTTAACGAAAATGACAAAATAAAGGGTAAAGTGAATAATACCAGGATTGACTTTTTAGTGTAAAAATGTGGTTTTTCATTAAAGTGAACAATATCGGGAGCTTTTCATTAAAGTTCCCTTAGAAATATGGTATATGATCAGTTGAGATTTTTATTTTTTTTATTTTTTTATTTTATCAAATGGTCATAGATTAGAGCAAGTCCACCCCTAAAAAAATGCGACAGCATCCAGCCCATTTAATCCACTCAGTGAACAATGATAGACCCCAATGAACAGTAATAGGCCAAATGCATCTCCACCCCTAAAAAATGCACTGGCACCCAGCCCATTTAAAATATTATTAATTTTTTTATAAAATAATAAATAAATAAAATAGTTTTAATTTCAAATAGGATTTTTAACCAATCTTGTCACGCCATGTGTCATTGTCCGAAAGTACTATTTTGTGGATAGATTTCCGATAAGATTTTCAACCAATCCCGACGCGCCATGTGTCAGTATCTGTTTACAATAATTTAGCCAAGATTTCGATCAGATTTTCAACCAATCTTGTGACGTCACGTGTCATTATCCGAACGTACTATTTTGTAGATAGATTTCCGATTAGATTTTCAACCAATCCCGACGCCCCACGTGTCACTATCTGTTTACAATAATTTAGCCAAGATTTCAATAAGATTTCCAACCAATCACGTAATGCCACGTGATATTGTCCAGAACCTCATCCTTTCTTTTTTTTGTCCATATAAACCCTACATCCCTACATCTATCCTCATTCACACACCAAACTGAATCCTTCTTTTTAGCTCAGAATCATTCATCATTGTTTTTAAATCTTGAGTTCTTATAATGTCTTCGTCAAGGAGATTGTATGAGCAACAGAAAAAAGTGTTGGCACAACATGAAGAATTGTTCAATCTCGAGGAAGGTGGAGATGACTCTTTCACAATGGAAGAGGATGAGGATGATGAACATAGAAGGCTTCAGGCCTCACATTCCCGTCATGTCATGGAAGCTTTGGGTCAGATATCCAAACTCAAACGTGCTACAAACTTGGATAGAAAGATGGAAAGATGAGGTAAAGATCTCTTGGAAGATTATTTTATCCCCAACAGTTTATCCCTGATTATATTTTTAGACGTTGTTTTAGAATGCAACGAAGTTTGTTCGACAAAATTATGAGTGCTATTTGCAACCATGATCCATACTTTGTGCAAAAAAAAAATATGTTTTTCATGTTCTAGGTATTCTTCCTGAGCAAAAAATTACTTATGCCTTGCGGATGCTTGCATATGGAGCATCTGCAGATCAAGTGGATGAGATAACAAGGATGGGAAAATCAACTGTTCTGAAGTCCCTGATGCGATTTTGCTCTGCAATCGAAGTCTGCTACACCAATGAGTACCTCCGAAAACCCATGCCAAGGGACATGCGAAAGCTTCTGAAGAAGGGTGAGATGCGAGGCTTCCCTAGCATGATTGGAAGCATCGACTGCATGCACTGGACTTGGAAAAACTATCCAAGTGCGTGTCAAGGAGCTTATAGCAACAAAAAATGAGCCAAAAGTATCATTTTGGAAGCGGTGGCTTCATTTGATACATGGATTTGACATTCTTTTTTTGGTGTTCCAAGAGCTCAAAATGACCTCAATGTCTTTGCCCAATCTCCAGTGTTACACGAAGTGCTGCAAGGAAAAGCGCCGAGAGTCACATATTAGGTCAATGACCATAAATACAAAGGAGCATAACACCTTGCAGACGACATTTACCCAAGGTAGACAACGTTTGTCAAAACAGTGCCACATCCACAAAGTGAAAAAGAAAAACACTTCACAAAATGTCAAGAGGGGTGTAGGAAGGATGTGGAACGTTGTTTTGGTATCCTGTAAACTCGTTGGGCTGCTGCCAGAATGTTTGATGTCGAGGCTCTTCGATCCATCATGATGACGTGTATTATTCTCCACAACATTATTGTGGAAGATTAGTATGATTATGATGTCGTCGATGAATACGAGCCGGACACGATGAACAACTCAAGAACACGTATCTATTGTGCTCATGGCCGCACTGAAGATCTCGTGCAACACGAGCCATTGGAACGGGATGGATGTTACAATCAATTGATCGTTGAGCGGTACACTTCAATGCAAAAGCCATACTGGCACTTAAGCCATCAAAGTGACTTGATTGAGCACCAGTGGGGATTGCAACAAGGTGAAGATAATTAAAATGAGCTTGTGGTGGAAGAATAAAGTGTGTTTTTTTTAAGTTTATGTAATTTTATTTAGTGTGTTTTTTTAAGTTTATTTGGTGAGTTTATGTAATTTTATTTGGTGTGTTTTTTTTTTTAAGTTTATTTGGTGAGTTTATGTAATCTTATTTGGTGTGTTTAAATAAATTACTAAAAATAAATAAGAAATACATAAAGTACTAAAAATAAATAAGAAATTACATAAAGTACTTAAACTAAATAAGAAATTAGATAAAGTACTAAAAATAAATAAGAAATTAAATAAAGTACTACAAATAAATAAGATATTAAATAAAGTACTACAAATAAATAAGAAATTAAATAAACTACTACATATAAATAAGAAATTATACAAAGTCTGAGGAGTTAGGATATGTGGTGCTAGGATCTTCGTTGCTAAGATCTGTGTAGTTAGAACCCCCTCGATTTGATTCCTCGTCTCTTGCACGCCTCTTTCGCACCACGTCTTTTTTTTTTCGATGTCCAAAAATATTTAGAATTCAGAGACATCCCTACTAGAGACTTGTTCATAGTGTCACAATTTGCTTGAGCCGTCATTTCTTCTCTAAGCATTTGATTTTCTCGATTAAGTATTTCTCTTTGTCTCTCATTAGCCGCATCACTTTTCTCAGTAGCTGCTAAGATTGCTGCCATAGTCACAGCTTTTGCCTCATCTCTAACCGCTTCCCGTGCCATGTTCAGTTCACTATGGTGAGCAAGTTCGTCCATATATTTTGTGTAGTCAATTTTTGAAGAACTCCCTTTTTTCTTTGCCGCTTTTTTACCTTGAGGCCTTAGGGACCGACAAGTCGGCTGCGTCTCCGGCACTTCTTCAAGCATCCCTTCCGTCTCTTCAAATGTGCCGTCTTCCTGTTCGACTGTGTCTGCGTCTGGCGAATTGTGTAGAGGGACGCCGTGCATGACAACTTCTGGACCAGTTGGCACAATTTTGTATCGGGGACAATTTTGACAATTTCCCAACATTCCCATTTGTTGTGGTTCTTTGCATTGTAGAATGCTTGTGCTTGTAGTATCTATAAAATGTGGGATAAGACAGTATTATAAAAGGCGGGTGTAACACAAATATTTTTTTTTATATTGATGCGGGTGGAATACATATAAATAAATAAAAATATTGTCACCTAATCCTCTAAACTCCTCCCACTACTCAAATTAGTGGAAGCATGAGAGAGAGCGTTTTTCCAACAAGTAAAGGATATGTTGAGTTTTTTCCAACGACCTTGAAGACCTTGACTACTTCTAGTGTCTTTTCCAAGCCTATCACAAAACGCTTCCGTAATTCTACTCCATATTTCTCGCAACTTCATCTCATTACCCATAAGCAAGTCATGAGTAATTTGAACCTAGCATTCACACAACGTAACATCTTCGATGAGCTTCCACGTGGCCATTTTTTCCACAAAAAAGTATATGAAAGCTTTGGTAGAAAGTGTTGAAAATATTGAAATGTGGTGTAAGGTGGAAGATGATGGTTAGGTATTTATAGAAAAAAAAATTTATGTATTTTTTAACAATTTTTAATAATTTTTTAATAATTTTAATTAAGTTAATTATTCTGGACCGTTAGATTTGAAAAATATTCAAATCCAACAGCCCAGATGTTGACACATGGCCAACGGTCATAATTCTGACCGTTGTGCTTTTCTTTTTTCATTTTTGGGTCTAAAATCGTGGACTATTGATCTCTGGATCGGACGTTGGATATGATTTTCAAATTTTTTTGACCGTTGGAAATCCAACGGTCCAGAAAACTAGCCGTTGGAAATCCAACGGCCCAGAACGAGCCATGTGGCTTCTACCCCGCGCCCTCAGTTGCGGCTGCAACAGTGGGCCCCATCACCTTCTACTCCCACGCGCCTGACGTAAAAAAAAATTTCAGTGCGTTGTGACATCATGCTGACGCCAACATGACGTCACAGAAGCTAGCTGATTGCTCAGCACATTTTGAGTCGGCCTATGGCCTGACTTGGGTTGGGTGCCAGCCTATTAGGTTGAGGTGGAGGATTTTTGGGAGGTGCCGGTCCATTATTTGTTCTTTGAGCCGGCCTACCCCTTGGGGTGGACTTGCTCTTATGCAAATACTACTTGACCGCGCTAGGGTTTATAGGAACTAAATATCTTGCAGCCACGCCTTGAGTTCCCGAACTGCGAAGGGATAAGGGTCGCCCCACGCCATTAAAGCTTTTCATCTTCTATCCTTCTCAGTGTGTGGAACATGCTGCATGCACATACATATATAATATATAAGATCTTCATAGGGCCATGTGTCCCAAACAAGGGCTATGTGCTCGATTCCCACGTGTGATGCGGGACCAAATTCCTCACACTCTTCTCTCAAAGATTTTTTTATTTAATTTTCTTTATTTTTCTAGTTGTGTCTCAAATAAAAAAGTGTGCAAATTGTTATGATACCAAATTACAAATGAAGGGCAAAGCCCTATATATGCATGCACTTTTTCCCCTTTGTTTTGAAGCTTAGTACCATATGGTCTCACATATATAGCACGCGTTTGGGCAAAAGCTTCTGCATCCTCTTGCTTGCGGATTAGGTGCTACACACCTATACTCTCTCTATCCATACTTATGGGGTATGGGATCCTCTTTTTCGACTCTTCTTGCATCAAAAGCAAGAAATTGGTGTATTGCGGGTACAAAGTGCATTTGCATGTGTATAATTGTGTCAATTTTTATTTATCTTTTCGGTCGAAAATAACTGAGTGATTAATTTGTTCAAGACATCACAACACAAGAACTTCAAATTCGCACCGAGAATTACACTACAATTGGATTTAATCACATTGAAAGAGATTTAGCAAATTCAATTCATCTTCACACGCTCTTGCACGTATATCCAAACATAATAAATAAAGTGTGAAATGCCGATTTAGTCCCTGAACTATAATCTCAGTGAAAATTAGGTTCCTGAATTATTTTTCAGAAAAATAAGTCCCTAAATTCATTTTAAAAAAATGCTAATTTCATCCTTACTATTATATTCAAAAGCTATTTTATTCAATTTTTCGTCAACTTAAGTCGCTTGACACAGTTTAGAGTGTAATACTGTCCTTTTTTCACCCATAAGCCCTTAACATTTCATATAGGTTGCAAATCTAACATCTAATTTACCCTCCAAAGTTAACTCCACACACTATTTCTTTATGGAAAATTACCAATCTACTCTCCAATGTGTATCACATGCAAGTAACATGACTTAAATTGACGGAAAATTTAATTAGTGGCTTCGAATCTAATATTAGGGATATATTTGGCAAATTTTTATAATTCAAGAACTAATTTTTCTGAAAAAAAAAAGTTTTAGGACCTAATTTTTCACTCATGTGATAATTCAGGGATTAAATTAGGCTAAGGGAGTATGCAAGATACCCTTGCTTAGGCCAAAGCCACAACACTCTTGGTCTCGAAAATCCGGCAAGCCGGTTAGGCGAGGAGTAATGGAAGTGGGAATTGAATCTGGTGTATGTTTCCCTTCAGAAGCTCGTGGATATGAGAAAAGTAGTGGTGGGGATGGATAGTGAGGTAGTTAGGTCAAGGAAGGAGGTGGGGAATGGTGGTTGTTTGGGGTTGAAGAACATCGGATGGAAGATAGAGCAGGTAGAAAAGGATAAAGTAGCAAAAACGGCATTGTAGACATGCAAATTTTGGTGAAAATAAATGTTTACTAACGTATTAAATTTTGACATGCAAGGCTTATGTGGCATGTACCATGCATGTGTCTCACAAATTGTACACATGACATGTGACTCATCAAAACCGAACGGGTCATCAAGAAGACACGTGTCAACGCTTGACGGAAAGGATTTGTTTGATTTAAATAAATTATTTAATTTAAATTTAAATAAAATGAAAATGCCAATTTAGGAAGATTGATTTATTTGAATTTTATTGGATTAAATCAAATATTAATTGATGGAGCAATCACGAACCAACACACAAATCAAGTCTTGGTTCTTTTGAATGCAAATCTTCGAAAGTCTATAAATAAGAGGCTCCAAGACAAAGAAGGGGTCTAGAAAATCATTCTCACCTAGACGCAGAAGCTTTGAAGCTATCAAACCCCCCAGATTTCTTAACACTTAGAAGATTCAGAAAACTCTCTGCGTTTTTCATCATCCTTGAGAATAATCATCAAGCACAACTATACGTGCCGATTCTTCCATCACCAAAAGCCAAAACCTCGTAGCATCCACTCATCCAGGATCAAGTCATCACAATCCTTACATCAGTAACACACACATTTTACATTTTCAGAGATCAAATCAGAGGATCAACTTTATAAAGAGATTGTAACCCTAAACTTGTTAAGACAAATATTATTTTGTACACATGTTCCTGTTTAATTTGCTATAGGATTGTCGTATTTACATGCATTAAAACGACAAGAAAACATATCGCCAACTCTCAAAACGGCAGCAGAAGGTGACGTTTGAAGACTATACAGATACAAGAACAAGCAACAAAGATTTAAATTCTCACCGGCCATTTACCATATATAAACACAATCCAAACACCCTTGTCTTTTGACGTAAAGAGGCCCTTTGATCATTTCATGATGTAGGGTTTTGTAAATTTGTGTGATTCTCAATCCAAACAACCACGCAAGCAGAAGAAATTCAGTGCCAACCACCAGAACAATTATAAAGAAAGCTCTTCATGAGTATGGTGGCCCATGGTATCTGTAACTTGAGTGTACATATGAAAAATCTCAACTAACTTATATAATTTAGTACGTCGAAAATAATTAACTAGAATCGTGACATTCATATAGCTTAGTGATAGAGTACTCAGTACATACCTCGAATTTGATTCTCTATCACACGTGTAAGTTCAACGATCACATGTGCTCAATATCTTTCAATTTGTATTGTCTAAATAGGCTTGAAAATTCATCATAAAGATGCATGTGAGGATGTGAAGGAAATGTCACATATCGAAAATACCAAACATTGCATAACCTTATAAAGAATTGAGCTACTAATCCACATATTATCATTTGGTTTATAGTAAACCCTCAAATTCCTTCCCTTTATACCCCAGAGAAAAGATTAATTTAGAATCCATGTGGAACTTCTTTACAACAGCCTTGTTATGTTAGTTGAAGTTGTTTTTTTTTTTTTTTTTTTTTTTTTTGAAAAACGATATTATCCACACTACGAGGGAGGAGGTGGACTAAGCCTCACAATGGGTTAGCAATAATGTGGTTCAAACTCGCCTTTGGTGATAATCAAATCTAAGACTTTTCACTTAGAAGTGAAGAAGGATACCATTAAACCGTAGTACTAAGTGACATGTTAGTTGAAGTTGAATAAGTTTTTTTGTTTCAAGGGTTTTCTAGCTAGATATACCCTATGGTGATATGAACTAGCGGGTACCCTTTAAGTAGTAGCTATCTTTTAGTAAGAGAATTTTATGGTTCCAATAAGCCATTGCTTTGTTCCCTTCATATTTTATGGTTATCTTGGTGTGAAAGGGTTTGGAATATTGCTTTTAGAGAGTCTCAATGCCAAACAGGGTGTTGGCCCTTTTAGGGCTGCAAGACATCAAAACATGAGTGTCTACATGCACGTACATGTTATCCTCATAAATTCCCATCTCTTTCTAAGATAATTCACTTAGGTTGATTTACCTTTTCAACTTATGATTTCAATATGCCAAATAACAAAAATAAGTAATCCACTAATTAAGTCACTAGTACTACAATTCCATGATATTTTTCTCCTCCTACAATCATACAGTCTCATTAGATTTGACTTTATTGATAATGAGTTTAATACTTGATTGTGGTTGGTCTATTAGTTTAATACGCTAAACTCTAATTCGTTGTGCAACTTAACCTAAATATCTCGTCATCTCAGTACTATTGCATAATCACTGAGTTAATCGACACAATTGACATAAATTGTTTGACAACACTCCATAAACTTTAGTTGGTTATTGAGCAATACATGTATTTAAATTTGAATTCATGATAGGCTCCAAAACCTCTCAACTTAGTCAATGTGAATTGTTAAGTGTGAAGTGCCTGGAATTTGAAGTGTACAACTTGAATTTTTAAAAAAGAGAGCACCTAACGCACTAAAACTTCATAAGCTAACTAGGGACAGTCTTATTTTTTAGATTACTATGCCCAAAGCTTCATGACATGAAGGAAGCTTGCTTTTGGACTTTAGAGGGCATTCGGAGGCTTTGAAGCTTGGATCACAGATCTATGTATTAGACACAACCCTTGAAACATTGAGCAAGAAATATGTGCTCGGTGTGTTTATTGCAATACCAACTTTATGACTACCGGAAAAACAGAAAAAAAAAATGGGAATGTATAGCGAGCCAGTCTCCCTTTTCATGCTAAAGATATGACGGTAAAAAATCCCGATATAGACGATATATGAGCATATTAGAAAATTTCCAACTTCTCTACAGAGGCGAGTCTGGAATTTATAGGACATAATATGTTGAATTGTTGTTCAGCTTAATAATTTCAGTCTGAGTATTTCTAAGTTCACCAACCAACAACCATAACGATAAAAAATTCTTGGTCGAATCGAATTTAGTTAAGGTAAGTCGGATCAGCTGATTATGATACACACTCCAAACTTTTATAATGGTCAGTACCAAATATACTGCTGCATTAGGTTGTGAGGTTTACTGAGGTGAGGTGTTTTAGGTGGAGGTATTGAGTTCTGGGGAACTTTCAAAAAATCACTGTTCGGTTGCCGTCGCCGTTACAAAACCGGCGCCAGCCGGTTATTGCGGAGGCTGTGCCTCTTTGTCCCATTGACGTCTCGTTTATTCTTTTTTTTCCCCTCAATTTTTAAAAATTACTTTTAGAAAAGTAAAAGGAAAACAAGAAAATAAAAAATAAACCCTTTTTCGGCCGAGGCCGTTGATTGCGGTTGAAAATAAAGCGCGCCCCTGACGTTGGATAATGGGACGTCCCTTTTTTGACCACTTCTTTTTTGTCTTTTCCATATTTTTTCATGGGATCTTTTGATATAGACCATTCAGTTTTGAATTTTTAGATCAAACATTTATGCTTTTTTAGTCATTTGATTAAACTTTTTTTTATCATAATTTTGGTGCTATATGCACATTATATTGTAACAAATTTCCTATAATCTAGCATTATAATTACTCTCTCATCCGTTAGAGATAATTGTAAAAAAAATAAAAATTGGTTGGATTCAATTTATTTTCACAATATTGCTACAATTTAGCAATAACTATCTACGATTTAAGGTATTTTATTTCCTAAATAGTTTAAAATATTTTTAAATTCCACAAAATCAAACGTACCAAAATAAGTTTTTCTTTTAGTACATCAAGAGAAAATATGATTGAGAATAATATAAACGTACCAATACACAATGTGTACAAAATAAAATGTACCAAAATAAAATTAATGTACCAATATTATTAACAATATGTATCAAATCAAACGTACCAAAATTGCAAATAAACGTACGAATTAATCAGTTTTGTAAATTCAAACGTACCCACAGATAATATATATGTAATGTATTGTACTTAATAATAATTCGTCAACAACTATACTTAAAAAACAACTAAAATAATATAATTTCACAAAAAAATTGAAAAAAATTACACGGAGCTTTTATGTTGATCACCAACTATTTGAAAAAGAAAAAAAAACCATTGGGAAAGAGAAATAATATTAAATGTTTGCATAACAAAAAAAAACTGTGATCGAAAAAACATATCTGGAACAAGAGGAAATATAGTTTAATTACTAATATCTCTACTAAATAAGAAAAAGTGCATCATACATATAAAAGGATAAATTCAAAAGTTATTTTAATTTTAAAAAAATATAATAATGACATTTAATTTAGCTTGAGGTGGTTATTAGTCAAAGCACTTTAATCAAATTTAAAAAATGCATAGATGTTTAATCTAAATGATATAAAAAAAACTGTAAAGGATTCTAATTTTTTTTTAATTAATATTATTTTTCTTAATTTTGTAAGTGTGAAAATATTTGGAAAATTACAACCAGCAAAGGGGGCATCGTTTGGACTTTGGTGGACAACTTACAGGAAAAGCCAAGTCGTTTTGACGCTTGTGTAAACGCAAGTTAAGATTTTTACCGGGTACTGTCGGTGGCATAATAAAACTGAATTTATTGTATTTTCTTGGGTATGTAAATAAATAAAATGTATTTTCTTGGGAGAAAATAAATCATTAAATGGTGGTGAGTGTTGTTTGTCGGGTTGTCGGGCATTCGAATCCTGGTTACAGGTCAATCTTCTTGGGTATCATGTTTACACGAACCAGGTCCAACCACGCCGCCACCTTCCCTGCCCTTGATATCCTTGCCATTTTACATTTCTACCCTTATCAAGACCTTACATGGAGATGGAGAGGTCATTGGTTCTCTAATTTTACTAATGATTCATAGTGAAAGGGTTGAGCTCATGTGGATGCAAGTCCTTCTCTACTTGAACTTCTAGTTTGTGTTCATAACTTTACTACGAACTGTTTTAGCATCAATCATGCAAGAACGCATAAGTAAATATTGACCATTCGTATGTGCATTACTTATTTTAGAGAAAATGATCAATTGAGCTTGTATGGTTGAGACAAAGTTTAAATGACTTTACTTATTTCTGATGTAACCTTAAATTGCAAAGAGGAGTTGAGTATTGTGTTGGTACTTGGTATGTAATATTGGTTCAGAAAATATACTAGCATTAGTTGCACATGAAAACACAAATGAATGACCGCCAAAAATTTGTGTGGAACTAGTCGTGGAGCTTGTGAGACTCCATTGATATGTATGGGTTTACTATGAGTTGTACATAAATCAATAGCTGACATCCGTCACAGAAGCCTCTCTCTAACGGATGCTAGGAAGCCTACCATTTACCTTACTTTATATAGGTTTTTTCTTCTTTTTTTTGTGAACAAATGTAAGTGTCTACACTAAAAAAGTCGGAGAGTGGACTAAGTCTCGCAATGGTTTAGTAATAATGTGGTTCAAATTCGACTTTGGCGATAATCAAACCTAAGACCGCTCACTTATAAGTGAAGAGAAAAACCACTAGACCTTATTAAAACTATGTAGTAATCGATGGTTTCCTCTATAGTTAAGACTATATAGTTAGTGATTTAGTTTTTTTTTGCCAATTGGCATCCCCTCCTTTTTAAGAAAGTTGCTTGGTTAAAGTAGAGGGGGCGTTGAGGGGGTGCGAAATGTGCAGTCGCACAGGGGCCCAAATTTGAAGGGACCCCCAAAATTTTTGTCACATAATATTTATATGTACTAATATTATATATTTAAAATTGCTTTTGTTATGAAATAATATTCTATATTCAAAAATTGATTTTGTTAGCATTTTAAAATCTCATCTTAAGCGTAATTTTTTCCTTTCTAAATATAAAAATTTAGAGTACAATAAGATATTTTGAGTGCCAATAATACACCATAAAAGATGGTATTTTTTCAATATTATCATATAATAATGTTACATATTCAAGTGAAACTTTAAAGTTAGAGTTTATGAAGTTTGTTTTCTTGTTTGGTTGTATAAGATTGAACTGCTTTTGATTATTTAGTGAACGTTATGTTTGTAGCTCTTTTTACTGATTATTAATGACATTTTTAAACTTGCAATCAGTGAATGCTAAACTTTGTTTTGATTTAAGTGATTGTTTTCTAGCGTCAATACATTATCCTACATTTTTTAAAACTATCTTAAGGAGGGGTGCTTTTATAAATTTCGCACAGGGCCCCCAAAATCTCAGAGACGCCCTTGGGTTAAAGGGTTTGAGAATGTGTATAAGGGCAATTTCGTAACTTCAAATTATTAGGTTTCTTCTTGCTTGTTTCATAAAACCAATCTCAAACAATATTTTATTTTGCATTAAAATCTGAATTTCTACATACCACTTATTTTTGCTAGACATTAATAGAAAAATAATAGAAAAATTCATTTCAAATCAATTTATTTAAAATTAATTTTATTTTTATTTTGCTAGACATTAATTCAAATTCCGAAAGCACACGGATATCCCCACTGTAATACAGATTTTCTTCATGGACATACTGCAAGAAAATAAATGCAAAAATGCAACCCTAGTTAATGAAACCCTAAAATATTTGTTCAATCTCTCCAACTAGTCTGGGTCTTTGTCTGTCTGTACATGCATGATATGCTCCTTCCTCACATGGATTATCGAGACTTGACAGCAAACCACTTGCAATCTCTCAATCACTTTCACATTTCGGCATGCATGCATATGCTATCAAATTATTGATCAATATATGTTGATTTTCTGTCAGATATATTGACAAGATTGGTCAATTTCTTCACCTCTTTAAACTATTTGGTACATTCCTTCTCAATAATGCATAGTTTTCCCTGATTTATGCACCTGCTCAACTTTAACAAAATTAAAGAAACTTTTTGTACTATTGTTTCGGATAAATATAGTTCGATTTGGTTTGAGCTATAAATAGTTTTGGGGTTCGTTTGGTTTTTTAATCACATTCGCATTTTAGCTTGAACCTGAACTAAACTGCATTGCTTGGTGTGGTTCATTGGTTTTATCGTCACTTGGAATTGAAACTAATCCAAACAAGATCGTGTAAATTGTTGAGAATTTACACATTTATGTCAAAGTACAACTCAAGATAAGGAAGTTTCTAAATATTGTTAAACAGGACTAGAGAACCATGAATAGTTTTAACTTTAAGGTACCTCATTGAAATTTCATTTTTTTTTCTTCATATATATGAAAAATATGTATCACGATTCACATGAGATAAACAAAGTTAACTATCGAAAATTCAATAAAAGTCGATTGATTTTTAACCTTTATGCTAGAGAGAATACAACTTCTATATGCGAAAAAAATTCTCATAAACACACAAATATGACATTTGATAAATATAAGGCGTACTCAAGGTTCTAAAAGATGCTAGATGCTAGTTGGGCAGTGGGCAGGGGCCTAGTGCCTAGGTGATTAGGCGAAAGCCTAGGTGGACTAGGCGGATTTAAGTAAATTTATTATATATCCTATAAATAAGTATCTGGTTATACCTAAAAAATACATAATTGCCTTGAGATACATAAATTGTAAAATATAATGACATATAGATTATAAAGTATTAGAATATAATGCAAAATGAAAGTTATCTATTTTTTTGTCTAAGTGATAATTGAGACCTAGGTGAGTGTTTAGGCAAGTCTGAGTGTCCTTCTTAATTTTTAAACGTCTAGGAATTATTAGGACGGTAATCAGTTGTCTAGCATCAAGGCAGCATTGACGGAAATTTTTTGGACAGTGGCCATACTTACCAAATCACCTACTTGCTGTAAAACTTTGCTCTTTCTTGTTGTGGCAAAGACAAAAACATGATCAATGTGGTGAGACAAAGCACAAATATCCGTCGGTTAGGAAAGTACTAAAAATTGTTACCAAGACTATAGACAATGGAGATTTCATCGGGTAAATCGGTGAAATTTCATTTTTCCCCATGCAAAAATACACATCGAACCAATGAACAAAACTATCGATTAAAGTTCAGTAAAGGGTCAACCGATTTTCAAAATCCCTCGCCAGATCCAATAACATTCCGCCACGCAATTACCAAATCAAGTTGTGGAAATGGCTATAGTACCCAGAAAAACCAACGACTTTCACCCAAAAATACCATGGGTAAAATGGACATTTCATGGTGGGGACAGCCCAATAGACGGAAACTGAAACCATTTTGACTCTTCAACCGCAGCTTCCTAACCTCTTTCTTGTTTTGATAATTCTCAATCTCAGTGACCTGCACAGAAGTCGTGATTTAATTATAAATAAATAAATGCAACTCGTTAAGAATCTTTTAAGATAAAAAATTTGGCATAATACGAATAATTAAAATAATAAATTTGACACAAAAACAAAACGAACATGGCTTATTTACCAGAGCTAATAAGCTAATATGCAGTAACTTTTTCCATTCCACACGTACAATAAATGCACACCGACCTTCCCAGCGAAGAGCGGGAACACCCACATGCCTCTGTTCTTTTCTCAACCGTTTTCAGCCCCTCGAAAAGAGAAATAATCTGAAATTATTCAAAAATAATTAAATTAAATTAACAAAAAATAAACAAAATTTTGGGTCCATACTAATTTCTGGGCACTTGTACTTTTCCCTCCTCCTACAGTATATAGAGGCCCATTGTGCTCCTTCACATTCCCAATCCCTACACCCTCTCCCTCCACTTCTTTCTCCCAAATCCCTCTCCTTTTTCTCTCTCCTGGTTTATCAGAAATTTTAGCTGATAAACCACCACACATTGCCTTCTTCTTTTGTGTTTTTACAGCTTCAAAGCAAAGAAAAAGCTTCCATCTTTTTACTGTTTTACTGCTGGCATGGAGAAATTTGTGAGGGTAATTTCCATGGCTCCTCTGCTTCTGCTGCTCTGTTTGCCTTTTGCTTTGGCCGGCCATGACTACGGGCAGGCTCTGAGCAAGAGCATTCTGTTCTTTGAAGCTCAGAGATCTGGGTTTCTTCCCCGCAACCAGAGAGTCACTTGGAGATCCAATTCTGGCTTGTATGATGGCAAGGCCAATGGGGTAACTTCTTAGTCACTCTTTCAGTAAAAATCTTAACTGGGTTTTGTAGTAAAATGATGTGGTCAAATTAAATTACCCAGTTCGTCATTTTTCATAAAGATTTCAATCTTTCAGTTAAAATCCCAACTGGGTTCATCATTTTGCATAAAAGCTCAACTCTTCAGTTAAAAACCCAACTGGGCTATGGTAAAATGTTGCAGTAAAATTACCCAGCTATTTTTTCTTAAAAATTAACCTTTGGTTTGGAATTTTCAGGTTGATCTGGTGGGAGGGTACTATGATGCAGGTGACAATGTGAAGTTTGGGCTTCCCATGGCCTTCACAGTCACAATGATGTCCTGGAGTATAATCGAGTACGGCAAGCAAATGGCCGCAAGCGGTGAGCTCGGCCATGCCATGGAGGCCGTCAAATGGGGCACTGACTACTTCATCAAAGCTCATCCTGAACCCAATGTCCTCTACGGAGAGGTACCTTTCCCCCCAAGTTCTCAACTTTTCCACTCTCCCCAACTAAAATTATATAATTTTTAATTAGCTTTACTTTTCGAAAAAAAAAACATAGTTTTGTGTTTTTTTTAATGATTTATTGACCAACCCGATTTCCAAAATTTGATTTTTATTTATTGCTCTTGTGTTTAATGTGTTAATTTTGTGATTTAGGTGGGAGATGGGAACACTGACCATTACTGTTGGCAAAGACCGGAGGATATGACCACTAACCGCCGGGCATACAAGATCAGCCCCAGCAATCCCGGGTCCGATCTTGCCGGAGAAACCGCCGCCGCTATGGCGGCTGCTTCCATTGTCTTCCGCCGCTCCAACCCCGCATACTCCCGTGAACTCCTCCGCCACGCCTATCAGGTCGGTCTCATTATTATATTTCTACATTTTCAACTAAACTAATCGTCATTAGACTTAAGCTTAATCCAGTTGATTAGAGTACGTTGACATGAATTTGGTCCGTTGGTCTAAAAAGATAGTGTATTCCTGTGGTGGGGACCAGTAATAGTATTGTCGGTTCAACCGGCGTACGTTAGCCATGTGGGGCATTGAGCCGCTGACAAGTACCTGGTACATACTTCGGGTCTCATGCTTTTGGCGCGGGACCGGCGCATGATAGGCAACTGTCGTAGTTATTAGGCAGTTACGGTTCCGACTTACTTTTTGTCAGTCTGGGCATTGCTACTTGCTACAGCCCAGCGTACGTTACTTTTAGCATCGAATTTATAAACCCTAGGCGGACGTTGCCGTTTAATGCCAACGTCTGGTAGTTACTTTTGGTTGGGCTGGCAATTAATTTTACACATGGTTAACCATGTAGCTTTGTATCTTGTGTTGTTTTACGTAAAAATTCATATCAGTAATAATAGTTAAAAGAGATCATTTTAATATCTAACCGAAATATCAATTATTATGTGATATGCATTGGCAACAAAGGTAGTTACGTTTTTTTTTTTTTTTGTTTTTGTGAACAAATAATATTATGTACAGTAAAAGAAGGAGGTAGACTTAGCCTCGTAATAGGCTGATAATAATTTTGTTCAAATTCATCTTTAGCGATAATCGAACATAAGACTTCTTACTTATAAGTGAAGATGAATATTACTAGATTATAGTTTTAAGAGCACAAAGGTAACCGCTCTTAAATTTGAGAACAACTTAGGATTCATTTTTAATTGATTAATTTATGACAAGTAAATAATAGTTTAATTTGACATATCGAGTGAATAACAAAACGTAAAAACAAAACCCAAAGTCCCACGTAGACTTTAATCGTTAGTTCCTAATAGTCTCGTTTGGATTATGAATATCTTTTTTGCTGCCTATGTACTATCCTTTGGTGTTTGAATAAAACATCATTTCCATATAAAAAAAATGCCCGTCTGCTTAAACGGGGGGTAAAAGTTAAAAAGTTTTCGGCACATAATTTGGATCGTGATGGGGGGCATATCTGCCCGTCGATCACGGAGACTGTGCTGCTTGATCGTACAGAATCTACGATACAATCAGATCTAACCCGTCCACTTGTAGCCGATCCGTGAAAAGTGTGAATGCTATTTGCACTTTCACGTGCGACTTTTGTCGGTGATATCGTACACCTACCACACCCACATAATCCCCAGCACCTTCCGTCCCTGCATATGCATAATTGTATTCCCTTAATACCCTCACTGTTTTATTTAATTTACTTAAAAAACCACTGATCTCACACTGACTTTTTTTTTTTTCAGCTGTTTGATTTTGCGGACAAGTACAGGGGTAAATATGACAGCAGCATCACCGTGGCCCAAAAGTACTACCGGTCCATCAGTGGCTACAATGTACGTTATTGGGCCCGTCTTGGGCTTTTCTCATTTCAGGCCCAAGAACAGCCCATTATGCTATTTCCATTTCATATCTAATTTTGGTTGGGTGTTGAAAATTATTATTGTTATGTGCAGGATGAGTTGCTATGGGCTGCTGCTTGGTTGTTCCAGGCAAGTAACAACCAGTACTACTTGGACTACCTCGGAAACAATGGTGATTCCCTGGGAGGAACCGGTTGGGGAATGACCGAGTTCAGTTGGGATGTCAAGTATTCCGGTGTCCAAACCCTTGTTGCCAAGGTACTACTCACAACCATGGTCCATGAGGTTTGAATTCAGAAAATTCTGATGAAGCGGAGACTTTGTGTCACTAGACCAAATGGTCGTTGACAATCTAATATGTTTTTTATAAGTGAATTGTAAATTGCATTGATTAGATTTATATTGGGGAGACAACTAATTGGTTTGTGTTTTCTTGATTGACAGTTTTTAATGCAAGGCAAAGCTGGTCGTCATACAGCAGTCTTTGAGAAGTACCAACAGAAGGCTGAGTACTTCATGTGTTCATGCGTTGGTAAGGGCAGCCGGAATGCACAGAAGACTCCCGGTGGCCTAATTTACCGCCAGAGGTGGAATAACATGCAGTTTGTCACCAGTTCCTCCTTCTTGATCACCGTCTACTCCGACTATCTCACATCTTCCAGGAGAACATTAAAATGTGCTTCTGGTAATGTGGCACCCAATGAGCTTCTATCTTTCGCCAAATCTCAGGTAATTCATCCAAAAACACACCCTTATCGAATCATCCAAAACATAAGTACTTTGTCAAAGCATGTAGTTTGATCCTATGTTCTTGTTAAAATGCTCAGGTGGATTACATTCTAGGAGACAACCCAAGAGCCACCAGTTACATGGTGGGATACGGAAACAACTACCCTCAACAAGTTCACCACAGGGCTTCCTCAATTGTTTCCTACAAGAAGGACTCATCATTTGTGAGCTGCAGGGGAGGCTATGCCACTTGGTTTAGCCGGAAAGCTAGTGACCCCAATCTGCTTACTGGCGCTATTGTTGGTGGACCTGATGCCTACGACAACTTTGCTGATCAGAGAGACAACTATGAGCAGACAGAGCCCGCTACTTACAACAATGCTCCTCTTCTCGGTATATTGGCACGCCTACATGCCGGCCATGGCGGGTATAACCAGCTCCTACCAGGTATATATACTGACTGTGTTCAATTTTTCTAAGCCTTATCAATTTTTTTTAATTTTTGTCTAGTGGTAATTGATGTATTGAACATTCTTACAGTGGTTCCCACTCAACCGAAATCAGCTGCACTGCCTAAACCAAAAGCAGCTCCAGAGCCTAAAGTTACTCCAGCTACTCCAGGTATTACATACCTCCTCGTACGAAACTTTGTTTATATTCACTGCCTTCTTTTTATGTTAAAATGAATTGTCGGAAAGTGATCTAAAATGAGTGGCTTTTACTGCAGCTCCATCGTCGAGCCCAATTGCAATATCTCAGAGGAAAACAACTTCTTGGATTTCCAAGGGAGTGACTTACTACAGATATTCCGCAATTGTGACCAACAAGTCTGCCAAGACGCTTACAAACCTCAAGCTTTCTGTCTCCAAACTTTACGGTCCTATTTGGGGCCTCACAAAGGCCGGAAATTCCTATGTTTTCCCATCGTGGATCAACTCTTTACCGGCGGGAAAGAGCATGGAGTTTGTCTACATCCATTCTGCTTCTCCAGCAAATGTCTTAGTCTCAAGCTACTCATTAGCATAAGAAAGGAAAAAAGCTCGTCAAAACAAAGGGGAGAGGTTCACACAGTTTCTGGTATCGGAATGTAAGAATTGTGCAGCTATCCGGATGCAGACCAGAAGAAACAAGTCCTTTTTTTTTTCTTTGCAAATAGTACTTATGATTGAGATCTGCATAGGCGTTTTAGAAGAACGTAGGTCAAAAAATAAGTACGGAAATTGGGGAAGAAAGGAGTGACGAGACGGGTTTAAAATGAGTGCTCATCCTCTTTCACCTCAACTTTCAGTAGGGTTATTATATATTGGTTTTGGGATAGAGGAACAGTTAAAAAGTAAGTGTGAGAGTTTGAGGGGGGTGAAAAAAATGACTTCTCTCAACTGGTTTCAAGAAGTCTTTTTTCTTTGTGCTTCAAAGCAGCTTTGGATGTCCTTTTCCTTTTTACTTTTTTTGTGTTGTGAATGTTGTAAGCTTTGCAACATTGTTATCTTTGAATGGAATATAGTTTGTGCAGATTTGCATTGTGTCTATCTGCGAACTCAGCAACCCCATTTTCACAGCTTTGATATTACTCAAGTTGTAAGTGGCATGGTGACTCTTGACCAAGATACAAATTTCGAAAACGAGTAAACCAGGATCGAAACAGACATCGAAGAGGTTCCCCAACGTCGGTGCCATACTCGAATCCGATGCTTGACATTGACATTGTCACTCCGAATTTTGTAATTGACTCGATCTTACTCCAAAAACAAGGTAGGATAGAAATGGGCAGCGCAATGACATGAAGACTCTCTTCCCCGTTACAACGAAAGGGATATCGTTGATACATGTGATGGCTGAATCTTATCAGACAAAACATCAAACGCCTTACAACGAAAGGGATGATGTTGATACAGTTGTTTACTAAATCTTATAAGACAAAGCATCAAACACATTAGGGTTACAAGTGATTATGATTAGTAGTACTCTTATCAATTGTTCATGTACTAGTGACAGGAGGACCCCTTGAAAATTGCAATACCAAAACGATTATTCGCCCTTGTGGCACCATCTTGGTAGAATTCATGTTAAAAGTCCTTTTGCTTTACAATTACGCAATCACAATAAAAAAAATATATAGCGGAATCCAAAAAATAAGTAAGGTTTATAAGAAACTCTCACGAATCACACTCGGTAAAAAATAAGTAGGATTTATGAGAAACTAGCACAAACAACATTCAGTCAATAGCCCGAAAATGCACAATCATGACAAAGGTACGATAACACAGTTACTGTATCATGAAATTGTACCAAATATAATAAAGGTTGTTGGTTGTTGGTTAGTTCATTTGGGTTATAATTGGGTTAGACTGTGCTGATAAATCGGGTAGGGCATGGGCGAGCAAAGAATCAACCCAACCCAACCCAATAAATGACCGGGTTGAAGTTAGGTTGGGTTTGGGGCGGGTTATAACTAAGAAAAATACCCACTTGTTCGGGTTTCAATTTGGGTTGGACATGGGTGAGTTCGAGTTGGCCGAACCCAAATTGCACCACTACCATCTATGAAAAATGGAGCACAACTGAAAGAGAAATATGGAATTACGCTTGTGTTTATGGAAGAAATTAACACACAAGTTAGTTTTTTATTGCTCAAGAAAAGTGGAAGAAAGTAATACACAAGTTTTTTATTGCTAGAGAAAAGTAGAAAATTAATATATTAAGTATAAGCTCCACGTTTTGTTAAAAAAAAATGTATAAGCTGCACTTAATCAATTGTAATATAGATAAAACCATATGATGATGATTTTTCTTTTAAATTAAAAACTTTTTTTTTGTTAAAAATTTACACTCATGTAAGGTATAGAAGGATAAAAGA
The DNA here is from genome assembly GCA_035220775.1 of Malus fusca. Classification (NCBI taxonomy): domain Eukaryota; kingdom Viridiplantae; phylum Streptophyta; class Magnoliopsida; order Rosales; family Rosaceae; genus Malus; species Malus fusca. The sequence continues at coordinate 21,497,880 of CM069072.1, forward strand.
TTTTGGGGCCCTCAGAAATTCGGGACCCTGTGTCACTGCACCTTTTGCACACCCCTAACGCCCCCTGAACATCGCAACACAACGATAATAGGAAAAAACTTGTGGTGAAGGCAAAAATGCAACACAAGATTAAGTGTTGGTAAAACGTTGGGTATTGCTATGCTTTTCGGAAAGCTGCTTCGGATGTGCTGAGTTTTGTGGCAACCACCCATGTTTGATGGATTTCCTTCTCAAGCCCGGCTATGCCCTCTGATTCGGCTAAAATGTTTGTGGTTGTGGTGGGTCGGATCCTCGTACAACTTGATTTCCTAGGTGGTTATGCAGTCCTCTACCAATTCAGTGTGTGAGCCGTCCTAACTAGCCAGATCAGCGACGACGCTCATAGCAGCCACGAACCTCTCTAGAAACGGTGTAGTCTCACTACAGAAACTAGTTGTTTGGTGATTCCGTACTAGGAGTGTTTTGTGTCGCTTCGGTGAATTGAAGTGTTTGTGACGCTTGGACGAGTTGAAGTGCTTGATATTCTCGGTTTGGTGAGTCGATGCGGCCTCGCTGTGTAGCGTTTGGCGTTGTGTGGTCTATGGTTGCATGTGTGTCACCATGTCTATTGTCTTTGTAGTGGTGCCTTGTGGTTGTTTTTGTGGCGGTTGTAGTCGTGTGGTGACCATATAGGAGTTTACTTTCATTATTAAAAGAGATCGACACTACCTACTTCTTATGTTTGTGTAAAAAGAGTGAAATATGTGCATCTTATAGAAAAATATTTTTTTTTCTCGCCTCTTAATCATAAGATTGATGTCAGATAACATCTCATTCAACACGAAAGAAACCTATTGACCACTCTGCCTTCTCATCTCTCTCACAACTCTTGAACTATCAGAAAATACATGCGCCAACGAATTAATAATACCAACAGGATCCTCTGGAGATCCGTAAATCGTATCTGTTTATCGTACATTGTACGATTAATTTTTGTCAGGTACTGCTTGTATTTAATTTTAAATCAAAATATTTAAAATAATTTTTAACTGTACGATGAACGGATATAATTCACGAATCTCCGAGATCCTCCGGCAAAATCCGGATTCTTAATAATATATAGTGCACTGCATGCCACAAGACACTATTGAAATATCATGCTAAAGAAACCTAGACCGCATAAGATAAAATATAAAAAAACGCAAATGACAAATCAACTCGAACGAAAAATTCATCAGGCGGATGACTTGTTGAGCTCAACGACGATCACAGTTATTTTGTTTTTACTCCCCCTCGCCAAAGCCAACTGCGCCAGCAAAGCCGCTGCATTCGCCGCAGCATTCGTTCTGCTCATCCCTTCCGACGACCTCCTCTTCTTGTGCGCATCGAGGCACCTCCCCACCACCTGACATGTGCCCTCGTTCGAAACCACATCCCATAGCCCGTCGCTAGCAATCACAAGGAAGTCCCAGCACTCGGTCCTCTCGCTGATCGTCACCTCCAGCTCCGATATCACGTACGACTTCAGGTAGTGGTAGCCGATCCACCGTGACGTAGAGAGAACTCCGAGGACGCGACAGCCGTACCAGTTGATCACCTTCCCTCATGCCGCCTCCACTCTCTCGCGCTCGTCGGGTCGGTCCGGATTGTGGTCACGTGATAGGGGAATCGCCACACCGCCTCGGCACAGGACGGCACTTGAGTTTCCGAAATTGGCCACTACGATCTCGTTTTGCCCCACAATCACCACCACCGCGCTGGACCCTACCGTGTTCACCCAATTCCCTTCCGTGTCGTAGTCGACACCGCCGCCGACCTCCTCGTCCATTTTGGTGAAACATGACGCCATGACCTTCTCCCAATCGACCACCCCCTCGCCACCACGTTTCCACAGCTCCACCTTCTGGGCTAAGAGGAGGTGCAGCCGATTACGGCAAGCGTTCGACACCGAATAGTCTCCGTGGCCGTCATACACGGCAAAGAACTAGTAGTAGTCAACTGTAGTCACCACCACAGCGTCCTTCATCATTCTCTGCCGCCCCACCACAGAGATGGAGCCGTAGGAGAGGCAGGATGCCCTCGTCAACATGACCTCTTCATTCTCCTCCTCCTCTGTGTTTCCACTGCCTCCTGCGGTGGAAACGAGGATTCCGGTGGGGAATTGGGAATCCTCTGAGGACCAGTGTGTGAAGGAGGAGGATGGTGATGAATATCGTCTTTGCTGATGAATAATCAAGCTCTCTTACTTCAATACCTGCTGCAATGACAGCATGGTTTATATACAAGTTTACAAGCATGCAATAAACAATAATATTGTCCTTAACCCTTGCTGTACTGACAGCATGGTTTATATACAAGTTTAATACACGCATGCAATAAATAATACAGGTGGCAGAAACCATGTGAAGTATTCCTTCTGTCAGGTTGTGCAGCTAAGTATTCCTTCTGTCAGGTTGTGCAGTCTTCTGTCAGGTTGTGCAGCAAGTGGATTGCAGCTGGAAGGTTGAGGTTGAATTGGTGGTGCTGTCGTGGACCTTGCTGTCGTGGACCTTTCTTTAGGGTTTGGAGTTTTATGTGAACTAGGTTTATCACGCCCCCGCAAGCTGACGGGGCGTTGACGAACGGGAAGCTTGGAGATAAGATAATGGAAACGGACAGAGGACAAACCCTTGGTTAAGAAATCAGCAATTTGATCTGTGGTAGCCACATAACCAACCTCTAGTTCCTTGCGAATGACCTTTTCCCTTATGTAGTGATAATCCACTTCAACATGGCGCATACGAGCTTGATAAACAGGATTGGAAGCAACAGCAATGGCGCTGATATTGTCACACCAGAGACGAGGTGGCTGTAATGGTAGATATAAATCACGGAATAGATTTCGAAACCATGATAGATGGGCAGAAGTATAGGCAAGTTGACGATACTCCGCCTCTGTGCTGGACCGGGACACTCCACGTTGCTTTTTCGAACTCCAGGAAATTAAATTATCTCCAAGAAATATGCAGTGACCTCCAGTGGAACGACGGTCATCAGGGTCGCCGGCGTAGTCAGCGTCAGCGAAGGCAGTTAGAGTGAGGGGACTGGGTTTGTAAATTAAGCCATGATCATGTGTGCCTTTCAAATACCGTAAGATGCGTTTGACTGCAGCCCAATGTGCAGTAGTTGGAGAGTGCATGAACTGACACACTTGGTTGACAGCGTAAGCAATATCAGGACGTGTAAATAGAAGATATTGAAGGGCGCCCACAACACTGCGAAAAGAAGATCCATCTGAGAGAGGCTCTCCATCATATAAACTCAAGCGTTTAACACTGGGAACTGGCGTTGAGATGGGCTTGGCGTCAGCCATATTAGTTGTCTGTAGAAGCTCCAAAATATACTTGGATTGAGTGAGATAGAAAGCAGAAGGCGTCCGTGAAACCTCCATCCCCAAGAAGTAGTGTAAGGGCCCAAGATCTTTCATTGCAAAATGAGTACCAAGCTGCGTGATAAACTGAGACAAGTGAGCATTGCTGTTCCCCGTGATTAATATGTCATCCACATAGATAAGAAGATAAATGATTGTTGAGCCGTCAAAATAGGTGAAGAGAGACGAGTCAGCTTGGGAAGCAGTGAAGCCCAAGTCTTCGAGTTTCTGAGAAAAACATTGAAACCAAGCACGGGGTGCTTGTTTTAAACCATATAGGGATCGTCTAAGTCGACACACATGAGAGGGAAACTGTGGATCAATGAAACCGGCAGGTTGGCGCATATAAACTTCCTCATTCAACGTGCCATGAAGGAATGCATTTTGAACATCAAGCTGGCGGATAGGCCACTGAAAATGAAGAGCAATAGAGAGAATGAGCCGAATTGTGGCATGTGTGACCACCGGACTGAAGGTTTCCCAGAAATCAATTCCCTCTTGCTGATGAAAGCCATTGGCAACTAGTCTCGCTTTGAAACGCTCGATGGAACCATCAGATTTCTTTTTGATGCGATACACCCATTTATTAGGTAATACATTCATAGAAGACTTGTAGGGTACCAAAGTCCAAGTGCCAGTACGCTGTAAAGCGTTGAATTCTTCTGCCATTGCTTGGCGCCATTGGGTAGACTTATTGGCCTGTGAGAAACATGTGGGCTCAACCAAAGTATTAGTAATGTTAGTGATGCAAGCATATCTTGGATTGGGTTTTCGAATTCCTTGTTGACCACGTGTGATCATGGGATGAGTGGATGGAGCAGTAGGAAAAGTGATGTTGGCAGGTTCAATATTCACGTGAGTAGTCGGAGTTGGTGAGTGAGAATGAGAGGCTGGAATAGATAAGGGAATGGTAGTATGGGAAGCCGTGGTAGGTAGTGGTAGGGGGTGAGGGAGAGAGGTGGCGACAATGGGGTTTTGAAGGGAAGGAGGGGTCCGTGGGTTCGGATGTGGTTGGGTGTAATGGAAGGTATCAATATCCAGGACATGGTCCAACTGACTAAGGTTTGACAAGGTCGGAGGAACAAGTTCTTTATATGGAAAACTCTTTTCATTGAAAACAACATGACGAGACAGAAAAGACTTGCCAGTAGTAGGATCATAACATTTATAACCTTGATAATTTAATGAGTATCCTAAGAAAATGCATTGTTTAGATCGAAACTTAAGTTTAGTATCAGTGTATGGACGTAAATAGGGAAAACAAGCACAGCCAAATACCTTGAGAAAATCATACTGTGGTGATTTTGAAAACAGTTTTTGGAAAGGAGAGATGCCATTCAATATTTTGGTGGGAAGACGATTAATGAGATAATTTGCAGTTTGAAAAGCGTCATCCCAAAAAGTGTGAGGAAGAGACGCATGAGCAAGTAAAGTTAAGCCAATTTCAACAAGATGACGATGTTTGCGTTCCACGAGACCGTTTTGCTCGGGATGATGAGGACAACTGAGTCTATGATGAATGCCATGTTGAGTGAAAAAGTGTTTAAAAGAAGAATTGACAAACTCTCCTCCACCATCAGATTGAAAAAATTTAATTTTGGTGTTGAACATATTTTCTGTAAGCTTTTTAAAATTAACAAAGGTTTGATAAACATCAGATTTTAACTTTAAAGGATAGAGCCAGGCATATCGAGAAAAATCATCCACAAAAACAACATAATACTTGTAACCATTAATGGAATAAGAAGGAGAAATCCATACATCTGAATGTATTAATTCCAAAGGAAATGATGACTGGGAAGAGGATAAATTAAATGGCAACTTATGACTTTTGCCGAGGGGACATGATGAACAAAAGTCGTAGGTTGCATTACCAGTTAATGGTAATATATTTTTGGAAATTAGATTACGTAAAACATAAATTGCAGGATGACCCAACCTAGAATGCCAAGTAGCATCCGACACTCTAACACCGACAAATGCAGAGACTCCATTGTTGACCACAGAAGAACCTGAAAATGGATAAAAACCATTTTTACTCCGGCCTTGCAAAAGCATCTTCCCCGTTTGAAGGTCCTGAACACGGTAGGAATTGGGATATAAGGTCAGTGAACAATGATTGTCTTTGGTAAATTGATTGATGGAAATAACATTAGTAGAAGCATTAGGGCAGTGAAGGGTGTTGGGAAGGGTAAAAGAGTGATTGGGTGTGTGAATAATAGAAGTGCCAACATGAGAAATGTGCAAACCTGATCCATCCACCACACCATTAACATTGTCAGTGCCATTGTAAGGACGAGGATTCGAAACCTGATTCAAATCATGAGTGATATGTGCATTGGCTCCAGAGTCAAAAAGCCAGTTTTGAATGCCAGAGGGAGAAGCAGACGCCGGAGACGGTGCAGCAGCAGCATAAGCTTGGAGACGTGGAGCAGGAACACGTCCTTCATAGGCCATATTGAGGCGATTGAAACAATCGATGGCAGAATGGCCGTGACGACGACATATTTGGCATTGGATACGGCCACCAGATTGAGAAGGAGGAGCACCAAGAATGCCATAATGGGTTTGTCGGGGTGGAGGAGCATGGTGTTCTTGGCCTTGTGGAGGAGGAGGAAACTGGCCACGGCCGCCATTGAAGTGACCACGGCCTCCTCGAAAAGCACCGCGACCACGAGAAGGTCCTGAACTACCCCGTCCAGCAGCAAGGGCAGTGGGCCCATTTTCAAACACAGTATGAAGCTTTTGACGTCTCTCTGCACCAAGAAGAAGAGCCTCCAAGGCACTGTAAGTGATGGCCTCATCCCTTGCTTGTGCAGAAGCAACAGTACTCTCATAAGCAGGCCCAACATTATTTAAAATAATGGCAACAAGATCAGAGTCAGTCACAGGAGAACCAGAGAGGGAGAGAGTGTCAGCAAGACCATTAATACGATCAAGAAACTCAGCAATAGAGGAATCACCACGATGGGTATTCATAAGCTCACTACGCAATTGGAGGAGGCGACCAGTAGATTGAGAAGCATACCTGTCTCGTAAACAAGTCCATGCAGAATGAGAACTTGTCTTATTAATAAGAGAGGCAAGAACGGTGGGATGAACCGAACTGTTGATCCAAGAGAGGACCATAGCATCGTGTTGAATCCATGCATCAAAGTCAGGATTGACTTTATCAGTGAGTTGGCCATTATCATCCTGCAAGAAGGCATGAGGACATTGGTTGGTTCCATCAACAAAGGACACCAGATTCCTGCTTCGAAGCAAGGGCAACATCTGGGCATGCCATAGGGGATAGTTGGTACGATCCAACTTTATAGTCAGAAAGTTGGAAGCATTTGGAAGATAGGGAATAGCAACGGGAGTTGAGGGATTTAAACTGGACGCCATGAGAGAGAGAGAAGAGAAAAAAAAAAAAAAATTAAAGCTTTTGGTCGTTAGACTGTTAGCTCTGTGATACCATGATGAATATCGTCTTTGCTGATGAATAATCAAGCTCTCTTACTTCAATACCTGCTGCAATGGCAGCATGGTTTATATACAAGTTTACAAGCATGCAATAAACAATAATATTGTCCTTAACCCTTGCTGTACTGACAGCATGGTTTATATACAAGTTTAATACACGCATGCAATAAATAATACAGGTGGCAGAAACCATGTGAAGTATTCCTTCTGTCAGGTTGTGCAGCTAAGTATTCCTTCTGTCAGGTTGTGCAGTCTTCTGTCAGGTTGTGCAGCAAGTGGATTGCAGCTGGAAGGTTGAGGTTGAATTGGTGGTGCTGTCGTGGACCTTGCTGTCGTGGACCTTTCTTTAGGGTTTGGAGTTTTATGTGAACTAGGTTTATCAGATGGTTCGTTCTCTTTCGATGACAAAACCGAAGCGAGCTCATGGGAGCTCTGGTTGTTGATGCTCCTTCGCCTCTTCTTCATGTAGCAATCTTCCGATCGGGAATCAATGTCCTGCGGATTTAGACTCTACATAGAAGAACTCAGACCAGATTATCGATTCAAATCATACGGACATTGAAAAGCTGTCACTGAGATTCCATCATTTTGTTTTTATTTCAGAGTTTTCTGAGCTGATGGGAAAACACAGATGCCTAAGGAGGACTGAAACATTTATGTAAAGGGGAAAAAGATGAACTCTGGACTGTTGGGAGGGGGACGGAGGGAGGATGGAAGACACGTGTGGGGTGTGTGAAGGGCGTAGAGTTCACACCGTGCGCGGGGACATTGTATTATGATTCTTACCGGCATTATGAGGATTAAGGTTTATGGAAGCGGGGGAAGGAGTAGGAGGTGGAGGGCAAGAATTGGGGAAGTGGGACACGTTGACAGTTGAGTTAAATCCCAAGTGGTATGGGTTTCGGCGGGAGATGGTGAGGTGGACAGTTCCAGGATACCCAAATGTTCGGGTCCCCAAGAGTCAAGAGACTGGAAGGGACGTTGCCTTTTGAATTCTAACCGCCGCGATCCAAACGGTGATGTGCCGTGCCGCCGCTTGATGCTCCACTCTCTCTACTCTCTACTCTCTACTATCCACTCTCTACATTGTTGGTTATCCTTGAACTTGAAGTTTCTTCTTCCTGTGGAAATTTTTCCGTCAAAATTGTCATTCTCGCTATTTAGTTGTAACATCATTTGTATCATCTATCCAATAAAGACACGACCTACATGTATTGGAGGACTATATTTCTATTTCTATTTCTATTTGAGAGCTGATACAAACGAAGATACAACTAGATAATAAGTGTAGCGGTATTCTTTTCTTGTATTTTTTTTTTGGTTAGGTTAAAGTCTCATTTGTTTTGACACGTCGATTCAGTTTGAAGGGAATGCTTGGGTGGATGCATGGCGTGGCATTTGGAACTGGTCCTTCACTTCGGAAAGGGATCCTCTCCGGATTCCTTCTACATAATCCTCCTTATCAAACAATTCAGACCTTTGAAATTTGATCAAACGGCTAAAAACACGAGCCCACTCTAAAAGCTATAATAACTCTAACCGTTGGATCAAATTCCAAGGATCCAGAATGTTTGATGAGGAGAATTAGGTGGAAGGGATCCGGAGAGAATCCATTTCCCTTCACTTCTAGCTGTTTGGGAAAGGGAAATTTTATTTAAACCCATCTAATTTATTTCTACTCCCAACTTACTCTTTGCACCAATTTGATTTTTAACTAAACTATTAATATCTCTTTAAATCCAAATTTAATACCTAATATACCCCCATAAACTCAATTCAATATGTGGATTTATTTTTACACCCATTTGATTTTTAGAAGCTAAATTTGATGGGAGGAAGCTCCTCCTGTAATCTGAACTTGATTTCTTTGGTCTGGCCCCCGTACTTATTCCATTCCACAGGACACTCCCACCAGGACTTTGCATGGGGCCGCCATGCTCCTTGACAGGCCATCCAAACAAATTAGGATCAGTAGATGCTTTTGTGGCAAGTGATTCCATGTACCTTTTTGGAATGTTGAGTTCTTCAGCATAAGGGAGAATGTCATCACAAGTTTGAAGTGTCTTTAGAGAGTCCTTGCAATTTCGAAGAACTACTTGATTGAGAAAGGCTTCACTTTGTGTGATTAAATGTCATCACAAGTTTGAAGTGTTTTTAGAACACTGATAATTACTATCAAATACAAAAGAAACTAACACTGAAACAAAATTTATCAATAAATCCACATCCAATAATCAAACCATTTCCATCATACGCAATCTAATAAGTTTTTTTTTTAATGGATGGATTGCGATTTTAAAATTTTGAATCTTCAAATATGGTACTGTAGACATGAAAATTCCTGCAACAAATGAAACAAGAATACGTGTACAAGATAAATTTTGTATTTATGTAAGATTTAAGGTTACAATCTCTATTATAAAGTTTTAATTCTCTATTTCGAACTCCGGGATTGCAGAATATATGTGTAGAGTTGTTGACCCGAGGGTCGAAGTGACTTGATCTCGAATCCGCGAATAACACAAGAATTTGGTTTGTGGCGATGGAGGAACCGGCACCATGTAGTGGTGCTTGGTGGTTTTTTACAGGTGTGGCGAAGAATACAGAGCTTTCTTAATCTTCTGAGTTGTGTAGAGTGTTTGAGAGTTTGAGCATCTAAGTGTGAGGATGCATGTGTGTGAGAGAGTTGGGCTTTTCTTTGTCTTGGAGCTTCGTAATTATAGGCTTTCCAATTCTTGATTGAAGCTTGATTTGGTTCTTGATTTTGGACTTGATTAATTGACAAAGGAACCAAAACTTGATTTAAGCTTGGTTTATGATTTGGCTTCATCAAATAATCTTTGACTTAAATCAAATAAATCAATCACATTTCATCCTTAATTTGGCAATCCTTGATTTGAACAGTCTCACCCAATTTGACATTTCATTGGTTTTAAATATAAATCAATTAATTTGTTTGATTTAGTTCAAATCAATTAAAGAATTAATAATGATAATTCCTTAATTACTTTCTGTCAATGTCGACGAGTGTCACTCTTGATGACTCATCCAGTTTTGATGTGTCACGTTCCAGGTGTATGATTAGTGAGAGATATGGTGCATGCCACTTAAACCCTGACATGTCAAAATTTTAATGTGTTGGTGAGTATTTATCTTACCAAAATTTTGATGCCTATAAATGCCCCACTTCAAGATGCGGTGTATATATGTACTGGTCACTTGAAGAATGCGTGTTTTGAAGCCCCTCTGAGTAGTGGATGTACTTTGCTCACAGTGTTTTGAAGTCTCTCAATATAGAACTCGATTCAAGGGCGATGAACACTTGATCTTAAATCAGGCTAGAAGTTTTTTCAAAGCCCTCGAGGCTTGATTTTGAATGAAACAGGACCACAAGGAATTTCGCGTGGTGAATGGTCTTTGGCTTTAGTGGTGATGAGTCGACACATGTTTATTGTACTTGTTGATTCTCCATGAGCTTGATGAAGAACATGAGTGTTCAGGTGTTTTCACAGTGTCTTTTGACTTTGTAAGACGTGAAACATGATTCATAAACTTGTGATTTGAAGTCACCCTCAAAGTAGGTTAGCAAGTGATTTCATGCTTACTTAAGGTACCACCATTAATGTGAAATAAATGAGAGGCATACGAAAGCTAATTGAGATGGATGATATGCAATTGCTTGCTTTGACTCATTTTTCTTTTTGCTAAGATGTACACCCTTTATACAAATGGCTGTAAAACTTACTAGTTCAATGTTTCACTTCAATTGCATACTCAATCAATTGTGGGATGCATGTATTTATAATACTTTCATGATTACAGATTGGGTTTGAAAACCCCAGATACAAGGAGCTTTCGAAATTCAAAAATACAATCAGAAACCAAGGAAAGGATTACAACCACAGGTTCAGATTACAACAGAAAATCAAATAACCAAACAGTCCTACAAACTAGGAACAGCTGAAAGGATATGAGTTTGAACCAAATCAAACTCCACAAGCTCCGGTGATGCGCTGAGCATGCTGACGTCATCTACCAGTCCCTCGCAAGTTGACAGGCTGTGGAACAATCGGAAGCTTGGAGACAAGTAACTTAAACCGAGACGACGACAGGCCTTTGGTGAACAAGTCAGCAAGTTGGTCTTGCGAACAAATATAATTAACCAATAATTGACCATGAACAACCTTCTCCCTGACATAGTGATAATCAACTTCCAAGTGTTTGGTTCGTGCATGAAATACTGGATTACACGCCAGAGCTATGGATGAGACATTATCGTACCAAATTTGAGGACAAACCAGATGCAAATGCAGGTCCTTGAATAAAGACCTGAACCACGATAGCTCAGCTGCAGTGTATGTTAATTGCCTGTACTCGGCTTCAGCATTAGACCGAGATACTGTCTTCTGCTTCTTAGAACTCCAGGAGACAAGGTTGGAACTAAGATATATACAAAAGCCACCAGTGGAATGCCGAGTATCTAGATTCCCTGCATAATCCGCATCAGAGAAGGCACTTAATTGAGTAGTTCCAGGCTTATATAGAAGACCATGAGTATGCGTGGCCTTCAAATATCTCAAAATCCGTTTGACAGCCATCCGGTGAGTAGTTTTTGGAGCATGCATAAATTGGCACACTTGGTTGACAGCATATGACAGATCTGGTCATGTAATGGTGATGTATTGTAGTGCTCTAACTACACTACGATACACCTCTGGTTTGTCATACGGGTCTCCCACATACGCACTGAGCTTGTGACTAGATGAGACCGGGGTGGATATTGGCTTTGCTTCTGTGAATTTGGTGAGAGAGAGCAAGTCTAATGCATATTTAGACTGACAAAGATGCATGGCAGTCCCATAATATTTGACTTCGACACCCAAAAAATAATGAAGGGGACCTAAATCTTTCATCGAAAACAACGTGCCCAGTCGCTGAATCAATATGGATATTTGATGAGGACTATTTCCAGTGATTAGTATATCATCGACATAGATTAAAAGAATCAGATACAAACCTTGTTGTCTGAACACAAACAAACTGTAGTCACATGTGGATTCTTGGAAACCTAGTTCAAGCAAAAATCTGAGAACCTTTGAAACCAAGCCCTGGGTGCTTGTTTTAAATCGTAAATATTACGTTGAAGTTTACACACATGAGTAGGAAATTGTTGGTCAACAAAACCCGGGGGCTGGCGCATGTAAGCTTCTTCCTTCAGAAACCCATGCAGAAACACATTTTGCACGTCCAGCTGCCTGACATGCCATTTGTTGGACACAGCAAGACTTAAAACAAGCCTTATCGTACTGTGCTTAACAACGGAATTGAAGGTCTCACTGTAATCCACACCAGCTTGTTGATGAAACCCGTTGGCGACAAGTCGAGCTTTATGTCGTTCAATCGAACCATCTGCACGTCTCTTCAACTTGAACACCCATTTATTAGGCATCATATTCATTTTGGGATGATGAGGAACCAAACTCCAAGTGCCACATCTCTGCAGTGCATTAAGGGGGTGTTTGTTACACCTCCTTAGGAGAGACTAGCTTGGACTAGCTTAAATAAGACTATAATCCTATGTTTGGTAAGGCTCTGGACTAGAATAAGTGGGACTCGCCTCGACTACGAGGCACTCCGCTCTTCGCTAAACCTCATTAGCTAGTCCCCTGCTTTCGCTTGGTATTAAGCAGGACTACGGAAACGAGGCGAACATCCAGTTCCAGTTCACGGGCTTCGCTTCTTTTTCTGCATCGTTGTCATCATGGCCATGCCGTCGGTGGTGCTTGGAATCGGGAGGTTGGCTTTTTGAAAATTGGAGGAGTTCTCGGGAGGGTTGGGTCTTTGGAATTGAGAGGGCTGGGATTTTTTTTATTTGATTTGGGGATTTTGAAAATCGAAGGGCTAAGACCTCCAAACCACAAACTCACCCCATCTTCCAGATATGCTCACGAATTTCAAGTGCAAAGGAGAGGGATGGAAGATTTGGATGTTGATTGTGAAAAGCTTCTAGTATGCAAACCAGATCTTGATTGTATAAAGGCTCTGCATTTTGACAGCAAGGTAATTTGGATTCCAATACCCCAATACAAATTCTCTTAATCGATGAAGAAAATTAAGAGATTGATGTAGGATTTAACAGAGAGAAAATGATGGGGAAGAGATAAACGATGAAGGATATAGGAAGGAAGGGAAAGAAAATGTTCTTGGTTCCATTCATCTCCAGACTTCACCCCTTTTATTATTAATTTTTGTTTAATTTTCAAGTGAATTAAAAATGGCCAAAAACTTATAGTATGTGACTTAGTCCGATACTACACCAAACGCTTTACTAAGTTAATCCAGCTTAGTCTAGTCTAAGCCAGTCCATCTTAGTCCATGAAGCTGGTCCAGTCCGAGATAGTCCGGTGCAACAAATGCACCCTAAATTCTTGAATCATTGCATTCCTCCACTCCTGAAACTTGACAGCTTGACTGAAACACGTTGGTTCAACATGTAATTTGTCAATAGTTAGATGCATAGCGTATTTGGGATTGGGTTTATGGATTCCTGACTTGGAGCGTGTAGTAATTTGATGGTGTGAACCACTGGTAGTGACATGAACTACAAGTTCAGAAGTTGCTGCGACTTGCTCATTTGATAGTTGTAGAGTCAGTGGAATATTGGATGACACTTGTATGGTAGGACAGTTGGGGATTACAATGGGGTTAGATTGTGTAACAGGTTGGGAGACTTCTGTGGCGAGAGGGATTTGAGTGGGATTGACTTCTTGGGCAAGTGGTGGTACGGCCAGATTAAGGTTACGTGGTGGAGGCAAACTATGGCTGCTAGGGTTATCAAAGGTGAATAATAGGTCTGGGGCCTGAGTATTACCTGAAGTTGTGACGTTTTCTGAAAAAGATGTGAGTCCCTTAAAAAGGAAGCAGTCCTCATCGAATAGGACATGGCGAGACACGTAAATGCGTCTTGTAGACAGATCCAAGCACTTGTAACCTTGGTGATTCAGTGAATAACCTAAGAAAACACACGGTTTTGATTTTTGTTGACGTTTATTTTGCATATAAGGCACTAACCAAGGAAAACATCGACATCCAAAAACCTTTAAAATGTCATACTTTGGTGTTTTTTGAAAAAAAATCTCATAAGGAGACGCATATGACAGAAGTTTAGTGGGCAAACGATTTATCAAGTAAATGGCCGTGGAGCATGCATCAAACCAAAATTTGTTAGGCATGTGAGATTGAGAAAGCATGACTATACTTGTTTCAACAATATGTTGATGTTTGCGCTCGACGACTCCATTTTGTTCAGGGTGTTTAGGACATGAAAACCGTTGTGAAATGCCATTATCAGTGAGAAATTTTTGAAAGGCATGGCTTTTATATTCTCCACCTTCATCACATTGAAGGGTTTTAATTTGCAAATTAAGCATTTTTTTCGACATTGGCCTTAAATTTGACAAAGATTTGGAACACTTCACTTTTGTGTTTCATAGGAAAAATCCAAGAATAGCGAGAGTAATCATCCACAAACAAAACATAATAACGAAAACATTCATTCGAAATAATGGGAGAACACCACACATCAGAATGCAACAGTTGCAAAGGAAACTTAGAAACAGACTCAGACAATTTGAAAGGTAACTTAGTACTCTTGCCTAAGGGACAAGACTCACAAAGCTTACATCTGAAGTACCATGAATTGGTACCAAATTATTTGAAATTAAAAACTTAATTATAGAATTGGCAGGGTGACCTAGCCTTGCATGCCATTTATTCACTGAACACCGAAGCCCTACAAATGCAGATATTAGATGTTTGAATTGTTCAGTGCCACATGGAAATGGATATAATCCATTCTCACATCTCCCTTGGAAAAGCGTCTTCCGGGTCTTGAGGTCATTAACAAGGAAAAAATATGGAAAAATTAGTAGGTAGCAATGGTTGTCTAAAGTGAACATATGTGCGAAAAGAATTTTTTGGGAGGCAGTGGGACGGTGAAGGATATTAGGCAAATCAAATGAGCAAGTTGAAGTATGTAATGTATTTGAATCATTATGTGAGATAGAAATGCCAGAGCCATTACCTACACCCCCAATAGTTTCGTTACCAGTGTACTCTTTAGGGTTAGCCAGATTCTGAAGATCATAAGTGATGTGAGCATTGGCGCCTGTATCCAACAACCAGGTACCATTCTTTTATTTGTTGAGAGAGACAGGAGAAGACGCCATTGCTGTGAGCTTTGTTGCTGGAATTCTGCCTTCAAAGGCAGCATTCATTCTTTAATAACAATCAAGAGCCGGATGGCCTGGTTTGCCACAAATTTGGCAGACAATTCTCTTACCATTAGATCCAACCCGTTCGCCACTGCATGGCATGGTGCGGAAGGTGTTGTTGTTACGAGGGCCATTGCCTCGTTGGTTGAAAGAGTTACCTCGATAGGATGAAGAGGCCCCTTTTCCAGTCCCTCGAGTGTGGCCACCACCTCGGCCTTGAGAAGCAAAAAATGCATTGACCTGCGCAGATTCCACCAAATGAGCAGTGTGCTCAGCCATGCGACGCTCAGTTGTTAACAGCAGAGCCTCAAGAGTAGGGTAGGTGATTGGTGAATCACGGGTTTGAGCTGCACTGACAGTCATCTCAAAGGCAGGTCTAAGATTGTTCAACACAATCTGAACAAGTTCATCATCACTCACAGGTTACCTAGCTAGAGCAAGGTTGTCGGCAATCGCGTTCATGCGATCTAGGTAATCCGCCACAGTAAGATCACCTTTCTTTGTCTGCATCAATTCATTTCGCAAAAACAAAATCATGTGTTGGGAAGTAGAAGCATACCGTTGCTTGAGTGCTTCCCAGGTGGCCCGAGCAGTCATCTTGCTTGCCACGACAGACAGTACAGAAGTCGTTAAAGATTCATTTATCCAACTGAGAATCATTTGATCCTGTTGAACCCATGCAGTGTACGCAAGGTCCACGGTTGTTGAACCAGCCAGATACTTGGAAGGGGACACCAAGATACCATCAACATATCCCATCAGATCTCTGCTTTTGAGAATTGGGAGAATTTGGGCCAACCATAGTGGGTAGTTGGTATTGTCAAGTTTGATGTTGACGACGGTGGAAAATGGGTGGAATGACTGATTTGAAGTGGGGGTGGGAGAAGGGTTTGAAGTGGAGGAGGAAGGGGTAACATTGTTTTCAGCCATTGGAGTGTGGGGAAAGGAAGGAAAGGATCGATGTCGTTAGACAAAAAAAGGGCTCAATACCATGTAAAACTTACTAGTTCAATGTTTCACTTCAATTGCATACTCAATCAATTGTGGGATGCATGTATTTATAATACTTTCATGATTACAGATTGGGTTTGAAAACCCTAGATACAAGGAGCTTTCGAAATTCAAAAATACAATCAGAAACCAAGGAAAGGATTACAACCACATGCTCAGATTACAACAGAAAATCAAATAACCAAACAGTCCTATAAACTAGGAATAACTGAAAGGATAGGAGTTTGAACCAAGTCAAACTCCACAAGTTTCGGTGATGCGCTAAGCATGCTGACGTCATCTAACAATGGCACCATAAAGCTTTAGTAGACTTAGCTCTTCCATTAGGAATGTGGTGAGTTACAGAGTGTGTAATGGCTCAACACTACCTTGAGAATGTAGGGAGCCTTAGGGAATGTAATGAAAGTAAATTGGACGTAAAGCGAAAAGTTCAAAAAAAATTCCAAACTTTAAAACGCAGTTTTAGGAGTCTAAACGACCTGGGATCGCCGAAATCCACCTTATATCACGTTAAAGATATTACTTCAAAATAGAGTGTCGTGCTCTTTTTGGAAAGGTATCGTGGACCCAAAATGAAGCTCGGACAACAAATCGGCAAATTCAACTTGCATCATTTTGCTTGCGTTTTTTTCTCAAATTTTTTCCCCTCCCTTTTTTCCTGATTCATCTATGATCAAATTTTCCTTTTCCTGATTCCTTTCGATTTTTTCTTTTCCTAATTTCTTTGACTGATTCCCTTTGACTTGCAAGAGGATTTTCTTTCCTCATATTGTGCGGATTTATTGACTGATTGCTTGAACTTCAAGCCATCATGAGTCAATAAATTGGCCAAAATAGCAAACCCTAAATCGCAAGACTTTCTTTTCTGTTTCCCTATTTTTGGACGATCAGTGCTACTTTATGTCGTTCACTTGTTTTGGTACGTTTACAATCTCGACTAATCTTCGATTTCTTTGCAAATTGATCGAGATATCGACCGTGATACTCGCTGACATATATTTTCTTGCAGGTACCAACATTTGTGGACTTCCGCGTCGTTTCTCTGCGTCGTCTTCAGTTTCTGCCTTCTGCGATTCGAGCTCATGTGTTGCCTCCATATGCGGTTTTGTACAGTCAATGGCGGCTCCCTGCTATTTGGGTTTGCCGCTGCTTTCTGTGCATTTTATTGCCAGCCTCATCTGCTTCTTACGGACTGTACTGCCCGCTACTTCTGGATTGCACTGAACTACACATCGCTGCCTCTAGATTGCTGCCTATTTCCTGCCCTGGTCGCTACCAGCTGCTGTAACTGCTACCTGTGGCTGTTTTCTGCATCTGCGTCCAGCTCTCAGCACTATTTCTGCCCGTTGCGATTGCTGTTGTGACTGTCGTCTCTGTGACTTCTCATTGCATTGCCGCTAAGACAACAAATTACCCTGCCGCTTAGCTGCAATGCCGCTGTGACTTCTCACTGCACTGCCCGCTGCTTGCTGTGGATTGTTTGCTAGTTTTTCGCGCATTACATTTTGTCTGCAGTAATGCACTACTACTGCCCGATGTTGCCGCTGTTTATTGCACATTGTTTGTTGTTTCGCTACACATTGCTTGATGTTTTGCCGTGCACTGCCTCTTGTTCACTGCAGCTGCGACTGCTGCATACTGCATACTGCCGTCTTACTACGTTCCTGCTGCTACGACTGCCCGCTGTTGTCAGTCGTCCGCTGTCCATTGACTCTACAATATCCGTTGCCATCTGCGACATCCGTTATGCGTTTGTTGCTCATTACTGCATCGTTGTTCCACATGAGATGCAGTTTTCGATTTGGTGCTCAAATTGGACGTTAGCTTCAATGACCTCGAGACAACCCTGACAGGGAATGATTGTCCGCTGAAATTGTTTCCTGGGACTCGGTCCTCTTCCTGTGGTCTTTGCCCTGACATGAAGAAGAAACATAAATCACCTCTTCCCCCTCACCGTCTCTTCTCGACGTAGACATCGCCCACCTCACCGTAACTCCCGCGACTCTTGTTGCCTCAACAACCCACCTCGTCCAGCTCGATTCACCGTGCTGCCAAGGTAAGTCACTGTGTCTGTAGCTAGCTACTAGATATGTTTATGATATATGAATTTGGGAATTAGGAATTAGGGATTTAGTTAATTTTAGAGGTAAAGTTTGGATGAGTAAACTTTAAGCTGAGATTCTCAGTTATAGGCACTGTTCTAAAAAACAGCCTAGGCGGCCGCCTAGGCGCTAGGCGGTGGTGAGCCGAGGCGTTTTCTTGCAAATCGGTTGGAAAAATCGGATCGGCTCTAGGCGGGCTAGGCGGTTTTTTTATTTTTTTATTTTTTAATGAAATTAAAAAATAAAATAAAAAATCCTATCTAAGTCTAAGTGGTTTAAAATTGTGAACTTGTTGTACATTTGTCATCCTACAATACTCCTCACTATAGTTATATGACATAAATGCTTAATGTGTTTTTAAAATTTGGACTTGTTGGATACTCTTTTTGCATTTTATCATTTTTTTATTATGGGTAAAGTACAAAAAACTACCTCACACTTTCATACCTCATCTTTTAAAATTGACAATGTCATACCACATCTTTAGAATTTGGTCCATTGTTATACCTTCCGTTATTTGGCCGTTAATTTTTCAGTTAAATGCTGACGTGGCTTGATTTGGAGCCCACTTTTTATTAAAAAATTAATAAAATATTATTAAAAACTAAAAAAAATTATTTAATATTTTTAAAATGCTAAAATAATAAAGAAAACTAAAAAAAAAAAAAAAAAAAACCTCACTTCGTCTCTTCCCCCGCTCTCTCTCTCTCCCCATCTTCATCATCTTCCCTGCTTAATCTTCAACAGAAAAAAACCCTGCAACTCAGAAAGAAGGAAGAAGAAGAAGAAAGGGAAGAAAAAACCCAACCCTCTGCAAGGGAAATTGACCAATCAGGAATCAGGGGAAAAAATAAGAGAAGAAAAAAGAAAAAAAAAAAGCTTCATTCCCGTCGGCACTTGCACCCACACACCCAACCCAACCAACTCCGGAAATTTTCGCCATTTTTTCCGTCGAATCACCACCATCCAACACCCATAACCTCTTCCACAACCTCCCATCTACGATCTCCACCCAAATTTGGGGATTTTTAAGCCCAAAAATTGTGTAAAACCGTGCGGGTGGCCGGAGGTGTTCCACGACGATTCCCAATCTCTGCAACCTTCAACCCAAAATCACAGCAAGCTTTGAACTTGCTTCGCGTGGGGGAGATGCATAAGCTTTTCTTTTCTTGTTTTTTTTTTTTGAAATTGGCGAATTCAAATTTTAGGGTTAGGGTTTGGGTGGAATTGGGATATTTACAGGGATTAATTTGGTGAGGGTGATGGGTGTGTAGGAGGAGGGGGAAGAGCACCAATGGTAGGGATGTGGAGATGGAGGAAGAGAGGGCACCGGGGGTGGGGGGTCGGGGGTGAGAACACGGGTCGATGGAGAAGGGGAGCTAGGTTTAAGGGGAGGGGGACACGGGTATCTGGGTTTTTTGGGAGGGTGGTGGAGGAAGGTTGGGGGGGATGGGTGGGAAGGGGTCGGGGTGGGAAGGTTTTGGGGATGCAGCGAAGAGAGAGAGGCGAGAGAGGTGGGAGAGAGAGGAGAGAGAGAGAGATTTAATATTAAAAAAATATATTTTTTTAATTTTTAATTATTAAAAATATATTAATTTTTTTTAATCCAGTTGTATTAGTGAGTGGGTCCCGTATGTAGCCACGTCAGCACTTAACAGAAAAATTAACAGAAAAACTAACAGAGGTATGATATTGGCACAAATTCGTAAGATGTGGTATGACATTGTCAATTTTAAAAGATGAGGTATGAAAGTGTCGTGAGACCAATAGTTGAGGTAGTTTTTTGTACTTTACCCTTTTATTATCTTATCCATGGATTTCATACAAGTATAATTTTTTGTAAGTGTCAATATGCACTTATTTACAAGATATACAAGAAAATTACCTAAATCCGCCTAGGCCGCCTAGGCGCCCACCTAGACCCCGCCTAGCTGCCTAGGCGTTAGGCGCCAACCCGCCGCCCGACTAGCGCCTATCGTTTTTTAGAACCTTGGTTATAGGGGATTTAATAAGTTGCAATTCTCTAAGTAACTTGTTTAAGCGGAATTTGGTGGAGTTGTTAATTGCTTCCTGCATAGGCATAGGCGATGTTTATGACATTCTTATCAGAATTTGTGTGCCTCATGGTGTTCGATAAAATGCTAGAAAGAAAATTGGTGTTTCATACAATGCACATCTTCGCATTTGCTTAATTACACAACTAAATCTTAGATGATTTACATTTCACAAATTGACAAAGCGGGTTGGTCTCTTTGGTCAAACATATAATGCAAGAAAGGTATTTCACAGCTCCACAAAGGTTCTTTGGTCACAATTGGACTAACCGGAGGGTGTTTTTCATTTTTTTTAAAACAAATTTTCGTTTAAAAAAATCGAATCAAACCCAAGCCGAATTGAAAGAAACCAAACCGAATAAAAAATAAAAAACAACTGAACTGAATAGTCATTTCGGTTTAGTTTTTGGTTTCGGCAAATCGTTGTTAGCAATGACTTGAGTGTAATGTAGTGTGTGAGTGTGTGATATGGGCTGCCAGACCACATTCCCAAATCGTTGTTTGCAATGACAAAACTGGTGCCGATCTAGTGCTCATGTTACTTTGCACCTCCATCAATTAATTAATTTCTTGCAAGTAGTCATCCACTACAATGGTTGGGAGGAATATTGTTTTGGCATCACAGCGTGAGTTTTGAACTCAAAGCTCCATAATCTAACATCTAATCTAACATATTTATCATTTGACAAAACAAAATTTTTATTTAATTCTTGCTTTTATTTTTGTAAAATATATTTCTTGTTCCCCAAGCGAACAGTTTTACACGCAACTGAAAAAGAAGTAAAAAAAGAGTAATAATTGGCCTCCAACTTCTTGACTAAAGTATTGAAATACAATTTGCATCTCTGAAACACAAACACAAAGGGCAAAGTGGGAAAAGAAGAGAGATGGCGACGGAATTGGTGGAGCTCTGCATACAAGCCGCCTCTGAAAGCAGAGACAGCGTCGAGAAATGGCGGAGGCAGCGACGGAGTCTCGAGCGCTTGCCTCCTCAGCTCGCCGATTCTCTCCTTCACCGCCTCATCTCCCGCCGCCTCCTCTTCCCTTCCTTACTCGAGTAAGTTTCCCACCTTCTTTTCTGTTCGTTTCCCGAGAAACCCGTGTCCAAAATCTAACAAAACTGCTGCAAAATTACTTGATTTTAAAGAAATTCGATTTCTTGATGATGTGAATAAAATGGGTTGTGGGGATTTGGTGTAGATTATTCAAAAACAGCGTGGAGGAGGTTGATCTGCGAGGGGAGAGCTCCGTTGACGCCGAATGGATTGCATACCTAGGGGCATTTCGGTACTTGCGATCTTTGAACGTTTCTGATTGCCGTAGACTCACTGCCTCTGCTCTTTGGCCTATTACTGGTACAATGCTATTTCTATAAATTTTTCTAAATTTTTTGACCGAAATTAAAAGAAAGATTGAATTTTTATCATGGGTTTTAACAAGTGCGTACAATTTTACCGGTTTTGTTTTTTTTTAGGGATGGAGAGTTTGAGGGAGTTGGACATTTCGAGATGTCCCAAGGTTACTGATGCTGGGATTAGGCATCTTCTATCCATTACAACTTTGGAAAAGTTGTGCATTTCTGAAACAGGTGTGTCGGCGAATGGGGTTATGCTTCTCGCTTCGCTGAGAAACTTGTCTCTCCTGGACTTGGGTGGTTTGCCTGTTACTGATCAAGCACTGAGTTCTCTTCAGGTAATTCGGTTTTTTGGATGCTTACGCACATGTTTTTTATCATTGATTGATAGAAGTTCTTGGTATTGACAATTTATGTCTTTTTCTTGAACTGTATGCTTTTCTTAGGTTGTCACTGAAGTAAAGACATGATTCGTTTTAGCTTGATCTTGAAATTTCTGTTGTATATTTCATGTGGTTTGACAGAATTTGGCCCCTGAGATCTTCGCAGCTGAACTTAATATGTTCACCTTTGATGCACACTGTTATATCTGCTTGTTGCAGTTCATACATGATTCTTTTCTTTCATTCAATGTTTCGCCATTTCACTCTAAACTTCTGCTTTGTAATATTTTTTCTCAGGTACTTACTAAACTGCAGTACCTTGATCTTTGGGGGAGTAAAATATCTGACAAAGGTGCTGCTCTTCTTCAAGCATTTCCCAAGATGAGTTTCCTCAATCTGGCTTGGACCAGTGTGACGAAGTTACCAAATTTGTCATCCCTCGAATGTCTAAACATGAGTAATTGTACAATTAATTCTCTACTTCAGGTGTCATTCACCAGCTTCAATTGTACAATTAGAGCTCCTTTGGCTAAGCTTATTGTTTCTGGAGCTACGTTTGGGGACGAGTTTGAAGCCTTCCGTGATATTGAAAAAACTTTTTTGACCTTTTTGGATTTATCCAACTCCTCGCTTCAGAAATTCTACTTCTTATCTCATCTAAATGCTCTGGAACACTTGGATCTCAGCTCAAGTACAATAGGGGATGATTGGCTTGAACTAATTGCACGTATTGGAGTAAATTTGAAATATCTAAATCTTAGCCGCACCAGAGTCAGCTCTGCTGGAGTTGGAGTTGTCACTGGACATGTACCCAATCTTGAGTTCTTGTCAGTATCTCATACATCGGTTGATGATGTTGCCGTTTCATATATTAGCATGATGCCATCTGTGAAATTTATTGACTTGAGCAATACGAACATTAAAGGTATGGTATATAAATGCTAGAGCCGCCCTGGTTTTGTCCAGAACTATGCTGGAGAAATCACTGCATACGGTGAAGTGAACAATTTTCAGCTGCAGGAATTTGTGACATAATTATGTGTTTTTCTTTTCTCAGGTGTCATTCACCAGGTTGAACCCGAGTCAGCTCCAGTTCTCTCGCTGTCAGCACTTCAAAGTCTCCGACACTTAGAAAAGTTGAATTTGAAGGATACGAAAGTTATGGATGCAGCTCTTGACCCTTTAAAGAGCTTCCATGAGTTAACCGATTTAACACTGAAAAGTGCATCTCTTACAGACAACTCGCTTTACCACACATCGTCTATACCAAAGCTCACAAATCTTTGCGTTCATGATGGTGTTCTGACCAATTCCGGGCTCAATTCATATAAACCTCCATCGACCCTAAGAATGATGGACCTGAGTGGTTGTTGGCTCTTAACCGAGGATGCGATCTCATCCTTCTGTAAAGCTCATTCTCAGATTGAATTAAGGCATGAACTTGTTCATATCTCTCCGTCAAAGCAGATTGTTTCTAATAGCCCATCTTCTTCACGATCAAATAGAAAGGCTTCACAGGCAAAGCAGAAGCAGAAGCAGGAAAATGTACCAGTGTTGCCAGGTTTTCTAGGTAAAATTTATATATAAACATTTTCTTCTGCAGCAGCGTTTATACAAATCATCTAATTGTATTCCTAAATTTTATGAACCAGATCAAAGATTGAAGTATAGTAAAGAGGAGCTACTCGCGCTGCAGTACTCATCATTATCCCTTGTGCCGCCTCCTGATCAGGGCGCTGTATTACCTAACACAGAATCGGGTTAAGCTGGAGCCGTTCGCACGATTGCATCCAGATTTTACAACGCATCGCCCTAGTAGCTGTCTGCCATGGTAAATCTTGTGCTTTGTAATCATAGTTGAGATCCTTTTCCTGTTTCTTTTCCAAGGATGTCTACAAGTCGCTGTAGAAAATTGGATTAGTGTCGTTTATGTATGATATTGCTTCGATGTGGATCTGGACATAAAATTTTCTTATAATCGGAAGTGACATGCCGTTTTGTGGTTGTCAAATTTCAATGGAACAGGCAACACCATTGTCATTCCTTTGTTTCTAAGGAAAACTAACGAAAAGTAAAAAAAAACTTCTTTTTTAACGAAAAGCCCTTTTTAAAGGTATAGTGAATAGTACCAGTTAAAGGTAAAAATGTGGTTTTTCGTTAAAAGTAAACAGTATCGGGAGTGTTTTGTTAAAACTCCCTTGTTTCTATAGTAGGATTATATGGATAAGTTTTCTTCATGTCTAATTCTCATTTCAGTCCCCTTGATCATCCTTTCATCGTAGGTCTTGTGTCAGGAAATATTTGTTTCCCTTCATGTACACAGGTGAATACTCTTTACCTATTACTTGAGTTACAGATCACCTGCAAGTGTTGGATTGCCCGTGTTGGATTGCCCTGGTGACCTTTTCTTTAACTCACTACATTCTAAATTCAAGCACCCCTCAATCTTAGTGTAAGTTAGTGTAGATTATCACTAGTTCTAAAAAAGTGGTGTTTTGAGAAAGTCAACTAACCCTCAAACCAAAATCCATGAGAAAAGACAACTAATTAAGTTACAAAACTCTTGTAGATGACACTTTACCGTAGTGGCAAAAAGCAATCATGCATATGCACTATGGTGCTGTTTTGATTTTCACCGACTCTCCTCCCTAACAACTAACTATTTAAGCCACATACAATATTGTTGGCCAAAAGAAAAACAAGTTACAAAACCCTTGACCATTAATGAAAGTTACAAAACCCTTAACTATTAATTAAAGTTACAAATCATTGAGAAAGACGAGTAATTATCGGCCTAACACCCGTAACAAGTCTAGTCACAGTTTGTTTAAATTTGATTTCAAATGACACAAAAGTTGTTATAGCTAGACTTTAATAACGCTACACCAGCAATGCTCGCTAGTTTTGACTAAACTTAAATCTTTAATTACACATATTAATGATATTGAACCATTCGAAGAAGGCTCGAGAAGAGCCCTCCAGGCTAGCTTAGGTTACCCCGCATGCGGGTTAGCCTAAACACATTCGCTAACCCGCATGTGGGTTGCCCTAAACACCTTGGCTAACCCGCATACGGCTTTTCTGTATAGTGGGTGGCTAGGTCATCAAAATCCCACACAATTGTACATGAAAAAAAAATAGCAGAGTGCAACAGCAAAATTGGTCAGGAGAAGACTCAAAGTTTCTGTTTAGCTCATTTGGATGAACATGTATATGCATATTTTCAAAAGTACATTCACATTCAGTAAACATAACTTACCAGGTGTGTACAGATAAGCATATGTACAATCACAAATATAAAAACAGAGAAACTAAAACAGAACTTGTCGAATTGAACGACGTCTTTAAGGTTTCTGGCTCCTCATCTGTATATCTTTCAGGCATCGGGCTTATTTTGCACTCTTGTACATGTTATCGATCAAATCCTATGCATCAAAAGAATTCTGAGTCAGCACTATCACCGGCACTAACATATAAGAAGTAATCGATCATAAATGAAACTCATAAAAATTGATCGGGTGCAACTTTGAACATAAATAATTGCTCATAGAAATCCATGCACTAAAGTCTTGATCAGTGAAAAAAATTGTTGTGCACTGTTTATTTAACTAATCCGCTTGGATGATCCATGCAACGGGAACCATTAAAGCCTATCTCATCCCAACTTCATGTGTCATAATGGACAGACACAAACCATCTATCAACAGAGTCACAGAACATATGTATTCTTAGGTCCCAATATCAGATACCATGTTTCATGATTTCAAATAACGCTAAGGATGCTTTTTGAACTGTATCGATGCTGTGACAAATATACAAGAGTTTAAAAAATCAAGCGATAATATCAGATTGCCATAGTGGTGCAAGGGCACGGCGTTGACACTTCACATAATGTGCAATGTAAAAACAAGAATTTAGAAATTTCATAGAGAAAGTAACAGGATAAGAGCTACCTTGTAGTGTTTAAGCAACTGGGGTCTCTTTTTCTTGTATGTTGGAGTGATAAGGTCACGCTCCATGTCAAATGGTTCTGGGTCGAGGTGAACACCTTTTAAAACCTCAAAACCTTTCAACTGCCAAAAACAACACGAGCATCACAAAGAGTTTCACAAAATTCTTCAAAAGCCAAAAATAATTCTGTGACCACCAATGACTACAAATTTAAGGTACTCAAATTATGAAAGGAGAAACCTTTTTCTCTTTAGCAATCTTGTTGAGCTCTCCAAGCATGTGTTCTTTCACCTTTGCATTTCCACAAAGAGAATTGAAGTCACCAGATATACCATTTTGTTGAGCCCAACTTTCAATTGCTTGCTTGTTGGGATTAACCACCGCAACCAGGAAGGACTCAAAGCTGTTCCCATAAACCCATATCTAAAATTGGCAGAAAAAAAATTACGAACCATCAGACTAGTACAAATTCATATCAAGCAGTAGAAACAAATCCCACTATAGTAATAGTTAAAGCAGAATATTGCATTGAATGCACGTATTACTTAAATACACAAGTCACTATATCTAGATGAGCATTTTCTACTAAAAAGTTGCATGAAAACATACCAGCAGAAAGAAAATAGCAGACGGAATAGCATGATTTTGAAATGCAATTACGAAAGCAGAAAGGCATACCGCGTCAATATCAGAAACAAGTCCATAAATATTCTCCAAGTTTTCAACTGCAACATACTCTCCTTGTGAAAGCTTGAAAATATTCTTCTTTCGGTCAATGATTTTCAAGCTTCCATCTGGTTGCCACTGACCAACATCCCCTGATACAAAGATAATTATGGGCAAAAGTTAATGTCTGGAGTGTGTGATATGTGAGCCACAATAGACAAATGAAATACACCAGCATGAACAAACCTGTATGGAACCAGCCATTGATCAGGACCTCTTTGGTGAGGTCCTCGCGTTTGTAGTACCCTGAAAACAAAGTGTTCCCCCTTACACATACTTCTCCACGCGGTGTGTCTGAAAGAGCATCGTATCCCATTTCGGGGACTGATTCTAGGCACACATCCACATTCGGAACTGGAGGTCCCACAGTGCCAAGCATTGAAAGTTCATTTGGCAGTGATACAAATGTCCCCGCACAAGTCTCTGTCAGACCTACAGTAGCATATATACAGAATACGTTATCAATGTACCGAGATGAACCAATAAAGTTGATGATAAAATGAAAACTAGCTTATATTATCCCTTGAGTATAGCTCCCGAAGATAGCTTACCATATCCTTGTAAAACATGAGCGCACGCCACCACTCGTAAGAAAGCTTCTACATGAGTAGAAAGAGGAGCAGCTCCAGACAGTATAAGCCGCACCCTACCACCCAATCCTTGCTTTACCTGAAGTTGTCGGAACATAAATTAGGCTCAATCTAGGAAGGATAATACGGTTACAATTGTTGTTCATAGAATATAGAGCATGTTCAAGTAGAAGGGAAAAAAGAAATCCACTACCTTACTAAACACAACTTTGTCAGCAATGGGAGACGCCTGTGCATGCCCATGGCCCTTTTGCATGTTATGATACTTGCTGCAGCACCAGATGAAACATATCAGGTTGAAATAACAACCATCCTATTATCTACTTCCACTAAGAGCACAAATATCTATATCTACTTCAAGCCTTAATATCAAGTAGGTCTAAATTCACCAAATTTGCAGTGAATCCACACAGGTGTACATGCACATCAAACAAATGGACAGGATATTTCAGGAAAAAAAAAATAGCAATTCACATGCAGATACAATGTATCTTGTTTAGGAAGTAAGAAGAAGGGTACAACAAATAGGATAAAGCACAAGTTCAAGCTCCTTTTCAGAATAGGCATGTAGAAAAATTTGATAGGATATAGTGTTTTACTAATCATCAACGCAAAGAATGGCACTTACTATGAATATGCAAGATTGAACATGGTCTTTTTCACAAAGCCGCCTGACGAAATCCTGTGTGTCAAGCCTGGAATGTGCATAGAAATTATATAGCATATCAGTTGAAGTTATTACGCAATTTTTATATAATTGCATCAATGAGTAAGAAGCCTCAGTTCCATGGCTAAAATCATGCACCGACAAGCTGATCGCTCCACTGAGATGAATGGTTTCTTTCATTACTTTCCACTTGAGCGAAAGATCCAGAAAATCAAATTCATTGGCAAATTAATCCGGGAGGTAAATGTACTTGTATTACCACTATTCCCAAAAGCTTATGATGTTAGGATTGGTCTAATGATTACTTTAATAACAACAGACCCCTCACATGTGAGCCTCTCCCCACCATTGGAGCCCAACATGTTACATTTCAACCTAAGGTCTCTTGTTCAGGTACCATGTTAGTTCATCACTGTTCCCAAAAGCTTAAGATGTTGGAATGTGAGCCAACAAGTACTTATGGTTGAACAGTACCTGCATAGATTCTGTCTAATACACGAGGAACAGCACAGAAGATAGTCGGTTTTAGCTCCCCAATGTCTTCAGTTAACAATTTGACATCCTGAAGAATGAGAAATAACATATAAGTCAATATCACACTTAAAATTTTTTGTTAGAAACGAACAATAAGTAAATGTACTCACCCCATGCCAGAACCCTATTTGGGCGCCAGTCCAGATAAATAACTCCTCAATCACCCGATCGAAGGTATGTGCAAGAGGAAGAAATGAAAGATATACATCCTTCTCACTCAACTTTAAAAATGAAAAAGAAAACAAAAAATATAATGCAAAAGTCAGTATTCTAAAACACAAGTAACCAGTTCTTGTTCTCACAAAATGAGGTATGTCGTTTGAAATGAAGAGGAACTCACCTGTTCATTTACACTCTCTAGCAAACGTTTCACCCCAACCAGAAGAGTAATGATGCTTTCATTGGATATCAATACTCCCTTGGGGTCACCAGTTGTTCCACTAGTATACATTATAGTACAGATATCACTTTTCTTTTTTACTGGAAGGTCAAAATCTTTATTCTCTCCCTGCAGGAACATATTTAAAACTTAAACCAGAAAAATGTACAGTATTGATAATTTGGAAATAAATAATTAACCAAACTGTGCATGAAATATGACAGCCGGAATCCCTTCCCTGAACACATTACACATTTCCTCTAAATTATCACACAGTAATTATCTTTCAAATAACTGATTAGCAGTTCGGTAATTACACACAGATAGAGAAGAATCATTTCAATTTTTAAACAGTGTTCAACACAAGGCGAGTACTTCCGTAAGAAATTTCCTAACTATTTTCCTCATAATAGTTATGTAGAGGCATTTGTCCTTCTTTTGTTTTCAGAAAACTTTCTTTGGGTCACAAATATAATTTATTACATGAGAAGAGATTGGGAGAACAAAAATAGAACCCACCAGTTGCAGAAATTCACTCCATGAATATAATGCCACTCCATACTGCTCAAGTGTTTCCTTCTGTTCAGGTGTAACATTGCCAAAGCTCACAAGTGCTGCATTTAGAATAAAGATAAAGAAGTTATTTTAATAGCAACAGATACATAAACAAAGAATCTCGGAAAAAATATGAGAAATATGCGACTTACTCTTCAGATATTTTGCAGCACCAGGAAATGTTTTCAACAGCTGAAAGGGCAGTAAAAGAAGAGAACATGAATGAGCACTAGCAGCTTTAAAATGTCATAACTCTCAAATTGTCACCAACTAGCATTTTTACGTAGTTACTGTCAATATTCAACCAATATTTTCAGTATAATCTGACAAAAGTATCCTCTGCTCTGATGTACCTGTACCACATTAAAGCTTTACTAAGCAATAAAATTGTAGATATAGAATCATGCACCTCGGGTATCTTCTTTTCTTCTGAAAAAGCAATTGAAACTTCAGCATGGCATATGATAAATTCCACAGCACCAGCACCTAAACCATATATCAGAGATTAGGGGAAAAAAATATTAAAAAAAACTATTGGAAAATCACGAAATGCGAGTTAAGGTACACCTCAACTATATCAACCAAGCCCTTCAACCCAACTGACTGGGGCGGGCTACATGATAAAGAAGAGATATGCCTACCTAGGGTGTCATATAAAGGCACGCAATAGAGTCCATGAGCATTGCAAGCCTGCAGAAATGTTTTATTATTAACTAGAATTTCCCAGAGCAAAGGAGACTTATGTAAATATAACCAAATATGAATGAACTACGTTTCATACAGCGTGCAAGCCTAAGTAGAGATACCAGACATATAAGAAAAATTTCTCGATGTAAACTCCTCACTTCAGAATTCAAGGATACCACAATGGACAGGAAAAGACTTCTTTTCTTGTTTCTTTAACGGACCATATCAGTAGAAAATGGGAAGTAACAAAACAAAATACGCTTGAAAACCCTACCAACTTTATCAAGTAAGCATTTTTCCAAACAGGTAAGAGGAAAAACAAATGGAAGAAGTTACAGAAGAAAATGAAAATGGAAAAAGACAGCATACTTCCATGCTCATAATCCATTCTGGGCAGTTGACACCATATATACCACACTTGTCCCCCTGCAGTCACAAGTAAATACGCTGAATCATAATATGCACATAAATTGCACGGGAGAAGACTTCGCGGAGCAGTGAACGAAAAATAAATTAGCGAATGAGAACAGACAATGACATACTTCGCCCACACCACAACTGCGAATGGCATTTCCAACTTTGACTACCACATCATACACTTCCTTATATGTTAGCCACACATATTTACCAGCCTGCAAAGAACCAAAACTTTACATATTAGCAACAAATCAAAATAATTAGGTAGAAAGAACGCTATCACGGCAGATAGACACAGATGATGTACAACTACGATATTATACCTTCCCATTCACAATCGCCCGACGACCGAGCATTGGATTTCCGGGATTTTTCTCCACTGACATGCTGCAACACAAGCAAGACCATTTACAAACAAGAAAAATTCATACATAAAAGTCATTGATTTTGTGGACAGATCAAATTGTTATGCTGTTCCACAGTAAAACTGAACCAACTGAATTTTCAATCAAGCTACCCGATTTACATCAAACCCCCGTCAGCAATACTTATCGAAAACCAAAACAATTTTCACCGTGAAATTTTTTACTGCATCACTTTACCATGGTCAAAAACTGAATTTATTGCATTCAAATTGTGAAAGCTGCCACTTTTTTTAAGTCAAGGCCACAAACTTCACAACCGAAAATACAAGTTACAAAATGTGACACTAAAATTCTCAGGAAAAAAAACGCTGAAAAATCCGTACCACGCTCGATCACTGAAAAATAAAAAAAAAATCATGTAGAAACAAAATCCTTACGAAAAATCAAATTCCAAATCGCCCAATTTCAGAGTTCGATATATACGAAGCATTCAGCTCAACTGATTTTTTTAACTTTAATTTAAAAAAAAAATTGCATCAAACAACAAACTGCCAAGCAAAGAATATAACTTCTGTTAATTTTCTTTCTTTTCTTGCGCTTTCTCGGCAACCAAACAGAACTATTAGATTAAAAACAAAAATAGTACCGGAAAACATCCCAGCAACTGTCCATTCCGGGAATCGCAGGCGGAAAGCCATCCTTAGCGAAGAGGCTCCGGTACACAGGTCCCTGCGACGGCCTCCCGTCCTTGGCCTCCTTGGCCTTCTCCACTTCAATCAGGTACTTGTACTTGGTCGCCGCCATTTCTCAAATCTCAACAGGATCGCACGGAGCTTCCTCTCTCTCTGCGAATATGAGAAAAGCGAGAGAATGTAGAAAATGGAAGGGAAGTTAGTAATATTTATATGGGAAAAATAATATTCAATGAATTTAGGTGGCAGTGGGTGGGTAGTTCAGTAAATTCGGTCACGGTTTTCAGAGGCTACCGCTCGCAGGCTCGCAGCCGGTGTTTTGACTTGCAGACGAAGACGCGTTCACTGAGTCACGGAGTCAGAACCCTGAGTCGCAGGGAGGACCAAATAAGGCGGAGGCTTTGGGATTTTCGCTTTGGTTTTTTGAGGTGGTGGTTTGCGCGCCTGAGTCTTTGTGCTCCGTGTGCGTGCAGAGTTGAATCAGTTGATTGCGTGTTATACCACTTGTAAAATGACTGCTGTCATCTAAGGCTCTGGTTTTGGGGGGATTTTGATCTTGATTTGTTTTAGGCCGTCCGATCATTCTGTCTAACGATATTCCTGTCTTGAGAGAGATGAGTTTTAAGTTCGATTCTTGTCAAAAACTAATTTGAACCAAATTATTGGTAACCCATTATGAGTCTTAGCGTACTCTCTCACCCTAATGTAAAAAATATCGTTTATTAAAATAAATAAATAAATGTACAAGAGACAACGACTTAAGTAAATGGGTGTGCTATCCACACATCTTTTTTACTTCTCACGTCGGACCAAATGAATTGAAAAAGATAAAATGATAGAAATTGCCAAAAAATGTGTGAGAAGTAAAAAGAGTGCAGATAGCGCTCCTCTAAGTAAAGCTTGATATTCTGTATTTCCTTTGGTTTTACTCCTTTAATGAAATATCATTTACGTCCAAAAGAAGCAAAGCTTGGTATTCTTAATTTTATATGTTATAAATCCAAACAAGGGAATTGGTGCATATCAATTTATAAATTCTGACTTTTATCAAAATTCCAAGTTTATTTCCCTCATCCAAACATAGTGTTAATGAAATATCATTGACCTCCAAAAGAAAAAAGAAGCAAAGCTTGATATTCTTAATTTTATAGTAATTAAATTAAAAATAAAAATAAGTAAAGCTTGATATTCTTAATTTTATGGTAAGTAAATTAAAAAAAGAAATAAAGAAACAAAGCTTGATATTGTATTTAATTTAGATTTCTGAAAGTCACAGGTATCCAATTAGGATTTCAACGGAGTTTATAAAAATTTACAGAATTAGTAAAAACTTCCAGGAACTGAATTTGAGTCTATAGTCTGCCCATTTCTTCATCTTTCCAATCATTCAACGACTGAATTTGAGTCTTCCAACTTAACTCATCCCTCCAATCATTTAACTACTAAACACAAAAGCCATGGTTAAGATTTAACACTAACAGATGCCTTTAACGGTCAAAATGAACTCCAAAATCCGTGGGTTTATATATATATATCTACACCCCATTCTTAGGGAAAGAAGATGAACGATAGAAGCCCTTTTGTCGTGAGAAAAAATAGGGTTTGTGGGGCGAATAGAAATATTATCTTACAAGTTTTTAGTAATATGTTCTTTTGTCAAACACAATTAAAAATTAAAAAAAAAAAGAAGAAAAAGTTAAGCTTAAATAATGGAGTGAACTTAGATGGTGGGGGTGTTTAAATAAAAACACTCAAAAGAAAAACAATTTTGACAACATTTTTTTATAACAAAAATATTCCACTCCATAGTTTAGATGAGTGTGATGTGTATATATAAGAATTAGACAACTTGAGTTTGATTCCTATGGTCGCTTGTGAGTTTGATATGAGTGAGTTTTATATATTAATTGTGAGACTCGTATACTTTGTTTCTTTCTTTATCTTATGATTGGTTACTTCTTTTCTCTTTGTCATTAATTATATATGTATTACACTCATGATTTTAATATATTGAACTCAAAAAGAAGAATTATACACTCAAACTTTTTGGCCAATGGTTGAAGGCCTAAAGGGAGGGAACTGAGTGTATATATAGAAGTACAGTTCTAGCCAGTTGATGTTATGCTCGTACATGTATTTTGAACACATTGTGGTTATATAAGCTAAGCAGATGAGGAAATGCAACAAAGAACCTAACCGTCCTCTTTAATTGACTTCATCTGGAGCATCTGTAAAGGAGTTAGCAAAATTTTTCTTTAAAGTATTATTTGAAACACATTTGACACATTTCCTTGATTGAAACCTTGTGTCTTTTAACTTTTGATTGAAGTCCTTTAACTTCTTTCCGAATCAGCATTTTATATCATTTTTAAAATATAACGTAGCCCACACATCATTTGTGTTTGAATAAAAACACTAAAAAGAAAAAGAAAAAAAAGGGAAGGAAGTTAGGAGAGAAAATAGGAAGTGAAGGGTTATGCTTTGGTGACAATTGGGTGAAGACTGGGAAAAGAACAACAAATTTTGGTTTGTGCGAAATTACATTTCTCATAATTTTATTTTCTAATCCTAAAATAAACCAATTTATAACAAACAAATAAAGTAATCACAAAATAATGCTACGGAGACCAAATTTCTAAACCAACATTTGTAACCAAATGATGTGGATGTTAATTATTGGACTAGTAGTTAAGTGTTGATTAACATGTTTATTTATGTTGGTGACACATCATTTAGTTTGCAAATTTGATTTACAAATTTAGTTTCCGTAACATTAAATTTGTTCTATTCATATTTATAATATATACCCTGTATATAGGTGGGTAGAATGTACTTACACATAAGCTTTTTTGTCATAGTATGTACTGATACGCCAATGAATTAGTTTTGGGTACATTCCAATATAGAAGAGTTTTGCCCCATCCATAAGTAAATACTTCGTAGTAGCCTTATTAGAACGTACATCTTTTTTAGTATATTTATATAATAGGTAGAGCATAAACTGAAACATTCTGAAGCTACAAAGATAATTATTAAATCGTTAGCACCGCACAATATCATTCCTCCTAGAGTAGCGATAACAGAAACTCTGCTATGTAACGATAAAGAAAAACAAACGTATCATCTAAATGTTATGTTTCCAATAAACAAGATATATTATTGGGATGGGAAGACGTCAAATGTAATCCAAATACAATCTCAAGGAAATTAAATTAGAGTGGAAGAGGATCCTTATAAACAGGCTAATTAAAATAAGGTATGTGATCGATAATACGATTAGTATTGACCAAGTAAGATTCATATATTATAGGTTTTTTTTTAATTTTTTATTTATAACTAAAATGGTCTTTGAAATTGTCATAACTCCTCACTTTGTTCTCTGAGATTGAGATTTAAAATCGATAGGGTCTCTGAGTTTGTTCAGCGTCAATCATTTTGGTCATTTTGTGAAAAATCTCTTTTAAATAAAATAAAATGACAAAAATACCTTGAATTTTGTCAAAATATTTTGGCTCATTGTTCATTAAATTGAAGGTATTTTGTCATTTTGGTCTTTATTTAACAAAGTTTTTTCACGAAATGACCAAAATGATTAACGATAGGTAAACTATTGATTTTAAATCTTAGGGACCAAAATAAAGACTTATACCAATCTTAGAGACCATTTTAGTTAAAATGCTTCTATTATAAGCAATGTCATTGTGCAAGAGCATTTTTATAAGTTTAAGAAGACTTAGGAAATGCTACAAGTGGTTTTCTTGCGATATTTGAAATTTTGAAACTTATCATGATAGGATAAGGTTGAAATGGACAAAAGTGAACATCCACCTTGAATTATAACTCATTACCGAAAATCAAGAATCAGATCAATTCGAAGACTAATTATTCTCATTCTCGTTATTTTTCTTTTTTCAGATTCATAAATTTTAGTTTGGCTGCCAAGTAACATGTTGCACGAGGCATAACCAAATCTCAAGAACCTTCAAAATATATTTATCTTGCTTGTTCTAGAACCATTAAAATAAGTTCAACAAAATCATATTCCAAGTCGTTTATTTTATCTTTCTTGGGTCTAAAGGAAACAAGACGAGTCCTAGTCTATACATGAAGGCAAACCAACCATAATTTGGTTTGTTGATCCGTTCATACGAGGAACTTTCTCTGAAATTTCTGTTGACATTATGTGGAGTTGGAAGACTTAGAAACTGCTAGTGATTTTAACGCTCTTCTTTTAATTTTTTGCCCTCAAGTGAGCAAAGAAAAGACATTATAAAATATTCAATTTAGAGTAAAAATAATTGAACGTTGCTCGCTTCTCCTTATGCGATCCCAGAACCACCAAAATGGTTTGGTTTTTCATTTAATTGCATCATCAATCGGCATCCTTTGTAGCTTCCCTCTACCATCTAATTTTTCATGTGGTCCTCTTCTATTTTTTAATAGGTTTAACAAATGATTCATATTATTTTGGAAAACCATATATGAGATGGTAACTTCGCCACTGCTTCTCATTCCCACTTCGCAATTTTGTATGATAATCAAAACTATTTGTTTTCGAGATCAGCTTTCAAAAATCATATATGCGCAAAATAAATCAAATTAAAAACCGTCTAGCCATTTGATTAACATTGATACGATAATTCAGTGTTTAAAAACGGGTTGATGACTAGAATATTTTCGATTTATTGATTGGGAGGTGCAAAAGGTACAGGCTACTCCATACTATACTAAATTAAAGGAGAGGGTTAATTAAACTCGAAACAAATGGTTAGCATTGTCTTTCTTTGTGGCAATCTTCTGTTTGCCCAATTAATGAATTCTCCTATTCGCGTCAGGAATTTCCGTCGGGGATGTCTCCTGGCCGACGAGCACACAGCTCCCCGGGATGGTTGGCGCCGGTTGAGGGCTGCTGTCGGGCTTCTGCTTCACTGTCGGGCTTTGTCGGGTAAGGCTCGTCGGGCAAGGCTTGTCGGGCAAGGCTGAAAGAGAAGGACAGAGTTAACTTTGAGAGGTGCCTTGGTGGGGCCTTAGGTGTAGGCCTTGAGGCCCACAATCAAGATTAACTTTTAAGTGCTCAGGCGTGCCACTGCCATCTTCAGCATGGCAGATGTGAAATGGATGTTGAGTTTTAGTTGTATATATATATGTATGCCCGAGAAACTGTGTTAGTTATGACATGTGCCTTTGTGGGGCCTTAGGTGTAGGCCTTGAGGCTTCCAATCAATAACTAAACCAGTGCTTGAACACACAATATTTGTTCCATTGATTGCAGAAGTCTTATAACTATTATACTTCTGATTACCCGAGTCCGAGGGATAGAACGAACCCAAATGGGTGCCTTTGTGGGGCCTTAGGTGTAGGCCTTGATGCTTCCTATCAGAACTCATTCCGTGCTCAAGCGTTCTAGGATAATCATAATATAATAGAAATAAAACTAAGGAATAGGTCGATTACTTGCGCCCCAAGTAACTTCGGACTTCTTGTTTATCAAGGACTGTCGTGGATGGGTTAAGTCCACATAAGGTTCTTTTTTATGCCTTGAAGCCAAGGACTTTTAAATAATCAAATAATTACATGCCTGAGGGCTTAGAACTTAGATCTGGTTTGAACAATGAAGATATATTCAAATCGGATTCAAGTGCTGAGAGAGTCTTTTGATAGTCATTTTACTAGAAATAACTTGAATACAACTGGAAGTACACAACTTATTGCTAGGCTAATGAATGAAAAGACAAGAAACAAAGAAGGACGGGCAAGGTTTAACCTTGTGGGGCAAGTCTGATCGTCTTGCAGGGTCCTATCTTTGTGGTTTATCAAAGGTCTGAAGGCTTAGAAAATGGGGATAATGAGATGAGTTTATAAGGAGAAATCGATACTACAGCAAGTTTGAACAAGGTAGCAGAGCTATTACAAGGGTTTGAATGAAGGTTTATCCCGAGAGGGATGAAGGCTTGGGCTGACTACAGCTTCGTTTTGAAGGCAAATCTGGCTTTGAGCAGAGTTTGTGCTTGCATTTGTTTGTTTGTTTGAGTGTCTCTATTCCTGATTTCTCTTTCTTCTTTTATAGACAACCTGGCTTGGCCTTCAGTAGCAGCAAACTTGCCCGACTGCAACTTGGAAGGTAGTGACTCATCAACTATTTTACTTGTACTGCCACTATAAAGTACTTTATGGGCTGTATAGCTGATCAGTCTATACCACTTGGCCTTTGGGTAGGTGAGCAAGTGGTCATATGAGCTACACCTAGTCGGCAAGGGCCATTTCTGCTTTCTGGGCTTTGGCTGGACTTCGGCCATCTTCCCTTCGTGGCCTTCCTTTTGGGCCATCTCCCTTCGTGGCCCAAAGTTCAAGTTTTGATCCAAACATCTCCCTTATTTTTTCATTTTTTGTTTCACAAAAAAAAAAAGAAAAAAAAAAGAGGTGATGTCATTGACTAAATGTAATCGTCTACGGATGCATTTCCTTATATTCTTCATACAGATGATCTGTTATGGGCAATGCATTATGCATGTAGGTAAACCACTCAGACTCGATTCTCTTTTTATTTTACATTTTCTTTCAACCCAGAGTCCCACACCAAAAACCAAACCCACATAATCGGGAATATAACAACTAACTTTGGTGTAGAAGAGTAATTTGCATGCAACAAGTTCAACATCATGTGATATCTCGATTCAATAATATCACGTCAATTTGATAAAACTTACAAATGAAATGACATTATTCGACTGGAGTGCAATGATAACAGCAAACTCGTTCCAAATAATTATTTCTCCTGATGTAGAGTTAGTGTGTTGCATAATTCTTATTTGTAATGAGTTTGTGTGTGTTATATTTTAATCAGTTTGTAAGTCTAATTCACTAAAAATTTGGATCAACATGCTTGGTAAATGGGTCATGTTTGCCGTATTTTTTGTATTATCTGTTATCTTAACGGGTCGTGTCATGTTACATTCGTTATCTTAACGGGTCCTTAACATGTCGGATCACTTTACCCAACAGGCAAAATGACCCGACCCGTTATGACTAGTTACGAAAAATATTTTTTTTCTTAAATTTGCACATACTACATTGCCACATAAATATTATTTCAAAACCTAAAAACACATTTGTCATTAAGTCCTACATCCACACTCCAAAATAAGAGCTTGATAAAAAAGCACCAATACAGTACTAGTCTACTACAAAATATCAAATGTGCAAAGATATGCAAAATGAAGGAGTTTTTCTTTTCAAGGTTGTGAAGCCTTCCTCAGAAGTTAAAACTTTGCCAATGAAACTCAAAACTTGCATGTTACTCCTTTTACAATCGATCATCATGGAAAAATTGTATTGGAACTTTGACTTGATCTATTGCCTTCAAGAGTTATGTTGATAATGTTTTCAATAAGGTTTTCCACATCAGAACTCTCTTCTACATAAACTAAGTATAAAAAACCAAACATTATAAATAATTCAAATTATGAGAAGTTTACCAAAATAATTATGAAAAGAAATAAAACAATATTACTATACCATATAAAAATACGGGAGTTTTATATATAAAGACAAAAACTTTCACTATATTTCAAGGAACTCCACTAGTTTTTAAACATATTAAGGAGAGACAAAAACATACAAACAATTAAAACTCAGCACAAAAACATGAAAAACAATATTTAAAATAGAAAAAATTACATATAAAGTATACTTATAATACTTAATTTCATATTGAGACGATACTTTTTAAAAGAAGAGACAAAAATAAATACATGTGAAAGATAACATCATTTACTTTAATTTCCTCTAGAGTTTAAGTTACAAAAATACCCTTTATCTTTTACATTTTTCCACACTTCTTTCTCCTCTCCCTTCTCTCTCCTTTTTTTTTTCTTTGAACAAACTCTTTTCTTTTTTTCTTTTCTTTCTCATGCTCCCCTCTGTCTCTCTGTCTCTCTTTTTTTCTTTATTTCCCTTCCTTTTTCCCATTTCATCAATAAACAAACAAAAAAATATCCATCCATACACCAATAAAATCACAATTTATGCATGTGCCTGATCAAGAAAACACGGTACGGTGAAGCACAAACCATTCTTGACGATTGGTCGCAAGGTCATCTTCATGAATTTAATGAGCTCCAGTAAAAAAATTTAAATTGAGGAGTTGTTGCAGGAGCTAGCTAGAGCAATGTTAACCTGTAAGTTTGTCTACCAATTCTTTATATTTAGAAAATAAAAATGTTTTTCTCGAGGAGCTTGACCACTTTATGAAGCACTAAAATCCTCTATGGTAGAGGAGACTTCCCATATTTGATGAGATTTCTTCATTTAGAAATGAGTTAGTTTGCTAATTTGTAGAGATTTTTAGATGTTGAAGCGGATCTTAATTTGAATTCTACTATAAGTTAGGAGGTTGGTACCAAATAGGTGATATCTATACAAGAACAACAACATTGAAATTCATTTTTCTTAACTTTGATTAAATTATGGTAACAAAAATAGGGTGACATCTTTGTCGTTCTGAACTAACATATATAATTTTATTTCGTTAATTTGTACAAAAGTATGCTTATTTTCTAGTTACTGAGCTTAAAGTGGTCTCTATAATTTATGTTTTGTTGCTTCTGTTTATTTGCTTTTAGGTTCAATATCTACTTATGAAACAAATAAAGATTCATACGTGACGATTAATGAAATAGAGCTTACTTTGTGTTGTAATTTTGTTGTATTTTCATTGGGTTGTATAGGGAGCTGGGTTTGTAAATGAATCTATTAAATGTGTTTCTTTTAGTCTGCAAAAATGGTCGAAGACGGGTTGAATTGATTCTACAAAAATAATCTAGAACGGGTTGAACTAATTCTGCAAAAATAGTTGATGATAGGTTGAACTGATTCTACAAAATAGTCGAGGATGGGTTGAATTGATTCCACAAAATAGTCAATGACGGGTTGAATTGATTCTGCAAAAATAGTCGATGACGGGTTGAACTGATTCTGCAAAATGGTCGAGAACAGGTTGTAATTATTTTGCAAAAATAGTCGAGGACAAGTTGAACCGATTCTGCAAAATGGTTGAGGACGAGTTGAACTTATTCTGCAAAAATGGTTGAGGACGGGTTGAACTGATTCTGCAAAATGGTCGAGGACGAGTTGAACTTATTCTGCAAAAATTGTCGAGGATGGGTTGAACTAATTTTGCAAAATAGTCGAGGACAGGTTAAATTGATTCA
Organism: Malus fusca; assembly: GCA_035220775.1. Taxonomy (NCBI): domain Eukaryota; kingdom Viridiplantae; phylum Streptophyta; class Magnoliopsida; order Rosales; family Rosaceae; genus Malus; species Malus fusca. The sequence goes on from CM069072.1 coordinate 21,538,682, forward strand.
GCAAAAATAGTTGAGGACATGTTGATTTGATTTTGGAAAAATACTTGAGGACGGGTTGAACTGATTATGAAAAAATGGTCGAGGACAAGTTGAATTGATTCTACAAAAATGATTGAGAACGGGTTGAATTGATTCTGCAAAAATAGTTGATGACGAGTTGAACTGATTCTGCAGAAATTGTCGATGATGGTTAAGCTTATGACATATATTAATTTTGTTGGAGTTGTGAGGGCTGTGTTCTATTAACATCCCTAAGACCAACTTTAATGGTGGGCTAAAAGCCAAATTTCCCCCCAAACCCAATCCAACCCAAGGGGAAAATTTGGGCTAAATGCTAAATGCTAAACCAAGGCCAGATTCCCCCCAAAATTTAGCCCAAAAATCGAAATTTAAAATTTTCAATATTTATCAGAATTTAAATTTTTTTAGATTAAAATGTTCATAAAATTAATTTACGATAGTCTCCATATTAATTTTTTTTTAAATTTAATTTTACAAAAAAAATAGCCTAAGTTCATATTTTAATAATCCCAGGCTAAAATTTTAGGCTAGAACGGTTGGAGCAGAAAAACTGTTTCTGGGCTAAAAGCTAAATTTTTCAGGCCTAAAATATTTGGCTTTTAGCCCAACCATTGGAGATGGTCTAAAGACTTAGGAGTATGACTGGTATTATAAAACATTGTTTTCATGTTTTTGGGCTGAGCTTTAGTTATTTTTATGTTTTTGTCTCTTCTTGACATGTTTAAAAACTAGTGGAGTTACTTGAAATATAGTGAAAGTTTTTGTCTCTATATATAAAGCTCTCTTTAAAATATCAGTCATACTCCTAAGGCCTTATGGTTGTTAATAAAATCCAACCCTCATCACATCTCCAATAAAATTAATATATGCCATAAGTTCAACCCATTCTCGACTATTTCTGCAGAATCAGCTTTGAAACTATTACTAGAATCAGTTTAACTTGTCCTCAATCATTTTTGTAGAATAGTTCAATTTGTTATCGACCATTTTTACAGAATCAGGTCAACTCGTCGTCGACCTTTTTTGCATAATCAGTTCAACCCGTCATCGACTATTTTTGTAGAATTAGTTTAACCAATCTTCGACCATTTTTGCATAATTAGTTCAACCCGTCCTCGACTATTTTTGAGAATCAGTCAACCGTGCATAATCAGTTCAACCTCTTTTACCATTTTTGTTGAATCAGTTCAACCTGTCATAAACCATTTTTGTAGTTGCAGTTCAATCTGTCATCATCCATTTTTGTAAAATTAGTACAACCCGTCGTCGACCATTTTTACAGAATCAGTTCAACCCGTCCTCGACCATTTTTTGCAGAATCATTTCAACTCGTCATCGACATTTTTTGCAAGATTAGTTCAATCTGCCCTACCATTTTTATAAAATCAGTTCACCCCGTCTTCGACCATTTTTATAGAATTAGTTCAATCTGTCGTCGACCATTTATGCATAATCGGTTCAACTGTTCGTCAACTATTTTTGGAGAATCAGTTCAGCCTGTCTTCGACCACTTTTGCATAATCAGTTTAATCCGTCATCGACCATTTTGCTGAATTAGTCAACCTGTGCAGAATCGGTTCAACCTGTCTTTAACGATTTTTCCAAAATCAATTCAACCCATCGTCGACCATTTTTGCAGAATCAGTACAACCCGTCTTCGACCATTTTTGCAGAATTAGTTCAACCCGTCCTCAACTAGTTTTGCAGAATCAATTCAAACCCGTCCTCAACTAGTTTTGCAGAATCAGTTCAACATATGATAGAACTGTTAACCATAAAAGGACAACGTGTAGTCAATTACAACTTTTGGCAGTTGGAAGCCAAAGGTATAAGTCAAAGAATTACTTGCAGATTAGTCTATGTATGAAAAATTAAAATATAAAAAACAAGTCCAAGATCTTTCGAACAAGCATTGATCTGGGATCTGTTGCAAATTTTATGGCTGCTTGAAAAAGAAAAGTCTCTCATTAAAAGATCCAAAGTGAGTCGGTAGTTCATAACTCTCCATTTTTTTATGCTTATAAAGTGTGGAAAATACATGATAAGGCTCTTATGACATTGATTACTGCAACACTCTCTACTACTGCCTTATCATGTGTCATTGGGTGTCAGAGTTCAAAGGAAATGTGGACTAATCTTAAGGAAAGATTTGCTAATATGACTCGTACTAGCATTGTTCAAATAAAGATTGATCTGCAAAATATTAAGAAAGGACCAGAATCCATTGATATGTACTTGTAGCGAATTAAGGATTGTAAGGATCAATTGGCTGCAGCTAGTGTTGTTATTTCCGATGAAGATATTGTCATTGTCGTTCTGAGAGGCTTACTTACAAAATACAATACTATCAAAGTTGTCATTCAGGGGAGAGAGAATTTGGTTTCACTTAAAGAACTTAGATCTCAGCTAAAGGCAGAAGAGTCTATTCTGGAAGAAGTTCTCAAACAACCATCTTTAATGGCAGCTATGTTTGCACATACTTGTCCCTTAGCTTATGAAGTTGGTGCATCTTCAAATTCCAAGTCTCCAACTGGCAATGTTGGTATTGGAGTATCTACTTCTTCATTCCCAACTATACCATAGTTTCAGCAACTGCCATTTCCTTCTACCAATGGTCTTGTTACATTGGTTTCGTAGACTGGTTCTAGGACTTATAACAACTTTAGGTGGAATAATTACAGGTCCAAGGGTAAAGGGAAAATTTTTAATGCTGGTTATCAATCTTCTGTGTATCAGGGTTTTGCACAACCTCATATTCAATCTCAGTCTCAATTTTAGAAGTTGGAGCTCAAATGGCTTCAGGTCAATCTTTTCAACCCCTCTATGTCCCACATTAGAAACTGTTATTGATGCTAATGGTGAAGGTTTACATATTTCACATATTGGTCAAGCTAGTTTCTTTACTTCTTCTCATAAGCTTGAGTTAGTCTGTTTTGCATGTTCCACAACTATCCCAACACTTATTGTCCATGTATCAATTGTGTAAAGACAACAATTGTAGGTGTATAGTTAATGAGTTTTTTGTGTGTATACATGACAAGGTCACCAACAAGGTTCTATATCAAGGACTAAGTAACCAAGCTATCTATCCACTTCCTACTTTCAAACAACCAAAGATCACTCCGGCAACATATCTTGGACAGAAAATAAATGCATCTCTTTGGCATTGCAGATTGGGTCATCCGACCAATTCTGTAACTCAGATAGCTCTTAGTAAGTCAGCTATTAAATTTCCCTGTAATTCCATACCTCAAACTTGTACTGCTTGATTGCAAGGCAAGTTCACCAAATTACCTTTCCCTTTAGTAGCTTCTAAGTCTCTAGTTCCCTTTGAAGTCATTCATACAGATGTGTGGGGTCCCTCTCCTACTAAGTCTAAAGAAGGGTACAACTATTATGTGTTGTTTATCGATGAATGTACAAGATATACATGGATTTTTCCCATAAGTAATAAAGCGGTTGTTTTTGGAATATTTGTGCAATTTCATGCATATATTCAAAATCATTTTGCTACCTATGTCAAAATCTTACAGAGTGATTGTGGGGGAGAATACATTAGCACTGCTTTTCAAAATTTCCTCAAAGTCAAAGGTATTTTACATCAACAGTCCTGTCCATACACTCCTGAGCAGAATACTTTAGCCGAAAGAAAAAATAGGCATCTTGTTGAAACTGCTATCACATTACTTCAAAAAGCTTTTCTTTCACTTAAGTTTTGGTTTCATGTTTGTGCAGCTGCTTATCTAATTAATAGAATGCCTACCTCTATTTTGATTATTGCACTAAATTAGAAATTGGCGAACATGAAGTCCAAGAAACACTAAAGTTTCATGATGAGAAGTAATGGGTAAATGGTTTTCTGATAGACAAATTTTTTTCCAACATTCATATGTAAGGCTCAAAAGTTGGACAGTTAAGATCATTGTAAAACATTGCGGAGAGCTCATTGTCTGCACAAGCAATGTAATCAACTAGTACACGTGGTAATGACATAATACTTTCTTTAGTTAAGTACCAAAAAAGAAGGCTATAATGAATAAAAATATCAAAATGGATTGTCTAGTTCGCTTTAAAACCTCAAAACTACACCGAAAACAAGCCAAACCTAACCAATTTAGATATTGTGATATATATGGATCAGCCGGTTTGATGCCCACACCTATCATACACAAATAGACATACACACACCTATCATACACAAATAGACATACACACACCTATCATACACAAATAGACATACACGTACAAACAAATAAACCAACTGAGAGAGAGAGAGAGAGAGAGAGAGAGAGTTACGTACTTGGTGCAATCCATGGTATTAAAAATGGGAAAATTAAGATGTTGATTGCAATATAGGGGAATAAATTGGATGTGGGAGGGTATATAAGGAATGCCATAAGACATGTCCTCAATGCATTGACAGATAATACGTGGTTTTTCTCATCTGTTTTAGCCATCGCGTTCAACGCCCTCACAGAGCCACAACACGCCATTTGTATGTCGTCCACTCCGGTAATGAAACTGAAGCAGTTGTTGAATTCACGAATCACGATAGACATCACCACATAATTCTTGAGCAGTGGCTGATGTGTTAGAATTCCTTTATCCCACATCGGCCACAGAGCTTGAGAACAAGCCCTTTAAATAGAATTACCCCACTCTAACTAACACCAAGGCCTTTTGGATTAAAACCCCACACCTGATGGATTGAGCAAGTGGCCAAGTGGGGACAGTATCGGTGTTGTTGGAGTGGGCCCATGGCCCGTCTACCTGGAATTTAAGATGGTATCCCGAGCCAGGGGACGGGCCTGTACATCCACGTGAACGGGTGGGTCCCCTTTGACCCCGCGCGAATGGGTGAGCCTCGCCTTGGCTCCACGTAGGCTAAGAGATGCCACATGAATGGGTGGGTCCCCATTGGCCCCGCGCAAACGGGTAATCAAACGACGTTTCACCATAGAAAATAAGCAGGGTAATCAACACTTAAGTAATAATCTAATCACCAAGAACCACATCATTTGGTTTACAAATTAGGTTTAAAACATTTGGTCTTCTTAACATTATCCTAAAAAAAATCAGTTCAGATTATGATAAATATTATAAAGTGGATCCAAACAGGTGATTAGCTGATTAGCATTTGAACTCTTGTGTAGATGAATATGCCAAATGTGGCATGCTGTGGGAGAAGAATGCGAGAGAGAGACGTGTGAACTCTTGTGTAGATGAATATGCCAAATATGGCATACTGTGGGAGAAGAATGCGAGAGAGAGACGTCAGAAACACACCTGATAATTTAGTTTGTTGATTGCTTTGCTACAAAAGGAATCATTATCATGCTTAATGAATGACTTAGTACTGGTTTGGTACTGATGTTCTTTTATAAAAAGTGGGTATAAAAAAAAGTTGAGCTCAAAAAAGTGTTTGGTAAACACTTAAAAACAGCTTATTTTCACATTTTTACGTGAAAAAAAAAGCTGAAAACATGAAGCAGCAAAAATGAATTTATTCTCACAACACAACAGAAGCAGTTTTTTTTTTCTTTTCAAAGCACAACAATACCAAACCAGTCTTTAGTTTTATACTTTGACAAAAAAAAAGACTTAGTTTTATACTTTAAAATTAAGAGAATTTGTTGTAATCACGACATGATTACATCTTACACTATGTTTGGATGAGGAAAATAAACTTAGAATTTGGATAAAAGTTAGAATTTGTAAATTGACATGCACCAATTGACACACCCCGATCTTAGAATCAAGGCGTGTTGGCCGTCATGTGGGTGTGACGTAACAAAAAATGCGACGCGGAAGCAATAGATAAGAGAAATACGAAGGAATAAAAACCAACTACTAGCAATAATATCCAACTAGCATGCTAGAGTAAGTTTAAGTGTGAAACATATATAATCAAAGCATAAGTACTAGGTGTAGTCAAGTAGGAACATTACTAAAATACAACACCCGAATGTGAGTCCTACATTTATGTAGCCTGTCAGAATGTCGTGGGAATCCTCGTGAGCCACCACATCGCTAACTAGAACCTGGAGGGGCGCAAAACAAAATTGAGTGGGTCAGTAAAACAAAGCTTTTCGAAAAAAATTCATTTAATAACATTTTTAACCCCTCGCTGTAAAACCTGTATACTTTCCCAGAAAATAACATAATATGCATATAATTCTTCAAATATCTCAAATCACCAATCTTTTTCAAAAACCAGAAAGTATGCCATGCTATAAGCGTCAATAACAGAATAAGGATGCAACATTATAACAGGTGAAATAAGGAATCAACCGGAGACCCTGCAGTTGGTCCTGTACGGTTAATTCTATAGCTCAATATCCAATCCAACCGGAGTCACCAACTGTGACCTGTATGGCACTATTCTGCACATACATCGGAACTACCTGAAGTAGTCTGTACGACAAGAATGGTGTAATAATACGCTCTAGTGCTTCTCTTATCAACAACTGTATAATAATCTAAAGTCACCTACAAGTCGGAACCACCTATCATGGTCTGTACGACATGTCGGAACCCTCTAATGGTCTGTACGACATGCACCTACTTGGATCCAAGGTGAGCGTGTGGTGTGGGGTGAATAATATAAGCACTAACACAAGGGGTGCAGGTTTGAGCTTTCAATACAATTCACATCACAATAAATCACATGAACATAAAACTCACCTGATACTCACCTGTGCGTCCACAACACCGTTTCACATATATGCATCAAATACTAACTCATATATTTCATATAATATGCATGCATGGCATTTTAAAACATACTTTCATTTAAATTCAATTTCTGGGAAGAATCAATAGTATATAGGTAAATACAGAAAATACTGCCCACTCACTGGTATGTCGAAGGGTCGTAACCCCCGTGACGTCCTTGAATGCGCTCGTCCTCGGAATAGGTATCACCTATATGCGAAACAACTATAAAAACGTTATTTAAAGCGCATAACCAACAATACGTAATAACTTCTCATACAATGCACAATTTGTGTATATGAATATACCACAGTGACCTACTCGACGTCACGGACGTCGAGGTATTTTTAGAAAAAAATTTGGACTTGCCACACGCCCCCACGCGCCGGGATAGGCACGGGTCTACGCACCCCCACGCGAGTCATCTCCTTCCTCCAGTCGCCGGACTGGTTTCGCCGGCGACGGAAAAATCGCCGGTTTCTGGAAAATTTTCAAACTCCTTGTTCTCCGTCAATTCTCAACCATTTTCTACGCATTTTATACCAAAATGAAGCCCTAAGCATGTAGAATCACGATGTACTACTTTAAGGCTAAAAAACATACAAAATCTCACCGGTGAAAATCTAAGAAAACCGGCCAACTTCGAACCCTACGATCCCGACGTCCAAAACCTTCAAACTAAGTACTCCGAGCTTCCTTGGGACCTCACTAAGCTCCCTGTAAGCTTAGAATTCCCTGAAAATCAACATTTCACGTGTGCATGAACAGTGATTTCAAAATGGGTTACGGGTTCGACGTGATTTTGAAGGTTTCCAGTTCTAAAAATGGTACCATTCAACTCAGGAGGTTGCAAGGATGAAGAAACTCACCTTTTTGGCGTCGATCCGTGAAGATTTGAGGGTTTGGTGCCTTGTCCGTACGGTTTCGAGAGGAAGAGAGAGAGAATGAAACTGAGGGGGAAGAGAGAGAGGGCACGGGGTGAGGGAGAGGGCTTGTCCCGTGTGTGTGTGGTCCACCCAAACAAACCATACTTTAATTCCCTAACCACACAATTTGTAAACAACTTTTAATCCACTTAAAATTTTCCAAGAATTTAGGAGAGTATGAAATATTCAAATACATGTCACACGTACCTTATCAACCGTTAAGGGCAATTCCGTCATTTCATATCAACGAATATGAAATTTCGGGACGGGCTGTGACAATCTTCCCTCCTTATAGAATTTCTTCCTCGAAATTCAAACAACCGATCAATCCACTTAATACTCATAAAACAACATTGGATACATCTCTCTCATTCGATCTTCCGAGTAGCCTCTTCTACTTAGTGGTTCCTCCACAATACTTTTACCAAGCTCAAGGTCTTATTCCTTAGAAATTTGTCTTTCCAATCCAAGATAGTCACTGGTTTCTCATCATACGTCAAATCCGGATTAATCTCTAAAGGTTAAGGAGGAATCACATGTGAAGGATCTGAAACATAATGTCGAAGCATCGAGACATGAAACACATTATGTACCTTAGATAACTCCGGAGGCAACTCCAATCTGTAAGCAACTTCACCAATTCTTTCAGTGATCGCATAAGGTTCTATGTACCTAGGACTTAGCTTGCCTTGCTTTCCAAACCGCACTATACCTCTCCAAGGTGACAATTTCAAGAATACCAAATTACCCACATCATATACTCGATCAGTAGCATGTCTATCTGCTAAACTCTTTTGTCGATCCTGGGCCGCTTTCAGGTTAGACTTAATCACCTGAACATTTTGAGTAGTTTCATCCACAATCTCTGGACCCTCTAGTACTCTTTCGCCAACCTCTGACCAACACAATGGCGTATGACAAGCTCTACCATAAAGTCCTCAAATGGTGACATACCAATGCTCGAATGAAAACTATTATTGTAGGCAAATTCCATCAAGTCTAGGCCATCATGCCAAGAATCACCAAACTGTAACACTGAAGATCTCAGCATATCCTCTAACGTCTGAATAGTCATCTCTGATTGTCCATCTGTTTGAGGATGATAAGCAGTGCTGTAAAGCAGTTTCGTACCAAGAGCTTCCTGAAAAGCTATCCAAAACTTAGAAGTAAATCTTGGATCTCGATCAGAAATAATATTCACTGGAACTCCATGATACTTCACAATCTTCGTGATGAACAACTTAGCCAATTTATTAAGATGATACTTTTCCCTCACTGGAATGAAGTGTGCTGACTTGGTAAGCCGATCTACAACCACCCAAACGCCATCAAATCCATTATGTGTACGTGGAAGCTTATACACGAAATCCATAGTTATATTTTCCCATTTCCACTGAGGAACAGGAAGTGGTTGCATCCGCCCAAAAAGTTTCTTTCTTTCAGCTTTGACTTGCTGACAAACAATACACCTACTTACATGTTCTGCAATTTCCTTTTTCATACCCGGCCAATAATAAAATGGTCGAATGGTATGGTACATCTTAGTTCCTCCTGGATGCATCGCATAAGCCGAACAATGTGCTTCATCCAAAATTTCCTTCTTTAATTCCTCATTATTCGGCACATACATTTTGTTCTCCTGCATAAGCATGCCATCTGATTCACGAATCTTGAGGTCTTTCTTTTTCCCTTCATTTCTCAATTGGATCATTTCTTGGATCTCTTCATCAACCATTTGAGCTTCAAGTACACGATCGACCAAAACTGGCCTGACTTGGAAATTAGCAAGAAAAGCTTCTCTTCGTTCTTCGATCTCCAACTTTACTCCAGTAGCTCTCAAATCTGCAAGAAGAGGAACACGACAAGCATACAAAGCATTGAGTCGACCTTGAGGTTTCCTACTTAGTGCATCAGCTACCACATTTGCACGACCCATATGATACTCAATAATGCAATCATAATCACTTAGTAATTTCATCCACCTTCGCTGACGAAGATTAAGATCATGCTGAGTAAAAAGATACTGAAGACTCTTATGATATGTGAAGATCTTACATTTCTCACCATAGAGATAATGTCTCCAAATTTTCAAAGCAAAGACAATGGATGCCAACTCAAGATCGTGAGTAGGATAATTCCTTTCATGAATCTTCAACTGTCGGGAAGCATAGGCGATCACTTTCTTATGCTGCATCAAGACACATCCCAAACCATTCAAGGAAGCATCACTGTAAATCTCAAAGTTACCACTATCGTCAGGAAGTACCAATACTGGAGCATGAGCGAGGCAATATTTCAGTTGCTGGAAACTTTGCTCACAATTCTCGTCCCACTCAAACTTAACATCCTTTCTGGTTAACTTCGTTAGTGGTAAAGCAATCATAGAAAAATCTTGAACAAACCGTCGATAATAACCTGCTAGACCAAGAAAACTCCGCACCTCAGTGACGGTTCGTGGATGTTCCCAATTCTCCACTGCTGTAATCTTTTGAGGATCTACTTGAATTCCTTGTGCCGATACTACATGTCCCAAAAATGCCACTTGATTCAACCAAAACTGGCATTTACTAAACTTGGCATACAACTGATGTTCCCCCAATTTCTTTAATACCAAGTTAAGATGTCGAATATGATATGCTTTCGACTTATAGTATACCAGAATATCATCAATAAAAACAATGACAAACCTATCAAGATATTGCTGGAATACTTCATTCATTAACCTCATGAAAGCTGCAGATACATTAGTCAATCCAAATGGCATCACCAAAAACTCATAATGTCCGTAACGGGTCCTGAAAGCCGTTTTAGGTACATTTTCATCTTTAATCTTCAACTGATAATAGCCAGATCTCAAATCAATCTTAGAGAACACACATGTACCTTTAAGCTGATCAAACAAATCATCGATACGAGGCAATGGATAACGGTTTTTAATCGTTACCCTATTCAATTGCCTGTAATCAATACATAATCTCAAAGTTTCATCTTTCTTTCTTACAAATAACACCGGAGCTCCCCAAGGTGAAGTACTAGGTTGAATGAAACCTTTATTAGTTAATTCCTGTAACTGAATTTTCAACTCTCTCAGTTCAGCTGGAGCCATTCTATATGGAGTCAAAGATATATGATCCGTACCTGGAAGCAAATCAATAGAAAACTCCACATCTTTGTCTGGCATCAATCCAGGTAAATCATCTGGGAATACATCAGGATAGTGCCTGACTACTCCAACTTCCTCCACACTGCTAGGAACAGCATCATTTAACACCACATGTGCTAAGTATCCTTGACAACCTTTCGATAACAACTTATTTGCTCTCATGGCAGAAATAACACCATGTCTCACCCCACTTCTTTCACCCACAAAAGTAACCTCTGATAATCCAGAACGATGAAAAGTAACTGATTTCCCGTAACAATCTATATGGGCACGATTATAATGCAACCAATCTGCCCCTAAAATCACATCAAAATCCACAATATCTAACAGGATAAGATTAGCTGGCATAACTACACAATCTACCATCACTGGACACCCTGGATAAACACTATCAACATAACATTTGTCCCCTCTAGGCATAGCAAACTCTAAATCAAATCCTAGAGGTGTAGGGTGATGTTGTGTCATTTGAGCAAATGTATGAGAAATCACAGAATGTGTAGCACCACAATCAATCAAAACTCTAGCAAAGTGACCAAGGATATTTAACGTACCCATAATCAAATCTGGATGGTTCTGAGCATCTTGCAGTGAGATGTGATTAACACGTCCCTGAGCTTGCTGTCATCCTCTACGACCTCTATTACCTTGATTACCTCACCCCTGAGAAGTACATCCCTGACCTGTCTGGCTAGACTGTCTAGACGGTCATGCACTACTAGCAGCAACCTCTCCCTGTCGGGGCTGACCTCCCTGATACCACTGAGATCCACTAGTTGGCATGGAAGGATACGAAGTATAACCTCCAGGATCTTGGGAATACCCATACTGAAAATAAGGATCCTGGGAATACTGATTCTGTCCGGAATCATAGGGAGCAACATCACCCTGATAGTGGTAAGCACCACCACGACCCGTCTGACCATAATTGCCTGATCCAAAGTTCTGCTGAATCGACGCTGGGGGTGGCATAGCCGACTGCTGACTCTGGGGACACTGAGCAGCTCTATGTCCTATCTGTGCACAAGTGTAGCAACCACCACTACTTCTCCTACACTCTCCATGATGTCTGAAATTACAACGGCGGCACAACGGAGCACCAGAACCACCAGCACCACAAAGTTTCTCTGTCTCTGAAACCTGGGTCCACCAGTAAATCTTCCACCTGTCATCGGGCCTGTGACACTAAATCCTCCGCTGGAAGAACTCGAGCTCGCTCCCCTTCTCTTAAAATTCTATGTCTTACGGGGTCCCTGAGTGGAGATACCTTTACCCCTGTCATCTTTCCTCTGATTATCATTCTTATCTTCATCTTCCTCACTAGCAAACGTCCGCCATTTCCTCTTAGTTCCCTGCTTAAAATAGCGAAGCATCTCTACCTGATTACCAGCTGTATCAGGATCATAACGAGATAAGTCTGTAAACTTCCTGTAATACTCATGCGCCGACATATTCTTTTGCTTCAATTGAGTGAACTCATGCTTCTTACGATCAATGTACTCCAGAGGAACAAATCTTTTCTTAAAATTCTCTTTGAATACTTCCCAATCAGCTGCCATATCAAGTGACATAAACTGAGTTTGATTTACCCACCAAGCTGCTGGCTCTCGTCCTAAAAACCAAGTAGTGGTTTCAACCCATCTACTAGCAGGAAGATTCCCTTGACTCTGCATCACCTGAAAGGTTTTCTCAATATGGTCTAACCACTTTTCTGCCCCTTCATAACCCTCATTACCCATGAAGTGGTCTAATTTCAGATTATACATAGTTTCCATGGGTGTTTTCTGAGGAGGAGGAGGACGGATTGCATTCTGAAAGGCATGGGCCATCGCTTCCCCTAATTGAGTTATATCAGAGAAATTAGGCTCAGAAGTACAACGTGGTTCCCTACGAGGCGGCATAGTTCTGCCAGAAGACATCAAAAGATCATTAGAGTAATAACAATTTATACAGGACTGCAACCTAGGCTCTGATACCAAACTGACACACCCGATCTTAGAATCAAGGCGTGCTGGTCGTCACGTGGGTGTGACGTAACCAAAAGTGCGACGCGGAAGCAATAGATAAGAGAAATACGAAGGAATAAAAACCAACTACTAGCAATAATATCCAACTAGCATGCTAGAGTAAGTTTAAGTGTGAAACACATATAATCAGAGCATAAGTACTAGGTGCAGTCAAGTAGGAACATTACTAAATTACAACACCCGAAGGTGAGTCCTACATTTATGTAGTCTGTCAGAATGCCGTGGGAATCCTCGTGAGCCACCACACCGCTAACTAGAACCTGGAGGGGCGCAAAACAAAATTGAGTGGGTCAATTAAACAAAGCTTTTCGAAAACATTTCATTTAATAACATTTTTAACCCATCGCTGTAAAACCTGTATACTTTCCCAGAAAATAACATAATATGCATATAATTCTTCAAATATCTCAAATCACCAATCTTTATAAAAAAACCAGAAAGTATGCCATGCTATAAGCATCAATAACAAAATAAGGATGCAACATTATAACATGTGAAATAAGGAATCAACCGGAGACCCTGCAGTTGGTTCTGTACGGTTAATTCTATAGCTCAATATCCAATACAACCGGAGTCACCAACTGTGACCTGTATGTCACTACTCTGCACATACATCGGAACTACCTGAAGTAGTCTGTACGACAAGAATGGTGTAATAATACGCTCTAGTGCTTCTCTCATCAACAGCTGTATAATAATCTAAAGTCACCTACAAGTCGGAACCACCTCTCATGGTCTGTACGACATGTCGGAACCCTCTAATGGTCTGTACGACATGCACCTACTTGGATCCAAGGTGAGCGTGTGGTGCGGGGTGAATAATATAAGCACTAACACCAGGGGTGCATGTTTGAGCTTTCAATACAATTCACATCACAATAAATCACATGAACATAAAACCCACCTGATACTCACCTGTGCGTCCACAACACTGTTTCACATATATGCATCAAATACTAACTCATATATTTCATATAATATGCATGCATGGCATTTTAAAACATATTTTCATTTAAATTCAATTTCTGGGAAGAATCAATAGTATATAGGTAAATACAAAAAATACTGCCCACTCACTAGTATGTCGAAGGGTCGTAACCCCTGTGACGTCCTTGAATGCGCTCGTCCTCGAGATAGGTATCACCTATATGCAAAACAACTATAAAAATGTTATTTAAAGCGCATAACCAACAATACATAATAACTTCTCATACGATGCTCAATTTGGTTATATGAATATACCACAGTGACCTACTCGACATCACGGACGTCGAGGTATTTTTAGAAAAAATTTTGGACTTGCCACGTGCCCCCACGCACGTCATCTTCTTCTTCCAGTCGCCGGACTGGTTCCGCCGGCGACGGAAAAGTCGCCGGTTTCTGAAAAATTTTCAAACTCCTTGTTCTCCGTCAATTCTCAACCATTTTCTACGCATTTTATACCAAAATGAAGCCCTAAGCATGTAGAATCACGATGTACTACTTTAAGGCTAAAAACATACGAAAGCTCACCAGAGAAAATCCAAGAAAACCGGCCAACTTCGAACCCTACGATCCCGACGTCCAAAACTTTCAAACTAAGTACTCCGAGCTTCCTTAGGACCTCACTAAGCTCCCTGTAAGCTTAGAATTCCCTGAAAATCAACATTTCACGTGTGCATGAACAGTGATTTCAAAATGGGTTACGGGTTCGACGTGATTTTGAAGGTTTCCAGTTCTAAAAATGGTACCATTCAACTCAGGAGGTTGCAAGGATGAAGAAACTCACCTTTTTGGCATCGATCCGTGAAGATTTGAGGGTTTGGTGCCTTGTCCATACGGTTTCGAGAGGAAGAGAGAGAGAATGAAACTGAGGGGGAAGAGAGAGAGGGCATGGGGTGTGGGAGAGGGCTTGTCCCGTGTGTGTATGGTCCACCCAAACAAACCATACTTTAATTCCCTAACCACACAATTTGTAAACAACTTTTAATCCACTTAAAATTTTCCAAGAATTTAGGAGAGTATGAAATATTCAAATAAATGTCACACGTACCTTAGCAACCGTTAAGGGCAATTCCGTCATTTCATATCAACGAATATGAAATTCCGGGAGGGGCTGTGACACCAATTCTCTTGTTTAGATTTATAAACATAGAAATTTAGAATTTCCGCTTGGAAAAAAAGACTTGGAAATTGGGACCTCCAATTCCCAAGTTTAAATTCCATGTAAATATGTGTCATTTTCCAATTTCTATGATTGAGAGCTTAAAATAAAAAATTTCATATTCAATTCCATTGTTCTTTTAGGTTAACCAAACAAGAAAATTCATAATTTCTAGAAAATAAAATATTGTCAATTCAATTTCCGTCATTTTAAAATTTCTTAGTAATCTTAAATTTCTTCATCCAAACATAGTGTTAAAGTCTCCAAGACGTTTCAAAATCTTATCAACATTGGCTTTTCCTTGAGGTTTCAATTTTATTTAATTAATAAACTCCGTATGCATCGTGATGGACAAGTGCAAAGAAAATAATACATAACGAAAGTTGATAAAATTGAAACATTGATAAACTTGTAACGAAAGTTGATACATAATCTAGATGCATGGACAAGTGCGAAGAAAAGGATACACTCCTTTAGGGGGTTATATTCAATTAGGATTATGTGAGGTTTTAAAGGAGTGTAAAAATTCATGGGTATTCAATTAAGATTTTAAATGAATCAATTAAATGCATGTTGTATTCAATTTAGATTTATAAAGAGTCAATCAAAATTTGGTGGTATTCAATCTAGATTTTTAGAGTGACTTTCCGAATTTGAGAGTATTAAAAAAATCAGGGAATTTGTAGGATTCAATGAATTTGTTGATTTTGATGCATTCTAGGGTGTGAGGTATAAATATCAAATGCCTTCACAAATTAGGCACCCCTCTCCATATTTCAATGTGATTCCTCATTGTCAAAGCATACTACAGAATATGAACAACTTCTTCTTCAAAAGTCTCTTCTCTGGGTAATACACACACAATATGCTATGTCTCATATTGTAAATCTTTTGATTAGGGTTCTAATTATCGTGTTTATTTGTGAGTTTGCATTTTTTTTTTCTTTTTTTTTACTTACACCATGGATTATGTGGGTATTGGTTTATTTGAAGACACATTGAAATCGGAAGAACTATTGAAAATTGCAAGTTCTTCCGATGGGTATTTCCAAACTCCGATAATTTGATAAATGTATTTGGCATGGAGGAACAACTTTTGGGAACAACTTGGTTGGATTGGGTGAAGACACTTATTCTGGAACATATCGAGTGGGAAAGAAATACAAGAGAAAAAAAATACTAGTGCCGTAATAGAGGACTATGTTATTGATGGCAATACTGACACAAATGTTTAGAGTCAAGCTGTGGAAGATGACTACATTTTTCTTGGACACAAATTTGGAGCCTTCCATAACAAAACTCCCTCAAAGAATGAGAGCTAGAATAGATTACGAAGCAAATAGTACCTCAGGTGAGACTGTCACTCTAGCAACTCTAATTGAAAAAAGTTTATATTGGTATGGATTCAATTGAGGCAATTGCTAATAAAGTTTGAGGAATGCAAAGCCTAGTAGATAAAAGAGAGAGACAGGGACATAGAAAAGAAAAACAATGACTTTTAGAATCCGTAATAAAAAAAAAAAACTACCCAATGACTATTAGACTCCTTAAAAATGCATTGAACGTCATAACAAATTCATACCAAATCCTTCAACAATTCACTAGATTTTATGTGAATCAATTAAAATCCATGAAATCCATGAGAGTTAATAATTACACAAAACTCTATTAGAATCCTAATTGATTACACCCCCTAAGTGTTCTTATTTCTTTATTCCCACTCCTTGATTTTTTTTTTTGTTACAAAAAATGGGGCTAAAAACAAAAAAAAACTCAAACAAAACTAATAAATAATAAATCTAGACCATGACATTTTAAGTCGATCTTCACAAATAAAACTAATTGAACAACAACAAAGTATTAAATCTAAATCAAGATTATAGTTCGCTAAATTATATGCCACAAAATTCGTTTCTATATAGACAAGCCGAAGATTGTTGGTTACTACAATTTTACATTATCCCACAATTCCAAAAGTTATGGAATTAATCCATTTTTGTAAATTCCAGATCGGCATGAGTACGTAAAATTACAAAATTTAAACTCCACAATTGAAATTGATTCTTATTTCATTTGTTGAATTGAAATTGGAAACCTGTATTTTCTTGATCCCATCTAGCAGAAAGGATAATGTATTTACTTAATACATTCACCATCTAATTGCCATATATGGTCCAAAAAACCAAGCCTAATTCACAGAGTTTTATAAAATATATAAATGCATACACAGAACCACTCGAACACCTTCCATCAAACCCTCAATAAGTGAAACAATGAGTCACCAATTAAAACAGTAAAAAGCAATGAAACCTCCTCATCAATGGGTCATCCTAATAGTTGAACTTGTAACAATCAATAAACTCACTACCTCTTCTTGTCTTCCTTTCTTCCATTCAATTGTTTCTCTAAACTTTTAATCCCTAAGAATTGACGAAGATGAGGATGATGATATACTTCGGTCTTAAAACTTTTGATGGTCCAACAAGTAGGGAGGTTGAGCCACAAGACCCTACAACGACTTGAGGCAGTGTGGATAATAGTGAAAATGCAAGTTGCGATCATTGAGGGGGAGCATTATCTAGCGGAGGTTCAGGAATATCCAAGGCTTGCTTCAACCTAATATGTTTAACCAATGAAATCAAAATTCAAAATTAGAGTACACCAGAAGTTTCAGCACAATAAGTTGAGATATGCTTTTAATTTCTGGCACAAATAATGTGCATCTCACATCAATGGAAAGCTTTTTTATTGTTAATAAAATATAAGGTAAAAGGACTCAGCCATTCCATATGAGAGCGAAAACAAGTTGAATGTAACTTAGTAACAAAATACAGCCTGCACAATTGATTAGACCAAGTACAATATAATGTCAGCCTAGCTTCACATCTATCCAGTCAGTCGTCATCTCTTGACTATCAACCCAAACCTGTCTATCCAGTCGGAATTTATGTGAATGGTTAGCGAGTAAGTTAGTTTTCAAGAACATGTGTGAAAGGTTTCGCATACAGTGCTGATTGTGTTTTAAGTTGAAGGTCTTTTCTACATTGACAATCCTCTTGTATTTATATGGACAAAGTACTAGATGCCCAAGTCTTAAAGTCTTGGAAGTAGAGATTATGACAATCGTTTCTTGCTTGAGGCAAGAAATTCATTTTCTAGTGATCACATCGGTCCACTAAGGCTTCCCATAAGAACTTCGGATCCTCTTTAGCTAGAAATTCAATTTGAATGAAAATGAGGGTCTTAACTTTCTAGGACTCATTGGCAACATCATCTAGGATGGTGTCAGACAGCTTCCTCACCACTTCTTGACATTTTGGGCCCACTTGATGTAGTTAGTTCCAGAGATATTGAGAGCAGTGAAGTCCAACTTGTTCAAGTTTGACATCTTTTTTGCAGGAAAGAAGTGGATTCAAACTTTAGGTTTAATCAAACTAGATATAAAAAAACGGTGAGGTCCAACTTGTTCAAGTTAACATCTTTTTTACAGGAAAAAAGTGGATTAAAACTTCAGGTTTAATCAAACTGGATGTAAAAAAAAACCGGATTAAAGGTTTGTTTTGCAAGATAACTCCAGGTTTCTATCTGGTGAATAAGAGCTTAAGAGTGTGAGCTTCGGCCATAGATGTCACTACAACAAATTGGTCTTTTAGCAAGAAACGTTTCATCGAGAACATTATCTTCCATGCTGTAGAGTTGCTTTTGGCGAGGAAAATTTTGAGTTCTCGCAAAAAGTGAGCTCATTTGGTCTCCTTACATCTCTAAGAAACAGCGAGGAAAAATTAATTTCGGTGTGAAAATTGTTTTGTAGCTATACATAATGCTAGCGAGGAAAAATTGTTCTTCTCGCTCTAGGTTTAGCGGGAATTATATTCCCTTCCGCCAAAGTTTGAATCGTGCTTTTTGGCGTACGCGATCTCGAAGCATATACGAACAAGTTTGACGGTTGGCTCGTTGAAACTAATTTCGTACAATGCGTTTCCCATCAAATTCAATGGTATATATATTTAGTAAGTACATTTTAATTTATTTATTTTGTACTCATAAGCAAAAGGGCAAAAGAAAAGCAAAAGCAAAAAAAAAAAAAAAAAAAAAAAAAAAACTTTGCGCGACGTAGGTACACATGCGTCGCGCAAAACAGCTTTGAGCGACGCAGGTGGACCTACGTCGCGCAAAGTTTTTTTTTTTCTTTTGCTTTTCTTTTGGGGTTCTTGTATTGCCTTTTTCTTTTGTGGTATCCACTTGTGTAAATGTTTTAAATTGATGATCAAATTAGTTTATTGTATTCATATAGGATTAAGGAGTGTAGCTATAAAAAATCATCAAAATCGGAGTTAAAACTACCGTTAAATTGTGCTTTTTCATTTATAACCGTCGAAAAGTTTTGTCCCGTTACTTGATCTCTGAATGTTTGTTTTTTGCGATTTTTGACGTACGCGATCTCGAAGCATGTACAAATAAGTTTGACGGTTGGATCGTTGAAACTAGTTTCGTACAATGCGTATCCCATTAAAACGATAGATTCCCTAACACTTAGAGTTTATTTATACTATCATTAAGTTTAACATAACATTTTGTGGTATCCGCTTGTGTAAATATTTTAAATTGAGGATCGAATCAGTTCGTTGTATTCATATAGGCTCAAGGAGTGTAACTCTAAAAAATCATCAAAATCGGAGTTAAAATAACCGTTAAATCGTGTTTTTCGTTTATAACCGTCAAAATGTTTTGTCCTGTTACTTGATATTTGGATGTTTTTTTTTTCCAACTTTTGGCGTATGCGATCTCGGAATATATACAAACAATTTTGACGGTTGGATCGTTGAAATTAGTTTCGTACAATGCGTATTCCATCAAGTTCAAAGATATATATATTTATTAAGTAAATTTTCAGTAAAGTTTATATTTAAAAAAAAAAAAAAAAAAAAAACCTTGTGCGACGTCGAAATGTATACTGCGTCGAGCCATTTGTCATTATTTTGGCGGGGCAATTCTAAAAAACAGGCGCTTTTTTTTTTTTAAATTTCCCAAATTTTCCAAACCAAAAGCCTTCCGCTCTCTCATCTCTCTCACTCGGTCTCTCTTCCCAAACCAAACCCAAATCCTTCTCCTAACTCCAGCCGACTATCCTCCTCAACCAATTCCACGCTTTTTTTTTTGAAATTTGAAGGTGTTGTGGAACATGGGTTGTTCTTGGACATGGCGACGGCGGTGATCATTGCTGGCACGGATGGAGTGGATGTGAAGACCAAGTGATTGGATTTTTGGATATTTCCGGTGGCGGTGAGTGTTGAACCTCCATTTGTACTCTGTTTTTTCATATTTTTTGGTGGGGTTTTGTACTTGCTGCTTGTTCTTCAGATGCTGCAGGAATATTGCTTTCTGTATTGAGTCGTTTATTTACTGTTTATTTGCAGGTTAGTTGGGTTCAATATTTGTTTTGCTGTTATGTAGTTAATTTTATTTCCTGTTAACCCTTAATTTATTTTCTCTAGCAAGTAGCAACTATATAAGCTTGCATTATGTTGTGTATGGTTCAGATGCATGGGTTCACATGTGGTGTTGATGATCTTCTGGTGATGCCCAGCAAAGACACAAAAATGAAGGAACAACTTGAAAGTTGTGAAGAGATTGGTGAAAAAGTTTTCCGTGATTTTATCGAGGTCGAAGATGATAAAAGAAAAGGTATGCCATTGTTCTGTAGCAAACATTTCTCTGTCAAAAACATATATAGGTTGATGATTGTGAGGTCGTTGTACAATGTGAGAGATCTAGGCTCACTTGACAAATGCTTCCATTCTCTGCCTCTCTGAATGTTCTGATATTTTTCATTCCTCCAAGTTCATCACTTTTCTAATCCAATTTTAC
Organism: Malus fusca; assembly: GCA_035220775.1. Classification (NCBI taxonomy): domain Eukaryota; kingdom Viridiplantae; phylum Streptophyta; class Magnoliopsida; order Rosales; family Rosaceae; genus Malus; species Malus fusca. Next base: position 21,559,544 of record CM069072.1, read on the forward strand.
CTTTAACGGTCAACACAGTAGAAGGTTTCTTGTTGATCTCATGCACGCATAGAACATGTCTTTCCTGAAAATAACAACCATTTCTGGAATTCTTAAGGTGTCGTAATTTCTTTGACACCGAAGTCCAAGCTATCTCATTCTTAAAACAGAATCAGCCAAACTGAGCCAGCTTACCCATCTCTATAGCCCCATAGTCAAGACTAAGCCCATATTCGAACTGCAGATACATATGTTATTGTTGTACCTAATATATATAGTATCTTCGCTTTCAGCTTCAGTTAAAACATGGGAGATCGGAGTATTTAATCTGATTTTTCTTATGAAAAATGGTAGCGGTACTAATAGTTACTAGGGTAGCTTCAATTCAAATAATTTAAAATGCCATTTAATATCAAATTATCGTCTATTCGGATGAGCATTTCAATCTGAAGAAAAACTTTGTTGAAATGAAAATCTATAATTTCTGATCAGTCTTTCTTTTTAAGTTTTTACACCTTGTGTTTCCCCCCACTATTCTCAGTTCATTTGTTTTAACGGATGCATGATATCTTGATGAAATTTGCAGATCTAGTGGCACTGCAATTGAACATTGAAAAATTTATACGGAGTAATGGAGAATCTGCCTTGGCAGCCTTGGATAGGAGAATGATTAGTCAGCTTAATAACAAGACCTCCAACTCTGACGTCTTCAAACAATTATTGTTGAAAGGGTTATCAAAACCGTCCGTTAAGAATTGTATCTATCTTATGACCACATCTGGGGCTAAAGGTAGTGTGGTAAGTTTCTAGTGTTAACTTCATACTTTATTCTTTTTATGAGTAACGTGCAGCATGATAGTGCAGTATTAGAATACTAAAGAGTAAGTTATGTTTTTGACATTACTATAATTGAGCATATATACTTTATTCTTCTGTTCATAATTGTCAATTATTCTGATACATGGTCATTTTGTTTGTCATTTTGTTTTTCATATTTGTAGGTCGTTTTTGAAATGGAGGACATATCCCCTGAGGTCAGTGCCTACTTAGAGGAGACCTTAGCAAGCCGGTACAAAGATTGGAAGAGCGCTCTTCACAAGCATTTTCAGCTATGGGAATCTTCGGAGATTGCTCGCCTAAGAGGTCAGGTTGCGGCCCAGGGCGACCACATTAGGGCCCAGGACGAGAGGATGAATATGATTGTTCAGGCCTTAGCGATGTTCGGCCTCCAAATCCCGATGATGCCAGCACCTAATGTTGCTCCACCTTCGACTTCCCAGCCATTTCGCCCAGACGATACCCAGTAGCATGATGTATTAAACTTAGAAGACTTGTAGTTTTTTATTTTTTTGTTTGGACAAATGTACATTTTCATATATTCTATAATTAATTACTTTTTCTTGGTTCATTAATTATTGTTTAGAATTTAATTATAATATTTATTAAAAATTAAATAAAAAAATATAAATGACACACAAAAAAAAAAAAAAAAGCTTTGCGCGACGTAGATAGTCACTGCGTCGCGCAAACCCTTCCTTCACTGCCTTCGAGCGACGAAGGTTCGTTGGGCTAATTTTTGGGCGACGTATTTTTTACTTTGCGCAACGACGGTCCTACGTCGCGCAAAGTCTTTTTTGTACTAGTGATTAGTATTTAGTTTAAGAAATAGTGATAATACTCATGTTCAGTTCTAGAAATAGTCAATGTTTAGTTTAAAAGATAATGATGGGTTCAATTTAAGAAATAATGATAGTTCCCTTGTTCAGTTTTAGAAATAGTCAGTATTCAGTTAAGAAATAGTGATAGTAAAATTGTAATCCAAGACAATTGATTTGCTGATCTAAAGGATAAATTTGAATAGATATTGCTATGTAATTTTAATGGGAACTTTCATAAAAAAAAAGCTTGGGCTAAGTTTATTTTAATAAAAAATCATGCTATAACTTTATTTAATTAAAAATACTTAAATTTTAATATAAAAAAACCTTAATTTTTAATAAAAATGACAAAAGAACTTAAATTTCAATGAAAAAGACATAATTTTAATATTTAAAAAAATTAAAAAAAATTCTGACACGCAGACCCACGCATCCTTGCACAAACCGTTTATGAAACTTTCTACACTGTTTATGAAAGTACTACACTGTTTATGAAACTTACTACACTATTTATGAAAACTTACGACACTGTTTATGAAACTTAACTTACTACACTGTTTGAGAGGCACTGTCGTCACATCCATCTGGGTTCTTTTCTTCTCAACTTGACTCTACTTGGATCAACATGGTTAGTACATATCGATCCCCATGTAAAAATATGAGCCGGTTTGAGGTCAATATGAGATAGGCATAGCTAATCTAAAATACACTACTACAATATAGGCTATCACCGACGGACCAAAAACCGACAAGAAACCCGATTTTTGTCTGAAATTTGGCAAAAATCTGACATAAAACACTGTAATGTCGGATTGGAATAGCGACACCATTGCTACCGTCACTAAAGGGCTTTAGTGTCGGTTTGTTTGCTTAATCCGCCACTAAGCAGCGTCGGTTTAAAACGACACTGATGTTAACGTCGGTTTAAAGTGACGCATACTTAACCATTATGTAGGTTTAAAGCGACGTTAGATAACAATTAAATAAATAAAATATGCAAACTAGTGATGGTTTAAAGCGACACCACCTTTGATAATAATAATAATAATAATAAAATCGAAATTTGTTTCTGTATTCGTTCTCAAATAATTATAACTCAAAAAAATATATATAATCGAAATAATAAATTTCAATTATAGGCCACAACAAACAATAATAAAAATAATTCAAAAGAAATATAGTGCCATAATATACAAATGTTTTACATCTAACATTCCATGTAATTTACAAAAACTCATCCACCACATTTATTTAAAATTAGATACAATTCTTCAAAATGGACAATACATTCAAATTCTTGCCACACTCTTGCAAAAGATCTTGTGCCGGTAGTATGGTTCATTGTTTTAAATTGCCGATTAATCTTACTTTTTTCAGCAACCTCCTGAACAAAAACAGAAATTTATTAGACAAATTTAAAGTCATAACGAAATAAACATGTAACGATTACCTTTGCTTTTTCTCCATCCCAGTATTCCACCAACTCAGCCCACTCTGTAGGATTCACTTCAGGAGGAGCGTGGTTGCACACCTTTGCTACTCTTTGAGTATAATACTTTTTTTTAACTTATTTCTATACTCTTTGTGAGCATGCTCCTCCACCTTAAGCGTCATATGGCGGATCATAGGCATTTTTACTATATCTGCATCTTCAAAAAAAATATTTCCCTACATCCATAAAAACAAAGATATCAAGCTAATCAAATATTATTACAATCATTGACTTATTCATCTATTTTCAAGAAAGAATACAAATATCTGTACCTATATTCTATTTCAGAGAACTTCCTTATCTTCTTCCTTAATCTTACGCCAATCCCTCTTCAATGGGAGATTTTTATCGCTAATGCATTTTCTGGACGAATCAAACTAACAAAGCTGTTTCGTCGACTTGGGAATTGAGGGTCTGTGCCTCTGTTGAGATGTACCTTATTAATACAAAAAAAAAACAACAACTAAAAAACAAGAAACAAATGTAAAATTTCAATTTAAGCATAATATTAGTTTAAACACAAAACAAAAACTGAAATGAATAATAAGTCAAAAAAGAACCAGCTTCGAACACCTCCTCTTCCAAATGAATTTCCTCCAAACGTTGATCTTCCCTAGAATTATCCATAGCAAAAGTTGGTGGAAGGAGAAGGGGTATGGCTGAAATGGAGGAAAAGTAAGGCTGAAATGGGAGAAGGAGAAGGAGTAAACCAGAGGAGAAATATAAGAGAGAAATGGAAGCGCGGAAGTACTAAGAAAGACGAGGTTTAAATATGGATAAAAACTTAGCGTCGGTTAATACCGACAATAGATACAATTTGTGTCGAAATATGAACACCTAAAACCGACGTAATGTCTGACAAACTGACAAAAAACATAACTTGTGCCGAAACATGAACACATTGCGTCGAAATATGATGACTTTGCGTCGGTTCAAACCGACACTAGGTCTGACACGACCTAGATACACGCAGCCTAACACACTTTTGACTGAAACGTCTGACACATTTTTTACTGACACGGTTGGCGTCGAAACAGGATCATATTGCGTCGGATAAAACTGACGTTAGCTTGATAGATTTGTGTAGCGTCGAAATAAGGAATCTTTGTGTCGAAATAATCAAAGTTTGCATCGGTTAAAACCGATGCCAACTCTGACACAATCTGCAAGAGCTCGTCCAACCCATTTCCCCGTGCAAAAAAAACCGGAAAATTCCTGCCCAAAATATTTTAATTAAATAGGCACAGTTGACCTCTGTCGTCGGCTAAAAGCGACAGCAAACATGCATAAAAAAAAAAGTTTAACCCAAAGATAAAATATAATCAATTATTTTATCTTATATAATATTTTAATAAATAAAATATAACTTATATATAATACTTAATAAAAAACAGAAATATAATTTTATAATAAGATATCATCACACACGAATTGAAACATCGTCTAATTAATACATAAAATAATTAATATATTTATTCCCTGTCATCATCTGTTAGCTCGTCGTCGGCATTGGCATGATTAACGAACTAGGTAGGCAACGGTAGTGATTCAAGAAAAGGAGTCCCTTCCACGCCAACCCTTGTATGGAAATTTTCATTATCAAGAATTCGATCATCCAAGTTAGGTATGGCATAATAACTATAAACATGTTATAGTTAAAAAATTTCATTATCAAGAATTCGATCATCCAAGAATTCGATCATCTATAATAAGTATGAAGATAAAAATTGATAGAATAACTATAAACATGTTATAATTAAAATGCAAAACAATAAATAAATAATGTGATTGTTAAAACACATTTGTCGTTTAAGTACTACATCTACACTCGAAAATAAGAGCCTAATAAAAAAATCCATACACTACTAATCTACTACAAATATTTTAAATTGAAGATCGAGTTCATTCATTGTATTCATATAGGGTCAAGGAGTGTAGCTATAAAAAATCATCAAAATCGGAGTTAAAATAACCGTTAAATCGTGATTTTTCGTTTATAACCGTCGAAAAGTTTTGTCCCATTACTTGATCTCTGAATGTTTGTTTTTTTGCGATTTTTGGCGTATGCGATGTCAAAGCATATACAAACAAGTTTAACGGTTTGATCGTTGAAATTAGTTTCGTAAGATGCATATCTCATCAAAACAATAGATTCACTAACACTTAAGAGTTTATTTATACTTTCATCAAGTATAACATAAGATTTGTGGTATCCACTAGTGTAAATATTTTAAATTGAAGATCAAATTCATTCATTGTATTCATATAGGGTCAAGGAGTGTAGCTGTAAAAAATCATCAAAATCGGAGTTAAAATAACCGTTAAATCGTGATTTTTCGTTTATAACCGTCGAAAAGTTTTGTCCCGTTACTTGATCTTTGAATGTTTGTTATTTGCGATTTTTAGCGTATGCGATCTCGAAGCATATACAAACAAGTTTGACGGTTGGATCGTCGAAATTAGTTTCGTAGGATGCGTATCTCATCAAAACGATAGATTCACTAACACTTGAGTTTATTTATACTTTCATTAAGTATAACATAAGATTTTGTGGTATCCACTAGTGTAAATATTTTAAATTGAAGATCGAGTGCATTCATTGTATTCATATAGGGTCAAGGAGTGTAGGTGTAAAAAATCATCAAAATCAGAGTTAAAATAACCGTTAAATCGTGATTTTTCGTTTATAACCGTGGAAAAGTTTTGTCCCATTACTTGATCTCTGAATGTTTGTTTTTTTGCGATTTTTGGCGTATGTGATCTCGAAGCATATACAAACAAGTTTGACGGTTGGATCGTTGAAATTAGTTTCGTAGGATGCGTATCTCATCAAAGCGATAGATTCACTATCACTTAGAGGTTTTTTATACTTTTATTAAGTATAACATAAGATTTTGTGGTATCCACTAGTGTAAATATTTTAAATTGAAGATCGAGTGCATTCATTGAATTCATATAGGGTCAGGGAGTGTAGCTGTAAAAAATCATCAAAATCGGAGTTAAAATAATCGTTAAATCGTGATTTTTCGTTTATAACCGTGGAAAAGTTTTGTCCCATTACTTGATCTCTGAATGTTTGTTTTTTTGCGATTTTTGGCGTATGCGATGTCAAAGCATATACAAACAAGTTTAACGGTTGGATCGTTGAAATTAGTTTCGTAAGATGCATATCTCATCAAAACAATAGATTCACTAACACTTAAGAGTTTATTTATACTTTCATTAAGTATAACATAAGATTTGTGGTATCCACTAGTGTAAATATTTTAAATTGAAGATCAAATTCATTCATTGTATTCATATAGGGTCAAGGAGTGTAGCTGTAAAAAAATCATCCAAAATCGGAGTTAAAATAACTGTTAAATCGTGATTTTTCGTTTATAACTGTCGAAATTAGTTTCGTAGAATTTGTATCCAATCAAGTTCAATGGTGTGTGTATATATATATATTAAGTAAATTTAAATTTATTTATTTTGTATGTATAACACTTAAGAAATTGAATTGTATGTATATTTAAGCCAATCCAATGGTCACCAATTTTTAAATTTTAATTTAATATATATATATATATAATTATAGTTTTTAGGGGTATAAAATTTAATTTAATTTAATATATATATATATATATATAATTAATGTCGCTTAAAAGCGACACCAGTATTTAAAAAATACTTTATGTCGTTTAAAAGTGACACTAGTATTTAAAAATTATTAAAATGTATGTTTACGTCGGTTTAAAAGCGACATAAATATTTTATGACGCTTATAAGCGACAGTAAATCCGACGTCATGTTCAGTTAGTATCGCAACTGTCTTATCCGCCACTATATTAGATTAAAGCGACACCACCCACTGATACTATAACACCCTTTTGTAGTAGTGATAGTAAAAATTCAGTTTGATAACTCCACTATTTCAATAGGTAAAAATATGAAGTGCAGATGTATAGGTATAGAAGTTTACCTGCTTTTATAGAGTTGAAAGCAACCTTTTGTCCAATTCTTGCCTATATAGGGCTAAACTCTGCATGCAGAAAGTGTAGCAAGCAGCAAAATAAAACATCTAGGAACGATACCGAGAGAAAGAGAAAAATTGGACTACTAGGATTAAGCAACAAAAGAACAGATAAGAACATAGAGAAAAACAGAAAGGAACAAAAAAATATAAAAGAGTATTTTCCCACGTTCATCACCCTCGTAGATTGACCCATACAAGAATTTGAAATTAAGAAGTAATTTCATGATAATTACTCTGAAAATGTCAATTCTGGCTCGTAATTTGGGAACGGTTGCTGAAAATACCCTAGAAAAAGAACTAAACGTTCCGATTGAGCATGAAAATATTTATACTTTCTCGTGTGTTTTCTCGGCAAACAAACAAGTTGATGTAAGAAGTAAAATTTCTTGAGAGAGAGAGTACGGACCAGCAAGTTGTAGGCGAAATGCTTTCTGTGGAGGTTCTTCTCCGAATCGATTGCCATGGCTTCCATGGCGGGAAAATAAGAAAGAGTCAGGGCTATAAGTGGTGGATCACGTATTGACAGAGGTGTAGGGCTTGCACGTGTTTTGTTCGGTATTTTTAAATTTTTTTTTCTTTCTCTTGTCCTTATCATTAAATAAAGTTAGTGGGTGGTTTTTCGTTAAAACTCAAAGTTTTGAAGCCCTTTTTATTAATTTTCCTAATTTTAATTTGATGTGTAATTTTTGTTTTGTTTAAGAAATACCCAGCCACATATTTAACTTTGGACATCAGGTACCTATGGGCAAAATTACACTAAAAAAAATAATATTTATGGTGCAATTTGAAGGTGAAAGATTTAGGGAAAGATAAGATGGTAGTGCATGTAATTTTAATTAATAAATTCTCTTCCAGAATTTATTTGCACGAAAAAATTATAAAAAATTGAAAGAGAAATAAAAAGAAAAAGGAATCAGAAAAAGAGTCAATCACCAGCAAGCATCAAATTTGTTGATTAAACCTAATCCATAAATAATTTTATAATTGTTTAGTAAATTAGGCCTACAACACGTAAAAACTCAAAAACATGGACGAGAAGATGGAGAAGCGTGAGCAAAAGGTCGTGCTTTTTATTGGTTGACGAAATGGGGTTTTTGTGGCATGGGTTGGAAATTTTTTTTTTTTGGTTTTGCACTTGGGCTTGTTTCCTGCTCATAAGACTTTAGTTTATGTCCTTACCATACTGTATTTTGTCATTTTCATTAAATTTCAAGCTCTTTACATTATATAAATTTATTACATGGTTTTTGGTTAAAATAAACTTAGCTAAAGTCCTTTTCATTAAAGCTCCATTTAAATAATTGGAACGCAACTTAATTTGATTAAGTTACTTTTTAAAAAAACTGAAAAATAAATTACAATCAGGATCCTCAATGGATCTTAAAACTGTACATTTGATTAGGTTAGTTGTTGATAAAGGAAAATGATAAACTGAAATCGAATCAATGATTGATTATTATTGTGGTAACAAAATTCCATCGTCTTCAATTTTGACGAAATTGTCCCTACGAAACAAAATAACACCTTTAAACAAGCCCAAAGCCTCACGCGCCCACGAGGTGGGTGTTGGGGGGAAGGGGGAGGTTGGTCAATAGATCTCCAATGCCTACGTCAGTTTCTCTTAAAAGAGTACGTGTGTTAGAGCTTAATTGCATAGCAAAAGTTTACCATAAATTGTGGAGATGAGGTATACAGGGTGGTGGCTAGCCATAGGGTTAGGGTTTTGCCCACACACTTCTCATTGGTCAAGGTGTGTCATCCGTATGATGGATGAGGAATGAATAATCCCAAAGATATTAATTATAATATAATATCTTGGGATGATTATGTAACTATCCTTGATTGGTCGTGACAAAGATTCCTTACTTAATTTTTTGAGTTGATCTTCAATAAAAAATGTATTAAAGATAGGATTAACTAATGCATTTGACTTTTCCTTCTTGCCGCGAGTAGGGAGCTTGGCGATGTCGTAATCTGCTGCTTAAGCCTTCAGGGATGTTGGACTGTGTGTGGGAATTTCCAACCCAAGAGAAAAATGATCTAAGTAAGTTAGATCAACAAGACCTTTTTCTTATATTCATTCCTAAAACGTTCCTAGTCATAGGGTTGTCAATTGGGCGTTGACAATCCTCTAAGGTTAGCATGTATTATGTTAACTCAAGCGGGAGTATGACTAGTGTCAAGTCATTAAGTGTTAAACACTAAGATAAACACATAAGTGCTCGAAAGGTTATTGAGAACACTGAACGACGATCAATAAAGAGTTCTAACATACATGTCATGTAAGAACTCATAAGTTGCAATAATGCAAAGTAGTCATTTGACCTGAGACATCATCGTTGTCTAATAGTTAGGTCCTTGATCTCTGACTCTGTTAAGGGCATTCCGTTGAGAATATCCACGACATTGTTGGGTTAAGCTACTAGTCATTTAGACATGTGAATGTATGATAAGCGATCTTTAACCTTCCATGGTGGAAGGAGAATACTCGGAGATTTGATTCAGGAATCTTTGGCCAAAACATATGAATGATATTTAAGAAGTACATTCCAAATCACATTCAACAGAATCATATAGAGAGGTATCACATTAGATAATATACATGAAACAAACTATCAATTAAATAATGTGGTCAAGAGTATTGGATTAGAGAAGGACCGTATTACATTGCAGTTGTAACTAGATAGGTTCTCCAACCACTTCTACTCAACTTGGCTCCTATTGTAGTCATCTGCATCGGTCCACACTAATTAAGGTGTATCAATTCCAATGGTTGTGAAAGCTTAAAGCTATTCATACTTGACCTCTACTGAAAAGCCTCCCTGTCTTGTTTTACTGCAACACATCCTACACAAACTTCACTTCCTTTCAGTTTTGGTAGCCTATAGACCATTTTCTTTCTCTCTAAAAAATTATAGACTTTGGAAGTTTAGGTGTTTCATTATCCTATGCCATTTCCAAACATTTTCTTCTATCACATCTTAATTTTCTAGACATTAGATTCATGTCTTCCATGAGTAGAGGAAAACATTTATTCCTTGTCATCTGCAAAGTTTTGCACATGATACTCAAGCTGCCTATCCTCAAAGATTACCACTATATCATTTTCAAACAGCAAGAAATAACCAAGAGATGAAATTTGTATTTAGGGTTTAATTCTTTGTTGCTTGTTATTATTCTCTCAGAGGATATATATTTATACACACCACATGTCCTGCAGTACAATTAAAGGAATGAATCCTAACCAACTAGGAAATACAATAAATCCATAATTACATTCATAATCAAATATGGACTTACATGCCAACACTCCCCCTCAAGTTGGTATCAAGTGAGTCCTGAAATCTTCCGATAGAAACTGCATGAGTTAAGATGTCAGCCAATTATTCTTCCATCCTGACAAACGGAATGTCAATGAGCTTAACATCCAACTTTTCTTTTATGAAGTGCATGTCTACCTCAACGTGCTTGGTTATATCATGTTGTACTGGATTATTAGCTATCTTCTGCATTGCCTGATTATCACAGTATAACACTATAGATCCTTTCAGTTTGATTCTTATCTCAATAAGTAGGATCTGAAGCGATAAAAACTCACAAATACCATGTGTCATTCCTCTATACTCTACCTCTGCTAAAGATCTTACCACGACATTTTGCTTCTTACTTCTCTAGGCCACAAGATTACCAGCCACAAACATGAAATAACCTGACGTAGACCGTCTGTCAATAATATTCCAAGCCCAATATGCATAAGTATATCCCTTTACCTTCATATGTCCATGCTTTTTGTACATTAATCCTTTTCCCGAAGATCCTTTTAAGTAGCTCAAAATGTGCATTACGGCTGCCATCCTCACTTGGTGCATGCATAAACTGACTTACCACACTTACGACATAAGCAATATTGGGTCTTGTGATAAGCTCATATTTATATATATTTTACATCAAATTCACTTCTCTTTTCTTAGTTAGTTCCTTATATTTTTGAGCTGTTTACTTTGTTTTTGTGTTTTGTGGGATTTGTCAAGCAAAGAAAAGAAAAATAGCACAAGTGGGATTTTAAGTGACAAATTCGTCAAAACTGCCTGTGCAGATCAGCTGACTTTGGAAGCAAGTTGCGAACAGCTCAGAATGAATTAGAGAATGAACCTTATATGCTTGGAAAGCTACAGATGTTTTTTTTCTGGAGCATTTCGCGGATTGTTAATATCATTTGTCTAGATAAAGTTATGGCCGTTTTAATACTGAAAGGTTACCAAGAGGCTGAGCAGTTTGTAACTGCAATGGAAGCAATAAACCCAATAAATCTAGCAGCCAAAACTGAGGATTAAGAGGGAGTAATTGGCATAAGGGCTACTCAAAGAGTTACAATTGTTTTACCATTTCCTCTCACTTATTGTCATCACTAAATGGCTATTAGTGGGTGAGTTAAGGAGAAGAAAATGATGCAACAAGAATTGGTTTAAAAGCAGCGTTAGGGAAGGAAGAAAGGGAGGATGAGGCCTCGGTCGATTTCTTTCGGTTCTATCTTCTCAAACTCATGTCTATCTTTTATTTTAACTTAAGGATTGTGTGTAAGTAAATTTTTAGTAGTTAGGGGCTGTTTTGAAGCCCCGAATATGATTGCAAGTTTGTTATGACATTTCGTTTGAATTACTTTTATGAATGGATGAAAATTGGTTCACTACTTGTCTCATTGATGAATTCTTTATTTGTTTTCTATGGATGCATACGTAGTAAGCATATCTAGGATTCTAATGCTATGAATATGTGTGTGCCTGCCCTTGTCGAATGAGGACCTACATATGTTCTAAAGTAATACTTGTTAATTGCGATTAACATAAGAACTAATTTCTAGGATAAGTAAGACAACACCAGTACTTGATGCCTTGTGATGACTGAAACTCTTTTCGTTCTTAATGATTTCTACTTGTTAAATCTATGAACACACCATTCTAGATTGCATGCTAGGGACTAAGTTAAGTTGAAAACGCCATTCTCTTAACATACTACATAAGAAAGAGTAATAGGTTGAGTTCTAACATTGAGCCAACTTGAGCATCTTCATCCTGAAATAAAAGGAATTTGAATGAAACATAACATGTTTGCATGATTATTTGGTGGTGGATAGCAATTCCCCTAACTCGTTTTTCTTAATTTGTGAACTATTTAAAATTTGTTTCTGTCCAGTTTTTGTTCAAATTAATTTAAATAGAAAATCAACTCCAAAAATCCCAAAAATTTGTGTGAGTGTAGCTCTGTGTGTCTAGTGTTGTCATATAAAATTTCGTAGACTTTAGATAAGCGTAAGTCAGTCTAATAATTATTTTTCGGTGGCTGGTCAGTATGGACAGCAGCCCAGTTTTTGTGACGTTTTAAGTAGTTAGATAAAACAATCTTCTGCGGGAAAGATCCTTATTTTCATATGCTACAATTGACAAATCTTAGCTTTAATAAGGAAAATCAATAGGACATTTGTGTGCTACTTTGTGGTGTGCTTTTAATCCTATCATCTTGTAAGTGATAAATAAATCAATCTTTCAACTAACCTTTGATACCTTTCTTTATTCGTTGGGACTTGATCTTGGTAAATTGCAAAATGATGATTTTGCATGATCAGAATATCCACGGGTTTACATGCCAGCATACCATACTTTGGTTGCAATAAGTATATGCCTTCTTGAGACCTAGCAACTTCAATTCCCAGGAAGTATTTGAGTCCTCCTAGATCTTTCATCTCGAACTCGGAGGACAAGCACCCTTGTAACTGTTCAATCTCCTTTGTATCATCACCTGTAACAATCATATCATCCACATATATAATGAGCAAAGTCACCTTACCATCCTTACGCTTGATGAATAAGGTATGATCTGAATTTCCTTGTCAATATCCATACTTTTTCATGGCTTGAGAAAATCGTCCAAACCACGCTCTCAGTGACTGTTTCAAACCATATAATGCCTTCTGAAGTTTGTATACTTTCCCATTGGAGTTTTCAATGCTATAGCCTGGTGGAAAATCTATGTATACCTCTTCCTCTAAATCCCCGTGTAAAAAGACACTTTTTACATCAAACTGTTTTAGAGGCCAATCAAGATTAGCAGCAAGAGATAACAAAACTCTAATGGTATTCATTTTTTGCAACTAGAGCAAAAGTTTCCTGATAGTCAACACCAAAGGTCTGAGTATATCTTTTGGCTACTAATCTTACCTTGTATTTGTCGATCGCTCTATCCGCCTTATGTTTGATGGTAAACACCCATTTGCGCCCCACTGATTTCTTACCCTTGGAAAGTGTAACCACTCTCCATGTCTTATTTTTCTGTAATGCCTCCATCTCAATTTGCATCGCCTCTGTCCACTTTGGATCTCTCAAGGCTTATTCTACCCTGGTAGGAATTTTAATATTTTCCTTTTGTTGAACAAGTGCACAGTATTTCGGCGAAAGTCGATGAGTTGAGACATAGTTAGTAGTTGAATATCGCATCTTCCCTTCTGGGGAGTACTTGTCTGGTGGTTTTTCGTGATTCTGTCTAGGAGGTAACACATAAACTGATTTAGTAGGTTCTGAGTGAGTTACCTCGGGAAGGATATCTGTAGGACTGACGTGTACTTGAGAAAGTTGAGGGGACCGTTGTTATCATCGTAAGGCACACTAGGTCCGGCCTCATCCCTTGGAGCATGCCCACGTAGGCAAACACCAAACAAAATTTCCTTCTGTAGCCCGACAGCAACTAGCCCATTTGCTGCCGTTTCGACCTGGTCATCTAGCCCATTTGGGCTTTCATTGCACTCGTTGTTGTCACATTTTTCTACCGTCTCACGCCCATTTGGACTTTCTATTCCCAAGTTGTTATCATGCCCATTTGGGCCACCTACAGCTTGATAGTCATCACGCTCATTTGGCCCACTTGCAGCTCCATTATAGTCCGAGGTATTAGGAACAACAAGGCCAGTTGGGCCGACATCCACCTACCCATAATCTTCATCTTCAGTTGTCTCCCCCTGAAGAGTATAGCTGGAGGGGAAAAAAGTTTGTTTTCCGAGAAGGCCACATCCATGATGACATATACATGTTGAATAGAGGGATGATAACATTTATACCCTTTTTGTTGAGGGCTAAAGCCAATGAAAATACATCGCACTGCACATGGATCAAGCTTGCTTCGTTGATTTTTGTGAAGATGGACATAAGTTACACACCCAAAAACTCGGGGTTTGAGATGAAGGGTGGAAGGGAAAGAGACATGATTAGCAAGCACATCCAAGGGAGTTTGAAAAGAAAGAACTCGCGATGGCATTCGGATCATGGGATAAATGGCTTCGGTCATTTCATCGGCCCAATATGTTTTGGGTGCATATGCACCAATTAGAAGTGCACGGGTAATCTCAATTAAATGTCTATTTTTCCGTTCAGCTACTCCATTTTGTTGTGGGGTTTGAGGACATATAGTCTCATGGAGAATACATTTGTCTTTGAAGAATTGGGACATGTCCAGATTGAGATATTATGTGTAGACCATGTGATAAAATGTTTTGAAGATTTCGCCCATATCACTCTTATTTTTCATGAGATACAACCAAGTCATTCTAGTGTAATGACTATACTATTATTGACTTCGTATTCCCTGTAATTGGAGCAACTCCTCCATTGGTAATAACTATACTATTTCGTGGAGGCGATGTTATGGAATTAAAGAGAGTATGATCATAAGTCATATGATCTGTACCTCCGAAGTCAATAATCCAACATGTATCATGATCCATGGACGCAATTAGGGCAATGCTTGTATTACTTGGATCTTCAGACACCCCGTTCAAAGTAATCATATTTAAGAGAGAGAGTTGTGGGCCCAGTTCATCTGGGTCGGCTTCCTTTTTTTTCCTGCCGGTATGCAGGTTGGGCCCAAGTCGCTGGCAGCGTGATTTGAGTTGGCAGACTCGATTTCTATTCCTTTTTCCCGTGGGTTTTGGGTTGTCTTGGCAGGCCCACTTTTAGGTGTATTATTCATCAAAGTTGTTGCTACATCCTTCCCATGTGGACACTGGATTCCTGATGTTGGTACCATGGCTAGAATAACAGCCCTGTCGTCCGCCATAGGTTGTGGCTTCTGTCTTGGCAGTCGGTGATTGTTTTTTGGTCAGTGATTTTGGCAGTCGGTGATTGTTTTTTGGTCAGTGATTTTTAGCCTCAATCACTAAAGTACCTTTCCATGTGGCTTGAACAATTTAACATTACCCATGTTGATCCTAGTAGTCATAGTCTTGTCCACATTTACAAGTAATGATTCATGTGAAGTCATGTGGTTATTGCAACCACTATCAATGAACCATACATGCTCATTCCTGACCATAGTTACAGAATTGCATGCAAAGAACATTGAACTTTCCTCCTCAACTCTCTTGGCATAATGAGCCTGTTGAATGATTTTACTCATGCAATCCTTAGTAATGTGACCAAATTTGCCACACTTGTAGGCACTTTGTGTTCCCTTGAACCATCATTCACCATATTAATGATTTCCGCAAGTTTTACAACCTTCTTTTGAATTGTCCTTATTGTCATTGCACTTCACTACTGCACCAAATTTCTCTCATGGTTTCACAAACCCTTTTTCTTTTTATTCTTCCAAAACTTCATATTCTTGGAATTACTAGTATGTGAGTTATTTCTAGGCTACATACTAAGATTATTGAATGCTCTCTCGGTGACTTCTCCACCCTCAATATGTCTAATCACTCTTTGTCCAAATCCCTTAAGCGTAGCAACTACCTCAGTGGGATCAAAATCACTAATTTTCTTGGTTCCCTCAATTACAGATACAATGTTATCATAAGATGGGGGTAAACTATCTGATTAATCAATCCAAAAATCTAGTCAAGTAATCAGACAATACTTCACCATTTATCATTCTAGCATATAACGAATACCTTGAAGTTTTACTGTCATAACTTGTAAATCACCCTTGTACTCCTGATTCAAGGTATCCCAAGTTGCTTTGAATGTCTCTTGATTTGCAATCTGAGGGAAGATCTCGTCAGCATTTGCCCCTTAGATCAACCCCAAGGCACTTGCATCATGAGCAATTAGATCCTAAGCAACGACTTGTTACTTCTAAATCGGATGGAAGTTCAGAACCTTCATCCATAAATTTCCAAAGGTTAGGATACTTGAAATCTCTTCATTCTGATACACCAGAAATCAGAGTTAACTCCAGTGAAGATTGGAGCTTGAAGCTCACCTCAAGATCTAGCCATCTCATTCTTTGATTCGACTGAGTTCTTCGTTGTAAATCCAGAAAATTTCTCAACGGTTCTCATCCCTTGATTCAAATCAAACCAAGCTCTAATACCAAGTTAGTATTTGTAGTTCTTTTAATCTATGGTTTGGATTCTACATTGAACGAATCTAAAGATGACAGTGGCAGAGAACAATGGAGGATGTTGCTCCTTCTTTAATTGTTGGATTCAATTACAACATTCACACTGAATTGATGTGTGTAAAAAGACAAAATATGACCATAATACGACTGCATGTGCACTGCACATGTTTCAATTATTCTACATACACAACTGATATGACAGCTGGCAGACTACAAAGTCATTAAGATATTCTAATCCTAACTGTATATTGCAACTAGAACTAAACTTTAAAACAAACAGAAATGAAGAACAAGTCTGCAGGAATTGAAGTTTGTTGATCTGCAACAAGTTCACACCTCAACATTAGCTAGGCATCCCCATTATTTGGGTGGAAGTCGACAAAGCGGGCACGTTGCATTCCTTCTAAGCCACTCATCTATGCAATTAGCGTGAAAATAATGGTTGCATTGTGGTATAGTCCTCAGGGTTTCCTTTGGCTGGTACTCACCCAAACATATAGGGCAAGTATTGTCATCAATGAGTTGCTTTGGAAATTCCGACCTCTCACCAAGTTGAATCTTGGGATACAATTCGATGGTCGGACGATCAAGACCAAATAACTCGACAGAAGGTTGTTGATAGGTGATAATCGGTAATTCCATATTGGGTTGGCGATGCTCACCACGAGCCCTTTTTTTGTCAAAAATATAAACTGCAAGTGCCCCAATGCTCAATATCCCTAAAATTACTGCGGCCATCGCTATGCAATACCTTACAACTGTTGAGAGAGCTGGGATTAAATTGCAATTAACATTCAATTGCATTCCATTAGAAAACATTTTGGTAATACATGTATATTGTTACGCACAAATATTTTCTTGTTAAACAATACAGCATAACATATATTTTTGGTTACATTAAAGTTAGAGTGTACCTACCTAACTCAAGTGACAATACGACATAATGAGATACAGTACTACAGTTTGTAACATACGTTTGTAGAATTTTAGTAGCTTATCTCTAATAAAGGTGATAGTATTTGTTTATGTTTTCAAATTGTGTATCGGTTAAGCTGTTGATTATGTATCCACTAACTCTATTTAGACATATGTACAAATTGATACCAGTGCTAATTAACACCTTATAGATAATGCAGGTACATCGTACAATTATATGTGAAACTCAATTGTAATAAACAGTGTTACTAAAAATATCAGTTTTATATGTCTAAGTAGCGTTTTATAAACATACCGGGTTCCAACGGACCAAAGCACCTAGGGCTGGAAATGCTGCCATTATTGGCCCCACAAGCAAGACCCATTGCTTCACAATAACGACAATCAGGCATAGACCATGTCAACTGAGCTCCTAGGTCAAGATCTAGCCAATCAAATAAGCTTGGAACCAAAGTTGTCGACATTGGAACACAATAACGACGGTACAGTTCGTGATCAGGTGGCGATAAGAAGCTCGTCGGCACAACAATGACCTTGTATGTCTCAGTGCTAAGGCAAGAGATCAAGGGCGCAGACCAAATTTTATAATAGAACGAGCAGTTTAGGAATGTGTAGTTTAGAGGGCTGTTCGTGTAATAGAAGGGTGAATTTACAAGATTGAGGTCGTTGTTGAGAAGCCGTTTAGGGAGGCAGTTATCCCCATCGTTGATCGTTACAACTTGGTACAAGTAGTCGATGTTTTGGACAATGAATTCCTTAGAAGATTGCAGAGTGATGATGGTTTGACTGTTGCTGTTGCATGAGAGAAAAAACCCTGGCCACCCACAATTTTTTGAGGCTTGTTGGTAACCTATCCAGCTGAAAGGGAAACGAACCACCGGGCCCTCATAGGAGCATTTCGATTGACCGCAGGTGGCAGCGCTTTGAGCATGGAAGGAGAGGAATAAGAATAAGAAGAATGTGAAGATTTCAATGGTAGCCATGTAAATGAACACTACCATTACGAATTTATGTTGTAATTTAATGACCTGCGTATGAGTGTGCCAATTAACCCAACAGAACAAACCAAATGAGTTAGACTCCACGTTATTATTTAGAAGCATATAGCAAAGATAGTAACGCAGAATAATCATGTTTCTGTCTCATAGTTGTTTTATACAATTTAGGTGATGACATTAATATCCTGACCGAATAATGGAAATTTAAAACGATAATAATAAAAAACAAGATAGAAATTTTCTTGGAGGCACACATGTATATACGTGCAGACAAATTATTTTATAATCTAATGGCGTTCGATTTTATTAGATATTGAGAGTTAAGCTGAACTAGGGAGTGCTCATGATGAGCAAGTCGAAGCAAAAAGTACATTTCCGCATGAATCAGCCGCTGGTATCTTGGATATGCCAGGATGGAAAATGGAGACAAAGAGGTAACGACCAAGTTTAATTTTAATATTTGGGAAATGACCGACCAAATACATTATATATCTCTTTGAGTCTTTGTCTTGACACCGTTGTAATCACCGTATGCATGACAACTATATATTGATAGAGATTACATTGTAAGGCTAGGATATTGCCACTTGTATGAAGATTAGAAAGTTAGTTAAGTTGTTAGTTTGTTAAGGAGGCTGAGATGTGTATAAATACTGAGATATGTACTTGCTTAACAGCTAAGGAAATATACACAGAAGATTACAGTTTTTTCTACTTCTCTCTCTAAAAACTCTCTCTCTCTCTCTCTCTCTCTCTTTATTTCTGTTTTTGTTGGTTAACATGGTATCAATCGCCATGAAAGCTCACGCTTGACCTTCGATCCGAGTCCTCCGCAGCTCTGATTCTTCGTCTTCATTGATCTTCTTGTTTCTTGCTCGTGGTTCTTGATCGAATTCACTCTGTCTGCTCTGCAATCTAGGGTTTCTCTTCATCCCTAGGATTCTGCAACTGTGACACTGGCTGCGATTTTGTCTTCTTCAATTCGTGCACTCCAGGTGTTTGGTGCTTGTTCTCAGAGACATTTCTGCCAAATTCAGAAGTCGTCAACTTGCAATACTATAAAAATGGTATCTACCTCTCAATTATAGCTTCTTCAATCATCGATAACTGCATTGGTGTCATCGATTTCTACATCTATGAATGTTAAACTAGATGATTCAAACTATCTAAATTAGCATTTCCAAATGAAATTACTGCTTGAAAGTAATGGAATTCTAGGGTTTGTTGATGGATCTCATCCCTATCCTACTCGATTTACCTCTCATTCTGGAGAATTTGATGTTAATTCGTCTAATTCATCTTCTTCCTCTGATAGTGATGAGTATTTGGTTTGGATGATGGATGATAAAGCCCTAATGCAATTACTCACTGCATCTTTGAGTCCTGTAACTATGTCATGTGCGATTGCAAGTACCAGTTCTAGGGATCTCTGGATTCGATTACAAGAGCGGTTTCCAACTGTCTCGAAGACTAGCATTTTTCAGATGAAGTCGAATCTACAAACAATTAAAAAGGGCTATGATTCCATTAATCAGTACTTACAGAAGATAAAGGAAGCTAGAGATTATCTTTCTAATGCTAGGATTTATTTTCTTGATAAGGATATTGTTATACTTGCATTAAATGGTTTACCAGCATAGTACAATACATTTCAGACTGTGATAAGGGGGCGTGAAAATGTCATTTCTTTGAAGGAATTTCGGACACAATTACCTGCTGAAGAATCTATTCTCAAGTCCATTGTCAATGCACCATTTATGACAACCCTGATTGCTAATACTCCAGCTTAGAGAGGGCCTCATCAAACCAGTTTTGTATATGGTGGATTCAAGCAGTTTAATGCTAATAAGAACAAGGGCAAGGGCAGGTTCAATCAATACGAAGAAACTTTTCACCCCGACAATATATACCTACTCAAACACATGTCATTCAAACTCCAAGTCCTGGCATACTTGGTTAATTTCCAATTACACGGCAGCCTATTCCTTCTACTCCACCAGAGAAGGCAAGGTGTCAAATTTGTGGGCGATTCAATCATAATACATTGTTCTGTTTTTATAATGAGAATGGTCCCAATTATATTGGTGCTGGAGATCATTCTGCTTATTCCCTTATCCCTTCATCTCCACAGCAAAGGTATCAATACTCTCAGGTTGATGCATATCCACAACAAAGGGTTCACTCATAGGTTTTTAGACATCAGTCTCAATCACAGGCTTTATTGCATGCTTACCATACTATGGTCTCACAATCAAACCTTCACAGGCTTCTACATCTAACCCAAAAGTGTGGATCACTGATTCAGGTGCCACAAATCATATGACTGCTAATCTCTCCAATTTATCTCTGGCATCTCCTTATCCCACTAATGAAGTCATCCAAACTGCAAATGGTGAAAGTTTGCATGTATCTCACATTGGTAGCACTGTCCTTAAACCTTCTATATATCCTATCAAATTGAACTATGTGTTATATGTTCCTAAATTAACACAAAATCTTCTCTCAGTACATAGGATATGTTTGGACAATAATTGTTGACTTATCTTTGATGCCTTCTGTTTTTTTGATTCAACACAAGGTCACAGGAAGGATCCTATACAAAGGGTTGTGCAATAATGGACTCTATCCAATCTCTTCCCTAGCCACTGTGTGTCATGTAGCTTCTCAAAGTACTGTATCTAATAAAGCTCTCATTGGTCAGCTTGTTAACTTTACTATCGAGCATAATAGATTAGGACATCCATCTAATTTTGTTGTGTCTCTAATGTTGCATAAATCTAATGTTGTTTTCCCCAAATAATCTAGTCCTATAATGTGGCAAAGCTGTTTAGAGGGCAAATTCTGCAAACTGCCTTTTTCTTCCAGTGTCAATAAATCTGTAATTCCCTTTGAAGTGGTGCACAGTGATCTTTGGAGTCCTGCACTTTGTAAATCTGTGGATGGATATAGGTACTATGTTGTCTTCATTGATGAATTTACCAGGTATTCTTGGATTTTTCCCATTGATTAATAAATATGATCTTTGTGCCACTTTTGTTGGTTTTCATTGTTATGTTCTCACACAATTCTCTGCAAATATAAAAGTTTTGCAAAGTGATGGTGGTGGTGAATATATTAGCAAAACTCTTCAATCATTTCTTTTACAAAAAGGCATTTCCCATAAAAAATCTTGCCCTTACACTCCAGAACAAAATGGTATGGCTGAACAAAAGCATAGACATCTTATTGAAACCACAGTCACATTGTTACAAACAGCCAAAATACCCTCCAAGTTTTGGTCTTTTGCATGTCAAACAACTTTCTATCTTATTAATAGGATGCCTACTCCCATATTGTCTAATAAGTCTCCCTTTGAAGCCTTATATGGTGTTGTCCCAGTACTTCATCATTTGAGAACATTTGGTTGTGCCTGTTATCCTTTATTAAGACCATATAACTCAACTAAACTTTAAGCCAAGACTACAAAGTGTGTCTTCTTGGGCTATGCATCCAAATACAAAGGGTACATTTGTTATGTTGTGTCTCAAAATAAATTCTTTGTTTCTAGACATGTGGTGTTTAGTGAGAATGAATTTCCTAATACAGATTTATTGGCACAAACTAAAACAAATCTTTCTGTCCTAATAAGTTTAATGGTCTTTCTTCTTCTCATGTGGTCACATAACAGAATATAGTCACCTTACCTTCTCTAGTTATCAACTCAAGTACAGTTCCTTCCTTATTTTCTCAATTCAATACTTCAAGTAACTCTGAGTCATCACCAAGTTCACCATCTGTTGTAGTGTCTTCCTCTATATCCCCACATCCATCACTCTCACCTGATTCCTAAAGTTCATCTCAGTCCATTACTGGTGCAGTTTCAGACACAACCTCCATCCCTGTGGCACTTGATCATAGTCCAGATACTTTACAAGTGGTTCTCTACTTACCACCATTAAACTTACATCTTATGCAAACTAGGTGTAAGAGTAGTATTATTAAGAAAAAGGTTTTCTTATCTACACTTGCCGACTCCAATGATATTGATCTGTCTTTACGTGACTCATCATCATATAAATCTGCTCTTAAGAGTTCAGTGTAGTCTTAAGCAATGAAGAAGGAAATCAGTGCTTTACATAATCAGCGAACAAGGAGTTTAGTCTCTTTAATAGCAAATAAGAACTTAGTGGTGTGTAAATGGATTTTCAAAATCAAAAGGCATTCAGATGGGTCAATAGCAAGGCATAAAGCCTGATTGGTTGCCAAAGGCTTTAGTCAAGAACTTGGTCTCGATTACAGTGAAACTTTTAGCCCGGTTGTTAAACCCACCATAATGAGGATTGTTTTAGCATTAGCTGCTAATTTCAATTGGTCACTCCGTCGACTCGATATCAAGAAAGCATTCCTCTGTGGAATTCTGCAAGAAGAAGTGTACATGGCTCAGCCATCTGGCTTTGAGGATCCTCAGAATCTATCTTTGGTATGTAAATTGCATAAATCACTCTATGGATTGAAGCAGGCCACAAAGGCATGGAATGACAGGTTCACTTCTTTTTTGCCTCAGTTGGGATTTCATAACACTTATTATGATTCGTCATTATTTGTGAAAACTGTTGATGCAAATATTGTGATATTATTGCTTTATGTTGATGACATTATCATCACAGGCAATGATCCTACTGAGATACAACAAGTGATTAGTGACTTAACTTCTGAATTTGATATCAAAGACTTAGGTCCTCTTCACTTTTTTCTGGGAATTCAGATTTCCAAAACTGCGAATGGTTTGTTTATGTCACAACATAAATATGTGCAGGATTTGCTTGTTAAAACTGAAATGATTGAGTCAAAGTCTTATGATACACCTAGTCTCTCATACAACAGGTTACTCACGGATGATGGTGAGCCATACTATAATCCTACATTGTATAGAAGTGTAGTGGGAGCATTCCAATACCTCACATTTACCAGGCCCGATATTTCTTTTTATATGCAACAAGTCTGCCAATTCATGCAGAATCCAATGGTCTCTCATTTCATTGCTGTCAAAAGGATTTTGAGGTATTTGAAAGGTACGATGGATTTTAGCCAGTGTTCTACAAAACGGCCTAGGCAGCCGCCTAGGCGCTGGGTGGTCACCATCCGAGGCGTTTTCTTGCAAATCAGCCGGAAAAATCGCCTGGGCTCTAAGCAGTTAGGCGGAGCTGGAACCTTTTTTTTTTTTTGAAATTAAAAAATAAAAAAAAATCCTATCTTTATTCTAACTT
The DNA here is from genome assembly GCA_035220775.1 of Malus fusca. Lineage (NCBI taxonomy): Eukaryota > Viridiplantae > Streptophyta > Magnoliopsida > Rosales > Rosaceae > Malus > Malus fusca. The sequence continues at coordinate 21,583,258 of CM069072.1, forward strand.
TCTGACTTCTAACTTCCCCTGCCTTGCAGCTACCCTAATTTCAGAAACCAAGTCTCGTTGTCAGCCACTTCATCTCTTCTTCCTCAACTACAGTGCACTCACCCGATGCAACTTCAAGAGGTTTTCTGGGCCATCATCATCGATCGTCTCTCCCAATTTCCACGGTCTCCACTCTTGCCATCGTTGAAGGCTCTACAACTCTTGCCGTCTCAAACTCTCATCGTATCTACAACTCTAACTCTCACATTTGCATCGAAACTCCCATCTGCGTCTGCATCTGAATATAGCCATGGTTGCTTTGCTAGAGGTTTTTGGAAAAAGAACAAGAGAGAGAGAAAAAGAGAGCCATGGTTGCTTTGCTAAAGGTTTCTGGAAAAGAGAGAGGGAGAGGGAGAGAGAGAGAGAGAGAGAGAGAAAAAGATTTCTCGGATTTTGTGTGGTTCATGGGCTGATAAGAAATTAAAGTGGGAAGAGAGTTGTGGGAAGAGAGATGTGGTTGTTTATTTGCCACGTTTATGTCTTCTTCTTCTTTTTTTGTTGTCATTTTTTGTCTTTATCATCAGGAATAAGAAATTTATTTTTATATAAAGAAACAAGGTTGTTTATTAAATGAGAAGTAAAGCCCAATCTTAATCAAGAAAAAAAGCAAAGCCCAATAATAATTAAAATATGTGGGCTGAGTAAATGTTATAAAACTAACATAAAAAGACCTAAAATTTTACAAATATACTCATATTTTATAATATATATATATATATATATATATATATAATAAATATACATAAATCTGCCTAGGCCGCCTAGGCGTTCGCCTAAGCGCTAAGCCCCTGTCCGCCGCCCCACTAGCGCCTAGCGTTTTTTTAGAACCTTGATTTTGGCATCTCCTAGTCTAAGGGAGATTTGACATTACATACTTTTAGTGATGCTGATTAGGCGGGTGATCCCAATGATTGACGATCTACAATAGGTTTAGCTGTGTTCTTAGGAAATAATCTTATCTCGTGGTTATCTAAGAAGCAACAAACAGTTTCACGTTCATCAACTGAGGCCGAGTATCGTGCTTTATCTTCCACGGCAGTTGAACTGGATTAGATTCAATAGATTCTCACTTTCATGCATGTTCCAATATCTGCAACTCCTGTGTTGTTTTGTGACAATCTTTCTGCTATAGCCTTGTCCTTCAACCCAGTACAACATCAACAGACAAAACACATTGAAATAGATGTACACTTTGTTTGGGAGAGAGTAGCCAAAAACAAGCTTCTGGTGCAATTTATCTCATCCAATGAGCAATTTGTTGACATATTAACCAAAGGTCTCAGTGCTCCATTATTTCGCATTCATTGTACCAATCTCATGTTAGGATCATTCAAACATGAGATTGCGAGGGGATGATAGAGATTACATTGTAAGGCTAGGATATTGCCACTTGTATGAAGATTAGAAAGTTAGTTAAGTTGTTAGTTTGTTAAGGAGGCTGAGATGTGTATAAATACTGAGATATGTACTTGCTTAACAGCTAAGGATATATACACATAAGATTACAGTTTTTTCTACTTCTCTCTCTAAAAACTCTCGACTCTCTTTCTCTATTTATGTTTTTGTTGGTTAACATATATGACTCAACTCTAGACAAGTTAGTTTTTATTAATTACTGTCTTTAATTCATTTGACAAACCATGTTACTTCACAACATATATGTATGTTAGCAACAATGGTGATGCTAGGTAAATTATATTTTGTAGACCGCATATAAATTAACTTTACTTAAGGTCCACAATAAAAGTAGATTTTACATTTATTAAAGAGATAGTTTAGATGTGGTTTATAAATTGTGGTCCTTAACATTTTTCTAGCAATAATGTAAAGAACAATACATGTGTCATTTGTCCATCTCATGAGTTCACTTCTTGACACAATTTTGGTTATATATATTTTGACTGTGCAAATATTGTACTCAAAATTGGTTATTTTCTTAATTCTTTGTACCCAAAAGAAAAATCAAACTAGCGACGGTATATATATATATATATATATATATATATATAAAAGATAAATAGACAGTTCTGTATAAGTGTGCAAAGATGACTAAATGATCTCTAATTTTATTGTGTATTAAAAAAAAAAGTTGTAAAGATGGATTAATAAAAGAAAGTTATAAACCAAAAACCAAAGTTCATTTCAAGTTTTTTTTTTAGGAAAACTAATGAAAATGGCTTGAAAACTTTGAGTTTTAATGATAAGGACAAAATAAAGGGTAAAGTGAATAGTATCATGTTTGACTTTTTAGTGTAAAAATGTGGTTTTTCGTTAAAATGAACAGTACTGTGGGCTTTTCGTTAAAACTCCCTCTTTTTTTTTCATTCATTCTCCTCTTTTTCTTTTTAAATACAAGTGAAATTACAACTTTAACTTACACTAGAGGAGAGTGGAAAGTTTGAACTCAAAACACAATGTGTTGAAGAGGAAACCCTAACCACAGCGGACAAAATTCACCACTTGTTTTCTATCGTTGTTAATTCTCTATAATTTCTCCTCTCTCTTTTTCACCATATAATTTTCCCATTTCTGATCAAGCACAAAAACTATAAAAATTAAAAGCCAAAAATAAATTGGTTATCAAATAAACCTTTTAACTTTACGTAGTATACCGATCGATACATGGTCGCTGAAAACACAAAATACTTGTGGTACTATTATCTCTCCTGTGGATTTCGACAAAGCGGGCACGTTGCATTCAACTTAAGCCATTCATCTATACAATTAGCATGGAAATAGTGGTCGCAATCAGGTATGGTCCTTAACGTTTCCATGGACTGGTACTCACACAAGCATATTGGGCAAGTGTTGTCATTAGGCTTGGGCAATTCCAATCTCTCACCAAGTTGAGTCTTGGGATATGATTCGATGGTCGGACCGTCAAGGCCGGTTGTGATTGCGCGAGGTTGCCGATTGGTTACGGTAGATAATTCTACGATGGGCTGGTTCCGACCACTGACCTCCGTCATTCTGCCACAACAATGAAGTCCAAGCCAAATGCTTAACAAAAGCACAGGAATTCCCACACCCATCATTATGCCGTGCTTTCTAGCTTTTGAGGGATCTGAAGAGACTCCAACTGCAACATATATTGAATTGCATTGGTTTAGTTTTACTATCATCTAAATATCACGTATATGTTTATGTTGCTGGACTGTGAATGTAATGGAACATTTAGGCAAGAATCAATGTTATGAATAATCCAAATTCAATGATAAACGTATACAGAAACAATTATGCCAGAAAAATGTCCTATATGCATCATACCGAAGCATCGGATTTGCAAATGTTTTCCTTTCTTTAACTCGCAAACCTGACCTCGTTCTTCACAAGAACGACAATCAGGCACCTTCCATGTCAACTCGATGTCATGGTTATCCCAATCGAATAAACTCGGAGCCAAAGTTGTCGAAATCACAGAGCAAAGGGGCAATGGTATTGGATAGGGTGGCAATAGCCAACTTGTACGCAAAGCAATGACCTTGAAGTACTCAGTGCTGAGGCAAGATATGATGCGTGAAGGCATGCTGCCTACTTCAGAGGAGGAACAGTTGAGGAACGTGTAGTTCACCAGGCTGCTGAATGTACGGTGGAGGAAGGGTGAATTTTCCACAAGACTAGTTTCATGGTGGAGAAACCGTTTAGGGAGACAGTTATCGGGGTCGCTGATCGATACCACTTGTATCATGTAGTTAATGGTTTGGACAGTGAAGTCCCCAAAAGATGGAAGAGTGAGAGTGGTTTGACTTCTGTTGTTACATGAGAGATCATACCCTGGATACCCACAATTAGTTTTGGTTTGGTGGTTTGTTAGCTGGAAAGGGAAAAGAACCAACGGGCCACCATCAGAGCAGGTTGAGCCACCGCATGTGGTGCTAGCGCTATGAGGATGGAAGAGGAAGAACAGGAAATAGATCAAGAAGTTACAGATTTCTAAGGTAGCCATGTGATGATTGAGCCATAGGATAGACGGGAAAACTATATCAATATTTTGGTCGTATGCGTAATGGCCATTGACAGACCTATGACTGACATAATATAAAGCCAATCGATAAGGCCAAATAATTATTTTCAATCATCTCTTTCACTGCATTCTTTAAATTTAAATAGCAATCACTGTAATATTTTAACTATCATGTCCTTATCTCACACCAGATGTATATCCTTTGCAGATTAAATGACAATCATATGAGAAAAGAGAACCGCAACGAAAATCAAATTAAGAATACGTACAATAGACTACTCATGATGTTCTCTAGGTGTACGGATACATCTTTCCTTAACCCTATAAACCTCTTCTCTTATTCTTCTTATTTTTTCATTCCTCGCATTATACACCAAAATACTAGTTATATATCCTAATATATAGGTCTAATGCAAGATGAAAATTACTTTTTCTTACCCCTAGAGCCATAAACTATAACCAAATCAAAGGAAAACTAATGAAAAGGGCTTGAAAAGTTTTAGTGTTAATAAAAAACCATGTTATAAGTTTTGTTTAATGATTAGTACACGGCCCATATTAAAGTAGTCCAACTAAAAATGGCCTAACTATAATAAATTCTTATTTGTCAATTTTACCCCTAACTTTTTTAGGTTGAGTTCCAGATTTTCGTCGTTAATGGAGTTCGTCGTTGTTTTGCAGACCTTCTTCTTTTTATTTGAAACAAAAATATAGATCCTCATGCTATTTAATTTATATTTTGTATTATTTCATTGAAACGTGATCGTCGTTATTATTCATAAGGTATTCGAGATACTGTTTTTTAATTTTTCTTCGTTAGTAGAGTTCATCGTTTGTTTCTCCAGAAAATAAATTTAATATTTGCATGTTATTCAATAATAACGACGGGTCACTGTTTCTGGATTGTAAAAATAAATTGTTTCTGGATTTTAAGTAACACTGTTTCTGGAATCTAAGTCACTGTTTCTGGATCCAAATGAAATAGACACACTATTTCTTAAATGTAAGCTAGAAAAGAAATAGTGAAATTCATTGTATTTGGATTCAAAGCAAAATAAGCATCATGTTTCTTAAATATAAACAACTGATGCATGAAAGAAAAGAAACAATCAAAGGTTAAAACATAGACTGTTTCTGGAATCTAAGTCACTGTTTCTGGAATTTAAGTCACTATTTCTGGATTTTGGTTATTTTCTTTCCAGATACAGTGTTTGTTTGTGCACAGAAAAAACAAACACTGTATCTAATTTTTTTTTCTAGAAACAATGTTATGTTTTGGGTTCTTTGGAAACAGTTTTATGTTTTGGTTCTTTTTTTTCTTTCTTATTTACAGATGCCTGACATGTATGTACATCACCGGGACCGTAGGTCCTTATTGGATCTGATTGGAATAAAATACTAACACTATATATTGTTCGTGGTGCAGATAAGAGGATGAGGATGAGGATGATGACGAGAAAAAGGAAGATAAGGGCACGAAAAAGGTAGACAATAGTTTTGGATGGTTTTATTAAACTTTGAGCCCTTTTGGTTAAATAACATTTTAGGATGGTTTTTGGTTAAATATTTGTTGGCTCAAGCCCTTTTCATTAAAGCTTCCATAAATCAAACCAACTAACCAATTAGAAAGTTAATAAGATAGTAATCACATTTTGATCTACTTCACAATGTAATCCCAAAACCATTCATTTTTTAGCACTACAAAAAAAAATATTTCCAGACGAAAGAAATTAGTCGGACAAAATGAGGTTTCGTTGCCTTAGGTTTTGTCGGTCAACAATCCATTGGGGAAAGTTCGTCACGCAAAAGTGCATTGACCAACTTTGCTCGATAAACCTAACATGCCCAACCAAACTATTTCATTGGTCAAAGTTTTATTTTACGAATAAAAATTAAAAAATATATTTAAGCCGACAAAAATTTCGTTGGTAAGATTATAAAGGAAAAAATTTAAAACAAAAAACAAAAAATCTTGCCTAACAACAACTCTGAAAGCTGCCAAACGAGATTATAGAACATAAAGGGGTTAATTACACTAACAGCCCCTAAGGTTTTTTGAGTTTTCACTAAACTCCTTCAAGCTTGAAACATTACACCACTAGTAGGAAAAACAACTTGCGCGATGACATAAATTTCGTCGCTTAAAGTGTGTTTGTGCGACGAGATGAGATATTTGTCGTGCAAATGTTGAAAACTTTGTGTGACGCGCATTGTCTACTGCTCGTTCATGCCCTTGTTGTGGTTCACGTAGTTCGTCCTTGGCTGACAAGTAGGTTGCTTGTGGTTGCGCTAGGCGTTGATTTCCAGATGAACTTGGGTTTGAGCGTTTTTACTTCCTCTTGAATCTGCCTCTATTTCGGGCGATGGTGCTTCAACTGTTTCCAGCAGTGGTCTGCAGGTTTGTGTTACTTTTCCCAGCAGCCTATTTGTCTGTGTTGTAGCTCGGTACACACCGTTCATCTCTGGCTAGCAATCGGGCTGCTCGTAATTACGCCCGTTAAGTGCCAATTGAACTTGAACATGAATGTCCTCGAGTTTCTTTATGTTCCTTGTGTTGCCTACTTCGGTGTAAGGTGGGAGGAACTCCTTGTGAGTCATGTCGCGAGTGAACACTATGCCAGATTAGGATTTTATATGTTAGAGTGTGGACCTAACCGTGGGCGTGCACTCACCTACTAGCATTTTTTAGAGTTGACATTGCTCAGCACATTAAGGTGGGATGAGGTGTTTCGACGGGGCTCATGAGAAAGTGCACACTGCATGAATGCCTAATTCATGGCTGGTCAAGTGGCTGTTTGTAGGGATGTCTTGGACATAGTATTGTCATCAGTTTCTGTCCTACTTCGGGACACCTCGTCAAGAGTGCGCTGCTTGTTGCCGTGCTCGCAGAATTGGTTTGCCAAAGTGGACTGTTGCGCGAGGGTGCTGGTCAAATCTGTAATCTGCCGAGATATGTGCGGGTCGCCATTTGGAGGATAAAAACTCGTCTGAAGTGTATCTATGTTCGTCGTGGAAGTGTAATAGACATCAGGTACGAAATTTGATCTTTGGACGAGCCAAATATGTGTAAAAACATGTGAAAACCTTAAAAAAAAATGGTCGAATAGGAAGCTTGCTCCTGCATGTTTCCTCCACACGAGTTGCTGCATTGTAGTTGTTGAGATGAGCCATCATGGCTTTCCGTTGGGCATGCATGCATGTGGCCTTCACAGGGCAACTATGCGCACATTGAGCTCGCTCGTGGGACTTGCCCATGAGCTTCTCCTACTTGCTCAACCAGCTTTGTTGCCAGCTTGTGGGATTGGGCTTGCTGGGCAGCTCAGCCTACATTAACTGTTGCAATGATATGGGCATCATCTGCTCTTGGTTTCCACAGGCCTCCTACCCTACAACTATTACAACAACGTTGGTTGCTTGCTTTTGTGCCTCAGCTTAGGCTGCTGCAGCTGCAATGGTCCTTGTTATGAGTTGCTCAGCATCAACAGTGATGGTAGCCTGCGATGGTGGGAACCGTTCTTGCTCCGTTTTTCAGTTTGCTAGGTGGTTAAAAGCCCTGGTACAAGGGAATACCGTTCATCGTGGTTTCAGAATTTTCTACCGTTGTATCCTTTTTCCAGGGACTAATTAAACAACTTTCTAGGAAAAATTTCAGCGGCTTGAACGCACGAGAAATTCAACGTAACAAAAAATTCTACAATAATTGCGAGAGGCGTCTTCGAGTGTTTGAATCAAGCTCTCCATGAAAGCACCAATTTTTGGTAGCAAAAACTCGCTGTCTTCAGTCTTGACAAATTTGTACCTATAAAACAATCATCACCTTTAATCAAAGACCAAAGCCTCACGCGCCCACGAAGTTGGGGGAAGAGGGTGCCAACGGATCTCAGATGCCTAAATTAGTTTCTTTGAAATGAAGGAATGTTTAGGGCTTGTATGCATAACAAAAAGCTTACCAAAGTTTGGTAGATATGTAGGTATTTATCGGAGGAGGTGACTGGCCATAGTGAGGGAATCGCCCTACACATGGCGGCATCCTAATTGTCAAGGTGTGTCATCCGTTAGGTGAATGAGGAAGGTATATTTGCAAAATATTAATTAGGATATAATATCTTGGGATTATGATATAAATATCCATGATTGATTGTAAAAAAGATTTCTTACTTGATGGAATGTATTAAAGATAGGATGTAATAATTAATCATTATCTTTAATACCTTTGACTTTTTCATGCCACGAGTAGGAGAGCTTTGAGCAGTTGTTGTCAGCTACTTGGACCTTCAGGGATGAAGAGCTGCGCATGGGAGTGTTTGAGAGCCCTGCCTATATAATGAAGGTAACCTTGCATTTCTTGAGATAAAGTCTATTTGTCGTCTTCTGAATTTTTGAGATAATTTTTAGCTCCACAAACATTAAATACCTTGTCCTTTAGGTAACGTTTAATATGCAAACGGGACAGAACGCGATGGAATGGGATGGAACAGAATGGAGGTTCCGTGTTATGTTTGGTACGCTTAGGATGGAATGGAACGAAAAGATTAAATGACTAATTTACCCACATGCATAAAAAACATTAAAAAAAGAAAAACTCGAAGACTCTCATTCTACACCCATTTCACCCTTGTTTTCAACATTTCAAATAAAAACCCAGTTTCCCAATTCGGATCAACCCACATCGTCATCTTCTTCTTCACCCAGATTAGCCATTTCTGCCGCAAAATCTTCTTAGTCGTTGACAACTCAGCCACCATCTCCATCCCATCTTCCTCTCCTCCGAACCCAACTCCCTCAAAGTACCCATTTTCCAATTCCTCCCTCATCGTCCCCTAGCCCACCAAAAACCCTAACTCCCTCAAATTCATTTCAATCAATTTCTACAATGTTGTTGTCATCCTCCCTAGGTTTACTGTGATCGCCTGGCTATGATGACAGTGCTAAAGAAGAAGGTGGAGCGCAAAGGGACTGAACATGCGACGGTGGAGGAGCTTCGACATCGTCAACGATGGCCTTGGTCTCCTCTTCGCGCTTTTTGCTGCCGTGATGGTGACGGTGGCGGCGGCGGTGGTGGCGGTGCTTGTGGAGATTGGACGACTTCTCGATAGCCTCCTCGTCGTCAGAAGAGGCCCGACGGTGCTTGCTATGCTAGTTATGAGCGTCGTTAGTGACACTCTCGTCGTGGGACTAGCAAGGAGGAAGGAGGCGGCTGGAGGAAGGTAGGTTTGGGTTTGGATGGGTTTGCTAGGTTTATGGTGGAGGACGATGAGGCTATGGGAGAGAGAGGGAGGGTAGACAATGGAATTAATGAAAAAGAGAATGGTATTATTGTCCAAAAAATTTATAATTTTGTATTACATGGGTTGGAACAAGCTATTCGATCAAGGAAGATGGAACAAAAAAATAACTTAAATTTGTCCACGGGACAGCACGTCCCAGACAATTTGGTGCACCAAACATGAGTCGACTACGTTCTGTCCCACTGTGTTCCGTCCCATCCTACGTACCAAAGGGTACCTAAGGACGGAACGAAACGGAGTGGGACGAGGCGTTCCGTCCCACGTTTGGTGCGCCTAAAACGGGTGGAACGCACTGTTCCACGGAACAAGTTTTGGGTGAATTTTCATTCCACCTCACCCCATTGGAACGACTCGTTCCACATCCGTGGAACATAAAATTATAACCTCTCAGTCTCCTTCTTCTTCCTCCTTGTTTCCATCCGAGGGCATCTTTGCTCTCTCTCCGTTTAGTCACGTCCCGTCCCGTCTGCATACCAAACAATATCTTAAGGCACATAGAACATGTATGCTACACGCACATTTCAGATAAGCGTTTCATTAACGGCTGCAATAAACTGATGCTGCACTCGTGGTTTGAGCATGACCAATGATAATTAAGGCACATAGAACATGTATGCTACACGCACATTTCAGATAAGCATTCCATTAACGGCTGCAACAAACTGCTGCTGCACTCATGGTTTGAGCATGACCAATGATAACTTTTTACCTGCATTGACATAAACATATGGATAAAAAAAAACGATTATGCTCGCCCTAGTTCACTAAATTTCCCGAATCACCTTTCTACTGCAGAAAGCTAAGTCATGCATATTGCTTCAGATAAGGTATTGTGTAGTTAGGTAACCAAACCAAAGTTTTTAGAATTAATTAAAATTAAAATTTTTTATTATTAAACAGTGTCGTTCACTCGTTCTTTCAGTCTGAAACTGAAACCCTACCCCTTTACACTTCGCCACCTTTCAGTCTGAAACCATTTTCTTCCCTTATCCTTCCCAAATCCCAAGTTCCCAGTTCCCATTCGCAGCATCCGCCGCTCCGCACACCTGCGACCTGTCTTCGTCTTCTTCCTTCCCAGCGACCTGCGACGGTGCGACCCATCTCACTCTCAGTTAGTGTCATCGTCTCACTCTCAATCTTTCACCCCCGCGACCCGTGACCACATGACCCGTGATGATATGACCCGCGACCTCCTCTGGCTCTAAGCCTTTTCGTCGTTTCCAGTCTTGAGTCTCTCGAACCACGACTTCCTTTGCAATGTTAGTCAGTCAGTCTCTCATGTTCTACAGATTTTCTTTAATAGTAATGCTTACTATTATTGTCAATTCGAAGAATCTGATGGGTGAGGAAGGGTTTGTCAATTAGAAAAATTGGGAGGTTTTGATTTAAGGGTTTGTAACCATTGGCTGTGCATCTGAACATTCATACCCTTGTGGTGAAAACTGGGTTCGACTTCGATGTTTATGTTAAAACCAGTTTGCTCTGTTTGTGTGTGAAATGTGGGTATTTTGAACATGCACATAAGATATTTGATGAAATGCTGGAGAAAAATGTTGTTTAGTGGACTGCCGTGATTTGTGTGTACATTAAAGGGTTTTTTGTGTATGGTTCTTCTCTTTTAAAGATTTAATCTCTTCACTTATTATGGTAGAATTGGCACAGCAGAGCTGTCTAATTTATTCATATCTAAACCTTTTAGCGGTGAATTATGCATTTACTAATCTGTCTGTTAACTTGTTTTCATCTTCCCATGTCAGTTTGTATGCAAATAATAACTTGATGCGTTTTTCTTAATGCGAATGTACATCTCCACTGCCTTAAGGGGAATTTGAAACTCGATTGCTATGCCATCATGAACAGTGGCGAAGCCAGGATTTCTCGGGGGGAGGGGCGAACTTAAAAGAGTGCAAGGTTAAAGAAAAATGGCAACAACAAAATCTTTTTATATAGTAATGTCTTCCATAATTAATCAATACAAACAAATTACAATTGTTGCCAGCAAGGTTTCATGTCATGAAAACGTCGCATAATAGGCTCATTATCAATAAAAGCAAATACATCTCTCTCAATGTAAACAACCATGCTATCACTCAACCATTGATCACCCATTTTGTTACGCAATGGTGTTTTCACAATCTTCATAGCAGAAAAAGCTCTCTCCACCGAAGCGATTGCAACCGGTAACACCAAAGCCAATGTAAGAAGCTTATACACTAACATATAGCTTTCACACCTCCCGGTCTTCACTAACTCTTTTTCAAAATCACTAATTCCTCTCAATGATGAAAACTCACTATGCATCTTCATATCATGAATGTAATTGTCAAGTTGAATTGGAAGATTCATGAGGTCCATACGATCAAAATCTTGAGGATAAAGTTGGGCCAAACGAACAATTTTTGCTTTGTCAAAAGATGCAAAATTATTCACCGGACTCAAACATGTCATACAAAGAAGCAACTCGGTGTTTACCTCATTGAAGCGATCATTCAATTCTTTTAGTTGCATATCAAGGACCTGAAAATAGAGGTCCACACGATAGTAATGAAAGTTTGTGATTTTTGGAGCTTTGTGCCTTGATTTTCCAGGTACGAAATGCAAATCCTCCATGTTAGGAACGATAATATCATGCTCCTCACAAATTTTTTCTACATCATGAAACAAGTCCCCAAAGTCATCATCTCTCAAGGATTGTAGTCTTTGCTTGCATACTTCCACTAATGTCATCGCATTCACAATATCTTGATCTTTCTTTTGCAATGCTTGTGATAACTCATTTGTAATTCCCAATATAAGTCTCATTAAGAAAAGGTGAAACACAAAATCAAAAGTTTGTATGTCTTTGAACAACCTAGTTGCTTCACCGAGATTATCTTGGTTGCGATCACTTTTAATCCATTCAACCACCTTCACCACGGCTTCAAACATAACAATAATACTAACTATAGTACCATAATGTGAGTTCCACTGTGTATCACATGGACGCATAAGACTACTTTCTTGATTTAACCCTTTACCCGTTTCAAGATTACCAAGATCAAGAGCTTTCTGAATTTGTTCTTGTTGTTTCTCTCTAAATGCATCACGACGCTTACACGATGATCCAATAAGATTCACCAAACTACTAGCATTGATGAAGAAATTGGCAACATCCTCATTTTCCTTTGCCACAAATACAAGAGCTAGTTGGAGTTGGTGTGCAAAACAATGAATGTAAAATGCTTGAGGGTATTTGTTCAAAATCTTTGTTTTAAGACCATTTAACTCACCTCTCATATTACTAGCTCCATCATAACCTTGTCCTCTTAACATGGACATACTCAAATTTGTTGTAGCAAACAATCTCTCAATGGCCTCTTCAAGTGAGCTACTAGTTGTAGAGGAGACATGTTGAACACCCAAAAACTTTTCAATTGCTTCTCCTTTTTTGTTCACATAACGCAATACCACCGCCATTTGCTCTTTAGTCGAAGCATCACGTGATCCATCAACCAAGAGAGAAAAAAATGTACCTTCCATATCTGTAGTGATTGCATTAATAGTTTCAATAGCACAAGCATGAACAAGATCCTTTTGAATATCGAAAGAAGTATACTTGAGATTCTTGGGAGCATTTTCAAACACAACCTTCCTAACTTTCTCATTATGATCGGCAAGAAATTGCATAAGCTCCAAATAATTACCCCTATTGCTTGAGTTGAACGATTCATCATGGCCACGAAAAGGCAAACCTTGTTGCAACAACCATCTTGTGCAATCAAGTGCGCCACGCAATAAAGTGTGATAATTAATGCGAGCTTCATTGGTTTGCTTAATCACAAATGTTTCAATATGTTGCTTTTTCGTCATCAAATCTCTAGCTTGTTGTAAAGCTTTATTATGAAGACTTCCAACACCTCCCTCATGATCTCGAAAATTTTCGAGTCCTTTTCTCCAATTTGTAAACCCAATCTCAATGAAGACATCACTTCCGGCATTTCCCTCTTTATCAAAATCACACTTGAATAGATAGCAATAACGACAAAATGCGGCATCTTTTACTATACTATACTCTAACCACTTAAAATTATCAAACCAACGGGTGACAAAACATCGATTATTGCTAACTTTTCTGGGCATGATGTGATCTTTAGGTTGACAATGATTATTTTGGAGATAGTGTCGGCGAATAGCTTCACGATAATTAGGTGGATAATCATGCATTCGACGTTTATGTCCAGGGTCTACAGAAAGATTAGTCAGTATTTCATCCAACTCAGTGACCTCACTTTGTTGGGAACTACCCGGAATACTCGAAGAAGGAATATTTGGAATATTCAAATGAGGACTACTCAAAATATTCGAAGAGACTAGCCGGAATATTTGAAGGAGGATTTAAACACTGTTTCTTATAGTATCGTTCCATTGTTTAATTGTATATGGAAAAGAAAAAAAAAGTCTTAGACTCTTAATTCTAGAGTAAGCTATACTATAGTCAATATAAGTACTAACTAATTAAACCAACAATTCAATTAATCAATACCAATATTCATATAAATTATTTAATACACAAAAATTCAATTAATAAATTAATATCAATAATCAAGAATTCAAATTTTACTCTAGACAATGATTTCATTCATCAATAATCATTCATAAGATTCATATTTATATGCAAAAATAAAAAATCAATAACTATATTAGTATATTACTCTATGATTCTATATTAATTAACTAAAATTTTGTATTAATTAATCAATTAGGGTTAGGGAAAATATAAATTAGAAAGTTAAAAAATTTACCTAAAATTGAGAGAGAAGTGGAAAACCAACCCAACATGTTGGCTGCTGTGCTGAAGGCTGGCGGCTGGCTCGGCTTGAAGGAGAAATAAGGGACAACGGAACGGGACGGAGGGAGGAGGGCGCTGAAAGCTTGAAACGTGAAAGCTGCTGGGATTTGGGGGGGGCACGGGTCTTCTGATTGGTTAAAAGGGGATAGGTTTCAAAAAGTGAAGGTCTGCTTTGAAAAATGGAAGGCACGGGGACAGTGGTCCCCTTTAAAATTTTCTATTTTTTTAAGCAATTAACGAAACGACGTCATTTGTTTAAGGAGTTTTTTTTTTTTCAATACTAAATGAAACGATGCCGTTTCATTTAAGGGATTTTAAAAAAAAATTACATAAGTTGCTGCTGTGCAGCAGCATAAACCCAAAAACCGATCTGCAGATTACAGTGCAGTCATTCATTCCGACAAGACCAAAGGGGCGGAACCACGTTCATGGGCTTAGTGAATGCTTTACCTTACAATTGAATTGATCTTCTTTCTCGATTTGATTGCTAACCATACAACTATTCAAATGGTCCTGCATCAGTCTGTAACTTCTAACTAACCCATTGGATGTTATGTTCTGTTTTACAGTTATATGTTATGTAATTGGTGTATGGGAAAGCTTTGAGCTTGAGGACTTGAAGAGAAGAAGTGTGTGCAAAGACATGAAGTAATGAAACCTTGAAGGTTTATTTGATTTTATTGTGTTGGAAGACTTGAACTGGGATTGTGTTGGAAGACTTGAACTGTGATTGTGTGGAAGACTTGAACTGTGATTGTGTCAGAGATGTTAAATTTTCAAATTTCAAAAAATTTCATTTTTTTGAAAAAAAAAAGGGAAAAAAACCGAAACCGAACCGAAAAAAAAATGGGCTAAACCAAACCGAAATTTTGGTTCGGTTTTAGTTTTGTCAAAAAACCGAACTGATTTGAACCGAACCCAGCCCTATACATTAAGCTGAAAGTATACATTAAAACATGGAAGAGGGGGAAAACAAAAGAAGGAAAACAAAATACTATAAATCTAAAAGTAATACCATATGCATCAAACCATTTCCCTCCAATTGCACTGACTATATATGAAATGGAGCAACGGTATTAAGCTGAGAAAAAAGACTTTGTATCCATACTAATCTGAGAAAAAGACGTTATTCAGAACTTCGAATCAACTTTTCCTCTTTTTCAGCATCCTCACCAAATTAATTCTCATTAAATGTTTCTAAAGAGTAATGATAGGGAGACAAAATTTGCAAACTAAATATTGTGTCATCAGGAATAAGCACGTTTATCAACAATTAAGTAATAAACCAATCATCAACTTCCATGTCATTTAGTTTCCAAAATTTAGTCTACAAATTTAGTCTCCCTAACATTATCCAATCCTAAAAGCACAACAAGATGAAAAGCTGCTTCTAAGTTCCATTTTCCTCGTTTGCCTTTCAGCAACTCAACAAGTATGATCAATAATGTACTAGGCCTACTATGAAATATTGCAGTTCATACAAATTGTGAGTTTATATTTACATTACCAGTTAACATGGAAAATGCTAAAAAAAACAATATAAGTCATATAAATGACCATGTATTCAAGAAATTAAAGCACCTTCTGCTGTTTTGAACATGGCGGAAACGTCAATCCAGCCGTGGAGTGGAGTGCGATTGTCGTAGTCGCGGGAGTGCACACCATACTCTCAGGATATATACAGTAACACAAGCACATCGTTGCCCTCCTCATCATTAACTACCATATTAAGAATTTTATCATTAATCACCAAAATGTATGCAGTTTGAGAAAAGTGCGGGAGCAAATTCTTAACCTACAAATGTCGCATATATACATATATATTTCATAAACGAGTGGTCCTCAAACCCAATTCTTGGTTGTTTCCTAAATTTTCTTTAATCCATCTTATTTATGCAATATTTTATGTTATAAACTAGGCGCAATAGTGCAGATATAAATTTTCCAACCCTAACTTAAAGAAGAATTGCCCCAAATGAAAATTGCAACGATGTAACCCAAAAGAAAATTGCAACAAATTCCTCTAATTCAAGAAATTCTTCATAACATCAAACACAAAGTACATTATGTTGTTGTAAATGTAGAAATATAGAGAATGATCCGAATAATGACTTTGAGGTATGACTTGAATCGTTTCCTTAAAGTGTTATTTGCCCCCACTCGAATGAGTTTGCTAAAGGGTTCTTGGCAAATCACTTCCAGGATACAACAAAGTATGGAATATTCGATTAGCAAAACCGAATTATATTCCCTTAGAAATAACTAGAAAGAAATTGTATGAATCTGATGGAGAGACAAGAGAGAGCAAAGAAATTGTGTAGAC
The DNA here is from genome assembly GCA_035220775.1 of Malus fusca. NCBI lineage: Eukaryota > Viridiplantae > Streptophyta > Magnoliopsida > Rosales > Rosaceae > Malus > Malus fusca. Next base: position 21,599,700 of record CM069072.1, read on the forward strand.
AACAAATTTCTGAAATTAATGAATTCTCTTCTACTAATGTTACCCATATATATAGAGAAAATTTCACCTTTTAGACATATCCTTTGGTTTTGAGTGTGTCCTCTCACCATGAGATACAACTAAACATTGCAGCAATGTTTCTGATAGATATGTCTGATACAAGAGGTCAATTATCAATAATTACGTCTGTTATAAAGAGAATGCATCTGTTCGGATGCATCATGTTTTTCCGCGAAACCGTAAAAGGTGCAGCAGTTTTCAATCTCCAAAGAATGTGATTGTTGGGTGACTAACCCAACTCCATCTTCTGACAAACAGCATATATATATATATATATTATATTCTTAAAATATTCAACAATCCTTCCCTATTTTAAGAATATATAATAAATGGTATTACAATACTTCTCTCTTTTAAATTAATCACAAGCATACCGATATAATCATGCATACAATAAAGATGTCTTTCAAATTAAACCTTTAATTAGTGTAAGTAATTCAAAGTTATAATGAATGCGATGGTGACTTAAGTTTAAACCACCTATTCTTATGTTAAAACCGGAATCACCACACACATGATTATGTCTTATTTCCTTAAAGAAATTTCTGAACTAATTAAGCACTATTATGGCCTTGTGCTTCATCCTGGTTTCATGAACATTTACAAGAGAAAACCCAACTCTTGGTAGAAGCGGCACCACTTCTTATGTTCATATAGGTGAGGTTCCTTCCCATGTCCCTGCTACTATAGACATAACTACAAATAACCTCATTAAGAGATAAAACTCATCCTCCTAAACTTAGCAGTCTTGCACTGATCATTCTGGAATGAGCTATATATTAATTTTCAGTGCTTTCACAACCACTTAACAATAACTTGTTATTACCCATTAAACTTTTAAACTAGTGATGTTCTAGAGAAAGTTGGGTTACCATTATTGGTGGCTAATTTTCAGTAAAGGGTTTTAGCCCCATTCCACTAGATGTACTAACTACCAAAGCTCTTGAAAGTGCTTTCGTTAACGGATCCGCCAAGTTATTACTTGATTTAACATAAACAATATTAATAACTCCATCAGTTATTAATTGCTTGACATATTCATGTCTCAAGCTAATATGTCTAGACTTTCCATTGTATACCTTATTGTATTCTCTAGACAAAGTAGCCTCACTATCACAGTATAAAGAAATCGATGGCATTGGTTGTGGCCACAACTCTATTTCCAATAACAAATTTCTAATCCATTCCGCTTCTTTACCTGTTGCCGCTAATGCTATAAATTCAAATTCCATAGTTGAATGTGCTATACATGTTTGCTTCTTCGAAACCCAAGAAATTGCTCATCCGGCAATTGTAAAAATCCACCCTGATGTAGACTTATTATCATTAGCACTTGTTATCCAACTTGCATCTGAATATCCTTCAAGTACTGCTGGAAACTCATAGTAAGTTAAACTCAGATTAATAGTTCTTTTAAGATAACCAAAAATTCTATTTATTTCTTTCCAATGAGCAGTACACGGATGACTAGTGTATCTACAAAGTTTGCTTATTGCAAATGCGATATCTGGCCTGGTACAATGCATGGCATACATTAAACTTTCGATTACACTAGTATACTCAAGCTGTGCAACGGACCTACCAGAATTATTAAGCAAAGTTTCACTAGGGTTATAAGTGGTATTTGCATCTTTTATTTGTAGATGCTTAAACTTAAGAAGCAATTTTTCTATATAATGTGACTGACACAAAACGTAACCCGACTATGCTTCTTTACTTTAATTCCCAATATAGTATCTACTTCATTCAAATCCTTCATCTTGAATTTTGAATTTAGTTACTCTTTAGTTTCAGATACACCTTTGATGTTTGTACCAAAAATTAGCAAGTCGTCGACATATAAACATATAACAACACCATAATCATTTGTGAATTTAGAGTATATGCATTTATCAGCACTATTATGTCTAAATCCATATGATAAAATGACAAAATCAAACTTTTCATGCCATTGTTTTGGTGCTTGCTTCAATCCATATAACGACTTTACTAATTTACAAACCTTCTTTTCATTCTCATGGAGAACAAACCCTTCCGATTGTTCCATATAGACTTCTTCATCCAAATCACCATTTAAAAATGCAGTTTTCACATCCATTTGATGCACATGCAAATTATATAAAGATGTCAAAGCAAACAATATTCTAATTGATGTGAGCCTAGCTACTGGCGCATATGTATCGAAATAGTCTATTCCCTTTTTCTGCTTAAAACCCTTGGCAACTAGCCTGGCTTTAAATGTCTGAATAAACCCATCTGTATTGTATTTTCTTCTAAATACCCACTTACAACCTATTGCTTTTGATCCTTGGGGCAAGTCTACTAATACCCATGTCTGATTAGATATTAATGATTCAAATTCATCATCTATAGCCTCTTTCCAAAAAACTGCATCTCTTGAAGTCATTGATTCGCTTAGACTTTTAAGATCATCCTCAACATTTAACAATATGGGTATTTTCTTAAGAACCTTTGTTCTATTTCCTTCAACTAAAAAAACAATAGATTGAGATGAAATAAAATCAGGGCCTAGAGTCTTTTCTTTTCTTACTCTTTGGCTTTTCCTTGGTTCATTAACAGTTTCAAACTGTTTTCTTTTCTCACCTTGAAAATGAGTACTAGCCGGATTAGAGAAAAGTGTTTGATCATTCTCTTTTCCAGACATTGAGTAGTCGTTATAGAATTTATTTTCTATAAATTCGACATCTCTAGACTCAACTATTGTATTTGAGTCTAAATTAAGCAACCTATATGCCTTTGAATTTTCTGCATATCATACAAATATGCTTTTAATTCCTCTTGGACCCAACTTGGATCTCTTTGGATCGAGTGCCTTATAAAAAGCTACACAGCCCCATACTCTCAAATATGACAAATTTGGTTTTCTTCCTTTCTAAATTTCATATGGTGACACATGTGTCTTCGTAGATGTAATTCTATTGTGTATATGACATGCAGTAAACAATGCTTCACCCCATAAATATTTTGGAGTATTAGCATTAATCATCATAGAATTAATCATTTCAGTGAGTGTCCTATTTTTTCTTTCTGCCAAACCATTTTGTTGTGGTGTATAGGGTGCAGTTCTGTGATGTATAACACCATGCTCTTCACAAAAAAATATCAAATTCATGTGAAAAATATTCACCGCCTCTATCACTACGAAGGCATTTAATTTTCCTTCCTTTTTGGTTTTCAACTTCAGCTTTATAGTGCTTAAAACACTCAAAAACTTAATCTTTATTTCACAATAAATAAACATAAGTGAACTTAGAACAAGCATCTATAAATGTGATAAAATATATTTTTCCCCCTCTTGTTAAAACACCATTGAATTCACATATGTCAGAATGTATTAAGTCTAATAAATTTGTATTTCTTTCGGCAGTTGGAAAATGTTTCTTAGTCATTTTCGCTTGAATACATGTTTCACATTTATCATTATAATCATCATTGCAAGCAATTAAACCAAGTGCGTGCAAGTATTTTAAAGATCTAAAATTTATATGTGCTAAACGTAAATGCCATAAATGAGAAGACGATTCAACAATATAAGCAGAAAAATTCACTTTATTATTAATACTTAGTTTGAACATCCCATCACAAGAATACCTCTTCCCAACAAACATTCCATTTTTCGACATTATTAACTTGTCGGACTCTAGAACAGTCTTTATACCGTTCTTACATAATAAATTTGCAGACACAAGATTCTTTCTAATTTCTGGAACATGCAGTACATTAAGCAACGTCAATTTCTTACCAGAAGTAAACTGAAGTTCAACAGTTCCTTTTCCTAGAACTTTGGCAGGATTATGATTCCCCATTAAAACTTCTTGAATTGTGCCTTGTCATTGCACACATGTATAGTAGCCCCTGAGTCGAGCCACCAATCGGAGGATTTTATTGCCGCTGCCATATTCAGTTCGGTAATCATGCCAATATGCATCATTGATATCATTGCAACAATGTTATCAATTCCAAAGTTTTCCACCATATTTGCGCTATTGGTCTTATTGGCATATTCCTCACTTGCTTTTCTGTGTCTACAATAACGAATGTAATGGCATTTCTTTCCACAATGGTAGCAGACATCATTTGCATTCTTTTGATTGTTGTTGGAATTGGTTTTCTTAAACTTCCCTTTGTCAATTTTGACTTTGAAGTTCTTTTTGTATTTGTTTCCTTCAACAATGTGAACTTTGGAGTAATCTTGATTTGCAAAATTCTTATCTCGATTTCGAGTTTCCTCTTCAATTTGAATACCCTTTTGCAAATCCTCCAAACTAATATCTTCCACCATGTGTAAAAGTTTCTTTCTATAGTTATTCCATGTTTGGGGTAATTTTGCCATAATAGCCCCAACTATCATAGGATTCGGAATAACTATTTTAAGTTCACGAAGCTTTGAGACCAAGACCAATAATTCATGAACTTGGTTTAGGATGGGTTTGTTATCAAACATAGTGAACTCATAATATTTGAACATTAAAAATTTATCGGTACCTTTTTTCTTCGTTGTGTACTTGTGTTCAAGTGCTTCCCAAATTTCCTTCGGAGATTGAATGTGTGCGTACAAGTCATATAAGCGATCAGATAATGTGCCCAAGATGTGTCCTCGACATACCAATTCATGTTCTTCACGCTTCTTTCGATCGGCAACTATTTTGTCTGAGTCTTCGTCACTTGGTTCACTAATAGGCTCCAATTTTAGGTCTAACACATATATGACATTTAGAACAGTAAGCATGAAACGCATCTTATCCTTCCAACGGGTGAAGTTTGATCCATCAAATTTGTCTAGCTTGTAGACATCTTGATTGATAATCTTCAAAGTCATGTTATCAGACTTGTTCTCCATGATGAAAGTAACACTTTAAGATTGTTGTTGTAAATGTAGAAATATAGAGAATGATCCGAATAATGACTTTGAGGTACGACTTGAATCGTTTCCTTAAAGTGTTATTTGCCCTCACTCGAATGAGTTTGCTAAAGGGTTCTTGGCAAGTCACTTCCAGGATACAAACAAAGTATGGAATATTCGATTAGAACCAAATTATATTCCCTTAGAAATAACTAGAAAGAAATTGTATGAATGTGATGGAGAGACAAGGGAGAGCAAAGAAATTGTGTAGACAACAAATTTCTGAAATTAATGAATTCTCTTATACTAATGTTACCCATATATATAGAGAGAATTGCACCTTTTAGACATATCCTTTGGTTTTGAGTGTGTCCTCTCACCATGAGATACAACTAAACATTGCAGCAATGTTTCTGATAGATATGTCTGATACAAGAGGTCAATTATCAATAATTACGTCTGTTAGAAAAAGAATGCATCTGTTTGGATGCATCATGTTTTTCCGCGAAACCTTAAAAGGTGCAGCAGTTTTCAATCTCCAAAGAATGTGATTGTTGGGTGATTAACCCCAACTCCATCTTCTGACAAACAACCACACTCATATATATATATATATATATATATATATATATATATTATTATATTATTATATTCTTAAAATATTCAGCACATTATACTATCAACTTAGATTCTCCTAATCAATTCCAATTACAATTATAATATATAAAAATAAACCACAGCAAGTGACCAAATGGTAAGAGCGTGGACTGCGGCTCCCTAGTAAACAAAAAAAGTGTAAGAGGTCCTGGATTCGATACTTTGAGCCGGTGAGTCTGCTTGACTGTGGCCACGGGCAGAGTGAAATTCCCATAGCCTCTCAGGATTCTGAAGGAGTGAATAACCGTGACTTGTCATCAGTTGTCTTCTTTTTTCTAAAGAAAAAAAAATGTACAAAAATAACAAAAACCCAACTCAAAGATCATAGGAATTAACGAAATTAAAAATAAATAAAAAAGTTAAATTCCAATTACAACATGCAAAAACAGAGAGATTTTTCAGTGTGACCGGTATATAGGGTGGTATATCGCGTATTACTATACAAATGGTGGGATATGTGTGCTAAAAAGTTAATAACTTAAAAAATAAAATTTTCTATCACTTCTATTAAAACACATGATATATCACTTATGTTCATGTCATAAATAAAAATTTCTCACAAAAATGGTAAAAACCCGCGTCAAGGTTCAAGGGATCAATGCAAGAAAACCAACCATTTTCCAGAGATTGCGTTGGGAATTGGCGGAGCCGTCCTCAATTGGGCTGACGGAGGAAGAGTCGAAGACCTCGAAAGGAAGGAGTAGCATGTCGATCCAGCCGTGGATTGGTACATGACCGACAACGTCGATTCAGCAGTTGAGCGAGGCAACGTGGAGCGCAGTGCGGCTGTCGTAGTCGAACGGTGGTGGTGGTTTGTGATCCGTCTGCAACCACTCCTCATTTTTCCTCCATCTTTCTCCCTCCCAAGAATTAACCCAACATCAATATTTTACGGGTCCTAAAGGCCCGGTTTTAGTCATGAGCTCGGCTGATTTCAGTCGTCTGATTTTGGTTCGGTTGGCAGGCAAGGTACGCACCTTAAACACGCCCATCAGGCTTGTCCAATTGCATCTAAACACCTTTGCCACCTTTGCAATGGATCAAAGAAACTTGGAACCAATGTTGTTGCAATCACAAAACTCGTTCCCCTAAATTGTTAAGAATGAATCTCACGTTGACAAGAGGAGGGACTTTACATGAGTTTATAAGAGGTTGGGTTATTCTCCATGTTACCAATTAGTTTTATGGTGGAACTCTAGTTTTCTTCATGGTATCAGAGCAGGTTATCTCACGTGTGAAGTCAAATGACCATATGCACTCTACGTCACCATGTTACGTTGTCCACGTATGAGGCTTGAAAATTTGCCACACGTGAGAGGGGGCATGCAGAGAATGAATCCACATTGATGAGAGGAGGGAGTCGAGGGACCTTGCATGAGCTTATAAGAGGTTGGAAAAATATTTTTCATATTATCAATTGATTTTATGGTAGAACCGCTTTCTTCATAAATGACTCGTTATCCGGTGGCAATAACAAACTCGTCGGCACAGCAATGTTATTGTAGGTTTCACTGTTGAGGCAAGACAGCTTCATAGTTCCACGCTGCTACATCTTGAGACAAGCAGTTGAGGAACGTGTAGTTTTCAAGGCCATGCAGGTAGAAGAAGGGTGAATCTCTAAGACTGATGTCATGGTCGAGGAACCACTTCGGGAAACAGTTGGTGGTGTCATTGATCGATATGATTTGGTGCCAGTAGTCTATGCTCTCAACGATGAAGTCCCCGGATGATGGCAGAGTGAAAATGGTTTGGGTTTGGTTGTATACGTACATATGAGAGATCAAACCTTGGATACCCACAATTTGAGGGTTGAAGATTGCTTAGCCGAAAAGGGAATCAAACCGGCTTAGCTGCCGTCTGTAAATTTGATCTACCACGGGTGGTAACTCGTAGTGTTTGAGGGAGGAAGAGAACAAGAAGAATAAGCAGGTGAAGATTTCTAAGTTAGCCATATGATAGCCGCTAAAAACCAGACTAATATAGGAAATTGCCATAGCAAACCCAATAAACGATCTCGTTTGATTATAATAGTAGTACAAAACAATCATTTGTCTCTAGCTATCACAAACCCAAATACACACACACACACACACACACATATACATATACAAATCAAATCACAACCATACCTTATGGCAAAAAATAACACGACCATCAAAATCTATGGTGATGCTATAGAAAAAGTTGAAGAAGACATTGAGAAAGAATGGGTAGCAACAGATGAGCCCTCTGGTGAATTCCTACAAACGGGGCATGTTGCATTCATTTTAAGCCATTCGTCTATGCAACTAGCATGGAAGTAATGATTACACTCTGGTATAGTCCTCAACGCTTCCTTGGCCTCGTACTCACTTAAACATATTGAACACGTGTTGTCGTTGGGCTTGGGCAGTCTCTTACTCTCCCCGAGCAAAGTCTTGGGGTATGATTGAATGGTTGGGCCATCAAGCCCTATTGTGACGAAGGTAGGTTGCCGAGAAGCTAAGGTGGAGAGATCCATGCTTGGCTGGTGGCGATGAGCGTGAGCCTTTATCCTGCCGAAGATATAACTTGCGAGTCCAATGATGCATAATAGTCCGGGTATTCCCACACCTATGATTATACCATATTTTGCGCTTCTTGGAAGACCTGAACGTGAAAGATCATAGGAATTGCAATTGGTTAGTTCATATATTCAGTTCATTTTCAATGGAATGGACATCACTGTTATTAATAGAAAACTTTCGTTAGTATATAGATGGCAGAAGAGTTTCTTTTGGAGTGTTTGACATGTATATGTGAACATAAGTTGAAGAAAAAATTAAATAAATTTTAATATTTTGCAACTATTGTTGTTTTCTCAACAACTAACACTTTATTTGAATGATGGGTGCATGAATTCAGATCATAAGTGGTGTTTAATTAAGAAAAAAACATTTTTATAATCTAATCTATTGATCACACTCTAGATTATAAAAACCATTTACTATTGTACAAAATGTTTTATTGATCACTAGGTGATTCCAATGAATGATGGTTTCACTCGCCTTTATATTTATGTCAAGGATATGCAGAAGAAGTGAATTATGTGCATTTAGTGTTTTAATCTCAATCTTTAATATTAAAAAGTGAGTTAATTATCTTAAATTATTATGATCAAATGATAATTTAGGCATTTTACTTCTCACACACACATTATAATTTTTGTCCGTTGATCTTCTTCAATTCATCTGATTCGACGGTTGAAAATTAAAAATGCATGTAAGAAGTAAAATAGAGGATGTGTGAATATCACATTTCTAAATTTATACCTTGTTAACATCATGTAACGTGATCCACTCGTTTATACTATTAAACTATGACAATTGCACTCAGGTCAACACACTGAATTTCTTTGATAGGACATGATTATGACGTTAGAGATTTTAAAAGCGGTAGGTTGGTAAGCATGGAACTTTCGGTCACTTTCCGCGCTTGTGCATAGGGCTGGTTCGGGTCGGGATCCCGAACTGAAACCCAAAGTCCGAATTCCAAATTGACTCTTTTTGGGATAGGATTCTAAAATCCGAAACCATACCAAAATTTTGGTATTCTCAAATTTCGGGCATCCCGAAATTGTTTCGATTTTTCGGTTCGGGATCGAGAATGAATGCAGTTAGAAGATATCAACCTAATTTAGAAAGATCAAATGAATGAAATCCGCAAATATTAAATTTCCAATCCCCTAATCCCAAATTTTCAGTCCCCTAATTCGGTTCGGGATCGGAATTTTTTTACAGCCCTACTTGTGCATCCCTTATTCCCTGTTTGACTACAGGGATTAGGACAAGAACATTGTGATCACAATAATCTTAAAAATCAAAGCTGACATTTAATAAAGCCACCATGGTACGCGGCATTACCTAATGGATTTGCTTTTTTTCTTCTAATGACTGATAGATATGTCCAACCTCGAGGGACACATGCAACATTACCCCTCCCCAAGCATTGACTTATTCAATATTTGCTTACTTGGCTAGACACGGTGTCCTTCTCTCTTGATCGAGGCTCGTTCGACTCAGGTGGAATGTTCGTATTCTATATCACAATAGTCAACTAGTTACTAAACATTGAAGATGCAGAGTGATTTCACATTTCTCGGTTAAGTTCAAATAGCAGCACCTTTTTGTCACATATCACCGATCGAAGATGTATAAAAAGTTCTAAATAATTACGAGATTGTAAGAAATCCCAAGTACAACAACTCGGTTTAATTGTGCTGGCCGCACTTTAACAAGATTAGTTATACCATAAATTAAGTAATTTTTATGTATCTTTCGTTTTTTTAATTTTCTTTACTTTGATGAGTAAAGTTTATGTCTCCTAAGCAGCTAGATGTAATTTTTTTTTTTAATTCCTTTTGCACCCTCAAAGTTTATAAAAATAAAAACAAAATTAAAAAAATTGTCTTACTGCCAACCTGAATCATATGTTTTGACAAAACTAAACTTGATAAAAAAAGTTATGTCTTACTACCAATGATTTAGATGAATAAGATCTAAACAATATATATATATATCGTACTGGATAATACTTGCATCCGCTAATGTGGGGATGCACATATTCCCTCATTTGCAAATAATGTATCTTGACCAAATAAATTAATGATCGAATTTTCATTTGAAGATCATTCCTACAAAAAAATAGTTCGAATTGAATTTCGTTTTAGCATCCAAATGTATCAAATAAATGGACGGTTCATTATGAATATGTTTTTTGGTAATTACACCGTTGATTTGTTCTACACATTAGTATAATTAAATGATCTCCAATTGAAATGATTTGTTGTAGAGATATCTCCAAATAAAGATAAAAAGAATTGAACGGGTCCAATTTGATTCTATTCATAGTCACCCAAACTTGTATATTATAACCAAGAGTGAGTGTTATTAATAACTTTCAAGATGTGTTTAAAGATAAAAGATTTATTTGTATAAGCCATGAAAATCAAGAGCAGAGGTAGCAGCTTAATTATATGCAAGTAACCTATAAAATAGTACATATAGTGGAGTAATTGAAAAATTAACCTACCTTCACTCTTAGCCTCAGGAATATTCGAGCACACAATCCGATCAACATCTCTGTTAAACCCACAATCTCCACCACGGGCTTCACAATCAGGACAGTCAGGCGTTGACCAAGTCAACCCAACACCACGCCAAACATCCCCAAACAACTCCAGCATCTCATCAGCAGCTGTAGTCGGAACCATAACACTCGAAATCACCGGACACAAAACCACTGACGGTAACGGTGACGGTGACGGTGACGGTGACGGTGACGGTGAAGCTGACGAAGACGACGTTGCCTGAAGCCAATTTTCGTACACCCCCGACCGAACAGCAAACACCATGTGATTCTCAGTGCTGAGACAGGAAATAATCGTGGCTATGAAGCGTATCGACGTCGCGTGGCTTGCTCGTGCCAGAGAGGAGCAGTTGAGGAAGGTGAGGTTCTGGACTCTGTCGAAGTGGAACGGCGTGCCGTGGAGGTTGAAGGTGTTGTTTAGGAACCTTTTGGGGAGGCAGTGGTTGGGGTCGTTGATGTAAAGCGTTTGGAAGTCGTAGTCGATGCTTTGGACTATGAAGTTGTCGGAAGAGGCTGGGAGGGTGAGTGTGGTCATGAATGGGGTTTGGTTGCTGCATGAGAGGTCAAACCCTGGATTGTTGTACCGACAGCGTGGGGATTGGAGGTTTCGAAGCCAGAAAGGGAATCGGACAGGAGGTCCGCGGGGGCAGTTTGATGCAGGGCAGATGGAAGAAGCCCTTGTTGGATGGAAGAAGAAGATCAAGAAAAGTAAGAATAATGAGAAGAGTTGTAAGGCAGCCATTTGATAGTACTGGAAGTTGTTTGGTGAAAGCTCTAGCGAGGTAGACGTTGAGTGGTGGTTCATAGCTATATATGAGTGTCTTAGAAATAAGAGTAAAATACTGACGCGAAGATATTTAGGTAAAGGCCATGATATTGGGACAAACAAAATTAATATATATATATATATATATATATATTAAACAAATGATATTATATACAATAAAGGAAAGAATGTATATTTAGCCTCATAATGGGCTAGCAATAATGTGATTCAAATTCGCCTTTAATTAGAATCGAACATAAACTTCTCACTTATAGATAAAAAATGAATATCATTAGATCGTAGTAAGAGTAAACAAAATTAATATATTTATTTCATTAAAAACCCGACAACCAACATATTTATTAATATACTTTTAATATAAATTGTAGTAATTTTATATATCTATATAATTTAATTATTCATTTCGTCTTTCACCTAAACTATATATTTTGATAATTAGTGTAATAATTGGACTAGTCCAAATACAATGTAAATCGTTTGACATTTTAGCATTTTGATGGACGCAGATGCAGGTCGTGACGTGCATGTGGGTGAAGGTGGAAACTGGGGGAATGTCATCGGCTTCATACTGTAAGGGTGCGTTTGTTGTACCGGACTATCTCGGACTGGACTAGCTTCAGGGACTAAGTTGGACTGGCTTAGACTAGACTAAGCTGGACTGACTTAGTGAAGCGTTTGATGCAGTGTCGGACTAAAAAACAGGATAACAACAAATTCTAATATTATATTTTCTCATTCATATTTTATTAATATTTTATATTATTTAATACATATTTAGTAATATTTTATTACTACCACTGTCTATTTCTTTTATCATTATGGAAACTCCCATCTCCATTCCTAATTTTTTTATCTTCCTTTTTCTTCCTAATTTTGCTCTGACCCTCTCCCTTTCCCTCTCTTCGTCTTTTTCTTTTCCTTTCCAGTCTCTCCTCCCTCAAAACATCATCATTCATCACCCCCTTTTGTTCTCTCTTTTTTTCCCTTTCCTTTTCTTTGCTGTTGTGATTCCTCTAAATTATTTATGGCACCACATATTCTGATTTCCCAACTTCAAATCCCACGGAAAATTGAAATCGTGCAGAGGCTCCTCTCTGCGGCGTCAAGGATTTCACAACCACTTTGTTTCTTGCCCTCCTCTGATTTTCTCAGAAAATCTCTTAATTTTTTGGGAAAAATGAAGAATTTTTCTATTGAGTTTGTTGTTGTTATCGAATTGATTTTTTTTTCTTTTCAAATTTTGGTGTTTGGATGTTGAGAATTAGGCGGTGGGTGTGGTGGATTCAGGTCTGGGTACAGGTGGCTAGAGTTGCAGAGAAGCAGACTTTGTACGCAGTGTGCAGACTTGCAGCATGAAGAGGATGGAGCAACTGTCGCCGTGGCGACCGAGTTCGAGCCGAGCTTGGATCTCGGCGGAGCAGAAAAAGAAGAAAGCGAGGAGAAATGAGGAGGGGAAGGGGGAATTGGCGAGGGGGAATGATGGTGGCTCTCGGCGTTTGTGAAAACATAGGAGCAGAGGAAGACGAGAGGGAGTTAGTCCCCGCTAATCCCATGGTTCTCGGCGGGTTTGCTAGCGAGGGAGTTAGTCCCCGCGAGTCCCTTCTAATCTCATTAAACTTAGTCCCGACTGTTAACAAACACGGGATTGGACTACTACATAGTCCAGTCCAAGCCAGCGAAAGCTAGCGAGCTCAAACAAACGGCCCCTAAACTTATTGGGAGGCACGGAAGAGGTCAGCGTTTGATTATTTGATAGAAAAATGACAAATTAAAGAAGTTGGGTCATTGAAGGCATTGAATGTCTTTCAAACTCATATGGAGTGACAGGAGAGTCTAATCTTTGTTTTGTCTTGCACGGGTTTACAGTTTACCAATACCCTTTTTAATTTTCTAGATAAATATTGTTGATGCACAAAATTAGTGAGGACTTTGGTACAACAGAAAGTGTTAAGTTTGTGACCTTCGCTAGATTGCTCCGGTCACTAGTGTGGATAAGTATGTAAATGGATAGAGACAGGAAAGCAAACACAAGATGTACGTGGTTCACCCAGATTGGCTACGTCTACAGAGTAGAGGAGATCTCATTAATTGTGAAGGGCTTACACAAGTACATAGGTTCAAGCTCTCCTTTAGTGAGTACTAGTGAATGATTTAGTACAAATGACATTCGGAAATATTGTGGGAGAATGATCTCCTTTTATAGAAGAGAGTTTCTAGCTTTGTTTTGACAATGACACGTGTCGTGTTGTGATTGGCTTCTGATGTTGACACGTGTCTCGCTATGATTGGCTTCTGATATCGACACGTGTCGCGCTGTGATTGGCCTCTTGGTTGGAGGGAAACTCTTCTGGGTCCTTGACAGTATAACGTTGACCGGTGCTCAGTAGTTTTGGGATTGGTCAAGTATGGTACAAACAGTGCTCCCTTAAGTTCCCGAGTGAGGGAAGCTCCTCGGTTGGGGACTTGCAAGATTCAAGCCGCTGAGTAATCACGAAACTTCTAATTACCGAAGTGTGGTATCGTCTTCACTTGCCTTATCTGTCTCATAGGTAGATGTGGCATCTTCTCTGGAAGTACTTTTCCTCCATCCAGGGGTGATATCTTTAACCGGTGGAGATGCACAAGGTAATGTATCAATTTGACTTGAAGCTTACTTGTAGTTTCAGGCTTGGTCAAGCGTGATACAAACCATGTAGTAGGAGTCCCCCAAGTCACCGAGTTAAGAGATTTGCCGAAAGAGGTGATAGACAAGGTAAGCAATTAAAGTTCCAAGCAATCAGTCCCAGATCAGAAGTTTGATTTCGAGTTCCGGCTGATTGTTCTCATTCTCCATATCTTGCAGGCAGCAAGAAGGATAAAGAGAAGAAAAAGGAGAAGAGATGATATGAGATACTTTTGCTTTTAAAGAAGTAACTTTCCACAGGCTTATTCTTGAACTGGCCTGGAGGGTTTTCTGGTTTCCTCCAGAGTATGGGGCCGACTCAAGAATTTGAGGGTCAAAATAAGTCCATCAAATCTATAGTACGTTCGACCCTGATGATATGGGATACTTTTGTTGTTGACAAAGTAGTAGATGTATCGGCACATGTTCTGTTGCGCTTGTCTCTACATGCTTCTTTGTATCATTCTCACTTGCCCTATCTGTTCCTCAGGCAGATGTGGTATCTTCTTTGGAAGCATAAGATGTTGAAGATGAGTACTTGAGAGCAATGTCAGGTAAGTAATTAGGCAAGGGGTTCTAGGCAATCAGTTTCTGACTGGAAGCTTGATTCCAAGTGTTGACTGATTGCTCTCTTTCTCCTTGTCTTGCAAGTAAGAACAATGCCAAAGGAAAAGACAGGGAAAAAGCATGATATATGATACTCTTGCCTTTAACCCTAATGATATGAGATACTCTTGCTTTGGTGTGGCTTGTTTGCAGAGGTATTATCAGGGGGAAAAGAAGTTGAGTATTTCGAGAGACTTTGCTGAGAGTACCCTCTCGGATGTGAAGAAAAGTTGAGCATTTTTTTTTATTTGCAAGTCTTCCTGGTTGTGGAGGATGGAGGTCGACATATATAGGAGTCTCCCTAACAACAAGTAGTAGTGTTATTCCTTTACCATTCTTGGTCATAGCAATGTAGTGGGAGCTGCAAGCTTCACGTGTTTTAACTTTGTCAGATCACTTTGAAAAAGTGGTCTGTGGTATCTGGAAAGCTGATGTTGCGTGTGAAGATTGCAGACAAGCTTTATCCCAGGAAATCTGGCTCTCGAAGTTCGAAGAGGGGTGCCTCTTTGGTTTTCGAACAAGCAATCCTGTCGGGGATCTGGCTCTCAAGATTCAGAGAACGGTGCATCTTCAATTTTTGAGAAAGCAATCTTGTTGGGAGTTTGACTCTTGAGATTCGGAGAGCAGTGTCTCTTCAATTTTTGAGAAAGTAACCCTATTGGGAGTCTGGCTCTCGATATTCGGAGGGCGGTGCCTCTTCGATTTTTTAGCACGTAATCCTGTTGGGAGTCTGGCTCTCGAGATTCGGAGAGCGGTGCCTCTTCAATTTTTGAGCAAGCAATCTTGTTGGGAGTGTTTTCTCAAATGTGAGTAAAGGTTGGGCATTTTTGCCAATCTGCCTTGCCACGGAGCACGGAGGTTGACACACATATGGACTTTCTAGTTATCAAGCAGTGGTGTTGTTCCTTTACCCTTGTGGATAATAATAGGGTAGCTGGACCTTCAAAATTTATGTGTCTAAACTTTGTTAGAGATATTTGGCAAAGTTATCTGTGGTACCCGAGAAGCTGATGTTGCGTGTGGAAAGTAGTGCCTCTTTGGAATCCGAAGAGTGGTGCCTCTTCGATTTTTGAACCAACGGCCCTCTTGCCCTTTCTTTTATAAGGGCACCAATTGTGTGCAAGAAGTACATTCAGAGAGTTATTGTTTGTAAGAATTTTCCCCTTACTTCAGAGATTTATTGCACCTCATTTCTCCTTCATCATTTCTGAGAATGTCTGGCCCATCCGACAGTCGTTTTGACTTGAACTTTGGTGAAGAGGCAACCATGCTTTCTCAAGACAACATATGGCGACCGTCCTTCTTATCCCCTACTGGTCCTCTTATCGTTGGGAACTCTGTGATGAAAATGATATGACCACTGCGGTGGTGGCCAGGAACCTTCTCACTCCCAAAGATAACAAAGTACTTTCCAAACAGTCTGATGAGTTGGCTATTAAGGATTCTCTGGCTCTCAGTGTTCAGTGTGTAGGTTCTATGTCTAATATGGCCCAACGCCTATTTGCTCGAACCCGCCAAATTGAATCATTGGTGGCTGAAGTGATAAGTCTCAAACAGGAGATCAGAGGGCTCAAGCATAAGAATAAACAGTTGCACATGCTCGCACATGACTATGCTACAAATATGAATAGGAAGCTCGACCAGCTGCAGGAATCTGATGGTCAGATTTTACTTGATCATCAGAGGTTTGTGGGTTTGTTCCAAATGCATTTATTGCTTTCGTCTTCTGGGGCTATACCGCGTAATGAAGCTCCAAATGATCAACATTCGGTGCCTCCTCATTCTGGAGTTCTGCCTAGTATTGAGGCTTCGAATAATTACCCTCTGGTGCCTCATCTTTCGGAGGCTCTGCCCACTGCTGAGACTTCTCCTGAGCAACCTTTGTGAAAGCTCCCTCTTATTTGTTTATTTTGATTCATGTTTATGTACATATTTGTAACTTGTCGGAGATATCAATAAACAAGTTTTGCTTCATTTCAAAGTATTGTGTTAAATACACCAAGGCCTTCTTCACTAAGTTCTTTGAATTTTTCCTTTTGTTGAAGGTTGTATGTTGAAGCTTTGTGAGTGAAGCATGTAGGTTGAGGTAGTGCTCCCTTAATTTCCCGAGTGAGGAAAACTTCTTGGTTGGAGACTTGAAAAAATCCAAGTCACTGAGTGGTCGTGAGACTTCCGAGTATCAAGGTTCATCAGCATATGGTAGGAGTCCCCCAAGTCTCCGGTCGAGGGAGTTGACGAATGAGGTGTCTTGCTAGTAGCCAAGTTTCCAAAGTAACAAAACTTCACCATTTTCCTTTCTAAGTGATAGCCCAAAACTCCTTCTTCATATATATTTGTTATGAAAGTTGTTAGGCCCAAAGAAGAAGAGGCCTAGGCAATTTTGCTTTTTTTTTTTTTTTTTTGAATTTTCGATTTATTTTTTATTTTTTGAATTTTCGAATTTCTGAAAATATATATATATATATATATATATATATTAAGCTTTGTAGGTGAAGCTTTGAGGTTGAAGCTTTGTTGGGTACCATGAATTGATTTTGCTTCACACTATCTTGATCAAGATAGTGTGAAGCTTTTGTGTTGAAACTTTGTAGGTGAAGCTTTTGTAGGTGAAGCTTTTGTGGGTGAAGCTTTTGTGGTGGGTGAAGCTTTTTGTTGGTGAAGCTTTTATGGGTGAAGCTTTTATGGTGGGTGAAGCTTTTGTTGGTGAAACTTTTATGGGTGAAGCTTTTGTGGTGGGGGAAGCTTTTGTGGGTGAAGCTTTTGTGGTGGGGGAAGCTTTTGTGGTGGGGGAAGCTTTTGTGGGTGAAGCTTTTGTTGGTGAAGCTTTTATGTGTGAAGCTTTTGTAGGTGAAGCTTTTGTGGATGAAGTTTTTGTTGGTTAAGCTTTGTAGGTGAAACTTTGGTGTTGAAGCTTTTGTTGGGTACCATGAATTGATTTTGCTTCACACTATCTTGATCAAGTTAGTGTGCAGCTTTAGAGAATTTGTAGTTGTCCTCCATTGATGAAGCTTTTGTTGGTGAAGCTTTGTTGGGTACCACGAATTCATTTTGTTTCACACTATCTTTCAAGATAGTGTGAAGCTTTTGAGAATTTGTAATTGTTCTCCATTGATGAAGCTTTGTTGAATTTTTTTTTTTTTTTTTTTTGTTGGGAAACTAGAAATTTGAAAATGTGGAAGAGACAACATATACAAATTTTGCTTCCACGCTGTTGAGCAAGAGATTGTGATGCAAGCCACACCTTGTAGTAGTCGAAGGTTTGAATGAACCATATAAATTGAATTTGCTTCGAACAGTTTTGAATTTGCTTCGAAGGTTTGAGAATTGTAGTTGCCCTCCATTGATGAAACTTTTGTTGGCATCATCAATTGGTTTTGCTTCACACTGTCTTGATCAAGAGTGTGTGAAGCTTTTGAGAATTGTGGTTGCCCTCCATTGATGAAGCTCTTGTTGGCACCATAAACTGGTTTTGCTTCACATTGTCTTGATCAAGAGTGTGTGAAACTTTTGAGAATTGTGGTTGAACTCCTTTGATGAAGCTTTTGTTAGCACCATAAATTGGTTTTCCTTCACACTGTCTTGATCAAGAGTGTGTGAAGCTTTTAAGAATTGTGGTTGCCCTTCATTGATAAAGCTCTTGTTGGCACCATAAATTGGTTTTGCTTCACACTGTCTTGATCAAGAGTGTGTGAAGCTTTTGAGAATTGTGGTTGAACTCCTTTGATGAAGCTCTTGTTGGCACCATAAATTGGTTTTGTTTCACACTGTCTTGATAAAGAGTGTGTGAAGCTTTTGAGAATTGTGGTTGAACTCCTTTGATGAAGCTTTTGTTGGCACCATAAATTAGTTTTGCTTCACACTGTCTTGATCAAGAGTGTGTCAAGCTTTTAAGAATTATGGTTGCCCTCTATTAATGAAGCTCTTGTTGGCACCATAACTTGGTTTTGCTTCACAATAACTTGGTTTTTCTTCACACTATCTTGATCAAGAGTGTGTGAAGCTTTTGAGAATTGTGGTTGCCCTCCGTTGATGAAGCTCTTGTTGGCACCATAAATTGGTTTTGCTTCACACTGTCTTGATCAAGAGTGTGTGAAGCTTTTGAGAATTATGATTGAACTCCTTTGATGAAGCTCTTGTTGGCACCATAAATTGGTTTTGCTTCACACTGTCTTGATTAAGAGTGTGTGAAGCTTTTGAGAATTGTGGTTGCCCTCCATTGATGATTAAGAGTGTGAAGCTTTTGAGAATTGTGGTTGCCCTCCATTGATGAAGCTCTTGTTGACACCATAAATTGGTTTTGTTTCACACTGTCTTGATAAATAGTGTGTGAAGCTTTTGAGAATTGTGGTTGAACTCCTTTGATGAAGCTTTTGTGGGCACCATAAATTTGTTTTGCTTCACACTGTCTTGATAAAGAGTGTGTGAAGCTTTTGAGAATTGTGGTTGCCCTCCATTGATGAAGCTCTTGTTGGCACCATAACTTGGTTTTGTTTCACACTATCTTGATTAAGAATGTGTGAAGTTTTTGAGAATTGTGGTTGCCCTCCGTTGATGAAGCTCTTGTTGGCACCATAAATTGGTTTTGCTTCACACTGTCTTGATCAAGAGTGTGTGAAGCTTTTGAGAATTGTGATTGAACTCCTTTGATGAAGCTCTTGTTGGCACCATAAATTGGTTTTGCTTCACACTGTCTTGATCAAGAGTGTGTGAAGCTTTTGAGAGTTGTGGTTGGCCTCCATTGATGAAACTCTTGTTGGCACCATAAATTGGTTTTGCTTCACACTTTCTTGATCAAAAGTGTGTGAAGCTTTTAAGAATTGTGGTTGCCCTCCATTGATGAAGCTCTTGTTGGCACCATAAATTGGTTTTGCTTCACACTGTCTTGCTCAATAATGTGTGAAGCTTTTGAGAATTGTGGTCGAACTCCTTTGATGAAGCTCTTGTTGACATCATAAATTGGTTTTGCTTCACACTGTCTTGATCAAGAGTGTGTGGAGCTTTCTACGAGTTGTAGTGTTTGCATTGTTAAAGAATGTTGAATAGCTTAATCTTCGTATGCCAAGCACTGAAGTTGTTGTTGGCTTGCAATAAGACTTTGTTGGTGACCATAACTCTTGTTGGGCATAAGTGCTCCCCTAGTTGAATTGTCAAGCTTAATGGATTTTGATTATTTGTGAATGATAGGAGTTCACATGTACAAGTTGTACCACTCATCTTCTGGTAGGTGGAATGAATGGTGAGTTGCTTTCATCACTTGGTTGGTGGTACGAATGTGAGTTCCTTCATCATCTTTCATCACATTTCATCACCTGGTTGGTGGCACGAGGATGAGTTCCTTCTTCACCGGGTTGGTGGCATGAATGGCAAGTTGCCAAATGATATTAGAGTACGGGTTGTACATTTCATCACCTGGTTGGTGGCATGAAGATGAGTTCCTTCTTCACCTGCTTGGTGGCATGAATGGCAAGTTGCCAAATGATATTAGAGTACGGGTTGTACATTTCATCACTTGGTTGGTGGCATGAAAGAGAGTACGGGTTGTACATTTCATCACCTGGTTGGTGGTATGAAGATGAGTTCATTCGTCACCTGGTTGGTGGCATGAGTGGCAAGTTGCCAAATAATATTAGAGTACGGGTTGTACATTTCATCACCTGGTTGGTGGCATGAATGAGAGTACGGATTGTACATTTCATCACCTGGTTGGTGGCATGAATATGAGTTCCTTCTTCACATTTCATCACCTGGTTAGTGAGAATAAGGGCAAGGTGTCGAGGCACATTGTAGCAAGTGTCGAATGACACAAAATATGTTGAACCCTTTCGAAGCACAATTGGCTTATGTATGAATGTGTTGGAATGTATGATTGAACGAATATACTGTGAAACTGTTCGTTTATTTGTGTAGTCTTGTTGACATATATTTAGACTTTGTTTCATGTTGGAAGCATTCATGTTGAAGCTTTGAAACCGAGTGTTTCATTGCTAGGAATGTAAGAGGATTAGGGCCGAGTTGTCTAAATCACCTCTTTATTGAATTCATGCCAAATAGTCTTCGTTACATAGGATGCCGAACGGCTGAAGCTTAACACTTGTACAATGTGAGTTTACTTGTAATAGTACTTCAAGTGATCAGCGTTCCATGGATGGCCAAGGGTCTTGCCATCGGAGCTTCTAAGCTTGTAGGAGACAGGACGACTGATGCCAACAACTTCAAACGGTCCATCCCAGTTTGGACTAAGTGTTCCTTCATTCGGGACTTTGTCGCAGAGTAATCTTTTCTTCAATACCCAGTCCCCCACTTTGAAAGAACGAGGTTTGACCCTTGAGTCATAGTAGTTGGAGATGCGCTGCTTGTAGGCGACATTCCTCAAGTGAGCCTGGTTTCTGTGTTCCTCGACTAGATCTAAGTTGAGGGTAAGTTGTTTGTCATTTTAGCTTTGCACATAGTTCTGGACTCGGATTGTTGCTTGCTCAAGCTCAACTGGGACAACTGCCTCTGTACCAAAGGCAAGTGAGAATGGGTTTCTCCTGTTGATGTCCGATACGAAGTGCGGTATGACTAAAGAACTTGGGGTACAAATTCTGGCCAACAACCTTTAGCCTTGTCCAAGCTGGTTTTCAAAGTTCGCTTGATTATTTTGTTGATGGCATCAACTTGTCCATTAGACTAGGATGAGCTAGGAAGGCAAAACATAAGTTGATGTTGAACTTAGAGCAGAACATCCTAAACTTATTGTTGTCGAACTGTTACCCGTTGTCAGTGACTATCGCATTGGGAATGCCGAATCTGCAAAGGATGTTCTTCCATACGAAGTCTTCTATTTTGGCCTCAGTAATGGTTGCTAAGGGTTCTACTTCGGCCCACTTTGTGAAGTAGTCAACTGCAACGATTGCATAACGAACCTTGCCCTTCCCTGCAGGCATTGGGTTGATCAAATCAAGTCCCCATTGGGCCAAGGGCCAATGGCTGATTATAGGAGTGAGCGGCTCGGGAGAGGAGTGAGGAATAGTTGCGTAGCCTTGACACTTATCACATGAGCGGGATATTCTGATGGCATCTTGGTGGAGTGTTGGCCAGTAATATCCTTGGTGAAAAGCCTTGTGTGCTAGGGATCGAGATCCAGCATGATCTCCGCATACTCTTTCATGTATTTCCCGAATGACAGTTTCCATCTCTGCGGGCGTAAGGCATCTTACGTATGGTAGGTTAAAACCCCGCTTGTAGAGTTGGTCATTAATGATTAAGTAACGGGTAGCCTTGTATCGAATCTGCTTAGCTTGGACTTTGTCATTTGGAAGGGTGCCATGAGCAAGGAATCTATAAATCGGGGTAATCCAACAATCCCCCTGTTGTAAGTTGCACACTTCCGCAGCCATGGTGCTTGGTGCTGCCAACAATTCGACTTGAATTTTTCTCCCAATCTTGTCTTCCACCGATGAGGCGAGGTGAGCCAAAGCATCTGCATAACTGTTTGCCACTCGAGGAATTTGAGTGATCTGGTAGTGGAAGTGTTTGAGCAACAATTGTGTTTGTGCCAAATATGCTGCCATGGAGCTATCCTTAGCGTCAAAGTTGTTGGTGACCTGGTTAACCACCAATTGGGAGTAACTGAATATATCAATTCGTTTAACCCCAAGGTGTTTGGCCAAACGTAAGCCTGCTAGAAGGGCTTCATATTCGGCCTCATTGTTTGACGCCTTGAATTTGAAACGAAGAGCATACTCCATCACCACTTTGTCAAGGGTGGGGCTGTTGGTTCTATTTTCTGAGATTCCAAGGGTAATGAAACCACTTCCTTAGGCGTAGAAACAATGTCAACAGGATATGTGAAGTATGCGATGAAGTCTGCCACTGCTTGGCCTTTCTCAGCTGACTTTAGTTGGTAGAAGATGTCAAACTCACCCAATGTTATCGCCCATTTGATCAATCGCCCGGAAGTGTCAGGACTTTGGAGTATCTGTCGAAGATGATGATTGGTAAGCACGATGATGGAGTGTGCTTGAAAGTAAGGGCGAAGTTTTCGAGCAGACATGACCAATGCTAGAGCCAATTTCTCAATGTTGGAGTATCGTGTCTCTGCATCTTGTAAGGCCTTGCTAGCATAGTAGACAGGCCGTTCAACATTACCATCATTTCGAATGAGAACGAAACTTAATGCTGAAGCCGATACCGACAGATAGATAATGAGAGTGTTACCAACCTCAGGTTTGGAGAGCATATGGGCTTTACTCATGTAGTCTTTGAGGTTCTTGAATGCCGTATTATATTTATCAGTCCTTGTAATGTACTTCTTACTTCCCTTAAATGTTTTGAAGAAATGAGCACATCTGTCTGTGGCCTTAGAGATGAACCTAGTTAAGGCTGCTACCTTGCCAGTACAACTCTGGATGTCTTTTGAACTTACCGGTTCCTTCATGTCGATGATTGCTTTGATTTTCTCGGGATTAGCCTCAATGCCTCGTTGGCTTATCATGAAGCCTAAGAATTTGCCATAGCCTATGCCGAAGGCACATTTGTTGGAGTTCAACCTCATTCGATACCTCTTCAGAATGGCGAAAGTTTCAGATAGGTTGGTGATGTGTTGGTCAGCATGTTTGCTCTTGACTAGCATATCATCAACGTAAACTTCCATGCTCTTCCCAATCTGTTCGGCGAACATTGAATTGATCAGTCTCTGATAAGTCGCACCTGCATTCTTTAGGCCGAAGGGCATGACTTTATAGCAATAAAGTCCCCTGTCAGTAGTGAAGGATGTGTGTTCTTGGTCTGGAGAGTTCATGAGGATTTGATTGTATCCTGAGTAAGCATCCATGAAGCTCAGGAGTTCACACCCTGCCGTAGAGTCTATAAGTCTGTCTATGAGAGGAAGAGGAAAGCTATCCTTCGGGCATCCTTTGTTTAAGTCGGTGTAATCGACACACATTCTCCACAAGACGTTTTGGAGCAAGAGACATTCCTAGGTCGGATTCTTCTTAATAAGGACAACATTTGCTACCCACGTTGGATAATTGACTTCGCGGACGAAGCCTATGCCTTTGAGTTTTTCAACTTCTGCCTTCATTGCCTCGTACCGTTCAGCGTCATAGGATCTTTGCTTTTGTCTCACTGCTTGGTATTGGGGTCAATACGTAAGCGATGACAGATGATATCGGGAGAGATGCCTGGCTTGTCCTTGTATGACCAGGCGAGTACCTCAGTGTTCTCTTGCAAAAAAAGAGATCAATGCCAATCGAATGGGTGGTGACAAGGTGATGCCAATCTTCACCATGCTATCCGGATAATCTTTTGAGATAGAGACATTCTCCAACTCTTCAACGGGTTGTGTTTGCTTGGGGAAATAGTCATCTCGAGGATCGTCGGGTTGACTGTTGCCACCGTGAAGATCCAAGTTGGCTTCGTCTGGGCTGGTCTTTATGACTTGGTCATGTATAGAAAGGGTTTCCTTGGGCACAGACATGTGTTGTTGCTTGACCCAAAGTGTTGTAACATGATCGTGCACTAAGTTGATCTCCTCTGATGTAACCATTGCCATAGAGGTTTGGAAATTTCATCAACAATGTATGTGTGGATACCATGGCCTTGAGATCATTGATGCATGTGCGTCTGAATATGACATTGTATGCCATTGGGCAATCAACCACCAGGAAGTTAGTGGTAATGGTAGTTGTGTAAGGGCCTGTACCAATGGTGAAAGGTAAGTGTATGTTCCCCAAAGGTTGCACAATATCACTGGAGAAGCTTATCAGAGGGGAAATCGAGCGATCGAGCAAGTGTTCAGCTACATTAAGTGCCCTGAAAGCTTCAGGAAACATGATATTGACCGAAGCCCCCGTGTCTACCAGGATTCGTCGTACTTCAAAGTTGGCTATATGAGCTTCTACGATCAGTGGGTCGTTGTGAGGGTAGATGATACCTCTTTCTTCCTCAGGGTAGAAACATATTGGATCCCAGTTAGGCTTTTGATACTTACCTCCTATGATGTCTTCCACGTGAAACACTTGGTGGCCAGACCTTAAAGCTCGTTCACTATTTTTCATGGCCCTGTTGGAAGATTTAGATATGGGTGTGCCACCACTTATGGAATATATCACATTCACATGGCGTTGGTTACGGTTACCCCTTGGAGGGTGAAGGAGGAATTGATCAATTTTTCCTTCACGTGCCAAAGCTTCAATATGATCACGAAAGGTGATACACTTCTCGCTGTCATGACCGTTATGCTCATGGTAGCTGCAAAACGTGCCCATGTTTTTCGTGGGATTGTAATCCGAGTGCCTCAGCTTTGGCTTCGGTATCAGGTGTGCTATGCTAGGGTAAATGGCCACACATGTGGTGTTCAAATGTGTGTATGCCTCATACCTCGGGGTAGGGGCTGTCCTGACACGTGCTTGACCCTGTGTTGACTGCCTGGGGTCGGGGATTATCATGGCGATACCCTTGGTTATCGTGGTAGTGTCCCTTACTCATTTTACTAAAATGAGACTGGTGAGGATAAAAATCTTTCCTTTTGCCCTGAGATTGATATGTCTATTGGCTTGGCAAAGTATTAAGTAAGGCAGGGGGAGGCACTGCTGCCGTTTGTAAGGTCGAGGTCTTCTCATTTGGTTGGATCTGGCTTCCACTCCCTACTTGCTGATAATGGATGGATGTGGGGGGTTTCCCTTGATATATCATTGCCTCGGTGGATGCATGGTTATAAGCCTGGGCCATCACCTCAGAGTAAGTCTTCCAAGTGTTGGCATTGATCATGTACTTAAAGAAACAGTCACGTAGGCTTTGAGGGCATTCTTGTCGTCTGCCTCGACACAACGGGAATGCTCATGGCTGAAGCGGCCAGCATACATATGTAATGACTCATCTGGCTTCTGGCGAATAGTGTACAAGTCATCCGCAGAGTGCAAGCGATCGGTCTGGAAAATGTGTTGAGAAACAAACAGTTTCCTCAATTCCTCAAATGAGTCTACCGTCTCAGGTGGAAGACGGCAATACCAGTTTAGAGCTTCACCAGAGAAGGTAGAAGGGAAGAAATGACATCGCTCTTCGTCGGTGTGCATCCGGTATAACATGGTGGACTCAAAAAGGTTAAGGTGTTCAATCGGGTCCTCATTTCCAGTATAGAGTTGCAAGCCAAGCTTCTACTTTGTCTTTGCTTGAAGGGGGTGTCGAGGATCCTCCTTGTAAGAGGGCCAGGCCTAGGTTGGTTCCAATCAGGTGTCTCAGCTTGTCGTTCGGCCTTCGACTTGTTTACTTCCTTAATAAGTTGTAGGACAAGAGGGTCCTGAGTGGAGTCATGTACCACTGGAGCTTTCTTTCGTAAATCTCCATCTCCTCTTGGAAGTATGAAGGTTTGATCAAGAGCATGTGGTTTTTCCCCGGACTCGCCGTACTGACTTCCAAGGTATGTCTGTCGGAACATCTTTGAGTCCCCTATACCTTCGTGTTTCTCTAGGACTTGTTGCCCCTTCCCCAAATTGGTAGTCGGCCTGGGACATGGGAGGGGACTGAGTCTTTCAGAGACCCTTGGGTCATTGATTTTCGAGCTTACATGGATGGGATTGTCTGGACGTTGCTTTAGGAAATCTCGACAGTTGCGAAAGACAGCTTTCGATCCTTCCACTCATTCTGTAAGGAGGTGTCTTCTTTCACTTCTCCTGCTTTGGGTCGAAGCAGCTGGGTTGAGAGAAGTCTCATGTTGATCAATGTTTTGATGATTAGCTCGCTCCTCATCAGGGATACCCATGTCGAAGAAAGGTGACCCTCAATGTTGGGGGCACCCAGATGATGGTTAATGTCCACAAGGGTAACGAGCTCGCATGTTTGAGTATGCTTAGTTTCGTGAAGCGTCTCAAAGAGCTTCTCATACTGCTCCTGGAGGACCTCATTCTTCATTGCTATCTTGTTGTTCTGAGCTTCTAGCTCATTGACTTTAGCTTGAAGAGCAACCTTCTTTCCTTAATTCTTTCGTTGCCTCGCACCAAGTGCAAGAGGGGTGTCATTCTGCGTGTTGTGGCTTCCTTCGTTTCTCATGTTGGAGATGGATGCCTGGTCAAATGAGAGTGTACGAATGGTGGAAACCAGCTTAACAAAGCTGAAGAGAGTGGGAATAAGTGTCGTTCCCACAGACGGCGCCAAATGTTGATGCACAAAATCAGTGAGAACTTTGGTACAACAGAAAGTGTTAAGTTTATGACTTTCGCTAGATTGCTCCGGTCACTAGTATGGATAAGTATGTAAATGGATAGAGACAGGGAAGCAAACACAAGATGTACGTGGTTCACCCAGATTGGCTACGTCCACGGAGTAGAGGAGTTCTCATTAATTGTGAAGGGTTTACACAAGTACATAGGTTCAAGCTCTCCTTTAGTGACTACTAGTGAATGATTTAGTACAAATGACATTCGAAAATATTGTGGGAGAATGATCTCCTTTTATAGAAGAGAGTTTCTAGCTTTGTTTTGACATTGACACGTATCGTGTTGTGATTGGCTTCTGATGTTGACATGTGTCATGCTATGATTGGCTTCTGATGTCGACACGTGTCGCACTGTGATTGGCCTCCTAGTTGGAGGGAAACTCTTCTGGGTCCTTGACGGTATAACGTTGACCGGTGCTCAGTAGTTTCGGGATTGGTCAAGTATGGTACAAACAAATACCATTAAGAGGGTTAATATACCCACCTCATAATCTTATTTTTCCACCCACTTGTTAATGAAAATTTTAATAACGAATTTAATCTTATGTAAAAAGACTTCAAAAGCCTTGTTAAAAGTTAATCCTTTTATATATTCTTCGTAGTCAAAGAAAAAAAAAGAATAGAAAAAAATTTAAAAACTAAAATGAGAAAAGAATCAAATCTTCCCATTTTGTCTCTTCATCCCTCGCCACTGTCAACTCTTTCTTCCTCCTCCATCTTCTATCTCTTCATTCCACCCCATCCACCCCAAATTCTCTATCTTTTTCCCCTACTTTCAACCCTTAATTCTAAATTAGAATCAGGAAATTGAATCTTAAATCCAGATTTAGTAGGGGGAGAAAGAAAGAGGTAGAGATGAACATAGAAAGGAGAAGAAAACAGAAAGAATATAACTTCCCCAAGGACAAAGGAAAAATGAGTTGCCGCCGTCATATGTAGTGCCTGGTTGTGGTTTTTTTTTTTTTTTTTTTTGGGTAGGTTAGGCAGGGACATTCACAACTGTTCCATTCTCTTAAAATTGATTCAATCATTTTTTATATTTTATTTTTATTTTATTTAGGAAACTGTTAGGGATAAGTAGGTGGGAAGAAAGTGTTTGATTTTTTTAACTTTTTATGATGGATAAAAATATAACATAGGTAGAAAAATAAAATTATGAAGTTGGCATAGTAGAACTCACTATTAATAACTCAACAAATAATTCACAGAAATGATTAACATTACTAAGAAAAAAAAAGGAAAATACATGGCAATCTACATGCGTGCATGAGTGATTGATCAATATGTTTAATTTTCAAAAGTCTACCTTTTTTGTTTTGATTCTAAAATATATGGATGTTTTGTCACTTAGTATTACGGTCTAATAATATTCCTCTTCACTTGTCAGTGAGAGGTCTTAGGTTCGATTTTTGCCAAAAACGAGTTTAAACCACATTAATGCTAGCTCATTGCGAGGCCAAGCTCACTCTCTCTTCTTTAGTGTAAATAATATTGTTTGTTAATATATATATTGATGTTTTTGTTCTCTAAAGGGCGCATCCAAGTATTAATGGCGGAGCCACATATTAAGCTACTTTCACGCTCCAAGTGGGACATGTCATGGCGTAGAGTTTGGCTTTGAAATCCATGCCATTAGCATTGATGTTGACGAGAAATTTTTCATTGTGACGGGAATATAAATGGTACATCATGTATTTTAATAGAAGTTGTGGTAAATTTTATTTTTTAAGTTATTAACTTTTTAGCACACATATCACATCATTTATATAATGACACGTGGTGTACTACCTCATGTAACGGTCACACTAAAAAATCTCTTGATGTTGAGGCAGGGCACCAACGAAATTGACAAGGTCAGGGAGCGAAGGCTCGAGGCTTTGGTAGCATGGAGGCATTCTAGCTATGCGAGTACCATAAATAGGGGGTGTGTTATCCACACACCTCTTTTTACTTCTTACACACCTCTTGTTAATTTCTGTCCGTTGATCTTCTTCAATTCATCTGATCCGACTGCTAAAAATAAAAAAAAATGTGAAAAAAGTAAAAAGGGGTATGGATATCACACCCCTAAATAGGACATTGTGTCGGCAGCCGAGAAGAGTGGAGGTCATAGTTGTGGCACGTTGTTAGATGACATTAAGGGGAATGCCATGAAGGAATGGACGTCATTCATAAACAATGAAAAGAAAGAAAATGTGGCATTGAAAGTTGGATTAGGATCTTCTCCCCTCCTCTTTTTATCCATTTCCGTCATCTCCTCTCACATTTTTTATTTTTTCTTTCTCTTTTTATAAAAAAATTAATATAAGATGTTGACGTGGCTTAACCGTGACCGTTCAAATAGGAGAGCAGAGAAAGAGAAGGGAAAAACAAAGAGGAGAGAATCCTACTCCTTGAAAGTTCTGCATAAAACAGAAAATTTTCATACGATTGAATTGACAAAAACACAAATATCTTTTTATTAATTGATATTAATTGTTTGGTTGGAAAAGATATTGAAGTCGCATTCATGACCAATGTTTTAGTATTGAGACTAATTTAGGCGGGTTTTGTTGCCTGTGGGAGTGGACTACAGATTAGCCTAGGCATTTGGAAAGTGCTCTTGAGGTGCACTTGAGGCATTGTCAAGGCGCCACCTGGGCGTTTAAATTATTATTATTAAAAAAAGGATTTTTTTTTTTGTGAAATATCATATCAACTTTTAAATATTTTTTAAAATGTCATATAAACTAAAATTTTAAGGAATTTATCATATCAACTTTTCAAAATCATTAATTTGTCATTTCATCCTAACTTCATTAAGTTTATCATCCAAAATAAGCCATGTTCCTTCCACATGACTTGGTTTCAAGGTTATTTCAAACTTTTTAACTCCCCACACTCTTTCAAGATTATTTCAGACATTTCAAGTCATTTTTTTAAGAATAAGTGAACCGTGTTAAATTATCAAAGCTTGCAATTAATTAAATTTCATGTTAGTGAGCCTAATATACTTGTTTAGTAGTTCACCATAAATTTTTGAAATGAACATGACATGTTTTGTTTTAACCCACCAAAATTTTTGGTTCTGTATCAAAGAGAAGTAACTTGTGAAAAAGAGGTTAAATGTCTAAAACCAATTTATTACTCCACCTTCTAGCATGAATATTGTCACAGCCCGTCCCGGAAGTACCTTTGACGGGAACGTGAAATGACTATTCTACCCTTGACGGGTACTAAGGTACGTATGAATGTGACGTTATTGGTTCACATATTAATCAAATTGGAGAAATATATATTAGTAAGTTGGAAAATAAATAATAAAGGAATTAATTATGTGAATTGGATTATTTTGGTTTAGGGATAAGAAATTGGATGGTGTGGATTGAGTGTGCTCCCAAAACACTCCCTGATCTCTCCCTTCCCCGTCACTCTCTCTCTCTCTCTCTCCTCCCTCTCGATATTCTCTCTCTCTAGGCACCCATCGTACGGCACACCCAACACCACCCCAAAACATCACGGATCGACGGACTTAGGACCACCTTTGGACTCCTGAGGACACCACGAGTACGTTGGTACCATTTTCAGGTAACATCTCCTTCGAAAACCCTAGTTTCTAAAGTCCCCGTGATGGTGCACTGTTCATGCACACGTAAATTCTTATGTTTTTGGGAATTTGAAGCTTGTAGGAAGCTTGGTGAAGTCCTAAGGAAGCTCGGAGTGCTTCATTTGGAAGAATTGGACGTCGGGATCACCTGGTTCGAGTTTGGCCGATTTCTTGAATTTTTGGAAGGTATGATCCCGTGGTTTTTAGTGTTTAAAATTAGTCCAACGTGATAGTACTCACTTAGGGCTTCAATTTGGTGTAAAGTACGAGAAAAATGGACGAAAAACGAGTGAGAATAGTGAAGTAGAAGTTTTTCCCAGTTTTCCGGTGACCGGGGTCCGGCGAGGGTAGGTCGGAGAAGACAGCGGCATATTCCGTTAAAGTTAACGGAATATGCTAACGCTGTTAGTTAATTCTAACGGTAACCGTTAGCTTTTGACGGAATATTCCTGACGCCGTCCGTGTCTTCCGTCAGGGCACCTGCGCGTGGGCCGCACGTAGGGCCGTGGCCTAGCCGGCGCGTGAGGGCGCGTGGAGGGTCCAAAAATTTATCTAAAAATTATGAGACGTCCGTGACGTCGAGTAGGTCGATGTGGTATATTCATATACCCAAATTGAGCATCGTATGAGAAGTTATTTCGAAATGTTGGTGATGTGCTTAAAAATAATGTTATTTTAGTTATTTCTCATATAGGTGACGAGTATCCCGAGGACGAGCGTATCCAGGGACGTCGTGGGGGTTACGACCCATCGACATACCAGTGAGTGGGCAGTTTTGATTTCATATTTACCTATATACATTTGTTTCCCAGAAAATACGCGTTTTATGAAAGTTATGAATTTAAATTGCCATGCATGAAAACATTGAATATTTGATTTGATAATGGATATATATATATATATATAAACATGAATTGATATATGATGCATACATGTTGCATGGTGCTGTGGAGGCGCAGGTAAGTCAGGTGAGTCATTATTCATTGAATTATTGATGTTGAAACGTTTAAGCTCATAACCTGCACCCTAGGTGTTAGTGCTTATATTTATTCACCACACCGCACGCTCGTCTTGGATCCAAGTAGGTGGATGTCGTACAGACCCTGTGAGGGTTCCGACATGCCAGTCGTACAGACCATTAGAGGGGTTCCGACTGGTGGGTGACTTTAAATTATGTGCACGGTTGATTGATGTGAGAAGCACTAGAGCGTAATTATACACCTGTCATCGTACAGACTACCTTATGTAGTTCCAAGTGACGTGCAGAGTTAGACCGTACAGGTCACCGAGGTGACTCCGGTTGGCGAGGATGTTGAGCTTTAGAATCAACCGTACAGGACCACTTTAGGGTCTCCGGTTGACTTATTTTCACCTGATTTATATTGATGCATTCATATTATACTTTGGCATATCTTGGCATGGCATATTCTTTCTTAAAGCGTTGAAGGATTGTGATTTGAGTTTTGATGATATATATATATATGTTTATATACTATTTTCTGGGAAAGTATACAGGTTTTACAGTGAGGGGATAGAAATGATTTTAATGAAATGTTTTTGGAAAAATCTTGATTTTACTGACCCACTCATTTTGTTTTGCGCCCCTCCAGGTTCTAGTTAGCGGTTGGTGGCTCTCGAGGTCTTTTCCGGCATTCTGACAGACTCTTGACATGTAGGACTCACCCGAGGGTGAAGTAACTTTATTTTAGTCATACTTGACTGCACTAAAACCTATGCTCTGAATTTGTGTATTATCTTAACTCTCCCATTACTCTAGTAGGTTGTTCATCTAGAGATTGGTTTAAATTCCTTCGTATTCTATATTATCATGC
The DNA here is from genome assembly GCA_035220775.1 of Malus fusca. Classification (NCBI taxonomy): domain Eukaryota; kingdom Viridiplantae; phylum Streptophyta; class Magnoliopsida; order Rosales; family Rosaceae; genus Malus; species Malus fusca. The sequence goes on from CM069072.1 coordinate 21,632,056, forward strand.
TTCCGTGTCGCATTGTTGGTTACGTCACGCTCACGTGACGGCCAGCACGCCTTGATCCTCTGGATCGGGGTGTGTCAAATATGTCCTTGTATAAAAATACAAAAAAAAAAAAAAAAAAAAAAAATTGTGAAAATGAGGTCAAAAGTCCAAAATAATCCAGAACACAAGTCAATGCATGTGACTTATTTTAGATGCAAAACTTAATGGAGTTGGGATGAGATGACAAATTAATGATTTCGAAAATTTGATTTGAAAAATCGCTTAAAATTTGAGTTCATATAACAAATTGAAAAATGTGTATAAGTTCATATGACATTTCAAAAAATTTAGGGCAAATTACACAATGAAAATGTTATTGGCACTCCAAAAATCTCATTCTACACTTCCCACAAGTGTATTTTTCTTTTTAAATATAGAAAGTTTGAAGTGTAGAATGATATTTTTGGAGTGTCAATAATAATTCTCATTACATAAAACTACCTCAACTATAGGTCGAACTACAATTTCATACCTCATGTTTTAAACATTGCAATATAATTCCTCAATTTATGAATTCGTTTCAATGTCAGACATCCGTTAAAATTTATATCAATTTTGTTGATAAGTGATGACATGGCAGGTGTGGGGTTCACTCCTCACTCAACTGAATTTAAAAATTAATTAAATTTAATAAGTTAATATTTTTTTTAATCAGAAAAAAATTAAAATTTATTAAAACACTCTCCCTCATCTCTCCCTCATCTCTCCCTCGTCTACTCTGCCGTCAAGGTTCGTAAGATTGGCAAGGGAGTTATGGAATGCGTCGTGTGCTTGAGTGAGTTCGATGACTTCGAAACATTGCATTTGTTTCCCAAATCCGACCACATCTTCCATCCAGATTGCACCTGACACCTGACTCGCACTCGACGGGTCACTCGCTGATCCAACCCAGATTGGACACCGAGTGGTACACGTTGAGACTGGTGGAAAAGGTGAGTAGGCAACTGGTTTCGAGCGACAACAGCAAGAACTCGTGCCCACTAGACCACCTTTGGGAGCTGGATGATTTCTATGAGCCGATCCACCACCACAACCGAGCAAGGCAGTGAAGTTTCAATCCTTGTCATCAGGCTCGAACACAAGATTTTCGAGTTGAACAGGTACAAGCTCGTAGGGAATCAGAAACAAGAGACAACCAATTGGGCAGCGGCGAAACCAATGGAGAAATGAAACGGATTGGTGGTGGCTGAAGCGGGGGAGGTTAGATTGGTGATGGCTGAAACGAGGGAGGCTGCAAAATCAAGAGACACCCAAGATCAAATGTATACATGTTCCTCTAAACTAAACTTATAGATCATTGTTTTTTTTTTTTTTTTGGAATTTGGGAACGTTGCTGCAAATCAAGGAGAGTGTTTTTTCAATTATCTTAATTTTTTCAGACCAAAAAAAATTCTTAATTTTTGATTTTTTTTCATACCAAAGCCAATGCAGTAGACGAGGGAGAGATGAGGGAGAAAGGACACGGATCCTCTCCGGATTTGAGCCTATGGATCAATAGATCCGGGCCATTGAAATTTAATCCAACGGTTACAATTATTATAACTTTTAGAGAGACCTCATGTTTGTAGTAGATCAAGTTTCAATGGTCTGGATATATTGATCCCTAGGCTCAGATCTGGAGAGGATCTGTGTCCAAGGAGAAAAGAGGGAAAGAGACGTGAGGAGATAGGAGGTTTTTTTTATAATTTTTTTTTAAAACTAAAAATTCTTAACTTATTAATATTTAATTAATTTTTAAATTCAATTAGGTGAGGATGACCATGCACCTGTCACGTTATCACCTAATAGAAAATTGACAAAAAATTTAACAGATGTTTGACATTGCAATGAATAAGTTGTTGTATGACATTGCAATATTTAAAACATAAGGTATGAGATTGTGGTTCGACCCATAGTTGAGGTAGTTTTGTGTAATTTACCCAAAAAGTTTCTAGACAAAAACAGACCAAATCCAAAACAACGTCATTTAGGCAGTTTTTTTAGAACCCAAAACAACGTCGTTTAGGCATATTTTTTTAGAACCCAGTAATTCTCTTTCTACAAACGAATTCCAAATTTGTCATGCAAATTTTCCAGTTTGCCCACAAATAAAAACTCACCGGACTGGTGACCACCTACCACGTCTAAATCACCTCAACCAATTTTCTTTCATTTCATCTTTACCTCAAGTTCAAATAATTAAATTCAATAATTAATTTTAATTTAATTTCAGGTTTAATTAATCTTTTTATTTTTCATCATACTCATCTTTTCAAATGAAGTTTGAGAGCGTTTGAGAATGTATGAAAAATATATGTGGAAAAGATGAAGCCACACACCCTTTGCATTGAACAGTCGCCTCCCAAAAATATGCATGTTGTGAACAGGCATATGATTATTATAAATACATGCATTTGCATGTATTCAAACCATTGAAAATCATCTATCTTTTCATTCAAAGCATACTAAGAAAACCATAAAGATATTTGCCAGAAGTCTAATGTGAAGTCTAGACTTTTAGGTTTGGATTTCCTTGTCAACGTTGTAATTGTACCACATTCTCAATCCTACTTTAGGTTTTTCTCTGTTTATGGGATGTGTCAGTTGGGAATAAATGTTCAAGAAGTTGGTGGTTTATGTAATTGTAATTGTAAACCACTGAAATTAATACAGATGCATGAACAAATCTTTTCACATATACATTCCTATTACATTCTGACTATCTTAGTTGTCTAGTTAGCCTTGCAAGCGGATTTCCAACGAGCTGGGCATGCAATTTAAACTTATCCACGTGGGTTAACTAACAACTTTTTGGAGAATGTCTATTTTCCACCCTTGATCTTTTCAGATTATTTTGAAGCATGACACGTGTCCCTTGTTGGTTGAAAAACACACCAATGCTTTGGGGTTAAGATCCCTAGCAGGATTCATTTGGTTTTTGGGGGTATTCAGATTTGTTTTTCTAGAGAAAGAGAGAGAAGTATTAAGGCTTCATCTAGTTTATTTACAAGATATTCCACCTGTACTAATTTCATCTAGTTTTCCGGTATTGGAATCTCAACCTAAATCATTGAATGATGGTGAAGTAGGCGTCCATCAAACTACAAGCACAAAGTATGTTTCTAGTGAAGGAAATTTTGTGAAAAACATGTTCATTTGAGCAACATCAATAGCATGCAATTAACAAATTAAAGGCGGAATCATGCTTACATGCACTCAAAAACAAAACATCAACCATGAAATTCAAAGCCTAGTAGATTGGTGAACCTTGACTCAACTTTTAAATCAACATTTATTAGTTAAGAAATATTTACCTTTGTAGATTCCTCTTTGCATATGCAAAGGATAATCACTCAAGAGATAGGGCCTTCATTCCTTGCTTCTTAGCTCCATGGATTTGGTTGAAAGAATAGGATTCTCCAAGTTCCCAAAATAGAGAACCTCTAAAGATTCTACACCAAGGTTGGATTGGAGAGGAAATGAGTGACCTTGAGGAAGTAGAATTACTAGACAATATCCCCCAAGGTGGTTGGCCTCTTAGAGAGAAATGGAAGCTTTGTGTTCTCACCAATTTTCTCTAAAATCAACAACTTATGAATTTTAGGTTATAAAGTTCTTTATATAGTCACTTCTTTAAATGACCTAAAGAACCAAAAACCCTAATTCAACACTAAATGGATATGGGCTTTTGGGCCTTTGTGAATCTTTATTCATTAAGTTGTCATACAACTTAAGTCAATGGGCTTTGACGTTCGAAGCCCATTGGGCCTTAAGGTCCAAAACTATCCCGAGGTCTTTAACGAACTTATTCGTTTGATTAATTAACATATTAATTAATCATTGCCATAAATAATTAAACCATTTAATTATTCTTATTCATCTCCTTTGTTTCTTCAATCTCCACCTTACACGGTGTACGATACATTAGGTTCCTTTTAGCGAGGCAGTGGGCGATTAAAACCATTTTACATCGATTGTGAATTGAAACTTACTTTCAATTCTCCCTTTAGTGATTACACACGTTTAGGGCTTCCACAAACCATGAGTGACACCTAGCAGCATATCATGGCTACCCAAGCTAATCAGAAGAGGTAGAGAACCTATTCAGTTTAGGATTACAAATGCAATACGGTCTTTCTCTAATCTAATACTCTTGACCACATTGTTTGGTTTGATAGTTTATTTGTTCATGTCTACTATCCAATGTGATTCGTTTGCTTATATGATTACCTTGAATGTGAATTGGAACGCATTCCCAAATCTCATTCATACTCTAGCCAGAGATTTTAATCATATCATAGAGTATTCTCCCTCAAACCATTTTGAAGGTTAGAGATCCCTTGTTGCACATTCACTTGTCTCCATGACTAAGTGGCTTAACCCCAATGATGTCGTGGACACCCCGATGGGGTGACTTTGACATAATCAAAGATCAAGGACTTAACCACAAGACAACAACTGTGATGCCTCAGGTCAAAGGACTAATTTGCATTATCCCAACCATGAGTTCTCATGTGACATGAGTATGAGAACTCCTCGTTGATCGTGTTCAGTGGACTCATTCTCTATTGAGCACCTACGTACTTGTCTTGATGTCACACACACCAATGACTCGAGACTAGTCACTCTCCCTGAGAGAAGACATAGCACGTACTGATCTTATCGGACTGTCAATGCCCAATTGGCAATCCTATGATCAGGAACGTTTAGGATGTGTCTACGAAAGAATGGTCTCATTAATCTAACTTCATTAGATTGCATTCTCCCAATCACATATTCCTTGGACTTTATCGTTTAAGCATATAACATTTATATGAGACGCCTCAAACTATAATGTTTGCCTTTTATATGTAAACTAGATTAGTTTAACATGTGAAATGTCCGTAAAGTATCATCATATGATTGGCTTTAGGGCACATTTCCAACAATCTCCCACTTGCACTAGAGCCAATCAGCTTGGTCATCTGTTATGATTCCTCTTCTTTAGTCATTTCATAAATGGCTGAGTAGTAGGCCTAGGCAATGGATATCTATATGTTATCCATAGAAGCAACCTTGAGAATATCGACGTCACCATTATACATGATTCCCAATCATGTGGTTCAGTCTCTCATGTGAGTTCGGATCTTGATGAGACCTTGATTCCCAGGCTTGAGCTATCGCCCCATTAGTGTCATAGTGTCAGTACACTAGATACACTTTCTGGTTGGAACCGAATAGAGAGTTCATAAATGAACTTTCCCATCCAAACAACATTGTTGTAAACTTCTATATGGCAATATATTTTGCATTCATAATGGAACACACTAAAGTCATTACTTTAATGTTTCCATCCAAATATCTCTTTAGTCATAATAAAGAGATATTTGTTTATCTCTTCATTCATAATGAAGAAACATCCAATGATGGATTAGATTCACAATCTAATACATTTACGCTTCCATTACGTTACTCTAATTCTTCCTCGATCTTTGAGGAATTTATCCTTTAGTATTTCTTAAATACTCAAGGACTCACTTGACAGTTGCCATGGTTCTGATCCTGGGCTTGCACTGATATCGTCTTGTACCGATCTAGGTACAATTCATATCAACGTTTTCATACAATATGAAATACGTAAATCACCTTTCTGCCTATGCATAAAGGATTCTATTTATGCATTATTTCTATGGGAGTCAAAGGGTACGTTCCCTTTGAGAAGAGCTACCTCCTAGTCTCACTAGAGTTGTTCTTCTTATTGAAGTTTATCATCATATGAGAAACTTCCTAGCATCATTTTGTCTATTATTAGGGCATGATATAATCCAATTATATCCTAAAATCTATCATTATAGATTTCCATCCCATGTATATAGACTATGTCTCCCATATACATTCTATCGTTATAGAAAGTTTAAAGTCATAACTTTAACAATGAAGTATTCTTTTCATTTCCAAAATTAATATATCATATATATATTCTAAATTTTAGGAACATGATTAACTCCCACTAATCTTTTGTAAACCTAGTAAACAAAAGATTCATTTACATCTATATGAGAAATCAAACAATTTGATCTTTCCCTCATAAGACGCTTATGGCTCCCACTAGCTTGCTAAGATCCATGATGGATGGATCTCTACAAATTACATGTCTTGTGATTCATAGTTTTAGACATAAATTATCAAGACTATCTTAATAATGGTTTCGGAAACCTATATCATGTCCAAACATTGAATCACCATTTAGTTGTAGCTAGCAATCTTCGAATTAATTGAAACTAAGACTACGTCAAAGATGGTTCCTTCAAAGTCAACCATTCTCTTTGATTGTAGTCACCTTAAGCTACCAATTAGCTATGAAGGTTTCATTATTTCGGGTCAAATGGTACTTTACCATTTCCTTGAGTATATATTGTATATACACTCAATGTAGTCATAAAGTTCAAACCATTCAACTGAGACGGTTTAAAATTCCTTTTTTTGACTACCTTGGAGCTTTGTGGTATAGGAACTAGGTTGTTATATTTGTTGATTATCATCTTGTCTCTCAAAGAACCCATTCTTTTGAGTTCTATTCCTAGTTCATTTGCTCTAAGGCAAATCTCATTGTAGGATTACAATGAACTACTCAACAAACAACATTTGTTGGTTGGTTTATAGAAGTGATATCCAAAGGTTAATTTAAGGATATCCACAAGATAATTTTTAAACAAATATTGCTCATTAGCACACAACCCCAAATCTTAACATGATTAAGATTTGTCTTTCTTTCCAACTACATCCTATGGAGTTATGAAAATTTGGAAGATCTCTTAATTGACAATCATATTGTTTTAGAAGTATATATCCTATATATATGGGTAATTGATAATATTCAACGAACTAAATCTTATTCAAGTTCGTTCTTCTCCTAATGGAGAAAATCATTATCTTATGATGCTAATTTCCTTGATATCTTTCAAGGAAACTCATCTAAAGTGTTACCTTTCCTTGGATTAAATCTAAGGAGGTAAGTACTTTAGACGTCTTACTCATCAACTTACATTTCTTGAATTCTTTGAAACCTTTTGCAAAGTATTCGGACTTGTGTTTATTCATAATAAACTATAGTCCAACCGAGAGTGATCTTCGGTGAATGTCAAACAACATGAGTAGTATTATGTTGTGGACAAGTGCCACTAACATCTAAGTGAATTAACCTCAATAACTTTGTGATTCTTTCTTCTTTCCAAAAGAATAAAGATTCGAACATTTCGCCTCTATACAATTTTGACAAGAAGGTATTGGATCCGGATCTAACGATCCAAAGCATCCATCTATGACCAACTCGTAATTTATGTTTTAGAGGTATCACAACTCAGTTGGGATTAGTCACTATCTTGCAACCTTTTGGGTTTTAAGCATCATTATATTCTAACCAGTTAACGCTACCATATCATCTCTACTATAGAGACAATTAATTAGATTACTATAATCCAATCATTGATTAATAAAGAACAATGTTTTGTCAAACAAAACATTCATCCATCTCTACTATAGTGACGGAATTAAGTTCCTTAAAATTGGAATGTAAAGACAATCTTTGGGTTTTCCAATTTCTTTGGTAGTTCATATGAGGAAGTTAGTACCATCTGCTTTCGCAGAGATCTATATTTTATTCACGTTCCGAATGTGAAATACTTTCTCTTCTCTCATTAATCTTCTACTTCTTATTAGCCACACTTTTACAACTATTGTAAAACATAGTTACTAATACGGAATCAAGCATTCAAGTAGAAGAACCAACTGTTTTGAACTTATTCAAGAACAATTTACAACACCTTCGAAAGGTGTGTTCTTGACACTTGCAAGACATTTCTTGCAAATACCCCTTCCAATGTCCATCCTTTCATAAAGAAAGTTTGTTCCCTTGGAGTTAATTTTATCTTCTTCATTTGACTTCTCCTTTGACTACAATAGTCATGGTCCCTAAACTCCCACTATCTCTCTTGAAACCTTTTTCAATTGTGTTATACACATCAAACATTTTGGAGAGTGTGTGGTTATTCTTCACTACATAGTTTACAATAAACTTAGTGAACCATTTAGGATAGGGACATAAAGGTGAAGTCCTAGCTTAGTTTCCGTCTCGTTAAGTGGTTTATCACTTCAACACTCAATGATTCAAAATCATCATAAGTCCATGTTGATGGACTATTTTTGTCAACCAACCATTATGTTCTAAACATAATTACAAACTTTCAAGAGTTGTTCAAGGCAACTCTCATTTCTTCATAAGTTCCTTTGTTCATATAACGAAGGAATAAGCATTGGTTGTTTGTGTTGTCCTCTTCATGATAGACATTTCTAACATGTTCTTCCAATGATACATTATCAATAGGAAGATTGTGAGGATGAGACTTCTTAGGTACATGCACAATCCATTTAAGACAATCTTTGGGATTGTGTTACCAAGTCCGGAAACTAAAACATTCGGCTTTTCTTTGTCAAGTTTTGGATAGCGTTTGCAAATATATTGGTAAACAAATACATAACGAATATAAATTGATTGATTTTAAGCCATTTGATTCGGGTCTTTAAATCAAATAGCACCACCCACTATTTTTGGCAAATTCCATATCCCTCATTGGAATTCGAGAGTTTTGGAGGAAACTCTTAGTAGGTTATGGGATACTCACTATTACCAAGCCCACCTCAGAATTATATCATGTTGGCTAGCGTTAATAATAATGAGAGAGTACGCTTACTCATTTGCAACTAATGCAAGTACCCATCAATTTGGCCTCTAGAAAATGATGCCTCAGAATTATATCATGTTGGCGTCATTGTACTTAGTTAAGTCATTCCCACCATGCCTAGTTCGTGTAGGGGTTCAAGCATAGCCTCAGAATTATATCATGTTGGCTAAACTCGTTGCCTACCTCACTTCATCATGTATGCATATAGACTCCTCCTGAGTATAAGCATGCACTTTGTACTCCCCCATTATAGGGTGAAGCCGGTGTACAAGCCATAAACGATTGGAGCTACCACGGTGGAAGGCCACGAAAGAGTGTTCTAAGCACTCTCACGCTTATCAACTTAATAATGGTATGGTTGAGGGTTTTAGGTCTCATCACATATACATATTCATTTTAATCTTTATTAAAACAATTTTGGTCCTATTACAACTATTGGTCCATTTGATTCAATTTAGTTGTATATAATACTCCCACTATACTTATAAAACGGTTTTTAAAGCAAGAGTATATGATACTACTAACATAAGGTTTGCATTCATTTTATGGACTATATAGTTGCCTTAGGGCCTTAGGATGACTATGAACCTTTGTTTAGATTCAACACGAGCCTAGTGTTGAATCTCGGACTAGGGATGGAGATTGATTTTAGTTACGCGTTTAATCACATTAAGGCGTGTTGTCTTAGGGGCGTTGGACCCAACTACTCCATTTTCATGCATATCAAATAAAACAAGAAAATGAGTACTTTAAAGTAAAGGTGAGCTTATGCTCATTACAACATTTGCATAAAACAAATTACTTTAAAGTAAAGAAGAGGTTATGCTCTTTTACAACATTTGATCAAATCAAATTACAACCAAAATTAATCTACACATTCCCATGGTTCAAACAAATTTGAAACGGCCTTTCACATAGCTCAATTATCGTATGCTTAGGTTCATAATCACCCTTTAATTAATCAACACTTTAATTAATTAAATTGAATGCAACATTTTCATTTGGTTTTTGTATCCATAAAATTTATTTAAATGGAGCTAAATGAAATGAAAATCCAATTCTCATTTAAAGAGACAAAACAATTTTTGTTCCCTACTTAATTTGGGCCATCATGCAATAACCACAACTTTTTGGGCTATATTGCGAAACACAAACTTTTGGGGTCACTTTGTAAAAACACAAAAGTCCACTACTTCATGTAATTACAACTATAACCCAAAAATTTCAACAAATACAAAAAACTTCATTAAAGGAGCAAAACAATTTGTCCTTTAGCGTTTTTGGACCTTAACGTAAAAACGTAAACTTTTGGGCCAAAGTGCAAATACACAAAAGTATCAAAACTTTATGTAATTGAATAAAAGACCCAAAAATACCCTACATGTAGGGTGGCCGGCCATGAGTAAATAAAAATAAGATTTTTACAAAGTTTTTGTAAGTGGGTTTTGTTAGGTGAGGTAAAGATGAAATATTTTGAATTTATGTCAAACTTTTTAAAAAAAGTTTGTCTACCATTATAACCATTAATTGAATTTATGTCAAACTTTTAAAAAAGTTTGTCTACCATTAAAACCATTAATAATACTTTACCAATAATCATCACCCACTAAAATCACCCACTAAAATTAAACCAAAACTTTATGTAAAAACATAAAACTTTTTGAATCAAAACTTCAAAACTTTTTGTTCTTGGCAAGAACTTCAAGAACATTGAAGAACACTCATGAAAACTCATAATAGCTCCATGAATGTTTTCACTCACCAAAACTCAAATTTTCACCACTCAAAAGAGGGCTAACATCCTAGGGTACTTAGGGGTTCCAAAAGTCACTTTAAAACCATTTTAACAAGACAAACATGAACCCAAAAAATCACCCTTTGGATTTGGCCGAATTTCCCCAAAAACATGGCACCAAATTTTAGCTCCAAAATTCATGCTCATATGAACTACATCTACAACATTTGAGATGGCAAATTTTCTAACAAAATTTACATTCAAAGAAACAAGAATAAAGCTTGTAACATATTACAACTTTTAAATCAAAAACTATGAACTACAAAACCCAAAATGATTCACCAACTACTAGACCTAGGCTCTGATACCACTTGAAGGAAATTTTGTGAAAAACATGTTCATTTGAGCAACATCAATAGCATGCAATTAACAAATTAAAGGCGGAATCATGCTTACATGCACTCAAAAACAAAACATCAACCATGAAATTCAAAGCCTAGTAGATTGGTGAACCTTGACTCAACTTTTAAATCAACATTTATTAGTTGAGAAATATTTACCTTTGTAGATTCCTCTTTGCATATGCAAAGGATAATCACCCAAGAGATAGGGCCTTCATTCCTTGCTTCTTAGCTCCATGGATTTGGTTGAAAGAATAGGATTCTCCAAGTTCCCAAAATAGAGAACCTCTAAAGATTCTACACCAAGGTTGGATTGGAGAGGAAATGAGTGACCTTGAGGAAGTAGAATTGCTAGACAATATCCCCCAAGGTGGTTGGCCTCTTAGAGAGAAATGGAAGCTTTGTGTTCTCACCAATTTTCTCTAAAATCAACAACTTATGAATTTTAGGTTATAAAGTTCTTTATATAGTCACTTCTTTAAATGACCTAAAGAACCAAAAACCCTAATTCAACACTAAATGGATATGGGCTTTTGGGCCTTTGTGAATCTTTATTCATTAAGTTGTCATACAACTTAAGTCAATGGGCTTTGACGTTCGAAGCCCATTGGGCCTTAAGGTCTAAAACTATCCCGAGGTCTTTAACGAAGTTATTCGTTTGATTAATTAACATATTAATTAATCCTTGCCATAAATAATTAAACCATTTAATTATTCTTATTCATCTCCTTTGTTTCTTCAATCTCCACCTTACACGGTGTACGATACATTAGGTTCCTTTTAGCGAGGCAGTGGGCGATTAAAACCATTTTACATCGATTGTGAATTGAAACTTACTTTCAATTCTCCCTTTAGTGATTACACACGTTTAGGGCTTCCACAAACCATGAGTGACACCTAGCAGCATATCATGGCTACCCAAGCTAATCAGAAGAGGTAGAGAACCTATTCAGTTTAGGATTACAAATGCAATACGGTCTTTCTCTAATCTAATACTCTTGACCACATTGTTTGGTTTGATAGTTTATTTATTCATGTCTACTATCCAATGTGATTCGTTTGCTTATATGATTACCTTGAATGTGAATTGGAACGCATTCCCAAATCTCATTCATACTCTGGCCAGAGATTTTAATCATATCATAGAGTATTCTCCCTCAAACCATTTTGAAGGTTAGAGATCCCTTGTTGCACATTCACTTGTCTCCATGACTAAGTGGCTTAACCCCAATGATGTCGTGGACACCCCGATGGGGTGACTTTGACATAATCAAAGATCAAGGACTTAACCACAAGACAACAACTGTGATGCCTCAGGTCAAAGGACTAATTTGCATTATCCCAACCATGAGTTCTCATGTGACATGAGTATGAGAACTCCTCGTTGATCGTGTTCAATGGACTCATTCTCTATTGAGCACCTACGTACTTGTCTTGATGTCACACACACCAATGACTCGAGACTAGTCACTCTCCCTGAGAGAAGACATAGCACGTACTGATCTTATCGGACTGTCAATGCCCAATTGGCAATCCTATGATCAGGAACGTTTAGGATGTGTCTACGAAAGAATGGTCTCATTAATCTAACTTCATTAGATTGCATTCTCCCAATCACATATTCCTTGGACTTTATCGTTTAAGCATATAACATTTATATGAGACGCCTCAAACTATAATGTTTGCCTTTTATATGTAAACTAGATTAGTTTAACATGTGAAATGTCCGTAAAGTATCATCATATGATTGGCTTTAGGGCACATTTCCAACATCTAGGACATTGCAGTATGCAAGCCTTGATCACTGTTCTTACATGTTTAATATTAATTTCATTTTGTTCATACTCTGCCAAAATATTAAGTTGCATTTATTATTATTAGCATATTTGAATTTTTTTTATATATAAATTTGTCATTGATTGTTGATATATATCCAACAATGCACTCTTCCACTCATCCATCCAACTTGTATTCTATGGTTAAGATCTTCATCCACTTCTCCGTTATCTTGCAAAATAGATCCAAGATAATGAAAGCATTCACTATGTACATCTTGATCTCCGATCCTCACCTCTATCTTATTTGGACCCCACTCCCACTGAACTTGCCCATATACGCTATTTTTGACCTACTTAGGCGAAGACCTTTAACTTCCAACAGTTCCCTGCAAAAAGTTAAGCGTCGAATTCACCCCCTCCTGTGTTTCATCTATCAACATAATATCATCTGTGAAAAGCATACACCAAGGGAGATATTATCTTGAATATGTCCCCTTAACTCATACATCACCAATGCAAAAAGGCAAGGATTTAAATTTGAGCCTTGGTGTAAACGATTATAACTTTCAGTTTGTCCTTCATGGATTCTTAGTATAAAAATAATCAAAGTTACAATGTTCTTCAATAGTTCATTTTTGCTCACCACCTCATTGATTAGCATTAGATTAGTTTGATGTAGTTAATCTATGACACAAATATCAAAATTTAAACTTATATAATGATCAATGTGGTAGTAAACATCACCACCACTTAGGGATGGTGACAAAAAATATTCCTCAAATAGTTAAAACAATAACGAAATTCCACATAAGCCTTTGCAACAAAACAAAGTGTTGTTTTGGTACCTAAATTAAAAGCATGAATTGATTTATAATTTTGTACACTCACAACTCCATAAGCAGAGGCAAGTTGAAAACATGACACATCCATTATACTAAAGAAATATTGCAATTGAAAAACAAGTGAAAGATGGCATTAGCTGAAGCCAATTGTTGGTACATGAAAAACAATAAACAAGATGCCTCTGAACCCCCTTCCCCTCTTTACAACTCAATCATAAATCAATGAATCACGTGGTCATCTTGACAAAATCTACATTCGAAAGAAGAGCAGACATGTTGCATAATCTATTTTGCCCAAAGCAACTGAATCCATTGATGCTTGAGCTCTCCTATATAGTTCCAGCCTCTTTATGAGGACAACACGTATTTCCATTACTACTGGATCCTCATTCAGTACGTAATGGGGGCAATTGCTTTGTCTGTTGCAAGAATTTAGAGTCAATCCAGAGTCAGTACTAGTTTCTTTCTTCAAAGACAATCAATTTTCAGCACAATCACAATAAGAGAAGACTGCTAGTGAAGAAATGGTCAAGTAAGCTTCGTCTTTCCTATCTCCAACTTCACAATAAACTGAAAAAATGGGAATGGTTGTACCATTACACAAACTTGCACATACCATATTGACATAAAGCCAACACCATAAATCCTCATGTTAATTCAAGACCGAAAAACTTACCAACAAAATACGAGTGTACAAATATTGGTCTAATAGAAGATACAACAAAGATTCTTTATGCAATGCTAATTTTTAATTCAAGAGACTCACCAATCCACTTAGATATGAATCATCATTGTGTATCTATCACAAAAATTTAATATGAAGGGTTTCCACCTTTCTCAACATCTTGAGTAAGTTTGCTTAGAACCAAACCAAATGCATATGAATCATTAGTCTAGTTACCTATATACTAATCAATTTTTGAAATGTACGTAGGTACAAATAACTGCAGAACCTAATAAAAAATAGGAAATAGAAAGAAAATAGATTATGCAGGAACTATATTGGTAGGAGCACAAACGGGTGCTTAACCAATGATTTATTCTATCAAGACAGAAGTAGATTTTGCAAGGTTGAGGTTCGGGAATACTGTCCCTATTTTTGAAGTTTTAGGTCTTATGTATCAAGGATGACGCTTCGAGCTATGATGTCAACTCTTAGCGGGCTCTGATTCTACTATATGTTGTAAAACAAACCCTAGAGTAGGTGAGAGATAGAGACAAGCTTAGGTTCTAAAGGTTTCACTTGAAACATACAAGTTTTTTTGGTACATCCCTGCTAAAGCAGGGCATGTCGTTCGGTAGTCTCCAACCGAAACTACATTAGGCCATATGGTATAATCCAACCGAATTGGGTCTACACTGTTCAAGTACCTTCCAGCCCAATCATTGAGGTACCTATCTCTCACATTTGTGGTAGTAACCAAATTCGAGAATTTGGTAAACTTTCTCTCTGTACAATGTTGCTTCAAGAGTATGTTAGAAAAATGGAAGGACGAGAAAACTATTCTCCAGTCAAAATTTAATCGGATTTATAAACTTCAAAATCGTACTCATTCATTGATTTAAAGGTTTCAATTATGTCTTGCTTCGGGAAAGAGATCATCTTTACATGATTGAAACAGTTCGTAGAGTGAGCCAAAGAGCCATGGAATCCTCGTTCAGGAGGTATTTTTTTTTGTAATGCTTCGAGCATAAGTCTTTGAATGAAGATCATGGTTGAGGCTTATTCAGCTCTTCCATGCCATTGTTGGCTTCAATGGTTTCTTAGCTTCTTGATTGTTAAGTGGAGATTCACGTCTTGTACCCACATAAAGTGATTTTTGTTGGAAACGTCCAAAATCAGTGAAATCGAACTTGTGACGGTTCGTCCATCCACTGATTTGTGATTGCTATGAGAAATAATACATCATAAGCATCAAAGTTAGAAAATTTCAAGTTCTTAGATATGGGTTACATGATAAACTTTGGCTTTTAAAGGCACTAAATTCTAAACTACAAGTTCGAGTTTAGTTATGAATTTTCGGTTCTAAACGGGGGTACCTGTAAGAACACAGAATACAATATATAACTAAGTGTAGTGGATTTGGGTGCTTTAGGAACTAAATATGAGTGCTTCGGGACTACGAAGTGAGTCAACAATTTGAAGAAAATAATAAAATATTGAATTGTTAATGTCTAAACGTGGACTTCAAGCCAATAATTTTGGATGTCTTGTCAGATTAATCGATTGTTGATCACTTTAATTAATTCAATAGATTTTAACCATTCAGCTTTGATTGTGGAAGCAAAATAATGACGTTCGGGGTCATATTAGCTTTGATTGGCTTTGGACCAAGCGATCACGAAATTATAGCCTAATATGGTGTTAACCAAAAATGTCCCAAAAATATTTGGGTAGGTAAAAAAGCAAGGAATGCCAAATTACGGCATCGGGGTCGAACAAAAGTACGCAGCCCAGCACACTTGGGCTTGCTGCAGTACACAAGGCCCTGCAGCAAAGTTGCAGGCCTATTGGTTCGGGGGAAAGGTTGCAGGCCAATGGGTTGTGGGTTGGGAAGAGCCCAGGAGTGCAAGGTTGTTGGCTTTGGGCCTAGTAATAAAGAAGCCTAGCTTTTATTGGCTTCAGGTTTGACTGGGGACAAACCCAACAAACATTGGCTTGTTGGCTGGTGGGCTTAGGGCGTGGGACAAGCCCAACACGTGCTGGAATATGAGTAACCCAACAAAAAGGTTGCTGGCTCTGTGGGCTTAAAAAGGCAGTAGGCTTAGAAAGTCAAACCTAGACCAGGGGCCTGGTCTACGTATGCAGCAAAGCCCAAATGGTTGCCGCCTCATGATGACGTCAGAACGATGTCGTTCCAAAACCCAAGCCTCGAGCTGCAACCTCGACTTGGTGTCAGATTGGTGCGGTTCCGAGCCTTGGCTCAGCCGCAAATTTCCCAAAATTTTTATTTTATTTTTCGAATTTCCTAGAGTTTTAAAAACCCTAATATGAACATATACACAATATATATATATATATCATAAGGTAACTATAAATGTATGGGGTTTATGCATCATGAGGAATGTTTTCATGCTTCATGGTCATTTCAAATATCTTAATTTATTTTAAAACAACTTGATTGGCAGAAAACAACTAAGCCCTTGAATTTGTAAAAGATCCTTCTCAAAAAACCGAAATTGCATCTCCAACGCATTGTATCACGTTCAACAAAGAAAAATTAAATTGAATCAATAACATGTAGACCAACTCAATAAAATAATAAGTTCATCATAAAAAGAATGATTAAAAAGTAATACTCCTCTTGATTGAAGAGCAAACTCTCTTTAACTCAGTGTCAAGAGTGTGTTGATAACGTGTTATAGACCTAATTTACTTAACAATATAAAGGACAAAGAGAAAGGGGGTGCGGCGTCACAGAGGAGAAGAGAGGTGTGATCTGAGGTGTGTATTCTCACCCTCATTGTACCTTTATTTATAGTAGTAGGGAAGGTAAATTTCTTAGCCCAATAGGATTACAACTCTAATAGAATAATATCTAATCTAAGATAGGATTTACATAATCACATTCTTGAACTAGTAGGATTAGAACATCATTTTTTTTTCCGTTGCAAAGATATTCACATATTTCGATGGTAGTGGCACCCCCTTGATTATGACTTTATAAAGTTAAACTTTGATGGTTTTGTCCCTCCGAAGAGAGCTATTCTGAGGGTCGGGTTATTCGTGATGGTGCTTTAAACCTAGAAGGAGTCATTATTTCAATGGCTAAGATTATGGGTTTGAGTGAAAGATTAAGGTTTGGCGTACGCCAAGGGTTTCAAAACATTCTTGTAAAGGGAGATTTCAATGTTAATCATCTGCGTGGTTCAAGGAAGATGGGATATCCCTTGTCATCTAAATTCTATTTTTGAGGATATTCGTGGGATGGTCTTAGATTTCAATCGCATAAAATGGAACCATGTTTTCAAATAAACAAATTTTATAGCGGATGCTTTACTTCATCTAGGTTTCACTCTTAAAAATCCGCATTTCATGGATCATTGTCTCCCTAAACGCCCTCCACTTTGATTGCCCAGGCAATGGTTGCAGTAGAGGTTTTTCCCTAATTTCCTTTTCTTAAAAGAAAAAACAAGGGGTGTGCTATTCACACACCCCATTTTACTTCTCACACACCCTTGATAATTTCTGTCTGTTAATCTTCTTCAATTCATCCGATCCGACGGCCGAAAATTAAGAAGGTGTGTGAGAAGTAAAATGGGATGTGTGAATATCACATCCCAAAAAAAAATATATTGGACGGAGCGGGATGTGAAACTCTCAGCAGTGTCACCACTCTTGGTCTATAGTCTCTAGTCTAGTGGATCATTATGGCGGGAAAATGTCCTTTTGGTCCTTACAAGATATAAAATCCCTAACCCCTCTTTCTCTCCTTCTCTCTCTCCGAACCCCGTCTTCCGTTCTTCAATCCCACACCCGCTTCACCATTCTCTTCGACCTCTAAGGGCCCTAATCCACCTCGCCCGAAAAATTGGTACTGTTCTCGACATCCCACTTCCTATTTCTCGAAATCTGGGGTCTTTCTGTTCTACTGCGAATTAATCCTTTTGTTTGCAATTATGTAATTGTCGATTAATTTTGTGCTTAATTTCTTGTTTTTAATTTTGGGTTTTGGGTGCAGAGGCCTTTGACCGAAGCAATCGGTTGTCTTTGTGAAGATGGACAATGCATTCGAGGATGAGGCTGAGCACACCGTTTCGATCCAAGAGTATCTTAAGGATGTTGAGGAACAGGAACTGGTTTGCCTCTTTGATCATAATTAGTGGCTAATCTGTTCAGGGTTAACTGGCTGGAATTGATTAGTGTGATTAAATGGTTAATAATGTAGCAATTTTGTGTTTCTGGTGTTTTGAAATTGAAGACAATTCTGTGTTTTTTTTTCTTGTGTAATTCAGCTCTCGAGGTTTCCTTCAAGTTTGATGATTTTCTTTTAATATGAATTGAAGAAAATTGTTTCTTGTAATGCAAAATAAGTATATGGTGAAAACGACACTTTTAAAAGACAATAAACTTTTTAAGGAGGGTTTAAGTTGTGAAAAATTGCTACTTTTGAGGTTGTAGTTACGTTGGGAAATTGTGATCTCAGCTTGGTAACTTAGTAGTCTAAGAGCTTGTCTAGAGTTTTAGCTAGGCGCAGAACAGCCTAGCTCACAAGTCTTAGGTAAGTTAACAACAGCCATGTGTGGTTCTCTAGAGCAAGACGATTAAGCTATTGAAATGTTCAACTGAAGAAAGGGTTGGGACCCAAATATTTGATTTTATGAGGAATTACAAGATTATCGTCTGAGGAAAGATTCAAAGAAATATCAATGGATTCTGCAATAAAACATAAATCAGTAGTATGTCTATTTGGAAATCTGTTCTTAATTCCACAATTCTCAGTCCCTCTACTTCTCAAATTGATTAAATGGATGTTTAGTCTTGGCTAATATTACTGTTGAGCTTCAAAACAATCCTGTTTTATTTAATTAACAAGCCAAGACAAATCGTTCAAGGATCAGGACAAAAATCTCCCAGCACTTCTTTGTCACCCTTCGTAGTCTTAAATTTGAACAGAATACAAATAACGAGTCCCTAATTTACCTATTAATTCATACTTTTTGGTGTTTGATCACTCATAGGAAGCTGATTTGGTTTTGGGAGGCGACGAAGGCAAGGAGTGTACCTATAACAATGGTTATATGAAGAGGCAGGCAATTTTCTCATGCCTGACTTGCACCCCAGACGGCAATGCTGGAGTCTGCACAGCTTGCAGCTTGTCTTGCCATGATGGCCATGAGGTATTTTGATATCTTTACCAGTATAAGCCATTATCTAAACTCAATAAAATTAAAGCTGGGTCATTTCTTTTGTGATGTGATTCCAAACTAGTTGCACTATTTGATTCACTCCAGTCTCCAACTGAGAACGAACCTCATTTTTACCTTGTTGACTGAAGGGAGTGATTAATATCCTTACAGGGTTCACAATCTTTGTTTCCTCATTGGCTTGAAAGATTTTTGGTCTAAAAAAACAAAAAGGTGGTTAGTACCTTATAATAGGATATGAATTGATTCAAATTTAAGACTTAGAGAGTAACATAGATAATATGGAGCAAGACAGGTGGAGTTTATGAGGCTGGGTTAGAAAGCATCTTAGATGGTTGCCTCTTACCCCTCTGAGTCTCAAAAGCTACCTTTGAAGTTGAACCATTTGGTGTTCTTTCCATTCTTTCTAACCAAACCTAGTAGCTCTTGCTCCCCCATTTTAAAGTCGTTCAGTTTTTTTTGCCTTCTCGATAGTTTCTACCTCTTGTGGAGAAAATGACATGTAATTTTGGGATTTGGGATTCATGGTGTTTTTTATGTATTGCTTTATATTCTATACTGCAAAATTATTATACATTGATGTTTTAGCGCTTTCATTTGACTAGGTTATTCTATTTGATTTATCTTCCTATATCTAATGATGACCATTATTGTTACTCGAAGCAGATTGTAGAACTGTGGACCAAAAGAAATTTTAGATGTGATTGTGGTAATTCAAAATTTGGAGAGTTCTTTTGCAAGCTTTCCCCAAATAAAGATATAGAAAATGTTAAAAATTCTTACAATCAGAATTTCAAAGGATCATACTGCACCTGCAGTCGCCCCTATCCTGATCCAGATGTTGAAGAACAAGTAGAGATGATACAATGCTGTGTGTGTGAAGACTGGTTCCATGAGGAACACATCGGTCTTGACTCTTCTGATGAGGTTGGTAGTTTGGGATACATATTTGCCATGTTTTCTGCTTGTTTTGTATTATGTTGTAGGATTTATCTCAACATTATGTGCTTTCGTACTAATTAGCAAAATGGCATTGGGCTTTTGGGTATTGCTGTCATTTTGAACTGTGAATATTTAGATGTAACATAAAGTAAACTCATATTGATGAGTTTGTTGCAATTTGAAACATTGGATAGGCCTCAAAATTTCTCACTGTTATGCTGATTAATAATTGGTAACATTGAATCTGATATTTTGGGGCTCATCCTATGCTGCTGCTGATATACTATATCAATGATATCAGATGACGAGCTTTATTCTGATACTGTACTGATCAGTTATTTCTCCATCAGTCTGGAGGAAAGTTGATCAACGTGATGGTAATTTTTGTATAGTTGTTTAGATCACCAACTTTTTAGCCACTTTAATTCTGAAGGTAGTTTCGTACTTTTATACCTATGTATTTCTAGACGATTTGAATATTTGAAATTTTGTGTGAACGCTTATCTTACTATTTGTATATGGTTACAGTCTACATTGTTGCGAAAAAAAAATATATATATATATATCTCACCTCTCTCAATTGCTAAGGCCACATCCCAACTTTTTAATTTTCAAATGCTGATATTCTATCCAAAGTACTTTGCCAACATCCTACTTGACCCCTTATGCACTACAGATTCCAAGAGATGAGGAAGGTGAACCTCTTTATGAGGATTTTATTTGTAAGGGGTGCTCAGCAGTTTGCTCTTTTATAAGACTCTACAATCAAACCATCTTGGCATCTGGGACCCAAAAAGATGCTCCCGTTGAGACTGCCAAGGATAAAAAGGTTTTGAGCGATATGCCTTTAGCTTGTAGATCTGGAAAGCTAGAGAATAATATTTCTCAAAGTTCTGATACTATTTCTGAACCTGTATCTGGTGGGGATAGCTTGCTCCTTGGAGAAAATTCTGGGAAGAATACAGATTCGGATCAATGCATTACAGATGCCAATGCACCTGTTACTTGTGTTATTGGAGTTAATCTGGTGGTTGCTTCCCCTGTTTTAGAGTGTAAGCCAATGTTTCTTCTGAAAAACTGGAGGGATGCACTCTGCAAGTGTGAAAAATGCAGTGAATTTTACGAACAGAAGCATATTAGGTTTCTGCTTGACAAGGAAGACTCGATCATGGAGTATGAGAAAATGGCAAAGCAAAAGAGAGAGGAAAAATTGCAGCAACAGGAGGGGGCTGAGTTGACTATGCTCGATAAACTTGGCCATGTCGAGAAAATAGAGATTCTGAGTGGCATCGCAGACATGAAAGATGAGCTTCGTTCTTTCCTGGTATGTCCTTGATGATTATAAACTTTAATTTTGTTTCAAGAGTTGCTTTTATGATATAAAATCACCTAAGAGACCATTTTAGAATATGACCTTTTGTATTTACATGATTTTAAGTTCTGATCGAAACTATGCTTCCTAATTTTGCAGGGATCATTTGATCCATCAAAGACAATCACCTCTGCTGATGTCCACCAGATTTTTGAGAATCTAGCAAAGAAACGCAGGCGTGTAGAGTGAGTTATAACTGGATCTTTACTGCAGTCATATGCACTTGTTAAATTATTAACCTTGTATGGTTGCTATTGAAGTTAATCCTGGTTTCAGTAACATTAAAAAAGCCTATGTAGCTAGGCGGAATGCTGTACTAGTATCAGTGTTGCTACCTTGCAGACTTATATCCTAACAAATTATGATGTTTAATTTGAGGTGCTTATTTTCAACTGTCCAACACGCAATGCTTCTATAGGTAACTGGATCACATAATTTTGCATGATTGTCTTGCAATCTATGAGTTACCTTCCACTCTTCGCAGTATGAAATGTTAAACATTTATGCATATTTTTGGGTATGTGCTTCGGACGGGTGCATGCGTCGGGGTGTTTTGTTTAATCACGTGATTGTTCATGAAGCATGTTGCAGCACTAGCAAATTATCTAACCTTGTGAAAATAGTAGGAACCATATCTAGCTAGCGAAGCTTCTGCATTCTTTATTGATTATGGAGAATCTTAAGTTTTGGTTGGTTTCAAACTATGCATCGTCTGAATGTGTATATGACAGTCAGTGCAAGACTCAAAACTCGATAGTCGGCTACGTGTGGGTGACTCCCAGCCGTTGATATATTTTTGTGCACACACCGCACCACTATCTGTGAGTCACCCACACGTGCAACTCTGTGACTGGCCGGCCCGTAGCATTCTTCTTAGAGCTCATGTAGCACTTAAATATTGGGGTGGGGCTTTATTGTAAATCTTGGGGCCGTGATTTTCTGATTGACAGAAACTGTTCTTGTAAATTGCAAATTTGTCAAACACCCTTTCAACAAGAGGGGACAAAAGTAGGTAGTTTTTTACTCCCATGGGAAAGGGAAAGGGAAAGGGAAAGGGAAAGGGTAATGATAGTAAAAAAGAAAAGATAAAATGCATGCTGTTAATTTTGATTTTACAGTTGATCGAGTCTTAATCGATAATTAAAAAAGTAAGTCATTATCTTACCTAAACCATGGAGACTGTCGAGTGCCTCTTTATTTTTCAACCCCCAAATGGAGAAAATTTTGTATTTTTAATTATAATATTTGAAATTTTAATTGTATATTGTGGAAGATTCATATAATTTATAGTTATGTGGTTGTTGAATCTTGTGGTATTACTCAATATTACGGTCCGGTGGTATTCCTCTTCATTTGGAAGTGAGAGATCTTAGGTTCGAATTTCGTGGATGGCGAATTCGATACCAAATTAGGTTGCATATTGTGTGGTTTTGTTGAACTCCCTCTTCCCTTAGTGTAAAAATATCAATGTACTAAAAAAATAAGTTATGTTGTTGTCTGTCGTCTAGTTATATTTTAGGCAAGTCAAATTTTTTCTTTTTCAACTTGTTATGACTAATATTTATTTTCTGCAATTACTATCGTCATCTATTGTTATGATTACTTCAAGTTTTCAACACAGGGAGTGGAGAAACTTGCATGCAATTAGCGATATAACGGACGATAGCCGAAGACTTTTTCCTTAATTAGCTCATTTATGTAAGGGACTTACGACTCATATGCAGCTTCGATGCCCAATCAATGAAATATTTAAGCCTCGGACAGATTGGAAGTTTCGATTGCCTCTAATGTAACAAAAAAAATCTCAAATATCCATCTAGCAGAAAATCAAACTTACGTTTGAAAAAAAAAAAAACAAAATCAACCGAGCTTTCATAATAGAAAAATGATATCTTCAAACTTTTCTTTTTCTATCAACGTAAATAAACAGAAGTATGCTAAAACAAAAAGTAAGTGTGAAAATCGTTCCTCTACAATAAGCTTCTTAACACTTCTTATCGTTGCTTTATAGTAAAATAATGATATATGGATGACTCATGAATTTCATATTCACACCTCTTTTAAATAAGGAGCATAAAATATGAGACAGGACCAGTTGATCTTGACAAACAAACAAACAAACAAACAGGTAGATGTTGAATTGCAGACCAAATTGAACATTCTGCACTCTTGATTTCAAAAGCAACTTTTATCCAGAATTCTTATGACATGGTTCTTCTGTTTGTTACAACTTTTGCACTATACATCACTAATCACTTTAAGAGTGACTAAAGTTGAAACTCCTTTTAAAAAATAATATAAGCTTAAGCTCCCCTTCTTTTCACCAGATCTATTGTCTTCAATCAAAGACTAAATCTATATATTGTGTTGTGGTAAATGGTAATCATTTTTGCTTTACGATTTTCTGGTTCTGCCTCTGAAATTCTTTTTTCTTTCACAAAAAAAGGGTATCCAACATATCACTATCGAAAGTGGCATTTGACTTAAAAAAAAAAAATCTCAATTAGGTAAATCCCTTAGACTTTTTTCCACGTAAATTATGCCACAACACATGCACAGTATGAAATAACGGACTCAACTTTCTTTTTCTCTTTTCTTTTACCTCAGTGGAATGATGACCTATTGTCTTGAACGTTAAAAGGGATGAAGAAAAACAAGAAGAGAGAACAAGTCTAAAGAGATGGAGGGAAATGTATAAAGAAATACATTGTCAAACTCATTTAGTATTACATTTTAGTGATATTAATCTCTATTTATAAGAAAACGATTTTAAGTTTGAATCTTGTAAATAACGAGTTTGATAACAATTTATATTCCATAGTACGTCAATATATCATTGTATATATAAAAAAATAGTACTTGATTCCTATCTTGTAAGGAGTCTTTCTTCTGCCACACAAATCACAGCTTCATACATGTACAACATCGTATCACTTATTCTTATGGCCTTGTATGGTATTTTAGGAGGTCTTGAGTTTGAATCTCGTTAACGGTGAGTTCGATACTAATTTTTTTGACCAGCCCATTGTGTAGTTTAACCTAAAGCTCTCACGATCTTATTGTAAATATATGATTGTTCTTTTAAAAAAAAAAATTCTATAATTTTAAACTGTGATTTACTAATAAGAAGAAATGACATGTAAAATTCACGCGATCAAATCATGTAAATTTTTCAGTAGATACTCATGCTTGCTTTTGAGGTACGGGAGACGGAATCGGAGATTATTAGAGATACATTGATTCCACGAAAATGAGGATGGTGCTGGTTAGACCTTAAAATTTGATGGAACAAAAAACTGGAGGCATGGCCATAATTTTGGTAAGATATATATGATTCTCATTAGACAACAAATAATATAAATCCTGAATAAAAAATGAGACGACGTAGGCAAAACTATAGAATAATAATATAAATGGTGTCGGTGACTGCATTATTTTCAGTAATTTAAACAAACAATTTTGCATCCGTGATTCCATGCATAAAACAAAAACTAATTAGATATGAAAAAAAGACAACTTCTGGGCCTGGCTGCGGCAACATATATCTATAAATTTTGGCACCTTGTATTATATGTCATGGTGGTGGTGGGCAGGGAGGTTAGGTTTGCAGATTTCCTGTATGCCCGTGACATGTCGAGGAATGGGGTCTCTAATCTATGAATATACACATGAAACTTCTACTGATTTAGGTTTGCAAATTCCACGAAAATGTTCATATTGTCAACTGTTAATTTTTAATGTTAGCTCCAAATGGAAAAAAAAAAAAACTGTTGTCACACTGGAAAGAAATTGACAAGAGATAAGAAAAAGAAGAGTAAAGTTCTTGTACTGTGTCGGTATCTAATATAACATTTCCACACTTTTAGTGTGAGAATTCGGCATAACAATGTATCTAATACATATAAAAGTTTCTTCTAAAGAAAATTGTGTGCTGTTAGATTCTAATTAGTCTCTTGATCTTGACCAAGAGGGGTTTTTCTCTTTTCGTTCGTTACAAAGAGATGCTATGTTCTCCTTGTTGAGGACCTGATGTAACTTGTTGTATATTTTATATAGCGTCTTTGAACCATCCTTCGTAAACTCTTTTGGGTTTTGAAATCATTTTGGCTTAATGAAATACGTATCGTTGCATCTCAAAAAAAAAAAAAAAAAAAAAAAAGAAGGAGGATGATATGTTCTTTCCTTCTTGTTTTGTATCCTATATATCCTACATTTTTCAAGATTTTCGACCAATTATTTGGTGATTGCAAGTAGCTTCCACTATTTCATAGTAAGGGAAAAAAATTAACAATAACAAATCAATCATCAGAAAATTGGGTCCGACGTATGATGATGTTCTTTGATTGCTTTTAATCAAAGACATCTGTTATGATCTTTGAAACATGGTACTGGAGCGGGGAGGTTCGGCGACTCGTGAAATTTAAAACTTTTTAGATTTGGAAGCGGCATGGATTCCGCAATTAAAAATAAATAAAATTATTAAGTTATTCCGCTTCTTATCATACCACAGTAAATATTCAAATTCAAAATAAAACCATTGTTATAAAGGCGGCGCTAGGCGGTTGGCCACCGTCCCAATTCGTTCGTCTTTAGGCATTTGAAAATTAAGAAACTGCGTCTAGACACGCTTAGGCGCTTGCCTAGCCTATCTAAACTTGCCTAGGTCACGACCCTGACTTAAACAGAACATCGATAACTTTCATTTTGCATTTTAATTTTTCAATAAAATGTAAGAAACTTGCACTAGTAGAAAAAACACTTTGCGCGACGTAGGTACCTTCGTCGTGCAAAGTCCAAAGCCGTTGCGCAAGGGTTTGCGCGACGTACCTTCGTCGCGCAAACCCCGTTGCGCCAAGTCGGTGACGCTAGAGTTTGCTCGACCAAGGTGTAACCTGCGTCACGCAAGGAAACTTTGCGCGACGCAGGAACTCGGATATGAGTTGTTACACCTTGAGTTGTTACACCTTCTACATGGACATCGGATATGAGTTGAACCTGGGTTGTGTCTAGTTGCGAATTCAGTGAACTTATCTATTCCATCCAAGTACTGAACATCACATCTATTATGATTATGTATCCACTGTCTGTCCATTTTGTCTGCAATCCCAATAAAAGTACAAGAGTTACAACAACTTCAACTACTGTATTGTCACCTTATTCCTCCGGTAAGGGCCCTATCCCATTCAGGAATGCACATTTATGTGTCGTAATTTACGATTTCAATGGATTAAATTTCGACGTGGGCTAATTTCGGCAGCATCTCCTTACAGTTCTTCAAGTGCACGCCGTAGATACATAATATCCACCGTGTACTCGAAGAACAACAGGAAATGTTACCAAAATTTCCACTATCGAAACCTAATCCGTGAACCGCAAACTACAACACATAACTATGCATTCCCAAACTGTCCATAAAATGGGACAATTCAAGAATTAATTGGACCGCAGTCATGCTTTCGCATCCATACACGAAATCCAACTAATTCTCAAACGGGAAACTAAGCTTTTTCTTGAAAAAAGTGTACAAAGTAGTATTAAATCACAATAATTACTAAAGCTAAATAAAATAGATAAAATTAATAAAGATCAATTACAAATTCAATCCCAAAAAACTCCAACATGACCAAAAAAGGGCATAGCACGCAGACAAAGGTACACAATAACAAGTTTAAGGAATTTGAAGTTGCTCAAAAATTGGTGTTCATATGTGATCAGGGGAAATAATATAGCTATAGAAAATAGGTTAAAATGAAAACCAAACTCTTGACCGAAATTTTAGATCTTTACAATCTTCCTTAAAATTTTGCTTTTATTTTTTTATGCTAATTTTAAAAATTTCCTATCCATGAGGATTAAAAGCTCCTTTGCACCATTAATAGATTCAGTAAATCTTCATAGAGGGCATGATATGATATGTTATAAACTGTAAAAATGAAAGGATTGTTCATAAATTTCCAAAGAGTGTCATGTTTGTCTACCCTTCTTGTTTCATATATCGAACTAAACTAGTTACAAGACTGGTTGTAATAGTGTGCCATTCCAATATTTATAGCAAATATGTGGCTGAACTTTTTGATATTTATAGATAGAAACTTATCAATTTTTTCTTTTCTTTCTAAATATCTTTTATAATCCCTTTTAGTTTGGACTATATATCCACTTAATCAAGGTTATTTTTTCTAAAGTATCATTTTTTATCTCTTTTTAGTTCATTTTTTTTGTTCAAGCGATAGTGAAATGTAGATTTTCGTGTATTTACCCTCACGTTAGAGAAAGAGTCCCTTTGTGCTACACTGCCATCATCAATAGGAGACCAAAATTTTCAATATATTGGGTATTTACCAAACTAAGTATTTACCCTCAATCATATATGCATGATAAGAACAAAAAATATCAAATTTTTCAATATATTGGGTAATATCAACCAAAATTTCAATACAATCATATATAAAAATGGATGAATAACATAGAAGTTTTTAAATCACCTCACTCAGTTAATGAGTTCAAGTATAATCAAAGCACAATCTAAACTTTCATCTGGTAGTTGGTACAATAGTTTCTTGGTCACAACTCCCAAAAACATTTAGTAATAAACACACATGAAAAGATTATATGGACAAGTGGAGATTCAGCAAATCCAATTTTCAAACACGTGAGAACAATGCAAATGAACAAAAGAATGGTTAAACATACTTCAATGTTCAATAGACGTTTTCGGGAATCAAGATCTTCTGGGGTGAATTCAGCCTGAATGAAGCAAAATACAAAAGCACATATCAGTACATCACATACAAACAAAGAACTGTAAAAATATTAATGACAGGGGAAACATCTAGCCTCCACAAAACTGTAAAAATATTACAATTGAATACAATTAGCACACACAAAACTGAATAAGATAATTCCAAGGAATGTGAGGACAGCTAGATAGGACCTCTACCTTACAAAACTGAATAAGATAATTCCAAGGAAATTGTGATCAGGCGACTATGAAGGTTTGCAGGTGAGGAAGAGGGGAAGGCTGCTATGGAGTTTTTGACTTGTATTAGAACACTGGAAAGAAAGATAAAAACGTAGATTTTCGTGTTGACTTTGCGCGACGAAGCCAGGCGTCGCGCAAAGTTGGGAAAAAGCGGTAAAATAAGTGTGTTTGGCGCCAAACTCTTGCGCGACGCACAAGACGTTGCGCAAGAAGTCTTTGCACGACTGCACTTTGCGCGACGCGGGGGTGCGTCGCGCAAAGCTGTTTTGCGCGACGAAGGTAGGACTACGTCGCGCAAAACTGTTTTGCGCGACGCACTTCTTCGTCGCGCAAAGTTCCGTCGTGCAAAGACTACTTGCGCAACGTCTTGTGCATCACGTCGCGCAAACATACTTTGCGCGACGAAATTGTCTGCGTCGCGCAAGTTTCCGTCGCGCAAACATGTTTTTGTACTAGTGTTGTTGAATACTTGAATGAACACTCATTATATGTTTGTTCCCCATGTTTCCAATATGTTCTAATATTTTATAATTTATATATCATTTAATTTTGCAATAGATGTATCTTAATATAATTATGTGTGTGTTTTAAGTATAAATAGGCACTTATTTATACAATAAACAATCATTTACTTAAATCTGCTTATTCCGCCTAGGCCACCGTCTAGCCGCCTAGGCACTAGGCCCCAACCCGCCGTCTAACTAGCGCCTAGTGTCTTTTAGAATCTTAAATAAAACTATAAGTAGTAGATTGTCTTAGTGATTAGGGTATTCATCTTCAACTCATTACATCGTAGGTTCAAACTCTCCCCCTCATTTAAGTAAATTATAAAATAACTGAAAAGGTTTTTGAAAATTTCAGTTACACCCTCATTTTAAAGATTTTATTTCAAAATGATCCTTAATGCTTCTGAGCCGAAGTACTCAATTAGCTCCCAACGTATCCCGCTCCCGCACCCAATCCCGGACAATAGTAGCGACTCGTGAGAGCTTTAGCAGTACATCATGGTCCCTTAAAATATCACACAAACAGACAAATATTTACATGACATGGGCAGTGAGCAAATAATTTTCTCACTATATTTAAAGTAAGAAGAAGAATCAAGACTCGTGAACAATAAAACATGTCTACATAATATTTTTCTTTGTATTTTACTGTTAATTATTGGATTTTCACACCTATATATACATGTTCTCCTTTCACATGCACCAACTATATATAGTGGTTCTCTTGTTGCCAGCTAATGCTTTTCATGGTTTGATTTAAACAAAAAAAAAAAAAAAAAAAAAATTTATAATTTCTCATAGAGGAATTAAGGTGGTTAATCATGGGAAATTGTGTGGAGACATGCAAACAAAAGCAGGAGCAAGAAGATGGTCAAATGCAACAGCAGCAGCAGCAGCAGCAGCATGAGCAAGAAGACGATGAGAGAGAAAATAAAGATAGATTTGTGAAGGAACAAAATTTGGAGAAAGATGGAAACATAAGAGTAAAGATTGTGTTGAGCAAAGAAGAGCTGGAGTGGTTGATGCTTCAGCTGAAAGATAGTGGAGGGAAGAACTTGGAAGATGTTTTGCAGGAGATCCAGAAAAGCAGAGCCAAAGCTATTGAGGGGTGGAAGCCTTCTTTGGAGAGCATCATGGAATGCCCTGAAGTAATTGAGATGGATAGATGAGTCTAATATTTCAAACTTTTCCTGCTGCTGCTCTGCTGCTTCTTCCTCGTCTTCTCCTTTTTTTAGTTTGTCTATTTTCAACTTGTTTTTAGGGTTTTGAAGTGGCTGATGACCCAACTGTGTAATTAAGTTTTTTTTTTCCTGGAATGGTGAGCCCTGATGTTGTTTGTGAGATGTAAAAATAACTTCTTCAGATTTTTCATCGGGACCATCTAAATATCGTAATGAGAAATGCTAGATACTTTCTTCATTTACCTTTTTCTATTTACTTTTTTTACTCATTACTTGATACATGCATTTTATTAACAAATTAAATGACATAACTAATGCATTAAAATCATAAATTCTATTTTTTCGCTTTTTTTTTAATTAAAGATATTATTTACACTAAATGGAATGGTGGACTTAGCCTCACAATGGGTTAGCAATAATATGATTCAAATTCGCATTTGACGAAAATTGAACCTAAGACCTTTCACTTACAACTGAAGAGAAATATCATTAGACCGTAGTATTAAGTAACTTTGCGACCTTGAAAACATAAATTACGAAGTTTAATTTGTTAGTGGAATACACATGTTAAGTGATGAGTGGAGAAAGTAGATGGGAAAAGCAAATGGAGAAGATAAATCTTATATATTTGTACACGCATTTTATCTCCTTATATATTAGTATTGTGTTTCTTATTATTTAATTAAATAATAAAAAAGTACCGAAATGATTTCGCCTAATTAATTTCCTCTCGCCATTAAACCATTTGTATTTTATTATGAATATTTGCATGTATTTACCGATAGGCATTTGCTCATGCAATTAGATATCCGTTCAAATTCAACTTAAAAATTGGTTTATAATCTTCACGGTCCAGGTTGACAAGTCCATGACTAACTTTTTATCTAAGAAATTCATCCTCCATATATTTTGTGGTTGATTTATAAGAATTCGTGTTTATGATCTGAATCGTTTATATTATGTATAAATTACCATGTAAAGATCATTTATGTAAAAAATCAATTAAAGCTATTTTTGTTTATTCAGTCAAGTGTAGCAAATAGATAAACCATTGGTAATATACTTTTACTAATTCTGATCATCTAGTTTTATACAATTCAATGACTAAAACAATCTCATATTTTATTATTTTTTGGAGAAATAATCTTTACATAGTGATTTGTAATATTAACAGTTCTGATCATGAGCAGCGATTTATGTGATCTGACACACCCCGACCCAGAACGTCCACTAGGACTCTGAATCGAGCTGTGCTGGCCCACACTTGGAAGGTGACGAAGCCCTAAAGTGTAGTTATATGGCAGATGTGAGTAAATTTGAACCTAAAAGTGCCTAAGTACACGAGTGCGCTGTGAGCGGGAATGCACCAATTTCACACGTGATTACAGAGCATAAGTAAAGTAGAATAAGGTAAGATAAGGATTATACCATCATAGGTAAGCACCTATACTGGGATATGCCAAGAATCTTCGTCGATACAGAAACTCAGCTACTATAACCTGGAGGGGCGAAAAACAAGGGTGAGTGGGCCTGAAAATAAAGTTTTAATAAAAACCTTTTGAAAACACTATAACCTTTCGTCGTAAAACCTGTATAGTTTCCAGAAAAGAATACTACATAGGTATGAAAACCAATGCATAAGACCAGTGAAATCCGAAGTAGGCCATGTCATAATATCTCAGCAATACTAAGTGTAAGCCAGGTGTAGAATCAATATAAAATAACATGCCAGTCGGAGTCACCTAATGTGACCTGTATGACTGAAACTATAGCTTATCAACCTAGGCTAGCACACGAGTCGGAGTCACCTGCTGTGACTGTACGACAGGCTGGGTATAAATATGTACGCTCAAGTGCTACGATAACATGAAGGCTGTGCGAATAATCGCGGGTCACCTACTAGTCGGAACCACCTATTATGGTCTGTACAACAGGGCTAGCACCAAACTTGGATCCAAGGTGAGCGTGCGGTGCGGGAGGTGAACAATCACGTGAAGGACTGTGCCTTGGCCTAGGGCGGGATCACTAATACCGAGGTGCAACCATAATGAGCTCTAAATAAATACATGCATACCAATCATTCACATACTAACTCACCTGAAACTTACCTGAGCCTCCGCAGCGTCATTCCATATGATGCATAACAATAGTAATGAAATACTAAAAATATAATTCATTCACGACATGGCATTCAAATCATAATTCATATAAAAACGTTTCTGGAAATCGTAAAGCATACACACACACACACACACACACACACACACACACACACACACACTATAAAAAGGAAGAAGACCCACTCACCTGAGGTCCGCGCTACAACTCCCTAGCACAAATATCGAGACGTCACGAACAATCGTCACCTAGGACAAATATTTAGT
The DNA here is from genome assembly GCA_035220775.1 of Malus fusca. Lineage (NCBI taxonomy): Eukaryota > Viridiplantae > Streptophyta > Magnoliopsida > Rosales > Rosaceae > Malus > Malus fusca. The sequence goes on from CM069072.1 coordinate 21,664,785, forward strand.
CACATCTCATAACTCTTATCGATAGAATACACAACTTACATAAAACACATCCCAATGACGTTCTAGAATGATTTGAGACCCATTGACCAAAAGTCAACCGTCGGTCAAAGATCGACGGTAGGGTCCACAACCCTAAGCAACTCAATCCGGAAGATCCGCATCTCATATTTCTGATCAGTAACTTCTAAAGATCCATATTATGCTTCTAAAACACCATACTAAAGTTTCATTACGATCCAACGGTTAGATCTCCGCCAATTGTAAATTCAAGTGGCGGTTAATGTTTTATTTTATGAACTTACAAATCCGATTCATAATGATCCGTTTGTCAGATTCCCGATCCGTAAATTTCTAATATCCTCAAATATTACGTACTATAATGTATTAAAGTTTGGTGACGATCCAACGATCGGATAGTCGATTCATAAAATGGTCAAGTGACGGACTTTAATCGAATTAGGTTCAAATGACGGAAATTTGTCAATCAGACTTCACATACGGAATTGGAGATCAAATTTAGCCTAGGAAGGTCAGGGAATGCCTCAGCCCATGCGCCGCAGTACAAGGCGGTGGGCCGCCCCGACTCCCCTGAAAATCCAACTATTTCTAAAAATTCTCAAACTTCACAGAAATGAAGATCTCAATGAGTAGAGCAAGTTTTATACCTGTGGCCAAGTCCAATTTGGCCGGAAAAAACTTCAAATCGCAACGAAGCCACCGGAACCCTAGAATTTGGGTGTTCTTCAATTTGATCAATCTGAAACACCACCGCCCCTAAAACTGTTTAGGGTTTGCTCCTGACCTACAAAGAAGTGTTTTGGTGGTGGTGGTGGTCGACGTTGCTTTCACGATCGGCTGATTTCCACCGTGGTACCCTCGGAACCATCGGTTCCGTTCTTCCCAATACGAGGCCAAAACCCCAACAATCTTTGGTGTTGACTGAAGAGAGGATGATGATGATTGATTTCCAGGTGGTAATTAACCTTGGATCATCGGAAAAATGCCAAAAAAATGACGGAAAATCATCGGGTCGCCCGGGTCCGGTAGGTGTGTACGGGTCAGCCCGTGTCCTTATTTTCCTTTATCTCTCCTTTCCTCTCCTTTCCCTCTTTCTAATTGGCCATCCTCTCCATCTCTCCTCCTCACTGGCTGCTCATTTCCCTCATTCCTCTTCCACGATTGGGCAGTTCTGCCTTCTATTTCCTCCTCTGTTTTTCCCCTTCTCTGGTTCCTTCTTCTTTTTCCTCAATTTTTTATCAACTAATATTAAAATAGTAACAATACAATTATGAGAAATGTATAAAATAATAAATAGTGTCCTTACCAACGGACTTTTCGGATTCGTAGTTCCGTAAAACTTTAACCGTAACTCCAAATTCACTTTTAAAATTTATAAAATCGTAAAATTAGGGACGGGCTGTCACATGATCGGCCACAAAGTGTTTGAGGGAATTCCTCCTCATCTTTTTGAGGAGTCAAGTTAGTTCCATTTTTTACCTACTATTTTCTAAGTATCTAGTTAAGGGTTCACCAACAGAATTATGTATGGTTTCATTTAAACGGTCTTCCACGGCAACAAGTTTCGAAGACATGAGGCTCTGATACTAATTAACACAACAAAAGTATCCGGTTAAGAGTTGACGAACGATTCCCCCTTGATATAATTCACCGTAAAACTTTGGCACACGCCGTTCGAATCACTTCTTCCAGCCCCTCATCATATATACTCGCTAAAATTAACCTTGAGAGAGCTCTCGGAGTTAATTTTAAGGTTTAGAGTCAGAATTAACTTTGAAAGAGCTATTGGGTTAATTTTAGGGTTAGAGAATTTTGACAAAATCTCTTAAGTGTGTTTTATATCTTACAAATTACAATTCCTCCAAAAGAACTAAACTCAAGTTTCTGAATTTTCAATATTTAGTACATGAAGTTTTTTTCATCTCAGAGTAGTACCTAAAGTCAAAATTTTGGAACAATTTCATATATCCATTAAGGTTGCACTTAAGTCAGCCGTTAATTGGTGACGTGATGCCCACATGGACAATGACTGGCACCACGTGTCAATCTAGCCCACGTGAATATTAAAAAAATTAAAAGCTAAAAAAAGTTATATTAAAAAAATAAAAAAACTGAAAAATTAAACCTCAACATTAAGGACGGGACGGGACGAGGCGTTCCGTCCCACGTTTGGTACGCCTAAAACGAGTGGAACGCGCTGTTCCACGGGACAAGTTTTGGATGATTTTTCGTTCCACCTCCCCCTGGAACGAACTCGTTCCACATCCGTGGAACACAAAATTATAACCTTTCTGTCTCCTTCTTCTTCCTCCTCACTTCCATCCGAGGGCATGGAACCTTCGTCCCGTCCCGTCCCGTCTGCGTACCAAACGCACCCTAAATCTACCCCCTTCTTCGACTCCCCCTTTCTCCACCATCTTAATCCTAAATATCAACCCTCACCCATCGCCCAGATTGTGAGGCGGCGAATTTACTCTTTGGCTTCCTGCAAGTTCTGCTGGCTGTGAAGAGGAAGAAGAACTCGCCGTTGTCTCTCGACATTTTCAGCCTCCTTAATATGTACATCACCATCTCCGAGAACTTGCCGGAGATCGAATCCATCTTCGGCTTCAAATCCACCGTCGCTGTTTGATCTTAAGCACTCATCTCGCTCATCAAACTCAGCACATTGGTGCTATAGCTGCTTTCCGATTTCGAGTCTATGGTCCAGAAAGACTCGTCGAAAGATCGAGGCTGAGGATGCGAACACATGGTCGCAGAAGATTCCCTCATCATTGAAGAGCATGGAGATTGGGATCTTTATCGCGTTCAACCAGCTCTTGTTTCTCAGATCCAGAACCTCCTGGTTCATCTTTCCGATCTGAATCGCTCGAGCCAAGCTTGTACATTCCCTCGTAGATGATCGATTTTCTAATGATTGTGTTAGATGTGAACGCATTCCTTCGCATATCCCGAGGTGATCATATCCCGATACGTGTTCGACTTCGAGGATGGCGTTTGTGAAGGAACAAGGGAGATAGAAAGGGGGAGTCGGCGAGGACGGAGGATGAAGAAGGGGGTTGTGCGATGGCTGAGGGTTAAATTTAGGCTTTAGGTTTATTTTTTCAATTTTTTTTAATTTAAATTTTTTTTCTAACTTTTAATTTTTTAATATTCATGTAGGCCCAAATTGACACGTGTCGTCCAGTTATTGTCCACGTAGGTACCACGTCACTCGTTAACGACTAACTTAACAACAACTTTAACGGATATTTGAAACTGTCTCAAAATTTTGATTTTAAATACCACTCTGCGATGAAACAAACTTCATGTACCAAATGTTGAAAACCTATATACTTGAGGGTAGTAAATTAAGATTAACCCTGAATTCAAATACTCCATCAAACTTCAAAGCATAAAGCAAATCAAACTTAAGCTTAAATCAAATCAAACTTAAGACTTTGGGCCTATAAGTTGAAGCAAGCAGGTAAATGCATGTCGCAGTTGAATTATGACTAATGAAACGAGTGATATGATATGTCTCACAACTATTGCGAGTTTGGCACCAGCATTAACTAGCCACAAACTCGATTTCTAAATACATTAAATTTTTTTTGCTCCAAATTTTTGGTTCAGACTTTGAGACTTATTTCTTTTTTTTTCTTTTTTTTTCTTAGTGAAGAAAAGAGGTAGGGGATGTAACACGAGGACTTTCTAGGAGGTCACCCATTCTAATACTACTCTCGCCCAAATTCGCTTAACTTCGGAGTTTTGATGGGATACGGTACATGTGAGTTGGTATGATCGCATCTTGAGACCTATGTCTTTAGTAACATGTTTTTGGGATAATCTTTGCCGATGCATCAACCAGGTCATAACACTTGTCCATTGTAATTGAAATGGTATGGTTCAAGTTGTCCTACCAAATAAGAGGTGAAGAAAAATAAAATAAATGAACATTGAGCACAAACCCCTCATAACCTCTCACACTGAAAAACAGTAGCTACTGGGCTCCAATTTGATCAGTGGACACCCCACAACGTTTTTTTTTTTTTTGAAAGATATGATAGTTTGTTTCATTTCATCCAAATGGTAATACTTAAGTGTTACATAGTAGTTCTCAAAGGTTACATTATTCTACAAGCTCATCAATAATAACACTCGGTGGGGAGGTATCTCATTCGCAACTTTGGGTCAGAGTGATTCCAATCCGTGCAAGTCGATGGGCTATAGAGTTTGCTTTATGGCGAGTATGGGTCATAGCAACTTCAGTGATTGACTGGAGCAACACCTTGATGTCTTCCACAATTTGGCCAATTGCTGACATATTGAGGGAAGAGTCCTGTAGTGCCTCCACAATCTGAAGTGGATCGGTCTTAAGAACTAGTTTTTGAATACCCATTTGCATTGCCCAAAGCATACTCTCTCTGATGGCCATAGCCTTTGCCTGGATATGAGAGAAAACATCTTCCAACATCCCACATTTCGCAGCCACGAAGACACCCCGATCGACTCTAATAACCACCCCAAATCATGCTTTCTTTTTAACATCACTCCATGAGCCGTCGGTGTTCATCTTCAGGTGCCCAATAGGTGGAGTAAGCCAATGATCCACAATCTGGCCTTTTGGACGGCATAGGTCTGAGTTGCCACTTTTATTGTACTCAAGCCATCATTGGACTGCTCTCGAAACACAAACATCAGGGTGGTCACACTTCCCTTGCCATAGCTTCGTATTTCTATTTCCCCACAATGCCCAGTAGATCATGAGGACCATGTCAAAGCTAGATCTCGGGATTAGTCCACGCATTTCATCCAGCCACAAAGCAAAAGATGAGTGGTACCTATTTCTCATTGGGACCCCTACTGTGGAAGACATCCATGCACATTTTGTGTACGCACAATCTGCCATTAGGTGGATTGTTGATTCTCCTTGCCTACAACATATTACACATTCCATATCTCCCCCCAGATGGCGTTTTGTCAAATTGACCCGAGTAGGAACAAACTCATTTGCCAACTTCCACACACAGACCTTGACCTTTGGTGGGACATTTGCGTTCCACACCTTTAGCCACATGGAATGTGAGTTAGAGTTGGATGCTGATGCCCCACCATGTGAGGGCTGCAGCCACACACGTACCGTGTGATAAGCACTCTTAACTGAGAATTTCCCATTTTTCTCATAGTGCCATATCAAGCGATCCGGTGGGGATCAAATGCTAAGAGGGATGGAACGGACAACATTAATTTCCTCCTCAGTGAATCAACTATACATTAACCCCGTATTACATCGGTTCGTGTTTTGGTCTATCAGTTCATCCACTTTCTGTAGTGAGCACCCCGGCGGCTTGGGAGAGAAAGGTTTAAATAGGGATGAGACAGGGATCCACGGGTCTTCCCAAATACGTACTGAATCTCCCATACCCACCATCCACCATGATCCCATACTGATCACCTTTCGAACCGCGCATATGCTCTTCCAACAGTAAGATGCTCCTATTTTGACGTCTGCATCCATAAAAGTACTATTTGGAAAATTGTAAACACGGGAATTCCTACAATGAATGAGACAAGAACACATGTACAAAATAATATTTGTATTAATGATTTAGGGGTTACAATCTCTTCTACAAATTTAGCCTCTGATGCGATCTTGGTAATGTGTAGATTTGTGGATTGTGCTGTTGGTCCAAATGGCATTCGAGGCTTGATCTTAGGATAAACAGGTGATGAACGATGAATACTTTCTTCAAGGGGCCGTCGAGGCTTGATCTTGAATTGGTGGAAGTTCTTCAAGGGCTGTTGGGGCTTGATCTTGAAGGAGGATTTGGTGGAAGTTCCTCATGGGCCGTTGGGGCTTGATCTTGAAGGAAGATTTGACGAAGAACGAAGAGGGCTTTCTTGATCCTTCGGGATTTGCTTGGGAGCTTTAGAGTTTCAAAGCTTCAAGGTTTTGGTGTGATGTCCCTTCGTTTTTTTTTCTTTATCCCTTGATGGACCACCATCAATTTTTTTTTGTGAAGTGAGTGGATGTTGTAGGTGAAGTGAGTGTATGATGTTGGTGAAATGAGTGAAGGTTGTAGGTGAAGTGAATGTATGATGTTGGTGAAATGAATAAAGGTTGTAATTTTAATGCATTGGTCGACATTTATTTCACTGAAATTTCGATGTCTACAAATGCCCCCACTTCAAAGCGCTTCGTATACATGTGATTGTCACGTGTAGGAGATGCGTTTTGAAGTCCCTTAATGCAGATGTCGATCCAAGGGCCGTTGAGGCTTGATCTTGAACTGGACTGGTAATTTCTTCAAGGGTCGTCGGGGCTTGATCTTGAATTTGGCTGGAAGATTTTCTGGTTTCCTCCAATTGTTGATTTTTCCACAGGCTTAATCTTGAACTGGGCTGGAGGGTTTGGAGAGGGATCTTGACGGTGAGAAAGGGGCCAAGAATGAGTCTCGATCTGCAGGACACGGGGTCCAATGGTTGCTAAAATTGGGTTACGCCGGCGCTGAAGAGCACGAAGGAAGCAGAGCGGCATTGTCTTGGTCTGCGAGCTTCTCGGGGAAGCTGAGATCCTCGTTGTCGTCGTTGGTCAGGTGTGAGGGAGAGTCGACATTGGGATGCAAGTCACGTAATGAAGTGGAATGAGGAGGGATTCGGGACTTGGTGTGCGACATGTGGGCCTCTCTATTGGGCTGTGTTCCTTAGTTGAGGCTTGTGTGCGGATGGGTTTCATGTGGTGGACATGGCATCTCTATTTTGGAGCCCTTGGTGGCAGAGACGGGTTTGAGGTGAAGAGGTGAGCTGAGAACAAAGAGAGAGACAGTTGTAGACGATGAAGTTTTGGGAGAAGATTTGGACCAGCTTGGAGCCGAGTGAGGATGGGCCACGGGAGTTGGGCTCATTGCTGGGGGACTCATTGATGGTGTGAACCGTGTTGGGCCGAAGCAATTGGAGATATATATATATATATATATAACCTGTTTTTTTTTTAAATTTATTTATTATTATTATTATTTTTAAAAGCTGTAATTTAATTTCTGTACAAAGAAAACTGGTATTTTTTTTGTAATGAAATTGACTTTAATTAGTCGAGCCTTTAATAAAACCTTTTTTTTTATTTTTATTTTGATGTGACTGAACTCAAAGTTGAATGTTCGAGCTGCCTACGTACCCTTCCAAAAAAGAGATCAAGTCATAACGTAGTTCAAATGAGTGATGGTTTTAACGGTGATTTTGATGATCATTTTGCTGTACACAGTTTATGCTCTTGCGGGCCAGGAGCGTGGTGTGTTTGTTTTAGGGGTAGTAGCGCTTCAAGAATCAGCCATTGATGGGGCCGATCTTCAAGCCGTCTTCTGCCCTGATTAAGTAGGCACCATTGGTGTAAACTTCTTGTATTACGTAAGGTCTATCCTACTTTGATGTGAACTTGCTTTTCGTTTTGTGAATTGTGATGATAAGCCTACGTAATGCAAGGACGAGATCTCCCATTTGAAAAGAACGAGGGCGAACTTTCTTGTTGAAAGCCTTGGAGAGTCGTGCTTGATAACACTCCAAGTGCTGCTGAGTTTCGAGCCTTCTCTCATCCAGCGCTTCCAGCTCTTGAAGGCGCAATTTTGCATTCTCTTCATCAGTCAAGCCTTCTTGTATAGCTATCACTAGTGAAGGGATTTGACTTTCAAGCGGTAGAATAGCTTCCACGCCATATACGAGAGAATAAGGTGTAACTTGGGTATGAGTCCTATGTGTCGTCCTATATGCCCAAAGTGCTTCGCTTATTCTTTCGTGCCAGTCTCTCTTTGTTCGGCCGATCACCTTCTTCAGGAGGTTGCACAATGTTTTGTTAAATGCTTCTGCAATACCGTTGGCCGGAGCATGATACATGGAAGACTTGTGCTGTTTGAACTTGTATTTCTCGCAGAGCTCGTCCACGAGTCGATTGGAGAACTGTTTTCCATTGTCAGTGATAATGTAGTGAGGCACACCATATCGGTGGATGATATGCTCCTTGATGAAACGGACGACAGTTTCCTTCTTTACTTCCCTTAGGGGTATGGCTTCGGCCCACTTGGAGAAGTAATCTGTTGCAGCTAGGATGTAAGCTTCTCCTGCAGATGACTTTGGAGTAATTGGTCATACGACGTCCAATCCCCATGCATCGAATGGCCATGAAGCAGCTGTATGGTGTAATGGTTAAGGTGGTTGATGTATGAAGTTGGCGTGGAATTGGCAAGCTTGGCACATTTTGGCATGTTCCAGGCAGTCATTCATCATGCTTGGCCAGTAATAACCCATTTTTTTGAGCTGGAAATGTAGCTTTGGTCCAGACTGATGCGCCCCGCATACGCATGAATGTGCTTCTTCCATGGCTTGATTGGCTTCTTCCTCACATAGGCATCTCAGAAGTACTTATTCGAAAAACATCGGTAAAGTGTTTCTTTGTAGTAGAGAAAGTAAGGTGCTCGTCGACGTATTTCGGAGTGGTGTCTAGGATCATATGGAAGTTTTCCATGCTCTAAGTAGTCAATCAGCGGTTGTCTCCACTCTTCAACATCGACTGGAAGTACTGAGATGACATTTGTTTCATCCAATAGCATTTCAGTGACGAGAGGGATCACCCATCTTTGGCAGACTGGCACGTCTGCAGCTTCGTCTTCTCCTAGTGTCATACTCGAGGCTAGGTTGGCAAGAGCGTCTGCCATTTTATTTTCTTTTCTTGGCACATGTTCTAGTGTCACAGTCTCAAACTTTTGTAGCAGTTGAGTTGCCAGCTGAAAGTATGGGACGAGATCATCTTTCCTCACCTCATATTTAGTTAAGAGTTGATTGATTACGAGCTTGGAGTCACCAAATACCTCAAGGGCTGTGATTCCCATGTTGATCGCCATTTGGAGCCCGATGATCAGTGCTTGGTACTCAGCGACGTTGTTGGAGCATAATTCGCTTAGTTGGAAGGAATAAGGTAATATTTGCCTTTGTGGCGACATGAATACTACTCCTGCCCCGCTCTGTCTACTCGTGTACATCCGTCGAAAAACATCATCCATGTCGGGAAGATGTCGATGTAGAACACCTCCTAGTCAGGCAAGTCGACTGAGATTTTCTAATCAGTTGGGATTGGGTGATCAGCAAGAAAGTCTGCTAGGGCTTGTCCCTTGAAGGCTTTAGCTAGGACGTAGATGATCTCATACTGATTAATAAGCAAGGCCCATTTTGCGAGTCACCCTGTCAAGACTGGTTTGGACATGACGTATTTGACCGGGTCAGCTTTAGCTTCCAAGTGGATGGTGTAAGCATGCATGTAATGCCTAAGCTTCTGGATGGCGAACACTAGGGCAATGCACATCTTTTCTATTGGGGAGTAATTCAACTTGGAGCCAGTGAGAGTTCGACTGAGGTAGTAGAGCGCTCATTCTTTATGGGATTCATTCTCTTGTGCCAAGAGTGCTCCCATTGAACGTTCCTGAGCGGCGATGTACAATATAAGTGGTTTCCCGGGCACAGGCGCCCCCAAGACAAGTGGACTTGACAAATACTTTTTTATGCTTTCAAAAGCATTGTGGCATGCTTCGTCCCATATGAACGGAACATCATTCTTCATGAGTCGGCTGAATGGTTGACAACGCCCTGCAAGGTTGGAGATGAAGCGTCTGATGAAGGCTAGCCGTCCTTGTAGAGTTTTCAGCTCGTGCAGGTTTCTTGGCTCAGGCATGCTTTTAATAGCCTTGATTTTTTATTGGTCCACTTCAATACCACGGTGCTTGACAATGAAGCCGAGGAACTTTCCAGAGGTGACGCCAAATGCACATTTTAACGGGTTCATCTTGAGCTTGTATTTTCGCAGCCTTTCGAACACTATTCGCAAATCCTTCAAGTGGTCTGATCTTTTCTTTGTCTTAACCACCACTTCATCTACATAAAATTCTACGTTTTTGTGTAGCATGTCATTGAAGATTTTCTGCATTGCGCGTTGATATGTAGCTCCAGCGTTCTTTAGACAAAGGGCATCACCTTGTAGCAGTATATACCTTTTGGAATGCGGAAGGTTGTTAGTTCCTCGTCTTCGAGAGCCATGCGAATTTGATTGTATCCAAAAGAGCCGTCCATGAACGACAGTGCCTCGTGGCCAGTGGTTGCATCCTCCATGATTTCAATGATTGGCAAGGGGAAGTCATCATTCGGGCAAGCGTCGTTGAGGTCCCGGAAGTCTACGCAAACACGTATTTGTCCAGATTTCTTAAGGACAATGATGATGTTGGAGATCCACTTGGGGTATTGCACATCTCGAATGAAGCATGTTTCGATTAGCTTGTCAATCTCGACCTCGATTTGTGGGATGAGCTCGGATCGATAGTGCCTTTAAGTTTGCTTTATCGATCGCGTTTCAGGCTTGACTGCAAGATGATGCACAACGATGATAGGGTCAAGGCCGGGCATTTCCTTATAGGTCCAAGCAAAGACGTCTTTGTACTCTGACAGCAGTTGCTAATACTCTTCTATCTCGTCCGCACTTAGCAGCACACTTACGAAGATAGGCTTCGGCTTCTCTTTTGTGCCTAAGTTGAGCTCCTTGAGATCATCAACCGTGGCTTGCCCCTCATCCTCAAGTTGTGGTGGCGCAGCAGTGACATCTTCCTCAGAGATTTCGTCTTCTTTGCCTTCTTGGATCGTGATGTGGAAGACATCTTGGACCTCCTCTTCAGATTTGTCCTCTCGAGCTTGTTAGCATGAAGATTGTCCAGTGTGGATGATGGTGCGCCTTCTTACTTTCAGTGGTCCATTTGTGTTAACCTCCAAGACTGCTTGGCGCTTTATTCTTGAAGGAATCAAGCTTCGAACGTCGTCTTTTTCTGCTAGCCCGTCGAGTTTTTCTTCCTTCGGTTGTGTTTTCCTCTTTCCCGAAGGCTTCTTATTGTCTTCAAGTCTTTCCAAAATTGACCGTCGCAGATGAGAGCTAGCTGTGTTGCTTTGTTTCTTAGGTTTTGACAATTTTTCAAAAAACAGAGCTTTGGGATGTTCGCGCGTTAAGCCTCTTGAACACGGAGGTTTGATCTTGACCACCAATGCGATTAAATGCTGAAATTCTGGGCCTTGAACGATTCATCCTATTGAAGACTGACGTCCTAGGGATGAATTTAGGTTCCTTTTGATCTTGTTCAATGCTCACGCTGATGTGTTGAGTGCTGGCGTTTTTTGCTTTACTTGAAATCTTCACAGGTGCATTTGGTGTGAAGCCAAGTCCAGCTTTGTTGTTGTCAATTTCGTAACCATGACTCTTTTGAGTCTCGGTGAGGTCACGTTCTTTGTCGTTGACGGTGTTTGAAACCTTCTTTCTAGGATTCGAAGAGGAAGCGAAGTCGTACCCAGCCTTCGACATGAGTTTGTAGGCGTTTGGATCAAAACCTTCTTCGGTCCTCTTGGTTGGAAGAAAGCTTGGTTCCTCCCCCTTTGGCAGAGCTTTTATGAAGCCTTGTGGTAGTCTTGTAACCTTAGCGTCGCCTAGCTCTGTTAGAGGCAAAACTGCATTTGTCTTGAGCAACTTCACATTATCCTTGTGCCACTGTGTGTCGGCTTTGCTTGCTCCAGTTTCGAATGGGGATTGACCATTCTTTCTTCTCGACATCGGGATGTATCGGAAGACGGGTGTGCTTGGTCCATTTGAGGGCGTCCTATTCCCTTTGGTTGTTGCAGGTTTAGCAGGCTCATCATCATTTTTGCTTGAAGATGGCGTAGCTTCTCCTTCTTGTTTTTTGGGCATGGCTTGCCACTTATGCTTTTTAGGTGTTGTTTTGCCCGTGGATTTGATCTCTTATGGAAGAGCTTCGGCCACCATGTCTTCGTCCATGTAGAACTTGGCGTCTGCGAAGTGTGATTCGGCTTCGGTGAATGGCTTGGTATCACATTGGATCACCTTTACTCATTTTCGGTAGAATTTTAAGCATTGGTGGAGGGTGGATGACACTACTCCATTCCCGTGGATCCAAGGCCTTCCTAGGAGCAAGCTATAGGAGGTTCTTGCATCAATCACGTGGAATATTGTGCTTGATTTGACTTCACCAATGGTCATTTCCACTCGGATCATGCCCATCGCCCTTTGTCCTCCTTGGTTAAAACCCTGGATTATCAGACGGCTTAGGGACAGTTCATCCACCTTGATGCCGATTGTGGTCATTGTTGACTTTGGCATAATGTTTATGGCCGATCCACCATCCACAAGCATGCGGTTGACTTTGTGCTCCCTTACGTACCCCGAGACAAAGAGATGACGGTTGTGAGGCTTTGATCCCAGCAATAAATCTTCGTCGGTGAAGTTGATTGCGTCATAAGCGGCACAACATGTGGCGCATTCATGTGGTCGAAGCTTCAAGCCTTCGTCCTTGCTTTCTTGCACTTCGTGGTCGCTGGGACTTGCCAAGACTGCTGCTAATGTTCTTCGCATCTTCTTTGGCAATCGTAGCGCTTCCTCAATGCTAAAGTGTGTCGGCAAGCCTGTTTTAGGTGTGAAGGTAATTTCTTCCTCAGTGGCGATAACTTTGCCTTTTGATGGCTCTTCCATCTCTACTTCAACCATGTGACAGGTGACGGTAGTGCACTATTGGAAGAAGTCATTCGGGAAGTATTCGTGCAAGGAGACAGGAATGCGTGGCTTTTGTTTCATAAGTTCCCCAGCGTACGTTGGCTTACCAGCTCTTGCGTTTTCTTTGGGCTTCCTATTGTTACGACGGTGGTGCTTTCTCCCTTGCTCCACATTTGGCCTTGTGGCTTGTGGTTTTGGTTTCCTTGTCTTTTTGTAGGTCACCAATGTCCATCCTTCTTCATCATCGGTATGTGCATCTTGGTCGCTTGCCCCCAGTGATGGTTGTGCAGAAGGTGCTGTTCAGCTTAAGCATTTACGGAAATGGTCAGGTGTCACTTGGAGAGGCACGTGATCGAAGGATCCGAACACAATTGTAGTAGTATGTGTTGCGGCCGTGTCTTCAAGGTCGAGCTCGATTTGCCCTTGTTATGCTAGCTTCATGATGAGTTCTTTGATAATGAAGCACTTGCCAACAGGATGACTCACGATACGATGGTACTTGCAGTACCTAGGATCATTTATGCGATTCATCTCTTCAGTGCGCTTGCATTCCGGTAACTCGATCACCTTCTTTTTTAGCAAGTTCTCTAACATTGCATCCATGTCTGAGTCAGGCAAAGGGTACGCCTTCTGCTCCAATTCCCTCAAGGTGTTTTTGTACCTATCTTGGGTGCGAGGAGGCTCACCTCTCTTTATCTCCTTTGCTTTGTTCTTGGATGAGATCTTGATAGGCGCGGATGAGGTATTGATGGGCGCAGTGTTAACAGTAAAAGCTTCATTGGGGGGTTTCTTCCCAGTCTTGTCTACATTTGGGGAGAACACCTTATCCTTTTTTAAGTCGGTGATTGGCTATTTCTTCCAGTGATTGGCCATACTTAGCTCCATGTCGTGGGAACGAGTTGCTAGCTCCTCAAACGTTCTTGGTTTTATGCCTTGGAGGATGTAATGCAACGCCCAGTGCATGCCTTAAACGCACATCTCAATGGCGGAGGTTTCGGAAAGCCGATCTATTGATGTAGTCGACGACAGGTTCATCCTTCCACATGCTTACAATATGACGTGTGCTGTAGAAGCGGTTGAGGAATTCCCTCTCTAGCTGATCCCAACTGTTGATAGACTTGGGCTCGAGGTCAATGTACCAGCCAAATGTATTACCTCTCAGCGAGCACATGAACTGTTTGACGAGGTAGTCTCCCTCCGTCCCGACATTGTTGCATGTTTCAATGAAATGGGCGGCATGTTGTTTTGGGTTTCCCTTCCCATCGAACTGCATGAATTTCAGCGGCTGATAACCCATCAGCATCTTCAAAGCGTCAATCTTCTTGGAGTAAGGCTTTGAGTATAGTACGGAGTCATGTGAGCTTCCTTCGTACTGCGTCTTGATGGTGTTGGCAATCATCTCCTGCAGCTGTTGGATAGAAAGAGATCCCATGAGCACCGTTGCTTGGTCTGGCTCTAGATTATCTTTGATTTTCTCCACCGGAGGTTCCTCTCCTTCATCAACTCATTTCTTTAGTGGATCAACCCCTGGCTCGACTTTCACGTCGGGCTTTGCATTTAGTTGGTTGACGAGTGCGGCGATTTACAAGTCTTTCTCCTCCATAGTCTGTGTGAGTTTTGCGATCGCTTCAATCATTTGAGCCAGCTGCTCCTCGATTGAAGTTGCTCTGATAGTCATGACTTGCATGGCTATGCTGCTGCTTAAGTCGGCATCGAAAAGTAAGGGCTCTGAGTACTTCATCGGGCTTTCCTCTCTTGGTGCCCTTAGGGAGGCCAGGGTGATCACAGGCTCGTGCCTCTGATGCTCTTGCTCTATTGGTAGAGTTGATGTAGGGATGGAAGAAGCAGCAGAAAAAACCCTTGCCTTGCTTCGAGTTATGATGCCTGAAGTGACACCACTTGAGGCTATGACGCTCTTGATGCCATTGGATTTTCGAAGGTGTGCTTTGATTTCCTTGAACAGAGAAAGAGATGAGAGGTAGAGATTGTCCCACCAGGCATGCCAAATTTGTAAACACGGGAATTCTTGCGATGAATGAGACAAGAACACGTGTACAAAATAATATTTGTATTAATGATTTAGGGGTTACAATCTCTTCTACAAATTTAGCCTCTGATTCGATCTTCGTAATGTGTAGATTTGTGGATTGTGATGTTGGTCCAAAGGGCATTCGAGGCTTGATCTTAGGATAAACAGGTGATGAACGATGAACACTTTCTTCAAGAGGTCGTCGAGGCTTGATCTTGAATTGGTGGAAGTTCTTCAAAGGCTGTTGGGGCTTGATCTTGAAGGAGGATTTGGTGGAAGTTCCTCAAGGGCCGTTGGGGCTTGATCTTGAAGGAAGATTTGACGAAGAACGAATAGGGCTTTCTTGATCCTTCGGGATTTGCTTGGGAGCTTTAGAGTTTCAAAGCTTCAAGGTTTTGGTGTGATGTCTTTTTCTTTTTTTTTATCCCTTGATGGACCACCATCCATTTTTTTTGTGAAGTGAGTGGATGTTGTAGGTGAAGTGAGTGTATGATGTTGGTGAAATGAGTGAAGGTTGTAGGTGAAGTGAGTGTATGATGTTGGTGAAATGAATAAAGGTTGTAATTTTAATGCATTGGTCAACATTTATTTCACTGAAATTTCGATGTCTACAAAAATACTTGGCCTTTAACACCCTTGCTACCAGAGACTGAGGTTCGCTAAGCAACCTTCATCCTTGCTTGGCTAGCATCCCCATATTGAATGCATACAAGTTACGAAACCCAAGTCCACCTTCACACTTGGGGCTGCATAATTGATCCCACAAGCACCAGTGTATCTTTCTCTCACCCTCATCCCCATTCCACCACAGATATGCTTTGCAAGTAGGTAGTAACTCATTGTGTAGGTCGGGATTGTCTGGGCGATGGCTTTAATCAACACCTCCTTCTTCGCGGCACTTAGAAGTTTGCCCTTCCATCCTTGTAGGCGTTTTCATAATCGTTCCTTCAGGTAACCGAAACATAGAGTTTTGTTCCTACCAACAAACCTGGGCTGCCCCAAGTATTTCTCATGTCTATCTACTCGTTGTACGCCTAGGATTCCTGCTAGGCGCCCATGCATGTGTCGCTTGACATTCTTGCTAAAACAGATTTTGCTCTTTTGTAGATTGACCATTTGCCCCGATGCCTGTTCATACAAGTTGAGCATTGAAGGAAGATTTGTGAAAAACATGTTCATTTGAATAACATCTATAGCATGCATTTAACAATTAAAAGGCGGAATCATGCTTGCATGCATTCAAAAACAAAACATTACCCATGAAATTCAAAGCCTAGTAGATTGGTGAACCAAGACTCAACTCAAATCAAAGTGAGTAGAGATTTATACCTTTGTAGATTCCTCTTTGCATAAGCAAAGGCTAATCACCCAAAGAGAGGGCCTTCATTCCTAGCATCTTAAATCTATGGATTTGGATGGATGAAAAGGTTTCTCCAAGTTCCCAAAATTGAGAACCTCTAAGTATCTTCACCAAGGTTAGATTGGAGAAGAAATGAGTGACCTTGGAGTAGTTAGTATGGCTAGATACACCCTCCAAGGGGCCGGCCTCTTTAGAGAGAAAATGAGAGACAAGTTCTCACCAATTTTCTCTAAAAGAAACCCTAAATGAATTTTGGCTATAAAGTCATATTTATACCTTTATTCATTTGAGTGGCAAACTTGTAATTAAAGCAAGTTCACTACCCTTCCTTTAAATGGCCGGCCATGGGGTTTTGTTTGGGCTTTTGGGCCTTTATGAATCAAGTTGTCATACAACTTAAGTCAATGGACTTGACGTTCGAAGCACATTGGGCCTTGAGGCCCAAAACTAACCCGTGGTCTTTAACGAACTTATTCGTTTGATTAATTAACATATTAATTAATCTTTGCCATAAATAATTAAACCATTTAATTATTCTTACTCATCTCCATTGTTTCTTCAATCTCCACCTTACACGGTGTACGATCCATTAGGTTCCTTTTAGCGAGGCAGTGGGCGATTAAAACCATTTTACATCGATTGTGAATTTGAAACTTACTTTCAATTCTCCCTTTAGTGATTACACATGTTTAGGGCTTCCACAAACCATGAGTGACACCTAGCAGCATATCATGGTTACCCAAGCTAATCAGAAGAGATAGAGAACCTATTCAGTTTAGGATTACAAATGCAATACGGTCTTTCTCTAATCTAATACTCTTGACCACATTGTTTGGTTTGATAGTTTATTTATTCATGTCTACTATCCAATGTGATTCGTTTGCTTATATGATTACCTTGAATGTGATTTGGAACGCATTCCTAAATCTCATTCATACTCTGGCCAGAGGTTCTAAATCATATCATAGAGTATTCTCCCTCAAACCATTTGAAGGTTAGAGATCCCTTGTTGCACATTCACTTGTCTCCATGACTAAGTGGCTTAACCCCAATGATGCCGTGGACACCCCGATGGGGTGACTTTGACATAATCAAAGATCAAGGACTTAACCACAAGACAACTGTGATGCCTCAGGTCAAATGACTAATTTGCATTATCCCAACCATGAGTTCTCATATGACATGAATATGAGAACTCTTCGTTGATCGTGTTCAGTGAACTAATTCTCTATTGAGCACCTACGTACTTGTCTTGATGTCACACACATCAATGACTCGAGACTAGTCACTCTCCCTGAGAGAAGACACAACACGTACCGATCTTAACGGACTGTCAATGCCCAATTGGCAATCCTATGATCAGGAACATTTAGGATGTGTCTACGAAAGAATGGTCTCATGAATCTAACTTCTTTAGATTGCATTCTCCCAATCACATATTCCTTGGACTTTATCGTTTAAACATATAACATTTATATGAGACGGCTCAAACAATAATCTTTGCCCTTTATATGTAAACTAGATTAGTTTAACATGTGAAATGTCCGTAAAGTATCATCATATGATTGGCTTTAGGGCACATTTCCAACAAGCATCCCTAGAACATGTCTACATTTTGTATCTGAGGCCCGTCAAAACAGTAAGCTATCGTCCGGGAATAGAAAGTGGTTCATCGTAGGTGCCGCCGCGGAGATGGTTATTCCAGATAGTTGTCATGTACGCTCATTCTGTGAGAGTATGGCCGATAGTTCCTCAGCACATAAGATAAACATATACGATGATAAGGGGTCTCCCTGTCTCAACCTCCTGATGGAATGATGTACCCCCTTCGGGCAACCATTAATAATGATAGAGTACGAGACTGTTGAAACGCAAAGCATGACCAGGTTTATCCATTTGGATGAAAATCCCATCTTGTATAAAATTCGTTGTAGAAAACTTCATTCTATGCGGTCATATGCGTTGCTAATATTAAGCTTTAGGGACACAAAACCCTTCTCCCCACGTCGTCTACGGAACAAATAATTGGATATCTCTAAGGCTAGGATGGTGTTATCGGATATGTTCCTCCCTGGCACAAATGCACTTTGGTTCTAGGATACAACTGCAGGGAGAAGAAGCTTGAGCCGATTCGCCATTACTTTAGAGATTATTCTGAAAAATATGTTACAGAGGCTAATCGGCCTTATCTAACTCATCTCCTCGGGGCATTTTGATTTGGGGATAAGTGTTACATGGGTAAAGTTTACCTGTTTCAACAATCTTCCTGAAGCAAAGAAGTTCCTGATTGCATTAGTGACATCCACTCCCACAATATGCCAGTACCATTGATAGAAGAATGGATTCATTCCGTCCGGCCCTGGTGCTTTTGTTGGTTGCATCTGGAATACCGTTTTCCTTACTTCTTCTTCAGAAATTCTCATCTTCATACATCTGTTCATCTCCGGTGTTAACCTTGGCTCCACCGCCCCAATGATCTCTGAGTCCTCCAAACTCCTTGTGGAGGTAAAAATATTGTGGAAGTAGTTGGTCATCGTCCTTTCTATCCCTTCCTCATTACAGACCCAATCCCCATCTGTATTTTTAATCTTCTTAATTGAGTATTTTGCATTTCTATTCCTCGTCTTTTGGTGGAAGAACTGCATGTTTCAATCTTCTGCCTTAATCCAGAGAGCCCGAGACCTTTACCTCCAGTACTTTTCCTCCTGCCCAAGTAGTTGATCCATTCTCTGCAGTAAAGATTCACGTTCCACAATCGACTCTTCCATCAGTGGTTGGGCCATAATGAACCCCATTTTACTTTTGATCGTGGTGATTTCCTCTTGTCGCCCCCTGAATACGTTATGTTGCCACTTAATCAGAGCCATCATGGTGGCCTTTATCTTACTTACCACCTGATACATTGGCACCCCCACCATTGGTGAATTCCATGCCTCCTTAATAATGTCCTCACATTCCACATGGTCAGCCCAGAAATTTTCGAAATGAAAACCTCTGCGACGTGATCTTCTGCGGCCAGTAGTACCATCTATCTCAATTAACAAAGGAACGTGGTTTGACTTACTTGGATCTAAGTGAGTCACCCTCATTTGATTGAACACTTCCTTCCATTCCCTTGTTACCAGTGCCCGGTCTAAGCGTTCCTTAATACCCCTCACCCTAGTAGTGATCCATGTATATGGAATCCCATTAAATCCCAAATCATGTAGACGACAGTCACTGACAGTCCTTCTAAATTCCAAAATTTGCTTAACCGGCCGGGGTGGTCTTCTTTCTTTTTTGTGGCTACCCGCAACTCATTAAAGTCCCCCTCGATTAGCCAAGGAAGGGAGCAGGTCGCCGCTAGACTGCGCATGATTTCCCATGATTTACTTCGTACCACTGTGGCCGGGTGCCCATAAAATCCCATGAATCTCCATTGACTTTGATCCCCAATGCCTCCCACTTTTGTATCAATATAACACTCTGAGCTCAATAGGATCCGTAAGTTTATTTCATCAGCCCATAGGATCCCCAATCCTCCAGATTGCCCCTCAGAATTAACTCCAAAGACCTTCTGATACCCCAATTTCAATTTCAACCCCTTCAAAACTGAAACGTCGCATTTGGTTTCACAAAGGAAAACCAGTTTGGGATCTTTTTGCCGGATAATATCCTGCAACGCCTGAACTTTCTGAGGGTTCCCAAGCACTCGGCAGTTCCATATTATGATATTCATGGCTGTTGGCAGGGCTGAGCTCCGTCAACCTTCACCGATGTAGTTTCCATTTGTACCTTTCTTCTTCCCAACAGCCCACGTGCTTCCGCATCCTCGAGCTCCTTTGACGGACTAATTAACACTTCACATAAGTTTCCAATATCAACACCATTGATAGAGATTGGAGGTTTTTGCCCCTGAGATCGTCCCCATCGATTATCCTCCCTAGGTTTGTATTCCCTTTTCTTCAAGTTTGGTGGTTATGAAGGTTGTCCTTCCTTTGAGTTCAATAACAACCGCGGTTTCTTTGATGGTGGTGTTAAAAGCTCCACGTCACCCCTCTTTGCACCATTTTTCACCTGGGCTACTAGGGTTGTTGCATTCGTAGGAACCCTAGTGTCCTCAGTTGCCTCATCAATATTTGCTATTTAGGCCCCTTTTCTTGGCCTTACCATATAGGCTGCCCTATCAGCTATTACAAGTTGGGTCACAATTTGTAGGCTCTGTGCATCAAACTTTTCCCTGTTTGTGCCCGGTGGGAAACATCCCATCATGGAGAAGCTTGTTGGGCTCTTCCTGACATTCTCTGCATCATTTAATAGCCCACCCACATTTTGTAGAGTCCATGGTGGAATCCTGCTTGGGTCATACCAATCCTTGTCTAATGACAGCTCATTCACCGCAATTGTAAGTGTGTCGTTGGTGAATTGCGTACCATAGCTATCCGGGTGCCACATGTGGCCATAGTCCGGGCATACCTTCAAACATGTAGTAGGGGATATTCCTCAGCACGATCTGACCCTATTAAGTATGATGTCCTTGTTTGTTTCTCCTGGGGGACCAAGCCTGTAGAGGTGCCAGAGGATTCAGCGAATTCAGGACCTGTGGCAGGTCGAGTAGTACGTGGATTGACCTGTTCCTTGTCCATTTGGGTTGCGAGGAACCAATTCATCAGAATATCCATTTCTGTGTCCAGCAACCCATAGAAACCTCCATCTCTACCTTCCTATTTACGACTGCAATGAGTTTCGTGTACTCCCGTCGCCGTGGCAGTTCTCCTCTGTGGGAAAAGCAAATAACTCACCCTGAGGGATTCATTATACTTACTTTCTATGTTTGCCAAGAGTGGTGTTGGGTGAGGACACCCCCGAGCGAGGCCTAGCTTCCCACAGCGGTAGCAGAACATCCTCAAGCCTTCGTATTTTAGATTTATCTTGTAGGATCCCTGTCAGGGACAAGGCACAGAGCAATAGGTAACCAGAGGTCTCCGGGTGTCGAAGTCCACCCTCATTCGAAAGAATCCCTTAAAACCCACTTCCACCGGTCCTCCACCTCAAGAACTGCTCCAATATTCTCTCCGAGGCATCTTGCATTCTTCATAGAGCAGAAATTCCTCGGTATTCCATGCGCCTGGATCCAGAAAACTGCCATATCTGCTTCAATGTCATCTAGAAAATGGTAAGTCAACCACAGCTTCACGGAGAAGGTATAATCCCTAATGAACCAAGGGTTTCCTTCTAGTATCCGTCTAGCCACTGCCTCTTCTCCCACGGTGATGGCATAGACATTCGGTTTTGCCTTTTGGACCCTGACTACACCCATCTTGTTCCAAGCTGATATAAGTACCTCCTTCACCACATATTGTGAGGGTTCATTATCCGCAATCAATCTTACCACCAAATGGATGTTATCCTCAAATCGTTCCTCCAAGTCAAGACTATCCTCAAAAGTGATGTTAAGGCAGTCCATAGCCTCCTCTTCGATTTCCATTCTGCGAACCAGCGTAAAGAAGAAAGAATCACTGCACAAACACCCAAGGATGTGTTGGCAACTACGAAACTCACGGATATATACTTCGGAGCTAGTAAACCAACTCACAGCTCTTCAGCCGGAGCCACGTTGAACGTAAACTTGTCGCTGAAGTTGTTAAATGTATATTGCATCGAAGTTCTCTGTTCCAATCCCGTCTCTCCAAATGTCGCTTCTATCAAGAAAAAGGCTTTACAGTTTACATGCACACTGGAGGAAGTGCTTGAATTCAACCATGTGATTAATGGCAGATTAACTTGATTTGGTTGGTTTTGTATGGTTTACAACCAAGTCGTAAGTAGTAACTTACCAGTAGAGGGAAAGCATTTTGGTCAAAATAGACACCCCACAAAGTTGAACTGAAGACAAGTTGTAAATGGTCAAAAGCCCAATCCATTATTATGTCTTATAATTTTGCCTATCCAAACCATGTTTGGGTAGGTTTGAATTCAATTAATTTCAAATTAAGCCCAGGTGCAAACTGTAATGTTGAAAACGGAAATTACTGCTTAAGCCTGCATGATCCGGTATAATTTATAACAAGTAAAATTCCATTATACAAAAGGAAAGACAGTATCTTATCGGTTAAAATCTATATTACAAGCACAAATTTCATGTGAAATTCCACAACTAATAAAATAGCTACTTCGACTTAGACTAAAGGTCTTAAAAACTGCAAGAAGCATGTAGCTCAAATAGTTAAGAGTGTATTCACACACCTACGGTTCTGTGTTCAAATCTCCCCTCTCCCAATACTATAGCTACAAGGAAAAAAAAAGGCCAGAAAAAACTAATGATACTAATCAATAGAGGCTAGTAATACCAATAATTATAAATAAAAAAATCGCAATAGTAAAATTACAAATAAACAACTCTTAGAATTCTTCAGGGATGCTCTTCAAAACTGGACCTGCAACACATAAAGTGCTAGCCGGGGACGACTCAACACTGATATGACCCTTCGGAATCTGCGCAAACTCACCAGCTACATCCTTGAAATCAAGAATGCCTCCATTTTTGCACTTCGAAAGCATTCGTGCCGCTTCTTGCTTTGTCATCTTGACTTTCACTCTAATCACCCCTCCTTTCCCATCTTCTAACTCCTTCTTGATCAGTGGTTCAGAAGTTTCATAGTAAGTGCAGGTGCCATTAATTTCTTCCTTCCTCGAGGAGGGCTTCTTACTAATTAACTCATCTATGTATACAACATTTTTTACGTAGGGTTTCCTAAGTTCTAGCATGTCATCTATCGCTTTGATCTTATTGAAGAAAGAAAGCAAGGAGTTCAACATTTTTACAAGTAAGAGAGAGAGAGAGAGAGAGAGAGAGAGAAAGGGTTATGCAACATGTTAGGGTAGGAAAGTGTATATATAGAGACTGGAGAAGCTATGGAGTGTTAATTGGGTAAAGATAAGTCTTGATTGTGTGGTTTGGTCAAGCACAAGTGATAGACTGTTGGGACCCCGAAGTCTGATTAAGTAAAATTAACGTTGGACAAGAAATCAGAACACTTTAGAAGAGGTCAAAGCTCTTTGTATATATGTAATTGTATTAATAAAAGTGAAATGGTAACATTTTGTGAATTTATCATTATCAACTAAAAATTTTCTCCTACAATACTAATGCTCATTTATTTTTTATTCTCATTTTTTGTTTTTGTCTATAATTGTATTTTTTTATACGATAATGCACAAAAGCAGGAAATTAAGAAAGTATATAACTTATCTTGTAGAAATTTCAAAATCAAATTAATTTATTGAAATAAATATGAGTGGCTTTCATGTACCCCATGAAAGAAGGCAATGTTAACATTCAAAACTTTAGTCAGTTGGCCGAATTATATGATTGATTATTGTGTGTTCTACCGTAGTGGTCGATTAATACGCGCTTTGGATATATAGTCTTGCAACTAATGACGCATGAGGCTGACTTGACTTGACAATTGTCATGATGAGTTCAGTACTAACTTGATCAAAGGGGCAGGGTGAGGTTGAACAGGGTAAACGAGGTTCGTTCTCACTTCTACTCACTCAAATTACAGACCTTAAATTTTATTCGATACGAAAATTGAAGGATATCTGTCTAATATTACTGGAAAACTCTCCAGTTATTCAAATAATTATATTAGTTTTTTGGTTTTATTAAGAGAAGTAAAGAGCAAGAATTAAGTTATATCCTGCTGAGGATAAGTACTCTACTGTTAAAGCTGAATCACGGTATATGAAAATATGTTACCAACAAAAATTGTAAGATGGGGTGTAGTCAAATAAGGATTTAGATGGATTTTAAAGGATTTCAAAAGACTTTAGAATCCATGTGTAGTCAACTAGGATTTTAAAATAATTGAAGAGAGTTCATTCAAATACATGGTAGTCAACTAAAGGATTTTAAAAGATTTTAGAATCCTAGTGCAGTCAACTAGGATCCAGGTGTAGTCAACTAGGATTTTAAAAGAATTTATGAGAGTCCATTCAAATACAGTGGTAGTCAACTAAAGGATTTTAAAAGATTTTAGAATCCTAATGTAGTCAACTAGGATTTTAAAAGATTTTTATTGAGTCTATACAAATCTATATGTATTAAAAAATTTATAGATTTTGAAGGATTTCATTGAGTGAGTGATTTTGTAAGATTTGAGAAGAGTTGGTAAGCTTAAAAAGACTATAAAAATCCTACGTCCACCCCTAGGATTTCTTTCAACCCCCTTCTCTCTCTCTCTCTCTCTCTCTCTCTCTCTCTCTCTCTCTCTCTCTCTTCCCATTTTATTGAAAATATTTCTTTTTATTAGATTGCTTTTTGGAGGTGTATAACACGCAAAGGCAAATCAAGCTAATTATCCACTGCATCCCTCTCTAATGCAGTAATCTGCGCATTCATTGCTAATACTGAGATCCTTTTCCTATTTACATAGGAGTGAACCTATTTATTTACAGTGTTGTCGCAATACATAGTTAGAGATAGAGTTAATTCAAGTTTTGGTTAAGTATACTGTATATAGGAAGCTGACTTGGTAACTGAATTTTCCAATTCATTGTGGCATGCTTGTTCTTCCTGAAACTTTGTAAATACCAATGTGATTGGTATGGGTTGACTATTGAATCTCTCTGATTGCTGTTGTTTGTGTCTGTTCATGGTTGAACAATATATTTTCCTTTTGTGGGGAGGAATGGCACTCGGTTCATCTTGGATGGCAAGGCATTTTAAGTTAATGGGTGGAATTCGTCAGGGAGAATTGGGCATCGGGAAAACATGGAGGATTGGGAGAACTGGGTAAAGTTCTTAAATTTTATTTTCAAGTTTATTTTTATTTTTTAAAATTTTTATTTTCTATTTAAAAAATAATTTTTTAAATGACAAAAAATCTCTCAAAATCCATAAGAATTCTTGAAAATCTATTTGAAAGTTGTAAGGATTCTACAATCCTTTGAAATCTTTCACTTAAAAAAGTCTTTTAAAATCCTGTGAAATCCAAATTGACTACACCCTATGTTTTCATGGATCATTACAATCAAATCTTGGATATGCCTAATTAGGGTTTTTTCTTTTAGAAGCGATACGATATTTACGAGGCATTATTAGATTCCATTCATAACAAAGCAACACCACAATGACACAACTAGTTAGGTATCAAATTTATCAAAAGTGTATGCTGTCATAGCATCCATACGGAGACAACCACAACAATCAGAAGAAAAATGCAGATAGACTGAGGTCTCAATCACTTCAGCCTCATGGAATTAAGGTCTAATAGAAGCATCATTAGATTGACTAATTTAATCACGTAACGAATACACTGCGAAAAGTAAGCACAATAAAATTCTACACTGCCCGAAAGTGCCCTACAACAGCTTGCACGCCGAACCTTTTTTCATTGGTTAAAAGATATTTACCCGATGAAATATTCAGTTTGTAGAGTAAATCTGGTCAACATTAGGGTTTACATAAAACCTTTACGAGAAGGTCACAATAATCTTGGGTTGTTGAGGTGCCTTCTATCTTGTTAATGTATATGTACCCTTCTATACCAAGCTGTTAAAAAATAAGGGATGTGCTATCCACACACCCCTTGTTATTTTCTGTCTGTTGATCTTCTTCAATTCATCCGATCCGACAGTCAAAAACCAAAAAGGTGTGAGAGAAGTAAAAAGGAATGTGTGGATATCACACCCCAAAAATAAACGCGACATTTCAATAAAAAACAGAACCAGTGAGATACATTTTAAAAATAGATAGAAAAAAGGAAATTTGGAATTCGAACCTCTGCATGCATTTGGAAATCGAACCTCAGTATTGGAAGATCTTTTACAGATGGTCAAAATTGTTGAATTATAAGTCTATAGCTGATTACTATTAGTGAAATAAGATGAGCTTATTTGTGTATTCACTTGAGTATATTACTGCCAAGTGTGAGGTCAAAAGATGTAAGGCATATAATTAATGCCATGTGTAATGATCTTAGTAAATAGTTCAATGTATGGCTGAGATCATTTTGTGATGTACGGGATTCCAGCCACTTCTCTCTAACAGTCATGTATTTTTGCACGATGTAAGTGTGATTGCATTAAAGTAAGATAAATATATTCCTCTGCAACATTTTTCGTGGCAGAGAAGAGAACATTCATAAGCCTCTTTCTTCTTCTCCATCTTTCATATAACCATTAGGGCTGGGTTCGGTTCAGAACGGTTCGGTTTTTTGCCAAAACCGAAACCGAACCGAAATTTCGGTTCAGTTCGGTTCGGTCCATTTTTTTTCGATTCGGTTTTTTTCGGTTTCGATTTTTTTCGGTTTTTTTTTTTTTTTTTTTAATGATGTAAATGGAAGGAATAAATCTCCCAGTTCTCATATATCAATGGAGCCTGCTCCGCCCAGCATCGTCTTCCATTACCTCTTCTACATCACAAATCTCTAATCCTTTAGTTAAGACTTTTCTAGCCTCTTCCCAATTTTTTCTTCTCCAAAAGTACAAATCATACAACTATTCCATCATAAACAAAATAAGAGACGCAAAAGAATTTAATTCCCTTTTTAAGACTACACAGAGGAAGAACCATATGAAAATCCCAATGGGTCTTTGCTAAAACTTTACAACAAACCGAAAAACTTGAACTCAGCAATTTTAGGTACTAACCTTTCACCTTCATGCATTTTCTCACTAACCAAACATATACATTTTCTCACCTCAAAATCCCGAATATATTCAAGTAATTCAACTACTTATGATCAAGCAGATCGAGTTCAAATTTTCAAAACTTAAGCAAATACAGAAACATATATTCTTCAAGTACATCGCCAGGATTCAAAATTCTAAAAATTTAAAATTTACAAAATCATGAAATAATTCAACAAATTAAGATGCAGATCGAAACAAAAAAAAAAAAGCAAATAGGTTCGTCTAAATGTCATAATCGGACTCCAATATCACATGCCCAGTGCCCACATTCAAATTCATAGTCAAGTCCACAATAGATCTAGAAAATTCCGAAACATATTCAAAGAAAAATACAAACTTTTTCACCTTAAATTACATAAATTTCAAATGGGTAACCATAAAATCGCCATGATCATAAAATTAAAAACCCATGAACTGACAAATAAATAAAACCCACAACCTTTGCTGCAGCGAAATCGCCATGATCATCGCAAGCTCTAACAGTTCCTCTTTTCGTCGGGTCTCGAAAGGGGCGAGGGAAAATCATGATTTGGAAGAAGGAATCCGTGATGAGGACATGAGAAGACTAGAGAGAGTGATTTGGAGGAAGAGAGGAAGGAGAGGGAGAGGGAGAGAGAGAGAGAGAGAGAGAGAGAGACTGAGGAAGCAGCGGACGGAAGAAGTGTTTGAGATCTGAAATGAAATGGGAGTGAGACGGCTAGGGTTTGTAAAGTTAAGAAATTTTATAAAGCATTAAACATAAGAAACCTATAAATATATTACTGGTACAATTACAACAACACAAAGCCTACAGTTAAGTTAGCTAGCAGCACCTTACCCCAACCCGCAGGTCAGGGGTTCAAACCTTAATGCGGCCAACATGTTTTTTTAGCATTTATATATGATTTTTTTTTCGGTTCGGTTCGGTCCGGTTCGGTTTCCGGACCTCAAAAACCGAAACCAAACCAACCAGATTCGGTTCGGTTCGGTTTGGCAGTTTCGGTTCGGTTTTTTTCGGCCTCAGTTCGGTTTGGTTTTCGGTTTTTTTCGGTTTTCGGTTTTTTGAACCCACCCCTAATAACCATTGAAAATCTAAGAAAACAAAAACACTAACATAGCCTCAGAGCCAAGTTCGATCATCTGAGCCTGGGCGTAGATCTGTGAGTTCACTGAGCTAAATCGAAGTTCACTCGAAGCTATGTGAAGGTCGTCGGAACTCCATTACCATCTGAGAAGAGAAAACAATGCATTCGGACCAAAGATGTCCAGATCTGGAGGCTCGAAAGTGAGGACTCCAATTTTCTTCGGTGAGAGCTACGAGTTCTGGAGAATCAAGATGGTAACGATTTTCAAATCTCATGGGTTATGGAATCTGGTAGAAAAGGGGATTACAACCCCCGATTCAAAGAAGAAGAAGAAGGAAGCTAAAGGGTCATCAGAAGATGCAGTTGATGAAGAAATGACACTTGTGTTCATGAAGGATGCAAAGGCCTTAGGAATCATACAAAACGCAATCTTTGATCAGATTTTTCCTCAGATTGCCAACGCTGATTCAGCTAAGATGGCATGGGATTTGTTGTACAGAGAGTACCACGGTGGTGATCAGGTTAGATCGGTAAAATTTCAAAATCTTAGACAAGAATTTGAATATGCTAGGATGCGAGATTATGAGTCTCTGTCTAGTTATCTTACAAGACTGAATTAATTAATTAATCAGATGAAAACATTTGGTGAATCTCTCTCTAATTCGAGACTTGTGCAAAAGGTTCTGATTAGTCTAAGTAAACCTTATGATTCTATCTATTTGGTCATAGAAAATACAAAGTGTCTGGAAACTGTAGAATTGCAGGAAGTAATTGCAATCTTGAAGAGTCAAGAACAATGGTTTGATTTGCATATTGTTGATACAACTGAGAGAGCTTTCTCCTCTCTCTCTGTGAGTCAAAATGGGCAAAATAAAGGTAGCACCTATTCAGGGAAATTTCAGAGAAATTGGAATCCAAGGGGAAAGAAATGAGAGTCAAAATCCAAGTTTCAACATAGACGTTTTATAAACTCATCTCAAAATGTGAACTTTTCTCAATCAATGAGCCAAGAAGTCATAAAACCTCAGTGCAAGGTGTGCTCTAAGTTTCATTTTGGTGAGTGTAGACACAAGGGCAAACCAAAATGTTATAACTGTGACAAATTTGGGAACTGGGCTAGAAAGTGTATTACAGGAAAAATAGTGCAAATCAAGCAGAAGTGTCAAGAAACCTGTTCTATGCCAACAATGCAATCACTGAGGCTAAAGTGAATGGAGAATGGTACGTTGACAGTGGATGCAGCAACCATATGACAGGAAATGTGAATCTTCTTGTTGATGTGAGAACCAACATTGTAGGCAAAGTTCAAATGCCTACTGGAGACCTTGTAAATGTTGCGGGAATGGGTTCTTTGGTTATTGACACTAATAAGGGCAGAAAGTATGTCAGAGAAGTCATGTATCTTCCTGGATTAAAAGAGAACTTGCTCAGTGTTGGTCTAATGGATGAACATGGATATTTCTTGTTATTTGGTGGAGGAATATGTAGTGTATTTGATGGTCTTTCATTGGATTGCTTAGTCATTAAAGTGAAGATGAAAGAAAACAGATGTTATCCTTTGTCACTTCTACCTGAAAATCAAATTGCACTGAGAGCTAGTGTAAATCATTCTACTTGGGTTTGGCACAAAAGACTTGGACACCTACATTTTGGTGATCTAAAGCAATTGAGGGATAAAGATATGGTGCATGGTTTACCATAGCTTGAAAGTCATAGTGGTGTATGTGAAGGCTGCTAATATGGAAAACAACACAGAGATGAGTTCTCAAAGAATCAAGCACTGAGAGCAAATGCCCCACTTGAAGTTGTCCATGTTGATCTATGTGGTCCTATGAAAGTTGAGTCAATTGCTGGAAATAAATATTTCATTTTGTTGATAAATGATTGTACCATAATGGTTTGGGTATATTTTCTAAAGCACAAGTCTGAATCATTCAGTTGTTTTAGAAAATTTAAGGCTATGACTGAACTACAATGCGGTTTTAAAGTAAAGTGTTTGAGAAGTGATCGAGGGGGAGAGTTCATGTCAGCTGAGTTTGTGGTATTCTGTGAGAATGAAGGAATACAGAGGCAACTTACTCTAGCTTACACTCCACAGCAGAATGGAGTTGTAGAAAGGAAAAATAGGACAGTGGTTGAAATGGCAAAATCTATGTTACATGAGAAGGGAATGCCATACTATCTCTGGGCTGAGGCAGTGCATACGGCTGTGTATCTATTAAATAGATGTCCCACAAAGGCATTGGACAATATCACACCTTTTGAAGCCTATTCTAGAAGGAAACCAGGTATTGCTCATCTGAGAATATTTGGTGCTCTATGCTATGTTCATGTTCCAAATGGGCTTAGACACAAGCTTGAACCCAAAAGTGTCAAAGGTGTATTTGTTGGCTATGCAACATGTGAAAAAGGGTTATAGAGTGTTTGATCTAGTTACTAAGAAGCTTATTTTGTCTAGAGACATTGTTTTTTATGAGGAAGCAGCTTCGGATTGGAAAGAAAGTTCTGAGCAACATGTGATGCCTCTCACTGAGGGAAGATTTGTATATGACAGTCTCAGTTCTGGAAATAAAAGTCCTATATTACCACAAATTTCCCCTATATCACAGTATCATGGAAGGAATACAAATGCTGAAAATTCAAACTCTCCAACAATCTTGCTTCTCTCAGGTGAATCTTCCAACAGCATAAGTCAAGATGAAAGAAACACTCAAGCATTTGATCACACTCCACTAAAATGGAGAAAACTAGATGAAGTATTGGCTCAATGCAATCTCTCCATCATGGATCCAGAGAAGTATGAAGAAGCAATGGAAGATGAATCCTGGTTAAAAGCAATGGAAGATGAATTAGCTATGATTGAGAAGAATGGCACCTAGAAGCTTGTGGATAGATCAACAGAAAAACCTGTTATTGGAGTTAAGTGGGTCTACAAAACCAAATTAAATCTTGATGGTTCAGTTTTAAAAAACAAAGCTAGGTTGGTTGCAAAGGGTTATGCTCAAAAGCCAGGACTAGACTACAATGAAACTTATGCTCCAATGGCTAGATTGGACACTATCAGAACTCTTATAGCTTTGGCATCTCAGAAGAGCTAGAAATTGTATCAGCTCGATGTAAAATTAGCATTTCTGAATTGTGTATTGCAAGAAGAAGTTTATGTAGATTAGCCTGAAGGATTTGTAGTCAAAGGAAAGGAAGATACAGTCTACAGATTGTACAAAGCTCTTTATGGGTTAAAAAAGGCACCAAGGGCCTAGTATGGAGAAATTGACACATATTTCTCTCAGTGTGGTTTTGAGAAAAGCTTGAGTGAACCAACAGTGTACACCAAAGCAAGGGGAGAGGACATCTTGATTGTTTCTATCTATGTGGATGACATAGTCTATACTAGAAGTGATAGACTGATGTTTGAAGAGTTCAAGGAAGATATGAAAAGGAAATATGAAATGACAGATTTGGGTCTTCTCCATCATTTCCTTGGAATAGGGATAATTTAGACCAACTCTAGCATTTTCATTCACCAGAAGAAATATGCAAGTTCTTTGCTGAACAAGTTTGGCCTGAATAAGTGCAAGTCTGTGATCATACCCCTTGTGGCAACTGAGAAGTTAACCAAAGATGATGGAAGTGGAGCAGCAAGTGAAGAATTATACAAAAGCATTGTGGGGAGTCTTTTATATCTCACAGCCATAAGACCTGATATGATGTATACAGCTAGTTTACTTGCAAGGTTCATGCACTGCCCCACCAATAAAAACTATGGAACTGCCAAAAGAGTTCTCAGGTATATCAAATGAGCACTTGACTATGGTTTGGAGTATGTGAAAGGAAGAAACGCAATTCTAATTGGTTACTGTGATAGTAATTGGGGTGGTTCGATTGATGACAGTAAAAGCACCACAGAGTATGCTTTCTCTTTTGGTAGTGATATTTTCTCTTGGGCTTCAGTCAAGCAAAACTGTGTGGCATTATCTACTGCAGAAGCAGAGTACATAAGTGCATCTGAAGCCACTGCACAAGCAATCTGGCTCAGATTTGTACTGGAAGATTTTGGAGAACTTCAAACTGAAGCTACACCACTGCAGTGTGATAACACCTCTGTAATTGCAATCACCAAGAATTCTGTGTTTCACCAGAAGACTAAACACATTGATAAAAGGTACCATTTTATTAAGGATGCACTGCAAGAAGGTATCATTGATCTGGTATATTGTCCCACTAAAGAGCAGCTAGCAGATATTTTCACAAAACCTCTGGCTAAGGATCGTTTCAACTATCTCAGGAGTATGGTCGAAGTGAAATCAGCTCAAGACTTAAAGGGGAGTGTTGAATTATAAGTCTATAGCTGATTAGTATTAGTGAAATAAGATGAGCTTATTTGTGTATTCACTTGAGTATATTACTGCCAAATGTGAGGTCAAAAGATGTAAGGCATATAATGCCATGTGTAATGATCTTAGTAAATAGTTCAATGTATGGCTGAGATCATTTTGTGATGTAGGGGATTCCAGCCACTTCTCTCTAACAGTCATGTATTTTTGCACGATGTAAGTGTGATTGCATTAAAGTAAGATAAATATATTCCTCTGCAACATTTTCCGTGGCAGAGAAGAGAACATTCATAAACCTCTTTCTTCTTCTCCATCTTTCATATAACCATTGAAAATTTAAGAAAACAGAAACACTAACAAAAATTGTACAAAGTGAACTGAAGTGTTCGATATTAGAATTCTTTATTCTGCATTTAACTCCCTACTCTTTTGGTAGATTATCTCATCAACCAATAGGTGGTATCAATTGAGCCATTCATAAAGGAATAGAAATGAAGGAGTTCAACAATTTATCAGTTAAGTATGCAGACATTTCAAGGATATGCAGCAAAATTCATCAGTGTTAGTCGATGAAAAATTTCACACACTCATAGACGCATACCGAGCAACCGTAAATGAAGAATCTGAATTGACTATCAGCACTGCATAATTTCGAATTGACTATAGTAAAGAAATCTAGTGGACAGTTTGAGTTTTAAGAGAATAGGAGATCATGTTTGATAGATAGTTAATAATTCAAAAAAAATTGAGCAATGAAAGGGTGTACATATTGTTTTGCAGACAGAAAATATGGTTTCAGAATTGCTTGGGGAATCTAATACATATTTGGTTGGAGCCTTTGGAGTGGAAGGGTATACATATCTGGATCAAGAACATTCAAATCTGATACAGATAGTATTTTAGCACCCTCTAACTGTTGAGATCCATGTTGTGGCCTTGTGGAAGGTGGCAAAATCCTGATACGGTTACTAGACTCCCTAAATCTGCATTTATAATTATTTTTCGAATGAGGAGGAGGATGTTAGCCTAGTTTAGAAGACTAATGTATCTACATGTTAGAAAGAAGAGGGGGAAAATTCATACGATGCTCTGTGTGAGTGTAATTTTGGGATGTTTGGATTGATGAACTGACTGATGACATCATTTTCTAGTGGAAAGAATGTGAATTCTGTTCCAAACTGTGACCGAGACATCACGATGCAGAGACAAATTTACACTACATTACAATTATTGGACAGGGACATCACGATGACGGTGAATCTGTTTCACGTAAGTTATATTCTGTCATCCCAACGAGATAAAATCATAAATTTTCTGTCATATTACTGTGGAAGAAGTTAGCGCAAGCTAGTGCAAAGAGGTCGTGTAAAGTGTAGATGTTGTAGTTGTGGAGTCCAATCTTGATGGTTGTGAGGCGTCGTATAAATCAAGGAATTTTCTTGCCTGCCAAATGATTTCATTCTTTGTGTTTAGTGATCGGATGATAATGTATTGAATTTGAGGGAGTCGAGTCTGAATACATCTCCCACCAAAAGTCCAATTTCTCCAAAATTAAGGGTTTAATTTAGAGTTTCTAGACCCACCTAAGTGTCATATTTCTCTACCCACATTATATTCTCACTCACTATGAAAAGATAAAAAATTAAAATGTTATTTCTCCACCTACAATTATTCTTAAAATAAGCTTCAATATGCTATTTTCTCATTCACTATTATTTCTAAAAATTAAAATGTTATTTAGAAGCCCATTGATAATGTATTTACACGCCGTGCCAATATTCTATATATAACAAAAATAAAAGTTTCCAAACTAAAGCATGAAATAAGCCACCAGAGAATTAATTGTCAATGGTTATCATTGCATAAACACTAACCTAATCCTAACTATTACCTTTCTTGTCAAGTATCTGTATAAGTATTTTAAGCTTAGCTCCAAACAACAAACAAAGCAAACAAAAGAGTCAAAGAAACCAAAATCCACTCTATTTTTATGGTTAGATTGACCAAGGCATCAACAATACGAACGGAAAACAATTACAATACACATTTTATACCCCAAGCAATTATTTATTCTTAACAGGATTAATCGTTTTGAAACCAAGCATCTGGTTAAAAACCAACAACAATCATTTCATCCAGGTTGAGATGAAGAAAAAAATACATTGGAAAATAAAAAACAACTTAGAAAATAACGTGGATTTGCAAATGTTCACATGTCAGCTATTTGTCTACAAAACAGAGGTTTCAGCACTAACAATGTAAAGAACTTAAAATTACAATTAAGATCAATGTTTTCCTCCTTCTCATTGACATAAAACGCAAGAAAAACAAAGGTTTCTAAAACTCTAACCAGCCGTCTCATTTCTTCCCAAAAATAAACACATTTAAATCCAACATTCATAAATGCGTGATCAAACAGGGGGAAAAATGACAGAAAACATACCCAAAAATAATAGCACCACCAGAGCTATTTGCAAATTTGTGATTGAGCAACTGAGCAACCAAAATGGAAAATATACTCTTTGCCAGGAAACTCCTAACAGAGGACCACAACTGTTGCAAAGGAAAATCATTAGAGTTTGATCCAATTAACCACTCAAATCTCAGTGAATAAAATTAAGCAATGATGCAGGAAATCAATTAGAAGCTTGAGATATATAAAAAATTAAATTAATTGAACAACAAAATTGGAGCTATCCCCCTAATTTTAACCATTAACAACGTAAAGAATTGAAAATTACGATTAACCATTATGTACAATTGATAATCACAAATGAGGTCATAAGGTAAAAAAATTAACCACTCAAATCTCAGTGAATAAAACTAAGCAATGATGCAAGAAATCAATTAGAAGCTTGAGATACACAAAAAATTAAATTAATTGACTAACAAAATTGGAGCCATTCCCCTAATTTTAAATTACAATTAACCATTATGCACTTGATAATCACAAATGAGATCATAACGTCCAAAAAAATAACGACTCAACCCCAAACTATGACATACCAAATTAAATACAGAAACATCACAACCCCAAACCCAAACAAAACCCCAAATCAATTAAAAAAAATGGCCCAACCCGTGTCTCTCTCATTTTCCCCTTCCCTTGTTCTGTCTTCCCACCTATTTGTCTCAATGTATACTCTCTATGCCTCTCACGAAATCAAAACTGCCAAAACCATGAACCAACAAAAAACCTGCAAAATACCATAAACCTCCAATTATTTACATCTTGGCATGTTCATTTTTTTTACACCTATCAGTTCAACCAACAGATGGATTCATCTACTAACAGCATTAAAAAAAATTAAAATCACAATTAAACTTAATACTTTATGTCATCATCTCCCTCTATGCTTATGTAGAGGGTTCTAGAAATCAAAATATATTACGGAAAATAACAAATAATTTGTGAAGCAAAGCAGAAGCGGGATTTACCTCGATGCTTATGTAGAGGGTTTGGAGGATGTCTTCCTCGTAGTGGTCTGTGCGACCAATTTGATAATAAGTACTCTGAATCTCGTCAATCCCAGACGGATTCGAACGTAAAAATGGCCAAATCTTCGCCCTTCCCGATCACAACTCTAGAAACAGAGACCAATTTTATGAAGCTGGACAAAACACACACAACCCCACGTTTAAAAGGATCCAAAACCCTCCACAAATCAGATACTAGAAATAAGATCTCTTAAAATACGAACAATTTTGGGATCGAAACACCACAATATCGAAGAAAAACAAACAATTCGAGAAAAACAGTGAGAATAACGCACATATCAGAGAAGAAGCAGAAGAAAGAAAGGTTTAAACGAGATAGAAAACTCTCGAACTCGAAGCTGACATATGGAAGATGAGAGAAGCATGGAAAAGAGCAAAACCGTAAATTTACTATACGAAGCCGACCACAAATTTTACAAATAAAAAAAACTTGTAATTAAAATTCTCATTAAAAGTGAATGGAAATGTATAATATTGAGACGGGAATAACAACCCTCTTAATTTATATGTTGTATTAAGTCTCACTCGTGTTTTCACTCTCAACTACTTGTGCTTATAAACACATGAGTAATCTATAATAAAAAATTAACTCCTTATTTTAATTTTGATTATGAATAAATAAACACGTCCAAAACAAATTTCATGATGGTTAGATATTCACCTCAATTCAACAGAATCAATTATTCAAATTGATGATTCCCCAAAGCACAAAATAACACAAAAAATAATGACATGGGATTTGGTTATAAAACAACGATGGCGCTTAAAGCCAATTAGGCAATAAAATATAAAAGCAATTATATCCAACAAATGCTAGGTGGGTAATCACACTTCAGACATGATAATTACAAAGTTTGGAATATAATCATCATTAAAGTTGTGTTTATCTATCCATTTGCAAACCAAGTAGAACATCACATGGTCCCGGCGGGGGTAAAACAGTCATATCACATCTAACGCTGAACTACTTATGTTACCAAATAGTCAACACCGCATGGGGTCAAACGTTTTCCCATGAACACAAGGACCCTCCGACCTCCCATCGGCTACCTTGTCTTCCTGTTAAACTCTCCTTCCTTGTACGGCTACGATTCCCTCTCTGTGCCCATAGCTTTTAGTTTTTACATAAAATAAATACAATTATCTGTGTCCAAAGTATTTCTTTGTTTTTATGCTGCAATTTGCTTGGTATGTATGCTGTATACTCAGTCCATCAAATTCATGTAAGTTTTAATCTTGCTCTATTTGGTGGAATTGTTATGTTATTTGATTTTGATTAGATTTATTTGTAACCTGATGATTCTTTTGATTAGATTTGGTTTAACAGATTCTTGCTGTGTTTTTTTTTTTTGCTCTTCAAATCATGTATTTTTAATGCTTTTACTTCTCCCCCATGTTTTAATATCTCAGCTTTTGGTAGTTTCATAAATCATTCAGTGGAGAATTATGCGTTTTTTAATTAATTTGTGTTGAATTGAGTTCATGTGATTAAATCCAAGTTGTTAAGACCTGCTTTTGGTGTATTTCAATTTTTCAAGTGTTAATTAATATGCTTTTTGTTTTTCTGCAATAAATGTCTGAAAAAAAAACATGGGGATGCAGACTTGCAGAGCAACATATAGCTATGGATCTCATGTGATTTAGTGTGAGTGATCAGAGCAGATGTTTTGGTGGTTATTAGAAGTTCAAGGTTAAGACTTTGGAGGGGAAGAAATAGTTAAAAAGGATAGCTGTTGGTAAAGATGACACCGGTCAGAAGGCGAAATAAGGATTTCTGTGGTGAATCAAAGTAGTTAGTTAGTACGAGGCTTTGTTCTTTTGGGCTAAGTTGTATTTGTTGCAGAAAAAATGGTATTCCTCACATGAAAATTCTTTGATGTTATCTCAATGTTTTCGCAAGATCACTTATTTCTAGACTCTAGGATCGAAAACTAGGATTCCCATTCCACAACATAGTTAATTACATGAGATCCACAACCATATTTCTCTGCAATTGATCTTCATAGAATCTATATATATACACATATATGATGCTGTGGTTGGATGAATAAGT
This sequence comes from Malus fusca, assembly GCA_035220775.1. Lineage (NCBI taxonomy): Eukaryota > Viridiplantae > Streptophyta > Magnoliopsida > Rosales > Rosaceae > Malus > Malus fusca. The sequence goes on from CM069072.1 coordinate 21,702,380, forward strand.
TATTGTATAATAATTTACAGTTTGTTATTCTATACGTGTTGATTATCGATTCTCATTAACATGGTATGAACATAGGTCTGCACTCACTTCTAGAAGTGTAAGTAAGCTTCATGGATGATAGTCTTGGAAATATAAAGATCGTCCCAGATCATTTTAAAGCATCAGAACCCAATATCGACTCTTTTCAAGACATAGCTTCTTTTATCTCGCGACCAAGAACTGATAACTATCTGAGGTATTTCTTTTTCTTTGGAGAAAATAAAAGAACAAGAAAAAATTTAAGAATAAGGTCATTCAAATTAAAGCTATCTGGTGTAGCATAGGTCCCGTTCGTGGAGTAGGAGAAAATTAAGAAGTGAAGCATACATGTTGAAATTCTTTAGTCTGCGGGGACTGCCATGGGGGTCTAGCACAGATGGGGAAGAAAAGGTTGATTCAGTAACTCTTTCAGTTCCTCGATTGAGCCTTCTGAAAATTCCATGTCCCTAACAGCTAGAATTGCTTTAACTGTCAGGTTGAGCTAACTGCTGTAGAACTAGAATCACTTCGATCGGATCTTGCTGATTTAGAAGAGAAGGAAGCGCAATTGAAAGCTCAGTAAGGGAACTTGATACTTTTACCATTAAATGTGATTTGCGTCTTTGCACACTACATGATAGTTATAATGCTTTTGAACATTTTCAGTTTTTAGCTGAGGTCTTATATCCCTTTGTTTTAGTGGACCAGAATTTGTTTCCCTTTTAGGATAGGCTTTGAACTGAAATTCTGTCCTCGTCATATCAATGATGAACTGCTTATGTTTTATGCAGATTGGAACACGTTGATGAAATTTTGCGATCTGCTCGTCTCTCTGGCTATTTGTACATTCGAACTGTAATGACCACCCCCTAGTCAATTTTTACTTTGAGCATGTACTTAGTGCATAATGCCAATTATGGTTTGCTTATATTCTCTCTTTTCGATCTGATAGAGGTGGAAACCACTACCAGGGGAACCTCCCCCCCTTGATGATACTGACGTTGATGACTGGCTTCCTCGCTTTGTTGTCTTGCAAGGGCCGTGCATTTTCTTCTACCTGTTTTCCACGGGTAAATATTCAATGAATCATAGTCCCCTGATGCCCTAGCGTCATTCTTCCCATGCAGACTTGAACATATTCTGACCACTGATGAGCTCTTTCTTCTTCCAGATTTGAGTCCTCAAGACTCCACCCTATTAGCTGATATCGTTGAAGTAAGCCCCTTGCCCAGCTTTACACGAGACGATGAAGGAACTCGAACTGCGTTTTGTATCTTAACTCGTCAAGGACTGCGATTCGAGTGCTCAAGCGCTTCTAAGGCGCAGGTACGCCAGTTTTTTCTTTGTTTTGGTGTAGTGTTCTTAAAGCTATGCCTTCATTCTATGTTGATTTCTTGCGTTCTTTTTTCCTACTGCCAAATTGTCAAATTCGGTATAATCAAGTATACGATTAAGTTGTCGCGTTTTCTCAGGTGGACTCGTGGTTGTCAGCGTTACGAACGGACTGCAAATTGGAGGGTTCAGACGCCACAGATCCAAAGGACCCGTGATATGCAAAATTAGACAGTTTAGGAGCAGCAAGTTGTAGATAGGTAGAAATGTAAAACCCATACTTACATTAGTTCATCTGACTCTGATGTTATAAAATTGGTTCATATTTTCTGACGTACGTACTATATAAGAATTAATAACAGAATCTAATTGAAGCAGCAATGTTATTACTGATATTGGATGCCCGTATTCTTCTTCCTCAAGTGATTACCATTACGTGTTGCCTTTTCATTTACTTTGTTTGAATACATATCATTGTCTCTTTCCTCTATAAATGGGTGGCAATGGGTTTTGTTGGGGTTTATCCATGTTTATCTGTATTTTGTTCGGTGTCAAATCCACGGATTGATTGACACGTAAAACGAAATATGAAAAGTTGAATGGTAAAAAAAATTGAGAAAATTTTTCATTCCAACTATAATAGTTCAATAATGTTAAAGGTGGGCACATGGAATCCTATATTCGTGCGGATTCTAAGTCGCCTTTAATTTGACAGTAAGAAGCATAAGGTATTCACCCTAATTGAATAAAAGCTATATTTATGGAGCAAACTCTAATATGTTGTAGTTAATATTGTTTAGGAATATGATTGTGCAAATTTAAAAATAGAATTTGGGATATCTAATCATTTATGACCTGTATTCTTTGTGAGGCAAGTAAAGCCAACCTAATTAGTATAAATAAAGGCATAGGGCTATGAGGAAGAGTCGCAACCCCAAGTTCTCCTTCTCCCTCTTGTTGTCCCCTCTTTACCCTCACCATACAAATTTTCCTTCAACACGTTATCAAGACGAATTGTCTCTCTAGAGGGAAGATTGAGTCAAGAACGGTGTCTTTGCAATCGTATGTCTAGTGGAGAAGTTAGTTAGCTGGTTGATAGTGCTACGACGCATACCATCTTGCGTGAATGCAAGTACTTCACTAACTTCATGCATAAAATCTCGTCTCTGACAACTCTCTCAGGCCCATGGTATGGTGTTTACCATAAATGAAGCGTTATATTCTCCACATTTCTAGTAGAATGCTTTTCAACTTTAAAGATATTAGAGAAAATGGCTATTAAGACAAAACCACCGAAGAAAGAGGAGTGGAATATCCTTATATTACTTCCTATAATGGCACTAAGCATATAAAAAAGATAGAGCAACTCCACAGGCAATGCTGCATTTGCAAAGATCACGGCGTAGATTGTTAAGCTGATGGCTCACCACCCTAATTATCCGATTAAGTCGATTCGACTAGATAATGTTGGAGAATTTATGTCAAAGACTTTGCATGACTATTGCATGCCTAAAGGTATTGAAGTTGAACATCTTGTTCCCTATGTTCACACCTAGAATGGTCTCGCAAAAATGTTCATAAAGTTTCTTTAATTGATTGCTAGGACCTTGGTCTTGCGCACTAAGCTTCCGATTTTTGCACGGGGCTATGCAATTTTACATGCAGCAATACTTGTCCGCCTACAACCCATCACTACCCAACATTATTATCGTTATAATTGGTTACTAGATAGAAGATTAGAGTCTCGCATTTACGTGTATTTGGGTATGCCATTTGTGTGTTTATATTGCTGCCACAACATACCAAAATAGGTCTGCAAATGAGGTTGAGAATTTTTGTTGGTTATGTTTCACCTTCGATTATTCTCTATTAGAGCCCTTGACATGCGGTCTCATTATCGCTAGATATGCGGATCTTCACTTTGATGAGGCAGTCTTCCTACCGTTAGGGAGATGAAAGAACGTCAATGTTGATGATGAACAATGCGAATTAGCGTGGTTGGTTCCCATTATGTCTCATCTCGATCCCTATATAGCACAATGTGAAATGGAAGTGCGACGTATTCTAGATCTTCATAGCCAAACACTTTTAATTATCTAGCAATAGTGATGAGATCACATATATCAGTTGTAAGCGTGTCTGTAAGGATTGACATGCCAAGAGGGCGTCAAAGCCGCATCCAGAAAGGTGTGTCGCACATGTGGAGCCAAAAATAATCACAAGGCGACACGTGGATTTTTGGACAAAAGAAGGCAAAAATACCCTTGAGGTAGAACGGGGTTCCTACGTGCGAGCAACGGGCAATCATCCTTCAACCAAATCAAAAGTGCCCAAAATAGGTAACAAATTCAAAGTTATTTCATCCATCCTCATCTTATATTTTCCACAAGGTAATTATTTCATAACCTTCAAAACATCCCATATAAATTACATAACCCCCAAAATATTTATTCCAAAAATGTGTTGATTAACCAATTAATGGATTAATTGCCTAATTAATCCATTAAATCACACATTAAACCATAAGTTACACCCTAAAAACATCCAAATGGGACCAGCCACCCTATCCCTATAAATAGGCTCCCATTTTCACCAAAAGATCATTCCAACACACTTGCAAAGTTCTCAATACTCTCCAAACACTTTTCTCTCTAAATTCTAACTTTGGCATCAGAGGTTCTTTAGCTAAAGCCCCCTCATTCATTGTGGGCGCGTGAGGCTCTTGACCTTGACCCTAAGGTGTTAATTGTTTTGTAGGTGCAATTTTGTCCAAGATCAAGGAGGAAGAAATTTGCATCCACAGCACCCCACTGTATTTCATCGGGCACAGCCGCACCTAATGGACATGCTAGTACATTGACGGCCAATCAATTAGCTACCCAGCCCTAGAAGCGAAGCAGACTAGTAAGTTTGAAGGATTCACACCCTCATAAGAAGAGAAAAATGGCACAGCCGAATCCTAGCTAAATCTTTGTCTCTTTTTTTCCAACGCATGAGGTATTCTAGATTACGATAGTGCCTTGGACGAGACACAACCGCCTCTTGAGAATTAAGATATTTGAGTCCACTATGCTTGCTTGGATGCACTTTAGAATAAGAAAGAGATGATCACTGATGATGCATTTGCATATACTATAGCTACTGGGATCTTGCAAAATGATGACATCGAACCACATTTCGTAGACGAATGTCATCATAGATCGAGCTTTATTCCTTAGCAAAAGTGAAAGGTGTTTGGTGCCATAGGGCCCACACCACCTAATGTGAAGCTGGTTGGTCATTAATAGGTCTTATTCAGTCCACCAATTGTCACCTTGTTGGAGCCTTTTGGTTGGTTAATTCTTATATACAAGGTAAAGTGAAAACCCAAAATATGGGTTACATCCTGAACCCATTCAAATGCCCGATTTAGTCAGAAAAATCTGTAAAATTTGTCCCTCTTATAGCTTGCTTAGCTAATAAAATTGGAAAGAAAAATTGTTGAACCCATCCAAAAAACCAATTGGTAAACCTAGTCTAAAAATTGCTCGATGCTTTCTTGCTTTCATGATAGGGGTCGATTGAAGCTTTGATTGGCTTTTCATCGATGACGGCGACGATGACGAACGTCTTTGGTTTGCGAATGAGAAGGTTCTTTCAAGAGTGTTTGCCTTGAGGTTGCGTAAGTCCCAACCACACGATCTCATAAAAAGAGATTGGACGACTCTGCACACCATCTCCATTTTTGGGCTAAAATAATGCAAAAAACAACATAAATGGTGTTATCCACACATCTCTTTTTACCTATGACACACCTTTTGTTGGAACCAAATTAGTGTCGTTCCACGGATGGAGACGAAATCTAGTCCAAATTACTTATGAGCTCCGACAAGGGGAGAAATGGGTTATTGGGGGATTTGACTGAATCCATATCCAATTGCCTATATATTTCTAGTGAAAGAGAATCAAATCACTGGTGTAGTTCTACGAAAGTAGTATGTATGTGTGATGTGTGCTACATCAGAATACATCTTTGACGATAGTGCCTTAGCTTGGCAGGCTTTAGAGCTGTTTATTCAATTTTCACGTAGATGGCGAAGTGTATAAGAGATGTGTATGGTAGAGAATATCAATCCTCGTAGAGATAATGATCAGAGAAAGGTAGAAGTCCTCGATAAATACCTAGGCTAGAGTATTTATAGAGATCTTGAAAGTCCTTGTAGGGAGAGTAATCCCTATTAAACTAAGAGGTTATCTAGGAAGGAATAAGATTGTTGGAGTTATGCCCTAAAAACTAATTAAAGAGTTCATTGTCCCGCAAAGAATGGTGTACGAAATAACAAACAAAGTCACGCGAGGGTCAAATGTTTTCAGCTCATTTCGATCATAGTTGTTTAGTCCATGACTAGACTATGAAGGCGCACTTACTCTGGCTTGACTTACTCTGGATAGTTTAAAAGTAAGAGTACCAATGTCGTTCAGATTTGTTTATGTGTAGGAATCTGAATCCATAATCACCATGTGATGTAGGAGTCATTTTGGATTCATAAACTTTTTCTTCTACTTCATATTGTATGCCCCATGTCATTTTCCATTACAAACCAGCTATGGAAGAGAATAAGTGTGGAGTTGTCACTCAATGTTTTGCGAGTGACTTTGTTTTTAGCTTGTCGGAGTGGACTTGTGTTGGCTGGAATCCTTAGGTGATAAACTCATATTTATATATATTTTACATCAAATTCTCTTGTCTTTTCTTAGTTATTTCCTCATATTTTTGTGCTATTTACTTTGTTTTTGTGTTTTATCGAATTTATCTAGCTAAGAAAATAAAAATAGCATAAGTGTGATTTTATGTAATAAATTCGTGTCAAAACTGTTTAGCTTTTAAATTAAATAAAATATCTATATATATATAATAATAATAATTCATATTATGGTTTGTTTTATATAAAATAAGAAAATAAAAAGGAATAAATAAAACAAAGGTGGAAGGAGCACTAGACGTGAACGTGAGTGTGCAGCAGTGGGATGGCAGAAATAATATAGTGGGTGCAGCTGGTAAAAGAAGAAAGAAATAAAATAGAAAAGGGAGGTGCTGAATGGGAATGCGCGGAACGGGTGGACAGAAAGAAGAAAACTAAAGGAATATATAGGTCAGTGGGGAGCTGAGAAGGGGGGAGAAAATAAGGAACAGCTGCCTTCCTGGCAGCTGGCTTGGAGACGTGCGAAGACAGCTGGGAAGTTAAGAGGGAAGGGCAGAGAAGCTGCCCTTGGCAGCGACTGACGCACGCAGGAATTAAGTGGCATTTGGGAGCTCCTCGGGGCAGGGATGCTGCGCAGAAAAACAAGGGGATTGAATGCTGCCAGTCAGCACGCAGCTAAGAAGGAGCAAACCTCGGCCTAGGGATTTGGAAACAGAAGCTACAACCTCCCTTTCTCTCGGTTAATTCGTTCCTCCAACTTACATTTTATTTTATGTTTTTGTTTAAGAATAATGTATAATTAATTTGTGTTGGCTAGAGGTTAATTCAAAACCATGGATATATTTGTAATATGAATTGATTACCTTCAGTTGTGATTTCTGAGTTGTGATTTAATTTGCTTAACTGCTTGATTGATAACTTATTTTTGTTTGTCGATTAAGGATGCATACTTAATTTACATGCATGAATTTGATGCTAGAATATAAGTAAATTTCACCTAATCGTTATGAACTTATATTCACAAGTAGTAAAGGTTGTTGACCACAATCGTGTTAAGTAAATTCTTGACATAAGTTTCATGCGTATTCCATAGTAACAAGTGCCTCGTCAATGCTTATGATTTCCATTGAACTTAATGATCTTTGATATGTCTCTCTATCATGCGTATTCCATAGTTAGGGAACTTGATAAGAATAATTTGGTTGTGATGCGTATCCCGTCCAATTCAATGAATCTAGGGAAATCTGAAGGTTAATTTAAGCGGACCTAATTAACTTGGGGCGTTGAGAATTTACAATTTATTGAAAGAACAACTGAAAATCAATTTAGGTTGCATATGTGTCATGTGTGGAGAAGAATCCTCTAGCCAGTCCGTCATCCATCCATTCACCTTAATTTCATGTTTTTGTCAATTCTGTAATTTATTTAAGTTTAATTTACATTTCATCAAAAATCAATCCCCCGTTTATTTTAAAGTGTTAGATTTATTAGAAATAAATTTAGTTTGTGTTTTCTTGAGTCTTGAATTATTTTGAGTCTTTGGATTTGTTTTGGTTTATTTGTTAGTTTTATTTTGAGTTATTCTAGTTAAGTGTCTTGAGTCTAGTTTAGTGTTTTTAATTTTGTTTTTTTACGTTTTTTAATTTAATTTTACTTTGGTTAGCATCCCTAGTTAATCCCCGGCCTAGAACGATCCCTACTTATCCATATACTACAACTGTCACAAATAGGGTTTAAATTTGTGCGTTAGTTAATTTTCGCATCATTAGGTTAGCCATTAACTTAATCATTATTGTGTCTTGGACTTATAGGTTGTTGTAGCCCGTTGTGCGTCGTTTAATATGTGTTTAGAGGAATAACTTGAGGAGTTCTGCATAGAATTTCAATATGCGCTATGAGTGGTAAATCGGAGATAACATTTTCCACGTAGCTCGAAATTGCATTTCGCGTAATTCTACAAAAATATGACATTTGTATCTTCGCGATAGTGTATGGCACAAAACTCAATTCTTTCTGAGCATGTACAGTTTAATCTGTCAAGTTGACAGTGTTGTTGCGATGTGCTGGTTGGGCTGTCTTGTCGTTCAGCTACTTTGTATGCCAGATTTAAGACTGTTCTATCTGTTGAAAAATTCTGGAAAAATATTAACATTGTATCTCAACTTCTTAGCTTTCCAGCCCAATATGGTACGTCACTTGGAAAGTTAGGAAGGCTTCGAAATCTTCGTTTTCACAGCTATGCAGGTCATAAGAGAATGCAACTTTAACTGTCTTCCTTCAAAAAACTGGAAGGATTGATTATGTAAAAAATTATGAAAACTTGACATGACAATCTTCAATACCTTAGCCTTTTGTTTCTAATTGGCCGTACGTTGAAATTAATTTCAGAAAGTTAGTTTTTCACCAAAAGTCATTCGAATGCGCATAATGAGTTTTAAGGCACAAATATGTTGCTCCCAGAGCTTCACGAAAACTTACCCTAGTCGAAGTGTTAATGGACTTAGGATGAGTTCCATGAAAAGCTGATTGCAGACTTTAAACGAGATGTCTATGAGTCGAACGTGCGATGAAGTGTTGGTTCGAACGGAGCCAAAGCCGCATTTGCTTCTTGGCTTGGAAGTATGATCATTGCATTTTGGAATCGATGCTTGTGCTCTTTCTAGGGGCGACTTGCCCCAATGAATTTTTTTCATATGTTGGGATTTTACTATGCTCGTCGGAGCAGTTGTGTCGTCGTCAGAGTTACTGGCTCTACCAGAATGGTTGATGGAATTGATATGATGGCATGGACTTGGATTTATAAGATTGCAGCAAAATAACACAGACACATTGAAGAAAGGGGTTGTGTGATCAACACATATCTCTTTTGCAAAACGATAACAATTAGTCAGATTGTGTTTTTAGTTGTTTCACTCTAAAGCGAATTAAACTTTTCAAAAAAATAAGATATTGGAAGAAAATAACTAAAAGTATTAGAAATCTTCCTTTTTGTGTTTTTCTAGGATGATTCATGACTTGATCATGGATAGTAGCACAACAATTCTATTCATAAAGTATTCTTCGTGTGGGTCACCATAATTGGTGGTTGTCTTGAATCGCAGAAGATTTGTTTTTTAGAGCATCAATCAAAGCTCTGCCTTCAGGATCTTCTGGATTTCATTGTCGCTCGTGGCAGAAGTCGCTGGCCAGGGAAATATGAATTCAAGTATCAATGAAAGCATCAATTCTTATAACCAAATCCACATACATCTGAGGATGAAGACGAAATCCAGTAATAATTACCCATGACTTCTCTACAAATTTAGAAAAATACCACCGCAATACTAAGGAGCTCGTATACCCTTGTATTAATTAAATGGGTAAAAGACTGTTTACTACCCTCATGTTTCATAGTTTTCAACATTTAGTACATCAAGTTTTTTTCGTCCCAGAGTCATACCTAAAGTGTAAACCGCAATTCCTTCTTCCTTCTCCTTATCCTTCTTCTTCCTCCGAATCTGGGGAAGTTTTTTTTTTTCTTCTTCCTTCTTCTTCCTCTGAATCTGCCTAGATTCGGTTTTTTTTTCTTTTTCTTTTTTTCTTCTTCTTCCTTCTTCCTTCCCCTTCTCCTTCTTCTTCTTCTTCTTCCTCCAAATCTGGGGAAGTTTTTTTTTTTTTTTTTCTTCTTCCTTCTTCTTCCTTCTTCCTTCTTCCTTCTTCTTCCTCTGAATCTGCCTAGATTCGGTTTTTTTTTCTTTTTCTTTTTTTTTTCTTCTTCCTTCTTCCTTCCCCTTCTCCTTCTTCTTCTTCTTCTTCCTCCAAATCTGGGGAAGTTTTTTTTTTTTTTCTTCTCCTTCTTCTTTCTCCTTCCTTCTTCCTTCCTATTCTTCTTCTTCTTCTTCTTCTTCTTCTTCTTCCTCCGAATCTGCCCAGATTCGGCTTTTTTTTTTTTTTTTCTTCTTCTTTTTTCTTTTTTCTTCTTCTTCTTCTTCTTCCTCCGACTGCAACTTTTTTTTTTCTTTCTTCTTCTTCCTCCTTCTTCCTCCTTCTTCTTCCTTCTTCCTTCTTTTTCTCCTTCTTCCTTCTTCCTTCTTCTTCATCTTTCTCAAAAAAAAAAAAAAAACCTTCATCTTCCCCATATTCGGAGGAAGAAGAAGGAAGAAGAAGGAAGAAGGAGAAGAAGGGGAAGGAAGAAGGAAGAAAGAGGAAGGAAGAAGGAAGAAGAAAAAAAAAATCGAATCTGGGCAGATTCGGAGGAAGAAGAAGAAGAAGAGGAAGGAAGAAGGAGGAAGGAGAAGGAAGAAGGAGGAAGGAGAAGGAAGAAGGAAGGAGGAAGGAGGAGGAAGAAGGAAAAAAAAGAAGAAACTTCCCCAGATTCGGAGGAAGAAGAAGAAGGAGAAGGGGAAGGAAGAAGGAGGAAGGAAGAAGGAGAAGGAAGAAGAAAAAAAAAAGTTGCAGTCGGAGGAAGAAGAAGAAGAAGAAGAAAGAAGAAAAAAGTAAAAAAAAAAAAAAAAAAAAACCTGTCTGACACGTGGCGTCCAGTCATTGTCCACATGGGGGCCACATCACAATTAACGACACATTTAACAGTTTGACTAACGGATGTATAAGACTATCCCAAAATTTACATTTTAGGTATGACTCTGAGACGAAAAAAACTTGATGTACTAAATGTTGAAAACCACGAAACATGAGGGTAGTAAACAGTCTTTTACCCTAATTAAATAATAATCCAAAAAGTCGTAGTTCCTAAATGGGCCAATTCCTTCCAATTATAGACCGGTAGGTGGCTCTTACGCATGGTTTCGCATTGGCAATTTCGCACCCGTGTTGGCATTCGTTCCTTGTACTTCGGATAGGTTTTTTGACTAAACCACAAGCTTAAAGCTCTCTCACTCCCTAACCTGCTCTCTCATCTCTCTCTCTCTCTCTGATCTGAGCTGAGCTGAACTGAGAAAATGAGGTCTCAGATTTGCAGATCCGCTTCCAGAGCTGCGAGGTCCTTGCTCTCTACTCCCAAGGCCTCCTCCCGTTCCTACTCCGGTAACATTTCATCTCCTCTCTGTTTTCACCTTATTTTTTCAGCATTGATTTCTACTTGTTCGTTTCGTTTTTCGTTTCAGCTTTCTACTTTATTGATTTTAATCAAGTGTTTGATTGCCACAAATTCGGAGCTCGATCGATGATCTATGCGCCATCTGTTTGTTTTCATAGAAATTGAATAAGAATTCGAGCTTGACTAAGAAATGACTGGATTATTTTCTAGTTATTGGATTGTTTGGACGGTTCAACTTTGTTTACCTTTCCATGAATTGCTTTATCGTCAAAAACAACAAAAAAGGAAATAATTTTTTTACATGAATCATTGTTTTTCTTTTCTTTTCTTTTTTTATGGGAAATTATTATTGGGTTTTGCTTGCTTCTTTGATTTGATCTGTCGTCTCTGGATTTGACATGGATGGTCCACGTATTGGGACACCGATCTTGTAGGACTCACCTACCGACGGTTGATGTACTGATTCTTTGATTTTTGATTCCATCCATGATTGATAAGTAGGAACTGTTGTGCATATAATTGCAGCATTGCTTTCTATCAACTGTTGTACATATAAAGGTCGTGGCTTTGTATGTGTTAGGCCTTTCCCACATCAAAAATCAGTGATTATTTCACTTGTTTATCGTGACCCACGAAAAATTTAGGATGATGCTTGTGTTTGTGTAAACCGGAGTGCAAGTTTTTTTTTATCGTGTACCATGTTGTCCATATTGCAGAAGGGCGAGCTGTAGCTACGGCTGCAGCAGTAGCGTTGGGTTCGAAGGCGCCTTTGTTTGCTTCAAGTTTTGGAAGAGCTGGTTCTGACAATGCATCTAGAGGATGGATTTCTGGAGCACTTGCCATTCCTGCCGCAGGTATAGAGGAATAAAGCTTTATTTCAGTTTCCATTTACTCTTTTTATCATGATATGATTTTTCTTTTTGTTTTTTAATCTGCTTTTAGTGCTGTTCATGCATATCTGGTCTCCTAATGCAATTATTCTAATTGTCTAATCGTGTTTTTGAGATTGTTAGATTATGTTTCAAAAGTGTGATATAAACAGTTTAGAAGGACATGATGGTTTTAGATGTTAGAAGAATACAGTACACTATCTTAAAAATTTGATGTCGATAAGTTTGGGTCCAAATGAAGAGGGGCCTTGTCCCTTGCCCAAGTTTTAGCATTGTGGCTTCCGGATCCTCTTCAACAATAATTATACTGTGCTTAAGCATAGTAATGGGTTGGAATTGTTTCGCTTGGGATGTTTTCTTGACTTGACTTTCTTGTTTATTTTCTTCCAACCGGACATTATACATGAGCCCCGAAAGATATGTTACCTACCGTCAAACCTCTGCACTAATCAAATTCTATGTAGTCCTATTTATGTTTATGGGTTCTTCTCTCTCTACTTCCCCTTCCTGTCTTCTTGTCTCTCTCACGTGCTCATGCACATCCACACTTGAAAAGCTTTCGTGCATTTTCTGGTATTAAAGTTACTAGACAAAATCTTTGTAATAGCATGGCCAGGATGATTCTTTTAATTTCAGTCTCTACAAACTAAATCCTAACACATCCTTGCTTTCTTTTCTCTGATTTCTCTAGCTTACATGCTCATCGACCAGGAGGTTCATGCTGCAGAGGTACTTTGAATACCTTCTGTGCCATTTTTTCTCACTGTTAAGTGTTAATACATCTTTTCATTCTTTTTATTTACAAGTTTTTCATCCTCTAATCAGTTGGAACGCACCTTCATTGCTATCAAGCCAGATGGAGTTCAAAGAGGACTGGTAAGTTAACTGTTTGACCTAAGATTGTTCCCTGAAGCATGTGCTATGGCTTCCATGACATGTTTTATACCTTTTTTGTGCTAAGCCTTTTTTTTTCTTTGATTCCAGATTGCAGAAATCATATCTCGATTTGAGCGGAAAGGTTTTAAACTTGTAGGCATTAAAGTGGTTGTTCCTACAAAGGATTTTGCGCAAAAGCATTATCATGATCTGAAGGAGAGGCCATTCTTTAGTGGCCTCTGTGACTTCCTTAGTTCCGGCCCTGTTATTGCAATGGTTAGTAGGACTAATCATATGCCTGGATATGACAATATCCTTTCATCTGGCGAATCTCATATTCCTAACTCTTGCAGGTCTGGGAAGGAGAGGGTGTGATCAAGTATGGTAGAAAACTTATTGGAGCTACAGACCCCCAAAAATCAGAACCTGGAACTATCAGAGGCGATCTAGCTGTTGTTGTCGGAAGGTAATAGCTTGATCTTGAGTTTTTGATAATTTTATTGCATTAGTACTTCGCTTCTCAAGCTACATTCAGTTACCTTTTATCTTCTATTTAGTTTTCAATCTCTGTATTGTTCACTCCAATTCTAACTTCGATGCCACAACGCCACAATGCCGTGCAGAAACATCATCCACGGCAGCGATGGTCCAGAGACTGCCAAGGACGAAATCAACTTGTGGTTTACACCAAGTGAGTTGGTTAGTTACACCAGCAACCAAGAGAAGTGGATCTATGGAGTCAACTAATCAAAGTTTTTGTTTTCCTTGATTTTCCGGCAATGTAGGTCGCCCACATGAAGAGTGGTGTGAAAGTAGAGATTATTGTTAGAATAAAATTAAATTCCATTTGGGGTGAGTGAAATCTTTTGCTAGTGTTTATTACTCTACTCAATAAAATTCTTCACCAATTTATAATAATCTTTTACCTCAGTTTTGATTCGTAACTGCGGAGATGTGTATTTTGATTTACTGCTTCACTTTCGCCGAGTTGATGTTGATGTTGCTTAAGATATCACTCACCAAATCTTTAGCAAAAAAGGTTACGGCAAGTGCAGAGTGTTCGCATTGGCCGCGATAAAGGTTCACGGCAAGTGCAGAGTCAATCCCAACGAACACTTTCTCAACACGAAGGCCGTGAGCAAAACAACGCCCATAGCTCAGCCGCCATCAGAATCGCGGCTAATTCCGTCATTGGCAATTGCACCAGACCAGAAGAGCCATTAATATTGTGCATGACGGAATCTATTAATTAAGCATGATATGAAGAACAATTTATATTTTGATTATATTGGCAAGTAACACATTAGCAGGGAAGAAAAAAGATTAGCCTGGGCCTATTCATATGATTGGAATTTTCCTTCACTTCCTAGGAAAAAGCCATAGGGTTTTTGGCATAGTTGGATAGTTGAAACTAGGGTTTAATCTCTTTCTTCATCCCTACGCAATCGTCTTCCATTTCCCTTCAACCCAGCGATTTCCTGCCTTTAATATCATCTTCGATCTGCCGCCTTCAACACTGTCTCCACTGCCTGTGATGTCTTCCGGTTCCGGAATTGAAGAGCAAGAAGAAGGAAGCAAAGGCAAAAGAGAGTTGAGAAAAAAAAAAAGAAAAAAAAAAAGGAAAGCTTATGACAAAGCTCTGCAGCAGCAAGCATGGGAAATGCAAAGGACTTGGGACGACGAAGACGAAGAATACCCGGAGACTCCTGTCAGGTGAGAAGAAAAGGTTGGCGAGTCCTATGACTAAAAGGTACCATCTTTGGGCCGTAGAGAAGTCATGGTACGAGAGCTGGGAGAAAGGGGGTTCTTCTCGGCGGATGCCAACAGCTTGAAGCCTCCGTTTATGATTGTTTGGCCGCCGCCCAATGTAACAGGTACCCTTCACATAGGCCGTGCTCTAACTGCTGCTATCGAGGACACTTGGTTCGATGGCAGAGAATGTCCGGTTATAACATTGTGCGGGTGCCTGGAATGGATCACGCCGGGATAGCGACGCAGGTGGTTGTGGAAAAGAAGCTCATGAGGCAAAAAACAGTTGACCAGACATGACAACAGCCGCGAGGAGACATGGCCAAGGTTTGGGAATGGAAGGAAAAGCACGGGAGAACGATTCTACAGTAGCTGCGCCGTTTGGGGGCTTCGTGGATGTTTCACGATGGATGAGAAGAGATCAAACGCTATGACGGAGGTTTTCTTGAGGCTTCATAATGCTAAGACGGAGGTTTTCGTGAGGCTTCATAAGCAGGAGCTTCTCTACATGTGGTAGGTGAAGTCATGATTATTGCTTTTGTATTTACAATTTTATCTCTCTATAATTGAAAAATGGGTCTTTATTGTAATATTAATATTTAACATTGTGTGATGGTGTATATCCTTGGTAGATTTGGTTTAGGATTCCTATGTGAATTAGTGATTCTATCCTATTAGGTTTTGTATTACTTGTAGACCAAGTATGTCTCTCCTTATGCATGGTTTACTATAAATAAAAAGGGGCTTTTAGATCCAGGTCCAAAAACATAGAGTGTTTTTAGGAGTGACTTCAGTTATCTAATTATATGTTTTTATTTCTTTTATACTCCTTTTATATTTTCTAAAAATATTAAAAATCAATTAAAATATTTTAATATTATGCATTTTTCAACTCCAAAATATCTAATTAATATCTTATAAACAAAAAAAATTAATATACTAACATAAATCTATCTGCAAAACATTCTACCCCTAACTCAAGTAGCAAATATATGAATGTATATTATACCTATAAGTGAGATATGAAACCTAACTAAAAGGTAGAAAAAAAACATAATATACCTACAAGCAAGACACATTAATCTGTGACAGGTTGACTATGAAAAAGAATATGTCATATAGGTAGATAAATACAATTAACATGTGTTATAGGTTGATTATAAAAATTAAAAAAAAATCTATAAACGGGTTAAAGCAGGAGGAAGAACAAGAAATAACAAATAAATAAATAAAAAGAAATAATCAAAGAGATAATTAGGAAGAAATTTGATTTTTACAATAAGTTTTTTCTTTTAAGAGATAATTATTGATAATAAAATAATTAAATTTAAAGAATTAGACTTATTTTAATAAACTGGACTATTCCTACTATTGGCTCAAAAAATTGGAGTTATATCAAGTTTCCCCAATAAAAAACACTGGCACAATGGAAGCGTATCTACAATTTCCCTGAGCTCTATTCTCTCTTTTTCTCTTTGTTGCCGCATGCCCCCTTCCTTTCCCTTTTCTTTCCCTTTGGTAAATAGGTCACAACACTATCAATCGCAGCTCGCTCTCTTGGAGTTGCGCTAAGGAATCGGAAAGGTATTTTCTGCTACAAACCAGTCCACAGTTCTCATCATACGATCCAAGTATCTTCTAAAACACGGTCCAAATTGTCCATATTTTTTCAGCCTTGATTGCATGAAACATTCACCACCATGCATAAACCCCAGATTTTAGACATTTTGAATTTCAGATTCTGCTTAAGTTGTGTTCACATTATTTTATATACTATATTTGTTGTGAATTTGATGATTGTGTGAGAAACCGAAGAAAAATAAGCAAAATTAGGGTTTTTCCACCCTGACACGCGCGAACGACGGCCTAAAGCCGTCTGAGCCTCGCTGCTGGAGCCTTACTGCTCCCATCCAAAACCCAAAACGGCGTCGTTTTGCGTCGTCCCTATCCTCGGGCACAGGCCATCGCTTGGGCTTTGCCCGCAGTCGAAACCCAGCCCATTAGTTCATGTTTTCTTGTGAAACCTTGCAACCCCAATGACCTGTAGTCGTCCCCGACGATATCCTAGTCAACCCTGACCACGTGGTCGAGATTTCGAACCAGAATCTCACCAGATTTTTCAAGATTCAATTCAACTCTCCTAGGTTTTCAACCATAGTCGCGAGCCCGATGCTCGCCGCCAACCACCTAATATTATGGAGCTCGTGGATCGTCACCAGGCGCTGAGCACAGCCCCGGTGCACCTATAGAGCACCCGTAGCCATCCACTACAACCCCTGATGTCAAGAAATCTATCTTCGTCGCAACCTAGGGTTCCAAGTGAACTCCATAACTCGCCTCGACCACCTTGAACCGAGATCACTTCACGCATCCATGTTGGTTCACCGGAGACCCATCTCTATTCAATCTATTCTACACTACAATTATAACTGGATACGAACCCGAAATCTATTGTGGGGTCTACGTGTCAATTGTGTCGCCCTTACGTACAAAAATTGGTTATTACCAAAGATTGGGAATCTATGTTTGTTATGATCATAACCTTTGATAGGTGATATCTTTACTGCTCGCTTCGCGGATTATCACCTTAATGAGACAGTCTTTCCACCATTAAAGGGAGATAAGAACGTCAACATTCATGTAGAACAACGTGAATTATTGTGGACGAATCTCAATATGTCTCATTTAGATCCCTGCACTACACAATCTGAAACTGAAGTGCGACGTATTCTAGATCTTTAAAACGTTGCTTAAAGCATGTCAGATGCTTTTACTGATCTAACAGGGTCAGCCATCACCACCAATTGACTTATCTTTTTTCCTTGAATTGAAGCAAATCGAACGAGGTTGCTCATGGCGAATGTGCATGCAAGGAAGGTGGAGGATTGGAGATAGGGAAGAAAATTTATGTTTGGGGGGCGGGGGGGGGGGGGGGGGGGGGGATCATGAGATAGAGGCTACGGGTTGGGATAATGGATGAGGAAGGAGAACTTAGGGTTGCAAATTAAATTGGATTATTAGGCTTTCTTTTTATTTCAGTTATTGGGCTTGGAGAGGAATATACTAAAAGGTTTGGGCCTAGGAAATGCAAGTCAGGTATGATATGTTGACCTTAAAATCTATCAAGCCTACGTGGCGTGCAGGCCGAGTAATTAATAAGCTAACTACATCATTCGGTTGTGTGCGGGGCGTGCCAACTCAACGGCCGAACTCGGTCGGTGAGTAAAATTTATTGATGTTGCGTTGGGCGCAATGCTAACTTCTTGATCTTGCGACTGCGGCCGAGGAAGGAACATGTCTCGGCCTTCGGGTTCTAGAGCCTAAAGACAAGGCTGCTAGTTCTGCGAAGTTCAATATCAAATTCGGCTCTTAAGGTGCCGAATGTAGTAACTTGGTAACACCTCACTTCGCCGAGAAGGCTAATGAAATGACCTCTGCCAATAAGGATTCGAAAATCCTTCTCGACCGAGACTTGGATAGATAACCAGTCGGCCTCGATGCAGTGTTGTTTATCCAAACTAAAGGTGTTCCGCGATCGACTGATTCTACGGCAACAGTGTTGTTTATCCAAACTGAAGATGTTCACCGGTTGCCTTCACAATGCTATTTATCCAAACTGAAGATGTGTTGGTGGAAAAAGAAAATAAAAATCTCAAGGTTATTGAGAGATTTCGCTTAGAGTGAGGGTTTGAGCAGGGCAGTTTGTGTGTTGAATTGGAGAGGGCCTTTCGTTAATTGCAGCTTCGTATTTATAACGAGTCTCCTTGATCGCCAATCCAATAGAGACCTTTTCCGAATATCCCAAAAACAATATCAAAATAACTGATATTATTTTTAATATATTTTGGTAAAAATCTCTCCAGTCTCCTTATGCATGTAGACTTTTACAAGAGGAACAACATGTGTCCTTTTGAAATCTTGAAATACCCTTTCACACGGTATGCATATTGTATTCCCACCATCAATTCTTATCACTTTGCTCTCAATCTGACAACACCCATCACCATGCAAAAAAGCCTAGCCTACCTAGGTTGACACGCCCCGACCCTGATATTCTTCGAATATCAGGATAGACATGTGCTGGCCGACACCCAAGGTGACGAAAACCATTAATTGATTATAAGAGTAATGATTAGAAGAAAATATTCATGAATAACATCAGAATTTAAGAGTAATTAACAAAGTTCAAGGAAGTGTCTAAAATGAACCAGACACAAACTAAAACAAGATTTACAAAAAAAAGAAAGAGTATTACAAGATATCACACAAGTGGGTGATAGAGTGCTACTGGTAGGGGAATGCCTCGTACGTCAAGTCGTAGTCCTCGTTTCTATGACCTGAATGGGGGCGCAAAACAAAGGTGAGTGGACCAAGTTCATATATATAATAATAATAAAACAGTTATCAAGATACTAACCCCCAAAGTTTATATATAATGAAAACTACTAGCGTAATAAGTGATGGATTTAAATCAAAATCCTAGCATGCCAAAATATCTCAAAAGTCACATCGCGGAAACGCATCGCGGAAATCAAAACAGTAAACGTATCATAAATCGTCTCGTAAGCGCGGTGTGCTGCTAGAAAGATCACTGAATAAATATAACTCCCGGCCCAATGCTTGCACCTCAGTCTCTGTGCCCGTAGCCAGAGATAACTCCATCCCGGCCCATTGCCTGTCTCCGTGTCCCTCAGCCTTTCACTAGGGATTATTTCTCCCGGCCTACATGCCAACACCAGTTCCTCGCCCCAGACGGCATAGTGTCTACTAGGTACGCACAAATAGTTACGCCTCTCATAAATAACCACTTCATAGTATAAAGTCATCCATCGTCTATACTATAAAAAGGGGTTTCTAAAACATGTTCTAGCATCCTATCGTCATCCATCGGATAGTCTACCAGTTCATGGTTTTTATAGAAAATACGATATATTAAAATATAGCTCTAACTAGGCAAACAATTTATTTTCTCACCAAAATACGAGACGAAAATCAATATATTAAATCAACAGGCTTCACATAAATCACTTCATAAATTCGTAGGCATGCTAATCATTTATGCAGTTAAACTATAAAATCATGTAATTTTTAGAAGGGGTCCACTCACAAATATTCCTTAGCAAAAGAATCGCGCGAATCAGGATATAGAATTTCTCCACTAGCAATTTTACCTAAGAACAAGAATGTAATTAATAAATAAAAGGTTTTTCTAAAATATTGGGTTGGAATTAAATTAAATAAGGGAAATTGGGTTGGATGGGTTTAGGGTTAAAAGGCCATTAGGGTGACAATTGGGGTTTGGGTTTTAACCCAACCCATATGCACACACACGGGCACAAGGCCCTAAGGCCTCACTAACAGAAAACAGGGCTTTAAGCCCTTGATTTAAACCGGCCCAAGGCCACTAAAAACTATAACTAAAAATAAAAACTAAATGGGTTAGGGTACTGGGCTAAGGCAAAACGGGCTTGGGGCCCGAGGGAAAGGGGAGAGGCCAGACGGCCTGGTGCCGAGGAAGAAGAAGGCCGGAGCTGCTACAGCTCCGGTCACGTGAAAACGGGGGCTTCAAGCTCCGATCTAAGTACAACCATGAAGAACAAGAAGAAAGAGAGAGGTTTCTACCTTCCAAACACCGTAACTCGGTCGGAGGTGACCGGAAAAGCCCTCGGAATGCACGGGTTCGCCGGAAAAATGGGTGTGCTCACCCAAATGCATCTGAAGCACAACCTACGTAAAAATGGAAGGTTTAAACTTCCAAATCACAACCAAACTTCAAGCTAGGTAAGAGAATGAGGGATTAGAGACTTACCCGACGGGAAAAATGAAAGAAAACTCGCCGGAGTTTTGCTCCATGTCGTCGAGTCACAGGGCAGGGATCTTGGGCTTGCTACAAGCCTCTCCTGAAGGTGCTAAGGTTCTAGTGAGTCCAGGGAGAGAGAGAGAGAGACGAGAGTTTGAGGGAGAGAGGGAGAGAGAGATGCACGGGAGAGTTGAGATGGCTACGGGAGGGAGAGACGAAGAAGAAGGAGATCACGGGGTGGGGGTCAGAAAGAGAGAAAAAGAAAGGAGGTTGATGATTGACACGTGGCAATGGGGTGGAAATAACAAATTATGAAATTATTTGGGGGTGGTTGTAACATAGGTTTCTTATCTCATCATTATCCAAGACCATGATTTTACTTTTGGAGATCATCAAATCCCATATGCTGATCTCCACTCCAAACTTTTTCAATCTACACGTCCGCTGCCAGTCATCCCAAATTAATTTGAACTGTACTGCTTGCTTCATTATCTGATTAGTCTTTGAACTTGATAATCATCCTGCCATACTCTGACTCCCTTCATGACAGTCATGCTATCTTCCCACGAAATTGCAGCAATATTAAACCACACGGCGTTGTATCACCATGACTTTATCACCCAACTGTGCTCTCGATAATTCAATATATTATTAAGAGATAATTATTATGATAAAAATCACAATATTATTTCCTAATAATAACCAAAATTATCTTGACTCAGTTACCGAAAGGTTTAGAACTTCGTTCACCCAACAGCTTCGATCGTTCGAGCCGATTGTGTAATTTTGGGTCCAAACAGATAGTTATGTAAAATTATAACATAAATTAATTTATATTAAAGCCAGTTTGGTTCGGTTCAAACCGATTATTGAGAAGTAAGAACTAGAACCAAATTTGGTCTTTTTGGTTCCGTTCAGTTTCTGAACCGGTTTTGGCTTTTTTTCAGTTAACGCGATTTTTTACCTTTTTTTAACGGGTTCAATTTGGTTTTCCGGTTCGACTGTTTTTATGCCAACCTCATAAAGCCTAGCCCTAACCCTAATTCCGATCAAACCCCGCGATTGACGATCGATGATCAAATCTATGTTCTCTACTCTTCATTCTATTCAAGAACTATATGGAAAGGATTCCAATTCTTGTTCCTATTTTCAAAGTCCGGTAAAAAAAACATGGCCTAAGAGTTAGCAAGTTTTCCAACCCTTGTTTTCTTTCTGACGTTGGATTGATTTATTGCCGTTTTTCAAATAGAGTTTTGCAAAATTCTCCGTCTGGCCTATGAGAACTTGAGGGAAGGCAATTGATATTTTTACATGTCTTACCACCAAGAACATTGTACAAAGACCAAATACCAACTAGATATTGGTTTAGCAGTGTACAGACATCCTTAGTTCGAATCCCCTTCTCCCGTTGATCAGATGACAAAAAAAAACATCGGAAAGCTAAATGATTGATGTTTAATGACACTAATTGTTAAGATCTCAATTCGTATATGTACATAAACACCGACCATCATAAGAAAGTTTAATAAAAATAATTTACTAAATAGTAGTGGAATTAATGCTAAGTTCGTGGAGGAACTTGAAAAAGAGGAGGCTCATCAGCGGTAGTAGCAAGAGCTGCTCTTTTCCTCTGAAGCAAGTGCCGGATTTCCAAAATTATTTGGGACAAAAAGAAAAGAGAAAAGGCGCACAAAAAAAATGTCTTAAAAGGTTTCCCTCCATTTCCGTAA
Source organism: Malus fusca (assembly GCA_035220775.1). NCBI lineage: Eukaryota > Viridiplantae > Streptophyta > Magnoliopsida > Rosales > Rosaceae > Malus > Malus fusca. The sequence continues at coordinate 21,724,492 of CM069072.1, forward strand.
AAGAGACCAATGAAAATATTGACAAGAGCAAGCACGACCACCGATCTCCCCACCCATTGATGGCTCTTGTTCCAGTACTTCCTGACCTTGGAGGTCCTGGATGGCCTCATGATAAACTGGCATATCTGTGATCACAACTACGGAAGTCAAATTTAAGAACTCAAATAAAAAAGTTCAGAGAAAATAGCACCACATAACAGAATTATGATGGAATGACCATATATATTAATATGCGATACCAATTTTCAGGGACTATATTGATCGATTTTCAATTTTAAGAACCATCTTGATAAGGTGGGTTAATTTCAGAAACTATTTGCGATAAAAATCCTTTGAGTTTTGGAAATCATAGAAAAGTATGGTTTGATGATGGATTTTCAAATAAGTTGTGCATGACTTGCACCACACCTTTTTGAGCGGTAGTTAATTTAACATTCAAAGTATCGATAGACACGTCAGACACACTCATTTTGAAGGATCTAGTGCGAAACGCATGCAACTTTTCAGACTGAAAAATGCATGAAATTCATCATATGGGACACAATGTAACAAAATTTTAATTGAGGCAACACGTGAGATTAAGAATTAAAGAAAGGATTACCTGAAGAACACTGAGTGCAAGCACAATGTACCCTATGGATCTGTGGCTGTTAAAGTCAGCATGTACTAGTTCATATAGTGTCCTTCCAACAGCCACACCAGAAAGCCCCACAAAGAAACCTATAAACTGAACTGATGAATGAAGGTAGTACCACAAAGGCTCATACTCCCTAAGATATCTGGCCATTGATGCTCCGAATGGAATTATTATGCCCCATCCAATAATAGTTAATATTCCATGGGTCAGCTTCACTTTCCTGCTGTCTACAAACCCTATACGAATGACTCCTGCATCCAGCAGAGACCAAATAATTAGAACACATATATTGTTTTTTATATATGTACAATGATACATTTACACTAAGAGGTGGGAGGATTTGGCTTAAACCACACAGTAAGTCAATCATAATAATTTAGTATCAAACTTAACTTGTCATTTACGGAAGCCAACCAGACAGTGTACAACGCTACACTGTAGTGCTAAGTAGCATATATATTGCTAATTTACTGCAAATTCTAGCATATCGATTAATCAATGACCATGTTTAAGAACCCAAATAACCTAACAAAAGTCATACTGCAGGCTATCGCTAGACCTCAAAAGCTAAAGTTGTTAGAAAATGTGTCAATCATGTGCAAGATGAGACTCCATCATGCACGTGGAGAATGAAAGAAATGTAGAAATAGTGAGACATATATTTTGCAAATCGAAGGCTCCATTTTTCACCACCACTTTACCGAAAAGCTTAAACTGTTAGAAAATGAGTAAATAACATGATCGAAAACAAATCAACTTATGAACCAACCTTTAGGGAAATCAACTAACAAGGCGCTTCTATATTTATGCGTTGGTAGGATGTTGTTAGCACCTGGCTTTCCATACCCGGCAGCAAACAGAAAGGGCTGACGATCAAGACGACTGGAAAACTGGAGTTGAAACCCTAGATAAATGATTTGGTCCTTGACAACAATGGTGGGTGTAACATTTGTGAATTTCAATTCACCTTTATCTGGTATGCTTTCATCATTCCTCGTACGTCCTTTCAAATAATATTGCTTTACTGTGCCCGATCTGCCGTCTCTGTTCATCCATCCCACCACGGCACTCGAACCAACCATCATGCCGTCCTTTGACACCCCGACTCCGACCCAACTGTTTTCGTTCATTCCCGATAGTACAACGGTAAGAACAGCGTTATTATCCTGAAAGAACTGTTATATTACATCATGTCATGGTCATGTCACGCCATATAAAAACGTAATTAGTAAATGAAGAAATTGGGTTTAGCTCATAATCGATAATATACGATCGCTTACGCTAATACGGTAGCCGTGCCAATCGAGGGATGAACAGATGGATTTCGGTATATCATGATAGGGTGGCTGGAGAACATTTAAACGTGTTGTACAAAAATTAGGCAGTACTACGATATCATTCCGACCAGCATTGACCAATCTCTTATTTGGCTCTAATAAAAATATCATCATCGTGATCATGAAGACATAGCTCAACATTATCAAGGAATTTGATGAATTCCTCATCATCACCATATGGTCATATGATCTACAACAAAAAAGAAGGAAGCTAGCTAAAAATAATTATCTTAATCTGTGAAGTTGCATGTTGATCACGATGATCACCTTCGATATTTCTTGATATGCAAGTAAATATTAAAAATAAACCCCCCATAAAAGAAAGAATTAGAAAGAAAGAAAGAAAAAGGAGAAGCTTATACTTTTTTTTGTTTTTTTACAAAATAAAAAATTATGATATTGGAATTGATTTAGGGTTTGTCATGAGGGTGTGGAAAAGAAAAAAATGATGGGGTATTTCCTAGGGTTTGAATTCTAACATGCATGGCCATGAAGAACATGATGGATGGTTGCCGCCATTTTTCTCTCCAATGGCCACTCAATCCTCTGGTCTTTTTTTATGACCGCAAATTATGAGAACCTGCAGAGATATAGAGAGTAGAAGAGGTCAACGAGGTCTCTGCATCGTACTTACATATATAATTCCCTCTCCACATTTAATTTAGTAGTTCCTCCTCCTAATAATAATCAAAATATATGATCATTATTCTAATTTATAACAACTTAGCTAGCTCTTCTGGTTTGCACAAAGACTGAAATCTAAAGTCTAAACGCAAATTTAGGGACAAAACACAAAGACACTCATAAAACACAAAACACAAAGACACGCAAATTATGAGAACCTGCAGAGATATAGAGAGTAGAAGAGGTCATTCTATTTTACAATTTATTTATCCCAGTGCAATTCTATATGTTTTAAGTATAAGCAAACACTTATTTGTACTATATATAAAATAAATATACTTAAATCCGTTTAATCCGCCTAGGTGTTTAGGCGCTAAGCTCCAGTCTCCACCCGACTAATGCCTAGCATCTTTTAGAACCTTGCTTAATGTTATTACTAAATTTGGGACCATGTACCGTCATCAAAGTTCTTCTACTCAACATGTCGCATGACATGAACAACTCACACAAGTTTTCTTAGTCCAAGAGTTAGGTATTGGTTTCTCAACTTTGTGAGACAACCACTAACCTCAAAAAGCTTAATTTATCAAGGAAGATGCTAACAATGTATTTTAAGCTTGCACATTCTCTGACGTAAATCCTCAAACTGATTACATAGTTTTTCCTCTCCCTTTATATTCACGGGCCGAGTAAACTGGTCCTTGTGAGTTGTGATTAATCAATTTGATGAGGAGCTGTACGTGCATTATTATTAATGGGCCGATAACAAGCCGGCCACGTTTGTCGTAATGCACATTGCCCAGTACATCTTAGCTTTCAAACTATTATTCTAACATCATACAATTGTATTGCATTTTACTGTCTCAACTTTGAATCACATAACAAATATATATATCATCTTTTGAACATTGTAATATCATACATCAATTTATGTATTCGTTGTAATATCAGACATTCGCTAATTAATCCATTAATTTGACTGTTAATGATGACGTATCAAATGTGGGTCTCATTTTTCTACTAATGTGATATCAAATTTGTGCCACATGAACAAACAACCAATTAAAATTATATGAAATTTGGAAAATGTTATGGCAGGGCATCAACGGGTTTCGTAATACGGAGCAGTGGTGTGGCGTCGGGTCGGGCTGATGTTGTTTCTTGAAGATTGAATTCGGGTCTGGTGGTGCGACGGCGCGACTTTCGTGACTTTTAGGCGAGCGACAGTTGATGCTGGTCTGGTGACTGGTGGTGGCCCTGGTGGGTCAAATCGTAGTGGTGGTGGGGAAGGAGCAAGAGGGTTCGGGTCAAGCAGATTGCGGGTCATTATCTCATTGGTCTAGTGGCGGGTCAATGGTGCAAGGGTGCAGAGGTGCAACGGAAGAACAGCGTATGAGCAGGTTGGTGCGTCTGTAAGCTGATGCTTCAGAATATTTTTCTTGAACAAAATCTCAACAAAATTGATACCAATCAAATGAAATTGGCACCAAAATGATGCAACTTAATTTGCTTGGGTGGAGGGGTAGAAAGGAAGATGGAGATAGAGAGGAGCGGAAGGGTTAACATACTCGGGTTGGGGGCTGCTAATGTTAAGTCTTTTGAATATAATTTAGAGGTTGTATTCTATTTTCATATAATTTTAACTAACTGTTTGTCCACATGGCGTAAATTTGACATCACATTAGTAAAAATGTACGATTCGAAGTTGACACGTTATCACTTAGCGACCAAATTAACGGATTGATTAACAAAAATCTGATATTGCAAGGAATTCGTAAGTTGATGTATGAAATTGCAATATTTAAAAGATAAAGTATGAATTTGTTATGTGACCCAAAGTTGAGAATGCAAAATAATAATAGGGATGTGCTATCCACACACCTCATTTTACTTCTCACACACCCCTTGATTATTTCTGTCCGTTGATCTTCTTTAATTCATCCGATCAAACGTTCGAAAATTAAAAAGGTGTGTGAGAAGTAAAATGGGGTGTGTGGATATCACACCCCTAATAATACTTGGCTAATTAAAGGATGAGTACGAATTTTTACTAAAATTATTCGTTGCTGATTTATAAAACTTTGTATTTATGATCAGAATCATTCATATTATAAATCACTCTAAAAATCGCCTCTACAAAAAAACCAAATAAAACTAAAGTTGTTTAGTTATCAAATTGTAAAAAAAATAGAATTGGTAAAATCAAACCATTTATGTATTTGCTACAATAAATTAACTAAACGAATTAGTTTTAATTCATTTTTTATAAAGATAATCTTGATAGAATGATTAATAATTTGAACTATTCTAATGATAAGTACAAATCTCATGCAGAATTTTGAATAACAAATCCTCATTCTTAAGTAACTAAATATTATTTAATGCAAAATATAATTTACCATATCTCGACGTCACGAAGGTCACAAATATTGGAGAAAGATGGCAGCTTTGATAGATTTTCTGTCGGTTAAACGCGTATCTGGCACGACAACGTAATATCATGCTGAGAGCAGACAATGAAGGCCCAATACCAAGTTTCCGTTAATTGCACAGTCGGAGGCTTTTTTTTATTTTTTTTTATTTTTAAAGAAGGACAACTGGTGGCAAGGTTATCCATCCTTTCTAGATCTAAAGAGGCTATGGGGAATTTTATCTTGCATGTGGCCACAGTCAAGCAGACTTACCAGTTTGGAGTTTCGAACCGGGGACCTTTCACATTTTTTTTGTTTATTGGAGAGCCGCAGTCCGCAACTTTTTAGTTCATAGTTTTGAAAGACACTTCCATATATAAAATCATGTTCTCTAATTTCTATTTGTAAAATTTTGCCTTTATTTTTAAACACGTCCCTGCACATCGAATCCTAACTCCGCTCTTGCTCTAATTCAATTTTTTTGTTTTTAAAATGACGAAATTACTTATTGCTCATTAATTTCAAATACCAAACAAAAGCCTAAAAATTTGTTAAAGAAGTTGCATGTGTGAATTGTTGGAAAATATTAGTATTTTGGTTTATTTGAATGTTTGGTTTTCTGGGCTTAGCCCGTTAGAATTAGGTTTTGTTAGAGATTAGGGTTAGGTTATTATAAATAGGGTGCTTTGTTATTCATTAGAGATCAAGTTAGCCACAATATAGTCTCTTAGGGTTTTGTAGCCGTTTCGGCATTCTCAGTTTGTTTAATAATATTCTTATTATTTGTTAGTCTTGTTCGTTGCGCACTCTGATATTCAACTTGGTATCATAGCAGGTTCAATCCTTTGGGATTTAATATGCTTGGTCGGGTTGGTATTCTGTCTGTCAATATGTATTCTTGTTTTTATCTTTGGTTTAGTTTGCAGAAGAAAACAAAAAAAATCAGAATTGAAGTTGTAGTCACCGCGTGCAGCCAGACCGGTCAAGTCCACGCACCAGATCCTCCCTCGCCGTCTGCCTGTCTTGTCGCCGTCCCCGCATCGTACCAGACCCGGATCCTATCTGTTCGCCTGCCGCACCACCATCAATCCATCTGACCTTAGTCCCTCATCCTCCTCAGCCGATTGCAGCTGCCTTGGTCCTCCTCCTCCGCTAATCTGCATCCGCCGCTGCTCTAGTCTATACCTCCCCATCCGCACTGGATTTGATGAAACCAGTTGCACTGACGCTGCTTCTGCACCCTTGAAGCTTGCTGTTGCAACCTGCGGGAGCAACCCTCAAGTCTGTATCACTGCAAAAGAAAAAAAATGAGAAAAATAAATAAAAATAAAAAAACAAGAAAATGGAAAAATAAAAAATTGGTTAAGTTTGTTTTGGCCCACACGAGCAGAGAGGAAAAGTGGGTTGTTGGCTGTTTGCCACCCATTTTTTGGTTTGATGGGCCACACAAGTTGTTGGTGTTGTTCGTTTGTTGGTACAATTAAGATATGGAAATCTCGTTCGTTTAGTGACGAGTTCTTTCCATACTCTCAATACTAGCCAGTTTGCCAGCCAGAATCAGCTTGCCAGCAAGAACCAATTTGCCAGTTAGCTAGTTCACATGTCTGTCTGCGTTACGAAGTCTGCCTGTCTGTCTGTCCGCGTTGCGGAGCCTGCCTGCCTGTCTTTCCGCGTTGCGGAGCCTGCCTGTATGTTCGCCTAACGGAGTTAGTCCACATCTGCTTGTTTGCAAACCCATGTCGTATACCGTCATGAGTTTGACAGGGAGTGTTGGAAAATATTAGTATTTTGGTTTATTTGAATGTTTGGTTTTCTGGGCTTAGCCCGTTAGAATTAGGTTTTGTTAGAGATTAGGGTTAGGTTATTATAAATAGGGTGCTTTGTTATTCATTAGAGATCAAGTTAGCCACAATGTAGTCTCTTAGGGTTTTGTAGCCGTTTCGGCATTCTCAGTTTGTTTAATAATATTCTTATTATTTATTAGTCTTGTTCGTTGCGCACTCTGATATTCAACTTTCTCATTGTATTGGATTTTAAAGTAAAAGAAAAGAATGTTCGATAATGTGGAGTCATTGTGTGGAATGAAAATATGGCAATCACACTTCCACATGGAGATTCCTTATTCTTCTTCTTTTTATTTGTCAATGCTAATCCACGTGGAGATTGATACAATGTGAGATCATCTGTATTAAAATATGCTTACATCCTTTGAATTTTGATTAAGTTGACCAAAACCAACGAACTAACTTCTACTCCAACAATACTTTATAGGAAAATTAACAAATTTAATTATTTATTTTCTTATCCTTTACGATGGGGTAGAGGAAAGATTTTTCAGTGTGCCTGAAATACGAAGTGGTATACTACATATCACTATACAAGTGGAGGAATACTTGTGTCAAAAAATTAATAACTTAAGAAATAAAACTTTCATCTACTTATATAATAACACGTGGTATGGGCATAATGAAAATTTTCTCTGGGTAGAGGGTCTGCAGATACCCCGTCAAGCTCCTCATTGCCCCAATCTTCCCTGTAGGCTCCCCGCTCCGGCATCGCGACAACTGTACAAAACCCTTGATGCTTCTTCTCACAAATCGTCATTTTGTTTTTATTACTATAATACTTTGTTCCTTTCTTATAAAAAATGTTATATCTTGACATTAAAAATATGTTCTTCAATGGGTAATACTTAATTTCAAGGAGACTACATTATTAATTGACATTCTGAATCATAAAACAAATTTCTTGGCGAGTTTAGATAGTTGTTTTTATTAAGATAATTTCAGATATCTGACAAAAAGAAAAGTTATAGTTTACAGATATGGTACCGTATGAATTTGCTATGATGGGGTATAAATACGTTCATTCTTGTGTATGATTTGTTGATTTACTTTGCGATATTATTTCTTAATTAGAATTTGATAGGTTTTGAGATCATAATCGGGTAATGCTTTCATTCACATTTGATAACTTAAGATCTTCTTGTCATATTCGTTTAATAACATTCTAACTTGGCATAATTTCTCTTGCAGTTTTCAAGCCTTTCTTTTTTGTTCAAGTTTCTTCTCTTTTTGTCTCATTGGTTCTCTCACGCGCTAAAAAATAAACTTCGTTCTCCCAATTTAAAGATATGAATGTATTTAATATTGTCTATAGTTTCAAATAAAAAGTTTTTAAAATCCAGAGTCTTGAGCGAATAATTTATACTCCAAACTAACTGAGCTATAAAATTTAACTTTTAGGTATTAGTTACGAAGACTTTTTGGCTTACTTGGTGAACAGGTAAAGCAGAAATGTGATTCCATGTTGAATGGGGCGATGAGAATTTCGTGACCTGCCTGCCGAATATTCACGAAAAGGAGAAGGTAGGTATGTATTGACGTTGTTATTGCAGTTCCGTGTCCTGCACTTCCACAACAAGCCATGCTTTTCCTTGTGATCACATCTTCACAAACCCCCACACCTACTCTTCCCCTCTACTCAATAGTTCCTAAACTTCAAAACATATCCACCCCCACTTTTCCTTTTTTTCAAATTTTTCAAATTTTGAATATTAATGTAATGTTTCGACGTATTTAAGCGCTGTCGCGTGGTGTTAACATTTATTAGGTGACTGATAATGCACTTTCGATGTGACCCTTGTGATAAGAATTATTAATTAAACCCTTGTATTAAGCTCCATTAGAAATTGTGGTCTAAACTTAAACGTTTGTTAGTCTTCCGTTAAATAAACATATGTGAGCCTTGAATATGTTTTTTGGTCACACATAGCCTATACCAGGAACTTATCTCATCCATAATAAAAAGGCAACGAAAATGCCATAAACAGCGACCAAAAGCAAGGGATGTAGTTTGTTGCCGAAGGATCCATCACCAGCTAATGAAGGACAGAAGAACAAGGTCCTGCATATTTTCACAGGATCCATCACCAAATCAAACAACGAATGCCTTTGGTTTTCTTAATTTAGTTTGATTGGATGACTTTAACCGCTCCACGTGAGACTCACATGTGCTTTTTTAATGGAAACTAACAGAAATTTAGGTTTTGACACCAATTAATAACGGAACTCACAATGAGGATTACATTAAAAGTTTGGTGTCACCACATGGATCATACAAAAAATTTAGCCTATTTATTAACATACCAAAATATTTATTATGTGATTGTCATTTTTCTCTGATTTGGTGGTAAACTTAATTATTATTTAGAGTGATAGCTTTGATAACATTATTTTACTCTTGGCTCTTAAAAGCGAATCAAAAAACTAAAATGGAATCATTGAGATATCTTTAATATCTAGAATATGTTCTTCAATCTTTAACCCTGAAAAATGAAAGAGAATAAATTCCTTATACACTTTCCTTTGGATAATGTCTATCAATCACTTCTTTAAACATAAAGGCATCTTTCGTTTCAAATTAGATAAAGCTAATAAAATGATTTTTTTTTAATATTGCACAAAATCGACCAGATAATATTCACAATGTGACATATTGACATCGTGTATTACGATCGAACTCATTAAAATTATAGCACTTTTATAATTTTCAATATCTTGACCTTAATTTAAAAATGATCAACCCACGCGTATGGAATGCATAACACAACGTTAGCACAACATGTGATGTTGCCGCCCCTTACAAATGCCAATGAATAATGCAATGTTAAGGCTTCGATGCATTTTAAGATCGATAGTCTCGTATTCATTGTTTTTGGATAAAACATAACAAACTAGAAAAATTATACACACACAATGATGTCGAAGCCTATATATTGTAGAAGAACAAATGTTTTACATGAAAAAGAAAGGGAAACTTTGGTTCCAGTTCCTGTTAAACCAAAATCTTAGACCTAAATTTTCTTAGTTTGAATACTTTCATTAAACGACAACATATTGAATTTTAGTATGAATTAAGAAATTTAATAACGAAAATTAATAAATAAAAAAATTATAAAATCAGGGAAAGATTAATCCCAAATAAGGGATTTTTAATTTTTTTTTTCCTCAAAATTGAATAGAGGGATATCTCAGATTTTTTTTTTTTTTAAATATAAGTACGTTTTATGTGACAGCCCGTCCCTAATTTTAAGAATTTTTAAAGTTTTAATAAAGGATTTTACAAAAATACCCTTTGAGGCATGCACATTATTCGAGGTTAATCGTCGTGTCGTGCCATCTAAGATTTGTTTTCTTGACATATCCTCGTAGTACTCGTCGCTATGGACGCGTGGGCGCAGACAATTCGTGATTTGGATTTATATCGAAGAAGTTATTAACGTTTGAAAATTGGGCATTTAAGAATTTTAATTTTAATTAAATCTGGAATTTTCTTTTATGAAAATGGACGGCCCAGATGAAAGGAAATTTGAAATGGATGGCTGGGATGATAGGACGTAAGGTTTTGTGTGTAGGTGTGTGTGTGTGTGACTGGTAATGAAGAAGAAAAGAGATTGGGCAATCTGCCCAACCAGAGGAAGAGGGAGACGAAGCTCCAGAAGAGAAAGGAGAGAGAGTCCAGCGAATCAGGAGAGGAGAGAGGGAGAATCTGACCAACCAGACGAAGGAAAGGAGGGAAAGGAGGGAGAGTGGTGAACCGGGGATCAGGAGGAACGGGTCGTTCTTGACCCGTGCGGCCCGCGCGACCCATGCCTTCTAATCGGCGGGTTCTCGCCGTTTTCGTCCATTTTTCCGGCGAATTGAGCCATGATTTCACTTAGTAAGTATCCTACTACTCCTTCCTCATCATTTTCATCTCAAATTTGGAGAGATTTGGTGTTGAAATTGGGAAAAACGCACCAAAGGGTGCGGCAACTTTATGTCTTCGATTCTCTTATTTTTGAAACAATTTCTCTCAATTGTTGCCATCATTAGACTCCCCTTGAGGCCTAGAACAAAGCCCAAGCATTGGTTAGGACGACGGAGTTGATTTGAATGTCGAATTGAAATCACCCAATTATAGGGTTCTTCACGGTTTTGGTGAAATTGAAGCACTTCCAGGCCAAATTGGCCTTGGCCTCAGGTATGAAAGTTACTCTACTCATTGAGATCTTCAAATCTGCAAATTTTGGTAATTTTTGGAAATAGTTAGATTTTCCGGCGAGCCGGGGCGGCCCGTGCGGCGGCGCGTGGCCAATGGCCCGCCAATGTCATTCTTAGCATGTGTTTAATGCTCTAGGTTCAGTTTTGATAATTGATGGACGTAAATTGAATAATTGAACCTAAGTCGGTTACGATTCGTGGTTAGGTGAAAATGTGAATTGACGATCCGACCGTTGGATCGTCACCAAACTTTGATACGTTGTAATACGTAATATTTGAGGATTATAGGAACTTACGGATCGGGAATCCAATTTACGGATCTTTCGGAATTGGAGTTGTAAGTTCATAAAATAGAACGTTAACCGTCACTTGGTTTTGGAAATTGACGGAGATCCGACCGTTGGAAGGTAATGAAATTTTAGGATGTTGTCCTAGAGGTATATTGTGCACCTCTGGAAGTTATAGATTGGAAATCTGAGTTGCAGATCTTCCAGATCGAACTGCGTAGTGACGTGTTTTATATAAGTTATATTCTATCGATATGATTTCTGAGGTTGGATTTGATTATTGTTCTAGGTGCCAATCGTCATGACGCCTCGATGTGTTGTGCTAGGGAGTTGTTGGGCGAACTCCAGGTGAGTGGGCAGTATTTTCTGTATTTACCTATATACTATTGAATTTCCCAGAAACTGAGTTTTTAATGAAAGTATGTTTCTAAAATGCCATGCATGAACGAGATGCATGATATGAATGAAATGCCATGATAGGAATGATATGCATGTGATGAATGATATGAATTGATAATCGATGCATGTATATTTATATGAATTGTTATATGAATTATATGATTGATATATGATGCATACATGTGCATGGTGCTGTGGAGGCACAGGTAAGTCAGGTGAGTTCATTATTCATACGATTTATTATGTGAATTGCATTGGAAGCTCATAACCTGCACCCTAGGTGTTAGTGCTTATATTATTATTCACCACACCGCACGCTCGCCTTGGATCCAAGTAGGTGGATGTCGTACAGACCACTAGAGGTGGTTCCGACATGCCAGTCGTACAGACCATTAGAGGGGTTCCGACTGGTGGGTGACCTTAGATTATGCGCACAGATGATTGATGAGATAAGCACTAGAGCGTAATTATACACCTGTCATCGTACAGACTACCTTATGTAGTTCCGAGTGACGTGCAGAGTTAGACCGTACAGGTCACCGAGGTGACTCCGGTCGGATTGAATGTTGAACTATAGAATTAACCGTACAGGACCAACTGCAGGGTCTCCGGTTAATTCACTATTTCACCTATTACATTGATGCATCATTCAAACTGATTTCTTTTTTAAAGTTTTTACATGGCGTACTCTTTGGTTTTAAGAAAGATGATGATTTGAGATCTATGAAAAACTATATGCTATTATGCTATTTTCTGGGAAAGTATACAGGTTTTACAGCGAGGGGTTAGAAATGTTTTAAATGATATGTTTTCGAAAAACTTTGTTTTACTGACCCACTCAATTTTGTTTTGCGCCCCTCCAGGTTCAAGTTAGCAGAGCTTTGGTGGCCACGAGGAATCCAACGGTGTTCTGACAGAATTCATAAAAGTAGGATTCACCTCGGGTGTTATATCTTAGAAATCGTATTCTTTAAAGCTTCCGAACTGTGTAAATGGTTACGTCACTCTCACGTGACGGCCATCATACCCTCCTTCGGGACGGGGTGTGTCAGTTGGTATCAGAGCCTAGGTTGCAGTCCTGGACATCTTAAGAATTCCCTAGTGTCTTCTGTCAGAACTTTACCACCTCGTGGATAGCCACTTTGTTCAGATGAGCTTAGTTCCCCGATTTAACTTAGTTAAGGGAACTACTACTAACGTGATTCAATCTGTTATCCGTCCTTCCCAAATGACTCATTTTGAGAATGGTTATAAGTTGGATTTGAATCACTTTATGGAAATGGAGAACCTGAGGGAGCAGAGTGATGGCTTAATTATTTGGAAAAGACGTTTCGGATTATGCAAAGTCAAGGGAATCTTCCTCCCGACAGGTGGGTCGAGATGACTACCTAGTTCTGAGTGTTGAATCTGCATTCTGGTGAAGATAGGAATGTTATCCGATGTTATCGGGAGAACAACTGTTTGGAAGTTGTTTAAAGAGTTGTTTAAGAAAAGATTATTCCTCCAGCATATATGGATGGTAAGAAACAAGAGTTTACAATTTGAGACAAGGAAAAGAATGAGAATCAAAGGAAAGATAATCAAGGTAAATGTCATGTGTCTCAAGAACCTCACAAGATTTAGAGCTTCAAAAGATGTGGGGTTAATTCTAGTTCTTCCCGCATAGATTTTGTACCATTGATCAGATGCAAGGTGGTAGATTTACTGGAGATCCTAGATTACTGAGGCGAGGTGACTCTGGTAGAGGGAATGTACCTTTGTGCCGTAAGTGCAATAGCATACACTTTGGAGAGTGTAGACGAGAAAGCAGAGGATGCTTTACATGTGGACAAATAGAACATAGAGCTGCAAGATGCTTTGAATCATTCGGACTTGATTATGGATACGTTAGATATTTTGGTCACTTTGCCAGAGTTCATTAGTCATGATGCAGGAAAGTTGATGTTTTGGACGATGTTGCCAAAGAGAGTAATGTTGGAGCACGATCGAGGCATATATATGCATATCTGATAAAGAGCAAGATGGTAATATTGCACCCTTAAGAATTGTTGCTTACTTATTGAGACGACAGTGAGTTATCGTTATTGCGGGCTGCAGACCGTAATATCCATAACTTATTTGTTGGATTCGTTAAGCAAGTGAACAAGTAAGTCATTTTATGCCAGTTATGATTATCCAGGGTGTCCAGTGATGGTGGAAGAATTAGTTGTGCCAGCGAATTTTATTCCGCTAGACATTGTGGATTTTGATGTGATTTGAGGCACAAATTGGTTGCATTATAATCGTGCCAATATGGATTGCTACGGGAAATCGGTTACTTTCCATTGTCTTGGATTATCAGAGGTTACTTTTGTGAGTGAGCAAAGTGGAGTGAGGCATGCCGTTATTTCTGTTATAAGAGCAAAGAGATCATTATCGAAAAGCTGCCAAGAATACTTAGCTCACATAGTGCTACATGATGCTACGCTGAGTAGCGTGGAAAATGTAAAAGTTGGTTAGACATTTTCGGTTGTAATTCCGGATGAGTTACCTGGATTGCCATCAGACAGAGATGTGGTGTTCGCTATTGAATTGTCTCCGAGTACAGATTTTATGTTATAGATTGGTTCCTACATAGTTAAAGGAAATTGAAAATCCAGTCACAGGAATTGGTTGATAAAGGTTTCAATCCACCTAGTACGTTACCTTGGAAAACCTCAGCTTTATTTCTAAGGAAGAAAGACGGGACCTTAAGAATATGTATGGATATTAGGTAATTGAATCGGGTAACGAGTAGGAATCATTATCCAGTGCCGCGCATTGATGATTGTTTGATCAGCTTAGAGGTACCTATGTGATTTCAAGAAAAGAGGTTAAGTTTGAGTGGGATGATAATTGTGGGTAAAGTTTTCAATAGTTGAAATATTTCCTCACTCGTGCACGTATTTTAGCACTCCCGGATGATGACGGTAATTATAAGGGTTATAGTGATGCTTCGTTGAATGTTCTTGAATGCGTGTTGAGGCAACATGGTAGGGTGATTACCTACGTTTCACGTTAATTGAAATTTCATGAGATGAATTACCCTAATTATGATTTGGAATTAACAGTTATCATCTTCACTTAGAAGATTTGGAGACATTACCTTTATGGAGAAAAGTGCAAGAGTTTTTACGAGTCAAAAGAGTATCCAATATCTGTTTATTCAGAGGTATTTAAATCTTAGGCAACGAAGGTGGATTGTGTTGCCTAGTGATTATGATTGCACGACCAGGGTGATCGTGCAAATGTGGTGGCCAATACTCTTAGTAGGAAGACCCTAATGAGAATTAATGCTTGGTACGATTGCCATGTCCATATTCTTGTGGAATTGAGATCTACTGGAGTAAAGTTGGGAATGGAAGATCGAAAAGAAAACGTACTTGCTAATTTTCAAGTTAGGCCTATTTGGTAGGTCGTACTCGAGACTCAAGCGTTTGACGAAGAAATTCAAGAATTTATTTAAAGCAAGGAACAACGGAAAAAAAAAAAAAAAAAAAAGAAAGACCTCAGGGTTAGAGAATCAGATGACATGCTTATGCAAGAGAACAAGGTGCTTATACCTAATGTTATGGAATTAAAGAAAATAATTTTGGGCGAAGCATACTGTTCAGCTTATGCAATGCATCCTGGAGGTACTAAAATGTATCATACCATTCGACCATTTTTATTGGCCAGATATAAAAAGGGAAATTGTAGAATTTGTGAATAGGTGTATCAGTCGTCAGCAAGTCAAAGCAGAAAGGAAGAAGTCTTTTTAGATTGATGTAGTTACTCCCGTTCCACAGCGGAAATGATAAAATATTAATATAGATTATGTGTGCAAGTTTTCTCGTTCATGAGATGGTTATGACGAAACTGAGGTGATAATTGATTGGCTTACTAAAGCAGCGCAGTATTCTTCAATGAAAGAGCAGTAACCTTTTCAGAAGTGCAACAGTTAATTATCTGTCTTATGGAAAAGAGATTTGGGCTTGCGGATCTGTTGAACTTCTTGAGTATGTTGGTCATTTCAGTTTGTTCCAAGAGCAACGCCATAAGGCCGTGGAAAGCTGTGTTTTGTGTTTCGAATTGTTAGAATGGTGGACGGATGGTATTCAAGGCCCTGAGTTAGTGGAGGAGACTACTCGGAATATTCAAGTAATTAAGTCTAATCTGAAAGTGGGCCAGGATTGGCTGAAGAGCTTACCGAACAAACGCACCACTGACCGGACGTGTAATGCAGGAGATTGGATACTTTTGAAATTATCACCTTGGAGAGGTGTAGTACGGTTTGGAATGAGAGGCAAGCTAAATTCTAGGTACATAGGACCTTATGAGATCACTGAGATGATTGGTAAAGTTGCTTACAGTTTGGAGTTGCCTCCGGAGTTATCTAAGGTTCATAATGTGTTTCATGTCTCGATGCTTCGACATTATGATTCAGATCCTTCACATGTCGTCCCTCCTCAACCTTTGGAAGTCAATCTGGATTTGATGTATGATGAGGAGCCAGTGCCTATCTTGTATTAGAAAGATGATGTACTGAGATATAAGATAATGAGTTTGGTGAAAGTTTATAGAGGAATATTTCAGTGGAAGAAGCTACTTGGAAGTCGGGGAATCGATATGATTTCTGAGGTTGGATTTGATTATTGTTCTAGGCGCCGATCGTCATGACGCCTCGATGTGTTGTGCTAGGGAGTTGTTGGGCGAACTCCAGGTGAGTGGGCAGTATTTTCTGTATTTACCTATATACTATTGAATTTCCCAGAAACTGAGTTTTTAATGAAAGTATGTTTCTAAAATGCCATGCATGAACGAGATGCATGATATGAATGAAATGCCATGATAGGAATGATATGCATGTGATAAATGATATGAATTGATAATCGATGCATGTATATATATACGAATTGTTATATGAATTATATGATTGATATATGATGCATACATGTGCATGGTGCTGTGGAGGCACATGTAAGTCAGGTGAGTTCATTATTCATACGATTTATTATGTGAATTGCATTGGAAGCTCATAACCTGCACCCTAGGTGTTAGTGCTTATATTATTATTCACCACACCGCACGCTCGCCTTGGATCCAAGTAGGTGGATGTCGTACAGACCACTAGAGGTGGTTCCGACATGCCAGTCGTACAGACCATTAGAGGGGTTCCGACTGGTGGGTGACCTTAGATTATGCGCACAGATGATTGATGAGATAAGCACTAGAGCGTAATTATACACCTGTCATCGTACAGACTACCTTATGTAGTTCCGAGTGACGTGCAGAGTTAGACCGTACAGGTCACCGAGGTGACTCCGGTCGGATTGAATGTTGAACTATAGAATTAACCGTACAGGACCAACTGCAGGGTCTCCGGTTAATTCACTATTTCACCTGTTACATTGATGCATCATTCAAACTGATTTCTTTTTTAAAGTTTTTACATGGCGTACTCTCTGGTTTTAAGAAAGATGATGATTTGAGATCTATGAAAAACTATATGCTATTATGCTATTTTCTGGGAAAGTATACAGGTTTTACAGCGAGGGGTTAGAAATGTTTTAAATGATATGTTTTCGAAAAACTTTGTTTTACTGACCCACTCAATTTTGTTTTGCGCCCCTCCAGGTTCAAGTTAGCAGAGCTTTGGTGGCCACGAGGAATCCAACGGTGTTCTGACAGAATTCACAAAAGTATGATTCACCTCGGGTGTTATATCTTAGAAATTGTATTCTTTAAAGCTTCCGAACTGTGTAAATGGTTACGTCACTCTCACGTGACGGCCAGCATACCCTCCTTCGGGACGGGGTGTGTCATGTAGTTCGCTGTAGTTCGCACCCCACAACTAATTTCCATTTAGAAAAGATGGGATTCCATTCACTTAAAGGCCTCCTATTATGTATACACGAATAATATAATAGGGTAAATTACACAAAACTACCTCAACTATTGGTCTTACGACACTTTCATACCTCATCTTTTTAAAATGACAATGGTATACCTCATCTTACGAATTTGTGCCAATGTCATACATCCGTCAGTTTTTCTGTTAATTTCTCTGTTAAGTGCTGACGTGGCTACATGCGAGGCCTACTCACTAATCCAACTGGATTAAAAAATTATTAAATATATTTTTAATAATTAAAAACTAAAAAAAAAATTATATATTAAATCTCTCTCCCCTCTCTCTCTTGCCTCTCTCTCTCTTCTCTGCATCCCTAAAACTCTTTCCCACCCGACCCCCCCTTCCCGACCCCTTCCCACCCGTCCCCCCCCCCAACCTTCCTCCACCACCCTCCCTAAAAACCCAGATACCCGTGTCCCCCCTCCCCCAAAACCCAGCTCCCATTCTCCCATTGATAGGAGCATATTTATGCGACTTAGTTAACATGTTTTCTTGCATTTACTTAGTTAGTTATTGCTTATAAGAGTGTTTTAAGCTATTTTCGTGTGTTTGTAGGTCCTAATAACAAAGTTGGAAAGAAAGTGCATTTTGGTGCAATTTGGAGCAATTTTGGCCCAAAATGGATTGCATGCATATGGAGCAAGTGGGATGGACGTTTTTGGTGTTTTAAAAAGGGTTTCAACACATGTAAAAATCTGAATAATAAAATTGAAGTGTGGAAGTGTGCAGATACATACACTTAAGGAACAATTTGAAAGGAAAAGAAGTGAAAGATGCCATTTGTTGGATTGCTTTACAAGATGTATTCACATTTTCAGCAACTACAAACATAATTGCAAGCTGAAATGATGCATAGCATGTGTGTAGAGGTGTAAAGTGGCCGAAAGTTGATGTTTGCAAGATGAAATGATGCAAAACATGTGTGTGAAAGTTGTCTAACAGCTAGTACATGTGGAAAAGGGATGGAATACAAGGCAAATGCATCAGAAATTGAAAAATGAAGGCACATGGACAGCTACAAAGGAGTTGAATTAGCAAAAGATGAATGATTGCCTTTTGTTAAAGGCAAGACACAATGATAAAAGAGCATGTAAACTAGCTGTTTTTGCATCATTTTGGTCTTTGTTTGTATTGTTTATTGAAGCCACTTGAGTGATTCTTTGCTTTGGAGCTTCTATGAATAGGGAGTGAAGGGAAGAACACTAGAGATTACACTACATCAAAAACACAATCAGCCACACCACCATACCATCTCCCATCCACTCCTCCATACAAATACCATCCAAACCTGTCCCCAAAACCATCCAAGCCTTGGACGTGCATGCCATTCAAGTTAGGATCGTTGGAGCGTTTAGGTGTTTTCTTTCTTTTGATTTCAATGTTTAAATTCTATACTCTTTGTTTTGTACGTATGAGGAACTAAACCCCCCTTGGCTAGGGGGGATTCGAAACCATGTTTATGCTTGCTATATGATTTGATTACTTTCAATTGCGTTTCATAAGTTGTGAATTCAATTTACTTATCTACATGAATTAAAACTGATTTGTGTGTGTTGGTTGAGAGTGCACACTTAATTTTCATGCATAAGTTTGATGCTAGGATATAAGGGAATTTCACCTAATCGTTATGAACTTATATTCAAAAGTAGTAAAGGTTGTTGATCACAATCGTGTTAAGTAAATTCTTGGCATAAGTTTCATGCAATTCATAGTAACGAGGGCCTCGCCAATGCTTATGATTTTCATAGAACTTAATGATCTTTGCTTGTATCTTTGTTATGCAATTCATGCAGGGAACTTGTGAGGAATGCTTTGGGTTGTCGTATGCAATTCATCCAATTCGATAACTTTAGGAAAATCTGAGGGTTAATTAGTGCAATTCACGGTTAATTTGGGGTGTTGGGAATTCATGGTTTATTGAGAAGCAATTGGAAATCGTTTTGTATGCAAGTGTGACATGTGTGGAGAAGAACCCCTTAGCTAGCTTTCCATCCATTCACTTTTATCAAATTCGTTTTAGAATCTGTTCAATTTACAAAGTTTGTTCTTGTTTTCAATTTTCGTCAAAATTCAATCCCCATTTATTTTGAAGTGTTAAATTAGTTAAAAATCAATTTAGTTTGTGTTTTTAAGTGTCTTGAGTCAAGTCAGAACCCAATTTCGTCCAATTTAGTGTTAGGTGTTCAAAACTGCCCAGAAAGTGTTTTTAAGGCAGTTTTGAGTGTTTATTTGCTGTTTTGAGTCTTTTGGTTTGTTTTGGTGTTTTATAGTTTAGTTTTGCATTCTTTGAGTCTAGTTTAGTGTTTTAAACTTTGTTTTTACGTTTTGAGTCAGTTTCAAGTGATTTGGCAATCCCTCCTAATCCCCGGCCTAGAACGATCCCTACTTACATACTTTGCTACAATTGATAAAAATAGGGTTTAATTTGTGTGCTTATATATTTCGCATCAAATTTTTGGCGCCGTTGCCGGGGATTAGCAACTTTGCTAATCCTTTGGATTGTTTTATTTCAGTTTGTTTTAATTCGTTCCAGATTCTGAGTTTGTTTTTTTTTCTTGTTTTTAGGTACTAGTTTATGACTCGGAGTTCTCATCCGGTTCGTGAACACATCTTGGACTTTGACGACGATTTCGAGCGAGAATTGAGACGAAAAAGGAAGAATCCAGAACCTAGTGAATCAAGTTCGAATTCAGAAGCCGAAGTTGAGTTTGAGGAAGAGATACCCACGGCAAGAGTGGGTGAATTTGAGGAAGTCATGGCACAAGACAATCGTACAATCAAGGAGCTTTCAGCTTCGGGATTGGACAATGCCGCACCCTTATGCATCCAATACCCTGCGGCAGCCCAAGGAAAGACCGAGGAATTCGAATTGAAGTCAAGTTTGCTACACCACATTCCGAAGTACCATGGGTTGTCCATGGAGGATCCTAACAAGCACTTGAAAGAGTTCGAGGTGGTGTGTTCAAGCATGACTCCAATCAACGTCGATGGGAGCATATTGAAGATGAAGGCGTTTCCCTTCTCTCTCTTGGAAAAGGCGAAAGAGTGGTTGTATGAATTAGCTCCCGGAACGGTCACATCTTGGGAGAGCATGAAACGGGTTTTCTTGGAGAAGTTTTTCCCAACTTCTCGAGTCATTCTTCTACGAAAAAGGATAAGTGGAATTCAACAAGATGAAGGTGAATCTTTTCCTACTTATTATGAACATTTTAAATCTCTTGTTGCTTCTTATCCATAACATCAGATGAAGGATGAACTTCTTCTACAATACTTCTACGAGGGGCTACTACCAATCGAACGTCAAATGCTAGATGCCTCGGCGGGAGGAGCCTTGGTGGACAAGACCCCCACGACAGCCAAGACATTAATCTCCAATCAAGCGTTGAATGCCCAACAATACGAAGGTGTTGGACAAAGGAGCAACCCACGGCAACACCAAGTGAATGAGGCAGCTTTCAAAATCAAATAGCTAACCTTACTACTTTGCTTTCTCAGGTGGTGGAAGGTCCAAAAGTGCAAAACGTGGCAGCTTGTGGCGTATGCTCCATGCAAGGACACCTTACGGACAAGTGCCCACAATTGATAGAGAATGGAGGTTGGGATACCCTCAATGCCGTGGGATTTGGCAACCAATACCAACCGAGGAATGACCCCTTTTCTAATACTTACAATCCCGGTTGGCGTGATCATCCAAATTTCAAATGGCGAGAACCCCAACAAGGCCAACAACAAAGCACATTTAGGCAACAACCCCCGGGTTTCTATCAAAAGCCGTTTGCACCAACTCAACCCCAAGCACAACCCGCCCAAAAATCAGGTTCTTCTATTGATAATGATCAGATTTTTAATTTACTAACTTCTATGGCGCAGGGCATGCAAACTAGGGACAAGAAGGTGGACGAGTTAGAGAAACAAGTGGGGCAAATTGCCGAGTTTATGGGGCAGTTTCGAGAGCAAGGCAAGTTGCCTAGCTCAACCGTGGTCAATCCAAAAGGTGGATTCGAATCTGCAAAAGCTATAACTTTGCGAAGTGGGAAGCACGTAGGATCTGACCCCCAACACTCCAAATCCCGTTCTAACGAGGTGGAGGAGTTGATGATTGAAGAGGAAGAACAAAAGCCACCCACGGCAAGGGTGGAAACACCTTTGCCGCAAGCCAAGGCCACAGCAAGGAAGGAAACACCCTTGCCGCAGCCTCCTACATCCCATAATCAATCCAATTCGTTCAACTCAGGTAAGAAAGTTCCAATTCCAATTAATTCTAACGTTATTCCTCCAAATGTACCCTTCCTTAGCAGATTTTTGCAAGCCAAGAACGAAGAAGAGGAAAAAGATGTTCTAGAGACGTTTAGAAAAGTGCATGTCAATATCCCACTCCTTGATGCTATTAAGCAAATTCCAAAGTATGCCAAGTGTTTGAAGAAGCTTTGTACAACAAGGAAGCGTATTCGGGAGAAAGAAGTGGTACATGTAAGCGAAAATGTCTCTGCAATGTTGCAAAGAAAGATGCCACCTAAATGCAAAGATCCGGGTAGTTTCACAATTCCGTGTGTAATTGGTAATACAAGATTTGAGCATGCTATGCTAGATTTAGGTGCATCAATTAATGTCATGCCATATTCTGTTTATGCATCTATGAATCTAGAAGAACTTAAAAATGATGGTGTGATTATTCAATTAGCCGATCGATCTAATGCATATCCAAAAGGAGTGTTGGAAGATGTTTTGGTGCAGATAGACCACTTAATTTTTCCTGCAGATTTCTATGTGCTTGATATGGAGGATTCAGGACACTCTTCACCATCACCGCTCTTACTTGGACAACCTTTCATGAAAACGGCTCAAACCAAGATTGACGTGGCCAAGGGAGCAGTAACCATGGCATTCGGTGGTGATATGATTAACTTTAAGATTTTTGAATCTGTTGAGAAGACTAATGATGTTCGTTCTTGTTGTGCTATTGATGTAATTGAAAATATAGGGCAGAAATGTTCAACAATAATCAAGAGGGATGTTTCTCACACCACAATCAATGAGGGACTTGGATTAAAGCACAAGGAGCACGTCCCAACCTCCAAATCACCAAATCTGGCCGAGAATACCCATTGTGCATTTGTTCAATGTGCTGCCACTTCAGTGCAGCACATGGGTAAGCCATCTTCTCCACTTTCAATTCTCATTTCGAATAATAGGTTGTTACCTTGTTTGGTGCAGGTACCTAGGTGCATTCAAAGTGGTGGGAGAGTTCATTTAGGGAAGCAAAGCACAAAAATCAGGAAGGATCATTATCCCCTTCCATTCAAAGATCTAAAGCATGAAGTGGTTCGTATGGCAGGTTGGAGAGGAAGCATCCTTGGATGCCGTAGGCCCTAATGCTTCAGTGAATGAGGTCTTCGTCCGGATGTACGACGTTAAAGCAAGCGCTACTTGGAAGACAGCCCATGTATTCAAATAAGGAAGATCTATGAATCGCTTCACAATCAGTTTTACGTTTCTAAAAACCTTCCCTTTTTTTTTGCATTTTTATTTTGCCATGATTGTCATTTTTATTTGTTGTTGATTTAATTATTTTTGGGTGTGGGTTTATTTTTGAAACATTGACAGATATGCAAGGTATTTTCACATTAATTTTCATGGAAAACGAACATTAGGTAGAAAGGTAGAAAAATACAAGCAAGTGCAAACAAGCAGGAATGAGCCTTCATTGGTTAGGTGGTGCCTCAGCATTCGACGGACCTCCAGAAAGTCGAAGCGCCAGAGTTTGATTTTCCGGAGCCTCAACACTTGGTGAAGCGCCAGATGACGAAGGCAGAAGTTGCCGCTGGAGTAAGGCCACAAACCGTTGATGATCACTCTGAATCCGAACTTCGGACTCCTACAGCTGGTCAAGCTTCCTCTTCATACTTGTTGAGTAATTAGTTGCGAGCATGTGCAACTCTTTATTCTCATGCCTAAGCACTCTGACCTCTTGCCGAAGACTAGCCACTTCAGCCATCAACGACTCAACCTGACGAGATCGAGCAAGAAGGCGCTGGCCCATGTTTGATACTGAGCCTGCACATCAGACGCTGTAGGCCAGAGAGTCCTGAACAGCCACTTCGTCGGACCGCCTGGAAAGTATCCTAGTGTCTCTAGGAGTGAGAAGATTTTTGGCCACCACCGAAGCGGTTGTATCATTCATCATCATGGAATCTCCAACTGTAAGATGACCATTTGGGGATACGAAGGACGGCTGCCAAATGTTGTTTGGAGAAGACATATCAATATCTTCCCCAACATTCAAGTTAAGGCGACGGTCAGAAGGGCAAGACATTTTTGAAGGTGTGAAGAAAAAGAAGAGGTCGGACAAACCAAGTTCTTAGAAGTGCAGGTAGAGAGCTTTTATAGGCGGAAAATTCAAGTGTGCTTTGGAATGTGATGCGTGCCTCTCTTTAAAAATCAGCACTCGACAGAGCTTCAGAAATTGAAGAGGCAAGTTTAGAAATCGAAGAGGCAAGCTCAGAGATCGAAGAGACGTCTGCTTTCTCAAAAACTGGGCTGCTTATAAACCACGGGCCGATCTCAGATATCGGAGAGGCATCTGTTTTTCCAGACGTGTCAACATCTGTCACATGCAGAGTCAGCTTTGTGGAAATCACGGGCAGTTTGTCGAAGCGCCGATTCCAGATATCAAAGAGGCACTTGTTTTTCCAGACGTGTCAGCGCCTGTCACATGCAGAGTAAGCTTTGCGGAAATCACTGGCAGTTTGTCGAAGCGCCGATTCCAACCATCTGCTTTTCCAGACGTGTCAACATATGTCACATGCAGAGTAAGCTTTGCGGAAATCACTGGCAGTTTGTCGAAGCGCCGATTCCAACCATCTGCTTTTCCAGACGTGTCAACATTTGTCACATACAGAGTCAGCTTTGAGGAAATCACGAGCAGTTTGTCGAAGCGCCGATTCCAGATATCGAAGAGGTGCCAGTCTTTTTCAGCCTCGTAATCACTTATCACACGCAAACTCAGCTTTGCAGAAATCACAGGCAGTTTGTCGAAGCGCCGATTCCAGATATCGAAGAGGCATCAGCTTTATCCAGACGTGTCAGCATCTGTCACATGCACACTCAACCTTGCAGAAATTACGAGCAATCTGTCGAAGATTTCTGGTGAAGTAGAAAGCATGTGAAGTTTACTGTTCAATCATCCAACGGGTGCCGACAAGAGTGAAAGAATAGTACCGGTTATTAATTCCTATCAATGTCGTCCTTCACCCTCCATAGCAAGGCAGACATACATAATCCTTCTTCATCTCCGAAAATGCATTCCCAACGAAGCCTCTCGAGTTACTCTGTGTTTCTCATCCCTTGGGGTACCTCTGCAAACAAGTCATCAATAGCAAAAGTATTTCATATCATGAAGGTTGAAAGTAAGAGTATCTCATATCATGCTTTCTCCCTGTCCTTTTCCTCGTCTTTGTGACAAGGAGAAAGCGAGCAATCAGCCAGCACTTGGTGTCAATCTTCCGATCTAAGAACCGACTGCTTGGAACTCCTTCCTGATTGCTTACCTAGCATTGCTCTCGAGTGCTCATCTTCAACTGCTGATGTACTTCCGAAGAAGATGCCACATCTGCCTGGAGAACATATAAGGCAAGTGAAAATGATACCTTGAAGCATGTGGAGACAACGTGTTAATTCATCATCAAGATCAAGTCTCATTTTCCTTGCTAAGAAGTTCCCCAGCCCAGTTCAAGAATACACTTGTGGAAAGATACTTCTTCAAAAGCAAAAGTATCTCATATCATCAGAGTCAAAGGCAAAGATATCTCATGGCATGCTTTTCCTTTACCCTTGCTCTTGCCTGCGAGACAAGGAGAAAGAAAGCAATCGATCGGCACTTGGACAGATTGAACAAAGAAACAGACCATCACCTCTACCTCGTGCCTACCTGCCGTGCAGAAGAAACAAACAGAGAAGAATGCTGCCTGCAGACTCAATCAACCCAGCAGAAGGAGTCTGAGTTGAAACCAAAAGCTCGAGAAGCTTCAACAACATATGGACGCATCATTCGCCAAAGAGCAAAGCCTCGTCGTACAAGGCCATCAAATCACCACCACCAATCAAGTCTCATTTTCCTTGCTAAGAAGTTCCCTAGCCCAGCTCGAGATCAAAGCTGTGGAAAGTCAACAAGATCATCTCTCCATAACCAGATTTGCGTTCTTAAACTCTACTCTGTCTGGTTTTTACTTTGCCATACTTGTCATGTTTATTCGTTGTTTGTTTGTTTGCTTGTTTTTGTGTGAGTTTATGCCTGAAACATTGAGGACAATGTTTGATTTAAGTGTGGGGGGGTAACCAAGTTGTTTTGCATGAAATTCGTGGGAGTTTATCACTCATTACTTCTAGTGTTGTTTCTTGCTGTTTTTAAGTGTTTTTATGTTGTTTTGGAGTGTTTTAGTGTGTTTTGACATAAAAATCCGAAAATCTCATAAAAATTTGAAAAAATTGTTTTGAAAAACCCAAAAAGAGTTGTTTTTGTGTGTTTGTTTGTGTCTTAGGGTACCTTCCAACACAATGATGAGGATTTGGTTTTTAATTACATGACTGTTAAAGAGAGTTATAAACATGGATGAAAATTTGATTTACTCTTTGGTGTATGCTTGGTTGTGGTTATAATTTATGAATTCACATGCAATCATAAAGGAAAAATCAGTTTTTGTAACATGCTTGAAAGAAGGAACTCAAATGAACGCTCCAACCTTGTGAGACTTGAGCCTAAACGTTTATTTGAAGAGTTATTAATCTGTGCAATTTTTTTTTGTTTTCTAAAGTCGTTGCATGATCTCATTATTCTTTGCTTGGTTGCTACTTAGAAGGCGTTTCATCATTTAGTTCCAAATGCTAGAACTCATGTTTATTTCATTCAAAGCATGTTATTGATTTGCATAACACATATTCAAGATGAAGTTGTTTAGTGAGCCAAAAGCCAAAAAGCCTATCCCATACATTATATGTTTAAGTTTAACCCCGTTGAGCCTTGTTTAGCCTACGTTCTTTGTTAACCCACACTATCTTCACCTAGCCTAGATTAGGACCATCCATACCCGCATAGTAAAGTATGACTCAAAATGAATTATTCCAAAGTTTCAGTTACTTCCTCACTCAGGAGGAGAGAGAGAGAGACGTTAAACTGCTTTTGCTTCTTCTTCCTCCTTTTGGAAAATTAATTAACTAAATTAATTGGTTAATTAAAGTAACCGCTGGCGACTGGTACCATCAGCGGTTCCTATATATTGGCCTTCTTTCCATGCTTTTGCCGCGGCACCCAAAAATCTTCACACTTTCCAGGAATCCCCCCACTACTTCTTATTCCTCGCCCTCCTCTGCCTCGTGTACTGCGCTATCGTTTTGACAGCCGCATTTCGCTTGCTTCCATGGCCAAGAGCATACTGGTCACCGGCGGAGCCGGGTACGTCGGCAGCCACACCGTGCTTCAGCTTTTACTCGGCGGCTTCAAAACCGTTGTCGTTGACAATCTCGACAACTCGTCTGAAGTCGCCATTAACCGTGTCAGGGAACTCGCTCGTGATTTTGGCAAAAACCTCTCCTTCCACAAGGTCTGAATTTTGGTTTTTGTGGTTAATTTTTTGTTTCATTTGCTAATTGGGTGATTATTTGTTAAATTTGATCAGTTGTAGTTTCTAATTTTTAGGGGCAGAAACCGACACTCTTGGTTTTTGAACTGAATATTTATACCCAACTCTCAGAAATTGGTATTTTAATTAGTCCAAAACAACAAAAAATATATACAAATTGGGTTTTTTTTTTTTGGTGGCCATTTTTGGAGAACTGTAATTCTGCTTTCTGGGTTCCCAAGTTTGTGTTTTTATATTTAAAAATTTGGGAAATTTATGCAATTTCTTGATTTTACAGCCTTAATAGTCATATAACTGCTGAAAAAAGTTATGCAGAATTGATGGCTGAAGTTTGGCACCCTTTTTTAGTGATGGCTGAAATTTGTTATGGGGTTGAGTTTTTCCAGTGTGTTCACTGTTTCATTGATTCGTGGATGATCATGATTTCTCACAATTCTGTTTCCAATTCCACCTGCAGCAGGACCTCCGGGACAAAGCTGGACTCGATAATCTCTTTTCTTCAACACCGTAAGCATCTTCACTCGAAAAGCGCCCCCAATCATGGCTTTGCCATCCAATGTATCATGTTCCAGATATAACAATTCTTGTTAATACCTCCAAATTGCAGATTTGATGCTGTCATACACTTTGGTGGACTCAAAGCGGTTGGTGAAAGTGTTCAGAAACCGTTGCTCTACTATAACAACAATATAATTGGGACAATTACTCTGTTGGAAGTCATGGCTGCCCATGGATGCAAAAAGGTTCTCTCTAATGTTCCTTCAACTTTGTTTGATATAATGTTGATTGCGCATCAGTGGTTTCTCATTTTCAAGTTCCCAAAATCTTATATGATAGTACTTCTTGGGAGAATTTTTTAAATTCAGATGTTGAATGTATCTGATCTTTCATTGGCATGGGTTTCACATACTTTGAATACTTTCAGCTTGTGTTCTCATCGTCAGCAACTGTTTATGGTTGGCCGAAGGTGGTCCCATGTACAGAAGATTTCCCACTTGTTGCAGCCAATCCTTATGGACGAACTAAGGTAGAATATGGCCATAATTAGGTGTATCTAGTTCTAAATGTCTGGTTATCTTCTTGGTAAGGGTATCACTATGCATCTTCTTGGTTCAGATGATTTACCTTTTATTCATCTCCTTTATCTTCTTTTTCAGCTTTTCATTGAAGAAATTGTGCGTGATCTTTACCGCTCAGACTCTGACTGGAAAATCATATTGCTGAGATATTTTAATCCAGTTGGTGCACATCCTAGCGGCCTTATTGGTGAGGATCCTCGTGGGGTACCAAACAATCTCATGCCGTTTGTGCAGCAAGTTGCTGTAGGCAGGCGTCAAGCACTGACAGTGTTTGGAACTGACTATAATACCAAAGATGGTACTGGGGTATGTATTCATTGTAGCCTTTTTCTGTAAGCAAATTTTTTCATGTCCGCACTAACTTGTTTGGGCCATATGCAAATTTATATAGATGCTCAGTTTACTTGATTACTTGAGATTTTCATTAATGTTTTGGTATCTGTGTTCATTAATATTTTACCTTTGTTATTGTATGGATTAATCACGAATTTTTGGGGATTTAGGTGGCATCATTTGTTTTTCCTTTTCTCTTAAGCTTATAATATTGCTGGAGGATTAATTTTGATGCTGTTTATCCCATTTCAGGTACGTGATTATATTCATGTATGTGATTTAGCAGATGGGCACATTGCTGCATTGCACAAGCTAGACGAGGGTACCATAGGTAGGGGTTCTAATATCGCCATTTTCTTTGTCTGTGATACTTGACCTGTTTCTGTTAGTTTGATACGGAGATTATTTTATGCCAGACCACAACCTCAAACTATCTAATACGTCTTGCCTCACATGTGATGCTTTGGTGTTTATATATTTCATGCTAATGTGGTTCAGACAAAGTTTAATCTAGAACTTTCCCATTTTATTTTGCCTTTGTTCCACAGAGATGTTGAATGTATTTACACTCTGTATTAATTGACAGGTTGCGAGGTGTACAATTTAGGAACAGGTAAAGGAACATCAGTCTTGGAGATGGTTGCAGCATTTGAAAAGGCATCTGGAAAGGTTTGTTTTTGCAAATATTTCTATATTTTTAGTTGTTGTATTGGTTACCGGACCCTAATTCTCTGTTATGATACATCGTGCTACATGTAAAATTGGGGTCTCATTCTGTGAAATGTTGTCTGTACATCACTTTAATATCAGTTGTTAGGATAGAGGTGACTCCTATTTGCATAGTCAAATATTTTATATCAGATTTGGACAGAAGTGTGGATAACGTTTCAGAATTTGGACATGGTTGGAACGAGATGTTTACCACAGTGGTTTTAGCTTGGCTCATCTGACAAGAACTTTTTCATTTTCCTTTATTAGAAAAGGTCAAACTTAAGACATACCAAGTCCACGCACTAGATCACTTAACCACCCCCGGCCCCCGGCGGCTAAAGAATGACTATTCTAATTAAGCGAATACTAGGATTTCTGTAGTTGGAGAATATTGTGTTCAATTCTGTTGATTAACTCACTATTGGAAGAATCTTGGACCTTGTTCCACTTCCACAATATATGTTCTGTTCAACATTTGCCAGTCTTTCTCTTTGACCATTTGTTATTTTGGTTAAGCTTATTTGTTTACTTGTTACTATTTCAGAAAATTCCTCTTGTCACGTCTGGGAGGCGTCCTGGTGATGCTGAAGTCGTATACGCATCAACAGAAAAGGCAGAGAGGGAACTGAACTGGAAGTGAGTACTGAGTTTTTATGAAAAATTTATGCGGTCTGACATCAAGCCTTAAATCTTACATTTGTAATTTCCTTGCAGGGCAAAATATTGCATTGATGACATGTGCCGGGATCAGTGGAACTGGGCTAGCAAAAATCCATATGGCTATGAAACTTCAGACTCTAGCAGCTGAGAGCTGATAGTTTCATATGCTTTATATGTTAGTTTAGCGTTTATCGACAGTGAAACTAGACTAGCCAAATCCGTATAGCTTTGGACGTGCAGACTAAGCAACTGTAAGGTGATAGTTTCATATGCTTTATATTTAGGTTTAGTGATCGTCACCTCTCACCCTCGATGTAAAGCTTTAGCGGCCTTGCAGAGATTAGGTTCTTTCTCATGAGCTTCGTTGGCAGATCCTTAACCAGTTAGTCACTGTGGTGTTAAGATTCTGGCCAATTAATGTTATGTTTTGGTTTTACAGTTTTACTCAATCATCACAGTTTTAGTAGTACAGTTCTAACCAATTGCTGTTACTTATGCCTCCTCCATGTATTTTGAGATCAGACCGCTTTAGACCATTATTTGCAATACAGGAATTCGGAATGTCCAGAAGAAACTTTGTTGTTGGAAACATATATGCTTTTGATTTGCAGTCTGCACTTTGTTGTGTAATGGATTCCTTGGGAGAAATTCTTGGTTGCGGCCGAACGTGCAACGTCGCCAGTGCCCGAGAATCTATCATGGCGCCCAAGGCCCCTGGCAGTTTGGAGCCATTGCATGTTGCGAGGCCCGAAATTGTCACTCTTGGGCTGCGTTTCTCTTATAGTCTCATTCAATGTCAATTTTTGTTGTTTTAGAAATATTTTATTAGAAATTTAAACTACGAAAGATATTATAGCTTCCAGATTTAGGAATATAAATTCGAATAATAAGTTAGACTTTATATTTTTAAAAGAATTGATTCGGAATGCAAGAAAAGAAACTACTACATGGGGAAAAGTCCACTATTGTCCCTTCACTTAGGGCTTTGAATTAGGGCCATACCAATTCAGTCGATCCGGAATGGATCGGTTCAACATTCTATTAGGGAGCCCGGTCTTGACTCTTAGGCCATCTCCAACCGATGGCTGGCCAGAGGGCTCGTTTTAAGCCTTCTGGCCCTCTAAGATTCTTCAAGATATTAATATTTTACTGAACAGTACAGGACCATATTTGTCTCCGTCTCCAACCGAGGGCCAGAGGGCTAGAGGGCTCGTTTTAGCCTTTTCACAAAAAACCGTCTCCAACCGAGGGTCAAAGGGCCATAGGGCCAAACATAATTTATTATTTAAAAACTACAACTTTAATTCATATTGTTTAATGTTGTTTCATGTTACTTAATTTAATTTAATGTTGTATAATGGCTTAGGAAGTTATAGGAAAAAAAATATGAAACAAATTTTGTGAAATAGAAGTTATAGGAAAAAAATGGAATTTAAAAAAAATATGAAATAAATTTTGTGAAATAGAAGTTATAGGAAAAAATAGAAGTTATATGAAAATTTTTGTAAATAAAAAATAATAATAAAACTGTAAAAAAAAAACAAAAACAAATGCAACGGCTAGTAGCCGTTGCATTTGAATTTTTTCTTAAGAAATTCTGTCGGTTATATTTGAATTTTTTCTTAAGAAATCCTGTCAGTTATATTTGAATTTTTTCTTAAGAAATCCTGTCGGTTATAACCGACAGGAATAACAAAACATTAAAAAAAAAAATAGTCAGCCATCCAGCCCTCCAGCCCTCCAGCGCTCTAGCCCTTTCTGATTCCATGGGGCCCTCCCAGATTCCAGAGCCCTCTGGCCTAGCCCTTGGTTGGAGATGATTTTCGGGCTATTTTCGGCCCTCTGGCCCTCTGGACCCTTCAGTTAGAGATGACCTTATGTGTGGTATTCATTCTCGTTCGGCTCTTGGAATCACATCCAAATCAATATAGGGAGATTATTCTAGCATCGGACAACTCGCTTGAGTCCACCTTTCTTGGATGGAATCAGATATAGTACATATTCAAAATCAAATGGATCGGGCTCGAGTCCGATTAAGTTAACAACGGCAGTGCATAAATTGGAAAGAGACTATTTTGGTAGTACAATTCCAACCAACTGCTGTTACTGCCCATTCCTTCCAATGGGGATCGGCCTGTTTCATGATGGCACTCCCAGAGGCAACAAGACGGCAATTAACTGGCGTGTGTATTCATACATGTACTAATGGGTTGCATTCGTGCTACCCAAGTTTCTAAAAGATGTTAATCGCTAGTCGGGCGGCGGCATGAGGCTTTGCGCCTAGACGACGGATATTATATATCATGTAAATAAGTGCATAATTATATACATAGAAAATACATAATTGCAATGGTATATATAAATTGCAAAATAGAATGACATCTAGATTATAAAGTATTAGAACATAATGAAAAACATGAGAACAAATATATAGTGTGCTCATCCAAGTATTCAACAAGTCTCTTACAATTTATTGAAAAAATAAAATGCAAATGATTTTCTGTCTAAGTGAAAGTCGCAAATTAAGCAGATGCCTAGGCGGGTTTGGACGGTCTAGGTGGGCGCCTTGACGGTCTAGGCGGAGATTTTTATAACAGTGGTGCTGCCTATGCATGTGGCATCATGAACTTGTGTATGCTACATCTAATATACTAAATTTGTATTATATTTGAGTGTACATATATATATATATAATTAGGATTTAGAGTTTGAGATTAATTAAAGTAACATCGCTTGTATTTCAAAAGAAACAGAGAAGCATGAACGAAAAAAACTTGAAATTATTTTTGGATTTTGGTTTGTAACTTTGTTTTGTTATACCCATCTTTATAACTTTTTTAATACAATCATTTAGTCATCTATGAAATAAAAATGAATCAAATTAAAGGTCATTTAGTCACCTTGGCATACTTATATTGATTTATTTATTTATTTTATACATATAAAGGATTATACAGTCGTTAGTTTGATTTTTCTATAGGCACAGAGGGTTAAGAAAACTACCAATTTTGATTACAATATTTACACGGTCAAAATATATAAATAATCAAAATTGTGTCGAGAAGGTGGACGCAGGTATTGTCCTTTACATTATTGCTAGGAAATATTAGAGACCTGTAAACCAAGGTTCTAAAAAACGCTAAGCACTAGTCGGGCGACGGGCTGGCGCCTAGAGGCTAGGCGGGATCTAGGCTGGCGCCTAGGCGGATTTAGGTAAATTTCTTATATATCTTGTAAATAAGTGCATATTGACACTTACAAAAAATTATACTTGTATAAAATGCAAAAAGAGTATTCAACTAGTCCAAAATTTAAAAACACATTAAGCATATATGTCATATAACTATAGTGAGGAGTATTGTAGGATGACAAATGTACAACAAGTTCACAATTTTAAACCACTTAGACTTAGATAGGATTTTTTATTTTATTTTTTAATTTCATGAAAAAAAAAAACCGCCTAGCCCCGCCTATCCCGCCTAGAGCCGATCCGATTTTTCCAACCGATTTGCAAGAAAATGCCTCGGCTCACCACCTCCTAGCGCCTAGGCCGTTTTTTAGAACAGTGCTGTAAACCTAGTCTAAATCATTTCTTTAATAAAAATCTAACTTGTCCAGTGTTGAGTCTTACACGGTTGTCATGCATACGATGATGATGATCCCAATGTTGCCAAGACAAAAACTGAAAGAGATGTATAATGTATTTGGTTGGTCATTACCCAAATATTAAAAATTAAACTTGATCATTACCTCCTTGTCTCCTATTCTCCATGCTTCCTGGCAGAACCCCAAAAAAATAGTGAACCTTCCTTCTTTGTTGAGTGAGGATCCTCAAATCACATTTGTTCATCGTACATTGTAAGGTCAAAAATTATTGTAAATTTTTTTATTTAAAATTGAATATAAACAGTATTTGACAAAAATGTGTACGATGAACATATGTGACAAAGAGGATCTGACGATGATCATTTCTCTTCTTTGTTGTCCAATAAGTTAACAGCCGCACTTCATGAATTGGAAAGTCAAAAGCATTCTTTCAAATTTACTCTTCTTGTACTAAGATTTTTCGACCTGCTGTATAAGTTTGATTATTATATTATTAAACCCTTTATGCAAAGAGATTCCTACTTTAAAAAAAAATAGTGATTAGTAGTGGGATCGCTTCCGTATCGAACTCCAATGATCCGAACCGTCAATTTTGTAAGTCTTGATTCATAGATCATCTTTTCAAAAATTCAATTCAATTCAATTTAAAACCATTTGCCTATTTAATTATCAAGATGAAATTTCATTGTTTCTTATAGAACAAAGTATTCGTTAATTTCTTTGAACTCAATTAGATGTCTTAAATATTTTCGATTTGGCAAATATTTTGCAAGAATGATCTATGAGGTGCAACTTGAAAAATAAATTTGATATGGTGTGGGCCCCATAACTAATCTCCATTTAAAAAAAATATAAATCTCTTCCCTTAAAGGTCTCCATTATATTATTAGTATATTCAAACCCACTGTGTCAACATGACAACAAAATTTAAAAAACATACAAATATTACAAGGCTTAATTGCAATGGTCCTTGACCTTTATCCCTAGTTTAATTTTGTTCCTGACTTCTAATATTAGATTCTTTAATCCTCGAACTTAACAATGTGTAGTATCATTAGTCCTTTTCACTAACACTGTCTGTTTTTTCGTTAAATTTAAGGATATATTAGGAATTTGAAGCCACATCACTAAAAATGAATTTGAAAATGAGAAATGAGAAAGGAAATTTTTTTTAAAAAATATCACAACAAAAAATTGTGTAAGAAAATTGAATACATATGAATTCTTTTTTCGTAGCTCAATATATGAGTTGTTAGCTGTTTAAGTCCAACCACAGTTTGATCTCCTACCAACTTTGAAATCACATTGTCTATTTTAAAAGTTGCTAAAGTCCAACCATTTTCATTTTGTATTTCTAATTCAAACTTCATTTTGTTTGAAGTTTGAACAATACTTGGCTACTCAAAGATGAGTAGTAACTTCTACTCAAAACTCTTAGTGTTTTAATCACATAACTTTGTGCTTATGATCACAACTGTTCATATTATGAATCATACTGTAAAGATCATCTCTGCAAAAAAATAAATTAAAACTAAGGTTGTTTGGTCAATCTATTGTAACGAATACATAAACAGTTCGTAATACTTTTACCAATACCGTTCATTTGTTTTTAAACAGTTTGATGACTAAACCACATTAGTTTTAATTGATTTTTTGCAGAGACGATCTTTATAGGGTGATTTATAATATGAATGGTTCTGATTATAAACACGAAATTCTATAAATTGACCACGAACAATTTTGAGAAATTTTGGGTAGGAGTTCCTACTCATCTTTGAGTAAGCAAGTATTGTCCCTTAAGTTTTAGATAAAATGGTTTTTAACCTTTTTCTATTATTTTTTTTTAGTTTTAAGTTGAAGATCCTAATTTAGCAACTAGATCTTATTTTTTCCAACTAAGCCACATCACAAAGAGTCAAAAGAGTAAATGCCAAGTGCAAGATGCGCTCCAGCTACACTTAAAAAATCGAAGAAATTAAACTCAACACCTTATTTTGTGACTTGCTTACATTAACGTCAATGTTTAAGCAAGGAGAAATTCTTAAGAGCGGGGAGCCATGCCATGTCATTAGTACCCGAGTGTCTCTCATGTCATGGTCACCAGTGCATGAATCGGAGATTTCAAATTTACTTTTCAACTTATTGTGTTCCGAGCTTAAACTTTTCTCTCTTCTCTAGTGTAAATTAAAATAGTGATATCTCTTGTATTCAGGAAAACGAAAAAGAGAAGAATGAACGAAAAAAACTTGAAATAATTTTTGGTTTTTTATTTATAATTTTCTTTCCTTATACCCATCTTTATAAATTTTTAACACAATCATTTTAGCCATCTCCGGAAAGAAAAAAATCAATCAAATTAGAGATGGTTTAAGCATCTTGACATACTGTTTGGGCCCAAAATAAAAGATTGGGCCGAGTAAAGAATCATGCTCGGCCTTACGGCGTGGATCGTTCAGTACGTGGGCCTCCAAACCTGGGTCGGCTAGGTCATAACGCAAAACAGGTCGAGTCCTATTGCAATGGGGAGTCTCGGCATGATTAATAACCTGGAAGCGAATCCGGCTCGGTTAAGGACTAGGTTCACAATCCTAGTGAAAATAGGACTGATCGAGTTGGTGTTGATCCGGAGGGAATGACCTAGTCCGAGTAGGATTTCAATTCGGATTCAAGGAGATTCGATGTTATAAATAGGGGAGGCTGTGCACGTTCAAAGGGTCTCCAATTCAACACACAAAACTGCCCTGCGCAAACCTTCTCAACAACTTTGAGATTTTTTATTTTCTCTTTTCGCTGACACATCTTCCGTTGGCATCAACAGCACTGTGAAAGCAACCGGTGATATCTTAAGTCGGCATAGATAGCTCTATCACCGTAGAATTGGCCGAACTCGCAGTACCTTCCGTTGGCATCAACAGCATTGCGGCGAGGACGGTTGATTACCTATCCAAGTCTCGGTCGAGAGGGATTTCTGAATCCTTATTGGTCGAGGTCATCTCATCAGCCTTCTCGGCGAAGTGAGGTGTTACTAGTTACTACATTCGGCACATTGGAAGCCGAATTGGATATTGAACTTCGTAAGAATAGTAGCCTTGTCTTCAGGTTCGAGAACTCAAGAGGCCGAGACGTGTTCCTTCCTCGGCCGCAATCGCAAGACGCAGAAGTCAGCCGCGCACCCAACGCAACATCAACAAATTTTACTCCTCGGCCGACGAGTTGGCACGCCCCACATTCACCGAAGGACGTAGTTAGCTTACTAATTACTCGGCCTGCGCGCCACGTAGACTTGGTAGTTTTTAGGGTCAACATATACTTATAACATTTAGTCATTCAATCATTTAATCATTCAGTCATCTCATGAATTATCTATTTGTTTTATAATATAAACGATTATATCGTAATTACCAATTATGATCACAATATTTGCGCGGTCAAAACATATATAATCAAAATTGTGTCAAGAAATTGAACTCGTGAGATGGACACATGAATTACGTTATTGCTAGGAAATATTAGGGACTTGTGTAAACCACATCTAAATCGCTTCTTTAAAAAAAATGTAACATGTCTAGAGCTGAGTCATATACAGTTGTCATGCGTACGATGATCACAAAGTTACCAAGACAAAGACTCGTAGAGATATTGTTGGTCCTAAAAACTACAAAGCCTACGTGGCGCGCAGGCCGAGTAATCTAAAAGCTAACTACGTCCTTCGGTGAATGCGGGCGTGCCAACTCGTCGGCCGAGCTCGGCCGAGGAGTAAATTTGTTGATGTTGCGTTGGGTCGCGCTACTGACTTCTGCGTCTTGCGATTGCGGCCGAGAAAGGAACACGTCTCGGCCTCCTGGATTCTCAAACCTGAAGACAAGGTTACTATTATTACGAAGCTCACAAATCGAATTCGGCTTTCAATGTGCCGAATGTAATAACTGTAACACCTCACTTCGTCGAGAAGACTAATGAGATGACCTCGACCAAAAAAGATTTAGAAACCCTTCTCGACCGAGACTTGGATAGACAATTGACCGTGCCCGCCGCAGTGCTGTTGATGCCAACGGAAGGTACTGCGAGTTCGGCCAATTCTACGGTGATAGAGCTATCTATGCCGACTTAAGATATCACCGGTTGCTTTCACAGTGCTGTTGATGCCAACGGAAGATGTGTCAGCGAAAAAAAAAAGGAAAAAGTTCTCAAGTTGTTTGAGGATTTGCGCAGGGCAATTTTGTATTGATTTTGTGGGGCCTTTAATGGTGTTCGCAACCTTGTATTTATAGATGCAGATGTGTGGTGCGGCTTCACACTAGTGTAGGATTTGATTTCAATTCACACTCATCAGCCAGAGTCCTAGTCAAACAATTCTCAAGATAAGCAACATCCTATCTTTCAGATGTCATCATTATCTCCTTATTTTATGCAAATAATTAACATGCAAAATGACCTCCACGGCTCTGGAACCAAAGCATGCTGATAATTAACATGCAAGCCTAGCCATTCACTTCCACAAGACTCGGTAAAAACCCCGCCAAAATCCAAGGATACATGCCATTTGGTGGTCATTTGCTTTCCACGTGGAGACCATCAAAATAAACCCTTTTTTTATGCCATCTTTATCCATCCAAACCAATTCCAACTTTTGCACGGCATTTCATGAAATTATCACATGCATGCATAAAAAATCATGACCGGTAGTTTTGCATTATCTGCAAAACCACCCTGATCCCATCACATCACTTTACTTTGACTACTCCACACGTCCACACACATCCTAACTTAATTTGAATTGTACCACCTGCTTAGAGATATAATATAATTAAAAGATAATTATTATTAAAGATAACTATTATGATTAAAAATCATAATATTTATCTTAACTTTTCTATCTGACGGTGTGGAGCTATGCTTACTCAACGGCCTCGATTACTTGGGCCGATGATGTAAAATCGGGTCCAAACAGATATATAACGTATTTTGGTTGGTCATTACCCAAATATTAACAATTAAACTTGATCATTACCTCCTTGTCTCCTATTTTCCATCCTGGCATAACCCCCAAAAAAGCTGGACACCTATTCACATAGATAGAGGTGTTGTCAAATAAGTTAACGGCCGCACTGCATGAATTGGAAAGTTTTTATTTTTAAAACAAACAAGATTATCTATACTAACGAGATGGGAGAGTGGACTAAGTCTCGCACTAGACTAGTCATAATAATGTAGTTCAAAATCGCCTTTGATGAGAATCGAACCTAAGTTCTCTTATTTACAAGCGAAGAGGAATACCATTAGATCGTAATATTAAGTGGCTGGATGAATTGGAAAGTTAAAAGTATTCTTTCAAATTTACTTTGCATTCAGATTTTTCGACCCGCTGCTAGAGTTTAAAATATTATTAGTTTAATTGCAGCAATGGTCATTGAATTTTATCCCTAGTTTAATTTTGTTTCTGAATTCTCATATTAGGTTCTTTAGTCCTCTAACTTAACAATGTGTTCTATCATTGGTCATTTTCACCAACACCGTCTATTTTTTTTCGTAAAACTTGTGGGTATATTAGGAACTTAATCCCACATCACTAAAAATGATTTGAAAATGAGAAATGAGAAGGAAAAAAAAAAAACCTTCAAGGAAATTAAATATTGAATATTTGAGGAAAGACAACTATTCTGAAAAGTCACTTATACATCTATATAAGGGCCTCATCATGTTGAGTCATACATGTTCATGTGAATCATATCGTATCCTTGTTTCGACCGCTATTTTTAAGTTTTTCTAATTCATTATGTCATGTTCATGTACCATTGGTTGATCATTTGCATATATTACATTTGGTATTTACGTGCATGATAAATTTTGAACTTTTTTATGTAAATAAATAGCAACTAGACCTTATTTTTTTTCCAACATAAGCCACATCACAAAGAGTCCAAGAGCTAAATGCCAAGTGCACAATGTGCTGTGCTCCAGCGACACTTAAAAAGTCAAAGAAATTAAACTCAACACCTTGTTTTGTCACTTGCTTACATTAACGCCAATGTTCAAACGAGAAGAAATTCTTATGAGCGGGCAGTCGTCCCATGTCACCAGAATCGGAGAATCTCCCACGTCATGGTCACCATTGCATGAATCGGAGATTTCACTTAGAAAGAATCATCATTTTGGACAAGGATTGTCTGCCCTCCACTTCCGATGCCCTCTCCGTGCCCTCCTGTTTGTGTGGTAACGGTTAAGCCGCGTCAACATTTTATATTACTATTCATTTTTGTCTTATTATATCTATAAAAAAAACAATATAAAATGTTGACGTGGCTTAACCATGATCACACAAAACAGGAGGGCACGGGGAGGGCACCGGAAGTGGAGGGCAGACAATCCTTGTCCCATCATTTTAAATAAACAAATGAAATTAGAGAAAGCAAATGATTGTCCGTACAAAAGTTATCCCCAACGGTTCAACGATAAGAGGATTAGGATATGATTCAAACTTCAAAAATGGTTTTAGCGCACTTCAATTGAAATCCTTCTTTCTTTCTTTTTTAGTGTTTGATAACCTTATAAACCTAGTAGGGATTTTGGTAGGGCAACTAAATTTCAATGTTCTTCTTTGTTATCGGTTTAAGACCTCAAGATTGTTCCGATAAAAACGACTTAAGACCACACACATTGATGGAAAAAAAAATTATGTTTAACAAAATAAGAATCGAACTTAAGATCTCTTACTTCAAATTGAATATTAAGATGCAAAAACATTTTTGGTAGGCAATAATAGTTGTTTTCAAACTTTAATATTTAAAAGGGAAAGAAGAAGACCAATCGAAGTTGACGGACAAGATGCCAAGGATGAGGCTACAAGACACCCTTCCCCCTTCTATTGAGTACCATTTTCCTCTTGTCATGACCTCCATTTGCATAAAAAGAAAAAAGATTGAAATAGAGGATCAGGAGAGGGAGGGAGGGAGAGAGAGAGAGGATCGATTCCGATAGGCGGGGGGGATAGTTCTTAGGTTCGAATAATGTAGATGTCGAGTTCGATACGAATTTATTTCAATCACCTTCATATCGTTGTATAAAAAATTATATGTAGACGGGCCTTTATTGTCCTTAGGCCTTCCAACGTCATTTAGGTAAGTTTGATTCCTATATATGTAAACACTTTGAGTTTGATTCCTATAATACTATTGCTATAATGATGTGAATTTGATAGAGTTGAGTTCTATCTATTAATTGTGCGGCTGATCTATTTATTCTTTTTACTTTATATTTTTTATTGGTTTATTCACTTTTATTTCTCTCTAATAGTTGGTCATTTGTGGCATAAGAATCAAACTCATGTATTTAATATATTGAGGTATTTATCAACATCCCTCGAACCTGTAAGGAGCTGTTAATTTTCTTTCTGAACTTTAATTTTAGCTGATTACCCCTTGAACTTTTATAATTGGTTCCCCCTGAATTTTAATTTTAGGCGATTACCCCTCTGAACTTT
The DNA here is from genome assembly GCA_035220775.1 of Malus fusca. Classification (NCBI taxonomy): domain Eukaryota; kingdom Viridiplantae; phylum Streptophyta; class Magnoliopsida; order Rosales; family Rosaceae; genus Malus; species Malus fusca. The sequence continues at coordinate 21,765,646 of CM069072.1, forward strand.
TATAATTAGCCAATTTCCCTCTAAACTCTAAACTCTAAAATTCAAACACAAAGTGTACGGAATGAATTAGTGGGAGAGAAGAAGAAGGAAAAAAAAACTATATGTTATCCACATTATGGATAAAATTACCTTTTGTAATTATAAAATTAAAGTTCAGGGGGAAAATTGGCAAATTATAAATATTCAAGGGGTTATCGACTAAACTTAAAGTTCAGAGGGGCAGCTGGGGGGGGGAATTGGCCAATTATAAACGTTTAGGGAGTAATTGGAAAAAATTAAAGTTTATGAAAAAATTGACAGCTCCTTATAAGTTCGGAAAGAAAATCCACAAATACTTCTAATATATTAAACTCAAGAATTGAAATTGCTATCTTAAAACTCAATATTTTCAACTCACTTTACAATTTCTATAAAATTAGAATCACAATCACTTTTCAAACCTTATAAAAAGAGAGTTTTAACGAAACACTCTCGATACTTTTCACCATATTTTTTAGAGTATTTTTATCAAAACAACTCTTCACTTAACGAGAATACTGATAAATTTTTACTGAATGACCAACATGATTTGCAGTGGAGAAATTATAATAAAATGTCCCCGGGCACAGCAGCACGCAAGTATTGGAGAGTGACACGGAAACGCAAATCTAGTGAGTCGAGTCGAGTCGATTCGCATCGCGTCGCGTCGAGTTCAGGTTCAATTCAAGTTTCAACGCAAGTCGTTTTGTTTCCACTCTCAAACTGCTCTTTCACCGCGTCGCACTAGCAAAGCAAACATTTAACGCTCCCTTCAAAACGCAAACGCATTTCGAAATTTCAAAGCAGCTCTCCTCTCTCTCTCTCTTTCTCTCCTCTTCTCTCTGGCCGGCCCGTCGTCATCGTCTCTACGTTTCGAGGCACGCCTCATATCCTGGCGACCTGAGTCTGAAGCCGTAGTCGCCGCCGCCACCGATAGCCGAAGCCAAGAATGGAGAACCTGATATCATTGGTGAACAAAATCCAGAGAGCTTGCACTGCTCTAGGTGACCACGGCGAAGATAGCGCATTACCGACTCTTTGGGACTCTCTTCCCGCCATCGCCGTTGTCGGTGGCCAGGTCCGCTCCCGGTCCCTCACCTTCCATCTTATCTCTACGATTGATTCATGCATATGAGTTTTGCTTGCGTTCATCGTTGTGTAGCTTAGTTATTGATTATGTACTTTCCAGTGTTAGTTATGGCGGTTCGGTTTAATTACTTTAACTCTGTTGCACAAATTGGTGCCAAATTGTAAATTCGTTTGATTTTCCACAGTTCACAAAAATTTGGATTCAAAGTTTGAAACTTTAAAGTAGCTCAATTTGGAAGGAGCAAAAATGAAAAACAAGAAAATATGACATGTCGAATACAAAAGTAAATTCGAGAAGAAAAAGTAGAAGGAATGGATATATTTTCATGTGATGGTGTTATATAATGTATGCTTATGATTTTGTTCTGTCCTTCAGAGTTCTGGGAAGTCTTCGGTTTTGGAGAGCGTTGTTGGGAAGGATTTCTTACCACGCGGTTCTGGTATGTTTAGAATCCTGGGCAATCTTAGTTGTTTGTGTGGTTTAGTCGTTCAGTATAATGACTTCAATTTCATAGCTATTTGTGCGGTATTTGTTTTCGTGTATGTACTTGTTAATATTGATTCTTGTTCTTAGATGTTTGGGAAATAATACATGGGGAAATATTTGTAGGAATTGTTACTAGGCGTCCTCTTGTCTTGCAACTTATTAAGATTGACGAAGGAAGCAGAGAATATGCGGAGTTTCTCCACCTTCCAAGGAAGAGGTTCACTGATTTTGGTAGGTTTCTTTCTCTTCATTCTATCTTGTTTGCATTTTTGTGCAATGTTACAGTGCCACTAAATTTTATTGATATCCAGATTTTGCATTTTTGTGCAATGTTACAATGCCACTAAATTTACACACAGAACTATCTGTATTTTTATTTCATTTTAAATGTTTGTCAACTGTGCAGCTGCTGTGAGAAAGGAGATTGCAGACGAGACTGATCGAGAAACCGGCCTCAGCAAACAAATCTCTAGCGTTCCAATTCATCTTAGCATATATTCTCCTAATGGTAAGATAAGCAATCTTTGACTTGTATGCTTCTATTTATTTAAATTGGCGGTTCATAGTAACTAAAACTTGGAGCATCATGATTTTGGGAATGGGAATGAGAATGTGGTACTGCCATGTATCTTGGAACACGGACCAGTTGGGGTAGACTCAAATGAAGTTTCATAGATTGTTTGATTACTAGTTTTAATGTGATAAGACAAATCTTGGGTCTAATGTCTTTTTATGATATCAGCCTTTCTCCCCACTAAATATAAACATCAGTCTGCTAAAGTCTTGTACGTAATAGTTTCACGTTTCTTTTCAAAACGATAGACAACAGATAAAGTGGAAAGATGTTTTTACTTGGACAGCGTTTAAAATATAAAGGCCTTGGGCCTCAGCCAATAGAATTTGAATATCTAGGACTAGGGTCCAGAATTTTCCCTTCTTTAATATGTCCGCACTATAACATTTTCATGTTATGTAGTTGTCTGTATGCATATTTTGATCTTCTCTTTCACTGATGTACCAAACTTATATTGTTAATTCTTGGCAGTTGTTAACTTGACACTTGTTGACCTTCCCGGGCTTACAAAAGTGGCTGTTGGTAAGTGTCATGGATCTCATAGATTTGGCAACCATTATGCAGGCACTTGATATGCAGTTTCTAACAAGCTTTCTTGGGAATGTAGAGGGTCAGTCGGATAATATTGTGCAAGACATTGAAAATATGGTTCGCTCCTTCATTGAGAAGGTAATATCCACTGGAATCTTGTTTTCCTTTTCATTTTTTTTTTACTATTCTGAACCATATTGTCTGATCAACATTTGATGCAGCCCAACTGTATTATTCTAGCTATTTCACCTGCCAATCAAGATCTTGCCACATCTGATGCAATTAGGATCTCTCGCGAAGTGGATCCAACAGGTGAACCTAATACTGTTTTCTACACATTGGAAATATTCTCTTGCCATTTTTAAGTCAAGGAATCATTATATTGATTTACTGAAATGTGATATCTTGTAGTCCTGGCCACAATTGGCTACTTTATCTTGAAAAAGCACATCGGAAAACTGTAGATGTTGAAGGATTCAGTATATTCCCATTTTTTTTTTTTTGCAGGGGACAGGACACTTGGAGTTTTGACAAAGATTGATCTTATGGACAAGGGTACGGATGCAGTTGAAGTAAGTTGGCCTAGCATCTTCTTGTTTTGAGTGTTTGAGACTGGATGATTTGGTAATCAACCATTAAGCTAGAAAGTATAAAGTAGTATTCTTGGTTGAGCGCCCAAAACATCTTTCTTTGACTTTTTTTATAGTTAAGAAAAGGTGGAAGAAGGTTTAGAAAGACATTTACGTACATTGTATCATCTGATGTTATTTAAACCTACATATTTCAAGAATTGCTTATAGGATATAAGTATCTAGGCTGATTCATATCCATTGATATGAAAAGTTTTATTTAGTCATACATTTTTTTGGTTTGGTTATGAGTATTTAAATATACCATAAGTCTTTAAACTCTACCTCTCCAATTAGTCGCCCTTGTCCATTGATATGAAAAGTTTTATTTAGTCATACATTTTTTTGGTTTGGTTATGAGTATTTAAATATACCATAAGTCTTTAAACTCTACCTCTCCAATTAGTCGCCCTTGTTTTGGGATATTCTTTAAATGTTTTTATGGAGTAGATACTAAATTATGACATACATTCAGTAGTGTCCACTCCAGATCAGGCATGTATGTACACATACACATGTAATCTCTTTTCAAGTCACAATGAGTAGCAAATCTTATATTTTAGTGGTCGCTTGGCAATACATACATTTTGGATACCCTTATTTTATAGATTGAAGTTGCATAAAGTTTGCATTTTTTTTATCCTGATTTTCTTCTCCTATTTTGGGTTACTTAGATATTGGCAGGAAAGTCATACCGGCTTAAGTTTCCTTGGGTTGGGGTTGTGAATCGCTCACAAGCCGATATTAACAAGAATGTTGATATGATTGCTGCCAGGCTTAGAGAACGTGAGTATTTTTCTACCACCCCAGAATACAAGCACCTTGCTCCCAGAATGGGTTCTGAACATCTAGCTCGAATGCTTTCTAAGGTAGGCAACTGATACCCTACTTCAATCTGATTTCAGTATATTATAACAAGAAATCAAGTTAGTAACTCTTTTGTATTTACCATTGGGTTAATCTTGGTCGCTTTCACCAAATTCTTGTGATGGTTACTGTCTTAGCATTTGGAAACTGTAATTAAGTCAAAAATTCCGGGCATCCAGTCCCTAATTAGCAAGACTGTTGCTGAACTTGAAACTGAACTGAGTCTTCTTGGAAAGCCTATTTCTGCAGATGCTGGAGTAAGTTTGCTTTGTTTTTCATTGTATCCTTTTGAAATGTCTTGCTTTTAAAATCAAAGTGATAATGAAGATTGACCTCTATTTTTAACCTTTACAAGAGTTGCTACTGATTGATTGATCTGGACTTGCAGGGTAAACTGTATACAGTCATGGAGATTTGTCGTCTTTTTGATGGGATATATAAAGAACATCTTGATGGCTTGTATGTCTCAACCACAATCATCTTTTACAATATTGGACAGTGCCTCTGAGGTGCTTGGCTTTTGTCTGTTACTCTATTGATTTAGTAGTTTTAAACTATGTTCTTCGCTGTCCACAGGCGTTCAGGTGGTGATAAGATTTACAATGTTTTTGATAATCAGCTTCCTGCTGCTCTGAAAAGATTGCAATTTGACAAGCAACTTTCAATGGAAAATATACGAAAGCTCATTACTGAAGCTGATGGATATCAACCTCATCTTATAGCTCCCGAACAAGGGTACCGTCGGCTCATCGAATCCTCTATAGTTAGTATGAGAGGTCCGGCTGAGGCAGCTGTTGATGCGGTATTATTATAGCTTACCTTTCCTTCTGTGCAAAATTTAGGTAATTATTTTGTCATGCTGCTTGTACTAGATGAGTTATTTTGAATTTTCCGTAATTCCAGGTTCATATCATTTTGAAGGATCTGGTTCGCAAGGCTATCAGTGAGACTCCAGTATGTTCACAACCATGTTTGATTAGTTGCTTCCCTTGATTTTTCTGTCCTTTTGTTATCTTTTGGTGTTATTCATGTTTCACCGTCCATTTCCTCGTTTTTTGTCATCTTTTTCGTCTTGGATAAACACTGCCCTTGTCGTCTCGCAGGAGCTAAAGCAGTATCCTGCTCTCAGAGTAGAGGTGACAAATGCAGCTACTGAGTCACTCGAGAGAATGAGAGAACAGAGCAAGAAGGCAACACTACAGCTAGTTGATATGGAATGTAGTTACCTGACGGCTGATTTCTTCCGTAATCTTCCCCAAGATGTTGAGAAGGGTGGAAACCCATCACATTCAATTTTTGACAGATACAACGATGCATACCTCAGGCGGATTGGTGAGTCTCGTGAATGAAAAATTAGTCTTGCATGTATTCTATGTTGGTTAAACTTTGCTTTCTCTTCTATTGAACCAATATCTAGACACCTTATTCTCTTGGTACATTCTTTTCTCTTAATAAAACAGGGACCACGGTTTTGGCTTATGTCAATATGGTATGTGTAAGTTTGCGTAACTCCATTCCTAAGTCTCTGGTCTATTGTCAAGTCCGAGAGGCAAAACGAGTCTTACTTGACCAATTCTTCATCGAATTGGGAAAACTGGAGGTAAGTACAACTTCTCCAACCCATCATTTCTTATTGTGTGGTGCAAATTGATCATTCTCGTAGAGAGCAACTGTTAGACTGTAGATTGACTCTGAATTTTTTTGCACAGACAAAGCAGTTGTCGTCATTACTGAATGAGGACCCGGCAGTAATGGAGAGGCGTGGTGCCCTCGCAAAGAGGCTGGAGCTATACAGGAGTGCGCAAGCAGAAATCGATTCAGTTGCTTGGGCGAAGTAGATGTGTGTGCAGCACATCTGTCATTTACGATTCAGTTGTAATGGCGGGAAGGAGTTTCCTGTTTATTTTTGTTCATGTAGTAACGAATTGGCGAGAGGTGATGCAATCTTTCACCTGATGTCGCTATACTTGTTTTTCAACTGCAACATTTCTATAGTAATATATGATCCGCTTCTGATGTGCCATTTTTTTCAACTTGTTTCTGCTTGGAGCATGCTTGTGAGTTACAAATTAATCCATGCTTTTAGGTGGCAAAAAGCATAAGATTGCATGTTGGGCTTTTTAGGGGATATTCATCGACAAAATGCTTTCACAAGCAAGGTAAGTTATAAAATACGTTAGGCACAAGTCGGGCCATAAGCAAGGGCCTAGTGACTAGGTGGTTTTTTTATTATTTATTTATTAATTTTTTTTAGTATATAACATATAAATAAATGTCCAACTATATTTAAAAAAATACATAATTATACATACATTGCAAAATCGAATGAATTATAAAGTATTAAAATATATGAAAAACACGGGGAACAAGTCTTTTACAATTTATTAAAGAAATAAAATGTAACATGAAAGTTATCTATTTTCTGTCTAAGTGAGAATCGCGACTTATGAGGGTGGCTGGACAGGGTTTAGGCAGGCTAGGTGAGTGCCTAGGCAGGTCTAAGCGTCCTTTTTTAATTTTCAAACGCTTAGGGATTAATTGGGATGGTGACCAGCCGTCTAGCGCTACAAATCGTTATAACAACATCCACAGGACCACAAGGCAAATTAGTAAATACTTGAAATTGGAATCTTTTAAGTAAACAACAAAAATTAAAAGTAAATTGAACAGGTCGTGTTTATGACCATTTAGTTAATTAATTGTCGCAAATAGATAGATAGTTCGTGTAAATTGACTAAACGACCTTGCCTTTAATTGAGTTTTTGTTAAAAATAATATTTACAGACTAATATATAATACGACCGATACAAAATATTATTTTTTTATTTTAATTTCAAACATGACACGAGTCCATGAAAAAAAATATGAGGATCTTTGTGAGGATCCTAGGATCCTCCAATCACATCCGTTCATTGTATATTATGCGGCCAGTTTTTGTCAGATACTGTTTATATTTAATTTTAAATAAAAAAATTTACAATAATTTCTGTGGACAAAATTGCACCTACAAAACAATTAACACATTTGGTTAAGGCCAAAAGCCTCACGCGCCCACGATGAATTGGGGGGGGGGGGCTTTGGCCGAAGAACCTCCGATGCCAAAGTTAGAATTTAGAGAGAAAAGTGTTTAGAGAGTTTTTGGAGTTTTGCAAGAGTGTGGACCTAGGTTTTTAGAGAAAATGAGGTTCAATATATAGAGCATGGCCGGCCCTCTTGGGAGAGAGAGGCCGGCCTTTTGGGTAATTTTTTAGTGTAATGGGTGATTTATTTGGCAATTAATGGTTAATTAGGTAATTAATCCATTAATTGGCCAATTAACTCAATTTATATGGAATGTTTTGAAGGTTATGGAATAATTACCTTGTAGGGAATATAAGATGAGGATGAATGAAATAATTTTGAATTTGTTACCTTTGTTGGGTACTTGACTTGATTAAGGGATGATTGTCCACTGCTCGCGCGTAGGAAATCTGATGTGTCTCAAGGGTAATTTTGTTTTTTTCACCCAAAAATCCACGTGTCACTTTGTGATTATTTTTTGCTCCACAATTTCTAACCACACGATATATAATAAAATGATGTGATTTGAGGATATCCGGAATTCTCACAAAGAGGATCGGAGAGGATTCGCATTCCATGAAAAATGCGAAAAGTCTTCGTTGGCCGTTGGGGGAGGGGGAGCGAACGACACACCGTTGAGAATAGGGGTGGTTCGGTATGGGATCTCATACCGAAACCCTTGTCCCGATTCCCAAACCTAAATTTTCGGGAATCCCAATTTCAATCCCGATCCCAAACCAATTTTTCGGGAATCCCAATTTTCGGGAATCCCGAAATAGTTTCGGGATTTCGAGACAAATCGGGAATCCCAAAATAGTTTTGGGCTTTTGGACTAAAATTTGATATAGTATGCTTTTGGACCATAACACAAATCTGTGCAGTGTGCAGTGTGTCAAATCTACCCAATCTGTGCAGTGTTTACAATCTGTGCAGTGTGCACAATCTGTTTACATTCTTGCTGATATTTGCCAAATATGCCCAATCTGTGCAGTGTTTACAATCTGTGCAGTGTGCCAATCTGCCCAATCTGTGCACAATGACAATAGCATAAATCTGCCTATTCAATTTCTTCCTCTCTGCAGTATGAAAAGATTGGGAGAACAAAAGTACATAATGAGGCATGATCAACCAAGTGTCAAAGAGTGGTTGAAAAACTCAACTAATTAAAAAACCAAAAGCAAAGTGTCCAATTTCCTAAAACATTACAAAACTACTCTCTTCTACTCTCCTTGCCCAAACTCCGGCTTAATCAAGTGCACCACAACACATTTATTCAATTATTCTTCTCACTTGTTAGTAAATAGTGGAGCTTTCATATTTGCCATTAGTTAAGGAGTGGAACTAGGAAAAAGGATTAATTTGCATTTAAATGTACATGATCGTAGACTAAATATTCATGTCATCAAACTGGTTTGACCAAAAGCGTCAGTATTTGAAATTGAATCATAAAAACTTAAACAGTTAGGGGCTGCCAAACCTACAGACTTTGTAACGTCATGTCTCAGTGATTGGATGCTATGTCAATTAGTTTAGTCATCTTGATGAGTAACCATCTTATTTGTCAATTAGCTAACTAACAGTTAATTATGTGATTAGCAATTAGTTAATTCATGGGTCTTTAGCTGAACTTGCAGCCAGCTATATATAACTGAGTTAAGTGAATGATATGCGAGAGTTCTTAAATGTGATTCTGTTTCTCTTTCAGTGTCAAGGTTTAAACAGGGTTCTATTACTCTACATAGCAGGCTATAATGGAATCGGGAAAGCTGATCATCTAAAACATTTTGACTGAACTAACAATATCGTTAGCAGTTAAAACTTAAAACTTAAAACCATTTGAAAACTTCAAAGCAGAATCTACCAACAAAAAAAAGACGCTACAACTGACTATCTGTTTACTCATCTCACATAAGTTTCTCCTTCTATTTCACATCCCTATCATTTCAGCTAGATTAATATATCCATCATCACTTGAGAACGCAAAATACACACACACACACACGCACTAGAAACCCTAGCATATCAAATGGGTTTGTACTTTGCACCATCTTCCAATTCAAACCCAAAAATCAAGTTTACATTAGCAAAAACAGAGAATACCAACAAATAAAAAATTGAAGAAGGAGAAGACAGATATATGACGTCTCACCTTAAGTTAGTGTGGCTTCCGCAGACAATCCCAAGACTAAATAGCCTTTCGCTCTTCTGAAACCAGTAGGGGAAGATTCAAGATTGTTGTGAAAAGTGAACTCTGCAAACAAAATTAATTCCAAACAAGATTCAAGAGAGAGAGCGGTTGTTGTATGGTGTGGTGGTGGGCCGGTGGCTGGCCGGAATTCGACACAGACAGATGAGATGAGGGCTCGGTGAGGGAGGCTCGGTGAGATGAGATGAGGGTTGCACTTCGAGTTTCAATGGAACGGAACTACGGAAGTGAAATGGGAGCTGACCTAAAAACAAACGAACGGTATAGATTAAATCCAAAACAATGAACGGTTGAAATAATTCTCTTATAATTAAAAAATTATTTATATATATATAATATTTATTTTTGGTTCGGTATGGGAATACCGAAAATATGGAGATGCAAAACCGAATCCCATACCGAAAATTTCGGTTTGGTTCGGGATGAAATACCGAAAAGTTCGAGAATTTTGGTTTGGGATTTTTTTGATTTGGGATTGGGATTTTTTTGGTTTGGTTTGGGATTTTTGGGATTTTTTTCCAGCCCTAGTTGAGAACATAACGGGTAGGCCCAATAGCCTAGAATCCCATAAAAATGGTTAGAAGGTAGAAAGTAGAGAGGGGATCAAGACTTCCAAAGCGGGTCGTTTTTAACAGTTTGAGGATCCAAACCCGACCCAAAGTAGTTGGGATCTCAAATTCCGATAAGCAAGAGACGCAGACGCTTTAACGTTCGAATTCACCAACCCCTCACCCTATTTAGCAACACAAGTCACCTGGTCAGATCAGCCTCTCTCATTTCTTCAACCTACTTTTTTTTCTTTTTTTCTTTTTTTAATTTCTCATTTTCCAATTATTTATCTGCCCATTTGAGTTTAGCACATTTTGATTGAACGTAAGTTTACCTCTCTGCTTTTTTTTTTTAGTCTTGCATTTTCTGGGTTTCTTTCAGAAATTGCGACAGATTTTTGTGTATATATCTTTTGAGTTTATGGCTTAGTTGATGGTTTTCATTGTCCCTAATCAGTATTAATCTCAAAATTATGAAGGTTAATGGATTGTGGTCAGATCTCAAAATGATGGGTTCATAATGTTTTTGAATCTCAATTTCTTTGGCTGACTTCCTTGTGGAATTGCGGAATGCAGAAGTGCTTTGGAGGATTATCGGGGAGAGTAGCGTATGGTGTAAATGGCGTCGGGGAGGGAAAGTTTCGACCTTTCAGGACCATTGCTCCTAACTTCCATTGACTGGTGAGACCTTAAACCCCCTCCCCCCCAACAAACACACACGCAATTTCTTTCGATAGATGAAGTTTTTTTTTTTTACCAAAATGTCATGGAGGAAGTTAAACTAATAAAAAAGGCGTATGAGGAATGGGTTGTGTGGAGCTGTTTCCTTGTTATGTGGAGTTATATGCTTGTTACATTATGCAGTCATCGATTCACGGGTTTTGTATTCCTTGTAATTTGACACAAGGTTTTTATTGGCCAAATTCGAGGGAACTTGTTTAGAAAAACACTTCCAGCATGAATCAATTGCGTCGTTATATGAATTGTATCCCTTGCGTTATGTCTTTTCTACTTTGAATAATTGACTATGCAGTTCATATGCAGACTTGTGCAAACCGGGTTGAGACTTATCTGTTGTTCTTTTATATTGCGTTAAGTATATCTTTACGAGCTCTGCAACTTGCCTAGACACTTAGATGCACTAGTTGTTGGTATATGGTCCAGCCCATGATCAATGTTTTAGATTATTCTAGTAAGCAAGTGAGGTGGCTGGAGCATGCTAGACAATTCTAGCATATTATTAAGTTGATGGAAGAAGCTAGAGAGTACTAGCTTCCTTGGTTGCAAATGGAAAGATCTAGAAGCTACAATTTTGTGGCTAGTCTAGAATTATCTATGCTAGATGTTTGAAGAATACACTAGAAACTAGTAGAATGCCAAACCCTCACCTATAAATATGGGTGTGATGTTGTAGTGAAGTAACCAATTAAGAACCAAGTGTGAGTAGCAAAGGATCAAGTCCAAAGCTAGAGTTCCACTCCAAGAGTGAGAGTGAGAGTGTTCCACTACACATTGTGAGTGAAGTTTAGAGTGATAGAAAGGGTGTGTCATACTTTCTTGTATCCATCAAGCCTTGTCTTTGGCTTGGTAAGACTACTCTTGTTGTACTCATCATTTTCATATAGTGAAGATTGATCCTTGCTTCGTGGACGTAGGCATAAATTGCCGAACCACATAAATTCTTGGTGTCCATTTTCTACTTTACCTTGAGCATTCTCTATCTTGTAGTACCGACATTCCTAACAAGTGGTATCAAAGCCCGGTTGGCTCGTACTACGAGATGGAAGGAAGTGGCACTATGATCAAACTAACCAACTCCAATTGGGTAACATGGAAGCCAATGATGGAGGACATTCTCTATTGCAAGGATCTGCATGAGCCAATTGAAGGAGATGCCGCTAAGTCAGAGAGCATGTCCGATGCCGAGTCGAAGAAGATGAATCGCAAGGCAATTGGCACAATTAGACAATGGGTGGACGATAGTGTTTTTCACCATGTGTCTAATGAAACCAATGCCCGCGAGTTTTGGACGAAGCTTGAGTCCTTGTTCGAGAAGAAGACCGCAGCCAAGAAAGCCTTCTTGATCAAAGAGCTCATCAATGTGAAGTACAAGGATGGTTTAAGTGTAGCAGAACACTTGAACAATTTCCAAAATATCATCAACCAGTTAGCTACTATGAAAATGACGATTGAGGACGAGCTGTAAGCGTTATTGCTACTTGGATCCTTGCCAGACAGTTGGGAGACCTTCGTGGTGAGTGTAAGTAACTCTGCTCCTAATGGTGTTCTTACTCTTGATAATGTTAAAAATAGCTTGCACAATGAAGAAACAAGGAGAAAGACTTCAGGCACAGATAGCAGCCAAGTATTTGTCACAGAGAACCGCAGAAGAAGCAAGAGTAGAGGGCCTAGAGGTCATGGCAGGAGTACTAGCCGATCCAAGTCAAGGTTCAGGGGTGCATGCCACCATTGTGGCAAAGAAGGCCACCATATGAAGAAAAATTGTCGAGTTTGGAAGAGAGAGCAAAGGGAAGGAAACAATAAGAAGAAAGATGATATTGACAATACCACCGCTGTCATATGTGGTGATGTACCAGAAATATTGTCTGTTGGTGAATGTCTGCATATGGGCAACTCTAACAGAGACATTGAATGGATCTTTGACAATGGAGCTTCCTTCCATGCTACGTCCAAACAGGAGTTCTTTAGTACATACAAAGAAGGTGACTTTGGCATAGTGAAGATGGGGAATGAAAGCTATTCCAAAATTCTTGGAATTGGTGATATTTTCCTAAGAACTAATCTCGGCTGCCAGTTGATGTTGAAAGATGTGAGACATATTCCTGATATACGTCTCAATCTGATATCCATCGGTACCCTTGATCGACAAGGTTATTATCACCATATTGGCGAAGGAAAATTGAAGCTTACTAAAGGCTTAATGGTGGTAGCAAGAGCACGACTTTGTTGTACGTTGTACCGATCAAATGCCAAGGTTTTGAAAGGTGAGTTGAATGCTGTGGAGGACTCATCTCTAGACTTGTGGCATAAGAGGCTAGGCCACATGAGTGAGAAAGGCCTACAAGTTTTGGCAAAGAAGTCTCACATTCCCTTTGCTAAAGGTACGTCGTTAAACTCTTGTGAGCATTGTTTATTCGGAAAACAAAGAAGAATTAGTTTTTCTGTTCCATCTACAAAGAAAGGAAATTTGTTAGATATTGTTTATTCAGATGTGTGTGGTCCCATGGAAGTCGAGTCACTTGGAAGAAATAAATATTTTGTTACTTATATTGATGATGCTTCACGAAGGGTCTGGGTGTATTTGTTGAAATCCAAAGACCAGGTGTTTCAGACATTCCAGGAGTTCCATGCCATGGTGGAGAGGGAAATTGGGAAACCTCTCAAGTGTCTTCGTAGCGACAACGGCGGCGAGTACACATCTCACCAGTTTAGAGAGTATTGTGTGAAACATGGCATACGTCATGAGAAGACAGTTCCTGGAACTCCACAACATAACGGTGTTGCTGAAAGAATGAACCGAACCATCATGGAGAAAGTCAGGTGTATGCTGAGGATTGCAAAGTTATCTAAGCAGTTCTGGGGTGAAGCTGTAAGGACAGCCTGCTATTTGATCAACCGATCTCCATCAGTACCATTAGGTCTTGATGTTCCAGAGAGAGTATGGACTGGTAATGATGTGTCTTACTCTCATTTGAAGGTGCTTGGTTGCAAAGCTTTTGTGCATGTGCCCAAAGAGCAGAGATCAAAGTTAGACTATAAAGCTACACCGTGCATCTTTCTTGGTTATAGCGGTGAAGATTTTGGTTACAGATTATGGGACCCATACCAGAAGAAGTTTATCCGAAGTAGAGACGTGATCTTTTATGAAGATCAAACAATTGGGGATTCGGATAAAGAGGCACAACCAGATGGTGCAGTCAGAGGAGTTGATCCATTAGCTTCAGATGAAGAAAGTCACGATGACATCCCTGAAGCAGCTGCCAATGAAGTGCCTGCAAAACCAGATAATGTTGATCAGGGGGAGCCTGATCAAGATGTGCCAAACCATGAGATTGCTGATCAAGGGGAGCCTAGTCAAGAAGAGCAGATTCAAGGAGAACCCAATCAGGGGGAGCCTCCAGCCCCGCAAGAGAATGAAGAGCAGGTCAGAAGATACAACAGAAGTTGAAGACCGTTTACCAAGTATTCTTCATCAAAGTATATCATGTTGACTAATTATGGAGAGCCCGAAACTTATGAGGAGGCCAGAGCTCATAACGACAGTGATAAATGGATGAAGGCAATGGAGTCAGAGATGGATTCCTTATTAAAGAATGATACCTATGAGCTGGTGAAGCTTCCAAAGGGCAGAAAAGCATTGAAAAGCAAGTGGGTGGTCAAATTGAAAAGGGACGACAACATGACAAGGTACAAGGCTCGTTTGGTTGTCAAAGGTTTTGGTCAAAAGAAAGGAGTTGACTTTGATGAGATTTTCTCACCGGTGGTGAAGATGACTTCCATTCGAGTTATCCTTGGTATGGCAGCAAGCATGGATCTTGAGCTCGAGCAGTTAGACGTTAAAACTGCATTTCTCCACGGCAATTTAGAAGAGGAGATATATATGGAGCAACCCAAAGGCTTTGAAGTAAAAGGTAAAGAAACTGTGGTGTGCAAGCTCAAGAAAAGCTTATATGGTCTTAAGCAGGCTCCGAGACAGTGGAATAAGAAGTTCAACTCATTCATGGTGAGTAATGGGTACAAGAGAACTCATGCTGACTCTTGTGTCTATATCAAACAATTTTCTAGAGGTAAATTCATCATTTTATTGCTTTATGTTGATGACATGTTGATTGTTGGTCAAGATGCTTCTATGATTAAAAAGCTCAAAGAAGAGTTATCTAAGTCCTTTGACATGAAGGACTTAGGGCCAGCCAAGCAGATTTTGGGCATGGAGATAATACGTGACAGAAAATCCAAGAAGTTGTGGCTATCACAAGAAAAGTATGTTGAACGGGTGCTTGAAAGGTTCAACATGAAAGCAGCCAAATCGGTAAGCTCACCTTTAGCCAATCATATCAAGTTGAGCAAAGAGTCGTATCCAAAAACATATGAAGAAAAGGAGAAAATGGCAGTTGTTCCCTACTCTTCAGCAGTAGAAAGTATCATGTATGCAATGGTGTGCACACGGCCAGATATTACTCATGTAGTAGGTGTGGTGAGCAGGTTTCTCTCTAATCCAGGGAAAGACCATTGGGAAGCTGTTAAGTGGATTCTCAGATATTTGAAGGGGACTTCTAAGATGTGCTTGTGCTTTGGCGGTTCCAAACCAATCTTGGAAGGATTTACAGATGCTGACATGGGAGGTGACCTGGATGGTAGAAAATCTACATCTGGGTACTTGTTTACTTTTGCAGGGGGAGCCGTGTCTTGGCAATCCAAGTTGCAAAAGTGTGTTGCTTTGTCCACAACCGAGGCTGAATACATAGCCGCTATAGAAGCATGCAAGGAGTTGTTGTGGCTGAAGCGGTTTCTCCAAGAGTTGGGTTTGAAGCAAAGTGATTATGGCGTTTATTGTGATAGTCAGAGTGCTCTGGATTTGAGCAAGAACACTACATATCATTCACGCACTAAGCACATTGATATTCGTTATCACTGGATTAGAGATGCTATTGAGAACAAGTTGCTACAGCTGAAGAAGATTCATACCGATAATAATTCTTCAGACATGTTGACAAAGGTAGTCACAAAATCAAAGTTGGAATTCTGCATTAAGGCTGCTGGGATGGACTCCAGGTAACTTGGAGTCATGATCGGAATTCCTCCCTCATGGACTGGAGGGGGAGATTGTTGGTATATGGTCCAGCCCATGATCAATGTTCTAGATTATTCTAGTAAGCAAGTGAGGTGGCTGGAGCATGCTAGACAATTCTAGCATGTTATTAAGTTGATGGAAGAAGGTAGAGAGTACTAGCTTCCTTGGTTGCAAATGGAAAGATCTAGAAGCTACAATTTTGTGGCTAGTCTAGAATTATCTATGCTAGAGGTTTGAAGAATACACTAGAAACTAGTAGAATGCCAAACCCTCACCTATAAATATGGGTGTGATGTTGTAGTGAAGTAACCAATTAAGAACCAAGTGTGAGTAGCAAAGGATCAAGTCCAAAGCTAGAGTTCCACTCCAAGAGTGAGAGTGAGAGTGTTCCACTACACATTGTGAGTGAAGTTTAGAGTGATAGAAAGGGTGTGTCATACTTTCTTGTATCCATCAAGCCTTGTCTTTGGCTTGGTAAGACTACTCTTGTTGTACTCATCATTTTCATATAGTGAAGATTGATCCTTGTTTCGTGGACGTAGGCATAAATTGCCGAACCACATAAATTCTTGGCGTCCATTTTCTACTTTACCTTGAGCATTCTCTATCTTGTAGTACCGACATTCCTAACACTAGTGTCAAATCTAGCAGTTATTCACATTTCCATGTGGTACGTAATATCTCGAAGTTTCTTTCTAACTTGCACGATAAACGTTACTTGTACAAAGTTCATACACGAAATTTGAGTTGATTGTGTACTAGTCTATCCATTGTCAATGTTGGTCAAGTTGGGAATTGTTTCTATCTGGAATTCCACTGCTTCCACTACTGTCTCTCAGCGGCTACCTTTTCCTTCTTTTTGAATTTGAAAGATGATATGGGATTTAAAATGTGTGCCATCCTATGCAGGCAGAATACTCAGCATCAAAGATCTGTTGCTGCCTGTTTGGTTCAGGGTGTCTACGTTCTTGAACGGGACCGCCAAGAGGAACGAGAAGGGCCCCAGGCCCTCGCTCCTCCTTGGTGGGAGTTCTTCCATTTTAAGCTGCTCCGTAAGCTTGTGGATGATGTTGGTTTCTCCATCTTTGGTGCCGTATATGAGTTTAAACCTCCACCTTCTCTTTGTAACCATCCATCGGAAGGAAGCCCTTGTTATGTAATTGCTTTCCGAGGCACCATAACGAAGTATGACTCAGTCTCACGAGATCTTGAGTTGGATGTTGAGGTGATCCGAAATGGACTGCACAGGACATCTCGCTTCGAGATTGCTATGCAAGCTGTCCGAAATATGGTTGCTGCATCAGGTCCTTCAAATGTTTGGTTAGCTGGCCACTCCTTGGGGTCAGCCATGGCAATGCTTGCTGGAAAAACTATGGCTAGCTCTGGCAATTATCTCAAATCTTTTCTCTTCAATCCGCCATTTGTGTCGGCCCCAATAGAGAGGATTAAGGATAAGAGAGTGAAGCATGGGCTTCGGATTGCAGGCAGTGTGATTACTGCAGGACTCACTCTTGCTATGAAGGCTAAACAACAACAACATCATCAACACAGAAGTGGACCAGAAAATGAACCATTCACTGCTCTAGCTGCATGGTTCCCTGGTCTATTTGTCAATCCATCTGATGACATCTGCTCTGAATATATCGGGTATTTCGAACACAGGAAGAAGATGGAGGACATTGGAGCAGGGGCCATTGAGAGGTTAGCAACTCAGAATTCTCTAGGGGGTCTACTGATGCATGTGATGGGAAAGAAAGCGGCGCCCGAGCCCCCATTGCACCTCATTCCTTCGGCGAACCTGACAGTTAATTTAACCCCTTCAAGGGATCTGAAAGAAGCCCATGGAATTCATCAATGGTGGAGAGACGACCTGCAGTTGCTTTCCGAGGTCCACAAATACAAATAGTTTTCGGTGTTATTATTTTGCCGTGTACCAGTATCTTTGTGTGAGTAGTAAAGCAGCCTCCAAGCTTGTTTACATCAGCCATCATCTTGGAAAGAAAAAAGCAAAGAAATGAGGAAGAAGGGCAATTGGGAGGCTGTTTGGTTCTGATAGTGTGAAGCTGTTTACTAAAGTTTTCATTGATCGGAGTATGAATGATATTGATTCGATATAAGTTGTTTATTCATTTATTTGATCGGAATGTAAATAAGGATGATTACAACCTAGTACATTATTTTGTATGCTAGTTTATCTTAAACTTTGAAAGTTTGCACTTCTCGAAAAGATCCAATTCCTCCAAAATGAAGAGTTGAATCCTTTTTAAGGAAAAGAAAAGAGCTTGAAAGTTTTGAGTTTTAACGATAAGGATAAAATAAATGGTAAAGTGAATAGTATTATGATTGACTTTTTAGTGTAAAAATGTGATTTTTCGCTAAAATAAACAATACCGAGAGTTTTTCGTTAAAGTTTCCTTCTTTTTATCATATAAGACATCAATTGATGTTTTGATTCCTCCATAACTGGTAAACACAAAAATACCCTGTAAAAATGTATCTCCTAATTTTTTTTCAACTACGAATTATTAAATTATGTCAAAACAGAATTGTTGCTATTGATTAAAGCGATATTAATAAAAACACTTTATAGAGGAGCATTTTCAAACGAACCCTGAAATTGTAGAAGCGAGCTTTTAATTTCTGTGGACCACGTATGAATTCGTTACTCGATTGAACCTTCTTGTTCCTAGATGATGCTCCATAGAAATCCATGGCTACTCCTTTCTTGGACCGATTGATGCCTTCCGGCGTGCTGATGGCTTCTCTGTTTTTCCGGACACACTGAAAAGTGAGTGACAAGGCAAATAATTTAATAGTTGCCTCTCTTTCTTTTTACCCTTCGTAACCGGGACAGTGTGTGAACAAACGTATAAATAGTCAAAAAGCAGTATCGAATCCCAATGGCATGACCATGGCTGGAGTCCTGTCCACTGTTTGGGTCTCCACTCAACCACTGCCATTTTTCTGTTTGTTTTTCTCTTTGTAACCGCCGCGAATCCCGATCCTTTTGAAAGAAATTCGAAATTTTGTAAATCATGTTTATTGTATATTGTGCGAATATAAATTATTTTTTATTTTTTATTTAAAATTAAATATAAATAATACATGACAAAAACTAACAGTATGATGTACAATGCACAAACACGATTCACTGATTTTCGAAATTCTCACAAAAAGAATCCAGAAAAGATCTTGTTGGAACCGCCGCAACCCCCAATTTAGTTGTTTTCTGTATTGGTAATAAATCAATGATGAATTGTTACTTGCTAAAGCATTTTCCATTCCGAATATCCCATGACTATGTTTACTCAACGACCATTTACTGGTTGGCTTAAATTTATGTTTCCATTCTCTCACACTAGCTATGGTTCACACTTATAAGGACTTTCGTGTCCTGCAAGAAGATGTTAACATAACAGTATATCAAATTAATCACACACTTTGTTCTAAAATTAAAAAAAAAAAAAAAAAAAAACTAATCACACACTTTTCTATGTGCATAAATTAAAATGTATGATTAGCTTTGAGCATCACACATTTTCATCTCGTTGTAAGTTTCTTTCGACAGTCGCATACAGTTTTATTATAATAGCTTTTTAACCTAATTATATACTGTATTTTGAAAGATTGAAACGCATACTGATATAATTTGAGAGCAGTTTTGCTCACCACTATAACTATATTGTATGCTCATCAAACATTTAATCATCTGGTATGTGTCATTTTACTTACCTTTAATTAACTTTCACATTAAATGTTTCTTTTTTAATTTTTTTAAAAAATTAACCAAGATCAAATGAAAAAACATATGGCAGATGATTAAATGTATAACGAACATAGGGGGTATGCTATATTCGCACCCCTTTCTACTTCCTATACACTTCTCTCTATTTTGGACCATCGGATCGAATGAATTGAAAAAAAAAATCAAAGAATAAAAATTAACAAGGGCTGTGAAAAGTAAAAAAAAAAATATGTGAATAGAACAGCCATGAACATACCTATAATTTATAGTGGTAAGCTAAATACTCTCGTATAATCCTGCTCCAAGTAAGTTTTTCTCAGTAAACTCATGCACTTTTTCACTTATCCCTATGATTATATTAACTCAAAGGATCCGCATTTTACGCTTCTGTACATAATTTACTGACACAAGCAGGCTCCAGTCCACAGGCACAGATAGGATCCTAAACTTGATGATTGGGACCTTGGAGTTGGGACCCGTTACCTTATATCGCACCTTTAATAAATCCCTCAAGTAATTGGCCAATTATTTTTCTACTTAACCAACTGCAGCACCATAAAATTAGGATTATAGTAATATCAACCTTTACTTAAACACTAATTAATCTCTAAGCCTCAGCATTCGTCAAACTCCAGAAAACAAAAGGCCAAAAGCAAAAAACCACCTCTTCAACTGTTCCCACCTTCCCTCTTTTGAAGCCTCACTGCCAACAAGACTTCTAGCTAAAGGCTTCAACTTTATGAATTACAATCACCTAACACGAAAAAAAACTGCTTAGTACTACGGTCACTTGTAAATAACAGATTTTAAATTCGATTCTTGCCGATTAATTATTATTGTTAGTAAATTATGATGCTTAATCTACGTCAACGTAAATTATTTCGTTTGTTAAAAAACACAAAAAGAGAGCAACACCCAAATTCTCCCACCCACTAAAACAAAAACACTAGATGCGCAACCACATATAGCTCCAGCGAAATTAATTGTCAAAAAATTACTACTTTTTTTACACTTCCATTGGTGGATTGGGGTTAACAAATTGGACACCCTAGTTACCAATTTTGGCAAAATCTACAGAAAAAAACTACTCTTTCCAATTTCACTCACCAAGTAAATAAAAGAAAAGCAACAGCTAACAGTGAAAAGCCAACACAGATCCATCACTCACAGCAATGTACACTTCACACCTAGATTTTGCCTCCACATGGTGGGTAAGAAAGTGCATGACCCGAATCCGACCCCCCATCTCCAACCGCGACTCAATCTGCATCGTGGAACCGACGGGTCCGGCGCCGGTGCCTCTCAACCCGCTCAACCCATCTCCGAAAGTGGGGCCCAGTGGGTTCTGGACCATCCCGGAAGCCCGATTAGGATCGGAGACCGGGAACGACTGGGCGGCGAAGGTGGCGGCCATGAACTGGGTCTGACCCGCTTCGATCTTGCCGGCGGGTATGAACATGAACCCGACTTGGCTGCCGGAGTAGATAAGCTGGAGAGTGCTGTCGTAGTGGCTGAAGGCGGCGCGGTTGGGGTTGTGGACGGAGACGTATTGGGAGAAGGTGAAGTTGACGGTGGAGTTTTGGATGGAGAAGGAAGGGAGCTGGACGGCGGAGACAGAGATTTTGGGGTCTTTGGGCTTGAAGACGGTGAAGTAGACGATGAGGATGACGATGACGACGAAAATTAGGAAGATGGTGGCGACGATGCAGGAGGCGAGGTTCGTACGGCCGGACGGCGGCGGTTTGGGCCGCTGTGGCCGCTGAGGCTTGCTCATGGATGATTAAATGAGCTTAATTGGGGAATTAAGAGAAGCGGTGGGATCTTAGAGAGAGAGAGAGAGAGAGAGAGAGGGAGAATTTAGGGGAGTGTTTGGATGTGGGATTGTATTATTGTAGTGGTAAGAAAGAGTGAGGGGGAGGAAAAATGTGGGAAAGATGAAAGTGATGGGAACATGTCTTTGTTGAGAGTTGGGACAAAAGTCTGAAATTGTGAAACAAAGAGAGGGAGAGAGACTTTGTCTTTTTCTTTTATGTTTTATAAATTTTGGAGGGTAATTTTTTTTTTTTTATAAATTTACATCTTCATATCAAACCTGATCGATAATTTAAATTCATAATTCTGTCGTAAAAACATTTTAGGTTGTTAAATTGTTGGATTAGAGAAACATTTATGTGAGAATGACGCTATTCACATACTCATTTTTATTTCTCACACTTTTTTTTTTAATTTTTTATCGTCAGATCGAATGAATTAAAGAAGATCAATGATAAAAAAAAAAAAAATATGTGAGAAGTAAAAATGAATGTCTTAATAGCACTATCCTTCTTTGAACTTGGACTCTCTATGGACTCATTTGAATATGCTTTTAAAATGACTGAAAGCGTTTTTAGAGAAAATGTTTTTTAGTTTCAAAAGCACTTAAAGTGATTTTTCTATAATTTACTTGCATTTTTACTAAGGATTGGTTCCAAAAACAGCATTTTTACTAAGGATTGGTTCCAAAAACATTTTGACCAAAAGTACTTTCAATCATTTTAAAAGCACATTCAAATAAGCATTATATTGTTTGGTGCAGGGTTGGTTTTACAAATTTAATATGAATAGTGATTGTAACTCCACGCATTTTAAGAAAATGTTAGAAATCTCTTTTTTGTTTCCTCAGCTCACACCTCCAATAATTTTTAGCTAAAAGTGAATCTTCGGTAGGAGTGTCACACTGTCAAATATGTAAGACAAGTTAGTAAGACGTTGTCAAGTTGACACAAACAAAATTAACCAAAAAGCCAGACATACTTGAGCGACAACCAATTTTGAGTTATATTCATGTTAAATTAGCCAAAGTATCAAAGTGAAGTAAAAACAACTAGGGACAAGTCAAGATGGAGACTTTTTAGGCCATCTCCAATCGATCCGGCCATAGGATCATAGGGCTAAAAATAGCTCGAAATGACACGAAAATTGTCTTCAACCGAGGGCTAGGCCAAATGGCTCATGGGTCCCACCGAACCAAAATTTTGCAATCAGGCCAATCGGCTAGCCCGAACTAGCCAGCCCCGGACCCGCCCAATGGTTCAAATCCAACGGCTACCTGGCGTCAACATGACGCCAACTAGCAACGGCTAGCTGACGCCAGGTTACCGTTGGATTTGAATTTTTTTTTTTATTTGGACAAGATTTAAAAATAGAAAAAAAAAAAAAAATTCCTATAACTACCTAAGCCATTAAACAACATTAAACAACATTATACAATATTATACAATATTAAACAACATTAAATAACATTAAACTTAAACAACATTAAAGAACACAATCTCCACCCTAGTACTACTTGGGGAAATTATTCAAACTTAATCAACATGAAACTTAAACAACATTAAAAAAAACATTTAACAACATAAAACTTAAACGCATATTCCATGCTTCTTTTGGCCCAAATATGTGTAACAAAATCCTGTTGTAGGTACTTGTTTGGGGCACACGAACGTATCATCCTATGGCGCCTCATATACTCATTTAAATCTGGAGAGTTACTCACATATCAACAAGTGACACTTGAAATCCTATCTGAAAAATTATTGAGATTACATATCGACAAGAAATCTGGAGAGTTACTTACTTTAGCGACACATGTCACTCGAAATCATATCCGAAAAATTATTAAGATTACATCTCGAAAAATTATTGAGGTAGTTTAATTTAAGTAATCATATTAATTCAATTAAAATAATAAAATATGTTTGGCCTATAACCTTTTGGCCCTCTCGGATGGAGATGGTTTTTTATCATTTTGATTAAAACTCAAAGTTTTCAAGTCCTTTTAATTAGTTTTCCTCTGTTTTAATCCATGTAGTTCAAACTTAAATAACTATATCTTATAGCTTGTAGAGCAAGGGTTAAAGAGTGTTTATTCCTATATCTGAAGTCTTGTGTTTTTTCAAGTGGTTAAGAGCGTTTGTTTTTGCCACTTTGTATTGCAGTCTACTGATATTTCTCTTCACTTGTAAGTGAGAGGACTTAATGTTCGATTCTCGCCAAAGACGAATATGAACCACATTATTGCAAGCTCATTGTGATGTTTAGCTCAATCCCCTCACACCCCTTAGTGTAGATAATATCGTTTGTTAAAAAAAAAGAGCTTTTATCCTCATATCAACTGTGTTGATTTTTAATTCAATCAAATATGTTCGTATTGAGAATAAATTGAGTGGGAACCACAAACTTATGTGGTTTTTTATTTAAAAATTTTGGATAAAATTCGGTGGACGGGTGATTATTTATTAGGATCTTAGTTTTGATAAGTTGATAATTTCTTGCGATGGGGTCCACCTAAGCACCATATTAGGAGATCATGTTCCCTTTAAGTTGATATGCTAATCTCGGTAATTAAATTTAAAAGATTGAAAATGCTTAGGAATTGAGTTCATAGCAATCATGATATGCAAGTTGAAGTCAAATCAAATTCGATGCTGCAGCTCCTGTTTCAACAGAATATTCTTGATTTTATTAGAATTATTTATAGCTCTGTAGAAATTTTTTGTTGTAATTTACTTCTGGGGTAAAAAAAGTAGATGAAACAATTCAAAAGCACTTTATTCAAAAGCACTTTTCCCTCGCTTTGTACTGGGGCTCGTACAGGGCCAAAGAGTTGGTTTCAATTATCAAACTGACGAAAACTCACATGGGTTTTGGCATCATTGAAGGTCAGCATTGCAGCAATGTTGAGTATAGAGTTTGGAGAAAAACTTGTGCAGCGGAAACCGGACCACGTGTATTGCCTGACTGTGTAGAAACCACTTGTATTTTAGGGGTTTCGCTCGAATCCTTTAACCCCACCAGGAGTTGAGCAACCCTACCGAAATTTCTCTAGTTAGTTTGAGCACGTAGAGATGGTAATCATAGGTGAGAAGATGCCATGTCTTCTGGCCTCCCTTCTTTAGAAGAACAATGCCAGTAGAGAAAATAATAGGAAAAGAGATCTTATCCGTGATCATCTTAAAAAACAGTTGACAGAAGTCTTTGTATTATCTCCATCAGTTGACAGAAATGAAAGCGAAAGTTTCAGGCTTATTATATGAAACTACATAAGCCATCAACACTTCATACAAGCTTGCAGTCCATCCGAAAATGGACTGGTCATTCATTCAATACATACATATATGTACCTATAATATAGGAATTTACTTTGTAAGCTTGTCGAGCTGGGAATCCATGACCTCGGAGACGGCTTCAAGAAATGCAGCTTCACTCATGCCCGGGAGCAAGGAATCCTGAGCTTCACGCACTATCTCCTCAATCACTGACTCCTTGTTTATATTTTCTCTGCACATGAGGCTCCCAATGGCAAAAGGGGTGAGACCTCTCTGTACCCCTTTCTTCAGAAGCATGGTGGAGATACGGAGCGTGCGGGCACACTCAACTGGAATGTCCCACCCGTAAAATTTCAAAAGTGCAATATCTTGTTCAGCATCCATAGAATTTATGTACTCAATGGTGTCAGGAGAATAAGCCTGGCGAGCTTGTGGCCAATAAAGCCAATCGAAAGCGCAATCTTCAAACTGCAGAGACAGCGAAGAACTAAGCTTACGAGTTAAAGAATATAACCAATCATATATACTAGAAATCTTGTTGAAAAAAACGTGTATGGAAATCATTCTGGCAGGTAAAGAAAAAACACCAAATAACGACAACGTTCACATGACCATTACTACAACTATTTAGATATGAGACTGCGGAAAACAGATGAAAAACATCTTAAGTTGAAAAACTCATTTATGCATTAGACAATCTTTCCCAACCTAAACATTAGCTATTGTTGTAGTCGAATTTTCAACCTGTTTGTCCAACATGAACCCTACTTTTTAAACACCTAAATTACATTGCATCCACACATGGAGATTGAGTGAAACTATATGTCGTATTGAAAATTCTACTGTTAGAGTTTCATGATTTGCACAAAATTATGGAAGGAAAGAGAAGGCAAAACAATGATGCGAACATTTAAAAATATCACTAAGATAAGAAAGCATGAACGAAAGAACACACACTTACATTCTCTGGAAGGCAGTACCCATGATCAATAGGAATGAGCTTTATCTTACCATCTTCCCCTTTTCTAAACAAAATATTCCCAGCATGCCTGTCTGCATTTGCCATTCTTATATCAAAAACGCTAATCTTGTGCACCTCCTCTGCTGGGAAACGACTAGGACCCATGTCCTCACAACTTCCATCATTCTTCATGAAAACTTGCAATGACCCTATCTTAACATTCTTTGATGAGCAATCATACCCTTGCGGATGATTAAATGCTTTATGCAAGCACCTAACCAAAATGGTCGGAGGCACCCCAGCAAAGCCAATAGTCTCGTTTGATAAATTGCGAGGCCCACTCTTGGGATGATCCAACAAGTATGCTGCCACTTCCCTCACGGATCCTTCTCCTACCCTTGTTCCCCTTTTCAAACCCTCACCATCCGGGGACGCGGGCAAGCCATGGGGATTGTTCACTGCATTAGGCTCCTCATCCAGAGGCTTGAAAACAGAAACAAACTCCTGGAAGGAATCTTGCATGAAATAAGTTCCTCCAGTGCCTTCAGATGACCTAATAGGTTGATTGCCCTTCTTCAAACCATTAAATGTGGAATTCAGCATGTCCCAAGCATAAGAGGGAAGCTTAACCTTGGGATTCACAACAATTGGTTCCAACAAGAAATCTGGATTGCGATAAGGTAACTGCCATGTTACAACTGGAACCCTCTCGTATCGGTGGTTGACGACTCCATTGACCTCTTCTCTGCATTCATCAGAAAGCGGTGCCACAACAGAAAGCTCCAAATCTTTATCATAATGCTTAGCCCTAACCTTGGCAGATTTCTGAACCACCAAGTGAATGACATCATCATTGTTCTTACAAATATCATCAATGAGCCTCTGGTCATCAAGCTTTTCACCATTGCAGAAAAGTTCCTGATCCTCGGGATCATAAGCCTTCCCCTTCTTTAAAACCCGTTGCTTGAGGTACCCGACATTTCGATGTCTATCAACATGGAAATCAAATTCCTTCCCACCAATGGTGCTAACAGTGATATGCAAAAGATCAGAAAGCCTAAGAACCAAATGCAACACATTCTCACCAGTGATGCCATAGTTCTTAATGAGAGAATCGTTCCGGGCCAATTCCCTGCCTTCGAAAACAAGCTTCTGCTTCTTCACCACGAAACCTTTGCACGTTTGAATCCTTAGCTTCACCGAAGCAATGGAATCGGACTCCAAAACGCGCATAGGGATCACGGAGCCAGCAACCCTGAGATACAACATGATTGATTCACTAGAGCAATGCCCCAGCTGGCTTTCGAAAAACCCAGCAGCAGAAGAATGTCCCGGGCTCAGGGCAACATCAGCAAGAGACATTTTTCAAAGATTCAAACTTTTTTGTTCTTCCTTCAAATTCAAACCACCCCAAATCGAAAATTAAAAACCAGGACCCTCCTTTCTTTTTATTTTTATATTTGCCTACCGATATTCAAATTCAAGGCGCTTCAAACCCAAAGCCCTTTGATCACATTGATCAAAAACACAAATGCTAAATTAATTCAAAAACAAGACCCAAAAAACCAAATTCTGTACAAACAGAACCAAACCAAACCAAAAGGGAAAAAAATCCAAAATCCCCAGAAAGAATTGAACTTTGCAAATCCAAAATTCAAAAGCCCCGGGATTCAAGAGAAACCCTCTGATTAATCAAACCCAGATCCCTAAATCAAATTAAAAATTAACAAAAAATGTAAAACTCCAACTTGTTCTTGAAAGCTCCCACAGATATTCAGTCGATTCAAAATCCAATCACGATGTGAAAGTTGGGTTCTTCAGAAATTGGGACACACAATTGGGAATTCTTCTCTCTAAATCGAAAAATTAATCAGATGATCAATGCGCGGATAATTGAATAAACTCTCACAAAAAAGAATGGGGGCAAAGAACTGCAATTTGAGGAGAGAGTGGATTCTTACCTTAAGGGAAAGAATCAAATGAAATGGGCAAAGGATGAGAGCTTAAATTGCATGACCATTTCAGGAGTGCCGATTAATTGCCGAGTAATTCAGCCGAGATTTTGCATTTTCCCAGAATGGAATGTAATAAGTCTAAGCTCCCGCGATCTTCTCTCCCGAATTTTTCTGGGTCCGATTATTTTGTCGTCGATAAGAGAGAGAGAGAGAGAGTGAAAGACTGAAGAACGAGGAAAGAGAGAGAGAGAGGGGACGAAATTATAACCGTTGGCTTTTTATGAAAGTTTGACCAGAACGACTATAACGGGAAGTGCTCACCGGTTTTTAGTGTTTTGAAAAAATCCGAGATCGACGACCGGTAACTGTTTTTTGTAACGGCCGTTTGTTTGTTTGTCTTGTGGGTCAGGGAGCACATTTAGGTGGTAAATAATAACTTCCCGGGAAAATGATAAGAGAGAGAGAGAAAAAAAAATAGAGATTATTATTATGACAAATAATAATGGGTAAATTACACAAAATTATTTCAACTATTATGTCAATTACAGTTTCATACCTTATCTTTAAAACATTTCAATGTCATATGTTATCTTTAAATTTGTTGCAATGTCATACTTTTCATCAGTGTGTCTGTCAATTCTTCTGTTAAGTGCTGACGTGGCTTGAGACGGGACCCACTTCTTATTAAAAATTAATTAAATATTAAAAACTAAAAAATAAAATCATTTAATAAAATTTTTGGGTAAATTACATAAAACTACCTCAACTATTGGGCCAGTCACAGTTTCATACCCCATCTTTAAAAAATTTCAATGTCATACCTCATTTACGAATTTGTTACAATTTCAAACATTCCGTTAGTTTGTCTATCAATTCTTCCGTTAAATAGTGATGTGGCTTGAGACGGGCCCTACTCTCATAAACCCAAGAAATCAAGCGGTGAAGAAGCAAATGAGAGAAGATGAAAGCTTAGAAATGAAGGAATCTCAGAAGACTTTTTATTTCACACACTGGATTATTACATGTATTTGCATTGTGTTATATAGTACGTCAATATATGGATTATTACAATAATGCCCTTTTTAACTAACTCTCTAACAACCTTAACTAATTGAGAGATGGTAATTATAACCAATAAACCATTGACAAGTGTTAATTGGTTAATACTCCCCCCTTCAAACTGTGCGAGAATACTACGAGCAGAGTTTGAAATCAAAGCAAACA
Organism: Malus fusca; assembly: GCA_035220775.1. Classification (NCBI taxonomy): domain Eukaryota; kingdom Viridiplantae; phylum Streptophyta; class Magnoliopsida; order Rosales; family Rosaceae; genus Malus; species Malus fusca. The sequence continues at coordinate 21,794,439 of CM069072.1, forward strand.
TTCAATGTTATGTTGGAAGTGAACAATCCTGAGCTGCAGTACTGAAGTTTGCAGATTGTGATTCCATGTTCAAGTTATGACAGTGCTTCACAAAGACAGGACTATGTAACTCTTTAGTTAGCACATCAGCAACTTGTTCTTCTGTTGGAATATATTGAACACGCAGATCGCCCTTTTGTACTTTCTCCAATACAAAATGATAATCCGTGGTGAGATGTTTAATCTTCGAGTGGAAAATTGGATTGGAACAGATAACAAGCGCTGACAAGTTGTTACAGTGAAGATAAGGAGGTGAGGGAAGAAACTGATGTATATATCTGAGAAAAGATCTTATCCAAGTAATATCAGCTGCACAATGAGCTATGGCCTTGTATTTTGCCTCTGTCGAACTTCTTGAGATAGTGGCCTGCTTCTTTGATTGCCATGATATATGATTAGATCCTAAGTACACCACATATCCAGTTATTGACCTTCTTGTGTTGATGTCTGCTGCCCAATCTTAGTCTGAATAGGCTGTTATTGACATGTCTTCACCTTTTCTTTATTTCAAGCCACAGGTAATAGTGTCTTGCAAATATCTCAGAATTCTCTTGACCAAATGGAAATGCACATCTGTTGGATTGTTCATGAACAACATACCATATGCATTGAGTATGTTGTATCAAGCCTACAAAATGTTAAGTATTGTAGAGCTCCCACCAAGCTTCTATATAGAGTAAAGTCTGTCATTGGTGATCCTTCATCCACAAACAGCTGAGTGTGAGGTTTAGAGGGTGTAGATGTAGGTTTACAATGTTCCATACTAGCATTTTTCAACGAATCTCGTGCATACTTTGACTGATTGATGAATATAGATCCATCTGGATTATATTGAACATGAAGTCCAAGAAAATAGGTGAGTTTTCCCAAATATTTCAGATAAAAAACTTCAGCCAGACTTGTAATCACAGATTGAATCTTGGAATCATTGGAGCCAGTTACAATTATGTCATCAACGTATAACATAAGTATAATAACATCCCCATGATCTTATTTCACAAATAAACTTGTATCTGATAATGATGTAACAAATCCCAAAGCAGGTAGGCAGTTAGTGAACTTTGAATTCCAAGCCCTTGGTGCTTGTTTCAGACCATAAAGAGACTTGATTAACTTGTAGACAAAGTTTGGATGTTTTGAGTCAATGAACCCCTGAGGCTGCTTCATATAAACTTCCTCTTCTAAATCTCCATGTAAGAAGGCATTTTTAATGTCTAATTGCCTCAAATTCCAACCAAATTGGACTGCCAAAGCAAGAATCATTCTCACAGTGGTGTGTCTTAGCACAGGGCTAAACGTTTTAGAATAGTCGAGACCTTGTTCTTGGCTATACCCTTATGCCACTAGCCTTGCTTTATACCTGGAAATAGAACCATCAAGATTTTTCTTAATCTTGTATACCCATTTGCTTCCAATAATACCTCTGTCATCTGGAGGAGGAACCAAACACCGAGTTCCTTGTGCTTTTAAGGCATCAAACTCATCTTGCATGGCTTTCTGCCATTTTATCTTGCCACTGGCAGTTTTGAAATTCTTAGGCTCCTCTATATCAGTTGCATCAGCTAAGAATGAGAAACCACTTGAAAAATCATCCAAAATATTCAGAGAAGTGATCTTAGGAAAATGTGCTAAATATGTTGCATAATTTTTTCTTGAGATTGCACCTGTTTGTAGTCTTGTTTGAATCCCAGAAGTATGATGCACAGAACCAGATATATTTGTATGTGCAGGAATTGAGGGAGATGAAAATGGTGAGATTAGAAGTGTCACCTGAAGTTGCTCTGAACTTTCAGATTAACTCACTGAAGATGATGAAGCTCCATAATTCTCACTAGATGCCTGAGCAACTCCCTGATTACTTTGAATCTGAGTAACAGGTATAGAAACAAAATTTGGGGAACATTCAACATGCTGATGACTAGCTACTGCATTGCTTTGATTCTGTGATCTCTGTTTGGCAGGATAAACTATCTCATCATATATGACATGTCTAGAGATAATGCACTTCTTAGACTCTAAATCATAACATATGACACCTTTATACCCAGGAGAGTATCCAAGAAAAGTGCACAACATTGATCTTGATTGAAGCTTGTTGAAGTTGTAAGGCCTAAGCCAAGGAAACACGGCAGTGCCAAATGTCTTCAAAGATTTTAAATTTGGAAGTTTCTTGTATATTAGATTGTAAGGAGATACCATTGACAGAGACTTACATGACATTCTGTTAATTAGAAACACTGAGTGTGCACAGGCAAAATACCAAAACTCCAATGGTAAACTAGCATTGGTAAGTAATGTGATTGAAGTTTCAATTATGTGCCTATGTTTCTCTCAGCAATTCCATTTTGCTGAGGGGTGTATGGGCATGATAGCATCTGAATAATTCCTTTATCACTTAAGAACTGTGTAAAAGCCTTACTAATGTACTATCCTCCCCCATCAGTTTGTACACACTTAACAGAAACTCCAAACTGGTTTAACACAAACTGATCATACTTCACAAATATAGAGAAGATATCAGATTTATTGCACATTGGAAATACCCAAGTGTATCTTGTACATTTATCAACAAATAGTACATAATACCTATAGCCATCTACATACTTTATAGGAGAAGGTCCCCTTACATCAGTGTAAACTTTATCAAATGGTAGCAAACATTTTTCAGTTCTCTCTGGAAATGGCAATCTAGACATTTTGCCCTAAATACATGATGTACAAACACTGTGCTTTTTATCTGTATTATATGGTATATCACATTGTTTCAGCATACATGAAAGTATTTCATTTGTAGGGTGACCCAACCTCTGATGCCATACATTTGACTTCACCATTTGTCCAAGCAAAGCTGTTGCAGTAGGTACTGTAAACTGCACACATTTAGCACTATGAAAAATTGGGATCTGAAACAACTCTGTTGGCCTACTCTTTCCTTGATACATGACCTCCTTTATCTTCTTGTCCTGTAAAAAGAAGTTTGACTCATCACATATAAACCAACTGTTGTTATCAGCGCACATTTGTTTAACAGACAACAAACTTCTAGCAGTCTTTGGAACATGTAAAACATAATTAAGTAACAATGAATGATCCTTTGTATAAAGAATAGTAGAACCAATGTTTTTAATTGCTATACTTGAACCATTGCCAATAGTAATCTTCTCATTTCCTTCATATGGAGGAACCTATGCCAAGGCATTCACATCAGCTGTCATATGGTGAGAGGCACCAGATTCCACTATCCATGAATCTGTAGGCATGAATTGGGATGATTGTTGTGCATTCATAGCAATCATCGAGGATGGAGCAGGTTGACTCTGATATGTGTAGTTACTTCTCTGATAATAGTCAAGAGTAGCATGACCTTTCTTTCCACAAATTTGGCATTTAACCACAAAACCATTAGAAGAAACATTGGTGTTTCTGTGAAAACAATTTACTGTTGTATGACATCTGTTGTTACAGATTTGGCATTCAAGCACTACATTCATCCTTGTATCTGTATTTCCAGACCAACCATTGTTATTTGAATTCTGCCTATACCCTCAAGAACTGAAATTTCTCCATTTGTATCCATTGTGAGACTTGTAATTGTTTTGACCCCTAGTATTGAATGATCTGAAGCCAGAGTTTGAATTCTGATTTCTTGAATATGAATTGGATCCATAATTCCCAATAAAACCAAATCCATATGGTGCATGAGGATATAAAGCAGCTGGTGGTTGTGTTGGAAAATAAAATTGAGAAGATTGCATATCAGGTTGAACTGATGGTGAAGATTGAAACTGAGATGAACTGCTATAAGAGACTTGTGACAACACACCCCCAATAGTTGCCGGAATGTGACTATGATTCTGTGGATTAAAAGATGAACCATTGAGCATTGAAGATCTAGGAGTGGAACCAGTCCCATTCACAGACAAGGCTGACAAACTTTGAGATAACATATTAATTTCTCCTTCGATTTATTTCTCAGCACCAAGAAGTTGTGCTCTGAACTCTTTGAGAGTAATTGATGACTCCCAAGCAAGAATAACAGTTCTTATTATCGCATATTCTTATGGTAACCCAGCCAAATAAGCAATTATAACATAATTGTCTGAAACATACTCCCCTGCAACACTTAACTGTTTTCTAATGTTTTTCAACTGCAAGAGATACTAATCAACCGAATCTGTTCCCTTTTGGATGGTATGCAGCTCTGTTTTTAGATGATTCACTCTTGACTTTGAAACAGAAGCAAACCTATGTACAAGATTCACCCAAACTTCATTTGCATTCTTGCACCCAGAGTTGCAAGCAAAAGACTTAATAATGTCATATTAGTCGACTCCCAATCAATATAAGCTTCGGTAATTTCTTCAGTAACTCCAAGATCAGTAGTTATGACAAACTTTGGTGGACACACATCAGTACCATCAAAATGACCAAATAGTTTGTAACCCTTCAACACAGCCTTAAACTGAAATGCCCATTTGGCAAAATTATCATCTTTCAATTTTATAGTAAGCATCCCCAACAAATTTTCTACTTTTACAGTCGGAGTGGTCATCTTAAATCAAATCACAAACACAGAAATATCAATAGGTGATACACAGAAAGAGATTGACACTCTTTTCAATTGGAAAAACTGCAAGACTCGAAGAGATTGACACTCTTTACCAAGAAAGATTGACACTTTTCAAATGCACCAAGATTCGAAGAGATTAAAACTCTTTACCAAGAAAGATTGACACTTTGCTAATTCACCAAGAAAGAATGACACTTCCTTGAATTTTGCAATTGAACTACTATTTATTCACCAGCAATTTATGAACATTATTCTATACAATCAAAGTACAACAATTTTGCATGTCTTAACCCATACAATTTCTTCAAGAATCTCAAACATACAATAACCCATGATAAAAAAAAAAATCTTCCAATATCGAAAGAAAGATGTCACTTGAATCAATCAGAATAATCAAAGAACGCACCAACAGATTGCTTCAACATCTCTCCGGAATCAGCAGAATCATACACGAACCGACATAGCTGCGACAAACCCACCGAATAACAACAATCTCACAGAGCAGCGGAAAAATCATCAGAGATCGGAGCGGCGACAAGCCTTTCCGGCGATGATACCATCATAAACCCAAGAAATCATGCTGTGAAGAAGCAAATGAGAGAAGATGAAAGCTTAGAAATGAAGGAATCTTAGAAGACTTTTTATTTCACACACTGGATTATTACATGTATTTGCATTATGTTATATAGTACCTCAATATATGGATTATTACCATAATGGCCTTTCTAACTAACTCTCTAACAACCTTAACTAATTGAGAGATGGTAATTATAACCAATAAACCATTGACAAGTGTTAATTGGTTAATATACTTTCTATTAAAAAATTAATTAAATATTTAAAACTAAAAAAAATAAAATCATTTTTTTTTTGCATGCGGGACCCATCCCTTATCCCCCTCACCCTTCTTCCCCACTCCCGTCTTCCCCTAACCCAAAACCCACCCCAAATCCCCGCTGTCATTCTTTGCCACATCAGCAATCCCATCCACCATTCCCAGCCCATCCTCCCTCACCTCCCTCAACGCCCTCTCTCTGTCACACCTGAACAAATTGAGCAGCGCACCCACCGCATTCTCCTTGCTCCTCAAGCTCGACTCGGTCGAGAGATCCAGCAAATCCGTCAAAACCCTGACCCCGGAAACCCTCTGAAACGCTTCCTCTCACCCGGCCACCTACCAGATCACCGCCATGGCGTCCTCCGCCCTCCCTTCCTCTTCTCCATCTCCAATCTCGTCGTGCTGGACCCCTCATCCAACCGACTACACGGCAAAATTCCACCTCAAATTCTTAACCTCAAACAACTAAACCACCTCTGTCTCACAGATAACCAGCTCTCTGGCGACCCATCTCATCGCTCTATTCCCACTCTAAGGGTTCATTTCTTAGAGCATTCATAAATCTCGTCCTTTGCCGTAACAACTTTTCTCATAACCTTAGATCTCTCCCTCGCTCGAACCCGACCCGATCCGCATCGTCTTCCCCAATTTCCAGCTCGAGATCCAAACGGACCCAAAGCCTGGGCCTTTTTCAGGTGGGTTGAGAGCTTTTTAGGTTAGATCTTCATTGAAGAGCAACTTGGCAGCATTAAGTCGCGACGATTTCGAGGTTCTGAATGTATTGGGCAAGTTAGAGAATGGTTTTGGTTGTTGATTTGGGATTCGACAGTGAGGAATGTCGATGATGAAGATGAAGTTTTGCATTTTTTTAGTTTTAAAATAAAATAATAATTTTTTAATAGAGAGTGGGTCCCATCTCAAGCCACGTCACTATTTAATGGAAGAATTGAGATACAAACTAACACAAGGTATGAAATTGTAACAAATTCGTAGATGAGGTATGACATTGAATTTTTTTAAAGATGGGCTATGAAACTGTGACTAATCTAATAGTTGAGGTAGTTTTATGTAATTTACCCTTTAAAAAAAAAATGGGTGACCTACCCCTTCTTCCCCATCCACCCCCTTTCTCCCTTTTCTCATCTACAACCCCACCCACCCTTCTCTCATCTGCAACTCGCACCCACCCTCCATTCTCTCCTCTTAATCGTCGACTCCATCCACCAACAACCATCATCTCTATCTTCGGGTTTCCTTCCACGGCAAAGTCTAGCAAACCCTAAACCCTAATTGTCTAACCTTCAAATTAAACGGTGTAAGAGACTCGGCAACGGTGGTGGGCGCGGGATTGCTGCTGCGTTTTGCTGGGCTTGAAGATGGTGCTAGGCTGCAGGAGCAGAAGGAGGTGGCAGAGACGGTTTGGACTTCGATTATTCATCTTCGACCTGATTTTAGTGAACATGGCTGCGGGTTGAGAAAGGGAAAAGGAGAAATTTCTCCTTTGTTGCTACCAGTGCTGCTTGGCTGCCATGGTTGGATTGTTGTGGGTTACAGATGAGAGAAGGAAGGGTACGGGTTACGAGAGTTTGGGGTCTTCGGCAAGCTTGAAGTCGAGATCGAAGCCGCGAGAGATGTGGGAGTGGAAGAAGATGGAGTGAAAGGACTGGATAGAGTGGTCGTCAAGGAGCACCAGGAGCGACGGTGGGTTGGGGATTCCAAAGAATGAGAGGGGAAAGGGAGGAGTGTGAGGACACCCATTTAAAAAAAAAAATTATTAAATGATTTTATTTTTGATTTTTTAATATTTAATTAATTTTTAATAAGGAGTGGGTGCTGCCTCAAGCCACGTTAGCACTTAACATAAGAATTGACAGATAAATTGACAGAAGGTATGACATTGCAACAAATTCGAAGATAAGGTATGACATTGAAATGTTTTAAAGATGGGGTATGAAACTGTGATTGGCCCAATAATTGAGGTAGTTTTGTATAATTTATCCAATAATAATCAAAAGATTATGGTAATTAATCTAAAATATAGGGAAAAAAAATCCATTGTTGCAAAGATTTGGACTAGATCTTTTTCACTTTTTATTTGTATGTGTTGACCCTAAAAACTACAAAGCCTACGTGGCGCGCAGGCCGAGTAATCTATAAGCTAACTACGTCCTTCGGTGAATGCGGGGCGTGCCAACTCGTCGGCCGAGCTCGGCCGAGGAGTAAAATTTATTGATGTTGCGTTGGGTGCGCGGCTGACTTCTGCGTCTTGCGATTGCGGCCGAGGAAGGAACACGTCTCGGCCTCTTGGGTTCTCGAACCTGAAGACAAGGCTACTATTCTTACGAAGTTCAATATCAAATTCGGCTTTCAATGTGCCGAATGTAGTAACTCGTAACACCTCACTTCGCCGAGAAGGCTAATGAGATGACCTCGATCAATAAGGATTTGGCAATCCTTCTCGACCGAGACTTGGATAGGTAACAAACCGTCCTCGCCGTAGTGTTGTTGATGCCAACGGAAGATGCTGCGATATCGGTTGGTTCTACGGTGACAGAGCTATCTATGCCGACTTAAGATATCACCGGTTGCTTTCACAGTGCTGTTGATGCCAACGGAAGATGTGTCAGCGAAAAGAGAAAATAAAAAATCTCAAAGTTGTTGAGAGAGTTTGCACAGGGCAGTTGTGTGTTGAATTGGAGGTCCTTTGAACGTTGCATGCGACTCTGTATTTATAGTGACGAATACGCACTGGTTGATAAGCTGAAAAAGACTCCCAAACAATTAAAACTCATCTTATCGAATCCAAGATAATCTGCAAGCTTGGGTAACGTCCATCTAATCAACCACCCAATATATATATATATATATATATACATATATATATGGCTAATAGCTTTTGACACGGCATACATGCCAGTCCATCATCAACATCCCCTTAGGTCTCCTACCTCATCCTCACCTCATCCACAATAGCCATCATCATTCTGATCAAACGAATTTTAAATTCATCTTACTTCCCAGTGCTGACAGACATCCCAAATCAATTCGAATTGTACTGCTTATTCGGGATATGAATCGCATTCTATTTATCTGGTTTAAGAAGATACCGAGATAATTCATATTAAAAGATAATTATAATATTATTCTTTAATAATCAAATTATCTCCACTTTCTCATCTGGCGGTCGAGAATCATGCACACTCAACGGCCTCGATCGCTTGGGCCGATGATGTAAAATCGGGTCCAAACAGTATGTTAAACTCGAACAGAACTCATATATTTGACGTATTATGTTTCAGACTTAGGTTCAATGCTTAAGTTTCCTTTTTTTCAGTTAAATTTGTTTACTTAGGAAATTGAATAAGTCATGGGTTAAGACTTAAGACTAGTTTATAGTTAGACAAAACTAAGATTAGGATAATATAAAATAAATAAAAAATAAAAAAAAAGGATAAAATCTAAAGACAATCTTAGCAAATGGGAAGAAGAATATAATCCAAATTGGATGAGTGGCTAAGCATTGGTGTAATATCCAAATTTGTTTTCTGGATTGATTAATATGCATTGTTGGATAGCTTTGTTTGATTCGGATAATCCTTTTTATAATATTTCTTAAGCAGTACGTGCTGGGTGCGGCCTCCGTTTCGCACAATCAAAGTCAATTGTGGTGGTGCTTGGATTAAAGAAACTGGGAAGGCAGGATATGGTTGGGTTGTCCGTGATTTTGCAGGAATCTTCAAAGGAGCGGGTGGCTTAGGAAACATCCTCTGCGAGTTCAGTTTGATGGCAGAGGCCGAAGCGACATGGGGGGTTTCGATAGCTAGCATGGAACGAGGATTTAATTTGGTTCAATTGGAAAAGGACTCCGAATGCCTCCTAATGGTGTTATTGGAGGTATTCTCTTTGATATATAATGTATTTAACAACAACAGATGTCAGTGGAGTTTATTTTTGCTTAAAGTATGTAATAGGACAAATCATCTAGTGGCATCTTTTGTTTCTTGAATGGATGATCTCCATATTTGGTACTATTTTGAACCAGAATGATTGTTTAATACTCTAGCTTCCGATGTAAACGTTTCTATTCGGATTTAATATTATTTCACTTTTGACCAAAAAAAAAAAAATCACAAGTAGCCACTTAGTAATATATAGTCTAGTGGTATTCTTCTTCACTTGTAAGTGAGAGATTTTATGTTCGTCTTGCCAAATGTGTGGTTGAACCATATTATTATAGCAAACCTATTGTAAGACTTAGCTTGCTTCCTCACCTCCTAGTGCAGATACTATCGTTTGTTAAAAAAAAATTAATAATAACTTTCACAAGTAAACTTTCGTAAGTGTAGTCAAGTTTATTGATGTATATCAACAACCACATTAATTATATATCCTAAATTGTCGATCAAAGTATGGACAATATGAACAAAACGAACGTGTATCAACAACATATTCACATATTAATTTGGGAGAAAAATATTAGAGAAATGCTAAGGGGATTCTCTCAAAAATAGGATTCTCCATGAACTCTCCACAATATTTTATAATGATAACACAAAAATTAACATTAAACTATAAAGTAACATAAAGTCTATAAAAAAAATTACTTTGAGATATTCTACTTAACTTTTATGAAAATATTATAAATTAAAAAGTAGACAGTTCTTCTTTTAAGAGGCCATATACATTTGCTCCAACATATATTTGAAATTAAGTGGTCGGTTTCTCTATAATTAGTCCACATGTGCGCTGTCCACACACGTGTATTTGTCATCACAATAAAGCAAAGTATACCAATTTGTCTCAAGCAAAGTATACCCCTTTCGTTTCTTAATTATTTGTTTAATTATGCTAATTAAGGTTTTGGGTCCAAGAACCAACCCGATCGCCGGTGCACCCGAAAAGGGTCCCCAATCTTTACTGCATATCTTCCAAAGTAGTCACCACTCTTTTCGTTTTTTATCAAATCGTATCTTTCTGTCTCATATTTTACAAATATTTGAAGCCATTTGTTAAGTTGGAATCCTATATAAAAAATATAATAAAATAAAAATTGTTAGAAAAGTAATGATAATTTCAAGTTAATTTTGCTTACTTAGTGATGTGTTAGCTTAAGCATTGATTCATTTCATCTGGCCTTTATATATATGCTTGTAAAGTTTAAAGATCGAAGGTAGGGTTCCTCGAAAGAATTGGTAGAGAGTACATTGAACATGGGATCCAATTTCTATAAGAATATTGGGATGGCTTTAAGCTACGTTTGTTATCATTTTGATGTGCAGGGTGCAAGTTAATGATTTTATAAGATCACCTAGTGTGTATACATACATATGATTCTAACACAATTTTAGTATTATTCTATGCCTGCATTGAGATAAGTATTGCAGAAACGGATCAAATTCCGACAAAGATATTACTAAAACACTATAAATTTACTTCAAGTCCATATTTAATTTTTGTAATGCATTCCTAAAAAATTTAAATTAAATTTCATAAAACTTTAAAATCTCTCTTATAAGCGCACTCTAAAATATATATTAAAAACATACATTATATTGAAGAATCATTTTTAACACTTTAGAAAGCCATATATATATATTCATGAATTGTAAAATATAAGGGGAAAAATGCATTTCGATAAATGAAATATGACCGTCTTAAAGTATCAATAATAAATTAATATCTTCTTTCTATTGGATTTTTTTAGGTTGCATATTGTAAAAACACACATACTATGTGTTTTAAGTGTAAATCTTTCGAGGGTTGTGCTATTCACACATTTCTTTTTACTTCTCATACACATGTTATTTTTGTTCATTGATATTTCTCAATTAATTTGATCTGACAGTCAAAAATTAAGAAGGATGTATGAAAAGTGAAAATAATTGTGTGAAAAGCATCACTGTTATTTGAACGGTTCACAATTTTCATCAAAAGATGTACAGCGATTTGTTCAGTTTCTTGTGCAAACTTTTCTACCTTTAATCATAGAACAACATTATCTGTCATATATGCAACGAAAAGCTTTATATGTGCAGCTTTTTATGCTCTTTAAATTTATTTTGGGCAAAGCTAATTGTAGTGGTTGCATTGCATTATTTCGATGATCACGAACAACAATAATTGAAGGAGATTGTAGGACTATCGTGCTTTCTGAGCCGTCTGATAGCACTACATCATGGCTCTTCATGTTCCACACAACCCTACACTCCATATCTGAACCCTCTTCAGAACAGAAGCTTTATTGCAGCACCATGATCAACCTCCTCACCTAATTGATATCGAAAGAGTCGAGCACTGAAATACGGACCTTGAAAGTAAGAAAAATGATCTTAACCGCTTGAGTTATAAGTAGATTGCCTCGTTAATTGTTAAGGGTTATTTAATAATCATTTTTTATTCAAAAAAAAAAAAAAGTCATTTTGTTTTGAACGAAACTGTTGATATACAACGGTAGAAGAGGAGACCTCATGGGAAGGCTTATGAGGACGACTGCATGATAGTCCTACTCACTGGAAACTAGCGCGAAAGCGAGGGACCGACTTTCTCAGAAAGGGAGACGCTCCTCCTGAAGTGGCCGTTGGTGGAAATTAGAATACCGTTATGGTCGGCTGCCGTTGGACACGTGTTGACATCGCCTCGATCAGCAACCACATCTTCTTACCGCGCTTTGACGCGAGTTTGTCGGAGAAAAGCGGCATTTCTTGAAGCCTTAATTTGGAAACACATGGTTCTTACAAAGTGATAATTGCTCAAAAGTGCATGACTAATGCACTTTGATTATACCCGTTACATATTTTTCTCTAGTAATTTATCAAATTTATGCTTTATCATGTATAATTGGTCAAATAGGTTTTATATCTAATTTGTTTTAATTTTTGACTGATGGTATATTAATGTTAAGGTGCAAGACTATGAGAATGTTGCAAGGCAATTAAAGGGTGAGGCACAAGACAATAAATTGGTGATTAACTTTATGTCGGTTACCGAAAAGAAATGAAGAAAGGAGAAGGCAAAGAAGAAGAAAAAGAAACAGTCATTCCCATTTCAATATGGCATTAAGGGCTTATCAATGACCATTATTCATGAAGTTTATGGGGGTTGGCTACGGCAATCTCAATATAACCATTCCCATTTTTATGTTTTTGGGGGTGGTGTAGTTTTTTTCTTTCGTAACTTTTACAGTCTCTTATTTTTCTATATTCTTATATGGAGAACTAATCACTCTAGCTAAGGCTAGGAGGAAAACCTTCAACTACTATGTGGTTTTATTAGTTTGATTCGAATTGCGGTATCAACAATAAACTCTTGTTATTGGTTTGTTCAAATTAATATCTAGTTTTTCTCTATTTGTCAATTGATGAATGTTTGTTAATATTCATAGGTTCAATCATGTTTTTCCTATGGTTTAGTTTCAGCATTCATGCTTTTGTGAATTGAGATAAATTAGTAGATATCTAGTAATTTCGACGGAAGTATTTCTTAATAGCTTGCGCTGGAGGTACAGGTTATGCTTGGAATTCTTCCTATAAGGAATTCTACTGAGTTTATTGGGAACAACCATATTTAGAGTTTGTATTTTTGTGTGTGTTTTAATACAATTATAATTGCCATATCATCCGATCGGATGCACTGTATGTTGCATCTTGATTGAGTTATAAAAAGAATCAAATTAATGAAATTACATATGTATGTTGAAGGTGGAACTCTAATGTCTTAGTGCTCTTATATGATTGGATTTTCTTTTTAAAAAAATTACATCTTATTCAATATTATTCTTTGTTTCAGTCTTGATAATTCTGCATTCTTTTTCAACGCTCTTTGAGGAATACGACACTCGGACTTCGAGTTTATACTGCTTCGTGACACCTGCACTTGGGTTTAGCAAGCACAATGATCACGACTCATGAGACGATGATAAGTTTAGGACTTGATTAATTCTTGAAGCCTTACCAAATATGTACAATAAAATTATTTGATGACGAAATATTGGAAATATTGACATACTTGTTGACATACTATATAAGAGGTGGGTCATACTACTGTATTTTGTCTGTGTTTGTATTATAAAGTGTGTAAAAAATGTGTCTGTTTTGTGTTTTTAAATAACATCACCTGGAAATATGTGAAGACACCTTGTTAAGTTCTTGGCTTAAAGTGTGAATATCATAAGTTTAAACATTGATAGATAGCAAGACTGATACACATCATTCTGCTCATGATAACAAAATGAGACGAGGACAAAAAGCAAATGCGCTTGACATGAAAAAAATTTAGCAGGGCTATAAATACTAGAAGATATGAATATTTGGGCCAATTCACGTTCAGAGATTGACTCTTGTTATTTTTTATACAAAAGTATATATTCATAGTAAGAGAGTGAGAAAATTAAATATTAATATTAAACTCGTCATTTACGAAATTTAAACCTATTGTACTAAGAAAAAAGCCCACAAAAACATTTGGGCCAGTGATGAAATTTTATGAGCCCGTGGCTTTCAACCCCAATGCCAAGATTGCAATTTGCAGTCCGTAACTGCCCCCCTTTTACCCGCCAAAACCCCATCTTCTTCCTCTCTCTATCTGTCCAAACGACCAACAACCATGGCGATCAAGCTTCTTGTTGCTTTGCTCTGCGTTCTCTTCTCCACCGCCGCTACACAACCGTGTTATCCTCCGTATCCCCAAGAGCTCATCAATTCAATGGGTCCCACTCTCTCACCTTCTTCTTCTTCTTCTTCTTCTTCTTCATTCCCTCCGACCCCAACAGCCTCAATCGAGTCAAACCCAACGACTCCCCTCGTCCCGGCGCTCTTTGTCATCGGAGACTCCTCCGTCGACTGTGGCACCAACAACTTCCTCGGAACCTTGGCCCGTGCCGACCGCCTCCCCTACGGGCGAGACTTCGATACCCACCAACCCACTGGGAGGTTCTGTAATGGCAGAATCCCTGTAGATTATCTTGGTAATGTTGCTTCTTTAACCATTTTCTTGCTTAAATTCTAGTTTTTTCATCTGTTTTTTTTTCTTTCTAAATTCTTGATTCATTTAATTGTATTTCTTTTTCTAAGAAATGCAGAGGTTGAGAGGAGTTTTTGATTTTCTTGGAACCCCAAATGGAAGACATCTAAAAATTAAAGGATTTTTGTCCAATTTTCATTTCGTGAAGTAATTTTCTATCAAGATTTTCTCTCTGGATTTTGTTTTTCTATCAGCACTCCGTCTCGGGCTTCCTTTCGTACCAAGTTATCTTGGACAGAACGGAAGAGTGGAAGAGATGATTCACGGATTGAATTTTGCGTCTGCCGGTGCCGGAATTATATTCACCAGCGGCTCAGAATTGGTAATGCAGCATGCTTCATTTTCCCCCCAATCATGCGTTTATATGTTTAGTATAATCTCTTCAATTAATATGTTTAATGTAGCATTTAAGGCTTCTTAATTCGAGTGTTGATGTAGTTTTTTCCTGCAGGGTCAACATGTTTCCTTCAGTCAGCAAGTTCAGCAGCTCACAGACACCTATCAGCAGTTTATAATAAGTTTGGGGGAGCAAGCTACATTTCGATTGGAATCAACGACTACATACATTATTATTTGCGCAATGTGTCCAACGTACAAAATCTGTACTTGCCCTGGGGTTTCAATCAGTTTTTAGCATCTACATTGAGGCAGGAAATTAAGGTGATCTTTCTAACCACGCTCAATTAGTTTCCCAATTCGGAGTTTTACCGATTACTCAGAGATTTCTGTGTATTTTGATGGTGCAGAACTTGTACAACATAAATGTGATGAAGGTGGTAGTAATGGGGCTCGCACCGATAGGCTGTGCGCCTCACTATTTATCTCAGTACGGAGTGAAGGATGGACAATGTATTGAGGAGATAAACAACATGGTAATGGAGTTCAACTTTGTGATGAGGTATATGATCGAGGAGCTCCGCGAAGAGCTTCCCGCTACCAACATCATCTTCTGCGATGTGTTTGAAGGTTCCATGGATATCATAAAGAACTTTGCACGTTATGGTGTGAGGTTTTCTAAACTTGTTAATTCCTATCAGTTACCGAAAAAAATCTTAGCAGGGAGTCTGCATACTAATGATGTGTGAATTTTATGATCTTGTTCAGGTTTCAATGAAACTACTGATGCTTGCTGTGGGTTGGGGGAGCACAAGGGTTTTGTCATGTGTTTATCACCGGATATGGCATGCAATGATGCTTCTAATCATGTCTGGTGGGATCAGTTCCATCCAACTGATGCGGTCAATGCCATCCTAGCTGATAACGTGTGGAATCGCCTGCACACGAAAATGTGCTATCCAATGAACTTGGGGGATATGGTGGTATCGAGCTCCTATTGATTCGATGGAGAAGCTGCAGCAATGGCCATACTCTCTATAAAACAAAGATCAAACAGAGAAGCTCCTTGATATTTTTGGTACTATACTTTCTGCATCAACTGCTTACAACATTAAATCGTACATTTCAGTATACAAGTGACATTACTAAAAGTGCATTGTATATGTTTTGCCTTTTGGTAATGCAATGGGATCCGATTTAGAGGTAGATATTATTGTCGTCTTCATTGTCTGTTTTCATCACGAAACTAGGAAATGAGGTCGTGATGTCCCTGCATTGAATGAAAAATTCTATCAGCTTCGACATAGCGTTTTGATGGTTGTAAGGTTTTACTTGAATTGTAATGAAACAGAAAATTAGATATTGGCAAAGGTGGAAATACTTGAGGTATGGAATTGTCATGTGTTGGTATATGGTCCAGCCCATGATGAATATTCTAGATTATTCTAGTAAGCAAGAGAGGAGGTTGGAGCATGCTAGACAATTCTAGCATGTTATTAAGTTAATGGAAGAAGTTAGAGAGTACTAGCTTCCTTGGTTGCAAATGGAAAGATCTAGAAGCTACAATTATGTGGCTAGTCTAGAATTTTCTATACTAGAGGTTTGAAGAAGGAACTAGAAGCTAGTAGAATGCCAAGCCTTCACCTATAAATATGGGTGTGATGTAACCAATTAAAAGCTAAGAGTGAGTAGCAAAGGATCAAGTCCAAAGCTATAGTTCCACTCCAAGAGTGAGAGTGAGTGTGTTCCACTACACATAGTGTGAGTGAAGTTTAGTGTGAGAGAAAGTGTGTGTCATACTTTCTTGTATCCATCAAGCCTTGTCTTTGGCTTGGTAAGACTACTCTTGTTGTACCCATTTTTCATATAGTGAAGATTGATCCTTGTTTGGTGGACGTAGGCATAAATTGCCGAACCACATAAATTCTTGGTGTCCATTTTCTACTTTACCTTGTGCATTCTCTATCTTGTAGTACCGACATTCCTAACAAGTGGTATCAGAGCCAGGTTGGCTCGTACTACGAGATGGAAGGAAGTGGCACTATGATCAAACTCACCAACTCCAATTGGGTAACATGGAAGCCAAGGATGGAGGACATTCTCTATTGCAAGGATCTGCATGAGCCAATTGAAGGAGATGCCGCCAAGCCCGAGAGCATGTCCGATGCCGAGTGGAAGAAGATGAATCGCAAGGCTATTGGCACAATTAGACAATGGGTGGACGATAGTGTTTTTCACCATGTGTCTAATGAAACCAATGCCCGCGAGTTTTGGACGAAGCTTGAGTCCTTGTTCGAGAAGAAGACCCCAGCCAAGAAAGCCTTCTTGATCAAAGAGCTCATCAATGTGAAGTACAAGGATGGTTTAAGTGTAGCAGAACACTTGAACAATTTCCAGAATATCATCAACCAGTTGGCTACTATGAAAATGACGATCGAGGACGAACTACAAGCGCTCTTGTTACTTGGATCCTTGCCAGACAGTTGGGAGACCTTTGTGGTGAGTATAAGTAACTCTGCTTCTAATGGTGTTCTTACCCTTGATAATGTTAAAAATAGCATGCTCAATGAAGAAACAAGGAGAAAGACTTCTGGCACAGATAGCAGCCAAGTATTTGTCACAGAGAACCGCGGAAGAAGCAAGAGTAAATGGCCTAGAGGTCATGGCAGGAGTCCTAGCCGATCCAAGTCAAGGTTCAGGGGTGCATGCCACCATTGTGGCAAAGAAGGCCACATGAAGAAAAATTGTCGAGTTTGGAAGAGAGAGCAAAGGGAAGGAAACAATCAGAAGAAAGATGATAATGGCAATACCACCGCTGTCATATGTGGTGATGTACCAGAAATATTGTCTGTTGGTGAATGTCTGCATATAGGCAACTCTGACAAAGACATTGAATGGATCTTTGACAATGGAGCTTCCTTCCATGCTACGTCCAAACGGGAGTTCTTCAGTACATACAAAGAAGGTGACTTTGGCATAGTGAAGATGGGGAATGAAAGCTATTCCAAAATTCTTGGAATTGGTGATATCTGCCTAAGAACTAATCTCGGCTGCCAATTGATGTTGAAAGATGTGAGACATATTCCTGATATACGTCTCAATCTGATATCCATTGGTACCCTTGATCGACAAGGATATTATCACCATATTGGCGAAGGAAAATTGAAGCTTACTAAAGGCTTAATGGTGGTAGCAAGAGCACGACTTTGTTGTACGTTGTACCGGTCAAATGCCAAGGTTTTGAAAGGTGAGTTGAATGCTGTGGAGGACTCATCTCTAGACTTGTGGCATAAGAGGCTAGGCCACATGAGCGAGAAAGGCCTACAAGTTTTGGCAAAGAAGTCTCACATTCCCTTTGCCAAAGGTACGTCGTTAAACTCTTGTGAGCACTGTTTATTTGGAAAACAAAGAAGAATTAGTTTTTCCGTTCCATCTACAAAGAAAGGAAATTTGTTAGATCTTGTTTATTCAGATGTGTGTGGTCCCATGGAAGTTGAGTCACTTGGAAGAAATAAATATTTTGTTACTTATATTGATGATGCTTCACGAAAGGTCTGGGTGTATTTGTTGAAATCCAAAGACCAGGTGTTTCAGACATTCCAGGAGTTCCATGCCATGGTGGAGAGGGAAATTGGGAAACCTCTCAAGTGCCTTCGTAGCGACAACGGCGGTGAGTACACATCTCACCAGTTTAGAGAGTATTGTGTGAAACATGGCATACGTCATGAGAAGACAGTTCCTGGAACTCCACAACATAACGGTGTTGCTGAAAGAATGAACCGAACCATCATGGAGAAAGTCAGGTGTATGCTGAGGACTGCAAAGTTATCTAAGCAGTTCTGGGGTGAAGCTGTAAGGACAGCCTGCTATTTGATCAACCGATCTCCATCAGTACCATTAGGTCTTGATGTTCCGGAGAGAGTATGGACTGGTAATGATGTGTCTTACTCTCATCTGAAGGTGTTTGGCTGCAAAGCTTTTGTGCATGTGCCCAAAGAGCAAAGATCGAAGTTAGACTACAAAGCTACACCGTGCATCTTTCTTGGCTATGGCGGTGAAGATTTTGGTTACAGATTATGGGACCCATACCAGAGGAAGTTTATCCGAAGTAGAGACGTGGTCTTTTATGAAGATCAAACGATTGGGGATTCGGATAAAGAGGCACAACTAGATGACGCAGTCAGAGGAGTTGATCCATTAGCTTCAGATGAAGAAAGTCACGATGACATCCCTGAAGCAGCTGCCAATGAAGTGCCTGCAGAACCAGATAATGCTGATCAGGGGGAGCCTGATCAAGATGTGCCAGACCATGAGATTGCTGATCAGGGGGAGCCTAGTCAAGAAGAGCAGATTCAAGGAGAACCCAATCAGGGGGAGCCTTCAGCCTTACAAGAGAATGAAGATCAGGTCAGAAGATCCATCAGAAGTCGAAGACCGTCTACCAAGTATTCTTCATCAGAGTATATCATGTTGACTAATTATGGAGAGCCCGAAACATATGAGGAGGCCAGAGCTCATAACGACAGTGACAAATGGATGAAGGCAATGGAGTCGGAGATGGATTCCTTATCAAAGAATGATACCTATGAGCTGGTGGAGCTTCCAAAGGGTAGAAAAGCATTGAAAAACAAGTGGGTGTTCAAATTGAAAAGAGACGACAACATGACAAGGTACAAGGCTCGCTTGGTTGTCAAAGGTTTTGGTCAAAAGAAAGGAGTTGACTTTGATGAGATTTTCTCACCGGTGGTGAAAATGACTTCCATTCGAGTTATCCTTGGTATGGCAGCAAGCATGGATCTTGAGCTCGAGCAGTTAGACGTTAAAACTGCATTTCTCCACGGCAACTTAGAAGAGGAGATATATATGGAGCAACCCAAAGGCTTTGAAGTCAAGGGTAAAGAAACTTTGGTGTGCAAGCTCAAGAAAAGCTTATATGGTCTTAAGCAGGCTCCGAGACAGTGGAATAAGAAGTTCAACTCATTCATGGTGAGTAATGGGTACAAGAGAACTCATGCCGACTCTTGTGTCTATATCAAACAATTTTCTGGAGGTAAATTCATCATTTTATTGCTTTATGTTGATGACATGTTGATTGTCGGTCAAGATGCTTCTATGATTAAAAAGCTCAAAGAAGAGTTATCTAAGTCCTTTGACATGAAGGACTTAGGGCCAGCCAAGCAGATTTTGGGCATGGAGATAATACGTGACAGAAAATCCAAGAAGTTGTGGCTGTCACAAGAAAAGTATGTTGAACGGGTGCTTGAAAGGTTCAACATGAAAGCAGCCAAATCGGTAAGCTCACCTTTAGCCAATCATATCAAGTTGAGCAAAGAGTCATGTCCAAAAACATATGAAGAAAAGGAGAAAATGGCAGTTGTTCCCTACTCTTCAGCAGTAGGAAGTATCATGTATGCAATGGTGTGCACACGGCCAGATATTGCTCATGCAGTAGGTGTGGTGAGCAGGTTTCTCTCTAATCCAGGGAAGGACCACTGGGAAGCTGTTAAGTGGATTCTCAGATATTTGAAGGGGACTTCTAAGATGTGCTTGTGCTTTGGCGGTTCCAAACCAATCTTGGAAGGATTTACAGATGCTGACATGGGAGGTGACCTGGATGGTAGAAAATCTACGTCTGGGTACTTGTTTACTTTTGCAGGGGGAGCCGTGTCTTGGCAATCCAAGTTGCAAAAGTGTGTTGCTTTGTCCACAACCGAGGCTGAATACATAGCTGCTACAGAAGCATGCAAGGAGTTGTTGTGGCTGAAACGGTTTCTCCAAGAGTTGGGTTTGAAGCAAAGTGATTATGGAGTTTATTGTGATAGTCAGAGTGCTCTGGATTTGAGCAAGAACGCTACATATCATTCACGCACTAAGCACATTGATATTCGTTATCACTGGATTAGAGATGCTATCGAGAACAAGTTGCTACAGCTGAAGAAGATTCATACCGATAATAATTCTTCAGATATGTTGACAAAGGTAGTCACAAAATCAAAGTTGGAATTCTGCATTAAGGCTGCTGGGATGGACTCCAGGTAAATTGGAGTCATGATCGGAATTCCTCCCTCATGGACTGGAGGGGGAGATTGTTGGTATATGGTCCAGCCCATGATGAATATTCTAGATTATTCTAGTAAGCAAGAGAGGAGGTTGGAGCATGCTAGACAATTCTAGCATGTTATTAAGTTAATGGAAGAAGTTAGAGAGTACTAGCTTCCTTGGTTGCAAATGGAAAGATCTAGAAGCTACAATTATGTGGCTAGTCTAGAATTTTCTATACTAGAGGTTTGAAGAAGGAACTAGAAGCTAGTAGAATGCCAAGCCTTCACCTATAAATATGGGTGTGATGTAACCAATTAAAAGCTAAGAGTGAGTAGCAAAGGATCAAGTCCAAAGCTATAGTTCCACTCCAAGAGTGAGAGTGAGTGTGTTCCACTACACATAGTGTGAGTGAAGTTTAGTGTGAGAGAAAGTGTGTGTCATACTTTCTTGTATCCATCAAGCCTTGTCTTTGGCTTGGTAAGACTACTCTTGTTGTACCCATTTTTCATATAGTGAAGATTGATCCTTGTTTGGTGGACGTAGGCATAAATTGCCGAACCACATAAATTCTTGGTGTCCATTTTCTACTTTACCTTGTGCATTCTCTATCTTGTAGTACCGACATTCCTAACATCATGTTCTTCAATAAGGACGGATTGCCATTCACGAGCTCATTCCACTCTTCGAGATCAATCTTTCCGTCTCCCTTTAAGTCTGCTTCCTCAAATGTCTATAGAGTTTCAAACCAAAAGATGAACTTATTCGATAACTGATTACATGTATCCCTTTAAATCTTGCATGTCTTACCTTATCAATTATCGCTTCAACAATGTCATCAGACAGGATCAAGTCCGACTCTTTCAAAAGCGCGAGAACCATTTCTTTCACCTTTCATAACGTACCTCAAACGATTAGTACTTTATCTGTATATATCTACTAATTCAATTAAATGCTTGGAAGTAAGATTTGATATGTCTTCTCAAGGTGTTTGCTTTCATCATTTCATTAAACTTAATCATTTTGTTTACCTCTTCGCGTTCGATGAAGCCTGTCTGCCATATATCATACAGCTGATATGCAACTGCCAAATCATATGCCAACTTTTTTATGCAATCTTTCATACTCATTGCCACATGCATTCAAATGAAAGAAAGAAAGAAAAAAAAAAATCTGCAGGGTTTCTTACATGCAGCCTTCTCTGCTTGGGGTGCTTCCGGGTGGAACACGCTCAGACATCGAACAAACTCTTCGAATCCTATCACCCCATCACGTTTCGTGTCAAACATATGGAAGACCTATTAGGTTAAGCAATGCAAAGATGAGTTGTCCCGAAAACAAACAGAATGTTTTCACTGGCAGTAAAAGATCAGCATTCCGAATTTAGAAAATCCGAGGCCACGAAGCTCACCCTATCTGCAAACAGACTTTGTGTTTTGCTGTTCCTGAACAATCCGAGCTGAAACTCTTCCTGGACACGACGCATAAAATGATACCGAATCACCGGATGAAAATCTTACAACGAGTAAATTAACTTATAGAAGAGATGAAGCTTATTACTTTGCTTATAAGGCCATCATCAACTATAGAACTGCTCAACTTCCTGAACAACTCGTACAAAGATTTAACCTCATTTACCTTAACTGCAAAAACCAAAGAATGTAAATGTAGACAGTAAATTCCAATTAACAAGTCAGTTTAATTAAATGAACAAGCTTAATTACAGCAGCTTTGAGAAGCAAGAACTGCTAAGTTTTCACATTCAAGTCTCTGCTTCATGCAAACACAGCCCATTCTAAACGCTTTACGTGATCGAAAAACTGTCTTCTGTTGGAAGAGATTAGTACAGAATGATCTTAAATGTTTTGAAAAAAATCTAGAGTCGAGAGAGCCTGTGCAAACGCGGACTCTGCACGTTTCTCTGACGGTTCATGAGCTTGCAACGTGAGAGCTTGTTGGGGAGGGTTTTGTAGTTGTACAATACAATGTGCCTTAGAAACGGGTAGGTCACATTATATAACCCTATAAGCGTCACACTTTGCCAGCAAGGAAGCATGTTTACCCTCACTCTTTGTTTCTATTGATTTATGGGATGGAAAACTATATGGAGTTAGTGCCAGAAACATGTTTCGAATTACTCAAGTGACAAATCTTGTTAACTTTTTTTTTATAGAGGTGACACTTTACAACTCATGTATAAGTTCACATATGAAGTTTTCTCAAAACACTAGCAGAACTTACCGTTTGTGCTTATGCTTCGAAGACTGAATTCAAATCTCATAAACGACAGTTACTGGATGACTGACGAAAGTAAAATATTTTGTATGACTTATGTTGAAACAAGTGTTTGGCGAATGGTACGATGACGACAATATATGGGCAGATGCTAATGTGACAATTAATGAATAATTCTATAACAGTTACATATGTTATTGGCGTGGATTTATGGAATATTATATGAAAAAGAAGGGTGAATATAGTGTGAGGGCTTAAATATCTGAGCTCACCAAATAAATTCTAACTTGTAACTTGTAAGCATTTACACATGCATTGATTGAAGACCAACAAAGAAATTCCCTAGCAATGGTCATTGTTTTCGGATTTGGAATTTTGGAATCTGGTTCTTCTCTTTAACAAGTTCTCTTGGAAAAACATTCCTTGTACAATAAATCTTAGGCTGATTTTAAGAGACGTGGACGTAAACGTCGACAATTAGTTTATGCTGATTGATGTGAGTTTCTCGATAATTATAAAAAGATAACATGATTGATTGATAATATCTTAGCGAAATTTGAAATCTGTTGCAAAGGCAGAGGTGTACCAAATTCAGCTATTTTTGACAATGCTTTCACCTGACAATTCCTGGCACCCTACAAGAACAATGGGTTAACGAAGACAGATCAATTCCCTTTTGTTCTTGGGTACAAATCAATTCTATTTAAAGAATGGTTAGACCAAATGGCTAGGGGGAAAAATCTCATTTCGACTCTAATCAAGCCTTGGCCAAGGAAGATTGTTTATTTGGCCGAAGAAAAATTTAGGCCACCTATTCGTTCGGCTGAGACAGAAAATTTGGTTGGCTTAAAAGAACATCTTCGAAGTTTAACTCAAAAGATGATTCGTCAGATCAATGTTCCAACGACGAACATGGCCGAAACACAACCTCCGATGCAAACACCATGTCAATCAATATGGTTATTGGAGATAAAGCCGATGTGGAACAATTCCATTCAGCTGAACTGTTTGAGTTAAAGGCCAAATAATAGCTCAATGCGTTTGGCGTCCGAGAATAAAAAGTATTTGGCAAAGTCAAGAATATTTGAAGATGATTCTTTATTCAGCCTGAAGCGAGATTGGATTGAAAACATTGGCATAAAAAGGTCTTGACTAGTAATAAAATATTGTTGGCCTCCTGCTCATCATAACCTTTATTTTCATTTGCTCAAAAAATAATAACTTTTATTTCCTTTACCATTCGACTACACAAACTGATACTCAAGAAAATAAGGGAGGCAAAACAGCATGCTCACTAGTGAAAAAAAAAAGAAAAAGAAAGAACTTTAACGAAAAGCTTCCGGTACTGTTCACTTTAATGAAAAACCATATTTTTACACTAAAAAATCAATCATAGTACTATTCACTTTACCATTTATTTTGTCCTTATCGTTAAAACTTAATTTTTCAAATATTTTTCATTAGTTTTTTTTTTTTTTAAAAAGAGACGCGGTCGAATAAAAGAAGTGGAGTTTTAACGAAAAACCCGCGGTACTGTTCACTTTAACGAAAAACCACATTTTTACACTAAAAAGTCAAATCTAGTACTATTCAATTTACCCTTTATTTTGTCCTTATCGTTAAAACTCAAAGTTTTTAAGCCATTTTCATTAGTTTTCCTTAAAAGAAAAGGGTTTTTTGTTTGGAGATGCTGTCGTCAAGAAGAGATAGTTTACTGCTAACCCATGGAAAATGAGTCTTAAGAAGAGCAAGGAAACGTAAAGTGGCATGCCGACTTGCAAAAATAAGGGGATCCACCATGAGGTTTTACATGAAGCATGCCTACTTTTGGGCTTCGAAATGTGACTGAGCCTGTGTGTAAAATTTTTGGGCCCCAATACACACTAGTCATTGAGCCTCTCACACCTCTTTGAACTAAATTAAATTTCCTATTGTAGGAACATAACTCTTAGTTTATTTCTTTGACCACACCAATTGGTGATATGTGACCATACTGACAAAGTTAGTGCAACATGGAGGATGGAGCTAGGTAGAGGGCATGATGCAAGTGGTGAGAGAGTTTTTGTGTGTGAAATCTGTCGGCAAACATGACTCATAGTTCGAACGTCAGTACGAGGTATTCCAGTGTACTCGAAACACAAATCGGTATGCGATGTGTTATAATACAAGTGAAAAAACGCTTATATTATGATACTTCGTGTACTGATTTGTGTTCGTTCTGAGTACATGAAAAAATCTCTCATACCCTAGCACTCCACTCTCCTTAATTTTGCCTCCTCTCAAAAGAAAGACTTTTACTAGACAGTTGGGCCGTTGAATCATGTGGGCCTAAGAGGTTAATGATGGAGATGTTTTGAGACCAGAAAATGATATCATAGCATTTGATTGGGCTTACAGACGTCAATTTCTTTTGGGCCTTGTCATCTCGTTGGGTGGTAAGCGGTAACAAACGCTTCCAAGTATCCGAGTTGCGAACTCCCTGGCGTCGATCATGCCCCCATCGCTCTCTCCTCCCAAAAATACACAGACATGGCGGTCTCTCTCGTTCACCGGTAACCTCTCCGCTCTCGTCGCTTCCATTTCCTCCTTTCCAATTTTGACCTCTGCGATTCTAGTTATTTTCGTCGTCAAACAGCTGATCTCCAAATTATACAAAGTCGGATTTTTATTTCTTGTAATTTTTCGTAATTATTTGTTTAATTAGGTTTTAGTTAAGTTGCGAGCTCTTTGGTTGTACAATGGAGGTGGATTTAGTTGCAAGTGGCATACAAGAGGAAGAAGCTTTTGGAGTTGATGAAAATGATCACAATGTAAGCTTCGAGTTCAAATTTTTAATTTTTTTATTGAGCTGTTGCAAGTAGTTTTCATGCAATTGAAACTTTATTCATTTTGTTAAGATTTTAGGCTCCTTTTCTGGAAATTGGACCAAATTTTCATTTTTGGAATTTCAATTACTGAATTTTCATTGAGACAGTTGGAGCTAGTGTTAATCGTGATCTGCTTGTTCGTGTGTTTAGATACGCAAATTAAGTGTAGCTGGTTGGTTTCATATCTGTAAGAGATTAACTTTTTTATTTTACTGTCATAATGTGCAGGACAATCCTAATTTCGAGGGTGAAACATGTGGCATATGCATGAATGCTATTATCGACAGGGGTGTTCTTGATTGCTGCCAACACTGGTATGTGTTTTAGACTGTGGCTTTGTCTGTGTGTGTGTGTGTGTGAGAGAGAGAGAGAGAGAGAGAGAGAGAGATAAGAATTTTGTTTTATGACATGGGTTCATCTTGTGGTTTTCCAGGTTCTGTTTCGCATGCATTGACAATTGGGCTACCATTACAAACCTCTGCCCGCTTTGCCAGAATGAATTCCAAATGATCACGTGTCTTCCAGTGAGTGGTGCAAATCTTTTTTCTTTGTTCTCATCCTCGTTGTATCGTTTTAGTATTATTTCTGTTATGAACTTATGCGTGATATGGATAATAGAATTATATTAATGTACAACTTTTTCAAAGCACAGTTGTTACTTTGATTTCTAAACTGTCTGTTTTCGATAGTGTTCTTTCTGTTGCAATGGAATTTTTTTTTGAAGTTTTCTTGAATTAGTGAGTTGATGCTGTTTCAAAGTGGTGCTAAAGCATATGAGTTTGATTCAATGTGAAGGTATATGATACGATTGGGAGCAACAAAGTGGACGAGGACTCAACTTATAGGTACTTTGGTAATTAAGGATAATACGTATTTTGGTAATTAAGGATAACGTGTTTAAGTATACTGGTGAGGATTTGTTCACATTTTTATGTGGCTTAGTCTCTTACACATGGTTTTCTTTGGCTTACTACTCATATGTAGCGTTCATATGAAATTTGAATTCAAGGATTGTGTTATGGAATTTGCAACCAAGACATTTGTTTTGTGAACAAGTTTCAACAGAGACTAATTTTTCAATATTCATCTGTGCAGTGATGATGACTGGAGTATTGAAGGGAAGAATAACACACTCTCATTTCCATCGTACTACATTGATGAAAATGTAATTATCCTTGCATGTATTCTTTTTAAAATATTCTTGCAATCCTCATAATTTCTTTCAAAGGTTTTTTTGTTAAACTTAGTGACCACTCACACCAGTGTTTCCAAGAAGATTGTATGTATTACACTTGTGGTTTTTTGTTCTAAATTTGTTTTCCTTAAACGATTCTACATGTGAATCCCATGAGTCAGGACCCATGAGTTATGAATTTTAGTTCGTTCCCTGGGTTTCTTACGTGCTATGCATCAATATCTTTTGAAGACCCAATGCTTTGGTCTTACAACTGAGATGTGGTGTTGTGCTTATAAGCATCATTAGGGAAATATGTAGCCGTTCCCATTACATCAAGATGCATCCGAGAGGAATTGAATTAGTACTTTATACAGGATATATGCTTTCTTATACAGGAGTGTTATGTGCTCCATGAAAAATAATCAAATAACAAAAGCAAAAAAGACGAGTTTGGAGGTTAATGTGGCTCTAAACTAAAGTAATGGTTAAAACTAAGGCTAATGCTAGGTGTTGAAAAAGACTTTTCAAGTCATTCCCATTTAGATCCGATTCAGAAACCCCCGTTGTTTCCTTTTCTTCCCGGCTGTTCGTCTTTATTTTTTCTTCAAGTTTACTTTTCAACATTTGATCAGATGATATCACATTCTTTTGTTACTTTATCATTTTCTAGGCAGTTTCCTGCTTGGATGGAGATGGCTGCAAAATTCGAAGTGGATCAGTGGCTATTGAGGGAGATTCCAATCTCGATACATCAATTGCTTGTGATTCATGTGACTTATGGTAAAGAATCAAGCAATGTGATACATTAACTCTTTCCAAACTGATAAATGATTGTGTAAAAATATTGTTTTCTAATTGCTTTTTGACTTGACTTGAGACAGGTACCATGCTTTCTGTGTGGGATTTGATCCGGAGGGCACATCTGAGAGTACATGGTTATGCCCCAGGTAAGTTACATGGTGATCATTCCTTTGTTCATGGGTGTTGCACTGTTTCTCCTTTGCCAAGTCTAGTCCGTGGCTTTTCCTTATAGCTTCAGTTTCATTAAATTATCAATAACAATTTGTCATGCATGTGCCAAGCGTTGGTGATAATTAAAATCAATGTTAATGGAGATAATTAGGTTGTGGGTCCTTTCTATGGGAGTTTTGTTTTTGTTGTGGAGATCCCTATCTTGAGTTGTCAACCAATTAGATTAAACATTCAAATCAGGTAATGATACCATCTCATTTGTGACTCCGGGACAAAGAGAACCATTTATGTTTACAATTGCTGCCAAGTAACAATCCCTCTAGGCTTGGACTGATTAGTGAGCTTTGGTTATCTTTATTTATGTACTCAAGATTTAGGCATAATGGATTACAAATTTCTCTTTTTTCCTAAAATTCCTAGGTTTCCTCTTTTCATCTATCTTGTCATACTGATTTTTTTTATTATGGTTTTTATTTTTTTTCATTCTGTAGATGTGTAGCTGATGAAATGACAAAAAAATCAGATGCAGATTCAGTACAGAGGTCTAACAGACAGTATGGTCCAGAAAATGCTAATGGTAAACCTGTAGCTGAGGATAATCTTTCTAGAAAGGTATCTGTATCTGTTGCTGATAGTGGTGAGACGGCTGTTGTGGTCTCAATGGTTGGAGAAAATCATTGGTTTGGAGGACCAAGTGAGAGTGTTTTGCCAACTGGTGAAGTTGGAAAGGACCTGGAAACTAAAGAATTGGTATTGTCTTCTGACGATAGCCACAAATTGAGAAAACCTTCCCCAGAAAGAACCATTAACCAACCAGTTATTGTAGCTCCGCAACTAAAACTGTCCCTTTCCAGCGATACCTCTGGTTTACGTTCAAATTCTTTAGCACAAAAGCCTAGTAGTTTTGATGGCATCACGAATCCTTCCGGAAAGTCCTTTGATGAATCACAGAGTGATAACAAACAGTCTGACAGTGACTCCAATATGGGTCTTCATCTTGGGTTATCTGTGGGCACGTTTTTGTCTGGTAATTTACATATTTTTCCTTTTTTGAGCCTCCTCTATTTCATGTTAGGATAGTATATAACTGAAGTTTTCATGTGCTTATTGTTGAAATGTTTCTTGTTTATGGGTCTTCATACGTTTTTGTCTGGTGGTTTACAACAGTAACTCATGTACCATTTATGTATTGTTGAAATGTTTCTAGCTGACACTCTCGTACCAAAAGAAGTGATTGAGGATGCGAAGCAGCATGATCCTTGGGAAGGATATTCACCAATAGGTATACTGAAGCATTATTTACTGTGTTTAATTTTTCTTGGGAGCGGAACCAAACAAATTTCAAAAATTAAATTGTCTATTCACCATTCACTCATGCGCTTTGCTTAATTATGGAAATGTTTTCAGCTGATGAGATTGTACCAGATACTAATTTGGATTCCCCCAGATCGACTGCTGGTGGAAAGAGAAAGCGAATTGATTGCAGGTCACTTGTCATTCTTATATGGTTTTCAGCAATTAGTGCTAGCTATGTAACCTCAGGTTTTGTTACTGCTATCCTCATTCATATTATGCCACCATCAGTTGTGTAATTGTCGATATAGTATTCCTAAATTATGTTGGATGTATTTTTTTTCTACTACCCTCAACTCTGCATGTCACCGATGTTTCTTACATTATGTTGGATGTTTTGTGTTTCCATTATCCATAGTAGACCTTGATTCATTCAGCTGGCATGTTTCTCGTGTATTAGATTTTGGGTTCATAGGGCTTATCTCTTTTTCTTGTCTTTTGGTTTCCAGTAAGGTGGTAACTATATTTCTAATTCCATTGTATTATGGTAGTTTGTAGATTAAACCAAACCAGCATGTCTTTGTTGCAATTATTGTCTTATAACTTATTCACATTAAAAATACGTGCATGCAACACAAATTTTCAATTTCTGCTTCCTCTTTATAGATTTCCTCAAAAGCTCTCTTTTATTTCCCTTTGATGCAATACAAGCTCATCACCTAAATATCAAAAAGCATTAAGAAAATGTTGGCAGAAGTCAATTCAACTGGTTGAACAAAAATGCAGGTTAATTTAAGTGGTTTCACTATCCTCACACTTGTATCTTAGCCTTCTTCTATTTTTATTGTCATTTTCTTGAAAAAATTGTAATTCAAATGTCGATTTGCTTGCTTTACATGCTTCGTAGCAAGTAGAAGAAGGGTTCTGACTTTATTTTACCTTGACTTTTTGAAATAATAGTGATGACGTCCATATTGATTATGGTGGAGATACTGACCCTGAGATTGAGACCAAAGTTTCCAAAGTTTCTTTTAAGAAACTCAGAAAGGATGAGAAAACACAACCCACAGCTTCCAATGACCAAGCCAAAGAATCTGTTCCAGATGACTCTCAAAACTGTTCTATACTGACTGTAGCTCCTAAATATAGT
This sequence comes from Malus fusca, assembly GCA_035220775.1. Classification (NCBI taxonomy): domain Eukaryota; kingdom Viridiplantae; phylum Streptophyta; class Magnoliopsida; order Rosales; family Rosaceae; genus Malus; species Malus fusca. The sequence continues at coordinate 21,824,973 of CM069072.1, forward strand.
ACATTATCATCTCCTCCTGTTGAGGGGAACACCACTTCCGATATAATGAGCATTGTTCGAACTACGAAGCGTAAATCTTCTAAGGGGCTTGCAAGCTCTAATCCTGCAGATAAATTATCACAAGAACAAGAAACTATGCCTGGTTTGAGAGTTAAAAAGATCATGAGGAGAGCCACTGAGGACAAGGACTCGTCTGTGACGGTTCAGACACTGAGAAAAGAAATAAGAGAAGCTGTTGGTAAAATTTCTTCAAAAGGTATTGGCGAAAACCTTTTCAATCCAAAGCTTCTTCATGCCTTTAGGACTGCTGTAGCAGGACCTCAAACTGAACCTGTTAAGAAGGTACCAGATTTGGCACTGAAGGCAAGGAAGACAATGTTGCAGAAGGGAAAAGTACGTGAGAATCTAACAAAGAAGATTTATGGGGCATCAAATGGAAGAAGAAAACATGCATGGGACCGGGACTGGCAAATTGAATTTTGGAAGCACCGCTGCATAGGAACTACAGAGCCTGAAAAGATTGAGACTTTGAAGTCCGTCCTTAACCTTCTGAAAGAGAGGTCAGAGCGTGCAGATACAGAGCAGGAGTCCGATAAGCAGTCCACAAATCCAATTCTTTCCAGGTTGTATTTAGCAGATGTATCTGTACTCCCAAGAAAAGATGATATTAAGCCTCTCTTAGCTCTTAAAACTGCTGGTAATTCAGAGCAGAATGGTAAACAGCTTACCTTGAAGGAAAATTGTTCCAAGTCATCTCTTAATGATTCTACATCAAATTCCACAGAAACGAATAAGGTTTCATCAAAAGGCAGGGTTCCTTCATTGGAGAAATATGGGAATAAGAATAATGTTCCGAGCTCAGAGAATGGTGCTGCACCTAACAAAGTACATCAAGACAAACGCTTGGAAGGGTCCTTGGTTTCTTCATCTGGTGCTTCCAAATCCAAAACCACGAGTGAAGTGGTTGATAAAACTGGAGATGTAAAAACTGACAAAAGAAAATGGGCTCTAGAGATTCTTGCCAGGAAAAGTGGTGCAGGCACGAACACGACAAATGAAAAACAGGAAGACAACACACTCAAAGCAAATTACCCTTTGCTAGTATGTAACAGCTTTACTTTTAAAACCATTCGTTTATCCTGTTTGGCTCTGCAGATTATATAATATAATTTTGTGATTGCTTTGAGCAGGCTCAATTGCCGATAGACATGAGACCAGTTTTGGCATCCAGTCGTCATAATAAGATCCCCTTATCAGTGAGGCAGGTAAGAATTTCTGTGTATGCTTCTATTAACCAAGATTGGTGCGTGTTAGATATTGATATAATTAAATCTCTTGTTAGGTTACTCTTTTAAGTTCTATTTTATAATAAAGGTTGGGAACACGAAAAGGGTGTTCTGCCTTGTGTTGGTCTTTGAATGGAAATTACAAAGGGGGAAATCATTTTGACTTTCTTATGAGGAAATGGTAGAAATGAACATCGCCGCCTAATTTTGAATAATCTTGCATGAGGAATGATTCATTAAGCAAACATATGCTAGGCATACAACTGCTTCCACCACCATCTCAATCAAACCACCACGAAGTCATTATCATCGTTTCAACTGTTGCTACTGTTACTACCACCACTCCGATGAGAGCATTAACATGAGTTTCTTAGGATATGTTAGTACGAATTAAAAAAAAAAACCTTTTTAGCCCCATTTATTTGTTTAATTTCATGAAACTGGAGGCTAATTGGTGGTTTGGACTTGTCAATCATCTGCCTTGCAGACACAGCTGTATCGTCTGACTGAGCACTTCTTGAAGAAAGCAAATCTGCCGGTGATCCGTAGAACTGCGGATACGGAGTTAGCTGTTGCTGATGCAATTAATATAGAAAAGGGGGTTGCTGATAGGTCAAGCAGCAAGCTAGTGTATACGAATCTATGTTCCCAGGAGATATTGCGTCGTTCAGAAAATAGGAAATCTAGTGCGGGTGCAGCCCCAGTACATAGTTCATCCCCATCTTCAGTCCCCACTGATATAGCAGAACAAGCTGCCAATGAACTTTCAACTGATCCTGTAATTGAAGCAGCACTGAGAAATGCTGGTCTTCTGTCCGATTCTCCTCCAAATAGTCCACATCCCGATATGGAAGTTCCTGCTGAAGAAGATGGCCCCGCATCAGATATCAGAGAGGAAGGGCCTCATAATATCTTTGAAATGGATTTTCAGCCTGATCTGGACATATATGGTGATTTTGAGTATAACTTGGAAGATGAAGACTACATTGGTGCCGCTGCTGCAAAAGTAACTAATCCACAACCAGACGAAGGGTCACCGAAATTGAAATTGGTGTTCTCTACACTTCAGCCTGAAAGATCTAATCATAATCTAGATCTTGAGAAGCCTGAGACAACGGTTGAAGTGCGAAAAGATTCTTCCAGCATGCTCAAGAATCATACTTGTTCAGGTTTTAAAAACTCCATCACGGAGGGTGGCACTGATGAGACTAGTGTTCCCTTGGAATCCTTATTCGGCAAAGAAGGTGAAGAGCTCACTGTTGCAGAATGTGAAGAATTATATGGACCCGATAAAGAACCGCTGATAATTTTTTTTCCAGAAGCATCAGAAAAGCTATCTGGATTGATTGACGAAGCTTTGGTTAAAGATAAAGATTGTGAAGAGAATGAAGATTGTGTGCCAAAGCCAAACCAAGCAGTAAAAACAAATGAATTGGGTAAGGAGAACAATGCGCAAAATATGCTTGTTGCCAGTGTTGGTTGCAATTCCTCTGCTGGAGAAGATTCAGTGAACCATCCACAACCAGGTGGAAATGTTGAAACTAAGGAGAAGAAATCGAGTACGGAGTGCAACAATCAGTCTAATAGCAACACTACTGTATCTAAGAAGGTTTTTCCCAGCCACTTTTCCGTAAAACTTGTACTTACCTTTAGATTGCTCGTTTCGTTCCGTAAATCCGCATGAAAGGATTTTTCTGTTCATGAACTTAACGTAATTGAATTAGGAGAGTTTCTTCTCCAATACGTCATTTTGGCTGACTTGTTTCCAATCCTTCACAGGTGGAAGCCTACATTAAGGAGCACATCAGACCACTATGCAAGAGTGGCGTTATTACTGCTGAACAGTATAAGTGGGCTGTGGCGAAAACAACTGATAAGGTTATGAAATACCATTGTAAATCCAAGAATGCAAATTTCCTGATCAAGGATGGTGAGAAGGTGAAGAAACTCGCCGAGCAGTATGTTGAGACAGACCGACAGAAGGAAGAAGCCGATCCTCCGTAACGAAAGTCATTTTCAGCTCTAAAATTATTCACTTATTCAGAACCTCCACTGATCTGTGAATAGTTTCGAGAGACCTTATATAAGCACCCCGAACCCCAAACATTGTATAAGTTGATGAAGGAACCTGTGTCCGGGCGCTTATGATATGTTCAGGTGAGTTTTCCTGCGTGAGCTTTTCGATCATATACAAGAATTTCATCAGTTATTTAAATGACTCTTGAAGCAAATAAGAATCATGTCGTTAAAAATGGTATTACGGCCCTCTCCACTTGTGAGTAGGAGTTCTCAGTTCGACTTGCTTGGTTGGGGGTTTATTATCATTGTTGGTTCATTGTGTGATTTAGTCTAAATTCTCAACCCGTTAAATAAAATATCGTTGTATAAAAGAATAAAAGATAATTTAGCCAAAAATCAATAAAAACTTTACTATTTAAATATATATGGACACGGGCCGGGCCGGGCCCAAATTGGGAGGAACCGGACCTACCCGTTTTAAAATGTAACGGGACAGGCCAGGCCATGTAGAGGGCTTTTGAATTTTGGAACCGGACATAACCCGGCCCGTTTGAAACGGACGGTTCGGAGCGGGTCCACGGTTCCTATTACATTTTTTTTTCTTTAAACACAGAAGGAACGATGTCGTTCAAGTCTTCTTCCTCAGTTGTCGATCAACTGTTTCCTTGTTTCCTCCACCACAACCCAGATGCTCAAATCAGATGGTGCCGGAAAACCCAGATGCATCAATGGTTAGATGGTGCCAGAAAACCCAGATACAGCTCGGAGTCAGACCGTTCAAGTCGTCTTCCTTAGTTGTCATCATCATCGATCTAGAACCATAAAACCCACCCAGCCAACACAAAATCATAACCATAAATAAAAAAATAATAAATAATAATAAATTAAAAAAACCCAAAAAAGACGTGTCAGGGAGAGGAGAAGACGAGTTAGGGAGAGAAGAGAAGACGAATCAGGGAAAGGGAGAGTGTCCTGCTCCATAAAAAAAACTCAAGATTCCTCATCTTTTTTGGGTTTTCGAGAACTTTGGATTAAAACTCAGGTTTTTGAAACACTCAAGTTTGATATTTTTCTGGTGAGGAGGTGAGGAAGAAGTGAGAGAGAGAGAGTTGTGATGGAGATTGGAGAGTAGTGATGGAGTTGGTGAGAAGTGATGTACACGGGGCCCTAAAAAATAAAATTAAAAAAAAACAAAACGAAATGAGGAAAGAAAGCAGTGTAGTACAAATGTACTACCACTCGGGTAAACAAATGCAGTACCACTAAAACACAACAGATATTTTTGTGATAATTGGGAGAAACGGGTCCAGCGGGGCCTCGTTTTCCAGGCTTTTGCACCCGCCCTGCCCCGATAATTTTGTGAACCCGCCCCGTTTTGTCTTTACAAATTTCAGACCCGCCTCGAACCGCATGGAACCGGCTCGCCCCGCGGGCCTAGGGCCCCGTTTGCCCACCCCTAATATCAATGATATATTTTTGTTTTGGACTTAATCAATGATATATTTTTATTAATTAGACCTAGATCAATGATGAATGTCATACTTAGAATTTGACTTTTCTATCCATATTTCCTTATCTCTATTTATATTTTAACGCACGTTATGTCCAACCAACGCTTAACTATCTCCTATTCACTGTCTCTTCTTTCTCCTTATCTCTCTCTCTCTCTCACTCTCTTTCTCTCCCTCTGCAACGAAGTTTTTGAATTCATAGAACATGAAACAAACACTACAACGTAGTGTCGGAATCACATAAACTTTCCGATATCAAAGTACAATCACAAAACATGAAATAGACACTTCAACACAATGTTTGAATCCACATAAACTATTTGAATATCAATGCACAATCACAGAACGTGAAACAGACACTGCAACGCAGTGTCTGAATCTACATAACAGGAAACAGACATTGCAACGCAGTGTTGGAATCCCATAAACTTTTGAATATCAAAGTACAATCGCAGAACAAGAAACAAAAGCTGCAATGTAGTGTCTGAATCCACGAAAACTATTTGAATATCAATGCACAAGCACATAACATGAGACAAACACTGCAAGGAAGTGTCTGAATCCACAGAACAAGAAATACAGACATTGCGTTACAATTGGTAGCTGTCACGTGCTCTTTTGAATATCAATGTACAATCACAGAACAGGAAACATGCACTACAACACAGTGTCTGAATTCACAAAACATTTTGAATATCAATGTACAATCGTAGAACAGAAAACAGACACTGCGTTGCAATGTCTGAATCCACAAAACTTAGAATTTGAAATGGAGTACATAACCTAAGAAAAATAGCACGATGAGTGGGGATTAGACTAAACGACATAACAACCCTGAATAAACATACATAAAGCCAACACATATATCCAAACAGACTAAATCTGTGATATGCCCAAACCAATTTTAACATCCAAAATTCAAAACCTAAAAAAGTGTAGTGTGCAAAATTACAGCAAATTTCTCAAAAACACAACTCAAATAACCTAAAACATAAGAATTGAAGAACAAGAAGAAAATAGGAAGAAAAAAAAAACTTGATCGTGATTTCTCAGGGGCAAGTGCAAATCATTCGTCGGAATCAGGGATAAAGTATGAAATCGTTTTGAGCGGCACAAAGTTAACAAGGCAGGTGTTGTGAGGCCAAACAATGGAGGTTGAAGGTGGTGGGAGGCGATGGAGGTTGAAGTCTGAGAGTGTTTTGCGCGGTTTACAATGAGGGAGTTGGAGAGGTTGGGTGTTTTAAATGACAATGGCATGAATTGTAATTTTTATTTAATTGAGGTGTTTTAATGAGCTCAAGTTCCATCCGTCTGTGGGGGTTTTTCTCTCTGGTTGTGAGAGATTTGTAACAGCTAGCTTCAATTTCTCACCCTCTCTTCCGTCTTCTCCACCCATTTCAACAGTTTTTCCCTTCGATCACCGTTTTGAGAGTCGATGGCTGGGGACTTTTCTTTTTACTTTCTACTTTCCCTTCTCATTCTAGTCCCTATCTTGCAGCCACTTTCCCTCTGTTGAGGGTATTGCACAAATTCAAAATAAAGAACGAAGTTACCAGGAAAACAAGTATTGCAGACTTCACTTTGGGTTGAGTCGCGGACAATGTCGCTTTATTTAAGATGTTTTGCGGCTTTGCCCAAGTTGTGTAAGCAGTCTAAAATACCACAACGTCTCTAGGATAAAACAGCCTAGAAAACACCTCTGTATAGACCTTCCTTTACACTGAGAAAGATCCAAAGTTTTCACCACTCTTATACTCAAAGTTCTTCTAGTTTTTCTTAGTTTTTCTTAATGTGTTTTTACATAGCAGAAAACCCTAGTATTTATACACAATTGCAAGACTTTAACGTTGAAGTAGTTGAGCTGATCATGCCCAAGAAATCAGGCCATAAAACAAGGGAGTAAAACCACTTTGTTGAGAAAGAATAGGTCTCCCAAATCAAAATAAAATCTTGCAGTTTAAGAAAAGATTTTTTTCCATAAAAATAGGAAACCAACGTTAATCAGAAAACTAACTCTAATAATTTTAAATAAACATAAAATCCCAACAATCCCCCACTTGGTTATTTAAAGTTTGCTCTTTGAGTATATTATCATAGAGTTGTGCATAAATAATGGTGTTATGTAACTTGAACCATTACATAGTGCCTAAGCTTCAGACCAACATGAGTAACACTTAGTTTTGAACTCAAACTCTGACAACAAAGCACACACAACCCTTCTTGGGTGAAGCTCAAAGCCAGCACGATTCGACCATGTGCTTGTATCCCAGTTTAGTTACGGTGCTAGAAGTTAGCCCCACAACTTCATAGTAGGCGGCCTTACCTTTACCGTCACAAAGGTGAAACTATCACAGATACTCCTGTAACTACGTATCTCACTCCACTAGAGTATAGTTTTCATTAAGAGTATTATAACTCATCCTTCACATATGTTACAGGATTTCATGCATCTATTCAAGTTTAACGACAACTTCTGCAAGAAGTATAGCATGAATCCATATCACTCCATGACTTGTTATTACCTATTGAACCAAATTATTGGGATCTCCAGTCCAAAGGTTAGGTTACCATCACAAGTGACTCAACTTAACAAGGGCTTTAACCCCATTCCATTAGAGGTTTTCCAAACTTTCTCTCGTGCTAATCCTTTCGTCAAAGGATCAGCTAGGTTATCTTTAGACCTTACATGGTATAATCTGACAATTCCTGTGGAAAGAAACCCTCTCATTGTTCTATGCTTTCGACGAATTTGTCGTCTCTTCCCATTATAATATCGATTTTCAACCTTAGCAATTGCTGTTGTGCTATCACAGTGAATAAGCACTGCAGGCAATGGTTTTTCCCACAAAGGAATATCATACAAGAGATCTATCAACCATTCTGCTTCTTCACTAGTCGTTGCTAGTGCTATTATATTAGATTCCATCGTTGACTGAGCAAGAATGGTCAGTTTCTTAGACTTCCACGAGACTGCAGTCCCAGCTATGTTAAAAACATAGCCACTGATGGCTTTAGAGTCTTCTGAAAATGTATTCCAATCAGCATCGCTATATCCTTCAAGGATAGCGAGAAACTTTTCATAGCATAGACCAAAGTTGATGGTCCTCTTAAGGTATCTTATTACCCTTTCAATAGCACGCCAATGCTCAACATTTGGATTGCTCGTGAACCTGCACAAAACCCCCCACTGCATAAGCTATGTCAGGCCTAGTGCAATCAGTTGCATACCTTAGACTTCCGATGATGCTTGCATATTCAGTTTGTCTAACATTGTCTCCAGTGTTCTTGAATAATTTCACACTAGGATCATATGACGTACATGCAGGCTTACAATCATAATAACCAATTTTTTTCAGAATTTTCTCTATGTAATGTGATTGATCTAAGGAAAACCCTTTCTCGGTTCTACTAACCTTAATACCAAGAATAACACTCGCATTTCCTAAGTCCTTCATGTCAAAATTAACACATAATAGTGACTTTACTTCATTTACCACATGAATATTAGAGCCAAAGATAAGCATGTCATCAACATATAAGAAAATTATAGTGCACAGATTATTCACAGATTTGACATACATGCATTTATCACTTTCATTTATTTTGAAACCATTATCTATGAGTAAACTATCAAATTTAGCATGCCATTGTTTTGGTGCTTGTTTTAAGCCATAGAGTGACTTGTCTAATTTACAAACCTTATGTTCTTGGCCAGTTATTATAAAGTCATCAAGTTGGTCCATATAAATCTCTTCCTCTAGTTCTCCATTCAAAAAAGCAGTTTAACGTCCATTTGATGCACAACTAAATCAAATAATGAGGCTAATGCAAACAAAACACGTATGGAAGTGATTCTAGTGACTGGTGAGAATGTATAAAAGAAATCAACATTCTCTTGTTGTCTAAACCCTTTAGCTACTAACCTGGCTTTAAACTTGTCCACAGTTCCATCAGCTTTTAGCTTCCTCTTCAGTATCCATTTGCACCCAATGGCCTTGCATCTAGGGGAAGATCAACCAAGTGCCAGGTTCTATTGGATTCTAGTGAATCCATTTCATCGTTTATGGCTTCTTGCCATGAATCTGCATCCAAAGAGGTCAAGGCTTCTTGGAGTGTTTTAGGATCTTCTTCCAGTGTGTAAGTTTGGAAGTCAGTCCCAAAATCCTTGGCCACTTTGGGCCTCTTACTCATTCTTGGTTCAAAACTAGTTTCAACCGAATCACTGAGGGCATGGTTGCTCATTCCAGACAATCCCAAATTAGTGGAGGTTGAACCCCCACTATTGCTTAGCTTAAAAGGAAATTTATTTTCAAAAAAAGTCAGCATCATTTGATTCAATAATAACATGATTTTTCAAGTCATAGAACCTATGTGCTTTACTATTGGATGCATAGCCAATAAAAACACATTCAAAAGCCCTACTTGCTAACTTTGATCTCTTAATATCAAGTTTGCGTACATATGCTAAACAACCTCATGTTCTTAAGTAGGACACATTAGGTTTCTTATTCTTCCAAATTTCATATGGTGGAGTTTTTGTTTTTGAAGATGGAACTTTATTGAGAACAAAACATACTGTTAATAAGATTTCCCCCCACCAATATGAGGCACTACTAGAATTAAGAAGCACAGCCGCAGTTAATTCACAAAGTGTCCTATTTTTCCTTTCGGCCTTACCATTCATCTGTGGAGTATAAGGTGCAGTTGTTTCATGTATTATACCTAGGTTTTTACAGTGCTCATTGAAAGCCCTAGATTCATATTCAAGTCCTCTATCACTACGTAACCTTTTTATTCTTTTATTGAACTGATTCTCTATTTTAGCTAAGTACATTTTGAACATGTCAAAAGCTTCACTCTTATTTTTCATCAGATAAACATAACAATAATTAGAGTGATCATTTATAAAGGTAATGAAATACCGTTTCCCATTTCTAGTAATTACCCCATCAAATTCACATATATCAGTGTGGATTAGTTCAAGTACCTTAGTTTCTCTAATTACTAATTTGTGTAAAGCTCTAGTGACCTTAGCTTAACTACAGAATTCACACTTTTCAAAATTGCTTAGTGTGAGTTCAGGAAGTAGTCCTAGGTTACTCATTTGTTTCACTAATTTCTTATTCACATGACAAAGTCTAGTATGCCAAACATTAAAGGAACTAAGCATATAGGCAGAAGCAACATTTTTATTCATAACATCAACATTTAACTTAAACAAGCCATTAGTAGCATACCCTTTTCCCACAAAGACACCATTCTTTGTGAGAGTATACAAATCAGCCCCAATAGTTTAAGTGAACCTAGCTTTGTTGACAAGGTATCCAGAAACCAAATTTTTCATGATTTCTGGAACATGCAGCACCTTTTTCAATATTACTGTTTTTTCTGAGGTGAACTTGAGCTCAACATCCCCTACTCCAGCAACATTAGTTGAGTGAGAGTCACCCAACAAAACCCTTCTGTCTTCAGCCTCAGTGTATGACTTAAAAAGCCCACGATCATAGCAGACATGGCGTGTAGCACCTGTGTCTACCCACCACCCCTCGGATCCATCAACCAGACACCATTGCAATGAGTTGACCCTCAGTGAGGTTGGCTTGAGGAGCAACTCTTCGTTTCTTGCGACAGTTGCGAGCAAGATGTCCAGGTTTGTCATAGTTGTAGCACATAAATGGCTCAACTGTTTCATCTCTTGAGGGGTAATTTTCTGGTGTTGTTTCAATATGTGTTCTGTACCTTCATAGGGTTCTTGTTACTGGAGCGAATCTTAGTAGCATTCTTTAGATTCTTGCTGTTAGGTTTGAGGACAACAGTTGCATGGTTCTTTGAGTGTGGTTTCTTGTTGGCATTGGAGATGACCAGAATTTCCTCTTTCATGTCTTGTTTCCTTGCCTCTTCCTCGAATCGAAATCAAGCTTTATAGTGAAAACTCATTTGTCTTGTGTCGCATATCATTCTTGAATTCTTTCCAGCTTGGTGGCAGTTTGTCAATGATCACAGCAACCTGGAATTGTTCATCTAGGTTCATTCCCTCAGACACGATCTCATGGGCAATCTTCTGCAACTCATGTGATTAGGCCTCCACAGGTTTGTCATCCACCATTTAGAACTTGAGATATCGGCTAACTGCAAACTCCTTTGCTCCAGCTTCTTCAGTATCAAACTTCTTTTGGAGAGCATCCTAAAGTTCCTTAGCAGAAGCACAAGAAGAATAGTAATCATAGAGATCATCACATAAGCCATTTAATATGTAGTTTTTGCACAAAAAGTCATTTTCAGCCCAGGTTTGAAACAATCTAAATTGTTCAATAATTGGATGTTCAGGCAATAGTGGCATCTCAGAGGTGTAGTTTGAGGCAATTTTCTTGGTGGTCAGGAAAAACAACATCTTTTGCCTCCAACGTTTGAAGTCAAGTTCTTCAAACTTGGTGGGTTTGTTCAAATCAGCGACAAATGGATTGATTTCAGTGTCCATGGTAGATAAAAATCATTTTAAAACTGTTGAGGGTACTGCACAAATTCAAAATAAAGAACAAAGTTACCAGGAAAACAAATATTGCAGACTTCACTTTGGGTTGAGTCGTGGACAATGTCGCTTTCTTTAAGATGTTTTGCAGCTCTGCCCAAATTGTGCAAGCAGTCTAAAATACCACAACGTCCCCAGGACAAAACAGCCCAGAAAACACCTTTGTATAAACCTTCCTTTGCACTGAGGAAGATCCAAAGTTTTCACCACTCTTATACTCAAAGTTCTTCTAGTTTTTCTTAGTTTTTCTCAGTGTGTTTTTACGTAGCAGAAACCCCTAGTATTTATACACAATTGCAAGACTTTAACGTTGAAGTAGTTGAGCTGATCACGCCCAAGAATTCAGGCCATAAAACAAGGGAGTAAAACCACTTTGTTGAGAAAGAATAGATCTCCCAAATCAAAATAAAATCTTGCAGTCTAAGAAAAGATTTTTTCCATAAAAATAGGAAACCAACGTTAATAGAAAACTAACTCTAATAATTTTAAATAAACTTCAAATCCCAACACCCTCAACCACAGACCCTCCATATTTCCACCACCAACCTGCAGATCCGTCTATTTCAATCATTTTCTTCCATACCATCTTCCTTTTCCCTTAACCAAACATCAGGTCTTGAAGTTTTGGGCTGCTTCTATTTGATGTGGATTAAGATTTTATCAGCTGTTTTTACTTTTGGGACTACTGCTTTTGATGCCTTCTTGGATCCGTTTACTGCTGGTGCCGTTCTCTGACCTTACCACATTTGTGGATTTCACATCTGCGGTGGTGGGTTTAGTTCAAGGGTCATGTTTGACACATCCTTTGATCGATTGAGGATGACGCTGGTTGCTGGCTCCTGTTGGATGCTACAATACCATCCTATCCAGATCTACTATTGAGACTTCGGTCTCTTCTTTAATGCTCGAGTTTCTGGCGGCAGAGATAGCAGGAAGGTTGCAGAAGTTGCTAGGGTTTTTGTGTATTTTGGTTTTTTTTGTTGTGGGTTCCAATGTCTTTGGGCTCTTACTTTTGTTTATATGGAGGGTCCTACCCAATGTCTTGTGCTTATTTTTGTACTTCGGCCTTCTTTACTGTAATCTTTTTTTTGTTGGTAATGAATTTACCTTTGACCAAAAAAAAAACCCTCATTGACCTATTTATAATTGAAATAAATTTGATTGACATATTGTCAATATCATAACAATTGATTGATTTTATATAAAATCACCCAAGAATAAAAAAGAACTTGTATAGAAAAACTCCATGTCCCTTCATAAAACAGCGTCCTGGACTCTCTGGTTTTTACTACAAAACAACACCAAAATTTGCCAACGAGCTTCGAGCTTCAAGATTCAAGGTAAGAAAACGAAACGACGCCAAAATTTGACACAAACAGACGGACAAGTGAGCATTGAGCATAAGAGCAAAGGGCACCAGATGCCACCAGCTGCATAGATTGGGTGTGCGCACCCCCTCCATCTAGTTGCCGTTGTCCTTCCAAATCCTGCTAGAGATCCGAAGCTTGAGCTCCTTCCTGTCTCCACCCGAGAAAAACAGTGCCATGTTACGCTGGATTATGAGACCGTCATGGCTGTTCCTGACCTTCTGATGGCTGTCACGGATGCTCCGAGGGGTTCCTTCCCATATTAGTTTCCTGCCGTTGCTGCCCACCTCCAGTCTGTAGCTGAAGCTTCGTGCCTCAGCTGCGTCGCCCATGAAGCGAAGGAATGCAATGTAGACCGGAGCTATGCCGAGGTGGAAGGCTTCAAAGTGCAGACAGAAGTACTTGTTGTAACAGTTAAACACCTAATAAAACATGAAGAACATGGAAGGTGAGCATCTAGGAAAACAAACGCATCGTTCTGGTTACCAATTTACCATAGATTCCACGAAGTAGGGCCAACCCATTTGGATAAAGGCTTCGTGCTCGTTTGGGGAGGTTTTTCTTGGAAATGTATATGCTCATAAGTGCTTTTATTAGAAGCGGAACAAAGTTCTTAGGGTCTGTTTGCAATTGTTTTTGGAATGGCCATAAGCGCTTTATGACAACTAAAAGCGTTTCTGGTTGCATTGGCAGGGAATTTTAAAAGTATTTTGGGGTCATAAAAATGCTTTCTAGAGAAGCACTTGTCAAATGTTTCCTCAATAAACACTCACAAGTGCTTTTCTTCCTACTCAAATTTTTATTGAAAATTTCAACATGTTTCTAACAGCATTTTTAGTAGAAGTAATTCTACAAAAGCAATCCTAAACGAAAAAGCGCTTTTGGAAGTGCTTTTTTAAAGTACTTCTCCATAAAGCATGCACTAAAAAAATTGCTTTTATAATCCTTATAATTTTATGCCAAACATCTAAAAGCAGTGTCAAACGAGCCATTCATTATCACTTACTCTAAACTACTCTAAATTCATTCTCAATTTCAACAAATCAAAATTAAAACAACGAAACAACACTTACCATAAGCATCCTTGCTGCACACTCCACTTCGAGGCGATTCGACTTAACATAGAGGTGATTAAACGTTGGCCCAACGTGTAAGTCAACCTTGTGATCTTCTCTCAGATGGTCAACCAAAAAAGGAACATCCCCAACCTCTGAGCACTCATCAGATCCAGGATAAGGGCAACTGTATGGTCTGTAGTTGCAGTGAGCCTCATGCCTGAGTTTGATGTAGTAAGGGAAGATCTCCATGCACCCCAAAGAACAATACTTGCATGGAAGTTCTAGTGACTCTGCCACCTTCTCCAACGCCAGACATCGAATGTTTCCGAGTTTTTCTCGACACGCCGGGCACCGGTTCACCGTCAGCTTGCAGATTGAGCAAAGAGTGTGACCATTTGGGCACTGCAGAACAGACTTTTGGGATCAACTAGCTTTAAGTTCTAAGACACGTAATGTAAGTAGTCAATCCGAATGAAAGTATAGTAGCTACTGAAGATAAAACCGCACACCAGCATGAAAGTGGTAAGTAGGGGTGAATATCAGTATTAGACCAATTAGTAGTTGTTACTGGTCCGTCTTTGTGAAATATCTAACCTTGTGTTTTGAACGAGGGACTTTTAAAATAATAGAGGGACTTTTAAAAATAATGGAGGGACTTGAAAATAACTTAGATCCAAAACATTTGAGAGAACTTTCTAATGACACCTATCAATGTGTCATCTTGAAAGTCTTTTGTAGTGACACATTGAGTAATTCATTGTGCACGTTTTGTAGTATTTTATGATGGTTTGATAGTGATTGAGTAATCTATTAATTGGTCTTTGTAGTGCATTAGGAAATACCCTCATCCTAGATTTGCATTTCCTAAACCAATAAAAACTCATCATAGTCACCAAAAGCAATCATAATACTACCAAAAAAAAAAAGGGAAATTTCGAAAAGTAATCACACTTTGGACTCTTTATATACTTCTAGCAACTTATTTTAGATTCAGAATTTTAACCACATGCACTAGAAAGATTCGAGCGTTACTCTCAAGCAAGCATCTGATGATACGCTCGAGTGGTTAGATTTCTAAATCCCAAGAAAATAAAAAGGCTAAAAATCTTCAATGTGTTAAATATATTTGAATAATGTCCCAAAAAAAAAATATTAATGTCACCACATTATGGTAAATGATATAACTAAACACACCTGGTGGACTGGTGGGAACATGGACTTTGAGCAGACAGGGCATTCAAGAAGCTCATGAACTGTTGTGGCTGGACTCAATGCTCTGTTGTTGGACTTGGCCGGTGCCAAGAAACAGCGGCGGTGGTGGCAAGAGCGTCGGCGGCGGTGATAAGTGTCTCCTCCCTCATAGATCTCATCATATGTTGTCAAACTATCAACAAAACTGTCCTCCTCCATTGTAAAGGTATTTCATGCAGGTTTTGAACAAACCAAAAAAACAAGTCCTTGATGTTTATCTTGTCTCTTGTTTTGGTCCCTTCTGTAAAGTGAAGGGGAGAGAGAGAGAGGCAAAGGATACAAAGAAGTTGGCTTTCTTGGGAGCATTTGGTGAAGGAGACAGAGTAGTCTCCATCGGTCCTCCCCAATATATAATGTTCACTTCTACCAAATGCCAAAAGGAGTTAATGCTGAAAACTAAGGACCAACTGTACCTTCTTCAAAATTTGCTTCCTAACTAGGTAATTTTAGGTGTGATTCCTTTATATGTTTTCAAAATCAATTTTGGTTGATGATGTTATCAATTTTAGTCCAAATCGAACTTTTACTTTTAATTTTGACCGATTTTATCTATGTGGATATCAAGTGCAAAGGTAAACTTGTCATTTTAAACATTGAAGTCTATTTGATCCTTAAATCGAGTGAGAAATAACATTTTCACCCACATTGACTAGAGCGAGTGTGCATCCTCTAATTACTCAAATTTACCACTTAGTACTACAGTCTAATAGTATCATTTTCACTTGTAAGCGAGATGTCTTATGTTTGATTCTTGCTAAAGGCGAATTTGAATCTCATTATTGCTAGTTCATTGTTAGGCTTAGCTCACACTCTCAACTCTTTAGTGTAGATAATATCGTTTGTTAAAAAAAAAAAAAATTAGTCAAATTTGAATATCATTGCCCTCAGTTTAGAGTACAAGTATAATATCTCTCTTGTATTAAAACAAGTGTAGAGAATCACATTAATTAAGAATAAAAATTAATAAATGAAAACACGAGATTAAAAAATTGGGGCCCTCTTCCATTACAAATGGTATCCATTAAGATTGGTAATGTATGTAATTACTATGGTAAACTACTCACTTTAACAAAGGTCTTTCTCTCTCTTTCGGTGAGAGTTCTTCTCTCAGACCGAGAATGTTTCTCATCTTCTGTGTGAGTGACCGGAGATACTGATTTCGATCAGCCACCGACCGTAGCAGGGCCTGGGTCGGTGGTAGCGCCTTATTTTTCTTCCTTCTTTGTTTTCTTTTTATCCTTTTTCCTCTGCTTTCGCCTGTTTCCGACCGCTCTTTCTCCTTCCTCTTGCATCGGATCTAACGGCACCTTGGCCTCCATTGGAAATTTCTCAATTCATACCATCTTTTTTCTCTTCCCATGCTGCCTTCCAACATCCATGATTCTTTTCACCCCATCTTTTACCTACCCCCTTGAATTCTGGCCTCTCTCTATCCCACTATTTCTCAGATCTGCAACCGTGTTTCCTAACCGCGTTTTGCGGCTCTTCTGGAAGGTGTGTAGAGCATCTGCTCAGGTGGTCACACCACCACCTTCATTATGTGTGTGCCTTTGTTGGCACGATTACTTGTGGGATGTTTCTTCCAAAAGTTTCATTTACATGATGGCTGTGGATTTGGATCTTATGGGATGATGGATGAGGGTGGAATCTTCTTGATTTCCGATTTGGAGGCTTCGTTTGTTTGGATTCCGGTGATTGCAAAAGGCGGTCGTGGTTCGTGGTCGGTTGTGTTCTTAGGGTTCTTGTTTTTTTTTGTTTGTTTTTGCTCAATCTTTGGATTGTGCCCTTCGTTTTGGGAATCGTTTTGTAGTTCTGGGCTTTATCTGTATTTGAATCTCTGTTTGTAAATGTGTTGCTGTGTTGGTAATGAAAATTTACCTTTGGTAAAAAAAAAAGTACTCACTTTAAGAACCATGATAAACTCTTCATTTGTGAGGATAGGAGATTTTTCTACAATGTGAGTTCCCATTAAACTGGTTAAAATTATGATTGAGTTATTCTTGTGAAGTTAAGGTCGTTGAATAAACATATTCACCTATTTATTTGCCATATCCGCACATAACAAAAGTTTTGACAAAATTACGACAGAGGACCACATTGATTTGAGAAGCTTATTTCTAAGACTACATTGATTGATTTTCAATTTCAAAGATCATCATGATGGTACTCAAAGATCATTTATGATAAAAAAAAAAAAAAAAAAGCTTATGGGACCCATTATGTGCTACATCAGCATATTACATAATTTTTGACAGAATTGTGACGGAATGACCACATTGATTTGAAACACCTATTTTCAGGAACTACATTGATCGATTTTCAATTTCAGGGACCATCTTACTGGTGTGGGTCAATTTCAGGGACCATTTGTGATAAAAACCCCAAAAAAATGAAAAGATCAGGAAAAAAGAAAAACAATTTTGTTGACTAGAGTTGCTGAAGTAAAAAAGAATTTGTTTTTTTTGCTGCAATTGGCATATGGAAATCTCGTTTGTCTAGTGATAGGGAGCACTCAAATGTTTTCTTTCCGTACTTTCAACGTCAGCCAATCAGAATAGAAATCAGTTTGCCAGTCCAATTAAGATTGCAAGTCAAGTCAAGTTCGCCAGTTCAAGTCAAGTCTAGTTTGCTTACCTGTTCGCTTACCAAAGCCTATCTGCCTGACTGCTTAATTAAGCTTGCATCCGCATAGCTTGTTGGCAACCTGTTTGGATCCAAAATTACACCATCGGCCCGTGCAATCAAGACCGTTGAGTAAGCATAGCTCCACACCATCATATGGAAAAGTGAAGATAATTTTATTATTGTTAAAGAATATTTTATGATTTGTTATCATAATAATGATCTTTTAATAACAAATTATCTTGATATTCTCTTATATGGGATAATAAGATGCGAATTATCCAAACAAGCAGTACAGTTCAAATGGACTTGGGATTCTTGTTATCGGATTGGAGCAGCATGGTACATTAAGATGAGGGTTGATCAAAATAGTTTGGATAGACAGCACTGCAGCCGTAGAATCAGCCGATCGAAGAACATATTCAATTTGGATAGATAGCATTGCTTCGAGAACGACTGGTTATTTATCCAAGTCTCGGTCAACAAGGATTTCCAAGTCCTTGTTGGTAGAGGTCATCTCATTACCTTTTCGGCAAAGTGAAGTGTTACCAGGTTACTAGTCTCGGTACATTGAAAGTCGGGTTTTATTTTATGATTGGATATTCGCAAGTAAATTTTAGAGTTCGGCATTCTGACGGCCACATTTACAATCAAGACATTTATCTTTTTCGAGTATTTATGTCCGTACAGTCTGGTACCAGTTCGGCATACTTATACTCTCACGAATATAATTATCGAGACCTAACCCGGTGCAGACGATTTGTGAATTTCGCATAACTAGCAGCCTTGTCTTCAGGCTCTAGAACCCGAAGGCCGAGACGTGTTCTTTCCTCGGCCGCAGTCGCAAGATCAAGAAGTCAGCAACGTACCCAACGCTACATCAACATATTTTACTCCCCGACCGAACTCGGCTAACGAGTTGGCGCACCTCGCACACAACCGAATAACGTAGTTAGCTTATTAATTATTCGGCCTGTGCGCCACGTAGGCTTGGAAGTTTTTAGGGTCAACACAACCTCATGTAGTGTACTGCCATTAAGCTAGTCATGATGTAACATTTTTTATTTATGTCATTTTATATATTTTTTTTGTATGACTAGAAGAGCATTTCCACCCTTCTTTAAGTGGATAGTGGATTTATTCCCCTCACTCCCCCTTCCCCCACCCCCAAAAACACCTCCAGCCTTCTAAGTCCATTGGGCTCTGAGGTAGCTAGTTAAATATCAACTGGCCCAGCCCTAGGCCATGTGACGCAAGGCTGACGTAAAACCATGTTTTGAATTTTTTTTTTGTCAGGCAAGTGGAAAACACGCGCGAGTGGGCACATGTTTCTGATAGGATGTAGCCTGTGGGGCCCTTGTTGGCAGTGTATTGATGAAGTCCACATAAGGGGCGACGTAGCACAACCTTGGCCTGTTGGATTTCCAACGGCTAGTTTTGTGGAGGAAAAATATGAAAAATCAGAAATGTTATCATTGCCCACGTATCCAAATCTGGGCTGTTGGATTTCAATTTTTTGAAACCCAACGGTCTAGATTAATTAAGTTAATACAAAATTATTTAAAAATATTG
Source organism: Malus fusca (assembly GCA_035220775.1). Taxonomy (NCBI): domain Eukaryota; kingdom Viridiplantae; phylum Streptophyta; class Magnoliopsida; order Rosales; family Rosaceae; genus Malus; species Malus fusca. The sequence continues at coordinate 21,844,188 of CM069072.1, forward strand.
AAAATAAAAAAATATATAATTTTTTTTTATAAATATCTAATCATTATCTTCCAACTTACACCACATTTTAATATTGTCAATATTTTCAACCGCATTTCTATAAATACCTAACCATTATTTAATTTTGTATTTATCTATCCACAAAAATTGTTCTTTCGGATTATGACTGTCACATCCCGGCCCGGGGCGTACCACTTCTCGGGCCCGTTCCACCACAGTAGCACGATATTGTCTGCTTTGGGCTTACCATTCCCTCACGGTTTTTGTTTTTGGGAACTCACGAGCAACTTCCCAGTGGGTCACCCATCCTGGGAGTGCTCTGGCCTCCTTCTCGCTTAACTTCGGAGTTCCTACGGAACCCGAAGCCAGTGAGCTCCCAAAAGGCCTCGTGCTAGGTAGGGATGAGAATATACATTTAAGGATCACTCTCCTGGGCGATGTGGGATGTTACAATCCACCCCCCTTAGGGGCCCGACGTAGTCGTCGGCACACTTTTGGCCAGGGATTGGCTCTGATACCATTTGTCACATCCCGGCCCGGGACGGACCACTTCCCGGGCCCGTTCCACCACCGTAACACGATATTGTCCGCTTTGGGCTTACCATTCCCTCACGATTTTTGTTTTTGGGAACTCACGAGCAACTTCCCAGTGGGTCACCCATCCTGGGAGTGCTCTGGCCTCCTTCTCGCTTAACTTCGGAGTTCCTATGGAACCCGAAGCCAGTGAGCTCCCAAAAGGCATCGTGCTAGGTAGGGATGAGAATATAAATTTAAGGATCACTCCCATGTGCGATGTGGGATGTTACAATGACACGTGGCCTAATGAGATTCATTAAAATTCTATCCTAAATTTAAAAAAAAATTATTTTTTATTATTTTATTAAAATATTTAATACTATTTCAAATAGGTTACTTGGAATCGAAAACCGAAAACCGAAACACGAATCGAAGCAGACCGCATCGAACGGTTCGGTTTTACGATTTTGAAACGGTTGCGGTTTCGAAACCGAACCGCGGCTAAGAAAACGGTTTGGTTTCGGTTTTGGGTTTTCAAAACCGCACCATATATTGAATGCTATGTTCTAATTGGTTCTTTATTAGAGTCCATACATTTATAGTATGGACTCAAGTACACTAGAATAGAATGTCATCCAATTTTGCACCTCTATTTGAGTCCATACTGTGGAGCCAAAAATAATCGAGAAAAATGTGGAGGCGACACGTGGATTCTAGGGTGAAAAAGATAAAATTACCCTCGAGGCACACCGAAGTTTGTACGCACGAGCAGCGGACAATCATAATTCAATCAAGGTCAAAAGTGATCAAAATAGGTAATTATTCAAAACCTATTTCATCTATCCTCATCAAATCCTCCCCACAAGGTAACTCGCAAATTATTTCTTTCAAATTATATTAATTGGATAATTAATTGTAAATTACACCCAAAAAACCACTAAAGTGTCTGGTTCCCATCTCTCCCAAAGGGGCCGGCCACACCCCTATAAATACCACCTCATTTTCTCCAAAAGCCTAAGTTGAATCCTCTTGCAAAATTTTCTAAATTCTCCAAACAATTTTCCCTCAAAATTCTAACTTTGGCATCGGAGGTTCTTCGGCCAAAGCTCCCTCATTCATCGTGGGCGTGAAAGGCTATTGGCCTTGACCTAAGGTGTTAATTGTTTTTGCAGGTGCATTTGCACCCACACATACATCTCTCTCACTCTCAAAACTCATGTTCATCTATCTGGCCACACACAAGAAGTTGTGCAATCAATAGTACTCATATTACAGTAGAATTACTAATTCCAACCCTTGATCACAACACTTCACTCGATCTAAATAACGTACAGAGTTCATAGACGTGCTAGAAGCTTGAACCTAATTAATGCAGCACACATGTAATTAGCAACATTCTTTCGCTTGAGAAATGTGCTTCATAACAGGGCTTATCTTGATATCTCTATATATAAAGCCAATGGAAAATGTGAATAGTGATTTTAGTGTCACCAAACTTCAAAAAAAAATATTTAGACAAAAATACCCCCAAGACAAAACTTCACAGGCATTCCAAAATAATGCATCAAATAAGGTAGGGGCATTTTCGCCATTTTAACAGTATTTTTTTAATAATTAATTTTTTGTGGTTTTTTTTATTTTTTATTTGTACCTCACAATAGGCTAGCAATAATATGATTCAATTTCTTTATTTTTAAACACATTCAAAACATTTTAAGAGGCGTATAATGCCGGTTATAAAAAAGGTCATTCGCACGCGGATAATAATGTGATTAAATTAGTTGTCAAATGATTTTTTTTTAACAAACGATATTATCTACACTAACAGGGAGGGGGTGGGCTTAACCTCACAATGGGCTAGCAATAATGTGATTCAATCAGTTGTTTATTAAATATTATTTTCTCTATTTTAAACACATTCAAAACATCTTAAGAGGTGTGTAATACCCATTATAAAAAAATTCTTTCGCACACGGATAATAATATGATTAAATTAGTTGTCAAATTATTGTTTTTTTTTTTAACAAACGATATTATCTACACTAAGAGGGAGGGGTGGACTTAGCCTCACAATGGGCTATCAATAATGTGATTCAATCAGTTATTTATTAAATATTATTTTCTCTATTTTTAAACGCATTCAAAACATCTTAAGAGGCGTGTAATGCCGGTTATAAAAAAAGATCTTTCGCACGCGGATAATAGTGTGATTAAATTACATTAAATTAGTTGTGATTCAATAGGCTATCCTCACAATGGGCTATCGATAATGTGATTCAATCAATTGTTTATTAAATATTATTTTCTATATTCTTAATGTAAATTCTATAAAGATCGATTTTATTATGTTTCAACTGTTTTAATTGGTTTATGAGGGGTTTCTTCTAGCATGATCTAAGATTATTCATTTACTTCAAATATTTGACTTTCCTTTTGTCAATTGATGCATATAAATACATTTAAAACGTGTAAGCAACGCGTAGCATGCCATGATTCAAAAAATATCTTCTGCATGCACTTGAGCGCATGCATGAAGACTAGTATAACTTAAACAAATTGTGCAGTATGAAAGAAATTCTTTAATGCTTGTGTGTTGTAGATTGGTGTTATTGTTGCATATGGTTAGACAAATCTCTCTATCTCTGACTTCCTTTGCTGCAGTTTTTTTTCCAGTGAACTTTTTGCTGTAGGTTTGTTGCTTTTTTAGCTGCAATTTTGCTTTTGATGTTATTTTTCGCTGGAGGTTCATTGATTAATGTACGAGGAAAATGAGATCGGCTTATGCGTAAATAGGTGTAAATTTAAAATTATAATTTTTTTTTCTTCTAAAAAGAGGAACCAAATCAAACGGTTTAATTTCATTTTGGTTTTGGCTTCAAAACCGTATCGAACCGCACTGCAAAAAGTTTCGATTTCGATTGTGGTTTCACTCTAAACCGCACCGTGCCCACCCCTAATTTTAAAACGAATTGTCTAGGCTATTTAGATTAAAAGTGTAAATCTACTTAGACAATTACTATTCACTTGGGTGGATGGAATTGACTATAGCCGAGGCTTTTTTAGGAGTGGAATTGATAAAGAAAATAAAAATTCAATTTTTTTTGTGTGAATCAAACGATATTATTTACACTAAAGATAAGGAGATGAGTTTAACCTCATAATAAACTAGCAAAAAATAAAAATTCATTTGAAAAAAGGATAAAGTAAAGAAACACCGAACTTTGTAGTAGTGGATAGGCCTGGCAAACTGGTCGTGTCTGTCATGTTCGTTTCGTTTTTGTGTAACACATGTTATCTTAACGGGTCGTGTCGTGTCACACCTGTTATCTTAACAGGTCGGGTCACTTTACCCAACGGGTAAAGTGACCCGACCCGTTATAACCCGTTATGACCCGTTAAGAAAAATATATTTTTTTCTTAAATTTGCATATACCACACTTTGCCACATAAATATTACTTCAAAACATTAAAACACCTAATTTAATATATATATATATAATTATATTATATAATTATTTTAGTTTTTAGGGGTATAAAATTGTTAAATTAATGTATATAATTATTGTAGTTTATTCATATTCATTAAGTATAACATAAGATTTTGTGGTATCCACTAGTGTAATTTTTTAAATTGAAGATTGAATTCATTCATTGTATTCATATAGGGTCAAGGAGTGTAGCTGTAAAAAAATCATCAAAATCGGAGTTAAAATAACCGTTAAATCGTGATTTTTCTTTTTATAACCGTCGAAAAGTTTTGTCCCGTTACTTGATCTCTAAATGTTTGTTTTTTGCAATTTTTGGCATATGCGATCTCGAAGTATATACAAACATATTTGACGGTTGGATCGTTGAAACTAGTTTCGTAGAATGCGTATTCCATCAAAACAATAGATTCACTAACACTTCAGAGTTTATTTATACTTTCATTAAGTATAACATAAGATTTTGTGGTATCCACTAGTGTAAATATTTTAAATTGAAGATCGAATTCATTTATCGTATTCATATAGGGTCAAGGAGTGTAGCTGTAAAAAATCATCAAAATCGGAGTTAAAATAACCATTAAATCGTGATTTTTCTTTTTATAACCGTCGAAAAGTTTTGTCCCGTTACTTGATATCTGAATGTTTGTTTTTTGCAATTTTTGGCGTATGCGATCTCGAAGTATATACAAACATGTTTGATAGTTGGATCGTTGAAACTAGTTTCGTAGAATGCGTATCCCATCAAAACAATAGATTCACTAACACTTAAGAGTTTATTTATACTTTCATTAAGTATAACATAAGATTTTGTGGTATGCACTAGTGTAAATATTTTAAATTGAAGATCGAATTCATTCATTGTATTCATATAGGTTCAAGGAGTGTAGCTATAAAGAATCATCAAAATCAGAGTTAAAATAACCGTTAAATCGTGATTTTTCTTTTTATAATCGTCGAAACGTTTTGTCCCGTTACTTGATCTCTGAATGTTTGTTTTTTGCAATTTTTGGCGTATGCGATCTCGAAGTATATATAAACATGTTTGACGGTTGGATCGTTGAAACTAGTTTCGTATAATGCGTATCCCATCAAAACAATAGATTCACTAACACTTAAAGAGTTTATTCATACTTTTATTAAGTATAACATAAGATTTTGTGGTATCCACTAGTGTAAATATTTTAAATTGAAGATCAAATTCATTCATTGTATTCATATAGGGTCAATGAGTGTAGTTGTATAGAATCATCAAAATCGGAGTTAAAATAACCGTTAAATCGTGATTTTTCTTTTTATAACCGTTGAAAGGTTTTGTCCCGTTATTTGATCTCTGAATGTTTGTTTTTTGCAATTTTTGGCGTATGCGATCTCGATGTATATACAAACATGTTTGATGGTTGGATCGTTGAAACTAGTTTTGTAGAATGCGTATCCCATCAAAATAATAGATTCACTAACATTTAAGAGTTTATTCATACCTTCATTAAGTATAACATAAGATTTTGTGGTATCCGCTAGTGTAAATATTTTAAATTGAAGATCGAATTCATTCATTGTATTCATATAAGGAGTGTAGCTGTAAAAAATCATCAGAATCAGAGTTAAAATAACCGTTAAATCATGAATTTTCTTTTTATAACCGTCGAAAAGTTTTGTTCGGTTACTTAATCTCTGAATGTTTGTTTTTTGCAATTTTTGGTGTATGCAATCTCGAAGTATATACAAACATGTTTGACGGTTGGATCGTTGAAACTAGTTTCGTAGAATGCGTATCCCATCAAAACAATAGATTCACTAACATTTAAGAGTTTATTCATACTTTCATTAAGTATAACATAAGATATCCACTAGTGTAAATATTTTAAATTGAAGATCGAATTCATTCATTGTATTCATATAGGGTCAAGGAGTGTACCTGTAAAAAATCATAAAAATCAGAGTTAAAATAACAGTTAAATCGTGATTTTTCGTTTTATAACCGTTGAAAAGTTTTGTTCGGTTACTTGATCTCTGAATGTTTGTTTTTTGTGATTTTTTAATGATGCAATCTCGAAGCATCTCGTTGAAATTAGTTTCATATAATTCGTATCCCATCAAGTTCAATGGTATATATATATATTTATTAAGTAGATTTAAATCTATTTATTATGTACGTATAATTATTATAGTTTTTAGGGGCATACAATTTAATTTAAAATTATATATATATAATTATTATAGTTAATATTTTGGGGGTATAATTATTATAGTATATATAATTATTATAATTATTATAGTTAATTATATATATATATATATAATTATAGTATTTTTTAGAGTTATAAAATTATTAAATTAATATTCTGCTTATCGTGTATCGTGTTACCCATGTGTATACCCGAACCAACCCGTTATCTTAACATGTGCTTATCGGGTTAGCCGATAACGACTCGAACACCTGTTAATTTCGTGTTATGTCGTGTCGTGTCGGGTTATCGGGTCGTGTCAGGAATTGTCAGGCCTAGTAGTGGAGAAACCAGGACCCAAAGGTAGGTTGATCGAATTCGGACCCTGAATTTGAACCCGCCTGAAAAAAGTTGACCCGGATAATATGAAACAGAACTCAAACCTCTATCAAATTCTCAAAGTTTCAAAGTTTCCAGTTTCCAACTCAAAATTCATGCAACAAAATTGCATAATAAAAAATGAAGAATCTTAAACCCTAAAAATAGATAAACCCCCAAAAATTATGAGCACAAATTGCCGCATTTCCCTCCAAAATTAAACCCCAATTGCTCAAATTTCTTCGTCTTCCCCAGCAATGGCATCCATTGACATTCTCAATCCACCCAAAATTTACATTCCCAAACCACACACCCGCTTCAAATCCCCAGCTCAGTCGAAGCGTTTCGGTTTGATTCGGAAAGTTCAACCGCAGCTGCCTATCCGCCACCGGTCACTCACCCTCCTCTGCCAATCGTCTTCCTGGCCGTCGTCAAGGTCCGGTGACAATAGCAAAGCCCCCCAGGACGATTATGTGACCAGGGTCTTGAAGGAGAACCCTAGCCAGATTGAACCCAGGTACTTGGTAGGCGACAAGTTCTATACTTTGAAAGAAAAAGAGAGTTTGGGGAAGAATTCCAATGTGGGTTTTGCTGAACTCTTTGCGGAAAGGCTGAATTTTTCGAAGGCGAAAAATGAGAGAACTGAGGGGCTAAGTGATGGTGGAGTGAAGGATGACGCTGTATATTTGAAGGACATTTTGAGGGAGTACAAGGGGAAGCTCTATGTGCCTGAGCAGATTTTCGGGACAGAGTTGCCGGAGGAAGAGCAATTTGAGAAGAGTTTGGAGGAATTGCCCAGAATGAGCTATGAGGAGTTTCTGAAAGCTGTGAAGAGTGATAAGGTTAAGTTGTTAACTTCCAAGGAAGTTGCAGGGACTTCTTATGGTGTCTGTGATTACATTGTTGATTTGAAGGAGATACCGGGTGAAAAGAGCTTGCATCGAACCAAATGGTAAAAATTACTAACCAGTTTGTTGCTTAGGGAGTAGTGATTTTTGTGGATGTTTTTGGCAGCTTATTGATATATGTTTTTGCAATTTTTCAGGGCAATGAGGCTGGATGAGGGTGAAGCTCAAGCTCTTTTGGAGGATTACACAGGCCCGAGATATATGATTGAGGGGCATACTACGGTGATCAATCATTTAACTCATTTCTGCTAAGTTAAATATAACTTACGAATGAAATGGAAATTGGTTTTAAGAAAATGCAAACTAGCTATTGATGAATTATCTTGTGGTACTTATTTTCATGGTGTAAAATTAGAGTATTTGGTATGTAGTCCCATTTTATTCGGAGGTTCTGGTTTGAGTGCTTAAAAAGTAAAGGTGGCTGTATTAACTTTCCTTTAGTTATTGTAGTATCAGTGATTAGAATATTTGGGCTCAATGAAAATAATCAGGTTCAAGAATTAACTTCAGACTTCATTTTTTGCAGCCATATCTTGTACTATATACCTAGACTTGAGGTTTTGGTCCTAGAACACAATGCATTGGTGTCATAGAATTGGAACCATATGTTTAAAGAGTCAGGAAATCCATTTGGTTTTTCTTTTTCTTTTTATTCCTATAGAAGGTTAATCTTTCCTTACTGTTTGATTCCTTTGCTGCAGTCGTGGGTTGGAAAGGTACCACAGTACCCTCATCCTGTGGCATCTTCCATATCTAGCAGAATGATGGTGGAGCTTGGAATGGTAACAGCTGTAATGGCTGCTGCAGCAATTTTTATTGGAGGATTCCTGGCTTCTGCTGTATTTGCTGTTACCAGCTTCGTTTTTGCTTCAACTGTATATGTTGTATTACCTATAGTCAAACCATTTTTGAGACTTTTTCTTGGTCTCGTCTTGGGTATTTTGGAGAGAGTATGGGACAACCTTGTTGACTTTTTCAGTGACGGAGGCATTTTCTCTAAATTTTCTGAATTTTACACATTTGGCGGTCTATCTGCCAGCATTGAGATGTTAAAACCGATAACAATTGTCCTTATGACCATGGTCATTCTTGTCCGTTTCACACTTTCAAGAAGACCTAAGAACTTCCGGAAATGGGTAATGTTGCGTCATTTCTACAGTTTCATGCCTTGTATTATTATGCCATGGATTTGATCACCATGTGTTGCACTTAATATATGTAGGACCTGTGGCAAGGGATTGATTTTTCACGATCCAAAGCTGAAGCCCGTGTTGATGTTAGTTTTCTAATAGTTACTCATTTTGCAACTTCCTAGCTTATTGAAGTTGTTCATAAGATTCTTTGAATTCTATTTTGTCTTGGCATGTGTTCAGGGGTCAACTGGAGTTAAGTTTGGTGATGTGGCAGGGATTGATGAAGCAGTAGAGGAACTATTGGAGGTATTCGTTATTTCTATTCTTTGAGAATGAATTGCTTATATATTGTAATTTGTTCGTGGTCTTATGTTGTTATAATTTTTTATGCTACATTCCTAATTTAGGGAAACTTATTAGTATCTTTCATATTCTGCTGATTAGTTGGTGAGGTACTTGAAGAACCCAGAACTATTTGACAAAATGGGAATAAAACCACCGCATGGGGTTCTTTTAGAGGGTCCACCTGGATGTGGCAAGGTTTGTTATTTGTGTAGATCTTCAATCCGTGTCCAATACATGAAATTAAGCATTACTAACTTTTCAGTTTTCTGTGTACAATACTTAAATTAAGCATTACTAACTTTTCAGTTTACTCACCTTTTTCCAGACCCTGGTTGCAAAGGCCATAGCTGGTGAGGCTGGTGTTCCATTTTACCAAATGGCTGGATCTGAATTTGTTGAAGTCTTAGTTGGTGTTGGTTCAGCTCGTATTAGGGATCTATTCAAAAGAGCCAAGGTGATTATACTTCCCATTTTGTAGTTGAATTCTGTTAATTCTGATTGATCTCCTTTAGAATTTACGCCATTTTTAATTCTAAACATTTAAACCTGGACATATTTTTGGAGGCACCGTGAGGCTAACAAATTTGGTTCTCGCCATATTATCCCACTGTCACCCTGAAGGGGAAGTGAGGACACAGACAAGTCACGCTCTACTATCAGTTTCATTGTTTCGACTTTAAAATCTAGTTTCCTCTTTAAAAGTGGTTCTGACTTTTGACTTCTGAGAGAGTATTTTAATCAATTATAGTGACATATTCACTTTCTTGAAGTCTTTATTGGGATTGTTATGCTATGAATTTGTTTATTTTCTGGTGCAGGTAAACAAACCATCTGTTATTTTCATCGATGAGATTGATGCATTGGCTACGAGGTATGCATATTTCTCTTGGTGAACTTTAATGATTTGTGGTTTTAATTTTTTTAACATACAGCTATTACCTTTATGACATATCATTAGTGTTTAACTTTGAACGGGATGCTAATACACTTACGGGTGTTTGTTTTCTATCCTATGCTCAGGCGTCAAGGAATTTTCAAGGAAAGTAGCGACCACCTGTATAATGCAGCCACTCAAGAGAGAGAAACTACTCTGAACCAGCTTTTAATTGAGCTTGATGGATTTGATACCGGTAAAGGTGTTATATTCTTAGCTGCTACAAATCGCAGGGATTTGTTAGACCCTGCACTTCTTCGACCAGGTCGTTTTGACCGGAAGGTTTGTTCTCTTTCTAAAGTAAACGACTGTTGGAGCTAGGCTACTGCGTTAGCTTCATGGAATTTGACTCTGTTTAAAGTTGAGATGACATACTTCAGTCATATTATACATCTGTATCTGATTCTAAATGAGCCATTCAACCATTCTCCAATCATTGGTTGGATTTGCGCAGGTTGATATCAGATTATTCACCGAAACTGATATTTTCTGCTTGGTTATCTATAAATTCATTAAATTGTATATGCTAGCTTTGTTGAATGTAATTTAGTGGCTCATTATTATTTGGGTTGCATCCTGCAGATTAAAATTCGTCCTCCTGCTGCGAAGGGGAGATTGGATATTTTGAAAATCCATGCAAGCAAAGTGAAAATGTCACCATCTGTTGATTTGTCCAGCTATGCACAGAACTTACCTGGTATGCATCTGTCTTTGGCGTTCCACTGGATTTGCAAATTGAAGGCCTGAGGCCAATTTCTATTTATCAGGATGGACGGGAGCAAAGTTGGCTCAGCTGGTCCAAGAGGCTGCACTTGTAGCAGTGAGGAAGGGGCATGATTCAATTTTTCAGTCAGACTTGGATGATGCTGTTGATAGACTCACTGTAGGACCAAAGCGGGTTGGAATAGAGTTGGGCCATCAGGGTCAATGTCGTCGAGCCACTACTGAAGTTGGAGTGGCAATGACTTCTCATCTGCTTAGGCAATATGAGAATGCAGAAGTTGAACGATGTGATCGCATTTCAATCATCCCTCGTGGTCAGGTGCTCTTTCTGCTCCTTTATCTTTTTCCTCCATAGGCTAATTTGTCATTCTTCTTTGCTTTGTATGTTTTTGACACTGTCTTATGAAATAGTCACTGTTATGTGGTTCATCCTTGTCGTGCTGTTGCATACTTAGGTAACCTGAATGATTTTATAGACAACCAACTATCTTCTTATTACATCAAGCCTCGGAACTATCTTATCATGTTAATTTTGCAGTTCTGTAACATGTGATGGCTACTTTGATATCAATAACAGAATTATTTGACTCTGGTATTTCCTTTTCCTATCACTTGTTAATTATGGTGTAACTTTGTCAAGTAATTTGTACAGACATTGTCACAAGTTGTATTTCATCGACTTGATGATGAATCATACATGTTTGAACGCCGGCCACAATTGCTGCATCGCCTTCAGGTTTGTATTTTTTTGTTCTTATAGTTTCTTTTAATACTGTATCCTATCTTTTATCTGAAGGTTTTTGTCTTTCTTATGTGCAGGTTTTACTTGGTGGGAGGGCCGCTGAAGAGGTCATATATGGACGAGACACATCAAGGGCATCGGTTGACTACCTTGCTGATGCATCTTGGCTTGCTCGTAAAATTTTAACCATGTGAGGCCCTTATTCACTACTGTTTTTCTACCTCCTTGCTTTCTGTGTGGTTGACAGGTTGTAATGATCTGATTTGATTAATCTCTCCTTACAGTTGGAATTTGGAGAATCCAATGGTCATACACGGAGAGCCACCACCCTGGAGGAAGAAACTTGAATTTGTAGGCCCTCGGCTGGACTTCGAGGGTTCACTGTACCACGACTATGACCTGATTGAACCACCAGTGAACTTCAATTTAGATGATGATGTTGCAAAAAGGGCGGAAGAGCTGATACATAAAATGTATGACAAAACACTTTCTCTGCTTAAGAAGCATCACACGGCCTTGCTTAAAACTGTGAAGGTAATTGGTCTGAATGCAAATTGGTATCTTAACATGTTGAATGCAAATTGAGATTACATATGTATAGATGAGCTGACTGCATTTAACCTCGAAGCGGTTCAATGACTTGGTGGGATTCATTGGCTTTCTTTCATTTCAGGTTCTTCTTGAACGCAAGGAAATTAGCGGTGAAGAAATTGATTTTATCTTGAACAAGTACCCTCCACAAACACCCTTAAAGCTTCTTTTAGAGGAGGAAAATCCTGGCAGCCTTAAGTTTGTCACACGAGAACAAGAACAGGAACAGGAACGTCAGTTAGAGTACGCCCTTCTATCTCAATCCAAAGGGGAAACCCTATGATTAAGCGAATGGGGCCTCTCCGCAGACTTGGCATATCGTGCATGGATCGAGGACTGCATCGAAAGCTTCAGTTCCATCAAGAGCATGAAGAGCGCGAATGAGATTGTATCTCGTAATTTTGGTGTAACCTGTCTCTCCTGTTTCAAAAGAAAGGCCATTTTTCCATTTTGTTGGGCTTTCTTTATTTTTTTTATTTTCTTTTTGGGGTTGTTGATAACTTGATAGATAATGTAGAAATATGCACTCTCTTTTTTATTTTCTCCTGTCTCATTATAAACGTCTTTTTCATCATATTGAAAATCTCATGTCACACAAATCTCTTTCTTTATTTAGTTGCTGAGAGGACTTGCATAAAATGGAGATGTCAAGATGGTAGTGTCCTAAACCCCTCGTGCAATGCCTTGGGCGTCCATGTTTCATGTCAGTCTTTTCCTTGTTGAATGATGAAGCAGAGAACAGTTACACTCAATTTGTTTACCAATTTTTTACTTGTTATGATCTGTCAGCGTCTCATTTATTCAAATTTCGGTTCACTTTTTTACTCAAACAACAATCTGATCTAATTTAAACTATCGGGGCAAGATAAGAACTTGATCCATAAGAGTGAGCATAAAAGCTTTAGCGAACCTGAGTACACTCATCTCTACAAATTAGGGTTCACTTTAGAGAGCAAATTTGGTGAGTCTGGCAGTGGGAAGTGGCGGGTTGAAACTTGGCACCAAATTATATCGTTGTTAAGAAACGGGTAAAAAACTTACGGGTCTGTTTGGTATTCTATTTGAAATTTTTTATCATTTCTCAAAACATTTCTTAAGAACATTTCTTGAAAACAATTTTCTTTAACACCAAAAAACTTGATTGGTTTGCGATTTAAATTTTTTTAAATCTCACGATTTAAACTAGACAAAGAGATCTAAAAAGAATGGGTCGCATGAGGGGGAGAAAGAGAAGAGAGGAGGAAAGAAAGTAAGAGATGATTGAAGAAAAGAGAAAGAAGAGAGATGATTGGACGAGATAGAGAAGAAGATGAGTGAGAGAAATAACCGAGAGAATGAAGTGAACGGATTGGAGGAGAGACGAAAAAGGTAAAAAAAAAAAAAAGAGATAGATTTGGAGTGAGGGGAGGAGGGAGAGAAAAGAAAAGGAGTGAGTTTAAGTTTAAAAACTCATTTGTTATGTTTTTAGAGAATAGACTATATTTTTGAGTTAGTCTTGAGTTCAGTTTTTGAAAATAGTCATACCAAACAAGTTTTTGAGGCCTAAAACTTGAAAATTGTTTTTGATTTAAAAAAATTAGATTCAAATAGAGTACCAAACAGCTTCTGAAACTCCAAACTTGATCAGAAAGCGACTTCTGCGCCTCTCAGCGGCAAAAGAGCGCTTTCCGCAAACAATTTGCCACAAAAAGCAGACAAGGACTTTTCCCGATTCCAATTCCTGAGGAAATCCCCCCTTCTCTCTCTCTCTCTCTGCTATGGCTTTTGATGAAACAGAAAGACCCACCAAAACCCTCCAACCCAATGGCCTTTTTGCACAGATGAGAGATGAAGAAGCCCCGGAACGGCTCCTTTTATATCAAAACCCAAACCAGAGACCATCACACCAGCATTGACGGCTTCCATTTTCAGAAAAGCAGCAGTGGAGGAGAAAGCTGCAGTTTTCAGAAAAGCACTGGGGGAGAAAGCTGCAAAAGCAAAAGCAAGAAATGCTACAGCAACAAGAGCAAGAGCTTCTACGAGCTTTCTCTCTCTTTGATCTTCTCTCTCTGGTGCCTTGTCTTCCCATTCTACTCTAAGCTTGGTCTCGGCCATGGCAGTGGAGGTATCTATAATTTATCTTTTTTTCATTTGTCTTTGGTTTGTTTGGTTTTCTGGATTTGGATTTTTTTGTAAAGTTTGCCCCTTTTTACCTGTAAATTCTAATGCCTTGATGCCCATTTCTCAGTTTTGTATTTTCTAGCAAACCCATTTCCCCAATCTGTATTTTGTATCAATGGATTGGAGAGAAAAGGATGGAATGCTAATCAGTTTCTCAAAGAAAAGATATCCAAATGCTTACTAAAATAATGAGTTGAGAAAAAGATAACTTTGTTTTGGACACTGCTATTGGTGAAATGAATTCCAAATTTCCTTCATGGGTATGAAAAAATGTCAATAGGTTCCAATTTCTTTTTCATTCAACAACCTCCGGTGGAGATGGAAGTAGAGCAAGGGCTTCTCCGCCCATTTCCGATTGGTTTTGGGTTGGATGCTGACGTTTTTACATTAAGGAGGTTTGTTTCTTATTACCCGCAGTTCGGTTTTGAATGATTTTGTTTCTTTGTTAAAGAATGTTCATATCTTAAGACTGGATTCTGGGAAAATCCATGTAGGTTTTCTATTTCTTCTTCTTTTGAATAATATGTTCCTTTGCTGAAGTGTAATGTTGGGAAAATTTCTTCTGCTCTTACTCTTATATTCTTCGTCGTGACTTGTGAACGAAAACGTTTCTGTGATTTACCAAATCTTATCTTCATCTGGAGCCAAGAGGACATTTCTGCTATTTTCGGATTCATGCTTTTAGGATAAGCTATTTGGATGGCATTTTAGCTTTTACCTTTGCCTATTTATTTCTTTCAGGTTTGCTCTTTTAACATGAGCTATATTTTCTTCAGGGACTTCAGCTCCTGATAACAGATCTACACATTGTCCTAGTATTCACAGTGGTAAGCACGGTGACGATGCATACTCATTTATAGAAAATGGAACAGAAAGCAGACAAATGGAATGGTATTAGATTTTACTTCATCTCAAAACTGTTACGATTCTGGAGTTTGTGACAACTATGCAATTTCCAAGTACTCACTTCCAGAGACGAATAGATTAGTTTGGAGTATTTTAGGCTATGGTGATTTGGTTTGTGAACTACATCAAGCACAAGATCACAACACAAATCATTCAGGACAACTGAATGGAAGAACTTCTCATCCCTCCTATCTCAATTTTGACGAATTTCGAAACATAACAAAGCAGGAAAAAGGTCAGGATATCCCTAGTCAGCTAGTTAACATAACCCACGGGCTTGAATCTGATGGAACACAGTACAACTATGCCTCTGCATCCAAGGGTGCAAAAGCGGTGGCTCACAATAAAGAAGCAAAAGGAGCAAGCAACATATTGGGAAAGGATCACGATAAGTACCTTAGAAACCCTTGCTCTGTTGGGGGAAAGTTCGTCATAGTTGAGCTTGCAGAAGAGACTCTGGTAGATGCTGTCAAGATTGCAAACTTTGAGCACTAGGAATTTGAATTGTCTGGAAGTTTAAGCTATCCGGCAGAAGCGTGTTCGCCATTGGGAAACTTTGTTGCTGCTAATGTCAAGCATGCTCAGACCTTTAAGCTGTCTGAACCCAAATGGGTAAGATACTTGAAGTTATATTTACTAAGTCACTATGGGTCAGAGTTTTATTGCACATTAAGTGTTCTAGAGGTGTATGGGATTAAAGCAATCGAGCGGATGCTTGAAGATCTGATTGTGGCATCTGCAGAACCTGCAGCCAATAAATTGCCAGAGCCTAATTCAACTGTAAAATCCTCTCCAAAAGAAGAGGTTGGTTCAACTGGAAAACAAGTAGTGTTGGTCAAACTGGGGTTCAAACTGCTGGTGTAGGGACAGAAAGCATTGAAGATACACAAAAAGTCAATGTAGACATTACCAACAATCCAGTAACTGCAAGCAAGATTCCATAGCCGGTTATGAAGGTTAGACAGCAGCCGAACGGAAGAATTCCTGGTGACTCAGTTCTGAAGATTTTGATGCAAAAAGTGAGGTCACTCGAGCTGAACTTAGCTGTGCTGGAGGAGTATATCAAAGAATTAAATCGAAGACAAGGGGGTATCTTGCCGGAGGTTGGTAAAGAGCTGTTGAGAATATCATTGCTTCTGGATGAAAGCAAAACAGAGATTAAAGATCTCTTGCAATGGAAGGAAATTGTGGTACTCCATTGTTTTTTCTTAACATTTACTACACATTTTGTGTTTACGCATATAATTTTCGGGACAGTAAGCATTATCAACCTAATTGTTTCTCATGATTTGATTCTTCAGGAAAACAGCATTACCGACCTTGAATCATGGAAAGCTGTTGTCTCATCTCAAGTGAATGTATTGGCCAGGGAAAATGACATGTTAAGGTTAGATATACATCTAACTTCTAGGCCTTTGTTCTTATCAACCCAGCAGTTAATTTTTCGTCCTCGTTGCTTCACATCAATCTATAGACTCACTCACTGACATTGATATTCGTTACTACAGATTAGATTTTGTAAAGGTTGTGAAGGATCAAGCGAGCCTCGAAAGCAAAGAGCTTGCAGTTCTAGCAGTCAGTCTTTTCTTTTTGTGCTTTGCAATTCTGATACTAGTTTCATTGCAAGTTTTGACATTTTTCAGAGGAGCCTCCTCGTCATCGTCTCAGTCTCGGCCTTAGAATGCATGCGGGAGAAAAAGGGGTTGGGTTTTGTGTAAGACATATTCTGAAATCACAACAACAAGACATTAGGATCACGAATAAATCAGATCAATATAAAATAGAGATGAACTAAATATATTGAACTTATATGTAGAATACGAAAGACATGGCTCTTCTGGACGACAAAAGATGAGTTCACAAAGTTGCCTTCTCCTTCCAATACTCCAAAATATCCCTCTACTATATGAATAGGTTTTAGTATTATGAGGAATTCAATGTATGGAAGCAAGGACTTAACCTAGTGTTTATATACCATTGGGGTTCCTTATTAGCCGGCCTATTAACAACTACGAAAATCAAACCCTAACACTTAAGTGATTGAGTCCTACCATGATTCTTTATCTTTGTAGAGAAACCTATTAGATTTCTTTGAGATCAATTGCAAAGGTTAAGACTCCATAATCCTTATTTTACTAGGATTATCAGATTACTTTTGTCGTTAACAACTCAATAAACAAGTGGCTTACAACACAAGTAATCCAATGCATCATTCATTGTCATTCACAACTTTACATTCTCCCACTTGAATGTCAATGATTTATCCTAACAAATAAGAACTCATGGTGATCACTGAGTCTTCATAAGTATGCAGCAACCTTTCCTAGCGACCTGTCACTTTGAATCGAATGCAGAACCAAAGAAAACAAAGAACAACTTGGTCTGTTCCTTGCACTCCAAGATCACATTCACATTCAACTAAAAGCACTTTGTTGCTAACAAAGTCATGGTGTCAAGAGCTAATAGTCAAAACATTAGCTCACAATAGTCGAACTGAAAATATGAAAATATATTTCAGTACAAAAGTAGTTCACAAAAGAACTCAACAACGTTGGTAACAACATCCAACTTTTCTGTCAATTTAGAATAAACAAGTAAAATACGACATGCTATTTACAAAATTAGGACCTCTTATTAAAACTTATGAACAAAACTTAAACAAAATTTACTCTTAAAATATTAGCCACTAACATTTGAAGTTTTCAACACAAAAGGTAATCTCTTATTCCCACTGATTAGCAAAGATAAACAAATTATTACTCCCACTGATTAAGAGAGTAAAAAAAAACTTTATAAATGCCTACAAAATGAAACAGATACCTTTCAAGTACTCCCACTAGCAAAACATTAATCGTGGAATATAGAACATAAAATTTGTGAGCTCAACATCTTTATTCTAGATATCTGTAGGGAAGTGATTCTCGTGATTGAAAAACTATACAAAATTATTTGGTCAGTTTTGTTCATCTAACAATTGACAGAAATAGAAAACTTTAACTGAATGTTTTCTTATTGCATCAAAAGCATATAATTCCAGAATCATCTTTGGACATAAACTAACTATATTAGGTTTGCATAGCTAAAACATAAAATACAAGGGCAAACGTATATAGCTTCAACACTTTTGAGCAGATGAAGTATATGCAATCTTGTCAATTTCATGTTTCACTATACATTGATTTATATTTGTACTGAATAAGAAAACATTTTTAGCAGATTAATTATTCATCAATAACATATAAATCACGAGTCCAATTTCTTGATCAACAAACAAGAATTAATAAGCAAAACACTTTTGAGCAGAATATACTCATTAACCCTTCTTGAATTTCTTGCAAGATTAGTTGCATATATAAAATATAAACAAGTATGATAATGACACACCCCGATCCTAGAATTAAGGCGTGCTGGCCGTCACGTGAGCGTGACGTAACCAAAAGTGCAATGCAGAAGCAAAAGATAAAGGAATTACGAAGGAATAAAAACCAACTACTAGCAATAATATCCAACTAACATGCTAGAGTGAGTTTAAGTGTAAAACACACATATTCAGAGCGTAAGTACTAGGTGCAGTCAAGTAGGACCATAACTAAATTACAACACCCGAATGTGAGTTCTACATAAGTAGTCTGTCAGAACGCCGTGGAAATCCTCGTGAGCTACCAACACCGCTAACTAGAACCTGGAGGGGCGCAAAACAAAATTGAGTGGGTCAGTAAAACAAAGCTTTTTGAAAACATTTCATTTAACAACATTTCTAACCTCTCGCGGTAAAACCTGTATACTTTCCCAGAAAATAACATAATATGCATATAATTCTTCAAATATCTCAAATCACCAATCTTCATAAAAAAAACCAGAAAGTATGACATGCCATAAATGTCAATAACGGAATAAGGATGCAACATTATAACAGGTGAAATAAGGAATCAACCGGAGACCCTGCAGTTGGTCCTGTACGGTTAATTCTATAGCTCAATATCCAAACCAACCGGAGTCACCACGGTGACTTGTACGGCACTACTCTGCACATAAATCGGAATTACCTGAAGTAGTCTGTACGATAAGAATGGTGTAAGAATACGCTCTACTGCTTCTCTCATCAACAACTGTATAATAATCTAAAATCACCTATAGTCAGAACCACTCTATGGTCTGTATGACATGTCAGAACCCTCTCATGGTCTGTACGACATGCACCTACTTGGATCCAAGGTGAGCGTGTGGTGCGGGTGAATAATATAAGCACTAACACCAGGGGTGCAGGTTATGAGCTCTCAACACAATTCACATCATCAACAATTCACATGAATAACATAAAACTCACTTGATACTCACTTGTGCGTCCACAGCACCAATTCACATATATATATGCATCAATCACTAATTCATATATTTCATATTATGCATGCATGGCATTTTAAAACATACTTTCATTTAAATTCAATTTCTGGGAAAATCGATAGTATATAGGTAAATACAGAAAATATTGTCCACTCACTGGTAAGTCGAAGGGTCGTAACCCCCGTGACGCCATTGAATCCGTTCGTCCTCAGGATAGGTATCACCTATATGCGAAACAACTATAAAAACATTATTTTAAAGCACATAACCAACAATACGTAATAACTTCTCATACGATGCTCAATTTGGGTATATGAATATACCACAGTGACCTACTCGACGTCACAGACGTCGAGGTATTTTTAGAAAAAATTTTGGACTTGCCACGCGCCCCCACGCGCTGGGATAGGCACTGCCCTACGCGCCCCCACGCGCATCGTCTTCTTCCTCCAGTCGCCGGACTGGTTTCGCCGGTGCCGGAAAACTGGAGATTTTTCAATCTCCTTGTTCTCCATCATTTCTCAACCATTTCTTACGCATTTTATATCAAAATGAAGATCTTGACGAGATGAACACATCCATACCTGCCTTGACCCCTAACTCGTCGGGGATTCACCGGAAAAAGCCTCGAAAGTTCCGGCCGAATTTGAAAAGTTCCGTTCTCAGTCCTTCGACGTCCAAATTCTACCAACGACGTACCCCGAAGCTCGTGAGGACCTCCTTAAGCTCACTGTGAGCTTAAAATTCCCTGAAACACAATGTTTTACGTGTGCATGAACAGTGCACATTTTCGGAGTTATGGTTTCACGATGATATCGAAGGTCTTAAGTTCTAAAATTAGTATATTTGAACTCAGGGACTCAAGAGGAGTTCGATTCTTACCTTAGAACCTTCGATATGTGAAGATTTGAAGGCTTTTGGTTCTTGTCCGTACGGGTTCGTGAGGAAGAGAGAGAGAAGAGTGACAGAGAAGGAGGAGAGAGACACGGGATAGGAGAGGGTGTATGTGTCCCGTGTGTGGTCCAACCAAAACAACACAATTCAATTTCTTTAAGTCCCTAACCACACAAAATGAATACCAACTTTTAATCTAATTTAATTTTTCCAAAAAAACTTAGGGATATATGAATTAATCAACTTATGTGTCACACATACCTTAGTCACCTTAAGGGTAATTTCGTCAAATCATGTCCTTGATAAATAAAATCTCGGGACGGGCTGTGACAGTTTACCCTCCTTGTAGAATTTCGTCCTCGAAATTCATACAACCAATCAATCCACTTAATATTCATAAAACAACCTTGGATATATCTCTCTCATTCGATCTTCTGTCTCCCAAGTAGCTTCTTCTACTGAGTGGTTCTTCCACAATACTTTTACCAAGCTCACCGTCTTATTCCTTAGAACCTTGTCTTTCCAATCCATGATAGTCACTGGTTCCTCATCATACGTCAAATCCGGATTAATGTCTAAAGGTTGAGGAGGAATCACATGTGAAGGATCTGAAACATAATGTCGAAGCATCGAGACATGAAACACATTATGTACCTTAGATAACTCCGGAGGCAACTCCAATCTGTAAGCAACTTCACCAATCATTTCGGTGATCTCATAAGGTCATATGTACCTAGGACTTAGCTTGCCTTTCTTTCCAAACCATACTACACCTCTCCAAGGTGACAATTTCAAGAATACCAAATTACCCACATCATATACTCGATCAGTAGCATGTCTATCTGCTAAACTCTTTTATCGATCCTGGGCTGCTTTCAGGTTAGACTTAATCACCTGAACATTTTGAGTAGTCTTATCCACAATCTCTGGGCCCTCTAGCACTCTTTCGCCAACCTCTGACCAACATAATGGCGTACGACAAGCTCTACCATAAAGTGCCTCGAATGGTGACATACCAATGCTCGAATGAAAACTATTATTGTAGGCAAATTCCATCAAGTCTAAGCGATCATGCCAAGAATCACCAAACTGCAACACTGAAGATCTCAACATATCCTCTAAAGTCTAAATAGTCCTCTCTGATTGTCCATCTGTTTGAGGATGATAAGCAGTGCTGTAAAGCAATTTCTTACGAAAAGCTATCCAAAACTTAGAAGTAAATCTTGGATCTCGATCAGAAATAATATTCACTGGAACTCCATGATACTTCACAATCTTCGTGATGAACAACTTAGCCAATTTATTCAGATGATACTTTTCTCTTATTGGAATGAAGTGTGTTGACTTGGTAAGCCGATCTACAACCACCTAAACACCATCAAATCCATTATGTGTACGTGGAAGCTTATACACAAAATTCATAGTTATATTTTCCCATTTCTACTGAGGAACGGGAAGTGGTTGCATCCGACCAAAAGGTTTCTTTCTTTCTGCTTTGACTTGCTGGCAAACAATACACCTACTTACATATTCTGTAATTTCCCTTTTCATACCCGGCCAATAATAAAATGGTCGAATGGTATGGTACATCTTAGTTCCTCCTGGATGCATCGCATAAGCCGAACAATGTACTTCATCTAAAATTTCCTTCTTTAATTCCTCATTATTTGGCACATACATTCTGTTCTCCTGCATAAGCATGCCATCTGATTCCCGAATCTTGAGGTCTTTCTTTTTCCCTTCATTTCTCAATTGGATCATCTCTTGGATTTCTTCATCAACCATATGAGCTTCAAGTACACGATTGACTAAAACTGGCCTGACTTGGAAACTAGCAAGAAAAGCTTCTCTTCGTTCTTCGATCTCCAACTTTACTCCAGTAGCTCTCAAATCTGCAAGAAAAGGAACACGGCAAGCATACAAAACATTGAGTCGACCTTGAGGTTTCCTACTTAGTGCATCAGCTACCACATTTGCACGACCCGGATGATACTCAATAGTGCAGTCATAATCACTTAGTAACTCCATCCACCTTCGCTGACGAAGATTAAGATCATGCTGAGTGAAAAGATATTGAAGACTCTTATGATCTGTGAAGATCTTACATTTCTCACCATAGAGATAATGCCTCCAAATCTTCAAAGCAAAAACAATGGCTGCTAACTCAAGATCGTGAGTAGGATAATTCATTTCATGAATCTTCAACTGTCGAGAAGCATAGGCAATCACTCTATTATGCTGCATCAAGACACATCCCAAACCATTCAAGGAAGCATCACTGTAAATCTCAAAGTTACCACTGTCGTCAGGAAGTACCAATACTGGAGCATGAGTGAGGCAATATTTCAGCTGCTGGAAACTTTGCTCACAATTCTCGTCCCAATCAAACTTAACATCCTTCCTGGTTAACTTCGTTAGTGGTAAAGCAATCATAGAAAAATCTTGAACAAACCGTCGATAATAACCTGCTAGACCAAGAAAACTCCGTACCTCAGTGACAGTTCGTGGCTGTTCCCAATTCTCCACTGCTGCAATCTTTTGAGGATCTACTTGAATTCCTTGTGTCGATACTACATGTCCCAAAAATGCCACTTGATTAAACCAAAACTGGCATTTACTAAACTTGGCATACAACTGATGTTCCCTCAATTTCTTTAATACCAAGTTAAGATGTCGAATATGATCTGCTTTCGACTTAGAGTATACCAGAATATCATCAATAAAAACAATGACAAACCTATCAAGATATTGCTGGAATACGCCATTCATTAACCTCATGAAAGCTGCAGGTGCATTAGTCAATCCAAATGGCATCACCAAAAACTTATAATGTCCATAACGAGTCCTGAAAGCCGTTTTAGGTACATCATCCTCTTTAATCTTCAACTGATAATATCCAGATCTTAAATCAATCTTAGAGAACACACATGCACCTTTAAGCTGATCAAACAAATCATCGATACGAGGCAATGGATAACGGTTTTTAATCGTTACCCGATTCAATTGCCTGTAATCAATACATAATCTCAAAGTTCCATCTTTCTTTCTTACAAACAACACCGGAGCTCCCCAAGGTGAAGTACTAGGTTGAATGAAACCTTTATCAGTTAATTCCTGTAACTGAATTTTCAATTATCTCAATTCAGCTGGAGCCATTCTATAGGGAGTCAAAGATATAGGATCCGTACCTGGAAGCAAATCAATAGAAAACTCCACATCTCTGTCTGGTGGCAATCCAGGCAAATCATATGGGAATACATCAGGATAGTGCCTGACTACTCCGACTTCCTCCACACTGCTAGGAACAACATCATTTAACACCACATGTGCTAAGTATCCTTGACAACCTTTCGATAACAGCTTCTTTGCTTTCATGGAAGATATAACACCATGTCTCACCCAACTTCTTTCACCCACAAAAGTAACCTCTGGTAGTCCAGGACGATGAAAAGTAACTGATTTCCTATAACAATCTATATGGGCACGATTATAATGCAACCAATCTGCCCCTAAAATCACATCAAAATCCACAATATCTAACGGGATAAGATTAGCTGGCATAACTACACCATCTACCATCACTGGACACCCTGGATAAACACTATCAACATAACATTTGTCCCCTCTAGGCATAGCAAACTCTAAATCAAATCCTAGAGGTGTAGGGTGAGGTTGTGTCATTTGAGCAAACGTATGAGAAATCACAGAATGTGTAGTACCACAATCAATCAAAACTCTAGCAAAGTGACCAAGGATATTTAACGTACCCATAATCAAGTCTGGATGGTTCTGAGCATCTTGCAGTGAGATGTGATTAACACGTCCCTGAGCTTGCTGTCGTCCACCACGACCTCTGTTACCTTGATTACCTCGCCCCTGAGAAGTACGTCCCTGTCCTGTCTGGCTAGACTGCCTAGACGGTCCTGCACTGCTAGCAGCAACCTCTCCCTGTCAGGGCTGACCTCCCTGATGCCACTGAGATCCGCTAGCTGGCATGGAAGGATATGAAGAATAACCTCCAGAATCTTGGGAATACCCAGACTGAAAATAAGGATTCTGGGAATACTGATGCTGTCCGGAAGCATAGGGAGTAGCATCACCCTGATAGTGGTAAACATCACCACGACCCGTCTGACCATAACTGTCTGATCCAAAGTTCTGCTGAATCGGCGCGGGAGGTAGCATAGCAGACTGCTGAGGCCTCTGCTGACTCTGGGGACACTGTGCAGCTCTATGTCCCATCTATCCACAAGTGTAGCAACCACCACCACCACTTCTCCTACACTCTCCATGATGTCTGAAATTACAACGGCGGCACAACGGAGGACCTGAACCACCAGCACCACCAAAGTCTCTCTGCCTCTGAAACCTAGGTCCACCAGCAAATCTTCCACCTCTCATCGGGCCTGTGACACTAAATCCTCCGCTGGAAGAACTCGAGCTCGCTCCGCTTCTCTTGAAATTCTGTGTCTTACGGGGTCCCTGAGTGGAGATACCTTTACCCCTGTCATCATTCCTCTGATTATCATTTTTATCTTCATCATCCTTACTGTTACTAGGAAGGTTGTCGGAATCCTCCATCCGAACCAAAATCTCAGAAAACTCATGATAATTGGTGCAATGAATCGCACTAGCGAACGTCCGCCATTTCCTCTTAGTTCCCAACTTAAAGCGGCGAAGCATCTCTACCTGATTACCAGCTGTATCAGGATCATAACGGGATAAGTCTGTAAACTTCATGTAATATTCATGCGCCGACATATTCTTTTGCTTCAGTTGAGTGAACTCCTGCTTCTTACGATCAATGTACTATGAGGGAACAAATCTTTTCTTAAAATTCTCTTTGAATACTTCCCAATCTGATGCCATCTCAGGTGACATAAACTGGGTTTGATTTACCCACCAAGCTGCTGGCTCTCGTCCTAAAAACCAAGTAGTGGTCTCCACCCGTCTATTCGCAGGAAGATTCCCTTGACTCTGCATCACCTGAAAGGTCTTCTCAATATGGTCTAACCACTTTTCTGCCCCTTCATGACCCTCATTACCCATAAAGCAGTCTAATTTCAGATTATACATAGTCTCCAGGGGTGTTCTCTGAGGAGGAGGATGACGGATTGCATTCTGAAAAGCATGAGCCATCGTTTCCCTTAATTGAGTTATATCAGGGAAGTTAGACTCAGAAGCACGACGTAGTTCCCTACGAGGCGGCATAGTTCTGACAGAAGACACCAAAATATCATTAGAGCATTAACAATTTATACAGGACTGCAACCTAGGCTCTGATACCAAATTGACACACCCCGATCCTAGAATCAAGGCGTGCTGGCCGTCACGTGAGCCTGACGTAACCAAAAGTGCAATGCGGAAGCAAAAGATAAAGGAATTACGAAGGAATAAAAACCAACTACTAGCAATAATATCCAACTAACATGCTAGAGTGAGTTTAAGTGTAAAACACACATATTCAGAGCGTAAGTACTAGGTGCAGTCAAGTAGGACCATAACTAAATTACAACACCCGAAGGTGAGTCCTACATGAGCAGTTTGTCAGAACGCCGTGGAAATCCTCGTGAGCTACCAACACCGCTAACTAGAACCTGGAGGGGCGCAAAACAAAATTGAGTGGGTCAGTAAAACAAAGCTTTTCGAAAACATTTCATTTAACAACATTTCTAACCCCTCGCTGCAAAACATGTATGCTTTCCCATAAAATAACATAATATGCATATAATTCTTCAAATATCTCAAATCACCAATCTTCATAAAAAAAAAAAAAAACCAGAAAGTATGCCATGCCATAAATGTCAATAACAGAATAAGGATGCAACATTATAACAGGTGAAATAAGGAATCAACCGGAGACCCTGCAGTTGGTCCTTTACGGTTAATTCTATAGCTCAATATCCAAACCAACCGGAGTCACCACGGTGACTTGTACGACACTACTCTGCACATAAATCGGAATTACCTGAAGTAGTCTGTACGATAAGAATGGTGTAAGAATACGTTATAGTGCTTCTCTCATCAACAACTGTATAATAATCTAAAATCACCTACAGTCGAAACCACTCTATGGTTTGTACGACGTGTCGGAACCCTCTCATGGTCTGTACGACATGCACCTACTTGGATCCAAGGTGAGCGTGTGGTGCGGGTGAATAATATAAGCACTAACACCAGGGGTGCAGGCTATGAGCTCTCAACACAATTCACATCATCAACAATTCACATAAATAACATAAAACTCACCTGATACTCACATGTGCGTCCACATCACCAATTCACATATATATATATATACATATATGCATCAATCACTAATTCATATATTTCATATTATGCATGCATGGCATTTTAAAACATACTTTCATTTAAATTCAATTTCTGGGAAAATCGATAGTATATAGGTAAATACAGAAAATACTGCCCACTCACTGGTAAGTGGAAGGGTCGTAACCCCCGTGACGCCCTTGAATCCGCTCGTCCTCAGGATAGGTATCACCTATATGCGAAACAACTATAAAAACATTATTTTAAAGCACATAACCAACAATACGTAATAACTTCTCATACGATGCTCAATTTGGGTATATGAATATACCACAGTGACCTACTCGACGTCACGGACGTCGAGGTATTTTTAGAAAAAAATTTGGACTTGCCACACGCCCCCACGCGCCGGGATATGCATTGCCTTACGCGCCCCCACGCGCGTCGTCTTCTTCCTCCAGTCACCGGACTGGTTTCGCTGGCACCGGAAAACTGGAGATTTTTCAATCTCCTTGTTCTCCGTCATTTCTTAACCATTTCTTACGCATTTTATATCAAAATGAAGATCTTGACGAGATGAACACATCCATACCTGCCTTGACCCTTAACTCGCCGGGGATTCACCGGAAAAAAGCCTCGAAAGTTCCGGCCGAATTTGAAAAGTTTCGTTCTCAGTCCTCCGACGTCCAAATTCTACCAACGACGTACCCCGAAGCTCGTGATGACCTCCTTAAGCTCAATGTGAGCTTAAAATTCCCTGAAACACAATGTTTTACGTGTGCATGAACAGTGCACATTTTCGGAGTTATGGTTTCACGATGATATCGAAGGTCTTAAGTTCTAAAATTAGTATATTTGAACTCAGGGACTCAAGAGGAGTTCGATTCTTACCTTAGAACCTTCGATCTGTGAAGATTTGAGGGCTTTTGGTTCTTGTCCGTACGGATTCGAGAGGAAGAGAGAGAGAAGAGTGACAGAGAAATAGGAGAGAGAGACACGGGATAGGAAATGGTGTATGTGTCCCGTGTGTGGTCCAACCAAAACAACACAATTCAATTTCTTTAAGTCCCTAACCACACAAAATGAATACCAACTTTTAATCCAATTCAAATTTTCCAAAAAAACTTAGGGATATATGAATTAATCAATTTATGTGTCACACGTACCTTAGTCACCTTAAGGGTAATTCCGTCAAATCATGTCCTTGATAAATAAAATCTCGGGACGGGCTGTGACAATAATGTACGGTTTATCTACCAAAACTATGACCATTAAAAGCATGCAAAATTGATGGTGTGAAGCCCATAATACATTATTTCTCCCACTTGGGCAAACACTCAAAATTGCAAAATTAAACAATAGAGAAAGTGGTTTTTATATAACAAAATATAGGCTAGTTGAATCAATAAAGATCAAATACATAATTTTTTTTTTAAAGTAGGTTAGAATTAAAAAGTTCCATAAATAAAAACTTATGCAATGAATACAAATTTTATTTTATTTTAGTGTATGAGAAAAGACTCACATATTTGTTAAAGATTAGGTCATAAATTAAAATGAAGCCTAATAAGAAAATCCAAACTCAAAATTTATGTTTTAATTCTAAAACAAAGTCGATTAAAATAAACACTTAGATATCTCAATAACATCAATTTTAATCCAATTTAGAACTCAGAGAAAATTAAGGCAAAAGATTGGCAAATTTACCTACTCATTCTTGATTCTGCAAGATTCATCATGGAAGTAATCAAGTTGTGGAGGATCGAACCAACTTCAAATTGCATTATTGTTACACCTTTGGGTAGAAACTAATCATGCAAAGAAAATACCTGCATAGCTAGCCAAAACATAAAATACACAAAATACATATAGCTTCAACAGCTTTGGCCAGATGAACATATATTAAAAGTATTTTATGATTTGCTATAATACTAATTTATAATTGGTGAGTGATTTCCTGAAATTCCCATTGGGACAAAAGTATTCACCATATAAATTAGAATTCTGAGTTTTCAAAATAATCTTTTAGAACAATATTAAATAACCGTTTTGTTGGATATTCAATGATTCTCAAAAGATTCAATCAGACACAAAAAATATGTCGTTGTTGACATTGAACAATAGAGTTCTCGAAAGAGGAAACATGGTTATTCAGTTGTTCAATAGCACCCAAAATGATCAATTAGTAAATTGATGCCACTTTCCAATTTTCTCTTAAAAGACAATTATCATCATAATCATAATTGATAACCAAACAAAACATTGGTTTAAGCAAAACAAACCAATACATCTTTAAATCAAAATTTAATCAGTGTTGTCTATAAAATTCATTAGTTTTGAGAATTTGCATAAAATAAGGACATATTGGAACCATAACCTTGTATAATAATCGGTACCAATAGATGTGCACAAATCAGTGAAACAATATCACATAGCAAAATTAGTTTTGAAGTACCAAAATTCAGCAATACTACTTTAGTTTGCAAATTCACTAAAAACTCAATTCTCTTTAGATTGTCATAAAAAATTTTAGGTATGTACTAGACATATATGGCTGCTATTTTGCAAAATTTCATGATTTTTAAAATTTTATAGGCGAGCCAAAAATGAATTCGAAAAGAGAGGTGCTTTAGAAACTGCATAAAATGTTCAGTACAAAAATGAGATTACAAATTCACCAGATATTCATTGTTCATCCGATATGCATGAAAAATTTCAGACATAAAGTAAACATAAAAATCTGTTAATTCCCAAATTTTCATAATTTTTTAGATTTTACAAGTGTACTAAAAGTAAATTAGAAATGGGATGTGCTGCAGAAACGACAAAAATTCTGCAGTATATACTGGAGACTAAATAATTCACCAAAAATTCAAATTTTCTCCAATATGCATGAAGATTTTCAGAAATGAGTAGACATATAAATTTACTGTCACCCAAAGTTCCATAATTTTTGCAATCTTATAAGTGGGCTTAAAATAAAATTGAAATTGAATGTGCTGCAGAAGGTGCATAAATTCTGCAATGTAGCTCTGATACCAAATTGTCACATCCCGGCCCGGGCCCCCACCACAATCTGAGCTTGACTCCCCTAGGCGATGTGGGATGTTACAATCCACCCCCCTTAGGGGCCCAACGTCCTCATCAGCACACTTTCGGTCAGTGATTGGCTCTGATACCAAATTGTCACATCCCGGCCCGGGCCCCCACCACAACCCGAGCTCGACTCCGCCGTAGCACAATATTGCCCACTTTGGGCCCCGACCACGCCCTCACGGTTTTGTTTCTGGGAACTTACACGAGAACTTCCCAGTGGGTCACCCATCATGGGATTGCTCTTGCGCGAACTCGCTTAACTTCGGAGTTCCGATGGTACCTGAAGTCAATAAGCTCCCAAAATGCCTCGTGTTAGGTAGAGATGACATTATACATATAAGGCTTACAGGATCTACTCCCCTGAGCGATGTGGGATGTTACAATTTGCATATGCACTATAAGGATAAGAATCGAAAACTGCAAAATTGAATTAATCCCAAATGAAAACACTATATTTGCTCAGAAACAACAAGATAGTTTTCAACTTCTCAATTATAATATCACAAAATCAATTCAGTTGGAACCAAAGCTTAATTTCAATTCAACCAAATTGCAATAATTTATGAAAAGCAGTTTCATACCTTCGCTGGAATACCCCGAAATTTCGAGCATTACAGTGATTGAAGAAGGTTGGTGTGAGCTAGGCATTGATGAACAGAAACCCTCACGCGAGGGAGAAACCCTTTACTGTTCGCATGTTTTAACCTTTTTTTTCTTTTTTTAATAATCAAATAGAAACCGGTAATATTTATCAACTAAATTAATAATCAGAAAATTATATAATAAATCAAAATATTACCCAAGATAAGATTAGGTCATCGTTCACCGAAAACAATAGCGACCTTGATATATATATTTATTAATTATTAATTCATAATTATCAAATAGGAGTCCATAAAGTCGCATACAACAAACCTAGTTAGAGTTGTATACCTAATTTCAGTTTATCTTGATGCCCAGGTAAACGTGATAAAAAAAAAAGAAAACTAATGAAAAGGTTTGAAAACTTTGAGTTTTAATGATAAGGACAAAATAAAGGGTAAAGTGAATAGTATCAGGTTTGACTTTTTAGTGTAAAAATGTGGTTTTTCGTTAAAGTGAACAGTACAGTGGGCTTTTCGTTAAAACTCCCAAAAAAAATTGCAAGAAAAATTTGCAGAAAGACAGAAGTATGGTTATGAAAGAAAAACCTCATTGCCCAGATCCAACAATCCCTTTTCCTAGTTCTTTATTTTGGCATTAGATAGATAATTTATTTAATGACACTTGATTCATATAATTGGAAAAATTACAATATAGATGACACGATCTTCTCGGCAATACAAGGTTAACATATCCATACAAGAAGAACCCCAGAATCATATCACAAGAGCGCGATTTGTCGAACCAAAACAAACCCACTCTTAATAATTAAATGAGAGCCAACAAGAAAAATAAATAAATAAACTTCATGAAAACTACTTAAGGGCAGCAGTATGCTTAGTCACCATCCAGACCAATCCATATATTATTAACCACGAAAAATCATTGCATACCAACACAAACTTGCGGAAGCATCAAAACAAATTTTCATGAGATGGAACATATAAGCAAATTTTCTTTAGTATGTGAATCATCTTCAATAAACAAATTTGCTTATACCTTTATATCGGGCCTTAAGCTTGTTGTGCGGCTCTGATACCACATGTAAGACATATTCTGAAATCACAACAACAAGACATTAGGATCGCGAACAAATCAGATCAATATAAAATAGAGATGAACTAAATATATTGAACTTATATGTAGAATACGAAAGACATGGCTCTTCCGGACAACAAAAGATGAGTTCACAAAGTTGCCTTCTCCTTCCAATACTCCAAAATATCCCTCTACTATATGATTAGGTTTTAGTATTCTGAGGAATTCAATGTATGGAAGCATGGGCTTAACCTAGTATTTATATACCATTGGGGTTCCTTATTGGCCGGCCTATTAACAGCTACGAAAATCAAACCCTAACACTTAAGTGATTGAGTCCTACCATGATTCTATATCTTTGTAGAGAAACCTATTAGATTTCTTTGAGATCAATTGCAAAGGTTAAGACTCCATAATCCTTATTTTACTAGGACTATCAGATTACTTTTGTCGTTAACAACTTAATAAACAAGTGGCTTACAACACAAGTAATCTAATGCATCATTCATTGTCATTCACAACATTACATTTTGATGATTATTAGCAGCAGTATGACAATATTCATCACTTTAATCTATAGTTAGAAATTCCTCTTAATTTTCTTCTAGTGCCAATCCAGCTTTAGCATTAGGTTTTTGGCCACTTTTTAATTTAGATTTGTTTTTTCGTATAATAGAAAGAAAGGGTGTTGTAGAAAAAGAAAGAAGTTTATATGTCGTTCTATTTATCGATGAATCACAATTTATGTGGTCAATAAGAAAATAATGCGAAGTTTGGTTCTTTGTTTCTTTTCGTTCTAAAGTCGTGAAATTAACAATATTAACAAACGTGAATTATGTCAGTCGGTTAGAATAATGTGATGGCCTCTAACTTACAAATTCGATTCCCACTTACTCAGCAAAGTTGAAGAGGAATAAAAAAAGATTTTTCTGGGCCCTTTCCTTGGCTTGAGCTGAAAGGGAAAGTGGAAGCGTTACAGAGAAAAAAAAAGGGAACTTTAACGAAAAACTCCTGGTACTGTTCACTTTAACGAAAAACCATATTTTTACACTAAAAAGTCATTCCTGGTAGTATTCAATTTACCCTTTATTTTGTACTTATCGTTAAAACTCAAAGTTTTCAAGCCATTTTCATTAGTTTTCCTAAAAAAAGAATGAGGAGATGAGTTAACGCCGTCAATTTGGGGCCATTGTGAGGGAGACTTGTGGGAGTTGTCGTGAATACATTAAGTTGACGCTGTCGATTCAGAGTCGGATTATAATTTTTTTTTTCTTTTCAAAATTTTCAGTTATTTTTGTTTGCCGACGTGGCAAAATATGATTTGACAATATGTAGGGCCTTAATTGTCATTTTCAAAGAGAGTAAGTTTGTCATTAAATTTTTTATTATATCGTGGTGGAAAGTTAGGACAATTGAGTTAAGCAGCACTAAAAAAATAATTCGAATAAGGATTTTAAGTGATTATTTGAAATTCAATCAGGATTTTAAAATAGTTTATTAAAATCCTTAGAAATTCGGATGTATTCAATTAGGATTTTAAAAAATTTATAACATTCCAAGTGTATTAAATTAGAATTTGATTTAAAAGAAGGAAATTATTATTAGCACTCTAAAAATTTCATTCTACACTTCTCACAAATGTATTTTTCTTTCTAATTATAGAAAGTTTGGAGTACCAAATGAGATTTTTGAAGTGCTAATAACAATTCCCTTAAAGAATTTGAAAAAATTGAGGAATTAGAGGAAATTGGAGAGAATTCGTAGTGTATTTTAAGCATCCACAAATCACACATCTTCCTATGAGATTTCTAGGGAATTGAATCAAAATTTTACATGAAATCTTTATAAATCAATTAAACTCCATAAAAAGGGTAATGCAAGGGAGACTAAATTTGTAGATAAAGTTTTAAAAACTAAAGGACATGAAATTTGATGATTAATTTATTTCTTAAACGTTGATAAACGTGCTTATTTCTATTTGTAACACATTGTTTAGTTTGCAAATTTAGTTTTTCCAAATTTAGTCTCCCTAGCATTACTCCCATAAAAATCCATGAATTCATAAATGCATATTGAATACATCCCCTTAAGTAAACGTCTCTAAGATTTTTTTTTTTTAAAGAATAAAGAGCATTTAATATTTTTCTTTGGGTAATATTAGGGAGACTCAATTTGTAGACAAAATATTGCAAACTAAATGATATGTAAGTTGATGATTGTTATTACTTAAGCGTTGATAAACGTGTTTATTCCTATTGGTGGCACATTATTTAGTTTGCAAAATTTGTCTACGAATTTAGTCTCCCTAACATTACTCTTTGGGTAATTGGCTTTAGGGTAATACTAGGGAGACTAAATTTGTAGACAATTTGCAAACTAAATGATTTGTCACCAATAGGAACGAACACGTTTATCAACGTTCTCGGTAAGTTCCAATACACCACCTATCTCAGGAGAACGAGGTTTCAATTCCCTTTTCTGTATCAACAGCTGATCCACGACACGAAAGCTGATCAGTAATTTGTTAAAAAGAGAAGAATGCATCAAGATAACCTAAAAGAAACGAAGCCCGCCCTACAGAGATAGATGAGGATGTGAAAATAGCTCGGTCGGCCCTAGGGGACGGTAAGACATCCAGAAAACAAACGAAATTCTAGGATGCCCCCTTGGGGCAAATACTTTAATGCATACCTCTTACGGTTGATCTATATCATACTCTATTCTTGTAAGAGAATAGACACTAGCTAATAGCCCGCTTGGTGCTACTTCATATCCACATTGGGAACATAGATAATTGTAACCATATACATATAAAATGACAACAAAGCATATCCATCATTTGAGTCTCCAACAATTATTCCAATAATTACATATCCAATTTGACCTATGGACGAATACGTAAGGATACGTTTCATACTTGTTTGAGTAATAGTAATGAGATTCCTCAATATCATGATAAGAATATCTAGGATTTCCAGAAGAAGACGTCGTTTGATGAGAAATAAAAAGGAATATAAAAAATCACTTTTGTACTCAAGGGAGAATTATTGAGCGCACTAAAATCTAGTGGATTGGTTCAATATTCATGAAAAGCCGGGTTTGAAATGATCCATGTTATGGAACCAATAGAACCTAATAAAAAAGAGGGGTTAAGGGCCTCCAACGCCTATAAATATAAGCTTATTTCGGTCTCTCTTTGGCAAAGGGAACTTAAAAGTCGGCAAGAAAGAGTTTTGTGTAGCCATGGATATCGCTAGCAGACTTGAGATAAATAACTTTCATGTCATTTAGTTTATAATATTTTATTTTCAAA
Organism: Malus fusca; assembly: GCA_035220775.1. NCBI lineage: Eukaryota > Viridiplantae > Streptophyta > Magnoliopsida > Rosales > Rosaceae > Malus > Malus fusca. The sequence goes on from CM069072.1 coordinate 21,878,774, forward strand.
TTTAGTCTCCCTAGCATTACCTTGGCCTTAATAGCCCTCTCATAAACATGCCAATCTCTACTAGCTTTGGATTAAACATTCAATCTCTACTGACCATCTATACCCAAAATACCCAACTTTTATATTTCTGTCAACAACTCCTCCTCTACTAGCCCTCTTTACTAGACCTAGTAATATCTTACACAACATGTTAATACGACACGTAAACTGTAACGACCCGAAATTTCTAATTCGGAAGCTAATTATTAAGATAGGCCCAAATTATTTTTCTTAGCCAAATATCAAGAAAAGAATAATCTCAGTTATTTTATTATGGCTGCATCTAACCTCGTTAGACTGCCTACGTACCCTACGAAGGGATCAAGCCATTCGTAGTTCACAAATTCAATTTTTAACTCATTTCAAAATATCAATCAAGTAACTAACAATCACTAACTAGGTTCAAACAAGTGAATCAGGTGATCATGGTTTAAGTAGTCTATTGAGTATCATCGTCTCTGTTGTATTCTCTTGGACTAAGAATGTAAGCATAATTCTACAATAAATTATTTATCTCAACCTTTACAATTCGTTAATTCGTCCAAGCTTTCAACCTCGTGGTCAGAATTCAAGCATATACACATATACAATAGCTAGCTTACTTTATAACTCATATTAATCTACGAGGAAGATTGGCATGCATACCTCCAGGCTATCTTAAATTTAGAATTACTTAAATCGATTGAAAAGCCAATGGATGGGGAGAAGGACATGCACCTGTTCAAGCATGCTTTCTTCCTTTCTGGCCTTGTCCACTGACAAAGTCAGACATGACTTAAGACAGCAAGGGGTGTATCTGATGATGCATCAGATCTTTCTATTTCGGGGTCTTCCCAAGCAGAAGAAGAACCGACTCGGGCTGCCATGGAGGAACACTGATAAGTCTCCCTGTAAACAAAGCTACGAACTTCTGCCTTGTTTGGTGATTTCTGGCAAAATCGAGGTGACAAACGTGATGGGCTCGACGAGGACTTGAGTTAAGATGTAAGGTTGGTCAAAATCAATGATTAAAGGAAAGAGGTATAACATTTGTGTTTAGGGGAGCCCAAAACGGAAACAAGAACAACCCCCTCCTCCTTTTTCCTTCATCCCCCCCCCCCCGCCGGAAGAAGAATAAGGTCTCCTCCCTTCTAGAACAATCTCCTTTACTATATTGCCCATCAACTAAAAGATTAAAAATCCGCAACTTCTTCGCCGAAATTCCGATTAGCCCCCAATTTGCACTCATACATTCGTGGCGACGAACATTATTCAAATATACTAATTAATATGTCAAACGTGTCACGACCACAAGGTTAACAAAAGTCAACACATCTCATTACGGGCATTTTCATCTTTTCACTTATCAATAAATTTTACGATGTAAGTTATAATAATTTCTGAAAACAAACTTTAAAAGTTCTTAATTAAATTTTTCATAACCATAAATCATTTATTCTCGATTTACTCCACATAACCATGTATTTTAAATTTTCAGGGTATTACATAAACGCACGAAAATAACGGGTTTCGAGTCAACACAATAACTAATCGGGTGGTTATCGGTCACACAATAAGAACCCGTTGATAACGGGTCCTTAACAGGTTTATACGATGGTGACACACGGGTAACCCGTTTTGATACGTTAAGAAAAAAGTTATTTTGAAGATTTTAATTTTTTAAACTACTAAAACAACTTACTATAAAATACAACTAGCAGAAAGCACACACTTTGTGTGTGTGTGTGAACAATTTCTCTTAATAAGTGCATATTTTTTTAATATTACATAATTACTGTTTTGTCCTCCTTATGTAAATATTATGTATCAAAAGTGAGAGTAAAATTGGAGAAATATGATTGTCATTGTCTAAAAAAAAGGTAAAATATGAAAAATATGGATATGATTGTCATTTTGTCAAAAGGTACAAAATTACTATTTTGCCCTCCTTTTGTCAATAGTGTGATCAAAGTGAGGGCAAAATAGAAAGGAAAAAAAAGTTGACAATGAGGGTTTTCTTAATAATAGTACTAGCAGAGCGCACACACTTTGTGTGTGTGAACAATTTCTCTTAATAAGTACATATTTTTTTAATATTACATAATTACTATTTTGTCCTCCTTATGTAAATATTGTGTATCAAAAGTGAGGTTAAAATTGAAAAAATAAGTATATAATTGTCATTTTCTCAAAAAAGAGGGTAAAATAGGGAAAATAGGGATATGATTGTCATTTTGTTAAAAGGTACAAAAGTATTATTTTGTCCCCCTTTTGTCAATAGTGTGTATCAAAAGTGAGGGCAAAATAGGAAAAAAAAGAGAAAAAAAGTTGACAAGGAGGGTTCTCTTAATAGCATAGATATAGATTTCTCAAAAAAAAGGGTAAAATAAGAAAAATAGGGATATGATTGTTATTTTGGCAAAAGGTATAAAATTACTATTTTGCCCTCTTTTTGTCAATGGTGTATATAAAAAGTGAGGGCAAAATAGGAAAAAAGGGAGAAAAAGTTGACAAGGAGGTTTCTCTTAATAGTATAGATAGATAACCATGGTGTATATGTATATATTGTATATAAATATGTATTATTGTATTATTTTCATTTTACTTCATTTATTACTGTATTAAAAAAATGTTTTATTTATTTATTTTTGTAATATACGGTAGGAAAACAGTTATTTAAAAATCATAAAAACCATTATATTAAAAATATTAAGTAATTTAAAAATACCAAACACATTTAAAAAGTTACAATAATTAATTTACAAGTGGGAAAAAAGTGAAAAAATATGCAAACGTTCGTGATCGCATGAATAATATTTTTAAGGGTATAAACGCTCGTGATTGCATTCTCCACTCTTGGACGATGGTTACATGGTCGTTTAGATTTTTAAAACCCTCCAAATCTCATGAATAGTGGTTTTTTATTTGAGTACAAAATTAATAAAATTAACAATAATTATTGTAGGAGTGTGAAAATGTAAAAAAAAAAAAAAAAAAAACCAATCACTCGTAGTGACAAGTTTTACAATTTTCGTGAAGGGATCAACTCCGAAATCCGACAATATAACCCATTAACCTTAGATTTAAATTTAGTCGTCGATTGTCGTTTACGATTTATTCTACTCACCGAATTTTATTTTTTAGATTTTCATTGTTTATTGATTTGAAATGTATTTTCTTTAACGAGTAGGGTCATATCACTTGATAATATTAAAGGGGTTGATTTAGGGTCTGGTCATATTTCCCGTTTACCTTAATGAGTATTACACGGCACGACCTGTTAAGATATGGGGTATCTAACGAAAACAACACGAGCATAGAAACTACAACACTCTTTACTCATTGTTTTAGAATGAGAATTCTCGCCTGATCCTCCAATTATATTCGTTCATCGTACATCATGTGACCAGTTCTTGTCAGATACTGTTTCTATTCAATTTTAAATAAAAAAATTACAATAAATATACAATGAACAAATGTAATTAGAAAATTCCTGAAACCCTCACAAAAAAAAATCCGACAAAGATCCTCCCTCATCGTTTTATCTCTCCACAACAAACAAGACCTCATTTTTCAGTGCCCCGTCCTCAGGCGTGCACAACGAACATAAACGCCAGCCTCACCCCTCTCGAATCACCATCCGACACTGCCGCCGCCTACACCATAGACTACAAGGACAACGATGAACCCATATGCCCAATTCTGGAAATTCGAGCCGAATTTGGAAATTTTGTGGGCAGTTTTGGCGTGCTCGACGACGCTGTATTTCGAAAAAAGCTCCGCGGGGAGGTTGGTGTTGCCGATGTTGGAGTAAGATTGAGGGAAGGAGTTCTTGTGGTGGCAGGAGGAGAACCAGATGCGAGAAGGAGCAGAACCTTCTGTTTTGTTTTTTGTTGTATCTCTTCGCTAAATTTCAGCCATGGCATTTAACCTTCAATGATATTCTAGTTTCAAATAGTGGGAAGTTGGCACTAATAGTGATTTTCTAAGTCAGGAGTTAAAAGAGAGCTAATAGAGAATAAATTTGAAGCAATGCTATTTTTAATTGATAGGTTAGTAAGGCTTCCCACAGTGATTTCGGTGAATGTGATATCTATATATAGGAATTAGGCATTTTGAGTTTGATTTCTATAAACTACTGCTACATTAGTGCGAGTTTAACATATTGGTACCGGCCACTTAGTATTACGGTCCAGTGGAATTCCCCTTAACTTGTAAGAAACCATAAGAATAGGATTGAGAACTTACCCAGGTGAAATGCAAGAGATTTCACCGAGATTGGACCTTGAACTCGTCGGAGTTGTCCATTTTCCTTTGTCGGAATCACATGCAGGGAATTAAGCCCTCAAATTAACCACAAAAATTGCAACACAACAGGATTTAAAGCTCAAGAACACAATACAGTGATAGAAACATCACCTGGGTTAGAGATTGAGAGCTCAAGCTCTCGGCTTTAATGGTAGGACCTCGCACCATGCACCGATGCCGCATGCCCCCGTGGTTGGGTTCCTTGAGCTCCAGGGATTACAAAAATAATAATTTGTGTTTGATTTGTTGAAGGTTTTGAAGAGGAAGGAGAAGGAGAACTCACGGGAGTGAGTTGGAAAAGAGTGAGAGAAAGAGAGAGAGAGAGAGAGAAAGAGAGAGAACCGGTTGGGGGTGTAGAGGGAGAGTATAGAGGGTAGTGGAACTGTGGAGGTTCCTGACTTTTTTTTTTTTTGGAGTTTTAACGAAAAGCTCACGGTACTGTTCACTTTAATGAAAAACCACATTTTTACACTAAAAAGTCAAACCTGGTACTATTCACTTTACCCTTTATTTTGTCCTTATCATTAAAACTCAAAGTTTTCAATCCCTTTTCATTAGTTTTCTTTTTTTTTTTAACAAAATTATTATTTTTATTATTTTATAATAAAAAATAATAATATTTTAATAAAATTGACTAGAGTATCTTTTATTAGGGATGAAGATGTTTTGATGTTCATTGAGTGGATAAATAGTTTGGGTACTGACATATTTTTTTTAAAGGTGGAATTGCTCTCACAGTCAAATATTTCGGCCGGCCCACTATAAAAATGTTATTCTTACCAATCCATTTTCATCACAGGGCTAAATATAGCAAATTTCCCATTTTCTTTTAATATTTGACCCGGTACTTACGGTTCGAGTTGATTCTCCAGAGCTCAGTCCGTTACGACTCTGCGACTCACCAACTCACAACCAACCTCTTTTTCTCTCTTTCCACACTTCATCTCTGCAAAATTTCAATCTCCTCGGAATTTTCTAGGGTTTTTCAAACCTGAACCCGGCGAGCCAAAACGGCGCAGTTTCGCCCCCACCCGCAGACGGAGCACACCCTTTTCGTGGACCTCGCACCACCAGATTTCTAGGGTTTTTCATGTTCTGCAGAGCTTTCATGTCTTATGAATGGAGATTATTTCCCTCACTCTCTCGTCTCCTCAAACCTTCTTTGTAGCCCTAATTTTCACTTTTCTCTCCTTTTTCCTTGCCCTCCTCGCCGTCCGATTACTCCCCGACAAACCCAAATCGGGCGGCGCTGCCTCTGCCACCTCGTCGTCGAGTGGAAGCGGGAAGGTCTGCACTTGCTGTGCTCGTCACCGGGAAGAGGTCGTTTTGGGCTCCGATTCGGGGGCCGTAAGCGCGCCGCACTTGAACGGCGGGACAGGTACGGACCTGACGGAGAAGCCGACGACGACGGCGGCCGTACTGGAACGGCAGACGGGCGCGTCGATGATGGAGCAGCTGGTTCCGGAGATTACGACGCATGCCCTTAGCTATCTGGACTACCCGAGCCTATGTAGGCTTTCGATGACCAATTCGCTCATGCGGAAGGCCGCCAATGACGATAATGCTTGGAAGGCACTTTACCATAAGGTATGTGATTACTGTATTTGAATTGCATTTGAAGTATTTGAATTTGGGTGTTTGTTGGATTTTGATTTGAAGGCAAGGTGGTTGCCGATTGAAGGGATTAATGTGTTTGGTTGCCGAGAAAATGTCAGAAAATTGGGACCCTTTATGCATCTCTATCAATCGAAAATCCATTGTGATTGTGTTTATGGTATTGGAACAATGGAATTGGGTCCCTGCATGTTACTTATGATACATTTTCTAACTTGGGAATGTGGTTTGACATGTGGGATGAGATTATGCTCTTGTATGGTCACTTTTGGTACATTATGGGTGCCTGAGAGATTACAAGATTAACCCATTTTATTTTCTTTTGGTGTCAGTTTCGGTTAATGGATATCCTTGGATTTAAATGATGAAATTCCTTCAATTTAAACTTCCTAATGCGCAACCGTTTTGGTTTATGGATAACATGGGATTTAGCCCGAGAGATTGCTCGTTGAGACAGGTGCTTAGTTTAATTTAGAAGCAGCAATTTTGTCCGTCTTTGAAACCCTAATCCATGCCCCTTTTTTTATTTTTGGCATCCGATACCAAAAACATTTTGTAAGAATATTTTGTTATGGGTTTTCAAATTTTCTTTCAGGACTTCACATTGGAACAGGATAGTGTGACACCAGTTAATGGATGGAAAGCTTACTACGCTGCTACAAGAGTGATTGTGAATATCAATACCGAATTCTTTAACCATATCCGAGGAAGGTCACTTCCAGAAATGAGTCGTTTATGGTTGAATGCAGATTATGTGAAGTGTGTTCATGCCTCTGGAGAACTCTTTTCAGGGTAAGATGCCTCATTTGTGTGCAACGCTGTACAACAGCTGCATTTCTTTTATGACTGTTTTCTTCTGTTAAGTTCGTCCAAGTGATTGTGAAATTTTGTTTCTTCTTTCGCGTTAAGTTCGTCCAAGGAAGGAAACTTTGGTTTGTAGTTTGCACCTTATTAATATGACAGCAGAGCTAAGTCGTTTTTGCTTCCTATTTAGGTATAATGCTGTTATACAGAGTTGGCAACTAGCATTTAATTGGGAGCAAGGGGTGAACTTTCAGATTCGAGATGTGTGTGCCCGGGTTCTGACAGATATGGCTTGGGTTACCATGAAAACCTTTGTTGAAATGGACACAGGGCTATTCAGTGTGACTAACGTCTATGAGTTCCATAACGGGCGATGGTACATGGTGCATCATCATAGCTCTGTGATGGATGGAGAGGGAGAACAGCAGATTGTGCAGGGGTAACAAAGAAAGGAGGATACGATGATACCGATTATATAACATAATACTAGTTTTAAGAAAATAGTGGTATCGATTGCAGTAGAAAGTCGATTTAACTTTCGCTATATTTTCCCTGGAAAGATGCTTTCAATTTTTCCAACCTCAGTTTTGGTTGTTTTCTGGTCAAGAGGTTACCATGTCCTTTTCTCTTTCTGTTATTGTTCTTATCATAATTGTTCATAATTTGTTTTTGCGAAATTAATTAGTTGGATATGAAAATGAGTTTGTGCGAGTGAGACGCTGAGATGCATATACATGAGGATTTCCCAAGATTTCCGTCTTGGGGCATCCTAGTATTTTTCAGTTCCTTCTCAATGAAAGATGATCCATAAGCTGATGTTTTCTTAACAAAAATGGGTTAATGACAAAAATGAGAGAATTTAGAATTAGAAAAAGTAAGGAAAGCTAGTGAATTTAAAATGAAAGTTAAGAGGTGGAATGATTCTTACGCATGTTTAAACGAATGCAACTAAAAAAATTAAGCAATTCTAATACCTATTCCCTGTAATGGTCTATGAATGTTGAAAACATGGACTGGATATGTGTTGAGTGTCAAGACTTGATTAGTAACGAGTTTTGCAGCTTCAAACGAGGGTGATCAATTAAAGCTCAATCGAAACACTATTTTTTCTGTGCGTGCTTCTGTTGAGTTACCATGTTGTATTGTTGTGCGTGATTTTGTCAGGTCTAGGTGAATTTAACCATGATTCGGAAAAGCGAGATAAAAGAAGTCAAAAGGGGTTGTCAGAGTAAATGAATAAACATGATAAGGTGAAGTAAAGAAACATCTGAGGTTCCATGGTCTAGCGGTTAGGACATTAGACTCTGAATCTAGTAACCCGAGTTCAAATCTCGGTGGAACCTCCCTTTTTTTTTTTTTTCTTTTTTTTTTCCACTCTTTCTAATATCATATATTTTTGGTCCGAAAACAAAAAATGAAAGAGTGGGAAGGAAATTATCCAGCCCTCTCACTTCCCTCACACCACCACCACCACCACCAAGACATGGCTGCAATTCCATCCCTCCACAGCAACAACTCTCATCATAACCTCCTCCCCATTTTTAAATCTTCCACCCTTCCGTATTCACCTTCCTCACCTTCCTCAGTTGCAGAAGATGATGATTCCCTACAGCTGCCCAATCACCATCCCCCACTCCACAGCTGCCCCTCAGGTACTCCAAATCTTTCACCTCATTTTATCACAAACCCACCAGCTTTAACTTTTATTCCTTCCACTACCTCATGTAATGACACTACTCTCTTCTCGCACCATCCCATGGCTCACAACTTCCGGATTCCTCGCACAAGAATCTCTTCTAAAAAAGGGAAAACTTTTCCCTTCATAGTAGCTAACATATTTTGGATGTCGTTTATATAAATGAGATTAATACTTTTACCACTTTGAGGTGAGATCATCACAACAATGTGATAAAAGTAAGCATATGATCCACTCAGTGTATCCTAATTTCATATTTTTTTGAGGATATCCTACTGATGACAAGACCAATCGTTCCTACCCAAATTTTTCTACAAAGTAAAAAGTCGTAAAATACTGTCATTTAGTATTACGGTCTAGTGGTATTCTTCTTCACTTGTAAGTGAGATGTCTTAGTTCGATTCTTGTCAAAGGCGAATTTGAACCACATTATTGCTAGCGCATTGTGAGGTTAAGCCCATCCCCTTATCTTTAATGTAAAAAATATCGGTCGTTTAAAAAAAAAAAAAAAAGTCGTAAAATGCTTTTACACTTGGACCAGTAAACTAGTGAAACGTGGATGCATAACTGTACTCCATTTTGCACGGATAAAACGGCACCCCCAAATATACAAGAACACAGAGGCGCACAATGACACAGAGCTTCCCCAATTAAGCAAAAAGGAAGAAAACTCGTAGATTTTTCTGCGCCACAACCGAAAATAAAATTAAAAATGGAAGCCGAAACCGAGCAGAAAATCGAGGAAACGGTGCGGAGAATCCTGGAGGAATCGGACATGGATGAGATGACGGAGTTCAAGATTCGGAAGCAGGCGTCCCAAGAGCTGGAGCTCGACCTCTCCAAGCCCCCATACAAGGCGTTCGTCAAGCAGGTCGTCCAGTCCTTCCTCGAGGAGCAGAATCAGAAGGAACAAGAAGCAGCGCAGAAGGACCAAAATCCAGAAGCCGATGGTGCACAGGAACGGGAGTACGATGATAACGGCGATCTCGTGATTTGCAGGGTCAGCTTTTTCTGTTTGTTTCCAGAGAAAATTTGAATGGAATGGATTTTCTGTTGTTGGGTTTTTATTTTTTTGTGTTTTTGTTTAATGGGGTTTTGTGGTTTCTGGGTTATGATTGTGATATGCAGCTCTCGGCAAAGAGGAAGGTGACGCTTCAGGAATTCAGGGGGAAGAATTTGGTGTCGATTAGGGAGTTTTACTTTAAAGATGGGAAAGAGCTTCCTACTGCCAAAGGTGATTTACTTAACTTTAATCCGATTATTAGCAGCTTCTAATTCTCTGTATTTATATCAGGAAATGATTTGAGTTTGTAGCTGCAAGTTCTGATTGTAGAGGTTAATTACTATTCATTTGTATGGACTTGTTGATGGATGATGCAATGCCATCATTTTCGCATCATATTGAGTAATCGTGTTGTGATTAGCTTTTGTTTCGTGTTTACATTACTTTTGAATGCATTCCTGGGCTTCATTTTGTACAATCTGACTCGAGAATGTGTTCCTTTTGGCAAATTTAAGTTATGGGTTTGCTCGTCGACTTGGTAGTAAAGGATCAGTGAGGGAATATGAAGAAAGAGGCCGAGTATCAAACTGGTCATAGTAAACTACCAATGCTAATTGCTCTACTTCGATTTGTGCATTGTTGTTTACAGTCAGTGATGGTAGCAGTAGAGTGGCTTGCAGTCACTTTTTTTCCTTATATTTTTCATACCCCTTTCTCCCTGATTACCTTTGCACCGAAATTGAGCGGAATATTGCTTGTTTCTAGATTTCTTAAGCGTTGGATGTATGGATACCTGTGACGGTCTTTAGTTTGTCTACCGTGGTATTTATGTAAACTTATGTCTGCAGGAATAAGCTTGACAGGGGAGCAATGGTCAGTCTTCAAGAAGAATGTACCTGCTATAGAGAAAGCCATTAGTAAGATGGAGTCAAGAATCTAGTGAGAATATAGCATCTGGAAATTTCGAAATCCTTTTTAATCTATATTACGTTGTTTGTTGTGATGAAATGACTTGGCCTAGGCTTTGGGGCTTCAAATTGGTCACTTGATGTCAGAATATGTTGTTTAGAACTCAAATACTGCTGTCATGTTTCTAATTAGCCCTTCATGTTACGAAAACAACCTGTTGTGATCTCTGTTATCTACCGAAAGTTTGTAGTTTATCTTTGAAACCCTAAGTAGAATGTCCTAGCTGATATGAAAGGGTGTTGTTGAATTGTTATATGCTATCTCCCCTGTTTAATTCAAGCATTCCAACAAGGAAGAAAAGCTAGGAGGAAATAAGTAAAACATAAATGGAGGATGCTTTTTTCCTTCGTCTTTTCGAGGATTAAGGAGTTCTCTGAAAAAAAAAACAAAAAAAAAAAAAAAAAACAGACAGCAATACTCATATGCATCGAACCGTTCAGAAAGCCCTTGCCTTCGTCATAAGTACAGAATACTAATACAAAGTTCACAAAGTAGTCGAACATAATAACGAAATTGATGTTCTCAATCAAGTCAAAAAGTAGTTTTTTTAGCCCTCTAAGACATTGATGAAAAACACTGGGACAGAGAAATATGATGTTTCATATGACCCAGCCTTTGTCCTTTCCAGGACCAGGGTCAGTGGGAGGCACCTTAAAACAAGTTGGAGAAGTTAGACTTCCTCCAACCACCACCTCCTCCCCAAGGGCTCCTTGTCTTCTTTGGAGTGCTTGCCCAGCCTCCACTTGCAGCCATCCTCATCGTCTCAATCAACGCCCCAGCGTCGCCATTTTCGGAAAATAACTCCTCCAATTGCTTAGTCTCGATCACCAGCTTCACCCTCCAAACCCCGTCTCCACCAGACGGCAGCACCTCAAGAGCCGATGACCCTTTCGCCAAATTCTCCACGAAATCTGATCCTGCACAAAATGACTTCTTCACTGGCTCAGCTTCAGCAGCCTCCATGACTCCAACTTCTGATCCTGCACCACACGACATCTTCACAGGCTCACCTTCTGCAGCCTTCTCCAGGACTTCAACTCCAAGACCTGATAACCCGTTCACCAAATTCTCCGTGAAATCGGGTTCTGCACCAAATGACTTCTCCACAGGCTCAGCTTCTGCAGCCACCGGTTTCTCAGCAACCCGATTTCGGCAAACGGGTTGGTCTGCCTTCAGTGGAAGAAGGTAGTACTGGCCACTAGTAAGGGTTTCTTGGTCAGACATTGGCAAGGAGGCCTTGCCTTGTTGGAAAATGCCATAGCGTGGAAAACCAGTGAGGATTTCAGCAGCTAGTATAGGGCCTTTAAATTCTAGGACACCCCCAGAATCTGTAAGAACCCTAATAGATTTAGGACACCCCCCAGTGGTTCCTTTGAGAGAAGAACAATTCCCCATTTGTGAAATTAATTTTCCCACCTATGGCCACAATTTCAGTGCCCGTATATATTTAAGGTTTTGGAATCTTTTGGCAAGATATTAGTGGACAAACGTTGGATTGGAGGGTTGTCAGAAGAGATACAGATTGTGTTTTTGTTCAAAATATGTAAATGGATGCATGTGAAATTTTGGACCGTTGGGACAATTATTTTAGGGTAAAATTTCGAGTTGATCCAAGGCAAAGGAACAGAATAAGAGGTAGAGTCGTGAGTTAAAATAATAGTAGGAAAATACACACACACACACATATAATATATGTAGCATCTCTTGAAATTAGGTTGTCAATTTTGCAAATATGTTCAATGTATCAGCATCACGGGTTGAATAGAAGGGTGCATCTATTTAGCATCTCCGAAAGAAGCTCTAAATTTCCATTAAATTAGTTTGAGTAGTGATTCACACACTTTTTCATTTGTTTGAATAATACTTGATTACTTAAAGAATGAGTAGAAGATCTACTCAAAATTTTTCGTTTTTTATTCATAAGCCTCTGTGTTTATGATAAGAGCAGTTTATATTATAAATCACTCTCTAAAGATCTTGTCTACAAAAAATCAATTAAAACTAAAATTATTTAGTCATCCAATTGTATAAGAACCAATGGATGGAAATGGTAACAACAATACGAATTGTCTATCTATTTGTTACAGTTGATTGAATTAATGACCTTAGTTTTAATCCATTGTTTGCAGAGATGATATTTACAAAGTGATTTATAATAGGGAGTTTTAACGAAAAGCCCACGGTACTGTTCACTTTAATGAAAAACCACATTTTTACACTAAAAAGTCAAACCTGGTACTATTCACTTTACCCTTTATTTTGTCCTTATCATTAAAACTCAAAGTTTTCAATCCCTTTTCATTAGTTTTCCTTTTATAATATGAACAACTTCGATTATTAGCACAAAGTTTTGTAAATCAGACACGAAAATTTTTGAGTAGAAGTTCTTACTCATCCTTATGTGGCCAAACATTGCTCCTTTTGTTTATCTGCATACCATGAAAAAACATAAACATATTCATCTATATGGTGGAGCTGAAGAGGTAAAACAATAAATAGACAAATTTAGGTTAAAGATATATAGCTGATGTTTTCGAGTTTCAATTTTTTTTTAAATAAACGATATTATCTACATTAAGGGAGATGGGATGGACATAGCTTCACAATGAATTAGCAATAATGTGATTCAAATTCGCTTCTAGCGAGAATCGAGATGAACCTTTAAGTTTTAAAATAAAAACGAGTAAAGCATGCAAAGAGAATAGTAATACGTACCAGAGCTGTATTTGGCACAGTGGTGAAGTGAACAACCAAGTTTGCAGAAATGAATAGTCTGATCCACAACGGTTGCAGCCTCAGCCGTTCCACTCATGTTTTAACTTTTCTTCAACGCATTCTGCAGTGAAAGGCAAACCGCAATCTCGAAGACATATTTCGAGACATTTTCCGTCCACTGCTAGTGTAGGTCTGGTGCTTAAGAGAGAGATTATCATCATAATCACCACAAAGCTTGTATGGGCGACGCCATTCAACTTTATTTTGATAAATTTCGAACTTAAAAGTCAGTATTTGACAGTGTACTATAATTTTCAAACAGTTTGTGTGCCAATCCAGGAGCCCAGGGACATACAGGTCTCACTGTCTTGACAATATGTAATTTTAATCCCTTCATGTATATAAGGAAGCTACTTAAAGTTTACATATTAACAAACAGATTAGGTAAACAAGTAAAAATTTATTTTGAAATTCGTAGTAACATCTTTGAACGGATATGTTTAAGATAATGCTAAGATCACATTTTTGCACCACATCACCGTATGTGACAGTATATGTGAACATGCCACATCAATTTTTGCACCACACAACCTTAGATTTGTATTAATTGGTGCATGGTACCGAATAATTTCTCTCAAATCTCAATATTGTTTTCTTTTTCTTTTTACCTGTGAGGGCACACAAACATTCTTGTGGGTTTTTGATAAAACAATATCGGTTTAGATTTGGTTTTATGTCTTATAGTTCATCCTTGTTTCAATGATATAGTTAGGATGAGTTTCTGAAGGACATCCTAAATAAGGACCTCTACTGCGAGTAGATCCTGTCGGGTATATGCAACGAATACCCTAAAATAATATCGAAGAGCCAAGTAATTATTCAAGATAAACTTTTACACAGGGATGTCATAAAAACCGGTGAACCGAGCAAAGCAACTCACCTTCCAATGGCCGTAATAAAGCGACGAAGGATCGGGATGAGAATGACAACCGAGGGAAAGGATTGAAGAAGGCAAAGAATGTCTAACTACGGAAGCAAATCGAAAAGATAATGAACTGTACAAGTCACAGACCCATGCCGGGCTTGCCGTGGAAGCAGGGATTTGTAAGTCGTCATTTACTGATGACATTCTGAAAGGTAAAAAACCTAGCGAATTCACTCAACCAAAGTTCAAACTGTTTGAAGGCATGACTGACCATGTCAAACACATTTACGATTTACGGCAACAAATGGTTCTCAAAGGGGATGATGATGTTAACTACATTGGAGAAGTAGCAGAGATGAACAATTATAAAATCAATAAATGAAGTTTTACAAAGAGAAGAGAAATGTGAGAAAGAAATGAATGAAGCTTTTGTATTAAACTCAATGAACTCACTTTACTATCTGTTTACAATAGCTATATATAGCTAACTCTTTCAACTAACTAACTCTTTCAACTAACTATTACATCATCCAATCCTTTACAACTGTTTTGATGAGCTGGCAAAGATGAGTTGGCAGTGATATATTCAATATTCCCCCTCAATCTCAACTGGGTTTCCCAGTTTGAGATTGAATGAGTGGTTTGACAAATGCAGAACTATGAAGTGCCTTTGCCCCTTACCAAAAGCACCATTTAGCCACGCTATCATTCAATTTTCTCTGTTGCAAATATTGCTGCCATTGTTTAATCTGAGACATTAAGCATCTAATCAACAGACTTCACTTTCTCATTAACCACAGAAATGCCTACTGTCAATTTCTCTGTAAGCCCCACTTTCATGTTAAAGGAAATGACCTTTTTTGATGCACTTGCTATCAACCGATGCTTTTCATCAAATGTTTTAACCTTGTTCACAATATCTTGTCCAATAGACGAACCCTTTGCAAACATAAGTGATTGTCCACACCAAATATGATACCTTTTTCCCCCAAATATATTCACTGCCTCACTACAATGTATAGACCAAGATCTTAGGAAAGAACTATGCTGCACACATCCAAAAAACCAATATTCCTCTGCCTCTCACATGAGTTTCAATCAAAGAGCGGCCTTGTATAAAGGAGTCGTAGCACACCCTAATGCCGGTATAACAACTTCTTATGGGTTTACCCTTCGTGGGATTTACCGTCAACAATCTCATTCAACTTGGCTTCGGCCTTTAATATTTACAAAAAACAGAAAATTAACAAACTATAGTGTGGCATCGGCCTTAACTATAGCACCATGGGATCTCCCTTTGTGGATTTTTGATAGCAATTTTAACCGCACCACAAAGTAGCACACAATAATCCTATTGATTTTCCTTATTAACACTAAAATTTGTCGATTGTAGCATATGAAAATAAGGGTCTTTCTCGCAGAAGATTGTTTTATCCAAATACTTAAAAATGTCACAAAAACAGGGTGGCTGTCTCCACTGACCAGCCACCAAACAATAATTATTAGACTAACTTACACTTATCCAAATGAAATGAAATTTTATACACACAAACTAGACACACTGAGCCATGTTCACACAAATTTTTGGGATTTTTGGAGTTGATTTGCTATTTAAATTAAATCGCACAAAACAGTACAGAAACCAATTTTAAATAATACCAATAGATTTTAATTCACAAGTTAAGAAAATGAGTTAGGGGACATGCTATCCACCACCAAATAATCATGCAAGTATATTACGTTTCATTCAAATCCCTTTTATTTCCGGATGAAGATGCTCAAGTTGTCTCAATGTTAGAACACAACCTATTACTCTTTCTTACATATTATGTTAAGAGAATGGTGTTTTCAACTTAACTTAGTTCCTAGCATGCAATCTAGAATGGTGTGTTCATAGATTTAACAAGTAGAAATCATTAAGAATAAAAAGAGTTTGAGTCATCACAAGGCATCGTAAGTACTGGCGTAGTCTTACTTATCCTAGAAATCGGTTCACATGTTAACCACAATTAACAATTGCTACTGTAGAACATATGTAGGTCCTCATTTAACAAGGGCAGACAGACATATATTCATAGCATTAAAATCCTAGATATGCTCACTATGTATGCATCCATAGAAACACATAAAGAATTTATCAATGAGATAAGTAGTGAAACAATTTTCATCATTCCATAAAAGTCATTCAAACAAAATATCACAACAAACTTACAATCATATTCGGGGCTTCAAAACAGCCCCTAACTACTAAAAATTAGTTACACATAATTCTCAAATTAAACCAAAAAATAAAACATAAGTTTGGAGAGCTTTAACCGAGAGAGAAGGCAGCTTTGCTTCTGTCATGCGCACTAGCTTCCTCTCCAGTCAGTCTTTCTCTCCTCACGCCAGCCCCTGCCTTTCTTTCTTTTTTTTTTTGTTTTTCTTCCGCCAGTCCCCTGCTGCCCCAGCAGCTCTCGTGCTCTCTCTCAAGCTGCCTCCGCAGCTTTCCTTTCTGTCCTCCCATTATTTCTCCCCCTTGTTTATTTCTTTCCTCTCGCTGCCTCCAGGCAGCGTCCCCCCAGTTCTCTCAGCTGCCTAATGCATCCTTTTATTTCCCTCTGTTTCTGACCTTCTATTTCTTCCCTTATGCCGAGACTTCCCACTCCACTCGCACTGCCTTGTTTTTTATTATTTCCCCCAAATGCCCACTGCACAAGGCCTCCTTTATTTTCTTTATTCCCCCTCAGTGGCTGCCTTGCTGCCAAACACCATTCCCCTTATTATTCCTGCACGTTTTCTTGTTTTCCACTGACCTATGCAGCATGCACCCACACTCCTCCTTTAATTATGGCAGCCTTCTTTTTATATTTCTTTATTCCCAATCTGCCAAGCTTTCCTATATTTCTTTTTCTGTCTGCTCCATTTTATCTGCCAAAATATTTTCTTAAGTTAATAAAATAAGTGAGCACGGTAGAAATGACGAATTTATTACTTAAAATCACACTTGTGCTATTTTTATTTTCTTAGCTAGATAAATTCGATAAAACACAAAAACAAAGTAAATAACTCAAAAATATAAGAAACTAACTAACAAAAGACAAGAGAATTTGATGTAAAATATATATAAATATGAGCTTATCAATTTTACCAAAACAACTTCTTTGAACAATGACATCGACCTTCACAACTGAAAATCAGCATCTATGTAGGATTACCCTTCGTGGGATTTACCTACTCAAAACACGGGATTACCCTTCGTGGGATCTACCTTCAACAACTTCTTCTACCCTTTGTGGGATTTACCTATTCACATCATGGAATTACCCTTCGTGGGATTTACCGTTTACAACTTCTTCAAACTTCATCGTATAACCGGACTTACTGTAGATTCATGCTAATTTCACGATTGTCTGCAAGATTAAGATAGCACCGTCATTGTTGAAACTCAAGATAAAGAACCAACGAAGAAGAAAGAATCTTCAGCACCGATAAACACCAATATCTCGAACAACTCTGATTTGAAACAAACTTTGCACCGATCTTCACATGAAAATTCTGAGTTGGGCATTTCGTCAAACATTTGGGCTACACAAAAGTCTAAACTTTCTTCCATAATAGGCATGGCAATGGACGTCAGAGAAATGAACCGATCGAAGTATGTAACGAACACCCAAATGCTTATGTTCTGTTGAGAGCCCATGTGATGGATTCTGATCAAACTTCCAAAACCCAGTTGGGAATGATAAAAGCTTCATCTCTCTGCAAGTCTGCACGTTTGAGCAAAAGACACTCGAACATGTGTCCTTCTCTGCAAACCTTTTAAGGTTTCAAAAACCCCCAAATCCCCAACTCCGATTTCAAATCAATCCCCAAACTCACCTTCTATCGGTTATGGTTGGTTGTTTTCGATCATTTCTTCTGGGGATTTGTATATTCATATAAGGCTTATTGGTTCCTGGGCTCTGATCGATCGATTCACCAATGGCTTCATCTTCATCTTCGCCATCAGCAGTTGCCAATCGGTGATCTCTATGTAGATTAAGTTGTTGATGTTGTCGTCTGGGTTGCAATTTCTCTACTTCCCTTGAAAAAGATGAACCAATATCAAATCGCCAAGCGATTTTGCTTCCCAAGAGGTGATTTGCAGAGATCAAACTGAGCAAGTAACTTAGGGTCTCTGAACCCAACAAGAAATTGGGCCAACCCTTCAAGAAATAGAACCGCCTGAAACATGCTGGTGGCGCCAAGATCTCCACAAGAACGCTCATTCTTAGCTGATTTGCACCCACAAAAACTGAGTAAGAAATTGATTCTGCTTCCTTCTTCGATTCGGGAATCGGAGAGAATAAGGAAGCACCGAAGAACTTGACGGAAAATTCAAGAAAATCTAAATAAACTAATGAGAAAAGAAGTAAAACTAGAAATAGACAAAACTAATGAGAAGTGGAACCACTAGAATCCATGGCATGAGCCTGGTGGCTCTGATACCATGTTAACTACATTGGCTCTGATACCATGTTAACAATTATAAAATCAAGAAATGAAGTTTTACATAGAGAAGAGAAATGTGAGAAAGAAATGAATAAAACTTTTGTATTAAACTCAATGAACTCACTTTACTATTTGTTTACAATAGCTATATATAGCTGACTAGAAGACTAACTAACTTTTTCAACTAACTATTACATCATCCAATCCTTTACAACTGTTTTGATGAACTGGCAGAGATGAGTTGGCAGTGATATATTCAACAAATGAAGCTCTTCTATGCAAGTTTTTCGCCTCAAGCCTTTCGGGATCAGTCCTAATTTAGTTCAGGCAGTTGAAACTAAAATCCATTGCAATTTCACAGAACTTTACAAGGGCGTTAATGTCTCAATATAGCGAAAAAAGGATGCCACAGTTTTGTTCAGCACAATGCAGGATATGTAAACGGTTGCATGTGAAATGTTGGACATTGGTACCAATTGTTTATTTTAGGCTCAAATTTTAGTTGATCCAAGGCAAAGGAATAGAATAAGAGTTTGATTCGTGGATTTGTATTTGCCTACAAATGTTAGGTGTATGGTTTTTAGTCCGTATAAATTATAGGCATCTGTTTGGCTCTTCAATTTGACGAACATGTTCAATGTATCAGTATCACAGGGAAAATAGTGAGAAGTTTTGATAATTTAACGTGCAGTTTTGACCTGAGTTTTGATTAACTAAAATAGGGAATCAAATTCGAAACTTATGTAAAAGTGAATGCTAATATAATAACCAATTCAATTTCAAGTACTTTTGTACAGAGATAAGATTTGTTCTAGGAGTTTTGAGCACACCAGAGTTAAGAGTTTGATGTCCCCCACGTAAATGGAGCGACAACACAATGAAGTGAAGGCATTCAATTAGGGGTGGGTACGGGCAGGCCCTAAATTTAGAGACACTATACCAGACTCATTTGGGAAAAGAAAAAAAAAAACAAGGCGGGGCAGAATGGATCGTATTATTTAAAAAATAGGACCAGACTTAACCCAAACGGCCCAATTCCTACGGGTCCACAGGTTTTTGAAATACAAGCTTTTCTAAAGTGCGGACCAAATATGGTCCATTGAATCTAATCTGAATGGCCGAAAATAAATCAATCACAACAAGCTTAGGGTGAAACAGGGTTATACATGACCAACCATTAAGTCCAAAAAGGGACCCGACAACGAATTTTTTTTTTTTTTCAACTTAAACTCTTCCTCTCCCCAACAACAATTACCATTCTTAAAGATGTTGTCCCCCTCGCCCAAAACTCTCTCGAAAATGATTCCAAAAAAATTTCAGTCGACTTCCTCCCTGTTCGAAACTCAGTCGAAGTTGTCTAGTGCTTGTCGTTTCCAGCGCGGTGTTCAAAACTCAGTCAACTTCATCACCACACGGTTGAAACTCAAGCGAAGTTTGTTCAAACTTTTTTCCAGTCGGTTTGACCGAAATGACATGGTGCTTGCTTCCTTCGAGTCGCATTCAGTCCTTGCACAATACTCGACGTCATACTTTTTCCTCAAAGTCAATTTGAAATTTGGTGAGTTTGGAAATTTGATACCCTAGAAATAAACATTGCTACTTCCGTTGAACTTGATTAATTAGTTAAGTGTTTAGGATTAATTATGCATGTCCGTTGATGAAATTAGTTGAAATTTGGGGAGATATGTGGAATTTTTGGAAAATTTGGGTGCGATGTGGGGTTATGAAGTGTTGTTGATAGGTTGTGTATAGGGGCTATTCGTTAACTTTTGTTTTGTTGAATGAGTCGGGCACATTTGAGATGATGATGAAGCTGTCACATGTGGAGAGAGGGGTGGGGTGGAAAGCGTGCGACGGGTGTGGTGGGACCAGGCTTGTGCCATGTATAGAGTGTGGCGGGAGTTATAGGGTGGTGGTTGGGGATAAGGGAGTATGATTCTCTCCCCTCCTAATTCTCTTCCCTTCCCTTTCTTGTTCTCGCACTTTCCTTTTTGTGTTTTTCTCTTGATAAAAAATTCAAAACAAGATGTTGACGTGGCTTAATTGAAACCGTTTAAATAGGAGGGAAAGGAAGGGAAGAGAGATTAGAGGGGAGAGAATCCTACTTTGGGGATAAGAGGGAGAGGTGCCCCCAAGTGTAACGAGGATGGGTTGGTCCACTACGCGGCTTGACGGTCCTCTTATTCCAATTCTTAACGTGGTTTGACGCGAGAAAAGCATACTCACAATGGGAATTCTCGTTGTGGTCAATTATATACAATTTGATATTTCTAGCGTTATTGGCATAACGCATGATTGCATGAGATATAACCATAATGACATTCGTTGTAATTTCTCATCTACATAGTGTTGTGTATGTTGGAGTTTAAACTATCTTTTTCTCCTATGTTGTCTTAGGTTTTGTATAGGTGTTAATAAATATACAATTTCTCGTAAATTGATCTGTAAATTATGGCAAAAACAGCTAAAGAAAGATGATGATTTGCACGTAGAAAGTTCAGAGTAGGAAAACTAAATACAAAAAAAAAGGTATAAACCAAGGGAGGGCCCAACCGGGTTCGAACCGGTGACCTCTTGATCTGCAGTCAAATGCTCTACCACTGAGCTATGGACCCTTGTTGAACTATCTGTTCCAATTAACTCTATTTACGCAAAACCACTAATTGACCTATTGTTGGTTCCGACTAGAGGAAAAAGAGAGGAGAATGACGCGTGCGACTATGAACACCGAAGAAATGGACAGCCTTCCAATTTGTAGCAATCTGTTCCAAAAATCCATGACAAAATTTAAGGTCTTAAACGTGAAGTTGTGCCTACGAATTCAATATGCTAAAATTTACCGACATTAATCCATACGATTAGACGATAATTAACGGGTGACAAGGTGACACACAATGACCGACTTGTGTAATATAATGTTTGATAAAAATCTTATTTAATAAAAAAGATTGACCGGCCCGCGTGAAACAATCAACATTCTGGACGTTCAACTTCAAGGTAGCGCACCCTTTTGGACTTTAGAATCTGGATTATCAACTATCAATATATCCAAGCCTATTCAATCGTTTCTGTCACGTTTTGGAGTCAATATTTTTGTTTTTCCAGAGCAGAGACTCGAGAGCCAGTCAAAATACTACATAAATTACGTTATCATAGTAACGTTCACATTACCGACTAAAGAAATAACAAGGATTCAAGAATAGAGAAAGAAAATGGGATAAGATGGGGCGAGTGTGAGAATACGAGGAAAAAGTTTCATGTCGGTGAAGGATCAAACTATGCAAGTGCTTATAAGAAGTTGAGCAACTTTTCACATTTCAACTTCCTTCATGGTACCTGAGCAGGTTGGCCTATATATGAAGTCTAATGGTGACACGTGATCCATGCCACCTCATTTGTGTTGCTTACATATTAGGTTTGAAAATTTCTCACAAGTTTTAATCATCTAACGCAATCTAGAGATAGGCCGACACTTATTCTGGATCCAAAGTGAATATAACGGTACATCTGACCTTACACATGAAACTGATTCTGGCTCGAACAGTACAAATAAAGGAAATGTCATATAGACATTCATGATGAGCAGATAAAACACAAGTATGGACATGTCATAGTTTGTAAACGCAACTAATAATAAAATGATAAGGTACAAGACCTTTATTATTTCTTAAGTAAGATATGACATTACATACCTTCAATCATAACGCAACTAAAAAAACTAATTAACATATTATTAAGGCAAAGACTCACTCACAGATACTAAGTTCGAAATGTTGCTCAAACTAGGGAGGACTAGGTCGCCAATAACAACCGTACCTAAACATATATAGAGAACTAACCACACAATAGAGTAAACTGACTTATTATTTTAGTATATTCCCGCAGTGCTCGTCGTTACATACGATTAAACGCAAACGAAACGTCGTGTATTGAACAAGTTATACACGTTTCAAGACAAGAGACAGAATTGTAATGACGCGCTACATTTTTCTTCCAAAAATTTCTAGGCTGTCAGCTTTGCAACAGACTGCAGACTTCGCCACTAGTTCGGACTGGTTGCAAGTTGCAACTCAGGCAAGTGGCGCATTTGTTTAATATGTGTCTATGAGCTTATAATATGTGTCAATAAGTCTACAAGCTTTAGGTGCCTCATCTCGCGAAACTAACGAGTAGTCATTGTTCTGCCCAGCATAAGGATGTTGCTGATAAAGATCAAGGGGATTAAAGTGCATCATAGTGCAGCTCGGATTGAAGCAAAGTGTTCTTAGTTTGAATGTTGAGGCTTATAAGCCATTTGTAATGGACGGTCTAGATTAAAATCATTACATTCAAATTTATTAAAAACAACATGATCTTGCTAAGTAATAAAATGCAGTAACACAGGTAGTATTTCGATAATCCAAGTTCTATCCATCCCCCATATACACCTCATATTCCATCATAAGGATTCCGTTCTCATCATCTGGACTTGCTTATACATTGCAAGAGAAAAACAAAAAGGACAAAAGCATAATTATATATGGACTCTTTGCAAAGGATTATACATATAGTTATATTATTATACACACTATTTTTATATGTATATATTCACCGTCTTCTGATTGATTCTTCTAAAACTCTTCCCAGATTCTCAACGCACTATATCCATATTTGGTGCCAAGTAAGCCCTATGGTTCACTATTCTCTCTTTTCTTCACTAACTTCATATCTTGTATTTTATGTGCGGCCATTGTATTTTGTTGTTGTTCAAGGGTTTTGGTCTGCAAATATATCCAACAGAGACAGTGCCTGCAGAATTGTACAAACATACATTAATACATGCAACTCGCTATATAATCCGACGACAATCAATGTGCAACATTCTATGGTGAGAAGTGGTGTTACTAATCCAAACACGTGTATATTCGTTAATACGAAAAACACAACACATAAAATCGTTGTCAACCCATATTGTAATACATGGATTGGCAGCAAGAGTGTTATCATCACACAAATGTGCCAAGTAGTGAGCTTTGGTTATGTGGGCATTACCTCGGGTACGCTAAGTTCAAGTCGGAATTTAGGGCCGTCGTAGTGGTGAAGAATTGGCCTGAACGAGTCCTCTTCGAGTGGCTCACAAACTTTCCGAGTAAAAACTCGAACCTGAGCTGGAAAGCGTGACTCGCCGGGACACTTCTTGTCCTCCCAGGCCGACGGATCAAAGTTGGTCCCTCCAAAACTCGCAGCCTAAACATTAACACGCAAGAAAGGTTGTTAGGTTTTAGCAAATATTGGGTAAAACTAGTGGTTGGTACGTTTTTTCCAAACAAAGAATATAAACTTCCGTCTAGAAGTTTGGCCAAAAGTTGAATAGAACAGGTAAATTCCACTCCAACTACTTCAAGAATAAATAAAAAGTCTAATGGGCAGATGTCAGCTGCAGAGGAATACAAACCTCAAAAATTCCATGGAGTTGGTGGGTGGAGTAGTTGTAGAGGAACAGGGGCAACCCCGGAGTTATCGCCCTCACTGAATCACGATAACGTGGAGGCAATCCTGCAAATTCACAATAATTTTTAGATCCAAACCCTACCTAATAATAAAGAAAATTAAAAAAAAATTACTTTTTTTGTAGAAAAATAAAAAAGAACACCAAATATTGTTAGGCTACAAAGAAAAAATTAATTGAGCAAAAATATGATGGGAAAAAAAATTAATAAAAATTAGAGGGGAATGGCATACCAAAAAGCTCCCTCTTGAGATTCTCTTGCATGGTATCATTGTTGCAGACAAAGATGTACCCACCAATGGTCTCATTTCTAGGCAGAGACTCGGCCGGCGGAAGCGTCTTAAACCTCTTATCCACGCCACTCTTGCCATCCTTGTTATTGTCATCGCCGCCGCCGCCGGATTTCTTCTTACCGGGATTGCTGTTGCTGTTGTTCTTCTTCCCAGTTTTCCCGCCATGAATCTGATCTTCCTCGTGGGCCTTGTTCTTGTACGGCTTCAAATTCATAAAGTTGTTGTTGTTGTGAATTGCAGGCTTGGAGTAAATCCCCTTGTTGAAACCGCCATTGAGACCAACGGCGCTATTCTGCGACCCGGCAGCGCCGCTGAGTTTCCACCCGTCGTTGAAAGCGTTGTTGAAGTCCGAAGCTTTTGGGTTGAAGCTGTTCCATCTGTTGTCTTTGAAGTCCGAAGCCTTTGGGTTGAAGCTATTCCATCTGTTGTCGTTGAATCCGTTGTTCAACTCCGAAGCTTTCGGCTTGAAGGTATTCCATCCGTCATTGGAACTGATATTGGCGTCGGAAAACGCCGCTTTCGGCTTCAGATTGTCGACCCACGAGTCGTTGAACCCGTTGAAATCGGACCCTTTCGGGGTCAAATTAACTATCGGACTCACTTCTCCGCCGACCTTTATATCGAAATTCCTCCTCTCATCAGGCCTCTTGCTGTACGAATTGCTCCAAATCGAATCGTTGATGTTCAGATTTGCGAAATTGGAGCCTTGGACTCGAAGCTGATCGCTGAACTGCCAAAACGACTGTTGGTTGTTCTCCATTTTTGTATCAAAATTCGATTAAAAACTACAAATCGTGATCTGGGTTTTTGAGAAAACTGAAAAAATCGATCTGGGTAATTGAAAGATTAGAATTTTATGCAGTATGCATGGAGATTCAGAAGACTGAGAAGATAGAAAAACAGAGAGAAAAACAGGGGAGGTGAGAAGATGTGAGGGGAGAAGTGTGGAGTGGATTGCTAAATAAAGGGGATAATTTATTTACTATTGGGATCGTGAGAGGAGGAAATTTCTGAGAGTTAAAGGGATTTGAAGATTGCGTGTTGATTTGTCAAAGGCAGACATATACAAATATTTTTTTAATTAACTTTTTCGAAACGAAATTGGAAGAAAATCACAAAATAACTTTTTATTTTCGTGAGATTATTGAGTTTGAACTAAAAAGTAGGGGTGATGATGTTAGGTGATGACAGCATAAACGCGTTGAGAAGTGGGAGGTGATGTGGCAGATGGAGAGGAGGAGAGAGAAAGTGAGGAGTGAGAGAGAGAAGAGAGAGAGAGGGGTAGTGTTTGAGAATTGAGAGTGGAGTGGGGTTGGATTTTGTCGCGGTTTCTAGAAGGTGTAGGTGGTCCGGTGGAATTTGGGAGAGTTCATACTAGTGAAGTTGTGTTCATTGCTTGGGAGCGAAGACTTGGACAAAATGGAAAATAGACACGGAGGACGCGTAATAGTGTGCGTATACATCAAATGTATGACTTGGCCTTGGGGTTTACACGTCTAAATCAAGACTCTACACGTGAAGGGTTTCATTTGGAGCTAAGATATGGTGGATTGTCATCTGGGGACGGATTGAGAATTGGTGATGGATTGAGAATTCTAATATTGAATGATTTTAATCGAGGTACTCTAAATGCTAGTCGGGTATCGGACTGAGGCCTAGGGCCTATGCGTCTAGACTCTAGACATGGTTTAGGCAGGGTTAACGGACTAGAAAGGTTTAAGTAAATTTATTATGACATCTAAATGATTGTCTATTTACCTTAAAAAATAACTATATTTGTATAATTGGTTTATCGTTACATGTAACATACAAAAATATTAGAATTTTTGCTTTAGTACTTCAGTGAATTTGATGACATGAGATGAAAGCTTAAGTGGTCATTAGTTTGCAGTACCTTACGAAATATTTTTCAGATGTATGAATTTATAGTAATTTAAAAAAAATAAATAAAGGTGTTCTCTTTGTTCCTCTTCATTGGAATATGAAAGAGAAAGTCCTTTCATTGGAACCATGGTCCAAGAACAGCAAAGTCATGGTGGTCTTCTCTATGTTCCTCTTCGTCTAAAATTAGATCTTTCTTCTTGGTTCAAAACTTATGTGGAACTTCATTGTGATCTTCCCTCTTCCACCACCTGCCCAAATTGTTGGGTGGTCCTCGGAGGTCCTCATACGCTTCTTTGGACTTTCAAGTGGTCCTAGGACCACCCAGGTTCATGAATAGAATCGCCTCAGTTGTCATCTTACCATATGGTTACTATGTGCATTGTACATCTTAAAAAAATTATGGTATTTTGGAGTATAATATTTTTTTTAACGCTTTTAGCGATTTTTTAGTAAAAAAATATAAAAATAAAGATTTAACAGTTTTGAAAGTCCGAAATATCTCCTACTTCGGATCACTACTTTTACTAATGAATAACATTATTGTTCATTAACATTAGAACGAAAGTGAATTTACTCCCTTTTTCTGTCTTCGGTTAGTATTTTTCTAATAATTATGTTTGATTGACATAACACTAAGGTTTGAAAAAAAAAAAGATTAAAAATTTGATGGGCCAACTAATTGTAATGATCCTCGTCACTTCATTTATTTAGCAACCGAATTTTCTTGCGTTATTATTAATTTTTTTTCTAACATACAAAGATCAGTTAAAACAGCGACTTAAAAAAGTCTCAGGACTCGTTTATGAGTACTTTTAAAATGGCTAAAAATGTTTTTTGTGAAAATATTTTTTGAACCAATCTTTAATAAAAATGTAAGTGAATCTTGAAAGAATCACATAACTGTTACTTATTGCATAAAGTACTTAGAGTATTTTTGAACTCAAAAATATTTTCTTTAAAATCTTTCAATCATTTTAAAAGTATTTCTAAACGAGCATTTAGTAGTATTCCAATCCATTTCTCTTTTGTTTCTCTTCCATGTTTTGTGGAATGTATTGAACCATTTTTATGTGCCTTTCTTTCAAATATCAATTAAGTAGCAAAATATTTTCACCATTGTTTTGTACCATTTAAGGGCCCGCTCTATTTTATTTTTGAGTTTTTGGTTTCCGCGATAAGATTAGACAATCTAGCACTAAAGAAAATACCCCTCAGACAAAAGGGTTTGGGCGGATCAAATAAGGTTTTGTCGCCTAATGTTTTACCTGATAGAAATTCGTCAACCAATTTTAGAACAAAGTCGTCGCTAAATGTCTGTCCGACGAATATTAAAAATTTGTCAGACAAATACTGTTTGCCCGATGACAATTTCGTCGAGCCAAGTGCGATGACCAACTTGACCCGACAAATATAAACTTGCCCAATGATAGCATTTGGTCACTAAAACTCATTGTTAAGCTAGAATAGTATCATAAATAACGAAAATTGTACAATTTGCCCAACGATTTTTTCCACTATTTCGTCTGGCAAAGTTGTATTTTTAGGAAATAAAAAAAAATTACTCGACAAAATAGTCGTGGGCAAGGAATTTAAAGAAAAATAAATAAAAAATACAAACACATGCTTGACGAAGATACTGGTCGGGCAAATTTTTTAATTAATTAGTTTTAATTATATTAATCTCAAAAGAAATCACAAATAAAAAATTATTTAATTTATATTAAAACTGAAATATTCGTACAATTATACTGAACCTGAATAAAAAAATTATTATTGCTGGAACACGGTCTCTAAGTACTCCATCTCCAACCATTGTTGTCTGGAAGATGTCCCCTTGCAGGCTGAGAGCTAGATGAGGAAAATCACCCAACCATAAGCTTACCGGTTAGTCATATTTGCACTCGATTTCTAGTGTAAATAAAAATGGAAAAATTAGAATCTCCTATGGTTTTTCTATATCATTTTGATTAAACATATGTGTCTTTTTAAAATTTAATTAAAATGCTTTGATCAATAGTCACCTCTATTTTTTTTTAAATTAAAATAATTTTTGAATTTATTATTTTATCTGCATGATGCATTTTTCTTTATTTAGTGGAGATATTAGTAATTAAATTATATTTTCTCTTCTTCCAAATATGTTTTTTTTTATCACAGTTTTTTTTTGTTATGCAAACATTTGATATTATTTCTTTTTCCAAATGGTTTTTTCTTTTTTCAAATAGTTGGTGATCAACATAAAAGCTCTATGTAATTTTTTCAATTTGTTTGTGAAATTATATATTTTTTGCTGTTTTTTTAAGTATAGTTGTTGACGAATTATTATTATGTACAATACATTACGTATATATTATATGCGGATACGTTTGAATTTACAAAAATCATTAATTGGTACGTTTATTTGCAATTTTGGTACGTTTGATTTGATACATATTGTTAATATCGGTACATTATTTTTATTTTGATACGTTTTATTTTGTACACATTTTGTATTTGTACGTTTATATTATTCTCAATCCTATTTTCTCTTAACGTACTAAAAAAAAAACTTATTTCGGTACATTTGATTTTTGGGGATTTAAAAATATTTTAAACTATTTTGGAAAGAAAATATCTTAAATCGTAGATAAATATTGCTAAATTATAGCATTATTTGTGAAAATAAATTGAATCTAACCAACTTTTTTTTTTACAATTATCTCTAACGGAGGAGAGTGTAATCAAAAGGCTAGATTATAGGAAATTTGTTACAATATAATGTGCATATAGGACCAAAATTATGACAAAAAAACTATATCAAAAGATCCCAAGAAAAAAAAAAAAAAAAGAAATGAAACTTGAAAAAACTTACCATAAATTCCTAACTTTGGGAATGACCATTGAGTCAGTGTCACCCGTTCATCATTTCTACAAACTTTGGGGTGGGTCGATAAGAGCTTCAATTGGAGATGCACAAGTCTTGTAGTACTTATCCAGCTCACATTTTCACTCCTTAAACTGATCAGTCCACACCCCCGTTATGTATTCAGACATACCCGGCTCTTCCACATCGATCTCAAAGTTTGTGACAACCCGTCCCGATTTAACGTGTCATATGTATACAGTGTGTTAAATACCCTAAATCCTTATACAATTGTTTAAGGTTTGGACGGCTATTTTATATGTTGAATGATTAAAGGCTAAGGAATGGATCACACGTCCGATTCCATTTCCATTTCCTTTCCGTGAAGTGCTCCACTGCCTCCCTCAATAATACCTTCACTCATCGTCATTCCCTCACACGAACCTGAAACTCTCTCTCTCTATCCCTCGACAGTCTCTCTCTAACTCTCCCTCTCGAACCCGTAAGCAACACACACACAAAACTCAATCAAACTTGCACGAACGTTGGATCTAAGACCACCATCGTGATCCTGAGAACTTCACGAACACGGGGATACCAAATTCAGGTGAGTTTCGTTTCGAAAAACTCTAGTTTCAAAGGTCCCGTGTTTATGTACTGTTCATAAACTTTATTATGGCTATGTTTTAGGCTAAACAAAGATCACAGTGAGTCTTAGAAGGTCCCAAGGAAGCTCGGAGTGCTTCGTTGGAAGTTTTTGGAAGTAAAAACACAGAGATCGGAAAGTTCAATGTTTGGCCGGAACTTTCGAGGCGTTTTCCGGCCAAACCACGGAGAGTTAGACGTCGTGCGAGGTACCATTCTCTTCATCTCTTCGAGAACTACAACTTTCGTTTTTGTTTCACCCAATTTCGTTGAGTATTAAAGAAGTTATACTCATTTGAATCTTACCCAGTTTCCGGCGAGTCCGACGGCTTTCGAGGCTTTTTCCGGTGAATTCCCGGCGAGTTAAGGGTTGAAACAGGTATAGATTTGTTCGTCTCTTCAATATCTTCATTTTGATATAAAGAACGTTGAAAATGGTGAAGAAATGAAGAAGTTATGGCAATTTGAAAAACTGCCCAGAAACCGGCGAAACCAGTCCGGCGAGCCGAGGAAGAAGACGCGCGTGGGGGCGCGTAGGTCCGTGCCACCCACGGCGCGTGGGGGCGCGTGTGGGGCCCAAAAATGTTTCTAAAAATATGTCGACGTCCGTGACGTCGTGTAGATCACCGTGGTATATTCACATACCCAAATTGAGCAACGTATGAGAAAGTTATTGATGAATGTTTGTGTATGTGCGTTTAAATGATGTTTTATAATTATTTTTGTATAGGTGAAAATTATAAGGACGAAGAACTTAACCAAAATAGGCGAGGGGGTTACGAACCGGCTACTTATCAGTGAGTGGGCAGTTATTTTTCAGTATATATATAAGTATACTTGACGTGTTTCCTAGAAAACGTATTTTAAATATAAATACGAATTAAAT
Organism: Malus fusca; assembly: GCA_035220775.1. NCBI lineage: Eukaryota > Viridiplantae > Streptophyta > Magnoliopsida > Rosales > Rosaceae > Malus > Malus fusca. The sequence continues at coordinate 21,909,337 of CM069072.1, forward strand.
AACTTGTCAAATATGCATTATATTTTGATATGTGCATTACCATAATTATACATATTGTTGCATGGTGCTGAGGAGGCCCAGGTACGTTACATGTGACATATTATGTTGAAAATGAATGAAATACTATGGAAATACGATTAAGATACGTTTGAATATTATTGAAATACAATTGCCATACGTATAAAAATACGTATATTATACATTTGAAATACGTACGATATGCATTTGATATACGTATAATATACAATTGAAATACGCATGAAACGTGATTGAGATATGCATGAAATGTGATTGAGATATGTATGAAATGTGATTGAGATATGTTTGAGATATAATTGTGACATGATTCGAGATATAATTGTGATACGTTTGAGATACTATCCTGATAACGATCATGAGATATAGTTGAGATATGTTGAGTTATATGATTGAGATGTGATAGAAAGCTCATTTACTTGCACACGTATATAAGTGCTCCCGCCTAGAGAGAGGCATAGCCTTCACGTGTATGTTCACCTCCCACACCGCATGCTCGCCTTGGATCCAAGTAGGTGTATAGCCTGTCGTATAGACCACTTATGTGGGTTCGACTTGTAGGTGACCCGCGATTTATCGCACAGCTTCACGTGATTGTAGCACTAGAGCATATTATGATATATAACAGTGATGAGATGCAGACCACGTGAGGTGGTACTGAATGTGTGCAAGATATACAGATTTATACATGATATGATGAGATGATTATGAGCTATATAGGTAGCCGAGGGCTGAGTTAATTATGATAAGTTGATTATGATGAAAGAATACGAATTATGTTGAGAGCTGAGCGTTGAATTGGCTTTTATGTTATTCTATCATATTCACTTAGAAATGTTGAGCATTCTATTATGATACTTTGGCATGGCATACGTTCATATTATTCAGCATGATTTGATATATATTATGTATATGAATATATACTTTATTACTGGGAAACTTATACTTGTTTTACAGCGAGGGGTTAGTATATTCAAAAGAGAAAAGAAGGTTTCGAATAAGTTCGTTTTGCTGACCCACTCAACTTTGTTTTGCGCCCCTCCAGGTTTTAGATAACGTTCATCAGTGAATCTCGAGGTGTCCAGCTGAAAGTTCTGACAAATCACCACTCATGTAGGATCATCGTCGAGTGTTGTTAAATACGTACATTTTATGTTGACTGCACTTAGACTTTATGCTCTGGTTATGTAATCACACTTAAACTCAAATTAGAACCTATCGTATTTGATTTTAATTTATTCGTATTTTCCTTATAATATAACGCTTCCGCACAGCGCACATGGCTACGTCACGTTCACGTGACGGCCAACATTCCTTGACTACGGTCGGGGCGTGTCAGTTTGGTATCAGAGCTTTAGGTTTCAGTCCTGCATATTTTGTGAACTTCCCTAATTCTTTCTGGTGTCTTCTGTCAGAACTATGCCGCCTCGTAGAGATCCACGTACTCCTTCTGAGTCTGGTTTTCCCGATCTCTCTCAATTAGGGGAAGCCATAGCCAATGCCATTCAAGCTTCACTCCGCCCTCCTCCGAAGACCCCTTTAGAGTCGGTGTATAACTTGAAACTACCTACTTTTCGGGGTGATGAAGGACCTGAAGGGTTCGAGCGTTGGCTAGAACATGTGGAAAAGACTTTCCGAGTTATGCAAAGTCAAGGCAATCTTCCTGCTGAAAGGTGGGTTGAGACTACGGCTTGGTTTTTAAGTAAAGAAGCCGCATCTTGGTGGGAACAGGAATCTCAAGGATGGTCGCCTGAAGTGGTAGCGGACTGGAAGAATTTTAGGGATGCGTTCTATAAGAGGTTTATTCTTCCAGCTTATATTGACCGGAAGAAACAGGAATTCGTTAGTTTGAAGCAAAGAAAGATGTCTGCTAACGAATACTATCGGAAGTTTACAGACTTATCTCGATATGATACTGATATTGCTTCTAATCCTGTCGAAATGCTCAGACGTTTCAAAATGGGTACTAAAAAGAAGTGGCGTTCCCTGGCTACTAGTGCAAAATGTACCACTTACCAGGAATTTTATGAAGTCCTGCTGAATGTCGAGGATTCCGAAAACCTGCCCAGCGACAGTGAAGAAGAAGAAAAGGATAAGAGTCAGAGGCGACATGATAAGGGTAAAGGTCAGCTGTATCAGGGACCTAAGAAAGCCCAAAGTTTCAAAAGAAGCGGTATGGGTTCGAGTTCTTCTAGCGGAGGTTTCAGCTTCTCAAATCAGCGGCAAGGAGGTAGATTCTCTGGAGGCTCTAAGTTTCAGGGACAGAGGAATTTTGGTGGTTCTGGAGGTTTCAGCGTTCCTCTTTGCCGAAAGTGCAATAATCGACATTTTGGAGGATGTCGTCAAGGAAACAGTGGGTGTTTTAATTGTGGTCAGATGGGACATATAGCTAAGTATTGTCCTCAGAGCCAGCAGAGAGCTCTACAACCTTTTGTGCCACAGCCAGCTCCGACACAACAATTTTCCAGACCTAGTGGTTTCAATCAGATGGGTCGCGGTAGCGCATATCACCTGCAAGGGGATTCAGTTACTTATCATTCGGGACATTATCAATACCCTCAAGAACCTTACCAGCAGAATCATATTGGTCAATTTTCAGAAGGTTTTGTGCCTTATCAACAGAATAACTTTGGTCAGCAGTTTTCAACTAGTGGATCACAGTGGCAACCAAGGGAACAACTACAACAGTCAGACATGGTTGCTAGTAGTGCTGGACCATTCAGGCAGTCCATTCAGCCCGGTCAAGGACGTGGTTCACAGGGCAGAGGTGTTCATGCTGGCAGAGGCCGAGGAGGAAGACAACAAGCACAAGGACGAATCCACAACATTTCTTTGCAGGATGCTCAAAATAATCCTGACTTAATCATGGGTACGTTAACTATTCTTGGTTATCGTGCTAAAGTGTTGATTGATTGTGGTGCTACGCATTCAGTAATTTCTCATACATTTGCTCAATTGACTCAACCTAGATCGACGCCTTTAGGGTTTGAGTTAGAGTTTGCTATGCCTAGAGGGGAAAGATGTTACGTAGCTTGTGTATATCCAGATTGTCCAGTGATAGTTGAGAATGAAGTCATGCCAGCTAATCTTGTCCCGTTAGATATTGTGGACTTCGATGTAATATTAGGCACGAATTGGTTGCCTTTCAATCGTGCCCAAATTGATTGTTACTGGAAAACAGTGACTTTCCATCGTCCTGGATTACCTAAAATTACATTCGTAGGTGAGCCTAGTGGACTGAGGCATGAAGTCATTTCAGCCGTGAGAGCTGAAAGATTACTAACGAAAGGTTGTCAAGGGTACTTGGCGCATGTGATAGTAGATGATGTCACTCCTAGTAATTTGGAAGAAGTGGGAGTAGTCAGGCATTTCCGTGACGTATTTCCGGAAGATTTACCTGGATTGCCGCCTGATAGAGACGTCGAGTTCACTATTGACTTGCTTCCGGGTACAAACCCTATTTCCTTAACTCCTTATCGTATGGCTCCTACCGAGTTAAGAGAATTGAAGATTCAATTACAAGAATTGGTGGATAAAGGTTTCATTCAACCTAGTACTTCACCCTGGGGAGCTCCAGTCTTGTTTGTAAAGAAGAAGGATGGAACCTTGAGGTTATGCATCGATTACCGGCAATTGAATCGGGTAACGATTAAAAACCGTTATCCATTGCCGCGTATCGACGACCTATTTGATCAACTTCGAGGTGCCTGTGTATTCTCGAAGATCGACTTAAGGTCGGGTTACTACCAGTTGAAGATTAAGAGTGACGATGTTTACAAAACTGCTTTTAGAACCCGTTACGGTCATTATGAGTTCCTGGTGATGCCCTTTGGACTGACGAATACACCAGCAGCTTTTATGGGTTTGATGAATAAAGTATTCCAGCAATACTTGGACATATTCGTCATTGTCTTTATTGACGACATTCTGGTGTATTCCAAGTCGGAAGCAGATCATGTTCAACATCTTACTCTGGTGTTGGAAAAGTTGAGAGAATATCGGTTGTATGCTAAGTTTAGCAAGTGCCAATTTTGGTTAGATGAAGTGGCATTCTTGGGACATGTCATATCAGCTCAGGGTATTCTGGTAGACCCTCAGAAAATAGCAGCTGTGGAGAATTGGGAACAGCCGCGAACAGTCACCGAGGTACGAAGTTTCCTTGGCTTAGCAAGTTACTATCGACGGTTTGTTAAGAATTTCTCAGTTATCGCTTTACCACTTACCAAGTTGACTAGAAAGGAAGTCAAGTTTGAGTGGGATAGTAAGTGTGAGCAGAGTTTTCAGCAACTTAAGCATTTTCTTACTCATGCACCTGTTCTGGCACTTCCTGATGACGATGGTAATTTCGAGATTTACAGCGATGCTTCATTGAATGGCCTGGGATGCGTTTTGATGCAACATGGGAATGTGATTGCTTATGCTTCACGTCAGTTAAAGACTCATGAAAAGAATTACCCTACTCATGATTTGGAATTAGCAGCCATTATATTTGCCTTGAAGATTTGGAGACACTATCTTTATGGTGAAAAGTGTAAGATCTTTACGGATCACAAGAGTCTGCAGTACATTTTCACCCAGAAGGAGCTTAATCTTAGGCAACGAAGGTGGTTAGAGCTGCTCAGCGATTATGATTGCACTATTGAGTATCATCCTGGTCGTGCTAATGTGGTGGCTGACGCTTTGAGTAGGAAATCCCACGGTCGAGTTAATGCTTTGTATGCTTCTCGTATTCCTCTCCTTGCAGATCTGAGGTCCACTGGAGTGCAATTGGGATTGGAAGATCAAGAGGAAATGGTGATAGGACGAGAAGAAGCCTTACTTGCTAGTTTCCAAGTTAGGCCTATTTTGATGGACCGCATACTCGAAGCTCAAGGAAGTAACGAAGAAGTTCAGAGTTTAATCCTTGGAGTTTCTAAAGGAAAGAAGAAGGATCTTAATGTCCGAGAATCTGATGGCATGCTTATGCAGGATAAACGAATGTACGTGCCAAAGAATGAGGAATTGAAGAAAGAGATTCTTGATGAAGCGCATATTTCAGCATATGCAATGCATCCAGGAGGCACTAAGATGTATCATACCATTAGGCCATTCTACTATTGGCCCGGTATGAAAAGAGAAATTGCAGAGTATGTCAGTAGGTGTGCAATTTGTCAGCAGGTTAAAGCTGAAAGGAAGAAATCGTTCGGTTTGATGCAACCGCTTCCCGTTCCACAGTGGAAATGGGAGAATATCACTATGGATTTTGTGTACAAGCTTCCTCATACACGGAACGGCTATGATGGCATTTGGGTGATTGTTGACCGACTCACTAAGTCAGCGCACTTTATTCCGGTGAGAGAAAAGTATTCTCTGAATAAATTGGCTGAGCTGTTTATCACTAAGATTGTGAAGTACCATGGAGTTCCAGTGAATATTGTTTCAGATCGAGATCCTAGATTCACTTCTAAGTTCTGGACAGCTTTTCAAGAAGCTCTTGGTACGAGATTGCTTTATAGTACGGCGTATCATCCCCAGACAGATGGTCAATCTGAGAGGACCATACAGACTTTGGAAGATATGTTAAGATCTTCTGTAATGCAATTTGACGAGGATTGGCATGCAAAGTTGGATTTAATGGAGTTCGCATATAATAACAGCTACCATTCCAGCATCGGGATGGCACCGTTTGAAGCTTTATATAGAAAAGCGTGTCGTACTCCTTTGTGTTGGTCAGAAGTCGGTGAAAGAGTTTTGGTGGGCCCTGAGTTAGTGGAGGAGACTACTCAGAATGTTCAAGTAATTAAGTCTAACTTGAAAGCGGCCCAGGATCGACAGAAGAGCTTAGCAGACAGACATGCTACTGATCGAGTGTATAAGGTTAATGATTGGGTATTCTTGAAGCTATCGCCGTGGAAAGGAGTAGTAAGGTTCGGGAAAAAGGGTAAGCTGAGCCCTAGGTACATCGGACCTTATCAGATCACCGAGCGAGTTGGTGAAGTTGCTTACAGGCTTGAATTGCCCTCAGAGCTGTCTAAAGTGCATAATGTATTCCATGTATCGATGCTTCGTCAATATGTTGCAGATCCATCGCATGTGATTCCAATTCAACCTTTGGAGATTAACCTGGATTTGACTTATGATGAAGAACCAGTGACTATCTTGGATTGGAAAGAGAAAGTTCTGAGAAATAAGACAGTGCAGTTGGTAAAAGTCTTGTGGAGGAATCACTCGGTGGAAGAGGCTACTTGGGAAACGGAGGATCGAATGAGAGAAATGTATCTGAGATTGTTTTATGATGATTAGTGTTGTATTTGATTATGTAAATTTCGGGGACGAAATTTCTATAAGGAGGGTAGGTTGTGACAACCCGTCCCGATTTAACGTGTCATATGTATACAGTGTGTTAAATACCCTAAATCCTTATACAATTGTTTAAGGTTTGGACGGCTATTTTATATGTTGAATGATTAAAGGCTAAGGAATGGATCACACGTCCGATTCCATTTCCATTTCCTTTCCGTGAAGTGCTCCACTGCCTCCCTCAATAATACCTTCACTCATCGTCATTCCCTCACACGAACCTGAAACTCTCTCTCTATCCCTCGACAGTCTCTCTCTAACTCTCCCTCTCGAACCCGTAAGCAACACACACACAAAACTCAATCAAACTTGCACGAACGTTGGATCTAAGACCACCATCGTGATCCTGAGAACTTCACGAACACGGGGATACCAAATTCAGGTGAGTTTCGTTTCGAAAAACTCTAGTTTCAAAGGTCCCGTGTTTATGTACTGTTCATAAACTTTATTATGGCTATGTTTTAGGCTAAACAAAGATCACAGTGAGTCTTAGAAGGTCCCAAGGAAGCTCGGAGTGCTTCGTTGGAAGTTTTTGGAAGTAAAAACACAGAGATCGGAAAGTTCAATGTTTGGCCGGAACTTTCGAGACGTTTTCCGGCCAAACCACGGAGAGTTAGACGTCGTGCGAGGTACCATTCTCTTCATCTCTTCGAGAACTACAACTTTAGTTTTTGTTTCACCCAATTTCGTTGAGTATTAAAGAAGTTATACTCATTTGAATCTTACCCAGTTTCCGGCGAGTCCGACGGCTTTCGAGGCTTTTTCCGGTGAATTCCCGGCGAGTTAAGGGTTGAGACAGGTATAGATTTGTTCGTCTCTTCAATATCTTCATTTTGATATAAAGAACGTTGAAAATGGTGAAGAAATGAAGAAGTTATGGCAATTTGAAAAACTGCCCAGAAACCGGCGAAACCAGTCCGGCGAGCCGAGGAAGAAGACGCGCGTGGGGGCGCGTAGGTCCGTGCCACCCACGGCGCGTGGGGGCGCGTGTGGGGCCCAAAAATGTTTCTAAAAATATGTCGACGTCCGTGACGTCGTGTAGATCACCGTGGTATATTCACATACCCAAATTGAGCAACGTATGAGAAAGTTATTGATGAATGTTTGTGTATGTGCGTTTAAATGATGTTTTATAATTATTTTTGTATAGGTGAAAATTATAAGGACGAAGAACTTAACCAAAATAGGCGAGGGGGTTACGAACCGGCTACTTATCAGTGAGTGGGCAGTTATTTTTCAGTATATATATAAGTATACTTGACGTGTTTCCTAGAAAACGTATTTTAAATATAAATACGAATTAAATAACTTGTCAAATATGCATTATATTTTGATATGTGCATTACCATAATTATACATATTGTTGCATGGTGCTGAGGAGGCCCAGGTACGTTACATGTGACATATTATGTTGAAAATGAATGAAATACTATGGAAATACGATTAAGATACGTTTGAATATTATTGAAATACAATTGACATACGTATAAAAATACGTATATTATACATTTGAAATACGTACGATATGCATTTGATATACGTATAATATACAATTGAAATACGCATGAAACGTGATTGAGATATGCATGAAATGTGATTGAGATATGTATGAAATGTGATTGAGATATGTTTGAGATATAATTGTGACATGATTCGAGATATAATTGTGATACGTTTGAGATACTATCCTGATAACGATCATGAGATATAGTTGAGATATGTTGAGTTATATGATTGAGATGTGATAGAAAGCTCATTTACTTGCACACGTATATAAGTGCTCCCGCCTAGAGAGAGGCATAGCCTTCACGTGTATGTTCACCTCCCACACCGCATGCTCGCCTTGGATCCAAGTAGGTGTATAGCCTGTCGTATAGACCACTTATGTGGGTTCGACTTGTAGGTGACCCGCGATTTATCGCACAGCTTCACGTGATTGTAGCACTAGAGCATATTATGATATATAACAGTGATGAGATGCAGACCACGTGAGGTGGTACTGAATGTGTGCAAGATATACAGATTTATACATGATATGATGAGATGATTATGAGCTATATAGGTAGCCGAGGGCTGAGTTAATTATGATAAGTTGATTATGATGAAAGAATACGAATTATGTTGAGAGCTGAGCGTTGAATTGGCTTTTATGTTATTCTATCATATTCACTTAGAAATGTTGAGCATTCTATTATGATACTTTGGCATGGCATACGTTCATATTATTCAGCATGATTTGATATATATTATGTATATGAATATATACTTTATTACTGGGAAACTTATACTTGTTTTACAGCGAGGGGTTAGTATATTCAAAAGAGAAAAGAAGGTTTCGAATAAGTTCGTTTTGCTGACCCACTCAACTTTGTTTTGCGCCCCTCCAGGTTTTAGATAACGTTCATCAGTGAATCTCGAGGTGTCCAGCTGAAAGTTCTGACAAATCACCACTCATGTAGGATCATCGTCGAGTGTTGTTAAATACGTACATTTTATGTTGACTGCACTTAGACTTTATGCTCTGGTTATGTAATCACACTTAAACTCAAATTAGAACCTATCGTATTTGATTTTAATTTATTCGTATTTTCCTTATAATATAACGCTTCCGCACAGCGCACATGGCTACGTCACGTTCACGTGACGGCCAACATTCCTTGACTACGGTCGGGGCGTGTCAGTTTGGTATCAGAGCTTTAGGTTTCAGTCCTGCATATTTTGTGAACTTCCCTAATTCTTTCTGGTGTCTTCTGTCAGAACTATGCCGCCTCGTAGAGATCCACGTACTCCTTCTGAGTCTGGTTTTCCCGATCTCTCTCAATTAGGGGAAGCCATAGCCAATGCCATTCAAGCTTCACTCCGCCCTCCTCCGAAGACCCCTTTAGAGTCGGTGTATAACTTGAAACTACCTACTTTTCGGGGTGATGAAGGACCTGAAGGGTTCGAGCGTTGGCTAGAACATGTGGAAAAGACTTTCCGAGTTATGCAAAGTCAAGGCAATCTTCCTGCTGAAAGGTGGGTTGAGACTACGGCTTGGTTTTTAAGTAAAGAAGCCGCATCTTGGTGGGAACAGGAATCTCAAGGATGGTCGCCTGAAGTGGTAGCGGACTGGAAGAATTTTAGGGATGCGTTCTATAAGAGGTTTATTCTTCCAGCTTATATTGACCGGAAGAAACAGGAATTCGTTAGTTTGAAGCAAAGAAAGATGTCTGCTAACGAATACTATCGGAAGTTTACAGACTTATCTCGATATGATACTGATATTGCTTCTAATCCTGTCGAAATGCTCAGACGTTTCAAAATGGGTACTAAAAAGAAGTGGCGTTCCCTGGCTACTAGTGCAAAATGTACCACTTACCAGGAATTTTATGAAGTCCTGCTGAATGTCGAGGATTCCGAAAACCTGCCCAGCGACAGTGAAGAAGAAGAAAAGGATAAGAGTCAGAGGCGACATGATAAGGGTAAAGGTCAGCTGTATCAGGGACCTAAGAAAGCCCAAAGTTTCAAAAGAAGCGGTATGGGTTCGAGTTCTTCTAGCGGAGGTTTCAGCTTCTCAAATCAGCGGCAAGGAGGTAGATTCTCTGGAGGCTCTAAGTTTCAGGGACAGAGGAATTTTGGTGGTTCTGGAGGTTTCAGCGTTCCTCTTTGCCGAAAGTGCAATAATCGACATTTTGGAGGATGTCGTCAAGGAAACAGTGGGTGTTTTAATTGTGGTCAGATGGGACATATAGCTAAGTATTGTCCTCAGAGCCAGCAGAGAGCTCTACAACCTTTTGTGCCACAGCCAGCTCCGACACAACAATTTTCCAGACCTAGTGGTTTCAATCAGATGGGTCGCGGTAGCGCATATCACCTGCAAGGGGATTCAGTTACTTATCATTCGGGACATTATCAATACCCTCAAGAACCTTACCAGCAGAATCATATTGGTCAATTTTCAGAAGGTTTTGTGCCTTATCAACAGAATAACTTTGGTCAGCAGTTTTCAACTAGTGGATCACAGTGGCAACCAAGGGAACAACTACAACAGTCAGACATGGTTGCTAGTAGTGCTGGACCATTCAGGCAGTCCATTCAGCCCGGTCAAGGACGTGGTTCACAGGGCAGAGGTGTTCATGCTGGCAGAGGCCGAGGAGGAAGACAACAAGCACAAGGACGAATCCACAACATTTCTTTGCAGGATGCTCAAAATAATCCTGACTTAATCATGGGTACGTTAACTATTCTTGGTTATCGTGCTAAAGTGTTGATTGATTGTGGTGCTACGCATTCAGTAATTTCTCATACATTTGCTCAATTGACTCAACCTAGATCGACGCCTTTAGGGTTTGAGTTAGAGTTTGCTATGCCTAGAGGGGAAAGATGTTACGTAGCTTGTGTATATCCAGATTGTCCAGTGATAGTTGAGAATGAAGTCATGCCAGCTAATCTTGTCCCGTTAGATATTGTGGACTTCGATGTAATATTAGGCACGAATTGGTTGCCTTTCAATCGTGCCCAAATTGATTGTTACTGGAAAACAGTGACTTTCCATCGTCCTGGATTACCTAAAATTACATTCGTAGGTGAGCCTAGTGGACTGAGGCATGAAGTCATTTCAGCCGTGAGAGCTGAAAGATTACTAACGAAAGGTTGTCAAGGGTACTTGGCGCATGTGATAGTAGATGATGTCACTCCTAGTAATTTGGAAGAAGTGGGAGTAGTCAGGCATTTCCGTGACGTATTTCCGGAAGATTTACCTGGATTGCCGCCTGATAGAGACGTCGAGTTCACTATTGACTTGCTTCCGGGTACAAACCCTATTTCCTTAACTCCTTATCGTATGGCTCCTACCGAGTTAAGAGAATTGAAGATTCAATTACAAGAATTGGTGGATAAAGGTTTCATTCAACCTAGTACTTCACCCTGGGGAGCTCCAGTCTTGTTTGTAAAGAAGAAGGATGGAACCTTGAGGTTATGCATCGATTACCGGCAATTGAATCGGGTAACGATTAAAAACCGTTATCCATTGCCGCGTATCGACGACCTATTTGATCAACTTCGAGGTGCCTGTGTATTCTCGAAGATCGACTTAAGGTCGGGTTACTACCAGTTGAAGATTAAGAGTGACGATGTTTACAAAACTGCTTTTAGAACCCGTTACGGTCATTATGAGTTCCTGGTGATGCCCTTTGGACTGACGAATACACCAGCAGCTTTTATGGGTTTGATGAATAAAGTATTCCAGCAATACTTGGACATATTCGTCATTGTCTTTATTGACGACATTCTGGTGTATTCCAAGTCGGAAGCAGATCATGTTCAACATCTTACTCTGGTGTTGGAAAAGTTGAGAGAATATCGGTTGTATGCTAAGTTTAGCAAGTGCCAATTTTGGTTAGATGAAGTGGCATTCTTGGGACATGTCATATCAGCTCAGGGTATTCTGGTAGACCCTCAGAAAATAGCAGCTGTGGAGAATTGGGAACAGCCGCGAACAGTCACCGAGGTACGAAGTTTCCTTGGCTTAGCAAGTTACTATCGACGGTTTGTTAAGAATTTCTCAGTTATCGCTTTACCACTTACCAAGTTGACTAGAAAGGAAGTCAAGTTTGAGTGGGATAGTAAGTGTGAGCAGAGTTTTCAGCAACTTAAGCATTTTCTTACTCATGCACCTGTTCTGGCACTTCATGATGACGATGGTAATTTCGAGATTTACAGCGATGCTTCATTGAATGGCCTGGGATGCGTTTTGATGCAACATGGGAATGTGATTGCTTATGCTTCACGTCAGTTAAAGACTCATGAAAAGAATTACCCTACTCATGATTTGGAATTAGCAGCCATTATATTTGCCTTGAAGATTTGGAGACACTATCTTTATGGTGAAAAGTGTAAGATCTTTACGGATCACAAGAGTCTGCAGTACATTTTCACCCAGAAGGAGCTTAATCTTAGGCAACGAAGGTGGTTAGAGCTGCTCAGCGATTATGATTGCACTATTGAGTATCATCCTGGTCGTGCTAATGTGGTGGCTGACGCTTTGAGTAGGAAATCCCACGGTCGAGTTAATGCTTTGTATGCTTCTCGTATTCCTCTCCTTGCAGATCTGAGGTCCACTGGAGTGCAATTGGGATTGGAAGATCAAGAGGAAATGGTGATAGGACGAGAAGAAGCCTTACTTGCTAGTTTCCAAGTTAGGCCTATTTTGATGGACCGCATACTCGAAGCTCAAGGAAGTAACGAAGAAGTTCAGAGTTTAATCCTTGGAGTTTCTAAAGGAAAGAAGAAGGATCTTAATGTCCGAGAATCTGATGGCATGCTTATGCAGGATAAACGAATGTACGTGCCAAAGAATGAGGAATTGAAGAAAGAGATTCTTGATGAAGCGCATATTTCAGCATATGCAATGCATCCAGGAGGCACTAAGATGTATCATACCATTAGGCCATTCTACTATTGGCCCGGTATGAAAAGAGAAATTGCAGAGTATGTCAGTAGGTGTGCAATTTGTCAGCAGGTTAAAGCTGAAAGGAAGAAATCGTTCGGTTTGATGCAACCGCTTCCCGTTCCACAGTGGAAATGGGAGAATATCACTATGGATTTTGTGTACAAGCTTCCTCATACACGGAACGGCTATGATGGCATTTGGGTGATTGTTGACCGACTCACTAAGTCAGCGCACTTTATTCCGGTGAGAGAAAAGTATTCTCTGAATAAATTGGCTGAGCTGTTTATCACTAAGATTGTGAAGTACCATGGAGTTCCAGTGAATATTGTTTCAGATCGAGATCCTAGATTCACTTCTAAGTTCTGGACAGCTTTTCAAGAAGCTCTTGGTACGAGATTGCTTTATAGTACGGCGTATCATCCCCAGACAGATGGTCAATCTGAGAGGACCATACAGACTTTGGAAGATATGTTAAGATCTTCTGTAATGCAATTTGACGAGGATTGGCATGCAAAGTTGGATTTAATGGAGTTCGCATATAATAACAGCTACCATTCCAGCATCGGGATGGCACCGTTTGAAGCTTTATATAGAAAAGCGTGTCGTACTCCTTTGTGTTGGTCAGAAGTCGGTGAAAGAGTTTTGGTGGGCCCTGAGTTAGTGGAGGAGACTACTCAGAATGTTCAAGTAATTAAGTCTAACTTGAAAGCGGCCCAGGATCGACAGAAGAGCTTAGCAGACAGACATGCTACTGATCGAGTGTATAAGGTTAATGATTGGGTATTCTTGAAGCTATCGCCGTGGAAAGGAGTAGTAAGGTTCGGGAAAAAGGGTAAGCTGAGCCCTAGGTACATCGGACCTTATCAGATCACCGAGCGAGTTGGTGAAGTTGCTTACAGGCTTGAATTGCCCTCAGAGCTGTCTAAAGTGCATAATGTATTCCATGTATCGATGCTTCGTCAATATGTTGCAGATCCATCGCATGTGATTCCAATTCAACCTTTGGAGATTAACCTGGATTTGACTTATGATGAAGAACCAGTGACTATCTTGGATTGGAAAGAGAAAGTTCTGAGAAATAAGACAGTGCAGTTGGTAAAAGTCTTGTGGAGGAATCACTCGGTGGAAGAGGCTACTTGGGAAACGGAGGATCGAATGAGAGAAATGTATCTGAGATTGTTTTATGATGATTAGTGTTGTATTTGATTATGTAAATTTCGGGGACGAAATTTCTATAAGGAGGGTAGGTTGTGACAACCCGTCCCGATTTAACGTGTCATATGTATACAGTGTGTTAAATACCCTAAATCCTTATACAATTGTTTAAGGTTTGGACGGCTATTTTATATGTTGAATGATTAAAGGCTAAGGAATGGATCACACGTCCGATTCCATTTCCATTTCCTTTCCGTGAAGTGCTCCACTGCCTCCCTCAATAATACCTTCACTCATCGTCATTCCCTCACACGAACCTGAAACTCTCTCTCTATCCCTCGACAGTCTCTCTCTAACTCTCCCTCTCGAACCCGTAAGCAACACACACACAAAACTCAATCAAACTTGCACGAACGTTGGATCTAAGACCACCATCGTGATCCTGAGAACTTCACGAACACGGGGATACCAAATTCAGGTGAGTTTCGTTTCGAAAAACTCTAGTTTCAAAGGTCCCGTGTTTATGTACTGTTCATAAACTTTATTATGGCTATGTTTTAGGCTAAACAAAGATCACAGTGAGTCTTAGAAGGTCCCAAGGAAGCTCGGAGTGCTTCGTTGGAAGTTTTTGGAAGTAAAAACACAGAGATCGGAAAGTTCAATGTTTGGCCGGAACTTTCGAGACGTTTTCCGGCCAAACCACGGAGAGTTAGACGTCGTGCGAGGTACCATTCTCTTCATCTCTTCGAGAACTACAACTTTCGTTTTTGTTTCACCCAATTTCGTTGAGTATTAAAGAAGTTATACTCATTTGAATCTTACCCAGTTTCCGGCGAGTCCGACGGCTTTCGAGGCTTTTTCCGGTGAATTCCCGGCGAGTTAAGGGTTGAGACAGGTATAGATTTGTTCGTCTCTTCAATATCTTCATTTTGATATAAAGAACGTTGAAAATGGTGAAGAAATGAAGAAGTTATGGCAATTTGAAAAACTGCCCAGAAACCGGCGAAACCAGTCCGGCGAGCCGAGGAAGAAGACGCGCGTGGGGGCGCGTAGGTCCGTGCCACCCACGGCGCGTGGGGGCGCGTGTGGGGCCCAAAAATGTTTCTAAAAATATGTCGACGTCCGTGACGTCGTGTAGATCACCGTGGTATATTCACATACCCAAATTGAGCAACGTATGAGAAAGTTATTGATGAATGTTTGTGTATGTGCGTTTAAATGATGTTTTATAATTATTTTTGTATAGGTGAAAATTATAAGGACGAAGAACTTAACCAAAATAGGCGAGGGGGTTACGAACCGGCTACTTATCAGTGAGTGGGCAGTTATTTTTCAGTATATATATAAGTATACTTGACGTGTTTCCTAGAAAACGTATTTTAAATATAAATACGAATTAAATAACTTGTCAAATATGCATTATATTTTGATATGTGCATTACCATAATTATACATATTGTTGCATGGTGCTGAGGAGGCCCAGGTACGTTACATGTGACATATTATGTTGAAAATGAATGAAATACTATGGAAATACGATTAAGATACGTTTGAATATTATTGAAATACAATTGACATACGTATAAAAATACGTATATTATACATTTGAAATACGTACGATATGCATTTGATATACGTATAATATACAATTGAAATACGCATGAAACGTGATTGAGATATGCATGAAATGTGATTGAGATATGTATGAAATGTGATTGAGATATGTTTGAGATATAATTGTGACATGATTCGAGATATAATTGTGATACGTTTGAGATACTATCCTGATAACGATCATGAGATATAGTTGAGATATGTTGAGTTATATGATTGAGATGTGATAGAAAGCTCATTTACTTGCACACGTATATAAGTGCTCCCGCCTAGAGAGAGGCATAGCCTTCACGTGTATGTTCACCTCCCACACCGCATGCTCGCCTTGGATCCAAGTAGGTGTATAGCCTGTCGTATAGACCACTTATGTGGGTTCGACTTGTAGGTGACCCGCGATTTATCGCACAGCTTCACGTGATTGTAGCACTAGAGCATATTATGATATATAACAGTGATGAGATGCAGACCACGTGAGGTGGTACTGAATGTGTGCAAGATATACAGATTTATACATGATATGATGAGATGATTATGAGCTATATAGGTAGCCGAGGGCTGAGTTAATTATGATAAGTTGATTATGATGAAAGAATACGAATTATGTTGAGAGCTGAGCGTTGAATTGGCTTTTATGTTATTCTATCATATTCACTTAGAAATGTTGAGCATTCTATTATGATACTTTGGCATGGCATACGTTCATATTATTCAGCATGATTTGATATATATTATGTATATGAATATATACTTTATTACTGGGAAACTTATACTTGTTTTACAGCGAGGGGTTAGTATATTCAAAAGAGAAAAGAAGGTTTCGAATAAGTTCGTTTTGCTGACCCACTCAACTTTGTTTTGCGCCCCTCCAGGTTTTAGATAACGTTCATCAGTGAATCTCGAGGTGTCCAGCTGAAAGTTCTGACAAATCACCACTCATGTAGGATCATCGTCGAGTGTTGTTAAATACGTACATTTTATGTTGACTGCACTTAGACTTTATGCTCTGGTTATGTAATCACACTTAAACTCAAATTAGAACCTATCGTATTTGGTTTTAATTTATTCGTATTTTCCTTATAATATAACGCTTCCGCACAGCGCACATGGCTACGTCACGTTCACGTGACGGCCAGCATTCCTTGACTACGGTCGGGGCGTGTCAAAGTTGACCTCAAATAGACCAAAAAAAAAAAAAAAAAACAAACAAGCACTAGTTAAAAATAAATTAATAAATTAATAAAAAAGTAAAATTAATAAAAATAATAAATTAAAAATATGACACCTACTGAGATCTTTGTCACCTCGCACCCTTCACCTCGAGGGCGAGCTTCTTCTGTGTAGAGGCTTTTATAGGGCACTTCATGCGTAAGATCGCTCCAATGTCGTGAGTCAACTGGCGGTTGACTCTGGCATCTGCTTGCCGAGTAAATGGGTCTTAAATGACCTTGATCTTGTCTTGCGTTATGCGGTGACCATTGGTGAACAACCGCTATGAGGACATCTGTAAGTCACGCTTAGCTCGCTTGATTAAAAAATGCCTTTTGTGAGCGCGAACGAGCATGCAGAAAAGCCAGTAAGATAAAATCAAGGGAAAATTTTGGTTCAAGCATTATAAGGTGAAAAAATATTACTCTACTCACAAGAGTTGGTCATAATTATGAGAGCAACTTTTATATAATGAGTTTGCTGCTACAATGATGTCTCAATCCAAAAAGGCATTGTCATGTGAGTATAAACTTAAATGGAGCAATACATTATTGAGTCGGTGACATCACATAACAATGAATTCATTCTCTGCAACTAGCTTTAAAGCCCTTAATATGAGGGTTAGGTTCAAAATTATGAGTTTGGAGATGACCCTTATGTTTTAAAACCTTAGTCGGAACCTATAAACATGCAAACCTACACTATGACCCACCAATAAGATTGTATCTAGTGACGTGTCCTTACTTTTATGTCGACGTGTTGATGTTGCAAGATTGTACATTAAGCAAGTCGGCAGTTGAAAACAAAATATTGAAATATTAGCATATCCAACCGCTAACAACATTCTAGCCCTTAAATCTACATAAGTAGAATTTTGAATTAGATATGCATTGGACCGGGCCCAGCTCAGTGAAGTCGAGTCAATACGCGAGACAGGAAGCAAAAAAGGATTAAGCGCAAGATAGGATGTGGCTTCGCCCGGGTTCGAACCGGAGACCTTCAGTGTGTTAGACTGACGTGATAACCAACTACACCACGAAACCGTTATTAACCCGTGGCCAAATAGTCGTATATAATATAAAAGAACAGCAGAGAGGCTTATCCCTGGGCTGGGCCTAAGAAAGTTGGCGACTTGGGCCGTTAGGATTTCACCCAAAAGCGCTTGAAGTACTTATGGAAAATTAATGCAACCAACGTTAATGCATCACATTGGATATCATGCTGGACTTATTCCTCTTGCTTAGAACTTAAGTGGCCTGTAAGCGAATGCGGTGTCTCATCTACTGAGCGAAGTTACCGAGGCCACGCCTCTTGCATGTAATGCGAAGCCAAGCCTGCGTGTGCCTAAATAGTATTCTTGTCGATCGGGGCTTTTTTTGGCATGTGCCTTGGGCACAAAATATGTTTATCTTATGCATAAACATTTTAAGTATCATTTCCCCCTTCTTCCCAAATAAACGTACAGAGAAAGTAGATATAACAATTTCTTACACGACTTATTAATCCAACTTAAAACGATACGAAAATAAAAGATGTCGAGTCAACATATTAACTAATCAGGTTGTTATCGGAACACACACTAAGAACGCGTTAATCAAGTTTACATACAGGTAACCCGTTTCATCCGAATAAGAAAAAAGTTAGTTTGATAATTTTAAATCACTAAAAAACTTAGTATTATGGCCATAGTATTTACTCTCACATAAGTGAGATTAAAAAATTCCAAAGCACATAAAAATACCAAAGCACATTAAAAAATTCATAAAATTAATTTACAAGTGTGAAAAAAATATGCAAACGCTCGTGATTGCATTCTTTACGCTTTGACGATTGGTACATCGTCCGAATTTTTAAAACTACAAACCCTTGTGAACAATGTTCTTAGAGGAGTTTAAAATAAATAAAAATTCATAATTATTCATGTAAAAGTGTGAAAATAATATACAAGCGCTCATGGTTGCATCCTCTACATTTAGACTATGGCTGCATCGTCGTTTCGGATTTTAAAACCTTCCAAATCCTCATGAATAGTGTTCATTGTTTGAGTGAAAAATTAATAAAAATTCATAACATTAATGTAGAAGTCTGAAAAATATAAAATGAAATATATACAATCACTCATAATGACAACCTTTACACCTTTCGTGAAGGGGTTAACTCCAAATTTGACATCGTAATCCATAAACCCTAGATTTACATTTAACAGTAGAGTGTCATTTACGCTTTACTCTTCTCACCGGATTTCGTTTTTCAGATTTTCTTTTTGAAAATATGATGTGTTAGCGAATGCATAAAAATGAATGGTTTAGATCCTTGATGTCATGTTCTAATGTTCACAGTTAATTGAAATATGAGTCAATGTTATATAGTTCCTAGAGACTTTATAAACTTAGAGCAATATTTTCACTAACCGTAAAAATCTGAACATGATATCAATGAGCGAACCGTTCATCTATCTGCATTCGCTAAAAGATTATGTTTTCAAAAAAGTAATTCTGAAAAATGAGATTTGGTGAGAATAATAGAGTGTAAACGTAAACGACAATGACGATTAAATTTAAATCTATGGTTTGTGGGATTATGGTGGCAATTTTGGAGTTGACCTCTTCACAAATGTTGTAGAGCTTGTTGATAGGATTTTTACCACATGCAAAAGTAGGGATAAAAACACTTAAAAATACTTGCAAGAGAACAAGGTAGTTGTAGTATAAACGGCACAAGCAAGGTCGTTTCCACAGGGATTGAATGAATAATTTGTATTTAAACTAATTCTTAATTAACTATTTAAAACAAAGTTTGGGAAATTTTAATTTTGTGACTTAAAATATTAAAAACGAATTTAATAAAAACAATTAAATATATCAACTAGAAAACAATTTAATGAAAATCAATTTAAGGAGACACTAGGGTTTCGCCATCACCTAACGTAGTTCTTCTAATTACTTATGAATTACCCATGCATATTTCGAAGGTTAGGTTTTCCTAAAGTATGTCCTACGTGAAACCTCCAACATAGAACGTATATTTAACATGCAACCCGTCCGGACCTTCGATTTAAATATGAACATGAAAGACTCACTAAGCTTTGTGAAAATCCTTTGAAAAACCATGCAACCCTTAAGACGCGGTGTTCATCTTAAGTGAAATTACAATTATTAACCACAAGAAGCTAGCGCCAATTTCAGGGAACCTTCTGACCAAAATTGCATCAAATTACTTTTCTAAATATCCTAATGGTTGCAAACACTAAGATATTTAGATAATTTACATCGGTGATTAATAATTCAAAACATGCATGCATAATATCATAAGCAAAATGAAAAGAAACTACATATTTGATGCGAAAATAAATTAACGCACAAATTTAAACCCTATTTGTGACAGTTGTAGTATATGGATAAGTAGGGATCGTTCTAGGCCGGGGATTAACTAGGGATGCTAACCAAAGTAAAATTAAATTAAAAACGTAAAAACAAAATTTAAAACACTAAACTAGACTCAAAACACTTAAATAGAATAACTCAAAATAAAACTAACAAATAAACTAAAATAAATCAAAAGACTCAAAACAACTCAAGACTTAAGAAAACACAAACTAAAATGATTACTAATAAATCTAACACTTTAAAATAAAATGGGGGATTGATTTTGATGAAAAGTAAATTAAACTTAAATAAATTACAAAATTGACAAAAACATAAAATTAAGGTAAAATGATAAATGACGGACTGGCTAGAGGATTATTCTCCACACATGCCACATATGCAACCTAAATTGATTTTCAGTTGTTCTTTCAATAAATTGTAAATTCTCAACGCCCCAAGTTAATTAGGTCCGCTTAAATTAACCTTCAGATTTTCCTACTTTTATTAGGTTGGATGATTGCATACGACAACCCAAAACATTCCCTACAAGTTCCCTACATGAATTGCATAATAGAGATACAAGCAAGAATCATTAAGTTTTATGAAAATCATAAGCATTGACGAGGCACTTGTTACTATGAATTGCATGAAACTTATGCCAAGAATTTACCTAACGCGATCGTTTATAAGCGACCTTCACTACTTGTGAATATAAGTTCATAACGATTAGGTGAAATTCACTTATATTCTAGCATCAAATTCATGCATGTAAATTAAGTATGCATCCTTAATCGACATACAAAAATAAGTTATCAATCAAGCAGTTAAGCAAATTAAATCACAACTCAGAAATCACAACTGAAGGTAATCAATTCAAATTACAAATATAACCATGGTTTTGAATTAAACTCTAGCCAAAATAAAATTAGTTACACATTATTAAAATTAAAACAGAAATTAAACTTGAGTTTGGAACGAATTAACCGAGAGAGTAGAATGCTTAAGCGCCACTGTGCTGCCAAGTTTCCGTGCTGACAGAACGCCAGCTGCCAAGTGGCTGCCTTGGCAGCCTTTCTTTCCCAACAGCTGTCTCTGCGCAGCTTCTGTCTTCTCCAGCTGGCTCCTCTCGCCTGCCCGCGTTGACTGCCTTCCCAAGGCCGCACTCCCCTCTTCCGTGCTCCTTCGTCCTCCTATCCTTTATGACCTGCCTTGCACACCTGGCTTCCTCCACGTGCTCTCCCAGCTGCCAAGGCACAGCTGCCAAGGGCAGCTCCTCGCGTCAGACTTTTCACGTGCAGCCTTGCTGCACAGACAGCTCCCCCCAGTCCCGTACTCACTCTTCCTTCCTCGCACTCACCTCCCCGTGCTGACCTGTTTTTCCTTTCCCCGAGAGCCCCCCGCAACAGCACTCCTGTGCTGTTCCTTCTTCACAAGTCTCCTCCAATTTCAGCTGCCAAAGGCAGCTCTCTGACTTCCCTCACTTCAACCGACCCCCGCTTTCCGTGCTGACCTCTCCTCTTTATTCTTCTTCTCTCCCACCTAACTCTGTCCACTTCCTCTTATTTTCTGCCATTCTTTTTGTTCCACTACCTTCCCACTGTGCAGTGCATCAGTCCTCATTTCTTATTTTATTTCTGTCATCCTGCACGTTCACATCTTATATATATATATATTTATATATATATATATATATATATATATATTTATATATATATATATATTTATATTTATATATATATATATATATATATATTTATATATATATATTTATAATACTATCTTATTTTTATTAACCAAAAATAGTGGGCAAAGCAGTTTTTACGATTTTATTACTAAAAATCACACTTATGCTAATTTTATTTTCTTAGCTAGATAAATTCGATAAAACACCAAAACTAAGTAAATAGTACAAAAATATGAGGAAATAACTAAGAAAAGACAAGAGAATTTGATGTAAAATATGTATAAATATGAGCTTATCAATATTCTTGCTAAGGCTTGTGGCCTCGCCCTAGCAAGAGAAACTAGTTACAAACAATCATAAAATAAAATATTATTAAGAACATGGAAAGAAAACACCTTGTAGGTAAAAAGTTTGAAATTCTCTAAAGTAGTGTGTCTCCCCTCTTAACCCTAATTGTCACAGCCCGTCCCGAAATATTTATTTTCGACGGCGTGAAATTACTTATATACCTTTGGACGTTTTGTGTGGTGGTGTGGTAGGTTAGATTTTGGACCAATTAGTGCTAAGTCCTATTAATTTGGAACCAATTAGGACTTAGATTGTATTTTTCTTTGGTTTTGGTTGGTGACCCCCGTGGACCACACACATAGACACACACTCTCTCTCTTCCCTCTCGGATTTTCTTTATTATTCGTACAATCGTACGGACGATCTTCAAACCAACCCATTTATTCACAGATCGAGCTTGTAGGCACCATCATCATCTTCATCTCATCGTCACGAACCCATCCATACCTTTCTTTGGACGTGAAACCCTCAATTTCCCGAGAACCCAAATTTGAGGTATTGTTCATGCACACGTAAATGTGAAGTTTTCAGAATATTTTAAGCCTCTAGGAAGCTTTAGAAAGTCCTTACGAATCTCGGAGAAGAAAAATGAGGTGTTTTGGATGTCGGGAAGTCGAGTTTGGCGAGTTTGAAATTTGGCCGGAACTATCGTGCTTTCTCCGACGAGATTCCGTGATTTTTGGAGCTTGAAATTGGTAAGATTGTGTTCTATTCATCCTAAGCTTCAATTTGGTTCAAGTTTCATGGAATTTGGTTGAGAATTGGATGAGATATGAAGGTTTTTGCATTTTCCAGTTTTTCGGCGACGGCGACGACCGGCGAGATTCACCGGAGAAGAAAGAAGAATATTCCGTCAAAGTTGACGGAATATTCCTAACGGAGGGTAACGATTTCAGGTAATTTGGACGGAATATTCCTTTATTTTAACAGAATATTCCTAACGGCAGTTAGGGATTCCGTTAGGCTTTCTTGCGCGTGGCCGCATGTGTTGCAGTGCACTTGGCGGCGCGTGGGACGTCGGAAATTTTTTCTTAAAATATGGGGATGTTCGTGAGGTTGTGTAGATCACGTTGGTATATTTAAACACCTCATTTGAGCAATGTATGAGAAGTTATTAGCTAGTATTAGTTATGTGCTTTAAATTAACTTTTTTATAGTTGTTTCGCATATAGGGGAGACTTATCCCGAGGACGAGCGCAGTCAAGGACCACTCGGGGGCTATGACCCTTCGACATACCAGTGAGTGGGATTTTGGTTTTTAGTATATACTTATATACTTGATATTTTCCCAAAAAATGCGTTTAAATAAAAGTATGCTTTGAAATGCCATGCATATAAATTTATATTCAGCATATGAATTAGTATATGATGCATAATATATAATTGTGGTGCTGTGGACGCTCAGGTAAGCCCAGGTGAGTTTATGAATTGTGAATGTGAATAATGGTTGTGATTAATTGAGAAGCATAGAGCTCATAAACCTGCACCCCGGGTGATTGTGATTTAGTCAGAGATATGGTACATGCCTGTTTATGATGTCACCGCCCACACCATATGCTCACATTGGATCCAATTTAGGTGCATAGTCTTGTTGTACAGACCATCATAGGTGGTTCCGACTCGTAGGTGACTAATGATTTATCGCATAGCTATCATGAGTGCGTAGCATTGAGCATAATTATATTACACCCAGTCTTGTCGTACAGACCCTTACAGTGGTTTCGACTCATGTGCAGTGTAGTGGCGTATAGGTCACTTGTAGTGACTCCGGCTAGATTGATTAATGAGCTATGAATTCAACCGTACAGACTTCTGCAGGGGTTCCGGCTAATATGTTATTTCCATGAATTTATTTTCACTTGAGTTACTTATTTTGTTTTTGCCCACTCACACTTTCTGTTTTGCGCCCCTCCAGGTTTTAGGTAGACTTGTTGTTGGTGGCATTTGTGGATCTTGACGGTTTTGACAAAGTATAATATTCGTAGGACTTCTTCTGGTACTTTATAACTAGTATTTGTCCTACTGGACTGCACCTAGACTTCTATGCTCTGATTAGGTGTATTTACACTTGTACCTCATTCCTAGCACTTTCTGCTTATTAGAGCACATTAATTAGCTTTCGATTCTTATTTATTCATATATTTCATATCCTTATTGCTTCCGCACTGTGCACATGGCTACGTCACCCTCACGTGACGGCCAACACGCCTTGATTTTAGGTCGGGGTGTGTCACTAATGGCTAAATATCCTTATTTATACACTACAAAATAAAACCCTAAAAGGTCTTACAATAAAACTAGGAAACATAATAAGATAATAAACTAGCAAATAAGGTTTCCTACTTGAATTGAAATTCGGACTTCTAAAAAAATCAGACTTTTGACCGACCAAATCAACTCCGATTTGGTCCCAAAAGGTCTCTTGAAAGCTGAAGACATCCCTACGAATCCTCAGAAGGAATCTTCCTCAAAATATGCCATCTTGATTCCAAAATATCCAAAACGTCCAAAAACATCAACTTAGGAAAGTTGCGCGCTGACACTTCTTTTCTTTGCCACGATCAAACGACTTGGTAGAAAAATCTGGAACTTTGACACAATCATCTTGATAGACTCACGAACATCCTCTAATCGGAATCACTCCAAAATTAGTCCATTTGATTATTTTATGCTCAAGAGCAAGTCGAATGTCCTACATTAGAAATATAATTCAAAGTATCAAAATTCACACAAAATAATCAGTAAATTAATACTAAGATTAGGGTAAAATATATATCAAAATATTGACTCATCAAAAGTACATTCCTGTTTAATTATGTTTATTCTCCTTTGATTTGTCTAAATACTAAAAATAATAAACATGAGTATGCAAGGAATTATAGAAATCATTCCAAGCAGTATGATAAGTATTGAGCTTTTATTCAAAATAAAGTGAAATTCACACTGCTCTTATGGTAAATGAAAAGTAGTTCAAATTCTTAATAATAGTGCATTGGCAAAAAATAAGAAGACATTTCATGTGCTTTCTACAATTCGTCAATTGATTTTATTAGGGTAAAACCTCAATTATTTTTTCATTATAAAAGGTAGATGGGTTGAATAATTAATTGTATATTTTTTTTCGCACTTCTGCATTATTAAAAAAAAAAGCTTTTCGAAAACCTTACTACAACAATAGCCATAGGATTTGATCTCACTTAAACCCTTACCGTTGAATTCTTTGATCTCATTTATGTTTTTAGTATTATATTATATTTAATTATTTATTGATTAAAATATATCTTCTTTAACGGGTTGGACCATATTACCTGTTAATATTACTGTTTGATTTTGGTCGGATCATATTACCCGTTCATTTTAACGGGTATTATACAATAGGACCTGTTAAGATATCATATATGTCATGAAAACAATACGAACACAAAAAATGCGAAACGAATACTAGGTCTAGGAGAAACTAATGTTATTTGGAGGAAGATACTGTGGAAACAATTGACAAATAGACGATGTGCATAGCAATTAGGTAGGCAGGCAACATTGTAATAAACTACCGCAGGAACAGGTAAGCATTGAAGGGCAAGGCACCCAGAACCACAACAATAATAATGTCCTTCCTTCATTGAATACGTGAATTCTTCTTGTAGAATATTTGAATTCTTCATTTTTTTAGGTATTTGCATTGAATAAGTTGAACCCCAAGTGGTTGTTTGTGGTGGTTAAGCGGCTGCAGAGAAAAAAAAAAAAGAAACCAAAACCAAAAGCAATCGAAGGACTCTTTTGCTATCATCGCCCTCAAACTTTGTTCTCTAAACGAATTAGATAGGTGGCGGATTTTCCAACCAAATTATTTAAAGCCAAAACAAAACAAAACCCTCTCTTTGTTACCTCCTCCAAATATCTTTCTCTCCTTCTGAGTTTCCTTTTATCTATTAAACCCTCTTCTTGTTTTGGAAAAATAGTTAGAGAGAGAGAGAGAGAGAGAGAGAGGAAGAGGAAGAGGAGAGAGAGGGAGAGAGAAGAAATCATGGCTGGAATTGCTGGTCCTTGTTCTTCTGGTGTGCTGTTTAGATCAAGAGAAGCTGGGAGCATTAATGGAGCTTCAATGGCACAGTTTGATGGGCTTAGGCAAGTGGAGACCATGCATATGCCTGTAAATGGTAACAAGTCAAATGGCTTGGGTTTTACCTCAGGTAAATAAACTCTCTTCTGTTATTGTCAATTTTCCTTTTTTTTACCTTCTGTTTGTATGATGCAATGGCATTATAGTTACTATAAGTGATAGAGATTAAAAATGATATTAAAGGAAGTGAGGTTCCACTATAAAATCAATTCGTGGGTAAGTAGGAACGACTAGTTTCAGGGAAGGGCTAAGGATATTCCTTCCAAATGCAGAAATGAGTCTAGTAGCTGACTGTATGTGTCTATGACACCTTTCCTAGCTGTAGTGAGCCTTGAGATGCAAGCATGGTTGGATATTAGTTTGGTTTGTTCCTAAATTGGTTCTCAATTTACAATATTGAAAAGCTTGTTACTTTAAAAATATGCTAAATTGGTACATCCTTCTTGTAATTCTTCTGTTTTGTGCCTTTGCTACTACTATTAAGTTTTATCTTGAGAAATTTAGTCTGGTCAATCTGAAGTTCTGAACTATTTATCAAGTTTATTTTTGTTCAAGTTTGAGGTCTGTACTCCAATCTGACAACCTAACACGCGAGATATATTGCAAAAGAACTTACCTTATCAACTCATCTAATTAATTCGAATGTCCTCTTCGCATTGTGGGGCATTTGTATTGGTTTGGTGCTTTGGTTAAGGATCAGAGAAGTGATTTTTCTCTACTGGGTGTCCAGTTCTAATCTTGTTCTCCATTCTCAGCACCAAAATGCAGGATAATCAAGGCCATGGCGTCTTCAACTGTTTCTGCTCCCAAAAGAGAAACAGATCCCAAGAAACGCACGGTAATAACAGGAATGGGTCTAGTCTCAGTTTTCGGAAGTGACATTGATACATTCTACAACAAACTCCTGGAGGGAGAGAGTGGGATCACTCTAATAGATAGGTTTGACGCTTCAACCTTCTCAGTTCGGTTCGCTGGACAGATACGTGATTTCTCCTCTAAAGGCTACATTGATGGGAAGAATGATCGCCGTCTAGATGATTGCTGGAGATACGGTATTGTTTCTGGCAAAAAGGCCCTTGAAGATGCCAACCTTGGACCTGAAGTTCTCCAAACTGTCAGTCACATTCTTACTATCTGAAAAATGCATTTCAGGTTTTCTTGCCTGTTATAGCGTTGAACACTTATCTGATACATTGATTTTTTGTTTTAATAGATGGATAGAACAAGGATCGGAGTGATTGTGGGGACTGGCATGGGAGGCTTAACAGCTTTCAGCGCTGGAGTTGAATCTCTTATTCAAAAGGGATACAAAAAGATTAGTCCATTTTTCATTCCTTACTCCATTACAAACATGGGGTCGGCTTTGTTAGCAATTGACACTGGCTTAATGGGACCCAACTACTCCATCTCCACTGCTTGTGCCACCGCAAATTACTGCTTTTACGCAGCTGCGAATCACATTAGAAGAGGTGAAGCAGATATTATGGTAGTTGGTGGAACTGAGGCTGCAGTCATGCCTACTGGTGTTGGTGGGTTTATTGCTTGCCGGGCTTTGTCTCAGAGAAACGATGAACCCCACAGAGCTTCCAGACCATGGGACAAAAATCGTGATGGTTTCGTTATGGGAGAAGGTGCTGGTGTACTGGTAATTAAAAAATCATATATCGTTCTTCTGTAGTGTGACTTTACATATGATTACATTGTGTATGGATCCTGGATCTTACTGAATATTTTTTGTTTCGTTGTGCAAAGGTTATGGAGAGCTTGGAGAGTGCATTGAAAAGAGGAGCACCGATAATTGCAGAGTACTTAGGAGGTGCTGTGACATGTGATGCTCATCACATGACTGATCCTAGGTCAGATGGTCTTGGTGTATCGTCTTGCATAACCAAGAGTTTAGAAGATGCTGGAGTTTCCCCTGAAGAGGTAAGAGCATTTTTTGTTCTCCAAAACTAAGGAAATTTTTATTCGCCAATTAATGTATCTATGGCCATTCGAGATTCTGATTTTTTTGTGTGGACAAACTATGATTCACAGGTGAACTATGTGAATGCTCATGCAACATCTACATTAGCAGGGGATTTGGCTGAGTTTAATGCAATCAAAAAGGTCTTTAAGGACACATCCGAGATGAAGATCAACGGGACCAAGGCAAGAACCTGAATCCCATTTACATATTTACTCTCAAAGAAATGATTTAGTAACTCAGTATGCATACTATTTCCCACTAAAATCCGGCAAGATGGATTATTTTTATACTAAACTTATCACACGAAAACAGGTCATTCTAATTATCTTTTTCTTTTTTTGTGTTTCAGTCAATGATCGGACATGGTCTTGGAGCTGCTGGGGGATTGGAAGCCATTGCAACCATTAAAGCAATCAACACTGGCTGGCTCCATCCTACAATTAATCAAGATGTATTGCTTTTTCCCCACTACATTCACTTTCCCCTGCTTTTGCTTCACTTTTTTCATATCAAATTATGCTGTTTTAATTCAATACTTACTAATACTTGTGGTTCGTAGGACTTGGAGCCTGCTGTTACAATTGACACTGTCCCGAATGTGAAGAAGCAACATGAGGTTAACGTTGGTAAGTGCTTTTACACACTCTCATAAATATGCCAAAATATAGTATCTGAGTTCCTTGTATTACAAGATACGTAGTTTCCTTTGGCTAATCAAAGATCTCCCACTTGCAGCTATTTCAAATTCATTCGGCTTTGGCGGACACAACTCCGTGGTTGTCTTTGCCCCCTTCAGTCCCTAAATAACATTCAAGCCATGAAGAAAAGAAATATCTTACACTAATATTTCGCTACTTAGAACCATTGATTCGGTGATGTTTCCATTTCTCTGAAGCATACAAGATAATTATGAGCATCAAGTGCACTGTGAGGAGTCCTCAAGCTCATGTAGCCCTTTTCCGTGTGCAAATGATCGGATTTAGTGTGAGAATGAAGTGCATTGTCAAGAGTCCTCACGGGCATGAAACGGATTTAGGGTTTCTACATTTTTTTTTCCATTGAATAAAACATGAAATCAACTTTTTATTTTTGCTGTTCTTGCCCCACGGTGTCTTGTTTGCTGATTTTTCTGTTTGTAATTTAAGTGAATTTTGTATGGAGGAGTTTTAGAACCTAAGTCTAATTAAAACCTAAGTCTAATTTAGAACCTAAGTCTAATTAAAATTTATACAGTCGCATATTAAATAATATTCAAAACAATATGCATGGGACCTTTCTTGATTTTGTTTTTGCTCAAACGCGCATGATACTAAATAAGATAGTAACAATGGAGGAAGAGGACCAACTGGGCAAGACCAGATGACCCTACAAACCTCATTGTTGACGGCAAAGGAATTTTATTTGATGACCTTTGTATATTTTTATTCAATAAAACAACCCATAAAATGTGCCCATTGTGGATGCAAATTTCTTCCTCCTTGATATTGGACAAAATTGCACCTACAAAATAATTAACACATTTAGTTAAGGCCAAAAGCCTCACGCGCCCACGATGAATGGGGGGCTTTGGCCGAAGAACCTCCGATGCCAAAGTTAGAATTTAGAGAGAAAAGTGTTTAGAAAGTTTTTGGAGTTTTGCAAGAGTGTGAACCTAGGTTTTCAGAGAAAATGGGGTTCAATATATAGAGCATGGCCGGTCCCCCTTTTGAGAAAAGGTGGTCGGCCCTTTGGGGTATTTTTGTGTGAAATGGATGATTTAATTGGTAATTAATGGATTAATTAGGAATAAATCCATTAATTAGCCAATTAACTCAATTTATATGGAATGTTTTGAAGGTTATGAAATAATTACCTTGTGAAAAATATAGGATGAGGATGGATGAAATAACTTTGAATTTGTTATCTATTTTGGGCATTTTTGACTTGATTGAGGGATGATTATCCACTGCTCGTGCGTAGGAATCCCGATGTGCCTTGAGGGTAATTTTGTCATTTTTACCAAAAAATCCACTTGTCGCCTCTTGATTATTTTTGGCTCCACAAATGCCCCCACACTTGTTAGGCTACTCGCAGGAAAGGGCAGCAGGTGTAGAGATCTTCTTGCTTGAGGAAACATAAGATTGTTTCCTATTTTGATGTTGATTCCCTCTTTAATTGGAAATTAGATCCTTCTAGGAAAGGGAAATAAATTTATCTCAAAGCCTATTTAAGTCCACCTTAAGTGGGTTATTAAATCAACTTTAGAGAGCAATTTATTCTACCCTACAAGAAAGAAAGAGAGAGAAAGCTTAGAGGATATTTGTTCACCCCTCATCTAGCAATCTTTTACATCTTGCACGTGCAAAGGACCATCTTTCGTTGCTTTCTTCGTCTCTCTGCGCCGCACCGAAGTAAGAAAAATTTAATTTTCCTTGTCTTCTTCTTGGATAGTGTTGTCGCGGGGCAACCATCGGGGTGGTACGGCACGTCGGCTGGTAGGGGCCAAGAGTTGGCTCAATATGGGCCCAGAAGGTGTCGTGGCAGGGATCACTGCTTGGGCCTCTTGGCTTGGCTAGTGCCAAGGGCAGCTTGGGCTGTTGGGGCCGCAGATTGAGGCGCTGGGTCGCAATGTTAAGCAAGTCGCATGGTTCATGTCCTTTGGGCTCTTGGTTCTGACTCGGGCTAGGCTGGCGATTGAGAGAAATGAAAAGGTCGCGGGCCTCATGGGCTGCTAGAATGCTGGGCATGCAGGCCTCATGCCTTCTGGTCTGAAAGAAAAAAATGAGGGAAAAACCAGTATGGGTTGAGCTCCCCTGTTGAGTACCATGAATGGCGTTGACTGCTTAGTTATCTTCGCCAGAAGAAAGGTGGGCTGCTCCCGAGAGAGAAGGTAAAGAGGATCGAGGTGGATGCATTGGCTCGTCTGAACGCTGTCGTGGAGCCTATTATAAATGAAGGTGGAAAGAAAACTGAAGACTTCCTCCCCTGCTTGTGAGGGTCCGCCTGTTGTCGAGAGTCCTGCGATTGACATGACTTCTTCTAGTGGGAAGAAAATAGAGGTTACTAGATCTGAGCATGTGGTGTCTGCCATGTCGAGAATGGCCTGTACGATTGTTGATAGTATTGCTCAGTGTAGAGGTCTTGTCATGTCCCCAATGCCGAAGTTTGCCCCTATTTCTCTGCAGCTTGAGACCGCTCGCCAAGATATTGTTGACTTGAAGACTAAGCTTGACGCAATCCAAGTTAAGTATGAAAG
Organism: Malus fusca; assembly: GCA_035220775.1. NCBI lineage: Eukaryota > Viridiplantae > Streptophyta > Magnoliopsida > Rosales > Rosaceae > Malus > Malus fusca. Next base: position 21,940,838 of record CM069072.1, read on the forward strand.
TGCAGAGAAGGAAATTGGATGTTACATACCTCAGATTCAAGATCTTGAGTTTGCAGTTTCTGAGCTTCGTTTTGCTGTTTATGCAAAGGATGAAGAGTTGATTGCTTCTTATAATCAAGTGATCCACTTCAAGAGAATTGTCGATAAGCTTGAAGCCCAAGTGTTGGAACTTCAAGGTGTACTGAAGATCAACGAAAGTCTGAAGAAGGAAGTGGATGAGTTACAACGCATATGTGTTGGTCTGCTCGATGAGGATGAGCAGCTGAAGGGTGAGAAGGATGGGCTCGAAGTTTCGAGATCTTCTCTATTTCTTCGGAAGACTTGCTTACTTTTACTTTTGAGGCTTCCATTGGTGAAGTAGTTGGAGAAGTTGGTGCCCAGGCTGGGGCAGCCATGGGTGAAGCGCTGGATGATGCCACTGCTAAGAGCGTCGTGGCTGCTGAAGGTGTGGCGACCGAGTAGTCGTGGGATGTCCAAGCTGCTGAAGTGTAGTCTTCTTTGTTTTTCCTCGAAGCTCTTGTTTTGCTTGAACTCCTTCGGCCTTTGCTAGTTGTTTATAAACATGTTTTCTTCACTTTTCTTCATCTTCACTTCTTTTGTTCATGCCTTAACCCTTAGACTTTATAGACCAGTGGCAAGTGTGCTACTTTTCTATAAGCAGACAGGCCCGCGTAGCCTATGCAGCCGTAGGTGTTGGTGTAGAACTTTGCAAAGTTGTTAACCATAGGGTTGGCAGCCGGATACCTTTGTAGACATCGAAATTTTGACGGGGATTTTCCGTGTTCACAACCTTACTTACAGAAATAGACAAGTCCACATAACCACTAGGCTGTTAACCTTGGCTTTCTCCAATGCCGTAGGTTGCGTAATAAGTATCACAACACTTTAGGACTTGGTGTAGGTTGTTCTACGCTTGGCAGATGTGAAGCTTATCGACTACGTAGCATGTCAGCAGTGGATAAAACTTTCTATATGCACGCTAGCTTGTTTAACCTTTCACAAGAATATGCGGTTGTATAAGTCTAGTGTGGTTTTATTGCTCGAAGGGCAAGCTGTAGGCAGTCTTCCGGAAACCGTAGGCTACCTTAGTGCACTCGGTAGCAGCTTTAGGGTTCTAGGGCAGCCGTCCATTGGATGTACTGAGTAATGTGCCCCCTCCGTCTCTAGGGCCCGGTTCCCCAAGGATTAAACCAAGAGACCCAAAATCCTTCAGTTAAATAAGCCTTGAAAAAGACTATTGTGGCTATTTCTAGGGATCCCAGTGCAAGCCATCGTGCATCTAGTTATACTAGGGCAGCCAGACTCTTCCATGTCTGGATATTCGGAGTGTAAAGTTTATCCTCCCATCTTGGAGAGCTGACCTATGTGGGTGTTAGGGAATTGGTTTACCCTCTCGCACTGGAAAGTAATTAGTTTACCCTCTCGCACTGGAGAACATGATTAGTCCACCGGAGGGCGCAATTCCTGCGATGAGTCCCTAAGAAATGAGCGGTTTTCTTTTGAAGTGCAGGAGTGATCAATTGTTGTAAGCATGCAGCCGAGCCAAGTTGTGATTACTTCTGAATTCCTCATTGAAAAACGAGTGAAACGAACGAGAACTTAGCTGTAAGGCAAGAACTGCATAATAACTGGATAGTCCTCGGTTTGTGAGGTGATGCCCGTCGAGCTGCTTGAGTCTTCGGGCTTTGATGTAGCGGGATATCATACATAGTACTTCCTCATATTGTAGGCGCTCAACTGCTTTTCAATATTTTTATCGTTTCATGTTGGCAAAGGTGTAATTACTCTTGCCGCCTACTCTGCTGATCTTGTACATACCTTCTCAGATATGATCCATCTTTTTGGAGCCTTCTCTGTGGGCAGTGATGAAGGATTTTCTTAGGAGTAGATCTTCAGGCTGGAACTGCCGGATCTTGGCCCTTTTGTTGTAACTGGAATTGAGCTGCTGCTAGTAAGCTGCGATGTATGTGATGGTCTGTTCGCGCTTCTCCTCAGCCATATCTAAGTTTGTGGACATCTCTTTACTGTTTTGCTCAATGCTTGGTAGTAGAGCGGTGATACTTGGCTTGATGACATTGGGATGAATGATTGCTTCTGAGCCAAATGACAAAGAGAAAGGAGTCTCACCGGTTGCTCGTCTTTTAGTGGTGCGATATGCCCATAGACATCTAGGGAGTTCATCTGGCCATTTTCCCTTCTTGTTGGTGAGGGATTTCTTGAGGCAGTCGAGGATCATCTTGTTGGATGCTTCGGTCCGCCACTGCCTTGAGGATATTTTGGCATAGACATGTGCTGCTTGATGCCATACTTTTGAAAGAACATCGCCATATCTTGGCCCACGAATTGCGGGCCATTGTAGGTGACAATGGACCGAGGGATACTAAATCGGCAAATGATGTTCCTCTATATAAAGTGCTCTATGTCCGTCTGAGTCGTGGTCATCTTGGGCTCTGCTTCTACCTATTTGGTAAAGTAGTCAGTTTCCATGATCATCATGCCTCTGCCCCCAGTAGCAGGCGGCATAGGTCATACCAGGTTGATTGCCCACTGCATGAACGGCTAAGAACTCGTCTGTGGGTGTAGCTCACTAGCAGACAGTGCTGGTACCGGCTTGTAGCATTGGCAACAGTCGTACTTTTGTACTAACTCCTTAGCGTCTTGGTGCATAGTAGGCTAGTAGTAGCCTGCGTTAAGAGCCTTCTGTGCTAAGGATCGACCTCCAGAGTGATTTCCACAAACGTCTTTGTGGATTGAGCGTAGAACCTTCAAGTCATCGAGAGGCGCTAGGCAGCAAAGATGTGGTTCGATGTAGGATTTTCAGATGAGAATGTCGTTCCACATGTAGTAGCGTGTTGCCTTGATTTAAAGCTTCCTAGACTCCAATTTTTTCGTGGGGAATGTGCCATTGACTAAGTAGTCTACGATGGAATCTTGTCAGTTTGGAGTTATACTAACCTGTGACACCTCAGCTGCTGGATCCGCCTCTATGCTTGGCTCGTCTAGATACTCTACAGGAATAAAGCGTTTGAGATGATGTTCAAGGGCGGAGCCTAGGCCGGCTAGTACGTCCACGTGAGCGTTGTCTGCCTGTGGAACTTGAGTGAAGGTGTAAGTCGGAAACCCCTCACGCAGTCTGGCTAGTGATTAGCTGGGAATCAGAATGAATTGCGAGCTTTTTCACTGCCAAGTCTTTTGCCATTCGGAAGCCTGCTAGTAGGGTCTCGTATTCTGCTTTATTGTTAGATACTTTGAAACTTAGGCATCGAACTGTCTGGATGACAAGGACTACGCCTGCTCTTAAACATTTGTAGTTGGATGCACCATGGACATGCAAATACCAGAAGTCTCCATCGGGTGGAACAGGCGTGGCTAGGGCGTGCTCGGCTACCTCCGGGGCGTCGTTGGGCCGTTCTGTTGCGTCATGAATGCGTGGTAGAGAGCCGTGGAGCTGGAGCCATGTTACACGCAGCAGGAGATGCTCAACTGCCGGTATTGGACCACTCTAGAGTTGAATTATGGAGCAAGGGTTGCTGGGACCGTGTGGCACGTAGCAGGAAGTGGTGCTGAACTGCCGGTACATGTTGCTCCTATGTAGAATCTTTTGGGGCGACAAGGACAAAACTTACTTCCGAGTGTGTCATTCCAGTGTTCGTCTGCCCTTGGCGTGTATTTTGGGCCGAGTTGTTTCGTTCGTCAGAAAACTTTGCATTCACCAAGGTCTTACGCCTTTATCATTGCGTGTCTAGATTAGGCGGAATAATGCGTCATGAGGATGTACAACAACTATCTCCAAAGTTAGCTTTTGAATTTCTAATAGCATCGATGATAGCTTTTGAACTGTAGAATACAAGTAGTCGGGCGCCCATCTCTTTTTGCATGATGGTAGAGTTTATTGCTGCCTTAGATACTGTCAAACATGCGAATAAGTCCTCCGCTGCTTCCAGTTTGGATAGTAGTCGGGTACTTCTTCGAGTTCTTGAATGTGCATTGGCTAGCCTCGTCCCAAAATGCATGCTTCTCTGCCAGAGTTAGATCTTCTTTCATGATCAATTTTCTGAATAGTAGATGGTCTGCTAGAATTCCTTTTTGGAAGGCTATTTTAATTATCGAGTCGTTGCATCCGACTATCTTTGCCTTCTCTGCTTTGAACCTATTCACATAGTTGCGATACGACTCCCGTGGGTTCTTCTTGACGTTGAACAAATAGTCGGACTTCTTTTTAATCGAGCGATATGATGAATATTCTTTGGTGAAAACCAAAGAAAGTTCGTCGAAACTCCGGATGGATTATGGCGGCAGGGTGTAGAACCAATATACGCCTCGCCTTGTAGAGTGGTGGCGAATATCTTGCACATGAGATCATCGTTGTTTCGATAGAGGATCATTGCTCTTCGGTAGTGCTTTTAAGTGTCTCTCCGGGTCTTCATCCCCTTTGAAAGATGTGAAATGTGGCATGCTGAACTCATGTAGAGTCTCTGCTTGCTCGATCTCGTCCGTGAATGGTGACCTGCTTATGTTGGTCATGTTCCGTCGTAATGCATCGTCGGCGTTGCGTTGGAAATTACGCAATCGCTAGGTCAATAGTTTCTCTACTTTTTCCTAAATTTGCCTTTGTTGGGGTAGTGAAGATCTCGGCTACCCTCAGCCTCGACTTGCTGGTCTAGGCTGTTCTTCCATATGTTTGGCTCGTCTATGCAGACGAGCGAGTTCTTCGCAGGCTGTCGATTGAACTTGAGTTGGATTGAGTGACTGCTTCTATCCGTCCGTCGTGCTGCCTACTCCGATGTGGGTTGGAGGATGCTCCTTGCAAGCTTAGTCGCGATTGAACATTTCGCCTGGAAGATTGCTCATGTTGACTATCGGAGTGTGACCTCAACCATGAATGTACGCTCGTCCGTGGGCCTAGTCGAGAGTGCACGCTCCTCCACGGGTTAAAACGAGAGTATACGCTATCTCGGGGGCCCAATCGAGATTGTACACTGCCCGAATGCTTGGTTCGTGGTTGCTTGTCAGGACGCTGCTAGAGAGGTTCTTTGTCTACCCTTGCCCTAATTCGGGATACCTCGTCTGGGGCACGTTGCATCTCGGTATGCTGCAAGAGCTGGTTCACTAAGGTCGTCTGCTGTGCGAGGGTGCTCGTCAACTTTATGACTTGTCGAGATAAGTGTTGTTCTCCATTTGGGTTGGAATAACTTAGAATTAATGCGTCTCCTTGAGAAGTGGAAGTGTGGTAGACTTCGGGCGTGAGATTTGAGTTGGGAAATGTCAAATCCAAAGAAAAATGTGGTGAAAATGCTATCGGTTCTATCGTCGGTTCGAAAATTTGGAGTTGGGATGGTTGAATTAATTTTGGATAGATTTGGGCTGCTTGGAAGGCCACAGAAGCAGGTTGGGCCACGGGAATTGGTTGCTCGGCGAGAGTAGGTTGGGCCATGAGAGTGGGCTGCTCGGCGGGAGCAGGCTTGGCCACGAGAGTAGGCTGTTTAGCGGGAGCAGGCTGGGTCGTGGGAGCAGTCTTGGTTGTGAGAGCAGGCTTGGCCACGGGAGCAGGCTGCTCAGTGCGTGATGCATGCGAGTGCGAGGCTTGGGTCGTGGCTTTGGTGCCATAGGCCTTGGATGGCACGGCTTGGGCTTGGGCCTGTGTAAGCTTGGGTGGCACGGCTTGGGACGTGGTAGCGGTGCCATGGACCTCGCCGCGGGTAGTGGTGACCGTGGTGGCCACCGCAGTGGTTGCCATGGTAGAGCCCCGTAGCGATGGTGCCGCTCCTATGATCACATTTAGCCTCGTGGATCGCCGTGGTCCCATTTCTTGAATATTGGAATTTTCTAAATTTCTAGCCATTGTATTTCTCTTTTACGTTTTATCAAAGAATCTTTGCAAATAAAAAAATTCTAATAATAAGAACACATGAAAACTCTACAAATGGACAAGAAAGTAGAAAAACCTTTTGATGCGGGAGTCTTCTACGAGTGTGTGACTTAGCTCTCAATGAAAGCACCAATTTGTGGATGCAAATTTCTTCCTCCTTGATCTTGGACAAAATTGCACCTACAAAACAATTAACACCTTTGGTTAAGGCCAAAAGCTTCACGCGCCCACGATGAATGGGGGGGGTTTTGGCCGAAGAACCTCCGATGCCAAAGTTAGAATTTAGAGAGAAAAATGTTTAGAGAGTTTTTGGAGTTTTGCAAGAGTGTGGACCTAGGTTTTTAGAGAAAATGGGGTTCAATATATAGAGCATGGCCGGTCCCCCTTTTGAGAAAAGGTGGCCGGCCCTTTGGGGTATTTTTGTGTGAAATGTGTGATTTAATTTGTAATTAATGGATTAATTAGGAATAAATCCATTAATTAGCCAATTAACTCAATTTATATGGAATGTTTTGAAGGTTATGAAATAATTACCTTGTGGAAAATATAGGATGAGGATGGATGAAATAACTTTGAATTTGTTACCTATTTTTGGCATTTTTGACTTGATTGAGGGATGATTGTCCACTACGAGTGTGTGACTTAGCTCTTAATGAAAGCACCAATTTCTGGATGCAAATTTCTTCCTCCTTGATCTTGGACAAAATTGCACCTACAAAACAATTAACACCTTTGGTTAAGGCCAAAAGCCTCACGCGCCCACGATGAATTGGGAGGGGGGCTTTGGCCGAAGAACCTCCGATGCAGAATTTAGAGAGAAAAATGTTTAGACAGTTTTTGGAGTTTTGCAAGAGTGTGGACCTAGGTTTTTAGAGAAAATGGGGTTCAATATATAGAGCATGGCCGGTCCCCCTTTTGAGAAAAGATGGTCGGCCCTTTGGGGTATTTTTGTGTGAAATGGGTGATTTAATTGGTAATTAATGGATTAATTATGAATAAATCCATTAATTAGCCAATTAACTCAATTTATATGGAATGTTTTGAAGGTTATGAAATAATTACCTTGTGGAAAATATAGGATGAGGATGGATGAAATAACTTTGAATTTGTTACCTATTTTGGGCATTTTTGACTTAATTGAGGGATGATTGTCCATTGCTCGCGCATAGGAATCCCGATGTGCCTCGAGGGTAATTTTGTTCTTTTTACCCAAAAATTCACGTGTCGCCTCCTGATTATTTTTTGCTCCACACCCATTAGTCATTTCCCACAATCTGAAATGCTGCCAAAAACCAATTTACAAAACCAGACATAAACAGAACCAATTTTTATTTTTTTATAGTTTCTTCTTTAAACAAAGAAATAATATAAACGCCGAATGTAACAGCGGAAGAACTAATTAAGTAGGACATTAAAGTGTTTGTTTGCATGAAGGATAAGTCAAAGTGTGTAACATTCCACATCGACCAATGGAGAGGGGGTGATGTGCCTTATGTGTACATGTCCACCTCCCTATAGCACGAGGCCTTTTGGGATGTTACAAAGTGGGTGAATAATTCATCATTCTTATAGCACCCCACATATTATTGAATATACCCCCACATAAATATGTATTATTAAATCACTCATGTATCTTAACATGAAATGACTATTTAGCCCCCAAAAAATTAAAAAAAATTGAATACACAAATTATTTACTAATATGAACTCTAACTCTAAATTAGTTGTTTAAACCCGAACCCTAAAATCCTAAAACCCCTAAATTGATAGAAACCTAAACCCTAAAAATAAAATAAAAATGTTACGAATTCGTAACCAGATGCACTTCATTATGGATTTTGTAAGAACTACAACATTTTTTTTTTGTTATCAAAATCTATAACTACTCCAAAACAAATTTTTGATTTCTTTAAGATTTTTTTTTTGAATAAATCCATCATAATATAAACAAATTTTTCTCTAAGTGGTAAGCTTGACAGTTGGCACTACTTTCTTTTAAGTTTTGTATAGTAAAAAGAATTGAACCCATTATAATCTTCACATTATAATTTTGAAAAAGAAAAAAAAATTCACCCATGTCCTATCCTTCTTTTTTGGGTCAAATTTTGTGAGATTGACTCTAGGGGATCAGTAACAGAGAGGGATACATATTTTGGATTTGTGCTCTACCAGTAAAATAAACCAACATTTGAATGTCATGTAGTTGACCTCATAATTAGCATTTACATGTTTAGTGAGAGTCTTGAAATTTGGAGGTGTGGTGAAAATGAACAATGAGAGAATATTAAATGTATGTGAAGAATGTGGGGTGTATGTAGAAAACTTTGGGTTGTGAGGGTAGTATAGGAAAATGTGTGGGGTGTACTAAGATAAATTTTGATTGAAAAAGTAGATGTGAAATGTATTTAGTATGTGGGGTGTATTCAACAATATGTGAGGTGTTAATAAAACAACCCAAGACATAAACATAAAACATGGATGGTATTATAAAAATTAAAAAAGAAGCCCCACTGAATAAAAATTTAGAAAAATGTATATATTAGCCTGCAGAGTGTTTTATTTACTGAGCAGTTGGCTTTGTTCTATGTTTGTCATCAATCTTTACTTTGACCAGGATTTAGTCAAATACAGCACAATTAAATCACATGGTTCAACGACTAATTATGTTTCATCTTCGATCATACAGGCTTTGTTCTATGTTTCATCTTCGACCTTACTATAATATGCAACAAAAATTAACCTTATTTCCTCCACAAGCAAAGCCACAAATGGACAAGTTTAGGTGACAAAAACTATAATTGGCGGCTTAATTGTATTACAATCAAGTTCTTTGTTTTCATAACTCACTTTTCACACCAACAATTTGTAGCTCAAGAGGTTAAATTTTTTTATCTTTGCTTCTGAGGCTTTGTTTTGATTTTTCCTTCTCACAACATCGGTTGTATAAAGAAAACTCGTTTAACAAAAAAGCATTTCACATTCTCTTTTTCTCATTATGTACACCTTCATTTATTTATGTCTCTTGATTTTTCTTTTATTTATTCAATTCAACGATCATAAATAAACATGAATGTGTAGCGAGACAAAAATGTGTGAAAAAGTGAAAATCACTTCTCAATATTCTTCATGTGCATGCTTATGAGATCCTAAGTTAACATCACTAAACTAATGCTAGATTTCCATAAGATCTCAACTTTGTATTTGATCCAAAATGTCATAATCCAAGACATTTCTTCTGTTTGTCATGGCACTAAAAGTAGAAGGAAAAAAAAATGGTGTGATACAATTTATTTGTAACATGGTAGGCCATTATAGTTAATTAGTGCTTGAGTTCTACACACTTTTACACGATTAATTTTGATATGAACCTATAAATTATTTTCCCCTTTGGGACTATGCTAAAAGGATGGCTTGATTTTTAAATTGTATAATTGAAGGAAGTGCTTCTATCTGGATTGGAAAATGATAGGAAGCTTATCTAAATTAATCTAATCATATTGTGCAATGTAGGTGTCCATGGGTCCTAATTTAAGCACTTAATCGATTGCTCATAGGCTTGTGATTAACCAATCAGACCTAAGTAACATGGAATTTGACTTGATTAGTGATAAATAATCATGGTTAACCAATCTCATGGAACTAAGTATTACTTGCTTAGTGATAAATAATCGAAGCAGTTAAATTAGGAGGAATCTTGTGTGGTTAGTTAAACAAGTACATGTTTAGTTTAAACATAAACGAAATTATGGTGTGTCTGCTTTATACACGCGTGCGTGTCTGTGCTTTTTAATGTGGGAAGAGCATTTCATATGTTGTATATCATTTTTATTTTGGAACCAAATTAATAAGAAGTGATTAATTTTAGTTTGACAAAATAATAATAATAAGATAAGTGACTTTAGAGTCTCTTTGGTGCATGAAAAAAGAAGAAGAGATTGATGGAAAATGGGTTGGATTCGGTATGAATAAATATACGTTTGTCTTAGGCACGAGCGAAAAATGACATTGCATTCTAATTAATTAAAGTTATAGAGTTATTCTAATCTTTCAAAGTTTATACTGTAACACATTTTGAGAGACTTAATATAGCAAACTGAACTACCAATCTCTTGCTACATTTTGAGAAATTTAATTTTGAAAACTAATTAAGTAATGGAATAATCTAAAATAGCATCTAATAATGTATTAGACATTCAAGTTAAATCTCACTAGATAACTTAGCCTATTCAAGTTGCCCTCGCTTACCTACCCTGACTTCCTTGCCTTACGAAAAGCATTTAAAAAGTTAAATTTTCCCTCAATTAGTTTTTCCTTCGGCAACGAACATTTCTATCTAAAAAGTTTTTCAAACCGGCATCAAAAGACAAATATTAGTTATAAGAAATCCCCGATTGGATAAGGCATAGCGAGGGGAAGAGCATGAAACTCTAAATAATATTGATGATTGCTTGATAGAGACACATTAATGGGGTGGTGAGGTCCCCAAATCTGTGTTGTAAGTGTCAAATGGTAAATTCCAAGAAAAGGAAAAGCCAAAAAGAAAAAACACTTCATAAAAATGTTCAGTAAATTTCAAGCTTTTTGAATTAGAGAGAAATTTCATTATATTAGACTCAACATAGGGTCAAGTGAAAATACACACTCGTTTACCTCGTTATAGCTTCTAAGTTATATTTTGCTTAACAATTTGATGGAATGACCCAGGCCACAAAAGGGAGGGCAGCAAGTACACAGTCGATAGGTAGATATGGTAGGACTCCATACAACGAATTCAATGAAGTAGATTCGACGTGCCCCATACAGGATCGATCTTCTAGCCTAGCACCAAGGTGATTTTATTTTTATTTTTATTTTTGTAATTTTGTGATCAGTGTCCAACAAATGACATGATTTAGTGCTTTATCCAAGTTTATCATGTTGGACTAAAGAGTCCACATCGTTTCTAGCCTAAAATAAGGTCCAAAGTTAAAAGGCTAAACTCAAAACCTGTGACTGTGGGGACCAAAAATCTTATTCACCTTTCCCTGTCACCTCTTTGTTCAAAGAAAAGATAGCATACGTGGAGGCAATTCCAGGGTTTGCTCTCCACCCACTAACTCAAAATCTTTGCCCCATGATTGTCTTCACATGGATTCCAATCCCAAAACAAGTTTACACTCAGGTAGAGAAATGTTTAACGGGAACTCTCAAACATCGGACTTTGCATAAAATTTCTGTTTAACGTCAATTTTTGTTTCAATATTATAAAACATTGTGCTATAAACATGAGGCGATATAGAATCTATCGAGAATCCTATTTTTTAGAGAAACCGCTTAACATTTCTATACAAGGTATTCCTAATCCAAACCCACTTCAATTCTCTCTCTTTTTTTTTTTTGTGGTTTTCCAGAACCAAAGTCATTCATTTTTTTTTTGGGCAGGTGTGAGTGCAGCCAAGGAACACCAACCAAATTGGTCTCCACATGGGGTGTGCATATACAATACCACAAACCCCACCAATTTGCTACTTTCCCTTTCTTGTGGACAAAAATTTAGAAAAGTAAAATATAGAAAAATGTATTTTTCTCTCTTTTGAAGCACATTTAATTTAATATCGAGTTATTTTCTTTCTTTTCTTTTAAAGAATTCTTGTCTGTAGTCTGTAGTCTGTAGTGATAAGAGTATTCCAGGTTTGAAGGGGTGTGGTGGGGCAAATACACAGCTTGTTCCTTTCAAAACCCTAACAGTGGATCAGCATGCAGCAACCTCTCTGAGGAAGTCGTCAGGATTGGATGGAAGCAGTGTTCTAAAAAACGGCCTAGGCGGCCGCCTAGGCGCTGGGCGCCTAGCAACCGATGCGTTTTTGGGCAAATCGGGAGGAAAAATCGGGTTGGGCCTAGGCGGCCGCCTAGGCGGGCTAGGCGGCGCCTAGGCGGTCTAGGCGGGCTGGGCGGCTAGGCGGGTTAGGCGGGCTAGGCGGTCCTAGGCGGTCCTAGGCGGTCCTAGGCGGTCCTAGGAGGTTTTTTTTTTTTTTTTTTTTATTAATTGCGTGTTTTTTTCTTTTTTGATTTCATGGTGGTATACTTATGGAAATGGTGTATCTAATTTGCAAATGATGGATTTACTACAAGTTCATCCAATACTTATGGAAATAGTGTACCTAATTTGCATTTTATCATTATTTTATTATCCATACAAGTATAGTTTTTTTTTAGGTGTCAATATGCACTTATTTACAAGATATACAAGAAATTTACCTAAATCCGCCTAGGCCGCCTAGGCACCCGCCTAGGCGCCGCCCGACTAGCGCCTAGCGTTTTTTAGAACCTTGGATGGAAGAGCTCTCAGATTTTATCCAAGCCATGATAAAGTTGGCATGGAATACTAATCATGTTGGATGATTTAGTTATACGCAAAATAATAATTGTGGAGAAAAAATAATTTAGAAAAGTTTGGAGTTGACACATGGGCTTTTATCCACTATTGATGAGAATGCCTTATACGGTAATGGACCTACGTATCTCTGGACCAACTGCGGAGCTAACCCTTGCTCTATTGGTTTGCCCACATTCGTTCCAGGCGCATTTCAACCAATGAAGAAAACCTGAGTGGCTTACTACAATTTCTCCAAACTGCTTTGCCCGTGCCAAGGATATAAGACAAGGGAGTTAAAGGTAGAATTAATAAGTAATTCCTATGTTTAAGGTTCCCAGTTGAAGACAAATTCCTTTATTCAAGAAAACACCATCAAATCCTATCAAGGATTCTCCAAAAATAATTCTCAGATATTATTATTTATGTAATAATATATCTAAGGATTATTCTCAAACATCTTTAAGATATCTTAATATCTTTTAAAGATATTTTCTTACTACATTCAACGGATGACACAATTTGGCTAATCGGACGCCGGCACATGGCCTGCAATCCCTTACACATGTGGTCGGCCTTAGCATCTATAAATACCCCATCACCAGTTCAACTCTAAACCACTCATTCTTTCTGCAGAGTTCCCCCTCTACGTGTGTGGCTTTGGTCGTTAACCTAAAGTGTCTCTTTGTTTTGTAGGTACAATTTCGTCAAATTTGAACACAACAAAATTTTGCTACCATAAATTGGTGCTTTCATTGAGAGCTTGATTCAAACCTCAAATAAGTTATCGCAATTATTTTTCAAATTTCTACCTCTTTAAATTTTTGTCGTGCACTAAATCTTCGGAATTTTAATTTGATTCATATGCCCTAGAAGATGGAAACATGGTTGGAATTTCTGAAACCACCACGAATGACACTCCCTACATGCTTGGGTTTGGATCCACCAACGGAAACCACAGCATGGCCCCAACCCTGACCTTGCACTGCTTGTTCTCACAACTGAGCACAGAGTAAGGCAACCTCGGCCACAAGTAACGGCAACAGCCCAGAACCAAACCTAGGGAGCCCAAGCCGTGCGGGCTCAGACCACGCAAGCATCACCAGTTGCAGCAACTCCAGCCCAGTGAGCACAGGCACATGTTGCGCAATCCCAACGGGCTGAAGCGTCTCAGCCTGCAGTCCACGTTGGTCAATTCGTGTCAGAGTTCGCGCTCGCACGTCCAATATGGTTCTACTATAGTATACCAGTCCCATAATCATTATAGTCGAATGGGTTGTTGGTCCCCACACCAGGTTTGGTTTATACTGAACTGACCAACTTGACCCACAAACTGGCGGTTGAATCATGAATTTTTTGGCTAATTTTTTTGGCAAATTTAACCCAGCCTGGCTCAACTTTTGTGTCTGTTGTCCACTCCACTTCAACCACTCACGTAGGTGCCTATCATCCTAGCTCCTCCACTATGAATGGCGATCCAAACTATCTCTTGAAAGTCACAGACTTGACAAGCACACTCGCGTAGGAAAACAATTTGGTTAGTCAACTTCTCGAACACATCGGAACAAAGCGTGCTCTTAGCAAGGTATTTTGAAGTAGGACAAGAGCTGATAATGATATCTCTTTCCATAGGCATCCTAGCAAGCAGCCACTCGACCAACCTTGAATCGAGTGTTCAACCAGCGTGAACTCCTGCCTTGGCCTCGAGAAAACATTCTTTTCTGCCTTGGCGTGCAGAGAAGTGTTTATTCCCAACTTGGCCCAGAAACATGTGTACATTCACGGTTAGATCCACGCTTTGAAGGACATTTAAGATTTAAGCCCAGTGCGCAGTGTTTACTTGCGATTTGGCTAGCAGGGAGCTTCTCATTTCTCACACTGGAGCATACATCATAGGGAACATGAAAGAGCTTGAGAAAACTCAGGGTCAAGCTCAATTGACGGCACTTAAAGTCAAGCGTAAACACAAGCTACTCGCTCATAGCTAGAGATGAACAACGTGTTCTACGTGACACGAATGAGCGGACTGTTGGGAAGAGTAACACAAACCTGTAGACCGTCACATGGTAGCCTGAGCCACCGTTGCCCCAATAAAGGAAAATCTAGGAGAAAGTACAAAAGGTCATTAACTGAGCGACTGCGTGATTTCAAGCGCATCAAGGCTGATGATGAAGTACTTCGAGGGGATGTGACCACATGAGTAGGTCACCATTCACTGATGAGATTGAGCGGACGGATCCACCTCACAAGTTCACCATGCCTCACTTTACTCCATTCAAAGGAGATGAGGATCCGAAGAGACATCTCAATCATTACTGCAACGTTATGATCCTTTACCGGAACATTGATGCACTCATGTGCAAGATTTTTGTTACAATTCTGCAAAGCAATGTGCGATGCTCGTTTCACACCTTAGTGCCATGATCAATCTAGAACTTCAACGAACTTTCCTTAGTTTTCATTAAATAATATTTGTCCTACCATTCAATAAAAAAGAAGTTTGACCACCTCTTCAACATCAAAAAGGACTTGAAGGAGTCAATTCGCAACTATTTCAAAAGGTTCACAGTGGAGTTAAGATCGTCCGATGTGACGGTATAATAATTAAAGCAACATTCAGATTAGGGCTTCCACCCGTTGCGCCGCCAACTCCATCCCACAGCTCTTAGCCATGACATAGTAAAAGAAAAAGAAGAAGTAGAATTTCTTACTCAGGAAGTGTGACAACATCGACACAGACAACAAACAACTCTTCACATGTCAAAATAAGAAGAAAATTGGGGGATGAGGAACAATTTTCTCCGTCTTTCTCTCTTTCTTGTGTTGGAAAAGAATTGCTCTCCAGGTTTATTTAATCCTATATCTATAATAGAGTAAAATAAATTCTTCAAGCAATTGGACTCCATCTCCTGAAAATTTTCTCCACAAGTCAAAGCTCTGAATTCAAGGTAGTCAAGAAATCTATTTTTGGCAAGCCTACTCAACTTGAGATTTCTACACCTCATGCACCTTCTACACCCAGTACATCAGGTGTGGAGGCATTTATGGAGCAAAAGATAATTCATAAAATCCTAGAGCTGACACGTAGACTTTTATTCACTGTTTATGAGAATGCCATCATTAAATTAGGGAGACCCACATTTGTTCCATGCACAATTCAACAAACGAAGAACACCTGAGCTGCTGACTATAATTTCTCTCCAAGCTCTTCTGCCCATGGCAAGGAGATAAGGCAAGAAAATTAACGGTAGAGTTAATAGCTAAGTCTTACCTTTAAGCTTTCCTAGTTGAAGACACATTGCTTTATTCAAGGAAACCCAATCAAATTCAATCAAGGATTCTCCAAAGATAATTCTTAGATATTATTATTGTTTAATTATATCTGTAAAGATTATTCTCAAGCATCTTTAAGATATCTCAACATCTTAAAGATACTTTCATATTTCATCCTACAGATGACGCACTCTGACCAATTAGACGCCAACACATCGCATGAGTTCTCCCCCCCCCAACCCACATGTGGCCGGCCCTAGCTTTTATAAATATCTCATCACCAGTTCATTCTTTGGTAAGTTAATTCTATGCAAGTCAACCCTATACCACTCACTCTTTCTACAGAGTTTTTGACTTAGGCATTAGAGGTTTATTAACCAAACCCCCCTTTGGACGTGTGGCTTTGATCATTGATCTAATTTTGTCAAATTTAAAGACGGCAGAATTTTCCTAAAGTATTTTAAGTGTGATTAAAACAGGTCACAGTGTATAGATGTATTTGTTCTTGACTTCATTGTTTTGTTTTTATCAGTAAAGCTTCCTTTTAGACCTACAACAAGAGTTGGTTTTTTGTTAGACCACCCAAGAAATTTCTTTTATTATTCTCTTTAAAATCTATTTTGTCAATTCAATTTTTATGCTAGCATTATACAGTTTTCCTGAAGGCCTTCTTTCTGTATTGTTATTTTCCAATTGATTAGACATAATTCCCCCCCCCCCAAATTAACAAAATATTATGATATTGTAACAATAATTAAGAGCACAAAGAAAGTACAATTATCATAATAAAAGGACAGGTGTCGGACGATAGAGTTATGTATAAGAAAATCCAAGTGTTTGGGGCCTAATTATGCAAAGCCATAGATTAGAGAATTGAATAGGTACAGCCAAACACACACATAACCAAACTCTGATTGGTTTGTCCTTACTCTCATCCAGCTTCTCCAATTAAAAATTATTAACAAAAGTAATTAAGACCCTAATTCACATTGCTCCTATGCTTATCCAAAGCACTAATGATGTTTTATTAGTATTAAACAAAACCAAAATGCTCACCAGAATTCACATTGCTTTCATCAAAATGTTGTCATGCATTGATTTGCAGCTAACACCAAAGGTCTAAAACGACAAATAATGTTTTATTTATTTATTAAAATCGATATTATTATTCTAAATAGCATTTAAGACAAAGATGGTTTGAAACCGATGTGCAGCGAGTAGATGAATAGAGTGTGACGATTTGATTCCAAGATACAATTTAATAAATAATACTCTATTCACCAAAGCAATTCACGTTAACAATGATCATGGTTAGGGTTGTTTAATACAAGAGTGAAGCACAACGTTGGTCTCTTTTCTTCTTACACTGTTTGATATATATATATATATATATATAATCCTTTTTTAATATATGACCTTTGCCAAAAAGAGTATAGTGTAATTAATTAATTTCTATCGCACTTAGAAACCCCATTATTTGTAGGGATTTCTTTATCTCTTTATCGGATGTGCGCACAATGACACAATTACGCACTCATTTTCTTATTGTTACATTTTACTTTCAGTTGCCCACGCATGTTTAACTCAAACTTGAAATAACTTTTGTTTTTCCTTTTATTTAATTGAGTACGTAGATGACCCTTATCGATCGATTTGACAATGGTATATCCAAATCTTGCAGGCCAAGCAACGGCACAATGCCGCGGCCAAACACCGAGAAGGGGGCTATGCATGGTGGCTGATGAGATAAATTTGTGAGCGGTGACGGCTTTCTAATTCATGTTTTATTATACAAAAGGACAATATTGTTGATATGTTATGAAGATTGGGTGTAGTATTAAAAAATAGATACATGTTATAATTCAAATAAAATTATAACATCACACCGTAGTGCGACCACACTAAAAACTAACTTGGCCTATGGAGGAGTGGGAGGAAGAGGATGAGTATTTTCATTTTCATTTCTTTGTTTCAAATGTATGAGGTAAAATAAATAACATATCTGATTTACTACAGAATATTATTAATAATTGCGTTTTCCACAATTCTAATGGATAGTCATGGTGACCCGTGGCTTGGTGTACATTGAAGAACCCGCTCAAAGTGACAAGATGTATGAAGATAAATTGATGGTAGTAATTGCAACAAGTCAAGGACCCAAAATTTGAAAGGAAAAGAAAAACACTTACAGTCAATCATTATATACATATCAATCAACTTATGGTTATAGTTTTGAATTTGACTATGATACTTAATACCATCACTATTTGATGGTCATATATGTTGTAATGACATCCTAAAAGCATATTTGATCATAAAATGATGATATGTTATACAATAAGTTTGTGCCCATGTACATAATACTTTTTTCTTTTTTATTTGACAAAATGCGCGTAATACTCATATATGGTATGATCAATAAAAAATCTTACCCACAAAAAAGAAAGAAGATTATGTATGACGTTCAAAAAGATTGGATTAATATACTAATTGATGATTAAGAGAGATCATATAAAAGTGTGTGTGGAAGGCATCTTGGATATTAATTTGATTAAAATCATAATTCAAAATATTCATATATGATAAAATATATTCTGGTAAGGGGGACGGAGAAGATGCAAAGTAGGGAGAGGAAGACTACTTAAGACTAGTAATTAACTTGTTTAAATAAATCAAAGGTGGGCATTTTTTCTTCCATTTCATTGTTCTTCATAGAGAGGGGGAGAGGAAAAGCAAACCCTAATCTGACGTAACATGCATGCTTTCTCATCGTCTTTTTTACAGTTTACTGCGATTATTAATCTTTTTTGAAGCAAGAAAAGGAATTAAATTAAAGAGAAGCCTCGGAAATATTCAAAACCTCTGGAATCAAACTAAAGAGCGTTTTTGGCTTGGAGGGAATAAGCCATCCCAAACACACATGCTACTAATATTATGCCTTAAAGAAGCAAATATCATTTGCTGTAAAATTTATTTCTCTGAAAACATGATTTCATTCCACCAACTCAAAGGAGGATACAAGTCATTTGATTGTCAAACTTTGATTCTTATTATCTTCTCCCTAATAAGATCATTAAAATAAAAAGGAAAAAAAAAAATTGGCAGGATCGCTCTTGTTACATTGGGTGACATGTAGCGTACGTTCGCTATAATATATATCGTGTGAAGAGCCTCCTATAGTCCTATTATATGAAATATTGAGTCACATGTGCTATCTAATTAAAATATAACATGTACTAACAAATTTTTATTTATAATTTAATTTTTTTAAACCTGACATGTTTTAACTGAAGAACACCTGCTAAACATTATATGGGGCACACCATCAAGCTTTTCTTGAGCGAAATGATACTAACTTAGGTGTAGCCCCTTTTAAAATTAAAAACCAAATTGTTGTCTCGTCATAATTAAGATAAATCAATAATCATACGCACACCAAATAACGTGACACTAATTAAATTTATGCTTTAGTTCAAATTGGAAGTTGATAATAATTGTACTAAAAATTTGTATAGTATGGAATGTACCATATTATTTTGTGTACCAATTTGATGCATGAATTTGGTATTTCTAGTATTACCCAATTAATTTGTTAATCCAATTAAATGTTTTCAAACAAAATAACTCATCTATTGGAAAAGTGTACGGATGGCAACGGTTCGGTTTGGAGACGGAAATGTTGTATCCATCCCACATAACCACGAAAATTAACTATATATCCATAACCGCAAATTAACCATAAGAGATTATCCATAACCATACCCACTGGGTAACGGATTCCCCATTGGTTAACGGTTATATTCATCTTCATAAATACCAAAAATATATTAGTTCAATTGAGGCATTATAATATAATAGATACATTGATGATGTTGGCTTATATATGTTTGATCTCTCCCATAAGCATCATTGGATTCTTATTGGTTTTGATTCAAAACTTTTGAACTTTCTCACAAATGCAACTTTTGTAATTCTCGAAGTAATGGGTTTGGTGAATATACAAATGTATTATACAATACTATATTTATTATATGTAAAATATTATATATATATATATATATAATATGTATTATAATGAGCGGTTTTGAGGACGGATACGGATTAGACTCCTATAATCATATCCGTAACCATAACCGAATGATATTTTCGCGTTTTCACCATATCCGAAATATAACTGAATTTTCATCCCTAAATCCATTTCATTCGGGCGATTATCCACAGTTATCGAGTTTAACGGTTTGAATTGCCATCCCTATAAGAGTGGGATAACTAACCACGTGCTTATACTGCTTTATTGGTATTTTTCTCCTGACATTGATTTACACACCCCGACCGAAGTTGAGGCATGCTGGCTATCACCCGAAGGTGACGGAACCAAAACTATAAGTGATGAAAGAATGTGAATAATTTAAAACCGAAACTAGAACTTATTTAACTAATAAAGTGAGTGCGTAGTAGTGGGTAGAACCCATATAATACAAATATTCATAGAATAGATAACAAAAGAGTGCAATCGGAACTAATTATAGTGCTTAATACACAACCAAGAAAGGCTCCTTACATTTATTTAGATATGTTAGAACCCGCCGGAGTTTCCTCATATGCCACAGAGAATTCAGCTCTCTAAGACCTGTAGGGGTGAAAAACAGAAGGGTGAGTGGCACAAAAACAAAGGTTTATAAAACACATTTATTTTTCGAACATACTAACCCCTCGTTGTAAATCATGTATAGTTTCCAGAAAATCATACTATGTATAAGTATGAAAACAATTGTAAATAACAATGATGCCAGAAATAAGCCAAACTACAATATCTCAACAATAGCATAATGAAAACAAGTTGCTCATCAATCTACGCTAGCACACAAGTTCATGCAGA
This sequence comes from Malus fusca, assembly GCA_035220775.1. NCBI lineage: Eukaryota > Viridiplantae > Streptophyta > Magnoliopsida > Rosales > Rosaceae > Malus > Malus fusca. Next base: position 21,961,211 of record CM069072.1, read on the forward strand.
TAGTTTCTGACATGAACAGGACTGTGGCGTAATGTATAAGTACGCTTTAGTACTACAATCACATGAAGACTAGCGATAATCGCGGTCACCTACGAGTTAGAGTTGCCTAATGCAACATGTACGATAGGACTGGCACCTACTTGGATCCAAGGCGAGCGTGCGGTGCAGAGGTGAACATACATGTGAAAGACTAGCCCTGGCCCTGGGTGAGCACTAACACCAGAGTGCAGCAATGATGAGTAGACTACATAAGTATAAACATGCCATACCCATTCAATAATTCTAGTCAACAATGCAAACTTACCTGTGCATCCCGTACGATTATTTTAGCGTTCCATAGCATTATAACATTTCTTATAACATCTTTAATCATGGCATAATAGGCGTAATATCAATCTAAAAGCAACAGTGGCATGATATGCATAAATCAATTCAAAAACATTTGTGGAAACTATAAGGTTTATATATATGTGAAAACAAAATGCCTACTCACTGGTACGTGGTTAGATCGTAACCTCCTAACCTCGCTTAACCTCGTACGTCCTCGGGATAATTTTCATCTATATGTGAAATAACTAAACTAATAAATTAAATAAGACATATTCAAAAAGGTTAGGTAAATCTCCCATACTTTGCTCAAACGGAAGGTTTGAATATACGAAAATGATCTACACGAAGTCACGGACCCATACGTGTCAAGCACTCACCGGTTGGAGGCCGGACGCGCCCTCACGCGTAGCCTAGCCCACGACCACACGCTCAGGCCGCGCACCTGACAAAGACTGACGGACGTCAGGAATATTCTGTTAGAATTGACGGAATATTCCGTTACATAGTAACGAAGTTACCTGACGCCTAGACTATTCCGTCAACTTTGACGAAATATTCTTCGTCTTTTCCGGTGAGCTTCTGCCGGTTGCCGCTGTCTGATTTCGTAGGAAACTGGGAAAATTTTCAAAGCTTCATATCTTCTTCAATTCTCAACCATTTTTATGCACTTTATATGGAAATGAAGCTTATGAAGAGTAGAACAAAATTTTACCTTTCAAAAGTCCAAAAATGGACGGGAAATGGCCTTAAATTGCCTCGAAAGTCTCAGCCTAAAACTCGACTCCTCGAACTCGCTTGTTTCGACGTCAACTCGACTCCAAACCTAGTATAGGGACCATAGGGAGTTGTGTAGAAGATTCCTTATGTCCTAAAACCTTGTAACTAGGCCTGAAACTTGTCGGAGGAAAACTCACCTAGTCGGAGCTTCTGAGTTGGCGAGTCAAAACTCGGTCATTTCACCATCGGCTGGTATGGTTGGGTTCGTAGGTTCGAGATGAGTACATTGATGGTGTTTTTGATGATGGTGTGTGTGTGTGTATTACAAAGAGGAGAGAGTCACGGGCGTGGGAGAAAGAGAGAAGGAGAAGAGAGTGAGTGAGGGAGCAGTTTTCTAATTGGGGGAGAGGTGTAAGGAGAAGTTCTGATTGGTTGTGAATGTTTTAGGGGAAAATGAGTGAATGTGAGGGATTTGAAGGCACACAGGACAATTTTTAAAAGAAGAAAATGATAAGGTTTGTACACCTTTCATATTACGAAATTTGTCCCCTTATCAAAAACAGTGTTTCTAGCACTGAAAATTTAACACACATGTGTGTACAATTCTACCCGCTGTTAATGTACTTTAACTGAGTGTAACTTTTTCGTTACAGCTCCGATTTGGGTCTAACTCGCGCATACGCATTCATAACGATGGGTACTATTTAATTATGCTACTAAGAAAATAAAATAAACGTTGAATACTACATCCACGTCTCATTGCCAACCAGGACATAAATGTTAATTTGCACACTCGGGGAGAAATCACCTAGAAAATTAGGGACGGGTTGTCACAGTGATCCCTCCACATAACTTTTCTCAAGTTCAAATGTGCAATCTAGGGATGATAAAGGTTTGGTTTGAGACAAAAAATGTCATATCTATCCCAATAACTACGAAAACTAACCAATTCATAACCGCAAATTAACCATTGGAGATTATCTATAATCATACTCACTGAGTACCAGATTCTCCATCGGTTAACGGTTATATCTTCATTCAACTGATACATTATAATTTATTAAATACTAATTTCGTCATTAATATCCACACCCAAATCATCAAAACATAACAATACTTTCTGGAGGAGTTTATGATAAGTCAAATATGATAGCAAATTAAAACAAATTGGTCCCATGAAAGAATAAAAGACATGACAAAAGCAAATACAACACCCACTATGGGAGAAAGATGAAACAAATTATCAAATAATTTCAATAATTGTGAATATAAATACATATTATAATTTAATATATTGTATATCCTGGGCATATTTAGGGACGGATATGAATAGGGGGACCTCTATAACCATATATGAAACCCTAATCGAATAACATTCAAGTTTTTTTCTCATATCCGAAAAATAGTTGAATTTCATCCCAAATTCACCCCATTTGAACGGCTATTCACAGTTATCAAGTTTAACTGGTAGAATTGTCATCCTAATGCAACTTGTTGTATTTTCCGATTTTAACTTCATGGTAAAATGTAGTAGTTGTTTATTTGATCAATATAAATGTAGTTTTGCATTCAAAATTGTAAATGAAAGGTTTGATTGGATTAATAGGCCCATGGTGATAGGGTAGTTGGAAGATAGTCTATGTGATAAAAAAATAGGATTTATGCCCCTATGGTGAAGTTTGTTAGGATTTATGCCCAAAATTAAAAATTTCGTCAACTCTCTGTTAATTATTAGCACGTGAGCCATACATATTAAGCTAAAACGAAACTCTCCGTTAATTGTTAGCACGTGGGCTTACATGTGAGACTAACTTTATCTTTTTAGTCTCACAGGTAAACCTTATGTGCTAACAATTAACGGAGAGTTGATGAAATTTTCAGTTTTGGGCTTAAATCCTAACAGACTTCACCACAGAAGCTTAAATCCTAACTTTTTAACCACATGAGCTATCTTCCAACTATCTTATCAACACATGAACTAATAATTCAATTAGGCTTAAATGAAAATGTTGCCACATCATCATAGTCAGACATGAAAAAGATTAAGTGGAAGTTAAAATAAGAAGGGTAAATTACACTTCGCAATGGAACCCCGAAGCGCTCGCATATTGTCTGGGGAAAAAGAAAAGATGATTAAAACCTAATCAAGACCCAAACAGTCACCACGTGTTTCGGGGGTCCCACCCTCATTACCGAGTGGCATGTAACGTAATTATCAAGCCAAAAATTAAATTAATGAAAACAAAAAAAATAAAAAATAAAAAATAAAAATTTAGCCCCACGGGTTAACTCGAGGCAACCCTATTGCCTGCTTCGAAGCAGACAACGAAAGGGATGGCGACAAATGGAATGGCACACCCGACTTAACGTCTCTTCAATATCCCAAACCACACGCATCCCGAAGCACCCTGCACATCACATGAATCATTGATAATTAAAATTCATTATTTATTAAGTACCTAAATCCCCAAATTTTTTTGCTACTTAGTACTACTGTCTAGTTGTGACAGCCCGTCCCTAATTTGAAGAGTTTTTAAAGTTTTAATAAAGGATTTTACAAAAAATGCCCTTTGAGGCACGCACATTATTCGAGGTTAATCGTTGTGTCGTGCCATCTAAGATTTATTTTCTTGACATATCCTCGTAGTACTCGTCGCTACGGACGCGTGGGCGCAGACGGTTCGCTATTTGGAGTTATAACGAAAAAGATTTTAAAGTTTGAAGTTTGGACATTTTATGAATTTTATTATTAAAATTTGGATGGCCCAGATTAAAGGAAATCTGAAATGGATGGCTTGGATATAAGGGAAAGGAAATAAAAATAAAAGATGAAGAAGGTTTGTGTGTGTGTGCGCGTAAGAAGAAGAAGAAGAATAAGAGATTGGGCAAAACTGCCCAACCAGAGGAAGAGAGAGCCGGAGCTCCGGGGAGAGAAAAGAGGGAGTCCAGCGAATCAGGAGAAGAGAGAGGGAGAATCTGACCAACCAGAGGAAGGAAAGAAGGAAATGAGGGAGGAGGAAAAGGAAAGGATCGACTCGGGTGCCGCGACTTTCTTGTTCAAATTCACCCAATCCCGAACCAATTTCTTTCAATTGCCACCACCCATACACTTCTCTTGAGGCCTAGAACAAAGCCCAAGCATTGGTTGGGACGGCGGAGTTGATTTGAAGACGAATTGGAACTCACCAAATTCTAGGGTTCCGCACGGATTTTGGTGAAATTGAAGTGTTTCCAGGCCAAATTGGCCTTGGCCTCAGGTATAAAGTTTACTCCACTCATTGAGATCTTCAATTCTGTATTTTTTTTAGAATTTTTGGAAATAGTTGGATTTTCCGACGAGCCAGAGCGGCCGACCGCCACCCGTGGCGGCCCGTGCGGCGGCGCGTGGCCAATGGCCCGCCAATGTCATTCTTAGCATGTGTTTAAGGTTCTAGGTTCAGTTTTGATAATTGATGGACGTAAATTGAGTAATTGAACCTAAGTTCGTTACGATTCGTGGTTAGGCCAAAAGGTGAATCGACGATCCAACCGTCGGATCGTCACCAAACTTTGATACGTTTTAATACATAATATTTTAGGATTATAGGAACTTACGGATCGGGAATCCGATTTACGGATCTTTCGGAATTGGATTTGATTATTGTTCTAGGCGCCGATCGTCATGACGCCTTGATGTGTTGTGCTAGGGAGTTGTTGGGCGAACTCCAGGTGAGCGGGCAATATTTCTGTTTATACCTATATATTACTGATTTTCCCAGAAATTGAAATTTAATGAAAGTATGTTTTAAAATGCCATGCATACATATATATATGAAATATGTGAATTAGTATTTGATGCATATATGGTGTTGTGGACGCACATGTGAGTATCAGGTGAGTTTATATGGTTTATATGAATTAATGATGATGTGAATTGTGTTGAGAGCTCATAACCTGCACCCCTGGTGTTAGTGCTTATATTATTCACCGCACCGCACGCTCACCTTGGATCCAAGTAGGTGCATGTCGTACAGACCATGAGAGGGTTCCGACATGTCGTACAGACCATGAGAGGGTTCCGACATGCTAGTCGTACAGATCACTAGAAGTGGTTCCGACTAGTAGGTGCCTTTAGATTATGTGCACAGATGATTGATGAGAGAAGCACTAGAGCGTATTATTATACCATTCCTATCGTACAGACTACTTCAGGTAGTTCCGATTCATGTGCAGTGTAGTGCCGTACAGGTCACCGAGGTGACTCTGGTTGGATTGGATGTTGAGCTATAGAATTAACCGTACAGGACCAACTGCAGGGTCTCCGGTTAATTCATTATGTCACCTGTTACATTGATGCATCATTCATTCTGTTTTGACATTTATAGCATGACATACTTTCTGGTTTTTAAGAAAGATTGATGATTTGAGATTTATGAAAAGTTATATGCTATTATGCTATTTTATGGGAAAGTATACAGGTTTTACAGCGAGGGGTTAGAAATGTTTTAATGAAATGTTTTCGAAAAACTTTGTTTTACTGACCCACTCAACTTTGTTTTGTGGCCCTCCAGGTTCTAGATAGCAGAGCTTTGGTGGCCACGAGGAATCCAACGGTGTTCTGACAGAATTCACAAAAGTAGGACTCACCCTCGGGTGTTTCATCTTAGTAATTGTATCTTTAAAGCTTCCGAACTGTGTAAATGGTTACGTCACACTCACGTGACGGCCAGCATGCCCTCCTTCGGGACAGGGTGTGTCACTAGTGGTATTCCTCTTCATTTGTAAGTGAGAGGTTAGGTTCGATTCTCACCAAAGATGAATTTGAACCACATTATTGCTAGCCCATTGTGAGGCAAAGTCCACCCCCTCTCCCATAGTGTAGATAATATCATTGTTTAAAAAAATCCCCAAACTTATTAGTGTCATTTCAATTTTGTCTCAACATTTTTAAACATTTCAAACAAGTATCCAACCTATTGAAAATGTCACCTTCATTAAGGTCCAGTTAATTTTTTTCGTTAAATGTACATGTGGCAACAATAGGTCACACTTATTTGCTTACTTGAACACTAAAATAATAATAATAACTTAAAAAAAATGAAGATGAAAAGTTAAAAATAAAATAAACAAATTTCACAATAACATGGAAAATAAAAATGAAGATCAAGAGGTGGGTGATGGTCTGAAGGGAGTGATGGTAACCGTTATTTAGCAAAAGTCATTCTCTATGACCTTGAATTGATGTGGGAGACAATATAAGCCATATTTAATTTAACAGAAATTTAATGTGAAATTTTCAATAGGTTGTGTACTTGTTTGTAATGTTAAAAAAGGTTGAGACCAATTTGGAATAACACTGAAAGGTATGAGTTTATAGTACTTAATCCTTATTTTAGTTAGTACTACAATTTACCGATATTATAAATAACATGTCTTAAATTCGATTGTCGTTAAAAATGAATTTGAATTAAATTATTATGATTACAGTGTAGTGAGACTTGTCAATTCCTCCATTGCATAGTATAAATAGGGTAATGCGTGGTAAACCAAATGACACGTCAGAAATAGAAAATAAGTACGTTAACTAAACTTAATGTATAATCCAATTATTCACAATTATATCATTTGGTCTTTATACCTATATAAAACATTACCTTTTTTTTTTTTAAAAAAAAACCGGCCGTTTCGAAACGCAGAGCCCCACCTTTCCGTTACGCGCTGCTCCCGTCCGGTTAACCCACCCCTCTGGTTAATCCTCTAACTACGGTTAGTTCAGTTACACAGAAAGGAGGAGAGAGAACGGTGGAGGGAGGAGGCAGGGTCAGAGTTAAAGCATAATCGAAGTCGAGTATAATAAGACGCGCGCAAAGCGGTTTGGGATCCTCTGTAACGGCGTTTTCTTCTACTGGATTTCCTAGCGATAGGGTGTGAGAGTGTTTTTAGAGAGAGAGGGAGAGAGAGAGGGTGTGAGAGTTTTTTGAGAGAGGGAGGGAGAAAGGCGGTTTTCCGAGGAGAGATAGCGGTATTGTAACGGTTTGGTGGTTTCGGCGTAACGGTTCTTATCGATCAGTGATCGTTACACGAAGAGTGTGTGAAGCGAGAAAGAGTGGAAGTGGTGGGAGCTTTGTGTGATTAAAATCGTATTAACGGCTTATTAAGGAGTCATTATTGTGCTTAATTATATTCAGCTCAGCTTTGTCTTCTTAGACCGAAGAGAGAGAGAGGCGCAGACAGAGACAGCGACAGAGAGAGAGAATCAGAATCGAGAGATTATCTGAGCTTTTGTTGTGGCAATTTTGAAATTTGTTGACTCGGGAGGGTACGACTTCAACGATGGCGAATCGGGAAGGTGAAATGGCTGTTGATTTTCTCACACCTTCTTGGATTTTCCCGGAAAATTAAACCTTTTTTCCTTCCCATTTTTGTTTGGGCGTTTTGTTTTGCAGGCGGCGATCTGTATCCGGAGCTATGGAAGGCCTGCGCGGGCCCACTAGTCGATGTGCCTCGCGTCCAGGAGAGAGTCTTCTACTTTCCACAGGGGCACATGGAACAAGTGAGTTTTCCATCTTCCTTTTTTATTTATTTTTATTTAATTTTGTGTTTCTGCTTATGGGATTATAATCTTTTCGTCGAAATTGAATATATTTTGCTATTTTTGGGGATTATGTTTTAGCTGGAGGCGTCAACACCAACAAATCAGGAACTGAATCAAGGGATTCCGCAGTTCAATCTTCCCTCGAAGATTCTTTGCCGCGTTGTTAACGTTACCCTATTGGTATTTCCTGTAGAAAACTTTTGTTTCTGATTCATGGAAAATGATAACTCAGATCAGCTGGATCTGTTAGCTGATTTCATCTCCAGCTGATTAGGGGGTCTAATGATTGGAAAGTCTTCGACTTTAAAATTTTTAGAATTTATATCTTCGATTTCCTGGATTTTCTCAGTAACCAAACATGTTGGGAATAATTTGTGAAATTTTTTTGTTTGGAAATATCTTACCTTGAGTTGTCTGCAATTTTAGGCTGAGCAGGAAACAGATGAGGTTTATGCACAGATTACTTTAATTCCAGATGCAAATGTAAGAACCAAATGAACTTCCTGATTAGATTTTCGCTGTCTGAGCAATATTTCTTTGTCATTATTAACATTAATACGTTTATATGTTTAGCAAACGGAGCCTACTAGTCCTGATCCATGCCTTCCAGAACCTCAAAAACCTGCAGTTCACTCATTCTGCAAGGTTTTAACTGCCTCTGATACAAGCACCCATGGCGGGTTTTCTGTTCTCCGGAAACACGCCACCGAATGCCTTCCTGCACTGGTATATATATTTTCTATTCTAGCTTTTGTTTTGGCTGTTCTTTTGTGGTCTCATTATTTCGTTGATTTGATTTCATGTCTGTGCCTTTTCACCATGGATCAATTTCTTTTTCAGGACATGACCCAGGCAACCCCAACTCAGGAATTGGTTGCCAAGGATCTTCATGGTTACGAGTGGCGATTTAAGCATATTTTCAGAGGTGATGTACTTCATTTTCTCTGCACTCTTGCAATTGTCCCAAATGCGGGATTTCATAATTATTAGGAGGAGATCATGAGTTGGACATCTTGTATGAAAAAAATTCAAACATGGTGAGTGATATATCAATTAACTTTATCGATTGTTGCTCACGGTTCATCTATCTGTGATTAACTGAACAGGTCAACCACGGAGGCACTTGCTTACAACAGGATGGAGTACTTTCGTCACCTCCAAGAGATTAAGTGCTGGGGATTCCTTTGTATTTCTCAGGTAAACATTGCCATTTGTTCTTGTCCCTTCTCTCTTACCTTTTTGTCAACTAAATTTAACAGTGTAGCCTGGAAAATTGAATTTTTTGCATATCGTACATGAGGCATGTATATTTTTCGGTCAAACATTCACTAATCTGTAGAAAATTGGTTTCTTAAGAGGGGGCAACGGGGAGTTACGTGTTGGAGTTAGACGTCTTGCTCGTCAACAAAGCAGCATGCCATCATCGGTGATCTCGAGTCAAAGCATGCACGTAGGGGTTCTCGCAACTGCATCTCATGCAGTTGCAACCCGAACTCTTTTTGTCGTGTATTATAAGCCAAGGTATGTTGTATTATATTAACCTGCAGAATTTAAAATGTTTGTTGCGCTGAATCATTTAACACAGGATTTCTCATAGTCTATATCTTGATTTCCTTTTGAAATGTCCAGGACAAGTCAGTTCATTATCGGTTTGAACAAGTATTTGGAGGCTGTCAACAATAAATTTTCAGTTGGAATGAGGTTCAAAATGAGGTTTGAGGGGGAGGATGCTCCCGAGAGAAGGTAGAAGTCAAATGCAGCAGTGCTATACCATGTTTACTCGGTTTAATTTGTTTATGGGCTTTCTAATGTATTTTGTTCTATGTTCTTTCATTTTTCCAGGTTTTCAGGCACAATAGTTGGTCTTGAAGATATATCTCCTCACTGGGCAGATTCAAAATGGCGGTCACTTAAAGTAAACTCTTAGTACTGGTTTCCTTTTCTTTTTCTTGTTATCTTGTTCCTTTCTCCTTTCTTCCCCTTCTCCTTGTACTGGATGTTAAATGAAAATTCTGACATAAATTTGCTCTTCTGAAATATCTTCCAGGTTCACTGGGATGAGTCTGCATCCATTCCAAGGCCTGATAGGGTATCGCCTTGGGAGATTGAACCTTTTGTGGCGTCAGTACTTCCGAGCCTTCCTCAATCAGCTGTGGTGAAGAACAAAAGGCCCCGACCACCCACTGAAATCCCAGCTCTTGGTAGGAACCTTTTTCTTTCTGTTTCCTAGCAAGTTAGCAACCAACTAAACAGCAACATTTTCCCCCCTTTTTATCCTTTGCCTTGGATTAGATTTTTTGGGTCAGAGTGTTCTAACTTATATGGATATTAGATGCAATGAGTTCAACAGAGTCAGCTATGTGGAATTCTGGGCTGACACAGTCCCATGACAAGTCAACACTGAGTGTCGCTGCTGAAGGCAAAAGAAGTGAAAATCATGTTGTATGGCATCATCATCAGGCAGACGTGATCAGCAATAACAACTCTGTTCCAAGGACTCAGATTGATGGGGGATGGTTGTCTTCTCAGGCAGGTGGTTCTCCGCACAGGTTCCAGGAAACAATGGAGGATAGTAAAAGTGTTTCTGCTTGGCCTGTTTACTCTGGATATTCAACTCCAAACTCATCAAAGCCTAAAAATGACTCAATGTTTGACCATGTTGAAAAAGAGAAGAAAACTGAGACGGGTACTAGTTGCCGAATTTTCGGTATAGACTTTACTAGTCATTCTACATGCTTCCCTGCCATGGAGAAGGCACATCCACAACCAATCAGTGGATCTACTGGAACCACTGAAGGACGTGTTAGTAACACGTTAGCAGCTGAGTCAGACCAGAAATCTGACCTTTCAAAGGCTTCTAAAGAAAGCAAACCTGGACAGTTGCAAGTATCACCTAAGGAGATACAGAGCAAGCACAGTTGCTCTACGTCCGCCAGAAGTCGCACCAAGGTGCTCAAAGTAGAATTATTTTTGTTTGTTTTTTATTCTGAAATATCAAGTATTCATGTTATAGATCTGGAGTCTTTAGCTCAAGTGCTGAGTTGTGGCGTCTGTATATCCCAAAAGGTTCAAATGCAGGGGATAGCTGTTGGCCGAGCAGTGGACTTGACGATGTTGGAAGGATATGATCGGCTTATAGATGAACTGGAGGAGATGTTTGACATCAAGGGACAGATTCGCCCCGGTAACATGTGGCAAATTGTCTTTACCGATAATGAAGGAGATATGATGCTTATGGGCGATGACCCGTGGTCGTAAGTATACTGTATTTGGAATTTCCTAACATGTTTCCTTGTTTAGTTTAAAACCCTTGCGTCGTTTTCTTTGCAGGGAGTTTTGTGACATGGTGAAAAGGATCTTTATATATTCGAGTCAAGATGTGAAGAAAATCAGCGCAGGCTGCGAACTTCCATTGTCGTCACTAGAAGTCGAAGGGGGGACGGTCATAAGCTCGGACTAACATCGGTCAGGTTGTTGATTTTTTAATTACGCGTTGGTTTTGTTGATTTTCGGGGCAGGTCTTTTGGTTGGCTGTTTGTTTGTGGATGGACTCTGGAGGGAGGGAAGACTTGATTTTTGGGCAAAAAGGAGGAAAAAGAAGATTTGAAGTTGGAAGCAGGAGGAGAAGAGGACATCGGCTAATTGGTAGCTCGTTTTTTAGAGCTAGCTAGACTACATTTGACTGGAAATTGGAAAAAGGTGCAATGGCAATTATGTCATTGTCCTGTGTTTGCTAGTGGGTAGGATTAGGAATCTGTGAATATTCAAAAGCAATTTGTGGTGGGTCGTCGGAGGAGTTGGGTGTTTTTAGGGTGTTTTTCCATATGATGCTGTTGTAAATATATGTACTTTTGGCAGTGAAATGTTTTGGTGGATAGTGACGGGAAATTTGGAAAAGTAACCAAAATTTGGATTCCGCACCTTTAAATTTATGATAATTATAACAAAAAATTGATGTGAAAATACTAATATACCCTTAAATCTCCAATTTTGTTAGCCGCAAGCCAAGATTGTCCTCTTCCCATGACTCCCTGAGTATCTCAGTTCCTCTTAACCAGCATTTACCTCTGAAGAGTCCAGTCCCTTACTGATCACTCACATCCAAACAAATGGAACCAGAGCCGCCGAGCCTTCTTCCAAATGCCACTTAGCTTATAGCCTCTGCACCTTCCAAAAGAGCCACAAAAATAGCTCAGAATATATTTTTTTTTTTAAACAAAAGCAGAGAAATTTGAAGAATGCTTTGGGTGGGTAGTAAACTACCTGAATATAAATGGTGCCTGGGTGCGCAATAGCTTTGAGGTGGTGGTAGTCGGTGGCCCACCGGATGGCCTGCCGGGCATTCTGCAGCTCACCCTTCATCCATACGCAGGGAAGATGAGAAAGCATACCTCCAATGGCAGTTTTGGCCCATGGGGTTTCTCTACGCCCACCCACACGTACACCAAAATCGCCAAATCGAAAACTTGTTGGGCATTAGAGCTTTTTCAGTGTCAAACGCAGATTTCAGTTTCAAATGTACATTGTAAGTTTTCCAACTCTTCAGTCCCAAAACTCTCTGGCAAGTTAAAACTTTATTGGGTAATGTTTTGTTGTTATTGTTGGTGTTTGATTGTTGAGAAAATCGGAGGGAAGGTATGTTAGTATTTTTACATCAATTTTTTGTTATAATTATCATAAACATAAAATGATGGCTATAATTCTATATGGGCTTCAAATTCGGTTGTTAATTTGGTGTAGCGGATTGGATCACTAAATTTCGAATCCCGATATGATTGGATCAAATGACGGATCCAACTGAAGCCAATTCAATCAAGTTTTATGGTCCAAGATGTTACTTGCTAGCCCAGCAAACAACCCCCCTTATGTCCATGGAGATTTCTCAGTTCTTAATCTTAGACAACTTCCTGCGCCGCTGTTCGTGGTGATGTGAGTTATGCCAACATTAGTGAGAATATTTTTCGGGACAAGCCGTTCATGTCGAACCAATGTATTTGGAAGGCTTTTATTAAAGAAAGGGAGGGTACCAATGGAAACCGATGTTATTAAGAATGATCTGGCGTCTTTATGGAGGATTCCAAATTCTTGGCAAATGATTCCGTTGGGGAGGGTCCTATCATTTCTCCAAAGAAGAAGATATGCGGAGTGTGTGGGGGTGGTGGAACTTGTACGCTTCAGTTTGGTCTTTTAAGGTTATCTTAATGGCAACCGGATTTCAACCTAGTGACATCCTTTTTCAAACTCAGTGCACATGTATTGATTCAAATTTATGGGTTAAGCCAAGAAGATTGGCACCCTCCTATTCGTATGGAAATTGCTTGGGGTATGGGTACTCAATCATGCTAAAAAGGAAAACTTATTTGGATATTATGCTAGAATTCTAGTGGATGTGGATCTTTCTACATATTTACCTACGTTTATTATGGTTGAACGGAAACATGGCTTTTCTGTTGACATTATTTATGAGAATCTACCTCCAACTTGTGGTCATTGCGGCCTTATAGGTCATATTACGAACAAATATAGACGCTTGAAAGATCATAATGAGGTGCTAGAAAAGAGGGAGAACGCTCATCAACGAGGACGCTCAAGAACTTGTCAAGTTTATCGTCCTAAACCATATGTCCCCTAGTTAATACTAGTGATGACGCTTTTACTCCTGTGCTTAGTAAATCACAACAAAAGAAACTTGAAAAGAAGTAGAAAGTTGACGCTACTAGGCTAGAGGAACTTATATCACCAAAGCAGAAAGACAAGTTATTTCTACTCAAAATGAAGCTACTTTACTGAAATTTTCATGGTATTTGTAATTCTGATACACGTATGAAGCTTTCTAATGTTTGCCATTCTCATCATTTAGATCTGGTTTGCATTTTTGAACTTATGGTTACTTTTGACTCTATTTCTCCTACATATTGGGATTCCTTGGGTCTTCTTTTAATTACCGTTAATTGTAGAGGTAACTTGCTGACTAATGCTTAGGTTTTGTATTCTACGAATAGTTGCTTCTTCTATGATTTCTTCTGCAGACCAACAAATTACTTTTCAAGCTTTTTTTGTGGTGTCCTTTCTCATTTCGTTATTGTTTATGCGGTTACAACTTCTAGTCGTCGTCGCGACTTGTGGTGTGATCTTTTGAAAAAGTTCGCTCTCATACTACTATACCCTAGATGACAATTGGTGATTCATGTGAAGATTTTCATAATACTACTGAGCTATGAGATTTTACTCATATGGACACTCTTGGTTCTTTCTATACTTGCACTAATAATTGGGATGTTCGTGGTCACATGTAAATGCGTCTTGAAAATTTTAAGCGCCACCAAATCGGAAAGCATGTTAGGCAGGACTAGATGGAGTTATGCAAGTCTGGGCGGGGTTGGACGGGGGCTAGGCTGGCAAATGTTAAGACGCCGGAATCTAAATTTTTTTTTTGTTGTAGAGTCGGGGTTACGCGAGAAAGAAGATGACCCAAGCTAGTCTCCACCATCTTTTTAATCCCACGGTTTCTTTTAAAATTGTTTCACTGTTTCATATCTGCACGCTTTCTTTTGCCATGGTCCCCACCATTTTCATTTTTACTACTTTTATTTATATCTTTTTATTTCTTTCCTCTCTGAACGCAACATCAATTTTTATTTATTATTATTTTTTGTAATGTTTTATTATTCTTTTTAATTTTAAGACTATACTATAAAATCCATAATATATTCTTATGTACCTAAAACTCTCATATTGCATATGTATATATACTTTTTTTTCTTTAAATAACATATTATTTAATGTTTAAATTTAACTAATTTATATACTATATAATTAATTTACTCAAATCTGCCTAGTCCGGCTAGGCGTTCACCTAGGTCCCGCCTAGGCGCTAGGCCTCAACCCACCATCCGACTAGCGCGCTTAGCATCTTTTAGAACATTGTTAGTTGTTCTGCTTTGCTAAGAGTTGTCTCAGATCACAATTGTCTTGTTTTTTTTGCCTTTGATGCTTTACCTGGGGGACCACGACCTTTTTTATTTCAGTCCATGTGAACTTTACATTCTGGTTTCACTGATGCGAGGACTAAGGGCTGGCAGTCAAGTATTGCTCACGGGTGTCCTATGTTTATTATGTCGCACAAGCTTAAAATTCTTAAGCGTTGTCTTCAATATTGGAATCCTAATGTATTTTGTGATGTCCATAGAAATGTCACTATTGCTATGGAAAAACTTAAATATTGTTTCTTTTAATGGAACTCTCAAAAGAGATTTAATGAGGAAGTTGTGGCGAAGATGGTTGTCCTTGATGCTCGAGTTATGGCTTACTGAGGGTGATCGTAACATACTTTTTTCCATACTTATGCCCGAGGTAGGCATTCTTCTTCTAGAATACTACTCTTTTAGATTGTGATAGTGTGTTCTCTTATCTTGTTGAGATTGTTGATCATGTGGTAAACTTTTATCGTTCCTTATATAATTCCCCCTTCACTCCGAGTGGAATTAAGGATGTTTGTGGTGTTACTATGGTTAGTGAAGATGAAAATTTACTATTTCTTGTTTGACTTATGTTGATGAAATTAGAAATGCTATTTTTTTCATGGATCATTCGAGTGCTCCCAGACCTAATGGTTTTTCTGGTTCTTTCTATTAGTTATGTTGGGATATCGTTGAATTGGCTAATATTGCTTTTGTACAAGATTTCTTTAAGCGGATGGTTATATCCAAGTGCTAATTGTAACTTTGTGGGGCTTATCCCTAAATTCGAGGTGTCTGCCACTATCACTTAGTTCGACCACTTGCAATTGCAAACTTTTTGTTCAAGATAAGCTCTTACCTAAGGTTTAAATTTGCTTTACTCTACTAGGCGGATTACTTTTATCTTAACTCCCCGGGGTTGTTGCCCTCCCACTCATGTGTTATGTGCTGATGACCTATTTATTTTCTCTTGTGGGAATGTTCGATCTTTTCGGTCATTGCAGGATTTCCTTGACAAGTATGGTCGTGCTTCTGGACAATTTATTATTGCACATAAGAGCACTTTTTATCTTGGGTTCACCTCTTCTCATCATATGACTTTTGACTTGAGACATTTTGGGCTTCGTTTGGGTGTTGCTCCTTTCACATATCTTGGTGTCCTAATTTTTCATGGTAAGGCAAGGAGAATTTACTTTTAATCATAAGGCTAAAGCCCGTCTCTCGGGTTGGAAAGGACAACTTCTTTTTATGGCTGGACGAGTTCAATTAGTGCAGTCAGTTTATTAAAGTTTAGTTTTGCATAGTTTCTCAGTATATTAGTGGTCGGCTTGCCTTTTGAAGCATCTTTTTACTTTACGAAACTTTATTTAGTCTAGAGATTTGGCTTCTCGTAAATTGGTAATTATTAAATGGAATATGGTGTGTGGGTCTAAAATTAAAGGTGGTCTCGTGATTTAACTACTTTGAACTTGACGGCTTTGCTCAATTTTGGCTGGGGTTACTTTACAATCTTCTTCTTCGTAAGGTTCTTTTGCCCGCTAAAATTTTCTTCTCACGCCTTGCAAAACAAGATGTCTATTTGCAATCATCTGTGTAGCATGTTTTGAAGGTGCTTTACTTGTTCTGAATATCAATAGTCGTTGGATTATTGGAGATGTTTTTAGTTTGATAAATGGGTGAACAAGTTGATTATTAGCCCTTCATTATCTCTGGTCATTTCTTTTACAATTCTTCCTCGGGTTTCAAAGGTTATTCAAGCTCAGAGTTGGTCATTATATATTTTTCAAGCTCATGAAATTTTGCATCATCTTGTACCCTTGACAACGACTGATGACAAATTGATTTGGGAAGCCATATCTTTCTGGGAGTTTTTCCCTATCTTTTGATTATGATCTAATTCAAACGAGACATAGTGATTATGCTTGGGCAAAAGTTATTTAGCAGTATTCATTCTGTCTCGACTATTTATTTTGACTCGGCATTTTTTTCATGATAAACTTCCTAGCGAGTTTACAATGCAACGACGTGATGTTTTTGTGTGTGCGTAACCACGTTTCCCTTCAGTTGCACAATCTTTGAGTCTTTGCGAGTTTTTTTTACTATTTTGGCTATTTAGAAAACTTGAAATAAGTTTAATTTTAGGTTCATTCAATCTATTTCCATCGTCTTTGCATGTCCATTATTTCTGACCTTGTCCACGGTTGGAGGTTTATTACAAGATACTCTCAAGGTTTAGATACTCCTATCATTTCTTCTTATGGATTCAACATATTTGTCCCAAGGCCCCTACTATTTTCCCGTGTTATGGTCTCCTCCTTGGTATCCTTGGATTAAACTTAATACAGATGCTTTATCGAAAGAAAATCCTGATCCTGCTTCTTGTGGGGCGTTTTAGGGATTGTTTTGGTCAGTTTCTTGGTGGTTTTTGTCATGGTATTGGTCATCACAATTCTTTCTTTTGCTGCACTTTATACAATTATTATTAGTGTAAAATTTGCTTATCAAAGGGGTTGGCGTGTCTTTGGTTGGAAAGTAAGTCTTCTAGTGTTGCTTATATTCTAGGTTTAGATGATTTGATCCTCTTTGACTTCCTCGCACGCGTTTACTTTTTTGGCCCGCATTCGTGAGATGATTTTTTGTTGTTCACACATCTTTCGAGAGGGAAATGTTGTTGCAGATAACTTTGCTAACATAGGCCTGTCTTTTCCTAATTTAGTTTGGCATGATTCTCCTAAGTTGGTAATTCATGTTGCTTTGTTTTCAGACTTTGCTGGCTTCCACTTCTCAAATTAATGTGTATCACAATTTCAGGTGACAAATTGCTTAGCTAATTATGGAGTTGATCATCCAGTGATTTATCAACAGTTTCCCTTGGCTCGGTTTAGGATTGTAGTTCGAGGAATTTTTTCTTTCTTCATTCGGTTTTCCTTTTTTCGATGATGTATTGTTCTTTTCTTCGCGGGTTTTGGCTTCATCCCCTCGCTTTATGTAATAAAATTTCAGAAATAGTGGACAGAGGGGTTTTTCTATAGGGGAGTTAACCCTTTCTAATTGCTCTGAGCGGAAAGGAAGTAGCCAAATTTTGTAGTTGATAGCTAATTCCTGAGGTCTTGGTTCTTTTTTTACTATCGTGTGCAGGTTTGGAGAGTAAAGCTACCTTGGTAAACCAATGACCAAGTCTTATGTGTAGCTTGCCCTTGTGAGTCTTCCCGGCTCCCAGAAGGGATGGATAATTGTGGCTTACCATCAGTTGTCTCCCTCTTTTAAAAATAAAAGTTATACAAAAATACTCAATATTGGGGTGTTTTGATATAGGTGCCTCAGTCTTGAAATTCTTAGATTTAACATCCATAGCTTTTAGACTTTTGATCAAACATTCTTATCTAATTTTTAAGAACAAAAATTACATATATTTGGTTTACCAATCAAATGACAAATTCATATCACCTAAATCGTAAAATCTAGGAGATATATTATCCCATAATTCATTTCAAACGACACATTTCATTACTCAAATAAAAAATATCATTAACATTCTAAAAATACAACTAACATCCTATTAAACATAACGTACCAATTATGGAGATGATATATGAATGCATACCCTAGTTCACTTTTCGATTGATTAAAACAAAAGAGAACTAAATAATAGAAATTAAGCGAATGTGAGAAAGAAGAAAGACGATGTGGCGGAAATCATTTTTAATATAATTGAGGGAGGACGGCCAAGTGGTAGCAGGACCACTCTGCTACACACATATATATTCAAACATCATTCGACCCCTCGTCTACTATAGCCAACGTACAAAAACAAGAATTGAATTATTTCTTCATGTGGGTCTGAATTTGGTAAACGACGTTTTATAGTCATTTTTGTTTATGTTGCTTCACATGATGCGTCGTTTAATATGAAAATTTCTAACAGTCAACCACATAAGTCATGCTTAGCTACCCACGACTAGCATCCATCACTTCCCATTCTCTCTCTCTTATTTCGATCATGTCACTGCAGTATGAGAAAATTTTCAGTGTGTCGAAAATACGACTTGATACACTATCATAATACACATAATTAAATATTTATAAAAAAATTCAACCAATTGTTTGACTGTATCCTGAGACACTGAACTTTTTTCCTGCAATAGACTAGCTAGTGGACTAAAGTGGAGCTATACATTATATCATTCATCAATCATCAATAATTCGTTTCATTTTCTACATATACAATTTATAAGGTTGAAACTGTCGGAACGTTTATAATAATCCGAAGTACTTCGAGTTTTTAGTTGCTAGATCTGGATTTTAATATATTTTGCGAAGAATTCAACAAAATTCCAAATATAATATGCCACGAAGTAGCATTAGCAAATCTCTAGAACTATATGGACAATTTACAACCGGCTAATACATGAGTTGTATATAACTTTTCTTCCTAATCAATCAGGGACGGAGATAAAAACCTTTTTAGCGGGAGAGGCCTTAACCTCCAAACTTGAGAAAAAAAATTCATGATAGCATAATTTCTTCTATATTTTTATTGTTTTTCTTTTCTTCTCAATTTTTCTTAACCCAACTTGTAGACAATTTTTCATAATGGTAGCTTATTATACATATTATTTAAAAATTTCAAATAATCAGTTAAAGTACTTAAATATGATAAATTGAAGTTATGTAAGCATCTTGATTTTTTTCCTCTACACAAAATTTCAGTGGAGTAGCTACCCTCAGTGGGCCTAAACTGCCTCCATCCTTACGAACCGCCATTAATTTCTATATTTATCTTGCCAGGTCTTTGGTTTGAATTATTGGTATAGTTGCTGTTGTATATACAGTAGTGATATGCACCATACCAAAAAGGGCAAAAACCCTAGATAATTTAGAGAAGTTTCAGCCAATTTCTTCATAAAAAAGCATATGTGTTATATTCTTTTTCCTTAAGAATATAGATGTTATTTGATATTATCTGGAAGTCAGGAGATGTAACCCTAAATTAACCAAAGAAAATGGTATTGAAAGTTCAGCCCTGTGTGACTCATGCATTTTTGCGTACGAAAATGCATGTGTGGATTATGTAATAAGAGAACGAAGACCATATAATAATTTGTCAATTCAAAGTCAAGAGCTCACATTTTATCCTGACAATGTATAATTTGGATAAACCTTTTTATTTTGCAAAAAGGATTTTAAATCTGAATTTCAAGTATTCTTACCCTATCACCGTAATGACTCTCACCACTGAGCTAACTCTAATTTCTTAATTATGTTTGAGTATAATTCGTTTAATATTGTTTTGATTCGCCCTCGTGATTGATTATAATTTAAGGGAAGAACGAACTAGTCGATTGATAGAGAAATGCTTTATTGTTTGTGGTAGTCACTCTAGTGCCATCTTAGCCCTGCTCTATCGCCATACACTCTCCCTCCTTCACTCCACAACCCTCACCTCTTTCTTCATCACCCTCACCTTCCTCATCTCGGACACTCTTCTAGCTTTCATGTACACAATCTGTTCGCATGAAACCAATTTATCGCACCGAATTCCCTGAAAACCTCAAAAGGGTTGTTCAAGAACCCGATTTTCCAGCTCTGGGCGTGTTCATATGCACAGCTGATCCCTATAAGGAGCCACCAATGAACGTGGTAAACACGGCCTTATCGGTCATGGCTTATGATTACCCAACCAAGAGAAGGTATCGGTGTATGTTTCAGACGATGGCGGCTCAGCTCTGACTCTCTTTGCTTTCATGGAGGCTGCCAAATTTGCAAGCCACTGGCTACCTTTCTGCAGGAACAACGACATAGTGGAACGCTGCCCGGAAGCTTATTTTCAAACGGATCATTCTCAGTTTCCTGAAGCTGAGAAGATAAAGGTAAAAAAATTCTAGTGATATATATCAATTTTCCGAAACTATTAGCTAAAAGTATGTTCAGCTACATTACATACATACATACATACATATACATACATACATACAAATATATACATACATATGTATATATATACAATATTCTTTTAAGCTATAATGTTTAATTTTTAATCATCCCTAGACCATATATAGTGTTAGGGAAGATAACTTTGGATGGGACTTTCTAGATTCAAAAACATAGTTCATTGTTAAAACTTAAAAATGCACTCCAAGGATACTAATGAACTATGTACTCAAAGATTACTTAAGTTACTACTCAAGCACTATAAATATACTAAACTTGACCAAAAGATGTACTTCAAAAACATTAGACAAAAAACTTTCAAAGTAACGCCTTTTATGAGATCTTGAAAGCTGTCGTTTTAAAGTTCTCAAAAATGTGTTGCATCTAGTTATTTATTAAGTTTCTCCATAAATTTGCAGCACATTATTTTCTTCAAAATTAGTATAAATTTCATTGAACTACTTATCCAAACATAGCATAGGTAACTATTTGAAGAAGAGTCGAGCCTTTTTCTAAATTAAAAGGAGTGCTTCGAAAGCTATAGAAACCCAACACATTACGTACACATCTATATATTCAGTAGGATAGCGACGAGGGGTAATATATATTTATAAGGTATATAGGGACAAAGACAAAAGAAGGGGTAATATATTTATGTGAGCCATACAGAAAATAAGACACGCATCAACTAATACGGAAGGAACTACTTGTTTGTCACCTTCTTTGTTCCCTATCCTTTCATACATAAACAACCAACACTGTTATACACGGGCAATGTAAAGTTCAAGATTACTTAGCCTTTTCTGGTATATTATGACCACTTACATGTCTTATCTTTTATATTGATTTGTCATTTATATTTTAATTATAAATTCAAGTGAGAAAATAGGACAGATGAGTACACATATCAATGGCTTTTCTTTTCCGGTTTGTGTAAATGGGTTAACTTTATGAATCCCACCACATTAAGAGCTAATTAATTAAGTAATTACATGTTCTTCTGAATCATGGCACACGATTATGTACCAAGGCATGAAAGTGAAGGTAAACCATGTAATAGAGAGAGGCAAAGTCGACCAGGAATATCTAACTGGAGAACGGGAAATTCAAGCTTTTAGCAAATGGATGGATGGATTTACACGGCAAGATCATCCCGCTGTCATTCAGGTATTTTTCTTGTTCAAGTGATATAGCACTTTATCCTCGTGATTAGAACATGCACTGTTGTTGATAATTGCAAGTGTATAATATCGTCCAAGTAATATAGTGATAAGTAGAGTGTCGTTCAAACAAAGATCGGATTAACCTAAATTTACTATTGAGATTGACTTCAAACTAAACTTAAATAAAAGAAGGATTATGTTGACAAATTCAAATATGCAAAGAAACGAAACGAAAGTAAAAATAACAATTGATCGAACATGAAGTAAAAGTGAATGAAGTATAAAAGATTAATATATGGAAGCACTAGGACATCAGGTTCCCAATTCTTAATCCCATCTAATCCCGTTATTCATATTAACATCAAATTATTCCCATGTTGCTAGCAATTATCCCTTGATTCGTCAATATTTCCTGTTAGAATATACCAACTGTGTTTCTAACTATCTACCCATGTTATGTCTAGCCACATATATAGATAACCGAAACCCTTTACGCTCAATGGATAATTACACGATACTACACAAATCATAACCAGTATGTCTACTCAATTATGTAATTCATGGTAATTGTTATAAGAAGCAAACTACTAAACTCAACCTGTCAGTCACAATTTAGTTCTTCACACAAATAATGGCCAGTTATTTGATAACAACAAAGCACAATAACAATCACTCAACATGGAAAACAACTGAGATTAATATAAAATAACGAGAATTATATGTTCATGATAATAGTACACCCTAGTCCTAGCAAAAGGACTTAGTTCATGATCAAACTAATGACAAACATGGATGAATTCGATGACATAAAAGAAACTCAAAACTCCAATTTTGTATTCGTGTGCGTGTATGCCCTGAAAATCTGCAACTTTCTCTCCTTGCGGCACACCCCGATTTGGCTCTCAATCCTCCTTTTTTTTCTTGCGATGCTTGGTTCTCCCCCTTTTTATATTTTCCACTAGTTTGCCTTTCTTTAAAATCCCCCACCTCTTCTTTTATTTCTGCCCGCAGCTTCCTTGGACTATCTTGCATAAGTCCATTCCATTGGGCTAACTAATTAAAGCTTTGACCGGTCCAACTCTCTTATTTTTCTAGCCGAAAATTATACCACGGTCTAACTTGGCAATCGTCAGGTTTTCTTGTATTTAGGCGTTTAATCCCATCTCTTGTTCTCAAAACCGTAGTTCCTACAATACATACACAAAGTGCATTAAACTCAACAATTTAATACATGATCATGACTACATAATAGATAAAAAGAGTACAAAATATGTGTAAAATATCATCCTAACAAAACATAAAACAAAAATAAGAAATTGACTAAACCAAGTCTAACTAAGCCCACTTTCGCTGGCGAAACGATTGCATTGATCATGTGGAACAAGCCCTTAAACCCCTAGGTGTCCCTAGTCGGAGGAGTCGTGTCTCCTGAGGGTTTACCAGTTACATTACCCACAAACGCTTTACTGAAAAGCAAAGGTGTTACAATTATCACTTCCATCAATTAATGAAAACCAATGCATGCCAATCACACTTCCAAAACTAAAGTTATGCCCTTATAAGTCAATGCATCACGATGGAAAGTATGTAGCCAACATCCCAAGCACTCGGGCTTAAAACAGCCAGACTTGGCGTGTGTGGAAATTCGCCTCGACTCTAAGCCTCACTAGATATCACTCAATTTTCTCACATAACCTAAGCTTTCACTCTTAACAAGCATATGTGATGATTTTATGCAAAAGGAATCAATATATAATCACACATGATCAACATTGAAAAACAGCAATTTCTGAAAATAGATCTCAAGAAAGAAATCGAATACTAAGAACATAGGTATCAACCTTCACCAAATAAGCTAGACTTCCTTATAAATCCGTTAGGTCTTTGAAACGGTTGTAATGTAAGGCTAGGTATTTGGGCTAAGAAAGAAAGGATAAGGAAAAACAAGAACTTGAGAAACACCAAGACTTCTTTGTATGTACGTAGGCTGGCACCCCTTCGAAACTTGATGTACGATTTGTGGTGTCTAGGACTCATGTTATATGAATAGTACAATTTCTCTTCTTTTTCTTTTTCTTGATTCTTTTTTTTTTTGTTTTTTAATTTTTTTTATTTTACTAACTACAAAAATAATAAGACACATGGTACCTCGGTACACACCACTACTTTGATGTAGAACTCAACCTTGATTTCTTTTGATATCACCTTGGTATCTCTCAAGCTATATGTTATGGCTAATATAGGGTAGAGTGGATAAGAATTTATGTGGGTGATGAAAGAAAAGGCTAAGTGTTTGGCATCATTAATGAAGCACACAAAAGGGTAGGAAATAGGCCTTTTAGTAGTGGAAAACATGCACAGCCTAACATCGTTTCTATAATTATGTCTAACCCAATGGCAAAAATACCCAACATATATTAACACTACTAAATTAAACAGTTTGCGCGACTAGGAAGATTTTGTCGCGCAAATCATTATTAGGTCACACAAAAACTATGGTAACCAGAAAATCGTCGTGCGTATTTTGTCACGCAAAGGTCGTGAAAAAAGACATTGCGCGACAAACAATTTTAAACTCGTCAAGCAAAAAAAACAGACTCGACGCTTTACTACTCGTCGCGCTAAAGTTATACGAACGAAGGTTTTCGTGGTACAATATAAAAGGGTACAAGTGCGCTTTGTGACTAGTTTGTCTCGAAAAGTTTGTGAGACGAAAAATGTTAGAGGCGCGTGGTAATGCGCGATGAAGTTATAAGACGCGTTTAATTTTGTGCGACGACTGGTCGGCGTCGCGCAAGTGTAATTTTTATAAAAAAAAATAAATAGAATAAAAGGAAAATGAAAAAAAAAGATTTAATACTAATGACAAAAAAAAGCAAATTAATGAATAAAAAACAATTTTTATTTATAATATAAATAAAAATGTACGTACAAATATAAAGTTTTAAAAGAAAGCAGGAACAAAACTATGGAAAAAAAGCAGAAAAATCTATAGGAATGTCGTTCGAAGGATCTTGCTGCTGGTTGGGGACGGGGTCAGAGGTCGACGGGCCTGATTGCTGTGCTTACTCGGTGTGGAAGGGCTGTGAGGGCGATGTATTCCGGAGGAACTGAGGGCTTGTACAAGCATTGACATTTGAGACTTGTACGATGCCAGCTCACTCCTTAGGCCAGCGACTTTTTACGTCAAAGCCGTAACTTGGCCCTTTGACTGCGAGGATGATGAGGCTTTATTCTCCCACTGCCTGGCATTTCCCATCCCCTGACAATAAGTCCCAGGCATCTGACCGAAAGTCTGGTCCAACGTCTCTGTCACGATGTGAAACCCTGCATCCTCAGGGGGATCCACAGACTCAATCGGCGTGTTTGAGGGAAGCTGGGAAGTGGACTCTTGAAGCACCGACTTACTCTTCTCCATCATAGTCGTCTGTGAAAAAAAAAACATGGATTATTAATAGAAAACAATTTGAAATAATTAGTATAAATGTTGAATGCATAATAAATTACTTACATGAAGGGACTCGATCAACTCATTCTCAGGCCGAACATAAACGTCAGCAAAAACGTCGATCTCCGGAAATTTTGAACCCTCATGAAATAAAAAAAGATAAGGAAAATGTTAGTAAGAAAAAAAAAATTATTAACGGCATTTTAAAATTGGAAATGAAAGATGTAATATATACCTTCCGTCGCGCCTCAATCCTATAAGAGAAAGGCCTCGAACCCGAATGGTGGAGAAGAGTCTTATTCTCCCGATTGATCTTGTTCGTCTTCGCCTTCTTCTGTTATAAAAAAAATAAACGTATTAGTTGTAATACTTAAAGAAAATAACAAAAATAATAATAAACATTAGTAAAAATTAAAAAAAGTAAAATGAAAGAAGTTGTAATTAAAAAAGCACCACATAGCCCGGCTCCTGAAAATGATCGCAAAGCCAAACCCAACTATCTTGTTGGTCCTCCAACTCCTTCGGACAACCCTCCTCAAGAGCGACCTGCGGATCATCAAATTGCTGGAAACATTGGTGCAAGTTACTCTTCCACTGCTTGTAGCGTTCGGAGAAGAGCCGATTGAGGTACGCGAACATGTCCTCGTCCATGTCCTCCAAATTGTAGTTTGTCTGCAATGTAACAAATATTTTGAAAGTATTAGTAATAAAAGACAATAATAAATATAAATATATAAATTTTACATGAAAAGCATTAAAAAGGCAACGCTACTTATGGACAATTGGTTGCGCACTGTGTTCTTCGTCTCATTCGGCATCGCCTTCCAAGACGTCCATCACATAGGGGAAAAGGTCCGCACAACATGCCCAATTTCATGGGCCAATGCACTATGCTGCTCCGCTGTTGGTGCTGCCCGATGTCGCTCATTGTATCTGATTGGGATACGACCGTTGGTCACCTGGGTGACCTTGGCCGTCTTCAATTGCCGACAAGGTCCCCAGGTGTTTTTCTTCGTTGCAAAGAGATGAAAAATAAATCATTAACCCAAAACTAATAAAAAAATCCTACTAAAATTTTGGCATAACCTCCCCTATAATTAAAACATTTCCCAAAACCCTAAAAATAACATAAACAATATACGCATCCAACACAATGATCATAATAGTTTAATAAAAGGTTCGGAACGATGACAACATTTTAATCCTTACATGAGATAACTTAACAAATTGAACCTAAAATAACAAAATTTAGTTAACATGGGAATGAGGGAATGAATTAGGATTGTATACCTGGCCGTGTACCCGAGGCACCGGTTGTGGATCCCGATGGCGACATCTGGTTCGTAGTGCAGGGGCGCCAGTGAGTACGTCGGGCGCTAATAGGCAATGCCACCGAAGAAGTCGACGATGCCTGCGTCTATGGGACTGGAGGACCAACTGGGTCAACCATATTAATCGGCCTATGGTCCATCTCTACCGGAGCAGTGGCGGCAGTAGTAGGTGTAGTCGTCGGACTAGGTGGAGAAGTCATCGCCCTCCGGGTTCTAATGAGGTTTGACATCTACAAAATTGGAAATAAATTTGTTTCGTACACAAAGATTTAACTTACCGTACACATGCTAATAATTTCAACTTAAATTTAAAACGAAATTTAAAAAACGTAATTCTAAACCCAATTCAAGTTTTGCAGAAACAAAACTTAAAAATGATATACTATACACAAACTAATCAATTCAGATAGGATATAGACCCAACAATTATAACTTATAAGAAGAAACTAGCATAAAGGAGTAGTTGGAGGCAAAATCTAGTATATACGTGCTCTGTGTGTGTCATGGAATTCAAGTGACAAATAAGCCACAAGCTAGCAAGTTGGCTCCTCGAGGGTAGGCAGAACTAAGAACATGCACCCAAGTTAACGGATGGAAACAAAAAAGCATGGCACATATTCAACAAAAACTAGGAGTTACAAAGTCCAATATATCACGCCAATACACACAACAGGTGCTATAACACAATTAAAACAAAGGGAAGCAGAGGATAACTAATAACCTTCTTTGCATTTCCCTAGAAACAGAGATGATAACCTTCTATTTTCAAACATCGAAGCATAGTATTGGTCAATGAATACAATCAGAAAACCAATGAAAAGAGAGTAACCAAAACATCTAATTATGATATGTAAGCTCTTATCAAATGAACCTTAAAAAGGCAAGTCAACCACAACAATATCAAAATCCATGGGACTACTTTCGAGCAGACCACTTGAACTTGAAGTCAAACAACAATACTAGAAAGCAATGGAAGGTAACAAAATTATGGAAATAGTAATTAAAATTACCATAAAGTAATGCAGTTGACCAAAGTGTACGTCCAAAAGCTAGTGGATTTTTCTCCTGAAAATTGAAAAAATCAAGAATGACAATCTTATCATATGAAAGTATTTTCGTTAAAGAATGAAATTATTATCCAAAAAAGATAAACAAATTTCTTCAAGAGAGCAAATAAATACCCATCTAGAATATAAGAACTTACAACACAATATCATTCCCCAGGAAACACAAATTTGGATGAAAAAAAAATCCCAAATTGTTGAACCCTTTCTCCAGAAAATGAAAATTTGAAATATGAAAAATGCCAACTCGCTGAACCCATGTTCTCGATGTGTTCATGTCTGCATATTTTATGAAGAGAGCAACGTGCAATCACAGAGAAAACAAAAACAAAGGGAAGCACATGGAAGT
The DNA here is from genome assembly GCA_035220775.1 of Malus fusca. Taxonomy (NCBI): domain Eukaryota; kingdom Viridiplantae; phylum Streptophyta; class Magnoliopsida; order Rosales; family Rosaceae; genus Malus; species Malus fusca. The sequence continues at coordinate 21,989,077 of CM069072.1, forward strand.
TTACAGAACTAATCTCCACATGTGCACTTTCCATCCTCAAACCTATGAAACCTATTGTTATCTCTCACTATGATAACCCTTCTTGAGCACTTGGACATAAACTTGATTGCAGTATGACAATCGCCACCAATTTAAGAACCCCTAATTTAAGAACCCTAAATCTAACCCCCAATTTAAGAAAACCTAATATAGCCCCACTGCCCAAAATCGTTCCCCTAATTTAAGACCTAAATCTAACCCCAATTAAGAACCCTAAAAATTCTAATTTAAGAACCTAAATGTCACCCCCAATTTACAATCCCTAAATCTAACCCCCAATTTGAAAAAGAAAAAAAAAACCAAAAAAATCCTAATTCTAACCCCCAATTTGTAAATAAATAAAATTGAAAATAAAAACTAAAGAGGAAATTACCTCTTGGAGACGAAGTCGCGATGGCTGGAGAGAGGGACGGAGAGAAAGATGGAGATACAAAGGAATGAAATAGAAGTTATCGCGCAGGGAAAAAGGAAGAAGAGGGAAGTGAGGGGAAGAAGGAGGGGGGGTTAAACTATAGAATCTTGCGCGACAGAGTCTTTGTCTCGCAAGGCTAAACAATCGTCGCATAAGTTTTTTTAAATTTCCCTGAAAAGAAAGCGCCTTAATTGAAATTTCAGACACTTGCGCGACGAATAAATATTTTTCGTCGTGCAAATATACTTTGTGCGATGAAATATATGTATTCGTCGCGCAATATTCCCGCGTAAATTTAAAATAACTGTTAAATTGTGATTTTTTTTTTATAACCGTCGAAAAGTTTTGTCCCGTTACTTGATCTCTAAATGTTTGTTTTCTGCGATTTTTGGCGTATATGATCTTGAACCATATATAAACAAGTTTGACGGTTGGATCGTTGAAATTAGTTTTGTACAATGCGTATCCCATCAAAAAGATAGATTCACTAACACTTAAAGTTTATTTATACTTTCATTAAGTATAACATAAGATTTTGTGGTATCCACTAGTGTAAATAGTTGAACTTGAAGATCGAATTCATTCATTGTATTCATATAGGGTCAGGGAGTGTAGTTGTAAAAAATCATCAAAATCGAAGTTAAAATAACCGTTAAATCATGATTTTTCGTTTCTAACCGTAGAAAAGTTTTGTACCGTTACTTGATCTCTGAATGTTTGTTTTCTGTGATTTTTGGCGTATGCGATCTCGAACCATATACAAACAAGTTTGACGGTTGGATTGTTGAAATTAGTTTCGTACAATGCATATCCCATCAAAAAGATAGATTCACTAACACTTAGAGTTTATTTATACTTTCATTAAGTATAACATAAGATTTTGTGGTATCCATTAGTTTAGTAGATTTACATTTATTTATTTTGTACGTATAACACTTAAGAAGTCTAATGGTATGTATATTTAAGCCGATCCAATGGTCACCAATTTTTTAAATTTAATTTAATATATATATATATATATATTTTATAGTTTTTAGGGGTATAAAATTGTTAAATTAATATATATAATTATTATAGTAATTTCTTTTAGGGTTATAAAAGTATAAAATTAATATTTTGCTTGTCGTGTCGGGTTATCGGGTCGTGTTAGGAATTGTCAGGCCTAGCTTGCGCGACCAAAAATTGTTATGCGTCATGCAATTATGTTTTAAAATATTTTTAAACATAATACTAACATAAGTTTTGATTTGGACTTTTAATTGCTAACGGAGTTCACCACAAGTATTTAATTAACAACTTTTTCACTATAGGGGTCACATTAAAAATAAAGTATCACTATAAGGACCACGAAAAAATTTGACCTTTAATTATTTTTCAATTATAAAATATTAACTTTATCATATGCATATTATTCAAGTCGCAGTGCGGTGATACTTTGGTACGTATGACCAATCGATCGCACAATCATTTGAAGGCGTTTAATGAATGCTTCTGCTAGGTTGTTCTGGGTATAAACATGGGACTGGATGTTCAACTTCAAAACCCAACCGACATGCAATATCCATCGAAAATTAAAGTTTTCGATGTAAGTTCTCCAACAAATCAAATAAATTTGATCCGATAATCAGGGTGGTGAGCCCTGAGCTTGTTAATTTGAGCCACCAATGTGGAGAATGCAGCTTGTGGACAACAACCACACGTGTGACAAACGTATAAAAGCATCAACTGATACTATAAAGTATCTAAATAGTCCACAGAGTGGTCAAATTAGTCCACAAATGTCCCCTTTGAATCCTTTGTAGAAAAGATGGAGGGTGCTAAGGTATAATACGTGTCCAGGCATGATGTCTTTACTTCTGGTAAAAGGATGCCCAAAACGGCGCATCATGAATCATCCTAGATATCCCAAACGTACATCTATAGCGAAAATTCCTTTGGAATCGCGGGCTTCTGGCCGGCCACATAGTGGGCCTGAATGGGTGTAATCAACTCGTTAAACGTTCCATCTTCTCTAGAATATGCATTTGTCTATATTCGTAGGAAGTGCAATATGGTAATATGCTAAGGAATTTTACCCCATTTTTCTACATTGGTTTCGATGTGGTAATAATACTCTCAAATATCCTTAAAGCTCAAAAAGAGCGTTATTTCGGAACGAATGAGTATAAGGCTTTCGTTTATGGTAAAATTAGTACCATTTGACAATATAGGACAGTGTTATGCCCCACAATCAGGTTGGATACGCCTGAAAAGTTATGGGGGATGATTTGGTATGAAGTTAGCATAGAACCAGACAGCTAACTTCCCCACAAAATATACCTAAGCATGAGTTAATTGTAATTAATTGTGGTAATTTTGGTTAATGAACTCTTTATTCGAGAACAATAATGACATCCAAACACCAATCTTAAATTCGAGAACAAAATAAATTATTCACAAAGTAAACCAAATATACAAGGAGGTTCGGCCTATACGGCCTTCCATGTCAAATTTCGCTCTTCCAAATGTTTTAGGTGGAGCAAAATTAGTCTCACAAATTGACTACGGGAATGGTACTCCTCAACAACATTGATAAAAGCACGGAAAAATGCATAACCAATGATCTATTCTGGTAAAACAGAGTTAGATTCTGTAGGGTTGAGGTTCGGGAATATTATCCCTAATTCTTGAAGTATTTAGGTGTCAGGGATCATGCTTCAGGTGTGATACCACCTCTTGGCAGGCCTGACTCTACCATATGTTGTAAAATAAACTCAAAATTAGATTGTATGAGAGAAAGACAGACCCAGACTTGGGTTCGATAGGCTCCAGCCAAAGCTAGAGGGGTCTGTTCGGTAGGCCTCTACTGAAGCAGAGCATTACCGTTTGGTACACCTCTACCGAAGTAAAGCATGCCCTTTGGTGTATCCCTGTCGAAGCAGGGCACCACCATTCGGTAGACTCCAGCCGAAACTGGGTCTATACCATTCGGTAGCTCCCCGTCGAATTGGGGTACCTTTCTCTCACAAGTGTGATAGTAATCAGATCCGAGAACTTGGTAAACTTCCATTCTCTATACTGCTACTTCAGGACGTCGAAATACGCTAAAGAGGGTCCCCAGAAAATTTAACAAAAAGTCAACGATCAACCCTAAAAAGTCAACCAAGACGTCCCAGTGGTCAACTACATTAAAACTTTAGAATTTTACCAAATGGATGCCAAAAATGGACTCGGGACGTCGGAATTAGCCAAAGGGGGTTTTAAGAAAATTTCGAAACAGTCAACACGAGGAATATTCCAAGAATATTCCAAAGAATATTCTCAAAATATTCTGGGCCCATTTTGGAACTAGGCTGGGCTAGAACATCAACCCAAAGGTTTGGGCCGGTTGGGCTAAATATTTGGGCCAAAGGTTTTGGATCGGGTTTTGGGCCAAAGGCCCTTTTTTTTCCTTCCCTTCTTCTTCTCCAGCCGATTCCCGCTGCAACCGCCGGAATCTGGAAAAATGATGGCCGAGATAAACCCCAGCTCCGAACAACCACATACTGTACCAAACCTAGTCATGTAATATACCAAAACAAAGATCAGGGAACAAGGATTCAAATAGTACCATTGGTTTCCTCGGCCGTGGTTGGATTTCGCCTGAAAAAAGGCTTAAAAGTCGTCGGGTTCTCACTGAAAAAATTGGGTTTGTATTCTATGGGAGTTACTTGCACTAATCGTCACCAAATTTCTTGTGTAAGCTCAAAATCGAGCTGGAGATCAGAAAATAAAACAATAGGGACCTTACCGAGTCGAGAATGGGAGGAATCGTCGGATTTTTCTCTGGTGTTCGTGTGCAGCGCGCACAGAGAAAGAGATAGTGTGACGAAGTTTTCAACGAAGGGAAATGAGAGGTGCATGTCGATGGTGATGGTTGTTGGTGGCCGTGAAGCTCGCCGGAATGACGAGGGCTTGCTAGTCTCGGTGTTATTGTCTGCAGAGGAAGATGGCTGAAGGAATTGAGAGGGAGATAAGATGAGGTGGGAGAACAAGAGAGGGTGAGTAAAGAGAGGGAGATCCGGGAATGTAGGGAGAAAAGAGACACATGGCAACAAGAGAGTGGTCCCAAAAGTCTGAAAAATAAAAAAATAGAGTCTACCATTGTCACTCAGTACGACCACTTGCAGTTGCAAACTTTCTGTTCAAGAAAAGCTCTTAGCCAAGGTTTAAATTTGCTTTACTCTACTAGGCAGATTACTTCTATCTCAACTCCGCGGGTTGTTGCCCTCCCACTCATGTGTTATGCGTTGATGACCTATTTATTTCACTTGTGGGAGTGTTCGATCTTTTGGGTCTTTGTAGGATTTCCTTGTTAAGTATGGTCGTGCTTTTGGAAAATTTATTGATGCACATAAGAGCACTTTTTATCTTGGGTTCACCTCTTCTCATCATATGACTTTTGTCTCGAGACATTTTGGGCTTCGTTTAGGTGTTGCTCCCTTCATGTATCTTGGTGTCCTAATTTTTCATGGTAAGCCAAGGAGAATTTACTTTTAATCCTTGGTTGATAAGGCTAAATCCCGTCTCTCAGGTCGGAAAGGAAAACTTCTTTCTATGGTTGGACGAGTTCAATTAGTGCAGTCAGTTTATTAAAGTTTAGTTTTGCAAAGTTTCTCAGTATTTTAATGGTCGGCTTGCCTTTTAAAGCATCTCTCCTCTTTACGATACTTTATTTGGTCTAGATATTTGGCTTCTCGTAAATTGGTAATTATTAATGGAATATGGTGTGTGGGCCTAAAATTAAAGGTGGTCTCGTAATTTAACTACTTTGAACTTAACGGTTTTGCTCAATTTTGGATGGGGTTACTTTACAATCTTCTTCCTTGTGAGGTTCTTTTGCCCTCCAAATTTTTCCTCTCACGCCTTACAAAATAAGATGTCTATTTGTAGTCATCTGTGTAGCGTGGTTTGAAGGTGTTGTACTTGTTCTGAATATCAATAGTAGTTGGATTATTGGAGATGGAAGACCAGTTTTTTTTTAGTTTGATAAATGGATGAACAAGCTGATTATTGGCCCTTCATTATATCTAGTCATTTTTTTATAATTCTTCCCGAGTTGGTCATTATAGATTTTTCAAGCTCATGAAATTTTGCATCATCTTGTAACCTTGACAACGACTAATGACAAATTGATTGGGGAAGCCATCTCTTTCTAGGAGTTTTTCCTTCTTTTCTGATTATGATCTAATTCGAATGAGACATAGTGATTGTGCTTGGGCAAAAGTTATTTAGCAGTCTTTCATTCCGTCTCGACTATCTATTTTGACTCGGCCTTTTTTTCATGACAAACTTCCTAGCGATGTTACAATGCAACGACTTGATACTTCTTCGGCATCCATTTGTTGTCTTTGTCATGTTTATGAGGAATGTACCGCTCATCTTTTTTTTTTCCAGCTGCCAGTTTTCTAAGTAATTTTGGAAGTGGTTAGCATATTAATTTGGTACATCTTTGCTTGTTTCAAATTCTTTGGCTATTTTTTTGGGATCCTTTTGTGCGTAACCGCTTTTCCCGTCAGTTACACAATCTTTGAGTCTTTGCAAGTTTTTTTTACTATTTTGGCTATTTAGAAAGCTTGAAATAAGTTTAATTTTAGGGTCATTCAATATATTTCCATCGTCTTTGCATGTCCATTATTTCTGACCTCGTCCACAGCGGGAGGTTTATTACAAGATACTCTCAAGGTTTAGATACTTGTATAATTTCTTCTTAGGGATTCAACATATTTCTCTCAAGGGCCCTACTATTTTGCCCGTGTTATGGTCTCATCCTTGGTATCTTTGGATTAAACTTAATACATATGGTTTGTCGAAAGAAAATCCTAATCATACTGCTTGTGGGGCGTTTGAGGGATTGTCATGGTCAGTTTCTTGGTAGTTTTTGTCATGGTATTGGTCATCACAATTCTTTCTTTTGCTGCACTTTATAGAATTATTATGAGTGTAAAATTTTCTTTTCAGAGGGGTTGGCGTGTCTTTGGTTGGAAAGTGACTCTTCTAGTGTTGCTTATATTCTCAGTTTGGATGATTTGATCCTCCTTGATTTCTTCGCACGCAATGATTTACTTTTTTGGCCCGCATTCGTTAGATGAATTTTTGTTGTTCACACATCTTTCGAGAGGGGAATGTTGTTGCAGATAACTTTGCTAACATAGGCATGTCTTTTCCTAATTTAGTTTGCCATGATTCTCCTAAGTTGGTAATTCATGCTGCTTTGTTTTCAGACTTTGCTGGCTTGCCTGGCTTCCGCTTCTCAAATTAATATGTATCACAACTTCAGGTGACAAATTGCTTAGCTAATTATGGAGTTGATCATCCAGTGATTTATCAACAGTTTCCCTTGGCTCGGTTTGGGATTGTAGTTTGAGGAATTTTTTTCTTTCTTCATCCAGTTTTACTTTTTTGATGTTGTATTGTTCTTTTCTGATCGGATTTTGACTTCGTCCCCTCACTTGTATTTATTGTTTTCACTCTTTTTTTATTTAATAAAATTTCAGAAATAGTGGACAAAGGGGTTTTTCTATAGGGGAGTTAACCATTTCTAATCGCTTTGGGCGAAAAGGAAGTAGACTAATTTTGTAGTTGATAGCTAATTCATGAGGTCTTGGTTCTTTTTTTAATATCGTGTGCGGGTTTGGAGAGTAAAGCTACCTTGGTAAACCAATGACCATGTCTTATGCGTAGCTTGATCATCTAATTCATTATTATCCTTCCCTTAACAAAAAAAACTAAAAACTTAATAGGTCATTCAAATTGTCAGTAAAGATCTAATTTTTGTAAGATGGAAGCTACTCCAAAATGATAGTTATATAATGAAATGCCTATGTGAGTCTTTCCGGTCCCGAAATGGGTAGATAATCGTGGCTTGCTACTAGTTGTCCCCTTTTTTTAGAAAAAAAAAAAAAAAGTTATACAAAAGTACTCAAATATTCCTCTTTCAAAACAAATCTTCACTTTCCCTCAGATTAGATATTTTATATTTAACTGATCATTTCAAGGTAAAACTACCAAAATACAACGTAGCGTCAAAAAACGACATCACGTCCTCTTGTTTTTGTGGTTGTACCGTGTGCTGAGGATGGCCAATATTTAAAACGACAGATATGCTCACATTGCTATCACAGTTCAATTTCTATGGCCTTAAATTGAGCAATGTCAAATTGTTCACGCCTCCATCAAATCGGCCCGCCCGCCATTTGTCTCGTTCAATAATTGACAAAAAGTGATTTTGGCACACTCTAGTTCATCCAGACTTCTCGATTGATTAAAACAAAAGAGTACTAAATAATAGAAATTAAGCGAACGTGAAAAAGAAGAAAGACGATGTGCGGAAATTATTTTTAATAATAATTGAGGGAGGACTGCCAAGTGGGAGCAGGACCAATCTGCCACACACATATATATATATGCAGAGATCATTAGACCTCATCTAGTATAGACAACGTACAAAAACAAGAATTGAATTATTTCTTCATGTGGGTCTAAATTTGGTAAACGACGTTTCATAGTAATCTTTGTTTACGTTGCTTCACATGATGCGTCGTTTAATAAGAAAATTGTAAGGTCTAAGAGGAAAAAGATAAAAAAACAAGGCAAATCAAGGAATTCCGATCTTGAATATCAAGTAACCGATTTTTTACGAACGCTCACTAAGTGCCAAAGGCTGTTTTGCCTTTGAATCAGCGGGATACCCCTTCTCTCTTGAAATTTTGATTACAGGGGTGAAGTGTCAATTTAGTCTCTAAACTATCACGTCAGTGAAAATTACGTCTCTAAATTATTATTTTTGGTAAAATGAATCCCTAAATTCATTAAAAATTTCTAATTGCATCCCTACTATTATATTTGAAGCTATTCTATCTAATTTTTCGTCAACTTAAGTCACTTGATACACTTTAGAATGTAATACCGTCATTTTCTCGCCTATATATCCTTAACATTTCATACAGGTTGCGAATCCAACCTCTAATTTACCCTCCAAAGTTAACTCCATATACTTTTTTTATTAAAAATTACCAATATACCCTTCAATGTGTATCACGTGCAAGCATCGTGACTTAAATTGACATAAAATTGAATATAGTAGCTTCGAATCTAATATTAGAAATGTAATTGGAAAAAATTTATAATTTAAAGACTGATTTTTCTGAAAAAAAATAGTTTATAGACCTAATTTTTACTCAGTAATAATTCAGAAATTAAATTAACCGTGCACCCTAGTTTATATTAATAACAAATCCAATGATGAATAAATTTTTAATCACTCGGACCACAAATTTAGATATTTATCATACGCTCTTGAATATTGCCCAGAAAGAAAGTCATGCGCTTGACCAATATCGTCAATATCACGCTAACATGCACTGATTAAATAAAAGCAATGTATGCCAACATCGTGTCCATTTCTGAGAACGGTCCAAATTATGTGAGGTCGATTGATTAAATAGGAACAAATGACTTGGGAGGAGGTTTACCATTTTCCAATGCACAACGGCATCTTATGTATAGATAGATAGAGATATACAGATCTGAAATTTCTTGTTATGAGCTCAAGTTGATAATATTATCTTCTGCTGAAATTTCTAACAGTCAACCAAATAAGTCATGCTTAGCTACCCACGACTAGCATCCATTACTTCCCACAGTAGGAGAGATTTTTTCAATGTGCCAAAAATATGGCTCGATACACTAAGCGTCATACTACACGTACGTGATTGAATATTTAAAAATATGAAAAAATCATCCAATTGTTTGACTGTATTCCCGAGACACTCAATTTTTTTCCTGCAATAGACTAGCTAGTGGACTAAAGTGGAGCTATACATTATATTATTCATCAATCATCAATAATTCGGTTCATTTTCTACATATACAATTTACAACGATGAAACTGTCGGAACGTTTATAATAATCCGAAGTACTTCGATTTTTTATTTGCTAGATCTGGATTTTAATATATTTTGCGAAGAATTCAACAAAATTCCAAATATAATATGCCACGAAGTAGCATTAGCAAATCTCTAAAATTCCAAATATACATGAGTTGTATATAACTTTTCTTCCTAATCAGTCAGGGACGAAGATAAAAACTTCATTTAGTAGGAGAGACCTTAACCTCCAGACTTGAGAAAAAAAATTCATGACAGTAGAATTTCTTCTATATTTTTATTGTTTTTCTTTTCTTTTCAAATTTTCTTAACCCAACTTGTAGACAATTTTTCATAATGATAGCTTATTATACATATTATTTAAAAATTTAAACTAATCAATTAAAGTACTTAAATATGATAAATTGAAGTTATGTAAGCATCTTGATGATTTTTTTCTTCTACACAAAATTTCAGTGGAGTAGCTACCCTCAGTGGGCCTAAACTGCCTCCATCCTCACGAACCGTCATGAATTTCTATATTTATCTTGCCAGGTCTTTGGTTTGAATTATTGGTATTTGATGTTGTATATACGGTAGTGATATGCATCATACCAAAAAGGGCCAAAACCCTAGATAATTTAGAGAAGTTTCAGCCAATTTCTTCATAAAAAAAAATTTATAAAAAAAAAAAAAAAAAAAAAAAGCATATGTGTTATATTCTTTTTCCTTAGGAATATAGATGTTATTTGATATTATCTGGAAGTCAGGAGATGTAACCCTAAATTAACCAAAGAAAATGGTATTGAAGGTTTAGCTCTGTGTGACTCATGCATTTTTGCGTATGTACGTATGGCTCATGTAATAAGAGAACGAAGACCATAATAATTAGTCAATTTAAAGTCAAGAGCTCACATTTTATCCTGACAATGTATAATTTGGATAAACCTTTTTATTTGCAAAAATGTTATAACCTTCTAGTTTAAGTGTGATTGTGTAAATCCTAAATTAGATTTAATTCTAGTTATTATTTCCTATATGGACTTGTATTCCTTTGAGGAGAATGATTTCTTCTCTCTCTTATTACTATAAATAAATGCACTGCATAGGGGGAATAACACACATTCCTCTATACAACCTTATAAATACATCTCTCGCTATATCGCCTGCCCCCTTCCCTTGTCAGTTAAATATAGGTCACAACATGTTATCAACATGCTCCTACACTGCACTTAGAAATCTAACGTGAAAATTATTCGTCTTCAATCAGAGGAGTATTACGTTGCAGTTATTTTTAATTGATTAAATTTTGATTTTATTGATTCATATACTTTTATTGATTCAATTTAAATTTTTTGTGTTGAACGTAATACAAGCTTTGGAGATGGAATGTAAGATCCTACATCGCCCAGGGGTGAGGATCATGTAAGCCTTATATGTATATTCTCATCTCTACCTAGCACGAGGCCTTTTGGGAACTCACTGGCTTCATTCCATCGGAACTCCGAAGTTAAGCGAGTTCGGGCGAGAGCATTCCCAGGATGGGTGACCTACTGGGAAGTTCTCGTGTGAGCTCCCAGAAACAAAACCGTGAAGGCGTGGTCGGGGCCCAAAGTGGATAATATCGTGCTACGGTGAAGTCGAGCCCGAGATGTGGTGGGGGCCCGGGTCGGGATGTGACAATTTGGTATCAGAGTCAATCCCTGGCCGAAAATGTGCCGACAAGGACGTTGAATTATAATATGGAAATAAGGAAAAAAAATTTCTAAGGTTCTTCGAACCCAAACCCCGAAGCTCCAAGCCTCTGGAACCCAACCCAAAAACCCTGACGCCCTTCACGACGTCACATACATGGCCTACAACCATGCCCAGCCACTACAACTGCCATCCCCGACGACATGCAGTCATCGCCGACCTTATTTTTGGGCAAAATTCATATGAATTTCCCCGAATTTCGAAAACCCAAATTTGAATCCTAGGTTTTTCTTTGGTTTTAGGACATCGAGACCTTCTCCGTCATACCATCCAGGTTCCATGTCAAAAATCACAACTCGTTTCGAGTTCTTTTGACCAGAACACATCTACCTGAAGCAACAGCGCTGGCCTTTGTTCCCGGTGGCCACACCCAACGAAGCTGGGGTGTTCTTTTGGCTGAAACCCAAGCCCAATTGGGCTGACCCTCTCAGCATGTGAAAAGAAAAAAGGGAATTTTTTTTCGTGACTGGGCTCGCTTGATGCAACCCAAGACCATGGCTCGACCCAACACATGACACCAGCTTGAGGGCTATGATGTCCCTATGCCCGCGATACATGCAATCTCAGCCTGCAGCTAGTGAACCAGTGCACTTGTACTGGGCTGCACCTGATCAGCGCCCATCTGGGCCTCTGTTTCTTGGACCCGGTTTCTTGCAGCCCGTTTGCTGCTACTGAGCTTGCATCCCAAATTCTGTTTGGGGCCTCATCAGCCCATGCTTATTGAAGCCCAATTTTTGGGCCTAGACAACGGTACAAATTTGCTCAGCTCACCCGTGGGCTTTGGTCCATGTTTTTGGACCCCGAGTTTAATTTTTTATATTTGTAGACAATTTGGGCTTTATAATTTTTTTCACCCACACATTAAATTTGGCCCGAAGTCCAAATAATTATTGCAATTATAACTACAGACCTAAAGTTCTATTTGCATATTTTATTGTTGCATATTTTTGTATATATATTTGTGTTTGTTTACAGGAACATATGAACCTGAAGTTCATAACTATTTCGAAACCTGAAGTTTCTAAAAACATGCCTTGTTTGAAAACCTAAAGTTTTCCTTAAAACATCACCCATGAAAACCTGAAGTTTTTTCATGCGAATTTAAACCAATACATGTCTATTTGAATGTTCTACTCATATGTGAATGGATTGATATTTTTCTCCATTACACTAACCACATCTTGTCTATCTATTTTGTGATAGGAACATATCAAATTTGAACAAACTCAACTTTGCCACTTTGGAGGTCTCTGGAAAGAACTACCTCAAGTGGGTCCAAGATGTGAAGCTCCACCTCACTGCAAAAAATTTGTGTCTCGCCATTGAAGATGAGACGGACAAGCCGCTTGGCAAAGCCAAGAAAGCCACTGCCATGATCTTCATTCGAACACATATTCATGATACACTGCAAACCGAGTACCTTGCTGAGGAGGATCCACAAGCACTATGGGTCGCTTTGGCTGATTGTTTTGATCACCAAAAGGACATCTTCTTACCTGAAGCAAGACATAACTGGCAGCATTTGTGCTTCCAAGACTTTAAGTCTATGAATGAATATAATTCTGAAGTTGGTCGAATCCAATCACTTCTCAAGTTCTGTAACGAGACCTTGACTGAAAATGATCTCTTGGAGAAGACTTATTCGACCTTCTCTGTTACTAATATTGTCATGCAACAATAATATAGAGCTCATAAGTTCACTAAGTTTTCAAATTTGATCTTTGTTTTACTTCTTTCTGAAAAGCAAAATCAGTTATTAATGAAGAATCATCAAGCTCGACCTATTGGGGGCGACTGCCGTGCCTGAAGCACATTATAGCACAAACAAACGCCCAAAATGACAAAATAGGCGTGGTAGGGGCGGCCAGAAGCCACCCCATCAAGGTCAATAGAGCCAATGCCCATCTAAGGGAGAAAACAAAGCCCAGAAGCACCCTAACCTCGCTCCTAAGGCCCCAAACTTTAAGAATAAGGGCAAAGCAACTGAAACCATGGATGCGGATATATGCTATCACTGTGGTTCAAAGGACCATTGGTCCCGTGTTTTCCTAGCTCCCCATAACGTTGTAGCTGAATATCATTCTTGTCGTAAGAAGTTTGAATCAAACTTTATGTAAGTGGATGAATCAGAGAGTACCAAGATGGAGATTTCTGATTTTCAAGAGGCTGTCAGCCCTATGGAAGATTAGAATCTTAGACATAAGCTATTTTTCTAGTTGAAATTTAGACATTGGGGCCGAATTGCACCTAGTGGCCGAACCCTCCCTTGTTTTTTGGTTTAATTTTGAACAAATTTCCTTTATGTTTGGATTATTTGTTGGTGATTTGTTTTTGGATATTAAGTTTTTAATTAATTACCGTCCTTGAATACTTAAAATTATTTTGAATGCATATTTGTTTTTAGAACTTTTATGAATGTGATCGATTCAAATTAATTTTCATTCTAGGTACGACTAGTGAGGAAGTTAGTTGTTTGGCAGATAGTGCAACCATGCACACCGTTTTGCATGAACGCGTCTATTTCACTAACTTCATACCTAAGAATGCACCTCTGACAACCTTCTCAGGCCCATCCAACCTGATCAAAGGATATGGTAATGCATGTATAATATTGTCCAATGATACAATTTTGACCATTGATGAGGCACTTTATTCTCCGCGTTCCGGAAAAACATTGTTTTGTTTTAAGGACATTAGAGATAATAATTACCACGCTGAAACCTATGTAGAAAACAGAGTTGAATTTCTGTGCATAACTTCTTACGAATATGGCCAAAAACGTATTCTAGAGAAGATAGAGCATATCTCGAGTGGTCTGTATACTACGACTATACGCCCTATAGAATGCCACTATGTGGTCTGCCTTACCTTAGGGACCATGCACGAAATTACACTTTGGTATGATTGTTTAGGACACCCTGGACAAACAGCGATGTGTCGTATCCTCAAATCATCACACTGGCATCCACTAACCTGAAGTTTAGGTTCAATTCAAGGAATTGCATGTCAAACCTGCTCCATGGGAAAACTTATTATTAAGCCTTCTTATGACAAGATTCGTTCAAATTCTCCCATTTTTTCTACAAAGGATTCAAGGGGACATTTGTTGACCGATTCACCCTCCATACGGACCATTTAGATATTTTATGATTTTGGTTGATGCTTCCACATGTTGGTCACGTTGTGCTTGTTGTCCACAAGAAACGCTGCGTTTTCCAAACTGTTGGCTTAGGTTATCAAGCTCAAGGCTCACCACTCTAATTATTCGACCAAATGTATTCGATTAAATAATGCTGGAGAATTCACATCTAAAACTTTTGATGATTATTGCATGTTGGTTGGGGTTGAAGTTGAACATCTAGTACCCCATGTTCATATCTAGAATGGCCTGGCAGAGGAATTCATTAAGCGCTTACAAATGATTGCTCGATCGTTATTCATACGTACCAAGCTCCTGATTGCTGTTTGGGGCCATGCAATATTGCACACAACCATAATGGTTCGCCTAAGGCCCGTTGTGACCCAACCATATAGCGCCCTTAAGTTGGTTATCGGATACGAACCCGACATATCGCATTTGCGTGTTTTTTGTTGTGCGGTCTATGTGCCGATTTCACTGCCCTTACGTACAAAAATAGGACCTCAGCGAAGGATGGGAATTTATGTCGGATATGATTCTCCTTCGATTATTCGTTACTTTGAATCTTTGACAGACGATCTGTTTACCGCTCATTTCGCGGATTGTCACTTCTATAAGACTGTCTTCCCGTCGTTAAGGGGAGATAAGAACGTCAACATTCCTGATGAACGACGCGAATTATTATGGATGACTCCCACTTTGTCTCATTTAGATCCCCACATCGCTCAGTCTAAAACTGAAGTGCAAAGCATATTAGATCCTCAGAGCATAGCTTAGAGCATACCAGATGCTTTCACCAATCTAGCACAAATGACAAGATCACATATTCTAGCTGCGAATCTGCCAGCAAGGATGGATGTACCAAATGTACGATGGACTTCCCTCCTGGAGGCCCGGGACACCAACTTTGGCGATCCATGTACATTTGCGGCTAGCCAATCATCTGTCTCTACACACAAGTGTGGCAGACCTATTGGTTCAAAAGATTTACATCCTCAAAAAAGGAAACCAATGGCACATGCACCTGAACAGCCTACCGTGAATCTGACTGTTGCCTACTCAATCCATCCAACTCATGAGGAAATTCTAGATTAAGGAAGCGTCCTTGAAGAGACGAATCACCTCCCAAGAATCATGAGATTTCGATCTATTATGCTAGCTTGGATGATGTTTTGTGTAGAAATGAGATGATCATCGATGATGTATTAGCATATGTAGTAGCTACTGAGATTATCTTAAGCGATGACATTGAACCCCGTTCCATTGATGAATGTCGATGTAGAACCGATTAATCAAACTGGAAACAAGCAAACCAAGTCGAACTCGATTCGCTTGCGAAACGTAAGGTGTTTGGACATATAGCTCTTACTTCTCCATATGTGAAGCCCGTTGGCTACAAGTGGATTTTCGTTCAAAAGCGTAATGAGAAGAACGAAATTGTGCGTTAGAAAGCTCGTCTTGTTACGCAAGGCTTTTCACAATGCCCTGGGATTGACTATGACAAAACTTATTCACCCGTTATGGATGTGATTACTTTTTGCTACCTTATCAATTTGGTAGTTTATGAAAAACTGAGTATGCAGCTAATCGACGTAGTAATTATGTATCTATATAGGGATCTTAATACGGAAATTTATATGAAAGTTCCCGAATAATTTACATTAACTGGATCAAATATTTCCAAACCCCGGAATACCTCTCAATTCGACCGAGACATTCACTCTATGGTTTGAAGCAATCTGGAAGAATGTGGTATAACCGTCTGAGTGAGTATTTGACTAGTTAGGGATATGTGAACATCGAACTATGCCATTATGTGTTCATTAAGAAGTCACATTTTGGTTTTGCGATTGTTACAGTATATGTTGATGACATAAATCTCATCATAACTCCTCAAGAGCTCGAGAGGAACTGTCACGCACCTGAAGTCAGAATTTGAGATGAAATATCTAGAAAGACTCGATACTGTCTTAGTCTAGAGATAAAGCACCGTTCGGATGGAATCTTAGTACATCAAACGAACTACACCCAGAAGGTGTTGTGCCGCTTTAATGAGGATAAAGTAAAGCCTTCGAGTACTCTTATGGTCGTTCGATCGCTAGATGCAAAACAAGATCCCTTATCTAAGTGCGATAGGCACTTTATTGTACTTAGCTCGATGCACTAGACCCGACATCTCCTTCGCTGTTAATCTTTTGGCAAGATACAGTAATGCACCAACACACAGACACTAGACTGGTGTTAAAGACATTTTCCGCTACCTTAAGGGTACTACGGATTTGGGCTTGTTCTATCCCTTTGGATCCTCAAGTGATGCTGCACCCCCTTATCTCGAGTCGATTCTCACCTTGTTGGTTATGCCAATGCATGATACTTATCTGATCTGCATAAGGCGCGCTCTCAAACGGGTTATGTCTTTACCGTTTGAGGCACCGCAATCTCTTGGAGGTCAACTAAACAAACCTTAGTTGCCACTTCGTCTAACCATGTTGAAATTCTCGCCTTACATGAAGCAACTCGGGAATGCTTTTGCCTGAGAGCAATTATGGGCCATATTCAAAGCTCCTGCGATCTCGCAACATGCATCGAATAGCTCAAGAAGGGTTACATCAAATGAGACAACACCAAGCATATTGCGCCGAAGTTCTTCTTCTCACATTAACAACAAGAGCATCAGAAGATTGAAGTCACGCAAATCCATTCACAAGACAATTTGGCTGACCTCTTCACCAAATCACTATCGAATGCGACGTTTTAGAAGCTTGTTCAAGGAATTGGTAGGCTTAAAATTTTTTAGTTGTAACATTGCTAGTTCTCTTTGAAATTATGTCAAACTCAGGGGGAGTATCCTAAAGTATACTTACTTGATCTTAATGTACTATTTTCCCTACGAATAGGAGCATTTTCCCCACTGGGGTTTTGTTACCTAACGAGGTTTTAACGAGGCACTCACCTTGGGTTGATCATATCCCTGATGATGTCCCGTAGACGTTTCATTTGACTTTGCATTTCTCACACATTTTTCCTTAGACTATGAATTTTATCCCTACACAGGTTTTTACCATAGCCATAGGGTTTTCTGTGAGACTTACTTCCTTCTGCAAGTTCCTACCTTATTGAGAATAGCATGTTCCCAGAATCAGTGCTGACGAGTCGATTTTCTCAACCTCTACATGATGCTAAATCTACTTGAGTATTTACACACTCAAGGGGGAGTGTTGTAAACTTCTAGTTTAAGTGTGATTGTGTAAATCCTAGATTAGATTTGATTCTAGTTATTCTTTCCTATATGAACTTGTATTCCTTGGAGGAGAATGATTTCTTCTCTCTCTCTTATTACTATAAATAAAGGCACTGCGTAGGGGGAATAACACACATTCCTCTACACAACCCTACTTTGTGCCGCTGGCCCCCTTCCCCTATCAGTTAAATATAGGCCACAACAAAAAAAGGATTTTAAACCTGAATTTCTAAAGTATTCTTACCTATCACTATAACGACTCTCACCATGGAGCTAACCCTAATTTCTTAATTAAGTTTGAGTATAATTCATTTAATATTGTTTTGATTCGCCCTCATGATTATTAATTTAAGGGAAGAACGAACCAGTCGGTTGATAGAGAAATGCTTTATCTATATCTATTTATTGGTTTGGACAACAATAAGTCCCAACAGTAATACAAGTATGCAGTAGATAGAGATTGGCAGATTACCATTTACCAAGTACCAAAAAAACAACAAAATCTTTATTTACGTGCCCAAGACTAAAAACCTTAATCATTTATACCTATAAATTTAATCCCATGCCTATAACCTAAGAGTTCCAAAATACAGGGAAAGCTCAAACTCAAAGAGTTTCCACTTGTACCACCATGCCCACCACCACCCATGATGGGCTACCACCACTTCACACCCACAAGCCCTCTCGTCGAACCACCGCGAACCGTCTATTCATGGTGGTTCACTTTAATGCCATCTTAGCCCTGCTCTATCGCCATACACTCTCCCTCCTCCACTCCACAACCCTTACCTCTTTCTTCATCACGCTCACCTTCCTCATCTCCGACACTCTTCTTGCTTTCATGTACACCACTACACAATCTTTGCGCATGAAACCAATTTATCGCACTGAATTCCCCGAAAACCTGAAAAGGGTTGTCGAAGAACCTGATTTTCCTGCTTTGGACGTGTTCATATGCACAGCTGATCCCTACAAGGAGCCACCAATGAACGTGGTGAACACAGCCTTATCGGTCATGGCTTATGACTATCCAACCGAGAAGGTATCAGTGTATGTTTCAGACGATGGCGGCTCAGCTCTGACTCTCTTTGCTTTCATGGAGGCTGCCAAATTTGCAAGCCACTGGCTACCTTTCTGCAGGAACAACAATATAGTGGAACGCTGCCCGGAAGCTTATTTTGAAACGGATCATTCTCGGTTTCCTGAAGCCGAGAAGATAAAGGTAAAAAAATTCTAGTGATATATATCAATTTTCCGAAACTATTAGCTAAAAGTATGTTCAGCTATATTTCATACATACATACATACATGCATGCATACATACATACATACATACACATACATATATATATATATATGTATGACAATATTCTTTTAAGTTATAATGTTTAATTTTTAATCATCCCTAGACCATATATAGTGTCAGGGATGATAACTTTGGATGGGACTTTGTAGATTCAAAAACATAGTTCATTGTGTAAAGGGGTTTACTTTATGGATCGAAATTATCAATCCCACCACATTTAGAGCTAATTAATTAAGTGATTACATGTTCTTCTGAATCATGGCACAAGATTATGTACCAAGGCATGAAAGTGAAGGTAAACAATGTCATAGAGAGAGGCAAAGTCGACCAGGAATATCTAACTGGAGAACGGGAAATTCAAGCTTTTAGCAAATGGACGGATGGATTTACACGGCAAGATCATCCCGCTGTCATTCAGGTATTTTTCTCGTTCAAGTGATATAGCACTTTATCCTCGTGATTAGAACATGCACGATCATAAGATAGCTGTTTTTAACCGAAACTTATCACGCAATTAACAATCTTGCAAGCAACCGTTTATGCTGCCAACTTAAAACGTCAAATTGCGTCCCACGTTAGATACAGAAGTGCATAACTTATGAGCAACCAAATATTCATGCATATGAATGTTGTGAATTATGAGCAGGTTCTTTTGGACAATAGCAAAGACAGAGACATCACAGGCCATCTGATGTCAAACCTAATTTACGTCTCTAGAGAAAAAAGCAGGACATCACCCCACCATTTCAAAGCTGGTGCACTTAATGCCCTTGTAAGCTCAAAACCCTAGCTAGTTTTCTCATTAACCATCTTTTTATTAATTAATTTTCTACATTAATAAACAAATTAACTAATTTGTTTATCTTTTGATGTTGTGTTACAAAGCTACGAGTTTCAGCTACTATGACCAATGCTCCAATAGTCTTAACCCTAGACTGTGATACGTACTCCAATAATCCCGATACGCCACTTCGCACTCTATGTTACCTATCAGACCCTAAGCTTCGATCCAAAGTAGGGTATGTCCAATTCCCTCAACGTTTTCAAGGAATCAACAAGACTGACATATATGCAAGTGAGTTCAGGCATCTGTTCCTTATCAACCCATGCGGATTCGATGGGCTATTAGGACCAAATTATGTAGGAACCGGATGCTTTTTCTCCCGACGAGCATTCTTCGGAGGGCCGTCAGAGCTTTTACCACCAGAAATTCCCCAACTACACCCTAACAATGTAGTTGACAAGCCCCTTCAGAATCCAGAGGTTTTGGAATTGGCAAACCATGTTGCATCTTGCAACTATGAGAACAATACCACTTGGGGATATAAGGTATGTAAATAAGCTAATTAGTGCTACGTATCTTCTAATGGGGGAGCGTGATTAAGAATGACATTATGACAGCGTAATTAACAACTCCCATTTTTCTTACAAATCAATGACATTATGACAGCGTAATTTGAAACCTGATAGATGAATTTGGTTAAATTCTGTAGATGGGAGTAAGATATGGCTCACTCGTGGAGGACTACTTCACGGGTTATATCCTGCTTTGCGAGGGATGGAATGCCATATTTTGCAATCCAGAGAGGGCAGCATTTTTAGGGGATGCCCCGATCAACCTTCTTGATGCGTTGAATCAAAGCAAGAGATGGGCTGTAGGCCTACTTGAGGTAGGTTTCTCAAAATATAGTCCAGTCACATACGGGGTTCGGGCCATGGGTCCTCTGATGGGCCTTGGTTTCGCCTTTGGTTTTTGGGCCTTTTGGGCCATTCCCATCACCACATATGCCTTCGTCCCGCAGCTAGCGCTCCTCAATGGGATCACCCTATTTCCAAAGGTAATGCACACTCACCCTTTACTAGTTTGTTGTATTGAGAAAATTGTACAATATTCTATTGTCAGACTTATTTTGTTTTAAGCTTGTGACCTCATACCACACATTTAAATACAACTCTACACGATTAAGATTCAAATTGATATAATGACAACATTTTTCGGGTCTGATCTTGTGCAAGTGTTCCTAGTAAAACAAGACGCGCTACACTTTTGAAACTAAGATTTAAGTGCTTATTGCAGGTTTCGGATCCATGGTTTCTCTTGTATGTGTTTGTTGTCCTTGGAGCCTATGGTGAAGAACTCGTTGATTTTGTACTATCTGGAGGAACATTCCTTAAGTGGTGGAATAACCAGAGAATGTGGATTATTAGGGGACTCTCAAGCTTCGCGTTTGGATTCGTTGAGTACCTTCTCAAGTCCTTGGGCATTTCCACACATGGGTTTAATGTGACCAGCAAAGTCCTTGATGAGGACCAAAGCAAAAGATATGAACAAGGCATGATGGAGTTTGGAGTCTCATCTCCCTTCTTTGTGCCACTTACAGTGGCTGCCATTGTCAACCTGGCTGCCTTTGCTTGGGGCCATGTAGAGATTTTCCGAGGCGGCGGTAGCTTCGAAGGATTGTTTGTGCAGATGTTTATAGCTGGATTTGGCATAGTGAATTGCATACCAATTTATGAAGCCATGATCAGTAGGAATGATAAGGGAAAAATTCCTACAAAAACTAGTCTGGTTTCAACAATTCTGGCATTTGTTCTCTACGCAGCGACTTATGTCACTCTGAAGAACTGATGATGATCAACACTCTCAAAAGTGTATTTAGCCTTAGGGGTCTAAGGCAGCTTTGTGCTCTCTGCCCCACAGATTTCTTAGTGTTCTACTGTCTACTCCACCAATCTTCTTTTGCAATTTGCAAAATAAAATTTGTATCTTGGACCACTTTCCGTCCATTGTGTTAGGTTTCCTTTAAGTAGGCCTTTTGAGAAGTTTCTACATTTATAAAATCAATCAAAGACTTTAATGCGTTGTTCAAAGTTTATGGTGGATGTATTATATATTAGACTAATATTTTATATTAACGCACGATGAATTTTGATATACATTTTTATTTGCATCTGCTAAGATGACATGGGCTGAACAATATTAGGATAATGTCCATTTTCCAAAATTCCAAGGTCAGTGATTCATGTGCAGCGTTGCACGTTGTATAGGGCCTTCCACCAACACCCTCATGATTAAATAATAAAGCTATGGCCAAGTTGAAGGGAGCGACGTGAGAACACGCACTCACGAAATCAGACCCTATCTTTTTTTAAATAATGGGATATTTAACAAAAAAAAAATTTTGGTATTGTTCATTTTAACGAAAAATCATATTTTTACATTAAAGAGTCAATTTTAGTACTATTCACTTTACCCTTTATTTTGTCTTTATCGTTAAAACTCAAAGTTTTCAAATCATTTTCATTAGTTTTCCTTTAAATAATTTGTTGATGATGAGAATTTGAATCTGATACACCTAAAACTTCATGGTCCAACCGGATTTACATATATCCATAGGGAAATGTCGCCCACGATTGCAAAGCAGATTTTGATTATTCTATTACTTTTGTTACTGAAAAAGGAAACATAAATATGATATTTTATGGGGTGCACTCAGATATGCATTCAGAGTTTCCAATGTAGTCGTTATGTAGTATTAACAAAGCGTTTATGTTATAATGTGTTTATTAGGGCCATATTTCTTTCGTATATTTCTTTCGTGGTTTTTGCGGTGGCACTTTATTTTTAATGTGATCTTCGTGGTAAAAAAATTATTAGTTAAATGTTTATGGTGAACTTCGTTAACAATTGCAGTACAAATCAAAATTTCTATTAATATTTCGTTAAAAATGTGGTTAAAATCATCATTTCAAACAATTCTCTTAACCAAGAAGCCGAGCGAATTGTATGTGTTTGAAATCCCATTTCTCAATGATCATATGTACGCCTCTCACGAAATCTTTCCTCTTTTTCTTCAATTACATCTGAAAACGACTTATAAACCTTATTATGACCGTCCATCATTGGTTGTCCGCGAATTCCATTATCATCAATCATTGTCCCAAGAAAGCACTCCGATGCACATAGATGATCATTGAGAAATGGGAAGTTATTAGAGAACTCATAGGATAGATGATTTAGGCTTATGAGTTGTGTCAATTGTTTAAAATGACGATTTTAACCACGTTTTTAAACGGAATACTAACATAAGTTTTGATTTGGACTTTTAATTGCTAACGGAGTTCACCACAAGTATTTAATTAACAACCTTTTCACTACATGGGTCACATTAAAAATAAGGTGTCAGGAACCATGAAAAAAATTGGACCTTTAATTATTTTTCAATTATAAAATATTAACTTTATCATATGCATGTTAATTCAAGTCGCATGCGGTAATACATAACATTTAAAAAATTATTGTTATGAAAAAAAATAAAAATAAATTGAACTAGAAGTATCAAGTTTATCATGTACCATTATTATAATTTTGTCGTCCACCACTATTATAATACAATAAATCTGTTTTTACGATAATACTTATAAGTTCATCAATTTGAAAAATGAGAAAATCTAGTCGAATTCTAGTCTTTCTTTACCACTTTAACCACATGTTCCGAAGAATGATATTTATTTATTTTTTTTTTTGTCTTGCCAAAACAATAATTCATATGCTTGACTAGCATAAAATTGGAATTTGGAATATGCATGTACCGTGAAATGATTTTTTGATATGTTCAGATCGATCTGGTATAAGCCCTATAACTATAACTCCTTCCCATGCGTGTGACATAGCAGCAAACACACCATGACCACCACTCATGACGACCTCCCACTTCACACGTCCAAGCCTTCTCGTCAAACCACCGCAAACCGCTTATTCGCGGTGGTTCATTCGTGCGCCATCTTAACCCTTCTCTATCACCATTCACTCTCTCTCCTCAACTCCACAACCGCAACATCTTTCTTCATTACCCTCACCTTCCTTGTCTCCGACTCTATTCTTGCTTTCATGTTCACCACCACACAATCTTTTCGAATGCGACCGATATACCGTGACGAATTCCCTGAAAACATGAAAAGGGTTGTACAAGAATTGGATGTTCCTGCATTGGACGTGTTCATATGTACTGCCGATCCGTACAAGGAGCCACCAATGAACGTGGTCAACACGGCCTTGTCGGTCATGGCTTATGATTACCCGACAGAGAAGCTTTCGGTGTATGTTTCAGATGACGGGGGCTCGGCGCTGACTCTCTTTCTTTCATGGAGGCTGCCAAGTTTGCAAGCCACTGGTTGCCTTTTTGCAGGAAGAACAAGATTGTGGAGTGCAACCCAGAAGCTTATTTTGCTACCGATCATTCTCGGTTTTATGAGGCTGAGAAGATCAAGGTACGTAATAGCCAGTATATATGTTAAGAAATGTTATTTTACCAGATTTATGTTTGTCAAATATACGTATGCTTATGATTAGGATATCATATTTTCCAAAACAGTTGGTAGGAGAACAGTTACGCTGTCAAAACTTATTTGTCATGAAATTATTACTACATATGCTAGGAACCTCTTCCTGTACGGTGGCTGCACAGGCATACCTCTAAGGTCGGCCTTGAAATGTATGTAGATATTAATATGTATAACAAAATAATGTGTAATACGAGACTTAGATGTTCTATTGATTCTTGTAATTTTCTGGTTTTCGGTGAGCTTGCTTTTGAAGAAGTGCTTGAAGTTTGCTTATTGTTTTGTAATTGGTCATATTTAATTGTAATTCATTTTAAATCTAGTTTGCAAAGACCAGGCTAAACTTTTCATGAATGTTTCTATGTAATGTCTTTTATTTAATGAATGAAACATCCTAACTCAAGTGAAAACATTCTAAATAATACTAAAATAGTCAATTGCTTGACTATTCTTTTATTTATGCAAATCACAGTTTTTTCATACACATAAGTAAGTGATTAAAAAACAAAAATAAAAAAATTCATACACATATCAAATTGTAATTGATATAAATATAAAAATGTCTACTTGTCAGAAAAAAAGAGCCAAACTTTCTTTTGGAATAATGATCAACACCATTTTATATTTAGTGCTTTTGTTTTTTTTGTTTTTTTGTTGGTTTAGATCAATGAGATTACTTTATAAAGCAACTGCCAATATTGGCTTAATTAATTACATGTTCTGAATCATGGCACAGGATGTGTACCAAGGCGTGAAAGTAAGAGTAAACAATGTAATTGAGATCGGCACGGTTGGTCCTGAACATGTAACGGGAGAGCGGGAAATTCAAGCTTTTAGCAAATGGACGGATAAATTTACCAAACCAGATCATCCCACAGTTATCCAAGTATTTTCTAACTCAAGTGAAACCACTTTTACGACCTGGAAAGAATACTTTGATTCTTCATCTCCCCTCCTCTGAATTATTAAAAACAAAAGGGTTACCTCAAAAGCAACAGTAATTATTCTATTTGGCACAGTTATTTACTTTCTGAGGGGTTATGCCCCCAACATCTTCTAGCCAAAAGAAAATTACAATTATGTTATATTTGGGTTCTTTAGAGAAATGTCCTTGAAACTCCTATTTTTCAAACAAAAATCCACATAATAGTAAATATTCAAATAAAACCCAAAATTCAAATAGACTACCATGTAGACAAATATATAACCAATTATTACAACATATTTACAACTTATGCCACAAAACCCTAATTATGTCAATAAATATTATTACTCACCCTAATTATGATTAGCAATTAACCCCATATGGAAAATTTTCCTTTCTTGTATCATAACTATTAGTAACATGTATATATATATATATACTAATTTATCCATATTCATAAACAATTATGGGCACATTTTTCGTATGAAAAAAGAAAATCCTTTTATAATCAGTTATTTTCCATCAAATAATATTGTTTGATAAAAAAACAAACCAATTAATATTCTTTATGTTGTAGGTAAATTATTTTACATACATTATACATTTTTTATTTGTTATTATATATGCGTGTTAAAAATAATTTATCTATCTTTATATGTAAAATATAAATAAATTAATTTTGAATCAAATAGCATTTATTTTGTAGGTAAATTAAAGTTGTAGTTACATTATTTTGGTCAAGTTAAATAGTGCCTAAATTATTTCATAAAAACTAAACCAAGACAAATTATTGCCATTAAAATGAAACAGTAGATACATTATTTTCTTTATTTGATTAAACAATAGGTAAATTATATTGTAGGTACATTATGTTTGTAAAAAAAAAGGAAAATTTAAAGTAGTAGATATATTATTTTTAACCAAATTTTCTTTATTTGTAGGTGAATTATTTGCATGCATTATTATATATATATATATATATATATATATATATATTGGGCACATTTTATTCCTAATATATATTTGTGCAATGATTCACCTATATTATTATATAAAATATAGATCAATTTCTGTTGAATCAAATAACATTTCTTTAACTTTATAAGTAAATTATTTTGCATGTATTATTACTGGACAAATTTTACAGTGCCCTTTCAGACTTTCATTTGGGTAAGAAAATGACAAGATTAAATTAAAATTGTCAAATTTTATGAAATTTGAAAAACAATTACGAAATCTTAAGGAAAGTATAACATTAGTGCTTTTTTTTCCCAGAAGCATTAACATACAATTTGTTATGATATATTAATATGCAATGATTTTAAACATTAATGCATTTTTTTTCCTTAATCCCTCCCTTCAAATATGCATAGAATTTAACGTATACATTAAAACTGTAATTAGGGGTGTTTTAGGCATCTAAAAAATGCAAAATGTGTAAAGGCAAATAGAATTAATGAATTTGCTTATGTGGAGCCTAGTCATTAGGTTTTATTCA
This sequence comes from Malus fusca, assembly GCA_035220775.1. Classification (NCBI taxonomy): domain Eukaryota; kingdom Viridiplantae; phylum Streptophyta; class Magnoliopsida; order Rosales; family Rosaceae; genus Malus; species Malus fusca. The sequence goes on from CM069072.1 coordinate 22,015,620, forward strand.
GGTAAAAAGACTATGTCGGGTTTTATGTAAAGAAACTTGAGTTTCAGAGGCTAAAGTCATATTTTCAGGTTATATTTTTAGTAGACAATTTGCTAAAAACGTATCATCCATCTGATTCCAACATATTGAGTTTGTAGTTAATTATATAATGCTTATTTAGGGCAACATGCATTGAAATTCAATTTTTATGTCACTTTGCTCCCTAACGTTTAAGTCCGTTAACAAAATCGTTAAAAGTTTGTACGGCACAAATGGAACCCATTAGTGCTGAGATGTGTCTCAATACCATGAGCAGGTTGTTTTGGACAGTAGCAAAGACAAAGACGTCTCAGACCATTTGATGCCAAACCTAATATACGTCTCTAGAGAAAAAAGAAGGACGTCGCTCCATCATTTTAAAGCTGGTGCGCTTAATGCCCTCGTAAGCTTTCATATCCATACATAATTTTCTCATAAAACCATCTCTTTACGATTGACTTTCTTCACTAGCTGATTAACCATTTCACTTGTGTCTTTTGTTGGTGTTAACAAAGCTTCGAGTTTCAGCTACCATGACCAACGCTCCAATAATATTAACCCTAGACTGTGATACCTACTCCAACGACTCACAAACACCTCATCGTGCATTATGTTACTTATCATCAGATCCCAAAGTGGGGTTTGTGCAGTTTCCTCAACGTTTTCATGGAATCAACAAGAACGACATATATGCATGCGAACACAAGCGTTTGTATAAAATTAACCCAGTGGGAATGGATGGGCTACTGGGACCAAATTATTTAGGGACTGGGACCTTTTTCTCTAGACGAGCATTCTTTGGAGAACCATCACATCTTCTACCTCCTGAAATCCCTCAACTTTGCCCAACCAATGTAGTGAGCAATCCCATTCAGTCTCCAGAGGTTACGGAGTTGGCACACCGTGTTGCTGCTTGCAGTTATGAGATTAGTACCAATTGGGGCTCGAAGGTACGTTAATTAGGGCAGCTTTCAGATTTATTTTAGAAGGTAAGTTCTTTAGTAGTGTTTGACAGAAAAACTTAAATGTTGTGTAGATTGGTGTGAGATATGGGTCACTAGTGGAAGATTTTTTCACGGGTTATCGTATGCATTGTGAGGGATGGAAGTCGATATTCTGCCATCCAACTAGGGCAGCATTTTATGGGGATGCCCCAATGAACCTTATTGATGTCTTGAACCAAAACAAGCGATGGGCAATAGGCGACCTTGAGGTGGCTTTCTCTAAGTATAGTCCAATTACATATGGAACTTGTGTCATGGGTCCTTTGATGGGCTTGTCTTATGCTCACTACGCATTTTGGCCGATTTGGTCTATCCCCCTCACCACTTATGCTTTTCTACCCCAGCTAGCTCTTTTCAACGGACTAACTACATTTCCTAAGGTAATTAATGTACATTCACCCTTCCTAATTTGTTTTTCTAGATAACGAGCAAGGTTCTAAAAAACACTAGGCGCTAGTCAGGCAGTAGCTAGTCAGGCGGAATAAGCGGATTTAAGTAAATCTATTATATTTCGAATAAATAAGTGTCTGTTTATACTTAAAATATATATAATTTCATCATAAACTACAAAATAAAATGATATATATATAATTTCATCACAAACTACAAAATAGAATGACATATATATTATGAAGTATTGGACATAATGAAAACATAGGGAACAAGCATATAATGTGTGTTCATTTAAATATTCAACAAGTCTTTACAATTTATTAAAAAAATAAAATAAAATGCAAAATGAAAGCTATCTATTTTCTGTCTAAGTGAGTTGCAACCTAGTCGGTGCGTAGGCGGGTCTGGACGGTCTAGGCGGGTGCCTCAGCTGGTCTAGGCGCCCTTTTTTAATTTTCAAACACCTGGGCATTAATTGGGGCGGTGGCCAACCGCCTAGTGCCTAGACGGGGCTAGGCGGCGCTAGGCGGGGATTTTTAGAACAGTGATAACGAGTTAACTCATTTTATTATCAGACAGTTTGACATATTATATATATTCCAAAATTTCAATGTATTCCATGTTCAAAGCATTCTGACGACGTATCATGAACATGTGGCAATTATGTCGGTCTTACAAGATGTGCTACAACAATTCATGATTTTTTTCAAAAAAAATGTTACTCTCGCCACATTTTTCATACCTCATTCTCCAACATATAAATGTGGTATGAAAAATGTGATAAGTATAATATTACTCTGATTTTTTAAAGATTGAAGTGCTCAATGCAGGTTTCAGAGCCATGGTTTCTCCTATATGTGTTTCTTTTCCTTGGAGCCTATATTCAAGATCTCCTAGATTTTGTGTTAGCTGGAGGAACGGTCCAAACGTGGTGGAATGACCAAAGGATGTGGTTGATTAGGGGACTCTCAAGCTTCTTGTTTGGAACCATTGAGTTCTTTCTCAAATCCCTTGGCATTGCCTCACATGGATTTAATGTGACAAGTAAAGTCCTCGATGATGACCAAAGCAAACGATATGAACAAGGCACCATTGAGTTCGGAGTTCCGTCGGCAATGTTTGTGCCGCTAACAATGGTGGCCATTGTTAACTTGGCCGCCTTTGCTTGGGGCAATGTGGAGGTTTTCAGAGGCAAGTGTAGCATAGAGGGAGTGTTTGTGCAGATGTTTATAGCTGGCTTTGGCACAGTGAACTCGAAACCAATATATGAAGCCATAATCAGTAGGAAAGATAAAGGAAGAATTCCTAAAAAAACTGCTGTAGTTTCAACGTCTCTAGCATTTGCTCTATTTGCAGCAGCTCATGTAACTCTAAGGAACTGAATATGCAAAATTTATAGCCCTAGAAATTGGTCTCAAATAGTAAAATTTATAGCCCTAGAAATTTGTTATTCATCTTAGTGAATTGACATTTTTCTTTGACCGACCCTCTCCCCAGCCTCATGGTTGAGTGCGCTTGCACGACACATCATGGTCTTGGGTTCGACGGTTGGTGCTCTGCTCCTGCCCCCTAAACAACAACCCAAAATTTGACAAAAATAAAAAAAAGAATTGACATTTTTCTTTTCTCGTGGCAAGAGTTATTGCTTATGCAAAGCTCACAGTGAATTATGCTAAAGATTTGCACACTACTAATCTTAATCATAATTTTTCATTATTCAAAAGCAATAAAAAAAAATTAAAGATTTGTACACTACTTATCATACTCATAATTTAAGGCCATTGCTAATACAATGTGGACTTTGTTTGTACTAGATTTGAGTCGTCTTTTTGACATATTTGCCTCGGGACTCTTAGTTCTACGAAGTTTTTATGTCTCGTCTTTGTGACATATCTGCCTCGAGACCTCTAGTTCTAGTAGTGTGGTTTGTGTGGTAGCCATCTAAGCGTTTAAAATCATTTGCGTTTTTGTGCGAATTATCTTCAAATCAATAAATTGGTCATTGGAAAATATCTACCCATTTGATACCTATTGTAATTGGGGTTGCTCTTCGTAATAAAACTTTATCGCTTCTTTCTAAAATAAAAAAAAAAATTGTTTAGGTCGACTGATTCACTTGAATCGGAATAAAAAAAACAATATGAATGTTAAAATGCTCACGTTCTATAAGACATTAGTATGCTAATTAATAGTGAACTTGAAAATTTAGAAATGATGTGAGTGCATTATGGCTACAAAATATGCATTACCACCCTTCTTTCTGGCGGAATAAGAATACTACCTCCCCTAAAGCCATTTTTTTCCAAAATGAATGGTTAAATTTCTTATTCCGTGTGGACCCCACTTCTATTTTGATTCCTCCATGGTTTGTAAACACATAACTACATTTTAATCGCAGTCAAACTTTTTGTTTAATTCTGATTATAGAGTAGGAAATGTAAACATGTCATAAGCGTGGACTAAATGTAGATCAGGAAGTATGTTGTAGAGTGAAAACAAATAATTAGAATTATTTATAAATGAATTTTCTTTCTCAGCGTACCTTGTCGATATGTCCGAGTGGTTAAGGAGACAGACTTGAAATCTGTTGGGCTTCGCCCGCGCAGGTTCGAACCCTGCTGTCGACGATCATTCTTTTTTCTTTCCAAATTTGTAGTTTAATATCCACACACCCCATTTTACTTCTCACACACCCTTTGATAATTTATGTCCGTTGATGCTTGCTCTAAAGAACTGGGTTCGAAAATTCTGCATTTTAATAAATTATCTTCTATGCAGCTAACTGAATCTTATATCCAATTGTGATGAAAATTTTAATATCCCCATTGAATGCTTTCTAATTTTTTTGTACAATCAATAAGGAGAATTTCAGATTTCCTATGCAAATGGTGTGATTTTTCCATTTTTCAATATTGTCACATAGCTCATATTTTTTAGGGCTACCACTACAAAATAAAAATAAAAATTAGAACACGTATGCTCTAAACTTCCATTGCTCCAAATTTCATTGAGACTATTGACAATTAGGTTTATAAACACTTTCATTGAGGTTTAAGAAATATAACTACTCTCTCATCTAGCTAGTTGCCGTCAAAATTGGAATCTCGCTACAATTTGACTTCTTTCATTTAACACCATCAGAAATGAATAATCTCACGAGAATGTGGTTTCTATCATGCATTCAGCACTCTCATGTGGCAGAAACAGTCTCATATAAGTTTTTCTCGTGTATACGCACGTACACTCCTTGTCTCATGAATCATGAGTTTGGATATAGACAATGACTGGTTCTCCCAAATCTTCATTAGTATAGTGCCCGGGTAACCTCCCAGAGTCCCTTAAGTTTGTACTACTTTGATCACTTGATGGTGAACCTTCTTCAATTGGTGTTGTTACACTAGAAATAGCATATTGCCCGATTGATACTGTTGTTGCTGATTTTGTTGGTCCAATAATACAATACTCCCTGGACTCTGATGGGAGATTATTATGCTATGGTGCTGCTCTTGTATTACTGGGTCGGACACACTAGCAGCTGCAGGTGGTGCGGGACTGTCGAGTTTGGTACTGATGGGAATCACAGAGCATCTGCAAAGTGGGCAAGTTGTGTTGTTATGCAGCCAGTGATGTATACAATCAACATGAAACACGTGTTTGCATGATAGCACTTGCAGTAATTCCTCTTCCACTTCGAATTCACTCAAGCAAACACAGCATCTGTCACAATTAAGTTTTAGGGTTTCGTTGGGTGCATGTTTAGCTATAAAACCTAATTAGCCTAACATAAAATCTGGTAATTTCACCAAATTAAAAGGAGCGATAGAAGTACACGATGATAGGTTGAATAAACTAATAATATTGAGCTGCAGGTGAGGTGTTGTGATTCAATATTCGTTACCTATCAACAAGAAAAAAAAGCAATTGCACACACAATTTTATTGAACTTTATTCACGATTTGTCTCCTCCACCTCCAAATATGCCACTTCTCATACATATGCTTTACTATAGAAAAACATTTTCACATCCTAAAAGTGCTTTTAACAATGTTTCGCACCACAAACACTTTCAATTTATCAAAAGTGAACTAATATATGTGTGTGCACCCGTGCGTAATTCTGTTAGAAAACATTTAAGTTCCTTTTTTCGAAATCACTTACATTTTTAATTACAATATAGATGTGCTTAAAAAAGAAGTGTAAAAACTACAAGGGCTTTTTTAAAAGGAATTTCTAAAAGGGTGTCTTGAAAAGCACTTTCGAGAAAGATAGTGGTTGCTATGAAAGGTTCTAAACTCACATGTGAAGAGATTCTATTACAACTACCCTTGGCCTTTTTAGGCCATAACCGGTAGCAAGAATATAACTCCATGATCACTAGATGAGAATTTCAAGGATGTGTCCTTTTCTATTGGAGTTGAGGTAGAAATTTAACTCCTTTTTTATTGGGGTATTTTGATACGGGTTCAAAGTAACTAAAAATTAGACCTATTTCAAAAATCAAAAGTCACTAAAAATTGGATCTATTTCAAAAGTAGACCTATACAATTGGACCTATTTCAAATTTTCTCTTTTTTATTTTATTTATTTTAGTTTTCTTTTAAATGGTCAAATATCTCAATAGTTGGTTGGCTAATTAGTGCATACTGGCTTTTCAACTTCATGATATGACACCATCTTGGGACATACCACTTGTAGGGCACGATTGATTATGGACCGCATTTGTGTCTCTAATACAAGGACCTATTCAATTTTATACCGGTAGGAGTATGCTACGATGCAAAGTTCGAAGCCTCATTTGTAACTTAAAAAATAACGGTAGAAATAATTTAAACTTACTGTGAATCCTTTTTCCTTTGTTCTTCATCAAATAAAATTGTTTGAAGCTTCTCCTTGAGCTCCCCCTTCAAACCCACCGGGCAAGCCTACACATATAATGTAATAACATTTCTAAAGTTGGATATGGAAATAAATGAAGCTGTAAGTATATAATCCGACTCTGCAAATTGTATGAATATGTCTTTGTTAATATAATCGTTAATTGCAATGGACATAATACGTATGAACATGATCGCTTCGCTGCTATAGGTCTGCAATTGGAACTCAAAATATATTGAACCATATCACAAATAATATTAAATTAATATGTAATATCTTGCTGTATCTCTAACCTACTCTTACCATCACCTTACCCTACCTCACCAATGTTTTGTTAATTTGTATGCATGCATGTATGTTAATGTTATGTATGTGTGTGTGTGTGTGTGAGAGAGAGAGAGAGAGAGAGTTACAGTGGAAACATGGTATCTGGTAGGTGCAGCTTGAAGATTATAATTACTCCTTGGAAAAACTCGTTGAGAAGAAGATAAGAGAGCGGAAGCCCTTCTTTTGAGGTAGAACAAGTAGAAGAGAAGAAAAAGAATGATGGAGAAAAGGATAGGAATCGAGAATATGAAGGCCTGGTAAAGTTTAAGTTGGAGTGCTTGAGGATAAAGGTTAGGATTACTAGTACTGTTTGGTGTTTGAGGAAGACTACCCATCTGATCACCTTCTAAAACCTGGAGAGATTATTTTGCCTGTTAATAATTAGCTCAACATATGTAGGAAAGCAGAAATGCCTTGTTGATGAGTGTATTTATGGAGAGAAGTGGGTGGGGTATTTATAAGTATGAAAAGTAAAGGCGCTTTATATATATAAATATTTTATATATACATTATCTTTTATAATACTATGTGTGAAATGCAAATAATGACATACTCAGTCATTATAACTATTAGTTTTTAGTTTTTATATTTCGTGCCTTAGATATGTGAAATTATATGATGAAAAGGAGAAATACAGAGTAGAGGAAGGATGTAGAAAAGATGTTGAAGAAATGTATCAAAAATGGTACACAAAGAGAAACTAAAAACTATTTGAAACTATTTCAAGTTGTTTTCACCCTTAAGAGATTTCTTTTCATTCATTCATTTTTATTTGTTTCCCTCCTCCTCTTACCATTCTTCTTCATTCCTCCTTTTTGGTATATATTTCTCTTTATCTCTAACACAAAAGGTCAAATCATTTATCAAACAGACCCTAAGTTTTTATCTTTTACACAAGCATCATTGGATTTATTAATTGGCAGTAACTTTTATCACATTTCTGACATGATTGATAACTTTAGGATTAACTCACTAATTAGGGTTTGTATTACACAGTTTTAAGTGTCTGCGGGAAATTTAAACACTACAATCTAATAAGAGTTAAAGGAGTACTAATCAATGGGTAAAAGTGTCGATCAATCAGATAAAGGCTTCGGGCTTGCAAGTAGATCATATGTCCTTTTTATTTAGGATATTGTTATCGGCACTTTAAAAAGTCATTTTATTTAGAATGAAAAACATCTCCTTTTATTTTCCATTTTAGATTGGATAAATAGAAGGAAAATATATAGATATATATATATATATATTGTTGTAAAACAATGGGTATGTTTGCCCATATGTATATAGTAAAGGTTCACAAGTTAAATAGTGAACTTTTTGTTTGCTTTCATAATGTTTGCTCTACAAATAGAGCATTACAAGGAGATAAGTAGAGAGAGGTTCACGGGAGAGAAATGAAGGAAAAGAAAGAAAGAAAAGAAAGGAAGGAAGAGGAAGAGAGAAAAGAGAGGAACAGGAGAGGAGATAATAGAGAGAGTTATCTTTGTACTCTTATTATTTCAGATTATAATGAAAGCATCACTGCTGCCCCGAGGACGTACTCCAGTCACACTGACTGTAGAGGAACCTGGTAAATTTTGTGTTTTGTTTCATTTATTCCACTGCACCCACCGTCGATTTTACAACATGTTATCAGCACGAGAAAGCTCTCGTGTCAGTGGAAAGCACAACGTCACAAATCTTGTTCACCTTTGTCTCCTGGAATCTCACAGATAAGAAAATCTTTTCATTTCATCTTCAAATCTCAGTACAATTGATTTTCTTGAAGCAACTATATATATTGTTGTATGACTGTATATCATCTTTTGCAGAAGCAAAAGAGTACAGACTCAAAATTCGTAGAGAATTTGACAGCCATATAAACAGCCTCGAAACTCCAACTTGCGGACCTCGGATTGAAATACTTTCTTCTTAAAAGTTGTTCGTCCGCTCAATATCTACAACATATCAAAATTTCAGAAAACTTTAACGGTGCGATCGTCTCAGATGTTTGAAATACCAAACCAGTTTCCAATTTCCGCATAAAACTGGACAGCCACCTTATGAGTACCACAACTCCATTTCTGTAGCTCAAATCGAAATTGTTTCTTGACGAAAGTTGTTTGGTATCCTCTTATCCATATCATACTAAATTTGAACTAAATATAACGGTTTGATCTTCTCATAAGTTGCAGACACTCTTGACTCCAAAACTTATGGGAACTGTTTCGACTTTTTCGAAACTCACCGGAGGAGGAACACCAATTGGAACTTATTGTTACTATTATTTACTGAGTAACCAAAATGACTTCAGAACTGTGAAATAAAAATAAAAATAAAAGGAATCAAACAAAAGAAGTGGCAGACCAAGAAAAAGAAAAAGCAAAAGCAAAAGATGAGGACTTAATCATTGCATTTTCTGTTTTGGCATATTGTTGTGCATGATGTTGGTTTAAAGCCCATGTTATAAGTTCTATTTATTTAAAGCAATTTATTTACAGTGGGTAGAATTATTACCCTTTGCTTTAAAGCTTTGATATTTATGTGAATGGTGCTGAATCAAAGCCCTTGTCACAACCTTTATTTACTTTAAAGCAATTTATTTACCATGGACGGTTTTACCGCCTATTGCTTTAAGTTTTGATGATTCTAAATTAAAGCCCTTGTGACAAGCTTTATTTACTTAAATGCAATTTATTCATTATGGTTGGAATTACCGTCTATTGCTTTAATTTATGTATTGTACTTATCTTTTGTTACAATGAGTATATATAGGACCTGAAGTTCCTTGATCAGATCAGAACCTGCAGTTTCTTGATCATCATCATATAAAAATGATTGGACCTGAAGTTCCATCATGCAAAAGGATCAGGCATGAAGTCCCTTGATCTTGAAGATCAGGACATGAAATTCCTTGATGAGTATCGTAAGTTTTAAGTGCCACAGTGCCTCAACTTAATTGTAATAAAAGACATAAGAGTCTTAGTTCACAGACTATTAAATAAGGACCAGAAGTTCCTCATGTCCATACTCAAAATGGTTTAGCAAAAGCATTTATTAAGTGGGTGAAATTGATTACCAATGCTCTGCTCATGAAAACGAAATTGCCAGTTTTCTACATGGGGACATGTAAACTTTACATGATGCATTATTAATTCGGTTGAGACATGTTACCAACCATCAATACTTCTCAGTACAACTCGGGTTTGGGAACCAGCCAAACATTAAACATTTACGAGTTTTTGGTTGTGTTATTTATATGCCTATTGCACTGCCACAACGTACTGAAATGAGGCATCATCGTGGATTAGGCATTGATGTTGAACATCATCTATCATTCAATATTTGGAATCCTTGACTGGGGATATGTTTACCGCGTAGTTTGCGGACTGTCATTTTGATAAGACAGTTTTCCCGTCATTAGGGGGAGAAAATAACATTGTTCCAGAAGAACGATGAGAAAATATCATTCCAGAAGAATGATAAGAAAAGACTGTTCCAGAAGAACGAAGAGAATTTGTTTTATTTTGATTCACGAAGCAATCAATGAGAAAATGAAATAGGAATAATTGAATGATGCAATGAAAGTGCCTACAAGAATTGATGTCCCTGTTGGACAAAATAATGAGACAGTAAATGATTTATCTGTTGCACGCCTGAAGCGTGGCAGACTTTTAGACTCAAAAGGTTCAGTTATTCGAAAGAAGAAGAATATGGCACTACTAAACTATTACATTCCTGAAGCATAACTGTTGCATGCCAGAAGCATGACAGTCGCCGCATGGATACACGTCCCAGAAAGGACAATCCGCAGACATGTGAATGATGATGTCTCATGCATGAAGCATGATTGACGTATAGGTTCTAAATGACTCAACTCTTGAAAGTGGAGATTAAAATCCAAGTTCTATAACGCTCAAGAAGAGGTTATGATCCGCATTCTCTAAACTATGACTATCCTGGAAGAGATAGTGTAATGCCCTTGAAGAGGCAATGGATATCCAAAGAAATGAAAACTTTTATGCATGCGCATGCACATGAGAATATGGGATCACAAATTGATGATAACCAATGGTAATTTTGGTTTTTACAAGTAGCTACTAAATTCATCAATGATCATTACAATTTTGTAAGAACGTGGAAAAATGGACCTATATATTTGAATACAATACAAATAGCCAAAAGATGTTGAACCAAGGAGGCTACATTGGGCATTTGTAATATAGTGAAATACACTTACATGATATGACACAAGGTTACTAATTATACTCTTGTAAACGAGTTTATATGAATGAAGAATTATATATAAAGGGTTATGAGTAGCCCACATCATATCTCCATAAGTAAATCCCTCAAGTATACATGGGAGCAAATTGCTCTGTATAAATTCCAAAGGAAAATGTGTCATGAAATGTAGAAAATCCCTGAAGGATTCAAATTGCTTGAAGTAAGCCCCCGAAGGGTAAAACATAAAATATGTACTCAATACCAATGGATGGTATAAATTGCCTTAGTGAGTACTATCATTATGATATTGTTGCAACATACTAAAATCTCTTGCAAGAGTCAATGACATTAAATTAGAACTCCTGAAGAGTTGATGATATTAAATTGAGACTCCTGAAAAGTCAAGAAAGATTATAAAGTGTTGAGAGAATTATTGTCTCGAGCTGCAGATCGAACAATCTACCAACACGAATATTATTCATGATGTTTATGATATTAAAAGAACCATATGGATTGAAGATTATGAGTTGAATACTCAAATGATGAAGACACTAAGAATAATCATTTATCTTCGTGATGTTAAAGATAAATTAATATTTGGTCCAGAAGTACCACATCTTAGTGAAGTATATGCTTTATTGTATTTGGCACAATACATTGAATGAAATAAAGCTTATCTATTAATATCTCCAAGAAATTACAGATATGTACATACACATGAGTTAAAACAAACAAACAGGATAGAGCCTTCACAAAAGTTGCTCATGTGAAGCCTCAGTACTCGGAAGTACCCCAGAAGGGGGAGGCACTGGAGATTGATCATGTGACACCCCAGTACTTGGCAAAACACCAGAAGAGGAAGGCATCAGTTGCTTTCGGAATCTAGCAACGAACCTCTGGTGATCACTTTGAATCCGACTTCAGATTCCTGCAGTTGGTCGAGCTTTCTTTTCATGCTCGTCAAGTAATTATTTGCAAGCACGTGTAACACTCTATTCTCGTGCTTGAGCCCTCTGATCTCTTGTTTAAGACTTGCCACCTCCGCCATCAATGATTCAACTTGGCAAGTTTGAGCAAGTAGGTGTTGACCCATATTGGAAACAGAGCCAGCACACTGAACACTGAGAGCCAATGAGTCTTGAAAGGCCAACTCATCAGAACGTTTTGAAAGGATCATGTTATCCTTTGGAGTGAGAAGATTCCTAGCTACCACAGTAGCGGTTATGTTATTCTTCATCACAGAGTCCCCAACCGTAAGAGGACCATTAGAAGATAAGAAGGACGGGCGCCATATATTATCTTGATGCTGCTCGTCTGTATCACTCCTAAGACTCAAATCTAAGCAAATGTTAGATGGGCAAGTCATTTTTCAGAAATGATGAAGGAAAAATGAGATCAAATAAAATTTCAGAAGAGCAAGAAGGGGGAAATTTCTCTGGCAGCAACTTTCTGAGCATACTCTTGAACACAATTGATGTCTCTATAAAAGAAGAGGCAACAGAGCCACTTGTTCAAAGATCGAAGGTGCACGACTCTCCGAATTTCAAAAGCCAGATTTTCCTGAATAAAGTTCGTTGGCATTTTTCAGACGCAATCTCAGCTTTTTCGGATATCGCGTGCAACTTTGTCAAAGATCTCTGACAAAGTTGAAAACGCGTAAATCTTACTGTTCTATTTACACCACAGTTGCTGACAAGAGTAAAAGCACAGCACCACCACTTGCTATTGGAAAATCTCTATATATGTCAACCTCTGTTCTTCATAACAAGGCAGACCCGCAACTCTGCAAGAATACCTAACTCTTCCTCATTTCCGAGAATGCATCTTCAACATAGCATCTCGAAATACTCAGTTTTCTTCCTCTCCGAGAATACCTCTTCAAATAAGTCACACTAGAGCAAGATTATCTCATATCTTCAAGGACCAGAGCAAGATTATCTCATATCATGCAATTTCCCTGTCTTTTCCTTTGTCCTTGTTCTTGCCTGCAAAGACAAGGATAAAGAAAGCAATATGTCGAAACCTCCACTCAAACTCCCGGTAAGGAACCGACTGCCTGAAACCTTTCCTGATTGCTTACCTAGTATTGCTCTCGAGTAGTCATCTTCAACTGTTGTTGGAGCTGGGTCCCCAGTCACCAAGAAGTGATGAACCATTCAACTGCAAGGGTTTGCATTCCACTCCTACATCAGGGGACAAATCCTACAAGAGAAGATGCCACACATGCATGGGGGAAAACCAAGGAAAATACCACTTAAGCCAGGGGAGCAAGTAAGGAAAGTGAAAATGATACATTGAAGCATGTGGAGACAAGTGCAATGAACACGTGTTGATTCATCCCCAACTAAGCCGAAGATCACTTGTCACGTGAAGCTCCTCATGGTCCAATTTCATTCAAGATCAAGCTTCGAAGGTCCTTGAAGAAATCACAAGTCCGATTCAAGATCAAATGTCCACCACCCTTGAATCAAATTCCGCTCCAGATAAAAGGAGTAAATTCAGATCTTCGATGCAAGTCTAGCAGAAAGTCCTACAACCCAGTTCAAGAAAAAGCCTGTGGAAAGTTAACAACAAGTAAAACATCTCTTTCGGCAACTCTTCTTACTAAAAGACTGAAGCAGAATGATCAACGATCAGCCTAAATGATTTTAAGATCAGGGGGAGATACTCATCAGGGGGAGCATCCAAAACAGATCAAGATTTTAACAAGTTAATTGAAGACTTATGTGGGCATCCAAGGGGGAGTGTTGTAAAACAATGGGTATGTTTGTCCACATGTATATAGTAAAGGTTCACAAGTTAAATAGTGAACTTTTTGTTTGCTTTCATAATGTTTGCTCTACAAATAGAGCATTACAAGGAGATAAGTAGAGAAAGGTTCACGGGAGAGAAATGAAGGAAAAGAAAGAAAGAAAAGAAAGGAAGGAACAAGAAGAGAGAAAAGAGAGGAACATGAGATGAGATAATAGAGAGAGTTATCTTTGTACTCTTATTATTTCAGATTATAATGAAAGCACCACTGCTGCCCCGAGGACGTACTCCAGTCACACTGACTGTAGAGGAACCTCGTAAATTTTGTGTTTTGTTTCATTTATTCCACTGCACCGACCGTCGATTTTACAACATATATATATATATATATATTTTTTTTTTTTGTGAAAATCTTTTGGCTTGAGAGAACTCACAAAGGGCAAGGTACATGATCATTGGTTTTAGATTGGGGAAAGGACACATAATGCCTTTGTTAATCTTATCAAAGAAATAAAATAAAAAACTAAAGCAATAAGCTTTCTGGAGATCAAATTTACATGATGCTATTGCTATGATAGTATTATATTCATTATTTCAATAAACTTCAATGACGGGAAACCTATGTCTATCAGATTATCACTAAAACATCATAATTTCTTTCAATTCCATGTTTTATAGTAAAAATATTGAATTCAGTTAAAACAGGAAGAAGAAGAAAATTACTGTGTATAATTAGGTGTAAATGTTGCTTTAGGCCAAGATTAGTGCATTCGTCTTGATTAAGCTAGCTGTTGGTCGATCTGGTCGTCCATGCATGGTTGGCAGGTCGATGACCTAACAAACCTATATAAAGCGAGAGAGAAATATATATGCAGAGTTAGGCTGTTGTTAGCATGGATGGTGGTATGTCTCAACTTCAACTGATTGACACACCTCTCTAACTTATAAATATAAATTTTGGTGATCATAAATAACGTAAATCCTTAATTATATATAATTAGGCCTGCATGTTCACCAAAGGACATCAAGTTTGTTGGTATATGTTAAGATGTACAACATAACATCCCTAGTGTTTCTCCTTCTGATTTGGTCTCTCTATGTTTTTTGTTTTTATAGAAGCAATATTAATATATACTCTAATTTATGCTACGAAAAAAGGTGAGGGTTTGAACCCAAAACGCAGTGCGAAATACCCTATCTACTACGACAATCCACTGCTTGCAAAATTTAAACTATCTATTAACAAAATTTTCTTTGTCAACTAAAAGTGGGTAAAAAGACAATTTGGTTTTCAATCACAAAATAAATTATGGACAGTAATTAATGTAATTTCAAACAAACTAATTTTTGCTGAATTTCTTTCTTTCCTCATTCAAATGTCATCATAACATCTCTAATCTTAAATTTAAAAAAAAAAAATTAAATATCTTCTATGTTCTTTCTCTCCTGCTCTCTCTTTCACATTTCTCTCAAACTTCTCTCTCTTTCGTATATTTTTTCTTTTTAATTTTTTTATATTTATAAATATATTGTGTGAGCTTCATTTAGTATTCACAAAGAAAAACGAGGTCTCTTTAGCTAGGTTTAAGGGCTAAACAAATTAAATGAAGAATTTGGCACACATTTAAGGGGTTTGGGACCAATTTACAGTAAAATATGTCATTCAGTTGCTAATTTTTATGAAAGATTGGCAAAGTTAAGTTACTTTCCTTGAAGAGAAACAATTAGAAAATTACATGTCTAAAATCGCAATTGAAACTGCAGGTGCAAATGAAGTAGAACTTCGCCCAAGTTACAGGGACAAAAAATTTAATTTAATATATAGTAATATATTATATAAGCAAGAACTTACATCTTGCAAATGATCACAGAAAGCATTATTTCACTTTCTAAGTTGTTTAGAAGTACTTTATCTCATGACAAGAAAGAAAAAGATGATTTCTCTCTTTCATGCACTACACTGAAGTGAGATTGATTGCTGTGAACTTTTCATCATTACATAAACACAAAAGAGATTGAGCAATATATAGCACATCACTAAATGATAGAAAACATTAAAAAAAACATGGCAATATAGAAGTAAAATCAGGAAATCATACATCATTGTTACCCAATAATAAACCGTTATGTGAATAATGATTATTAGTCATTTTTCTTGTAGTGCATAAACTTTGGGGTAACAAAAAGTAAAATCATCACATTTTTCTTAAGCGATAATACTAGGGAGACTAAATTTAAAGATAAATTTTATAAACTAAATAACATGGTAAATTTGTTTAGTTTTCTTAGCATTAGTACATCAATGGTAAGTAGTTTGTGAATCATCTTGAGGACACATGGCAACATGTGATTATTTTTAAACATCCCTACTTTGACATTCACGTTTTACGTAAAATCTTTCTCTACTCGAAATTCTAATTTGGTATTCTTGTACTTTAAAAAAAAATTGCTTTTAATGTGTTGTAGAATTAATAAGTTGTGAAATAAAGCAGTTAGATGCTTGGTAAATTAGATTTGCAAAAGTGTTTTTGAGTCTAAAATGCAATATCAAAATGTTTAGTAAACTTCTATATAAAAATGTAGTAAATACGTATAATGACCAAAACGGACACACTGTTCATCCATATTTTATTATTTTCTACAAATTCTCCCTCTTTCTATAAGAGCAGTTCCACCGTGGGCTATTGCCTGATGGACTGGCTGTCAAACAGGGCCAGAGAGCCCGAGTGGGGAGGTCCAATGTGTGCTGGTGATGGAGCCTAAGTGGGCCCAAGGGAGAGGCCCGGCAGGAGTTGCCAGCCTGAGAGCCTGAAGGCCACGTGACGCAAGGCTGACATCTGGGCGACGTCACCCCTTTGCACGGGTACTATTCGATCCAGCTTTACGACACCATTCTGCACCACACCGTTTCGCGAAGCCATGGACTACAGAAGTGTAGCAAAAACCTTGTGTTTGCCGTTCTCGGCTCCATTGCCTGTGGGATGTAATTTTCCACTGCCTTCCTTTGTTCTGTGGTTTCGATCTTTGTTATGGTTGCTTGTGGATGTTGAAGTTTGCTTATTTTCTGATTTTGCGGCTTGGAGTGGCTTGATCTCCAGCGTCTTCTAGAGGTGTTGGCTGGTGCTGGGTTGGAGGTTGCTTGGTTCGAGGTGCTCCGACGATGGCTGGGATAGTAGGCTGCTAGGTTTTTGTTTTTTGTTTTAGGCTCAAATCCTTGTTTTGGGTTGGGCTTTCTTTGGTGTGTGGGAGGTCCATCATTATGTTTTGTGCGTCAATCTGTTGGTAATAAGCTTACCCTTGACAAAAAAAAAATATATTTTATATTCCCAAATTACAAATTAAATTATTAAAATACTAATATTTTATTGCCTATTGTCATGGCTATTTAGTGTATGGGTGGAGATTCAAAAGGCAGTTACTGTTCACTGGGTGGATTAAATAGTGAATAGCTTAGGGGGCCTTTGCAACGGTGGAGTTGCTCTAAGCAAACTCACTCTCTCTCCTCTCCCTCATTTTCTCTGTTTGATTCTTCATACAGACCTACAAGCCTAAAAATCCATCTTTCTTCCTATACAATCCGGGCAAGTCCACGGTGCCAAGACCGAATTCGAATCTGGTCTTGCCGGAAAAGATGATGGTGTTTCTCAGAATGATTTTATTGGCGTGGGAGTAAGTGAACGGACGAGAGAACACGATTTTGGGCTCTTCTTCACTGGATTTGAGATGGGTATTCCTTCTTTGAGCCCCTCCATGAGTTCCCAAGCACTGATAAGTTTCGAATCTTCGTGGGGTAGCAACGATCTCATCACGGCCCTTTTGCTTTCCTCAATGCTGTCATTGATAAGTTGTGTGCCGTTTTTGAGGTTTAGGACGCCACAGGTGCTGGAAGTGAGAGAGACAATGTGATCGACGACGTATTCTCTCTCAGCAATTTATTCAGATCGACGACGTGGACATGGAGAGTTGGTGCAATCTTCCCCGCCGCATCATCGCTTCAACTCGAAGGATTCCAAAGCAACACACCGAGAAGTAATGGAAGACAATAAAAGCATCTTGAGATGATGTATAAATTATTTAATTGCGTAAGGTCATTTTGAGTATTTAATAGTTTCATTAAATGGCCTCAACCAAAATATGTGCAAAAGCTGGTTTTTCAAAGCTATCTTTTGCTAATTTGGCTATTTTCACTAAAAGTTGTGAAAAAACCTGATTATAAGATGTTTACCAAGCACTTGAAAAATTCTAGCTTTTTTTTTACTACTTGCTTTTTTTAAAAAAAAATTCAGCAATACAAACCTGGTACAAAGACCACGAATAAGGATCTTTTTCAGATTCTTTTTGTGAGGATTCTAATTATCCTTTAATCCTATCAGTTCATTGTAAATTGTGCAACTAGTTTTCGTCAAGTACCATTTGTATTCAATTTTAAATGAGAATTGTTATTGGCACTCCAAAACTCTTATTCTATACTCCAAACTTTCTATATTTGGAAAGAAAAATACACTTGTGAAGAGTGTAGAATGAGATTTTTTGAGTGCCAATAACACTTCCCATAAAAAATTTAAAATGATTTCTCACCTCACGATTAGTAGATTTCCAAAATCCTCACAAAGACGATCCAAAGAGGATCCTCATTACAAAGACCACTATCAAGCAATTCAATAATTTGGCCACTTTTTCAATTTTTTTTTTATGTGGAAAAAAGATCCCTGAGATTTTCAAGTTGGTATCTAAGCACCAAGACTAAATTTTGGACAAAACTTGGTTGCTTAATAGTTAGCAGGAAGTCCTGCTAAACAGCCACTGTGACTGCTTACCAGTTTGACACATGTTCATTGTTTTTCTCCTTTCTTAAAAAAGTTATGTAATATTAAAATATCATGCAAAGCACAAAAATAACCTTATATACTCGTTCCATTTGTCCAGTCTTCTCCCTTTCTCTTTTGTTCAGAGACCCCAACTTTGTTTTGTTCCTCTTCTTAGCAAAAGCAGATGCACGCACCAGTTTTAATTTTCAAGTTTAGGCAAATTTAATTAATGGGTTCTTTATTTTTTATTTTTTATGCAATGGTAAAAATACTTGTATAAAAGATTAGAATTTTAGAAAGCAGTTATGCCAATTCAAAGACAATTACAAGTTATTTTAACTTAAGATAGTACAATTCAAAAGGAAAATGGTGCAACCTCCACTTCAACTTTCTATACTGCACATAATTTGCCAAAAACAAAAAGAAATATCTTCCAATTTTTTCTTCATGTTGTAGGACACCAAAATATTAGGTGGATACTCCACACCTCCAATTTTCCATTTTACGAAAAATCTACAAATGAAAATCCTGCTCAATTTCCATTTTGTTTGGCTATTTCATCTTGTGAAAAGGCATGGAAATTTATTGTTGATTCCTACAAACAAAAGTCAAGCGGCTAAATGTATAATAGGATCAATATTTTGTACACATCTATATTTTTTTGTATGTATTATAGTTGTCATATATGTAATACTCACATTAAGCAGTTGGGTGAAAGAGACATTTTGTTGCCAAAATGTAATCTCGTCCAAACTTCCTGAAGTTAAAAATGAAAACCTGGTTCCCTTGGTATATCCTATGAGAGGCAAAAGAAAAAATGAGAGTTGAAATTAATATATTAGAAAATAAAAACGAGATAAAAGAAGTTAGCAAGCTAAAAATTCTTTCAAAGTAAGGCAATACATTGGTGCATTGAATTCCCTGTGTAGCCTGAAAATGTTGTTCTGAACCAGTACCAACATTGACATATCCCTATATTTATGTTTAAAGAGTAAGTTTGAATTCTCAAGGTCAACTCTTATGTCTAGAAATTAAATTTTGATATAACTTTGTTAAAATTTAAAGAGTTAAAAGTCCTTGCTTGAGGTAAGCTATCAAATAAATGAGCCTCATGTCCTACACCCTCGGGTGTTTGTGAACTTTCACATGTGCAAGTAAATTCCTACACCGCTTGCTGCAACATTTCTACATTTGCTAATAATATAAGACTAGTCTCCATCATCTTGAAATTAGCAAGTAATTCCTGATATCTTTGATCTGCCAACACTCTCTCATAATGCTCAAAGAATCGTAGAAAATTAAGTTTAGGCTTCAATTTTTTTTTTTAAGACATTATTCATAGATTCACTACTTTGTGTGTTCTTCATGTCCGTAGTGAAAGTATGCCCCCGTACACCAAAGCCCATTTTTCTCGTAAGTTAAATATGTCACCAACCAATTGTAGTCTCTATATTTCTCAAGCATATTATTCCATGCTAGTAGCTACTCATTTTCATCTTCATAATCATATACACACGTGCTGAAATCATGAGCAAATTCTATTGATCTGTGAAAAACATGGCTCAAACTCTTGGCTGCATTTTGATAAATGTGCCAAACACATAATCGATGACAAGTTTCAGGAAAGACTTCAAATATTGCCCTTGACATTGCAGCCGATTGATCCGTAAGAATTGTTCTTGGTTGTTTTTCGGACATTGCTGAAAGAAAAGTATTAAATAGCCACTGAAAAGAAGTTGGAGTTTCATCATACAACTAAGCTGCACCAAATACTACAGTTTTCTTATGATGGTTAACTCCAACAAATGGTGTAAATGGTCGACCATATTCGTTGGTTCGATAAGTGGTATCAAAGCACACAACATCACCAAAGAGATTATAATCATTTACCAAACATGCATCAACCTAAAATATGTTTGTGATCATATTATCATCATCAACTTGCATCGCATGCAAATTAGGAGGAGATTTCCAAGTGCATTTTTTGGAAATACTGCAATATAGCACCAACATCTCCCTTTTTCATTTTAGTCTTTCGCTTGCTATGTATATAATTCTTATAATCTTTATCCAAAAATCCAAGATTGTCACGACCTCGAACTTCTATGCTCATTAGCTCCACAGTTACTTTAATAGGTAATCTTGCATTTTTTGCATCATCAACGTGTGCTTTTTGAGCCTCAGACATACTTCTATTGATCTTAAGCATATGCTTCATTGGTGTTGCAATCAAATCATGATTATGACCTTCCTCAAATGACACAACCCTAAATTTTCCTTTCTTTTGAAGTAGACAAGTCATATGTGCTCAGCAACCAACTCTTGAAATTGGTTGCGAATAAGTTACAACTTCACGCCGTTTGTCTTTTTGTCGGTAACCTTCTTTTGAGAAACAATTACTTAATCGTGACACCAAATTCATCTTGTTTTTTGTCTGGTGATGTTTCCGTACATTGAAACCACTTTTTCCACCATAATCTACATAAAACTTAGGGTTAATCTCAGTTTACTACCCTAAAGTTTCGTGGTTTTCAACATTTGGTACATGAAATTTTTTTCATCCCAGAGTCATACCTCTAAGTTTCAATTTTCGGACAGTCTCGTACATCCGTTAAACTGACTGTTAAGTCAGCCATTAACCGGTGATGTGGCGCCCAGGTGGAGAATGACAAGGCGCCACATGTCGTTAAGGGTCCACGTGGAAATTAAAAAACTAAAAAAAAACTAAAAAAAAAAAAACTAAAAAAATTAATAAATTATAAAAAAAAAGGTGGGGATAATTGCTTCCTCTCTCCCCGTCCATTTTTCTCTCTTTACGGATCTGGGTGCGACGGAGATGCAACTTTGGTGGTTCTGGCGGGTTGCAGCAGGTGGTCAGGCAGGCGCGAGCTTGCCATGGTTGAGCAGCAATAGGTGTGGGTCTTGGTGGATCGAGGTTGGTTGGGTGGTTCAGGCAGAAAAGAAATGGTTGGGATCTGGGCTGGTGAGTTTGGCATGCCTTCGGCTTTGCCCAGCTCTGCTGCGACTCGAATTAAGGAACAAGAGATGAAAACCCAATGAGTGGGATTTGGCCGTGGAGTGAAGAGATGAGCAGGATTTCTTTAGCCTTCACCTTCGTCCCCAAATTTTTGCAATTTTTTTGAAGGGCAAGAATAGGGAAAACACTGGATATTGGAATTGGAAAAAATTTAATAGGCAAACTCCATGGACAAAGAATTCGAATTCTTGGGAGCAAATCAAGTCGATAGGCTTATCATTGGGCACACTTTATTTTCCCTTTTAATTCCTCCGTCGGTGGCCGAATCAATCTCCGCCCAGACATTGCCAATGGCAGCAAGAGGAAGGGCGACGATTACGAGGTCCGCAAACCTCTGCGGAGGGTTACAAGGTTGTGAGGGCAAAGGTTGCTGGGGATCTAAGATTTGAAGGAGAGCTCAATTTTTTATTTTTTAATTTTTTAAGTTTTTAGTTTTTTAACTTTTTTTAATATTCACGTGGGCTCTTAATGACACGTGGCGCCCAATCATTGTCCACATAGGGGCCACGTCATCAGTTAACGGGAGACTTAACAGCCAGACTAACGGATGTATGAGACTGTCCCAAAATTAACACTTTAGGTATGACTCTGGGACGAAAAAAACTTCATGTACTAAATGTTGAAAACCACAAAACTTGAGGATAGTAAACTGAGATTTACCCTGAAACTTATATGCACTATCACACAAACTAAATTCCCTTCCAAGTACATCCACATGAACTTTCATTCTATATAGATTATTCGCAGGTGGATTATCATATTGTGACTCACCTTGTAAATCAACTCTGGAATCATCACATGGCCCATTGATTAAACCTGAAGTATCCATCTCTAGTAGTCTGAAAAACAAAAATATTGTGAACAAATGAGTTGTTAAACTTAAACAGCCACCACATGAGTATTTTTTTTTTTCAAACATATATATTCCCAAATTGATGAATTGAAAAAGACAACTTTGGATGAACTACACAACCCAATGAACCAAATAAATGAAAAAGAATCAGCCACTTTTCAAAATAATAGATTATGGGTTTGTATACGCACATTGTACAGGGAACAAGTATCGAATGAAAAAAAAATTAGATGCTTGGAAAACAAGTGAAAGAACAGTAACTAAATAACAAGAATTAGAGTCGTAATTCCTAAATATAAAAAACCCACTAATTAAATTTGCCAAAACTTGAAATTAAAATGGGTGCATATATACCTGAACAGTAACTAAATAACAAGAATTGAGAAAAGTTGGGGTCTGTGCGAAACAAAAGAGAGGAAAGAGAGAAGACTGGACAAATTGAACCGGGGCATAAGGTTATTTTGATCCTTTACATAATATTTTAATATTGGATAATTTTTTTAGAAAGGAGAAAAACAATGGATTGGTGTCAAACTGGTAAGCAACCACAATGGCTATTCAGCAGGATTTCCTGCTAACTATTAAGCAGCCAAGTTTTGTACCTAAATTTTCGAGGTGCACAAATTATTATTTTTTCTTTAAACGATAGATATTGTTAGATTAGTCACTGACAAGTTTGAATCCACGTCGTCATACAATGGTTCAACTTCATTTCACTACTGTGGTAAAAGACCATTTGCAGGTGCACAAATTAGATTAGTAGCTACAGTTTGATTCTCCTAGCTATTAACTAGCACTAACTCGTGTTCAAACTCTCTAAATTCTGAACAATGTGGCTGCTGTTCATTATGTTGGAAAAGTTAGCGATTTGGCACTTTGATTTATTTTTTATATTTACTTTTTATATTGGTGGTGTTATCCACACACCTCTTTTTATCTTTCATTCACTACTCTCAATTTTCGGCCATATCGAATAAATTGAAAAAAATTAAATGACAAAATTTAACAAGGTGCGTGCAAGAGGTAAAAGAGAGTGTGCGAACCATGCCCCCTTTATATTTTATGTATTAGCGTTTTCTAGTAGAATACTTATTTTTTACTTGTTATTAGGCTTTAAGATTGCTCATTTGTTTGTTCCAGGAATGGATTTTTATAAATACACCTCTTGTAACTTTGTATAGATCATGAGGCAAGATGTAGTCCATCCCGTAATGTAGTCATTTTGGTAATAAGTAGTTTTCTTCTTTCATTTCATTCAATGAAATAATGATCAGAGTTTGCAATCAGTTTTCTTCGCGTTATTTGATATGTTAACATATTATTTATCTCTTGCTCCATCGGAATTCAAAAAGTAAGGATGTTCTATTTGAAGGAAATTTTGTGAAAAACATGTTCATTTGAATAACATCATATAGCATGCAATTAACAAATTAAAGGCGGAATCATGCTTTCATGCATTCAAAAACAAAACATCAACCATGAAATTCAAAGCCTAGTAGATTGGTGAACCTTGACTCAACTTTTAAATCAACATTTATTAGTTGAGAAATATTTACCTTTGTAGATTCCTCTTTGCATATGCAAAGGATAATCACCCAAGAGATAGGGCCTTCATTCCTTGCTTCTTAGCTCCATGGATTTGGTTGAAAGAATAGGATTCTCCAAGTTCCCAAAATAGAGAACCTCTAAAGATTCTACACCAAGGTTGGATTGGAGAGGAAATGAGTGACCTTGAGGAAATAGAATTGCTAGACAATATCCCCCAAGGTGGTTGGCCTCTTAGAGAGAAATGGAAGCTTTGTGTTCTCACCAATTTTCTCTAAAATCAACAACCTATAAATTTTAGGTTATAAAGTTCTTTATATAGTCACTTCTTTAAATGACCTAAAGAACCAAAAAACCCTAATTCATCACTAAATGGCCGGCCACTCTAATGGATTTGGGCTTTTGGGCCTTTGTGAATCTTTATTCATTAAGTTGTCATACAACTTAAGTCAATGGGCTTTGACGTTCGAAGCCCATTGGGCCTTAAGGTCCAAAACTATCCCGAGGTCTTTAACGAACTTATTCGTTTGATTAATTAACATATTAATTAATCATTGCCATAAATAATTAAACCATTTAATTCATCTCCTTTGTTTCTTCAATCTCCACCTTACTCGGTGTACGATACATTAGGTTCCTTTTAGCGAGGCAGTGGGCGATTAAAACCATTTTACATCGATTGTGAATTGAAACTTACTTTCAATTCTCCCTTTAGTGATTACACACGTTTAGGGCTTCCACAAACCATGAGTGACACCTAGCAGCATATCATGGCTACCCAAGCTAATCAGAAGAGGTAGAGAACCTATTCAGTTTAGGATTACAAATGCAATACGGTCTTTCTCTAATCTAATACTCTTGACCACATTGTTTGGTTTGATAGTTTATTTATTCATGTCTACTATCCAATGTGATTCATTTGCATTTTATGATTACCTTGAATGTGATTTGGAACGCATTCCCCAATCTCATTCATACTCTGGCCAGAGATTTTAATCATATCATAGAGTATTCTCCCTCAAACCATTTTGAAGGTTAGAGATCCCTTGTTGCACATTCACTTGTCTCCATGACTAAGTGGCTTAACCCCAATGATGTCGTGGACACCCCGATGGGGTGACTTTGACATAATCAAAGATCAAGGACTTAACCACAAGACAACAACTGTGATGCCTCAGGTCAAAGGACTAATTTGCATTATCCCAAACATGAGTTCTCATGTGACATGAGTATGAGAACTCCTCGTTGATCGTGTTCAGTGAACTCATTCTCTATTGAGCACCTACGTACTTGTCTTGATGTCACACACACCAATGACTCGAGACTAGTCACTCTCCCTGAGAGAAGACATAGCACGTACTGATCTTAACGGACTGTCAATGCCCAATTGGCAATCCTATGATCAGGAATGTTTAGGATGTGTCTACGAAAGAATGGTCTCATTAATCTAACTTCATTAGATTGCATTCTCCCAATCACATATTCCTTGGACTTTATCGTTTAAGCATATAACATTTATATGAGACGCCTCAAACAATAATGTTTGCCTTTTATATGTAAACTAGATTAGTTTAACATGTGAAATGTCCGTAAAGTATCATCATATGATTGGCTTTAGGGCACATTTCCAACAATCTCCCACTTGCACTAGAGCCAATCAGCTTGGTCATCTGTTATGATTCCTCTTCTGTAGTCATTTCCTAAATGGCTGAATAGTAGGCCTAGGAAATGGATATCTATATGTTATCCATAGAAGCAACCTTGAGAATATCGACGTCACCATTATACATGATTCACAATCATGTGGTTCAATCTCTCATATGAGTTCGGATCTTGATGAGACCTTGATTTCCTGGCTTGAGCTATCGCCCCATTAGTGTCGTAGTGTCAGTACACTAGATACACTTTCTGGTTGGAACCGAATAGAGAGTTCATAAATGAACTTTCCCATCCAAACAACATTGTTGTAAACTTCTATATGGCAATATATTTTGCATTCATAATGGAACATACTAAAGTCATTACTTTAATGTTTCCATCCAAATATCTCTTTAGTCATAATAAAGGGATACCTGTTTATCTCTTCATTCATAATGAAGAAACATCCAATGATGGATTAGATTCATAATCTAACACATTTACGCTTCCTTTACGTTACTCTAATTCTTCCTCATTCTTCGAGGAACCTATCCTTTAGTATTTCTTAAATACTTAAGGATTCACTTGACAGTTGCCATGGTTCTGATCCTGGGCTTGCATTGATATCGCCTTGTACCTTTCTTGGTACAACTTATATCAACGTTTTTCATACAATATGAAATACGTAAATCACCTTTCTGCGTATGCATAAAGGATTCTCTTTATGCAATATTTCTTTGGGAGTCAAAGGGTACGTTCCCTTTGAGAAGAGCTACCTCCTAGTCTCACTAGAGTTGTTCTTCTGATTGAAGTTTATCATCATATGAGAAACTTCCTAGCATCCTTTTGTCTATTATTAGGGCATGATATAATCCAATTATATCCTAAAATCTATCATTATAGATTTCCATCCCATGTATATAGACTATGTCTCCCATATACATTCTATCGTTATAGAAAGTTTAAAGTCATAACTTTAATAATGAAGTATTCTTTTCATTTCCAAAATTAATATATCATACATATATTTAAATTTAGGAATATGATTAACTCCCACTAATCTTTTGTAAACCTAGTAAACAAAAGATTCATTTACATCTTTATGAGAAATCAAACAATTTGATCTTTCCCTCATAAGACGTTTATGGCTCCCACTAGCTTGCTTAGATCCATGATGGTTGAATCTCTACAACTTACATGTCTTGTGATTCATAGTTTTAGACATAAATTATCAAGACTATCTTAATAATGGTTTCGGAAACCTATATCATGTCCAAACATTGAATCACCATTTAGTTGTAGCTAGCAAT
This sequence comes from Malus fusca, assembly GCA_035220775.1. NCBI lineage: Eukaryota > Viridiplantae > Streptophyta > Magnoliopsida > Rosales > Rosaceae > Malus > Malus fusca. The sequence continues at coordinate 22,042,388 of CM069072.1, forward strand.
CTTCGAATTAATTGAAACTAAGACTACGTCAAAGATGGTTCCTTCAAAGTCAACCATTCTCTTTGATTGTAGTCACCTTAAGCTACCAATTAGCTATGAAGGTTTCATTATTTCTGGTCAAATGGTACTTTACTATTTCCTTGAGTATATGTTGTATATACACTCAATGTAGTCATAAAGTTCAAACCATTCAACTGAGACGGTTTAAAATTCTTTTTGACTACCTTGGAGCTTGTGGTATAGGAACTAGGTTGTTATATTTGTTGATTGTCATCTTGTCTCTCAAAGAACCCATTCTTTTGAGTTCTATTCCTAGTTCATTTGCTCTAAGGCAAATCTCATTGTAGGATTACAATGAACTACTCAACAAACAACATTTGTTGGTTGGTTTATAGAAGTGATATCCAAAGGTTAATTTAAGGATATCCACAAGATAATTTTTAAACAAATATTGCTCATTAGCACACAACCCCAAATCTTAACATGATTAAGATTTGTCTTTCTTTCCAACTACATCCTATGGAGTTATGAAAATTTGGAAGATCTCCTAATTGACAATCATATTGTTTTAGAAGTATATATCCTATATATATGGGTAATTGATAATATTCAACGAACTAAATCTTATTCAAGTTCGTTCTTCTCCTAATGGAGAAAATTATTATCTTATGATGCTAATTTCCTTGATATCTTTCAAGGAAACTCATCTAAAGTGTTACCTTTCCTTGGATCAAATCTAAGGAGGTAAGTACTTTAGACGTCTTACTCATCAACTTACATTTCTTGAATTCTTTGAAACCTTTTGCAAAGTATTCGGACTTGTGTTTATTCATAATAAACTATAGTCCAACCGAGAGTGATCTTCGGTGAATGTCAAACAACATGAGTAGTATTATGTTGTGGACAAGTGCCACTAACATCTAAGTGAATTAACCTCAATAACTTTGTGATTCTTTCTTCTTTCCAAAAGAATAAAGATTCGAACATTTCGCCTCTATACAATTTTGACAAGAAGGTATTGGATCCGGATCTAACGATCCAAAGCATCCATCTATGACCAACTCGTAATTTATGTTTTAGAGGTATCACAACTCAGTTGGGATTAGTCACTATCTTGCAACCTTTTGGGTTTTAAGCATCATTATATTCTAAACAGTTAACGCTACCATATCATCTCTACTATAGAGACAATCAATTAGATTACTATAATCCAATCAGTGATTAATAAAGAACAATGTTTTGTCAAACAAAACATTCATCCATCTCTACTATAGTGATGGAATTGAGTTCCTTAAAATTGGAATGTAAAGACAATCTTTGGTTTTTCCAATTTCTTTGGTAGTTCATATGAGGAAGTTAGTACCATCTGCTTTCGCAGAGATCTATATTTTATTCACGTTCCGAATGTGAAGTACTTTCTCTTCTCTCATTAATCTTCTACTTCTTATTAGTCACACTTTTACAACGATTGTAAAACATAGTTACTAATACGGAATCAAGCATTCAAGTAGAAGAACCAACTGTTTTGAACTATTCAAGAACAATTTACAACACCTTCGAAAGGTGTGTTCTTGACACTTGCAAGACATTTCTTGCAAATACCCCTTCCAATGTCCATCCTTTCATAAAGAAAGTTTGTTCCCTTGGAGTTAATTTTATCTTCTTCATTTGACTTCTCCTTTGACTACAATAGTCATGGTCCCTAAACTCCCACTATCTCTCTTGAAACCTTTTTCAATTGTGTTATACACATCAAACATTTTGGAGAGTGTGTGGTTATTGTTCACTACATAGTTTACAATAAACTTAGTGAACCATTAGGATAGGGACATAAAGGTGAAGTCCTAGCTTAGTTTCCGTCTCGTTAAGTGGTTTATCACTTAAACACTCAATGATTCAAAATCATCATAAGTCCATGTTGATGGACTATTTTTGTCAACCAACCATTATGTTCTAAACATAATTACAAACTTTCAAGAGTTGTTCAAGGCAACTCTTATTTGTTCATAAGTTCCTTTGTTCATATAACGAAGGAATAAGCATTGGTTGTTTGTGTTGTCCTCTTCATGATAGACATTTCTAACATGTTCTTCCAATGATACATTATCAATAGGAAGATTGTGAGGATGAGACTTCTTAGGTACATGCACAATCCATTTAAGACAATCTTTGGGATTGTGTTACCAAGTCCGGAAACTAAAACATTCGGTTTTTCTTTGTCAAGTTTTGGATAGCGTTTGCAAATATATTGGTAAACAAATACATAACGAATATAAATTGATTGATTTTAAGCCATTTGATTCGGGTCTTTAAATCAAATAGCACCACCCACTATTTTTGGCAAATTCCATATCCCTCATTGGAATTCGAGAGTTTTGGAGGAAACTCTTAGTAGGTTATGGGAGACTCACTATTACCAAGCCCACCTCACAATGATATGATGTTGGCTAGCATTAATAATAATGAGAGAGTACACTTACTCATTTGCAACTAATGCAAGTACCCATCAATTTGGCCTCTAGAGAATGTTGCCTCACGATGATACGATGTCGGGGCCATTGCACTTAGTTAAGTCATTCCCACCATGCTTAGTGCGTGAAGGGGTTCAAGAATAGCCTCACGATGATACGATGTCGGCCATCCTCGTTGCCTACACTAACCTCATCATATATTTATGGATTCCTCCTGAGTATAAGCATGCACTTTGTACTCCCCCATGATAGGGTGAAGCCGGTGTACAAGTCATAAACGATTGGATCCCACCACGGTGGAAGGCCACGAAAGAGTGTTCTAAGCACTCTCACGCTTATCAACTTAATAATGGTTTGGTTGAGGGTTTTAGGTCTCATCACATATAACATATTCATTTTAATCTTTATTAAAACAATTTTGGTCCTATTACAACTATTGGTCCATTTGATTCAATTTAGTTGTATATAATACTCCCACTATACTTATAAAACGGTTTTTAAAGCAAGAGTATATGATACTACTAACATAAGGTTTGCATTCATTTGATGGACTATATAGTTGCCTTAGGGCCTTAGGATGACTATGAACCTTTGTTTAGATTCAACACGAGCCTTGTGTTGAATCTCGGACTAGGGATGGAGATTGATTTTAGTTACGCGTTTAATCACATTAAGGCGTGTTGTTCTTAGGGGCGTTGGACCCAACTACTTCATTTTCATGCATATCAAATAAAGCAAGAAAGAAGTACTTCAAAGTAAAAGAGAGCTTATGCTCTTTACAACATTTGCATAAAACAAATTACTTTAAAGTAAAGAAGAGCTTATGCTCTTTTACAACATTTGATCAAATCAAATTACAACCAAAATTAATCTACACATTCCCATGGTTCAAACAAATTTGAAACGGCCTATCACATAGCTCAATTATCGTAGGCTTAGGTTCATAATCACCCTTTAATTAATCAACACTTTAATTAATTATATTGAATGCAACATTTTCATTTGGTTTTTGTATCCATAAAATTGATTTAAATGGAGCTAAATGAAATGAAAATCCAATTCTCATTTAAAGAGACAAAACAATTTTTGTTCCCTACTTAATTTGGGCCATCATGCAATAACCACAACTTTTTGGGCTATATTGCGAAACACAAACTTTTGGGGTCACTTTGTAAAAACACAAAAGTCCATTACTTCATGTAATTACAACTAGAACCCAAAAATTTCAACAAATACAAAAAAACTTCATTAAAGGAGCAAAACAATTTGTCCTTTAACGTTTTTGGGCCTTAACGTAAAAACGTAAACTTTTGGGCCAAATTGCAAATACACAAAAGTATCAAAACTTTATGTAATTGAATAAAAGACCCAAAAATACCCTATTCTATTAGGGTGGCCGGCCATGATAGAAAAAAAATATGATTTTTACAAAGTTTTTGTAAGTGGGTTTTGTTAGGTGAGGTAAAGATGAAATATTTTGAATTTATGTTAAACTTTTAAAAAAGTTTGTCTACCATTATAGCCATTAATTGAATTTATGTCAAACTTTTAAAAAAGTTTGTCTACCATTAAAACCATTAATAATACTTTACAAATAATCATCACCCACTAAAATCACCCACTAAAATTAAACCAAAACTTTATGTAAAAACATAAAACATTTTGAATCAAAACTTCAAAACTTTTTGTTCTTGGCAAGAACTTCAAGAACATTGAAGAACACTCATGAAAACTCATAATAGCTCCATGAATGTTTTCACTCACCAAAACTCAAATTTTCATCACTCAAAAGAGGGTTAACATCCTAGGGTACTTAGGGGTTCCAAAAGTCACTTTAAAACCATTTTAACAAGACAAACATGAACCCAAAAAATCACCCTTTGGATTTGGCCGAATTTCCCAAAAAACATGGCACCAAATTTTAGCTCCAAAATTCATGCTCATATGAACTACATCTACAACATTTGAGATGGCAAATTTTCTAACAAAATTTACATTCAAAGAAACAAGAATAAAGCTTGTAACATATTACAACTTTTAAATCAAAAACTATGAACTACAAAACCCAAAATGATTCACCAACTACTAGACCTAGGCTCTTGATACCACTTGAAGGAAATTTTGTGAAAAACATGTTCATTTGAATAACATCATATAGCATGCAATTAACAAATTAAAGGCGGAATCATGCTTTCATGCATTCAAAAACAAAACATCAACCATGAAATTCAAAGCCTAGTAGATTGGTGAACCTTGACTCAACTTTTAAATCAACATTTATTAGTTGAGAAATATTTACCTTTGTAGATTCCTCTTTGCATATGCAAAGGATAATCACCCAAGAGATAGGGCCTTCATTCCTTGCTTCTTAGCTCCATGGATTTGGTTGAAAGAATAGGATTCTCCAAGTTCCCAAAATAGAGAACCTCTAAAGATTCTACACCAAGGTTGGATTGGAGAGGAAATGAGTGACCTTGAGGAAATAGAATTGCTAGACAATATCCCCCAAGGTGGTTGGCCTCTTAGAGAGAAATGGAAGCTTTGTGTTCTCACCAATTTTCTCTAAAATCAAAAACCTATAAATTTTAGGTTATAAAGTTCTTTATATAGTCACTTCTTTAAATGACCTAAAGAACCAAAAAACCCTAATTCATCACTAAATGGCCGGCCACTCTAATGGATTTGGGCTTTTGGGCCTTTGTGAATCTTTATTCATTAAGTTGTCATACAACTTAAGTCAATGGGCTTTGACGTTCGAAGCCCATTGGGCCTTAAGGTCCAAAACTATCCCGAGGTCTTTAACGAACTTATTCGTTTGATTAATTAACATATTAATTAATCCTTGCCATAAATAATTAAACCATTTAATTCATCTCCTTTGTTTCTTCAATCTCCACCTTACTCGGTGTACGATACATTAGGTTCCTTTTAGCGAGGCAGTGGGCGATTAAAACCATTTTACATCGATTGTGAATTGAAACTTACTTTCAATTCTCCCTTTAGTGATTACACACGTTTAGGGCTTCCACAAACCATGAGTGACACCTAGCAGCATATCATGGCTACCCAAGCTAATCAGAAGAGGTAGAGAACCTATTCAGTTTAGGATTACAAATGCAATACGGTCTTTCTCTAATCTAATACTCTTGACCACATTGTTTGGTTTGATAGTTTATTTATTCATGTCTACTATCCAATGTGATTCATTTGCATTTTATGATTACCTTGAATGTGATTTGGAACGCATTCCCCAATCTCATTCATACTCTGGCCAGAGATTTTAATCATATCATAGAGTATTCTCCCTCAAACCATTTTGAAGGTTAGAGATCCCTTGTTGCACATTCACTTGTCTCCATGACTAAGTGGCTTAACCCCAATGATGTCGTGGACACCCCGATGGGGTGACTTTGACATAATCAAAGATCAAGGACTTAACCACAAGACAACAACTGTGATGCCTCAGGTCAAAGGACTAATTTGCATTATCCCAAACATGAGTTCTCATGTGACATGAGTATGAGAACTCCTCGTTGATCGTGTTCAGTGAACTCATTCTCTATTGAGCACCTACGTACTTGTCTTGATGTCACACACACCAATGACTCGAGACTAGTCACTCTCCCTGAGAGAAGACATAGCACGTACTGATCTTAACGGACTGTCAATGCCCAATTGGCAATCCTATGATCAGGAATGTTTAGGATGTGTCTACGAAAGAATGGTCTCATTAATCTAACTTCATTAGATTGCATTCTCCCAATCACATATTCCTTGGACTTTATCGTTTAAGCATATAACATTTATATGAGACGCCTCAAACAATAATGTTTGCCTTTTATATGTAAACTAGATTAGTTTAACATGTGAAATGTCCGTAAAGTATCATCATATGATTGGCTTTAGGGCACATTTCCAACACTATTTGGGAGTTAGCCTTTTCTAATCGCCTTGAGTAGGAAAGAAGTAGCCTCCTTTGTAGTTGATGGCTATCCCAGGGTCTTGGTTATTTTAATTGTTTTGTGCGGGTTTGGAGAGTAAGGATAATTTGGTAGACCATTGACCAAGCGTTATTTGTAACTCAACTCGCTTTATCCATTATCTTTCTTTTATTAAAAAAATAATAATCGTTTGCCCTATTGGTAACCTCATTAATTTAGAACTAGTAAACTGTCATGACTCATGAGACACGCCACATATAGTATCAAATTATTGTTATGGAGCCAAAATAACCCCAAAAATCCAAAAGACGACACTCGTGGACTTTTTCTCTACAAAGACATGAATGCCCTTATTAAATGGGCAAGGCATACAAATATTTCCACGTGCAGCTCAGCATCCCTGGAGGTCCAAGACTACTACTCAAAGCTCCCCTGCTCATGGCATGGAAAAGTCAAAGATATTAAAGATATGATTAATTACTAAATCTTATCTTTAATACATTCTCAATTGAAGGCCAACTCCATTGAGCAAGGAATCCTTATCACAATCAATTATGAATGTTTCTATCATCATCCCAAGATATTATCTCCTAATTATTATCTTGAGAATATTCTTTCCTCATTCATTGACCAATAAGATGGCGTCACTGGTGGGGCAAAACCCTAACCCTATAGCCAGCCTATCCTTGCTATAAATACCTTAATTTCCACTAAATTTTGGTAAGTTTTTTGCTATGCATACAACCCTAAACACTCACTCTTTTAAAAGTTATTGACTTAGGCATCGGAGATCCATTGGGCAAACCACCCACCTTGTTGGCTCGTGAGGCTTTGGTCTATGATCAAAGGTGTTAATTATTTTGTACGTACAAATTCGTCAAGACTAAAGACGGTATATTTTTACTATCACAGTTGCGATCCACATATCGTATTAAAACGTTGAAATTTGAGTTAATGTCGTTGTACTCTTAATTAAATAAGATAATCTCATCACCAGAGTAACTTATAACTCAATCAGTTAAGAGGATTTATTTTGCACACAAAGTCCTCAGTTGAATTCATTCCTCCTCGATATCGCCTTGTTATTTGTTGAGAATTTGATATTGCTTGTATAAAGAAAAAGCTACTAGCTATATCTTATTTCACACAGTTTGTTCTTACTGAGTAAAATGTTCCTACTTTATTTCCGAGTAATCCTTTAGCACCCATGGAATCTCTGCATCTAGAAAATGAAAAGAATGAATCCAATTCGGCTACCATTAGGCGGCGGCTTGTGAGTTGTGGCTGTGTCATCGTGCTTTGCTTAATCATCACTTACAAAAAGTCAGACACCATAAACTCAGATGATTAAAGGCAAAGTGTGTTTTAATTAGTGCTATCCAAGAACAAGTTTATGAATTCGATTAAATTAAATAAGACAATTAAATATGGACTTGGTTCAATTTTTGTCAAAAAAGCAAACCCCCACCCTTGAGATTGCGCATTCTGCTGTGCTAAAAGCCTAAAAGATAATTTGAGCAATGCGATGAACCTACGACTGAACAAATACGTGTATTTTATTCATTCCACAAGTCTACATCCAGGTTGCACCAACAAAGTGGGGATTCAGCGCATTAGTAATGCTTTCTTGTTTCGGGTTCGGGCAGACCTGGACTTCTGCCCTCTGCACTCAAATTCGAATTCACCTCTGCACCCATCATGATACTCCTCTTGAAATCATCCATAATTAGACCTGGCATTCGTGTCGTGTTTTCCGTGTTCGTGTCGTTTTCGTGTCATACCTGATATTTTAACAGGTCGTGTCGTGTAACACCCGTTAAAATAAACGGGTAAAATGACCCGACCTGAAATTGACCCGATAATATTAATAGGTAATATGACCCGACCCGTTACCCGTTAAGGAAAATATATTTTAAACTAATAAATAATCAAATGAAAAACATAATACTAAATAAGTATATACATACCATATTGTCACATCCAAAACATAAAAATGCATTTTTCTTTTTTTAGTATATTTTCACTTACCTAAAATCTTTAATATTTTTTTAATTAATGTAGAAGTGTAAAAAAATATAGAAAAAATATATAAACTCTCGTAAACACAAGCCTTACAACTTTCATGAAGAACTTAACTTCGAAATTCGCCACTATAATCGTATAAATCATAGATCAAAATTTAACCATTGATTGTTGTTTACATTTACACTTCATTATTCTCATCAAATTTTATTTTTTCAAATTTTGTTTTTTGAAAACTTGATCTATTAGAGGATGCAGGAAGATGAACGGTTTGGATCGTTGATATTATATTCAGAGTTTTACAGTTAGTGAAAATATTGCTTGATGTTTATAAAGTTTCTACAAACTATATGACAACATCGACTCATATTTCAGTTAATCGTACATATCGAAATGTGATATCAAAAATCTGAACCGTTCATCTTCTTACATCCGCCAGATGATTATGTTTTCAAAAAATAAAATTTTAAAAATGAAATTCAATAAGAAGAATAAAGCGTAAATGACAATCGACGGTTAAATATAAATTTAAGGTTTATGAATTATAGTGTTGGATTTCGAAGCTGACCCCTTCATGAAAATTGTAAAGTTTGTCACTATGAGTGATTGTATATATTTTTTACATTTTTTACACTTCTACAATAATTATTATTAATTTTATTAATTTTGCCCTCAAATAAAAAACATTATTCATGAAGGTTTGGAGGATTTTAAAAATCTAAATGATAATGTAAGTGTAACCATTATCTACTCGTGGAGGAATAATGATGAATCACGAGTGTTTATATATTCTTTCACATTTTTCATACTTTATGTATGTTTTCTTAGTTCTTGCCTATACAAATACTATATTAGTTTATTTTAATTTTGGACAACATGTTAAGTAAAATTTATCCTAGTAATGATAATAAGGAACTCTCATAATAAAAATAAATAATGACTAAAACTTTTTTTAAAACTTATATGGAATAATAATAGAAAACTATATATTTAATATAGAATATATTGTATATATTAATATGGCTATTGTATTTTATAATAAATCTTTTAGTAATTAAACTTTAAAATTATCAAATTAATTTTTTTCTTAACGGGTCGAAACGGGTTACCCACGTGTTACCCGCGTGTATACCCGTTAAGAACCCGTTATTATCGGGTCACCCGATAATGACCCGATAAGTTATCGTGTTGACCTGTAACCTGTTATTTTCGTATCGTGTCAGAAACTGCCGGGTCTATCCGTAGTAGAGATGTATACGGTCCATCGATGTAGTTTAATTCGCCTTGGCGCAAGGCACATAGGAAGCTAACCTTATCTCTGTGCCAGCAACTGGCCTTTGTTATCTAATCTGTATTCGAATCGAAGAAAAAAGGTTTTAAGTTTCATTCTTCCATTCGAGTTTCTGCTACAAATTTCACTCTGGAAACTGCATATTTTTCCTTTGGCCGTTAATTCAAATATGTTACAAAACAAACTGAATGATCTCAAACTCAATAACAAAGGAACGAATGGACGGTTCAGAACATCCTAAATTACATTGTACACGCAACTTTTTCTTTCCTGCCTTCCTCTAAGAGACGGACAAAAGATTCAAACTAAACTAGTACTTCCTCTTCCTTATTTTGAAGCTCATCGATCGGATGACATTATCGTCGGCTTTGAGATTTGCTTCAAGAACTTCGAGAGAGTCAGGTTTTGTGAAGTAGGTAAAGAGGAGGTAGATACCATCCAGGTAAGTGTTAGACTCTCCGGCTTTGTTTTTCTTCTGGATGCCATACGCTAGAGGAATTACCCCTCTGTTGAAGACCTCCACATACATGCCACCCCCGGCTATTAGCAACTGCAAAATATGGATCATCAGAATAAAACCTTGTAACCAACTACACTCATAGTTTTATAACCTGAGCAGGAAACGTAATGCTGCTTAAAGTAAATTGCATGTGTCAAAATTCATCTTATTTCAAATAAGCTCTTACACGGTTATCACAGCCATGACGCAATCGTACATGTATAGCTATGTCTAAAAGCCTAGACCAGTCCAACACTAAGACACCACACTTAAGTCATCATGAGATCAACAGGAAGTCCACAGCCTAGTTCTCCGAATCTTCGTAGCTAAAAATAAGGCATAAAATGCATGACTAGAAATCAGAGGGGTAAAATAACGCATGACAAGATATAATCTGGCATTTCTTGATATTACGGGAATTACTGGGTGACAATCACAATATATCAGGTTTGCCCGTAGTACCCAACTTTCGCACCATTTAAAAAAATTAAGAAAACAAGGGCGTAGCTCGTGTAGTATTGCACATTCTCATTGTGACTGATTGCTCACTGTACTAATTCATTGCACATCCAAACAAACACAGCATACAATTCAAATAACAACTATTACTTCTCCATCGAAAACAACCACAGTTAACAGACTAATATGTATATGATGATAATAAAAGATATAAGTTTACCACTACTCCCGAAAGGTTTAAGCTATTGGGATATGGTTATTTCCAAATTCTAATAACTCCTCCCATGTGTAGAAAGTCAAATTTGGGATCTCCTGCTTTGGTATCATGATAAACCAACAACTACTTCTATCTTGTAACCCATGACGTAAACTTATATCTTCGACTAGATTATAAAACATGTCCGAAAGATCCAGAAGAACCATAGAGGCCAAGCTACAATAAGTTACACAGCGTGCCAAAAAAGAAGTGTCCGATATGAGTACTTCTCAATATACACAATTGGGGACCTAAAGACAGTTTTTCAGAGGAAAGTTTCTCTTATGCATATTAAATCAGCACATGTACTGCAAACTTAACTACATTATGAGGACTCAAAATTCATTAGATTAGTAGTATCTTCCACATATCGCTCTAATAGCGAAAAGCGTTTCGCACTGCAAATGCAAAGTAAACTTTTCAAAACTAAACATCTCTCAAGGTCCTAACTCACTAAGAAATAAATGCATCAAATACTATCCGCCAATTGCCATTATATTATATGTTTCAATTCAACCAAAAATTCCAACTTTGTTCACTAATTTTTCTTATCTTTTCCTCAAATTTTCTCATCCGCCAAACAGATTACAAACCAAAATTGAAACAAATGGATAAAACCCACTAATATTATGAGCCAAAGAAATCAAATTTACTTCACCAAAATAAAAAGGCAACAGAATTTGGAGGAAAAAAAAAAAATTCCCTTTACCTCCTCGTACTTCTGGGTAAGAGTAAGTCTTTCATCCTCGGACATGTCGGGCCTGAGCACCGCCATGGTCTCGTACTGTCGGAGCCCCGGTGGGCACGGGGGCTCCTCCTTCTCCTCCACGGCGGTCAAGCCCAACCCGCCCGGGGAAGTCGGGTCGTCCTCCGACTGGAACCCGCCCTCGAAAAACGAGCCCGAGAACTCCAGGGACTGGACATTGGCGGTTAGGCGCGAACTGGGATTCGGTCCGGTTCGGTTAAAGCGAGGGAAGGAGACGGTTTGAGGTAGAGATGGGATTTGGGAAATTGTTTTGGGGCAAAATGGGAAATTTGAAGAAGGGGTAAGAGATGAAATGAGGGAAGAAGTGGAAGCCATTGCTGGAAGCTCTGTTTGGAACAGAAGAAAGCTTTTGGGTCAGTCCTCGGTGGATATTGATAAGGGACTAGAGGAGATGACAATGGTGAATGAAACGACGGGTCGTGTATTTGTTGCGTTTTACTGTAGGTCGTAATATAATTTGACGGGTTGACAATTCGGACACGATGACTAATCTTACAATTGGTTAGCCATAAATTAGCATTAATTCGATTCAAATGTATGAGAAACGAATCTAAAAACTTTTATTTACAAATAAAAAAAAATACTACTACTTACTTACAAATAAAAAAAAAAATTATTAGACCAGAATAATAAGTGGTGGTAATCCTCGCACTCTTAACACAATTGGAATACGAATAATAATCATTCAGCTAATGTTTCATTAATGAAATCATAATTCTTGATTTTTTACTATTAATTTATTGTTTAGCGGGTATATTCGAAAACGGCCCATTACCACCCCGGCACATGAAATCAAACCTACAGGCCCAATACCAGCCCACATTGAAGCCCAATAAAATTCTATTTTCTTCTTGTAAAGGAAGCAAAGAGCGAACATTAACTCAGAGAAGCAAAAAAGCAAAAGCAATCGGAGGAAGAAGAAGACGACGAGGCAAGCAACCGCAGGAACACGAGAGAGATGGATCCGAAGTTCACAGAGATCGCACAGCTCTTTGAGCGATTCAAAGCTGCATTCGTACGGAGCGATTTCGATACCTGCTCCAATTTCCTCTCCCAGCTCAAGGTACCTCACCAATCCTCAAAAACCCTAATTTTCAATCCCCAATTCGAGATTATCAGCTGCTTATTCACATGATTTAGTAATATTTTTATGTCGTTTCACTGCTTAGTGCTAAAGTATGATTCTTGTGTGTTAGTGCTAAAGTATGATTCTTGTGTGTTGCCCCGATGTGATTAGGTTTTTGGGTCAGTCAGAGTAATGGGATTGTCGTTTTGATTTTCTTCCTTTGAAATATTTTGTAATTAGATTTTGGGTATTGGTGAATTGAATTTACAAGAATTCGAGATTTCGAGATTTCGGTGTAACTTGTTGTCGCAAGTGTTTGGTTGTTAAACTGCTAGGGAGTGAAATGCCACTCAAAGACGTTAGTTCGGAGGATTTATTAACTGGTTTTTATGTGACGATGTATGGAATTATGGTGTTGTTGTATGTGGATTGAGTTGTATCGGTTGTGTTTTCAGGTTAAGCTGACTGAATTCGGAAGCCTACCGCCGTTGTTTCAAGACACACCTAATGCTGTCAAGGAATTAACATTAGCTAGTAATGTTCTTCATCCAAATCTATTGCTTCTACTTTCCTGTTCGTGTAGTTCCAAACTAATTAGTGAATGCGCCAGAAACAAAAATTATGCTTTTATAGTTCATTTTGCTACCTACTTATGTGGTCATGAAAGAGTGTGCTAGTTTAACATTGTTCATTGGTGTAGTCACCTTCATTATCTTAACCCAACCACCTCCTCATTTTCATGTTTCAAAACTGTCAGGGGATATATATGAGCATGCTGTTGTTCTTAGTGTGAAGATTGAGGATCAAGATGCATTTGAAAGGGATTTCTTTCAGTTGAAGTCTTATTACGTAGATGCTCGGTAAGTTATCATCCCCTTAAGCTAACTATGAAGTTGCATTCTGTCTATGCAGTTATAGCTTTGTTTATCTTATACCAATTACTCGGTCTTTTTTTCTAAACAGAAATAAATGTTTGTTTAGAAAGATTGTTAATGAATTTTACTTTTCTTATGGAGTAGAGATCGTCTTCCACCGTCCCCTCAAGAGTACCCAATTTTAGGTCTCAACCTATTGAGACTCCTTGTCCAGAATAGAATTGCTGAGTTCCACACTGAACTGGAACTTCTTTCATCTGCTGCTTTGGAGAACCCTTGCATTAAGCATGCTGTGGAGCTAGAGCAATCTTTCATGGAGGGGGCTTACAACCGTGTGTTGAGCGCTCGTCAGACAGTGCCACACGAGACTTATGTTTATTTCATGGATCTCCTGGCTAAAACAGTCAGGTAATTTGTTTTACTTAGTAATTATTATGTTTAAATAATTGCAAAAGTTCTTCAAACTTGTGACAAGAAATGCTAATATCTGGAAGTTGGGAATGTTTTTTCTTTGGAATGTTCCATCAGGGTGCGTTTGGTACGCAGACGGGACGGGACGGGACGGGACGGAACGAAGCTGTAATTTTTGAAAAAGACATGGGGTATATTTGTCTTAAAATGGTAAAACATTGTGTTCCACAGACGTGGAACAAACCCGTTCCAGGGGGGGAGGTGGGACGCAAAAACACCCAAAATTTGTCCCGTGGAACAGCCCGTTCCACCCATTTTTGGCGCACCAAACGCTGGACGGAACGCCTCGTCCCGTTCCGTCCCGCCCGTCCCACGTACCAAACGCACCCTCATTGTCCCTGGCTCATAGGAATATGTGAATGATTTGAGCCCATCATCTTCCTGTTATTGAACTTATTGTGTAGTTAGCTATTTAGATGATATGTTACAATGTACAATTAAAATGTCTTTGCGGATTTCTATTTGGTTGATCTGTTCTGTCACTTTTAGGGATGAGTTAGCCGGATGCAGCGAGAAGGCGTATGATTTTCTCTCTATTAAGGATGCCTGTCAAATGTTGCTGTTTCCTTCTGACCGCGAACTTTTGGCATATGTCAGTGAGGTACGTCGTGTGTAACATGTTATTTTCCTTTTTCATAAAAAGTCCAAATTGACTGAACTTCTTAAGAATAATTTATGTTCTGTTTTTTAAATCACGTAAAATGCCTACCGCTATCTGGCAGAAAGTTAAAAATGCATATCCTTGCAAATCATGAGTGGGAAAGGCACCTGTTTGACATGTAACCTTCCAATGATTTAAATTGATCGAGCCCCTTATTCCCAAATAAAAGACTGAATGGAAACCTTACCCAAGGCTTGGCCATGGGCTTCATGGGCTTCAGCTTCTGAGTATAAAATCAAAATATAAACTATATACACAGCATCAAGGCACTACTGCTTATGCTCCACCTGCTCTAGTAACACAATCATTTCCCTATATTGCCAATTAGTTTTATGGTGAGCCAGGTTGTCCCATGTGTGAAGTCAAATGACCACAGTTGCTTCACGTCACCCCGTTGTGTTGTCCACGTGTTAGGCTTGAGAATTGGCCAAACGTGAGGTGACGTGTTGAGAATGAATCCCACATTGATGGGAGGAGGGACCTTGCATGGGCTTATAAGTAAGTTGGGCCACTCCCCATATTGCCAATTGGTTTTATGGTTGGTTCTACTAATTTATAAGACTTTGTTCCATGGATACAGGATCATCCTGAGTGGGAAGTGAAGAATGATGCGGTCTATTTCCAGAAGGCAAAGGAGTCTGCACCTTGCAAAGAGATACCTTCTTTACAACTCATCAACCAAACTCTCAGCTACGCACGAGAGTTGGAGCGGATTGTCTAAAAGAGCTGCTACCGCATTCTGGTTGTTTGTTTTGTGATTCACAACTGTTGCTCATACTTTCACTTCCAAAATTTCTTCTCAATTTTAGAACCGAGCCCAAAACTGTGTACTATTGTATTTTAGTTTGACCACTTTGGGTGGCAATATTTTTCAGATTTTATGTTCTTGCAATTTCATTAATCAGAAAGGTTGCTTTACCTTTAGAATGGTGCTATTGACACACTTTTTTACTTTCTATACACCTCTCATAATTTTTGGTTATGGAATCAAATGATAGCAATTAAGAGGGGGTGCATGAAAGATAAAAAGAGGTGAATACCAACACCCTACTTTTAATTACAAATCTCTCTGCTTGAGTTAAACGTCACACAAAAAAATGTTTAGTATAATGCGTTGTGGGATGATTCTTGGGTGAGACTGCCCTGCTATCCGTACCCTGAAAGTTTCATATCTCACAGGCTAGTAATTGTACTTTTTATGCATTTTAGTTCGAATCAATCTTTTTGCAATTTAAAATAGAAATGATTATTCGATAAAAGTACCACTAGTTCGGACTTTTAGGATCGTTCAATAAATTATTACTTTGTCATGAGTAGACCAGATTAACCAAGATATCATCTATATAAAAAAGCCTAGCTAATGCAAATTAATGATTAATGGTGGTTTACAAGTGGCCATCAGTCCTATTTGTAATGTCAAATAAATCCAATTCCAACGTCTAATTGGAATCCCCAACTGCCATACAATTAAAATATCTTGTTGGCATTCCCTACCATATTTAGCCTTTCTACCAAATTAATTGCAATTTCTTGTCATTTAGTACTACGGTCTGGTTGTATTTCTTTTCACTTGTAAATGAGAGGTTTTAGGTTCGATTCTCGTCAGAGTGGTGAGTTTGAACAATATTATTGCTAGTTTATTGTGAGGCTAAACTCACCCTATTCCTCTTACTTTAGTTAATATCGTTTGTTCAAAAAAAAAAAATTGCAATTTCTTGACTTTAATTTTCCCATGATCCATCACTTTCTCTCTTAGTCGAGAAATTGGTATCATCATAAAGGGGGAGGGCAAAGTAGTTGGGTCGAAAGGTAAGACACGATAAAATTGAACCACTGGATTAAATGTTTGATGAACAAAAATTGCATCTTCTATTTACACCCACACTCAACTTTCTTCAGCCAAGCAAGCCAAGCACAGTAATCATTCCACCCTTGATGTAAGTTGAGATCAAATTTAAGATTCACCCTATTCCCATCAATTTTGGGGGTCCCATGTTTCACCTTAATCAAACTGCCATGCGGACGACAAGTGACTCGTTTTAATTGACTTATTAGGCTTTTCTTTGTCCCATTTTTCAAAGAATTCTGAAAGGATCCCGTTACGTACAAATAAGTTTTCAATATAATTGTCACACTGTCATGTAAAATTACCAATATACTAATGTTATAACATGTGGACATGTTTACCCTGTGTTCTTGATCAAATTTATTATCCACTCGTATTAACAACACATCTTGCTGGTATTACAAGTAATTTAACAACAAATAATTAGTAGCCTAGTTGTTGATATTTTGCTTTGAAAATTTAGTAGTAATTTGTCATTTTCCTAATAAAACCACAAACGGAAGTTTCTCACACCTTTTTCTTGAGTGGAATGTCAGCATCTTCTATTCTATATTCTGAGAGTTTCTTGTCAACAAAGACATACTTTTCCGTGAAACAAAAACCAATTAGCTTTCTTTTGCTCTTCTCAATAATTGGATACTTATTCAGACTACTCAAGTTTTAGCAACAAGTGCGTTTTGGATTGCAGTTTCTGCGCAGTGAGCTTACTTTTCATCTGAATTTTCTGTCGCCAGAACAACTTTAATTTCATAGACTCATGGGGTTTTTTGGCTTTCAGCTATAATTATATCAGAAGTTATATATAATATATATATATATATATATATGTGTGTGTGTGCGTGTGTTGGGTTTTTTTTGTTTTCATCTGAATTTTCTGTTGCCAGAACAACTTTAATTTCATAGATTCATGGGGTTTTTTTGCTTTCAGCTATAATTATATCAGAAGTTATATATATATATATATGTTGTAGGTGGAAAAAAATGCAGATTGTGAATTCTTCCTCTTCAGTTGCTTCTCCTCCCCGACAGAAAGCTTCCCACCATGATGATGAACTCTTCATGCAGCAGAGAGTGCTCTTTTCAGAGAACCTCAATGTCTCTGTGCTTCTTTTTTTCACCTCTAAATTTGATCATTTTTCTTATTGATTTTAGAGTTGTTAAATGTTATGGCAATTTGCTCATGCAGGAACTGAAGAATCTGAGGAAACAGTTGTACTCAGCAGCCGAATATTTCGAAATGTCTTACAGAAAAGAGGACCAACAACAATTGTGAGTTGAAGACTTGTTTTTCCCAGGGAAGTGAATTTTGCAATCCCCTTTTCTCCCCTGCACTCATTTGTTTCTAGCGCTCGAATTGAATGAATCATAAACAAGGGGAGTGCAAAAGGAGAAAACGGAAGTGTGAAAATCACTGTCCTTTTTCTACTAGCTCTTTCCTGTATTGTACTTAGGTTTCGAATCATTAATTGTTGTTTCGATATTTTCTTTTTTTTTCTTCGGGTAGAGTGGTGGAGACTTTGAAAGATTATGTGATGAAGGCAGTTATCAACACTGTGGATCACTTAGGTTCAATGGCATATAAGGTCAACGTATTTTTGGATGACAAAGTCGACGAAGTTTCAGAAACTGAGCTCAGGATGTCTTGCATTCAACAGGTATGACATTTTACTCCATAGGAGCTGGAACATTTTTCCTCTGTTTAACTTTGACAAATTCTAAGCATTTTTGTGGCAATCACAGCGACTGAGAACGTGCGAAGATTTCATCGGTCAAGGGGGCGTCTCCAAACATTCGCTAGCCATAAGCTTTCCGATGCACCATAGGCGATATACCTTGCCAGGCAAGTATGCTTTTATAGTTCTATGAAGTTTCTGTTTTTTGTTTTGGGTGACTACTATTTGAAGTTTCCTTCCTATTACGCTGCATTCTTAGTTTGAGAGTTACTATGTGTTCTGTTGGGGCAGCCATGGATGCTGTCGGCCAGTCTGCCTTGGCATATCAAAGCGCTGCCGAAGAGGATTTCTTTGAGGTTAAATCTGGTATTCATTCCATCCTTGTAGTTTTCTTTGTAGTTATTACGAGAAAGATAATAGAATTCGAGACTGCGGCCTCATTTCTTAGCTATCTAATTTGCTCCCGAAAAGGTTTAAATTACTGGGAAAAATCTGATAATTTGTTTGTGTGAATATTTTTCTTAAGCAACGAGGGATACTTCTCCAATTGTCAGGTACATCTTTTTAACGCTTTTTTTTCGTCTCTATTTTTTGATACAATGGATATTGGGAGAGAGGGGATTCGAACACAAAAACTCGGTGCATAGTGAATGCTCTTAATCGCGTGTGCTATATATTCTGATGCAGTGAAAAGTCTTCTGCCTTGCACTCTCCAGAATCTTCACCCGGAGCATTTCAGTTCCCAAGAATTGCATCCAAACATGGTTTGTGCAAAAGAAATTTTCTTCCATACAAACAAATTACAACTGAAAATAATACGTTGGCGAGCTTTTCGTTGATCTTGCTATGTTTATATGCAATTTATTTATTTTAATTCTATACATAAACTCAGAGAAAAGAACAGTCTCGCCACACCGGTTTCCACTTCCACGTTGTGGTTCTCATGTGAAGAGATCAAGCACTCTGAACTCTTCTAGCAGCCAACAGAGGGTAAGGCACTTTTGAACTGCAGAATGTCGAATACAATCCAACACATATGATGATATTAAGAATATAACGTTCAAATTATATTCGCAGTACTCGTCAGAGCCCCGGACCAGGAGATCAACTTCATTATCTCTTAATACCGAAAGAGCCAGGACAAGAGACACTGAGCAGCATTCGGGCAAAAATAAACGCTTCTATAAGGCCTTGCTTAGCTTCGGAAAGTCTAGGAAGGACACCATATTCTACAAATATTTGGATGAGAATTGAGAGCACATAACAGAAGAGAGGTAGAAGCTTGTCCCAATTTTTGTTTAGTCTTTCCCGCTTGTATTGCTCGTGCTACAAATTTGTATATCGTTACAAGTAAAGTGTAAGAACTGCTTCGTTTTCGAGTTTTTTTGCATTTCCGCAAGAGAGCAACAGAGTGAATAAAATCTTCCAATTCACAATTTACAAGCAGTGGCCATTCGGCAATTGATTAGAGAAGATCTAGGGTTTTCTGGTGTCACTCTCGGCTCTTGCTTGAGGCCATTAGATAGCTAACTCAGTCAGTAAACAAGGATCCACTATAAGTTATCACCGGACACGAAAGAACATTTCCCGGTAAAGTTATTTAAAATCCAAGATCAAAACTTGGGCATACTTGGATTTGCTCCAAAACAGGCTCCTCAAAACGAGTCCTTTTCTCATCAGCAGCATCATGAGAAGCACACGAACTCGGACGTGATTTCTCTGAAGCGTATGCTCTGTCACGCTTTTTAGTGCCTGAATTATACTGCTTGAAACAATTACAAACACAGTACATCGTATCAAAGCTACAAAAGTTCTGATGGTTGCCAAAAGAGTGAAATGCATTGGAAAAACAAGAAATCATATAAATAAAAGATAGCAGTGCAACTTATGTTGTCTTCCTAAATTTCAAGAAATATAACCATGGCCACAAATTCTTCACCATGGAATGGGTTCAACTACATAAATCCTAACGGCACCTTGTTTACGCAAAGCAGTGCCAATAGTTCTAATTAATTCCTCCTCTATTTTGGTGGCTGATAAGAACTGCAGATAATTTAAATTGGAATAGCACCAGCAGAGAAAAAATGGCAATACATTATACATAGAAACTATGGGACAACAGTCAACCTGGTCTTTTCTGATGTCGGCTCCCTCAGCTACTCGCCTGCCACTACCACCGGATTTGCCTGCTTCACAGCTGTTCTGCGTGATTGTGAAGGTTGACCAGCTTCAGAGTAATCTAATATCATAGCATCTAAAACTTGCGACCCCTTGGCGGTGGGAACCGGCCTAGCTGTGCTGTTATTATCATGACCGGAAACTTTGCTCTCCTGAGCCATAGGTTTTTGGAGAATGGACAAAATCTGATGGGCTGCACAGATGAAAACAGAAAATAATCAGCAAACTGTTAACAGTAAAGTCAAACACACACATGTACACATCAAAATTTCTCACGCCTACCCCAGGCTCCTTTGAAGTCGATACAATCACTAAACTTGCTGCAACTGATTCCCCAGATAACCCTACACTCACCGTCACGCAAAGGCTTGTTTGTAGGGACGGCCCTCCCTGGTTTTGTTTCCTCAACACTAGAGATACTATGATTTGAGTTTGAAGCTTTCTTCGAACAATCATTGTTGTCAGACTTTCCTTCACCCTCTGGCAAAAACAATGCAGGAGACATGATCAAGACCTCAGCAAGCATCAATGTCTAAACTACTACCGGAACAGCACCATATCTCCGGAACTTGGGTAAGGTCCACCGACCTCCACCAGATATTTTGGTAGCTCAAATACACAACCTGGTCATTAGGGGTGGGGAAGATAGGATCAATGGAGGAAAAAACTTTAAGCAGTCACTTTCAGAGATGCAAAAGTTCAATTTAAAAGAAAAAAACCTTTCACTTACTAACCTTTTCCAGCAGCCTTATCTGTGATAGCACCACTACCCTGTTCAAGCTTTACTCCTGCCTCAGCAACAACATTATGTTTGTTTTCTATTGTATGCAAATCTGCTACAGGTTTACGATCTCCTTCGCGTTCGCCAATTTCAACTAAATGAGCATCAAATCTTATTGATTCACCGGATGCTACCACTTCATCTTTCTTAAGGAACCTGCAGTCTAAATGATTCCTGCTTTCATCAAACAGTATCATCTGAACAGAGAGAAAAAAAAGTTAGATCATGTGCGTCAAGTTTGCCTTAAGTAAATTTGTTTGCAATCATACACACAGGGAAACAAAGAAATTCTACTTACCTAACTGAGCACTTAAGAATTTAAGGGGCAAAATTTGAGATTGATAACTAAAAAAGTAAGAAGAGATGTTGAATGGCCATCCGTTGAGGTAAATGAGACTTGCAAATTAGAATAGAAGGATAGTGTTAGTGTAGGAGAATCCGTTTAGGATTCTGTTGGGCTAGGTTTTGTAGATCCCCGTGGGCTTAGGATTACTTGTATCTCAAGTCAGTTGACTAGTATATAACTCAACCTACTTTCAATAAGACCAAAAAGTCGAAAATTGTAAGAAACCGTCATGATATTTCTTGGCCTTTTGAGTGAGTTGTGTGGTGTACAGAACCTGCCATTCTTCATTGTATCGAAATTAGTATGTCAAATGTGAAGCAAGAAATCCCGATAAATGCTAGCAAACATCTGCCAGGTTCGTAAATTTTAGAATTGCCGGTGCTCAGCTTCGTAATTTAAACCAAACCCAGGGGTATTCCAGTAAATTTGGATGACCTCCATATAAACGACAAAACTGCTGCAGCTTTGTGAATTCTCTTTCAAGTTAGGTAGTGCGGAGCTCTCTCGGAAATCTTCAGTCATTTGCTCATATCTCCGATCTTTCTCGTAGATCCTTACGAAATCGAAGATTCGGAATCGAAACATGGTAATAATCTGTGAATTTTCTTATCCATGTATTTATAATTTGATTGAAATTTTGTGTTTATGATTAAAAATTAGGGTTTTTGATGTGGGTTTTTTTGGTTATGGCATCCAGTCGGCGCTTTTCAATTTCAATTCGTTTTTGACGGTGGTGCTGCTCGTGATTTGCACGTGCACGTTCGTGAAGATGCAGTTTCCGGCCGTCCTGGAGCAGAAAACAGGGTCGGTAGTCTCACTTCCCCATTGCTTCTCTAATTTTGTAAATCTGTGTGTTTTTATTCATTTAATTTTATTTTCTGCTTTAATTAGAGTGTGTTTAATAAAAGTTTAGCATGATCCAATCGTAGGCATTGAAGCATTTTTCAGCATTTAATCAATGTTTCCTATGCACATTGTTAGTTGAGGTTAAGAAAACTTCATTTAAATGTTAATTCTGCCCGGGTGTTGCGTTTAGCATCGGTTTTGAGTAGGATTGCTTAAAAACAAAAGGGTTGTGTGTCACATCCCGGCTCGGGGCGGATCACTTCCCGGGCCTGCTCCACCACCGTAGCACGATATTGTCCGCTTTGGACCCTAACCACGCTCTCACGGTTTTGTTTATGGGAACTCACGAGCAACTTCTCAGTGGGTCACCCATCATGGGAGTGCTCTGGCCTCCTTCTCGCTTAACTTCGGAGTTCCTACGGAACCCGAAGCCAGTGAGTTCTCAAAAGGCCTCGTGCTAGGTAGGGATGAGAATATACATTTAAGGATCACTCCCCTGGGCGATGTGGGATGTCACAATCCACCCCCCCTAGGGGTCCGACGTCCTCGTCGGCACACTTCCGGCCAGGGATTGGCTTTGATACCATTTTGTCACATCCCGGCTCGGGGCGGATCACTTCCCGGGCCCACTCCACCACCGTAGCACGATATTGTCCGCTTTGGGCCCTAACCACGCTCTCACGGTTTTGTTTCTGGGAACTCACGAGCAACTTCCCAGTGGGTCACCCATTCTGGGAGTGCTCTGGCCCCCTTATCGCTTAACTTCGGAGTTCCTATGGAACCCGAAGCCAGTGAGCTCCCAAAAGGCCTCGTGCTAGTTAGGGATGAGAATATACATTTAAGGATCACTTCCCTAGGCGATGTGGGATGTCACATTGTGATTTTAAGCACTTGCGGTTAGCCCAAGTACCGAGCGAGGGTGGGGAAAGAGGTTTAGGATGAGGATAGGTCTAAAGTTCGATTCCCTTCAACGTCACAAAGACAAGGGGTGTGGTTTTGAAAACTGGATGCACACACACAAGATGGTTGGTATTTGGACTATGATTTATACTAGTTACGTATTCTACTGCTTATCCTGCAAGAATTGTGTAGTTAGTGGTACTTGCATTGGTTCTATTTGATTCCGCCGTATTATGTGTTTTTCCTCCAATCAGTGATGTTTGTGTTTTACTGTCCTTCATGCTTCCATGCCTTTGTATGATATGTCAAACTTCAAGATCAATTCGTGTTCTGATTTTGTTTCTCATCCTGGCAGGTTCCGGGGATTTTTCTGGAAGGCAGCTAGAATAGGTACGTTTTTTTAAGGGTTTTCTTTCATTCATTTGCGATCTTGGTGCTGCTAGAATAATTTTGATTCCCCAGTCGATGTTTCCGGTGGATGACTTTTGTGTGGGTACTTAAAACAGGTGAACGCTTGAGCCCTTGGGTTGCGTTTGGATGCTTTACAATGGGGATCTCAATTATATTTTTCTAGGCACAAGTTGCTTTTGTGCTCCAGGAAGCAGCTGGATCTCTTAGTTCATTTGTCTATTTGTTCCAACGCGTCGCTTGGTTCATGTTCTTAACCTGATTTTGCTCGAACTGCAACGCTAATGGATTTATGTGATAGGTGTCCGGCTTGCACATATGATTTCAACATGTAGTTGGTGATTTAGATTAGTATTCCACAGTTCTTTGTTTCTCTTACCGTTCATGAATGAATTGAAACCAGCTTCTTGTTTCTGCGTTCGCATGCGTTAATCCTTCTGAATGAATTGAGTTAGTTGTTGATTTTTCGTTATTTCTCTCTCTATCCTTCTAACGATAGACTAAACTTAAGGAAAGTGGGCAGACTCTCTCTCTCCAATGTTTGCTTGATCACCTCGATCTCTTGCAACTGAAAATGATTTTCGCGCACTCTTTTTTAGTTCGACGTCTAGCATCGAATGTAAATACTTTTTAAGTATTTTTTATATTTTGTGATTATGAATCATGTGTGTTATCCATTTTAATTTAATCTAAAGCACCAGCCACCAAAAGAGCCTTCTGCGTTATTCTAAGCAGCAGTTGGATTTTTTATGTATTTTGTTTTTTATATTAATCATACGAGCATTTTGAGTATTGAGTGTATTTCGTTTTTATATATTAACCATATAAGCTTTTTGAGTTCTGAGTTAGGGGTGTGACAGTTGGATTATTTGAAATATTTTGTCTGTATATTATATAAACGATTTATTTTTTAAATCTCGTGAATCGTCCAATTTGATCTAATATGAGGTACCATATGAGCCCTCTAAATTAGTTTTGGCACAACAGTACGATTATTTCACCCAGTTCTCCTTATTATATGGAATTGATTCCAATTATTTCCTTACGAACCAACTTTTGATGGGAAGTTTTTATAGTCGCATCATTAGGATTTGAAGGATTCATCTTCGTCCGCTTGGGTAAGTTTGAGCTTGCATTTGGAAAGCTATTTCATGGGCGTGGTGGAACCGTGGTAGTAACAAAATCACCATTTTATTATTGCAAACTGAGCAAAAATTCAATATTTTTGGATAAAAAGAATTAGTAATTTTCACACACCTCAATTTATCTGTGAGCAAGTGGCCCTATACCATAGTGGTGGAAAAGAGTATTGCCATTGCATCACGACTTGGATTCGAACTCCGTTGGCTCCCTAATCTATCTCTATCGTTTGAGAAAAAAAAATATTTATCTCTTGAGCACCTTTTTAATTGTTTAATAATTTTAGCGTGTATGTTAGGTAAAATAAGGTGTGTGGTAATTTTCACACACCTCATTTAAACAATTGAAAATGACCACCTTATATATATATAAGTACATAAAAATTACGTGTGTGAAAATTGCCAACCGATAAGTTATAACTGAAAAACTTATTTATGTTGCAGTCATATTTAGAATAAGAATGTGATTGTGTAAATCCTAAGGAATCTGGGAAAGTATCTTATATTCCTATTAGGATTAGATTACCTATTAAATATTGTAATCCTAAAGGGAAAGGTTTTACCATTCCTACTACTATAAATAAAGGCACAATGGGGTGAATCAAACACACCTCACAATTAAATCAATATCTCTTCTCTCTCAATATTGCCAAACCCCTCTCTCTCTAAACCCTAGATCGTTAACTCAAATAGGCCTACAACACGTTATCAGCATGCTCTTGCCAGAAGCTGAGGAATTGAAGCATCGTTGAAGGAGGCTATCATCCACCAAATTCAAAGGCTTATTCGTTTTCTGATAATCGGGTATGCTTAAAATAAAAGAAGATATTTGAAACGTCCACGAAGCATGAAAACATTCTCCATGATGCATGAACCCCTCTATGTTTATATTTTCCTTTCGATATATATATTGTATATGTTCATATATTTGTCAATATATATATATATATATATATATTTGTTTCATGCATCATACAATTAAATTGTTATGTGAAATTTGTAAGTCAAGGTACAAAATTAAATTAGAAGTAAATATGGGTTTCCTAAACCCTAAGGGATTTGAAAAAAAAAAAAAAGAAGGGAAATTGGGCATGGTGCGGCACACCCACCGCACCACCACTATGCATACTGATTCCAGGCCTCAGCCTGGGGTCCAAATGGATGGGCCTGTAGCCTTCACCCTTGCACCGTGGCTCATAGCCACGCACCAAACCCAGGCCCGTAGCCTTCATTCAAATCCAGCCTAGTTGGCTGGGTGTTTCTCACAGCATGTACCAGCTTACAAGGCTGGGCCTTTTCTCCCGTAACCCAAACCCGCAGGCCATCTTTTGCTGGACCTGCCCATGCCACCCCGTAGGCCCTTGGGCCTGTCCCGTCTCTGACCTGTGGCCTGCAGCCACCCCACGGGCTGCTTTAGCAGCCACACGAGCTTTTTGCTCACGGCACCAAGCCCAAATTATTTTGGGGCTATATTTTCGATCCAATAATATTATTTTAATATGATTTAGCTTCTAAAATCGACTCGGTATAACCCGATTTATTGAATTAATTAAAAGTGACCTGTAGTCCATTAATATGATAATGAATCCAAAATTATTGACCTGAAGATCACTTTTGGACATTAACGATTCAATAATTTATTTTTACACTTTGAACTGTCACATACTTTCGTAGTAACGAAGCTCTCACACTTGAGTTTCCGAAGAACCTCAAATCCACTATATCCAAATTAGTATATTGCATTCTGTGTTTCTTGCAGGAACCTCTCATTATGAACTAATTGTTCATAAAACTAAATTGAACTTGTAGTTTCAAATTTAGTGCCTTTGAAACCTGAAGTTTTCATTCAAAATATACCACATGAAACCCGTAGTTTTCATGCATAAATTAAACCAATACATGTCTATAGAACCTGTATGTTTTACAATATATGTCTATGGCTTACCATATGACTAATCACATTTTCTCCCTCCGTTTTAGGGACATGTCGAACTTGAACAAGCTCGATTTCTCCGCTCTAGAAGTCTCTGGAAGAAACTATATGAAGTGGGTTCAAGACGTGAAGCTCCATCTCACTGCAAGGGTATTAGAGCCACTATCGAGGCACCTATCGCCGACAAACTTGTTGACGAAGCTCAAAAGGCTACTGCAATGATCTTCATCCGAAGACACATTCATGATGCACTGTAGACTGAGTATCTCGCTGAGAAGGACCCACGCACCCTTTGGCTTGCTTTAGCCGACCGTTTCAATCACCAGAAAGACATATACTTGCCTGAAGCAAGACACGACTGGCAACATCTTTGCTTCCAGGACTTTAAGTCCCTGAATGAATACAACTCTGAAGTTTATAGAATTTGTTCTCTGTTGAAATTCTGCAAAGTGGAACTAACCGAACCAGATCTCTTGGAGAATACCTATTCGACCTTCCATGTCACCAATATTGTCCTGCAGCAACAATATAGGGCATATAAATTCACCAAGTTTTCGGATTTGATCTCTGTTTTACTTCTCGCTGAAAAGCAGAACCAACTTTTGATGAAGAATCATCAAGCTCGACCCACTGGCTCGAACGCCACACCTGAAGCTCATACGACCTATTCTAGCAGTCATAAACGACAAAAGAATCGTCGTCGCCGTGGTAATGGGCGGCAAGCCCAACCACGGGCCTAAGGTCAACATAGTGCCGCATCTAAGGGAAGAAATGTGACCCAACAACGTCCACCACTCGCCCCTAAGGTCTCAAACTTTAAGAACAAAGGAAAAGCTCCCGTTTAGGTTGCTTCTACTGAATTGGACATGTGTTATCGCCGTGGATCAAGAGATCATTGGTCACGCGTATGCCGAGCTTCCCCTGAGGCTATTGCCAAATATAATTCTCATCGTGAGTCTAACTTTGCACATCCGAAAGATGAAACTACATCAATGGAGATATCAGATTTCCAGGAGGCGTCAGCACCTATGGATGAATAAATTAGACATGTTTTTAGGGTGTTTACCCCTAGTGGCCAAACCCACTAGGAGTGGCCGGCCCTACCCCCTATTTTGCTAGGTTTATGGTTTAATTTTGAACAATTTTTCTATGTATTTGGAATAATTTGTTTGGTTTTGGTTTGTTTATAATGGATTGTTATTTGAATAGATATTATTTTCTTGAATTGCTTAATTGAATGAATGGACTTATATTTATACATGTGACCAATTCAATCAATTTATTTCTAGGTATGTCTAGTGGGGAAGTTAGTTGTCTGACAGATAGTTCAACCACACATACCATCTTGCGTGAATGACACTATTTTACTAACTTAATGCCCAAGAAAGCTCATTTGACCACTCTCTCAGGCCATCCAACCTGATTGAAGGATACGGAAAGGCACGTATCATGTTGTCTAATGGTACAATTCTGACCATTAAGGAGGCACTCTATTCTCCACGTTCCAGAAGAACGTTGCTGAGTTTTAGAGATATTCGAGATAATAAATATCATCTTGAAACCACTGAAGATCATGGTTCTGAATTTCTTTGTATCACTTCGTATGAATATGGCCAGAAGCATATTCACGAGAAGTTGGAACGCTTGTCGAATGGGTTGTACATCACAACCATTCGCGGCATAGAAGCACATAGTGTGGCCGGCCCTATGCCTGAGTTCCCAGACACTTTGTTGCTTTGGCATGATCATTTGGGACATCCTAGACGTGACATGATGCGCCGTATTCTCAAATCTTCACACGGGCATAAGTTACATCCCTATGTTGGACTCCCACTATGCAAAGTGTGTTCTTTAGGGAAGTTAAATACTCAACCCTTATATACAAAGATTATTCACAACCCCCCTAAATTTCTTCAGAGGATTTAAGGGGACATTTGTGGACCAATCCAACCAACCTGCAGACCATTTAAATATTTTATGGTGTTGGTTGATGCATCGACAAGATAGTCACATGTTTGCTTGTTGTCCACATGCAACGCCGCATTTGCTAAACTCCTAGCTCAAATCATTAAGCTAAGGGCTCACCACCCTGATTATCCGATCAAGTCAGTTCGACTGGATAACGCTGGAGAGTTTATGTCACAGACTTTTGACGATTATTGCATGTTAATAGGAATTAATGTGGAACATCATGTGCCCCATGTTCACACCCAAAACAGCCTGGTAGAAGCTTTCATAAAGCGCATTCAATTGATAGCTCGGACTTTGGTTATGAGAACCAAATTGCCGGTATCTGCCTAGGGCTATGCAATATTGCAC
Source organism: Malus fusca (assembly GCA_035220775.1). Lineage (NCBI taxonomy): Eukaryota > Viridiplantae > Streptophyta > Magnoliopsida > Rosales > Rosaceae > Malus > Malus fusca. Next base: position 22,071,535 of record CM069072.1, read on the forward strand.
GCAACTATGTTGGTCTGCCTGAGGCCCACCGCTACCCAACCACATTCACCGTTACAGTTGGTCACTAGATACGAGCATGACGTCTCACATTTATGGGTGTTTGGGTGACCATTTATGTGCCAATAGAGCCGCCACTACGTACCAAAATGGGTCCTCAGAGAAAAATAGGAATCTATGTCGGTTGTGATTCACCATCAATTGTTCGCTACTTAGAACCCTTGACAGGAGATCTTTTTACTGCATGTTTTGCGGATTGTCACTTTGATGAGACAGTCTTCCAGTCGTTAGGGAGAGATAAACATGCTAACATTCCCGTAGAACGTCGTAAATTGTCGTGGTATGCTCCCACTATGTCTTATTTAGATCCCCGCACTGCCCAGTCTGAAACTGAGGTACATCAAATTATAGATCTTCAAAGCATTGCTTAAAGCAGCCAGATGCTTTTAATGATCTAGCAAAGGTGACAAGATCACACATACCCGTTGTAAACACACCTGTAAGGATAGATGTACCTCGTGTACGTCAACAACCTGTCTGGGAAGGCTGGACCGTCCTCGAAGATGGGGAGGCTGCACCTTCCACGCGGAAATGTACATTGGCGGCTAGCCAATCATTTGCTCCGACCCTGAAGCATGGCAGACCCCTTGGTTCAAAGGATTCACAACCCTGGAAGAGGAAAATGGCACCATCTAGTGACCCCAGTTTGAATTCAACCATCGCTCATTCATCCGTTCCAACACATGAGGTTATTCTAGATTACGGTGATGCTTCAGATGACACATGCCGGCCTCCCGAGAATCGCGAGATTTCGGTCCACTGCACAGTATTGGATGAGGTTTGGAATAGGAATAAGGTGATCGTCGACAATGCATTCGCATACTCAGTAGCTATTAACATCATGCTCAGCGATGACATTGAACCATGTTCCGTCGATGAATGCCGACTTAGAACCGATTAGTCAAACTGGAAATAAGCGATCCAGGTCGACCTCGATTCGCTCGCGAAATGTAAGGTATTTGGACCTATCGTTCCTACACCACCACGCGTGAAGCCCGTTGGCTACAAGTGGGTTTTCGTGAGGAAGCGTAATGAGAAGAATGAAATAGTGCAATACAAAGCACGCCTCGTAGCGCAAGGATTCTCTCAGCGCCCAGGGATTGATGACGAGAAGACGTATTCCTCCGTAATGGACGTTATAACGTTCCGCTACCTAATCAGTTTGGTAGTTTCCGAAAAACTGAATATGCAGCTTATGGAAGTGGTAACCGCATATCTCTATGGGGATCTAGATACGGAAATTTATATGAAAGTTCCAGAAGGACTTCCATTGACTGGTTCAAATAGTTTTAAACCACGGAACACTCTCTCAATTAGTTTGAGGAGGTCACTCTACGGATTAAAACAATCCGGGTGGATGTGGTATAACCGTCTGAGTGAATATTTGACAAGTCAGGGTTATGTGAACAACGAACTATGCCCATACGTGTTCATAAAGAAGTCACATTCCGGATTTACAATCGTTGCAGTTTATGTCAATGACATGAACTTCATTGGAACTCACGCAGAGCTTAAGGAAATTGCTACACACTTGATATCGAAATTTGAGATGAAGGATCTTAGGAAAACTCGATATTGCCTCGGCCTGGAGATCGAGCATTGTTCGGATGGAATCCTAGTACATCAATCGAACTACACCCAAAAGGTGTTACGACGTTTTAATGAGGATAAAGCAAAGTCTTCGAGTATACTCATGGTCGTTCGAACTCTAGATGCTAAACGAGATCCCTTCCGTCCAAAAGAGGATGAAGAAGAAGTTTTGGAACCCGAAGTTCCTTACCTAAGTGCAATTGGGGCTTTATTGTACTTGGCTTAGTGCACTAGACCGGACATCTCATTCGCTATGAATCTATTGGCTAGATACAGCAATGTGCCCACCCGCAGGCACTGGAATGGTGTTAAAGACATTTTCCGCTACCTCAAAGGTACTACGGATTTGGGTTTGTTCTATACCCGTGAATCTCCAAGTGTTGCCGCCCCCTATGGCCTTCGGATTGATTCTCGCCTTGTTGGTTACGCAGATGCTGGATATCTGTCTGATCCACATATAGCACGTTCTCAAACGGGTTATGTCTTTACCGTTGGAGACACCGCTATATCTTGGAGGTCTACCAAGCAAACTCTAGTTGCAACTTCGTCTAACCATGTTGAGATTCTTGCCCTACATAAAGCATCACGTGAGTGCTTTTGGCTGAGAAAAGTTATGGAACATATTCGAAGCACTAGTGGTCTTACATCAATCGTTGACCTTCCTACGACGATCTTTGAAAACAATGCAGCATGTATCAAGCAACTGAATAAAGGATACATCAAATGAGACAACACCAAGCATATAACGCCAAAGTTCTTTTACTCACACCAACAGCAACAACATCAGAACATTGAAGTCAAGCAAATCCGTTCTCAGGACAACCTGGCCGATCTCTTTACCAAGTCATTGCCTAAGTCTACATTTCAAAGGCTCGTCCAAGGAATCGGTATGCGTAAATTATCTGAGTTGAATCGCTTATAGTTCTCTTATTTAGAAGTTATGTCTAGCTCATGGGGAGTATCTAGAAGCATACTCACATGATCTTAATGTACTTTTTTTCCTACTATTAGGAGCATGTTTTCCCACTGGGTTTTTGTTACCTAACGAGGTTTTAATGAGGCACCCATCCTGGGATGATCATACTCCGTTGAGTTTACTACCTTCATCCAGCTTGACGTTCATTTTAGACATTATGCATATTTCTCACTTTTCTCCTTAGTCTATGGGTTTTCCCCATGCCTTGGGTTTTACCATAGCGAGGTTTTGTGAGTTTTACTACAAATGCATACTGCACTTAAATTTGAGACTCACGATCACCCGTTGTGCCGATGACTTCATCAACTATTCTACCTTATCTGCTAAAGATCTGATGTGATGGTTTGTTGAGTATTTACACACTAAAGGGGGAGTGTTGCAGTCATATTTAGAATAGGAATGTGATTGTGTAAATCCTAGGGAATCTGAGAAAGTATCTTCTATTCCTATTAGGACTAGATTACCTATTAAATATTGTAATCCTACAGGGAAAGGTTTTACCCTTTCTACTACTATAAATAAAGGCACAATGGGGTGAATCAAACACACCTCACAATTAAATCAATCTATCTTCTCTCTCAACATTGCCGAACCCCTCTCTCTCTCTCGAAACCCTAGATCGTTAAATCAAATAGGCCTACAACAATTTAATTATTTTCATATATATCCTTTTAATATTTTTTATTTTTTTAAATTTGTACACCTATATTCAATTTTCATGTTTAATTCAGAGAGTTTTAATAAAATAATCCATTGCAATTCATGTCTAATAGAAGCAGTAACCAAATCCTTTGATTCATAAAAAATAAAAGAGGTATTTGTTGATTTGCCCTCTGGAATTGTATGCAGCTGCCAATGATTCCTCTGAACTTTAATTTTAGTCAATTACTCCTATGAACTATTTTAATTGGCCAATTTCCCTCTTAAACTTTAATTTTAGCCGATTATCCCCCTAAACTTTTATAAATAGCAAATTTTCCCCTGAACTAATTTATAAACTATTTTCATCCTTTTTTCCCTTATAAGGTTGTCATGTGTTGTTTCCGTGATCAAGATAGATGGAAAATTGGCTAAATTGTTTCCGTGATCAAGATGGATGGAAAATTAGATGAATTTTCAAAATCTAACGCCAGAGTAAATTGGCTATTTATAAAAGTTCAAAGGGGTAATCGGCTAAAATTAAAGTTCAAGAGGGAAATTAGCTAATTATAAAAGTTCAAGGAGTAATTGGTTAAAATTAAAGTTTATGGAGAAATTGGCAGCTTCATACAAATATGTGAAAATAAAAAGACGCTTTTGTTGCAGTCCTATTAGAATAGGAATGTGATTGTGTAAATCCTAGTAGATATGGGAATGTATCTTATATTCCTATTAGAAGCAGATTACCTATTAAATGTTGTAATCCTAAAGGGAAAGGTTTTTACCTATCCTACTACTATAAATAAAGGAATAATGGGGTGGAATAGAACACACCCACAATTACACATATCTCTCTTCTTCTCTCTATGTGTCCACAAACATTACTGCTAAACCTCATTAGCTCTCTTTGAGTCCTTGTAAGCGATCTTTTTACCGCTTATTTGCAGGTTGGTACTTTAATGAGACCGTCTTCCCCCTGTTAGGGGGAGATAAAAACGTCAATGTTCCTAGAGAACGGCGCGAATTTACGTGGACGTTGCCCACTATGTCTCATCTCGATCCCCATACCGCACAAGTGTGATAAGCAAGTGCGATGAATTCAAGATTTCAGAATGTTGCTCCAAACGCATTCCTCTGATCTAGCTAAAGTGATGAAATCATACACCAGCTGCAAACATGCCTGCAAGGATAGACGTACTTAACGGACGTCGAGTCAACATCCCTGGAGGGTGTGCCGCCCCTGTTGGATGGTTTGGACACCCTTTTTGGACGGTCCGGTACACCGGCAGATAGCCAATCAATCTGTCTTGGCCTGGAGCACGACAGATCATTCGGTTCGTAGGATTCAATTCCCTGGAAGAGGAAGACACGGCATAACAATGAATCTAAACTCGATCGCTGTCTCAAATCATTTCCATCTTATGAGATTTATCCGGATTTCTCCTGAGAATTAAAGTTCTTGGTCCAGTATACTAGTTTGGATGAGCTAAATGGAATTGAAATGAGATTATCATCGATGATGTTTTCACTTATATGGTAGCTACCGACATAAATGAAAAGTGACGATATCGAACCGTGTTCTGTTGATTAACTGACAACGTAGAACTGATTGGACAACTGAAATTACAATCCAGGTCAAATTCTTTACCAAAGTGTGTATTGGACCTGTCGTTCCTACACTGCCCAAGGTAACCCCGTTGTGTTCCAAATGGGAAAGGAAACGTTATGAGATGAATGAAATAGTGCGATATGATGCACGCTTTACGGCGCAAGGTTTCTCTCAAAACGTCATGTGATTGATAACAACATTATGAAATGTGGTTAGTGTTTTCTCCATGGGGATATAGATACGGAGATTTACATGTAAGTTCCCGAAGAATTACATGGACTGGTTCAAATAGTTCCAAAACCACGAAACATCCTCTTAACTTGTTTAAGGCGTTCACTTAAATCCGACAGATGTGGTATACCCGTCTAAGTGATTATTTGATCAGTCAGGGATATGAATTATGCCCTTGCGTGTTAAACTATGAAGTCTTATTCCAAATTGTTAGAGTTACAGTTTATGTCGTTGACACGAATCTCACTAAGACTCCGGAAGAGCTTGAGAAAACTGCCTCGCACTTGAAGATGGAATTTAAGATGAAGGATCTTGGGAAAACTTATTTATGCCTTGACCTGAAGTTGAGCATTGTTCTGACAGTATTTTTGGTCTTCCAATCAAACTACACCCTGAATGTGTCACCTTTGAGTATACCTTTGATCATCCATACGTTATATGCAAATGAGACCCTTGAAGAGGTTATGGAATCTGAAATTTCATATCTAAGTTCGACTTTGCACTTCATTGTACTTAGCTCATTGTATTTAGACAGGACATCTCCTTCGCTGTTGATCTTGGTAAAGATGCAGCACCGCGTCTACACGTAACCACTGAATTGTTATTAAAGACGTACCCTGAAGGTACTACATGGGCAAATCCCAATGCATCTCAGCGGATCCAACCCCCCTGATCCTCGAAATGATGCTTGCCTTATTTGTTATGCTGACGCATGTTATTTATCAAACTCGCACAAGGCAAAATCCCCAAATGGTTATGTCTTTACCGTTAGGGATATCGCAATATCTTGGAGGTCCACGATATGACCTTAGTTGCGAAATCTTCGAATCGTTCCAAGACTCACCTCACTTCACTATGCCATAAGTGAGACATGGTTATGAGTTCTTATTGAGCATATTTGGATTACTTGTTGTGTTTTCATCCATCGTTGAGTCCCAACGACGATCCATAAAGATTATGCCGCATGTATCAACCTGACCAAGCCATGATACATCAACGAAGTTAACGCCAAGACATATTGCGTCTACCTCTACATCAGCAAAGCATCAGGAAATTGAAGTCATGCAAGCCGATCCCCGACAACCTTGCTGACCTCTACACGACGTCACTGCCGAAGTCAACCTTCCAGAAGCTTGTCTAAGGAATCGGTATGCGTAAATTATCTGAGTTGAATCGCTTGTAGTTCTCTTATTTATAAGTTATGTCTAACTCAGGGGGAGTATCTAAAAGTATACTCACATGATCTTAATATACTATTTTTCCCTACGATTAGGAGCATTTTTCCCACTGGGTTTTTGCTACCTAACTAGGTTTTAACGAGGCACCCATCCCGGGATGATCATACTCCGTTGAGTTCACTACCTTCGTCCAGTTTGACGATTGTTTTAGACATTATGCATATTTTCTTACTTTTCTCCTTAGTCTATGGGTTTTCCCCATTCCTTGGGTTTTACCATAGCAAGGTTTTTGTGAGTTTTTACAAATGCATACTTCAAAGTAAATTTGAGACTCGCAATCACTCGTTGTGCCGACGACTTCATCAACTATACTTGCTTCATCACTGAAGACCTAATGCGCCATTTACTTGAGTATTTACACACTCAAGGGGGAGTGTTGCAGTCCTATTAGAATAGGAATGTGATTGTGTAAATCCTAGTAGATATGGGAATGTATCTTATATTCCTATTAGGAGTAGATTACCTATTAAATGTTGTAATCCTAAAGGGAAAGGTTTTTACCTATCTTACTACTATAAATGAAGGCATAATGGGGTGAAATAGAACACACCCACAATTACACATATCTCTCTTCTTCTCTCTATGTGCTGCACCATTTCTCTCTCTTAGGCCTTCATAATTGTTTAGTAAATTATGCCTACAACAGCTTTATTATTATTGCAAACTGATAAAATATCCATCTTTAATTTGCATATCCCAAAAGAAATTAGAGAAAACATGCTGCCTCTAATTAAGTTGGAACAAATCCAATAAAAAGGCCTACCTAGCTAGAAACAAAACCCTAAAACCTGAACGATAAGTAAAAATTCTAAAAAATAATAAATAAATTTTAAAATAAAAAAAAAAAAAAAAAAAAACATAGATGATCAATGACCAACTAACAAAGCCTACCTAAATGATCACGATCAACTATTAATTCGATTTAGTTAACCTCTATGAGGTACTCTGGGCGGATAGCGTTGAGCGCAATTTTGTCTGAGCTCGGGAGTATAGTAGTTATTGTTGAACTGATTGAACATTTGGCCATAACAATATTCGTCAATAGGAATCCACCAAGAATGTCAAGCACACAACTTTCTACCGTATTCAGAGTGTAGAAAGAATTGGTCGAGTTCTCCGCAGCAGTCATGGCAAATTTCACAGAGAGTTGAAAGAGAAGACGAGAAAGATCTGTTTGGCAGGATAGAAAATTGCCAGAAACTCAAGAACACAGAAGCGGGAGATCAACGTCGGTGAACTCCGGCGATGATACCATGTAGAAAGTAAAATCTTAGTGAGTAAGAAAACTGAATCTTAGAGAGAGAGAGAGAGAGATTAGAGAGAGAGATCATTGACATTGTATCCTCTGTACATGAAGTATTTATACATAAATACCAAAGCTAACTATTTTAGGTGACTTAGCATTCCCCTAACTAACACACACAGACTAAAGATCTAATCTGGTGCCTTACACCTTTGATAACCGTGTGAACCTTCAGTACTCCTAACATAGAGATGACCAACATCTTCGAATGCCATCGTAAGGCGTTTGCACTCTCGGTCTCCGTGGCTGCTGTCTTAGAGCGGCTGGTGTTGGTGTTGGTGGTGGTCGCACTCTCGGTTGCTGCTGCTTTGGGGCGGCTGGAGTTGCGTTGGTGGTGGTCGCACTCTCGTTTGCTGCTGCTTTGGGGCAGCTGGAGTTGGTCCTGGAAATGTCGGTGTTGGAACCGATGGCGGAAATAGCCGCCCGCCACCGCCAAAATAAAAGCCAAGTCGTGAAACTGACTTTGGATGTGCTACACGATCGACATCAGATTTGGGATTAGACCTCCCAAACCCTACTTTGAACAATAAAGCCGAGCACACCAAAAGCAAAACAATAGAGATTGAAGTCCTCATGTTAATTTTTTTTTAGAAAACTTCATTTTAATCCCTAAATAAGATTGCTTTTTCAATAATACCGTATGTAAGCTTAAAAACTAAAAATAGTCCTCCATGTCAGATTATAGTATTCCATGTCACATTTAATCATTTTTTAATAAATTTATTGCATTTTTAGTTTCCCTATTTACCCTTATTACTCTCAAAAAACCAATTAGAGAAACAAATATATAATTAATTTTTCAAGAATGCTTAATTAACTAGATCCATAATTAACATGTTTGTTATAACATAAATCTCCATGTGTTATTCCAATCAAAGAACCCAGAAAACTTAGAAACCATGATCAAACAAAAAAAGCTATAAAACTTACAAACCAAAAATCTCGTTGTATTCGGAAGAAAGAAGAAAAAGGGGGCTTTTAGATGCCAAATTGACGGTGAATCCAGAGATAAATGGAAAAAAAATACAAATTGAGAAAATAGAATGTGAAATCACAACTTAATTGACCGTACCAAATTAATCGGACATACACTATATAGTACCTAACCGACCATACCGAATGGATAAGACCTAATTGATAGTACCTAAATGATTAAGGTGCATTCATATAGGTACTATGATTTAGGTGCATTCATATAGGTACCATGATTTAGGTGCATTCATATAGGTACCATGGTTTAGGTGCATTCATATAAGTACCATGGTTTAGGTGCATTTGACTTGGTACTATGATTTATGTGCATTCGACTAGGTTATATGATTTAAGCACATTAGGACATGGTTTAAGTGCATTCAATTATGTAAAATATATGATTTGGCTATTTATATTTCCTCTATGCTTTGAATGGTGATAATGAATAATTTGAATTAGGTATTTGTTAATTCTTGTAACGTATCACTAATATTTTTTTGAATTATGTTTATCATTTTAGAAAGTCAGACAATAATCAATGCCAAAAAATATGGAGCAAATTAAAATCAAATATTTAATAGGGGCATTATAGGAACCAAAAAAACGCATTAAATATTTAAAAACAAGAAAATATAAATTTTAATATTTATGCTGACATGGAAATTTAGTCAAAGGACTATAATGAATAAATAATCTAACATAAGGTTTTAATTGAATTTCAATCTTTATCAAGGATTAAAATGGAGAAACCCTTTTTTTTTTGTTTCTTTAGATATAGACCCTTGTAACTCTTATTTCTATATAAAAACCCACTTAATTATAAACATTCAAATAAAACCCAAATTTAAAAGTGAATGCCATGTAGGAAAGTAATTGACCTATTAATATAAAATATTTACAACTTGTACCACAACATTCAAAATAAATCAATAAATATTATTACCCACCTTAATTACAATGAACAAATAATTTATTGCATATTATTACCCCTAACACACACACACACACACACACACACACACACACACATATATATATATACACACACACACACATATATATATATATACGTTCAAATGTATATAGTACTACCACAAGCTCAATATATATATATATATATGTATGTATGTATGTATGTACGTAAGTATGCACAATACTACATATGTGATCAAATACTAATTAATATACCTATATGTAAATTTATGATGAGCAAATAACATATATTTGTAGGTATATTATTTTTTATGTATCATCATATATATTGGGCACATTTTATTATTATATGTACAAAATAATAGGTAAAATAGTATTGAATAAAATAATAATATTTTTATGAAAGTACATTATTTTGCATACTTGGGTTTGCTTTATTATGTAGGTAAATTATTTTGCATGTATTTTACATCCAGTGGGGAAATTATTTTGCTTTTTTTAAGCAATCTAACATTTTAAAATTCGAATAGTAGGTGCACTGAATCAAATAACATTTTTTTGTAGGTAAATTATTTTGCATGAATTTTTACGTATACTAGGCATTTTTTTTATTTTTTATTTTTGTTATATATATGTGTGTGAAATAATTTACCTACATTTATATGTAAAATATAATTTGTTCACTTAACTAAACATGTATTATTACATGTATTAGGCATGTTTTGTTGTTATTATATATTAGGCAATAAATTTATTATTTATTATTTTCGTAAAATCATTAATTCTCCCTTACAATCTATATGGAACTAAATAGGGGTGTTTTGGGCATTGAAATTTTTTAAATGTGTAAAGTCAAATATAATTAATGAATTTGCTGATGTGGAATCTAGTTAATGAGTTTTATTTGAGTAAAAAACTTATGACGGGTTTTATGTGGAGAAAATTAAATTTCAAGGGCTAAAGTCATATTTTCAGTTTTTTTTTTCAACACAAACAATTGTCTCTTGATATTCCTCTCGGTTATACGTGCTTCTGCATGTTGTTCTTGTACGTGGTTTATTGTATAGGGTTTGTATATGTAGAGTTGGACTAGTAATTTACAACTTAATTAAGCTTACTTTTCTCTATGTGAAACAAAGACACGTTCTATTAATAACTTAGTATTTCAACCTTATCGTTCATCTGCTTCCATCTCAAAAATGATTTAATCTCATTTCATTTTTTGGTAATAATGTTATTAATTATTGTCTTATCATTTTTTCTCTAGCTATTATCTAAATCATGTGCTTCCACTTTTAAATGATATGATTTTATATTGATAAAAAAATGATATGATTATATTTGTTATTATATGATAATCGTAATTCTCCATGAGTTATGCTTTTCATGGTAATTAGAACAAAATAAGTAATTAGTAGATTAGAATTAGCATATACCCTGGAAATTTGATGACAATCACAACACTAATGCAATGGAGCTCTTTTCTGAATAATGACGATGACTTCCGACAATTTCATACAACAATCTTATCAAGAAAAAACCGACTTTTAACGTGCAAGGAAACATCGTAGGAGGATTAATTGTGTTTTGATCCAACTTAATTAGCATCGGCTGAAGCCTATAATCCCAAATGAAAATTTCATTAGTGGATAGAATTAGAGGTGTCACACCGTCTAATGAACTTTTCATTCGAAGTCTTTATCTGTTTAAAAGCTTTTAGATCTCTTTTTTTTTTTTTTTTTTTTTTTTTTTATAAGTCTTTGGTAATATTACATTTTTTTGGTGAAAAAACGCTTCAAACCCACTATAATTTGGCTCCATGTTTGTTGTCCCCAAAAGTGTGTCTCATTTGTTTCTCCTTGCTAATATGTTGACACATGTTTCTTAACTTAACTTAAAACTTAACTCTGTTAACCCTGTTATTATATCAAGACTGAACAAGACGTTGGGAGAGGTTGATGCATGTTTGAAGGAGAAAGCAACTCAAGTGAGTGCATCTGAGCTCAGTGAGACTATATGCATTCATGATAATGTCATTCAAGTTAGAAGAATCAAAACTAAGGAAAAAGTTGCTGGAAGTTCTAAGAGGCCAAGAAATGCTCTAGAAAAGGCCACAAAAAAGAAAAAGTTTTGAAATAAGGAACTAAAATATTCAACTGTGGACTCCGTTGTCGGTTCTATACAAACAACTCTACCTTATACTCCCATATTGCAATCGGTATGTAGCCTTGTGATCTGTGGATTCATTGAAACTTATGGTTTTGAAGATTTATTTTACTTTCATTTAGTGATGACTTTCCATCTAATTTTGGACGTTTTTATAAATTTAGGTTGGTCATCCCAATCTAATGCCTGGACATATGCATTTAGGACAACCATTTGATTTTTCACAGTTATATAGGTTCACTTATACAAGCATACTTCTACAATCTTGCCCTTATTTTCTGAAATATATTGTTTACTTATAAGCATATTTTTTTGCACGTCTGTTTATATGTATATTAGCAATACTATTTAGGGATCCAAAATCCTACAAGCAGTTATCTGCAAGGTCTAACTAGCATGGTTAATTTATTGTAGGTAACTCTTTTGTAATTGGTTAATACTTTTTTTTTTTTCATTTATAATTTATTTTGTGAAGGACTAATTTTATGTCATTATATATGCATATAGGCGCAGATACAATTACGAACAACGAAGGATTAGGCTTTGATAAGCTCTCAAGTGACAAGCACCACGAAGACACATGATAATGATATGAAAGTGCAAGATGCTATGAGAAGAGCACTCAAGGAATTTACTCTGTTTTTTGGACTAAAGCTTCAGTTAATACTTTTTATTAAAGAACCATCTTATTTAGTTTGATGTTTGGAAAGTAGTGACTCTCAGTTCTTCTGATTTGCTAATGACTCATAAAATAGTTTGATTGAAAAGAATGAATTTAACCTTTGTTTTTAGAGTGAAATTCGTTTGACACCAAGCACCTGCAAGAGCTTTCATTTAGTCACAAATCAGCTCTTGCATTTAAAGGACATATATAGCACTATAGTTTTGGTTTTGAGTAATTCAGTCACCTCATCTATGAATGATGATTTCATATTTCTTATAATCTCACTTGCTTCAAACTGAAATATAAAGCACTACAGTTCAAATAATCTGAAGCGAAAAGGATTCCCACATCGAATTTCAATTTTGAATAATTTGAAGCGAAAATGATTCCCACATCGAGTTTCAATTTTGAACATCTGAACCAAAATGTATAGTTACAATCAATAATGTTCAAACAGTTACTTGGCACAGTAACATGTAAAACCAGAGGGACTACGAAGTGGGTTCAAAAGTAGCCTCTTCATGGAAAACTCCGTTCAAACTAGACTGCCACAACCATACAGCCCCATCATTTCCGGTGGTTGCCAAAGTCATTCCACTCATGTCCCATTCCAACAGCCAGACCTCGCCTTTGTGACCTAAAAGTAGTGCAATCTTCTCCAATGATAGCCTTCCATCCAAGTTAAGGTTTAACCCAAGATGCCATATTGATATTCTCTTGTGAGTGGCAACAACAATTACCTCATATGGCCTTCCAATGTTCGGTGCCCACGCAACTGCATAGACCTGATCACCATTGTCACTAGGCAAAGCCAATTCTGCAACTGGGAGCCATCTTTGATGAGCCTGATCAAATTCTCATACCTTGGCGGAATTAAGTTGTGGTGTGTTTGAATTGAAACCCAAAAACAAAACTTGATTCTTGGCTTTCTCCTCTTTGTGGATTCCAAGATATAGATGCAGATAAACATATGGCATGGCCAACTGTAGACACCGAACCAATATCACTCTGAAATTCAACCTGAAGCTGCCAATTCTTCAGTTCCAATGGATTCAGTAGCTTATAGAACTTGACACGAGCATCTGAATATGCAGTAACCATTTTTAAACCTGCCGGTGAGACTCCAAATTAGGTATCTAGCAGTTGAGCCGAACCGCTATTAAAGCTTATGCACAGCTTCCATTGAAGAGGTTGTGCATCTTCAACAACTTCCTCCCACAATGATAAAGTTCCATTTGCACAGACACACGCCACTGCAGCGCCGAATTCCCGCAGAACCCAAGCAATTTTCACAATTCCAACACCCTCGTGCACCTTGGATTTTAAGGTGCAGGAGAAGGATGAAAAAAAAAAGTCGACTGAGTCGAAGATGGCGAAGGTTCCGTCGGCGGAACCACTGGCTAATCTCTGGCCGAAGTAGTTCCACGACGAGCAGATGGTGTCTTTATCAAGCGCCACCAAAGGTTTCTCCATAACCACGCAGTCACTGGAGCTCCGATCTATACCCACAACCTCGTCTTCATTAATCCTTAACTCATAGAATCATTTTTGTCTTCATTAATCCTTGTTAAACTCAACACCCACGGAAATAAAGTGAAGAATTCTATTTCAAATATGACTTTTCATATCCTGTCTGGTGATTCCTTCGCTTGCCGGCAAGAAGCCACGCGCCATCATCAAGTTTTACCAGAAAGCTTGAACAAATAAGTTTGTGTACTGAACAACCATGTAAAAGAAGGTGAAGAATCCTATTTGGGTTTGCTCACCATAACCCAACAGCTTTTTTATTATTTAGGATTTTTTTTAATTTAAATGTTAAATAAATAAAGTTAACATAGTTGAGTTTTAAGTTAAGTTAAAGGACATGTGTCAACATATTAGTAAGGAGACACAAATGAAACACTTTTGGGGACAACAAACCTGGAGCCCTATAATTTAGGGAAAAAATAACAAACTGACTTGGTAATAAGGGAAGAATTTTACTAAAAATCATTTAGAATATGGCAATGGATCTACTAGGTTATTATATTCCTCTCCAAATGAGCTCTTAAAATATTTGTGTAAGACTTATAGTTCTCAAATTTTTTTTATTTTTTATTTTTTAGAAAATTGTTGTTGGCACTCTAAAATTTTCATTGGTCACTCCAAACGTTTTATATTTAAAAATAAAATACATTTGTGAGGAGTGCACAATGAAAATTTTGATATGTCAATAACAGTTCCATTTTTTTAAGGTAAATGAGAAACATGCACTCTTTTTAGCATATCACACAGCTTGACCGACCGTTCTTTTCATTTCATCTATTTAATTTAATGGTTAGAAACAAAGAGAAGTGTGTGAAAATAATCTCTCTTTATTAATATATGTTTTTGTGTGGGAAGCTTTTACGGTTGAACCTTGTCAAACCAGTTTTTGACATGAACAAGTGCTACAAAAGGATCTTATATATTCTTATACGCACGGGCCAACAAAGAGAACTTGTTAGGAGACAAGTGGATCGATACAAGCCAACCAGAATCGCTAATTTCGATTACACAAAAGGCCCCCAAGGTTATCGTAACATCGTCATATAATGCTATTGTTCAATTATTTTTTATACGTAAATTATTTATTAATAAAGTTTTATCATGGTTTGTCATTTAGTACTACTGTTTAGTAGTATTTATTTTTAGTTATAAGTGAGAAGTTTTAGGTTCGATTCTCGCCAATGGCAAATTTGAACCACGTTATTGCTAACTCATTGTGAGACTTAGCCTACCCTCCCATCCTCTTAGGGTAGATAGTATCATTTGTTCAACAAAAAAAAGGACCTTCCAATCAAAATGATCACTGGAATTAAGTATCTCGAATCAATTTGGTCATTTTGTAGCATTTTCGTCAATTTTTTTTGTTAGTGTGCTGACATGATATACTAATGAGTTTCACCTATCCAATTACACGGTGCCATGTGGATTAATCACAAAAAACTATTATTTTTAAACAGATTTGAATACTAAAACTGATAAAACTAATAATAATAAAAAAAAATATATATATATATATATATATATCTTTTTAAAACAATATTTAAAACTTGTGTCTCACATCAACACACCGACAGAAAATTTGACGGAAGGACACAATGACTAAATTAATTTTTTTTTTTTTGAAAGACAATATTATCTACACCAAATGAGAGGGGATGAGCTTAGCTTCATAATGGGCTAGTAATAATTTGGTTCAAATTCTTCTTTAATGAGAATCGAACCTAAGACTTCTTACTTACAACAGAAAATTTGACGGAAGGACACAATGACTAAATTAATTTTTTTTTTTTTGAAAGACGATATTATCTACACCAAATGAGAGGGGATGAGCTTAGCTTCATAATGGGCTAGTAATAATTTGGTTCAAATTCTTCTTTAATGAGAATCGAACCTAAGACTTCTTACTTACAAGTGAAGAGGAATACCACTAGACCGTAGGACTAACTGGCAATAACTAAATTGATTTACGAAACTATTTTAATTGTTAAGTCTAATTTTAAAAGTCAACCGTGATAAAACCCTTCTATTAATATTATACCCTAAACTACGCTGTGTATCAATAAAAAACACACAAATCACTAACACCTCCCAATTGTATAACTACCGTCTGAGTATTTGCCGTAGTTTCTGAATCTCATGTCCAATTGGAAGAAAAAATAAACGTATGGTATTGCGTCATCAAATTAGTGACATTTTAGTAATCAAATATATTAGTGGATGAAATGGATCGTCATTATCGCTAAAGGATCCAATTATATACAAAAAAAATCAATATTCTAATCGATGATGTCCAATTAAACAACTGTATTACTAGTTTTGACATCCGTATTTTATAATTTTAACATCAACTTCCAGATAATCAAACTAAAATATTAATTAAGCTTAGTCCATAATATTAAGAAAGCTAATTAACATTTTGGAAAGCTAACAACTCCTTTGTTTAAGAAACTACCAGACTCCCTAATCTAGTAGCTTTTTTTCTTTTTCCTGAAAACTTTGTCACTTTGTTGCAAGAAACAATAATAGTTGGGACTAGATCATTAGCAAAACCTTTTAAGTAAGGAAGTTTTAACAAAACACTTCACTGTTCACTTTTAACAAAAAAAACACAGTTTTACCTTTAACTGGCATTATTCATTATACCTTTAAAAATGACTTTTCGTTAAAAGATAAGTTTTTTTAGATTTTTTCGTTAGTTTTCCTTTTAAGTAATTGCCTCGTAGGCTGTGGCCACTTACTTGTACATTTCCTTTTTCTTTTGAGTACTGTTAGACCCACTACAATGTCTTATTTTCCCATCTATATTATAATTTCATTTACAAAAAAAGTTACAAAAATTGAAATGCTATTCTATCACCCTCTATTACTAATAAAATAACCTCTAATCTATATATAAGTTCTTTTTTAATTTTTCAGAAAAATAAATGTTAGAGTGCTAATAAGCCCAACTAAGCCTCCAATCACCGCCAAGGCTTCCTTTCCCGAATTTTATTCCAATTAGAGTTCTAGAATCCGGTTACTTCCTAGATCTCCAACGGATTACAACTCTCCGTCCTTCTCTCTACATCCCCAACGCAACCCCCATCCATCACCCTCAATTATCAAAGTTTCATCCTCATCTTCTGGTCTCCCATTTTATTTTTAATTTTTTAAAATAATTATGTTATTGGTAAAATGTTTTGAACAACTATTATATATGATTAAAATCAAGGAATGAAAAATGGAGAAAATATTTATTTGAAGGAATTGAGACAGTTGCAGATAAAGGGTGAAGAGAGAAGAGAAATATTCTTTCTTTCTTTTTTCTTTGGCTCTTGGATGTCATTTGACAAGAGGGTAAAATTGGTATAAACTTTTTTATTAAAAAATTGGTATGAAAATAAGACTGTGTGATTAGTTTATCAACACTCTTTTTTTCAGGAAAAATTGTTAATGTGATAGTACATTGACATTTACACTATGTTTGGATGAAGAAATTTAAGATTACTAAGGAATTTTAAAATGACGGAAATTTAAATGATGGAATTTTATTCTATAGGATTTGTGAATTTTCTTATTTGGGTAACCTAAAAGAATAATGGAATTGAATACGGAATTTGTTGTTTTTAAACTCTCAATCATAGAAATTGGAAAATGACACCTATTTACATGGAATTTAAACTTGGGAATTGGAGGTCCCAAATTCCAAGTTTTTTTCCATGCGGAAATTCTAAATTTCTATGTTTATGAATCCAAACAAAGGAATTGGTGCATGTCAATTTATAAATTCTGTTTTTAATTCAAATTCCAAGTTTATTTCTCTCATCCAAACATTCAAATTACAGCATGTTAAGCTTAAAGTTTACTTAAACTCACGTTTCTTACAAAGTAAATTCATAACACGGTTTATCATCATTGCGACTCACAAGAAAATGAAATAAGTACTAAAAATACAGACATCAAGAATTTTGTTTTTGCTCTTCATATGATTTGAGAGTTGGTGAATATATAAAGAACAAAAGAAGACACTAAACATGTATCTAGTGGTAAAAACTAGAAAGACAATATTTAGTCATCCGCATGTATAAATCGATAGTTAAAATCAAGGTTCTAAAAGACGTTAGGCACTAGTCGGGCAGTGAGCTGGGCCTAGCACCTAGGCGGACTAGGCAGATTTAAGTGAATGTATTATATATCGTATAAATAAGTTCATTCTTATAGTTAAAAAATACATAATTGCATAGAGATACATGAATTGCAAAAATAAAATGACATGTAAGATTATGAAGTATTAGAACATATTGAAAACATGGGAAACAATCATAATATGAGTTAGTGTTCATCCAAGTATTCAATAAGTCTCTTACATTTTATTAAAAAAATAAAATGTAAAATGAAAGTTACCTATTTTCTGTCAAAATGAGGGTCGCGACTTAGGTGGATGCCTAGGAGGGCTAGACGAATACCTAAGCAAGTTTAGGCTCCCTTTATTAATTTTCAAACACTTAAGAATTAATCAGGAGCGGTGACTAGTAGCCTAGGCAGAGATTTTTAGAACAACAGTTAAAATAACAAGTTATAAAATGTCTTCTTTTTAAAAAAAAAAAAAATTATCAAGAAGAACTTCCATTACATAAAAAATTGGTACAAACCCTAAAAAGAGTCAGGTAAATAACAACAAATAAAGTAAAAGGTTCAAGCAAAACGAAATTTGCAATCCAAGATACAACGGGAGGTCAACACAAGCTTAGGCTCGAAGGTTGAAAAAACAAACAATAGAAAATCCTAATCTGAAGCAGCATAAACGAAAGGGAAATTTTATTTAAACCCATGTAACCTCTTTCTACACCCAACTTAAATTTTAAATGTTAATTGTCATTTTTACCCTATTGCATAATTACCATTAAGTATAAGATGAATTAAAAATAAAACTAAAATTTATCAATAAACCCACCTACTATAATTAAACCATACATCACTCCTTGTTATCCTACGTTCATTATAGTTAAAATCCTAGTAGCTCTTATAGAGAAAAATAAGTTTTTTTATCGATGGATGGTGATTTTGAAGTTTTAATTTCTCCAACTAAGGTATGACTCGATTTGTTGCCATGCTTGTTTGTCAATTTGTTACCGTGCTTGTTTGACAATTTGTTGTCGTGCTGGTTTGGTTAGTCTTATGGCTCTTCTTATACTTGCATCTGTAAGCACTTGGTTTTGCAGCTTCTAATGGTAGCAACTTCTCATTAGAATTTACAATTAACTTCTTCAGCCATTTAAACGATCAATTAACTCATTGATTATAATCCAACAAATTGTAGAAACAAATTGATCAGAAAGTAAGGAAAAGATAAATTACTTAATCCCAGATAATTAGTTCTAGAACTAGGAGTGCTTCAAATTTTTGAGAAAACAATTGATCAGGCAAACAATGACAACTTACATTAACAGTGGAGTTGTTCTTTTTCGAAGGAACAAAAAATTGCAGAGAGGAAAGTTGGTTTGATAAGAGAAGGTGATGGGGGTTATTTATCGTGGTGTTGTTGATAGCAACCCAAGTAACTGGTTTGGTTGAGAGAGAGAACCTGTGTCTTGGTTTGGTAAAGAGAGCAAATATCTTGGTTTTGTAGCAGAAAAAACAGTAGCCATAGAAGATGCTAGAGGGGGGGGGGGCGCAAAGGATGCGTAATGTTTTTATTTTCGAGCTTCTTTGAAAAAAAAATTATTCAATTAGATATTTTATTTATAATTGGATGTAAAGACAACTTTTCATTTTGAATTGGATTTAAGAAGGTAGTTTAGCTAATAAATTTGAGTTTAAAGAGATATTAATTCTTTAATAAAAAGTAATATGGATGTAGAGAGTAAGTTGGGTGTAGAAAGATATTACATGGGTTCAAATAAAATTTCCCTAAACCAAATCCCCGCCGCCGCGTGAATTACTAAACAGTTTCGACAAAAAATGAGTTTTTCTATTTTAGTTGTATAAACGACTGTCAACCATGCATCAAAGGCTCCATAAAAAAATAAAAAATAAAAAACTATGCATGAATGGCACCGTCACCCATTGCATAGGCATACGCGGCTTTCCGTCCCTTGTATAATGCGGACCAATTTGGTAGTTAATTGCACAACAGAAGATCTTTTCCCGATACTTACTTTAACCACGGTCCCAACTGCAATTTGTAATAAAATACTAATAAGAGAAAACAATTCATGGATTCCATGGAATCAAACTGAGACGCTGCAAATTGTTGCCGTTGCTCGTAGACTTCTCTCTTTCTACCACAACCCATCTCTTTCTTTCTAGAAAGATACAACTTTCACTGAAAAAAACAAGACGAAACAAAACCAACGCTTTCCCGGAAAATGTCGCCATCCACTCCGCGGAACCTAAAGAACGAAAGAGAAGATGCGCTCATGGACTTTGATTTCGACCTCGACGTTTTGTGGCCGTTGGATCCGATTCACTTTCTCTCCTACCCCACGTCGCCGCTTTTGTTGCCGCCCAATGACCAGCCTTGTACCCCTTTGTGGGCTTGTTCCGACGGCGATGTCGAAAGTGACTATAAGCTCGCCGGGCATGTTGGTCAAGCTCTTTCTGACCGTTCTCAGTTTGTTTCCTGTGAGTGTTTCTTTGGAAAGTTGTAGTTTTTTATGTTCTTTTTTATATTGCTTTTCCGGGTTAATCTGGTTTTACTCTATTTTTTATTGAATTTGTTTTTTCGGAATCAGAAATTAATTGGAAGTTTGTCTAATGACTTGTGTTTGACTTAACTGAACAAATGCTTTTCTGGGGTTCTGTATTAAATTTGATTCTAATTAGGGACTAATTAAATTGATTTGGTAATTTTACCAATCATAGTATTCTGTTGGAATTAAGCAACAATCACTGTTTTTTTTTTTTTTTTTGGCTAAAAAAGTGTTTTCTTTGCTCATTTCTCAGCAACCGAACAGCTGTTATACTCGAAAGGTTGCATTTTTGTCATTCCTGGTCAACAAGGAAGGGCTAAAAGTACTATCTGATAATTGAAGTGCTTGATTATGATTGTCATATAAACTTAAAAGCGCTTCTGGGTCAGAAGCGTTTTCTGGAGAAGTCTAGGTGCATCTTTAGGTAGCAAGCACTTGGAAATTTTAATTAAAATTTTGACATGTTTGTAATAGAAGTTCTTTCGAACAGAAGTGCTTCCTAGCAGTCCCAACCAAGATTGTATAGGATTTTTTGTTCTTCTTTTTGGCCTGAGAATTCGTATAGGAATTTAAAGCAGTTTTAATCGGCTTGCTTTGTGCCCTCCAGTTACAAACCGATCACGATATTATTCGCTTAGCATTTTGCAGTCTCGAGTCGCAGCCAGAGGTTCACTCATTTATGTTTTCTCTTTTACAATATCACAAAATACAGGTAATTCTAATTCCGTTACGGAAGGGTCAACAGAGACTAAGAATAACAGAATGCTTCCATCACCATTTTCAGGACTGGAACCTCTTGAAAGTTCGGATGGTTATAGTTTATTTAACGAGAAGATCACTCAAGCACTCAGGTACCTTAAGGAATTGACTGACCAACCTGTTCTAGCCCAGTTTTGGGCACCAGTGAAGGACGGGAATCGGTATCTACTCACAACTTTAGGGCAGCCCTTTGTCCTTGATCCAGAGTGTATCAGACTTCGTCAGTATAGGATGGCCTCTCTGATGTATATGTTTTCTGTGGATGGGGAGAGTGATGGAGTTCTTGGGCTTCCTGGCCGTGTTTTCCAGCATAAATTGCCAGAATGGACTCCAAATGTTCAGTACTACTCCATTAAAGAGTATGCACGGCTTCGCCATGCTCAGCAATACAATGTTCAGGGAACCTTAGCTGTGCCCGTGTTTGAGCCCCCTGGAAGGTCTTGTGTTGGTGTACTTGAGCTCATAATGATTTCTCCTTTGATCAACTATGGTCCCGAGGTTGATAAGGTTTGCAAAGCACTTGAGGTGGGGGTTACTCTTTTCTTTTCTATGCATATATATTGCGTTTTGTGTGATGTTCTCTTCTGAAACAAGCTTTACTTATTTGGTAAATGGTACATGACGGATGGTTTTTGTTATGGGAATAGGAAAATGATTTCTGGATACCCTTTTCCACCTCTTGCACATCCCTCGTATTTTTTAGCCATTGGTTTGAACAAAGCAAAGGAGAATCAAGGGCCAGAAATCACTCCCCATGGAAGTTACCAATAAGGTTTCTTAAGTAAAAATCAAACATGAAGAGATTTGTCACTGACGTAATTTCGTTCTCCTGCAGGCAGTAACCCTGAAAAGTTCAGAGATACCGGATCATCCAAGTAGGCAGGTGAGCTGCAATGATGATGTGTGCCTAAGTGTGGTGTTCTTTATGAAAACAAGAAAATAAATATGAAACTTCTCTTTCATTTCTTCCTCCTTCGTTCTCACAGATATATGCTTGCCACTTCTTGTATCCAGATTCAAATATGCAATGAAGGTCGCCAAACTGCATTGGCTGAAATCTTGAAGATACTGATAGTGGTAAGTGAAACTCACAAATTACCACTTGCTCAGACGTGGGTTCCCTGTATGCATCGAAAGGTTTTGGCTTATGGCGGTGGCCTGAAGAAGAGCTGTACTAGCTTTGATGGCAGTTGCATGGAACAGGTCTGCATGTCCACAACTGATGTTGCATTCTACATTGTAGATGCTCATATGTGGCATTTTCGAGATGCCTGCGTTGAACATCACTTACACAAGGGTCAAGGAGTTGCAGGGAGGGCATTTTTGTCCCATAACGCATGCTTCTGCGAAGACATTACCCAATTCTGCAAAACTGAATACCCTGTAGCACACTACGCACGCATGTTTGGGCTAGCCGGCTCTTTTGCTATCTGCTTACAGAGCACTCATACTGGAAATGATGATTACATTCTAGAATTTTTTCTGCCCCCAAGCATCACAGACAGTCATGAACAACAAACTTTGTTGGGCTCTATATTGGCGATAATGAAGAACCATTTCCGGAGTCTCAGTGTTGCTTCTGGAATTGTACTTGAAGAGGAGGGAATAGTTGAAATTGTTCAAGCTTCTAAAAATAATGGGCTTGCCACAAGACTTCAATGTATACTGATTCCCCGTTCAGTGGAATCACCACCAGGGCCTGTCTTACCTAACAGAGAAGAGATGGTGCAACTAGATTCATCAAAACCACAGTTAGTGGTGGGATATGATGTTGTAAATGATGGGAGAAATTATGTTCACGAGGGTGGAGAAAACAATATTTCTTTCCCAGAGAATAAAGACATAAAAAAGAAACGGGAGAAGAAGCGTGGAAAAGCAGAGAAATCAATTAGTCTAGAGGTTCTCCAACAATATTTTGCAGGGAGTCTTAAGGATGCTGCAAAGAGTCTTGGAGGTAGGCTTACGCGCGCATATCATAATGTTTCCTGCAGTTATGCTCATGTTGTGTCAACAGATGCTAAAATGATAAAATCTTTGTCTAAAATATTGGATCGTTTGGTTTTCAGTAGCAATTGCGATAAGTTGTTTTGAAAGAAATTCTTGTTTTGCAGTTTGTCCCACTACAATGAAGCGCATTTGCAGGCATCATGGAATCTCCCGCTGGCCATCTCGCAAGATCAAGAAGATCAACCATTCTCTCACTAAGCTACAGCGCGTAATTGAATCAGTTCACGGTGCAGAGGGAGCATTTGGTTTAACTCCTCTTACTGCGAGTGGCTCCATTTCTTGGCCTTGGATTTCAAATGGTTCTAATCAACAAGGCTCACCAAGCTCTAAACCTTGTGAAGTTTATGGACAAAAGAAAGACTCGCCCACCTCTACTTTACAAGGAACAGAGGGGCGGGCTGGGATTGACAATCATTTGCTAGATGGGCGGATGCTGAGTTACGAGGAACTTCTTCTGGAACATAACAGGTGTCTGCGAGACAGGGGTAAAGGCTCAAACACATCCAACAGGGGAAACAGCTCAACGGAGGCAAGTGCTTGTACCTCTACTTGTCATGGTTCATGCCAAGGTAGTCCTGGAAACGGAATTGCCGTGGTAAACCCTCCATTTTCAGATTCAGCTCCCAAGCAATCCAACACAATGCCACATATCACGGGCAGGCAAGAAATGAAGAGTGTAACCATAAAGGCGACATATAAAGAAGACATTATTAGGTTTCGCATGTCGATGAGTTCAGGTATTGTGGACATAAAAGAGGAAGTGGCAAAGAGATTAAAACTGGAAGAGGGCACATTCGACATCAAATGTGTGGCTTATGACCTTGAACGGGTTCTGGTACCCTGTGATGCAGACCTGCAGGAGTGTCTGGAAGTTTGTAGAACATCACGCATCAATCTGATCAGACTCTCGATTCATGACATAATGTCCCATCTCGGAAGCTCTTGTGTTAGTATTTAAGTGAAGGTATAAGTTTTCCATTTTATTTGTTGTTCTTGCCAAGGTGTAGGTATTGATTCTTTGAGGTTTGCTTCAGTTTTGCTCTCTGTGAAGTATCATTTACGGCACTAGCTACTCCAAAATACGGCCATAATTTACAACGGGCTCTTAGCTCAAGTGGTACAATGTATTTATCACTGGACGCGAAATCAGGTGCTTGATTCCCCCTCCACCAATATTGCCTGCATAATAATGATCAATAATCAATGACAATTTATATATATAGAAATAAATTTGAATATGCTAATAAATAATAAATTCAACTTAATAATTGATAGATTATGAATAAACGAAATTAATATCAAACAAGTAAAAATAATGATCGAGGCTTGCGTACCGCAATATTATTGAAACAGAATTTCGTAACTACTCAGTGTTTGTAGTTCGATGGACGTCTGTTTCACAAGGATTCAACGATCAAACCAGGATTCTAGCATCGAAAAACTCGGTTCTTGTCGAATTCTCTCAGCAAGAAGGTTTTGCCGTTTTGGTATTTAAGAAGAAGATCATTTTCTTGTATTCTAAACGTCATGTAGATGGATGTATGTATAATGCACATATGCATGTTCGCAACATGTATGAATATGGAATGCATCTTTTGGGAGCATCTACTCAGAGGGGTGCATAGCTCTAGGTGTTCTTTCATCGTCTTCAAACTTCATCTGAAATGATGAGTCTGTTACTTTAAAAATTAAATAATTAAATTCAAAATTTTAAAAAAAATGTTAATTATTGAATTAAATATCAGAGCCCGAGCCCCAAAGCCCATCTTTTGATATTAATTATATATTAATTATCACAACCCAAATGCCAAATCCAAGGTTCAAGCTCAGTTTGCTCTCTTCTAAGGTCCATCTCTCCAATCACAAAATTAAATAATTAAATTCAAAATTTTAAAAAAAATGTTAATTATTGAATTAAATATCAGAGCCCGAGCCCCAAAGCCCATCTTTTGATATTAATTATATATTAATTATCACAACCCAAATGCCAAATCCAAGGTTCAAGCTCAGTTTGCTCTCTTCTAAGGTCCATCTCTCCAATCACTTTGTAAGAGGTACAAAATATTATAAAGAGTGCGAAACTTTTGATGGTGGCCAATATGAGACAATGAGCTATAATGAAATTTCTACTCAAAACTCCAATAATATGTATATAAAATATATATAAATTCAGTCGCAAAACAAATTGGATCATTGATAGTTTGAAATGGTTGCATACAATTATGAAAAAGTACTAGTTCATATGGCATAAGTATAAAGTTCACTCATGCCATAGTATGACATGCGTACGAGACTCTTGGTCTTGTATGCATGCATCATGAAATCCAACTATTTGTACGATATTTTGTAACATAGTGTAGACGAGCTAAAACTTGTAGATCTTTGACGGGGTCCCTGCTCGTTCGACTTATCAAACAGCAGACTTCGATGGAGGGGTTGATCATGTCCCGTTGTTCTGAGAGGGAAGCTGGCCGTTCTGATGAGTGCTGCCAGTCTTTTTGGTTTCATCTCCATCGGAAACCACCTCAGTCAAACACAATTGTCTGGCTTTCCTTTCTGCCATCAGTCTCTTTGTGTTCTTGTAGTATGTAGCATAGAGAAGCAGTTGAGCTGATCCAAAAAGTAAGCCCAGCCCATTCGGAATCTGAGAATGAACACACCACAGGCCCATTTTAATTTGATCAAAATATGTGCATATGAGAACTATGTTCATTCATTTTTGGTTTAGCAAAAATATATTCCATTACGGAAACAAGGATTGAGTGTAAGAAAATGAAAGTAGTGCCCTGATCAACTGACTTAACCTAAAAACCGCTAAACGTGCTTCTTAATTATTTATGCGTTTAGTTTTATGTTTAACTGAAATAATTAATTAACTTAGATGGAGTATTTACTATAAGTAAAGTTTGAGTTTGAGGTCGTTACAGTCAAGTAAATGTCAAAACGGAACTGAGCATATGTGAACCAGGCAACGCTATTGAGAAAGGTAAACAATGAGAGGAAAAAGGGCATGTATTCCACACTCTTTGTCGTAATCACCAATTTCTGTCATAAATGCACCAAAACACCATAGATTAGCATATGTTAAAAATGAGGGAAAAAAAATCAGTTGGTATCATATACTAATTTAGCGTATGTAGACCATTGTCGATATATTAGTTTATTGATATACAACTATACATGAACAATATACCAAGCCCCGTAAATTAGTATTGCTACTGGCCCATATGATAAAATGAGAAAAATAAAAATTGTTTGGTATTTGATACTGGTTTAACCCCAAGATCATTTGGTATTTGATACTACTTTTAACCCATAAAATTTAGGTCTTAAACTAGAAACAATTTGTTTGACCCTTTCTGGGTTAAATTTTTAGCCTGAGATTTTTAAAGAATAAATTTAGGATTTTTTTTTGGGATACTTTGGATGCGGTCCCTAATCCTTAACATTCTTTGATTAAAACCTTAATAGTATTCAAAGTTTGATCAAGGTCCATTGACTTTGTACACCTCATTATATTACTATTAATATTTATATTTTTATAGTTTTGACATTAATTGTTTGATATTTTATGATATTTATAATCCTATAAATTTAAAATCCCTCATTATAATACTATTAGAAACAGTTACAATAAAAAAATTCAAACATTTTGATTGAATAAATGGATAAAAACTATGTAAAAATAAGAAATAATAAATGACAAAAGAATGTATCCATAGTGTTAAAAAAATTGGTACATTTTACAAAAAAATTGGTACATTTCACATATAACAAAGTGGTACATTAATAAAGAAGAATGGGTACATTATAAATAAATTAGGGTACAGATAAAGATTTAAAATTATGAGTACAAATGATTTTTTTTAAAATATAGTCGCTAAAAGAAATTAATACATGGCTACAAAATAAAACTAAAAAGAAAATACTACAAATTTAAAAAAAAATGTTGCAAATTAAAAGTGGGTACAAACTAAAAATATAAATATATGATACAAAGTTTAGGCATAAAACATAAGTATACCATATGTAATTTTTCTATCATTGATTAAATATACAATGTCACGTGACGGTATACACATGGGTACAAACACAAATAAAACTTTAAAAAATATGGGCACAAAAAGAAACTAATATATGGGTACAAATTAAAAATGAAAAGAAAATTGGTACAAATTAAAAAATATTTGCAAATTAAAAATACGTACAAACTAAATATAAAAATATATGATAAAAAAATTTAGCCATAAATATAAATATACTAATTGTAACATTTTTAACACTAAAGGAATATATTTAAAAATAAAAAATATTTTATTATTCAAATAATTAATGATGTTATTAATACCCAAGGACCTTGATCAAAAATTGAAAATGAATAGGATTTTAATCAATGGAGTAACAAAAAAAAGGATGTAAACCTAATTTTCCATTTTTTTTGTCTTAAAATAACTTTAAAAAAAGTTATGTAGACTACCATAATTTAATTTTATGAACATTTTACATAAAAATATTTAGATAACAATAAATATTGAAAAATCACTAAACCGACACTATGAAACTCATGGAACACTATAAAAGAATATCTTTTTAATTATTTTAACTGTTGGATTTAAATATAGACCGTTAGATTTTTTTATTTTTTTTTTACCATTGGATTTGATCATATTATATCTTAATCATTGGATTCAATGAATTTATAAATATAAAACTAAAAAAATACACATAGATAGTAGGCCAGCCCACTACCCATGGGAATTATGGGCTAAATTTACCCTAAAAATGAGTTCTCGGATAAAACTCATATTTCGCCAAAGGATTGGAGCAAGTTGTGGTAATTTAGAACTTAAATTTGAGT
Organism: Malus fusca; assembly: GCA_035220775.1. NCBI lineage: Eukaryota > Viridiplantae > Streptophyta > Magnoliopsida > Rosales > Rosaceae > Malus > Malus fusca. Next base: position 22,099,735 of record CM069072.1, read on the forward strand.
TTTACTCCAAGAGTTGGAGTAAGTTTTAGAACATTATCAATCGATATATCTAATTGATTAGCTTATTGATATTTCAACTAAGTATCAAATAATATACCAGGTACTGTAAATTAGTATTGATACGGGCCAATTATCATGACCTTAAATGAAAAGGAAAATAAATAAATATGGTTAGGAGGGTAGTTACCAACTTACCATGACAGATAGAGGTGAAGCATACATCACGATGTTACCTAGAACGCAAACTAGGCCAACAATTAGTGACCTCTTGTTGTATGTGTGGGCCAATTTGATAACAACAAAGGCCAGAAGAACCATGAAAACGAGCTCCGAAAGCAGCACGAGAAACACTTTGAGCCTCTGCTTCTTGTCAGATGCGTAGATGAGGAAGAGGATGACGAAGGAAAGCTCAATGAAAACTGCAGTGGTATTGATGGTCAGCAACAGAATACTGTGCGGGTGCACCATAGGCAATCCGTAAAGGGCCCATGCCATGCAGTTAAATAGGGTTGCAAGGTATGGGACTGGTGAGTATTGCTCCACTGACCCTTTTTTCCAAATTCGAACGAAGGTTTGCCTACAAGTTAAATGGAAAATATGGAAATTATTAATGCGTTGTGTGTGAAAACAGAAGAACACCACTTGGCTGCTGCAAATTCAGCAGCAGCTTTTGCTTCTACCCAACTATAGATAGGCAAATGTCCAAATAATTGAAATTATTAACACAGATTGAACACGTTCATCTGTGATTGGTTAAAAGCCGGAACGGTTGCTAAATGAACATTACTTAACTGCTGCAAATTCAGCGAACAAAGAATGTTGTCACCTTCAAATAGGGAAAAATATGGAAATAAAATAGGTCCTATATATATATATATATATATATATGTCTAGATATAACAAAACTTGATACCTGTAAAATTGTTTGTAATAATTTTTTTTTTTTCAAAAATGTAAATCATTTTGCCTTGAAATTCAAGAAATGGAGAAAAACCATGCTTACACTGGTGAGAGGAACAGAGTGAGTGCGATGAAGTTTCCTGAAAATAAGCAAAGGCGTTCACACCAAGTTTGGTTCTCAGATGATAAAGCAATCTATATATACACATGAAAAATGAAAGAAAATAACTTTAAAGTTTATTTCTTCTTTCTAACAAGAACCAGCAAGTATACAAATCTCACGCATTTGAGTTAAAAGATGGTGATTAATTAAGGCATTAAAATAGCAATCATGTGTGATACAATTATATATCTGTAACTCACCCATGATACCGACCACAGTTCGAATAGCATCTGCAGAAACCATGGTTGTCCGTCACTAGTTAATTAAGCTAGATCAATGTTTGTGAGAAATTTTTTTATTTTTGTTTTTGTTGCCACTCTCTCCCACACTACCATCTAAAACCCTTCTCCCTATATATATACTAGCATATGGGCATGTGTGAGAAATTTTTTTATTTTTGTTTTTAAAATAGAAGGAGAGAGGAAGAGAGTGATAGAGAATGTGGAAGTAGGAATTTTTTTTTTAATTAGAGATATGTTAGGATTACATGTAGATGAGACTTTGAAAAAAAAAGAGCAAAATTTGGTTATGTGAAATTACATTTCTATTCCATATATTTTGTTCTTGTTCTGTTTTAATTAGAGGATTAAACTGTTAATAAAGTTTTGATTGACAATAAGTATTCTATTAATTAGTAGATATGATGCCTCATGGCTGAGCAACCATCAATAGAGTTTCATCTCACTCTATAGACGCAAGCAGCGGCGCCAACCTCCATTCCCACCCATCTACATTCTCAAGGCTGATGGTGGAAATTAGAATATAAGCAGGTCTACCATTTTGGTTCCAATGTATTTTCCCACCGGATAGAGTGTTACTCAACTGAACTGCACCAAATCTTGCAACGGTGATAGGTCAAATTGACGGTTTTACGGTGGAACAAGACCAATCCAACTCGGGCCCAACCCTGCCCTCCATCAGTTTTATTATATGCCCCTCTCTAGACTTTACTTTCTCTCTCTACAATCATCATGGGTATGGATCTTAAATTCTCAATTATTGGTTTCGATTTCGCCCTTTTTGTTGCAGCCCTTTTTTTTTTCCTTCTGTATTATATTTTTTGTGCTTTTGACCTTTTTTGTGTGTTCTTGTTTGTATGAATCAGCAATATCTGGCATGAAGATCAAGTTCGAAATCAACTGTAATGATCCGATCCGTCCTTTTTGTACTTTGATGTTTGGTTTGTTTATCTGTAATTTGATGTGTGAATTGATTGAGATTTGAAATGAAATAGGGTTCGGAAGGAACGATGTTGAGCTCGTTGCTGTCAACGATCCCATCATCACCACCGACTAGATGGTGAATTTTGATTTCAAAATTTTGATTCGAACTCATACACTTATAATACCTTGATAGATGTGTCGTGCAAAGAAGGAAGACTGAAGGAAGCGTTATCACTGGTGGAAAAGATGTTTAGTGTTGGTGTGAAAGCTTCAGAACATACTTATACGATTCTTATTAAACAAATGTTGAAGGAAGCGATTTTAACCGTTCTCGTAGCCTTTTAAACCACATGGTTAGTTCTAGTAATCAACCTGACCTATTTACCGACACTACCTTTATTCATGCATATTGCGGCATAGGAAATGTAGAAGAGGCAGATAAATTGATGATTAAAATGAATGAAGGAATTACAGCAGATTCATTGACTTACGCATATGGATATGAACCTATGGGATTAATTGATTGTTCATTTGATGTTCTTAAGCACATGTTTGATGGATATGAACGTATGGGATTAATTGATTGTTCATTTGATGTTCTTAAGCACATGTTTGATGCTTGTTGTGACCCTTCGCATTATACCTATTCCTTTCTAATCAAACATCTTTCGAATGAAAGGTTTGAATCTGTTCCTTGTTGTGGGTGCTTTTTGATTTTCAGTACTAGCGAATGTTTGTAATTTACTTTTTTTTTTCTTTTTTTTTTTTGTTTCAATTGTTCATAGGTTATCAATGACAAATTTGAAGTATTTCACTCTCAAAGGACTTCGTTTGGAGATGTTCAAGGAAAAGTAAAGTCTTTCAAGTGACCATTTCCTTGTTAGTAGAGGCCTATTTGGTGCTGCATGTGTAATTTGATAAATCTTTAGTATCAATCAGTGGTGGTGGTGTTAGTTTTGTACCCCTTGTAATACATTTGACTGTATTAATCTAAATGAAATTTGGTATTATAGTAAATGTGCAATTATATTGTTTCTTTTATATAATTTTTAATTAATTATTATTATTATTATTATTATTTGGAAACTTTTTTACAGCAGGCATTGGTTGTGGTCGATTAGTAGTCCACAATGGTCGTAGAGCATGATGTTAAATTCTAATCTATTACGGACTTTGTTCATAATTATTATATCATTAACAATGTGTTTTGCCCGTGGTAGAAGTTAGGACTTTTTATCACATTCAGAATCCTAACGGGCACAATGTGCGCAATGAATTTCAATCTATCACAGACATTTACTGTGGTAGATGTGGGTTTTTCTTCTAATGAGTGGTGCATTTCTTCTATTTTTGTTCACAGAAAATTATTTAATCTCTTCATTCATTGCTCGTTACTGTGAGAAATCACACTTACTTTTTACCCCTCTTCAATATTTTTCTAGTCACATATTGAAAAAAAATTGAGGTTTCACAATCAAGTAGTGGGTCCAACTCCTTATAATGACATACAAGATTCTTTAATTTTTTTGTTGGAATCAACACGTGAATAATATAGTTTAACTCCTTATAAGTATATGCATTGTCTTTAATTTCTTGAGATACACTTTCAAATATCTTTAGTTACAAACAAGATTCTAAAAGACGTTGGGCGCTAGTCGGACAAGGGCCATCCTAGCCATGTAGGCGGATTTAGGTAAATTATTATATATCGTATAAATAAGTTTCTATTTATACTTAAAAGATACATATTTGCATTGAGATATATAAATTGTAAAATAAAACGACATATAAATCATAAAGTATAAAACATAATAAAAACATGATGAATAAACATATAATATACGTTCATTGAAGTACAACAGGTCTCTTCACAATTTATTAAAAAATAAAATGCAAAATAAAAGTTGTCTAGTTTATGTTTAAGTAAGAGTCACGACCTAAAGGATGCCTAACCGGGCACCTAAGCAAGTCTAATCTGCCATGTGCACAAATAATTGTATAACTAGCTAGGTACCAAGTTTAATTGGTGCAAATTTGATGCTACTTCGTTAGATCAGACACTCCATATTTATTTATTTGCTTTTCTTTTTTCTTTTGTTTTATTATGTACAATTGTGGGCATGTGGGTCATATTTTCTTTGTTTTTATTCAAGGTGGTGGCAAAGGGAGTCACACTCTCACTTCGAAATGTGAGTGGATCAAGTATTTATACTTTCTTATTAAACCATCCCAACTCCTGTTGGTCTTCTTAATTAAGGAGATATTCACACATTTTAATTAAGTGATCGACTTTAACCCATAAACACTTGCACTAAATTTGTATGCACGCGATAGCATTTTCATTAATGAATAAAAACAATTACAAGGGTTGTCACAATGATACATTTTTTTGGTGACCAATTCATTGGTCTGGAGATAATTTGGACAGACAAACATAAAGAGTAATCTCCAAAATAGCTACCACAAGCAGCATCGGCACCAACATTAGCACCAATGGGACAACTCTGTCACCAAAACACAAATGTAACAAACCTAAACTAAGGCACACGAAATGTCATTGCCAAAAGAGAGACCAAATCAAATCATCGTTGATAAGCGATGCCACATAACTCAACTCTGATAAGTTCTAATAAGTTAATACCAACAATACTGAAGCAACCGGATTTCGATCGCAATCCAAAGAAAGAAAGAAAAATATCAAAGAGAAATGGAAATGGTAGAAGCATTTCTACCATACGTAGATTCCATCATTGTTGATCATACATCTTTGACAAATTGAGTTGTATGTGAAAGTGAAACTCGCCTATATAAACAGGTGGAAGGTCGCATTATATTGGTTAGGAGAAAAACATGCATATAATGGGAGGTTACTTCTTTCTCCCACCATGGTCGCATTATATTGGTGTGGAGGAAAATCATGCATATAATGGGGAGGTTTACTTCTTTCTCCCACCAGTACAAACATGTTGAGATAGTTCAAATCTCTATTGGAAAAATAATATGCATCTAACTAGTTATATATCTTAAAAAGAAATATTATTCTTATATCTATTTGTATCATCATCTGTATTATCTCTCTAATAGAGATGAAACCTATATGCGTTGGCGGATCCTACGTCTATTAGAGAGATGGTAAAAGTGATGGTACAAAAAGATGATAAATATAGCACATAAATATAGCACTACTCTATCTTAAATCTCTATGCATCCTCCCATCTATTATACACACACACACACACACACACACACTAGTATATGCAAACACACAAAGTGTGTGTGAGATAATTTATTCTTGTTTTGAAAATTGAAGGAGAGAGGAAGAGACTGAGAGAGAACGTGAGAGTGGAGAGAGAGGTTTAATTTATTCATTTATTTATTTTAATATTAGAGATGTTAAAATCACTTATAGGTCAAACTTAAACAAAAAAGCAAAATTTTGTTTTGTCAAATTACTTTACTGCCCTTAACCTTTTTCTTGTGATAGAAGACTAAATAGTCTTTTCACCCTCTTCTGGTTGACAAGAAAGTTTTATTAATATGTAGTTTATGTTGTGGCCTATATTTAATAGAGAGGTGCGGCAAAGGGAAGCGAAAGAGATTGGAGAATAGGCTTGAGGAATTGTGTGTTAATTCTTCGGTCCTTATGCCTTTATTTATAGTAATAAGAATGAGAGAAACTTGCTCTCCAAGTAATACAAAGTATATTAGGAAAGATCTTCTAAATCCCAAAGGATTCCTATTCTATCTCTACTTAGGATTTACACAATCACATATTGATAAGAACATATGTCACAACACTCCCCCTTGAGTGTGCAAATACTCAAGTAGATGACGCATCAGATCTTCAGGAAAATGTAGAAGCAGTGGATGAAGTCGTCTCGTCTAGTCAGCACAAGTAGCGAATGCGAGTCTCAAAATGAACGGAAGAATGCATGGGTGGTAAAACTCACAAAATCTCGCTATGGCAAAACCCAAGGTGGAACAAAAGCTCATAGTCAAAGGAGAAAAGTGAGAAGTTGCATTAAGTCAAAACTATACGTCTTCTGGACGCAAGTAGAAGAGCTCACAAGGGTATGACCAACCCAGGGTGGGTACCTCATCAAAACCTAGTTAGGTAGCAAAAACCCAATGGACAAAATGTAGGAAAAAGAGTACATTAAGGTCAAGTGAGTATACTTCTGGATACTCCCCCTGAGTTTGACAAAACTTCCAAATGAAACTACAAGCATCGCAAATGAGAAAGTTACGCATACTAATTCCTTGGACAAGCTTCTAGAAGGTAGACTTTGGATGTGACTCTGTGTAGATGTCGACAAGATTGTTTGGGATTGGACTGCTTGACTTCAATCTTCTGATGCTCATGCTGATGTAGATACAATATGCTTGGTGTTGACTTGTTGGATGTATCATGATCTGGTCGATACATACAGCGTTGTCTTTATGGATCGTTGTTGGGACTCAACGATGGATGAAAAACGCAAGGATTTTAAATATGCTCAACAAGAGTTCTCAACTACATCTCTCACGTGATGAGATACAGTGAGTCTTGGAATGATTCAAAGGGTTCGCAACAAAGGTCTATCTGGTTGACCTCTAAGTTATTGCGGTGTTCTTTAATGGGAAAGAAATAACCATGCGGGAACGTACCTTGTGCAGTCAGACAGATGGTCTGATTCAGCGAATCCCACAAGGTAGGCATCATTCCCAAGATCAATGGGGTGTGATCTATTCTGAAATGCATAGGGATAGATAAGCCTAAATCCATAGTAACGGAAAAACATCTTTAACACCAAATTTGGTGGTGGCGTGTAGGCGCAGTGCTGCTTTATGCCAAAAGATTATCAGCACATAAGATGTCTGATCCTAGTGTATTTGAGCTAAGTACAACAAACGCTCATGGTATTTAGATATGGCTGCCTCACGTTCCAATATGGAACCTTATGCTCTATACCATTCGTAAAGGTCCCATTTGCATCTAGCATACAGACGATCAGGGTATACTTTAGACGTAACACCTTCTGGGTCTAGTTCGAGTGGTGGACCAGAATACCATCAAAACTAGCTTGAAATTTTAAGTTGAGGTAATGTCGAGTTCTCCCAAGATCATTCATCTTAAAGTCTGACTTTAGGTGAGAGTTAGTATTCTCAACTCTAGCAATTTCGGATTTTGTACACGTAGGGGCATATATCCCTAACTGATCAAATATTCACTTATACAGGCATACCATATCCGCCCGGATAGTTCTATATCAGTAAAGTGAAGTCCTCTTGAGAACCGAGATGATGTTCTTATGGTCTAGAACTATTTGAATCAGTGCATGTAAGTCCTTTGGAAACTTTATGTAGGGTTCGTATTAGGATCCCAGATATACTACAACCACATTTGTAATGCTGCAATCAATCACATAACGTATAAGAGAAACCTTGCACCACAAGGTGTCATTCACACTATTTCATTCATCTCATTTGTCATCAATTGATTCTTTTAGTTGACCAATCAGTTCTACGTTAACATTAATCAACGAAACGCGGTTCGTTATCGTCACTTTTCATTTATATCAGTAGTTACCATATAAATGAAACATCATTTATCATAATCTCATTCCAATTCCATATCTCATCCAAACTAGTATACTGGATCAAGAACTTCAGGTCTCAGGAGTAATCCGGATTTAATCTCATGAGATGAAAATGATTGAGACAACAATCGAGGGGCAGATTCGTTTGTGCCATGTTCCTCAAATTTTGGGGAAGTGAATCCTCAAACCGAGTGATCTGCAATGCTTCTGGTGCAGGATAGATTGATTGGCTAGTCGCCAATGTATGAGGATCGGCCATGGTAGTGGCGTTCCTGAAGGAAATTTTGTGAAAAACATGTTCATTTGAATAACATCATATAGCATGCAATTAACAATTAAAGGCGGAATCATGCTTTCATGCATTCAAAAACAAAACATCAACCATGAAATTCAAAGCCTAGTAGATTGGTGAACCTTGACTCAACTTTTAAATCAACATTTATTAGTTGAGAAATATTTACCTTTGTAGATTCCTCTTTGCATATGCAAAGGATAATCACCCAAGAGATAGGGTCTTCATTCCTTACTTCTTAGCTCCATGGATTTGGTTGAATGAAATAGATTCTCCAAGTTCCCAAAATAGAGAACCTCTAAAGATTCTACACCAAGGTTGGATTGGAGAGGAAATGAGTGACCTTGAGGAAGTAGAATTGCTAGACAATATCCCCCAAGGTGGTTGGCCTCTTAGAGAGAAATGGAAGCTTTGTGTTCTCACCAATTTTCTCTAAAATCAACAACTTATGAATTTTAGGTTATAAAGTTCTTTATATAGTCACTTCTTTAAATGACCTAAAGAACCAAAAAACCCTAATTCAACACTAAATGGATTTGGGCTTTTGGGCCTTTGTGAATCTTTATTCATTAAGTTGTCATACAACTTAAGTCAATGGGCTTTGACGTTCGAAGCCCATTGGGCCTTAAGGTCCAAAACTATCCCGAGGTCTTTTAACGAACTTATTCGTTTGATTAATTAACATATTAATTAATCCTTGCCATAAATAATTAAACCATTTAATTATTCTTATTCATCTCCTTTGTTTCTTCAATCTCCACCTTACACGGTGTACGATACATTAGGTTCCTTTTAGCGAGGCAGTGGGCGATTAAAACCATTTTACATCGATTGTGAATTGAAACTTACTTTCAATTCTCCCTTTAGTGATTACACACGTTTAGGGCTTCCACAAACCATGAGTGACACCTAGCAGCATATCATGGCTACCCAAGCTAATCAGAAGAGGTAGAGAACCTATTCAGTTTAGGATTACAAATGCAATACGGTCTTTCTCTAATCTAATACTCTTGACCACATTGTTTGGTTTGATAGTTTATTTATTCATGTCTACTATCCAATGTGATTCGTTTGCTTATATGATTACTTTGAATGTGATTTGGAACGCATTCCCAAATCTCATTCATACTCTGGCCAGAGATTTTAATCATATCATAGAGTATTCTCCCTCAAACCATTTTGAAGGTTAGAGATCCCTTGTTGCACATTCACTTGTCTCCATGACTAAGTGGCTTAACCCCAATGATGTCGTGGACACCCCGATGGGGTGACTTTGACATAATCAAAGATCAAGGACTTAACCACAAGACAACAACTGTGATGCCTCAGGTCAAAGGACTAATTTGCATTATCCCAACCATGAGTTCTCATGTGACATGAGTATGAGAACTCCTCGTTGATCGTGTTCAGTGGACTCATTCTCTATTGAGCACCTACGTACTTGTCTTGATGTCACACACACCAATGACTCGAGACTAGTCACTCTCCCTGAGAGAAGACATAGCACGTACTGATCTTATCGGACTGTCAATGCCCAATTGGCAATCCTATGATCAGGAACGTTTAGGATGTGTCTACGAAAGAATGGTCTCATTAATCTAACTTCATTAGATTGCATTCTCCCAATCACATATTCCTTGGACTTTATCGTTTAAGCATATAACATTTATATGAGACGCCTCAAACAATAATGTTTGCCTTTTATATGTAAACTAGATTAGTTTAACATGTGAAATGTCCGTAAAGTATCATCATATGATTGGCTTTAGGGCACATTTCCAACAGTTCCTATTTTCAGGACGAAGGTCAGTCGTACATTTGGTACACATCTTTGCAGACACATTTGCAGCTGGTATATGTGATCTCGTCATTTTTGCTAGATTAGAAGAAGTGTCTGGTTATACTCTAACGATCTAGATTGGGATCAATATGAGACATAGTAGGGACGTCCACAATAATTTACGTCGTTCTTTAGGAACGTTGACGTTTTTATCCCCCCTTAACGACAGGAAGACTGTCTCATAAAAGTGACAATCCGCAAAATGAGCGGTAAAAAGATCATCTGTCAAAGGTTCTAAGTAACGAATATTAGAAGGAGAATAATAACCGACATAGATTTTCATCCTTCCCTGATGACCCCTTTGTTCTTTTGTACATAAGGGCGACGCAAATGGCATATAGACCGCACAACCAAAGACGCACAGATTCGATATGTCAGGTTCGGATCTGGTAACCAACTGACACGTGCTTTATAAGGTTGGGTCATGACGGGCCTCAGGCTGACCAACAAGGTTTCTTGCAATATTGCATGGCCCCAAGCAGTGTTCAAGAACTTGGTACATATGACCAATCGATCGCGCAATCATTTGAAAGCGTTTAATGAATGCTTCTGCTGGGTCGTTCTAGGTATGAACATAGGATACTTGATGTTCAACTTCAAAAGCCAACCGACATGCAATATCCATCGAAAGTTTTCGATGTAAATTCTCCAACTTATCAAATCAAATAAATTTGATCAGATAATTAGGGTGGTGAGCTCTCATCTTGTTAATATGAGCCACCATTGTGGAGAATGCAGCTTGTGGACAACAGCCACACGTGTGACAAACATGTAGAAGTATCAACCAATACTATAAAGTATCTAAATAGTCTGTAGAGTGGTTGAATTAGTCCACAAATATTCCTTTTTGAATCCATTGTAGAAAAGATAGAGGGTGCTAAGGTATAGTACGCATCTAGGTATGATGTCTTTACTTTTGGTAAGAAGATGCCCAAAATGGCGCATCACGGATCATCCTAGATATCCAAACGTTCATCCATAGCGAAACTTACTTTGGAATCGCAGGTTTATAGCCTGAATAGGTATATCCATTCGTTAAGCGTTCCATCTTCTCTAGAATATGCATTTTGGCTATATTCGTAGGAAGTGCAATATGGTAATATGCTAAGGAATTTTACTCTATTTTTCTACATTGGCTTCAATATGGTAATAATACTCTCGAATATCCTTAAAGCTCAAAAAATGGCGTTCTTCCAGAACGAATGAGTATAAGGTTTCCCTTTATCGTAAAATTAGTACCATTAGACAATATAGGAAAGTGTCATGCCCCACAATCAGGTTGGATAAGCCTGAAAGGTTGTCAGGGGATGATTAGGTAATAAGTTAGCATAGATCCAGACAACTAACTTCCCCACAAAACATACCTAAGCATGAGTTAATTGTAGTCACATGTGGTAATTTTCGTTAATTAACTCTTATTCAAGAATAATAATGACATTCAAACACTAATCTTCAATCCTAGAAAGAAAAAAAAAATTATTCATAAATTAAACCAAATATACAAAAGGGTTCGGCTAATACGGCATTCCATGGCAAATTTCGCTATTTTAAATGTGTTAAGTGGAGCAAAATTAGTCTCACAGATTGACTACGGGAATGGTACTCCTTAACAATATTGGTAAAAGCACATAAAAGTGCATAACCAACGATTTATTTCGTCAAAACTGAATTAGATTCTGCAGGGTTGAGGTTTGTGAATATTATCCCTTATTCTTGAAGTTTTTTAGGTGCCAAGGATCATGCTTCGGGCATGATACTACCTCTTGGCAGGCTTGATTCTACCATATGTTGTAAAACAAACTCGAAATGGGATTATGAGAGAGAGACAAACCCATACTTAGGTTCGGTAGGCTCTAACCGAAACTGGAGGGGTCTTCTCGGTAGCCTTTGCCAAATCAGAGCACTAATGTTCGATACACCTCTGCCGAAGCAGAGCATGCCCATCGGTGCACCTCTACCGAAGCAGAGCATGCATGTCAGTGTATCCCTGCTGAAGCAGGACACCACCATTCAGTAGACTCCAGCCGAAACTAAGTCTATATCGTTCGCTAGCTCCCAGCCGAATTGTTGGGGTACCATTATCTCAAAAATATGGTAGTAATTAGATCCGAGAATTTGGTGACTTCTGCTCTCTATACTGCTACTTCAGGAGCAATTTAGATATAGCAGAATGAGAAAGGTTTTCTTCCAGTCAAAAATTCGATCAGATATAAACTTCATAATTGTACCTATTCATGGACATAAAGGTTTCAATCATGTTTTGCTTCAGGCAAGAATTTATCTTTGCATGATTGGAAACGGTCCATAGCGAGTCAAAGAGCCATGGAGTCCTCGGCAGTGAGGTAATTCCATTTGATATGCTTCAGGCTTAAATCTTCGAAGGAAGATCGGGGCAGAGGCTTATTCAGCTTTTTCCACACTATAACTGGCTACAATGATTTTGCAACTAGTCGTAGTTAAGCGGGGTGTCACATCTTGTATCCACATAAAGTAGTTTCTTATTCGAAACTTCTAAATCAGTTCGAACTTGTTACGGTTCGACAATACGCTGAATGGCTGAAACAAGAATGTGATTGGTGTTTTAGGAAATAAAATTTCCATAAACATCAAAGTTAGAACATTCAGGTTCTAAGACATGGTTTGGTTTAAACGGATTTAAGCATGGAGATCTTCGGGTCTTAACATGAGTGTTGCACATTAAGAAACTTCAGGTTTCGATGGCACTTTTCCGAAACTTCGGGTTCGGAATTATGAACTTCAAGTTCATAATACCTGCAAATAAACGCAATATATACAAAAATATGCAACAAGAAAATATGCAAATATGTATAGATTTTATAATTTAATTATTTGGACTTCGGGCCAAAATTAAAAGTTGGGCGAAATAATTTAAAAACCCATAAGGCCTAAAAAAATAGGCATTATAATTGGTGGCCCAAGGCATTGGTCCAAAGCCCATGGGGGCTTTTTGAAAAAAAAATGGAACCTGAGAGCCCAAACCCAAAAAAAATGGGGCTGGGGTCTATTTGGGCCGAGCAGGTCAGGCTCATACATACCCAAAAATAAAAGAAGGGCGCTGCAGACCCAAATCAGCAAAAGCCATACGTGGGCGTTGATTGAGTGTGGCGAGGTGCAGAGGAAGAAAATAGAAGCCCATAACAGCTTAACTGTTTCGCGGGCCGAAAAGAGGCAAGCCAACAAGGCCCAAAGGGCTGGTGACAAGTCAAAGCCCAAACGAGCTTGCAATGCGAGCCGAACAAGAACAAGCCCAGTAGGGCTCAGGTCTAGACCAATAAGCACCCCAACAACACTGGGTGTGTTCACCAGAGAAGGAAGTCGGCGCCGCCGCTTCTGGTGACGGTGTCTTGGTCGGGAAACCTGGGGAGTGAGTTTCAATGCATGATGGTTCATCGATGAACCAGTCTCAATGACGGAGGAGGATCCTCGACGTCGGGGAAGGGTAGAACCCAGGGGATTCGATTCAGGAATCTATGATTTCGATGAATTTCAGTTCAAATTCAAAGAACATCGTTGCAGTTGACGATGAAAACCCAAACTAACACAACTGCAGGTCGTGGTATCCAGAAAGAAGGACGGCAAAGCCGTAGTCTAGCTTCAGGCGAGGCTGGGTTTTTCTGGGTCGGGAGTGACGCTAAAACGGCGTCGTTTTCTCAGGTTCTCAGCACAGCAGGGGCGATGCTCTGGTGCCTCACAACTTCGTGTCTCTTTATGGCGGCGTGGCTCAAAAAGGATGCAGCTTGCTGGGTTGGGTTTTTCAAAACCCTAGTTTAATTTTTTTTTCAATTGTATGCATATTCAATATACTCATAGCAATATCAATTCACATAATTAAGTAGGAATATGATTATAATGCATACACAATTTATGTAGAATCTAAAATTCGAAAAACGTAAAGTTGGGTCATGCATTATGGTGAATGTTCATGCTATTAGGGCTGTAAAAATATCGAGATAAAAACAGTTGTTTTGGAAGAACCTGATTGGGTGATGATACTGATGAACTGGTTTGATGCAGAAAATTATTTCTTCAATTTCGGCTTTCCATCTTCAAAGCTTGTATCACGTTCAACATAAGAAAAATAAATTGAATCAATAAAAGCATATGAATTCAATAAAATCAAAATTTAATCAATTAAAAATAATTGAAACGTAATACTCCCTTGATTGAAGACGAATAAATTCTTTTTTAGCACAACGTGAAGAGCATGCTGATAACGTGTTGTTGCCTATATTTAATAGAGAGGTGCGGCAAAGGGAAGAGAAAGAGATTGGAGAATAGGCTTGAGGAATTGTGTGTTAATTCCCCAGTTCTTGTGCCTTTATTTATAGTAATAAGAATGAGAGAAACTTGCTCTCCAAGTAATACAAAGTATATTAGGAAAGATCTTCTAGATCCCAAAAGATTCTTATTCTATCTCTACTTAAGATTTACAGAATCACATATTGATAAGAATATATGCACAACAGTTTAGATATATGTGGTACATAATTATGATTTATTTAGTTGTACCAGGTCTTTTTTAAACCCCGTTTAATTGGAAAACACATCATGACAAAATAACTGGTTTACTACACATTATGACACAGGAACTACACTTTTTTTTTAAATGAGTACTGACTATTTCTAAAAACTGAACACGGTACTATTATTATTTTTTAATATGAACACTGACTATTTCTTAAACTGATTATATCTAAAACTGGACACGTGTATTACACTATTTCTTAAACTGACTATTCCAAGAACAAAATATGGATACTATTTCTAAAACTGAACACATATTAGATTTCTATTCATATTCATTAACCTTTTATGAACGTGTAAAAGAACCACAATGAATTGGTTTTGAATTCACATATTATATAGAAGTGGATTTCGGTTCATGAAACCCCTTTTTGAATCTATCTATGGCGCCCTTTTTCTTTTTCCTTATTTTATGCATAGTGCTTTCTTGCCTTTATAGTCAACATATTATGTATTGCTCCTTATTATCAAGTTTCCTGATTAACCTACCAAGTTAATTAGTTGTAAACCAGAAATTACATGTAATAAGAATCTTACATTATTTTATTTTTTTTAGGTAAAGTACGATATTCATTCATAGAAATTTGGAATACATACAAATGATGAGGATACGGTGCAATTACATGTGTCTTGATTTCTTGTCAGGGATTTCAACCCGGCCAAAGAGAAAAGAGTGCCCCACACTAAGAAATTATAGACTAGTTCTATCCCCATAAAGAAGGTCACAAATTAAATTAGGAGATTCTTCAAACCACGTTCTTTCCGCCTCCGCTGCAGGCCAAACCATGCTAATCGACGAGCCACCCTATTTGCTTCTCTCCGTGTATGCAGACATTTCAATTGAGGGATGGAGTGTAGGAACTAATGCACCACGTCGATTACGGTACCAAAATGAGAATTATCATAATGATCCTTTTGACAACTACACGTGCTCTGTGTTCCGAACATAAGTATAGAAGTTGAACTTGGTTTCCAGCTATATATATATATATATATATATATATTAAGAGAAATATACACTCAAGATTTTCAATTATTTTTCTCTCATGCATACAGAAGTTGAGCATAGCGACACACATAAAAATAAATAAATAAATAAAATAAAAAAATAAAAAAAAACCTGCTACTGTTGGAGACTAATGGTTAATTAAGTCACAACACAACCAACTAGCTAGTGGGAGGAGAATTGGGTCTCTGTCAAGAAACAGGCAGTGTTCAAATCAATGGAGAGGCAGATAAATCTAGGGTTGCATATTGTGCAAGCATAGTTAGGGAGGGAACATATTCCTTTCCTCTAGGGAATTAATCATGTATACAGATTTAGCTATCTGTCGATGAATCAAATTCTGATAACGACTAAAGTGATATGCATATGGATTCTTCTAATTGGACTGACATATACATGAAAAGGTTAGAGATTTTACACGACTACATGAACACAGTGTAGGGAACAAATCTCATTACCCTAGATTTATATACTATTCTTATATATATGGATGATTCCACTGCCTTATATATGTAGTGCATGAGAGAACTACGTACATTCTGATCTCCTAATCACAATCATTTTGTTCCTAGATAAGCTTATTATCTTTTTAAATTCTAATTAGGGCATACTTCTCTTTACATATCCTCAATTATTTCAAGTAAATATGTTGATTCTATAATACTTACGCATTAATGCTAAGCTCGTACGTCAAACTTCACCGAATCTATTTACCAAATGCTATAGGCTCATTTGTCAAAGTGTTGATAGTTAATTCTTATCAATAATGCTAGGCTCGTCAAATTTATCTACCAAATTTATTTACCAAAATATTATGTTTGTATACGTATTAGAGCCATCTTTGGACAATGTAAAGTTCTACTAATTGCAAGCGTATTTTATTTCTTGTCAACTATAATGAGTGAATATGATTCATTAGAAAGAATAGAGACCAGATTCTTAAGCAAATTGAGAGACAATATGAGTTGGAATTTCCTGGCAAAAGCATGGCCAACAACAAAAATTAAGTGATATGCTCCCTCCATTAAGGAATTACAGAAGATTAGGGAAGAGAGCAAGAATTTGTGCCAAAGTTATGCACACGAAAAGCTAATAGGATTTAGCATTTCATACTTTAATTATTCAAGTTGGAAGTTAATCATTCGTGCCTAAGCACATGCTCATTTTTGGTACATTTCAGTTTTGATCCCCTTATCCTTATATGATAGGGTATAGATTAATCATAATCCATTAAATTGTCTTCCAATTAGATGAGAACGTCATTGTAGTCATTAAATCAACGGGTTCGGGCTTATCTATTAGGGTCTAAATTAACCATAATCCCCTCAGTTGTGTCCGATGCAGCGAAGATGGACCCCTGAATCAAAAGGTCTTGGAGTAGAGGATATTTTGCAGAGAGTGGTAAGATGGTAGACCAATGTAAGGACTCAAGAATTCGAGAAAGGGGCAAAACATACATGTGAATTTTATTCATCAAATGCATATTTTTCTTTTCAGTAACCAGCTTCAAGCTCACAATGCAGCAAATCAATAAAACATCATCAAAGACGAAGAAAAATAATAAAGAGAAATTCGAAAACTCGAGAAACAGAAAACATCGCCAAATTACGACTTCAAACCTATACATGCTTTTCTATGCTACAGAATGTGCAAGTGCAGGAGAGCAGAAAGAAATGGAATCAAAGTGGAGATTTTTTCTTTTTTTTGTCCTTTTTTTTTTTGTGCGGATAAATCTTTCCTTGTTTTTTCCTTCAATGTTTGAAGCTCAAGGCACCCCACCTCTTTGTCCCCTCTTTCCTTGTCTTCTTCGAGGTCGAGTTCGGGTCAATGAGGTTTTCCAGTGACTTTGCCTTTCTGTCTCGGGTCCTACCGGCTTCTTTCAGAAGCTCGGATAGCCTTCTCTTCTCATCTTCAAAATCCGGGTTTGCAATTCCAAGCTTTTCTTCTCGCAATTTAAGGACGTACTCCAGAATTTCAATTGCATCTTCAACTCTGAAATAGAATCCAGAATAGAATCCGTTAAAAACTTCGTATTTGAGTCATAATAATCAAGTTCAACTCTGAAACAGAATCCAGACAGTGTACGAGAACGGGCTACAATTATCAGTACAGCATTCTCCGTAAACACTAAACACACATAGTGAATTTTGATTAATATATAAAAGCAAAACAGGAACAAAAAATCTGTTGCCAGACTCCTTGTAGGACATGTGGGGGACCTCACAACTAGTTCCAATTTTAGTGGACATTCAAGTTTGCTAGCTACCAGGATCGTAAACTTTACTGATTATTAAGAAGATGGACCGCAAAGGGCTATAAGCCATATAGAAATCAATGGTTTTTGAATAGATAGTTGTAGCAAATGAGAAAGATGGTACTATACTGAGGAAAAAATGTAAGCAGAGGACTCAATATATTACCTCCCCATAGCATCATAGGTTGCTGCGAGATTGCTATATACTCCAAGAGTATCCTGATGACAAGGACCACATTCTTGTTCTAATATCCGTCTCGCTTCTTCAAACAACTCAGCAGCCTCATCTATCTTGAACAATTGAACACAAGCCAAACCCATTTGGTTCAATACAACCCCAAAGAAGGGCGACTTCTTCTCTCCACTAGCTCTAAGTTTTGTTACAGCGCTTTCAAAAGAGTTCCTTGCTTCTTCATATCTCCCGAGCATGCAAAACATCACTCCCATCCGTGCTTCTATTCCAGCAATTGTGCTTTGCTGTCCTGGTTTACCCTCTAACAACTTCATCGCCTTCTGCAATAACTTAAGTGCCTCCTCGGGCTCATCCATTGACTCATAAATGGCTGAAATTTCAGTCAATCCACCAGAAATCTCTTCTGCCGTTGTTCCAGGCACAGGTTTCACATAAATCCTCAGGGCATTCTCACAGTATGATTTGGACTCTCGGAGCTTTCCAGTCCTATGATATAGGTCAGCAAGGCGTACAAAGATAGAGGCAACAGAAGGGTGGTTATCGCCCTTTGATGCCTTTAAAACAGTGAGTGCCTTCTGATAGGAGAAGACAGCCTCATCAAAGCGACAAAGAGACATATAAATGTTACCTATGCTGATATCAATAGCAGCAACCTCATTTTCTAGCCCATTTGCAATCATTGCCATGCTGGCGAGGACAAGGTGCTCAAGTGCTGATTCATAATCTCCCTTTGACTCACATATGAGAGCCATCAGCCGGCGGTCAGCTGACTCTTCAAGAGATGCTGGTTCACTATGAGCACGGTGAATTTCAAGAGTTTTCTTGCACAATTCTTCTGCTCTTTCAAACTGCATTGCTTGGACATGCGCCTCAGCTAAATATCTGCATATCCAACACCAGTTCACTTAAATAAGGATACTCCAACTTTCTTTCAAACCATAACTAGAACAACCAATCCTCTGGCAGTTAACGGTTAATCTACGTACTAATGTATCCCAGATGCTTCAACCTAAGCCTTTCAGGAAAAGAAAGACACAGTTCTGTCCCGCCAAATTCAGCTCATTTTTACATCAACATCACACATTACATGCAAATTTATGCAAGGTTCATCAATTTGGACATTGAGTTTCACAAACATTGACACCAATGTCACTTAGGCAACGAACTTGACAATATCCTAACCTCAAGTTAAAATCAACCGATGAGTTAAAATGCTCGAATTTTCCCTTTTCGAGTAAGTTTACATATCTTCATTTTCTTTCCGTTTGGTATGGTCAATATGATTGTGTTTTACAACTAAAGGGCCAAACTTTCAGCCGGCTTGATAAACTACTCACATTAAACATTAACAAATTCTCCAAATTTAGCTATGCAATTATAGAATCTCAAACAACCATTAAATCTGATCCCAATAAACCATGCACGCAAAACCACAATATCTGAAAAAATGAAATAAAAAAAGCAGAGTAATCAGACCTGCAAGTCTCGCCAACTCTCAGATCAGTGTCGCCCAAGGCCTCGATCTGGATCTTCAATCCCTCCTCATAGCATTCAATGGACCGGTCCACCTGACCCAGCATTGAATACGTGTCCCCGAGCTGCATGTGCCCAGAGAACGCAGCGAGCGCGTGATCCGCACCTCTTCCGACCTCTGGCACCCGAATCGCCCGGTCCAGAACCGGAACCGCCTCCTCGAACCGGCCCAAGCTACAGTAAATCGCCGCCAGCACGTGCAAGCTCATGGCCAGGTCCAGGCTCGGCTCGCCGTCCACTGCGCACCGCTCGAACGACTTGGACGCCCGGACTGCGTACTCCAGCGCCTTGTTCGGACCCTCGCCGGAGGCGATTGTGTCCCGGGCCAGCTTGAGCAGAAACGGGCCGAGATCCGGGTTGTCTAGGGAGGCATCGGCGAGAATAGGATCCGGGGAAGCGGGTTGGGGCTTTTTGGATCGGACGGGCGAGGGTTTGGATCGGGAAGGGGACGGGGACGGCGGTTTTTTGGTGTTGGGGGAAGGGGTTCTGGAAACCGGGGCGGGTTCGGATTGTTGGGGCTGGGGATCCGGCACCGCGATTTGGGGCGGGGCGGAGTCGGGCGGGGTTTTGACGGAGACTAGACCCGGCATCCTCGCTGAAGTAGAAGAAGAAGAAGCGATTGTGAAAAATGCCGAGAGAATTTCGGATTAGTTGGTTAATGAAAACAGGGGAGTGTGTTTAATTACGTGATTACGTGGGAGGTTATTAAGTTAATCATGGATTAGAACTCGCCACCATGCCCAACAAACTCAGAGACTGCTGACTAATTAATTAATCTGGGACTGATGTGATTAGTGGTTTTAGAGAGAGAAAGTGAACAGAGAGAGACACACAGAGGATTGGATATTTGCCAGAGAAGCAGATGAGATGTCTCTCTACTCTCTGCTGGCTAAAATTGTGAAGGTGGTGGTTGGTTTTCAGTTTTCGATTTAGCGCGGGGTGAAGTGGTAATTTGGAATTTGACTTTGACCTGCCGTGGCGATTTCTTATTCCAAGATACCTCAGTGTATCTGAATACCGGGTAGTAGCCAGTCACAGAGTCAGCATAAGATAATTGGTTGTCCTTGCCCTTAATAACTTCAAAAATCCCATGCATATTTGTTTGTATACTGTATTTGACCCTTACAAAGAGTTAAGACAAACTAAATTACAACATCCTTTTCCTACTTCTTATATTTTCTTCTATCATATTTGTCTTACTTTTCTCTCTTCTTGTATGAAATACTTTAGTTGAAAAGCATTGACAATATTCAACATTACTCCGCAGTATCATGCATCCACCCTTGACAAGCCTTTACAAGTAATAGTAGTTGTGATATATGTTGGCATAAACTTTTGGCATATGTTGACAGGAATTGACAGTTTGCCTACTTGGTACTCGATGAAATGGCACGATGAAGCTTTTTGGTCGATATTATGAACCTATTATTTGAAAATCCTGGTTACGCCACTGATAATAGCCACATGGTTTTATACAAGTGTAGAAAAGTTTTTTTCATGTGTCTTGTCACTTGTATAATAATATATGACGTACATGACGTATTACGGGCGTAACGAAAAATCTCTTGTTATTAGAGGCAAGTCAGTGCAATGATTGTACTATTGTAGGTGACATGTGTCCTCGCGTTAGTGGTGTAAACTATAAACCCATTTTCTTTTGTTTGTCAATAAATCTAAACCCTATGAAACTTAGGGTTCCGGATGTTTCTGTTCGGTTTGGTTCGATAAAGATGAAATCAAAATCGAAAAAAGTTTGATATGATTCGGTTTGCTTTTAAAGTGTGTACCGAATTGATATCAAATTATATGATTTCGGTTCGATTCGGTATGAAATAGGGTTGATTTGGTTTTGTGCTTCAATTATAGGCCGATTTTTTCTTTCTTTTTTATTAAAAAGGTTTACTTTTTCAATTTCTTGTATGTAGCCTATCTGAATTGGATGGAGCTGGCTTTTTTTCTTCTTGTATTTTTTCCACATGCAATTATGGTACCAACTTACTTCTTACTATAAAGAAATTTGTATTGAGATTTCCTCAATTAACCCTTCAAAATCCCAAACCCAAGTATCCAACATCAAACTTTTAATGAAACAAAATGCCTTTAAAGTTCAAAACCAAGTATAACTAAACGAAATGCCTTAAGGCATCAGTACACAAAATCTGAAACCAAACTCTACAAAATACAAATACATATTCCATTTAATTATATTAGTAATTATAAACTTCACCAAAACAACCAAAACCACATAAAATGATAAAATTCAAACAATAATGACAACTAAGAAGCAAAATTAGAAACCTACCCAAATTCAATACTTTCGTAGAACTCTAGGTGGTCCATGAAAGTGTATCATTGTCCAAAGTAATATTATATTATCACCCCTCAACCAATTTTACATGCAAATTAATGTCTCCACCAATTTAGGAGTTAAGGAACTTCTAAATTCGAAAATTACTCTCCTCCGGTGCTAAAAGCACTATTCGATGCCACAGTAGGGACTTGAATAGCAAATATGTCTTGCATTTCCTGCCAATATAGGATACTTGCTACCATTAGTCTTCCACCATGAGAGAATGACAAAATTACCCTTGGTTTCCTTTTCGACCTTCTCCAAGGATCCAACAAATGAGTTCACCTCAACTTTCACCACTTGCTCCTCATTCTCTTCCACAATCAATTTAATCATGTAATCAATCATCTCTGACCGAGGCAACAATTGATGATGTAGAAGAAGGCCTTAGAGGAGGTGTGGGGGTGTTCGTGTGCTTGCCCCCATTAACCATTGGAGCTTATTCCTCAAAAAGGGCATGCATTACATCTATTATTTGCTTGGTGTTTATCTAGGCCTCAATTTCCAATACTTGCTTTCTAAGGAGATGAGTGATATGCCTTAACTTGAACTGTTGACCTAAAACAAGAGCAATCACTAGTAATAGGTTCGATTCAAGGTAGAAACCAAAATGTTTGTCATATATTGCTCTCATGTCATTGCCAATTGCGTCAATAGTATCTTCGTTGGTGAACCGATTTACATGTTGGGTGCAGGAACCAAATTCTCGCATTTGTGATCTCTATTTTAGTGACATCATGAAGGGTCGTATGAGACATGGGGACCAAAGAATAACTCACCCATAAACACCTCCGTCTTTTCCCAATCTTCTCTAGTTAGTGGTCCAACTCTTTTCTTCCCTCTAGTAAGACAAGCAATGACCACTTCATCTTCATTATTTTCTTCCTCAACTTTATTGAAGTATGGCATAAATAGACAATCATCATCAACCTATTGGGTTCCCGGGCATATTAAGGTTGGTTGTAATCGATACAGTGGCAAATAAAGATGGTGAACAGACTAACTTAAGAGAATCCTTAGCCACGCATGTGCCACTAGATTGGATTATTCTTGTGCTCCCGATCTTCCTTTTCATGATTGATCATGTAAAGCTCCCAAAATGTTCAGTCTCTAAGAATATCCATACTGATAAACTAGCAACGAATAATAGAGTGATTGACTTAAATGTGCTAGCAATACCTCTCACTTAGTTCAAAATGGTTTGGATGACACTAAGGTGTTGTCGGCTTGAGATTTTTCTCTTTTTTATGTGGGAGAGAAAACTGATTGCACTCGCACTAGGGATATATGAGAGAACACATGGGTATTCATAATACGCCACCATACAGGGTTTTTACATCATGGGCTTTCTTTAGTTGGGTGAGCTTCCCCACGAGGCATGAGTGCAACAACGGTGAGTCGTGGGTTGATTGGGCTGATTTGTAGGTTCGACGACAATCATGGTTTCGCGGATTGAGAGTAGTGCAGCTCGTTGGAATTGCTACGTTTACTCGGACTGGGCTCTTAGCAGGTTCTGGAGTATCCAATTCGATTAGCTATTGGTGTCCGGATTAGGTTTGATATTGTGATCTGGAGTATCGAAGTGGAGTCGGCCAAATTTCGTGATCTGTAGCAGACTAAATTTGCAAACTAAATGATGTGTCACCAATAGGAAGTAAACATGTTAATCAACAATTAAATAATAATTTCGTCTCGAAGTGGAGTATGCCAAATTTCGTGATATGTAGCAGACTAAATTTGCAAACTAAATGATGTGTCATCAATAGGAAGTAAACATGTTAATCAACAATTAAGTAATAATTTCGTCATCAACATCTACATCATTTAGTTTACAAAATTTAGTTAAAAAAATTAGTCTCCCTAAAGTTACCCTTGGATTTTTACAGAAATCGAATGAAAAAAAAATCCAGAAATTAATAAAATTGAAAAAGAAATGGGAAATAGTAAAGCCAATTTTGTTCTTGTGTTGAATTTGTGCCTCAATGTTCGTGGGTTGGAGATTTGCCTTTATATGGCTTGGAAAATGGTTGGAGAAGGACGGAGAAGAGATTAAGGCCATAAAGGGAGGGAACAGGGACGACAGTGAACAAGAAAAAGAAAAAGAAAAAAAAATTGAAATTAGTTTGTGGCTGCAAGATATAAATGAATGGCCACATTAAGTGGTCCACTGGCTCCAGCGAGAAACGCCCAGAGAGGATATGGTAAAGAAGGTTGTGGGTTTTTTTTAACTTGTTTTAAGATATTTTGATATTTGTCACTTAGTACTAAAGTTTAGTGGTATTTTTTTTTACTTGAAATTAGTTTGTGGCGACACAGGGAGGGAACATGGACGGCAGTGAACAAGAAAAAGAAAAAAAAAACAATTGAAATTAGTTTGTTGCTGCAAGATATAAATGAATGGCCATATTAAGTGGCCCGCTGGTTCCGACGAGAAAGGCCCGGAGAGGATCTGGTGAAGAAGGTTGTGGGCCTTTCTTTTTACCTTGTTTTAAGTTATTTTGATATTTGTCATTTAGTACTACGGTCTAGTAGTATTATTTTTCATTTGGAAGTGAGGTGTCTTAGATTCGATTCACGCCAAAGGCAAATTTTAACCATATTATTGCTAGTCCACTGTGAGGCTAAGCTCACCCCCTCTTCTTTAGTGTAGTTAATATCGTTTGTTAAAAAAAAAATTATTTTGATGTTTATATTGATTTGGTTTGATAATTAAGTTTTTATTTGCCACATAATTAAAAATGTAGGTCTTATATTTTTCACATCATCACCTAATGGTCAGTTTAAATTGAGAAGGATGTATGACATTGGTACGAACTGTGAGCCATTGTATGAAATTGTAAAAATTGAAAAACATTGTATGAATTTGAAATTAGACGAAAACATGAAGGGGCAAAATGTAATTATTATTTACAAAAATAAAAATTTACACTATTAGTATTCTTGATAAAAAAAAAATTAAAGTGTCAATAATACTTTTATGCTTTTGTATAATTAATCGAACATTTGTTGAATTTTTTTCTAGGTGTGAGTACATCGATGTGTTATGTAATATCATGAGTAGCCAAATCACAAAACAAAATAGTGTTTTGATTAATGATGCGATAATGGCAGATGTAATATATGCAGTAATTGCAACCATACATTTTATTCCATTTTGATCATGGTTTTTAAACCTAAAACTCTCTCTCTCTCTCTCTCTCTCTCTCTCTCTCTCTCTCACTCGTAAGAAACACATCAGGTCATCACTCTCTCTCTATATGCCCAGGGATTTTACAAGAGCTCATAACCCTAAGCTGACGGAGGTGGAGGTGGGGTATGACGTGGATTCGGCCTTGGCTGCGGGTAATCCAACAGTTCATCTGGTGAAACGAGAAGCTTTCTCCCAACTTTCAGCATCTGATTAACCTCCTAAACATGTTTATGAACATATTTAATTCATTCATTAAACTAAAATCACAAAATCAAATAGTTTTGTTTGCATGGAGGGTGAGATATGAAATATATGATATATATATATATATATATATATGTAGTTTTAATTACGTACCGCATGACCACTTGAGTAGGTGAGCTCCATTCCATCCTTGAAGATGTCAGCTCTGCCTACAAATTAACGAAAGAAGATAGTTTGGCTTATTTTCTAAGTCAAATTCATAAAACTTGAAACCTATGAGATTTGCAACCTTAAAAATCTTACGTACCTGAAACCGAAAAGTTAAAGAGCAAGAGGAGCATGATGAAAATCTTGACTTGAGGAACCATCTTGGGTTTCTTATGTTCTTCTTGCTAGTTCAATTCTTGGAGGAGATGTGTATAAGTCTTGCTTTTTATAATTAAATGTGGGTGGAAATGGAGCCCGAAGAGGTATATATTGGAGAAATTAGTTAGTTAGCATTTTGGTTTATATTTATGTTACGTTATTTTTGATATTTTATGTATTAGATTTCGTAGTAAAAGATTTATGATTCATTACCTTTTTTTTCTAAAAGAATTAGGATTGCTTTCCTAATCTTCTATTATAGTGCTTAGGATTATTTTCCTATTTGTTTTTATTGCAATCATAATGTAATGTGATTATGTTGATCTTAGTATATTTTTAAGATTCTATAATATTTTTTTACATATTTTTATATTTTTAGGATTCTATAATATCTCTTTAGCTAGTTTCCTAGTTGTCACACCATCGTAATGTAATGTGATTATGTTGATCTTAGTATATTTTTAAGATTCTATAATATTTTTTTACATATTTTTATATTTTTAGGATTCTATAATATCTCTTTAGCTAGTTTCCTAGTTGTCACACCATCGTAATGTAATGTGATTATGTTGATCTTAGTATATTTTTAAGATTCTATAATATTTTTTTACATATTTTTATATTTTTAGGATTCTATAATATCTCTTTAGCTAGTTTCCTAGTTGTCACACCACAATATATGTCACATCCCGGCCCGTGCCCCCACCACATCCGGGGCTCGACTCCACTGTAGCACGATATTGTCTGCTTTAGGCCCCGACCACACTCTCACGGTTTTGTTTCTGAGAACTCACACGAGAACTTCCCAGTGGGTCACCCATCCTGGGATTGCTCTCGCGCTAACTCGCTTAACTTCGGAGTTCCTACAGAACCCGAAGCCAGTGAGCTCCCAAAATGCCTCGTGCTAGGTAGAGATGGGAATATACATATAAGGCTTAGATGATCCACTCCCATGGGCGATGTGGGATGTTACAATCCACCCCCCTTAGGGGCCCGAAATCCTCGTCGGCATACTTCCGCCCAGGGATTGGCTCTGATACCAAATTGTCACATCACGGCCCGGGCCCCCACCACATCCCGGGCTCGACTCCACCGTAGCACGATATTGTCCGCTTTGGGCTCCGACCACGCCCTCACGGTTTTGTTTTTGGGAACTCACACGAGAACTTCCTAGTGGGTCACCCATCCTGGGATTGCTCTCGCGTGAACTCGCTTAACTTCGGAGTTCCTACAGAACCCGAAACCAGTGAGCTCCCAAAATGCCTCGTGCTAGGTAGAGATGAGAATATACATATAAGGCTTAGAGGATCCACCCCCTAGGCGATGTGGGATGTTACAATATATTTGTAGGATTCTATAATATCTCTTAGATAATAGGGTGAATAATCACACTACAGAATTCACCAAATTTTGTCTTCTCTCTGCTTGCCACCTCTTTCCCTCTCTCTGTAATTCTTCAGTTAAATAGGCAGAAAGCACATTATCAACACGCTCTTGACGCTGTGCTAAAGAGAGCATTCTCCATCTTTAATCGGGAGAGTATTATGTTTCAATCATTCTTATTATGGGTAATTTTTTATTTTATTGAATTAATATACCTGCTATTGATTCAATTTCTTCTTTTTATGGTGACAATGATACAATGCATTAAAGATGAAAATCAGTTATTGGGGAAGGTTCTTCTACAACTAGCATTCAAAGGCATCCTTTTGTTTCCAGCAATTCAGGTCATTCTAAAACACAAAATTGAGATTTCATAAGCCCCCGATTAGAATGAAAACATTCACCATGATGCATGAACCCCCCATTTTACTATTGTATATATTGTATATCGCCTATATTGTTCAATATTTATAAACATCAGTGGTGAAGCCAGAAATTACCAAGAGGAGGGGCGAAATATAAAAGAGTAAACGTTTTTCATTTTAATTATATACTGCATTTTAGCCAAAACGATGAACAAGAATTAGTAGGATCCATACTACTTTCAGGTTCCTTATCCTTTACATATGTGACAGTGTATAATACGAAAACACAAAACAATTAAAACTCTATGACAGTTCTCATTACACCAGATTGCAGAGAAGACGACGAAGGGGTCTGGCATTCATTCAAATTTTTTTGAAGGAAAAATTAATAAAACATAAAACACAAAATACAAAATAATACAAAATAAACAATGTATGCACCGCCCCCAATGGATTCTTATCTACTTGATCACAACTGATTTGGGATGCAGAAAGAATGACATAAACTAAGTAAACAATCCTAGAGAGAGAAGAAAGAAAAAAGGGAATGTCTGAGAAATAGAAAGAGACCGAAACGCTTCCAAGTTTGCAACCCAAAGAAGGAAGCAAAGTCTCAGGCTTTTATTCAGTAAGACACGTCGTTTCACATTATTTGTAAACCCAGGTCCAAAACGGCGGCGTATGACCTCGGTATTTGAAAATAAAGAACCACCCTAGCAGCCCCGCACAGAGCAGTGCAGTAGCTGCATAACCAGATTCTCCGACGAGCAAACACGAACCAGAGGGGCGGTTCCTCAATTTTCAGTGTTGATTTCTGGCAACCGGAGGGGCGGCGCCCCTCCTTGCTCCTACGTGGCTTCGCCACTGATAAACATTAACATATTTATATTTTGGTTATGCAAATTATGTTATATTATGTTACATTGCTATGTTGAATTACGTGAGTCAAAGAAAAATAAGAAAATGGACGCAAGAACTTGGGTTTTGAAAACCCTAACCAAGAAAAAAAAATAAAAAAGGAAAAAAACGCAGCTTATCCGCAGACTGAAGTCGCGATGCCGTGCCGCTAAGCAAAAGCAAGCTTAGCTGTATAAGAGCCAGCCATTCTTATCCCATAATCCATAAGTGACGCCATTTTATGTCGTCTCAGTCACCAAGCATTGTGTTATCCTTAAGTCGAATTTCTGCTCATCAAATTTTGGACCCCCATCACCACCTTATTCGCCATTCCAACATGGAGTGACCTTCTTCGTCGTGAAATCAAGGGTTCAGTAACTCGGCCTCGCTTGAAAACACCGCCATTCGTGGCGGCGCCATCGAGAATATCCAGCTAGAACAAAACTAGAAAGCTCTGTAATTTGGCATACTGCGACCGAATATCATGAAGAAAATCTATTGGACAGACTAGCGAAACAGTTTTTATATTTGACATGTGTAGTCCAGCCTATTTTGGGCCCAACCCAGCTTTGCTGGGCTCTTCCTGCAGCAACCTGTAACTGTTCTTTCTATGCTACCTTTCTTGGCTCAAAGACAAAATTTGGCTTGTTTCTTGCTTCCAGCCCCGGGGGCGCTCACGGATAAGCCCAATTTTGGCCTATTTCCACAGCCGACCCCTGTTTGGTCTCGGACTACTAAATTAATTTAGTGACCTCCATTCCATTAATTCACCAAAAATAAAAAAATAAAACAAATTACTGGCCAGAAACCCACTTTTGTAAATTAACAATTCAATATTTTATAACTTTTATTTGAACTTTGACACCTTTCGTTGTCTTGAAGCTACTCACACTTATGTTCCTAAAGCAACCTCATATTCACCACATTTGGATTGTATATTGTATTCCACATTGTTGTAGGTATCTCTTTTTATGAACAAGAAGTTCATCAAAACTGAAACTTGTAGTTTCGAATTTAGTGCCCTTGAAACCCATAGTTTTCATTAAACAATATACCCATGGAAAATCTGAAATTCTTCATGAAAACTAAATCAGACCATGTCTTAGAACCCGAATGTTTTAACTTTGATGCTTTAAGAGGTTTTATTTCTCATAGCTCCAGCGTACTCTTCATTTCAAATACTTACAAACGAAAGTACCTCGCTAAAAAGGATTTCATGACTCTTTGGCTTACTCCACGGACTATTCATGAAAGATTATTTTGTCTGAAGCAAAACATGATTGAAACCTTTATGTCCCTGAATAAGTACAATTCTAAAGTTTATAGAATCCGATTGAATTTTCACCAGAGAAGATTTTTCTTGTTCTTCTATGTCTCTAACTTACTCATGCAGCAATAGTGTAAAAAGCTGAATGTTGGAACCAAATTCGCGCACCGCCATGAGAGTGTTAGTTGTGCACAAACTCTAGCAACCTACAAAACAATAAACACCTGTGAGCATGCCTAAGACCTTGGGGTGTGTGCTAGCCAAATGCTCTTGACGGTCAAGTTAGTGAATAGTTTTAGACTCAAGCAATGGGCAAGAGAATTGAAGTGTTTAGATTGCGTTACTAAAGATAAACACTAGATGAGTGTATTTATATTGTGGGGAGAGAGACCTTTTTAGGATAGAATCCTCGTTCTAAGCCAGGTGAATCCTAGAAGATATCAAGAAACAGATATTGCACCTCTTAGGAGTTGTGATTAATTGCAGCGCACACCAATTCTTAGATTGTATGAACTCCAAAACTTATGAAAATCTGATTGGGTCCATATTTGGATCAGGTTGCGTGTCTTGCAAAACAAGCATGGTCATCCAGCAGAGTCACTAAGACTCTGCCTATAGCCACGGAACAGGGTGATGGTGATACCGCTGCTTTGTTTGATCCAGCTCCGCCTGGAGCTGGTGAGTCCATGACCGGACTTCTGATATAACTGTATTCGGATCAGGTTTACTTCAGCCCTAAAAAATGTATGGTCCGACAATTACCCCTAATAATGCATCTGAGAGGCAACTCGTTCCCCCTGAGAATGCTTTGTTATCCAAAGATCATGCAAAAATTTGTACTTGGGCTTCAGTGCGCAACAAGCCCAAAGACGTGGATCACAAAACCCAGACACCAAACTGTGTCGTTCTGAGGCAAAAGCCAAAGCTTCATGCTCGGTTCTTAGCACGGGTTGGCTTCAGGGTAGGCTAGGCATGGCTTGGCGTGCGACGAAATTTTTTTTTTTTCTTTCGGTTTTTAGAGCTTTCAAAGACCTAGTTCGTGCTTTTATTTTCTTGTTTTGCTTTCGGTTTTTATACTTCTTTTTTTTTCTTTCTATTTTCCCTCACAAGGGCATGTTTGATAACCCCTTTCAATTTTTTGTTTGAAAACTAAAAACGTATTTGTTAATTGTTTTCGATTTTCAGTTTTTTAAGAAATGAAAATTTAGAAATAAAAAATTGAAAACTTAGTCAAATAATTTTGAAAACTCACAAAAATAGTATCTAAATTTCATTTATTTATTTTAATTGAAAGATGAAAATCGATACCAAACAAATTTTCAATTTAAAAAAAATTACAAAAAAAACGAAATGGTTATGCCCATAAGATAACAATAACTCTTGCATTTATAGTAAAGGTCTGCAATATTCTTTTTTTTTTTTTTTTTGTGCAACTTGAATATATATACAGTATAATCAAAATATTTCTTATGAATTCACCCACTTTGGGATTTGGCTAAAAACTTGCGTATATATTACAATATCTAAGATCCTATATGCAAAATCAAAGATTAATTTCTTTGGTAGGGTGAGTTTTGTCTCCCCTCTCTATAATTATAACCCCAAGGTATATATATATTTTGATTACATGTCATTCTAGCTAGATTTAGATTTTAATCAAGATATGTATATACAGTACTTGCAAGCATATACTATTTCTGACATTTTATTCCAATAATACAGACATTCATCATGATATTCATAGTTTCACAGCCAAATATATAAAATTATCTCACTCAATATCACTCAAGAAACACGTGCATCATCACACACACACAATACATACATTCATCATGATATTCACAGTTTCACAGCCAAATATATAAAATTATCTCACTCAATATCACTCAAGAAACACGTGCATCATCACACACACACACACACACTCTCTCTCTCTCTCTCTCTCTCTCTCTCTCTCTCTCTCTTTCTCTCTCTCTCTCTATAAGGCGCACACACACACACTCACTCTCTCTCTCTCTCTCTCTCTCTCTCTCTCTCTCTCTCTCTCTCTCTCTCTCTCTATAGGGCTTTCACAAGAGATCATACCGCTTCTAAAAGGAGGTGATCATCTAGTTATTCAGGGATTCCCTACTTTATGTGGTTCGTGACTTGGATTTGACCCTGGCTCCTGGTAATCCAAAATTGCATCAAGTGAAATGAGCAGTTTTCTCCCACCTTTTATCATCTGTTGATCAACCACCTTATAAACAGGATTAAGAACAAGATCAAACTAAACCACCAAATCATACAGTTTGTTTGCATGGACGTTGACGAATTATAAAATACGTAGTTTTAAATACATCATGACCACTTGAGGAAGTGAGCTCTAGTTCATCCTTGAAGCTGTCAGCTCTTCCTACAAAGAGAAAAGGTTTCATTTATTTTCTAAACTCAGCGTTAGAAAACTTGAAGCCAATGAAATTTGCAACCTTAAAAATATTA
Source organism: Malus fusca (assembly GCA_035220775.1). Classification (NCBI taxonomy): domain Eukaryota; kingdom Viridiplantae; phylum Streptophyta; class Magnoliopsida; order Rosales; family Rosaceae; genus Malus; species Malus fusca. The sequence goes on from CM069072.1 coordinate 22,131,706, forward strand.
CCTGAAATCGAAAAGTTAAAGAGCAAGATGAGGATGAAAATCTTGACTTGAGGAAGCATCTTAGGGTTTATATTTTCTTTCCCTAGCTGATTGATGTTGTAGCTAGTTCAGTGTTTGGAGGAGAAGTGCAGAAGTCTTGGTTTTTATAATTGTGAGTGCGAGGAAATTGAGCCAACAGAGATGTAGAGTCAATGACCCTTACACAAAGCTTCTCGCGTAGCAATTTTTCAGTGTACCTTGTCATCCACCTTTATGATAACATGTGATGAAGTATACCACATAATTTATGTTTTCAGTACTCATAAAATTTTTCTTTTATGATATGATTTTGAAAATTACTTGCTAAACACAAAAGATATGATTCTAGAAATATACAATACACCTTATCCCCCACCTCAAAGTCAACTCCACTCAAATTCCTTAACATCAAAACCTTTGCTTCTCCTTTTATGTGTCGCACAATGCATTATGTGGAATGTGTGGGAGTGGGACAATACAACATAGCTTGTGGGTTTTTTCAACCTTTTGGAATTCACTTGCCCTTTTGATCTATCTAACTATTCTATAAGCTTTTAGCTTTCATTTGTGGTTCACTTTCAGATATTAGGTCTCATTCCATACATATATCTAGTTTACCTTGTGGCAATTAGTTTATTTCACAAGCAAACTATTTGATATATATTAATTTGTGTCTTTTGACTCAAAAGCACACGTATACATGTCATATATAATGATAAAGATGCAACGATTAGCATAACTTGTATGCAACTTAAGACACCATTATTATTGATCATAGAGCATAAATTGGAGTTCCGTGTTAAAAGTATTTAGCTACAATAGCAACTATAATTGCAATGTTGAAATTAGGGTTTATCCCTTGCTTGCTTCTTTGGACTCTTTTTCCCCTACTTTTTGCAGCGTAGGACTGACACATATTGCACTTTTGCTCAACTTAATTATTCACATCTTATGAGCATGAGTCATCAATGTGTGGCACAAAAAAAACCACTGTGAGTGTTAGTTGTGCACAAACTTGAGCAACCTGCAAAACAATAAACATCCGTGAGCATGCCTAAGACCAGGGGGAGGGGTGTGTGCCAGCCAAAAGCTCTCGACGGTCAAGTTAGTGAATAATTTTTTAGACTCAAACAGTGGGCAAGAGAATTGAAGTGTTTAGATTGCGTTACCAATGATGAACCCTAGGTGAGTGTATTTATACCGTGGGAAGAGAGACATTTTTAGGATAGAATCTTCGCTCTAAGCCTGGTGAATCCTAGAGGATATGTAGAAGTAGACATTGCACCATCTTAGTAGTTGTGATTACTTGCGGCGCATGTCAATTCCTATATTGTAGAAACTCCAAGACTTATAAGGATTTGACTGGGTCTATATTAAGATCAGATCGTGTGTCCTGCAGAACAAGCATGGTCATCTACCAGAGTCACTAGGACTTTGCTTATTGCCCCGGAACAATGTGATGGTAGTACCGCTGCTCCGTTTGATCCAACTCCAGCCAAAACTGATGAGTCCATAACCAAACTTCTGAAATAACTGTATTCGGATCAGCCTTACTCCAGCCCTGGAAAATATATGGTCCGACAATTACCCCTAATAATGCATCAGAGAGGCAACTTGTTCCCCTTGAGGATGGATTGTTATCCAAATATCAAGCAAATATTGTCCCTTATTTTAGAATTTATGTCTTAGGTGCCAAGGATCACGCTTCTGGCCGTGATGCCACATTTGGCAGGCCTTGATTTTACCATATGTTATAAAACAAACCCTAAAGTGAGTAAGAGCGAGATAGAGACAGACCTAGACTTTGGGTTCGAAAGGCTCCGGCTAAAACTGGAGGGGTTTATTTGATACTCTTTAGCCAAAGTTGGATGAGTAGATTCGGCAAGTGTATGTCGAAGTAAAGTCTTTTGTTCAGCACACCTCTGTTGAAGTAGAGAATGTCCTTTGGTACATCCTTGTCGAAGCAGGGCATGTCGTTCGGTAGGCTCCAACCAAAACTAGGTTAGACCATTTGGTAGACTGTAAATTAGGTCTATACCATTTGGTACCTCCCAGCTGAATCACTAGGGTGCATTTCTTTCATAGTTGTGGTAATAATCAAATATGATAATTTGGTAAACTTCTGCTCTCTACAATGCTGCTCAGGAAAAGGTTAAAGACATGGATGGATCAGAAAAATCTTCTCCAGCCAAAATTCAATTGTATCCTATAAACTTCATAATTGTACCTATTCATAGACGTAAAGGTTTGAATCATGTTTTGCTTCAAGCAAGATCATCTTTCATGATTAAATTGTCCATAGAGTGAGCCAAAGAGCCATGAAATCCTAGTAACATACTTCTGTTGTAATGCTTCAGCCATAAGTCTTCGAATAAAGGTCATGGTAAAGGCTTTTCAGCTTTATTGAGGCCATTGTTGGCTTCAATGGTTTATCAGCTTCTCGATAGTTAAGTGGAGCTTTATGTTTGGCACCCACATAAAGTAGTTTACGTCAGAAACTTCCAAGTCAGTGAAATCAAATTTGTGGCTATTTGGCAATCCATTAAATGGAAAGAACAAGATTGTCGTTGGTGATACGAGAAATAAAATCTCCATAAGCATCAAAGTTAGAACATTCGGATTCTAAGACATGGTTTGATTTAATTTGCATGAAAAAACTTCGAGTTTTCCATGGGTGTATTGTTTTATGAAGACTTCGGGTTTCAAACACACTAATTCAAAATTTTATGTTCGATTTAGATGCACTTCTAGTGCATAAAATGAGTACGCATAAGAATACATAATACAATAGATAATTCAAGTGTAGTGAATTTGAGGTTACTTCAGGAACCCAAGTGTGAGTAGTTTCAGGACTACAAAAGCATGTCAACGATTCAAAGAAAAAAAATAAAATATTGAATCGTTAATTCAAAAAAGTGTGTTTGCTGTTAATTTGTTTTTTGTCGAGTTAATAAACAGCGGGGCACTAAATAATTCAATAAACCAAGACCAAACAGGGATCGATCGTGGAAGCAAGAAAGTATTGACATTCTTGTCATATTGGTATTGGAAGGCTTGGGACCAAGCAATTAAGAAAATAGAGCCCAGTTTTGGGCTAAGCAGCTAGCACCCTAACGTATTTGGGTGCAGCTAGAAGAAAAATAAGCCAAAAGTGGATTTTGGGCCGAGAACAAGGGTAGCCCAGCAACATAAGGCTGCTGGTTGTGCAAAAAAATGAGGCCCTGCAACATCAGGCACCAGGCTTGGGCTCGGGGCAAGCTAGAAAAGGGTGGCCAAATGGAGTTGCATTCAGGTTGCTACATCATATTTGAGCGAGCTAAGGAAAAAAAAAAGTCCAAAAATTTGGACTTGGGCTTCGGTGCACAGCAAGCCCAAAGATGTGGGTCGCAAAACCCAGACACCAAACTGTGTCCTTTTGAGGCAAAAGCCAGAGTTGCATGCTCGGCTCTGGGCGCAGGTTGGCTTCAAGCCAGGCCAAGTGCAGGTGGGCGCGCGGCCAATTTTTTTTTTTTTTCTTTTGGTTTTTAGGGCTTTCAAAGCCCTAGTTCATGCTTTTATTTTCTTGTTTTGCTTTCGGTTTTTATACTTTTTTTTCTATTTTCCCTCACAGGGGCATGTTTGATAACCCCTTTCAATTTTTTGTTTGAAAACTGAAAACTTATTTGTTAATTGTTTTCGATTTTCAGTTTTTTATAAGAAATGAACATTCAAGAAACCAAAAATTGAAAACTTAAAGTCAAATAATTTTTAAAAATCACAAAAACAGTATCCAAATTTCGTTTATTTATTTTAATTGAAAGATGAGAACGATACCAAACAAATTTTCAATTTAAAAAAAATGAAAACAAAATAAAAAACGAAATGGTTATGTCCATAAGATAACAGTAACTCTTGCATTTATGGTAGTCTGCAATATTCATTTATTTTGGATGCAACTATAGTATAATCAAAATATTTCTTATGAATTCACCCACTTTGGGATTTGACTAAAAACTTGCATATATATTGCAATATCTTAGTTCCTATATGCCGAATCAAAGATTAATTTCCTTGGCAGTGTGAGTTTTCTCTCGCCTCTTTATAATTATAATCCCAAGATATACATATATTTTGATTACATGTCATTGTAGCTAGAATTAGATCTTAATCAAGATATGTATATACATTACTTGAAAGCAGATACTGAATTTCTAACATTTTATTCCAGTAATATAGACATTCATCATGGTATTCACAGCTTCACAGCCAAATATATAAAATTCTCTCACTCAATATCACTTAAGAAACACGTGCATCATCACTCACTCACTCTCTCTCTCTCTCTCTCTCTCTCTCTCTCTCTCTCTCTCTCTCTATATATATATATATATATAGCGTTTTCACAAGAGATTATGCGGCTTCTAAAAGGATGTGATCATCTAGTTATTCAGGGATTCCCACCCCTACCACCAGCATTCCCTCCCTTAATTATGTGGATCGTGACCTTTATTTGGCCCTGGCTCCTTGTAATCTGAAATTGCATCAAATGAAATGAGCAGTTTTCTCCCACCTTTTGTCATCTGCTGATTAACCACCTTATAAACATGATTAAGAACAAGCTCAAACTAAATCACCAAATCATACAGTTTGTTTGCATGGACGTTGACGAAATATACAATATATATTTTAATTACCTCATGACCACTTGAAGTAGTGAGCTCCAGTTCATCCTTGAAGCTGTCAGCTCTTCCTACAAATTAATGAAGAGAAAAGGGTTTCAAGTATTTTCTAAACTCAGCTTCAGAAAACTTGGAGCCAATGGAATTTGCAACCTTAAAAATATTACCTGAAACCGAAAAGTTAAAGAGCAAGAGGAGGTGGATGAAAATCTTGACTTGAGGAAGCATCTAAGGGTTTATATTTTCTTTCCCTAGCTTATTGCTGTTGTAGCTAGTTCAGTGTTTGGAGGAGAAGTGCAGAAGTCTTGGTTTTTATAATTGTGAGTGCGAGTAAATGGAGCCAACAGAGATGTAAAGTCGTAATGACCCTTACACAAAGCTTCTCGAGTAGCAATTTTTCAGTGTATCATGTTGTCCATCTTTATTATAACATGTGATGAAGTAAACCACATAATTTATGTTTTCAGTACCCATTAAATTTTACTTTTGTGATGATTTTCAAAATTACTTACCAAACACAAAATATATGATTCTGGTAATATACAATACACCTTATCCCCCACCTCAAAGTAAACTCCACTCAAATTCCTTAACATCGAAAGCTTTGCTTCTCCTTTTACGTGTCGCACAACGCATTAGGTGGAATGTATGGGAGTGGGACAATACAACATAACTTGTGGGTTTTGTTCACCGCTTTTGGAAATCACTTGCCCTTTTGATCTATCTAACTATTCTATAAGCTTTTAGCTTTAATTTGTTGGTCACTTTCAGATGTTAGGTCTCATTCCATACATATATCTAGTTTACCTTGTGGCAGTTAGTTTATTTCACGAGCACTATTTGATATATATATTAATTTGTGTCTTTTGACTCAAAAACACACGTATACATGTCATATATCAATGACAAAGATGCAACGATTAACATAAGTTGTATGCACCTTAAAACACCACTATTGTTGATCATAGAGCATAAATTGGAGTTCTGTCTTAAAGTATAAAACTACAACAGAAATTATAAGTACAATGTTGAAATTAGGGTTTATCCCTTGCTTGCTTCTTCGGACTCTTTTTCCAGCCCTTTTTTGCAGTGTAGGACTGACACCAATTGCACTTTGCTCAACTTAAGTATTCACATCTTATGAGCATGAGTCCTCAATTGGCACAAAAAATTCCCATAACAATTTTAATAATAGGATACATAATCTAATGAGCTAAGCTGGCTCCTGTTGCTATTAAATAAATCACTTCCAATTAATTTAATGAGGGTTTTATTTTGATTATGCTGGCCCTTGCAGGGTTTTTTTTTAAATGGTTAAAATGATGAAGATTCCAATTTAATCCCATGTTGGCTTTGTACAACTTGAAGTTTTGTCGGCTAACATCATAACAATGCCTACTTCCTAAACGCAAAATGCTTACCTGGAAATTTAACAATTCAATGTGCTCATCCCAGGAAACTGATCAGAAACAGAGAATTAGAAGTCCTTTTCTGCCTTCTGTGTTTTAATTTTAATGTTTTTGTATCCATAAACCACACGATTGCGTGACGTGGTCATTAATCGCCATGTAAGTTGCTCCCTTGTTCTAGAGGTGACTTGGTAAACCCAAGTTTATTGTCAATATTCTTCTACTCTTAGGTTATTTCTCTGTCAAATAATGGGTTTGGCATGGGATTCTTTGAAAAACTCGTTGGAAATGTCGTACATTTACTTCATATCATGCTTTTAGAGGAGTTGAAATCTTCTGCACCCATTTTTATCTGTGGCCCCTCTGTGCCTTTGCTTATTGAACCAAACATAATTAATGTTAACTTGATAATAATTAAAATAATAAAAAATAAACCAAATCCTCATCCAATTAAGGAAGACACAGAGGACCACAGACAAAAATGGGTGCAGAAGATCTCATCTCCTTTTAGAGAGGGATCTGTGATGCATTTCAATGGTGGTTATCAATTCATTGTATCCCACAAACACGTTCTGAAGAGTTGACTTGTGATTTTTGACAGCTGCATCGATCCAAGAAAGAATTTAGTCACATTACTTGGCTCTCAGTGCCATCCTAGCACACTATTTCTGCTATTGCTTAATTATTTATTAGAAATTATCCACCTCCACTCCGCCTTAAGTTTTACTCTTTGCTTTAATGCTACCACCTTTTATATCAGCGGTTTATAGTTATATCATGAGTCAGCTGATAATCAGACAGCATTCCTACCTGTTTAATTATTTATATTTTCATTCAACTACTTTCCTTCTAATCAAACTAAGGGTGTGTAAATTGAGATTTTGAGAGATTTTATTTCTTTTTATAAATTTAGGAGTATTTATTCAAAAGTTTAAGTGATTTTCTGAAAGTCTAGGTGTATTCAATCAAAATTTTGAAAGAGTTTATAGCTTTAATTTCAGGTGTATTTAATTAGAAATTGATTTTAAAATATCTTAAAAAGTTGGGGAATTTGAGGGAATTTGAGAAATTTCGTAGTGTATTTTAAGCATTAATAAATCTCATCTCTTCCCCTAAGAATTTGAGGGAATTTACTCAAAATTTTACATAGAATCTCCAGAAATCAATTAACCTTCTTCCAAATCTATGAATTTATAAATCCATTAAAATCCCTCAATATCCCAATCAAATACGCCCCCCTAAATCTTTATTTTCATCATGTATTGGATTACAGATGTTAATGCGAGACTCACAAACCTTTTAATTTCGCATGTGTTAGTAAACCGCCCATAAAAAGTCAAAAACCACAATAACTTCAATACCTGTTCTAGGTATAAGTACAGGGCCGGCCCTCAGGGTAGCCGGAAGAGACAGCCGCCTAGGACCCCCAAGTGGGAGGGGCCCGGAAATTCTTTTTGTCTTATGTGGTATGCTATAAATAATAATAAGTCAAGTTCTTTAACAAAATGGAATGTTTACCGTGTTCGTAAATAGAGACTAGTTTACTTCCTGTATGGGAGTTCGATCCCACCTAATTCAACTCTCTCTCCTTATTTTCTGTTACTTTTTCATCCGTTTTTTAGTCCGTCCATTCTATTCCTTTCATCATTTTTAACAAAACAAATTACACATTAAAAAAAGAAATTAAGAAAGTAAGCTATTTTATTGGAGGTTTTTTTTTTTAAAAAAAATTCTATCGAAGCCTAGGGCCTAGGGTTTCGTACTTCTTTGAGCCTTCCCTTACAACCCCATCTCCCTATCACTATTTCACTATATTTGCAAATTAATTATCCCATAGAATTTAGAAGATTGTAATTTGCGGTAATCTAATTATCCCTTAAATTCAGTGATCCTTAGTTATGTTATCCATTGAAAAAGGTAGGAAGAAAACTTGATTGTTAATGTTTGGATGCAGTTATAAGTTTCGGTGTTGATTATGTATTTTGTTTGGTGTGTTATTTTTTTGTTACAACCAACTTGTGCTCATCAAATTGTTTAATTTAACTCAAGAATCCTTGTGTGCTCTGTTTAGAGGCTTCTTCTCTTTATTGTGTTTGTTTAAAAAATGAAAAAAAAAAAAAAAAAAAACTATATGAATGTGTGTAACACATCGAAGGACTTGGAAACTTTGGGGCCCCCTCTTAGAAGCTCGCCTAGGGCCCTCAAGATCTCAGGGCCTGTATAAGTAAACATGCCACTCATATTGATGAATGGATGAAAATGGGTAATACCATCGAATTGCTAAAACTGCATCAAGTAATTGGAATTTGGCAATATATTTTCACGTAGGTTGACACCTTAAAATTTGATTATTGGTGTTATTATTGCAGAAAGTCATTTCATTAATGGAAGGCATGATTTGTAGTATGCAATAGGACTCGTCAAGAAGATATGAAAACAATATACAGATATATATATATATAGGTCAATACAATGATCACGAGAATTTGTTCAAAACAAAAATGATCACGAAATAATATTAATTAATAATAATAATACACCTTGTTGCATTTCTTCAAAAATATTTCACCTTCTTTATTTATGGCATAAAGAGATGAACATACTCTATATAGTAAAAGCAGATTAATTACTAAGGATAAATAATGATGTGATCTTCCCCTTGTTATAGTCTTACAGGCATCAGGCATGCATAGCTGCAGTATTTTATTGATTAATTGGAATGTTCTGGCATCATATTTTGGGAAGGAGTTTCTTGACTAATTACCACCACCTGACTTCCTTTTGTCATGCCTGGGATTTGGCATTGGCTTCTCATAGTCCAACATTGCATCGACTGCCACCAGCTCTCTCATCTCGATCTCACCATTTACCTTCAAGACAAACATAGTACAAATTAGTTATAAAATTAACCAAAAAATTTGAAAAATAATCTGTATCCATAAAAACATTTTTTTCATGGGGAGACGTATTCTCCCCTACACACCGTTCTCTATTTTTAGTTGTCTGTCGGTTGAATAAATAAAAAAAAATCAAGGGACAAAATTAAAACAAGAGTGGATTTCATTTCCGTCTTCACATGCATGCATGAAAATTAGTTACCTTGCTAGACGAAGGGTTTGCAGGACTTATACCATGCCTGAAGCCTTTGACTCGGCTGCCTGCATGAATTAAGTAATTAAATAAATAAATATATACACACACATGTAATACATTCATCGTAAACCTAATTAACTGACACTCTGATAACACTTTATATATTATATTAACATGCTCGGACCTGAAGAAATGTCGAAAAGGAGTAAGAGAATGACAACAAAGGTTTTGATATAACGATCCATGCTGAATGTGATATCTGAGGGGGAAGAGGGTTGTCCTAGCTAGCTTTTATATTGTTGGTAAAGGAGATGCATATATCGATCCATGACTACTTTTCATGGTACAACTGCAACTTACTCGGTAGTGGTGATCAATTTTTTTCCCAACCATTACAAAGTCAACCATACTAACTTCTGTTCTGTAATTATGCTCTCGACTTTTAACCAAGATACCAAATCCGAGATGGACTTACCCAAAAAAGTTTAACAGTTTATGGACAGAAACAAAAGTGATTCTTGCATGCATGGCTTAACCTCCATATTTTGCTCTTGTGGCTTCTACTAGTAGGATATATTGCGTCACTCAATAAATCTATATTTTTGGTATTTATTTGAACCTTTGTTTCTTTTTAGTTTTTCTTTTCACCAACCTCCATGCAATAGGCAGGTTCCACTTGGGTTGCAAAAACTTCTGTTATTACCATGCCAATTATAATATTTGGAAAAGGACTACAACATTATAAAACCCTTTCACTACTAGAAATTATCAATTGTCTGACGAAAAGAACGATCTTTCGTCGGGCAAAGAAACTTTACGCGACAGAATAAAAAAACTTTGTTGGGACAAAACTGATCAACGTTTTGGTTATTTTAGAGACTTTTGGCCGACAAAAAACAGTTTGATGGGCAAAGTAATCTCCGTCGGGTAAATTTTTGCTCCAAGAAAAAAAAAATGGTGTGTAATATGACACCATTTGCCTGACAAACCCTTCATGTTCCGCCACGCAAAGGTAAGGATTTCGGGTTTACATTTGTTGGGCAAGATGAAAAATTTCATCGGCAAAAAGTCAGGGACATTTAGGCATATTCAATTCCTTTGGTGATTATCGCAGTCTACAAAACTAGTTTCAACAGTCCAATTGTCAATGTAGTTGGTATATACTCCGAGAAGGCATATGCCGAAAATCACTCCAAATGAAAGTTTCCTGAATTAGGTAACGAGACGAAATCATTCAACAATTAGAAACGTATCATCATGATTTAACGGTTATTTTAGCTCCGATGTTGATGAACGAACTTGATCATCAATTTAAAATACTTACACTAGTGGTTACCACAAAACCTTACGTTCTACTCAGTAGGGGTGGACACGGTTTGGTTCGGTGCGGTTTTGAGTGAAACCACAACCGAAATCAAAACTTTTTGTGGTGCGGTTCGATACGGTTTTGAAGCCAAAACCGAAATGAAACCAAAACGTTTGGTTCGGTTTGTTGCAATTTCAAACGGTTGCGGTTCAGTTTTTGTGAAAAAATGTATAATTTAAAATTTACACATATTTACGCATAAAACGGTCTCATTTTCCACACAATACATTAATCATCCAACCCACATGAGAATTCTTTTCTTTACTGCTCTCCCCACTCTCTCATGTACATTTGATCACAGCAAGAAAATGGTATGGGAGAATGGTATATAATCAACTAGCTTAGCCTAGCTAGCTAATTGCACAAATGATAGACTTTGTGAGCAGGAAAAAGCACCCCCAAATGGAGTGTTGTGGCTTATTATTTGAAAGATTGAAGATGCCAAGCTTGATGAGGGTTATAACTTGGGAAAAATAATCAAATATATATATATATAAATGTATCTTCATTAAACGAATAAGCTTTCTAGTTTCTGCAGAAAGTTGATGTATTCATTTAATTAAGCATTTTGCATGTTAGGGTTTGGATGTTGCAGAGCTTCTGTGAAGGGGAAGGATATTCAGAGTTTCTGTTGAGACCGAGAGGGATGCAAGCAGCGAGCTAGAGCAATGCACTGAGGTCGTCGAATCTCAGATGAGTTTTGAGAGAGAGAGATAGAGAGACCGATGAGGATTGAGGGATAATTTGAAAGTTTGTCGAATAGGGGTGGAAATGGATGACATTCTAGTGTGGTTGAGTTCATACTAAATGTATGAACTCTAACAAACAACCAATTAAAACATGACATCTAATTTGAGGTGGGGTTTTGGTTTTGGTGCGGTTTTCGAAAGCCAAAATCGAAACCAAACCATTTCTACACTGCGGTTTGGTTTCAAAACCGCAAAACTGAACCATTCGGTGCGGTCTGATTTGGTTCTTGTTTCGGTTTCGGTTTTTGGTTTCAAGTGCCCACCCCTACTACTTAGTGGAAGTATAGAATAAACTCTACCTATTTGTTGAATCTATTGTTTTAACGGGATGCGCAGTCTACGAAACTAACTTCAACGATCTAATCGTCAATGTAGTTGGTATATACTCTGAGATCGCATACGCCCAAAAAAAAAACCAAAACAAACTTTCAGGGATTATGTAATGGGATGAAATCTTTTGACGGTTAGAAACGTATTATCATGATTTAATGGCTATATGTCGTTTCATTTTGATGATTTTTTCAAGGATGCTAGTTGAAAGTAAAACCACACACTAAATTGATTTGATCATCAAATTCGATGATCTTTTAACCGCTTGAAATTATATATAAAAAAAAGTAAGGAAAAAGGCTCGGGTGGATTGAGGTGGGTTTGGGGTGGGGAAAAGGGGTGGGCTACGTGGTGGGAAAAAGGCTCAAGTTTAGGGTTTTGGGTGTAAGTTGGGTTATGGGGTGGGTGGGTGAGTGGGTGGTGGGTGCGTGGGTGGGGTGTGGCTGAGGGGGTGGGGAAAAGGCTCGAAGAGGGGACGGTAGGGTGGTGGATATGGGGGTGGTGGGGGAGGGACAAGGTGGAAGGGGGACAGGGGGATTTTGTGAAGTTAGTAGGATTCTTGTGAAATTTCAAATTATTTAATGTTTAAGAATATGCGAAATTTACGAAATTGTAGGAATATTATGAAGTTTGTAGGAATTTGTGAAATTTTTTAAAATTGTAGGAATATGTGATATTTGTAGGAAACTAGGGAAATTCGTAGGAAATTTTAGAAATTTGTAGGAAAATAGGGACATTTGTGAAATTTGTAGGAAATTTCATAAATATGCAAAATTTGTTGAAAATAAGGAAATTTGGAGGACAATTGAGAAATATGTGAAATTTGGAGGAATTTTAGAATTTTTTTAGCAATATTAAAAATTTGTAGGAATTTTAGAAACTATTGTGTATTTTTCCCATAAATGTCATTGTGGTTGATCACCAGTGGTTGCTGCTCTGTCTCCAGTTCGGGTCAAAGTGACCCAACGCCAGAGTTACTAAGTGGCACCAAGCCGGCCCATGCCGAGGCCGACCCCACTACAACTTTTTCATCAAGTCGGGTGCCCTGATCTACCATGCGTGTTAATAGCCAAAGACGACACGAGGCTATGCCAGCCTCCTGTTGATGCCCTTGAGGCCATTGCCGATTCGGCCACCGTGAGCTCGAAGGGAGACAAAGAACTCCCAGTCGAGAAAAAGGTCGCAATGCAAGGGATCTGTAGAGATTTGCCCTCGAACTGGATCACATGCATAACGCAAAACAAGATTGTGGTCGACTACAACCCATTCCATCGGCGAGCAAGCCTGAAAGTCCACAACTTGTTCACTCCCGACATAGGTGCCATCATCCGCACTATGTGCCCCATGCTCGCCCTTTCATGACAGAAGTTATCCCTCAATGTGCAAGAGGAGATGATGAGACAAATCTCAGTAAGTATGAAAAAATTTTAATTTATTATTTGTATTACTTTTACTTGTTTAATGTATTTTTTAAACTAATACACTTGTTTTTTGTCTATTTTATGTTAACTTCTCCATCAACATGGAGCGCCCGGGTATGTCCGAGTATATAAACTGAGTGTGGACTGGATGGTATAAGGAGTGGAAGTACGAGCTGCCCACGTACTCCCAAACTTTTTCATCTTCTACTAAAGCTCTTAGTGATCCACCTTCCCCACCCCCTCCCCCGCGAGTTTGTGGAGAGGAAGGCCGAATGGGAGTGGTTGTGCGATCATTTTCAAAGCCCCGAGTTTCAAGTAATTAAGTTTCTTTTAAAATTTAATTCCAATCTTATGTTTTTTTTATTTTAATTTTTTTAATTTAATTAATTTTTTTAATTCACAGAGGAAATCGACGCGAAATAAGGCTAACCGATAAGCAAAGTCGTACTTTCATCACTCTGGTTCTCGACCCCTCATTTTCAAGGTCGAGGAACTGCTTGAGAATGGCTCCCTTTTCCGGAAGTCGAGGCTTGGGGAATACACATTTCAATTATGGAAACCAAGTGGTTAACAACGTTTAAGTAAGTATTCCGTTCAAAAATATAATTTCAAAATTCAGTACACTTAAAAATTTTAAAATTATGATCGATAAAATTAATTGTTTTTTTTTTCTGTTGGCTTCTATGTCGTAGAAGAATGATGAGTACCTCGCCAACCTCTCCCAGCAACAACTGGAGACATGATTCAATGAAGGAGCTGATACCTAATCCAAAGATATCTCTACAATTGCTCATGAACAGGGTTGGGTGACAGAAACGCAAAGAGATACGCGGCTTAGGAGCAGGTCAAGTTCGAGACCTCGGGGATCTTCTACATCTAGCTCTCAGACTTCAAATGAGACGTATTCCAAACTCCAGTAGCTGGAGTTGGAGTTAGTGGCCTTCGGCTAGCGAGAAGAAGAAACTCGGAAGGAAGAGTGCCATCAAGAAGTTGCACACCTGTGAGAGGAAGCGCAACGCTAGGGAAAGGGGGAGCTGAAGCGTTACATTGCTGGGATAGTCCAAGCAATAACAACCTTTAACATTAGCTTCCTCAATCCTCCAAGCGACCTTCAGCCGCCATCTCACCAACCACCCAGTAGTAGTTAGTTTAGGATACTTTACATATATTTGCACGAATATTTCAGTTGTAATATAATTAAATATATTTTTTTTTCATATTGTGATTGTTTTCAAAAAATTATTTTAATATAATTAAAACTAAATAATCTATTTAAATTTATATTTTTTTTTAAATTAAAAAGTTTGCCCGGATGAATAATTTTGTTGAGCATGTATTTTGTGTTTTTTTTTTCTTTAAATTAATTGCCTGACAAATTTTTTCGGGCAAAATATTTTTTTTGTAGTGTTTGAAGTTGTTATTAGCACGATCAAAAAGTCATTATGCACTTCGCCTTAGTGTTCAAATCTCCTTTGAGCACTTCTCACACCCTCTCTTTCTCCGTCAAGTAATGTTTTTTTTTTCCAGCCCTTAAGTAATGTTTGAATTCTCCTCGAATGGTTAAAATTCTCAAATTATATTTTAAAGTAAGCTAGTCTCTAACATGTCCAAAATTTAACAATTTTCATGATCATCAACGGAAGTTTCCAACATCTGAACTCATTACCAAAGCATTTGAAGGGCTAGATTAAGTGCACCTTAATTTGGGATTAGCTCTTAAAACAGATAAAACACCATGGTTACAGTAAATGTACATTGAATCAAAATAGCTTTGAGTAAACGTGCATTCAATCAATCATTCTATAGGTGGACTATAAATTCAAAGATTTGACCGAGTGAGTGACCCCCTTGCACTGTGCAGTATGCACAATCACAAAAACAGCTGAAACAGTTTGCCTTGATTTGCACTATGGGAGGCTCGGAAGCACTCTTGAAATAAGCACTTCCATATGCTTCTGCATAGGTCCCCCCCCCCCCCCAAAAAAAATTCGGAGAGAAAATGAATCACGAATATGACCTAAAAGCCATGGAGAGATCCGCTTCGTTTTGCTTGCCATAATAAAGATATTTGAATCATTGAATGTCATCTTTCATTTTAAATTTGACCGCACAACTCTCGTCTCTCTCTTTCAAGTAACTTTTTGGTGTACTAAGAAAACGATCACATGACTTTCATTATCATTCTACTCAAACTATAAAACGTAGATTTTTGTTGTATTAAACATACCTTTCGTTTTTGTTATATTATGTAAAATAGCACACCAACGTGATTTCTATTCGCAATAACTACTAAAATCCCTCCCCTCTTTCCCTCAGACACTTGCACCAATCACCACACTGTTCTCTGTCGGCAGCACAATATTTGAATCAAATTCTCCATGTTTGATGATGTATCTGAAACAGAAGAGCCAACGTTTTTCATAGCTGACTTTGTTGAGTTAATCCAATTTGGATGAAGTCACGTCTCCACAAAAGTGGGTAACCACACCACTGTGCTATATATATATATCAATATATTCAATATGCATGCTTCTGCTGTCTGCTGTCTGCTGTCTGCTGTCTGCTGTCTGCGATAATAAAGGGCGACAAAGAGATTCACGAGTCCTCCTGCTTTTTCCATCAGAATTCAGATGGCCAACACTTGTCCTAAACATATCTCCTGATACAGGGTAGTGGGTCTGGAGAATATAAACAGTCCCTATATATGATGCACATTTGAGGACTGTTAAGTCAATTGCGCACTTGCACGTGCAGGCAGTACTTTTGATGAAGTGATTGTTCCTGTTTTATGAGTAATTTATGTATAAAAAAATTAGATCTATGATGGATTCTAGCATATTTTTTTTCATGGCCTAATTGGATAAATGGTCTTCGTGGTCATATGGTATTCGGATGAAAGCCCCTGTGGTAAAAAAATTCGGATTTAAACCCCTGTGGTCACAGTCTGTTATGATTTAAACCCCTGTGGTCTAAGTCTGTTAGGATTTATGTTAATGCTGACGCGGCTGCCACATATATGCCACGTGGCTGACAAATGTCTACCACGTGGCAAAAATAATAATTTTTAATCAACTGTTGTGACACGTTATATCATAAAATAAGGCACCTATAATTACAGAATACGGCCTCATTGTAAACATGTCAAATTATTTGAAAATGACAGGCATAAAATTCGCTTTTATTTCCTCGTATATTTCTTCAACATCTCTCCCACTATCCTTCGTTCATTCATCCGATCAGCGGCCATTGATTCGAGCATTTTGGCCCCAACAAAAAAAAAAAAAAAAAAAAAAAAAAAAAAACTCCTTCAACTCGGAAATTTCACGATGGGATTTAAAAATAACAAATATATCATTGAATATGAGCATTAAATAGAAACTAGATTTTTGTTTTTTTGAATTACAATAGAGCTAACGATAAGCCAACCATTCTCAAAATATGAGGAAGGCAATCATGTAATACAAATTTACAACACAATGCAACAACTCTCTGCAGAAGAACTACGCTTAACAGAATCATCGACAGGAAAACTGACGCATTACTACACATCTTGCAACAAACAATCGATCTGAGGTAATCATGTTATGTATGTATGCACATCAAATGCGGAACGAGGGGTGTAAGAATATAACACTTTGTTATGAATGCTGTAAGTGGTGGATGATCGGTCCCTAGCAATATGCAGAAGCCATTCCAAATTTCGTAACATCTGAAAGGGAAGTGGGAGACCGACGTGTATCAGGCATTGCGTCAACTTCTAGCTTGGCTCGAAAGGCATTGGCATCAGACATTTGTCTCACAAAACGAGTAAAATGAACCCAATTATGAAATTCGAACATGTTCTTGTCCATCCTCACAAAGTTGAACGAAAACGAGGGCTTTTCTAGACCATATGAGTAATACTTCGACATCCTTACCACCTGTTGCAAAGATTCATTGTCCAAACTGGCAGCAGAAGTTTCACCTTCCAGTGGTATATCACACAACCTAGCAGCTGAAAGCAACTGTCTGAGAAGGCCTTCCGGGCTGCTGACAGGGTTCATCTTCCTCTCTTCCTGATCTTGCAAGTCAAAACCTGAGCAGCACAAAGTAAAGCCATACCTTGCCAACATGCGAGCAATTGGCAAGTATCCATCTCTTGTTGAAGTATTGTAATAGCCAGCTGTTAACTCTGACGGATGAGACTTAGTGCGGTAATGCCAGTGCATCCCAGCTAACTTTACTGACGTACTAGCCTCTGTACCCCAGAAAATGGTCTCAGCTTCCCTGCATATCCTTTCACCATGCAGAAGCAGCATTCCTGAGTACCATTCAAGAAAAAAAGTACCATAAGATGTATTCCAGGATCCATCATCACTTCTGAAGAACTCTGTCAGTTCAGGATCCTGCATTAAATTGGCAGCACCAAAAGGGCCTCCATTTCCCCATTCAGGCATCCCAATCTCTCTTGCACATGCATTGAGAGACGCAAGCATATACTGGCAAGGGAATTAAAGACAAAACGAAATCAATACAGGGGCAAATAATATGATTATCAGGAAAAATGAGTAGCAAAGACTGTCACTAGTTCATCCTCATTCAGCCACAGGCAGAAATTCATGTATTAGCTCGTAAACAAATTCCCTCCTACCTTGTCATAGCACTGAAACTCTCCAAGCTCACGAGATCGCCAAGCCCATGTTAGCTTCTGGGTAGGGCAAGAAGGGTATCTTAATTCACCAGCAGGCCCCATCCCAACTTGAATTCCCTGCAAGAAGTAAGCACTTAATTTAACTGTTGAGGATTATACCAATATGACTACAGCCTTGATGTGCTCAACTATTCACTTCACATTATCTTACTGTTATGACAACACCAAGAAAAGGTCTGAAAGCGTCTCTGAAGTTCCTCATAAAATCCGCATATGCTTGAAGTGGTGAACGTCCCCGCAGAACAGGAAGCATATCACACCCGAGAGAAAGGTACTCGACATTTCTTCTTCCAAATCTGTCAGAATATACTAAATCTGGATCCTTATCGATCTCCTCAAGTACCCACAGAGGAAGAGGAATCCTTCAATGAACAAAAGGACAAGATTCAGCATCAGTGGGTTTAAAACTAGCTAACAGAATATTCTTGAAAAATACAGCTAAACAGTACTAATGGGGAAAGGACGACAGGCAATCTGAAATCTTAATGGAACAACTCAATCTCTAAAACATCAGGCAATCTGAAATCGTTAACGGAACAGCTAAATCTCTAAAACATTACTCACTTCATAAGTTGTAAATGATATTCCTTGGGTACAGTACAAGGACGAAAGTAGAACATGTAAGAAGCAAATAAAGTTCAGCGAAACAGTTCAAGAAAATGCCGGAAAAAGGTAAATCAGCCAACTGGTCTTACCTGCTACCTTTAAGCCTCGAGCTATATCTCAAAGTGACATGAGCTTAAATGCATCGGTGCCCAATAAGTAAATATGTGATCCCAATTACAAGGACACTCGAGGCATCTCAGAAGATCCGAAAATGAACAACACCAGGGGAATTGTTTACGATAATATAACCCTTATGTAAGTTCTTGTAACTTTCTACCTTGATAATATATTATGCAGAAGACACAATCTATGAATATCAAACGAAAATCGCTCTAGTTTTCCTGGAACCAATGAATCCTTAATAGAGTGGCAAACCATTCATTTCATATTTCAATTTCAGAATTTGCAGTATATTCCAATCCTCAAAAACACATTTGGTCAAAAGAAACAATACAATACAAAATTAATACTGTTTTAAGTACTGGAATTAATAAAATGGAAAATTCTAGCTTTCGATTGCAGGTCCTTATTTAAGATTCTAAACAGCATGCAACTTAATCCCATTAAAAAGTAATACAAATCCAATCCAAATAAAGAAAACGCAGTACATAAAACCAATTCAACAAAGACCAATTAGTAATATAATTAAAGAATAAATTAAATTAATTGAAACCTGAAAAAACAAATACAAAACTGACCAATGAGTGTCCTCCGGCCCAGCGCCGCACTGATGAAACGCCAAGACGGCCCGAACCTTCAATCCGCAGCGTCGAGCCAGAGAGACGATCTCCAAGTAGCCTTCCCAATTGTAAAGCATGGGTCGATCCCTCTCCACCAGACCCCACCACACCTCCATGACCACGCCTTCCACTCCGGCCACGGCCAGGGCCTTAAACGACTGGACCATGGCCTTGGGCCTCCGAACCGCGCCCAGTGACCCAACGGAGTGCACAGGCAGCGTGACGAACACCGGAGATCCTCTCCGGCAGCGCTGCGGCGAGAATCCATGGAAGAGCTCGTACTGGAGGTCGCCGTTGTCCGGCGAGACCGAGCCGCCCGCATCGGAAGACTTGGAAGAGTTGAGACGAGCGGAGAGGGCGAGCCGGCGAGTTAGGGGGTGAGGTTTGGCTCGGTGAGCGCGGGAGAAAATGGAAGGGATGCGATTAAAGGTGGAGGGAAACTCGGTGCGGGTGCGGCAGAAGGAGGCGGAGAAGGTCGGAACTGGTGGAGATGCGATCGCCATTGATGGAGGCTCGCAATTGTATTAGGGTTTCGGGAGCCGGAAAAAGGTGGTGGGTGTGGTGGTTTTGTTGGGAGAAATGAATGGGCGAGCGAGAGAGAGTGACGGAAATTGCGTTTGCGGGGGTGAACGCGGGCGTATGCACACACACACCCACAGTCCACCGTCCACAGCCACAGGGCGCGACAGGAGAGGGAGAGAGGGAGAGAGGGAGAGAGGGAGAGAAAGAGAGAGAGAGAGAGATACTAGCAAATTATCGCATTTTCGGGGAACATGGGCTTTTGTTATTCATGCTTGTACAAGTGAATCTATAGATAGTTTATGCCCCGACTCAACAGTTTGGCTACGACTGGGGAACCTGTATAGAACAGATTCACCAGCATTGCGGCATCCCGATCTTTGAATACAATGTCTCGTGTATAAATCTTTCACAGTATATTATTATTGAAACAGAACATCACAATAACAATCAATCCTTTTCATTTAAGCTCATCTTTAAAAGCTTAGCAAGCAAGTAGGTAGGTAGCAATTTTGGGAGAGGACTTTGTAAATTCACCTTCCAACTCTTGGATACTTTCACACCGTACAAAATTGTCCCAAATTCACATCCTCAACCCTTTTCTTTCTTCCAGTCAAGTTTCTCGCTCGTTGATAACTGACTATAATTTTATCCGATTATGTAAATTTTGGCGTGTTATATCATATCCATAATTTAAAACCCTCTTTTTCTAAACTGCTAATTTAACATAAAATTACTCACTCATCTTGTCCAGCAGTTGAAATTCTAAAACTTTCATCGGATTATGTACGGGCAGCTGCTCAATGTTCAATCACTAAGGACACGAGATATTACCGAATACAAGATAATAACAAGGCAATAGTAGGACAGCAGAAGACGAAAATTTGAATAAAATGCATGAGATTTAACATTTGACTTGACAAATATTCCTGTGAGTACAACAATACGATTGCAATTTGACTAAAATGTATGCATGAATTTTGCCCAAAATATTCTGCGGACGTCGCCTATCCTACGTAACAAGCAAGTATACAGGACAGGACTACAAAACTCTTATCACAATTTGGCATGCGATGTAACAATGCAAATACCTTGGAACACCAAATTCAGCTGAGGAAAGAAAAAGATATGGGGAGAGAAAATGCAGACACTTTACAGAACTGCTCAAGGGCCCTGATTTCGGCGACTTCTGAACCAAAAACTTTTACCACCATCAACTTCAGACGCATGAAACAGCCATTCTCTCGTCCCACAAAAGACAGCAGCGGCTCAGGCATGATGGGGTACTTTTTTTCCTCGGACACCATTGAACCAGTTTCTCTTTTCTATTCATCTCTTTCTGCTAAGATAGCAGAGACACAGAAGTCATCACCGCCAACTTCGTCCAATGCAATGCAAGCGAAAAATATTTAAAAAATAAGACGAAAAAAACTGACTCCCCGATGCTGACTTGGTATACTGACTGAAGTTGACGCAAATATCTCAGCCCAAATATGGTGATGACCTGACTCTCATGATATGCAATCCCAGACCCCAACTCAAGACACCCAAATGCATGTACGAATGAGAATATGCTATGCAGCAGTCGCCTCAAAAGTTAGTTGCCCGACTGATAGCAATCTTGACCCATTCTGCAGATTCCTTAATCGAAGGATCATCTGACATGAGACATTCATTTAGGAACTCTTTGGCTGACATAGATTGCATAATTAGAGGACCAACAGCACTACCAAGCGTATCAGCGAGATCTCCAAGTAGCCCAATGGCAGTCTTTATCACCAGATCATCCCTGAAAAAGCAAACAAAAAAAACATAAATAAATACCAGAAACTAATACAAAAAAAAAAAAAAAAAAAAACAAACAAACAAACAATTGTAAACGAAAGTTATAGGTTCCAGATGATCTTACATGTCCTTCTCTATGTATAAACTATCCAAGAACTGAAGAACATGCGGTGCATACGGCATCAACAATTGGGTCTTTGGGGAGCCCTTAAATCCTTGCAAGATACCAGAGTACGCCTCCATAATTCCATTTCTCAATGTATTTGTGTACTCTACCATATCATCATCGACACCTGATGTATGGGCAGATAGCTCTGCGGCACTCTGAAGCATGGGCATAGCATACATCAAATACTTCTCGAAATTCTCCCCAATTGCCAAAGCTAGGTCACCAAAGCATGAAAAAATTGGGGGCTTCACAGATCGGTGCAATTGGTTGCTGGACAAATCCTTGAGGAGCTGGGTCATAATCCCATCACAATAAGGCAATACCTTATCCTCCAAAGCCCTGCATATATCCCCCACCACACCAACGGTGATGGCGCAAACCTGATAATCCTCAAAATTCTGGAGACCCATTTCCAAATATTTATAAAACTCAGTCATGTACTTAGCAAAATCTGAGCCTGTTGAATAGACAAGAGCTCCAATGGCAAGCATTGCCTCCTCATGAGCTGTGGCACTTTTACTAGCAAACACTCTCAAGAACAAACCCATCATCTGGTCAGCATACTGCATGAAGACATATTTTGTCGGTTCAGATGACCCAAGCTTCTGTATGATGACCTGCAAGCAACCACAAAGAAGGCCTTGTAATTCATTCTGCTTCTCCCTCTCATCAGCTGAAAGCTTTTGTGCCTCAAGTGTCTGGTGGAGTTCCATCATTATGACAGGAATTAACTGCATCACCAATGGAGCAGTCTCATCAGTGGAACATCTTACCACTTCATTCAGAGCCTCATAAGCTGCAGTTCGCAAGCGGGATTCTCCAGCATCTTCTCGGTGAGTGACATCTAGAAGGGCTCCAGCGATATCCTGGAAAAAGGGAGTCAGAGGAGAGGAAGAAGGTCCTGCATCCTCAAAACCCTGGGCAAGAAAATAGAGTGCACCACAAGCTTTCTCAGCTACATTTGGAACATCTTTCATGCTCTGAAGAAGAACTGTGATAATCTGTTGGCAATTCGCTTGGGTTATTATGGGTGTCTCCAAAGTTGACCCATGAAGAAATTCAAATATTCTTCCAAGAGTCCAACCAGTAGTGTCCTTCACATGGTTATTTGGATCATTTGTCAAAGCATTTAGCATGAAAGTCAGAGCAACATTAACTAGAGGCATGAGCTTTTCAGGGGATGGGCCTTCCAAAATAGAACCAAATGCGTATGTGGCTGCCTCCCTCTGCCTCCAATTTGGCTTTGTAATATTCTCCTCAATAAATGGCATTACAAGTGGAACAATATCGTCTCCAACTGTTCGTGCCACCAAGCCCAAGCAAGTTCCACCAGCCATTGCAACATTCCAGGCCACTTCATCCTGATCTTGATCCTCTTCTTGCTTAAGAAGAGTCTCCAATAGTAAAGGAATCAGAGCAGGAAGTGCTTGCTTGATAAAGTAAAAGCATGGAATAGAAGAATCCCCGGTAAAATCACCCCCATATTCTTCTAATATGTCAATCTCCTCGTCACAGATTGAACTCCAAAACTCAATGGCTTGAAGTGCAACCGGTTCCTCATCTTCCTTCACAGCCTTAGCAGTGATGCTAAATATATCTTGTATATACGGAGCCAACTTCTCATAATATGTTGAAGATATAGAAACCAAACACTCAAAGGCTGCCTGTCGAATCTTCACTTCAGGGGAAAGAGTAGCCTCACATACAACTCTCACTATATAGTCACGCTCCATATCATTTGAGAAATTTGCCTGAGCAAAACCTAAAGCATTATGCAAAGCTCTTGTGGCTGCAAGCCTGACATCATTGTTAGTCTCAGTAGAGTTCATGCCCTGAACTACAGCAGTAAGCATTTTATTCACTTGATCTTGCTCTACAGCATCTGGGGATACTTCCTTGCATATGTACCCAAGAGTTTCAAGAGTTGCCTGTCTGGTATGAGCTGGAAGTTGATTATTATTCAATAATAGAGCTTCTATCAGTTCAGGCCACTGTTTAAGTGGCAACTCAATCCCGGCAAGCTTTGCAACAACTTGAGATGCAGTTGACCGAGCATCATGGGCAGGAGAAGAAAGGGTCTTCAACAAACAGGCTTTGATCTGGGCCTTCACGGATGGGTCTAAGGACAACCATCTTTGTCCGAGCTCAAACTTCCTATGTTGTTCTTTGGCATCCAAAGCATTCTTGAGGATCAAGCCCGCTAATTTACGACTCTCAACAGGCTTCTCATCATTGGCCAATTCTCCAGCAAGAGAGAGCAAGAAACTTGGAAGATTTTGTTCTTGAAACTGTCTGAGGCTATCTTCGGCATGCTTGCGTACATTCCCATCAACTGCTTGTGCATTTATAAGAATTTGGGTAACCTCCATCGCCATTTAAATCTAAAACCAATAACCCAATCAAATTATTAATGATACCAAAACAAATTGTAATCACACTCACACATGCATTAACATATGCACTAAGTAGAACTGAACTTCGTAAAGTTCTATAAACACATCTTATAAATCACGATTTTTAGGGAGGAGGCATATGCACTAACCAAGTAGCATTATGGAACTCTTTACATAAACCATTTTTGTTATATAAAGGCGAAAAGGCAATTAAGGCCACTCACAACGATTAGAAAGAACAACCCCTTCATTAATCCTCATAAAACCCTAGTTTTGCCAAGAGAAAAAATAAACACAACTACCAACTTATTTACCTATTCCGAAAATGTTTCCAACTTAGCAGAAATGAAACTAGAAATAACAGTACAAAGTGCAAACTGAGTCAGGAGAACTATCAAAACACTAGAAGCAATTAGATATCCAAAATTATGGGCGCGTTCACTTTCCCAAACATAATTTAAATTGATCAGTCACAAAACAGTTAGAAAAATACTAATTCCAAGATCAAAATTAACAGAATAAGCACAAAACAGTTCCAAATCTCGGATTAAAGATATCATATCCGAGCGAGAAAACTAGAATCAGAAAACACAAAAGTGCCAGTAAACATACACAAAAGAGAGGATCGAAATTCGAACACACTAACCCCCTCCACTAATCCTCATAAACCCCTAGGTTCGCTAACCGAAACGAAAGCACAACGAACAATTTATCAAGCATATCATTTCTCCTTGCTAACGTTCCGAAATCGCTTTCCAACTAAGCGGAATCGAAACTACTAATAGTAGCATAGAGTGGACACTGAGTACGAATACTACCAAAACCCTACAAATAATCGGAAATTCAAAATTATCGGCTCCTCCACTTTCCCAAACAAAATTTGAATTTCAAATACAAAACAGTTACAAAATTACTGGTCCTAACACAAAAAATTAACATAATACGCAGAAAACTAATCCAAATCTCGGATCAAAGATTTCAGATCCGAGCGAGAAAACTGGAATCGGAAAACGAAGAACTGCCAGTAAATGTTACACAAGATGGAGGATCGAAATTCGAACTTACTCCGAGTTGGTGGGTGGACTCGGTGAGAGAGGGAGCGAGTGATCAATCCCAGTCGAAGACCGAGTTGAAGGAAGAAGAAGAAGAGCAGAAGCGGCGACTCTGAAAACCCTAGCAGAGTGTGGGATGCCAATACTGTAAAAGCTGGGATTTGCAAAAAAACACAACGATATCTTAATTTTTATATTTTCTCCAAGGTGTCCACGCGGAGTCTTCGGCGAGTGGCACCGTGTGGTTAAAGGTGGAAGGGGGATTGGAGGTTATTTGAGCGCACTGGGTTTCGTTTTGGCGAGGATGGGCTTGGGCCGGCGGTGGTTTGATTGGGCGTGGTTCCTACGGTATTGTAGTACGTGTGGGATTGGGTGTCACTGTATTATTTAGCACCGTTATTATTACAGTTGTTTATTTAATTTTGTACGGGGTTGATCCGCTGGAAGGCGCCGATGAGTGTTTGCTTTTTTATTTATCTATATTTTTGTGCTTCGTTTTATATTTTATGAAAATTTCTACAAATATCATCTGAACTACTAGGTGTGTGCGCATTTTGCCACTTAAATTAGAAGTTTCCTACAATTACCACTAGACTTCAATTTTGGTGCCAATACACCAGCTTTAAATCCAGTTTAAAATTAAATTATCCAGATGTAGTTAATGAAGAACAAAAGTTAGAATTTCAGTCAAATAAAAGTGTCGATTTTGGTGACTAGAATATCCCCAAAGTGTCTAGTAAATAAATTTACAAGAAAAAATGGTCAATTTCTACATTAAAAAGTGAACGTCATGTTAAGATAGTGGAGCAAGCTTGTACTCTTAGCAAAGACCAAGAAACCATAACGTGAACGTGATGCGTAAAAAGTACGAGTAAATTAAAGTAAGAGTATAAACAAAAGGATAAAAGAGTGAGTGCGCATTGAGTATGATGAACCATAAATAAATGTATGTAAAGGAAACTAAAATATCTAAATATCTACGATGTAAGTATACAATGTAACACATCCAAATATGTTAATACAAATATACTAAGAATAATCCCTACACTGATGGGGGAAGATATGCCACCTAGCCTCGATGTTAAGAGGGCGCAAAACAAAATGTGTGAGTTGGCAATAATAAAGATTTCTAAAAATCATTTCTCTTTCGAACATACTAACCCCTCGCTATAAACCCACATAATAAACAAAATCAAATTACATATAAGTATGAAAAACCAAACATTAATGTATAAATAGGGCAAGTCACTTAAATCCTCAGTATAAAATCAACCAGAGAGATCCAACAGGTAGAAATCACAATACCATGACACCAATGAAAATCTATTATTTCAGGAAAGCAGATAAATCACAAAGCATCAGTAAAACAATTATGGTATGCTCATTAGAGAATGCAAACACACTAGATCATACAAAAATATCAATAAAACAAATATGTGAAACTGACGCTAAACGTATACATACGAATCCTAATTGTCTAATGTAAACTAGTATAGGTAGGCACCTATAATGAATTCAATGCGAACGTAACAGTGCATGTGAACATACATGTTAAGCTAATCTTAACCTCGTACAGTACTATAGACACCGTGTAAGTACACATAATGAACAGATAAATTATATGAAAACATGTCATAGATAACTCTCAAATCACAAGTGTCACAAATCATAATATTGCATAAAGTATTAACCAGTAGAAAAACATTCCAAAGTGGGGTTCACAAGGGTATAAATCGCATCATCGTCAACACATAAATCATTCGCATTATCTAAGTAAAAGCAAAGTATGATATAAAGGAAATGGATTATTTCCGGATCCCTTCATCCTAATTCATCAAATTATGGAATTCGTATCATTGAAATTTGATCCAACGACTGAAGTTATTATAACTTTTAAAGTAAGCCCCTGTTTGTAGCCGTTGAATCAAATTTTAATGGCACGGATTCCCTGATTTTGTGGATTAGGAGGAAGAGATCCAGAGATGATGCCTTTCCTAATACAAACACATCACATAAAATCGATTCTGATAACATATATCAATAATATAGTAAGAAGCAAAGGACTAGGATTCTCTCCCCTCCTCTTTCCATCCCCTTCCATCCCCTCTTATCACATTCTTTTATTTTGTCTTTCTCTTGCTATAAAAAATTAATATAAGATGTTGATGTGGCTAAACAGTGACCGTTCAATTAGGAAGGGAAATAATGGGGGAAAGAAGGGAGAGAATCCTACTCCAGAAGCAAAAGGCCACTCAAGATACATTGTACATTCATAGTTGCCTTACCTTGCACGCTCTTTATAATCCTCGGGATACCACTCTTCAGATTTTCCAACCCAATTCAAAAAAAGGTTGGCTTGACCAATCGAGTTATTTGGTTCGTACCAGGTTTGGGTCAGATTGACTCAAATCTGGGTTGGGTCGTCGCTATGCACGCCGGAATCCTCGTCGGATTTTATTCTTGGCTAGAAAACTTTATAGTGCTGCTACGCTGCCGTTCATCGTCCAACTTCCAATCAGAGAGCGGGGTTGCTCCTTATTCCACGAGAACACATTGGTGGTGCTCTTGAGGGTCGATTCCTTGCCATTTAGTCAGAATCCCTTTGCCCGTCCTCAGTCCTCTTGTCGGATTCTGGGTTTTCTCGCCGAAAAAGCCAAAGACTTTTCTAGGTCGAATATGTGGCATTTCTCAATAAATCAACCATGCAATATATGAAAATTCATCTACTCCATGATATTTATCGAATGGTAGTAACCACGAGGCTTACTTTCACTGTTTCCGGTGAGAAACTTGCTGGGAAATCTCAAGTTAAGTTTCCAGACAATGAAAACTCAAGAAAGATTCGTGGTGACTAGAAGAATAAAGTGATGGTAGTTTGGTTGTCTGAAATCACCTGAATAAAGGCAGTGGCGCCATTGTTGTTGTCCCCGTGGTTGTCGAGGAAGAATGGAAAAGTGTGAGAGAGAGAGAAGTGTGGGAAAACACTAATGCTATTCTTATCAAGTTTTTATTTCACATTTATATATCACCTTATGTGGTATGGTATCTGATGTGGACAGTCACATCATTTAAATTAAACAGAATTTAATTTACATTAAAAACCTTTTAATAAACCAATAATTAAAAAAAAAACTAGAATTAAATGATGATTGTGACATACGAGGAATCTTCCCCGTTTCTTCCCCGTTTCTTCTTCCACGCCAGTTCTCTCACACCTTTTTTTTTTCACCCCATTTTTTTTCACTTTAGCGTGGACTACCACAATATCCAAAAGTATGTGAAATTTGGCAAGAAGAGCAGCAAAAACAGCGCAATTGGTGCACAATTGCTGACATCTAGGTCAAGGAGAATCTTCGACAAATTGTGGTATGTGGGGAAAGGGCATGTAGAGAACAAGAGCTAGGAGACATCCAGAAGTTCTCATGGTCCAACTTGGAATGTTCCTGGTGATTCAAAGTTAGTTTCAAGACACCAGAGGCATTCCATCTCCTAAATTGGGGTTTCAGGGCTGACCGGAATTGAACGAGTTTGGAAAATTCCACCGCAAGTGTACGACAAGGTTCATTTAAAAAAAATGATAGATGCGTACCAATAACCCAAATAGGGGAGCACATGAACCTTGCTGTATGCTGACCTGAAAAAATGGCGTGGAAGAAGAAAGAGCATGATTGAACCGGAAGGAATGAGAAAACTCCTCGTATGCCACAATCACCATTTAATTCCAGTTTTTTTTTAATTATTGGTTTATTAAATGATTTTTAATTTAAATTAAATTATGATTAATTTAAATAATCTGGTTGTCCACATCAGATGCTACATAAGATGGTATATAAATATGGTATAAAAACATGGTAAGAATAACATCATTGGTGGGAAAGTGAAGGAGTGTCGAGAGAAGAGAGAGTGGGTGGGTCCAGTGGACCCAAAACCCAAATATAAATAAAATAAGATAACAAAATTGTCCATAACTTTGGTGAACGAATGCCTTGAATACTAAAGTTTCGTAGAATCTTTGTTTGTACTTCAAATTCTGTTTTACTTGCGCACACATGTTCATATCATTGGGTATTACGAGAATATACTAAGATGGTAAGTCATACGTGTCACGAGCACGAAGGTCAACCACTTCATAATTAAAATACAATACGAGTCGTAACATGAGCAATCTATCCAGAGGCTTTTCAGTGTTATCATAACATGAGTCAGTACACCACCTATCATAATACAAGCGGAGAAGGATTTTTTATTTTATTTTTTAAATGTCCCTCCACTTTTATCATGACGCGTGATATACTGGCATATGTTTCAAGTATACTGAAAATTTCTCCAATCTGTTATACAATTTACGTAAAATTTAAAACATAAGTCATTCATGCACATGCAACATTCAAAATTTTTTAAAGAAAAATAAAATTTGTTCATACTTTTTTCCCTCAATTGTAATTAACCAACCTACGTGGTACGTGATATGAATAATTTTTTTTCTCTCAAGAAAAACTAAATACTTGTAATTTGCCAGTACTATATATTTTTAAGAGACACTATATTCAAGCATTGTGCAATAAATTCAATTATATTCATATCACATAAACTAGCTATATAATTTATTTTTGAACATCAAATTGTTACAATGATTTTAAGAATCTAGTCTTTCTTTTTCACACATTGTTACTGTTTATGTTGGTTCCAATTTTGATCTATAAATGAAAAAGAAAAATTCACATGCAAAGCATGTGTAAAAGTTTCGAGTATCTTTAATAATAACATTCACTTCAACATTTAAACAAAATGATTCATCAAACCAAACGTAAACCCTGCTTTTACCGAGTACATGAATCGATCTTAAAAGCTGATTAGTCCCGTAATCACAAAATGACATTTAAATTTAATGCACAAGGTCTACTATAGTATAAGAAAGCATATTCCAAACATGAGATTAAATATAACTAAGTTCTCTAAAGAAAACCTAGAACTTTTCAATAAATTTGTAAGAAGAGCAATCAATCTATACCCTTTATACGGTGCGTTTCATATAGCCTAAAGCGATACTTGTTTCTTAAGCTACAGGCACTTCTCGCTCTTCACCATACACGTAAACCCTTTCACGAGATCCAACGGACCAGACGATCACACATGAGAGTCGAATATGATTGGCCAAGCTCCGAGGCCTTGCAATCTGATTGGCCCACGTCATCAGGAATGACATGTTTCCACGAATTGCCATCATCCGGTTACGCACAGAGTCGCAGATGCGGACAGCATACGTTTATCTCCATCTATAAAATCTCGAGTCCCACGCGCTGTTTAAGACTCAGAAACACCGAGGACTCCTCCAAAATCGCCTGAGAGGCCACTAGAAGCCATCCCTCTTTGCACTTCGATCTCCGACGCAGAGAGAAAACGCACAGAGCTTTCGTAGTTGCGCACACGCCATGACTGGCTCTTGGAGAGCTCGCGGATCTCTGATCGTGCTCGCGATCGTCACATTCGGTAAGTGTTTCGGTTTCTGAGTGCTGGATCTGGTTTTTTCATATTTTGTTGAGGTTTTGTAGATTTTTGTTTTTGATCGGGATAATGCGGCGGATCTGACTGTGATTTGAAGTTTTTGAGCTCGGAAACGATGAGATTTGTGGATTGAGCTTAAATTTTTTATGGGTTTTTGTTAGTGGAAGTTGAATTTTGGTGTGTGTAAGAAATGGTGGATGATAGGTTTATTCATGATTACGTTGAGGTGTCGGAGTAGATCTAGATGGTTTGAGAAAGTTATAAAATTGTTTGTTATTGATTTAATTGTGTAATGATTGAGATCTGTAAGTGATTAGATTGATATGTGTGGTTGTGTAAATATATCGTTTTTGTATGTGTGTGTATGAAATTTATTTGCTTGATTTCGTATACATCAGGTGAAATTGAAACATAAGATACGAAGAATCAGAATGTTTAGTATTGCTAACAGATATTAGGGTTTAGTAGCTGGTAATTTGATGAATTTTGTTAAGAAATGGAAGTTTCCAAACGTCGAGGAGATTTTGATCTTGCAACCGTTGTGGTACCATTTCTTATGGGCAATGTCATAGTAAGTGTTGGTTGTGTTGCTAAGAAAGTAGGCTTAATAAATGATATGATAATAATCTCTGCACAGCTTGCTGCTAGTTTCTGTTAATTGTTGTGTCATTGGCTAATTGCGTGATGCGTGACATGCCAATGGCCCAATGCCTTGTTTGAAAGGAAATATATTGGTATGGTAGTGGAACATTGTCACGTGATGTAACTAATCCACGTGTTATAATTTTGGAGGAGCGGGTTTATACATGAGGTTTTGTGATTAATAACTAATTCACGTGCGTGGATTGATTATACCACGTGACGAGTTACTACACAATAATTTATTGTTTGAAAGCGATACGTTATTATCATTTACCATATGTGCTTCATATATGTACTAACATGGAAAAATTTGCATTACAGGGTGCCTTTTTGCATTTTCCATCGCTAAAGAAGAAGCGACCAAGTTGGGAACTGTCATTGGAATTGATCTTGGGACCACTTATTCCTGTGTTGGTGTTTACAAGAATGGTCATGTGGAAATTATAGCCAATGACCAGGGTAACCGTATCACCCCATCATGGGTGGCTTTCAGCGACAGTGAGAGACTGATCGGTGAGGCTGCTAAGAACCAGGCAGCTGTGAACCCTGAAAGGACCGTCTTTGATGTCAAGAGACTTATCGGAAGAAAGTATGTGTTTTCTTTGTATGTTGATGATTTAAAATCATTTAAGCTGGCTGGAAGTTAATACTGACTGGTGCTTATTCTTTGGCAGGTTTGAAGACAAAGAGGTTCAGAAGGACATGAAGCTTGTTCCTTACAAGATTGTTAATAGAGATGGAAAGCCTTATATCCAGGTGAGGATCAAGGATGGTGAAACCAAGGTTTTCAGCCCCGAAGAGGTCAGCGCCATGATTTTGACTAAGATGAAGGAAACGGCTGAAGCATTCCTTGGGAAGAAAATCAAGGATGCTGTCGTTACTGTCCCTGGTGAGTAAAGCTTATATTTAACCTAATATCTTTCCAAGTATATATGATTGTATTGGTCATAAACCTGACATTGTTTTCCTTTTCAAAACGCAGCATATTTCAATGATGCCCAAAGACAGGCAACCAAGGATGCCGGTGTGATTGCTGGGCTGAATGTTGCTAGGATTATCAATGAACCAACCGCAGCCGCCATCGCATATGGTTTGGACAAGAAGGGTGGCGAAAAGAACATCCTTGTGTTTGACCTTGGTGGTGGAACTTTCGATGTCAGTATTTTGACAATTGATAATGGTGTTTTTGAGGTTCTTTCCACAAATGGAGACACCCATTTGGGAGGTGAGAAGTCTTGTCTCCTGTTTAACTACTTGCTGATACATTGTCATTGTGGTATGTTGCTGACGTCTGTGTGCTGTTCTGCAGGTGAGGACTTTGACCAGAGGATCATGGAGTACTTCATCAAGTTGATTAAGAAGAAGCACGGAAAGGACATCAGCAAGGACAACAGAGCCCTTGGAAAACTCAGGAGGGAAGCCGAGCGTGCCAAGAGAGCACTCAGTAGCCAGCACCAGGTCCGTGTGGAGATTGAATCCCTTTTCGATGGAGTGGACTTCTCTGAACCCCTCACCAGAGCTAGATTCGAAGAGTTGAACAATGACTTGTTCAGAAAGACCATGGGACCTGTGAAGAAGGCTATGGATGATGCTGGCTTGGAGAAGCGACAGATCGACGAGATTGTGCTTGTTGGTGGAAGTACCAGGATTCCCAAGGTCCAGCAGCTTCTTAAGGACTACTTTGATGGCAAGGAGCCAAACAAGGGTGTGAACCCTGATGAGGCTGTTGCTTATGGTGCCGCTGTACAAGGAAGCATCTTGAGTGGAGAGGGTGGTGAAGAAACCAAAGGTAATACTTATTTCTCTTCTTGCGCAGATAATTTTGATATATTTGATAAAGTGGTTATTAGCTGAACTGCTGTAGCAACTACTGACAAATGTTTACTATGGTATTCAGATATCCTTCTTCTTGATGTTGCTCCTCTCACCCTCGGTATTGAAACTGTTGGAGGAGTGATGACCAAGCTTATCCCAAGAAACACCGTTATTCCAACCAAGAAATCCCAGGTTTTCACCACTTACCAGGATCAGCAGACAACTGTCTCCATTCAGGTATTGTTCTTTGTCAATTTGATGACGATAAAGTGCTTAGTTTAGTTAAGTCTTCGTACAAATGCATATCAGTTTCTTAATGGATTCTATTTAATTTCTCAGGTCTTCGAGGGTGAAAGGAGTCTCACAAAAGATTGCAGGAACCTCGGTAAATTTGATCTCACCGGAATTCCTCCAGCTCCAAGGTCTGTTTATGCTGGCATTTAATCTTCCCTTATGATTTGCCACCCGTTTGTTTCCAAGGATTCTAACAGTATTTCGTTCTTCTTTACTGAACAGGGGAACTCCTCAAATCGAAGTCACATTCGAAGTTGATGCTAACGGTATCCTTAACGTGAGGGCAGAAGACAAGGGCACGGGTAAAGCTGAAAAGATCACCATCACAAACGACAAGGGTCGTCTCAGCCAGGAGGAGATTGAGCGCATGGTTAAGGAGGCAGAGGAGTTTGCCGAGGAAGACAAGAAGGTGAAGGAGAGGATCGATGCTCGCAACAGCCTGGAGACCTACGTCTACAACATGAAGAACCAGATCAACGACAAAGACAAGCTTGCTGACAAGCTCGAGTCTGATGAGAAGGAAAAGATTGAAACTGCCACAAAGGAAGCCCTCGAATGGTTGGATGACAACCAGACCGCTGAGAAGGAAGACTACGACGAGAAGCTCAAGGAGGTTGAAGCCGTGTGCAACCCCATCATCTCAGCCGTATACCAGAGGTCAGGAGGTGCCCCAGGTGGTGCAGGAGCCTCGGAGGAGGACGATGAGTCGCATGACGAGCTTTAAAAGAGTAGCTTTATTTTATCTTCATCGACCACAGTTGGAAGCAGAGATTTGGAAGCAGTGAGGAGAGAGAGAGAGGGGGGGGGGGGGTTATAGGTTTAGGGGAAGGAGACTTTTACTGTAATTTTTCCGATGGGGATAGAAGAAGCCGAGGGAGACGAATTTCGGACTTCCTCGGCTTATCTTACTTTTTGAAGTGGAGATACATTTCAGGTCTTTTTGTTAGAACTGTAATTTCTTTATTTTGATAAAGAAAACAGAGTTCCTAAATTTGGTTGGTCATCGGTCTTTATTGCTGGGTAATATCATATGTAGTATGTTAAGCTATGCATTAATGATTAGCAGGGCTTAAAAAGTGATTAAATGCATGCGTAATCTGCCTTGACATCACATCTGATGAGCCAAGTACGAGTCACGTTGCCGTTGTTTCCAAGTAAATAACGCATTTACTAGTTTTAGACCGGTGTAAATTTTTCATTAATAAATCTAAGTCGGTTTCTGTTTTTTTTTTCAAGGTACTAAAAAGAAAAGGCTCGTATTTATGATATTAAGAAGATAGATAAATGTTATCAATCACTTAAATTACAAGTGTTGGATTTATATATATATTTTTTTAACAAACGGTAATCATAATAATGTTGTTCAACTTCGCATTTGACGAAAATCGGATCTAAGACCTCATTTACGAATGTTGAATTATATTTTATAGATTTGGAGAAAAGAAGTGGGAGGGGAAATCAAAAGGCCGTGATGGGAGCAAAGGAAAACTCCCACTACTCTTTCAGAAAAATGGAATATGCTGACCGTTTATGGGAGCCAAGGAAAGCTGAGAGGCACGACCTTGCTAACATTGGCTCTTAAGGCTCTTGTTGACAGGTTCAAACTCTCGAGCAACGATTTCTGATTTCTTGAGCTATGTGCAATAATTTCCAGCATTTGTGAAATTAACAGTTCTAACTACCGTGAATAACGTGAATTGTTTATTAGACTCAATAAAATAATGTACCACGAATAACGTGAATCGTTTTTTAGACTCAATGAAATAGTGTACAGAAACCTTGCACGAGCACGTTGAGCAGTGAAGGTTTCATAGAGAGCTGTAAGAAATATAAAATATACGTCTTTTTCGCTTGTTAGTTTATCATTTTGTTTCTTTTCTACTCTTTAGAAGAAACAAAAGGAAGAAGAAGATAAACCCTAGAGTCCAACATTTGGATTGCCTGAGCCTGCTGCCACAACTCCCATCCCACCTGCACCATGTGAAATATCAACCAACTTGTCTTGGTCACTTGAATCTCCCAAATGAACCCTGTCACCGTCCAACTCACGTACGAGATCATCAATCTTCCGGAATTGAAATGGCCATCTCGCGTTGTATAGAAATTGGCGAAGGTCAAACCGGTTATCCTCGGGTGAATAACTCTGCATGAAGCGAAATAAAATGAGATGCTCCATTTGATGCTTCACAACAGGGACAACATTTTAGACTGAACTTAGTTTCATAAAGTCTTCATATCTATACCTCAGCGTGATATGAAGGTGTTAGCACAGTCATTTTGTGTCGATTGATGGAGTAGTACTTGAAAAAGTGCTTCACTTTCTCGGCCACCTCTCGTGGAGTCAATTTTGCACCCCATCTGTAGCAGAGATTCTGTAACAAGGAATCATATAAGATGAAGGTCGTTGTTAGAGAACAGCAAAAGATTTCACTATTTTATAGAGTTGACAATGCAACGAGCAATCATGTCCTCTGAGAATTCCATGTAGGAAAATAACCATACGACCACGGAAATGGGCACAGACCAGCCCATACTTCTTAAGTGGTCTCCATAAAGCATTGGGCTAACCTTGAACATGGATACGGGACCACAGCGGAAAATTTTGCGCATCCTTCCATAGACCGAGAGTTCCTGATATGTCATTCCCATGTCTACTTCATCCAGCTGTTTTACACAGAACACATTATTAGATTCACCTATCTCGTATGGGTAGGACAGGGGTCAGGACTCAGGAGCATAAAACATTTTCCGCAGGTACTCCCCTATTATATTTAACATGTTTCCAGGAGCAAATGTTACAGAAAAATTACTGATAATGCAATTGGATAGGTAAAGACGAGCTATTACCTGACTGTAATTGGAACGTATAGGTTCCAGTTCAGCAGTGGGTGGAGCTGCTTCAATATCTGCCAAGGACGCATAACTAAGATGCGTGGCAGCCCATCGCAAAAATGCTCGAAGGTCCTGCTTGCTAATGCTTCCGATAGGATTTATATCTGCTGCGCTGCAGTCATACTATGCAGGAAAAATAAGAGTACTCAGATATAAACTAGTAGGCAGATTAAGATTAGGTTATCAAGATACGACAAAATGGCGACAAGTATTAGAATTTATTAACATACACCGCAAGAAAAAAAAATATAATACCTTGGTGAGATAACCACGCAATGCTTCATCCACATTGGAGCTACCCAAAACAAGATAAAACCCAGGTTTATTATGAACCCAAGGTAGGAGTGATGCAAACATAAAAGCCAGCACCATCCTTATTCTAGCTTGAATGTTTTGCAAACCCAAGTTCTCAACGTTAGATCCACCATCTACCTATCAAAATAAAACGAGGTTGAGGAATCAATTTAAAGCACAATTATTTACAGTTTTAATGCAACTATGGTGATCCCAATTACCATAATATAGACATGCAAACATAACAAATGGAGGAATTTGAAGCCAGACAATTTTTACCTTGTATTTTGGTTGTTTTCCAGTTACTGTTTGAAATAATGACAGAAGCGCTGAAACAACACCATCTATAGGAACGTCAAGATGCCACGAGCCGATTTCATCAGCTAGAACTTTCGCCCGTGACTTTGTTGCTTCAGAGCTGCAAGGAACAAGCTACTTTAGTATCATAAACGAGCACATATCTGCAAGATATTGGAATATTGAGAAAACTACTGCAAGTCTATAATGGAAACTTCACTAAGGGCTCGTTTGGATGTGCATTTAAAATGATTGAAAGCACTTTTAGAGAAAATGTTTTTAGGTTCCAAAAGCACTTTAAGTGCCTTCGACAAGAAGCACCAGTTATGTGCTTCTTCCAGGAAGCACTTTAAGTGCTTTTCCAGGATTTACTAAGGATTGTTTCCAAAAATATTTTCACCAAAAGCACTTTCAGTCATTTTAAAAGCACATCTAAACGAGCTCTAATTAAACTACTTTCACGTTCGGTTCAGGAATCTCAGGCGTTACTAAAATCCAAAGAAAGAAAAAATTACGATGCCTTCTCCAATTTATTGTATTTCATTTTTCATATCAACTGATGACACTCGATATGCAATGGAGACCACAAAGCATTAAATGATAATCTTGGTGTAGCATCCAATAGAAGATTTTGATGCTCCTACCTGTAAACTAGCTAATGCACTGGGATCTGCAACATAAGGAAATTAGCCGCACACAGAATAGCACATGGCTCACACAAGGAAATAGTGTATGTGTAAACTGAACCCACCTGTTTTCAGATCCCATGAAAACAGTATAAAATATGCGTTTTGCGAATTCTTTGCTGTCAGTAGGATACTGTCCATCCTTGTATTGTCCAATCCGTATCGCGTCAACCTTGACTTGTTCATCCCCGTTTGCAATTTCTGCAAACAAGTGCATCAGGATTCAGAAATGAATGATACACATTCAGAGGACAACATTTTCCCAGTAGGATAAGATGCCTTTCCCACCTCTGCGCTCAGACTACAAGTATAAGTTCAAAGGAGAGACTGCCTGATACCTCTACGTTCATCTTAACCTAAGATAGTGGTTTTACGACTAAGTAGTAAGCTAAGACTACTCAAATTTAGTTGAAAATATTATGGTTCAAAATGTGGCATATGTTATTTCTATGACAGTAGTATTTGCAAGGCAAAGGATCAATGCATGTACTGTTTATCATATGCCTGTAAGAAATGGTTACAGACCCCATCCACCCATCGAGTATCCTTCTACATTAAAATGCAGAGTGTTGCCCAAAAGTTGACGGCAGAAAAAAAACTAACCTTTTACAACAAGCTGGCACATGCAACCAACTATAGCAGCTACTGCGGAGCTATCTGCTCCACCAGAAAGAGGAAGCAAAAACCCAGAAGCTCCACTTCTTCTTAAATAGTCCCATAACCAGCAACCAGGACCAAAGGCTATTTCCTCCTCAGGAGAGTGATACTTAATCTGCAATTCATAAATTATATTCAACTGTATTAAAGAAAACCACATTTAATAAATTCTGTCAAAGTATCACAGCTTATCCGCATAACTAAAATTTCAAGTGAATTTAAATGTTAAATTGAAGTCTTACAAAGTAATCATGTTAATTTTTTGTTATATTGTAACATACGGTCAGAAATACACAAGGATGTAAACTATAACTATTTTAAGGCAAATTCTTGATAAACCAACACTGAGAAACCAAAGCCTACTTGGCCAGCAGGCCCAAGTAGCCTGGAATCTTCTGAATGCTTCTACATCAACTCCACCGGCTTGGAAAGAACTCATCCTCGAGTCCAAAACTGGATTCTCCCATGCCTAACAAAGAGCTATTTTGAATAACGGACCATTCTGGAACATTTTATGTTTATTCTCAAGCTTCAGATCCACCGGGTTGGAAATAATTCGTTCTCGAATCTTTTGGTGATAACTGCTGAAACAAAATAAATTATCCGCATAACTTTTGCCTTGGCACTGAATCTTCCCACTCCTAAAATATTTAGACTATCTCAAACTGCTCGACCAATTCCACTCATCTCCTACAGTCAATCTCTCAACCAACAACGTTTTAATCCAAATTTCAGTTGATTGGCAGGATCAATGAAATTCTGTACAACAGACAAATGAAAAGCATCGAATCCAAGAAAATCAACATGCTCAGAATTAACACTGTCTAAAGACACTAAACCATTCCTCCAGTTTTGAAAATCAACATGCTCATCTTCAACAAAGTCTACAAGAATTTCTGGAACCACCTTATATGCAGATTCTTGCCTCAACAACTCCATAGTATTATCTGCACTACCCCTTTGACAAAATACATAAATAAAGAGATAAATAAATCACTACCCCAACTACTTAGTTGGTCATTGCTAGAACTGGATCTCACCTTCAGAGGACTAGAAAGGCACATTTTCAGATTAAAAGACTGACAAAGGCTGTATCGTGCCTCCACAAAAGGAACCCTGGTTTTGCAGCTCGCCTGCTCTTGGAAGCTACTTATAGATCCTCTAAGACTAGCAACCTGCCATTAAGGAAAAAGAAAAGTAAGGTATAGTCATTGTAGGAAATTCCAGGAATCTGTATTAGTAGAAGAAATCCAAATTCAACAAAATGAGCAACCATGTATTCGTTATTTCGTGGAATAAAAGACACTGGAATTCAATGTAGCTTTTAAATGGAAAATTCAGACACTCCTGCACATACAATCGGTGAAAAGAATAACATACCGCATCTAAATCAATTTGAGCAATCACAACCTCAACATCCTTCAAAGAAAATTGTGAGCCTTGAGCAACTAGATCTCCATTTACGACAACACTGGCACATCCATCTGCCACAAATTAACCATAGTTCAACGACCAGACACTGTTCATTTACAAGTTTTTTCCCTTGAGCACATACAGTGCTGATACAAATATTTTCTAAGCAAAATGCATAGCCGCAATGAAGAAAAATATCCACCAATTAATGTATTCTCACATACCATAGTAAAGGCGACCACCA
Organism: Malus fusca; assembly: GCA_035220775.1. Classification (NCBI taxonomy): domain Eukaryota; kingdom Viridiplantae; phylum Streptophyta; class Magnoliopsida; order Rosales; family Rosaceae; genus Malus; species Malus fusca. The sequence goes on from CM069072.1 coordinate 22,171,443, forward strand.
TCACAACCCTGGTGATTGCTGTACATGTATACCCCTCCACGAGTGTGAGTAGCACCTATAAAAGCACGAAGACGAATATCAAGCTTTCTAAGTTGGTGATGACTTCCACTTGCATTCATAAAAACTTCAACCCCATTCAATGCAAGCTCGGCATGAGGAGGAATAGGAGTAAAAAGTTCTTCACAAACTTCAGCAGCAACAGCTCTAATAAGGGAACAATGCTTAAGATTTAGAATTTCCACAATTAGATTATGACTGAAAGAGAATACTAAGCTGAAATAAAATTACAACTCCTGCAACACTAAGGCTGGCCTCAGAGCCATCTGAATTGGGGCACATTTTAGATAAAGCAGTGATAGGATCGACCAACAACAACATCCCGCACAAGACACACCTTACAATGTGTTACGAACTTATGAATTGTGATGACATGAATACTAAAACAGGGGCAACTGCAAAGTTCTAAAAGAACTTAATAATCATGAATTGTGTAGTTTACTCAATATGTCCTATGAAATATCATTAAGGCAATTTTCAAGGGAGTTGCGGCACTCACTCTTTATATTTGCGGCACTAACAGTTACAAAACTGACGCGGGGAAACTCTCTAATAATTTATTCTCACCTAACCAATCCTACGTTTCATTAGATTTGCTACAAAAGCAACATATTTGCACAAAGTCACAATATAACTGACCAACTGAAAATAAAGCAAGTAATATTGGCACTTACGTGTCTAGAAACTGTATGTACCCATAACCGAAAGGCGCAGATTCCTGCGACAAAGTTTCAGCAATTTCATTTGGCAACTGAAAGTCCACAAGTTGGTCTCTTTGTTTCCATGCCGTAAACCAACGAAGTTCCCTGTAATTTCCATCATTCGCAAGCCACATCTTCGGGCGTATCATGATAATCTTTCTGTTCATACAAATAATCTGACAATTGTAACGCTCCGACCCTTGGATCACAGGCATACCAAAGCTGCACAATATGCCATCAGTCCAATCCCCAACTAACAGCTCTTTCAAGCATTCCCATCTGCAAAAAAACACATTTCTTAATCACCACAAAATATTACCATTTACAATAACTTAAAAGTTAAAACCTTCCCTATAAATTTATCTTTAAATAAACATTTACCACTTAATTCATCCACAAATAAGACAAAAAATTCTGATTTTTCTATCATTTAAGCTTAATTCTTACGCAAAATGCAAAACCCAATTTCAAACTAAGTTAACTAAGCTAAACACGGGCTAATTTTATTCTAACTTATCACTTTTTCCTTCAAAAACAAAGATTTAACCAATGATTTGAAACGTAGAGAGTGAGAACTTACGCATGATTAACAGTGTCGAGCTCGAGGAAATGGTCTTCGCAGCCATATCCAGTGATCTCAAGCTCGGGACCGAGCCGAATGACGGCGCCGGCATCCTTAGCCCGAACTATGGACTCCTTGATGTTCTTCAAATTGCAGTCGAAGTCCATTGCCCATTGGTTCAGATTACAGGTTGCGACCTTCAGCAGCCTCATCTCGAATACCTTCAATTTCCGGCGAATTGAATTCTAGGGTTGCTGAATGGCGTTGTTGGATGAGAGAATCGGAGAGCGCGGAATGGACAGTAAGCTTCGCCGATGGGAGCAGTGAGCAGAGACGGAGAATTCGTGGCCTTGTGTTTCCTGGATCCTTGGACGGGTCAACCCGGTCTAGTTATTCCGGTTTTGACACGCTTGAAATATCGGGTTTCGGAGCAGATGCGGAACCGTGAAGCGCACGCGTGTCAAACAATGTTGCATGGGGTTTGGATAATTTAAGGGCGTGTTTAGTGAAAGGAATGGGAATCACATTCACTCCAAATGATTCATGTGTTTATTAACATGGGGGAAAGAAATTATATGTGGGACCCACCAAAAATAGGGAGTCAATTTGCTTGGAATTGGATTACCAACTAATATGTGGTATTTGGATTCCTGAAGAAAACCTGAACCCAAAATCAGTTTTTTATACCCAATATACCCTTATCTCCTTCCCTCCTTCCCTCATCTTGGGTAGCACAACACCCAGCCAGCGCCTTCAGGTTTCAAATCAAAACCCAATGAAGAAGCAGACATAAGAGAGAGGACAGAGACAAAGGACCAATATAATAAATAAATATTTAGAATTAATTAGTTATTTGGAAGAAGAAGAATAAGAAGAAGAAGAATCAGAAGGAGATGGGGATTTTTGGAGGGCGAGGAGAGGAGGGGGAGGGCATGCATTAATGCGTATTGACGATTGAATCTTCCTCCTCGAGGTCGGAACTGTAGGAGCAGTGAAGAACCCAGATGCATTGGTGGCCATTTATTTAAACCAACAAAGCAAAATTTTAGACCCACAAAAAAATATCCAGAGCCCCAGAGAGATTGAATTAAGCTAATATTTGAAAACCAGAAGCATGCAATGAATGGTGTAAACGAAACCCATGAGAGAGAAAGATCAACAGCTATGGCGGATGACCCGTCTTTCTTCCGAGGGTCCAAAGCAAGATAGAAGGAAAGAAGATGAAATTTTTATATCTGTTTTGTACAAGGGTATTTTAGTAATCAAACTGTTTTTGATTCCGATTCATGTGAATTGGTAAACAGCTTATATAGAATATGCATCATTTGCACTCCGATTCCCTACAGTTTTAGTAAACAACTTCTTTAGGAATCTGATTCTGATTCCACCTCATTCCAATTCCCCCTCAATTCAATTCATCCTCAATTCAATTTCTCTTAATCTGATTACGGATTAGTAAACGTGCCATAAAGTTTCAGCAAGCGATGGTTAGCGTCTTCACAGTAATTTCTGGCAAGCGGTGGTCTAGTTATTAAATCACAGCATTCAGAGTTTAACACCTTCAAAGTTTTAGGGCTCGTTTGAAAATTGTTTTTAAAATGACTAAAAACGCTTTTGATAACAATATTTTTTAAATTAATCCTTAATAAAAGTTCAAGTGGATACTAGAAATCCACTTTAATTGTTTTATACAAGAAGTACAGATCTGGTTTATCTGATTTCTTCCAAAAAACACTTACACTGTGTTTGGATACGGTAAAATAAAACAGAATTTCACTTAAACTAGGGAATTTAGGATGGGAAAGCATTTTTCCCTCGTTTGGGAACCTGCAGCGCGAGAAACGGCACTTCTACAGGAAAAAAAGTGGAAATTGGGGATGAAGATTTCCGAGTTTAATTTTCGTCTAAAGATGTGTAATTTCACAATTCCAACAATGATGAGAATCCTGAATTCATCTGCAGGGAAATTTTGCGCGCGCCAAATTTTAGGATTAGGGTGCCAAACTGGGATGTATATTGCCAAATTTCACACTAAAAGAAGGGCTGCATCTTCACTCTATTAACTCTCCAATCTTAAAAGGGATTTTTCGCTCGTGCAATCATCTTCTTCCTTTGTTCTTCTAGGTCAGTGTCTTTCCTCTCTTCTTTCTTGAATTATTTTTAGCTTTTTGGGTATACTCATTATATAATTGTGAATTTTGCTGATAGTTTTATTTTTGGTGTGCTTATTATGTTTTTTTTCTCTGATTGAATTGTCTATTGGGTCTGTAATTAACCTTATTTGGGAAAGGTGGAAGGCTTTTGTGATGGTGGTTTGGGAGGATGGGGGTGGGGGAGGGAATACACTCTTTCTAAACGACTTAAAAACACTCTATTAGTTCTTCCCCTGAATTGTTTCCTTCACTTCAATGGAAGAAAAGAAAACATAGTCTAGCAGTCCTCCATTTTTAGTTTTTTTATGGCCTTTGGTGTTAGTTCCTTGTTACGTATATTGTGCTTTTGAAGGTTAGCTGTAAAAAAACAAAAATATAGATGCTAGTATGATTGAAGACGTGACTTTCATTGCTGCATTTAGTAGTATAAATAAGTGTTGGATTACAATAGTCCTACTGGGATTCAGAGATCCGATCACATTAATAATAGCCAAGATTGATAAGATGTTGTGCCTTTGGTGTTAGTTCATTTGTTTTTTGGTTGCATCGTCTCCTTCTTGCCTCAAAAACCTTGTGTGTTTACATTTATATATATAACTTTTGGTTAAATAGACAGTCGCATATCCCATGAATATTTGTTGCACATCACAATATATCTTTGTTCATACATTCAAACAGGTATGGAAAATACTCATATTGTAGACATGCTAACAAAGTTAAAGCGAAAACGCGCAATAAATGAAGAGGAAAATAGATAAAAAGGAAAATTATTGTCAGTACAATTATATATGTTATTGTCATGGTCATGCATTGGTATAGTACGAGTGTTCTTCTCAAAGAACCTTCAAATGATTGGGATACAATTATATATGTTATTGTCATGGTCATGCATTGGTATAGTTTGAGTGTTCTTGTGACATCCCACATCGCCCAGGGGAGTGATCCTTAAATGTATATTCCCATCCCTACCTAGCACAAGGCTTTTTGGGAGCTCACTGGCTTCGGGTTCCATTGGAACTCCGAAGTTAAGCGAGTAGCACACGAGAGCACTCCCATGATGGGTGACCCACTGGGAAGTTGCTCGTGAGTTCCTAAAAACAAATCATAAGGGAATGGTAAGCCCAAAGCGGACAATATCGTGCTACGGTGGTAGAGCGGGGCCCGGGATGCGATGAACCCGGGCCGGGATGTGACAAATGGTATCAGAGCCAATCCCTGGCCGGAAGTGTGCCGACGAGGACGTCGGGCCCCTAAGGGGGGTGGATTGTGACATCCCACATCGCCCAGCGGAGTGATCCTTAAATGTATATTCTTATCCCTACCTAGCACGAGGCCTTTTGGGACCTCACTGGCTTCTGGTTCCATTGGAACTCCGAAGTTAAGCGAGTAGTGCACGAGAGCACTCCCATGATGGGTGACCCACTGAGAAGTTGCTCGTGAGTTCCCAAAAACAAAATCGTGAGGGAATGGTAAGCCCAAAGCGGACAATATCGTGCTACGGTGGTAGAGCGGGGCCAGGGATGCGGTGAACCCGGGCTGGGATGTGACAAACACTGGGAAGTTACTCGTGAGTTCCCAAAAACAAAACCGTGAGGGAATGGTAAGCCCAAAGCGGACAATATCGTGCTACGGTGGTAGAGCGGGCCCGGGATGTGGTGGACCTGGGCCGGGATGTGACAGTTCTTCTCAAAGAACCTTTAAATGATTGGGATCAAGAAAGACAATCTTTCCTTGGCCGATTGTTCGATGGAAAAGATTCAACGTGCATTGAACAATTACAAGTTAGCAAGAGTGCATTTAAGCAGTTATGCGAAATTTTACAAGGGATTGGTGGATTAGTTCGCACGGGAAATGTGTCCATTGAAGAATTTGTTGCAATTTTTTTTTAATATACTTGCCCACAACTTGAAGTTTAGAGACGTCAGTTTTCATTATTATCGTTCCAAGGAAACAATTAGTCAACAATTTCACAATGTGTTGCATGCAATGATGAAAATAAGTCAAGAATATGTGAAATATTAGCCATGTGTTATTGGCAATTCTGAAAGAGAGAAGTGGCGGTGGTTTGAGGTAATCAATCAACAACTATACAAAAAAAATATGCCTTCGTTTGATATCTTCATTAACTTTTTAGACTTATCCTTTTTTTTTCATTTGTATGACATTTTTATTTAGAATTGTCTTGGAGCACTTGATGGAACTCTCATACCAGTAACAATAACGGCTAAGGAAATACCAAGATATTGAGATAGAAAGGGTGATATATCCACTAATATGTTAGGAGTTTGTGGTCCATATTTAAGATTTTTTTTACGTGTTACCTGCATGGGAAGACTCTACATCTGATGCTCGTGTTTTGCATGATGCTTTACATAGGAGTAACCGGTTTCATGTTCCAAATGGTAATGTATGATACCAATTAGCTCTATATTAGAAAAAAAAAACTTTAAAATATATCTAAATTTGTTCTCTAAATTTTTTATTGTAGATAAATATTATCTTGTGGACGCTGGCTATACTAATGAACACCGTGGAACTAGATATCACTTGAAAGAATGGGTTGGAAACCGTCGACCTGAAAACTACAAAGAACTATATAATTTGCGTCATTCAAGGGCAAGGAATGTTATTGAGAGGGCATTTGGATTGTTAAAAAAGAGATGGAGCATATTACGCACACCATCCTTTTTTCGACATTAAAACACAAGTTAGGATTATAAATGCGTGTTGTGTCTTACATAATTTTATTAGAACCGAGCAAGCTACTGATCCAATTTTAGAAGCTCAAGATTTACAATTTTTAGCATTTGTCGACTCAGAGTTGTTAAATTGTTCAACAAGAAAGGAAAATGAAAATAACTCTGATGGGATTACATATGTTCATGTAACGTCCCGCCTCGAAATATTTATTTAGGAAAATAATATCGGTGATAGGCCCAAACTAAACTCTTATTTATTTAACTACCATTAATCACGATTCTTTAATTAAATTCCTTAATCCCACACATGATCTATAACCATAATTCTCTTATCAACACATACGATTATATTTTCAATTTATCACCATTTTCTTCTCTTAGATCAAATTTTCCAACTAAAGATTAATTCTTGATTATTTAAGGCAGCATCTAACCATGTTAGACTGCCTACGTACCCTTGAGCGGGATCAAACCTTTTGTAGTTCACATTTCAATTTCAAACCAATTATGAAATTATTCAATTTATCGAAAAATCCAACATTCGTGTTAATATTGAAACACAACAAATGAATACCAAATACATAATTGGAATATCAAAATTCACATAAAAAAAACAGCGTCGGCTCACTAGCCACGAGCCACCGTGGGTGGCGGTCGGCCGCTTCGACTCGCCGGAAAATTTAACTATTTCCAAAAATTACCAAATTTTACAGAAAAGTAGATCTCAGTGAGGGGAGCAATTGTCATACCTGTGGCCAAGTCCAATTTGGTCGGGAAATGCCCCGATTTCACTCAAGCCCACCGATCCGTCACCTCCGGTGCTCCGCCATCCCTATAGTTGTTTGGGCTTTGTTCTAGGCCTCAAGGTAAGTCTAATGATGGTGGAGATGGATGGAGTTAGCTTTAAGTTTTGGTGATTCGAAGCCAAACCAGCCGCACCCCACCATGCGGGTCCTCCTAAAATCGAACCATTTTCGTCAGTTTTTCGGATGAGAGTGGGAGAGAGTGTTGGAAATGTGCCCTAAAGCCAATCATATGATGATACTTTACGGACATTTCACATGTTAAACTAATCTAGTTTACATATAAAGGGCAAACATTATTGTTTGAGCCGTCTCATATAAATGTTATATGCTTAAACGATAAAGTCCAAGGAATATGTGATTGGGAGAATGCAATCTAATGAAGTTAGATTAATGAGACCATTCTTTCGTAGACACATCATAAACGTTCCTGATCATAGGATTGCCAATTGGGCATTGACAGTCCGTTAATATCAGTACGTGCTATGTCTTATCTCAGGAAGAGTGACTAGTCTCGAGTCATTGGTGTGTGTGACATCAAGACAAGTACGTAGGTGCTCAATAGAGAATGAGTCCACTGAACACGATCAACGAGGAGTTCTCATACTCATGTCACATGAGAACTCATGGTTGGGATAATGCAAATTAGTCATTTGACCTGAGGCATCACAGTTGTCTTGTGGTTAAGTCCTTGATCTTTGATTATGTCAAAGTCACCCCATCGGGGTGTCCACGACATCATTGGGGTTAAGCCACTTAGTTATGGAGACAAGTGAATGTGCAACAAGGGATCTCTAACCTTCAAATGGTTTGAGGGAGAATACTCTATGATATGATTAAAATCTCTGGCCAGAGTATGAATGAGATTAGGGAATGCGTTCCAAATCACATTCAAGGTAATCATATAAGCAAACGAATCACATTGGATAGTAGACATGAATAAATAAACTATCAAACCAAACAATGTGGTCAAGAGTATTAGATTAGAGAAAGACCGTATTGCATTTGTAATCCTAAACTGAATAGGTTCTCTACCTCTTCTGATTAGCTTGGGTAACCATGATATGCTGCTAGGTGTCACTCATGGTTTGTGGAAGCCCTAAACGTGTGTAATCACTAAAGGGAGAATTGAAAGTAAGTTTCAATTCACAATCGATGTAAAATGGTTTTAATCGCCCACTGCCTCGCTAAAAGGAACCTAATGGATCGTACACCGTGTAAGGTAAAGATTGAAGAAACAAAGGAGATGAGTAAGAATAATTAAATAGTTTAATTATTTATGGCAAGGATTAATTAATATGTTAATTAATCAAACGAATAAGTTCGTTAAAGACCTCGGGATAGTTTTGGACCTTAAGGCCCAATGGGCTTCGAACGTCAAGCCCATTGACTTAAGTTGTATGAAAACTTAATGAATAATGATTCACAAAGGCCCAATTAGCCCAATAAACCCTTAAGGCTGGCCATAGTAAGAGAGGAGTGGATTTTGGACTTATTACAAGTTTGCCACTCCAATGAAGGTAGGTATAAATATGACTTTATAACTATTTCTTCATTAGGGTTTCTTTTGGGAGAATTAGAGAGAACATGTCTCTCATTTTCTCTCTAAAGAGGCCGGCCTCCTTGGGGGGTGCATCTAGCAATCCCACTACTCCAAGGTCACTCATTTCTTCTCCAATCCAACCTTGGTGTAGAATCTTTAGAGGTTCTCTATTTTGGGAACTTGGAGAATCCAATTATTTCAACCAAATCCATGGAGCTAAGAAGCAAGGAATGAAGGCCCTATCTCTTGGGTGATTATCCTTTGCATATGCAAAGAGGAATCTACAAAGGTAAATATTTCTCAACTAACAAATGTTGATTTAAAAGTTGAGTCAAGGTTCACCAATCTACTAGGCTTTGAATTTCATGGTTGATGTTTTTGTTTTTGAGTGCATGCAAGCATGATTCCGCCTTTAATTTGTTAATTGCATGCTATTGATGTTGCTCAAATGAACATGTTTTTCACAAAATTTCCTTCAGAGAGAACGACTGGGTACGAAGTAAGGATCATTTTGGCACCTATCTCATCATCAACGGTGGCCGGAATCGAAATATATGGTTGGGTCGGGTCGAAAGGTGGAACCGGATCGAAGGGGGATCTGGGTTCCTTTCCTTTTCCCCTCCATTTTTTCCCCTCCTTTATTCTCTTTCTGATTGGTCCCTTCCCCCATCATTTCTCTCCATTCTCTCCTTTCTCTTATTTTCTTTTCATCTCAGCCGTCCACGTGTCATCAAAGATAATGGCTTCAGAAATCTTGAGCCTTCTAGATCAAGCCAAAATTACAAAAATGTCCCTAACTTTAAACGTTAATAGCTCTTTCGTTATAACTACATTTCATGAACGGTTTGCACCTACGCGTTCGTGAAATCGAGCTCTATTCGAAAATATAAATTGTGACCTCGAACGGTCTACGGATTTTAAATAATTAATTTCCAAACTTCACTCTTCGTAACTAGTTTAACTAAAATCTAAATTCAAATAAATTAATATAAATTCTTGAAAAATAATATAAAATTTCAATAATACAAATACGTAAATTATAATAATTTCCGGAAACAAAAATTAAAAATTCCTCAATTAAATTTTCATAACCATAAATCGATTTATTTTCTATTTTCTCCACATATTCATACTTATGAATATCTAATTCATATATTTAAGTTTTCAGGGTATTACAATTCAAGCTACTGTCGAATGGACAACGTTTCGTGATACATTGGCATTGCAGATGTTCCACGATTATCAAGCTCAGAGAGCTGCCAATAATTCCTAATGGAAAATTAGTTGTTTTTAGTTTGTGTTGTCATAGTGAATGTGGATTTCATATGAATACTATGGCTTTATATGTTTCTTGAACATGTTATGTTTGATTTATAATGCTATTTTTTTAAAAGATAATGTGCGTGCAACTATATCCATTATGTTATCATTTAATGTATGTCTATTTCAAGCAACTATACTCAAGTTTTTGTAGCTTATTTCCATATAATTATGAATGTATAAATATGAGCTGATACTCGGATTGTTACTATGAATGTGTCTATGATTGACTTAACATCTCAATACTATATTTTTTATGTTAGGAGCAATGTAAGGATTTGATAGAAAACCAGTATGCAAACAAAAACCAAGGAGAAAGAGAACCAAGAAATTGAAAATGAAGGAGAGGAAAAAAATTATTTTAGATGGAATGTAGATATGGAACGTGCTTTGGCTGACATTCTTTGCGAAGAACAAAGATTGGGAAACAAAAGGAGATGGTGGTTGGAAGACAACTACTTATAATTCTGCTGCAGTCATATTATTTACTTAATTTGATATTCATATAACTGCTGATAACATTCGAAATCGTGTGAAGTCTTGAAAAAAAATTTATGCAATACTAAGTCAAAGTGGATTTAATTGGGATGCAACCAAAAAGATTATAAGTGTAGATGAAAACCTTGCCTGGCAAGAGTACGTGAAGGTAACAAATTCATTATTTTTCTTTTGTGTGTGTGAAATTCTTTTAATTGTTCTTATACTTATGGTTTGCTTTTTGATCTTTTATGTTTTGATTGGTAGTCACATGGTGGTGCTAAAAGATTTTGTTGGAAGGTCATTCCAAACTGGGATGATATAGTGGATTTATGTGACAAAGATAGAACCGTGGGTGAGGGTGCTGAAATAGGTGTAGAAGCTGTTGAGATTATGACTCCTCCGCATGATGAACCTGATCATATAGATTTGGTTGGTGACGCACATGGTTTAGAAGATATTGACATTATTAATGAGATTTCACCTAGTTCAGCCAATGGCCAAAAGACTCAAAGCAAGAGAAAGCCAGCAAGTTTTGTTGATGTGCCTCATACAAAAAGAAAATCAACCACCCCTAAAGATATAATTGCAGATTCACTTGCCAAGATGGCTTCGTACTTTAAAGACTATATTTCTGCAGACACAAAGAAACTTGATCCAACAGAGGTATATGATGAAGTAAATGTAATACTAGATCTCAGTGAAGAAGAACAAATCAAAGAATATGCTTGGTTGATCGAAAATGACAAGCAATTTGTAAGGTTGAAGACACTCCCAATTGAGAAGAAAAAGAATATGGTATTATTGCTTACTTCACGAGACACATAAGATTGTTTTAATTATGTTTCTCATTTTAGTGTTTTTCAGTAAGACATTTAGCCCCTGTTTGGGAGTGAGGTGCTTTAAAAAAAAGCACCTATGAAAAAAAGCCCAAAGGGATTAGGTGTTTGGTAAACTTTGAAAATCAGCTTTTTTTCAAAGTTTGAGATCAAAATAAGCCAAAATGGGGAAGCTGCAAATAGCAGCTTCCAAAAGCCCAAAGCGGCTTTGAAGAGAAAAAACACGGGTGAACAGTAAAAAAGTTAATGAAATTTTTGAATAACCCAAAATTACCCCAAGACAGGTCTCTCTCATAAACCCTAAAATTTTCTCGCCTCAGCTCTCTCTCGTATGCAGCCGCTGCACCTCTTCCTCCTCACTGCCCTCTCTTAGTGAAGAAAAGGTTGCGGCGTCGACCACCTTCTCAATTTTCCCAAGACCAGGTAAAATTGCTATAAATTTTGCATCTTTGTTCTTCCCATGTATCCAATTAGTATAAAAAAAAACAGCATTTTTAATGTTAAAATTCTTTCCTATATATCATCAGTTCGTGTGATTCGTTTGGTTCTATTTTTCTGATTGGTTCCTCGTACTTTGTCTATGTCTTGTGCAAAATTGATTTAGTTATTTAAGGAAATCATGAAAGAGAGGAGATTACCTAGTTAACATTTGTTTTTGTGTTTTTGGGTTCAATTGATAGGGCGGTGGTTACATTTGTTAATGTTCTAATGTTCTAATTTTCAGTTTTGGGGTTTGAATTAATTCTCTAAATTTCAGTTTTGGGGTTTGAATTAAGGTTTATTATCATGAGATCCATGAAGCACTTTCCCCTGCCTTTTGAGCAGCAAAACCACTCTCCCCTGCCTTTTCTATCTATTGATGTTCGGTTGAGAAGATTTGTGTGTTGTTGTTGGATCTGCATTTTTGCATATCCATTTTTAATCCTCTCTATCTGTTGATGCTGGCCAGTACACTGCTTTTAATCCTCCATCTCATGTTGCATTTTCAGACTGTGCTTCCTCCCATCTATTAATCTCCACCGCCACGGTTTCATCTTCTCCGTCTTGCTCTAGGTATTGTTCGTTCCTATTGTATTGTATTTATGGTTTTCGTTAATATTTAATTGTTTCCTGGAAAGAGAAAGAATAATTGAAAATACTTCGATTTATTTGTTTAATTGAAATCAATGCTTTTGTATGTGGTTTATTTGCTTTTGCTTCTTGGTTTATTTGTTTAATTGTTTGTTTGGTTTCTTACTTCGAATTTACGGATTTGTTTTTAAGGTGTTATGGGCTGATGATTATTATAGGATGCTGCTTGTTTTTTGGTTGGTAGTTGTCTAGCATCATCATCTTTTGATACTTGAAAACCAACATAATTGAAAATACCAAACTTCAGCAGTGAGAAGCAGATTGTATTTCTAAGTTCTCACATTTTTACGTGCAAATTAATGTCCCATGGAAATGATTTATCAAATCTGCAACTCTGTAGTTGTGCCCTGATTGTGCATTTTATTATTAAAGTTGCCCAGTTTCTTATCATTTCCATAATACATGCGGAATATTCTGGATACCTAGCTAAATAGATTTCAATTAATACATGCGGTTTATTTGCCTTTTCTTTTGTTTTTATCTCACCAACAAAACCCCCCATCTCTCACTTTATATACCCTCATCACATTTCACTCTTTAATTGCATTCCCAACCTCCATTTTCTCTCTAAGTTCCTCTGCGCTGAGAGGTCAGTGCCACTATTTTTTTCAGGATTTTGTGTGTTCAATTACACTTCTTTGGGCTTCTAAAAGTTTACTGTTTTACTTCATTATCTGTTGTATTGTATGTGTGTGTGTGTGTATGTATCTCTGATATGTTGTGATGTATTATTCTGATTTGAACTGATCTACCTAATATGTTGGTGTGCATTGTTTGAATGTGGAGTCTTTCCTTTTGTTCTTCTAGTGATTTGTTGAATTTGGGTTTTAATGAGAAACCTCTAGTGAGTGTGGAAAAGGTGAATCATTGCTTCATAGAAACTGAAGTTTAGATCTTCGATTTATTGGCATAATACTAGCAATCTGCTGATTAATTACTTTCAATTTCCCCACAGAAATATGGCATAAAACAATAAAAAGAGGTTTATGTTTCTCATAGGCTTTTATATATAAGTATGAAACCATAAGCAAGAAATATTTTTCAGAAATTTTTCATTTGTTCTTGTTTTAATATATAAATATATATATGTATATATACAATTCAGTAGTTGGTATCGATGGCAAAGAAGGGGGCATCTTCATCAAATCATGTGGCTACATGGAATGCCCACAATATATCTATATTTTGTGATGTTTGCATCAAGAAGGTTGAGGCCGGACATCGTCCGGGCATTCACTTTGACAAAGATGGATATGCAAATATTAGAGCTAACTTCAAGGCAGAGACAGGGCATGATTATGATAGAAAGCAACTGAAAAATAAGTGGGATGCACTTAAAATTGAGTGGAAGTTGTGGAAAGAGCTAATTGGTAAAGAAACTGGCCTAGGGTGGAATTCGAGCAAGGGCACCGTTGATGCCTCTGAGGAGTGGTGGAATAATAAAATTCAGGTTTGTGTATTTATCTTTGAATATGTATTATGATATCATGGAAAATGTATTAACCATATTCTTTGTTTACTTGTAGATAAACAAAGAATATGGAAAATTGCGGAAAAAAGGCATTAGTCCTGAGATGGAGGATAAGTTAGATAGGATGTTCTCGAACACAGTTGCTACCGGTGAACATGCTTGGGCACCTTCATCTGGAGTACTACCACCAGAGTCAAGAGATGAATCTATATGGCAAATTGATTTGGATGATGAGGAAGAAAGTGAGACCATGCAGGATCTAAGGCAAGCTACTAGGAAGGGGAAAAAAAGAGCGACCAACCAAGGAGATTTTCAAAAGAAGAAGGTTGATAAGAAGGGGAAAAAAATTGGAGGTACTGCAAAACTTTCTGGTCAAATTGACCGTCTTGTTGAAGTTTATGAAAGTAGGAGTTCTGCAAACTCATTGATGAGGCCGCCGCATATAGGCTGTAGTATTGCGGAAGCGATAGCATCTGTTGCACAATTGCCTGGTTGTGAGCCACCTAGCGAGTTATGGTTGTTTGCTACATGTTTATTTTGTAGTGCAGAGAAGCGAGAGGTGTTTGCCACTATGATTGATCCTGAAGTGCAGCTGACTTGGTTGAAATATATGTTCAACAAACAACAATAGAGAGCTAAAACTATGAATTAGGACTATTTGTGGTTTGTACTTTGCATTAGGATTATGTGTTGAATGTTGCTTGTATTTTGTGTTTATTGAATGTTGGATTATATGTTGAATGTTGGATTATGATTTCTTATTAAACGTTGGATTATTCTTGAATGTCGGATTATGACTTCTTAGTGATTGTTGGATTATGACTTATGGAATGTTCAATTATGTGTTAGGTTACAGGTGTATATTCAATATGAACACTTATGATGAAGATGTTGAGGAGTTGGAGGATGGTCTAATTATATGCACTATAGCGACAGCTGTCGAAACATATTACTCAAAATATATCCACAAAACTCCGTGTATGAATTGTTCCCAAACAGGTAATATGTGGTTGATGGAAGTACTACCAGGAAATCATGTGCGATGCTATAGAATGTTTAGGATGAACAAAGATGTCTTTTATAGATTATCCAATGACTTGCAAACTAATTATGGATTGAAAGGTTCACGGAGAATGAGTGCTACTGAAATATTAGCAATGTTCTTGCATATGTTGGGACATGGTGTGAAAAATAGATTAGCGCAAGAGAGATTTCAACATTCTGGTGAGACTATTAGTAGATATTTTGGTGCTATGTTGGATATCGTATGTAAGATGGCAATAGATATTATCAAACCGATGGATTCGGAGTTTCGTGGCATTCCCCAAGAAATAAGGAGAGATACAAGATACATGCCTTATTTTAAGGTAAATTTTGACTCGTCTTCTAACTTATTTGCAAACTATAAGTGTAGGTTGACGGTTTTTTTCAATGTTATTATTTTTAGGATTGTATTGGTGCCATAGATGGAGTACATGTTGAGGCTTCAATACCACCTCCGGATCAAGTTCCATACATTGGTAGGAAAGGAATACCGACTCAAAATGTTAAGGCTGCATGTAATTTTGACATGCAATTCACATTTGCTTGTGCTGGATGGGAAGGCACTGCACATGATACAAGGGTTTTTCTATCCGTGCTACGAAATCCAAATTTAAACTTTCCTAAGCCTCCAAATGGTAATCTTCATACTTATATTATAACATTTTACATACTTGCTTTGTATAATTAATACAATACAAAACAAAACTTTCAATTGTCAGGAAAATATTACTTGGTAGATGCGGGATACCCACAAATGAGAGGTTATTTGGGACCATATAAAGGTGAAAGATATCATCTCCCAGACTTTCGTAGGGGTGCCGAACCAACGGGTCATAAAGAGGTATTCAACCACACACATTCTTCTCTTAGGAGCATCATTGAACGAACTTTTGGGGTATGGAAGAAAAAATGGTCAATTTTAAGGGATATGCCTAATTACCCGTTCAATAAGCAAGTGAAGATTGTCATTGCTACAATGGCTCTTCATAACTACATACGGAGGTATTCTGAACGTGATCGTCATTTTGATGACCCCAGAGACTATTGTGAAGAGAGCGATAGTAGTGATGATGATGATGAAGAATATCGAAATTATGAAGTTGAAGGATCAAATGAGATAGAGACATTAAGAAATAGAATAACGGCAAGTTTGATGAATGCATCTAATTAGACTACTTTCAAGTACATTAACAATATTGTACTAATGAATTCTAGCTATTCAGTCTAAAATATTTCAATTGAAATAGTTTGTCATACTAATTAATATTTAAGATAAAGTTTATAAATATTTTTCTTTTAAAAATAAAGTATATTTAATAATTCATCTTTATTTGTTAAGAAAATTAAATTAATAGCACATCTAGTATTATACCCTTTTGGTCATTTCACACAGCCACAGCTGTTTTACATAAAAGTTTACCAAACACTATCATACTGCTTTTTTTTCAAAAGCACTTTTACAAAAAAGTTTACCAAACACTCTGCTGCTTTATTTCACAGCCGCTTATTCTCACAGCACATCCGCTTTTTTTCACAGCCGTTTTTTTTTAAAGCACAGCAATACCAAACCAGCCCTTAGAATAAAAGTCATGCATGTCACAAATGTTCGTTGACATTTACAAGTGTGCTTTACATGGATTTTCCTACTTCAATCAACTCTTATCATATTATTGCAGACCTTTGAGAAGTTCTTAATTGTTGAAAAATTTAGACTGTTTTCCTTTAGTGCGGGTTTGGCAGCTCCAATTTTTGGTTTGATGACCTTTATCATTGATGACTTTGTTACCAGTTGAACATTTTTTCTTTTTTGAAATTTGTATTCTTCTATGGAATAAAAATTCTAGGGAATATCCAAACAATGAAATTTGTAATTCCCTTCATTTTGCAATTTCCATGTATCCAACATCCAAACAATGAAATTTCAATTGCCGGGTTTCAATTACTGGGAATTGTAATTCGAGTCATTTAGAATTATATGAAAATTTAGAAATTCTCCATCCAAACATAGTGTTAGAGTACTTTTGGAACCCCGAACCAATTTCATCAAAAACACTTTTAGTCATTTTAAAAATACTTCCAAACGAGCTCTCAAACTTTAGAATGTCTTTTAGGTCTTCACAGTAGTTTGAGTAATTGTGGTATATATAAATATTAGACGGTTTAAGTTTGATACCTATAACACTACTACTATAACAGTGTGTGAGTTTAATATATTAGTATCACACTCATGAGTTTAATATATTTAGTATCACACTCAATTTTTTTGGCCTATTATAGGAGCATGATTCCTATATATATTCAATATATTAGTATCACACTCATTTTTTCCGATTCACTATTAGAGTTTGAGTCCTATATGAGTTAAATATAAATATGATGTAATGAACAAAATGACGAAGAGGAGAAAAATGAAAGCGGCTATTAGATATTAGTCATTATCAAAGATAATTTAAGAATATAACCTAAGAGGTTTTCAGTATCTAAAAAATATCCTTTATTTCAATGCACCATGACATGTCACCTACACAAATACCAAAGTTTTTACCACTATTTACATGTCTGCCATCTTAAATGTTAGAAATGTAACCTCAAATTTGCTGTTCTCAGATTTGTAACAGTCCAGAGATTGAGAAAGATATGAGGGAAGTCGTTTTTATCTGATGGCCATCACGACATTAAAACGGCTTGAATTGCACCTGTAATCAATGAAAATTTTCAAATTGTCAAACAGGATGTCTACTCTCACAAAATAGTATTTCAGTTGTTGTAACTGTCTGGACCCTTGCTCCACGAAAATCTGTTTGAAGCTACGATTGTTCGGCTTCCTCAATTTGTTGCCGTCGGTCAAGACCCACGAATCACTTGTAAGCTACTATTTGTACTTTTCTGTCGTAATCATAAGCAATATGGTGTGGAAAATGTGTTTAGCTCTCATAATCAACACATTGGTTGATACTTGTATAGCTTGTTGGCATGATTTGTGACGAGTCCATATTATACTATATATTTTACCCTAATCTTAGTAATAATTTATTGGTTATTATGTGTGAATTTTGATACTTTGAATTATATTTCTAATGTATGACATTAAATTTCCTCTTGAGCAAAAAGTGATCAAACAGATGAATGTTGGAGCGATTCTAATTGGAGGATGTTCGTGAGTGTTTCAAGATGATTTTATCAAAATTCTAGATTTTTCTACCAAGCCGTTTGACCGTGGCAATGAAATAAAGGCCCAGCTACAGCTTTCCCAGATTGACGTTTTTGGACGTTTTGGGTATTTTAGAGGTCAAGATGGCATATTTTGAGGAACATTCATTCTGAGGATTTGTAGGGGACGTCTTCAGCTTTCAAAAGAGACATTTTAGGACCAAATTGGAGTTGATTTTGTTGGTCAAAAGTTTGATTTTTCTGAGAAGTCTGAATTTTAGTTCAAATAGGAAACCTTTTATTTTATGTTTTAATATTTTATTATGTTTCCTAGTTTTATTCTAAAACCTTTTCTATGAGGGTTTTAATTTGGAGTAGTATAAATAAGGCTTTTTAGCCGTTAGAGTTTTGGGGGGAGAACGCACGCATTATTTTGGAGAACTTCAGACTTTTTACCTACAAGGTGTTTTCAATCATTTTTCTAGTTAATGATATTTTCTTTAGTTTTTATTATGATTGTTCGTAACTAAGTTCTTTTGTTAGGGTGAAGCCATGAGCCTTAGCATGAATATGTGATTTTATTAATTTTCTTATGAATGGATGCATGCTTGCTGTGAATTATTAATCACCGCGATTAAACTATCTAATTGTCTTAGTGATTTACGACCATTAGGGTTTTTAGACAAGTAATTTGATGCAATTTCTGTTAGAACATCACCCTGAAATTGAGGAGGGCTTCTTGTGATTAGTAATTGTAAGTTCAATTAAGGTGAATATCACGCTCTTAAGGGTTGCATGGTTTTTCAAAGGGTTTTCACAAAGCTTAATGAGTCTTGCATGTTTATATTTGATATGAACATCACAGACGGGTTGCATGTTAGATATACGATTTCGCTTGAACATCAAGAGGAAAATATGTATTAGGAAAGCCTAACCTTGAAAGCATGTATGTAGAAATTCATAAGTAATTGGTAGAATTGCATAGGATTGTTAATGGTGACAGCAGAACCCTAATGTTTAAATTATTTTCCAAAACCTTTTTCTTTTGCTTTCTTTACTTTGCCAATTATTTAAATTTGTTTTTATTATTTTAAATTCCAAAATCAACCTTTTTGAAACTTTGTTCTAAATAATTAAGGATTAGTTTAAATACAAATTATTCATTCAATCCTTATGGAAAACGACCTTACTTGAGTTGCTATACTACGATAACCTTGAACTCTTGCAAGTATTTTTAAGTGTTTTATCCCTACTTTTGTAGGTGGTAAAAATCCTATCTGTTAGCATCTATTGGTCCGATAAGCTTCATTGTTTTAGCAAGAATTGATTTTTACAATGCACACCATGTGTTTGTTGAAATGCCTCTGGAGATTTTGCATATGTTGGTTCTTGTTTCATTCGGTACGGTCAATTAGGTCCCCTTCATTCGGTATGGTCAATTAGGTCATCTTCATTCGGTACGGTCAGTTAGGTCCCTTTCATTTGGTATGTTCAGTTAGGTACATTGTGTACGTATAGGTCCAATTGATTCGGTATGGTCAATTAGGTTGTGAATTCAATTACTTACATTATGATGTTTAGGTCTGTTTGATTTGGTAAGCTCAATTTGGGCACACTTTCAAATAATTATGTTTATAGTGTAGGTCCGAACAATTCGGTATGAAAAAAGTTGGTAACGTTTGTACTAATTAGGTTTGAATCACCTGAGGACTTATTTAATCCATTTTGTTGTAATACCTGATGCATTTCAATCATTGTTTAAACCCTTAGGCCTCGTTTGGCAACTCGGACTGTACTGACTATTTTTGTTGGATATGATAAATAGTTACCGGATAGTACTGACTAAATTAATCAGGCGTTTGGTGCAGTATCAGATTAATGACCGTATTATTTATACTGTGTTTGGTACTGAACCAGATAAGAAAATGGAATGTCAAATAACAAAGAAAAATAGTAAATTTCATACATCAAATTCAAAATATTTTCCAATAAACTGAGTTACAAAAAGGGCCAAATGTAGCCATTAAACTGAGCTGCAAAAAGGGCCAAATTCTAGCAGCTGACTACGTGCAATGTCGGTGGAGAAGTGGAAATCTTGGGAGGAGGTGGAGGAGCGGGAGGAGATCTTGGCCGGAGAGGGGCAGTAGCACAAAAAGTACAGGCTGAAATTAACTTAAAAAACAGTTGAAAACTGCAAATAAAGGAAGAAAAAAATGCACAGAGCCTTAGGAGTAAGAGAGAAAGGAAACCTGGGCAATCTAAAACCAATAGTATCCCACAAAAATTAAACCATAAGAATCACGACGAACACACAATTAAACCATAAGAATAACGACGAACACCAAATTAATGAAAAGCTCCGGAGAATTAAGAAAAAAGGGCTTACGTTCGTTGGCGTCTTCAGGAATTTCACCGTTCTCCATGGCTGACAATTTTCAAACGGACTTGGGTTTTTCTTTTTTCATGCAAGTGTAGAGGGAAAAGGGAGATATGAAAGAGTTGAACCGAGGAAAGGAAACGAAGAAGAAGAAGAAAAATGAGAAGATGAACTGGGATTCAACGATGAAGAAGAAGGCGTGAGATGACTAACCTGGAGCAGAGAGCGGCTGCGTCTGGAGAGGAAGGAACACCCGACTAAATTGTATCTTGGTTTTGGAGAGGATAAGCAAGCGGGCATTCACCGTATAAAATAGATGGGCCAGATTGTTTAATCTGATGGCTATTTAATACAAACGGACACCAAACACCGTCCCTCGTATTATTAATACTATCCGGTGTCTTATACGGTGTGCCAAACGAGGCCTTCTGCTTTTCCATATTGTATGAATCCACAAGTTACATGAATTATGGCATGAAAGATGAGGAATGAATATTCATTCCTACAATACAGGTCTAACATGGGGATTTTTGCAGAAGCCTACCAACAATTTCAAAATCATATCAAACCTATCCACCTAGAGCTTATGGAGAGGACACCATTTTAGGGTTTGTTCAAGACATACAGAGAAGGCATTGCGACATATGATGCATGGAAGAACGACTACGATGTTATTGATATACTAGAGACATATAATAAGGATCTTAAATGCTTTGGTATAGGTGGTAAGCGCTTGACGATAACAGCTGCAGGTATTGCTGCCATTTTTGGATTACATGAAGAAGGAAAAACAATTGAGCATGGGACACGATTGTTAGGACTTATGACGAAATTCATGAAAAGAAATTTTGGCAACCTTGAAAGGTTGACCAAGACTACTGTGAAAAGTAGGATGGTTGAAGCTTGCAAAGGTAGCTCCAAATATAATCCCAAAGACTTTGTTCGTCTCGTATGTATCTACTTTTGCGTAGCTCTCCTATTTTGCAACATAAACATCATAATATCTTGGAAACTTGTGAGTTACTGTGAAGATGCAAACAAAATGAAGGAATATGCGTGGTCTAATGCAACTGCAGATTTCTTGGATAAATCTCTTACAAAGAAGAGCAACCATCTAATTGGTTATGTTGCAGCTCTACTTGTAAGTTCTTTTCACCAACATTTCAATATATCAGTTACTTTGATTGGTTGATTGATTGATTGATTTAATTATATTTTGTTTGTACAAGTATTGGTTATGTGAGAAGATCCACATCATTAGCCCAATTCATGGAAGGGAAAACATGACCCCGAGTTTCGTTCGTTGGAATTTGGCAGCACTACATGAGTTCTTGGATGAGGTTGACCTACGAACAATGGAGGTACGATGGCTAAAAACTTGTTTTCAATTTGTCAAATCATTGGGTTATAATTCAACATCATTAATTTACAAATAAGCAATAGTTCATATACTATTTTGAACTTGTATTGCAGTCATATGAAGAATCAAGTAAAGATGTAAATGCAATACCAAAGACATCGAACCAAGTAACAACACACCGACTTCACACCTCGAACAATTTGGTACTCAGTTCTAGGCATCCCACAACAAAATTGGCAGCTGACATCACACCAACCACGTACAAGAAGATAAGAAATAGTATCACCAGCGAATAGGTTTCAATAGGGCAGTAATGGGAACGAAAGTGTCAGTGTTGAAGTCACACCAAATCATACTTCTGAGAACAAAGCACCTAGTAGCATGAGAAGTTCTATGTCAAGCAAGATAGGTCCAAGTGATTTCCTCAATTGGACATTAACACCATCTCAAAGTTTTGACAACAATGCAAATGAAGAAGCTTAGCCTTTGATAATGGTCAACAATATGAAGAATTTCCAAAGGGAGAATGAAAAACTAAAAATGGAGTTGTCCAAATTGAATATCAGGTGTGAGGTTGCTGAAGTAACTGGTGATTTACTGTCCGAATCAGTCAACATTGCTGAAAGTTCCTTTGAAAAGTTACAGATTGAAAAAAATGTATTTGAAGCTGAGAACCACACATTAAGAAAGGAAATTGCGGGACTACGTAATGGTGATCCTGAAATTGGAATGCCACCACAACGATCCATGGTAAGAGGACTAAAAAATAAACAACAAAAGAAGGTGGTCTTCGAAGATTTTGAATGTGAACCTTTGGTCAAAAGGATACCAACGAACCGTTCAAAATGGAACTGTGATGGGTGTTCACCTGTGATAAAAAACATTGGTTTCATTATTGAAGATAGAGGTGTTGGTTATAACCAAGCCAATTTAATTAAAAAGAGGAAACATGAACCTGTTGAATACTACAACAACAAAATAGATGGTACGAACCATAATGAAAATATTCAAACCATGGTTGACGACAACAAAAGGAAAAACCAATGGCTACACTGAACCCCTCACTTGACATATTGAGTAATAATGTTGGAAAATGCCTAGATGGAAAAGATATGGAGAAACTTGACAAATATCTTAGAAGCACTACGTCCAGGTGAGTCCACATTTATCTTAATTGTTTTAATGCCATGTTGCATGCACTTTATATTTGATGGAATATATTATGTCAAAAAATATTTTCATGTTTGTTCATATGGTTCAACCAAAGTGAACTGTTGTGGGAGGGTGATATGGTTGCTGTATTCAAACAAGATGTTGAGTTCTTGCTAAAAGAATTAGCACTGTGCACCTGTGTAAGTTTATATATATTAAAAGGAGTTGGTACCTTCAAAGTAACCTATTACTTGTTGGCCTTTATAACTAGTTGAATTGATTTTCAATATGACAAATGTACCCAGGCTATCGATGCATTTTTTGGGATACTTTCAATCAGCTAGTCACTAGATCCAACAAGAAAAATGAAATTGATGTTTATGCCCACACATTGTTGGGTAAGAGTATGAGTCTTATTTATTAATGGTTGAAAGTAAAAACTGATATGGTTTTAGTAGTCAGTACCAAGGATACAATGCATATTTCCTTAATTTTCTACTTTAAATTTGGTCGTTCCAGTGGCTATTTAGGTTTACTCAATTAGGTCAGATTCATTAGTTTGAATTTGCATAAAATTGGTATCTTCTGTTTTTGTCTTTCATATTTTTTTTATGAATCTCATACCATTAATATAGCTTACTCATTATTGATTGTAGGAATACATGATACGTGGTGAAATCCAACAATTGGATATGTTGATACCAAATCTTGGAATGAGTGATTTCGTTTTCATTCCTTTGAGGCACCAAACTATTTGGCATTTGCTTTGATGGTCCTTATAACAAAAAAACGCAAATGGCATCATTACAATCCATTGACAATTGGGGACAAATTAAACGATAATTGCTACGAAGATGCTTAGAATATGGTAGGTAACAACCACTTCAAATTTGTTTGGGATATTTCCTTTATAACTTAACACTAACATCGGTACTTGGGTTACATCATAAGACCGTGACTGAATTTTTGAAGCGGAATCAAGCAAATGAAAGGTTGGCTTTAACAACAGAAGTGGTAGAAAAAATGGTTAAAAGGAGAGGGAAAACCATAATAGTGAGGGAGCCATTGAAAAAGAGGGAAAAGGAAACATATAATTTTCTGAGTCATACAAGTACAGAGTATCCCCTTTCCTTGAGCCCAGTTTGTCAACAACAGGGTGAATCATCGTACGTGTTCTCTTCCCATTCAAATTGTTTTACAGTGTACATGTACTAGTGTTTGATATTCATTTGATGACTCTCAAGGTTGACTGTGTTGTGGCTATTATATAGTACATGCAACATTTAGCAGAGGGAAGACCACTAAAAGGCATTTTTGAGGAGGGTGAACTTACAAAGATGAGGGCAAAGATCATAAGCATGATGCTAAATGCACCGAGAGGGAGATGAATGAAGTAGTTTGAGCCTTTGTAACAAAAAAAAAAAAGTAGCTGGAGTTCTAGTTACATTTCATCAATGGTCGTATTATGTTAGTGTTGAACATCTTTGTTGGAACAAGTATTATCGTAACTTTTTTTTTAATTATGAATTAACATTCACGAGTGTAATGATTAATGATTCCATATCTGGTATGAATTAAATTTCTGAGTTCATGATTTGATCAATTAGTTTGAGTTAATTTTGGTTTGTACATACATGGTGCTTAATGTTTTGATCACCTAGTATTATGTTGTGTGACACGAAGGTTGTCGAACCCACTTCTTTTGCTGATGCATGACGTCAAAAACAATGAATCAAGTATCAAACTTGATGCCGTGTGCTTCATATTTTTCATAGTTTGCTATTTTAGAAATTTTGCAACTGCGTGATCCATATGTTGTTGTTGTACCTTCTTATTTTTCATGGTTTGCTTTTTTTTTTTTTCGTTGTCACTTCGGATGTAAAATTAAGCAAAATTTCATTTGTTTATTATTTAAAAAATGAAATGAAAAAGAAAATCGTTTTAATTAGTTGAAATCAAGGGATTTCTTAACTATTGGTTATAATGATACAATGGAAATGACAAATCTCTAATAATCATGGCATTATGAGACAAATTAACCATTGTGATATGCAGAAAACAAGGGATTTCATTAACCATTACAATCAGCCAAATTATGGGCACAATTAAATAGATTTGCCATTTGCTGTTTCGTAAAGGAAATTCATAACCATTGTAATAAAAAACATATCGTACTCATTATAGGCATTCCGAAATTAATCAACCTTGACCATTGAAATTCACACAACTTAATCATTTGTGAGCCATATACACTGAACCTATCTGACCGTACCTAAACTTTCAAGGTCAACATGGATTGGTGTTGTCATGGATGACACCAAATTAACCATTGTTGCAATTGGAGAACTTATGTTTGCTCGTGTCTCTGAGCTTGATAATGACTTTTACAACAATGGGTTGCCAAGAAATTACATAAAGGAAAACTAATATTTTCATGTGTACGGTTTGGTATCAACACTTATGTAGGTGCCGTTGAATAAGTTCGGAAAAACTAAAACGAGACACCATTTCATTTAAAAGTAAATCTTTATTCTAAACTCTTTATTAATAACCAAATGGAAACATAGTTCTGGGAGTAACAAAACTAAAATCGCTAAAACAAACATAGTTCTATTGCTAAGATAAATTGAAAAGATAAGCTCTCGAATTTGGGCTTAACATGTGCAGGAATTATGCTGCCCGATTCGATGACACTTCCCACATGTTTTCGGCCTTGATTGTTCACCAATTGATTTCATCCTCTTAAGCTTTGGCCTCCTGATGCGATGAAAGTTAAGCACTCAAATTAAACCCTCTTGTTGTCAAATTGTAGTATAAATGCAAGTATGGATCGTTCTAAACCGGGGATTAGGAGGGCTTGCTAAAACCTCTAAACTAAGTCAAAAACATAAAAACAAAGTTAAAACATTTGAATAGACTCACAAGACTCAAAACAACTTAAAAACACTTAAAACTACCTAAAAACACAAACTAGGCAGTTTCTGACTCTAACACAACTTTGGACGAATTTAGTGTTTTGGCTTGAATCAAAACACTCAAAAACACAAACAAAACAGAAATTTAACACTTTGAAACAAGAAAGCAAAAAGGGGGATTTTGGTTTTGATGAATTTGAAACAAACAAACAAGTTATAAAACTAGACAGATTGTAAAACAAATTTGAGGAATACAATGATGGATAGATTAGTTAGAGGTCCGTTCTTCACACATGACATACTTGTACATGAATCGATTTCCAATTGCTTTTCAATAAACTATGATGCTCAACACCCCAAATTAACCGTGATGCACAAATTAACCCTCAGATTTTCCTTTACTCATTGAATTGGATGAATGCATGCGACAATCCAAATCATTCTCTAAAAGTCCCCTATATGAATGCATAATAGAGATACAATCATAGATCATTACGTTCAATGAAAATCATAAGTGTTGACGAGGCAATTATAACTATGAATGCATGATCCAATTGCCAAGAATTCAATTAACGCGATTGTGATAAACAACCTTCACTACTCATGAATATAAACTTGTAACGATTAGGTGAAACTCATTTATATTCTAGCATCTAATTCATGCATGAAAACTAAGTATGCATCCTTAATAAACATACAAGAATCAGTTATGAATAAAATAGATAATTAAATTGCAATCACAACTTATCAAATCACAATTGGAAGAAATCAATTCAAATCTCAAGCATGTTCATGGCTTCAAACTTCCCCCTAACTAAATAGGGGTTTAGCCACTCATAATTGCAACAAAATTAGAAAATAACAAAGTAGACATTGAAAGCAAGAACGAAGTACACCTAAAACGCTAAAAAATTCCAAGCTTGAAACGCCAAGGACCTTCGTTTCCACCATCTTGTTGCAGCTCAAGTGTCTAGGATGTGTATGGATACATGGAAATGTTAGGAATGTATTTAGGATTGATGAATGTCTCGGCCAAGGGAAGGAAAATGTATTTGTGTTTGTGAAATGTGGGATTTATGAATGTATGGATGGAATGGTGCTCACGGCATGGAAATGGAAGTGTATGGAGATGTGTTTGAATGTATGGATGAAATGGAATGGAGCTCACGGCATGGAATGGAAGTGTATGGAGATGTAGCAATTGTGGATCAAGATGGTGTTTTTTTGGAAGGGGGGTGGTGGATGTATTTATAGGCTAGGGAGAGGACTACTCCATTTCCTTTGCATGTACAGATTGCATGGGTGTGTGCTGTCCATGTTTCTCCTTTTCTTTTGCACACACATGCTTCATCATTTCAACCACCAATCCACCCATTTTCTGCCCATGTTTCTCCTTTCCTTTGCATGTGGGTGTGTCTTCTCTTTCTAGCTGTGCATTTCCACTTGCTCCAAAGCCAAATGAGTGCAATCATAACCCCATTTGCTGCTGAGTGTTGATGACAAAGCAAAACACAAAACAAGTGCCTTTACTTTCTCATTTGATTAGCCAAATCTGCTTAGCCCGTTTCTGAACCTTTCAGTGTTACAATGCCCATAACTTCTTCTAGAAAAATGATATTAACAATCCGTAAATTGCTCCAGAAAATAGACATCCGTAGCTTTCCAAGCATATAAGGCTCATTCTCTCATTCATTGTGAGCTGTTCGTAACATTCTTCCAAAGTCAGCTAATCTGCACAGACAGTTTTGACGAATTTGTTGGCTGTCCATGTTTCTCTTTTGCACATGCCTTGTATGATGTTGTCTCCATGTTCTTGTGGCAGAAATGTTAAGTAATGATGAACGCTTGCTGCTGCACAAGTGTGAATGATGGTGCTCAAGGCCTCTTTGCATGTGTCTTTGTTGTCATGTTATCATTATTTCCACATCCACAAGTTGTCACACTTGCACACACACATGCACTTCATTATTTCAGCCACAAATCAACACATTTTCTCCATCACATGGCAGCTATGATGTTTGTTAGTTGTAGGTCACACACTTGCACATATATTGAATTCTAATCTTCCCAAAACGTCCATCCTCATGTCTCCAAGTGCATGCAATCCATTTCAGCCCAAAATTGCTCCAAAATGCACTTTTCTTGCCAACTTTGTTATTAGGACCTACCAACATACGAAAATGGCTTAAAACACTCTTATAAGCAATAACTAAGTAAGTAAGTGCAAGAAAACATGTTAACTAAGTCGCATAAATATGCTCCTATCACCTCCCAGATTGTTTTTTGGTCAATGGTGGTTCCACAACAATTTCTTCATGTCCATTAATATCATGCCTATCAATGTTCGGAATTGGATATATTGGGAAGGAGTACGAAGACTTGCAGTATTCATCGGTGAAGAAATCTTAAACAGAGTCATAAGGATTTTCGTCATCCTTGATTATCGTAGTCACTGCATGCTCACACGGAAACCCTTGGATTTAACATTGATAATATGAACAAAAACGCCTTTGCAAATCCACCATCATTGAAATGTTATTGTGTACCTAAAAAACAGATAGACTTGACATGCTAATTTCCCAATGCCTGCCAACTTCCAAAACTAGATTAAGGTGCTCTTCCATCTCAGGGCATAGAAATGTATTCTAATTGTGTGCTGCTCAGAACCGTTCAGAGTTCATTTCCATCATCTTCACTTTAATACCATCAACCAATTGAAAAATGAGCATAGATCGTTCTTCACATATCCAAGAATTAAAAGATTCTGCAACATTGGACCACATTTCTGTTGGAAATGTGCCCTAAAGCCATTCATATGATGATACTTTACGGATATTTCACATGTTAAACTAATCTAGTTTACATATAAAGGGCAAACATTATTGTTTGAGACGTCTCATATAAATGTTATATGCTTAAACGATAAAGTCCAAGGAATATGTGATTGGAAGAATGCAATCTAATGAAGTTAGATTAATGAGACCATTCTTTCGTAGACACATCCTAAACGTTCCTGATCATAGGATTGCCAATTGGGCATTGACAGTCCGATAAGATCAGTACGTGCTATGTCTTCTCTCAGGGAGAGTGACTAGTCTCGAGTCATTGGTGTGTGTGACATCAAGACAAGTACGTAGGTGCTCAATAGAGAATGAGTTCACTGAACACGATCAACGAGGAGTTCTCATACTCATGTCACATGAGAACTCATGTTTGGGATAATGCAAATTAGTCCTTTGACCTGAGGCATCACAGTTGTTGTCTTGTGGTTAAGTCCTTGATCTTTGATTATGCCAAAGTCACCCCATCGGGGTGTCCACGACATCATTGGGGTTAAGCCACTTAGTCATGGAGACAAGTGAATGCGCAACAAGGGATCTCTAACCTTCAATTGGCTTGAGGGAGAATACTCTATGATATGATTAAAATCTCTGGCCAGAGTATGAATGAGATTGGGGAATGCGTTCCAAATCACATTCAAGGTAATCATAAAATGCAAATGAATCACATTGGATAGTAGACATGAATAAATAAACTATCAAACCAAACAATGTGGTCAAGAGTATTAGATTAGAGAAAGACCGTATTGCATTTGTAATCCTAAACTGAATAGGTTCTCTACCTCTTCTGATTAGCTTGGGTAGCCATGATATGCTGCTAGGGGTCACTCATGGTTTGTGGAAGCCCTAAACGTGTGTAATCACTAAAGGGAGAATTGAAAGTAAGTTTCAAATTCACAATCGATGTAAAATGGTTTTAATCGCCCACTGCCTCGCTAAAAGGAACCTAATGTATCGTACACCAAATAAGGTGGAGATTGAAGAAACAAAGGAGATGAATTAAATGGTTTAATTATTTATGGCAAGGATTAATTAATATGTTAATTAATCAAACGAATAAGTTCGTTAAAGACCTCGGGATAGTTTTGGACCTTAAGGCCCAATGGGCTTCGAACGTCAAAGCCCATTGACTTAAGTTGTATGACAACTTAATGAATAAAGATTCACAAAGGCCCAAAAGCCCAAATCCATTTAGTGTTGAATTAGGGTTTTTGGTTCTTTAGGTCATTTAAAGAAGTGACTATATAAAGAACTTTATAACATAAATTCATAAGTTGTTGATTTTAGAGAAAATTGGTAAGAACACAAAGCTTCCATTTCTCTCTAAGAGGCCAACCACCTTGGGGGATATTGTCTAGCAATTCTATTTCCTCAAGGTCACTCATTTCCTCTCCAATCCAACCTTGGTGTAGAATCTTTAGAGGTTCTCAATTTTGGGAACTTGGAGAACCTATTCTTCTAACCAAATCCATGGAGCTAAGAAGCAAGGAATGAAGGCCCTATCTCTTGGGTGATTATCCTTTGCATATGCAAAGAGGAATCTACAAAGGTAAATATTTCTCAACTAACAAATTGTTGTTTTTAAGTTGAGTCACGGTTCACCAATCTACTAGGCTTTGAATTTCATGGTAGATGTTTTGTTTTTGAATGCATGAAAGCATGATTCCGCCTTTAATTGTTAATTGCATGCTATATGATGTTATTCAAATGAACATGTTTTTCACAAAATTTCCTTCAATTTCTCCGTACCTATATAAGGGAATGGTGATTAATGTATGAACCTCATTCCATAACCAAAGATGAAAGAGAAAATAAAAACTAAAAAATGCACATACCTGGCACCTTCAAAAAAAGCATTGGACCAATTTTCTTTTGGAAGACTATCCAAGAAAGTTCTCATTACGGATCCACCTTCATCCCTTAGAACCCTTAGGTGCATATCAAAGGCTTCCGGGGTAGGTGCATAAGCACACTTGCAAAACAAATGCACAATATGGTCCTTGAAAATTTTGCCACAATCAGTAGGATATTTACTGAAGACATTTCTTTTCAAATGTTCCAAACAAAAAGCATGATGAGAATGCGGAAAACCTGTAGCAATAGACTCAAGCAACCCCTTATTCCTATCTGAAACAAAAGTAATTGTCCATTCCGGCGATGTCAACCATGGCAAATGTACACGTTGTAACCGCAAAGTATATGGAACTATGATGTTATGTTGCGTGTTTATTATTTGATTCTGTGTACATTACTTACAATAATGGGAACACTACATGAGTTGTCTAAGGTTTGTGTGGGTGAGTGTTCGAGGCCATAGCTTATTAGTTATTGTAGTTTAATATTCTAGTAGATAGGTCCTAGGTTTCTTCTACTCATGCGTCTTGGGTCCGAAACGCCCCATGTCTGAAATTATTGTAATAGTTTCCAATCTTTCACTTTCCTTAATAATAATAAATTAAAATAAAACATAAAAATGTTTACTTGGAATGAATATTTATTAGAAATTTAGAATTATTTCAGTTCCTAAATTCATATGTGTTAGTAAAAACATGAATATTGGAATTATTCTAATTTCGACTGGTGTTTACTAATGCACAAAATAAAGAAAATTTTGTTCTTACATTATAATCAGTAATTTAATACTTGAAAATATCATTCTCACATTATAATCGGTAATTAGTACTTGAAAAGTGACTTATCTTTCCTGTATGAATGTTATAAAAAACAAAGTTATGTGTTCAGATGAAATTTTGAAAAATCACATACCTCACTTTGATGCAGGATGTCTCATTGCTCATTTGCATGCACGGCTCATTTTTACTTTTTCTTACTGGTTTTGAAACCCTTACGCCTCATTCTTCATTTTATCGCTCGTAGATCATTGACAACCTCTGTTTGTGAAACATTGAAAAAATGACCAAATGTCTAAAATCTAAGATTTGATGAGTTTGAACAGATGTAGATGATTGGTGTGAACATATGATGTAGTTTGAGGGCTTTTTTATGGAGAATTCATATGATATTAGAAGATCAGATAAGGACATGTGACACAAGGGAAGTTGTTGACAACTTATTAAAAATCTAAGGGAAGATGTTTAATAGCTAATGACACGTGGCCCGACGAGAGTGGTTGATTGATAATCGAAGACAATAATGATACGTGAAGGATCAACAAAGCATGTTGGGTCATACAAATATAAATTTATAATTTTTAAACCCAACCGTCAAGGAGGGCAACTAAATTCTCACTTTAGTGTACGAATTTTTTCTACTAGCACTTTAGTGGTGGACTAGACCTTCAAATTTACAGAGTGAATAAATTGATTCAATTTCAACAATATATATGCAATATGAAAAAAATTAAGACCTCGTTTTAAAACGAATCTTAAACTTGAAAAGTGTGAAATATAATTTGCCTTAAATTATACGAAAAACTGATGTTCTTCATACTATTCTAGATACAAGAAAAGAATCGAGCTCTACCATAAAAGAATTAGCTTTAATATACAAACGATATTCTACACTAAAAGGAGGAGAAATGTTTGAACTAGAACACAACGAGTTAAAGAGTAAAACCTTACCACCATGAATCTTACAAAAAATACATTGCTCAAAAAGTATCACGGGGAATAAAAAAACTAAGAAAGAAGTGGGCCTCAATAAAAAAAACCTCATAGGATAAAACTTCAAACTAAAAATCATATAAAACTTTGACGCTTCTTCTATCTGCAGTTCACGTTGTTGTTTTTTATCTAACTAACTATTATTAGAATCCTCTTTGTCAACCAAAAGAGGATGAAAAAATTATTTAGTCTTTTATTGCAGAAAAAAATAATGGGCAATAATGTAATTTACAAAACCAAATTTTGTTGTTTTTTATTGAAGCCTCCTCTACCGGTTACAAGTGATTTTAGCATATATCTAATATTAAAAAATAAAAAATAAAATAAAAACCTCTATTCTCACTCCCACTCCAACGCTCCCTCTCTCCCTCACTCTTTCCTATTTTAAAAACAAAATTAAAAAATATTCACGCACACAAAGTGTGTAGGCATATGCTTGTGAAAGTAGAGAAGAACAATACCCAACGTTGCAAACGGGCCAATCCATTCTAATCCCATTTGTTAGCCCTTCATCTCCTGCCCGAATATATTGGGCCGAGCCGACACCCGCCAATTTTTACATACCTATTCTCGGCCACAACGCCGTCGTATCAAGTACTCTCCATTATCCTCTCTGCAAAGATAGTAAAGGCTTGCCGAGCTTCTCCATCGTTTTTTCTTCGTCTCCCAAAACCTTCGCGCAGGGAACCGAACGGATTTTCATTCTTCTGGATTTGAATACGGGTTCGGAGCAATGACGGTGGCGAGCTCAGTGGTCCACGAAGTGCTGGGCCGGCGGGCTGAGGACGTCGACGAGCCCATAATCGAGTACATCGTTAACGTCCTCGCCGACGAGGACTTCGATTTCGGCGACGACGGTGAAGGCGCCTTCGACGCTCTCGGCGAGCTCCTCGTCGGAGCCGGCTGTGTTAGCGACTTCGCTGAGTGCCGCTCGGTGAGTTTTTATTTTATTTTATTTTATTTTTAATTTTTTAAATTTGATTTGGTCTGTTTGGCTGCTCAGAAAATGCTGGAAAGTGGAAAGGAAAGAAACACTGGTGGCTGTAAAACGTTTATTTGAATCTGTTTGATCATAAAAGAATGATTTTTTGGGAATTGTTGGCTTTATGTTATTAGCTCAGAGAAAAGACTTATGATTGGGTTGCTTGTGGAAATTAACAATGCTAGTTATGGTGATTCCGGTATATGTGGTTTTGCAAGCTTGATTTTTGTATTGTTCTTGAAATTTTTGGAGGTTTGATGTAGGTTTGTGGTATGATATCCTAAAAGTTTGCATTTTTTCGATTAATTTGATATGGTCCATTTGGCCGCTCAGAAAATGCTTGGAAGGAAGTTTTTTAAACTGGTTTTGTAGGAGTAGAGTACTGGATTATTTGCTACCGGAGCATTATAGCGTTTGTTTTGAATCTGTGGATCGTAAAAAAATGTTTTTTTATTTTATTTTATGGAATTATAGGCCCTTTGTTCTTATTCAAGTGAAAATTTATTGTTACGCATTGTGGAGGTGAGGCTTGCTTGTGGAAATTAACAATGCTAGTTATGTTGGTTCTTGGAAATGTAGTTTTGCAATCTTTTGTTTTGTATTGTTCTTGACACTTGTGGAGGTTGACGTAGGTTTGTAGTATAATATCCGAGAAGTTCGGGAAACATGGGTTGGTTAAAGCTAAACCGACTGTGCGGAGCCTATCAGCACCAGTAAGAATGGATGATGGGATGGATGAGAAGGTAGCACCAAAGAAGAAGGTTGAGGTGATTGATGGCCCTCTGTTAACTGAACGTGACCGAGCTAAGATAGAGAGGAAAAAGAGGAAGGATGATCGCCAAAGAGAGGTAATGTTTCTGGTAGATATTTAGTATGTGAGTTGTACTATTATATCCTAATGTTTATGTGAGATTTTTTTTGTGATATTGAGGACCAAGATTACTGGTCCATGTTGAGTTTGGATATGCTTAGATTGAGATAATATCCGAGCTAGGTTGTTGTCCGTGCTGAGGATTTAAATATTTGAAAAATTGGTTTAGTTTTTTGTAATTTTTATATATTCTCCTTTTCAATGAACAGCAACAATATCAAATACATTTAGCAGAAATGGAAGCAGTCAGGGCAGGAATGCCTGTTGTATCCGTAAATCATGAAAGTGCTGGTGGCCCAAATGTCAGGGATATCCGTCTGGAAAACTTCAATGTTTCTGTGGGTGGCCGTGATCTAATTGTGGATGGTTCAGTAACACTTTCTTTTGGAAGGCATTATGGTGAGTTTGCTTTTCAATGTTTTATGATCCTCTTTCTTTGGTTTCAAAATTGAGAGCGCCATATGTTAGAGTTTCCAAAATGATTTTATGGTACTTGTAGCTTCTTATATCTAAGGCTGTTGAACAATGCTGTAGTTGTGAACTTTTATTGATCTTTCCACAATTTATGCAGGCCTTGTTGGAAGAAATGGTACGGGGAAAACAACGTTTCTTAGGCACTTGGCTATGCATGCCATTGACGGCATTCCTAGGAACTTCCAAATATTGCATGTGGAGCAAGAAGTGGTGGGTGATGATACAACAGCCTTGCAGTGTGTTCTTAACACTGATGTTGAAAGAACAAAGCTTTTGGAAGAAGAAGCTCGTCTTCTCGCCCAACAGGTTGGATGCAGAATTGTTCTTAATTAGAAGGGAGCTGCTGATATGGAAAAATTTAGCTTTTCTGTTTATGTTTTTTTTATGGGTCTGCTCTTTCACTGTGCTTAATAAATTACTTTAACCTGAAGAGAGCACTGGAGTTTGAGGACTCAACAGAAAAGAGTAACGGGGAAGTTGAGAAAGATGCCATTGGGCAGAGGCTTCAGGAGATATACAAAAGGCTCGAGTTCATTGATGCTGATTCGGCAGAGTCACGGGCAGCTTCCATTCTTGCGGTCAGTTCTCCATTTATTGCTGCATCAGTCGCGTACAATTGTCTTCTTGACTTAAGCCTGATTTTAAACATCTTAGGGCTGACTTCAACTCTCCAAAACTAGAATAAATAGCGACAGAAAGAAAAAGAAGTTGTAAATGCTATCTCATTCTAGTTTGAATTTCTTTGCTGGTGTGCCGAACTTATTATTAATGGTATAAATCACCAAGCCACTATTACTAAGTAATAAATGAAACAAAAAATCCTGCCTGCTGGTAGTGAATGGTGCCATTCAGGTACATTATGGAGAAATGCTTGTCCTCTTGTTATTTTATCTGAATTGCCGTCATACTGACAAGGAATTTTACAGGGTCTTAGTTTCTCTCCGGAGATGCAGCGAAAACCAACTAAAGCATTTTCAGGAGGATGGCGGATGCGAATAGCTCTTGCTCGTGCCCTGTTTATAGAGCCTGATTTGTTACTGCTTGATGAACCCACGGTCTGTTGTTCATACCCTTTAGGCTCTTCATATTATTCTGTCAATTTGGTGCATATTTTTAATTTTTCCCCACTCATGTTTATTTTCTTTTCTATTTTCAGAACCATCTTGATCTTCATGCAGTCCTCTGGCTAGAGGCTTACCTGGTGAAGTGGCCAAAAACATGCATAGTTGTTTCTCATGCTAGAGAATTCTTGAACACGGTAAGTTTTGTGGTTTATTTTCACATTTGGTCATGTCAACTGCATAATTAGTATGGTTTCTTTAACACATTACGCATTCTATGTTCTGTTTTTCTCAGGTAGTCACTGATATACTACATCTTCATGGGCAAAAATTGAATGCTTACAAGGGAGACTACGATACATATGAGAGGACGCGGATAGAACTAGTCAAGAACCAACAGAAGGCTTTTGAGGCCAATGAGCGTTCAAGAACACATATGCAGGTCTTTCATCATACCATAATGACAAAATGATGCTATTATGCCTTGTCTTGTTATCGTGATATCAACAGCAGTTTGACAACTTTATTAACATGTTGCCCATATTACTTTGTTTTGTTCCCTCATTCTTATTGCTTTGGAATAGGTATTTAGGGTAGTCATCCTTTGTTTATTTCGACCAGTGATTACTAATTTGATCTTCATGGTCAACATCTTTTTTCGACTTGTGCTTTTCTTTTCCGGAATTTTCTGCATGCAGCATTCTGTTTAAAACATATGGATGAAATTGTCTTTCAGATGTTCAATCACTCTCTTCTTTTGTTTTCCTTTCAGCTCTTTTTAACATGTGTTCTGAATTATAGTAACTTATGTTTGACATTCAATTTTTTTCCTATGATCTACAGTCGTTTATTGATAAGTTCCGCTACAATGCCAAGAGAGCTGCGCTTGTTCAGTCAAGAATTAAGGTGATTTCATTGTTTTCTTGCATGCTAACGTTTCTGGAAACTGTTACCTCTATATTGTTTATTTATCAAATTCTTCGTGTTCAAACTGGGTTGCTGTATTGATCTTAATGTGTTACAAATAACTGGTCTATCTTCTTTTACTGTGTTTTAGGCTTTGGACCGGTTGGGACATGTGGATGAGATTGTAAATGACCCTGAGTATGCACTGATTTGTCTTCGTGGTTTATAGGGATAAGAGCATATAGAAACAATATTTCTACTTTTCTTTCTAGTTTTTTGTAATGCCTCTGGCCTTTTCATGTGCAGCTATAAGTTTGAGTTCCCAACTCCAGACGACAGACCTGGTCCTCCAATAATAAGTTTCAGGTTTGTCAGCTCATGGAGCGCAATTTCGTCGCCCTCCTTGGGTTCAGCAGCGAGTCACTTCAGATCCATTTCTTATATTTTTTTTTCTCTTTAAGCTGTATTCATTCCTATATCAAGAGCTTATCGTATCTTTCTGGTGGTATGTCTTTGCAGTGATGCATCATTTGGTTATCCTGGGGGACCCGTCTTGTTTAGGAATTTAAATTTTGGAATTGACCTTGACAGCCGCATCGCAAGTAAGGATGCTAATTAAATCTTGTCTATCATTGAAAATGATCCATATCTTGCTTGAGTGGCTTACATATTATGTGTTCTACAATTGAGAGTATTTTTCGTTATTTTGTTTCTAGTGGAAAATGACTGTTCATTCAATAATTCAATTTTGAGGCCTCATTTTCGTGGGAAATATAGATTCTTCTTTTCTGTATGATCACTAAGAAATACTGCATCTAGAAGCCCATTTAATCTGCAATTTAGCCAAAAATGGAATTGTGAGGCTGGGATCTTGGGTAAAGACGGGAATAAGCTGGAATTTATCTGGTATATTGGTTGTTAGGATTTGGCTCGTCATTTGTCAGTCTTATTTTGTTTGGGATTGTATTTAGGAAAGCTAAGGGTGCACATATTCTGGTCCTACAAGGATTAGGAAAGAATAAGTTTTCTTGTACAATTAGATTAGGAATTCTTGAAGCAGAAACGGAGTAGGAATGCAAGTGTACTTCCTATCCCAAAGGAATAGGAGTCCTAATCAGTAAATACTAAATAGGTGTGTAAGCTGCAACCTATACTTATAAATAGGGTGTGGCAAGGGGCGAAAACACAAGAGAGAAAAAAGAGACAGCCGAGAGAAGTGAGGGATTAGTTCTAGGGTTTACAAAAGCAATGTACACTCCAAAGAAGCTGTAGAAAATCATAACTGGACGTAGGCAAAAACTTCTGCTGAACCAGTATAAAGCTTGTGTGTTTTTAGCTATTCTCTATTTGCTAATTTTAGTCCATTGCCGGATACATAAACTGGACTTAGGCAAAAGTTCTGCCGAACCAGTATAAATCTTGTGTGTTTCTAGCTATTCTCTATTTGCTAAGTTTAGTCTATTGCCGGATACACCAAAGAACAAGTTCCACAGGGAAGTCGAAATTCTTACATTGTTTGCTTTACTTTATGCAGTGGTCGGGCCAAATGGTATTGGTAAATCAACGATACTCAAACTAATTGCAGGGGAGCTACAACCAATCTCTGGGACAGTTTTTCGTTCAGCTAAGGTCTCTTGCATGTTTCTCAGGATTACTTTTACTGGATAACAATTTTGAATTGATTGTATTAATTTCAGATTTCAACTAACATGTCACTAGGCTGTCCTCCAATTTATCTAAGTTATAGATATTATTATATATGCAAATATTGGTATTGTGTTCCTTACCTTCATTATGTGTCTACTCTTTGACCATTGCATCTCTTTCACTGCTCACAGGTTCGGATCGCTGTATTCAGTCAGCACCATGTTGACGGACTAGATTTATCTTCTAATCCCCTATTGTATATGATGCGCTGCTTCCCGGTGAGTTATTGATAGTACCATTTTCTTCCCTTTTTTTATGTATATGGAAAAACTTTTCATTTTTCTGTTCATGTTTCTAAGGGTTTATTAGTGAGTTGTTGAACTAATGTATACACAAGTGTCCATGATAGGATCCTGCAATTGAACCCCTCTGAATCCATTTCCATATCCGGATGTATAATTTTCTTTAAAATCTAGGATATAGTCAGGGGACCTGATCTATTTTATTTGCAACCTAAACAGGACTTTTTGGCGCTTTCCCTCTCCAATTTTATGTCATTGAAAAAGACATGGAATTGATACCAAAATTGTTACAATGGAAACAAGTTTCCATTTTTTGACCATGGAAACAAATTTCCGGTTTTTGACCATGGAAACAAATTTCCATTTTTGTTTACACAACAAGTTTCCATTCAATTTTGTAACTTCACTGCTGGAACAGATTTAATTTTGGGTGGGGTGAGATCTCTTAGGAATCAATCATTCACAGTGGATTAATCTCATTTGGGCAAGCAATCTTGTTAGTCAGATTTGGCATGCTTTTTCTATTTTTTGTTAAAATTGATCACATGAAGTAATGAAGAATCTTTTTTGCAGGGGGTGCCTGAACAAAAGCTCCGATCTCACTTGGGTTCTTTCGGTGTCAGTGGAAATCTTGCACTTCAGCCTATGTACACATTGTCTGGTATTTTCTCAATTCCCTATTGTGAATACTTTTAAAGAGATCAATTGATTTCTAGAACTATTATTTTACTTGAACCTCTTAAAGATTGGCCTTGGCAAGTCGAATGACTAGCCAGCATACTTTAGCAGCCAATGCTAGCTGCGAGTTTTACTCAAAGAGTCAAATCCAGTGTTGCTCTATGGCTTCGAACATTATTCTCTAAATATTTAAAATGGGGGTATATTAGGTGGTCAGAAGAGCAGAGTTGCATTTTCCAAGATAACTTTCAAGAAACCGCACATAATACTGCTTGATGAGCCCTCCAATCATCTGGTAAGTCACAATCCTTCTCATTATTTTATTGCTTGAAAGAAGTAACAATATTTTGGATTATGAAATTGCTGGTATAAAATGAACTGAAGAACACTACCTTGGCTGGTTGCGCGTTTGTTCACATTGCAATGGTTGTTGACATGTAGGACTTGGATGCTGTGGAGGCACTAATTCAAGGTCTTGTTCTCTTCCAAGGAGGCATTCTCATGGTATTTCATCCCTAATATCTTCATAATTTCCATTAGCAACGAGAGCTTATATTCGAGAATTATTTGATGAACTAGTATGACTCGTCATCGTGTTTTCTTTCTTACAGGTTAGTCACGACGAGCATCTGATCTCTGGAAGTGTGGACGAGCTCTGGGTGGTATCAGAAGGTCGGATACAACCATTCCATGGCAGTTTTGAGGACTACAAGAAGATACTGCAGTCCTCGTAGATAAAAGTTATGAGCATTTCATCCGTCTCATGGCCGATGACTACAGTAGACTGCCGGAAGAACACGGAATCTGGAGCGATTAGTATTTTTCCCTCCAATCAAATGGTTGAGCAATATAATCGGATTGATATGCACTTACCGGCCCTTTCTTTATAAATTGAAAACTAATCGTTTTGTGACGATTTTGCATTGATACGCTTAAGGTTTATAATCAAGTGTGAATGAACAACAATGCAGAGTATCTATTGGAATGAGCAACAAGATTCATATGTGCTATAACTCTTGAATTACATTGTTTGCCTTTTTGATCGGACAAAGCTACTTTACTCTACGGCTAGGGAGATATGAACTCAATTACAACGAAATGGGCAGGATAGCCCACTAACCAATTGGGGTAACGAACGTATGCAAATCACACACAAGGTTTAAGCCCATTGAATTCATATCAGTACAAAAGTCGTAATCTTTTTTTTTTTTTTTAACAAACGATATTATCTACACTAAAAGGGAGGATGTTGGCTTAGCCTCACAATAGGATGCAATAATGTGGTTTGAATTCGCCTTTAGCAAGAATTAACTTAAGACATCTCACTTATAATTGAAGAGGAATACCAGTAAATTGTAGTACTAAGTGGCCAAAAAAAGTGCAACTTCATAAAGTAAAACACTAGGCTATTAAAAAGTTGGTTGTTTATAAAATAAACAAAAATAAACTAGTAGATTCTAAAGTATGACTGACAATTATTGAACTCGCACTAGTGTAGCATTAGTGTTATCAGTATCAAACCCAGACTGCCTTATTCGTATATATAAGTATTACACTCACTTAAACTACTGTTAAAGAAATTTTGTGCCAAAACCACCCTCATTTTCTTCTCATTCTAAAATAACGTTTACAACTTCACCTCCCCAACCCAAACGGACACACTCATCCAGGCTACAACCCTATCTCTTTCTCTTCCTCAATCCAACCAATTTCCACCTGGAGACCTTCGACTTCGGCAACATCCACAACCCATGCTCCTTGCTTGGTCGTTTTCGATTTGTAAACATGTCATTATTGCATTCGATTGACGAAAATTAAAAATTACTCACTTGCGTGTGAACGACTGTTTCTAGAAACCCAATTTAATTTTGTGTTTTATCAGGATATGGGAGCAATTAAATTTCAGAATATATTGGGCCTTACACTCTTTATAGCCCATTTCAAATTAAATCGCGTCCCAACTATATATAAAGTCAAACCTGTCATCCCAAATTTCCAATTTTTGTGAAAAAAAGCAATGGAAAACGAGAGCAGTATCATATCCCGGGAGAAGCTTGACCAGGTGGCGAGCTGGCTCAGCGCCACCGTGTGCACCGCCTTCTTCTCCTCCCTCGAGCGCTTCTCTTGCGTCAACCTCTCCACCACCGACCCCGATGACGAGGACGAGGACGAGGACGAGGCCAAGGACCGCCCTCTCACCCTCACCAATTACAACAACAACGAACCTTCAAACGACGTCGCTAATCTCCCCGTCTGATCTCTCCCTCTCTCCCTCTATCTTTCTATCTGCGGTATTCTCCCACTAGATCTTCGTTTGTATTGTAATTAGGGTTTATCGAAAACAGCTTGTGGTTCTGAATTTTATGCGGGCGTCTCAATGTGTAATGAATGTGAATGGGGGAATGTATGAGCTATATATAATGCGGATTGCAGCCGAACATATTGTTGATTAATAAATTTGTTTCTCTTTAATCCAGTATCTTGAGATGATTAATTGGTGCTTTGTTTTATTGGCATTGTAATTCCGTTGGTTGAATCATGCATGAAGTTGTAGGAACTGAAAGATTGAATCTCGGCCCAAAATGACAATTTGGGCCGAGTGTAGAATCATTCTCGGCCCGGGAGGCCTTGCGACAAGAAGACCATGGATCGTTCAGCTCGTGGGCTTCCAAACCGAGGTCGGTTAGGTCAAAACGCAATGACAAGTCGAGTCCTAGTACAATAGGGAGTCTCGGCAAGTTTGATAACCCGGAAGGGATCCGACTCAATAAGGGACTAGGTTCACAATCCTAGTCAAGATAGGACTGGTCGAGGTGATGTTGATCCGGAGAAGAAAACCTAGTTCGAGTAGGATTTTAACTCAAGGTCTAGTGCTATAAATAGGGGCAGCTGTGCGTCGGTAGAGGGACCCCCGCAAAATCAATACAAAATTGCCCTGCGCAAATCCTCAACAATTTGAGAACTTTTTCTTTTTCTTTTTCGCTGACACATCTTCCGTTGGCATCAACAGCACTGTGAAAGCAACCGGTGATATCTTAAGTCGGCATAGATAACTCTGTCACCGTAGAATTGGCCGAACTCGCAGTACCTTCCGTTGGCATCAACAGCACTGCGGCGGGCACGGTCAGTTATCTATCCAAGTCTTGGTCGAGACGGACGTCCGAGTCCTTATCGATTGAGGTCATTTCATCAGCCTTCTCGGCGAAGTGAAGTGTTACCATTTACCGAGCTCGGCGCTTTGTACGCCGAGTTGTTTTATGATTGGATACTCTCAAGTGGGATTTAGAGTTCGGCATTCAGACGGCCGAACTACGTTCACTATAAAGACTCATATTTGCTTTGAGTATCTGTGTCCTTACACTTTGGTGTCGATTCGGCGTGAGTTTACTCTGACGAATACCATCACTGTGACCGAATCCGACGACAGCGATTCGTGAACTTCGTAATAATAGTAACCTTGTCTTCAGGTTTGAGAATCCAAGAGGCCGAGGCGTGTTCCTTTCTCGGCCGCAATCGCAAGACGCAGAAGTCAGTAGCGCGACCCAACGCAACATCAACAAATTTACTCCTCGGCCGAGCTCGGCCGACGAGTTGGCACGCCCGCATTCACCGAAGGACGTAGTTAGCTCATAGATTACTCGGCCTGCGCGCCACGTAGGCTTTGTAGTTTTTAGGGTCAACATTTTGGCACGCCCAGTGGGACCTAGTGCTAAAACTACGAAGTTCACATGATCTATCTCGATCAGGCTTCACGGGATGAGTGTTATCGCCTATTAAAGAAGCAAAAACAACTCCTTGAAAGATTGAGAAGAATTCCTAAAGAGCAAGAGGCCGGGGGGCAAATTTCCACTCCGGCCACGATCAACATTCGGCCTAAGAAAATTGTCGAGACGGCCGAAGAAGAACAAAGGCCACCTATTTTTTCGGTCGACACTGAAAGT
The DNA here is from genome assembly GCA_035220775.1 of Malus fusca. Taxonomy (NCBI): domain Eukaryota; kingdom Viridiplantae; phylum Streptophyta; class Magnoliopsida; order Rosales; family Rosaceae; genus Malus; species Malus fusca. The sequence continues at coordinate 22,214,522 of CM069072.1, forward strand.
GTGGTAGGCCTAGAAGAAAAAGTTCAAATTTCTGAGCCACAAATTGAGTCAGAAAATGATTCGTCAGAGGAGTGCTCCAATGACGAACAAGACCAATACACGGCTTCAGACCATAAAACCACATCAATTGATATGGTAATTGGAGACATGGTCTTAGACGCCGAGACTACTCCGATTGATATGATTATTGGCGATAAAGCTGATATGGAGAAATCCCGTTCGGCTAAGTTATTTGAATTAAAAGCTGAAATTATGCCTGGGGGGCATAATAATTGTTCCACCCATTTGGCGGCCGAAAATGAAAAATATTTCACCAAGTCAGAAATATTTGGAGATGATCTTTTATTCGGTCTTGGAAAATGTCAAAGTGAAAATTTTGATGTAAAAAGATCTCGGCTTGGAATAAAGCATCGGTGGCCTCCTCCTGACTATGTTTCGGCCACTTTTCTTTTCGTTTGCTAAAAAAAAATAACTATATATAATAAATTATTTTCTTAACCATTCGGCCCCTTGACCGATACTTAAGAAAATAAGAGGGGCAACAAGTGGTGTGCTCGGCAAAATTTTGGTCATTTTGTTTTAGCCGAGCTCGACAAACAAGTCGACCTGAGAAGAGTTATTTTCGCTGCTATCAATAGTACCATGCCTATGGTACAAGTGTGGGGACAAGTTTCAAAATCATTTAATCAAGAAGATGCTAGGGTCAAAGTTTGGCCGAATAAGTCATGGTTGCTGTTTTGAGGTTATATATATATATACATATGTATATAGTCATGATTGCTGACAATGGGTTTGATATGCATATATATGTAGGCAGGCCGAGCTGCCAAGAAAAGACTCTTCTCGACCTCGGCCAAATTTATCCTCGACCCCAATTCCAATTCTTCTCGACCCTAGTTCATAACTGTTTATCTTCGGCCATGAGTTGTTATTTGGTCGAAATGAGCCGTGAGTAAACAGCACCAAGGGATGACGGTCAAAAGTACATCTGATTAGGCTGGAGATACTTAATTTCCTTAATCATTCGGCTTACGAGCCGAAGTTCAAGGAAACTGGGGGGCAATGTTTGGGCCCAAAATGACAATTTGGGCCGAGTGTAGAATCATTCTCGGCCCGGGAGGCCTTGCGACAAGAAGTGAAGGAAAAATTTTGTCCTAGCTAAGAACATGTATGAACATTTGAATACATATGCTAACAATTAACTCTTTAAAGTAGGCATGCATCCAAAAACAATTCATGAAACCCATGACTTTCAAAGCCTAGTATATGGTGAACCAAAAGACTCTTTAACAACATTAAAGATAATTAAGAATTTAGAGATTCTTTACCCTTGAAGCTCATCCTTGATTACACAAGGGATTCACCCAAGTGGAGGGCCTTCAAGTCACCTCCTTGCTCCTTGGATCTTCCTTGTGATTTTCCTCCTTTTAGTGCTCCTTTGCTTCTTTGAGGATTTGAGGATTAGTTCTCCAAAACACCAAAAGTTTGATGTCTCTATGTCTCTTCACCAAGGATGTAATTTGTGAGAATGAAAAATGGATCACTTAGGGAAGTAAATTTGCTAGATAACTATCCCCAAGTAGCTTAGAAAACCCTAATTGAAAACAAAGCTATAAAGATGAATTTATACTTCATTTCTTAGGTGAGTGGCAAACTTGCAATTAAGCAAACTTGCATACCCTCACCCTAAATGGTTGGCCTATATGGTTATTGGGCTTATTGCCCATTTTGTTTTAGTTGTCATACAACTTAAACATAATGGGCCTTGTGGACCAAAACACTTTTGGGCCCCGAAGCCCCAAAACCAACTTAAAAGCCCAATACGAACATTTCGTATAATTAATTAACTAATTAATTAATCTTGACCATTCTTCAATTAAACCATTTAATTGCTTATCCATTTCATTTAATTTCTTCACATATATCCTTATTTGGTGTGCGATCCATTAGGTTCCAATTAGCGAGGCAGTGGGCGATGTTACTCTTAACTATCGATTGTGAATTGAAACCACATTTCAATTCTCCCTTTTTGATGATTAGTGTTTGCTAATCAATAGGGCTTCCACAAACCATGAGTGACACCTAGCAGTATGTCATGGTTACCCAAGCTAAGTAGAATTGGTTGGAGAACCTATCCAGTTACAATTACAATGCAATACGGTCCTTCTCTAATACAATACTCTTAACCACATTGTTTAAGTGATAGTTTGTTTCATGTCTACTATCCAATGTGATACTTTCTTATATGATTCCCTTGAATATGATTTGGAACATCTTCCTTAGTCATATTCATTTGCTTTGGCCAAAGACTTTAGAATCATATTTTAGAGTATACTCCTTCCACCATGGAAGGTTAGAGATCCCTTGTTGTGCATTCATATGCCTACATGACTAGATCACATGACCCCAACAATGCCGTGGACAATCCGAGGGAATGCCTTTGTCATGATCAAAGATCAAGGACCTAACCATTAGACATCTATGATGCCTCAGGTCTAAGGACTACTTTGCATATTGTAACCTTAGAGTTCGTACATGACATGTATGTTTGAACTCTCATTAATCGCAGTTCAGTGTACTCGATTACTCTTTCGAGCACCTATGTGTTTGTCTTAGTGTCCAACACCAAATGACTTGAGACTAGTTCATACTCACGTTTGAGTCAACATAACACATACTAACCTTAGCGGATTGTCAATGCCCAATTGGCAATCCTATGGCTAGGAACGTTTTAGGAATGAACATAAGAGAAAGGTCTCCTTAATCTAACTCATTAGATCACTTATCTCTTATGTCAAATACATCCCTTGGATTCTCTTATTGATTAAACACATGATACAATAAATAGTGATTAACAATAAGTATTGCCCTTCCGTTAAACATATAAAAGTTTAACATATTAAGTATTCCAAAAAGCTATTACATCAAATGAGTGGCTTTGTGGGCATACTTCCAACAAGAAGACCATGGATCGTTCAGCTCGTGGGCTTCCAAACCGAGGTCGGTTAGGTCAAAACGCAATGACAAGTCGAGTCCTAGTACAATAGGGAGTCTCGGCAAGTTTGATAACCCGGAAGGGATCCGACTCAATAAGGGACTAGGTTCACAATCCTAGTCAAGATAGGACTGGTCGAGGTGATGTTGATCCGAAGAAGAAAACCTAGTTCGAGTAGGATTTTAACTCAAGGTCTAGTGCTATAAATAGGGGCAGCTGTGCGTCGGTAGAGGGACCCCCGCAAAATCAATACAAAATTGCCCTGCGCAAATCCTCAACAATTTGAGAACTTTTTCTTTTTCTTTTTCGCTGACACATCTTCCGTTGGCATCAACAGCACTGTGAAAGCAACCGGTGATATCTTAAGTCGGCATAGATAGCTCTGTCACCGTAGAATTGGCCGAACTCGCAGTACCTTCCGTTGGCATCAACATCACTGCGGCGGGCACGGTCAGTTATCTATCCAAGTCTTGGTCGAGACGGACGTCCGAGTCCTTATCGATTGAGGTCATTTCATCAGCCTTCTCGGCGAAGTGAAATGTTACCATTTACCGAGCTCGGCGCTTTGTACGCCGAGTTGTTTTATGATTGGATACTCTCAAGTGGGATTTAGAGTTCGGCATTCAGACGGCCGAACTACGTTCACTATAAAGACTCATATTTGCTTTGAGTATCTGTGTCCTTACACTTTGGTGTCGATTCGGCGTGAGTTTACTCTGACGAATACCATCACTGTGACCGAATCCGACGACAGCGATTCGTGAACTTCGTAATAATAGTAACCTTGTCTTCAGGTTTGAGAATCCAAGAGGCCGAGGCGTGTTCCTTTCTCGGCCGCAATCGCAAGACGCAGAAGTCAGTAGCGCGACCCAACGCAACATCAACAAATTTACTCCTCGGCCGAGCTCGGCCGACGAGTTGGCACGCCCGCATTCACCGAAGGACGTAGTTAGCTCATAGATTACTCGGCCTGCGCGCCACGTAGGCTTTGTAGTTTTTAGGGTCAACAGGTTCTGAATTTTATGCGGGCGTCTCAATGTGTAATGAATGTGAATGGGGGAATGTATGAGCTATATATAATGCGGATTGCAGCCGAACATATTGTTGATTAATAAATTTGTTTCTCTTTAATCCAGTATCTTGAGATGATTAATTGGTGCTTTGTTTTATTGGCATTGTAATTCCGTTGGTTGAATCATGCATGAAGTTGTAGGAACTGAAAGATTGAATCTCTGGCATTAGGTAGCAAATTAGGGATTTATGTCTGACCCTAATCGTCAATTGTTCGGATTCGACGTTTTAATCAAGTTGATTTACAATTATGGTTTTATTGCTTTGATTATCTCCTTGTTGGATACAAAATTTTCAGAATGTGCTTGATAAGTTATGCATTCAGGGAAGTATGTTCAGTATTTAGGGTTGCATCCTCAGTATATTACACATTAAGGAAGGTATGCTTAATAAACTATACATTCAGGGTGGCATGGAGAATATATCATATTGGCGAGATGGGACGCGGTCCCCCTCTATTCGGAATGTTAATCTATAAGACGCTACTGTTGGTTTCGTTCAGAGGTTGATCACTTGTTCGATTTGAACACCGACGTGTTCTTATTTGTCATTGATTGTGCTGGTAACCGGAGCTGTACGAGTGAAAGAGTTTCCACATATTTATATAGAAATTGGAAAGTTCCTATTGGGGTAATGTTAGATAACTTAGATGGTAGAAGTAACTTTGATATGCTTGAGAATTGATTGCTTCAAATTTCATCCATCACTCCCCTATCACACCTTGTAATGAAACTTCTCGGGAACTTTTATCTGCGATGTTGACGTATACTGTTTCTATATGTTTTCATGTCTGTGTCTTGAATGTGCAGGATGGTGCATGTTATAGCCTCAATGCTCCTCTACAAAGATACTGCTGTCTCAAAATTTGAAGAAACTAGTTATGGTCACTTGAAATAATCAATAGTACAAGCATTACAACTTTATCTTTACAATTTGATGTTTCATCTTCACATCTCTCTCTCTCTCTCTCTCTCTCTCTCTCTCTCTCTCTCTCACACACACACACACACAAAACAAACATTTCTAATCAACTACTGCAAACACTAGAACAAAAATACCAAGTAAAAAATGGATGGTGAAACTTTTAGTCTGCATGTTCCTTCCAACATACTAGCATCAACACACACCTTTTGATAATGTACAGCCTTGCTCTCTTCTCCTTCAACGTTCTCTTGGGCGCCTGAGCTTTGGTTTGCTTTTCCGGGGAAGAAGCAGACTTCTCCATGAACCCTACTCCTCTCACTCCTCCTGGATTTCCTCCCAATTCTGTATAACCCCTTTGTGCCGTGTGCACTCAGGTTATAAGGAAGGGGGGAAAAAGGAGAGGAATCTTTTCTCTTGTGTGAGTTACTATTGGCTGACGTTTCAGTTTCAGTCCTCCAGTCAACCTAGGGAGGTGCTGCTTTTCTGCTCCGGAAGCCTGGTCTTCTGCTGCCGCCTGGTCCAAAATCCAGATTTCCAGGTTGGTTGTCTGCTAAACCTTCCATTATTTTTACTGCCCTCTTTGCTTCCAGGATTTATTGCTTGCAAAAAAAAAAGGACCATGGACCACCGCTTTTTTGGAAATTTTTTGGAAGCGGGGTTTGGATCGTGAGGTTAATTATTTTTGGGACTGCTAGATAATTGGATTGGTGAGGTGTCCTTATGACATCTTTCAGTCTCATAAGTGAAGATTGTACGTCCTTTTGACCAACCATAGATCCTTTCAAAGTTGAAACCACTTTTTCGATCAGGGTGGGGGGTTAGATTGTGTGTCATGACTCAGCGTTACGAATCTTTGAGTTAATGCACTGCGGTTATAGTGAGGCCTAGAGAACCAACTAGTATTAGTGGTCTTCCATGGACGGGAATGCATCGTCGTGGTGAATCTATTACACGTGGGTCCTCTTTTTTACGCGATTGAAAATTTATTTTTCCGGGATGATTGATTGGTCTTGTTAAGGAGGTTATGGATTGATCGATATTGTTCACAACCATAATCAAATCGAGTTTGAAGTTCCCTTTGTAAACCATTGGACTGGGTTAAAATTCCAAGGAAACCTTCCAAACCAAACCCGGTTTGGTCGGTTTTCGGTTTTAATGTTTTAAAGTTAAAAACCAACAAAACCGGTCCTGAACCGGTTGAGAACTCCGGAAATAGGCTCATGGTCGATTTCGACTGGGCCGAGCGGACCGTGCCAAATCCTGCTCTCTGTATGCCTCATTTCGAAGGGACATCTGAGGGAGGTGCTTAACCAGTAGCCACCCACACACCCGTTCCCTTTGTCTTTTTCTTTCCCCTAAATTTTCTCTTTTTTTTTCTTCTCTTGTTTTATTTTTTCTCGTTTTTTTAACAAATATATAATCTACACTGAAAGAATGATAGTGGGTTTAGCGAGCTAGTAATAATTTAATTCTCGCTTTTATTATTCCCTTTAAAAATGAATTGGCAATGACAATTGGACGACACGTAGTATGTAAGGAAAATCGATGGGGTGCCTTTCTAAAAGGATTTCATGAGTCAAAAACACAAAAGAAAACAATGTCTCTCTCTTTTGGGGGTTCTTTGGAGGTTGCATCTTGCTCGCTATTCTTATCAGTCGATAACTAGAAGATGGGAAAATGCCAAAATAAAGAAAAATAAATAATAAAAAGAAGAAGAGATAAATCAATGTAAAAGGGCGGATTGGTGGTGGTTTCACATGATTGCCCTAATCCCGATGGTCGGTGGTCAGCCTACGCTATTTCAAAGGACATCAAATCTCATCTTTTGCAATGAACGTATCTTTATTGGGTAAGAAAAATATTTAAATTGACGATGGTCTTTATCATTCAAATACATCAAATCTCATCTTTTGCAATGAACGTATCTTTAATGGGTAAGAAAAATATTTAAATTGACGATGGTCTTATCATTCAAATATATCAAATCATGCATATATTGGGAGGATGTGGTGGTTGCAGAGCCGGAGGATTTCGTCCCGGAGCCGGAGGGGTTCCTGCCGATGGTGAAGCACCCGGAAGTGAGGGTTTGGGCTCTGGAGGTGCATTCCCTTTGGAAGAACTTGAGCAGGAAGGTCTCTGGTGGGGTCCACAAGAAGCCTGAGTTGCACACTCTGTGCTTCCTCTGCCTGAGCAGTTTGTGATTCCTGGTTCAAGGTTTAGGGAGGTTTATTACTGGGATTCTTACTGGGTGATTAGGCAAGTCATTAGTGTTAATCTCTCTTTCTTTTTTTTTAGATTGAAAACTTAAAACTTAACAGTTGTGGCCAAAAACACTGATAACACAGTGCTACGTCTTCTTTTTTTCAACTTTTGAGGAAGCAAAGTTGGATTGATCATGTTGTCTGAATCATTGTGCACGGATCATGATAAGGCTCAGATAGGAGCAATCATTAGTAATGTTAGCGAGACTAAATTTGTAAATTAAATTTGCAAAATAAATGATTTGTTATCAATAAGAAATTAGTACGTTTATTAACGTTTAAGTAATAATCTATGAGTAATGCTTCAGAGACTAAAATTTTCAAACAAAATTACATACCGAATGACGTATTGCTAATAAGAAACAAACACGTTAATTGACACTTAATTAATAATCCAATCATCTATAACCACATTATTGAGTTTGCAAATTTAGTTTAAAAAAATTGATCTCATTAGCATTACTCATAATCCACTTATCAACTCTCATATCATTTAGTTTACAAAATTTAATTCCCCTAGCATTTTTTTTATTCTAGCTTAGACATATACTACTTACGGCACGCATGGAGCTTCTTTTTAAGTAGCTAAAAGCGCTTATATCAATTAAAAACGTTTTTGACAAATGTTTGGCAAGAAAAATCTTAAAACCATTTATGAGTCATAGAACGTTTTAGAGACATTTTCAAGTAAAAACACTTTTGACCAATGTACTTATGATCAAAAGCACTTTTATACGCAACCTAAAACGGGTGTTACTAATTAATATACTTGGTTGACAGTGCATGTCACATGGCTGTCCATGTGTTGCATTATTACTGCTATTTGAAAATCTTCATCCTAGTTCCAGATTTTCGAAGGTGGCGTTAATCTTCATCCTATTTAGTATTTGAGCCAAAAATGCAATCGATTTTCTTGCGTAAGACTCCTTGTTAGAATGAAATCAAGAGCTAAATACGGAAGACACATTTGAAGTTTGGAATTACTACCTTAAGGTATTAAAATTTAGATCGTTAACAATTTACGTCACACTAGCTCAAACTATTTAGGTATTTTGTTAACTGTCTAAGAGAGATATTTCAGTGTATCTGAAATAAGGGGTGTAACACCACATATTATTATATAATTGAAGGAAAGTTTTATTTTTATTTTTATTTTTTCAAGTGTTATTCTAATTGTATATGATATATGATGTTTCATCCCGTGTTCCGCGCACATTGAAAAATCTCTCAATCTGAAGTGCAGGGCCGACTTTTAAAACTTGATCGGACTAATTTTTTTTCTCCCAACCACATAGGCAGTTGACAAAGACCATGCAGTTTGAGCTAAAGTGGCTTCAACTGTTTACAATCAAGGATTTGATGCCCTCTTGAAAATGACCCTAAATCTCATAGCTGTATATATAATTAGCTTTAAAATCATCACTTGATTTAGCCTCTGTTTGGTATTGCTTTTTTTTTTAATTTTTTAATTTTTTTATTATAGAAAAACTAATGAAAATAGCTTGAAAACTTTGAGTTTTAAAGATAATGACAAAATAAAGGGTAAAGTGAATAGTACCATGATTGACTTTTTAGTGTAAAAATGTGGTTTTTCGTTAAAATGAACAGTACCACGGGCTTTTCGTTAAAACTCCCTCTCTTTTTTTTCCCACTAAAACTGCTTCACTTTAAAGTTAAGCAATAAAAAAATGTTTGGTAAAAGTAAAATATCCTACTTATTTTAAAAGCAACGAGCTCCAGACAACAACTTTCAAAAGCAACTTGTAGGTTGTTGTTAAAAGCTGCTTTAATAAAAAGCAGAGTTGGGTATTTAATAAATATTTGGATGAAGTGCCAATTTAGTTCATGAATTATCATCTCAGTGAAAATTAGGTAATTGAATTATTTTTTTCGGTAAAATAAGTCTCTAAATTAATTAAAAATTGCTATTTTCATCCCTACTGTTATATTCAAAGTTATTTTATTCAATTTTTCGTCAACTTAAGTCACTTGACACACTTTAGAGTGTAATACCATCATTTTCTTGTCTATAAGCCCTTAACATTTCATATAGGTTGCAAATTTAACGTCTAATTCACCTCAAAAGTTAACTTACACTATTTTTTTATTTTATGAAAAACTACCAATTTATCCTCCAAAGTTAACTCTATACACTATTCTTTATGAAAAACTACCAATCTATACTTCAATGTGTATCACATGCAAGTAACGTGATTAAATTGATGAAAAATTGAATATAGTAGCTTCGAATATAATATTAGAGATGTAATTGGCAAATTTTTATAATTCAAGGATTGATTTTTCTGAAAAAAATAGTTTAGAGATCTAATTTTCACTGAGGTGATAATTCAGAGACTAAATTGGTAGTTCATCCTAAATATTTTAAATTGTTGTATACCTTCATTAAATTTTTTTAAGTGACATTATTTAGCTTTCCACACACATTTTATACTTTAGAGAAAAAAATTAAGCGCTACCATTGTCACCACCATCATTACCTCGACCACCACCATTATTGCCACCACCACTACCACCATTGCCACCATTGTTACCACCATCGCCATCGCTGCCACCACCACCATCCATCATTACCACAACCGTCATGACTGCAATCACAACAACAACTGCCACTACGACCATCATTGCCGCCACTGCCACTACGACCATCATCACCACCACTACCACCGCAACCACAACCGCCACTACCGGTGCTATCACTGCCCTACAACCATTGTTACCTCTCCACCCCAACCAACACATCCCACTATTAGTATCACCACCACACCTCCACTGCAACCACCCCACTTATACTATTATGTCCATTTGTTATTGTATACAATTATATCACTTTTACATTAAATTTTACCAAACACTTTTACGCTGTTTTTTATATTCACAACACTTTTAAAATTTAGTTAGCCAAATGTTCATCATATTTATTTTAAAGCTGATTATTCTTACAGTACAACATAAGCAATTTTTTTTTTAAAACACAACAATCCCAAACTGGCCCTTAATGAATGAAGCCTTGTCTGCATGGCGGGTTTGGGTCTTTTGCAGGGTCTTTTATTGGGATAAGCGGTATTGCAATTACAATAACAGTTGTTGAGAAAATTGACGAAAAGTACCTAGATTTGAGGAACATTAATGATGATAGGAATTAGGGACGAAAGTGCAACTCCGAGTATATTTCAAAGACGAATTTTTCAATGCATGTAGATTAATTAGTGCCATCATGGATGGAGTATCTATTTCTTTTTGGCAAATACTGGATGGAGTATTGTTTGATGGGGCTGGGATAATTGTATACTTGTTGTTTTGGTGCTATATGCACATTATATTGTAACAAATTTCCTATAATCTAGCCTTTTGATTACTCTCCTTCGTTAGAGTTAATTGTGTAAAAAAAAAAAAAGTTGGTTAGATCCAATTTATTTTTATAATAATGCTACAATTTAGCAACAATTATCTACGATTTAAGATATTTTCTTTCCAAAATAGTTTAAAATATTTTTAAATCCCCCAAAATCAAACGTACCGAAATAAGTTTTTCTTTTACTACGTTAAGAGAAAATAGGATTGAGAATAATATAAACGTACCAATACACAATGTGTACAAAATAAAACGTACCAAAATAAAAATAATATACCAATATTAACAATATGTATAAAATCAAACGTACCAAAATTGCAAATAAACGTACCAATTAATTATTTTTATAAATTCAAACGTACCCGCAGATAATATATACGTAATGTATTCTACCTAATAATAATTCGTCAACAACTATACTTAAAAAAACAGCAAATATATATATATATATATATATATATAATTTCACAAAAAAATTGAAAAAATTGAAAAAATTACACGGAGCTTTTATGTTGATCACCAACTATTTGAAAAAGAAAAAACCATATGGAAAAAGAAATAATATTAAATGTTTGCATAACAAATAAAAAAAAATAAAAACTTTGATCGAACATATTTGGAAGAAGAGAAAATATAGTTTAATTACTAATATCTCCACTAAATGAGGAAAAGTGCATCATGTAGATAAAATGATAAATTCGAAAATTATTTTAATTTTAAAAAGTAAAGGTGACTATTGGTCAAAGTACTTTAATCAAATTTTAAAAAAAGCATAAATGTTTAATCTAAATGATATAAAAAAACTGTAAGAATTTTCCCAAAATATTTTGACCAATCTCCTTTTCATGATAGAGGAATATGGATATGTCCTTAACGGTGCAAGGATCTTTTACACTAACAGAAGGTAATGCTTCATTCACTTCTTATTTTTTCTAACTTTATTGTTTTTCACTTCGTATAACTTCTGCTGCAAGCAAGATTGATCAGCAGTATATATATATATTTTTTGTCAAATGATAGATTTTATTAAATTCTAATAGAAACGTTTACATCTTCTGCAAGAATATTAAAAAGAAATTCAGGACCATAAGCATCTCATAGGAATGAATCACCACGCAAGGTAGCATAGAAAGCCATTGCATGGGCACCGTGGTTGCCACTCCGCTGAACATACATAAACTTCACCTCCCTAATCTGAGATGCCAAATTCTAAATATCAAAAATGAAGCATTCCAAGTTTGCATCAATTGAGCATTCCCCATTTATCATGTTGATCAGCAAGATTGATCATGGGTTAAAAATTTGCAGCCAACCACCACTTCTGAGTGCAATGGTTCATGAAATATACAAGCGGATGGGAGATGTGGAGTTGGTTCGGAAGGCTCTCCCTGCACTCAACAAAGAACATGAGTTTTGGAATTCAGGTATCATGAGAAACTTTTTCGATGAAAGGTATCTGCAGTTGGTTTTAAATAGTTTTAATTTGGTTTTCTGGTTCTGTAGGTATTCATAAGGTAATTGTTCAGGATTCTAAATCTCAGAATCACACTTTGAGTCGATACTATGCAATGTGGAACACACCGAGGCCTGAATCTTCAACCATTGTATGCCCTCGCTACGTGCTTTATTTGAAAAACATTTTTGTTGTTTATATCAGTGGCGGGAAAAGAAAAAAAAGAAGAGCTAGAAAAAGAAACTAGTATCCCATTTTAACATCTTATGCCTATCAGGACAAGGAATTGGCTTCCAATATCTCGAACGCTACTGAGAAATAGCAATTTTTCCTGGAAGTGGCATCAACTGCGAGACTGGATGGGATTTCAGTACAAGATGAATGATGTAACGTAGTTTGTATATTCATATCCTTCTAGGAATGAGTCAACTTTTAAAATTTAGGATGACTTAACTTGTGAGGATTTTGTTTTCTTGTTGCAGGAACCATTCGGATTTTACAACGTTGGCTACCACATGGATTTTACTGGTTGATCTGAATGCATTCTTACCAAGGGTATGTCTCTCGACTCTTAACAAAAGAAGCCCCTGTAAATTATATGTTCTGAAAACAATAAAATATCTATTTTATCTGTTAATGCAGGTGGAACATGACATTTCTGTCCATGCAAAAGTCACAGGAGACTACAACATTTCCGAGCACTTCCTGAAAGCTTCTAAAGCAAGGCATAAGGCCATAAAAGCTGTTTTCTGGGATGCAAAGAAGGGACAATGGCTAGATTACTAGCTCAACAGAAACACATGCAATGTGGTATATAGTCGTGGAACTCTTTAATTTTCTGACAGTTATAATGGCGGTTGTCCTAATTTCTTCTTATTGATAAGCTTTTAGGAATATCAAAGATGGGAAGGTTGTAACCAGAATCAGAATGTATATGCTTCAAACTTCGTTCCTTTGTGGCTTGAGCCATTTTACTCAGGTTTGTGCTTCCGAAATTGCATCATGCTGAACCCGAAATTCTTAACCCTAAACATGACAGTATTCCACTATCCGTCACTGAAAGAAATTGTGATTCTAAATGTTGCGTTAGCTGCATATTTTTCATATCATGCACCAAAAAACATATAAGAAGATATATAGTTTTATTATTTTTCATGTACGTTGTAAACCGAGAAAAGGCTTTACACTTTGTGTGAGTGAAGGTGCTTCTGTGGTGGAGAAAGTTACAAAAAGTCTTCAAAGCTCAGGACCGATTTGTGCTGCTGGTATTGCAACATCCCTCACAAACTCAACACAACAATGGCAAGTGAAACCAAACTAAATTCGATATCTTTTAGTTATTTTGTGGGAACTTGTAAAAACAGGGACTTTCCAAATGGTTGGGCTCCACTTCAGCACATGATAGTTGAAGGTCTGCTAAATTCTGGATTAGAAGAAGCAAAATCAATGGCAGAAGACACTGCTGTGAGGTGGATCAGAACCAATTATGTTGCCTCCCAGAAAACAGCCACCATGCATGAAAAATATGATGTGAAAATGATTGGAGCAACTGGTGGTGGTGGTGAGTACATACCCCAGGTATGCACTTAATCACATTTTTTTTTTCTAACATGACGTACGCTATCTTAAACAAGCCTAATCTTTCGGGATAGGGGATTCGAAATTGATCACTTTAATTGTATTAGAAATTAAGAAGGTGATTGTTTTTATTTGTGTGTAGATCTTCTTTAGGTGCTATCAGACTAATATGATTTGTTTTAATCTGTCTGTGTATATTACAATGCAGACTGGATTTGGTTGGTCAAATTGAGTTGTATTGGCATTCTTGGAGGAGTTTGGATGGCCTTAAGACAGAAAGGTAGATTGTGACCCTTAAGCACTAGTACTCATTATTTTGATTTGATATTTTTTTCACCTGTTTTGAGATGTGGAAACTTGAAATTATTTATGGCTTGCTCCACTAGAAAATGTTCCTTATTACTTGTCGTACATAATTATATGGCTCTCTTTTGTCATATGACTGATCACGTTATTAATGTATAAAATAGGTGGGGAAGATCTTCTTGTATCACTAGTTGGTTTGTTTGACAATCCAATGAGATGATGTCACGATATCAACAAAGATCTGTAACCGGAGTATTGATAGTATCAATAACACGTATTAAAAAAGAGAAATGATAATGGGACTCTCTCAAAACTAGAGTTAGTAATATTATTATACTTATATATCATGTATATGTATCTTTTGGCAAATTTTGCGGATAAAATACAATGAAAGTTTTGTTCATTGCCATAATATTTATTTATTTATTTATGATTTTTTTTTTGGAAAAATTACACATAAAGTATACTTTTAATACTTCATTTTATATTGAGACAACACTTTTTAGGGAGTTTTAACGAAAAGCCTGTGATACTGTTCACTTTTTTTTTTTTTGGTCAAAGATAGAGTATATTAAATTCTCATAGGAAGGTTAATATCCTGGGCCAAGATATTAAACAAAAATTCAGGCCCAATACAATCCCACACGAAATCCCTTCCTTTCTCACCTACATACTTGCCCACCAAGTGAGCAGCTTTGTTGCTCTCTCTAGACACAAAGACGAAAACAACAGATTGCATCCTACGTGCTAGAAACTCAATGTCACCAAGTGACCATTCCTTGTTGCTCCTTACCACAAAGAAATCTGAGGAGTGGAGAGGAAATAGGTTTATGTATGATGCAAGATGGAGTAATTTGAAGGAGTGCAGGAACATCGTCACAAAGGACTGGGGATGGGAGGGCCGAGGATCTCACGCATTTCGATTCTGCGAGAAGCTGAAATTCGTCAGAAGGAGTCTTAAAGGGTGGTATCGAGAGAAAGGTAGAAATTCCAAAAAAAACTATTGATAAGCTGAAAGGGGAATTAAGGAAGGCCTATCAGTCAAATAATTTTGCCTCGGCGGAGGTCCACCAAAAGGAAGAAGAACTAAAGGAGGCCAATAGGAAGGAAGAGGCTTACTGGCGTGTCAAGTCGAGGGTCTAGTGGCTGAATAATGGGGATAAGAATACAAAATTTTTCCATGCTCAAACAACGAAGCGGAGAAGCTCAAACAAGATAAAAGGCTTGGGGGATTCGCAGGGCGTCTGGCACTCGGATGCTGATGGAATTTCTACGCTGGCGGTGAACTACTTTGCTGATATCTTTAAGTCCAGTAAACCGAGTCAGTTTGAGGAGATCACGGGGTGTGTGCAGGCAAAAATCTCGCACGAGGACAACCTGATGTTGACAGCACCGGTTTCTGATAGTGAAATTCAGGTGGCTGTCTTCCAAATCCCTCCCACTAGAGCCCCGGGGCCAGACGGCTTCTCTGGGAGTTTTTACCAGGACCACTGGGAGGTGGTAGGAAATGATGTGACTAAAACCATTAAAGCTTTCTGGCACTTTGGAAAACTGCTAAAAAAACTAAACCACACAAATTTGGTTCTCATACCAAAAGTCTCATGTCCCAAGAGCTTGATGCAGTACCGGCCCATTGCCCTGTGTAATGTATGTTATAAGATCATTGCTAAGGTTATCACTAATAGACTGAAAAAGGTGATGCCAAAGGTGATTAGTGATAACCAGTCGGCATTCGTGGCGGGAAAACATATACAAGACAACATTCTAGTGGTCCATGAGATTCTGCACTCCCTGATGCACCAGACCGGAGAGGATCAGAGTGACATGGCTTTAAAGCTGGACATGGCTAAAGCCTACGATCGTGTTGAGTGGGAATTCCTCTTAGTTATGATGGCTAAACTGGGGTTTGATCCCATGTTCTGCAAAAGGATAAAAGAGTGTGTTTCTACTACTTCCTATAGTATCCAGGTGAACGGGGCTCCTACGGGTTATATCCTGCCGCATAGAGGATTGAGGCAAGGTGACCCTCTGTCCCCTTTTTTATTTCTGTTGTGCACTAAAGGGTTCTTTGCCCTCATCAGGAATGGTATGGAAAATGGGTCTCTTCATGGGGTGTGGGTGAATCCTAGGGGGACGCCGATATCACACTTATTTTTTGCTGACGACTCAGTGTTATTCTGTGAGGCGACTGTCAAGGATGCGAAGGGTGTGCGGGAAATCCTGAACTCCTATGCTGCGGGTTCGGGGCAGGAGATAAATATGACTTAAAGCTTTATTTTCTATGGAGCGAAGGTCAAGAAACGGGAAAAGAAATTAATTGAAAACACTTTGAACATTCAGAGTAGGATGGGGTTTGGGAAATACCTGGGACTTCAAGCCGATTTTGGTCTTTCTAAAAAGACTGTATTTGAGGATGTCCGGGAGCGGATCGAGGCTATAATGGTGGGTTAGGCTGAGCAGTTTTTAAGCCAAGCTGAAAAGGAGGTTCTCATAAAAGCCGTTGCTATGACTATGCCTAATCACGCAATGAGTTGCTTTAAGTTGCCAATCGGTGTTTGTAAAGATATCAAAAAGGCAATTCGCTGCTATTGGTGGAGGGGGAGCATGAATCGCAAAGGTGTTCACTAGGTTTCCTGGGATCGACTCCAAAAGCAAAAATGTCGCCGCGGGGGGGGGGGGGGGGCGGCTTGGGGTTCAAGGATATCCAATTCTTTAATTTGGCTTTCCTAGCTAAGATTGGGTGGTGTCTTATCCTAAACCCGGAGTCCCTGCTTGCAAAGGTAATGAGGGAAAATACTACCCTGGGAAAACCTTCAGGGAGGCGACTAGAGAAATAGGTCTTCCTGGGGATGGAATGGTGTTCTTGATGCCCGTAAGGTGCTTGAAAAAGGACTGCTATGGCGGGTTGGGGATGGTGCAAGTATTAGCATCAGGAATGACCCGTGGTATTCTGTGCCCTCTACTTTCCACGTTAAGCCCAAGGAAAATTTGAACGCAACCTTGGTCACTGATTTGATCGACCCGACCACTAGAACCTGGAATGTGGACACAATTAAGGATGGGTTCAACCATGAGGAGGCGGATGTAATTCTCAGTATTCCCATCAGTAGAACGGGATGCACCGACATGCTCGGGTGGTTTCACACTGCGAGTGGGACTTACTTGGTGAAAACGGGGATACGGGGTAGTTATGGAGCTCATGGAAAATGGTGCACTTGGTAAGAAGGGGCGGGGCTCGAATAGTGAGAAGACAAAACATAACCATCTTTAGAAATCGATTTGGCGCCTGGATGTTCCTAGTAAGTTGAGATTTTTTATATGGAAATGCTGTAATCATGCTTTAGCGGTGAGAATGAATCTCAAGCAACGGCATATGCGTGTCGACAACGTGTGTGGGTGTGCGGACAGTTTGACGAAACAGAGAATCACCTCTTCTTTCGTTGTGAGACCAGCCACAGGTTCTGGTTCTGTTCGCCTCTTCAACTCAACTCCATCGAGTTGGAGGGCTGACTTCCTTCAAAGTTGGGCGAGTTTCAGCAACTGGGTTGACCAGTTAGATAACAGGATGAAACTTCTTCAAGAATTTGTTTTTGGGCTTTGGCGACTATGGAAGAACAGAAACGATATAATTTTCAATCATAAAAACCATGAACCAGCTGAGATTCTGATGGACTGGAGAATGAGTCTAGCCGAGTATAGAAACGCTGCGGAAAAGAGGGAGCAGTGTATGAAACCAGTTCTGACCAAGGTGGCCCACGATGATGGTGCTGGATAGAAACATTGGCAGAAACCTGGATTTGGTACGATAAAAATCAACACAGATGCGGCCTGGAGCAAAGTGACGCAATGGGCTGGTCTGGGTTGGGTGGCTCGTGACTTTGCCGGTGTACTCCAGGGTGCGGAGGGGGGTCGGGATCCATGAGATTCCACTCTGCAGCTGCGGTAGAGGCAGCAGCAATCCGGGAGGCTCTCGAAGTCTGTTTACTGAGGGGTTTTGGGAATGTAATTATAGAATCTGATGCTAAAACTATTGTTCAAGCGATACTGTTCACTTTAACGAAAAACCACATTTTTACACTAAAAAGTCAATCATGGTACTATTCACTTTACCCTTTATTTTGTCCTTATCGTTAAAACTCAAAGTTTTCAAGCCATTTTCATTAGTTTTCCTCATTTTTTTAAACATTTCAAGAAAAGACAAGAGTTAGTACATGTAAAAAATGACATTATTGGTTTTTTATTCACTAAAGTGTAAGTTACTAAAATACCCTTTAAACCGGTAAAGCCTTTTATCTCTTTTGCTCCCTTATCTTCCTCCGCCACCACTGTTTCTGCTAGACTACACCTCGTTAATGGTGATGATGTGGCCTAGAGTTTCTGGCCGTTCATACCTTCTCCGCGATTCCGGTATTTGTTTTCAGTCCGTCATTGGCTCACATCTCCTAGCTCTGGTATTTGTTTTCAGTCCGTCATTGGCTCACATCTCCTAGCTCTCTTCAACCTTCAATGCGTTTCCCTTCAACCTTCATGAACTTAGAAGCCAATTTGCAGCTTCTCCCCATTCGTAAGCATTTCTTGATGAAATTGAGGTTCCACTATAAAACCAATTGGCAATATGAGGAGTAGCCCAAGACCATATAAGCACATAGCAAACCTTGTCCCTCACCAATGTGGGATAACTCTCAACACGCCCCTGCATGTGTAGCGGATTTTCAAGCCTACACGTGAACAACAACTGAGTGATGTGGAGCGTGTGTGGCCGTTTGGCTTCACACGAGGATAGCCCGCTCTGATACCATGATGAAATTGAGGTTCCATCATAAAACCAATTGACAATATGAGGAGTAGCCCAAGATCATATAAGCACATAGCAACCAATGTGAGACAACTCTCCTTACACACAAAAAAAGGACCTGACGGCTGACGTATTCAAGTCATTGAGTTATAATTTTGAAAATTTGAGGGTCTTATTCCATTGGATTTTGAAGATGATCCTACGTGATGCCTTGTTGATGATAAGCATGGGTGGTTTCTAGCTACAAAACCCAGCATTAAAATTAGATCTTTAAAAAATTGGCATAAGAACTGATCATTCTTAGTGGGTTTACAATGAATGTACAGATTCGTTGGATGTCCCTATCCTGCAAAAATTGGCTCGGAATCAAATGCCCCATTTTTTAATTTCCAAAGTTTTTTCTTTTATAGCTGAAATTTTGTGAAAGATGTTTGATTAGATATGCTTGTGCGAAATTCAATTCTGCATAGTATACTCGGTGGATAGAGATTGTGTGCGCAGATGAAGTGTGTAATAATACCTCCAAATTGATGTAAAACACTTGTTGTATTTATATCATTATAAAAAAAGTAAGTTCATTTAAGCCTGATACTATTTGCTTTGCTTCTCCAATTGTTCTATATCAATTTTTAGAAGAGGCGGCTTTCATGCTTATGTCGAGTTCATGTCTTTTGTAGACTCTGTTGGTAAATACACTATAATTGTTTGATGAAATAGCTAAGAGATAGAGTGAAGTCACAATGGACGCCCCCTTCGATTTCATGGCCTCTCTCATCCATCACATGGCCGCATCCGATCAAGCAATGCATGATATGTGGTTCATGTGTGGCATCTTAATTAGGGAAAGAATTCACTCAACTGAGTTGTTGGCAGCAAATGTACAAATAGTGTTTGTTGTGTTGATGCACAAAATCAGCGAGGACTTTGGTACAACAGAAAGTGTCAGGTTTTGTGACCTTCGCTTGGTTGCTTCGGTCACTAGCGAGGATAAGTGTATAGATGAATAGAGACAGAGAAGCAAACACAAGATATACGTGGTTCACCCAAATTGGCTACGTCCACGGAGTAGAGGAGTTCTCATTAACTGTGAAGGGTTTACACAAATGCATTGGTTCAAGCTCTCATTTTGTGAGTTCTAGTGAATAGTTTAGTACAAAATGACATTAGAGATTATTGTGGGAGAATGATCCCTATTTATAGAAGAGAGTTTCTAGTTTTGTTCTGACATTGACACGTGTCATGTTGTGATTGGCTTCTGATGTTGACACGTGTCGCGCTGTGATTGGCTTCTGATGTCGACACGTGTCGCATTGTGATTGGCCTCCTGGTTGAAGGGAAGCTCTTCTGGATCCTTGACGGTATAACGTTGACCGGTGCTAAGTAGTTTCGGGATTGGTCAAGTATGGTACAAACAGTACTCCCCTAAGTTCCCGAGTGAGGGAAGCTCCTCGGTTGGGGACTTGCAAGATCCAAGCCGCTGAGTAATCGCGAAACTTCTAAGTACCGAGGTGTGGTATCGTCTTCACTTGCCTTATCTTTCTCATAGGTAGATGTGACATCTTCTCTGGAAGTACGCTTCCTCCATTCAGGGGTGGTGTCTTCAACCGGTGGAGATGCACAAGGTAATGTATCAATTTCACCTGAAGCTTACTTGTAGTTTCGGGCTTGGCCAAGTGCGATACAAACCCTATAGTAGGAGTCCCTCAAGTCGCCGAGCTAGGAGATCTGTCGAATGAGGTAACCGACAAGGTAAGCAGTCAGGCTTCCAAGCAAGCAACCCAGGATCGGAGGTTCGACTTCGGCTTCCGGTTGATTGTTCTCCTTCTCCTTGTCTCTCGTTCAGCTGTCAGGATAAGGAGAAGCAGATGGAGAAGAGATGATATGAGATACTTTTGCTTTTGAAGAAGTAACTTTCCACAGGCTTATTCTTGAACTGTGTTGGAGGGTTTTCTAGTCTCCTCCAAAGGACTTTCCACAGACTTAATCTTGAACTGAATCCGATTCAAGGTGGCGGACACTTGATCTTGAATTGGGCTTGTGATATCTTCAAGGGTCGTTGGTGACATGATCTTTAAGGATTTGATTCAAGGGTGATGAATCAACATGTGCAGTTCACGACGCCTTAGTGAGTCGACTCAAGAATTTGAGGGTCAAAACAAGTCCATCAAATCTAGAGTATGATCGACCTTGATGATATGGGATACTCTTGCTGTTGACAAAGTAATGAATGTGGTATGGCGAGGTTTTGCTCTTCGGCGGCGGTGCTAGTGAAAGGTTGTTGAAGCTTCTCGTGTTGTAGCGATCTGTTTTAGCTCATCGTTGAACCTTCTGCTTCAATCTTTTGCCTGGCAGAAGTGGTGTGTACCCTTTGCATTTAAATGGTCCTTCAGAACATTCCTTCCTAGTGACTCATCCACGCTTGGCAGCTTCAGTGTAAAGAGCCAATATCTGATCAACTGTCATGAGGTATTTACCGGTGGAATTCGTGACCTTGACAGCAGTTGCGGATGAGTACTCGAGAGCAATGTTAAGTAAGTAACCGGGCAAAGGTCTCAGGCAGTCAGTTCCCGATTGGAGGTTTAATTTCAGGTTCCGACTGACTGCTCTCTTTCTCCTTGTCCTGCAGGTGTGGACAAGGACAAGGACAATGACAGGGAGAAAGCATGATATGGGATACTCTTGCTTTCGACCCTGATGATATGAGATACTCTTGTTCTTGGTGTGGCTTATTTGCTGAGGTATTATCGGGGGGAAATAAAGCTGAGTATTTCGAGAAGTTATGTTGAGGGTACCTTCTCAAATGCGAGAAAGAGTTGAGCATTTTTGCAGGTTTGCTTGTCCTTAGAGGAGGGAGGTCGACGTATATAGGGATTTCCCAATAGCAAGTAGTAATGCTATTCCTTTACCCTTCTTGGTCACAGCAATGTAGTGGGAGCTGCCAGCTTCACGTGCTTTAACTTTGTCAGAGCACTTTGAAAAAGTGGTATGTTGTATCTGGAAAGCTGATGTTGCGTGTGAAGATTACAGACAAGCTTTATCTAAGGAGATCTGGTTCTCGAAGTTCTGAGAGCTGTGCCTATTCGGTTTTCAAGAAAGTAATCCCGTTGGGAGTCTGGCCCTCGAGATTCGGAGAGTGGCGCCGTTTCGGTTTTTGAGAAAGTAATTATGTTGGGAGTCTTTTCTCGAAAGTGAGTAAAGGTTGGACGTTCTTGCCAACCTGTCTTGCCGCAAAACACGGAGGTCGACACACATAGGGACTTTCCAGTTGTCAAGCAGTGATGCTGTTCCTTTACCCCTGTGGGTAATAGTAGGGTAGCTGGAACTTCGAAGTTCTCGTGCCTAAACTTTGTCAGAGATTTTTGACAAAGTTATATGTGGTACCCGAGGAGTTGATGGTGCATGTGGAGAGTGGTGATTGAACAGTAAGATTCACGTGCTTTCTACTTCACCATAAATCTTCGACAGATTGCCCGTAATTTCCGCAAAGCTGAGTGTGCATGTGACAGGTGCTGACGAGGCTGAAAAAGCAGGTGCTTCTTCGATTTCTGAGATCGGCCCTCGTGGTCTCTGAGTAGCCCAGCTTTTGAGAAAGGAAGTGCCTCTTCGATTTTTGAGATCAGCCCTCGTGGTCTCTGAGCAGCCCAGCTTTTGAGAAAGCAAACGCCACTTCGATTTCTGAAGCTCCGTCGAATGCAGATTTTTATAGAGGCTGGCATTAAGTTCCACATCATACTTGAATCTCCACTAGTAGAAGCTCCATACTTGCACTTCTAAGAACTTGATTTGTCCGACCTCTTCTTTTTCTCCACACCTTCGAATATGTCTTGCCCTTCTGACCGTCGCCTTAACTTGAATGTCGGGGAAGATAGTGACCTATCTTCTCCAACCAACATTTGGCAGCCGTCATTCGTATCCCCAAATGGTCCTCTTACAGTTGGGGATTCCATGATGATGAATGATACAACCGCTTCGGTGGTGGCCAGAAATCTTCTCACTCCTAGAGACACTAGAATACTTTCCAGGCGGTCCGACGAACTCGCTGTTCAGGACTCTCTGGCCTACAGCGTCCGATGTGCAGGCTCAGTATCAAACATGGGCCAGCGCCTTCTTGCTCGATCTCGTCAGGTTGAGTCGTTGATGGCTGAAGTGGCTAGTCTTCGGCAAGAGGTCAGAGTGCTTAGGCATGAGAATAAGGAGTTGCACATGCTCGCAACTAATTACTCAACAAGCATGAAGAGGAAGCTTGATCAGCTGCAGGAGTCCGAAGTGCGGATTCAGAGTGATCATCAGAGGTTTGTGGCGTTACTCCAGAGGCAACTTCTGCCTTCGTCCTCTGGAGCTTCACCAAGTGTTGAGGCTCCGGATAATCAATCTCTGGTGCTTCGTCTTTCTGGGGCTCTCCCGATTGCTGAGACTTCCCCTGAGCAACCTTTGTGAAGGCTCCCTCTTGTTTGTTTATTTTGACTCATGTGTATGTACATATTTGTAGCTTATCGGAAATATTAATAAATAAGCTCGTTTCATTTCAACGTATTGTGTTAAATACACCAAAGCCTTCTTCAGAAAGTTCTCTGAATTTTTTCTTTTGTTGAAACTTGTATTGTTGAAGCTTTGTGAGTGAAGCATGTAGTTTGAGGTAGTGTTCCCTTAATTTCCCGAGTGAGGAAAACTTCTCGGTTGGAGACTTGAAAAATTCAAGTCACTGAGTGGTTGTGAGACTTCCGAGTATCAAGGTGCAGTAGCATATGGTGGGAGTCCCCCAAGTCTTCAGGCGAGGAGAGTTGCCGAATGAGGTGTCTTGCTTGCTACTAATTTGTCAAAGTAACGAAGCCTTGTTTTGATGTCACACCTTCATATATGCCTTATCTAAAAATATTTCCAACTTTTGTGTGTTTGATGCTGCATGCTATTGACTAGACAATATCAAGTGCAATTAGTAGCTTTTCTCTCTTTTTCATCTTTTCTTTGGTGGAATTGCTTTTCGTTTCCACTAATCAGCCTGAGTGGATGCAAGATAACACCATTCTCTATAGCTCAGATTGCAAAGTCGTCTTCATGAAAGTTGTTCCTTATCTTGTGAACTACAACATATCCAAATTTGAGATCCATCGGAGTAGTACAACTTCAGAAATTCAAGTATGATGAGTAACTGTTCATCAATTTTCTGTTAACCCGTCAGACTTGTTGTGAGCTTCGAAACTCCATTTTCTCTTGTTCAGATCAACATACTTTCTTCATCGAAGTTGTTCCTCATCATCTCTTCCATAACATATCAAAAATTCAGAACAAACTAACGGTTGAATATTTCCAGATCTTCGAAATACCGCAGCAGCTTTGAAGCTTGGAGAAATCTGACCGTCATGTTTGGAGCTTCAACACTCTAACTTTCGTCGCTCAAATAGAAAAATTTCCTTCGTGAAAGTTGTTCATCTGCTCAAGAACTATAAGATGTCCAAAATTCAGCTCCACTGGAATTAGCTTCGCACTATCTTGATGAAGAGTGTGTGAAGCTTTTATATGTTTTGGTGTTGAAATTTTGTATTGTAGGTGAAGTTTTGGGGTTGAAGCTTTATAGGTGAAGCTTTGGTGGCACCATAAATTGATTTTGCCTCACACTATCTTGATGAAGATAGTGCGAAGCTTTTGAGATTGATATTTGTCCTCCATTGATGAAGCTTTTGGTGGCACCATAAATTGATTTTGTTTTACACGATCTTGATGAAGATAGTGCGAAGCTTTTGAGATTGATATTTGTCCTCCATTGATGAAGCTTTTGGTGACACCATAAATTGATTTTGCTTCACACTATCTTGATGAAGATAGTGCAAAGCTTTTGAGATTGATATTTGTCCTCCATTGATGAAGCTTTTGGTGGCACCATAAATTGATTTGGCTTCACACTATCTTGATGAAGATAGTGCAAAGCTTTTGAGATTGATATTTGTCCTCCATTGATGAAGCTTTTGGTGGCACCATAAATTGATTTTGCTTCACACTATCTTGATGAAGATAGTGCGAAGCTTTTGAGATTGTAGTTGTGTTCCATTGATGAAGCTTTGTTGAATTTCCCAATTTCTCCATTGATGAAACTTTGTTGAATTTCCCAATTTCCAATTTCCCTTTTTTTTTTTTTTTTTTTTTTGGAAAACTAGAAATTTGAAAATGTGGGAGAGACAACGTATACAAATTTTGCTTCCACACTGTTGAGCAAGAGATTGTGATGCAAGCCACATCTTGTAGTAGTCGAAGGTTTGGATGAACCATATAAATTGAATTTGCTTCGAACAGTCTTGATCAAGAGCGTGTGAAGCTTTCTATGAGTTGTAGTGTTTGCATTGTTACAAAGGAGAAATGTCTGAAGCAGATGCAAGAGGGCTGAAGAGCTTGATCTTCGTATACCATGCACTGAAGCCATTGTTGGCTTGCAATAAGACTTTGTTGGTGACTATAGCTCTTGTTAGGCATAAGTGCTCCCCTAGTTGAGTTGTAAAGCTTGAGGATTTTTGATTATTTGTGAATGCTAGGAGTTCACATGTACAAGTTGTACCACTCGTCTTCTGGAGCATTGTTTGTACATTTCATCACCTGGTTGGTGGCATGAAGGAGAGTACGCGTTGTACATTTCATCACCTGGTTGGTGGCATGAAGATGAGTTCCTTTTTCACCTGATTGGTGATAAGGGCGGTAAGTTTCCAAATAATATTAGAGTACGGGTTGTACATTTCATCACTTAGTTGGTGACACGAAGGTGAGTTCCTTCATCACCTAGTTGGTGAGAATAAGGGCAAGGTGTCGAGGCACATTGTGGTAAATGTCGAATGACACAAAGTGTGTTGAACCCTTTCGAAGCACAGTTGGCTTATGTATGGATGTGTTGGAATGTATGATGTTTATGTATGAATGTATTGGAATGTATGATGTTTATGTATGAATGTGTTGGAATGTATGATGTTTATGTATGAATGTGTTGAAATGTATGATGTTTATGTATGAATGTGTTAGAATATATGATGTTTATGTATGAATGTGTTGGAATGTATGATGTAGATCCTTTGTATAGTCTTGTTGACACATACTTAGATTTTGTTTTGTATTGGAAACATTTGCGTTGAAGCTTCAACACTTGAGTGTTTCATTGCTCAGAATGTAAAAGAGTTTAGGGCCGAGTTGGCTAAATCACCTCTTTATTGAACTCATACCAAATGGTCTTTGTTACATAGGATGCCGAACGGCTGTAGCTTAACACTTGTACAATGTGAGTCTATTTGTAATAGTACTTCAAGTGGTCAGCATTCCATGGATGGCCAAGGGTCTTGCCGTCGGAGCTTCTGAGCTTGTAGGAGCCAGGGCGGCTGATGCCGACGATCTCGAACGGTCCATCCCAGTTAGGACTAAGTGTTCCTTCACTCGGGACTCTATCACAGAGTAATCTCTTCTTCAGTACCCAGTCTCCCACTTTGAAAGAGCGAGGTTTGACCCTTGAGTCGTAGTAGTTGGAGATGCGCTGCTTGTAAGCAACATTCCTCAGGTGAGCCTGATTTCTGTGTTCTTCAACTAGATCTATGTTGAGGGTGAGTTGTTTGTCGTTCTCACTCTGCATGTAATTCTGGGTTCGGTATGTTGCTTGCTCAAGCTCAACCGGGACAACTGCTTCTGTACCAAAAGCAAGTGAGAATGGGGTTTCCCCTGTGGAAGTCCGATATGAAGTGCGGTATGACCAAAGAACTTGGGGTATGAATTCTGGCCAACAACCTTTGGCTTTGTCCAAGCTAGTTTTCAGAGTGCGCTTGATTATTTTGTTAACGGCCTCGACTTGTCCATTAGATTGAGGATGGGCTGGAGAGGCAAAACATAAGTTGATGTTGAACTTAGAGCAAAACATCCTGAACTTCTTGTTGTCGAACTGCCGCCCATTGTCCGTGACTATCGCATTGGGAATGCCGAATCTGCAGAGGATGTTCTTCCATACGAAGTCTTCTATTTTTGCCTCAGTAATGGTTGCCAGGGGTTCTACTTCAGCCCATTTTGTGAAGTAGTCAACTGCAACGATTGCATAGCGGACTTTGCCCTTCCCTGCAGGCATCGGGCCGATCAAATCAAGTCCCCATTGGGCGAAGGGCCAAGGGCTGATCATAGGAGTGAGCGGCTCGGGAGAGGAGTGAGGGATAGTTGCGTAGCGTTGACACTTATCACATGAGCGAGATAATCTGATGGCATCTTGGTGGAGTGTTGGCCAATAGTATCCTTGGCGAAAAGTCTTGTGTGCTAGGGATCGGGACCCAGCATGATCTCCACAGACTCCTTCATGTATTTCCCGTAGGACAATTTCCGCCTCCACAGGTGTAAGGCATCTTAGGTATGGCAGGGTAAAACCGCGCTTGTAGAGTTGGTCATTAATGATCAGATAGCGGGCAGACTTGTATCGAATCTGCTTAGCTTGGACTTTGTCATTTGGGAGGGTGCCATGAGCAAGGAATTTATAAATTGGGGTGATCCAACTATCTCCTTGTTGTAAATTGCACACTTCCGCGACCATGGTGCTCGGTGCCGCCAACAATTCGACATGAATTTTTCTCCCAATCTTGTCTTCCACTGCCGAGGCGAGGCGAGCCAAAGCGTCTGCATGACTGTTTGCCGCTCGAGGAACTTGGGTGATCTGGTAATGGAAGTGTTTGAGCAAAAGTCGTGTTTGCGCGAGATATGCCGCCATGGAGCTATCCTTAGCATCAAAGTTGTTCGTGACCTGGTTGACCACTAATTGGGAGTCACTGAAGATATCAATTTGTTTAACCCCAAGGTGCTTGGCCAAACGTAAGCCTGCTAGAAGGGCTTCGTATTCGGCCTCGTTATTCGATGCCTTGAATTTGAAACGAATAGCGTATTCCATCGCCACTTTGTCAGGGGTAGTGAGGACTAATCCTGCTCCGCAGCCCTGTTGGTTGGATGAGCCATCAACATACAGACTCCATGTTGGGGTTGTTGATTCTATCTTCTGAGCTTCCGATGGTAGTGAAGTTACTGCTTCAGGTGTAGAAGTAATGTCAACAGGATATGTGAAGTCGGCGATGAAATCTGCTACTGCTTGACCCTTTTCGGCTGGTTTTGGTTGGTAGGAGATGTCAAACTCACCCAATGCTATCGCCCATTTGATCATTCGCCCAGACGTGTCAGGACTCTGGAGTATCTGTCGAAGAGGGTGATTGGTAAGCACGATGATGGCGTGTGCTTGGAAATAAGGGTGAAGTTTTCGAGCAGACATGACCAATGCTAGAGCTAATTTCTCAATGTTGGAGTATCGTGTCTCCGCATCTTGTAGGGCCTTGCTAGCGTAGTAGACGGGCCGTTCGACACCACTGTCCTTTCGAATAAGAACATAACTGACTGCTGAAGCCGAAACCGATAGATAGATAATGAGAGTGTCACCAACTTCTGGTTTGGAGAGCAGAGGGGCCTTACTCATGTACTCTTTGAGGTTCCTGAATGCCTCGGCACATTCCTCCGTCCATGTAATGTACTTCTTATTTCCCTTGAGTGCTTTGAAGAAAGGAGCACATCTGTCTGTGGCCTTAGAGATGAATCTGGTTAAGGCTGCCACCTTGCCAGTAAGGCTTTGGATGTCTTTTGAAGTTACTGGCTCTTTCATGTTGAGGATTGCTTTGATCTTTTCAGGGTTAGCTTCAATGCCTCGTTGGCTAATCATGAAGCCTAAGAATTTGCCAGAGCCCACGCCGAAGGCACATTTGTTGGGGTTCAACCTCATTCGATACCTCTTTAGAATGGTGAAAGTTTCAGATAGGTTGGTGATGTGTTGGTCAGCATGTTTTCTCTTGACTAACATATCATCAACGTAAACTTCCATGCTCTTCCCAATCTGTTCGGCGAACATTGAATTGACCAGTCTCTGATAAGTTGCTCCTGCATTCTTTAGGCCGAAAGGCATGACTTTGTAGCAATATAGTCCCCTGTCAGTAGTGAAGGCTGTGTATTCTTGGTCTGAGGGGTTCATGAGGATTTGGTTGTATCCTGAATAAGCGTCCATGAAGCTCAAGAGCTCACACCCTGCCGTAGAGTCTATAAGTCTATCAATGAGAGGAATGGGGAAACTATCCTTCGGGCATCCTTTGTTTAGGTCGGTGTAGTCGACACACATTCTCCACAAGATCTTTTGAAGCAGGAGACTTTCCTTGGTCGGATTTTTCTTAACAAGGACAACATTTGCTACCCATGTTGGGTAATTGACTTCACGGACGAAACCTATATCCTTGAGTTTTTCAACTTCTGCTTTCATCGCCTCGTATCGTTCAACATCATAAGATCTTCGCTTCTGTTTTACTGGTTTGGTCTTGGGATCAATACTCAAGTGGTGACAGATGATATCGGGAGCGATGCCCGGCATATCTTTATATGACCAAGCGAAGACCTCGGCGTTTTCTTGCAAAAATGAGATCAACGACAGCCGCATGGGTGGTGACAAAGTGGTGCCAATCTTCACCATGCGATCTGGATGGTCTTTGGAGATAGAGACATTCTCTAACTCTTCAGCGGGTTGTGCTTGCTGGGTGAAGGAGTCATCTCGAGGGTCATCAGGTTGACTGTTGCCATCATGAAGATCCGAGTTAGCTTCATCTGGACTGGTCTTTACTACTTGGTTATGTATAGAGAGGGTCTCCTTAGGGACATGCAGGTGTTGTTGCTTAACTGAAGTGTTGTAACATGATCGAGCCCTAAGTTGATCTCCCCTGATGTATCCATTGCCGAAAGGGGTTGGAAACTTCATCAACAACATATGTGTGGATACCATAGCCTTGAGATCATTGATGCCTGTGCGCCCGAAGATGACATTGTATGCTGTCGGGCAATTGACCACTAGGAAGTTAGTGGTAATAGTAGCTGTGTAGGGGCCTGTACCAATGGTGAGGGGTAAGTGTATACTCCCTAAAGGTTGTACGATATCGCCAGAGAAGCTTATCAGAGGAGAAATCGAGCGATCGAGCAAGTGTTCAGCTACATTAAGTGCCTTGAAAGCTTCAGCAAACATGATATTGACTGAAGCACCTGTGTCTATCAGGATTCGTTTCACATCAAAATTTGCTATGTGAGCCTCCACGATCAGCGGGTCGTTGTGAGGGTAGATGATACCTCTTTCTTCCTCAGGGTATAAACATATTGGATCCCAGTTAGGTTTTTGATACTTGCCTCCCCTGATGTCTTCCACGTGAAACACTTGATGGCCATGTCTCAAAGTTCGTTCACTGTTTTTCATGGCCCTATTGGAAGATTCAGACATGGGTGTGCCGCCGCTTATGGAGTATATCACATTCACCTGACGTTGGTTACGGTTATCCCTTGGAGGGTGAAGGATGAACTGATCAATTTTTCCTTCACGTGCCAAAGCCTCGATATGATCACGGAGGATGATGCACTTCTCGCCGTCATGGCCATTATATTCGTGGTAGCAGCAAAACACGCCCGTGTTCTTCGTGGACTTGTAATCCGGCTGTCTTGGCTTTGGCTTTGGTATCAGGTGAGCTATACTGGGGTAGATGGCCGCGCATGTAGCGTTCAAAGATGTGTATGTCTCATACCTCGGGGTAGGGCCTGTCTTGACACGCGATTGACCCACTGCGTTGACTGCCTGGGGATGAGTGTTATTGTGACGATATCCTGAGTTATCGCGATAGTGCCCCTTATTCTTTTTATTAAAATGAGATTGGTGAGGATGAAAATCTTTCCTTTTGCCCTGGGATTGATATGTCTGCTGACTTGGCGAAGCATTAAATGAGGCAGGGGGGTGTGCTGCTACTTCTTGGAAGGTTGAGGTCTTCTCATTCGGTTGAATCTGGCCTCCACTCCCTACTTGCTGATAAGGGGTGACTGTAGGGGGTTTCCCTTGATATGTCCTTGCCTCGGCGGAGGCATGGTTGTAAGCTTGTGCCATCACCTCAGAGTAAGTCTTCCAAGTGTTGGCATTGATCATGTACTTGAAGAAACAGTCACGTAAGCCTGCCGTGAAGGCCTTGAGGGCGGTTTTGTCATCTGCCTCAGCGCAGCGGGAATACTCATGGCTGAAGCGGCCAGCATACTTTCGTAATGACTCGTCCGGCTTCTGGCGAATAGTGTACAAGTCATCTGCGGAATGCAAGCGATCGGTCTGGAAGATGTGTTGAGAGACAAACAACTTCCTCAACTCTTCAAATGAGTCTACCGTCTCGGGTGGAAGACGGCAATACCAGTTTAAAGCTCCGCCAGAGAGGGTGGAGGGGAAGAGAAGGCACCGTTCTTCGTCGGTGTGTCTCCGGTATACCATGGTGGACTCAAAGAGGTTAAGGTGTTCAATCGGGTCTTCCCTTCCAGTATAGAGTTGTAAGTCAAGCTTCTGCTTTGTTTTCGCTTGGAGGGGGGTGTTGAGGATCCTTTTTGTGAGGGGGCCAGGCCTGGGTTGGTTCCAGTCAGGTATCTCGGCTTGACGTTCAGCCTTCAACTTGTTTACTTCATCCAGGAGCTGTAGGACAAGGGGGTCCTGAGTGGAGTCGTGCACCACTGAAGTTTTCTTCCGTAAGTCCCCATCGCCTCTTGGGGGTAGGAAAGTTTGATCAAGATAGCGTGATTTTTCCTTGGACTCGCCATACTGACTCCTAGAGTGAGTATGTCGGAATATTTCCGAGTCCCCTGTACCTTCATGTTCTTCTGGGGCCTGTTGCCCATTCCCTAGATTGGCTGCTGACCTGGGTCGTGGAAGAGGACCGAGTCTTTCAGAAACTCTTGGGTCATTAATCTTCGAGCTTATGTGGATGAGATTCTCTCGACGTTGCTTTAGGAAGTCTCGACAATCGCGATAGACGGCTTTTGATCCTTCCACTCCCTCTGTGAAGAGGTGTTTTCCTCTACTTCTTCTGCTTCGGGTTGAAGCGGCCGGGTTGAAAGAAGTCTCATGTTGATCGTCACATTGATGGGTAGCTCGATCCCTGTCAGGGATGTCCGTGTTGGATATCGGTGACCCTCCGTGTTGGGGGGCATTCAGATGATTGTTGACCTCGACAGGGGCGACGAACTTGTATGTTTGAGCATGCCTAGCCTCGTGAAGCCTCTCGAAAAGCTTTTCATATTGCTCTTGGAGGACCTCGTTCCTCATCACTATCTTGTTGTTCTGAGCTTCTAGCTCATCGACTTTAGCTTGAAGAGTAACTCTATTTCCTTCTTGCTTTCGTTGCTTCATACTAGGTCCAATGGGGGTGTCATTCTGTGTGCTATGGCTTCTTTCGCTCCCCATGTTGGAGAGAGATGCTTGGCCAAAAGAAAGTGTACGAGCGGTGGAAACCAGCTTGACAAAGCTGAAGAGAGTGGGAGTAAGTGTCTTTCCCACAGACGGCGCCAAATGTTGATGCACAAAATCAACGAGGACTTTGGTACAACAGAAAGTGTCAGGTTTTGTGACCTTCGCTTGGTTGCTTCGGTCACTAGCGAGGATAGGTGTATAGATGAATAGAGACAGAGAAGCAAACACAAGATATACGTGGTTCACCCAAATTGGCTACGTCCACGGAGTAGAGGAGTTCTCATTAACTGTGAAGGGTTTACACAAATGCATTGGTTCAAGCTCTCCTTTTGTGAGTTCTAGTGAATAGTTTAGTACAAAATGACATTAGAGATTATTGTGGGAGAATGATCCCTATTTATAGAAGAGAGTTTCTAGTTTTGTTCTGACATTGACACGTGTCATGTTGTGATTGGCTTCTGATGTTGACACGTGTCGCGCTGTGATTGGCTTCTGATGTCGACACGTGTCGCATTGTGATTGGCCTCCTGGTTGAAGGGAAGCTCTTCTGGATCCTTGACGGTATAACGTTGACCGGTGCTAAGTAGTTTCGGGATTGGTCAAGTATGGTACAAACATGTTGAATTGATTATTTTGGGTTGTAGTTACTGAACTTCTATGTGTTTAGGTATCTTCCTACTCATTTGACAATTATGAATGAAAATATTGAATGTTTTAGGTTTAAATTCTTCCCCTTTTCTCTTTACTTCTCCTTGATTCTACAAAAATGGTTGAGAACTAATTAAACTGATTCTGCAAAAATGGTCGAATACGGGTTTGAACTGATTCTGCAAAAATAGTTGAAGACGGGTTGAACTGATTCTGCAAAATGAGTCAATGACTGATTGAACTTATTTTGCAAAAATAGTCGAAGACAGGTTGAACTGATTCTACAAAAATAGTCGAGGAGGTTGAATTGATTATGCAAGATAATTGAAGACGGGTTGAACTGATTTTGCAAAAATGGTCAATGATGGGTTAAACTGATTCTGCAAAAATTGTCGATGACGGGTTAAAGTTTTTGTCTCTTATTGACATGTTTAAAAACTAGTCGAATTCCTTGAAATATGGTGAAAGTTTTTGTCTCTATATATAAAGCTCTCATTTTTTTTCCTATAAGATTTGTATCATTGAAACGTATGTGAAAAATATGTGCATTAACAAGAGTAATATAAATGTGACAAATACACTATGCCTGATTTTTTTAAATATGGATTAATTTTTTATAATTTTTCTCTTGCCAATGTATTTTCCCTATAATTGAGAAATATACTCAAAACGGAAATATCTTTCAGCAAAATTACGCACCTATGTCGATTTCCCGAATTTACTAACCAAGCTTACTACTAATTTACACCAAAGAAAAAGGGGGGTTAAATCCGAAATGCAAGGGATTGAACAAGACGACTCTAACCACCAAGGCACCATTCACCACTTGCTCTTAAATTACAAATTAGACAACATATTTTAACAAGGATCCTCTAAGTTACCACATTAATAATGGTTTTATTTCTTTTAAATAAAAAAAAATATGATACCACACCTTGATCAAATCCAATTGCTTATTGGGGAATCTGTTTTATCTCATCCGAGTCAGAGCATGTACGTGTGATGACTTGTGTTGGCATTGGCTTTTTATTCTTGTTATAAATTATCCTCCCCTAAAAACCAACACGAACTGCTAATTACAACTTACAACGCAACAGCCAAACCTACTCTTAGTTAAACAAAGATCTCTCCATCATTTAGAGGATCTATATCCCTTAAACTGACCCACCACCCACTAACATAAGATTAGGACCTAATCAATTAATTAATTAAATATTTTTCCATTTAAATGGGTTGAGGCTTTGAGTCACTAAAGATTAATGCCAATTATATGTCACATATTAGTTGGAGTATGATCAAACAGCTACGCAAATTTTTGATTAACTAATTAATCAACTTCCACCAGCTTTGGGAAATTATTGTACAATCAATCAAAAGCTCCTAATCAGTGCCTCTTCTATGGCAAATCTAACCTTTCTGTCCTAATCACAAAAATAATATTAAGAAGCTGAGTGGAAGGAACAACCCAAGAGTGCATCATGCAATACAAATCATTAATATGACCCGGATACCCAACCATATTATGACCCGAACCTATATTAAACCCACATAACACGTAGGCCTCGTTTGGCAGCTCGGACTGTACTGACTATTTAGTCGGATAGGATAAATAATCATCGGATAGTACTGACTAAATTAGTCGGTTAGCGTATTATTTATACAGTGCTTGGTACTGTACTGATAAGAGCAAGAAACAAAAAAAAAAAACCCAGGTCATCGTCGTCTTCTCGCCATCATCTTTCCCAGATGAAATTGCCCAGATGAAACCTTTCATAATTTTGAAATCCTATTATTGATTCTCATCAAATCCCATTATCAATTCCCAACAAAACCTATCATCTTTCCCAATTTGAAATATTTCCCAGGAAAAGCTAATTTTAAATTTGTCATCAATTCATCACCACCTTCAATTTCCTTCAAAAACCCAGATGAAATGTGTCATCAATTCATCACCACCTTCTAAAACCCACATCATAAACAAGTTCAAATCCTTCTACATTCACAAATTTTTCTGGATTTTTCAGAAATTCGGAATCTGAAATTGCAAAATTAAGTTGAGAGGGAGGAACAGGATCCCCATCAATGTCGAGTGACGGCGAGAACAGAGAGGCAAGAAGAAGAACCTGAGATTCTCGAGCAAGAAAAATAGGAGGGGAGAACAGAGAGGCAAGAAGAAGAACCTGTTCACCTCACCCCCCCTCCCCTCTCATCTGCTCCCCCTCTTTCACACACACACGAACAAACCCAGAATCTAAATCTGAAAAAAAAAAAAAAAAAAAAAAAAGAAAAAAAGATGAAGACACAATCAATTGAAAAACATAACAAGCAGCAAAAAAAACATAACAATTCAATGTTGCGAACGCCAGGAGGGAGAGAGAGAGAGAAACTGTGCCAGAGAAGAAAATACATAGAGAAGAAGAAGCAATAGGAGGTTCAAACACCCAGACGATGGAAAGGAGGAAAAATTTGCGAACGCCAGGCGATGGAACGGAGGAAGGAATTCAATAGGTATGCGTTGTTTCTCCCGACTAATTATCCATAGGTTTTGGGGAGGATAATTAAGCAGGCGTGAAGCCGACTAAACTAGCGGGGCCGGATATATAGTCGGGGTGCTAAAATTATACATCATGCACCAAACACCGTATTCGTATTAAATAGTACTATCCGATATGTAAAACGGTGTGCCAAACGAGGCCTAATGTAGCCCATGAATCCTAAAATCAGGTATTTATCATTAGAAGAGCCTTTCACATTTTCTTAGGTTTTATAAATTCGACAAGCATATTAACTATTGATACTTGCTAAGAGGACTCTCTCAAAAGTGAGACTCTCTTTATAGATTCTCTATCATCTCACTGTTTAATGTCAATTCTCGTGCCAACATCATAAAAATTGTGCAAAAACATGAAATAACAGAGAATACATGAAGAATCTTACTTTATATATATATATATATATATGTATATATAACCTATCAAAATAACAATGTTTTAGTGTATATATGTATGTGCCAAAATGGTGTGACGGTGCAATGATGTAACCTTGGTTCATAAGAAACTCATTAACATATTAATATATATTAAACTAAGGATTTTACTAACTAATGTGTGATTGAGTTAAAGGGATGATTGATGTCATCAAATGGAGAATAGTTTACAGAAAAATTAAGATTGGAAGCCCTGAACCCTAACTTTAAGGGAAGAGGGACCCTGCAAGATTCTGCAGGTATACACAAAGGAGATAGTGGCAATCATTGAATCATAGTAGTATTCAAATGGCTATAAATCCTTATATGCTTTTGATTATACAAAATGGGTTATTCTATATTTGAATTGGGAAATGAGTGAGTGGAAAGTATACAATGACCAAAGGCTCCAAGATTTTGCATATTATATAAACAAGGTTAAACAATATTGTCATGGGATTTGGTCATTTCTTAATCACTTCAATTTGATTAGTCAAAAAGAGTTGGCGAACTAACAAAACACCCAAATCCAATGTTTTAATCACTTTATTAGGGTTGCTGAGAAGGTTACGAGGCTTCATTGGAGTGCAACAGATGAGCTTGCTAAACGGGACCATAATCCCAATACTTAATAGATAATTTTTTTATTTATTTCTTGTCTCTACCTAGTAATTATATTTAATGAAAGTGCTCTAATAAGCAGCATTTGAACTTAAAGGTAAAGCTAGCTTGCCACTGATTTTAAACCTTTTATTACTCCAAAATGATTTTGATTCATTTTAAAATTGCACATCAAGAGATCACATCTAGCTAGCCGGTGCATGCCTTCAATCCACAATTCATTTCTTATTAATTTTTTCACTGGATATTCGGGAAATGAGAGATTGAATACAGAACCTCGAGTGTAGTGGTGAACGTTCTTAATACTTCGAGTTATAATTTATCAAACTCCATGCAACTCAAGAATTTAAAGTTAATTCTTTTTTTTTTTTTTGGCTTCCTGTTGTTCAACGAAGACCTAATAAGAATTAAATTAATTAATTGTACCCTTTTCTTTTTCTGGTTTTAGGGTTGGGGCCAATGGACAACCTAGATGTGAAAGGCTGCATAAATGTTTCCACCTTTAGAGATAGCAGGGCATGATAAATACCCAGCAAGATGAATGAGATGCCAGCAGCATGTTAGGATAGGATAAGAACACTTTTTTCATGGCCTCTGAAATTTACAGATAATGTCTAAAGTAAAAAGAACCGTATAAATGATATATTGACATCTATTAATATATGGATTGGGGCCGAGGAACTGGATCTGTAGGGTTAGGACCGCATGAGAGCACCATGTAAATTTCTAACCTAATGCATTCTGTACTGAATCAAGGATAAAAAAACAACAAAACCGCTTTACTATAAGAGCTTATGTATATAATAGGGTTCTATCCTTCCAATGTGATGCATTTAGATTGCATGACAATTCGATCGTCGCAGTTTCGTACTAGAAATCTTCTCAGCCTAAACCCTAAACCACTATATATGATTGCATATACAATATCAGTGCATATATAAAACTTTGATACAAACAGTTACTGCTAACGAGTACAACTTATCCTTACAAAACCGGCTTGTAACGAACACATGCCCAACTGGTTATATATGCTTTGCTAGAAAATTCGAAAATATTCACTTACATGCTGCTTAGTGAAGTAAAAAAATTCATGTTTTTAACCCAATTTATAACTTTGGTTTCACAAAGAATAAAGGTAATTGTAGTCTCTTATTTTCTCAATGTGACTACTCTTTTCGAAGGGTTTACAATCACGAATAGTATCAAAATAACGTAAAGAAAAGCAAAGACATGTGATATGGCAGCACCAGATATACAAGTTAATGTGAGGAGATGACATCATATACCCTCTCAATACAACTGTGAGTAATACTATATAGAATTTAATCAATTGTGGAAGAATGATATGATGTTATAAGGTCCCCGCAGGAGGGCACGGGCACTATAGAAATAGAGAAAAGCTTCAAAAGCTAAAGATTCAGTACTTCTTTTTCGCTTTATTATCTACATTTTGGCTAATAATATAAAGGAGCTACCACCTCTTGTACCCAACTTTTGTCAAAACTATTACACATCACAACTAACGTGCCCTAAAAGAATTGATATATTCTCTTTGTTCAATTATACAACCTCATTGGATTGAATGAAGAATCAACTTTTATAATTCATCCGTTTTAGGTCGATGGAATTCCCATTTTGCCAAATGAAATGGAACAGTTAGACATGTGATTTTGACATGAAACATATGCAAGGTATACCCTATAGGTTTCCGATTTGGTAAAAGAGAAGTGAAATGGTATGAGTTAACAATGTTATTCTTGTGAATGCAAGCAAGCCAACTCACAACTGAGCTCGGTTGGGTGAGTAGAATAGATGTGGTGGTGGTGTCTAATGCGCTGCTAACTTCTGCACTTGTGCGACTACGGCCGAGAAAGGAACACCTCTTAGCCTAGGGTTCTAGAACCTAAAGATAAGGTTGCATGTTTCACTACAAAGTTTAGAATCCCATGCACGAGGTTTGGCCACCTCAACTATATTCGTGAGAATATAAGTGCGCTGAATCGGTATCAAGTTAGAGGGACACATGTACTCAAAAGAGATGAGAGTTTTTATGGTGAACATGGTTGGGCTGTCTGAACGATGGACTGCAAAATGCACTTGAGAGTAACCAATCATAGAACAAAATTCACTTCGCTATGAAGATAATGAAGTGGCCTTTTTTTAGCAAAGGAATCAAAGATGATTCCTTGGCAGAGATTTGGATAGATAACCGACCAAACTAGAAGTAGTGATGTTCCACCGAACTGAAGGTACTTCCAGAATGATAAGTTCTACAGCTTCGATGATGTTCCAACGAACTGAATATGTTGCAGGTTGTCAACCTAGTGATGTTTTGACGAACTAAATGTGTTCACATGGGGATGGGGGGTTAGGATAATTAGGTTGTGAGAAGGTTTCATGTAGAGCGAGGGTTTTCACGAAGAGTGTTTGAGTTGTTTGTTTGTTGAGTTGATGGAGTTTTTCATGTTGCAGAACCTCTTCTATTTATAGGGGTGAATTTGTGATGGCCAAGCATGTCAAAGAAGAAAAATTATGATAATATTCCAATTCCTCGACATATTCTCTGAACATGCTCAGAATTATTCTCTGCTGAAACTATTGTGGCGAAATTTCGCCCTCTTCGATTATTTGAACCTAGACTTATTATGCGACTAATTAATTCCTTATTCCACCAGCAACAATCATCAATCCTTAATATATTCTAATCCTTATTTGAAAACATCTCAATCCCCAACATCCCTAACCGGAACTCGGCTACTCCATCAACACTGCATTTTACTTATGGGCCGAGCACTCCACGATTTGCCCGAGACTCTATTCGGCCAAAAATGTGGATTTAGACCCAAACAATGACATAAGTAAATTTTCCTTGAGACTAAAGATCAATTAATCACATGTCCATACTTATAAATTTATGTTGTTAAAAAAAAAAACCTTGTAAATTAATGGACATAATTATGCTTTACGAATGTAAGAGAAAATTGAGTCAAAAACGATACATCATATATCCACAACCTTACAAGTTGACTTGTAAAATCATGTTTAATGGAAAGTTGTCCAACTGGATGAGGATGATACATCATATATTCATAACTAATTTTTTTTGTAATGCCCTAAACCTAAACACAAAACCGCAACTACCTTTAATGACTTAAAAAGTTGTGTTTATAAGAGTGTCTTAGGTTATTATTAAAGGATAATTGGTGTATTTAGTGGCTCAAAACAAAATAAAAACAATCAAAACCTAATTGATTAGCAAATTAAAAAAAGAATAAATAAATAATCAAATAAACGAAAGAGGAGAGGAGGTTTGAACAAGAATGATTGACCGGAGGCGACTTTTATATTCCAAAGAAAATGCAAGATTCGAGGTGGCAGGATTGACCGATCTGAAGAAACTTGGAACTCTCACGTGCGATTCCCCTTTGACAAATCACACAAATTGGCACACTCTCATACATTCATTTCATTCACTTAATTCCTTGACACTTGTACCTTCTCTACTCTTATTATTTAATTTCTATTTATTTTCCTTTTTAATTAATTAATTTCCGATTCGATCCCAAATGGTTTACCGACTATCCCACGAGGATGTAACCTGTTTTTATTCGAGGATGATTATTTTGTGTTTACTTGCTTATTTTTTCTGCTTAATTTGGGAATATTATCTGAAACTCCACTTTAATTTTATTTTGCTCTCTAAAATTTAATGTGCGCCACTTTATTATTATTTTGCATATGGTTTAATATCTTAATAAATATGATGTTGAGTTTCCACTCATATATCTCGGGTTGAAAACTCTCTCTTTTCCTGAATTATTATAAAAGTTCTGAACCATTTTCATCTCTA
This sequence comes from Malus fusca, assembly GCA_035220775.1. Classification (NCBI taxonomy): domain Eukaryota; kingdom Viridiplantae; phylum Streptophyta; class Magnoliopsida; order Rosales; family Rosaceae; genus Malus; species Malus fusca. Next base: position 22,254,638 of record CM069072.1, read on the forward strand.
CTTAATAATAATAAAATTAAAAAAAATAAAAATTTGTGCCACTTTACATTTTGAAACTCAATTTTTACATTACTTTGCTATATTTCGCTAGTTCCGTTAAAAAATATTTAAGTTCGTTGATATGGCATCATTGGATCCACTTATTCCTGTTATAAAATCCCTGTTAACTATTTAATATTTTGAAAATGTTTAAAGAAATTAAAAATCAAACTAAAGAAAGAAAAAAAAACGCCCAACTCTTTCCCTATTCAGTCACTCCGCCTCCGCACTGCGCCGGTGAGAGTGGGGTGGGTTTTGGCTACATTTGGGAAGAAGATGTTGCTTTTTTTTTTAACCTTACAGTTTTCAATTTCACTAGATGATGAATTTAGATTTTCATAGGAACTTTTCTTCTTATAGTATCTTAATCTCATCAATTGTACAAGAAAAGTGAGCATGGCCCTTTTTCCTTGTCCTTTAACATTGTATTAAAGGAAATCTCAAAGAAGATTTCAGAAATTAATATGTTAAATACTTTTAGAAAAGATAAACAAAAATAGAAGTAGATGATTCGGTGCATTATTGCTAGACCTTTAATTTAATGGTTAAAGATGCTATAAAAAAGATATAGTAAATGGTTTGATACATTATTGCCTGATTCTTTTCCATTAATACAATCAATCATTTTTTTAGGTGCTCCATAGTATCTCATACTTCGTATTTTTAACCGTTTTATTTTTGTTTAAAAATAAAAAATAAAGATTTAATGGTTAAAATACCTGAGTACCGAGTACTCTCTGAAAACCCAAAAAGTTTTGATCAATCATAATCCTAATATCCCTCAATCTTTTAAGAAAAAAATTGTCTCCATTTGGTTTGATGAGATATTATGTTGGAGTTTGACTCACATGATGAATACGACAAAAATATATACATGTGATAAGTTCGATTCTCTAGCCTCACTATTATGACGTAATTTTATTATGACTGTGTATGTATGTATGTATGTTGTAAAAGTATCTATATAAACATGAGCATCTAATTAGTTAAAAACTATATCACGTTGAGCCAACTTCATAATATACTCTCTCTCATGATTCAAATCGTTTATTTTCTAAATTTTCATTCAAATATTTACAAAAATTTGGAATGAGTAATACTTAAGTAGAAGGTAGATGGATTAGCTAGCACCACAATTAAAAAAAAGCAAATCAACCTAATCATGCCAAATAAAATTTTAACTTGATCTATCAATCACTGAAAAATATACATAGGTCGTTTGAAAGTGCCTTTAGAATTAAAGCGATTTTAGAGAAATATTTTTGGATTTCAAAATTAAGCACTTACGTGTTTCCTGCAATAAACATTAGCTAATATTTTTTCAAGCACTTGAAAACTTGATCCGCCCTACTGAAGTGTTTTTCTAAGAGTTACTTGAATTTTGCAAAGGATTGTTTTTAAAAACATTTTCACAAAAACCGCTTTCAGCTATTTTAAAAGCACTTTCAAACAAGCTCGTTATCCTATCTGCCATCCCCTTCTCTCAATCTCAATTGATTGTCTCCACCATAACCAAATTAACCTCACCATTATATAAAATCTCTCTCCCAAATCCACTCTCTCTTGGTTTTCTCTCTCCTTCCTCAACCCTCTCTCTTCAGTCTCTGTGCAAAGCGGCTCCTACTCCTTCAGAGACAGTGAATAACCTAACCAAACACGTACGTGCTTTGCCTCTCTCTCTCTCTCTCTCTCTCTCTCTCTCTCTCTCTCTCATTTGTTTTGTTGTGTGTTATAGTTAACGTGGTCAAAATACACTAGTCTCAGTGATACACAAAAATGCTCGACACTTTCAAGTACCTGATCGGCTCACCCGGTGCCAGCGGCTACGGTTCAAAGAGCACAGCCGAGCAAGTCACTGACGCCTCCGTCGATCTCCACCAGATCACCGCCATCATCACAGGTACTTACACGCAATCCTCGCCGTCTGATTATAATCAGTTTTCCTTATTTTTTGACCGATCGTGTGGTTTTTCGGATTATTTCAGGTGCCACGTCAGGGATCGGAGCTGAGACGGCCCAAGTTTTAGCCAAGCGCGGGGCAAAGCTTGTCCTCCCGGCTCGAAGCCTCAAAGCTGCCGAGGATGCCAAGGCTCGAATCGTCTCCGAGCTTCCGGGCTCGAAGATCATCGTCATGGCGCTCGATCTCAGCTCCCTCGCCTCTGTTAGGAGCTTCGTCTCCGATTTCGAGTCCCTCCGGCTGCCTCTTAATCTCCTTATGTAAATATTCTCTTTCTTTCTTGTTTTCTGCTTGGCTGCCGAGAAAATGGAAGAAAAGAAAAGAAAACGAAAACTGACTGAAAAGGCTTCGTTTGTTTGTTTGTCTCAGAAACAACGCCGGAAAGTTTGCGCACGGGCACGCGATTTCCGAAGACGGAATCGAAATGACCTTTGCTACTAATTATCTCGGTAATTATAACTTTTACTCCGACTAAAGCTAAAGTTAATACTAATTTTTGTATTTTTTATTGAACACGTTAATATTTTTAGGTCATTTTCTGTTGACGAAGCTGTTGCTCAACAAAATGATCGAAACAGCGGGGGTTAGCGGCGTTCAAGGGCGAATCGTGAACGTGTCGTCGTCTATTCACGGTTGGTTTTCCGGCGATATAATCCGATATCTTGGCAAGATAAGCCGAAGCAGAAGGTGCGTTACACTATAACATGTGAATTTATTATTTAGTATTATGATTTGATTGGTTTGTGATGTATGAACTATGTTATCACTGTTACTATAACACATAGATTAGTAACATACTGTTATTATTAAACGTTGATTGGTAACATAAATCGATATGAAGAATCGGGAACTGTAGCCGATCGATCGGGTTGGATTTCATTTTGATTGTTTAAATGATTATAATCAATTTGTCTTCGGGAGTTTGACCTTTTTTTTATCTGAATTGGAAAATTTGTCTGGAAGCTTAGCCAGTACGACGAGACACGTGCGTACGCGCTCTCGAAGCTCGCCAACGTCTTGCACACCAAGGAACTTGCTCGCAGACTCAAGGTTTGATGATTAAAGAGCGATTTTTGTTTCTTTGTTTCTTTGTGTTTTTCTTCAGATTATTGTCCCTAATTTTGTTTTATTTATTTTATTTAATTAAATGTTTTTACTAAAATCAGGAAATGGAGGCCAACGTGACCGTTAACTGCGTGCATCCGGGTATCGTTAAAACCCGCCTCACCCGAGAACGTGAAGGTCTTGCCACAGGTTCGGTTTTCGTCGCAAGAAACTGTGAATTGATTAGTTGAAATTTTTGTGTAATACTTTTGTACTAAATGAAAGGGGTTTTTGAATATGTAGATTTGGTGTTCCTCTTTGCTTCAAAGCTCTTGAAAACAATCCCTCAGGTTAGTTTATGAATATTAGGATGATTATGTTGGAGCGTCAATAACAGTTTAGTTAATTATATTCTTTATGCGATAACATTAGTTTCTTTGTATGCACTATTGAAGGCTGCTGCGACGACATGTTATGTTGCTACTCATCCTAGGCTGTTGGGCGTGTCTGGGAAGTACTTTTCTGATTGCAACGAGACATCACCGTCGAAGATGGGGTCGAACTTAAGCGAAGCTGCTCGATTATGGTCCGCCTCTGAAATCATGGTGTCCAAGAATTGCAATGCTATCTTTGATCCAAGCCACCACTTGGAGTGCTAAAACAATGAAAAATGGATCGTCAATCATATATATAGAAACAGAAAAGCATCTTAATTATATAACTAGCTAGGTCTTACTTCTTAATGTCTGTTAAATTAGCTAGCTAAAATACAGTAGTAAAGTGGAGGAGAGAGTTAAATAGGAAAGAAGAAGGAGAAATATAATTACACAGCTAGCTTTGAACATAAGTGGTAGTTTTAGTGGCATGAATATATTAATATTTAGATAAAGGAAAGGCTTTTGATGCATGAATATATATTATGAAGTGAATGAATGGTTTTCTTAGTTGGAACCAAGTCATGACCAATGAAATTAAAGTTGTTTATTTTGTTGGTTTCTATATCATTTTTGAGGTGTATGTTATGATGCCGGTCTTACTCTCTTAGAATATTGGATTGGTCATTGGTGTATTAATTTTTATATACTTTTTCAATACAAGCCATATTAGAGTAGAGAAATTCGAACTTAAGATCTCGAATACAGAGTAATACTCATAACTACTTAAACACTAAGTCTCTTGCATTCATTAGTGTAGCATATATATAAAACAAAGATTTGAGGTGCTTGGCCGAATTATTTAGAGTTAACTGTGGACTTTGGTTGGAGATCAAAAAGTTGTTTTTTTGATATATTGGATTAGTCATTGGTGTATTATATATATATATATAATTTTTCAATAAAAGTCACGTTAGGGTAGGAAAATTCGAACTTAGGATCTCGAATACAGAGTAATGTTCTTAATTACTTAAACCATAAGTCTCTTGCATTCATTAGTGTAGTATATATAAACAATGATTTGAGGTGTTTGATCGAATTATTTAGAGTTAAATGTGGACTTTGGTTGGAGATCAAGAAAGTTCTTGGAACCCTAGTTTGTGTTAATTATTAATACATATACTTATTTCTGGAATAGTATAATATATTTGGTTTTTCTTTACGGAAAATATACCTGTTGTTTTTATTTTTCCTGGACGTACATGTGGAGGAAATTTATTATGTTTGTCCATATGGACTAGAAGAAGAATATGATGGATGGGGGAGATTAAGATTTAAGAACATGGGGTCAGTTCGTTGCATGTGGTGGTGGTGGTTGTGGGTTGTATTTTGAAGAGTCTTTGGGACTACTGTGATGGGGTCTACTACTAACATGCGTGCTGAGTCTGGTGACTGTAGCTGATGCATGCGTTCAGGGAAAGGAAATTCCAAGTCCTCAAAAGCTTTTCCAAAAGGAAACTTTGCAATCTCCAAATGTAGTGTTTTTCGGTGTGACATTACACGCGGACGGATCCACAAATTTTTTCTTAGGTAGACAAGGTATAAAGTTTGTCGGTGAGTTGGGTTTTAGCGATGGTCGTGCCGGAGGATTTAAAAGGAAATTGGGATAGAAAAATTTAAGTGAAATAGTGAATTTAGGTCAAATGAGTCTTTCTCCGTGCGTTCGCGCACACCTCTACTGCCTGCCCTGCCCCAGCCCCCTTACCCCTCTGGATGGGCAAAATTGGGTACTTGCCATACTATATATGAATCCTCTCTTGCATCCGTGGTACTGTTTCTGGTTTATATAATTCGTACACTTATTTATCATGTTAACTAGTACTGTGTCCTATGTTCATAAAATATTAATCATCTTGTTTTCTTATATTATAATCATTAATGCATAAATTAACAAAAACAATCGTGGATTATTTTGTGCGATGCTCACACTAAAGCATTTCTCAAAATAAGTAAAGGAAAATATTAGAGGGAGACACCTTTTATTGCAAAGAAAGACAGAAGGGGTCTCTGTCTGTGAAATGGTTAGGTCGAAAAACATAAAGCCGCGGTTTACAGAAACCCTAGATTGCTATTCAGTGTCTCCAGAAGGACTTATTGATGCTTCCTGTTATCTATTTGGACACGAATTCCCAAAGGCCAAGGCTAAATGCAGCATGCAGACCAGACACTGAGCAGTTAATTGTCTGAGTCTTGTCTCTCTAAATTAATATGATCTCTGCCTCTGCGTAATATTTTTCATGCTCTGATTATTGTAGTAGTTAAATTAAGTCTACTATTATTGTGTTGTGACTTGTGAGTGCATCTCAGTTGATTATTGGGGTTTGAGTTGGGTTAAGCTACTGTTGACCCTAAAAACTACCAAGCCTACGTGGCGCGCAGGCCGAGTAATCTATGAGCTAACTACGTCCTTCGGTGAATGCGGGGCGTGCCAACTCGTCGGCCGAGCTCGGCCGAGGAGTAAATTTGTTGGTGTTGCGTTGGGTCGCACTACCGACTTCTGCGTCTTGCGATTGCGGCCGAGAAAGGAACACGTCTCGACCTCTTGAACCTGAAGACAAGGTTACTATTCTTACGAAGTTCGATATCAAATTCGGCTTTCAATGTGCCGAATGTAATAACTGTAACACCTCACTTTGCCGAGAAGGCTGATGAGATGACCTCGACCACTAAGGATTTAGAAACCCTTCACGACCGAGACTTGGATAGGTAATCAACCGTTCTCGCCGCAGTGCTGTTGATGCCAACGGAAGATACTGCGAGACCGACTAATTCTACGGTGACAGAGCTATCTATGCCGACTTAAGATATAACCGGTTGCTTCCACAGTGCTGTTGATGCCAACGGAAGATGTGTCAGCGAAAAAGAAAAAGGAAAAAGATCTCAAGTTGTTGAGAGTTTGCGCAGGGCAATTTTGTATTGATTTGCAGGGGGCTTTTAATGATGCATAGCCTCCCCTATTTATAGCACTGGATCTATTTGAATCCGAATTAAAACCCTACTCGGACTAGGACTTCCTCTCCGGATCAACACCAACTCGACCAGTCCTATTTTCACTAGGATTGTGAACCTAGTCCTCTATTGAGCCGGATCCACTCCGGGTTATCAAACTTGCCGAGACTCCTTGTTGCACTAGGACTCAACTCGCAAATGTAGCATGACCTAGCCGACCTAGTTTTAGAAGCCCACGTACTGAACGAACCGAGGCTTCCTTGTCGCCAGGCCTTCCGGGCCGAGAATGGTTCTATACTCGGCCCAAATTGGTATTTTGGGCCCAAACATTGCCCCCTCGCTTCTGAGGTCCTCGGCCTGAACTCTTTGGCCGAGTTTCGACCTTGAAGAAGCGAATTTAATTCACAGAACCCAAGTACTCTATTTTCAAGGCGCATTTATTGAGCACGATTGCACGATCTTGATCCTGCGAACCCCCACATCACGTGGCAGCCTTTGACTCGGCCACTTCCTAATAATGACGTCTAAGGCGTGCGGTTACCTGAACCGTCATGTCATCATGACCTTAAGGCTAAACCTAGCCACTCTATCTCAATCCGTGAGCCACTCGTCATCGTGCAGACGCCGAAACGTCTTTCGCCATTAATCTCGCCGTCACACGCAATCGTGCGCCCCCAAAACCTGAGACCCTCGGTCTTCTCAACTGCATTCCCTGAATGCTCATCATGATCAGTGATTTCTTCGGTCGATTTTACCCTTTATTTCAAATTTCGAACGATTGCACTTCCTTCCCTAGCTCTATAAATACCGAAATTCTCTCATTTGTACTTTACGCTCTCAAAATTTCCTGAAATTTCTTGCTATTGCTCCCTAGCGCCTTTCGTTTCTGTAGGTCTTCGTCTTCAAATCTCCCAACCCCCAAAAAAAAAAAAAAAAAAAAACCCTTTCACACCGTACCTTTAAACCTCCTACAATGGCCTATTTCATCTCTAAGCTTTCCAAGGAATGTGATCAGTGTCAGAAAATTCTTGATCGAAGCTCGATCAAGACCATACGGTTTGAAAGTGACATGAACACTTCTCACCAAATCTTGGGTCCTCTTTTCAAAGCTGCAGTACCATCCACCATTACTGCACTTCTCCAGGAGCATTGCCTGTCACCCTTGTTCCAAGGGTTTGAATGGTCGAGATGGGATGCGGCGAGGCCCCAAGGCTCTTGGCCTTCGACCACTACAACCTGGGCGGCCTGGGTTGTTCGAATGGAAAAGCTCTTCGGCGAGCAATGGAAAGCCCTCGGTATTTACGACGCTATCCTCCTCTCGTCTATGGATGTCGTTCTCGACAAGGAGCTCCTCTTAGCAGCCCTATGCTTCTGGTGTTCGGCTACCAGCACCATGGTCCTCCCTCTTGGCCCCATTGGCCCCACCATTCTCGATATCACCACCATTTTGGGAACTTCGGCATCTGGGATTCCCATCGATGCTGCCCTCTCTGGGTACCCGTCGAACCTCGACCTGAAGACTCTTTTCGACAGGCGGGCCTTTGAGACGTTGAGCCGTGAGGGTCACACACCCTCGAAAGAAGACGTTCACAAACTTCACAAGAACTTCTTCAACTACAACACCCTCTACCTCCATTTTGCCGGCCGAGGAGAGGAGGCTCCGCGAGAAGGGGAACATGAGGCTTTCCTCTTCTATTGGTACAACAAGTACATTTGTTGTACCAAGTCTAACAAATGCTTGGTCGAGAACATGCCGGTGGCCGAAGCCCTGGCTAGTGGTCACGCCCTGTCCCTCAGTTCCAACATTCTTGCCCACCTCTTCCGCTGTCTGGCTGAGACGACCCTTCACCAGATCGACCCATACCAGAACGGTCCCCTCTGGGTCTTTCAACTTTGGCTGCAAGTTTACTTCGCTTCCCTTCGGCCGGCAATCGCCGAGTTCTCCCCAACGGAAGCGCTTGGACTCCAGCTGGCCTCCCGACCAACACCCCCTCATCAAGCCGAAGAGGTATTTAGATACTTTTTTGCCCTTGATGATCTTTCCACCGACGAGTTCCTGATATGTCGCCGTCGAGAATATCCTTCTTCGATCAAGCTACCTACATCAACGTGGGGCGCAGGCGAAGATGCCGACCTTCGTCAGTCTTGGGGATCGTTCGTGCTCACTCGCGACCTTCCTCTCGGTTGTGATGGGAAACGAGCAGGCTAGGAAGTGTACCATCCTAACTTCCTTGCTCGACAACTCGGCTACCTCCAAGGCTGCCTGGTTCCCCTCATCTCCTTGCGAACCGTCCTAAGCCGTGGACGCGAGCCTGGTTCCTCGGAGCAGGAATGCAATGCCGCCAAGAGGGAGTTCCAAGAGCAATGTCAGAAATTCCGCCTTCGACCGGCCACTCCAGAAGCACTTAGCACCGATACTTTCGGCGAGTGGTGGGAAAAGTACACCCATGAGTTCTTTGGTGTCCCGGTCGAAGGTGTGTTGAACAAACTCTTCGGTGGTCGACCCAGGAAGGCCTCTGCCCCCCAGGCCCAAGGTAACTATTTATCCTTTTTTTCCTTCAATTTTGAACTTGTTGATTTGCTTTACTGATATGTTTTTCCTTTCTCAGGTAGCCGGCCGTCGAAAAAGGTGGAGGTGGTTGCTGCAGCTGCGGCCGATAAAAAATCGGCCGTTTCTAAGAAGGCTAAGACCGCCGTGTCTGCTGTACAGAGCAAAAGGTCTCGTCGAGAGGCCGAGCCGGCCATCGAACCCCCGCCGCCTGCCAAGCGGGTCAAAAAGCTGGCTAAAAAGGGGGCACGGGAGATCCACGTCATCTCCAGTCAAACTACGGGGGCGACGACTCCCAGTGTTTCTCATTCTCCACCCGTCGGCCAAGCCTTGGACGAGAGACAGCCAACTCCGGCCGCAGAAACAGTCAGAGAACGGCCTGCTTCTGAGGTCGGTAAATCAGTCGTAGCTCCATCGGTCGAGGCTGCACCTGTCCTAGAAAAGGCAGTCCCTGCGGCCGAGAGGACTTCTCCCGCATATCCAAAGCCTTCGATCTTCGTTCTGGAAGAGAGCGATGGGAGCGACGAAGTTCCATTGGCGAGTCGCCCCCAACCCCGCCGTCGACCTCTTCCTGCGTCCGAGGTGGCTGTTCCAGTCGGACCTTCAACCGCCGATCGTGGCAAACGACTGGTCGGAGAGCCAGCAGCGGCGGCCGACACGCCCGCTCCTTCACAGGACCAGGATTTCCATTCGGCGTCCGAAGCGGCTGTCCCGGTCGGCCCTTCCACGGCCGATCGTGGCAAACGACTGGCCGAGGAGCCAGAGGCAATGGCGGAAACGCCCGTTCATCCTCAAGACCAGGACCTCCACATCCCTCCGCAGGAAGCTACTTCGGCATTCGTAAGTCCCCTCTAAGTCTTTTCCTGATTATTTTCCTGCCATAAAACTCTAAACCAAGAAAAATTGTCAGGTGCCTGTACATTCTTTTCATCGAAAGTTCTATGCGCCGAAGGGTGTTATCTATGTCTCTTGGCCGCCTCAGTGGTCGTCGAACGTAGATAACCTCCATCGGCCGCGTGAGCTGAGAAGCAATCTAAGATACTGGGCTCGGCCATTAAGTTCTTTGGGTTCAAGCAACGATCCTGAAGACATGGCCGAAGTCTTCTCTCGGCAGGTTAAAAGAAACGAAACCTTCTTGCCATCTTTTTCATGATTTTCTTTGAGCTTAACCTGATTTATGTGTGCAGGCTTCATGGGAGGTCGAATTCAAAGCTCTCCTGTCCAGCACTACTGGAGGGGCTGGTCATTCGGCCGCCGCGGCTGAACCTGCTGATTTAACTGCTCTGACTCGGCTGCAAGAAATCCTATCACTTTCGGCGTCGCAAGTTCTTGAGCGCAAAGGTCTTGATATGCTGGGCGAGTGTCTAAACGACCTTGGAACCGACGGTCAGCTGAGCGGCGAGGCTGTCGTTCAGGCGTCAACTACCTTGGAGCGGGTTCAGGAAACTTTCAATGTTTCTGAGAATGCTTTGAGGGCCGAACAAGACCTGCAGGCTGCCATGGCCGTTCAAGATACTCTCCGTCCGAAGGTTGACGCTTTGAAGGCTAAAGGGGAGGTCTTGGCCGACCTCGACCGTCAAATGGCCGAATTGGCGAAACGAAGATCGGCCATTGCCTCCGATCTTGCCAAAGACTTCGAGTCGGGCGGCAAGGCTTGCTTAACCGAGTATGCGGCGAATGCAAAACGGGTCGAGCAGTTGAAGCTGGAAAAGAAGAACCGGTAGGCCCAAGTCATCATGGTGAAGTGCGGTGGCTGGAGCTGAAGGCCCTGCTCGGCACTCTTCTACCCTATTCACCTTGAATGTATTTGAATGTAAACCGCTCGACCTACTCATTTTGTAAATGCTTATCAATCTTAATGGACTATTTTTCTATTCCCGCATTTCCCATGTGACTGGATAGTATTTTTTCAAAAACTTCCCATTGATTGGTAATCTGTGGGCTACACCGGTCCGATCTTTAAGATGATACGCCCATTTGCCGTATACTTTATGCACAACGAACGACCCTTCCCAATTCGGCGACCACTTGCCGAACCTAGGATCTTTTAGTCCTACGGGCAACACCGTTTGCCACACTAAATCACCCTTGCCGAATGTTTTCTGTCGTACCTTTGATTATAGGCTCGCTTGGCAATCTGTTTTTGTGCCACCAGTAAGTTATAAGCGTCAAGTCGCGCTTCTTCCAAATCTTCTAGTTCCTGTCTCATGGACTGATTATATTCGGCGATAAACAAACTACTTTGTTCGATTAATCGCAACGAATTTATGCTTAACTCGACTGGTAACATTACATCATGTCCGTAGGTTAATGCGTACGGGGTTGTCGCAGTGGCCGATCGGGGCGATGTTCGATATGCCCATAATGCCTCGTTCAACTTCAAATGCCACATGCCAGGCCTTTCTTTTATTATTTTTTCGAGGATGCCGATCAACACTTTATTACTTGCCTCGGCCTGCCCATTCGCTTGTGGATAATACGGTGTAGACTGTTCGAGCCGAATTTTCAAATTTGCCGTATACTCTTTAAACCTCTCGGCTGTGAAGATTGTTCCATTGTCAGTTATGATTGTTTCTGGTACGCCAAATCTGGTCACAATGTGTTCCTCCACGAAGTCGCAAACTTCTTTAGATGTTAGTTCGGCATATGATTTCGCTTCGACCCACTTAGTAAAGTAATCGGTTGCGACTATTATCCATGCATGCTTAGCAGCTCCAGAAGATGGCGTGATTTTGCCGATTACGTCCATGGCCCATCCTCTAAACGGCCATGGCTTTATGACCGAATGCAATGATTCGGCCGGGACCCTTTGTATAGGCCCGTGGATTTGGCACTGTACGCATCCTCGTGCAAACTCGATACAATCCTTTAGTATCCTTGGCCAAAAATAGCCGTGCTGTCGAAGTAGCCATCACATTTTCCGTCCGGATTGATGAGCTCCGCATACCCATTCATGGACTTCTGTAATCGCCCGAGCACTCTCTTGGGGGTCGAGGCATAGTTATAACAAACCATCTTCGCCTTTTTGGTATAACTCGTTCTGATACATGACATAGTTCGTGGCGTGAACTCTTGTCTTGCGATCGTGTTTACCATTGGGATTGTGGAGGTACTGCATAATGGGCTTTCTCCAATCATCTGGTATTGCCTCAATGGCACAAACGTCCACAAGGTCGTCTCCATCTAACAACGAAGGTAAGGACATGACTCTTGTACGTATCACGTTGTCGCGCTGGAAGACTTGTTGGTTAACCAAGGCCGGGTATAGCTGTCGCAACACGAGTATTTCTCGGCCTAGCTTGCCCCCCAAGAGTTGTGCGCCGGAGGCAATTTGCGCCAATTCGTCTGCGTCGGTATTATGACTCCGGGAAATATGTGTAAATGTAATACCGTCGAAGGACTCGGCCAAATAGCTGGCGATCATGTGGTAAGGCGCCAGGGTACAACTCATGTAACGAAAAGAACCATTAAGTTGGTTAATCACAAGTTCGGAGTCGCCGAGGACGAGGGCGCGGGTTACCCGCAGGTCATGAAGGATTCCAAGACCGATGATTAGAGCTTCGTATTCGGCCTGATTGTTGGTGCATTCAAAATCCAACTTAAGCGAAAAATACCAGCGATCGTGGTTTGGGGATTGAATGACAATTCCTACGCCTGCCGAGGATGACGTACTGAAGCCGTCAAAGTACATCGTCCAATGGTTGTCGCGTGTCGCAACCATGCCGATTTCGACATCGGCGTCCCCAAAACCGTAGGGGGAAGGGTGTTGAGCAAGGAAGTCGGCCAACGCCTGGCCTTTGACAGCTTTCTGAGGCACGTATTGCAAGCTAAATTCGGACAACGCCATCGTCCACTTCCCAATTCGGCCTTTTTCGATTGGTCGGGTAAGCATGTACCGGATAACGTCGGTCTGGGCAATGACTTGGGTGACCGACGGGAGCATGTAATGCCGAAGCTTGGATGCGGCGAAAAATACGGCCAGGCACAGCTTCTTGACGGCGGGATAATTGATCTCTGGGTGACTGAGATTGCGACTTAGATAAAAAATAGCCTGCTCTCGACCGGCGTCGTTGTCTTGGGCGAGGAGGCAGCCAATGGACTCTTCGGCCGCCGAGATATAAAGCTTAAGAGGTTTACCGCGCCGAGGAGGAACCAGGACAGGTGGTTTCATAAGGGAGACTTTGATTTGCGTAAACGTCGCCTGATGCTCGTCGTTCCATACGAATTTATCTGAGTCCTTGAGTTTCAAAAGCGTGGAGAACGCTTTCATTTTACCGGCCGAGTTAGCAATAAATCGGCGGAGGAAATTGATCTGACCGAGTAAGGACTGGAGTTGTTTCTTCGTTGTTGGAGGTGGAGCATTAATGATTGCCCGTGCCTTATTCGCATCGACTTCAATCCCACGGTGATGCACGAGAAAACCAAGGAAATTTCCGGCCGACACGCCGAAGGCACATTTGGCAGGATTCATCTTGAGGTTGTGCTGACGCATGCTGAGAAAAGCCTGTCGGAGGTCGTTCAGATGTGTCTGTCGGTGTTTAAATTTGATGACAACATCGTCGATGTAAACTTCGACGATGGTTCCAATTAAATCGTGGAAGATGGTGTTCATCGCCCGTTGGTATGTGGCGCCGGCATTTTTGAGACCGAATGGCATAACAACCCATTCGTAAGTGTCGAGTGCCCCCGGGCAACGGAAAGCAGTTTTGTGCACATCGGCTTCGGCAATGAATATTTGGTTGTACCCGGCATGTCCATCCATAAAGGATAAGATCTGAAATCGGCATTGTATACTCATCTTTGGGAGTTGCCAGATTTAGATTTCTGAAATCGATGCAGATGCGCAGTGCACCATTTTTCTTCAAAACAGGAACGATATTCGCCAACCATTCAACATATCGAGCTGTCCGAATGAACCCGGCTTTCAAAAGCCGAACCAGTTCGTCCTTGATGCTGAGTTGCATTTCGGTCGAGAAACGACGCGGTGGCTGACGGAAAGGTTTACATTCGGGCTTAATACGTAATTCATGCTCGACAAGAGTACGATCTAAGCCGGGCATTTCATGGTAGTTCCAAGCAAAACAATCTTTGAACTCCGTAAGCAAGGCACGAAGCTTGTCTTTCATTTTTTGGGGAAGTAAAACACTAATAAACAAAGGCCATGGGTCATCGGTTGTCCCAACATTAATCTCTTCCAGGGGGTCCTTAACTTGGGGCCGATGATCTTCGAGCTCGGCCGGGGCTGCTTGAATTTTATCAAGAGATAAGACAGGACCATTATCTCATTCGGCAAGGAACTCAACGAGGTTAACGCCCGAATTTGGTTGTTTAGATATAGTATACCAATGGGCCAACAGTCGTTCCATAGTGGATGAAACCGCGGCCCTACGTGTTTCCCGATCGGTGTCAAACATGGGCTTCGGGGAGGAAGTTGGCTAATCCGAGTCTCGCCGAATCCTGGTGGACAGTCTCGGCGCCAACCTCGATAGCTTTCTGTACAGAAATCCGAGTCGGCCGTCCTTCATCATTGAAGCCTTGCAAAGTAATGTAGCCGACGTGGTCATCATAATACCGTGCTTGGATCATGTTAGCTTCGAAGGGCTGGTTATCGGCCGGGTGAACAATGACCGATTTGCCGTCCCAAAAGACAAGCACTTGATACAATGACGAAGGAATACAGCTGGTTTGATGAATCCAATCTCGACCGAGCAGTGCATTATACTTGGTTTTGGAATCAACCATGAAAAAGGCGGTCATGTGAGTGCGACCGGTAATATTTACAGTTAACGGAAGTACACATTTGGTTTGGGATTTGTCGCCGACGAAACTACTCATTATGATCCCTGACGGAATCAGTTCGTCATTCGAGCGACGCAAGGCCTTCATGATGGTCAGAGGCATGATATTGACGGTAGCTCCACAGTCGACAAAAACTTTAGAAACTGGGTATCCCTCGATGTGGGCCGTCACATACAATGGCTTTAAATGGTGAAGTGCGGCCAATGATGAACGAGGGAACAATTCGGCCAAAGCGGCCTTTAGGCTATCATCTTTCGTTGTTGACTCATCTTCAACAACATATACAAAATCTACATGGCCGGCTTCTTCGGCGACGACATCACCATCGAGGAAATTCGGTTGAGCCGTGCTTGATTGAAAATCAGCGGGTAACACATGGACCATACTAATTTCCATGTTATCCAAGATCGACGGGCCCATCGGGTTAGAACCCTCCTCGCTATCCTCATCTTTCATTTGATCGGCGACTGCGGACTCCGTTTTTGTCAGAGCTGGACAAAGAGACTCTTCTGTTCCTTCTTCAATGGTTTGATCCGGCGGTGCTGCTTCGGCAGATTGTTGGGTCTGCGAGACTGCCTCAGTTGAGGGTGAGGTCGACAGTGTGCTTGGGGTCAGGATCCGAACTGCTCCTGGTAATGTATCTGGGCATCCCTGGTATCGAGATAAGTATCTAAACGGGCAACACGTGTTATTTCATCGGTCGTAAGGCCGAAGAGAGAAACAGCCGAAAATACTTCGAAGTGATATCGTAAATATTGAAGGTCCTCCATTGAGAAAGGAAGGTCGGCTGCATCAATATCAGTGTATGGGTCGACTTCAAACCCAAGGACACGAGCTTCTCGTATGTGCTGGAACCTTGCTTTCAACCCTGGGTCTGAGGTTTTCTGGATGATTCGCTCGGCATCAGGGAAAATCAGGACCAGATCAATGGTATCCTGGCATGCCTTCGGTAAGGATCGGTGGATGCTTCTCGAATGTTTCTTATGAAATTCTCGCATATACTCCAAAGCTTCCCAAGGAACGGTGGATGCAAATTTCGTCGAATTTTGATTAGAGGTTCTTGTATAGCCGGCGGGACTAATTTGCCTTCGGCCTCTTGCCTGAAATGTTCAAGGCGTGCCTTCATCTCCCCTGGTCGAAGAAGAAGTTTGATCCGTTTATCAGCCTATTCGAACGTGATTTCGACATCTTGGTCGACCAGCTGCTTCCCTTGAACCGACGCTGTCATAATAGCTGAAGGTGGTCGTTCATCATCAGTAGCAATTATATCCTTCGGCCGCCATTTAGGGACCGAAGTTTCTTGGGCTGCCCGTCGGCGGGCCATGCAATCTATCATTTGGTGCCGGCGTTTCTGGGATTTGGACAGTGCGGTGTAGACGCCTCTTGAAGAATGATATGTATACCAACGTTGATCTCTAGGTTCGGGAGGTTTGAAAGTTTTTTGGCTCTGCGATGATTCCGAACTGCTAGAATTACGTTTATAGTATTCATCGTCATAAAATAAAGCATCAAAATCGAGGCGCCGCCTGACTGAGGGTGTCTCTTCCATTCGTACTTTAGGACCGAGCCTATCAAAAACCCCTTGATGCTGGCCCACGTTGGCTACCTTTTGCTGGGTTGCGACCGTAGGCCGTTCCGTTATAAGCGAAGAGGGCTTCTCCTCTGGCTCACTGCCGACCTTTGTTCTACATTTACTGCACAAAACCGCCGTCCCACTGTCTTCATCGGTGCTATAATCCCTCATAGGTTTAACAATAGCGGGCCCCGTTAAAGCTGTAGGTGGTTTGTTTGAACGAAAATCGGCCATGAAACGTGGCCGAGAATTCTGATTACGAAAACGTTGTGTCTCAACAACTTCGGCCTTCCCTTTCCCTTTGTCCTTAGGTAGGCATGCATCGACCATATTTACCGTTGCCGTGGGGAACGGGTCAGTATCAACACTCATCTTCTTCTCTGGAAATTTCAATTTGCCATTATCGATCCAGCTTTGGACGTTGTCGCGAAACACGACGCAATTGTTTGTCGTACGTTTGCTTGAATTGTGGTATTTGCAATACATCTTTCCTTTAAGCTCTTCGGCCTTGGGAATGTTGTGACCAGGCCGAAGTTTGATGATTCTTGCTGATAACAGTTGGTCAAAAATTGCGTCAGCCTTTGTAATATCAAAAGTATAAACTTTTGACGGTTTTAATGTTCCTTCAGTGGCCGAACAGTTTTTTACTTCCCTAGAGTCAACTTGAGTCAATGCCTTGCAAACGTATGGCTTATCTATCACTATCTCAGCTGCATCCACGCTAACGCATTCATCCTCGGTTGATGCATAATTGACAGTAGGATTCTTGTAAATCGTCCCCCGAGATGGAGCTTTCGAAATCTTTTCCTCGCGGAGCAAATAATCATATTGTTCGACATGTTGGGCTAATTCGTACATATCCCGAAAGTTTGCCCCCAAGAATTTCTTTTTGTATTCGACGTCGAGGCCGTTCAAAGCAAGCCTGACAAATTCGACTTCGGGTAAAGGCATTCGGCACCAATTCCTGGATGATTTGAACCTGGTAAGATAATCCATTGGTGACTCATCAGATGCCTGAGCCATCCTTGCTAATGAAGAAACCGACACCTCCATCCCTGGCCGATAAAACTGCTCGTGGAATTTCTCGACCAACTCCTCCCAGTTTTGGACGGAATTAGGAGGGAGATTGATATACCAAGAAAATGCCGAGCCGGTCAATGAGAAGTTGAACAGCCGTAACTTATGGAAATCACTATTAACATCTCCGCATTGCGCGGTGAAACGAGCCACGTGCTCCAACGAAGACAGGGACGATTCACCGGCAAAAAGGCTAAAATCTGGGATCTTGAAACCTTTCGGGTATTCGAACGTTTCCACGTAAGCCGGGTACATATGGATAAACTTAGGAAACTTCGGCCCCTTCTTCATGGCCGAGTCGATCATCCGCTGAACTTCGGTCATATCAACAGGTGTTGCTTCGACCCTCTGGTCGATTCCGTCTGGCCTACTATTCGACCCTCCTCCTTTTTCCAAGTCAATTGGTTTGAGCCGAGCAGGAATTGGCTCGGCCTGTACAATTGGTAACAGATTATTTCTTGGTGGCAAGCGCTGGAGAAGATCGAAAGACCTGCTGTCACTGACTTTACTAACCAGCATTTCGAGCAATCTGGTTTGTTGCTCATTGGAACTGAGTATCACGTCATGTAGCTTGTCAATGCCTCGACTAAACGTCTGCTCGACTGACCGAGACTGCTCGTCGAGTCGCTTTCGAAGAAATGACCTTGTTGGTGGGTCGGATCCTTCACCGTCATCCTCGTCGCAATCCTCCACTATCCCTTCATTGAGAACGCAGGTGTTCCTGTTAGGGATTTCTAGACTGCGGAGTTGACCGTCGAGATTAACTTTCCTCTCTCGGCGAGTCGCGCTTGTGGACTCAGGTGTCACGGCGCTAAGGGGATTCTGCGCCTGTGGCGCACTTTGTCCCATGTTCTGAATCGGAAAATCGACTGTTGACTTTCCCATAGCTGTTTTCTTTTTTACCGATCGCGTTTCAATTGGCATGAACTTCGTAGTTTAGCACTAGGTCCCACTGGGCGTGCCAAAATGTTGACCCTAAAAACTACCAAGCCTACGTGGCGCGCAGGCCGAGTAATCTATGAGCTAACTACGTCCTTCGGTGAATGCGGGGCGTGCCAACTCGTCGGCCGAGCTCGGCCGATGAGTAAATTTGTTGGTGTTGCGTTGGGTCGCGCTACCGACTTCTGCGTCTTGCGATTGCGGCCGAGAAAGGAACACGTCTCGGCCTCTTGAACCTGAAGACAAGGTTACTATTCTTACGAAGTTCGATATCAAATTCGGCTTTCAATGTGCCGAATGTAATAACTGTAACACCTCACTTTGCCGAGAAGGCTGATGAGATGACCTCGACCACTAAGGATTTAGAAACCCTTCACGACCGAGACTTGGATAGGTAATCAACCGTTCTCGCCGCAGTGCTGTTGATGCCAACGGAAGATACTGCGAGACCGACTAATTCTACGGTGACAGAGCTATCTATGCCGACTTAAGATATAACCGGTTGCTTCCACAGTGCTGTTGATGCCAACGGAAGATGTGTCAGCGAAAAAGAAAAAGGAAAAAGATCTCAAGTTGTTGAGAGTTTGCGCAGGGCAATTTTGTATTGATTTGCAGGGGGCTTTTAATGATGCATAGCCTCCCCTATTTATAGCACTGGATCTCTTTGAATCCGAATTAAAACCCTACTCGGACTAGGACTTCCTCTCCGGATCAACACCAACTCGACCAATCATATTTTCACTAGGATTGTGAACCTAGTCCTCTATTGAGCCGGATCCACTCCGGGTTATCAAACTTGCCGAGACTCCTTGTTGCACTAGGACTCGACTCGCAAATGTAGCATGACCTAGCCGGCCTAGTTTTAGAAGCCCACGTACTGAACGAACCGAGGCTTCCTTGTCGCCAGGCCTTCCGGGCCGAGAATGGTTCTATACTCGGCCCAAATTGGTATTTTGGGCCCAAACAGCTACACAATGAACCAACAAAATTATGATATTGAACTCGCATTATGAGAGTTGAATATGCGACATGTACAAGTGAAGTGAAGAGAAGTATTACTAAACCACAATGCTAAATAAAGTGAGGCCACAATAGTCTTGAAGAGAACGAGGGGGATGAATGTGCTCGTTTATGAAATTTCTGTTATTTCGTTCCTTTCATGTAGTATAGAGAATAGCTGGAGGCACAGCTTCCTGCACATTGTCGTCAAAGTTGCACCATATATCAAGAATTCCAGGTTTAAAAAGGATCGCAAACTTTTCAACATGTGTGAGTTTGGAGCTAGAAAGTATGAAATTTTTTTAGTTACATAGTTATATAATCTCTAAAATTAATTGTAACATACGTCCCTGATTGAATAGTTATTACTAGGGTTCTCCACACATCAAAATGTAAATTTGTCACTATTTCTCCCACAGGCTTGGTAACTCTTGGTAGCTGCTCTCTCAATTGATATCAATGTTTGAAAGGAGACGTCAAATTCTACAAGTTTTGTTGTGTATTCATACTTTTTGTAGACAGCCAACCACCAACGAACCTCAGAGATCCTTTTAGCGAGCTCTACACCCTTACGCATTTCTGTTACGAGATTCTCTAGTTCCTTATTTGAGAGATACAGCACTCCGTTATGGTCTGCTATAAAGTCTATACATGGCTTGGAGGAGTCTAGCGTGTATTAGTTGGATATCAGAGTACCCTACTAACAAACAAACAAACAAACCAACTATAAATTAATATAATTTTATTAAATGAACGAAAAATTGCCATAACGGCTACATAACTCAAGATGCTACATTGTGAACAACTTAACTTATTTTACAAGTTACAACGCATCATGTATATAGAGAACTAACAGAACCCTAATATGCAAGAAAATAAAATCCTAATTCTAACTGGCTAAGTTCATATTCAAATAATCCTAAATTCCAACATCGTCAAACTCATGGTGGTACACAACAAGAGTTTACCAACAGGAAGATGTGGATGCAAGCTCCATTAGGCGGACACGACAAGGCAAGCTTCGTTAGGCGAACACGACAAGACAAGCTCCGTTAGGCGGACACGAAGGCAAGCTCCGTTAGGCGGACACGACAAGGCAAGCTTCGTTAGGCGGACACGACAAGGCAAAGCTCTGTTAAGCGGACACGACAAGGCAAGCTCTCTTAAGCGGACACGACAAGGCAAGCTCCGTTAAGCACACACGACAAGGCAATCTCCGTTAAACGGACACGACAAGGTAAGCTCTGTTAGACGTGGTCCACATGCAGTTTCATCCACCGTGCTTTGAGGAGTCCATCGTTATCTGAGGAGTTCAGTTTTGTTTGAAAGTGTTACTTGATTAGGTTTCCTTGTTTGTAGGATATGATATGTAATCTGTTGATTTTCTGATTGGTTTGTTTTTCAAACTTCCTTGTCAATAGGGATTTCAAATCCTCAGATGTAATCGTGATTTTCTTATAAATACAAGCATCCCACAGTTGAATGGGTATGCAATCACAGTGAAATAATCTGAGTTCTTAAAGTCTTTTATGGTTTCTAGAGCTTTTTTTGTCTAACGACAAAGATCATATTTTTCCTTCTTCCCCATCCACGCTTTCATGGCTGACAACAATATTTCCGCTGTTACCTCTCACCCTCAAAACACATTCCAACCCTTCTCCACTGTCGTCAATATCAAACTTGACAGAACCAACTACCCACTGTGGTTGGCTCAAATGCTCCCTATTCTGAAAAGTACGGACCTGATGGGGTATGTTGATGGCACGTTGGTGTGTCCCCCAAAACATGTTGCGACCTCCACCACTGTCAATCCTGCTTACACGGCTTGGTTTCAACAGGACCAAATGATCCTAAGCTGGATAAATGGATCCTTGACTGCATCCGTCCTGTCCGTGGTGGCGAGTAAGAGAACAACTTGAGCTACATGGGAAGCTCTTGAGCAAAGGTATGCATCTACCTCTCAAAATCAAATTTTGTTTCTGAGAACTGAATTGTTGCAAACCAAGAAAGGTGATCTATCTGTGGCTGATTACCTGGATCGCATGAATGCGATAGCTGACAACCTCGCTCTTGCCGGGCAACCTGTGTCTGATGAGGAACTTGTTCAGATTGTGTTGAACAATCTGGGACCAGCGTTTGAGATGACTGTGAGTGATGCACAAGCTCGGGATACCCCTATTGCGTATCTCACACTTGAATCACTCATGCTGACTACAGAACGCAGAATGACTGAACAAAATGTGCCTTTGGCGGAAGGTGCTACTGTAAACGCCTTTGTTGCTTCCAGAGGCTGTGGTGGTCGTCCTCGTGGTGGGCGAGGCCATGCTTCCAACCGTGGTGGGAATCAACGAGCCTTCAATTCTCGCAACAACAACAACCCTCCGCATAACCAAGGTAATGGTGAAAGAATGGCTTCTTGTGGTGATCGAATTATTTGTCAGATTTGTGGTAAACCGGGTCATCCCGCACTGGACTGCTACCAGCGCATGAATGCTGTCTTTGAAGGCAGGATTCCTACCCAACGTCTCTCGGCCATGACATCTTCTCCCATCAATCTTAATAAGCAGCAGAATGGCTCTTGGCTACTCAACACCGGTGACAATGCACATATAACACCAGATATTCAAAATCAGGCCCATCCTAAGGAGTACAATGGTAATGATGGTGTGGGAGGTGTAGGTAATAATTCTGGTATCTCTATTGCACATTTTGGCTCCAATCATCTTCAAACTAATACTTGCTCATTTGCTTTACGTGATATTCTTCACTGTCCTTCTGCATCAACCAATATCATTTCTGCCCATAAATTCACCTTAGATAATGATTGTTACCTACTAATATTTCCACATTTTTTCCTTGTTAAGGACCTAAAGACTCGGAAGACGCTTTTCCGAGGGAGATGTGAGAATGGGTTGTACCCATTTCCAACTGGCCGTGGACATCTCAAGCATCCTGTTTCAGCATTTGTGGGGGTTAGGGTCTCGGTTCAAAGGTGGCATGCACGTCTTGGCCATCCTGCGAAACCAATAATAAATTTTTTAGTTTCTAATAAGTTGGTACCTATTCATGGTACCTCTAACGTCAGTTTTTGTGAGTCTTGTCCTTTAGGTAAAAGCACTAAGCTTCCTTTCAATGTGTCCGAGTCCATGTCTCAATTTCCTTTGCAACTTATCCACTCTGATGTGTGGTGTTCTCCAATTCAATCTAATGAAGGTTTTCGTTATTATTTGTTATTTGTTGATGACTATTCACGATATTCTTGGGTTTTTCCAATGAAAAACAAATATGAAGTGTTTGAGATTTTTGTGAAATTTAAAACTAAAGTTGAGAACATGTTTAATTGCTCCATTAAAACTCTACAATGTGATGAAAGTGGTGAATACAAAAGTAATGCTTTCCAACGATTTTTGGATGTTCATGGTATTTCACAACGTTTTTCTTGCCCTAAACATCCTGAACAAAATGGTTTAGCCGAACACAAACATCGTCACATTGTTGAAACTGCAATTGTCATGCTTTCTCAGTCTTTCCTGCCCACACGGTTCTGGTTTGATGCCTGCTCAACTGCTACTTATTTAATAAACCGGTTACCAACTCGAGTTCTGTCCAACATCTCACCTTTCGAAAAATTATTTAAAAAAACACCAAAGTATGAGATGTTAAAAGTTTTTGGTTGTCGTTGTTTTCCTTGGTTAACACCATACACTCAAAATAAATTGCAACAAAAATCAAAGTCATGTGTTTTTCTTGGGTATTCATTGGACCATCAAGGCTACAGGTGCTTGGATATGTCCACACGACGAGTTTATTTGTCTCGCCATGTTCTATTCGATGAGGACTTCTTCCCTTTTAAAGGGCTCACATCTCCTTCTGAAAGTGTCGCATCACCAGGTACCAATCTTTTACCCGATCTACTTTTTACGTTCCCATTATCCACCGCTTCACCTGAGACTCCTATTTTGACTTGTCCACCTCCACAAATATCTCCTAACTCTAATCTCCATGCTTCCCTACAATCCTATCCTGACCTCACTACTTCTCCACCTGACACCTTGCCTACTAATGTTATATCTCAGCCTGTCCCAGCTTTACAATCTAACCTGCCCCTAACACCTAACCTGCCCGTATCACCTACCCTGCCCCTAGCACCCTCACCGTCATCAAATGAGCAAGTTTTAGACGATACTCAACCTCTGCAAGCCACTATGTCTCGTGATACTAGCCATTCTATGACTACACGCTCCAGATCGGGGGTTTCAAAACCAAATCCAAAATATGTTATGCATGTTGCAGTTGACAAATTTCCTGTTGAGCCTACGTGTTTCAGTCAGGCAATCAAGCATCAGGAGTGGCGGGATGCTATGGTGCAGGAATTCAATGCCCTCCAACGGTGTGGAACCTGGAGTTTAGTTCCATATTATCCTACTATGAACGTGTTGCCAAACAAATGGGTGTTCAAACTTAAACGACGAGCCGATGGTACTATTGAACGTCATAAAGCTCGATTAGTAGCAAATGGATATCACCAGATGACTGGCGTCGATTACACTGAGACTTTCAGTCCCGTGGTGAAACATAGCACAATTCGACTTGTCTTGAGTCTTGCTGTGTCCAAGAAGTGGCCTGTACGTCAAGTTGATGTTCAGAATGCGTTTCTGCATGGTTACTTGACTGAACAGGTTTACATGCGTCAACCATCGGGGTTCACCGACAAACAGTTTCCCAATCATGTTTATAAGT
This sequence comes from Malus fusca, assembly GCA_035220775.1. NCBI lineage: Eukaryota > Viridiplantae > Streptophyta > Magnoliopsida > Rosales > Rosaceae > Malus > Malus fusca. The sequence goes on from CM069072.1 coordinate 22,278,736, forward strand.
TGCAACGTTCTCTGTACGGTCTCAAACAAGCGCCTAGAGCTTGGTTCCAACGTTTCTCTGATTATTTGCTTCAACTCGGGTTTGAAGAGTCTACATGTGATTATAGTTTATTTGTGTTCAATAAACGTGGTGTTTATTTAATTCTCCTTATCTATATAGACGACATTCTAATCATAGGGAATAGTCATCTTCAAATGGATCATTTGATCAAGAAACTTGGTAGTTTGTTTTCCATGAAGGATTTGGGCAACCTGAGTTATTTCTTGGGTATTGAGGTCAAATATGAAGGTGATTCCATGCATTTGTGTCAATCTAAATATGCCCTGGATCTCCTCTCTCGCACTAAATTCACAGAAGCCAAACCTATCTCTACTCCGGTGTCGTCTGGTCAGAAGTTAAGTGCTTATGTTGGTGATCCTTGTGCTGATCCTGTGCTATATCGTAGTGTTGTGGGGGCGCTCCAATACCTCACGATCACTCGACCTGATCTGTTCTATGCTGTGAATCAAGTGTGCCAGTTTATGCACTCTCCAAAGAACACGCACTGGATGGCAGTCAAGCGGATTCTTCGGTACTTGAAGGCTACTTATGATCATGGGTTATTGTATAAACCAGGCACTGCTAGGTTGACAGCTTTTTCAGATGCCGATTATGCTGGCAACCCAGACACTCATCACTCCACAGGTGGTTTCTGTGTTTACTTGGGTTCTAACCTTGTATCCTGGAGTTCCAAGAAGCAGAAGACGGTCTCTCGATCAAGTGCCGAGGCGGAGTATAGGCAATTAGCTTATACTGCTGCTGAGTTATCTTGGTTACAATCTCTTTATAAAGATCTTCATATGCATCTTGTTCAACCGACCATTTGGTGCGACAATATTTCATCAATCGCTCTTGCATCCAATCCGTTTTTCACTCGCGGACCAAGCACTTGGAGGTCGATTACCATTATGTTCGTGAAAAGGTTGTTCGTGGTCAGCTACTGGTTAATTATGTGTGTTCCCAGGACCAACTTGCTGATATTTTCACTAAAGGCCTCTCGTCGTCCCGTTTTAAGTTTCTTGTCTCCAAGCTTCCAGTGGTTCCTCCCCCTGTTCGCTTGCGGGGGGCTGTTAGACGTGGTCCACATGCAGTTTCATCCACCGTGCTTTGAGGAGTCCATCGTTATCTGAGGAGTTCAGTTTTGTTTGAAAGTGTTACTTGATTAGGTTTCCTTGTTTGTAGGATATGATATGTAATCTGTTGATTTTCTGATTGGTTTGTTTTTCAAACTTCCTTGTAAATAGGGATTTCAAATCCTCAGATGTAATCGTGATTTTCTTATAAATACAAGCATCCCACAGTTGAATGGGTATGCAATCACAGTGAAATAATCTGAGTTCTTAAAGTCTTTTACCGTTAAGTGGACACGATAAGGCAAGCGAGCAAACAATATTCAAGTGAACAAACAAGCGAGCAAGCATTCAAGAGAACAAACAAGCAATTAAAATACCAATCCAAACTTTCGAACAAACAGAAATCCAATTCACCACGTACACAACGTCACTCAAGTGATCACAAATTCAAGCACTCGAGCAGTCGTTGTGGTGGGCAACAAGTTCCAAACACAAAGACAATAGCAACAACACGTTTGCCCCAACAAAAAGCAACAAATACTGCCCACCAACTCTTTTCCACTAGCAACTTTTCACGGGTCAACAAACTTTTTCTTCTTTGCTTTCTTCCTTCTCTCTGCGAACAAAGTGTGGTAATAGATGGTGGGTGCGGCGGTGGCTGGGTAGGGCAAGCAAGTTCATGTCTAGGTGCGGTTATGGGACGACATCAGGTTACAAGTCCGAGCAGCAATGGTTCTAGGTGGGTTCAAAGGATTCCGGGTAGCAATGGGTTTCGATCTGGGCTTCAAAAAAGTTGTCAGGCAGCGGCGGTGCGAATCGAATCAGGCGGTACATGCTGTAGCAGCGAGTGCGACGGCCGATTCGTGCAGGCGTGGCCGGTCTTCAAGAAACAGGAGTCGCATATCACCGCTTGTCAACAGAAACAGTGACAAACACAATATCCGAACAACGAACGCAAAACAGTAGCAGCTGGCTTCAGACTTGAGCTTCGAGCATATTCAACTCTTTTTCTTTTTTTGGTAAACATCAAAGCCCTAATCTAGAACATAAACATCGAACAGACAAACAGCTCATAGCCATCAAGAGCAGATTAAATTCCAAAAGATCAAATCTACTATGATACCAAGTTAAATATCAGTGCGCTACTAACAAATGAACAAACCAACTATAAATTAATATAATTTTATTAAATGAACGAAAGATTGCCACGACGACTACATAACTCAAGATGCTACATTGTGAACAACTTAGCATTATATATATAGAGAACTAACATAACCCTAATATGCAAGAAAATGAAAACCCTAATTCTAACATGCTAAGCCCAAATTCAAATCATAAAATAATTCTAAATTCCAACGTATTCGAGGTATCCGAGGATGCGCTCAAACATCATAGTCTTGTCCTGAGCTCGTATAACACTTGTGCTAGGGCAGCCTTTTGCACACCATTCCCTTCAATTCGCTTGTGCACATCCGTCACTGTACTACCGAAAAACTCTACTCCCATATCCTTCCTAACTGCTGCTTTCTTTCTATCAATTCATCAAGCTTGTTACTGGTCTTCCTAGCCAAAAGAAAGTCTTCTTTCCCAGCCATTCTTTCTTGGGATTTCAGTCTATCCAACCTTCGAAGAGACAAATCCAAATCAACAATCGTGCACCTACCAGCTTTCGGTATCTTCCTAACGAGCTCTCTAAACTTCTCCATTTGTCTTTGTAGACTTTGTAATTCATCGTCTTCTTCTATCTTTTGGATAAGTTGTGGTCATAAACTTTGTATTGTCAACTTGAGATCTCCGAGGAAGAGTTTATGGTGCACAGCAGTCGTGTCCATAGATTTCGTAACGCAATTCCACGTTATGGTATTCTCTAAAAAGTGCTTCTATCACAGCCCCTCCAGCTAAAACCAGTGCCATCATCTACCAGGGTCTAGCACCCTAAAAATAGTAATTGAGAAAACACACATTCTCTCTCTCTAAAGTTTTAATTGATACCAAATTCTACTAGAACTGGAAATCCCAATTAAGCCAATGTTTCCCGGATTTGTTACTCAAATCAACCAGATATTACTACCGAAGAATGATTGCTTGTCTCATACATAAACAATTAATTAATACTCGGCCCTCATGTAAGATCCAGAAAAGCCCAATCCACATGTAAACGCAGCCCCACATAGAAGCCCAATCAAGCCCAAACCGCTAAAACCCTGAAAATCGCATAAACCCCGATGAAAGTTAACAAAACTCAACCATCCTAGCTCTCTCTCGTCTCGATCAATCTCCTCATCTCCTCCGCCATACCTGAAATGGCGACTGCCCTACTCCCGGAGACCGCCCAAAAGCTCCTATCCCAAGAAACACTCCGCTCCGCCGCCAAACAATCACAGCGCTGCCTCACAACCCCCGTCCGCCTCCGCCGCGCCATAAAAAAATACCTCCGAGGTACAACTGTACATCTCTATTATCTGTGTAAATTATGCAAATTTAATTTGGGTTTTGGGATCTTAGAGCAGGATGAGCCCCACATGAAGAGGAAGGTCCTAAGGCTATCGGAATCCTTCAGCCAAATCAAGGATGTGAACTCGCAGCTTGTTACTGCGACTTCGCAGCAACTCGTTGAAGACCCTTTGCGGTCTGTGGACCAATCCCAGCGGTGGAAGATCAAGAGCTCATACGGTGACATCGGCCTCAGCTACAGAGACGATGAGACCATTGCTTATGTTGCTTCCAGAATGCCTGCTGTCTTCTCTGCCTGTCACAGAGTGCTCAAGGAGGTATGAATTGGGGAATTTTTTGTATCTGGATAGTTTTCTATGGTTTCAAATTATGTGTATTGGTGCTGTATTTGGTTGCTAGCTGAGAAAATGGTGGAAAGGAGAGATATTTATTTTCAATTTTTGCTAGAAATGAGCTTCTTAGCTTCAATTTGATACGGTATTGTTTATTTTTAGGTTCTTAGCTTGAATTTGATTAGGGTTGTTCTGAAGTTTTGGTTTTCTGTGTAATAATTCTGGCGAAATTTCTGTATTTGCTGCTTTACAGGTTCGAAGAAGGCTACCTGAGTTCTCTCCAGCTAAAGTATTGGATTTTGGTGCTGGCACGGGTTCAGCTTTCTGGTGAAAAGCTCATTCGGTGTTATCTTTTTGTTGTTAACCATGTGAGACTCTGAATTTGGTTGTAATGTGACTTGAATGCTATAGGGCACTACGAGAAGTCTGGCCGAATTCCTTGGAGAAAGTTAATTTAGTGGAGCCATCCCAATCAATGCAGCGGGCAGGGCAGAAGCTTATACAAGGTTCTTATTTGAATGCTCAAACTGTTCAATCGATATTATTTTGTCAAGATCATTTGTATAATAATTATTTCAAAGATAAATTGTCTATAACAGGTAGAACTGCAGTTGTTAAAGAACCAATCTACTAAAACCTGCCGATTGCAATGTTTCATGCATTATCAAAGAGTGCCATAGAGCTCAATGAAAAATCTGACCACTTTATGTCATGGTTATTTCAGGTCAGAAGAACTTGCCACTTATTCATAGTTATGATAGCCTCCAATCGTTGACTAAAAGTATCAACAAGTCAGAGAGAGAACATGACCTTGTAATTGCTGTAAGTTCTATAAATTTCAAACTTCATGTTTGCCTTGGAATGTTGGATACAAACAATAACTTCTGTTTGTTCTTTTTTGCAACGGAAGTCCTATGTGCTTGGAGAGATACCATCACTCAAGGATCGAATTACTATAGTACGCCAGCTCTGGGATCTTACACGGGATGTCCTGGTATGCTTTCCTTCTCCGGATGGATGAGTTTTGTGTTTCACTATGATTTCATGACAAAACAATTTTGTATGATGTTATGCCCTGGTTTATGCCATTAACTAAGAGGCAAGTATTATATAGTTTGTGCTCATCTGACAATCGATTTCGTAAAGGGGCTAAAGAAAGAATTACTGATAATCGTATCACTATCCCTTTTATAACCATTATCATGGCAGTTTTTAGTTTGAAACTTTCCAATTTTCAGCCTAATATTTTTACCCTTTGATTTTCTTAAAATTAACCTAGGTTTTGATTGAACCTGGAACACCACAAGGATCTAGTATCATATCTCAGATGCGCTCGCATATATTATGGATGGAAAAAAGGGTAAGTTGTTTTTGTTGTTATTTGTTCTTTGAGATGACTTTTGAGTTAAGATGTTTGTTCAAGTTATGTACTGGCATTGTGTATCATTCATAATTGACACACTCATCACTTCTTAGAAATGCCGGAAATCTAAAGATGGAACTGATGAAGCTTCCAAGGACTTGGTGACTCAAAAGAGTGGTGCATTTATAGTTGCGCCGGTGAGTACAAGAGCCCTTCATATTTTTCTGTTTCGAAACTAATATGTTGCCCCGCTTCTCTTTTGTTTTCCCTAAAAGTGTGAATTCTCTCATTTTATTTTATAGTTTTTTTGATGTAGTGCTCTCATGATGGACAATGTCCGCTGGAGAAAGCTGGAAAGTATTGTCATTTTGTTCAGCGCTTGGAGAGGACATCTGTTCAGCGTGCATTCAAGGTTCATCCTTAAATCCATCCACACTTCATTGTATCCATTTGTCAGTTGGAACCACAACTTTTTTCCTTTTTCCTTTCCTGTTACATTATGATTAAAGTACGTGCTGTTTAATTGATATTACCTACCTTGATATTTTTGTAGCGGTCCAAGGGTGGCCAACCATTACGTGGCTTTGAAGATGAGAAATTTAGCTTCGTTGCTTTCAGGCGGGGACAAAGACCACGGTTAGTATTTTTTTGTGTGTTTTTGTTCAAAATTGTGGATTGTGGGAAGTATTCTTCTTAGACAATGGAAGCCTAAAAGTCCATTCTCATAAAGCTATTCAGTGGTTTAGTCAAATTTTAATTGGGTTTAATCTGTCGTCATGTGGTTTTGTTTTGGCTAATTGAGTGTCTTTCTTATTAAACACAACTGTCAATGACCTTAATTAACTGATCACAATCATAAACATTTTGAATGAAGCCAGTCAATAACTTTCTAAATAAAAGATTTCTGGTCCGAATATGTACTTCCGTCACAGTTCGGTTCTTTTTATTCATAAATATACTCGTGTCGTGAATTCTTCTCTGATGGCTGCACTGGTTAATGTGATTAGGGAACCTTGGCCGCTTGATGTTATGAAATTTGAGACTTTAAAGGAGCAACATGCTAAACGCAGTCCAGAAGATCTTGAAATTGACATTGGTAAGTCTTAACTGACTATCCTTCACTACAAACATCTTGAGAGCCCCTCATATAATGAACTGTGTCTTCAATATATTATGTGATGTATTCGATTAATACTAACATTCTGGCCATTTGTTAATGCTTGTTTCTTGGGTTCTAAGAATTTGTGTTTGACCTGGACAGATGAGCTAATTAGCTCGCAGCAAGTTGACCTCGTTCCATTTGAAGAATTGAATCCAGTTAACTATGATTCCGATGTTATGGAACCTGATGTAGTGGATGAAAATAACGAAGATGAGGAAGATGAAACAGGTCATGCTGATCTTGGTGGTGGTTGGGGTAGGATTATCTATATGCCTGTACGAAGGGGCAAGCAGGTTACAATGGATGTCTGTCGATCAACCAAACGAGATGGTTCAGAAGGCGAGCTTCAGAGAGTGGTTGTCACAAAGAGTAAGAACCCTACCTTACATCTGCAGGCCCGAAAGTCCATATGGGGAGACTTATGGCCCTTTTGAAGATAAATGTCCATAGAGTCCTTCACGTTGTAACCGCAATGTATACGGAACTATGATGTTATGTTGCATGTTTATTATTTGATTCTATGTACCTTACTTACCATGGGAACAATACATGAGTAGTCTAGGGTTTGTGCGGGTGAGTGTCCAAGGCCATTAGCTTATTGGTTATTCTTATGACGTGTTTACTTGGAATGAATTGGAATGGGTATTAGAATTATTCCCGTTCCTAACTCCAAATGTGTTGGTAAATACGAGGATATTGGAATTATTTTAATTTCGAGTTTCCATGTGTTTAGTAACACACGAAAATAAAGAAAGATGTCATTCTCACATTATACAATCACATTAGTAGTTAATTGACTTGTTCAAATCATAACTTAATTCATACCAAGTAAGCTGGGCATCATATCAATTTGGCAAACTATAAACGTAAGTGGCAGACAAATCGTAATTAACTAACCAACCTCCCAATCAGATTTTATTTTTTAATACCATCAGAATAAAATCTGAAGTAGTTATTTTTTGGTAAACAATCTAAAGTAGTTTGGAAAGGGATACGAACGGGACCAAGGGAGCACCATTAGCATTAGGGGTAAATGCTTAATCCAATTGATGAAAAACAATTGTGATACTGATGGTGCAGTTCATCCGCTGCCTGGAGTACCACCCTTGAATATGTCACGAAAAGAAGCGTATGCAGTTGAGCAAGTTGCACGACAACACTATTTTCGATACTTTTCGACTGAGCAACTCTGCTGCTGCAATCTTGAGCAACCTCCATGCTATGCGCCATTGAACCCGTCAACGCTTTCATTTGTTGCACTTAAAACACAACTTGTCTGTGTGTGGTATTGCTGGATTTGTAGCGTCCACTAACCAGTTTATGGGGAGCATGAGCACATTATACATTCCATTCTTATTCAACTCGTCCAGTATTCAGTTGACGAAAGACTCCCTTGATTTCTGATTGTGCTGCTTCGCGTTCTGGTTTCGGTGTAATGCTTCTTGAGATTAAGGGTATTTTATCATATCTGTTTAAATTTGACTGAGGTGTCAATAGTTTGTTATAGATGAACGGTTCAGATTAGCTTGTTAATTCTTAGGCTTAGATGTGAGTAAGTGACATTGTCTCATAGGGCATTGTCTTGAATGGCTGAGATGAGCTCATAGGCTCTCTCTTGTAAAAGCCTAACGGCTAATTTTGCATTGTTCTATTGAGAATATACCAGCAACAAGAATGCCACGTAGTACTACTGTTTAGTGGTATTCATCTTCACTTGTAAGTGAGAAGTCTTAGGTTCGATTCTCGCCAAATGAGAATTTGAACCACATTATTATGGCTGGCCCATTGTGAGGTTAAGCTCACCCCGTCTCCCTTAGTGTAAATAATATCATTTGTTCCCAAAAAAAAAAAAATAATACCAGCAACAAGAGCATGACTTGTGCTCTGTGAATTACATGTAATAATTCATATGATTTCATTATGTATGAATTCATGTGAGTTCATCAAATTATGGACTGCAGCTAAACTAAGTGAATGAGCTATACATACAGTTGGACTTGTTAGGGTTTTGTATCCGGATCAAGTAATCCATTTTGGAGGGAAAATGTTAATGTCACATATGAATTAATGTGGCAGTTGGCTAAATCGAAAATGCAAGTAACTGTCTCATTGATGGATTGAGGCAGTTACCCAAATGTGAGTGGGATTGGTTTCTCTTCTCGGTACAAATATAGGAGTTCACTTTGTACAAGGGTTGTCCCTTTGAAACCGAGAGAGCTTCCTTGCTGTTCGTACAAGAGAAGAGAAGAGAATCCTTTCTACAAATCAATCATGGCTGCAAGTTCAGGTTAGATTGCATTCTTATGGTATTATTAGGGTTCTTATTGATGCTGCATTTATTGCAGCAAATGCTAGGGTTTACACTTGAGTTATTACAATCAAGAATGCAGTTACTTATTGATTGGACCCTTTTTACAAAAGGTTTACATTACAGATTCAATTTGATCATCTTCTTGATTTCTTCCAGTACAAATCTCACAAATACGCCTGAGTTTTACAGAATCTAACATTGCTCTCTTTCAAATCAACAAGGAATCAACAAAAGACTCCAAATGATCATGTTCTTGTGCCTTGATAAATTGTTCTTCACAGATATTCAATGGTATTATAGCTGTGACTCTTGCTGCTGCAATTTCAGAATTTTGGCAGGCCAAGTCATAATCTTTAAAACTATCGCAAACCGAGTCTTCCCAATCATTTTTGCTAATCTAATCAGACCAGAAAACATGAAGATTAGAAACCTCACAAACGGGGAGTCTTCCCAACGATCTTCTTGTTCTTTGTTTTGATCCCCCTGTCCAGGATGAAATGACGTGATTCGGGTTGTGTCCTCTTCTTCTACTCTACCATCGTCTGCACTAATATGACCTCGGTCATTTTTCTTGGACTCAGATGGAACACATTGTGGTTTTGATGCTCGTTTTCGGGTGTTACTTTGTTTCTCGGTTCCTTTACCAGTGGTAGGGTTTTTGAATCTCCTGCTGAGATGAGTATTCCAGTAGTTCTTGATCTCATTGTCTGTTCGACCGGGAAGTCTTCCCGCGATGAGAGACCAACGATTGCCGAGAAGGGCATGAAGCCGGAGAATAAGCTCCTCGTCGGGTGTTATGTTGCCTCGCTTTATATTAGGTCGGAGATGTTTCATCCATCTCAGCCTGCAGCTCTTCCCACATCGAAGAAGACCTTCAATTTCAGTAAAAACAACTCATTAATATCACATACAATTTATAAGACCAAATTAAACAGAAGACACTTCACTAAAATGTTATGAGTTATGACCAATGACTAAAATATCGATAATATCGGCGAAATATCGCCAATATTATCGTTTTTTAGAGAGACCGATATTTTCCCACATATCCCTAATTGTCGTCAAAATATCGTGATATTATTGATAATATCGCGATATATTCGATATTATCGAAACAATCGTCGTGGCTCCGTCGTCGGAAAGGCAGCCGAGGCTGCGTCGTCGAGCTGCCCAGATCTCCCTCTGCAATCCAGGCTTAGACCCAAGATATGCGCCTCCGTCGTTGGAAATGAAAAATCCATTTTCTCCGGATCCCAAAACCCGCTCGGGTTTGAATCAAACCGTTTGATGGATCCCCTTGCCTGATGGTGGTCACCAGGAGGTGAGAAAGGGAGGAGGAACGGTCCACAGGTGGTGATGGTGCTCACCGGAGTGTGCACCACTGTGGTGCTTGGCGAGTGTAGGTGTGGTGGTCTGTGCTCCGGGGGAGAAGAAACAAGGACATGAATGAGGGAGAAGGTTCGAGGGATTGGGGAAGGGGGAAACACGGGGAAGTGGGGTGTGTGTGTGTCTGTCTGCTCTGGGAAGAAGACTTGCAGAGAAGAGATGGGGGGAGAACCAGAGATGAATGAGGAGAGGAATGAGGGAGAAAGAAGTGGTCTGTGCGTGTGTGTGTGTGTGGAAGTGGGGTGTGTGTGTGTGTGTGTTATCCGAGAGAAGAAAAAAAAAATCCAAACCTGCTTTCAAAATATCCAGCCCACGTGTCAGTGATCGTGAGGTTTGGTCTTCAATATATTCACCCTGCTTTTTGAAGCTACTGGACATGTCTTCCATTTTGTTTCGTCTCTTTTCCTTTTGATTTGCTCTCTCTATCTCTTCGTCTGTCTGTCCGTTTCGATTTCGATTCCATCATCTCAAAAGGCATTTTGGATTGTTTTGGCTGTTTTCCAGTTTGCAAGCCCTTTCTAGGTGAGGTATATAATTTATGTTTTTGTTCTTAAATCTTTTTCCAACAGATTTTTTAATTTTTTTTTTGGTCCTGTTTTAATTTTTTTATAATTTTTTTTTGGCCCTTTCTGATTAAGGTATATAATTAATGTTCCTCCTCTTAAATCTTTTGTTGAACAAAATTAAAATTTTTTTGGGTCGTGTTTAGTTTGCAGATCTATTTTCTGTAAAAAAAATGGTGATAATTAATTTTGGGGTTGTGTTTGTGAACACGAAATTTTCCTGAAACGAAAGAGACAAGAACAACGTGCACAAACAAATATTATGTATTTGATGATTTTGGGTTACAATCTCTCTCAATTTGATCCTCTGATTCGATCTCCGTAAGGTGTTGATTTGTGGGATGTGCAATTGATCCAAGGGCCGTCGAGGCTTGATCTTGGATGAACGAGGATGAACGGATCTTCAAGGGCTTTTGGGCTTGATCTTGAAGAATGGTGATTGACGGATCTTCAAGGGCTTTTGGGCTTGATCTTGAAGAACAGTGATGAACGGATTTCCGAGGGCTTTTGGGCTTGAACTCGAAGAACAGTGACGAACGGATCTTCGAGAGCTTTTGGGCTTGAACGGATCTTTGAGGGCTTTTGGGCTTGATCTCGAAGAACAGTGATGAACGATGAACGCTTTCTTCAAGGGCCGACGGGGCTTGGGCTTGATGAACAGCGGATGAGCGGATTTGTTGATGTTGTCGATCCAAAGGGGCCGTTGGGGCTTGATCCTTGAGGATGAACAGTTGATGAACGATGAACGCTTTCTTCAAGGGCCTGTTGAGACTTGGGCTTGAAAGAACGATGAACGAAGAACGAAGAACACTTTCTTCAAGGGCCGTCGGGGCTTGATCTTGAATTGGTGGATGATTGTTGATCCAAAGGGTCGTTGAGGCTTGATCTTAGGATGAACGATGAACGAAGAACGAAGAACGAAGAACGAAGAGAGCTTTCTTGATTCTTCGGGAACTTGGATGCTTGAGAGCTTCGGAGTTTCAGAGCTTCAGAGCTTCAAGAATTTTGCCTAATGATTTTGGTTCCCCTTAAATGAATGAATTTGGCTTCTATTTATAGAATTTTCCAAGACCTAATTTTGAATATAATATTCCAGATGAAATAAGTCGTCTCTGCCAGGTGTTGACACGTGTCCTATTTGATGACTTTTCTGACTTATTTCGATTTTTCGTTTAGACACACGCTACGTGTAAAATTTATGTAATACATGAGCGTTGAAACTTTGATTTATTGGTCAACATTTATTTACCGAAATTTCGATGTCTACAAATGCCCCCACTTTAAGGCGCGTCGTATACATGTGCTTGTCACGTGTAGGAGATGCGTTTTGAAGTCCCTTACTGTAGATGTCGATCCAATGGCCGTTGAGGCTTGATCTTGAATTGGACTGGAAATTTCTTCAAGGGCCGCTGAGGCTTGTTCTTGAACTTTGTTTGAAATTCTTCAAGGGCCGTCGGGGCTTGATCTTGAATTGGGCTGAAAGTTTCTTCAAGGGCCGTTGAGGCTTGTTCTTGAACTTTGTTTGAAATTCTTCAAGGGCCGTCGGGGCTTGATCTTGAACTTTGTTTGAAATTTCTTCAAGGGCCGTCGAGGCTTGATCTTGAAGGTTGAAATTGGACCACAAGGAGCTTCATGTGGACGATGATATTTGGCTTCGGTAGTGGACGAATCGGCACGTATTTTGTTGCGCTTGTTGATTTTCCACAGCTTTGATCTTGAACTGGGTTGGAGGATTTTCTGGTTTCCTCCAATTGTTTGACTTTCCACAGGCTTATTCTTGAATTGGGTTTGGAGTTCTGAGCAAGGAAGGGGAGAGTTCCTTGTGCTGGTGATTTGGTGGCATTGTACGGCAAGACTTTGCTCTTTGGCGACTGATGCGTCCATATGTTGTTGAAGCTTCTCGAGCTCTTGGTTTCAACTCGGACTCCTTCTGCCGGGTTGATTGAGTCTGCAGGCTGCATTCTTCTCTGTTTGTTTCTTCTGCACGGCAGGTAGGCACGAGGTAGAGGTGGTGGTCTGTTTCTTTGTTCAATCTGTCCAAGTGCCGACCGATTGCTTTCTTTCTCCTTTTCCCACAGGCAAGAACAAGGGTAAAGGAAAAGCGTGCCATGAGATATCTTTGCCTTTGACTCTGATGATATGAGATACTTTTGCTTTTGAAGAAGTATCGTTCCACAGGTTTATTCTTGAACTGGGCTGGGGAACTTCTTAGCAAGGAAAATGAGACTTGATCTTGAAGATGAAGTAGCACCTTGTCTCCACATGCTTCAAGGTATCATTTTCACTCGCCTTATCTGTTCTCCAGGCAGATGTGGCGTCTTCTTCGGAAGTACATCAGCAGTTGAAGATGAGCACTCAAGAGCAATGCTAGGTAAGCAATCAGGAAGGATTTCCAGGCAGTCGGTTCTTAGATCGGAAGATTGACACCAAGTGCTGGCTGATTGCTCGCTTTCTCCTTGTCACAAAGACAAGGAAAAGGACAGGGAGAAAGCATGATATGAGATACTCTTGCTTTCAACCTTCATGATATGAAATACTCTAGCTCTTGATGACTTGTTTGCAAAGGTATCCCAGGGAATGAGAAACACAGAGTAACTCGAGAGGCTTCGTTGGGAATGCATTTTCGGAGATGAAAAAGTGCTGAAGGGGTTTGCCTTTGCAATGGATGGCGAAGGTAGACGTTTATAGGAATGATTCTTCACAACCGAAACTGTTCCTTTACCCTTGTCGGCAGCCGGTGGATGGATGAACAGTACAAGTTACGCGCTTTCTGACAAAGCTGCCCGTAATTTCCGCAAAGCTGACAGTGCGCGTGACGAATGACGACAAAACTGGAAAAGCTGCTCGCCTCGTGATTCCTGACCGCTCCGTCTTTTGAGAGAGGCGCCCGACTTTTGAAAACAGCGTCCGACTTTTGAGACGGAGTCCGTCTTTTGAGAAAGGAACCCGGGTCTTTGATTTGTGAGATTTGCCTCTTCGACTTCTGAGGAGCGCCTCTTTGATTTCTTCTTTTTATAGAGGCGCTAATTTTTGTTCCACAACACACTTGAGCTCCCTCCTGTAAACACTCCCTCCGAGTATTTTTTTAATCTTGATCAGTTCGACCTCTTCTTTTTCTTCACATCTTCAAATATGTCTTGCCCTTCTGACCGTCGCCTTAACTTGAATGTTGGGGAAGATATTGATATGTCTTCTCCAACCAACATTTGGCAGCCGTCCTTCATATCCCCAAAGGGTCCTCTTACAGTTGGGGATTCCATGATGATGAATGATACAACCACTTCGGTGGTGGCCAGAAATCTGCTCACTCCTAGAGACACTAGGATACTTTCCAGGCGGTCCGACGAACTGGCTGTTCAGGACTCTCTGGCCTACAGCGTCCGATGTGCAGGCTCAGTCTCAAACATGGGCCAACGTCTTCTTGCTCGAACTCGTCAGGTTGAGTCGTTGATGGCTGAAGTGGCTAGTCTTCGGCAAGAGGTCAGATTGCTTCGGCATGAGAATAAGGAGTTGCACATGCTCGCAACTAATTACTCAACAAGCATGAAGAGGAAGCTTGATCAGCTGCAGGAGTCCGAAGTTCGGATTCAAAGTGATCATCAGAGGTTTGTGGCATTACTCCAGCGGCAACTTCTGCCTTCGTCCTCTGGCGCTTCACCAAGTGTTGAAGCTCCGGATAATCAATCTCTGGTGCTTCGTCTTTCTGGAGTTCCGCCGAGTGATGAGGCGCCACCTGATCATCCCTGAAGATTCCTTCCTGTAAATTTGATTTGACTTTTTTTTTTTTTTTTTTTTTTTTTTAGGTATGTATAATGCAAATTTATGTAAAATTTCCAGAAAAAATAAATAAAATGGACTTTATTTCTCTTGTTTTTCTTTCTTTCTTTCTTTCTTTTTTTTTTTTTTTTTTTTTTTTTTGCACATGGTGCCAGATGCACCAACACTCTTTACATATATATATGTTTTTCTTTTCACATGGTGCCAGATGCACCATCATCATTTTTTTATTTTTTTAAACATGCACCCACTATCCTTTTTTTTTCATATGGTGCCAGACGCACCATGCTCCCTCATCATCATTTTTTATTATTTTATTTATTTATTTTTTTTTTAATTTATTTTATTTTTTCTTTAATCATGGTGCAATGTTCCACCATATATTTTTTTATTTTATTTTTTTGTATAAATTTGGATGACGGGATGGGGAATTTGCAGGGGAGGACGAAGACGGACGGAGAGCTGCAGTCGAGGCTTCATGACTGGCTAGTTGTTGGCAGCTGCGAGGCAAGAGACGGAGAAGATGGTGCTTCGAGCTTCACGACCGGCTAGTCGTTTGACGGCGGTCGTTGAAATCGTTGGCAGCTGCGAGGCAAGAGACGAAGAAGATGGTGCTTCGAGCTTCACGACCGGCTAGTCGTTTGACGGCGGTCGTTGAAGTCGTTAGCAGCTGCGAGGCAAGAGACGGAGGAGGTCTTTGGATGTGTATTGTCAAACTTCGGTTTTGTTAATCTCATTCAAAGGCAGCAGCCATGGCGGAGCAAGGAGGACAGGATGGAGAAAAGGCAGAGAGGAGCCTGGTGGATGCGCAGCTGCTATGGTGCTGTGCAATCCTTTGGGGATGTGGCGGAGGTGCAGAAGCTTGGGGTATAGCGAAACGTCGAGCGTCAACACGATAGAGCATCAAATGACGACGCGTCGTTTATCCATGAGAAGCATACGGAGAGCACCAAGGCCATGCTCGATTACCACTCCGAGTTCCAGGAGTGCTCCTTGGAGGTAGTTGCTGCAGTGTTATGAAGAAGGAGGATGCAGAGCTGTTGGCGACCGAGACCAACGACTCATGATGCTGGCCTAGGAGCTTGTGTTGCTGCTGTGGATGAATGGATGAGCCGTATGGAGAGAAGCTGCAGAGTTGGCGCTGACCTCGTACTTGGACTGCCTTCTGGGAGCGGTGATGAAGAGCTTGGCTCTGCAGTAACGATGGCGAGAGGCTCCTGAGATGTTGGGAAGGCGAGACTGGAGATCGGAGAAGATGTTTGACAAGGAACATGGGCTGGAAGAATGTCCTTTTACTCCGGGTGGCTCTGATGACAACACCTCTCCCCTGCATACGAATCCCCCGTCGAGAATTTATAAACCCCATAACCATGCCTCAATCCTTTCCTGTATTGCCCATTGGGCTGTCAGAACCTCGAGAACAGTATATAGTCGTCTCATCAGGTTGCTCACCTGCACCAATCAGGCAAAGTCGTTTTTTTTTTTTTTTTTATTTGAATATTATAAGCAAGATGTCTTCCGTCTGCTGCAATTAGAATAGTATTGCCTGGCCTTGTAGCCTCAACAGCTGTCTCAAGGTTGGGGAAAACCCCAGGCTCCAAAAGATCTTTGACAGACCGGTCATCTCGCAGCCACAAGCGAGGGGTCCGAGCTCACTGGTGTCGCGGATGCAACGGAGGGAGATGGTGATGACGAGAATTGGGACATTATCTGAAACGACGGGGATCGAAGTAGGGGTTTTGAGAAGCGGAAGCAGCGATGGTTATTGGTGAAACAGACGGTGGCGATGGATGATAGGGAAGCAGCATCGTTCAAAATCTGGAAGGGTCTTGGGGACTTGCACAACGACGAGTACGAACCGTGAAAATGTGGGTATTGATATTGGCACCCATCACTTGGAGCACAGATCTCGCCATGGGAGGATGAGACTTTCGGAGTTGTCGGGATTTGAGCCGCCACCGCCGAGCTGCTGCAGATGCTGGCGTTGGTGGCCGTGCCATTGTTGTTGGTTCTCGGCGAGTTTATGGGGGAATACGAATAGGGCTTCTCTCTGAATTCTTGAGGCCTTGAGCTTGTGGTGTATTCCATTTGGATTTGGTGGGTGTTCTGTCACTGCCACCGCCACCAAAAACCGTTCTGCGCTTCAAGAAAAACAGAGAGAGCTTGCTTTAAGATGGGGTTTGCGGACATGGATCCTGGTGTCGCAGGCCAAGCAGAGAAAGGCTCAGAGATGATGAAGGAACCTGGGCTAGAAAAATGGGCTGTGACCCATGTTTTGGAAGGCAGGCCTAAGGCAAGCTGTAAGTTGAGTGGACTGGGTTTGTGAATTGAGCTTTCTGCTGCTTGGTTGTCAGACTGGGCCTGTGAAATGAAGGAAGCCTGATTTGTAGCTGGGCCAAGACATACAAATATATATATATATATATGTTTTTCTTTTTTTTTCTTTTTTTTTTCTTTTTTTTTTTTTTTTTTTTTTTTGTAAATACATAAACATATGTATTCATCATTTTTTTTTTAATAAAATTGACTTTCTTTAATAAAACATTTATTTATATTTTGATGTGACTGAACTCGAAATTTTGAATATTCAAGCTGCCTACGTACCCCTCTATTGAGGAGGGATCAAGTCATAACGTAGTTCAAATGAGTGATGAATTGAACAATGATTTTGATGATGATTTTGCCGTACACAGTTTATGCTCTTGCGGGCCAGGAGCTTTGGTTCATGCAGTTTAGGCTCGTGCGAACAAAGAGCAGGAGTTTGTCGCATTTTAGGGGTAGTAGCGCTTCAAGAATCTGCCATTGATAGGGCCGATCTTCAAGCCGTCTTCCGCCATGATTAAGTATGCGCCATTGGTGTAGACTTCTTGTATTACGTATGGTCCATCCCACTTTGACGTGAACTTGCTCTTTGTCTTGTGAGTCGTGATGATAGGCCTACGTAATGAAAGAACGAGATCTCCCATTTGAAAAGAACGAGGGAGAACTTTCTTGTTGAATGTCTTGGAGAGTCGTGCTTGATAACACTCTAAATGTTGCTGAGCTTTGAGTCTTTTCTCATCCAGCGCTTCTAGCTCTTGAAGGCGCAACTTTGCATTCTCTTCGTTAGTCAAGCCTTCTTGTATAGCCATCCTTAGCGAGGGGATTTGACTTTCGAGCGGTAGAACAGCTTCCACGCCATATACGAGAGAATAAGGTGTAGCTTGGGTAGGCGTTCTATATGTCGTCCTGTATGCCCAAAGTGCTTCGCCTATTCTTTCATGCCAGTCTTTCTTTGTTCTACCGATTACCTTCTTCAGGAGGTTGCACAAAGTCTTGTTGAATGCTTCTGCAAGACCGTTGGCCGGAGCATGATACATGGAGGATCTGTGCTGCTTGAACTTGTATTTCTCGCAGAGCTCGTCCACGAGTCGGTTGGAGAACTGTTTTCCGTTGTCAGTGATAATGTAACGAGGCACACCATATCGGTGGATGATATGTTCCTTGATGAAACGGACGACAGTTTCCTTCTTGACTTCCTTCAGGGGTATGGCTTCAGCCCACTTGGAGAAGTAATCTGTTGCAGCCAGGATGTAAGCTTCTCCTGCAGATGACTTTGGCGCAATTGGTCCTACGACGTCCAATCCCCATGCATCGAATGGCCATGAAGTAGCTGTTGGGTGTAATGGTTCAGGCGGTTGATGTATGAAGTTGGCGTGAAATTGGCAGGCTTGGCACCTTTTGGCGTGTTCTAGGCAGTCCTTTACCATGCTTGGCCAGTAGTAACCCATTCTTTTGAGCTGGAAATGAAGCTTCGGTCCGGACTGATGCGCCCCACATATTCCTGAGTGTGCTTCTTCCATGGCTTGATTGGCTTCTTCCTCGCCTAGGCATCTCAGAAGTACTCCTTCAAAAGATCGCCGGTAGAGTGTCCCTTTGTAATAGAGGAAGCGATGTGCTCGTCGACGTACTTCAGAGCGGTGCTTTGGATCATTTGGAAGTATTCCATGCTCCAAGTAGTTGATCAGAGGCTGTCTCCATTCTTCAACGTTGACCGGAAGTATGGAAATAACGTTTGTATCACTTAGTACCATTTCAGTGACAAGCGGGATTACCCATCTTTGGCAGACTGGCACTTTTGCAGCTTCGTCTTCTCCTAATGTCATGCTCGAGGCTAGGTTGGCGAGAGCGTCTGCCATTTGATTCTCTTTTCTTGGCACGTGTTCTAGTGTTACAGCCTCAAACCTTTGTAGCAATTGTGTTGCCAGCCGGAAGTACGGGACGAGATCATCTTTCCTCACCTCATATTCAGTCAGGAGTTGATTGATTATGAGTTTAGAGTCGCCATATATCTCAAGGGCTGTGATTTCCATGTTGATTGCCATTTGGAGCCCGATGATCAGTGCTTGGTACTCAGCAACGTTGTTGGAGCATAATTCGCTTAGTTGGAATGAATAAGGTAGTATTTGCCTTTGTGGCGACATGAATACTACTCCTGCCCCCGCTCCGTTTGCTCGTGCAGATCCGTCGAAGAACATCGTCCATGTCGGGAATATGTCGATGTAGAACACCTCTTCGTCAGGCAAGTCGTCTGAGATTTTCCAATCGGCTGGGATTGGATGGTTGGCAAGGAAGTCTGCTAGCGCTTGTCCCTTGACGGCTTTAGCGGGGACGTAGATGATCTCGTATTGATTGAGAAGCAATGCCCATTTAGCTAGTCGTCCTGTCAAAACTGGCTTGGACATGACGTATTTGACCGGGTCAGCTTTAGCAACCAAGTGGATGGTGTAAGCATGCATGTAATGTCTGAGCTTCTGGATGGCAAACATCAAGGCAAGGCACATTTTTTCTATTAGGGAGTAGTTCAACTCAGCGCCGGTGAGCGTTCGACTGAGGTAGTAGAGTGCTCCTTCTTTTTGGGATTCGTTTTCATGTGCCAGAAGTGCTTCAACTGATCTTTCCTGAGCAGCGATGTACAATATGAGCTGTTTCCCTGGTACAGGTGCCCCCAGGACAGGTGGACTTGACAAATACTTCTTTATGCTTTCAAAAGCATTGTTGCATGCTTTGTCCCATACGAACGGAACATCTTTCTTCATGAGTCGATTGAACGGTTGACAACGCCCTGCAAGGTTGGAGATGAAGCGTCTGATGAAGGCTAGCCGCCCTTGTAGACTTTTCAACTCGTGCAGGTTTCTTGGCTCGGGCATGCTTTGAATTGCCTTGATCTTTGATTGGTCCACTTCAATGCCACGATGATTGACAATGAAGCCAAGGAACTTTCCAGATGTGACACCAAATGCACACTTTAACGGGTTCATTTTGAGGTTGTATTTTCGCAACCTTTTGAACACTACTTGCAAATCCTTCAAGTGATTTGATATTTTCTTTGTCTTGACCACCACATCGTCTACATAACATTCTACGTTCTTGTGTAGCATGTCATTGAAGATCTTCTGCATTGCACGTTGATATGTAGCTCCAGCATTTTTCAGACCAAAGGGCATCACCTTGTAGCAGTAGATACCTTTTGGAGTACGGAAGGCTGTTAGTTCCTCATCTTCAAGAGCCATGCGAATTTGATTGTATCCAGAAGAGCCGTCCATGAACGATAGTGCCTCATGGCCAGTGGTCGCGTCCACCATGATCTCAATGATTGGCAAGGGGAAGTCATCATTTGGGCAAGCATCATTGAGGTCTCGGAAGTCTACGCAAACACGTATTTGTCCAGATTTCTTAAGGACTATGACGATGTTGGAGATCCACTTGGGGTATTGCACCTCTCGAATGAAGCCTGCTTCAATCAATTTGTCAATCTCGGCCTCGATTTGTGGGATGAGCTCGGATCGATAGCGTCTTTGAGTTTGCTTTATTGGTCGCGTTCCAGGCTTGACTGCAAGATGATGCACAACAATGATAGGGTCGAGGCCGGGCATTTCCTTGTAGGTCCAAGCAAAGACGTCTTTGTACTCTAATAGCAGCTGGTAATACTTCTCTATCTCATCTGCACTTAGTAATACACTCACGAAGATAGGCTTTGGTTCCTCACTTGTGCCTAAGTTGAGTTCTTTGAGATCGTCAACTGTGGCTTGCCCCCCATCTTCGAGCTGTGACGGCGCTGCAATGACATCTTCCTCGAGGATTTCATCTTCTTCACCTTCTTGGATTGTGATGTGAAAGACGTTTTGGACCCCTTCTTCGATGTTGACCTCTCGAGCTTGTTGGCATGAAGATTGTCCAGTATGGATGATGGTGCGCCTTTTCACTTTCAGTGATCCAACTGTGTTAACCTCCAAAATTGCTTGGCGCTTCATTCTTGAAGGAATTGAACTTCGAACGTCATCCCTTTCTGCCAGACGATCAATCTTTTCTACTTCTGGTGTCGTCTTTCTCCTTCTAGAAGGCTCTTTGGCTTCTTCAAGTCTTTCCATAACTGACTGTCGTGGAGGAAAGCTAGTCGTATTGCTTTGCTTCTTAGGTTTCGACAACCTTTTGAAAACAGAGCTTCGAGATGCTGACGTGTTAAGCCTTTTGAAGACAGAAGTTCTGTTTTGACCGCCAATGAGTTTAGGTGCCGGAACTTTGGGCCTTGGATGATTCATTCTATCGAATACTGACGTCTGGGGGGCAGGTTGGGGCTCCTCTTTATCTTGTATAATGCTTACGCTGATGTGTTGAGTGCTAGCATTTTTTGCCTTACTGGAGATCTTCACCGGTGCATTTGGTGTGAAGCCAAGTCCAGCTTTGTTGTTGTTGACCCCGTAACCATGCTCCTCCAACTTCTTCTGAGTTTTAGTGAGATCACGTTTGTTGTCTTTGACGGTGTTCAAATCATTCTTTCCCAAATTTGCAGAGGATGTGAAGTTGTACCCAGCTCTCGACATAAGTTTGTAGGCGTTTGGATCAAAACCTTCTTCGGTCCTCTTGGTTGGGAGAAAGCTTGGTTCTACCCCCTTTGGCAGGCCTTTTGTGAAGCCTTGTGATGGTCTTGCAACCTTAGTGTCGCCTAGCTGTGTCAGAGGTAAAACTGCATTTGTTTTAAGCAACTTTACGTTATCTATGTGCCGCTGTGCATCGGCTTTGCTTGCTGCAGTTTCGAATGGGGATTGACCATTCTTTCTTCTTGACGTCGGGATGTATCGAAAAACGGGTATGTTTGGTCCATTTGAGGGCGTCCTACTCCCTCTGGTTGTTGCAGGTTTAGCAAGCTCATCGTTGTTTTTGCTTGAAGATGGCATAGCTTCTTCTTCTTGCTTCTTAGGCACGACTTGCCACTCCTGCTTTTTAGGTGTTACTTTGCCCATGGATTTGATCTCTTTTGGAAGAGTTTCGGGCACCATGTCTTCATTCATGTAGAACTTGGCGTCTGCAAAATGTGATTCGGCTTCGGTGAATGGCTTGGTGTCGCCATAGATCACCTTCACTCTTTCTCGGTAAAATTTTAAGCATTGGTGAAGGGTGGATGGTACTACTCCATTCACATGGATCCAAGGTCTTCCTAAGAGCAAACCGTAGGAAGTTCTTGCATCAATCACGTGGAATATTGTGCTTGACTTGAGTTCACCAATGGTCATCTCCACTCGGATCATGCCCATCGCTCTTTGTCCTCCTTGGTTAAAACCTTGGATTAGTAGACGGCTTAGGGATAGTTCATCCACTTTGATGCCGATTGCGATCATTGTTGACTTTGGCATGATATTTATGGCTGATCCGCCATCCACCAGCATGCGGCTGACTTTGTACTCCCTTACGTACCCAGAGACGAAGAGAGGTCGGTTGTGAGGCTTGGATCCTAGCAGCAAGTCTTCATCGGTGAAGTGGATTGCGTCCTCGGCGGCACAGCATGTGACACATTCATATGGTCGAAGTTTTAAGCCTTCGTTCTTGCTTTCTTGCCCTTCATGGTCGTCAGGACTCGCCAAGATTGCTGCCAGTGCTCTTCACATCTTTTTTGGCAACCGGAGCGCTTCCTCGATGCTAAGGTGTGTTGGCAGACCTTCTTTAGTTGTAAGAGTCTTTTCCCCCTCAGTGGTGACAGCTTTGCCTTATGAGGGTTCTTCCATTTCTACTTCGACCATGTAACATGCAGTGATAGTGCACTGTTGGAAGAAGTCCTCTGGGAAGTATTCATGTAAGGAGACGGGAATACGTGGCTCTTGCTCCATAGGTTCCCCATCATATGTTGGCTTAGCGGCTCTTATGCTTCTTTTAGGCTTTCTATTGTTGCGGCGGCGGTGCTTTCTTGCTTGCTCCCCCTTTGGCCTTATAGCTTGTGGTCTTGGCTTTCTCGTCTTCTTATAGGTCACCAATGTCCACCCTTCTTCATCATCGATAGGTGCATCGCCGTTGTTTGCCCCTAATGAAGGTTGTGCAGAAGGTGCCGTGTAGCTTGTGCATTTATAAGAATGGTCGGGCATTTCTTGAAGAGGCACGGGATTAAAGGATCCAAACACGATCGTAGTGGTGTGCGTTGCGGCTTTGTCTTCTAGGTCGAGCTCAATCTGCCCTTGCTGTGCCAACTTCATGATGAGTTCTTTTAGGATAAAACACTTGCCCACATGATGACCCACGATACGATGATACTTGCAGTACTTAGGATCATTGATGCGATTCATCTCTTCAGGGCGTTTGCATTCAGGCAATTCAATCACTTTCTTCTCCAGCAGGTCGTCCAGCATTGCGTCCATGTCGGAGTCTGGAAAAGGGTATACCTTCTGCTCCAATTCCCTCAAGGTGTTTTTGTACCTATCTTGGGTGCGGGAAGTCTCACTTCTTTTTATCTCCTTTGCTTTGTTATTGAAGGAAATTTTGACGGGTGTGGACGAGGTCTTGATAGGGGTGGTATTGGTGGTAAAAGCTTCCTTGGCGGGCTTTTTCCCATGATTGTCTGCTCTTGAAGTAAACACCTTATCCCTTTTGAAATCGGTGATTGGCTCCTTCTTTCCATGGTGGGCGATGCTTAGTTCCATGTCGTGGGCACGGGTGGCTAATTCTTCAAAAGTCCGTGGTTTGATACCTTGAAGGATGTATTGTAAACCCCATTGCATGCCTTGGATGCACATCTCAATTGAAGAAATCTCGGAGAGCCTGTCCTTATAATCGAGGCTTAGATTACGCCATCGGTTGATGTAGTCCATGACTGGTTCCTCCCTCCATTGCTTCGTGCTTGTCAGTTCTAGCATGCTCACAGTGCGGCGGGTGCTATAGAAGCGGTTGAGGAATTCCCGCTCTAATTGCTCCCAGTTGTTGATGGACTCAGGCTCTAGGTCCGTGTACCACTCAAAGGTGTTTCCTTTCAGCGAGCGCACAAACTGCTTGGCAAGGTAGTCCCATTCGGTCCCTGCGTTGTTGCAAGTTTCAACAAAGTGGGCAACGTGCTGTTTCGGGGTTCCTTTTCCATCAAACTGCATGAACTTTGGTGGTTGATAACCTTTTGGCATCTTCAGGGCATCAATCTTCTTGGAGTAGGGCTTCGAGTAGAACAAGGAGGTATGTGAGCTCCCTTCGTACTGTGCCTTGATGGTGTTGGTGATCATCTCCTGCAGCTGCTGGATAGAAAGGGATCCCATGAGTGCCGCTGCTTGGTCTGTCTCCGGCTTCACATCGTTTTTCTCCACCTGAGGCTCTTCTTCTTCGTCGTCTTCTTTCTTTAGATGATCAATCTTCGGGTTGGGTTTCTCGCCGTCCTGCGCCTCTAGTCGGTTGACGAGTGCTGCGATTTGCAAGTCTTTTTCTTCCACAGTTCGGGTTAGCCTTGCGATTGCTTCATTCATTTGAGCCAGCTGCTCATCAATTGAAGTTGCTCCAGTGGTCATGACTTGCATGGCTGAACTGCCGCCTGAATCGGCATCAGAGAGCATGGATTCGGAGTATTTCCTTGGACTTTCCCCCCTCAGTGCCTTTAGCGAGGCTAAGGTGATTACAGGCTCGTACTTTGGGTGCTCTTGTCCCCTTGGCAGAGTGGATGCAGAGGTGAAAGAGGTGGCAGAAGCAGCTCTTGCCATGCTTCGAGTCGTGATGCCCAAAGTGACATCAGTTGCGACGAGGATGCTCTTGTTCTTTGTGCCAGTTGCGGGAACAGTTTGAGCCTTCCTTGATGCCATTTTTTGAAGTGCGTTTGGTTTCCTTGAACGGAGAAAAAGATGAGAGGTAGAGAAGTCCCACTGGGCGTGCCAATTTATGAACACGAAATTTTCATGAAACGAAAGAGACAAGAACAACGTGCACAAACAAATATTATGTATTTGATGATTTTGGGTTACAATCTCTCTCAATTTGATCCTCTGATTCGATCTCCGTAAGGTGTTGATTTGTGGGATGTGCAATTGATCCAAGGGCCGTCGAGGCTTGATCTTGGATGAACGAGGATGAACGGATCTTCAAGGGCTTTTGGGCTTGATCTTGAAGAATGGTGATTGACGGATCTTCAAGGGCTTTTGGGCTTGATCTTGAAGAACAGTGATGAACGGATTTCCGAGGGCTTTTGGGCTTGAACTCGAAGAACAGTGACGAACGGATCTTCGAGAGCTTTTGGGCTTGAACGGATCTTTGAGGGCTTTTGGGCTTGATCTCGAAGAACAGTGATGAACGATGAACGCTTTCTTCAAGGGCCGACGGGGCTTGGGCTTGATGAACAGCGGATGAGCGGATTTGTTGATGTTGTCGATCCAAAGGGGCCGTTGGGGCTTGATCCTTGAGGATGAACAGTTGATGAACGATGAACGCTTTCTTCAAGGGCCTGTTGAGACTTGGGCTTGAAAGAACGATGAACGAAGAACGAAGAACACTTTCTTCAAGGGCCGTCGGGGCTTGATCTTGAATTGGTGGATGATTGTTGATCCAAAGGGTCGTTGAGGCTTGATCTTAGGATGAACGATGAACGAAGAACGAAGAACGAAGAACGAAGAGAGCTTTCTTGATTCTTCGGGAACTTGGATGCTTGAGAGCTTCGGAGTTTCAGAGCTTCAGAGCTTCAAGAATTTTGCCTAATGATTTTGGTTCCCCTTAAATGAATGAATTTGGCTTTTATTTATAGAATTTTCCAAGACCTAATTTTGAATATAATATTCCAGATGAAATAAGTCGTCTCTGCCAGGTGTTGACACGTGTCCTATTTGATGACTTTTCTGACTTATTTCGATTTTTCGTTTAGACACACGCTACGTGTAAAATTTATGTAATACATGAGCGTTGAAACTTTGATTTATTGGTCAACATTTATTTACCGAAATTTCGATGTCTACAGTGTTGTATATGGATTTTTAGTGTGCGTGATAGGTATATTTCCTCACTAAATTAACGTGTAAGTTTGTTTTTAATTTAGTTCACAAATGAATCAACCAAGTTTTCGTGCCATATTGATACGAAATTATAAAGCAATGTCGACCATATTTTGTTTGTTTTTTTTTTTTCATTCTTTTGAGATCTATTATTCATATATACTGATGAATATTATTATTTTATTGTTGGTCCACGTAAATTCTATTTGGCCTTTACACAAAGGGTTCCATATTTAAGGTAAGTTTACAAACTTATATTTATATTATTGTAATTTTTACAACAACAAAAAATTTTGTGTGGACCCGTGCATGTGATCTAAGAACCAAATAATAATTGCATGTTAATTTTTTGAAGTAATTAAGTAATGTTGTATAATTATTCCCTAGGATAATTTTAATACGTTTAATGTTATTTATTATTTTATTATCAAATTGGATTATTATTCATTAATATTAGGTTTTATTATTCCATATTATTTTTATAATTATTTAAATTCTTACAATCATTTTCTTTACTTCCTATTTAATTCTTCCATAGAATAACTTTATTATTTAGGTTCTCTTATATAACCGTCACTACTATATTTTTTGGCCAAAAAATAATTGTCTAATTTCCATGAAAAATAAATATAGGTACGTTTAAGATGACTAGTGGAGTTCCTAAACGTATCCAGTTTGGGAACATGGAGACCCAATAGACGGAAACAAACATGGCACAATTTGCAAATATTGTAGTCGGGTAATGAAGAGTGGCGGAGTGACACGACTTAAGTACCATCTTAGTGGATTAGATCCAAGAAATAATGTCCAACGACGCGATAATGTCCCCCCCCCCCCCCCCCAAAAGTGAAGGCATTCATCACCACATTATTAAAAAAAAACACCAGAAGGAAAAGAAAACACATGGAATGGAAAATATTCGAGCTGGGCTACGAGGAGAAGTCATTGACCAAGCGGTTGACAGTGATGATGATGACGATGAGGACGAATGTGATGATGACATGGGACATGAAGAACGACGCAATTTCAAACAAGCATTACGTGCCTCCAAACAGTCAGCATGGGAAAGAGAACACCTTCATAAAATTCCTAATAGAGCACCAGGTTCCGGGACAAGTGGTGGTGCACAAATGAGACAGGGAGCAAGTGTTAGAGAATCACAACCAACACCACCAATAGCCCCAAGTTTATATAAGTCATCCAAAACATGTCAAAAAAGTGTTTGGAGTTATTTCACTGGAGGTAATGTGAAGGAGGGAATGAGTCGTTTAATTAGCAAGTTCTTTATCTATGAAAATGTCCATGCTGAGAAGGCATCATCACATTATTTCAAAAATATGGTATTGGGATGTCAATAGGCCGGTGTTGGAGTACAACCTCCCACTCCCTATGAGGTAAGAAACAAATATTTGGAAATTGAGTATAATGACATTGGCGAGTATGTTAACAAGTTGAGGTCAAAGTGGGAAACTAATGGTTGCACAATCATGTGTGACGGATGGACTGGCCCGCCCGACCAGATTGTCTATCATAAACTTCATGGTATACTCAAAGGGAAAGACAATTTTTTTGAAGTCCGTTGATGCTTCAGACCATATAAAGAACTACAAGTATATTTACAAATTATTGAGGGATGTAATCATGGATGTGGGAGAGCATCATCTTGTCCAAGTCGTGACCGACAACAGTTCTGCATTTGTCAAAGCTGGAAAAAAGTTAATGAAGCATCATAATGTGTTTTGGACATCATGTGCAGCACATTGTATTGATCTCATGTTTGAGGCAATGAGGAAGAGAGAGAATATTGCTACTGTCGTAAAAAGAGCTAGAACGATCACAAATTATATTTACAATCACGGTTGGTTGTTGGCAAAGATGCGTGAATTTTGCAAAGGAGAAATTATTCGTTCAGCTACCCCTCAATTCACCACCAACTATATTGCATTAGACAGCCTACTTAAGAAGAAAGCAGGGTTGAAGCAATTATTCACTAGTGACGATTGGGCCAACCACAATTTAAGCCGCTCAAATGCAAGTCGTATGGTGGAAAGTATAGTGCTTGATCATGCTTTTTGGACTCAATCAGAACATGTGTGCCAAGTGTTTGAACCTCTTTACAAAGTTTTACAGATCGTTGACACAGAAATGTATCATACTATGGGGGCAATATATGAGTTGATGCGTGTAGTGAAGGAGGACTTGGAAAGAAAACATGGTGCAAGGTGGGTCATAAAGATAATTGATGACTGATGGTATAAAACATTATACCACGATTTGCATGCAGCAGGTATAAATTATGTCATAATTGGCAATTCATTTCTTTAGTTGCATAAGTATTATTTCTCTTATTAGAGTATGTGTTTCTTTGAACATCATATTATTTGAATCCTCGATACCAATACAGACTCAGTGTTGGAGATGATGGTACCCTTATACGTGCTATACATAATGTATACTCTAAATTAGACCCTGCATCACCAGCAGTTGGCCAATTTGGAAATGAGGTACACAATTACTTAAATTATAATAATTACATTGTTGGATTAAACTAACACGATTTATTGAATTCAGCTAACATGGTTTAAAGATGCAAGAAGAACTTTTGGAGAACCAACATCAGTTGCTGCTCAAACAAAAATGTCTCCTAGTGAGTGTAAACATATTTCACTATCAGTTTATAATAGAATTTGTTGGAGTTATTAGGCTTATCAACGTTGTTTTTCATTATAGCTGAATGGTGGATCATGTATGAGACTGATGCACCAACTGTGAGAAAGTTAGCAATCAAAGTATTATCACAAACAACTTCCTCATCTGATTGTGAAAGAAATTGGAGTACATTTGCACTCATACACACAAAGCAAAGAAATAGGTTGGCTCATAGTAGGTTGGAAAAATTAGTTTATTGCTACTACAACATGAAGCTTCAAATTCGAGATAAGGAAGCAGAAATAGATCATGTAGACTGTGGTGACCCACTAGATGTGTTTGATATTGTTGCTGAAGATGATGATACAGAGGGTAACCAACTTTATCAATGGATTAGACCTCTTCATTTAGATGATGATGAAGGCAACCCAGCTCTAAGAGTTGCTGAAGAAGTACGTAATGAAGGGATAAATGTAGAAAGAGCATTAGAGTAGGAGGTGGGATCTACCAGCGCTGACTCTTTGGAAGAACTTTTGCGCCCAAGACCAAGAAACACTGGAATTCCACCTTCTTCCAATCATACACAACCACAAGATCTTGCTGATACTAATGATAGCTCTAGTACAAGATCAGGAGACTCACTTACCACCGGAGGTGGGAATGATGAAGGATATAGTGGAGCTGGAGGGAGTGGTGGATATGGAAACTATGTTGGACCACCTCCTGGATTTATGAGCCCCTTCACTGGTGAGGCAAACTTCACGCATGCAACACAGGATGAGGACCATGGCAGTAGGCAGGCAGGACCAGGAATTGGTGCCATAGGGAAGGACTATATCCGTAGAGAAAGAGGCAATGGGACTTTGTCAAGTCAAGAAGATGACTCGTTATTCATAACTTCGGACTCTGTTGGAGTGGGAAGTAGTAACTATGGTTATACTCATAACCAACCATTTCCCTACCCTTCATATCTCATTCCTGTTGGGATGGAATCGAGCGACTCATGGAAAGAATCTGAGACTCAATCTTCAAATGATTTTGCTTATGGACAACGTCAACCAATCTCGGATCCATATGGGTGGCATGTTAACAATTACATGCAAAACTATTTTGGGGATTTATCATTTGATGACTACTCTTCACAATACACTTACTCTACACATAGAGATGATGAAGATAGTCAAAATTTTGAACCTCATAGGAACTCTATGTGGTACTAAGTCACTCATGTATCTTACCATGCAATGTATAAAGTGTAAAATATTGTACTAATTCATTATATATAAATGATTATGGTGTGTTTAAACTTCTTTCATTAATTACTACATATTTTCTACACTCACAATGTTTGTCAGCTCGCTATATAATCAACTTAAATCAGTTAAATCCATCATGCAATGCATTTCCTTCCAATTTTTTGTGATAAACTAATAGATAATTGACTAAATAAACATTCTGCAAAGTTTCAATAAAAATTTCCAAGTTTTTCTTACAATTTCATTGGTTTTTATTCAATTTTTATCGATATCGATAATATCCCGATATTTCCATCGAAATTTCCGTGTTTTTGGACTATCGATATTTCCGATATCATTGATATTTAATACCTTGGTTATGACTACTTGACAGAAAAAAATATTAAATTATTGTACTAGCATTTTTAGGTAAAGAACTCCAACGGCCTTCACCATGGGAGTTGATATACTGAATAAGCAATTTGTCTTCCTTGGCAGTCCATGAACCTCGATGCAGTCCTACCTTTGCACAACATGGTCTCCCCATGTTAAGCATAGTGTCTGCATAAAGACACGTACTACTGCTTCAGTCTAGCCGAAGGGACAAGGATTGTCTGCCCTCCACTTCCAGTGCCCTCCCCGTGCCCTCCTGTTTTGTGTGGTCACGGTTAAGCCACGTCAATATTTTATATTGTTTTTTTTTTATAGATATAATAAGACAAAAATGAATAGTAATATAAAATGTTGACGTGGCTTAACCGTGACCACACAAACAGGAGGGCACGGGGAGGGCACCGAAAGTGGAGGGCAGACAATCCTTGTCCTAGCCAAAGCTTCTCAAAGACAGCACCACAGGCCACACGAGCTGCCCTACCTTTTTTGGATAATATATTGGATTTTATAACTTGAGCACTAGGAAAACTAAAAGAAAAGTTCTAAAAAACTTTAGTTTTAATGAAAAAAAACAAATAAAGATGTAAGTGAATAGTACCAGAAAAGGTAAAAATATGGTTTTTCGTTAAAAATGAACAGTATCGAAAGTGTTTCATTAAAACTCCCTTTTTTAATTTTCCATGTGAGCAATGTAAACATTTTTTAAATTTATTTTGGGGGTTTAATTTTATTTGGGGTAACTTTTTGAGGAAAATTCAGATTAAATATCAATTTTGATAAAAGTATTAAAGAAAAATATCAACTTTAAG
Source organism: Malus fusca (assembly GCA_035220775.1). Lineage (NCBI taxonomy): Eukaryota > Viridiplantae > Streptophyta > Magnoliopsida > Rosales > Rosaceae > Malus > Malus fusca. Next base: position 22,309,543 of record CM069072.1, read on the forward strand.
AAAAACTACCAATTTCTTCCCATTTTATTTGGATTAAGCCACAACTTGTGGCCACATTACACATGGCCCACACTTCGGTACCAAAAATTGTCGCCGGCCACTGTTATTGTGGCCGAAATTTTTCTGAGCGCCAAATAGTTTCAAGTCATTATCAGCAATGATTAAAAAAAAAATGCAACTATTTCATCTTCAATTATGTTTTGTTGTGTTAGTTTACATGTGTACACAATAAATTGGAAAGCTTATGAGAAAATTCATTACTTAACATGTTTTTTTTAAAGTCACTGTTGGACAATGACATTGAGACTAAAAATTTTGATTGGCTGATCATCAGAAAATTTGATCAACCAATTGCAGGAAAAAGTTGACTAGTCAAAAAATGTGGTAAAGCTAAGTGACAATTATGTAATTATTTTGATTTATAGTAGTGTATATATAGAATTATTTTGGTTGATTTTTCAATACCTAAACTAAAAACATGGTAGTTTAACAAAAAAAATTCTTAGAATTGGTATTTAAACTAAAAGGTTTTTTTTTTATTAAGTTTTTTTTCCAAAAAATTTATGTCTCATACGCTTTTTTTCAATAAATCGTAGGTGTGTAATGTGTTATGAACTTATGCGTGCGTCTCATAAAAATCTATCTAAGATCTACTAATACTGCTTGGTCGTAACAACTCAAAATCTTGTCATGATTTAAAGATTATGACATGTTTGGCGTGTAAAGGAAGTCTTTAGAAGCGGAAAATGTTAAAAAACTCTGAAACGAAGTTATTAGTTATGCATGTGGTGAGTGAAGAGCTAAGGTCATTTCCAACCGAAGGGTTCAGAGGATCAAAGGGTCGAAAATAGCTCGAAAATCGTCTCTAACCGAGGGCTATGCCAAATGGCTCGTGGGGCCCACTGGACAAAAAATGGCCAAAGGACCAACTGGCCGGCCCAAATGAGCCAACCAGCCGGCCCGTGGCCGAGCCAGAATTTGAAAACCAACGGTAGCTAGCTGACGTCAGCTAGCCGTTAAATTTATTTATTTTACAGTTTTTTTTTTTATTTACAAAATTTGTTTTAAAAATTGTAAAAATTCTTTTTTTCCCCTATAACTTCCTAAACCATTAAACATTACATAACATATAACATTAAGACTATCTCCAACTGAAGGGTCCATACGGCCGAAAAAGCCCAAAAACCGTCTCCAACCGAGGGCTAGGCCAGAGGGCTCGTGAGCCCCACAGAATCTGAAAAGGCCAAAGGGCTGGCCCAAATGAGTCAACCAGCCAACCCCAGGCTGGGCCAGAAAACTCACCAATCCTGTCGGTTATATCCGACAGGAATTCTAGGCCAAAATTTAAATGCAACGAGCTAGCCATTTTTTTATTATTTTTTTACAGTTTTTATTTTTACAAATTTTTTTTCCTATAACTTCATTTTTTAAATTCTATATTTTTTTTCTATAACTTCTATTTCACAACATTTGTTTCATATTTTTTTAAATTTTATTTTTTTTCTTGTAACTTCTATTTTACAAAATTTGTTTCATATTTTTTTTTAAATTCTATTTTTTTCCTATAACTTCCGAAATCATTATATAACATTAAATTAAATTAAGTAACATGAAACAACATTAAACAATATGAAACAACATTAAATAACATTAACCAACATAAAAAAAAACATTTAACAACATGAAACTTAAACAACATTTTTTTAAAACTTTTAACAACATAAAACTTAAACATTTTTAAATTTAAGTTTTTGTAGTTTTTAAATTTAAATAATAAATTATGTTTGGCCCTCGGTTGGAGACGGTTTTTTGTGGCAGGACTAAAACGAGCCCTATGGCCCTTTAGAGATGAAGGCAAATATGGCCATGTACTGTTCATTAAAATATTAATATCTTGGAGGGCCAGATGACTCATTTTAGCCATCTGGCCCTCGTTCAGTTGGAGATGATCTAAGTAACATGAAACAACATTAAACAACATTAAATAACATTAAATAACATTAAACAACATAAAAGAGATTGAATTCAAAGGTGTGTGAATTATAACCCAATATACATCCTATTTATAGCCCAAAAAAATTCAAATCCAACGGCTAGCTGACGTCATGCTTACGGCACTTAGCCATTGGATTTGAATTTAAGTTGTAGTTTTTAAATAATAAATTATGTTTGGCCCTATGATTCTTTGGCCCTCGGTTGGAGATGATTTTTTGTGATAGGGCTATAATGAGCCCTATGGCTCTTTGGCTCTCGATTTGAGATAGTAAGAAATATGGCTATGCACTGTTAATTAAAATATTAATTTCTTGGAAGGCAAGAAGGCTAAAACAAGCCCTCTGGCCCTCATTTGGTTGGAGATGGCCTAAGATTTGTCTCGTCCAACTCCAAGCTAGTTCAAAATAAGAATAAGCTAATCTTCTATATTGGAGCATTGCTATACTTCACTTGTAAATTGTGAGTTTGATATCAATTTATTTCTCCGCATTTTAATGTAAATATATCATTATATTAAAAAAAATATTTATTTAGAAATTTACTCCTTTTTTTTCTCAATTTTTTGACTATGCACGAGTGCATGATGACTTTATTATTGTCGTGGTACTTTTAAAGTGTTTACGAGAACATTGTTATCAGCTGTTTGTTCATGACTAAGTGACCCTATTCGAATTACAAATGGAGAGCCTCTAAAAATCTTTGGGATGCATAAATCTTGGTCTTTGCTTCTTCTACTCCAGTGCATACGCACTAACCCGAATCTGATGATCTTTTCATAAAATAATTTCAGCATCTAGTGAATGAAAAATGCTCGCCACAACTCAAAATCTTGGCGTGTAAGGAAGCTTTAAGCAGAAAAAGAAAGTTATAAAACTTGCAGCAAATCAAGTGTTGTTTAGTTAAATGGATATTAGAAATCTCCACATGTTATGCATGTGGTTGGTGAGGATTGATAGGAGGAAAATGTAGGGTTTGGGAGAGTGGGTGAATAAAATTAAGGGAACTTTAACGAAAAGCTTCCAATACTATTCATTTTAACGAAAAACCACATGTTTTTCCTAAAAAGCCAATCATGATACTATTTACTTTACCTTTTATTTTATCCTTATCATTAAAACTCAAAGTTTTCAAGTTATTTTCATTAGTTTTCCTTTAGGTTGTTTTATTCTCGCCCCACATATTATTGAAGACACTACGTATACATACTTCACGTACACTCCACAATCCACACTCTCTACATAGAACCCAAATCTACCTCGCGCACATTCCGTATTTGTTTGATCATCGTCCTATCATCTACATATAATTCAATTTTACTTATGTTTCTCTCCTCACTCCTACAATGTTCTTCTGAAGAGTATTACCAAACTAGTATTCAATAAACAAACTTGTATTACCAATAAGCATTTTGTTTAGCTTTGAGGAAATCCAAAATTTATGAGAACCTCATATTAATCATTGGAGCAAATTTCAAATGGTCTTTTCTTTCACTAAATCATTGTCTAACTAACAACCAAGTAGGATGTCTGACTTATCACCAATCAGACTGCTGCTATTCAATTACACGCTTGTGTTGTTTCTTTCATGCTTCCTCTCTTAATGAATGGGACAAAACTTTCTTTGAAAATTCCTACATATTAATTCTGAAAAGAATGCATGGCAAATACATCTCCTCCTCAAATCATGACTAGAGATGGGCAAAATACTCACAGGTTTGGGTAACCGTGGTTACCCGCCCATTTAAAGTTCACGGTTACGGTTATGGGTAACCGTTTAGACGAACAAATGGTTATGGGTATAACCGTTTATCCATGAAATTTAAATGGGCGGTTATGGATATTACCCGTGGTTATAATGGGTATACATCGGTTATAGGTATTATCCTCAGTTATAACGGATATCCATTTACCCATTTAATTTAATATATGTAAAATTAAAAAAAAAACAAATGAAAAACCATAAATTTTCAATTTCTCCGCTAGAGTCTAAAACGCCCCGTCCCCGCTCATCTATCCCTCCTCGTTGCCCTCTCTCTCATCTCCGCCGCCCTCTTTTTCATCTACGCCGCTCATCTCTCTCTCTCTCTCTCAAGATTCTTACCTCAAAAAGTGTCTCCGTACGTTCCCCTCCTCTCTCTCTCGGTTTCTCTTTGGTTTCAGTTTCCATATTTTCTTGCATTTTCTCAGAAACCAAACAGGGCATCAAATTTAATTTTTTCTTTTTAACTCTTATTCGGTGCTGGGTTTTGATTGTTCATTATTTCAAGTTTCATGAATTGGGTTTCTCCAAGAATTGCGGTATTTTTATGATTTTTTGTGCTTTAGCAATTGATGAAGCTTGAATTTCTATATAATTGATTACGTGTTAAAGAATAATCATACTTTTTTTTTAGTCAATGGAGAAAAAAGGGTCTTGATATGATTTTTAGATGTTCAATTTATGCTAGGCAGCTTTCTAACTTTGTATTTTATAGGATTAAGTAATATGTTTTCTATGGTTGATGAGCTAAAATGTCGAAAAAATGGGTCTTCGTTAATGTTGTATATACTGTGAAACAAAATGCAGTGTGTGACTGTGATGTTTAGTCATCTATCGAGCCTTCGAAATCCCCGAATTTTGTAATTTTCAAGTTGTTAAAAAAAAAACATGTAGATGGGTAAAAAAAAGGGGTAAATGGGTAAAAAAGGATAAACGGGTTAAAAAATGGGTAAACGGGTAAACGGTTATGGTTATGGTTATGGTTAAATGGGTACACGGTTATGTGTATGGTTAACCATTTATAAATGGTTATGGGTATGAATATAACCGTTTATGCAATTACCCAACAGTTATGCGGGTATGAACATAAACGGTTATGGGTAAATAACCGCGTTTACCCGTCCGCCATAACCATTGCCCATCCCTAATCAACACAGCTGACTGTCCCATTGCCAATCTCAGGTTCAGTAATTTAGAATCTAGATATACTCCCCATCCTTATTGGACAAAGTTTCATCAATAAGACATGCCACTTTGGTGTATTATCAGTAATGTGATTAGTGTGTGGCTTAACCTAAATATTACAGTAGATCTGTTGTATGGTTTTGGTATAGTTCGAAACAAAAAACTATCGAGGGTTCAAATCTCTCACTCTTTAGTCTATGTATATTGTTGTATGTAAAATATAAAATAAAATGGGTTTTTATCACAAATAGTCCTTGAAATTGACCCTCAACGTCAAGATGGTTCCTAAAATTGAAAATCAATCAATGTAGTTCCTGAAAATAGGTGTCGCAAATCAATGTGGTCATTTCGTCACAATTATGTTAAAAATTCCATTAAGTGTTGACGTGACACAAAATGGGCCCCACAAGATTTACGGGTTTTTATCACAAATGATCCCTGAAATTGACTCACACCATTAAGATGGTCCCTGAAATTAACCCACACCATAAAGATCTTAAAATTAAAAATCGATGAATATAGTCCTTGAAAATAGGTGTCGTAAATTAATATGATCATTCTGTCACAATTCTGTAAAAAAAAATTGTTATGTGCTGATGTGGGTTTAATAATTAATTTAAAAAATTATCTAAATACCTTTTTGCACAATGAAAATTTTTTCTTATAATAGGACCTACTCCGAAGAGAGATCCCTTCCATAAATTCTCAAAGGCACAAGTCTTAACCAAGGCCTAAGAGAGGGTTTGAAAATAGTTTTTAACCAACAATAGACACACCTCAATTATAACCTCATTATCTCAAGGCAGACCTTGCCGTTCTTTGAGTCACCAAACTACTAGGAAAGCGCTGAACAAGCTCTCCAAGATTAAGGTTGTGAGAATGTTGATCACCTAAATATTAACGGTGATGTCCTAGAAATCGTTGCCAATCAGTCAAGCCGTCACCAAAAGTAATCTCGATTTAGGTTCAATTCGGTGAAGGGTGTCAAAATGTGTAAAGATGGATGTATTGAGATTTTTTTTTTTTAGAGAATATACAGCGAAGGAGGTAAAGGAATGTGGACTGGGATCGAAGGTGATTGTAGTACTGGGTTTTTGGGTTCACAACTTTTTATTAACTATTAAATTATTAAACCTATTTGTAATTTGATAGGAGCATATTTATGCGCCTTAGTTAGCTAGTTCTTATGCATTTTCGTTATGTTTTCTTAGTTTAAAGTAGTCTTTTAAGCTAGTTTCATGTGTTTTCAGGTTTAAAGGGCACATTACATAAAATGATGCATTTTGGAGCTTTTTGGAGCAAATGTGAGCTTAGATTGAAAAGTACATGCTTGGAGCACAAGGAATTGACAAGTTTGAAGGTCAAAGGAGCTTAAGAAATGAAGAAATGAAAGTGAAGAACAAAGAATTCAGAATTGGAAACCAAAGTTTCTAAAGTTGGAAGTTTCTATTCTTGGAGGTTTCCATTTTCGAGAGTTTCTATTATTGGCTTTGGGCTTTTGGATGACCTAACCCTAGCCGCACCTAGGCCTCTAGAATATCTGATTTCCTTGCCTTGCAAGACATTCTAGAAGGCCCATCTCTAACCCTAACCCTAGCCGCACCTTAGGCCTTATTCCCACTAAAAATCTGATTGTTTTAACCTAATTCCTTGTGGATTTTCACCCTTTGCCGCACCTAAACCCTAGCCCATTGCCTAACCTAATTTCTCTAGGGTTTGTGGTGCCTATATATATGTGTTTTCATTCTATGCCGTAGGAACCATCTCCCATTCACATCATTCACGCCAGAATTTGTTCCTTGCTCTTTGCCGCACCTTTCCACCACCATATTCCATAATTTCTGCCAAAAACAACCCCTAGCCGCACCACCCATCAACCCTAAACCTTTCCATACCATTCCCCATCCATTCTACACCATAAATAACCCCAAAAACCTGTTCTAAACTTCTCTGCCGCAGCAAGGAGGAAGGAGATATCGTTGATGAGCTTGCTGCCAAGTTGGAGCGTTCTAGGTGTTTTCTTTCTTTGGATTTTAATTTCTAAATTTATGTATCTTTGCTTTGCGAGTATGAGGAACTAAACCCCCCTTGGCTAGGGGGGATTCGAAATACATGTTCATGCTTGCAGTATGATTTGATTAAATTCAGTTGTTATTTCATAAGTTGTGTATCCAATTCGTTCGTCTATTTGATTGATAACTTATTTGTGTATGTTGATTGAGAGTGCACGCTTAGTTTTCATGCATGAATATGATGCTAGATTATGAGGGAGTTTCACCTAATAGTTACAATCTTATAATCACAAGTAGTGAAGGTCGCTTGAAAACGATCGCGTTGAATGAATTCTTGGCATAAGTTTCATGCAATTCATAGTAACGAATGCTTCGTCAATGCTTATGTTTTTCATAGAACTTAATGATTCTTGCTTGTATCTCTATTATGCAATTCATGTAGGGAACTTGTAGGGAATGTTTTGGGTTGTCGTATGCAATCATCCAATCTAATAACTTGTGGAAAAACTGAAAGTTAATTAGTGCAATTCACGGTTAATTTGGGGCATTGAGTATCCATAGTTTATCGAAGAACAACTGAAAATCGTTTTGTTTGCAAGTGTGACATGTGTGGAGAAGAACCTCCTAACTAGTCTTTTATCCATCCTTTTCATCCAAAAACGTTTTACAATCTGTTTAGTTTTAAGTTTCTGTTTTGTTTTCAATTTTCGTCCAAAACAAATCCCCCTTTATTTTGAAGTCTTAGATTAGTTAGAAAGTGTTTTGATTTGTGTTTCTAAGTGTTTTGATTCAAGTTTTCACCCAAATTCGTCCAAGTTCTTGTTAGGTTCTCAAAACTGCCCAGAAAGTGGTTTTTAGGCAGTTTTGAGTCATTAGGTTGCTGTTTTGAGTTTTAGGTTTGTTTAAGTGTTTTAACCTTTAGTTTTGCATTCTTTGAGTCTAGTTTAGTGTTTTAAACTTTGTTTTTGAGTCTTTAAGTCAGTTTCCAAGTGTTTAGCAATCCCTCCTAATCCCCGGTCTAGAACGATCCCTACTTACATCTTTACTACAACTTGACAAAAAGAGGGTTTAATTTGTGTGCTTATCTATTTCGCATCATAATTAAAAAATAATAATTAATTAGACGTGTGTGATCTATTTATGTATCACATCAGCACATAACAAAATTTTTGAAAGAATTGTGACGAAATGACTATATTGATTTAGAACACTTACTTGTGGGACTACATTGATCGATTTTTAATTTTAGGGACCATTTTGATGTTGCAAGTCAATTTCAATGACCATTTGTGAGAAAGATTGACTTATGGGACCCATTTATGTGTCACGTCTACACTTCACACAATTTTTGAACAGAATTGTGACGGAATAACCACATTGATTTGCGACACCTATTTTCAAGAACTACATTGATTGATTTTCAATTTCAGAAACAATGTTAATGATGAGAATCAATTTCTAGGACCATTTGTAATAAAAACCCAAATAAAACACTATCAATGTTGTCAGAATTATTCACGGTTCTGATATTCAAATGAGAGAGAGAGAGAGAGAGCGCACTGCCCCCAAACCACCCAAAATTTAATTTTGATAAATGAAATGTCAAGAAGATATCCAATATTTCTAAATGCAGGTTTTCATAAGATGCCCTAGACACCAGTATATATGTATATATATATATATATAAGTATAATTATACACATTTGTATCTGTATTCTATCGGTTCTATCCTAATTCCTAAGGACCTACAGCCACTTAAATTATACACATAATTTCTTAAGCTGAGAAACCAACAAATTAAAGAATCATATAATTGACTTGTACAAGATGATCCAATACAAAAACAAAAAACCAATCCCCCAGCCATCTGGCGGGACTGCAGCTGAATCGGATAAACGGTCGCCACCTGTCACGACCTGACTGGACTATAAAACATTTGGAAATCTTCAGGGGTACAAACTAGGTAAACCCACCTTAGAGCTGTCGTTGGCAAACTGTCAATAATACTGCATTGGACAAGCACCAAGGGTTATTTAACAATTACCAGCTGTGTTTGCAAGGATGCAAAACCACTGCCGAAAAAATGCCACCTGAGGGATCTTAACGACGAATAGGCAACCCGTAATTGTGGTATGTTTTAATCCGTCCGTCCAGGCTGGCGGTGACGATCACAAGGCCCCACATGTGAGAAGAGCCAGACATACTCTGGCAAGCACTCTTCAAAAACTTGTACTCGGATCTGCACATCATTGGGGAAACGGGTACTGGACTTGAGTTTACAAGTTTCTCCTCGGGCCAAGTCGCGGTACCCCTTGGCAAGGACTTCTGTTCTACTTTCTCATCCAAATTGACATGTTTTAGGGGATAATCAAGGCTGCTTCGAGGCAAATCCCCAATGAATCTGGGGGATGCAAGGGTTCCCGGCAAGCTGTTTACACCATTCCAAGGTATAGCAATCATGGAGTTGTGGGACACGAAACTCTCACAAGACCATATGTTCCTCGATCGCGAAGATGTCGTGTCCTGGCTATTGCAGTTCCAGATGCGTACATTTGAATCATCGCTTGCTGAGACAATGTGCTTTCCGTCTGAGGTAAAAGAGGCGGACATATGGTTTCCTCCATTTCGAAGACCTAATGAGGAATGACAAAACAGTTAATACTATAATCATTGCAGACTTTGGGGCTGGGGTGTAACAATAACTTAAAACAATTACGAAGATAAATAAAAGCTGATGCATACCCCTATATTTGCAGACGATATCTTTCCCAGAAATTATACGGACTACTGAATCAGCAGACGTCACCATAACTTTGCTTGGGTTGCTTGGAGAAAACTGAGGAATCATATTACACATAGTATAACACAGAGAAATAAAGTGAAAATGGAAGAAATGACATCAAAATTGTTCATAACAACCTGAAAGCCAGTTATCCTTTTTCCAGGTGACTTCTTTTTGCCGTGTATGTTTATCTGAGCATCCAATTCCAGATGGTCATCTGAAAATATTGAAACCTCGATCACAAACTACAAAGATAGAATAACAAAAAAGCACAAAAAACCTAAGGGCCCGTGGATAGATCTCACCCTTGCAAATTTGGCTTGCAAGAGAAGAGTGCTCAATAGCTCATACACTAACCCCCAAAGTTTTCATTTTTTCTATGTGAGATATTTTGAACAGATCACAAGACATTAGATATTTCACACTATCAGACCAAGCTAAACAAAAGGAAAGATATTTTGCAATGGAATGACATCAAGATAATCATCTCATGTCAGCGCGATTCTCAAAGAAAGAGGAGATTAATTAAAGCATATGATTATCAGGAACTCCCAGTTTTCTGCTACGCTTAAGAGTCGGGTTTTAGTTAGAAGCATTATAGTGGCATATTATTAAGAAAAATTCACTATTAGGTCTTCGTACCTATGATGTTATAGACAAAGCAATTTCCAGTCATCAAACCCACAATTCCTCCCTGCAAGTATCAAGAAACAAAGTTAAACAAAATCCACATGGTTTCATGCTTAATTTTTCATTTTCCAAGCAAAAATCCAACAGACCTTTCCGTCAGGACGATAAGATACAGCAGTGACTATCTCGCGAACATCAATATAGTCAACAACCAGACAACGAATAATTTCCCAAATGCGAACTTTTCCGTCTATTGAACCACTGATGAAATAATTATCATCCAGAGGGTTGAAATTAACACATGTCACTGCATCGAATATCACAGCTTTAGATAATCATTGCAGAACTACATCAAAATGGAAGAAAGAATTGAGATCATAACGATATAGATAACCAACACAAACCAAGTCACTGATATACTACATTGTAACAGAATGCAAACAAGTGGCAAGGCTCACCAAAATTACTGTGAGAAAAGACTCTCAGGCATCTGTCGCATCCTACTTGCCATAAACGGACTGTCTTATCAACAGAGGATGAGAGCAGAAACTGAAGCGCACACATAACACACCATTAGTTCTATCGAGTTCAGTGAATCAACACTAACTTGGCCGGAAAGAATAATTATAATAGGAAATAAAATCCAATTTCCTACCATTCTACAAATAAAGTAGCATATATTAAAAAAGAGATAGCACAGCCAAAAGTATTACTAACCCCTTTCTTTGACCATGAGAGATCCAAGACCTCCCCTCTGTGTCCCCGGAACTCATGAACAGGCTTCTCCAATAAGCGAAATATCTTTGGAGGGAAAACGACACAAGCTGACTCTGATGATCCCCCCAATTGCTGTGCCTTACTCTGTTTTTCTTTATTCACATTTGGAGAGTTTAGCTTGGAAAATGGATGCATCTTGAAGTACAGAGAAGAAGGATCAGAAGCAATATCAAATTTGTTGAATCTCTCATCCTCAATCACCTTCCACACTCTCACGACACCATCTTCACCAGCACTGGCCAAGTATTGCCCATCAAGACTGAACTTCATGGACAAAATTGAACCCTCGTGAGCTGAAAAGTGTTGCCCAGCATACAGTGAGGATAATTCCTTGGTCCGCTTTTTACTTGGATGAACTTGGACTCTTTGCATCCCTACCCCTGACGCAGATTTAAGACCGATGGGGCTCAACGCAGCCTCAGCCTCATGTTTATCAGCAACGCAAATCCCATTTCCTAATTTCCTTAACCATCCCCTTTTAACTTTCTTCTTCGCATCAAGAAAGAACCTAACGTTATCAACCTCTCTCTGCAATAATTGCTGAATCAAAGGAGATGGTGCCTGTGCACTAAGAATTTCCCCATTAACCAATTGATTTAGCCCCGCTTGACCTAATCCGCCAAGCCTTCCATCCTGAACCAATTCACTTACAATGACAGTCATTCCGCCGTTCAAATTCCTCATTGCACGTGTGGAATGTGTATCATCCAAAGCACCATTTCCTAGTGATTCCCGAGCTTCAGTTGACAAAGAAGACACTGTTGACTGACTTGAGCAAGACGCCTCTTCCAATCCCCAAGTTCTCAACACTACCCCACTATCTTCCCTAATTCTATCAATAATTTTAATTCTGTCAACAAAGACATCTTCTGAGTCTTCTGTCATCATCGAATTCGAAACCAAATCTACACCCATCCACTGCAGGAACTTATGGCGGCGCTCATGAACACTTTCCAAGTTGTTAGCCCACACCTCCTCATACCTTAAGAAACCTGGAGTACCAGAACTAAACTCCTCACAGCAATCTGAACCCCAATCCGAAACCGAAGAAAGGTCCTCTCGGGTATCATAAAATTGATCCTCACGCTCTTCACCATAACTCCCCATCAATTCACTGTTTTTTTTCCTTTCTGTTTTCAACCCATGAAATCCTGAGTCAAAATCGAACCAACCAAAAAAACACAGATAAATTCAGACCCTCAAATTATGTTCTAATCTCTCAATTAGATAGCAGAAGAACCCAAAAATTCAATCTTTTTCCTTATCCAGAACCAGAAATCTCAAAATTTTCCCTAAACATTAAAATCCACAAACTGCAAAAGCCAAAAACAACCCAGCACAGATCCAGATATGATCTTATCTCAAGTCCAAATATATGACTTTCTCAAAAACACCAATCCCCAAATAAAAAACCCAACAGATTGTTTCCAAAAACCAAATCAAAATCTGAAACAGGAACAAACACTTGGAAAAGGAGAGTTTTGCTCACCTGGGTCACCACCAAACTTTGGTCAAACCCCAGAAATCTAATTTCTCATAGGGATTTCCACTTTCCCAACCCCTTCCAATTTCCCTTTCTCTCTCTCGTCAGCAACAACAACAAACAGTTTCCCACTTGCGGAAGCAAAGAATAACTACAGTATGAAACTTTTAACAAATCAAATAAACTAATACAATAAATGTAAAACAATAAAAAAGAAGAGAAAAAGGGCAAAAATTTGCCTCGGGCTGTGGGCCAGTAACAGGCAGAGAAGGGAGTGGAAGGTGCTCGGTGCTCGCTTTCTCCTTGTTTGCGCGGTGTGTCTTTTTTCTCTATCTTTCCTCGCACAAACCACACTGCTGTCTGACACAATTTGATTGGTACGGATCCCCCTCTCCCTCCCTCCCTCCCTCCCTTTCCCTTTGTAATTGTAAACTAAAAACTAGTCTCCCTTTGTAATTGTAAACTAAAAACTAGTCTTTGTTTTAGTTTTAGTTTCACTGTTTTGAGTTCCATTTTTCTTTTTCTTTTGTATTTTTTATTTATCTTTTACAGTTCATGTCTTTTTCCCTCCATTTTTACTGCATAAGGAGCGTCTGTTTACTTTTCGTCCTTTTTATCGTTTTAAGTTTGTCATCCGAAATTTTATATAAGAAAATAAATTATTAAGATTTTAGATTAACTTCAAACCTTGGAGTATATCTTAAGTTTTCCCTTCTATTCCCCCTTCCTCATATCTCTCAAACCCTTGTTCTAAAATTGAGTTAAGTGTTAAAACTTAAAAAAAAACTCAAATTCCTCTAATATTTAGCCCAAAATTAGTGGTGGAGCCCACAAGTGAGAGTGAGAGTGAGATTCGGCGTTTGAAGCCCAAATGCCAGGGCTGGACGCTCGCACGCCTGGCACGCGCCAAGCCCAACGGCAGAAAAGTCGCACCCACATGGGCTTGTCGCCCACTTGTCTGTTGGCAATCATGAGCCTAATGGCTCTTTTTTCTGATCATGCGGCCACAATCAAATGGGTCGTTGGTTCATCCAACGGTCCACATTCAAACTTTTTTTTTAGTTTTATATTTATATTTTTATTGAATTTAACGGTTGAGATTGAATATAATCAAATTTAATGGTAAAAAATGATCTAACGGTTTAAATATAAATCCAAAGGCTAAAATAATTAAAAATATATATATTTAACTCAAAATTCATCCAAATTTAGTGATTTTTCAATAATTATCGGAATCTAAATATTTTTAGGTTAAAATGTTCATAAAATTAAATTAGGATAATGTTGTTTGGATTAAAACTTGAACTTTGGGCTCAAGAAGGACCGGGCTCAAGAAGGACCTGGCCCAAAGGGAGGCTTAGAAGGAGAGATGGCCGAAGCCCAGAAAGCAGAAAAGGGCCTTTCCGACTTGGTGTAGCTCATTTGAACCACTTGCTTAGAGACCAAGTGGTATAGACCAGCCAGCTCATCAGCCCAAAAAGTACTTTACAATGGCAGTGCAAGTAAATAGTTGCTGAGTCATTGCCCTTCAAGCTGCATTCAGGCAAGGTTACTGCTACAAGAGGCCAAGCCGAAGTGTCTATAAAAGAAGGAAGAGAAATCAGAGACAAAGACACTCAATCAAACAAACAAATACAAGCACAAACTCTGCTCAAAGCCAGATTTGTCTTCAAAACGAAGCTATAGTCAGCCCAAGCCTTCATCCCTGTCGGGATAAACCCTCACCAAAAACCCTTTGTGATAGCTCTGATACCTTGTCAAGAACCTGCTGTAGTATCGATTTCTTTCTGTAAACTTATCTCCCTACCCCTTTTCTAAAGCTCTCAAACCCCTTGATAAACCACAAAGATAGGAAGTTGCAAGACGATCAGCCTTGCCCGACAAGGTTAAACCTTGTCTGACCCTCTTTGTTTTTGTCTTTTCATTCATTAGCCTAGCAATATGTTGTATACTTCAAGTTGTATTCAAGTTATTTCTAGTAAGATGACAATTAAAAGACTCTCTCAGTGCTTGAATCCGATTTGAATATGTCTTCACAGTTCAAACCAGATCTAAGTTCTAAGCTCTTGGGCATGTAAGATTGATCATTTAAAAGTCCTTGGCCTCAAGGCATAAAAAAGAACCTTATGTGGACTTAACTCATCCACGACAAGCTTTGATAAACAAGAAGTCCGAAGTTACTTGGGGCGCAAGTAATCGACCTATTTCTTAGTTTTATTTCCATTATATTATGATTATCGTAGAACGTTTGAGTATAGAAAGAATTCTAATGGGAAGCCTCAAGGCCTATATCTAAGGCCCTACAAAGGCACCTATTTGGATTCATTCTGCTCTTCGGGCTCGGATAATCAGAAGTATAATGGTTATAACACTTCTGCAAACAATAAAACAGACATCGTATATGCGAGTACTGGGTTAGTTTTTTATCAGAAGCCTCAAGGCCTACACCTAAGGCCCCACAAAGGCACCTGTCATAACTAACACGGTCTCTCGGGTATATATACAACTAAAACTCAACATTCGTTTTACGTCTGCCATGCTGAAGATGGCAGTGGCACGCCTGAGCACTCAAAAGTTAATATTGATTGTGAGCCTCAAGGCCTACACCTAAGGCCCCACGAAGGCACATTTCAAAGTTAACTATGTCCTTCTCTTTCAGCTTTGCCCGACAAGCCTTGCCCGATAAGCCCGCCAGTGAAGCAGAAGCCCGACAGAAAGCATCAACCGGCACCAACCTCTCGGGGAGCTGTGTGCTCGTCGGCTAGGAAACATCCCTAGCGGAAATTCTCACCACGAACAAGCGTACATAATTTTTTTTTTAAATTGCTTAAAAAAATTAGCCTAAATTTATTCTTTAATAATCTCGGGCTAAAAGTGAACAGTATCGGGAGTGTTTCGTTATAACTCCCAAAAAATATTCATGTAATAGTTACATGCAAATACGGACATATTTTGTTGTCAGAGAAACTATGAAAGTTCTGCAAATTCTGCTAAATTTAAGCTTCAACCGTCTAACGTACATGCAAACAAATGTATATGCAAACAATCAAGAGTAGAGTCAGGTAACGTCTGTCATGGGCTCTAGCCCACCCCAATTTTTGAAACATGAAAAGAAATGGTGTATGTGTTATGGATATTCTTTAATTGTGTGTAAATGCTAGATAGATTTGGTTTTTAGATTATCAATTACTCTAGTTATTCTTTTCCTATATGATTGTATTTATTTGGATGACAAGTTAATGCTTGCATAGGGAGTAATACACACAAGAATCCCTAAGCATTACAATCTCTCAATTCTCTCTCTTTGTCGCACCTCCTCTCTTTCCCTCAATTAAATATAGGTTATAACAGTATGAGTATATTATAGAAAAGTAAAGTCTAGTATTGCTCAAACTAGAAATGAAACTACCTCTAACACCTAAATTTCACTCCATACTACAATCAAAAGTGAAATTAACTCACCATCTCTATAATTCCTAGCTTTGCGTTTGCAAACAATATCCTTGTTTAATAATAGCCATGCTAACAAATCAATTGTCCATTATTTAGTCTCATGTGCATATTATGTCTTCCTTGTTCTCTCATCATGTAATTAGTTTTATAACGAAAAGAAATACGAAAGTGATATAGATTAACATTATTTACATCAAAATTTTACTTCAATCATACATACAAGCTTATAGCCATCAACATTATACCAACAAATTAAATATGGAGTTGACCAACCTTGCCTTGTTCGCAAGCTAAGTTAGTAAAAGGAGCTCGCTCCCGCATTCCACGCGTCACCACCCCCTTTTTGACTCTGGAGTCTTCGTCGTCATATTTGAAACTTCTCTTCTTGCAAGTTGCAACACAAATATGCAATGGGCCCGTCCCGTTTTTTAAACTTCAAGTTACCGTGGAACTCAAGCAAATTGGGTTCAAACTTTACCAGAAAAAAAAAATTAGTTTATATTTTTGTGTTCTTAAGTTAATAATTTTAATATTTGGCAATGACCATTGCCATCAGAGAATAGTAAGTTAATACAAGAGCATGACCGGCCACTTCCATCTAAAACTAATATATACAGACACATATTACTCGTTTCTTGATAAAAAAAAAACAAATATTATTTTCATAGAAATTAGCATAGAAACACACCAAATTAAAGAAATAAACAAATATTATGCAAGTGATCATTTACTACAGTAGTGGAAATGAGTTGAGTTATTACACGACGGCATGGGTTCGAACCCCGTTGGTGACTATAATGAAATTGTTACCTATCACAAACCAATGAAATTGTTACCTATCACAAATATATAACATCTAATATAAACTGCATATTAACGAAACTCTTATTGTCAACAAAAAAAAAATGTAAAAAGACTATTTAAACATTTATCACAAAAAGGGCATTTATGTAATTTTATAAAATCAAATTTTGTTGTTTTTTATTTAAGCTTCACTTACATGTGTTTTTAACATATATCTAATATTAAAAGATACAAAATAAAAAACAAAAACCTCTCTCCCACTCCCACACGTTCACTCCCTCCCTCTCTCCTTACTTAAAAAATAAAAATTAGTATAGGCATATGATGGTTTAATTTAAACAACAAAGAGTTTTAACTAGAGTCCATTCAAAGGCAATTTAACAGAAGTCTACCGTGTTGGGCCTCATTATATTAAATGATGAAAGCTTTTGTGGGGAAAAAAGTATCATATTATAAAGGGAGCCTTACTTATAAAGACAAAAATATATACCATATTTCACACAACTCCACACTTTTTAAAACATTACAAGGAGGGACAAAAAAACTCAATAACAGAAAACAAAGCCCAACCCAAAAAGAAATGGACCGACTAAATTACGGTACATGCCACTCGACTATAACCATTAATAAACGGCTACATCAACCACTACATGATAAAAGATCATAAAAATTACATGATTCCTTTCCCTTTTCCATTCAATACCCACGTTACTCTTCCCCAAACCTCTATCATTTCAAAAATCCTATCATGCAAAAGATACTTCCCCAAAAACCCTAAAATCTCCATAGTTTCCAATACTTTCAAGCCGGATTTTCAGTAAAGTGATTCACAAGTTCAGCCGGATTCCCATAAAAGATCAGTGTTTCAAAGGTTTTCCTACTACTCAGAATCGTCCTTTTTGCATGATTATATTTCGAACTCTGTTAAATACAAATGCATTATCAAAGTTTTGGATGCATTATCAAGTGTTTTTGCACTTGTTTGTGCAAAAGAAAACTGTAAAAAACGCATGCATTATCAAGTGTTTTTTGCACTTGATTTTACAAAAAACTCAGTGTTCCAATTCGTGAAAAAACAATTTTAGTGTTTTAGATGTTTCATTTTCGCTTTTTTAGTTTATATGTATATTGATTTTGCACTTTGTACTGATGATGCACTTGTAAAAAATGCATGCATTATCAAGTGTTTGTTGCATCTTGTACTGATATTGCACTTTGAAACTGATGATGCACTTTGAACTGATGATGCACTTTGTAAATTAATTATGGTTGTACTTTCTGTTTCTAAATTGATTTTTAAACATCTGAAAAGGAAAATGAATATGCTTCTAAATTTTGTAAGTAAAAACATTAACCGTCTAACTTCGATGTTGCACTTTGAACTGATGCTTGACTTTGAACCGATGCTGCACTTTGTACTAATGCTGCACTTTGTAAATTAATTTTGGTTCTACTTTCTGTTTGTAAATTGGTTCTGCACAAGTATGCATCTACATTGTGTGTTAACAATCAATTCTGCATTTACCTTGTTTGCTAAGTGGTAGTGCATCTACTTGTGCGCTAAGTGATGCTGCATCTACTTGTTTGTTAAGTGATTATGCATATAGCTTGCGCGCTAAGTAATGCTGCATATAGCTTGCGCTCTAAGTGATGCTGCATATAGCTTGTGTGCTTAGTGATGCTGCATATAGCTTATGTGCTTAGTGATGCTGCATCTAGCTTGTGTGCTAGCATTTGCCCTTTGCATCTAGTTTGTACTGATGCTACACTTGTAAACAATGCATGTATTATCAAGTGTTTGCTGCACTTGGTAAATTAATTCTGGTTGTACTTTCTGTTTGTAAATTAATTCTTATGTGCTAAGCATCTGCCCTTTGCATCTAGTTTGTCATTTATATGACTTCCTATTATTTGATAATTTATTATACTCATGATCGTTTCATTTTTTTTTTATGAAGATGACGACAAACGCAAAAAATCTTGCAATAAAAAAGAAATCAGCTTCTCTTGCCATAAAGCGTCGAGCAACAGATGAGAACTATGCTCAAATAAGGTTGAATCTCATGGCCTTTGTAGAACTAATACAAGAGCTCAAGCCAAAACTTGAAGAAAAACCAGAAGCCTTGACATTCATATATAAGTCACATTTTGGTAGACTAGTGAAAGCTTACATAAAGTGAACTGATATGACACTGAAAAGAGAATGTTCAAATTCAAAAATGGATATTGCAAAGTAAATGTTGATGATGTTCAACACATACTTGGGATCCCAAACCGAGGCAGAGAAACCCCTCAATCAACAAGAAACTGTAGAATCCTAAAGCCAAAAGAAAACAAATTTGTTGATAAATACTTCTCAAAAATGACAAGAATTGGTAGAAAAGAAATCGCACAAGCAATTCAAGTTACATTTGATACTGGGACAACAGAAGGGGATCAAGATGCAGCCTGCCATATAATTCTATATTTGCTAAACACAAATCTGCTTAAGAGCTCAGTAGGGAAACTCCCTTAGAGTTTGGCCAAGAATTGCAACTTCATCGATAACATAAATTAGTACAACTGGGCCAAGGAAACAACAAGATACTTGATGTAATTAATTGATAGAAAAAGAGACAAACAACTAACCGTCAGTGGTACTAGTGTACTTTTACTAGTAAGCAAACAAAAAATAATAATAAAAAATCAGTTTTTTACAAAAATATAAAAATCTCTAACTTTTATTTTGTCTACAATATTGGATTTGTGATCACACCAAAATTATCAACCCAATAGAAAGAAGGGAGAAACGCTCACCAACAACAGTGAAATGAGATTTAGCAAAACTATATGCAAAATTCTATAAAGAAGCAAATGAAGATTTGGATACTGCAATCACTTTTATGTAAAACATGATTCTACATGTACTTTCTGTGAAAAGATATTCTGCACTTTGAACTGATGTTGCTCTTTGAACTAATGCTGCACTTTGTAAATTAATTCTGGTTGTACTTTTAGTTTGTAAATTGATTCTTAAACATATGGAAAAGAAAATGAATATGTGTCTAAATTTTGTGAGTAAAAACATTAATCATATAACTTCGATGCTACACTTTTAAACTGATTCTACACTTTGAACTGATGTTGCTCTTTGAACTGATGTTGCACTTTGTAAATTGATTCTGGTTGTACTTTCTGTTTCTAAATTGATTCTTAAACATCTGAAAAAGAAAATGAATATGCGTCTAAATTTTGTGAGTAAAAACATTAACCGTCTAGCTTCGATACTGCAACTTGAACTGATGCTTGACTTTGAACTAATGCTTGACTTTGTATTGATGCTGCACTTTGTAAATTAATTCTAGTTCTACTTTCTGTTTGTAAATTGGTTCTGCACAATTATGCATCTACATTGTCGATTCTTTCACAAATGGACAATGCAAAACAAATTAAGAAGTCATTTGAATAATGCCCAGAAGATGATGACGACGACGACTTTGTCGATCCTCTACCTGTGTTAAAACATAGGAAAATAGAAAAGAAAGTAGCTAAAAAAGGACCAAAAGCCAAGAAAGCTAAATCGTCAAACAAATTAGCGCTTCATCCTAAAGAAGTTGAAACGGTAGTGGGTCCTGAGCAAGCAGCCAATGAGGATGACACCGTAGTGGCACCTAAACTTCTAAAAGATATTGCTGATGATGAGATGATTAATGTTCAACAATAAGAAGATGATGATGATGAAAAAACTGTTTCATATGTGCCGGACAACGGTAATGATCAAACAGGTGATGAGGAATTTCAAATGACACTGTCTGCGTGGATGACAAAAAAAAACAAAGTCAAGACGATGACCGGCAAACAAAATGATCAAATTCAAAAATAAGCTAATAATCCATAACTGATTATGCATACTAATATTATGTTATAATTGATGTTGCATATTAATTCTGTTATAACTGATGATGTATACTAATTCTTGTATAAGTAATAATGCATGCTAAAAATTTAGTATGGTATAACTAATGATGCATACTAATATTCTGGTATAACTGATGTTGCATACTAATATTCTGATATAACTGATACTGCATACTAATATTCTGTTATAATTGATGATGCATACTAATATTATGTTATAAGTGATCATACATACTAATTTTGTTATAACTAATTATGCATACGAAGTATGGTATAACTGATGTTGCATACTAAGTATGGTATAAGTAATAATGTATGCTAAAAAAATACACCAAGTCTGGTATAACTAATGCTGCATACTAAATCTGTGTCATTTAATTCTTGATTTTGAATACAATCGGGAGGAAGATGGTGGAGAACAAAATGAAAATGAATATCACTTTGACATACTGATTGATAGTTAGAACATCTATGGTTCCCAAATTCCAAATAAGCAAGTCCAAGATGATCAAAATATTGCACATGATTCTGCTTATCAAAGTGTTGAAAGCAATGTGGACATCACAGACATGGACAAGACTGAAAAATTCCAATCATAAGAGGCAGTACCAAAAGAGGCACCAGGTGCATCAATTGAACAATCAATTCCTCCAGTGCAAAGCCAAGAATCAGTTCCTATAGTGTAAAAGAGGCAGTGATAAGAATGAGTCCAAGCACCTCAGTCCCTTTACTGTCAGTTCAAGCTAAGGAACAAGAAGGAAATGCAGCATCTGTTCCTTAACTGCCAATTATCCTTGAAGATTCGAAAATATTTGATTCATCAATTATTATAGACGATACTAATAAAAATAGAGTAACATAAGTAAGAAATCAATTAATCATATGTGACATTTACCTATCCCACGCTTTTGAATCAGTACATTCATCGGTCAATTAACCCCATATCCCTCTTCTCATTGAATCAATACATTCATCGGTCAACTAACCCACCCCCATCCTCTCTCCACAAAACTTATGTCAACTAATTAAGATTTTATAAGTTGACACTGCACAAGTATTATGTTGAAAATTAATGTTTATATAAAACTGATGATACATACTGATACTTTGCACTTATGCTGCACACGTAGTACATTGAAAAAGATTAAATGTTTATTGGGGGGGTCCCCCCAACCCAAAAATAAAAACTTATGTCAAATGATTATGCATGATTCTATGAACTGATGCAGCATAAACTAATATATATGATAACTATACTGCAAAAAACAAAAGGAACTTCAATGAACAATAAAAGCATGACTTGATGCTGCACAAAATATTACTTTGAAAAATAATGTTTATATAAAACCGATGTTGCACAAGTATTACGTTGATTATTTAAAACTGATGCTACACAAGTATTACGTTAAAAAATAGTCTCATATCCATACAAACATAAACTCAATTGCTAAAAATTGATTCTTCATAAATTAGAGAACCAAAAATTGCAAAATACAACAAACTGATGCTACATACAAAATGTATAACCTGATTCTGTATAAAATCAAAAACTTATTCTAATAAAAAAATAACAAAAAACCTGATTTGATAACAAACTTCCATAATACAAAAAAAATCCAATACTCAAAAAATAAAAACAAAAATCAAATTAAAGTATGACATGTCTACTTGTTATGGTGTGAAATCTGATGACAACGACTAGTAGAAACAACAGACATCTCATTCTTAACTTGAACATAAACATCAACAACTGAATTTGAAATCAAGTTATTCACCAGAAGAAGCGTCTGAATATCTTCATTGCACTCTAATAAACAGTTTGGTTCACCTCCATATAAAAAGTATTTCAACAGAAAACCTCCTGATAATAAACTTGGAAACCTCAAAGTCAATTGCCCACATAAATCCTCATAACTAGTATGCAGATAAAGTGGCACAACTAATGCACAATTTTCATAAACATACTTCAACACTTTAACAACGGACATGATCTACACCAAAAAGAAAAAAAAACATAAAGTTAAACTGATGCTGTACATAAATAATTGTATATATCTATGCATTTTAAAATGTAAATCTATAATAAATAAAACTGAAGCTACACAAATATATGTAACACAATGCAACACAAAAAACGCCAACAAGGATGTTGCACACTGATGCTGCACATTTATCTGCATAATAAAATAACTAATGCTGCACAATTTTCTAATCCATAGTCCTTTAAATAAATATTTATATAAACTGATGTTGTACAAGTATTATGTTGATTAAATAAAACTGATGCTGCACAATTTCTAATCTATAGTCCTTTAAATAAATATTTATATAAACTGATGTTGCACAAATATTATGTTGATTAAATAAAATTGATGTTGCACAAGTATTAAGTTGAAAATTATTAAATGCTTATGGGGGGGCACCCCCCCCCCCCTAAAAAAAACTTATGTCAACTGATTAAGATTCTATAAGTTGATATTGCACAAGTATTACGTTAAAAATTAATGATTATATCAAACTGATGTTGCATGATTCTATGAACTGATGTTGCATAAACTAATATATATGATACCTATAATGCAAAAAACAAAAGGAACTTTAATGAAAACCAAAAGCAGCACAACGAAAAATAGCCTTCCCCAAACACTCGATCAAATAAGCTTAAAACCAAATCAAAATCTTCAAAACAAAAAAATTGTGACTGAAAAAACAAGAACAATAAAAAAAAACTAAATGCGACCAATAAAAAACTGAAAAATCAGACTGTTTCAAAATCTAAACCAAAATAAATTCAAAAGCACACAAACACTTCGAAAATCTAAATTGGAACACATAAAATTCAGAGAGATAAAGGTGAGATAAACACTTACCTTCGAAGAAAGCTTGAATGATTTGAATAGAAATTATGGCGATAGATAATTGAGGGAGATGATGAAATATAAATCGAAACAGATAAACTTCAGAGAGAAAGAAAAACAACAAAGAAAACGAAAATATAATTCGAATTATTCGAATCACCGCCGATCACTATTTAACAGAATACGGGAACTCCGTTTCTAATGGAAAAACCGGACATGACGTCATCTTACGCGGAATTTAAAAATGTCATTTTCTTGAAATGTTTAAAAAAATGTTGTCTCAATATATAATTAAGTATTGAAAGTATACTCTAAGTATAATTTTTCCTATTATAAAATACCTTCGTTAAGTAATATGCTTTATTTATATTGATACAATTATTCAACCCATAATCCTCCTAGGGCTCTCTAAACCCACAAAACTAGCCTTGGTTGTGACAAGAGAATTATTATTATATTTTAGTATTTTTTGGTAAAACAAGTTGTTGTTTGGTTTTGAACTTTGAAACAGTTGGCATGCGACCTTTTGGTCTTTCCTACTTAGAAACACTACAAAGTTATACCAAGCCACCTTGAACAAGCTCGAACAATTACCCGTAGGACAATATTTAGATACTCACCAGTAGTCAAATATTATTGATCACTTACATGAACTAAAACAGTTAAGACATGTGTAACTTTTATAATTTCATAAACTAGAAACCAAAAACACCTGTGAAACCAAACACACTTGTTATCCTCCATAGTCAAACACACTCATTCTTCTCCTCCACCATCAGCTTGCATTGTAATATCATGTACCTAGTCAAAGATTTGATGAAACAACACAAATGAGAAACCAACATGTAGGACCATGATTTTCCTAGGCCGGAGTAAGGCAGATCGGTATACGAATACCTCAGAAATCCGACCGTAGACTCAACAGCCTCCCCAGGGGAGCTACACAAACGGAGTAGTGATGTCACCATCATCCTATTCTGGAGCAGTTGGCAAAGTCCAACGACTTCGCTGAGATTAACCATGTTTGATCCACAAGACACAGAAACCTAATCCTGCAAGGAATCATTAGGTTTCCTAAATTCTTGGAGTCCTTAAATTTGCGTGAGCTGTAAGTAATAAAACTCCTAAAATGTCTCTACTTCAACTAGTATAAATACACTATTCTAATATTCATAATATTGCTTACTAACTTGATTGTCAGAGAGCCTTTGACAACACATAAGCCCTCATTTGTTTGGCTATTTACAGTTGTTCTTCTACAGGTAAACATATTTGTGCATCTTCCACAACATATGATAGTGAGCGAATTCGATTCCAACAATAGGTGCTCTCGTTGAGAGTGAACTAATATTCCTCATGGCCAAATGACTCTACCATTGCGATGGCTATTCCAAAGCAACGTCACTGCACCTATGTCGCCCTTGAGCAAGAACGATATCTCTTATATCAAAGATACTCACCATGGATTGAATTAGGGAAAGCTTGTTGCAAATCTACGCTTTTGTCGATAAGCTTCAAAGTGCTTCAGGAATGAAGGAGCAAACAAAGCTTGATGACCTCAAGAGGCAGGTGAAGACCCTTGAAGACATCGTCTCTAATTTGAGGAGCCATTGGTTGAGGCAACGCCTGTTTAGACCCTAGCAAGAACAACAGATATGAACTCACACATGAAGCATCGTCGCCCCACTCACAAAACATCTCACAAGAAGCCTAGGAAATCTCAAGGACCTTCTGGGATTCAGGGCTTGAAAAAAAAAAAGGCTAGTTCTCAATGATTGCACTATAGAGAACAAGAATACCAGGTAAAACCCAAGAAAGAGAGAAAACAGCCTGCAAGAAACCTAGGATGGTGGCTTTCATCTATAAGCCTCCTCCAATCGCTTCCACTATCCCTATGTTCTCTAATCGAGATTTGGAAGATGTCCGCTCGCCCTATGACGATGCCTTGGTCATCAAGGTACAAATTTCTAATGAGATGGTTAGTCGAGTTCTGGTGGACAATGGGTATAAGGTCAACATCCTCTTCAAGGATGCAGCCGAGAAGATGGGAATCCTAGACAACATTAACAAAAGTAGGACCACCATGCACACCTTCAATGGCACCCTTGTTTGATCACTCGAAACAGTGAAGCTCATGATTCAGGCAGGACCGTACAACTATCTAGTGGTCTTCCATGTCATGGATTGCCTAACTCCTCACAACGCCGTTTTATTGAACTTTGTCTCTATGAAATAAACATAAAATCAAGTATTTCTACGAAATTAAAAAAGTTTTAAGCCATTCTAGATTATTGTTCCTATTAAAATATTTATTTTTAAAATGTTTTATTTATTTAATGTATTGATATTTAAGTAATTCCACACGAGGATATAACAAAGATTAAAAAATATATATATTGGATGTCCAGAGATAAATACCGTGTGAACATAATTTCTCTTGATTTTATTCATGGCTGATGCGTTGATTTTAGGGACTAACACAATACATGACTAATCTTATCCAATGTCATATTAATTATGGCCCAAAGGCCCAATACGTGTGCAAAGCCTAATCCATACATGGGAAAGATTTTTTGATTTAGGCCCTTGCTCTGTTCTACTATAAGCTGGCTTTGGAGTAGTTGGCCTTTTACTACAGTTTGTATGACTAATGTTGGATTTACTACATTACTGAACAAATCTTTTACCAAGATAAGATCAATAAACATAAAGGTTTCACTTTCACGAAAGACGTAAGGAGGCATAGACGCTATCTTATTATCCGTGATTTTCATTGAACCTTGAATGCAACTTTAAAGGATACACATCTTAAGTGATTAAGAGCATTTTATCATGTACGTGAGATTCATGTTCAATTTTAAAAACTACGGAAAACAATGCAATTAGGTCATGCTAGACTTCATGGCTAAAGTTGAATTTTCTTATGACATGCATAATGGGAATTCGATTTAGGGTGCAAATAGATGGACATACTATCTTAGCCAACCGCACATATATATGCTACTTTTTTTGAATTTTGGTTGCAATTTTAATAGGTGTGTAGGTCATCAAGTGATTAACAATATCTACTCTTTTAATTAAATCTGACACACATGTTTGATTTCTCCTCACCCATGTTTAGATTTCAAAAACTTCTTGAGGAAATATGCAACTGTGTCATGCTAGAATTCATGCAAGGTTAAAGTTGAATGTATTAGGCCCAACCCCAGATCCAAGAAATTAAGGCTAAAGAACCAAGATCGAATACACATGTAGAAGTGAAGTTTGTGGAAGGATCTCCTCTTATATGGTAATTGAATCATTGATCGATCATCAGGATCTTCTCAAGATTTTAGCAATTGCCAATATTTTCAACATAATACAAACCGAACACAAACTACAATAATACAAACACTCTGGCTAGCCCTTGGAATGTAACGTCCTTTTTAACCCTAAGAAGAAGAAGAAAGCTTATTACACAAGTACTGCCACCAGCAACAAACTAGAAAGCCTGGTGGTGGTGGTGGTGCTTCTGCTGCTGCTGCTGCTGCTGATGGTGGTCCAAAAGTAACACTTCTGTGCGCCTTATTTAGGGAGAGACTGCATATGGCCTATATGGGGCTCCATTCTTGGAGGCTTTTTACGTTAGTGCGGTGGTAAGGCCCTCCCCTCCTCTTTTCTCCTGTATAATTATAGACAGTAGTAGTGGTCTAGTGGTACTACTGCTGGGTTTCAAAACTACTGTTTGAATCTAATCATGTGACCCTTCAATCTTTCATACGGTTGCAATGTCTCTATCAACATTTGGCCTTGCAGTTAGTAGTTGACTTGAATAGTCACCATAGTTGATGATTGGTTTGGTTCACCAGTACAATTTAATCATAACTCATAAGCAATTCGATCTGTTGTAATCCTAGCTAGCTGATTAATGGAAATTTGACATGTTTTCCAACGGCTCAAATTACCTCTGATAGGGGTGAAAGTCGCCCAAGGCCGAAGTGGACCTTAATTAAGAAGATTTTGCACTTGTTTATTTACAAATAAAAAGAATTACAAAGAAAAAACAACTCAATATATTACAATCTTTTATGTTAACTAAAAATGATGGCCAGAGATGAAGCATTGTTAAACGTTATTCATGGCATCCAGCTGCATCCACGAATGTTGGTGTAAGTCTCATACCCATTACCCACCCACCCAACTAATTAAACAAAATATTATTGAATTATCCCATGCATCCCGACAAATAAATCAAACTATATAATATAAACATGTGGGATTAAACCATTAAAGAATTTCCTCTGATTATTTTTGTGTTTGTCAACTAGGCAAATAGGCATGGCAAATCCATCTCCAATCTTAAGTTAGCAAACCAAAGCAAATGCACTTCTTTTGTGTTTGTGCGTACTTGTGTATGCATTACTAATTAATATATATATATATATATATATGTATGTATATGTCATTATCGATGACCAGAATTTAAACATATCAATAATCATTCTATAAAATTAGAGTAATGCTAGGGATACTAAATTTATATACTAAATTGTGGAAACATGGAAGTTGATGATTGAATATTACTTAAGTGTTATTAACGTGTTTATTTTTTATTGGTGACGCATAATTTAGTTTACTTAGCATTACTCATAAATTTACATGTGTAACCACTACACCATTGGTCGCGACCAAAGTCATGCCAAACAATAGGTAAGTGATTGATCTCAATGTTCTCCAACTAAACCTAATGATGATAAAGTTTGTTGTTTTACATGACATAGCCAACTAGTTAGTTACTAGTATTGTGAGGTTGCATGATTCATGCTCAAATGTGAGCATATAACTCGAAATCAGTTTATAATAAAAGGAGAATTCTCGGCAGGAGGAATTACTTCCAGACCCTGCCTCTCTTTTTTTTTTTTTTTTTTTTTTTTTTTTTTTTTGCATATCTTTTATATATAATGCAAAACTTCTATTCTCTAATGTGTGATATTTTCAATGCACTCCCTGAAACGTTTCTTAAACCTAATATGTGTTTAGTTTTTATTGAGAATGTACGCATCATTGTCAAACATATAACATGTAAATTCTCTTCTTTCTTTCACATGGAATTCACCAACAAAACCATGATAAAATGAGTTAAAATTAGTTGAGGATTTGGTTTCATGATCCCAATCTTAATCATCACGGATTAGCATGTGGATATCAGTTCCAAAAGTTAACCAGCAAATATATATATGTATCTCTCTTTAATGGAAGTTACGTAACCTTCACCTGCAAAGTAGGCTGTTTTGGGAAATGCAGGTGGTGTGGACCATTTCGAGTTTTGGCTTTGATACCGGCCTTGTCGATTTCAATTATAGGCGCATGGCCTGCGCCTGCCCATCTCCATGCTTTTTTAAGCCCCGTTTACATAATTATTGAATTCCACAAATTGACCATGTGTTGATGTTGCACATTTCCAACACCATCTCGTATTTGTTTGACACATGCATCAAATCAAGCCACGATCTCCAGTGGTGACTTGGGGGTGCTATATAGCCCTCACATTTCATGGAATAATTTTTAGGGAACTTTAATGAAAAACACCCGGTACTGTTCACTTTAACGAAAAACCACATTTTTACACTAAAAAGTCAATCCTGATACTATTCACTTTACCCTTTATTTTGTCCTTATCATTAAAACTCAAAGTTTTCAAGCCTTTTTTCATTAGTTTTCCTTAATTTTTAACCTTCATCCCAACCCCTCACTCTCCCTCTCCCTCATTTCTCTCGTATAATTTCAAGCTTAGCTCACCTTAAGTTGAAGTTCTAAATTTGTGCCTAATTAGTCTAGTTAAACGATAGATATGTTCACTATATATATTCTAGATATTTATTATTATAGAATCTCTTTGAGATTTGCTTCTAGAAAAAGTATTTTCTGACAATTACAAGTGCTTACATCTATGTACTTTTAACATAAAAACTTAGAAATGCATTTTAGTTATAGAAGTGCTTTGAGAAGCCATGTGCTTCTTCAAGAAGCACTGTTTTTTTAATAAAAACTCTAACTTGATCCTAATAAAAGCACTTATAGTAAAGTGTTTCTAAGCAAAGTTACAACAAAAGTTGTCCTAAACGGAGCCATAGTTATTTCCACTTGTTTATGTTAAGACTAGCCTATATGTATTAGCAAGATCAACAAAATCTTGCTAATACCTAATGTGTAATTACTGGTTACGACAAATCATTTGGATTATAGAAGTTCAAACCCACTATTAAAGTTTCTAAAACTTATCTATATATGTTCATGAAGCACATAAAAGATGAAAGATGTCATTTCTTAACTGGAGAACATATGCATATATGTGTGTGTGTGTGGAAGATGTAATTTCAACTACAATTTAGTGGGTCCGGAACAAAATCTTGCACACTAGATTCTGAGGAGGACAGGCCAAATCGGACGGCTGTTATTATCCTACGAGTTCACATTGATCAACATTTACTATGACTATTTCTCTAAGTTGTATGTACGTGGAGGGAGAGGAGGTTTTGAAAGTGATGTGTAACTTGCGTTACGTTGTGCTGTGACAAAGTCATCGTCCAAGTTGCTACCAAAATCCTTTCTGCTGACGTGGAACCCATTAGCACATGCGGGTCACGTCAACATGGGAACCACTCAAGTGACGTCATCTGCATAGGCAGGCACATATTAGGGTTTGGGTTGGGGAACGAATTTTCTGATCTATCTTTCGATCAGACGACTGTGGATGAATATTTGTGATTAAAGATTCCTTCCTTCGTTGGTTGGGTTTAGGGTTTTGGCCATGCGCATGGGTGTATGACGTGGGGCCCATCCACAACGTTCCACCACCGCCCATTATTTTACGAGATTTCACATGTCTACATCGTAAGACACGTGGCAGTAGTTCAAAATTATGCTTCTTTACCATCAAAGACGCCCCCCCACATCTGACGGCTTCTATTCGCCGCCGTTATGCCACGGTACTGGTATCACAGTTGTGTTAGTCGACTGCTGTACAGTAACATGCAACTAGCTAGTCGTATTTTGTAGGAAAAGTGTAGTCTACTCCACTTAGTACTGATTCAAGTTTGATGTTAGTAGAATACAAGCAATGACACGTTGAAGTGGAGGGTTTGTATTGTTCTTATAATGTAGGATTTATATTGTTTTCATAAAGTAGGGTTTATATTGTTCCTCTGTAATGTATGGTTAATGGTTGCATTGTTCAAATGGACACAAAATTTAAATTTCACGCACGCCTAATTGTTTTTTCTTATGTAGAAACCTTAGGTTTATTATGTATTATTGGGGCGATTGTTTCTTTCCTCGTTTACATAGCAAAATAAATAAAAGGATAATAGTTATATTTATTGTGAATTGGCGATCGTTTGGACGAATGATTGGGATCAAGCAAATGCTTCAAGTATCGTGCTCAGGTTTGAATAACCGGCCTATCTACCAGACCGATTGGTCTTCATTTTTGTTTTGGTCTTATTTTTAGGCTTGTTGTGGCCTATTTGGAGTAGCCGTTTTAGTTAGTGCTAATTCTGAACCTATCTTATTACTTCGTTTTCGAGCAAATTTGCAGCGAGAAATTGAGATTATTTCCTTTGATACACACTCTCTAATAGTATTATTTTACTACTTATAACTAAAAAAATGTTAAATATATCAATAAATAAAGGTCAATGTGATCATTATTATAATGATCGATCCATGGTGCATGGCACATATGTTGATCAACCGTAATCCCTAATCAAACATACGCTAAACACCAAATAATACCAATACATTTATTAAAGAAAAAACAATGATTTCTATCTAAACAAATGGACCCCTTCTTTACCTAACATTTTCAGAAGTGATGAAAATGTCTTTAAACTTCAAATTGTATGGGACAATCATAAAAGTACAAATGAACTTTTTTTTTTTTAAAAATTTACAGATGACAGAGTAGGACAAAATGTCATTACTTTTTGAGGTTTAAACTTTAATTTAGGAAGTTAACTGTGACAAAATAACTTTTAATGTATTGTTGTAGCAGCAGTACTTGTGAAGGGAATTTCAAATTTTCATTTACATTATGTTTGAATGAGAGAAATAAACTTGAAATTTGGGTAAAAGTCAGAATTTATAAATTGACATGCACCAATTCCTTTGTTTGGAGTCATAAACATAGAAATTTAGAATTTCCGCGTGGAAAAAAAAACTTGGAATTTGAGACCTCCAATTCCCAAGTTTAAATTTCATGTAAATAGATGTCATTTCCCAATTTCTATGATTGAGAGTTTAAAAATAACAAATTCCATTTTTCTTTTAGGTTAACCAAAGAAGAAAATTCACAAATTCTAGAAAATAAAATCCTATCATTTTAATTACCGTCATTTTAAAATTCCTTATTAATCTTAATTTTTTTCATCCAAACATAGTGTTATTTTTTAAACACAGTTAACCAAGGCTCCAAGCTAATGGGTGTTTACCATTTGTTAATTTATTCATTCATAGATATAACACGTAAATCAATAAATATACCGCATGATACATTCATGAAAATAGTAATATTACGTCACCTTATAACAGCAATCGATAACTAATAACACTTGAAAAAAATTCGGAGGGAAGTTTGGGCAGAATTGGGTGGGGGAGATTGTGGAAATATAATTAGGTATTCTGAAATGTTATACCAGTTGTGCTCAGAAAGGAAGAAATATATTACAAGGTCCTACATGATAGATGAATAGGGAGGCAAAGAGGTCTCGACGAAAAGAAAAAAAGAGAGGCAGAGAGGTCCCATTTAATCAATCAAAGCCATGATGGCCAGGAATCCGCCCAATCAGGGCCGTTCAAGTTCAATCATTCAGCTCCAGCACAGAGCCTTTGGGATCTTAAGTGACAAGTGAAACAACTGCTGAGTCTGCTATGCATAATGCATGTGCAAGGTTAAGGAATGTTTGGCACTTCGGTTCAGATTTTAAGAATTTCCAAGATGAAGTTTTAGGCTTTTGGACTAAGCATAATTTGATAAATACTAATTTACTTCCTAATCAATGTGCTAATTAAAATAGGGTGTGATATCATTAAACCATGAGTTCGAGTTATCAGCATCCTTCACTTTCTTAATTTGCATTAAACTATAAGATCACGAATGATCTGCAACGTAATTGTCTATATATGCTTGGAATGCAAGCATTTTATTATTTTCTAATCGTTTTTTTTCTTTTCAAATAATCAAATGTAAAATAATGATACATGAGTGCTCTTTTGATCTCCATGTCATGAGAACATCTTGTAGACGTACGTGTGTCATAATTTGGACTGATTCAGTTCAGCCAGAGAAAGATGATTTAATGCAATTAGCAATTTAGCATTCAAGTTTTAGTAGTCCACTTCACTCAATATATTTTTTTCAACAACTATCATCATAATATTTGAATTTCAGAATCTTCTCAAACAAAATGTAGGCTGCGTGGATAGTCCTGTATTGCTGAAATCATTCAGAAATTAATCTAGCTATTTGTCATTAAAAAAGGAACTGTTATTAGCACTTCAAAAATCTCATTCTACACTCCTTACAAGTGTATTTTTCTTTCTAATTATAGAAAGTTTGGAGTGGTAATAACAATTTCTTTAAAAAAATAATTATTATAGTGTTATTCACACATCCATTTTTTTACCTCCCACACACTCTTGCTAATTTTTTGCCATTCATTTTCTTCAATTCACACTACAACGTTTAACTATTTGCGCGACGAACAAAAGTTGGTCGTGCAAAGTGTCATTCCGTCGCACAAATGTATGCGTGACAGAAACTTTGTCGCACATAATCCGTTGCGCAAAGATCGTGAAGAAAGACCTTGCGTGACAAACAATAGCATTGGTTGCAAAAACACGGCGCAACGGTTTAGCCTTCGTCGCACAAAATTTATAGGAACGAATGTGTTTGTTGAAAAAAATACCAGGATACAAACGTGGGACGACTAGTATTCGTCTCTTGAAACTTTGCGTGACAAAAGTTTACAGTAGCGTGACGAAACCTTGTTAGTCGCTATAATATTGCGAGACGAAGGTATTCGTCGCACAAAAATAAATTTTTGTTTTAATTTAATTTTTTGTTTTTTTTTAATTTTCTAATAAAATTAAATTGAAATTAAAAAATGTAATGAAGAGAAAAATAATTTATTTAAATGAATATATATATATATGTATGTACAAGGAAAATGTTTAAAAAGTAAAGGAGTACAAAACTAAGAAAATAATGCAGCATAATCAACGGGGTCGTCATTTGGAGGTGGCTGGAAGGTCTCGAGGTTGGGGACGGGCTCAGATGTCGAAAGGGCAGAGTTGTGATCATGCTCGGGTTGGAGGGGCTCAAATGTCGACGGCGGATGAAGATCCAGGAGACGAATGCGAACTGGCTGAGGGCCTGTACAATCTGTGACATCTGACTCTTATACGAGGCCAGCTCAGTCCTAAGGTCGGCCACCTCTGCTGTCAAAGCTGTCACCTAGCTCTTTGACTGCGATGATGAAGAGGCTCTAGGTTCCCGTCGTCGGGCATTCCCTATCCCCCTACAATACGTCATCGGCCTCCGCCCGAGAGTCTAATCCAAGGTTTCTATAAGGATCTGAAACCCTTCATCCTCTGGGGGATCCACAGACTCGAGCAGAGTCTCGGGAGGAAGCTGGGAGGCAAACTCCTGAAGAACCAACTGCCTCTTCTCCATCATCATTGCATATGTAATATAACATGAAAATATTAATAATGACATTCAAATAATAATCATGATACTTGAATACGTAAGATAGTAATTACAATTGAAGAATACTTACATGAAGTGACTTGGCCAACTCATCCCCGGGTCGAACATAAACGTCGCTGAAGACATAGATCTCTGGGAGTTTTGAACCCCCTGAATAGAACAAGATACGAAAATTGTTAGTACGAAAAAAAAAAATATTATTGACATATTAAAAATTGAATATGAAAAACTTTATTATTACCTATCGTCGCGCCTCCATCATATATAAGAAGGGCCTCGAACCAGAATAATAGAGAAGAGTCTTCTTCTCCTGGTTGCTCATCTTGGCTTTCGCATTCTTCTGTTATACAAAAAACAAACGTATTAGTTCTAATTTAAATGAAATATAAAAAAATCAATAAACATTACTAAGAAACGTATAATACTTTTAAACTTAATATAAAAAACGTACCACATAGCCGGGCTCCTGAAAATGACTGTAGAGCCACACCCAATTATCTTCCCTGTGTCACATCTCGGCCCGGGCCCCCACCACATCCCGGGCTCGACTACACCGTAGCAGGATATTGTTTGTTTTGGGCCCCGACGACGCCTTCACGATTTTGTTTATGGGAACTCACGCGTGCAGAACTTCCCAGTGGGTCGCCCATCATGGGATTGCTCCCGCGCGAACTCCCTTAACTTTGGAATTCCGATGGAACCTGAAGCCAGTGAGTTTTTAAAAGGCCTCGTGCAAGGTAAAGATGGGAATATACATATAAGGCTTATAGGATCCACTTCCCTGGGCGATGTGGGATGTCACACCTTGTCTTCAAACTCCTTCAGGCAACCCTCCTCAAGAGCGACCTGCGGATCATCAAATGTCTCAAAATATTGGTGCAGGTGGCTTTTCCACTGCTTTTACCATTCAACGAAAAGCCTGTTGACGTACGCCAACATATCGTCGTTCATGTCGTTGAAATTGTAGTTCATCTGCAATGTAACAAATTAATTACATACATTAAGTAATATAAATATATAAAATTTGAAAGAAAAACAATTAAAGGGTAGGATACTTACTGACAACTGTGTGCGCACCTTCGTCCTCACCTCGTCTGGCATCGCCTTCCAAGACTTCCATTGCATAGGGCAATAGGTCCGAATGAAGTGACCAATGTCGTGGGCCAATGCACTACGCTACTCCGCCGTTGGTACAACCCAATGCCAGTTGTCATATCCGATTGTGATACGTCCGTTGGTCACCCGGGTGACTTTCGCCGTCTTCAACTGGCGACAAGGTCCCCGGGTATTTTTCTTTGCTGCAAAAAAATAAAAAACATTCAAACACAACAAATAAAATCGAAATTTCGGAAGAAACTCCCCTAAAATTGTAATAATTCCCAAACCCTGGACGCTGTAATGAATAATATATGATATCCAACAACAATCATAACAGTTGAATGCTTCAGTAGTGGATGCCAAGTGAAATATTACATAGTGTATATCTAGTTTCTAACATATCCAGCCAACTAAAAATTTTAATCGGAGGAGGAACATTTAACATCCACATTCTATTTAACAACTCAGTTTTAAAGTTATTTGTTGCTACATTATTTTGAATTCAATTCGTAGGCTTGACAGTAAATTGACCATTGCCATTCATGTTCCAACAAATAGAATCATTTATATCAAACACTGGTAACAGAATACGGCAAATTTGATTAGCAAATAAATATTGACAAAATTTAGCATAAGAGATTTATTCGAGCAGTTATTGCATTTATCACATGTTTACTTGGTTGGGACCCCGAGGCATCAGTAGTGGATGCTGATGTCGCGTCGGTCATGCAGGGCCGACGGTGACCATGTTGGCGTAACAGCTGGTAACGCAACTGAAGAGGCTGATGACACTGGCGCCTGGGAGGACTGGGGAGCAACTGCATCAACCGCATCAACCTGATTAACCGGTCTGGGCTCCATATATGCTGGAGCAATGGCAGCTGAAATAGAAGGCGGGGGAATCGGACCGGGTGCAGCTGTCACCGCCTTACGACTTTTAATAAGCTGCGACATCTGCACAATTAGGAAAAAATCAGTGCCTATTCATTGAAGTCAACGTGCCAAATCCAGTGCTTATTCTCTATATTACATTTACATATAAATTGCAAACCTTAGTTGGCAGCACAAACATATTTCTCATATTACTTGACCCTGACAAAGCACCAACTCCTTAACTCATAACAAAACACATGTGTAAAACATGAACACCGACAATCATTTTCCAAGTATTTTAAATTCAAGAAAAATAAAACAAAGCACATTTAGAATCAAAACAGTTGTCAAATTTGACAACAGATCATCACCCTAGAGTTGAATTGTGATGAAATTCTAGTACACCAGACATATTATAAGGTAAACAAAAAAATTGGCATCCATTGTTTCCTAGTTGGTACATGTTGAAAGATATAATTGATGGAACAAGGTACAATAATTGGTGAGTCTTTTGTGAAGGAAAAAAAACTGTACAGAGCAGAATCAGTACACCCAAAACCAGCAAGCAAAGCAAAATAATGCCATGTGCCAACACAGAAACTACAACAAAACAAGGACATAATACGGAAAATTTCCAGGCATATCCGAACAAAAGAATGCAGCTTAAAAACCCACCCAGAAAAAAACGGCAAAAATCTTCTATCCCCAATCTGACCAAATGAAAACCTAACACAAGGATTCCCAAATACAAATTCAACAAACCAACTTTATGAAGATAAAAACTTATGTTATTAAAATATCAATTATGTTGTTAACTGAGGCAAAGTTGAACCACTGATCCATGTTTTGAGCATTGGAAATCATGAACCCTAAAACAGTCTTGGGCGTTTTAATAACTGCAAACATGACAAGTTCAAGAATCTCAACCATTATGATCTACTATTCTGCCACAAATATAGGTTTTGGGATTTGAACTATTTTTCTTTAAAGCTTGAGATCATAAAAATCAGTCAAATAAGGCTTTGTGTTCTCCACTTGTAATATCATTTCATAAAGATTTGATTGTTCTAATATCGTGTCAGATTCACACCTAAGTGACTTACAATTAAATACCACGATAATGTAAACAAGTTTGAAACTTTGACATAAAGTACTATAAACAAATATTGGCAACCACAAAATTATCTAGTCCAAAAGGAATACCAAAGATCGGAATGGCAAGGAAACTAGTGAAGCATTCAGAAAAGAAACAATCTTTCAGACTAGATAGTTCGATAATTTAGATAGGCTAGCCAGCAACCATAAGAACTACAAACACAAGTTGCTAGGCCAATATATCACAGTAAACGACTATTACTAAATGACAACACAATTCCTAATTAAAACACCACTTAAGAGAAATCAATTTAATAGGAATATTAAATCGAATTTGAAGCAGATATCTTATTCTTCCTACTAGGATGAAAACTGAACTTAAAAACAGCCTCTATTACACGACAACACAAGCTCTAACACGAAAAACTGACAAATGTACATGCAGATATTGCATTATTGCAATCTGCATTCCATGCAATATAAGAAACCAACAGAGATTTACAAAAATATACAAAAAACTGCCATGGCATACATACATTCAATTATACACAGAGGACATATAATCAATGTACATATAATTAATCTAGAACCCTAATTGGGAAAGTTCTCACTAGTCTGCACATATAATCAATGTACCAGAGAACGTATATTTATATGGCTTCAGATCAAACCATAAGCCACCATAGTCCAAGCTAAAGGTTCAGATGCCAGGGGTTCGTAGCTCAAGCGGTTAAGAGCATTTACCCTTGCACCCGAGATCCTAGGTTCGATTTTCCCTCCCCCAAATACCGCTCGTATAAAAAAACTCTGTAAATTCAAACAAACCCGAAGCATTACACAATACGATATGAATAGCCTAAGATAGTTGTAAGATTGAAAGAATCTCATGAAGAAACTTGAACATGAATCCTACCAAAAATGGAAAAGTAAATTCACAGGCAACGAAAGGTTGTAACAAACACAACAAGTATCCTCCACAACTTGAACGTCGCAAGCTTAATAGGAAATTTTGCTACTTTATGATGTGATTCCATCAGAAGCTAAACCAAATGCACATTAAAAACAAATTGAAAAGTGAATCGTGCATTTATACTTTCTTGAAAAGGAAAAGGTCAGCTGGGTTTTTAGCATTTTGGTTGCATGAGCTTAGCGTTACCATTTAAAAAAAAAAATGAATCTACTTTTTCTCATCTCCCTAAATTTTCTAGGAAACCAAACAAAAAATGCAAAAAAAGATGTGAATTTTAGAACCCATTCTTCATGATCATATTAGAACCCTAAAGCATATTAGAACCCTAGTTCTAGAACCCTAATTCAAAGAAATTATCAGATCAAAGCAATTATTCAAAACATTAGAACCCTAATTCCTAATTAGACTAGAGTTAAGTAAATTAAAATTTACCTGAGAGGGAAAGCGATGTCGGATGAGGAAGAGATAGGGTTGTTAGAGGAGGAAGATAGATGGTTGTCGAAAGAGGAAGAAAGAGAGGGGGTGCCATAGGAGGAAGAGAGAGGGCTACCGGAGGAGGAAGAGATAGTGTGAAGGAGAGTTGTGGGAGATGGCCGTCAGAGGGAGAGTTTACAGAGATGAGAAGTGAGGGGAAAATGGGAAAGTGTTTACGATTTCAGTTTAATCCCGAGATTATTGCGCGATGAACAAAAGGTATTCGTCACACAATAAATTCAAAATTTCACGAAATTATTTTCATGCACACCCAATTTTCAGCTCATTGCACGATGAATAGTAATTAATTGTCGCGCAAATGTCATTCGTGCGACAAATAAAACCAATTTATTTATAACATAAGATAATTAAATTGCAAAAAACTTTATTTACTATGTTTTACATGACAAGTCGCAAATAAATTGCATTATTCATCATTTGAACTATAATAACTTTCGCTATCATCATTTTCGGTCTCCCAATCCTTCTCATCGATAACTACGTCACCATCGTCGTTCGAACCCACTGTAACATCGTATCGAGGAAGATCACCGAGGTCAATTGTAATTGACTGAATTGGTATTTCGATTGAAGACACTCATTGTATCTAAAATGGTTATTGGATAAGATATGTATCTCAAAGTGTTTTCGCATCATTTTCCATTGAAGATTCTAAACATTGGTCAGCGACGTTGTCAACGTCGTTGTCAATTGGGTCTTGTTCTGGTATAGCATACATGTTCCTCTAATCCATCTTCTGAACAACTTTCCAACCTCTCCCAGCTTTATGGTCATCTAGATACACAATCTGTTTTGCCATGTTTGCCAAAATGTAAGGGTCGTCATCGTACCAAGTCCTGTTAATGTTCATAGATAGTAAGCCATAGTCGATTTTAACACTTCCCTACCTATTTGGGTTTGTATCAAACCATCGACACTTAAACATGATCACTTGGTATCGGTCTTTGTAAAGCAATTGTACGATAGTTGTTAGTTTGCAGTAGAAATCAATGTTCGTATTTTTGCCTCCACTAGGGACATGGACACCGTTGTTTTGCCTACACAACTAGTCATCTTGTGCAGTCCCAAAAAACTTGACGCCGTTAACATGGCAACCCGAGAACAATTCAGCGTGAATCGGGCCGAACGCCAAGTTATATAACTCTGCATTGTAAGTGGGGGAATTTGATGCTTTCAATTTATTCACCTAATATTATACAAAAACATATACATGTTAGTTTGAGAAAATTAAATACTACAATATATATGTCAAATACAAAACACTTATAACTTACATATTTGAGAAACCACTATGGAAACAATTCTCGATGTTTCTTGGCATACAAATGTGATAGATGTTATCGCTTCATCATCTCTTCATGCTCATCTAAGTATG
Organism: Malus fusca; assembly: GCA_035220775.1. Taxonomy (NCBI): domain Eukaryota; kingdom Viridiplantae; phylum Streptophyta; class Magnoliopsida; order Rosales; family Rosaceae; genus Malus; species Malus fusca. The sequence continues at coordinate 22,349,830 of CM069072.1, forward strand.
TCATTATATTGTCACAATTGTTCAATACGAACCAATGCACTGCCTCCATGTCATTTTTGGAAAACAACTCGCCTTGTACAAGATCTCCAAATGGTCGTGCTCTTTGGGCAAAAACAGAAAGTTTCTCCTTTCTCACACCCCCGTCATTATTGAGCTGAGGACGATTGAAAGTCGTCTCCACATCTTTTAAATACATTCCACAAAAAATAAGCGACTCATATTGAACCCAAGCCTTTATAATTGTTCCTTCGGGCTTCACCCTATTACATACATTTTTTTTCAACTCCCCGAGAAGCCTGCCAAAATAAAAAGATACAATACAAATTAGTAAGCGTGGGCTAATTATGCATAAACAAATGATGAGGATTATATACCTTTCTATTGGATACATCCAGCGATAGTTGATAGGACCAGCAAGCAATGCCTCTTCGGGCAAGTGAACCATAACGTGGATCATACTTTTGAAGAAAGTTGGAGGGAATATCATCTCAAACTTGCATAGGACTTGGACAATGTCATGGCGCAACTGATTAATGTCCATCTTTCACAACGTTCTTATAGTCAGTTGGGAAAAAAATCTGGACAACAACATGATTGGCTTCACTACATTTTCTGGCAATAAGTGTCAAATACCCACAGGAAGTAGGTGTTGCATAAACACATGGCAGTCATGGCTCTTTAGTCCAGCAAATTTACCCCCGTCAACATTCACGCAACGCGCGATATTAGAAGCATACCCATCGGGAAACTTTACAAATGATACAAACTTTAAAAACTCTTTTTTGTCATTCGGTTTCATGGAAAAAAAATGCAAGATCCCTTCTGGCTTTATCAATGTCCCTATTCATCCATAAACTCCAAATCAAGACAAGTTTTGATCATGTCATTTGTCTTGCCCTCGATATCTAGAATGGTGCCCACCAATGTGTCAAAGATATTTTTCTCAACATGCATAACATCAAGGTTGTGTCTCAGTTTTAGTTTCGACCAATACGGGAGCTTAAAAAATATAGGCTTGTGCGTCTAGTTCATATGTGTAGAAAGTCTAGTCCGACTCACTGGTTTCCCAAATGGAGCAAAATCTAAACAGTTAAGCTGTTCCAAAATCTAGTCACCGAACCATTCTTTAGGTCTGAGGCGATGTTCTGTGTTCCCGTCGAACTTTTTATCATTTTCCCGCCACTTGTGGTCCCCTGGCAACCATCTCCGATGACCGAGGTAATAAACTTTTTCAGCGTGCCAACCAGATGTTACATCATCCTTGCATACAGGGCATGCCATATAACCCTTAGTGCTTCCTTCATAAACCATTGCATATGTGGGAAAATCGTTCACAATCCACGTAACTATTACCCGCAAAGTGAACATCTTCCCAGTGGACTTATCGTACTTGCGCACACCATTTGTCCATAAATATTTTAGCTCATCAACCAACAACCTTAATTAAACATCGATTGACCTCCCAAGATCCTCAGTTATCAAAAGAGTCATCATCATGTATTCTTTTTTCATGCATTTCCAAGGTGGCAAATTATATGGGAATACAAAAATTGGCCAAGTGTTGTGGTGTTGGTTTAGAACCCCGAACGGATTGAATCCGTTAGTGGCAAGTCCCAATCTAACATTCTGGGGATCCGCAACAAACTCGGGGAATGTTCGATCGAACTCTTTCCATGCCTCCCCATCTGTAGGATGCCTCATCACATCGTCGTCTACCCGTTTTTCGTTATGTCATCTCATGTCTGTGGCAGTATGCGTCGACATATACAATCGTTGCAACCTAGGTTTTAGGGGCAGATAACGCTTGACTTTTTGTGGGATCTTAGTCGTTCTATTCTGAGATGTCATTTTGAACCTCGACTCATTGCATACATAGCATTTATCCAATGCTTTATTCTCCTTGTAGAATAAAATACAATTGTTTTTGCAAGCGTGAATTTTTTCATAACCCAATCCAAGACCATTCAACACCTTTTGCGCATGTCTATGATCTTTTGGCAAACAATTGTCCTTCAGAAGCATTCTCATGAAAACCCTCAAAAAGTAATTGAAACATTGGTTCGACATACGATACTTTATTTTTCCGTGCACTAGTTCCACAATGGCTGTGAGAACGGAAAAGCTCTCACACCTCGGGTATAACTCTTGGTTGGCATTTTTTAATAGTTTTTCATATTGTTCGAACTCTGCACTGTCTATTGGTGTAGGCACGTCATCTTCCCCTTCCTGATTGGTGTTTGTTGATACAAATGGAAAATCATCATTTATAATATCCATGACTTATTCATTAGGATCCACAATAGGTTCATCATTGTCCACTCTTATGGCGTTTGAAGACGAGGCATTGTCTAATCGTTCCCCATGATGGTTCCAAGTATTATATGTCTCAATCATTCATTCCTTACTAAATGAAATCAAACATTTTCAATTGTCTCCCTTAAAGTGTTGTTACACCTCCTACAAGGACACCGGATTCTAGTTGCACCTGGGTTGTGTGTACGTGCAAAGTTAATAAAATCCTCAATTCCATCCAAGTATTCGTCCGCGCATCTATTCGGGTTATGTATCCATGTCCTGTCCATAATTCTTGGAACCAAAATAATAATACAACAATCACTACAACTTCATACAAATGATAGTGTCACCTTATGCCTTTGGTAAGGGCCCTATCCCATTCAGGAATGCATAGTCATGTCACATAATTTACGGCTAAATCATAATAGATTTCAACGTGGATGAATTTCGGCAGCATCTCGGTACAGTTCTTTAGGTGTATGATGTAGATATAAAATACCTAAGTGTCACCCGAAGAACGTACAGAGATGACACCGAAACCTAATCCTTCAACCATAAACTACGCATCATAACTGTGCATTCCCAAACTGTCCATGCGCAAAATCCAACTAATCCTTGAACGGGAAACTAAGTTTTACTAAAAATAAAAACAAGCACAAAGTTAATTTCAATTCACTCCGTACGTCACAACACATATGTGTACGTCACGTCCAAATTTAACAACATAGTATAAATATAATTTCACAACACAATATAAACATAACAAACTAAAATTTACATTAATATTTTTACCCTAACAAAAAAAAACACTTACCAGACACACCGAGATAGCTCGATCAACCTAGAGAAGAAGATGGAGAGAGTATTAGATGATGAAATTAAGAGATGATGGAAATGACGGATGCCAGATTGAGCAAAATCGAAGGGATGAGTACAGAGGCACAATCTACAATCTACCATTTTTTTTTTTTTTTTTTTTTGCATTTTGCCTTTGCACATGGTTGAATCCAGATTAAAAATTTCACTTTTGGACGAATGATTTTGCGGGACGAACAATGTTTTCTTTGCGTAAATGCAATTTGCGCGAGTAACATAGTCTTCGTCGCCCAAATTACATTTGCGCGACAAAAAATAATCATTTGTCGCGCAAGTTTACCATTTTTTTTTATTTTTTTATTTTATAATTTATTCTTTTCAACAAATTGCACGACGAAAACATGTATTGTCGCGCAATGCACATTTATTATGTTTTTTTTGTTTTATTTGTATGTATTGTAAATTTTTATTATAAATAAAAAACTCAAACCTAATTAAACATTCCATTAATTAAGAAAACTAATTTACTATCCCAAATAGAAATTATAATTAATGTAAATATTAATACTCATCCACATAACATAAATTTATTAATTAAATTAAATATAAAGTCCACAAAATCTTATTTAAAAAAAAAAAACCAGCCATCCTGAACTTCAATCCTCCCCCGCATTCCACTGCCGGAAAATCTACTTGAAAAGTCCATCCACATAAATCTGTTGCTTCTCATCGCTTTCATCAACATCCCAATGAACCTACATTAATGCCAATAGATAATTTTACGTTTTAACAAAAATAATTGTTCATTATTTACCACAAACTTACAGATAACTCCCTCAGCATGGACTACTTCAACTCCTCAGGGACCTTTTTCCAAGACTCAAACTCGGCAAAACAATCCCTCCACACCAAATTCCCAATGTCACACCTAAATTTAGGATATGCCTTAGCCATATTTTTGCCTTCAAAGTATGGCACTTGCTTCCGTCAATACCTCTCTATTCGCACTACAAGTTTCTTTTTGCCAGAACCTTCTCCAGAATCGGCCATTATTTTTTAAACAAATTTTTTTTGAAAACTAGGGTTCTGAAACTATGTTTATATAGCATTATTTTCGTCGCGCAAAATGCGTCATAAATGCACAATAAATGGGAAGGTTTGAATGCAATCTGACCGTGCTTTGCACGACAAACATCTTGTTGATGCACAAAATCGGAAGGGTCTTGGAACAACGTAAATCCGACCGTGAATCTGCAAGAAATGTAAATAACACAAGATGTATCGTGGTTCACCCCAATGTTTGGGCTACGTCCGCACTGATATTGTATTTCTCTGAGAGGATTGTAAGGGAGAGAGCCTTTGTAATGAGAGTGAGGCCTTGCTCTGAATATGAGAGGTTTTGAGAGGGTGATGGGACTTAAGAATGGCCTCAGAATTGGCCTCTCTTAATGAGGAGAGTGAGGGGTCCTTTTAGAGAATAAGGGCTCCTCACTTATTACATATTTGCCCATCCATTTATTACATAATTACACTTGAGTCCCCCGAGTATTTATACGAGGTCTAAATACGGAGGCCCTAAGTATGGTATAAACAGTAGTCCCCCAAGTCTTCAGTCAAAAGAGTCTTTTGGCTAGAGACTTGAAATTCAGTCCATGTGTGGGCCGAAGTAACTAGATGTCGTCTAGGACGGATACTCGATATGAGGCGGTGCCCAATCCGAAATGATGCTCAACCAGAAGTAACACATGTTGCGAGGCTGTTCTGCTTGTGGCTTATGTTGCCTTGGTTGGCTCGGCTTGTGGCGTTGAAGGTGAGGGAGTCTCTTTTATAGAATAAGGGCTCGCTCCTCAATACATGAATATTGGGCTAGAGTTGATGCTCTCTAATGATGGTGAGGGAATCCCTTTTATAGAATAAGGGCTCGCCCCTCAATACATGAATAATGGGCTAGAGTTGATGCTCTCTAATGATGGTGAGGGAGTCCCTTTTATAGAATAATGGCTCGCTCCTCAATACATAAATAATGGGCTAGAGTTGATGCTTTCTAATGATGGTGAGGGAGTCCCTTTTATAGAATAAGGGGTCGCTCCTCAATACATGAATAATGGGCTAGAGTTGATGCTCTCTAATGATGGTGAGGGAATCATTTTTATAGAATAAGGGCTCGCCCCTCAATACATGAATAATGGGCTAGAGTTGATGCTCTCTAATGATGGTGAGGGAGTCCCTTTTATAGAATAAGGGCTCGCTCCTCAATACATAAATAATGGGCTAGAGTTGATGCTCTCTAATGATGGTGAGGGAGTCTTTTTTATAAAATAAGAGCTCGCTCCTCAATACATAAATAATGGGTTAGAGTTGATGCTCTCTAATGATGGTGAGGGAGTCCCTTTTATAGAATAAGGGCTCGCTCCTCAATACATAAATAATGGGCTAGAGTTGATGCTCTCTAATGATGGTGAGGGAGTCCCTTTTATAGAATAAGGGCTCGCTCCTCAATACATAAATAATGGGCTAGAGTTGATGCTTTCTAATGATGGTGAGGGAGTCCCTTTTATAGAATAAGGGCTCGCTCCTCAATACATGAATAATGAGCTAGAGTTGATGCTCTTTAATGATGGTGAGGGAGTCCCTTTTATAAAATAAGGGATCGTTCCTCAATACATAAATAATGGGCTAGAGTCCCCCAAGTATTTTTCATGAGGCCCAGTTGAGGCCCAATATATGGTACATAATGTAGTCCCCCAAGTCTTCGGTCAATAGTCTGTTGGCTGGAGACTTCAAATTGGATCCATGTATGGGCTGAAGTGGCGGTTGTTCGGAGGCGGTATTTGTATACCCTGCACTGAAGCTTTGTAGGTGAAGCTTTGCAAGTGAAGCTTTTGAAGCTGCAGCTTTGTAAATGAGGCTTTTGAAGTTGGAGCTCTCGAAGTTGGAGCTCTGTAAATGAAGCTTTTGAAGCTGATTGACATGAGTGATACTCATGAATGTTTTATGTTGATTGACATGAGTAATGCTCATGGATGTTGACATGAGTGATGCTCATGAATGTTGACATGAGTGATGCTCATGAATGTTGACATGAATGATGGTCATGAATGTTTATGTATGATTGACATGAGTAATGCTCATGAATGTTTATGTATGAATGACATGAGTGATGCTCATGTATATTTTTGGAGTACTGGGCGTACTTTTGATCACCTAGTGGGTGATAATAGCGGCAGGTTGCCGAATAATTTTGGAGTACTGGGCGTACTTTTGATCACCTGGTTGGTGATAATAGCGACAGGTTGCCGAATAATTTTGGAGTACTGGGCGTACTTTTGATCACCTGGTTGGTGATAATAGCGGCAGGTTACCGAATAATTTTGGAGTACTGGGCGTACTTTTGATCACCTGGTTGGTGATAATAGCGGCAGGCTGCCGAATAATTTTTTGTAGTACTGGACGTACTTTTGATCACCTGGTTGGTGATAATATAGGGTCTGACTCTTTTAGGCATATGGGTCTTCGCTCTCCACATAACATTGCAGCCCATTATTTTGGGCTTGCCGTTTTTTTATTTTTTTTATTACCCTCTGATTGAGTTTATACAGATGTTTCCGAAAGATAAGGAAAATAAATACATCATTCAAAAAAAAATCTGATCCTCTGCTCAATGGGTCACGGCCATAATTCCCTTTTCTGCATGCCATCACCACTGCAATTATGTCTGCTTCTTTTTATCTTCTTTTGCTTTCTACTTCTTCTTTTACTTTCTCTTTTCTCTTTTGGCAGATGGCAGACAACGCCAAAGCGGAATAATGAATTATTATGGGAACAAGAATCTTATCTTCTGCCTGGTTTTCCACTAGTGCTCGTGGTATTCGCAGGAGATAGGGCACCATTTATAGAATAATTAAGGCAGATAAAAGAAAAGTAAGGTTGGGCACCACTTATCCTCTTCATGAGTGTTTCCATCATTGCTCTAGTAGTGGAACTGTGAGCAGAGACCTCATCCAAATATGAGATCCGAAACGTACCTTCACATATGTCCTTCTTTTCCAGCTCTTTCTGTACAAGTAGAACATGGAGGGGCTGAGATACTCCTTGCGCTGGGCCAAGATCTCGTCATTGGTGGGGCCGGTGTACGGCGGAGGGGACTAGTCGAACGGGGGCATTTTGGGAACACCGACGCAGAAGATCTACCTGGGTTTTACTATGATACGGAGAAGAACAGGAACTTCCCCCTCAAAGGCCCAATCCCAGGATCTCGTTGTATGACTGCTCCTGCTTCTTCTTCTGCTTCTTCCAGTGCTCAGACGCCGGCCAAATTGGTTTTGCGCAGTGGAGGTGCTTGAGGAATCGCCAAGGGTTGGGGTGGCGGCGTCGGTGTAAAGAGGGTTGAAGATGTCGTTGTCGTTTTCTTCGACCCCGCAGCAACCCATTGTCGTCTCAGAGAGAGAAAGACAATTTCAGGGTATTGGTTTATCTTCACTATCTTCATTCTTCTAATCATTAGGTCGCAGTTCAGGACCAACATCCTGCACCCAGCTGGCGGCATAAAACCTAGAAGCCTCATTCAACACCAAGAACCGCTCATGCCAGGTGAGCTTACGACGCTTCTTGATATGAGGATGGTCCAGCAGCGAAGATGGAAATGCAATCTCTTTCAGATCATAACGAATGTAATCACACACTTTTCGACACACCACCCTGACCTTCATTTCTATGGCGCCGTTAACATTTCTCACTTTAGACTGGCGGAGTTGCGTTAGACAGAGAGAGAGGTCTGCACTGCAGCGAGGGATTCTTACGGTGGTGTGTTCGGGTGACGCCGTCTGTGTGTTGAGCTTGGCGGGGTTGAAGACCGAGGGGTCGACGTGGCCGGTGCTCTACTTGGAATTCGTGAAAGTGTTGGGTCTGATCAACTGTTGATGCACAAAACCGGAGGGGTCTTGGAACAACGTAAATCCGACAGTGGATCTGCAAGAAATGTAAATAACACAAGATGTATCGTGGTTCACCCCAATGTTTGGGCTACGTCCACACTGATATTGTATTTCTCTGAGAGGATTGTGAGGGAGAGAGCCTCTGTAATGATAGTGAGGCCTTGCTCTGAATATGAGAGGTTTTGAGAGGGTGAGGGGACTTAAGAATGGCCTCAGAATTGGCCTCTCTTAATGAGGAGAGTGAAGGGTCCTTTTATAGAATAAGGGCTCCTCACTTATTACATATTTGCCCCTCAATTTATTACATAATTACACTTGAGTCCTCCGAGTATTTATACGAGGTCTAAATACGGAGGCCCTAAGTATGGTATAAACAAATCTGATATTCGTCGCGCAAAGTCATCTTACGCGACGAAACTAGCGTCGCGCTATATATTTAGCGATGAATGGAATGATTGTAATTATAAAGTTTACGTAAACATATATATCTATGTGTACGTAAACTTTATAATTGCAAACAAATATTCAGAAAATATTTAATACCTTAAATATTTATTCTAAAAATAATTAATACTTTAAATATTTATTCAATAAATAATTAATACCTTAAATATTTATTCTATAAATAATTAATACCTAAATATTATTCTATAAATAATTAATACCTTCAATATTTATTCTATAAATAATTAATGCCTTAATCCATACAATTATTTTGAGCATAAGTACGATATTCATCGAAGATTGAAAATACATATAAACCGAGGATAGGGTGCTTACATTAGGCCTCAATAAAAAAAACCCAACAAGAATTAAAACCTAATTAAGTCCAAATACATAACTTATAAAAAAAATACCTTAAATTTAAATATTGTCATACAAAACATAAATTTAAAACTACTATTTCGATGGTCCTGGTCCATTTCGCAAGACTTCATAATGCCACCGATTGTAACTTCCCTCCAACGCATCATCCATCAACTTCATCAACTGTTCATTCGTATCATCATCAAGAGTATACTTACAATGTTACAAATATATGCAAATAATTAATTCCAACATATAACTAAAAATTTCACAAACTTAATTATTAATCCATCAACAATATACTTACTAATAGTTCATCCATCACAACCTTCTTCACATTCTCGAGCACATCTTTCCAAGAACGCCACTTAGCAGTGGGACAATTATTCCCCATGGCTACAGCAATCGCATGTGCAAACTCAAAATGTTGCCTCAAATCATGCGGGTTGGTGTCGCGCACACTCTCATCCTTGTTTTTATTCGCTATCCCAACACGAGTAGCATTGTGAAGAATAAGGAGAACATAATTGTGAAGAATAAGGACAGAAGAAGCGCATATTTATAGGAAGGTTAGGGCCTTTGCGCGACGAAGGCTTTATCGCGCAAACATCTGTATTAAATGCGGTATTGATTCATCTTATTCACTTGCAATAAATGATCAAAACTGACAGGAATTTGCACATGTCCCCTTTTCGTCGTGCAAGTTTTTCGCGCCAAAAAAAATTACCTCGCGTTTTCTTGCTGACTTTATGCAACGACAACAAGTATTTGTCGCGCTAAGTATGCTTGTGCAACGAACATTTTCGTCGCACAATATTTTTTTTTTCCTATCCTGTCTATTTTGCACAACGAAATTTTTTTTTTCGTCTTATGCGACAAAATATTGTTCATCGCTCAAAATATCGTCGCGCAAGCTGTTTTTTCTACTAGTGTCATTCGATTTAAGGCCGAAAATTGAGAAAGGTGTGTGACAAATAAAAATGAGTGTTATATAATTCCACATTTAGTCTTCTTAATTGATAGTATAATAGGACATCTAGAATATAAAAACCAATATAAAGTTACATTAACAACAATGTCATGTGTTATTAACTATAACCTTTAAATGATCTTGTGGTTCCACCATAAAATCAATTAACAATATAAAAAGTAGCTCAACTCCTTATAAGAATCGCAAATATAAGCTGTTGCAAAGTGTTTGTACCATACTTGACCAATCCCGAAACTACTGAGCACCGGTCAACGTTATACCGTCAAGGACCCATAAGAGTTTCCCTCCAACCAGGAGGCTAATCACAGCGCGACACGTGTTGACATCAGAATCCAATCATAGCGCGCCATGTGTCAACATCAGAAGCCAATCACAACACGACACATGTCAATGTCAAAACAAAGCTAGAAACTCTATTCTATAAAAGAAAATCATTCTCCCACAATATTTCCTAATGTCATTTGTACTAAATCATTCACTAGTACTCACTAAATGAGAGCTTGAACCTATGTACTTGTGTAAACCCTTCACAATTAATGAGAACTCCTCTACTCCGTGGATGTAGCCAATCTGGGTGAATCACGTACATCTTGTGTTTGCTTCCCTGTTCCTATCCATTTACATACGTATCCACACTAGTGACCGGAGCAATCTAGCGAAGGTCACAAACTTAACACTTTCTGTTGTACCAAAGTCCTCACTGATTTTGTGCATCAACATTTGGCGCCGTCTGTGGGAACGACACTTATTCCCACTCTTTTCAACTTTGTTAAGCTGGTTTCCACCATTCGTACACTCTATTTTGACCAGGCATCTTTTCCAACACAGGGGGCGAATGAAGCCACAACACACGGAATGACACCCATCTTACACCTGGTGCAAAGCAACGAAAGAAATAACAAAAGAAGTTTGCTCTTCAGGCTAAAGTCGATGAGCTGGAGGCTCAGAACAACAAGATAGCGATGAAGAATAAGATCTTCCAAGAGTAGTATGAGAAGGTCTTCGAGATGCTCCACAAGGCTAGGTATACTAAAACACACGAGCTCATCACCCCTGTGGAAGTCAACCATCAACTTGGTGCCCCCAACACGGAGGGTCATTTGCCCTGGACATGGGTATTCCCTTTGAGGAGCGAGCTACTTATCGAAATGGCGACCAACATGAGACTTCTCTCAACCCAGCTGCTTTGACCCGAAGCAGGAGGAGTGGAGAAAGGCACCTCCTTACAGAAGGAGTGGAAAGATCGAAAGTCGTCTTTCGCGACTGTCGAGACTTCCTAAAGCAACGTCGAGACAATCCCATCCATGTAAGCTCGAAGATCAATGACCCAAGGGTCTCTAAAAGACTCGGTCCCCTCTCATGTCCCAGACCGACTACCAATTTGGGGAATGGGCAACAAGTCCTAAAAAAACACGAAGGTATAGGAGACTCAGAGATGTTCCGACAGACATACATTGGAAGTTAGTACGGCGAGTCCAGGGAAAAATCACATGCTCTTGATCAAACCTTCCTACTTCCAATAGAAGATGGAGATTTACGAAAGAAAGCTCCAGTGGTACATGACTCCACTCAGGACCCTCTTGTCCTACAACTCTTTTAAGGAAGTAAACAAGTTGAAGGCTGAACGACAAGCTGAGATACCTGATTGGAACCAACCTAGGCCTGGCCTTCTTACAAGGAGGATCCTCGACACCCCACTCCAAGCAAAGACAAAGCAGAAGCTTGGCTTGCAAATTTATACTAGAAAGGAGGACCCGATTGAACACCTTAACGTCTTTGAGTCCACCATGGCATACCGGATGCACACCGACGAAGAGCGATATCTTCTTTTCCCCTCCACCCTCTTTGGCGGAGCTCTAAACTGGTATTGTCGTCTTCCACCTGAGACGGTAGGCTCATTTGAGGAATTGAGGAAACTGTTTGTTTCTCAACACATTTTCTAGACTGATCGCTTGCACTCTACGGATGACTTGTACACTATTCGCCAGAAGCCAGACGAGTCATTACGTATGTATGTTGGCCGCTTCAGCCATGAGTATTCTCGTTGTGCCGAGGCAGACGACAAAACTGCCCTCAAAGCCTTCACGGCAGGCCTACGTGATTGTTTCTTCAAGTACATGATCAATGCCAACACTTGCAAGACTTACTCTGAGGTGATGACATAGGCTTACAACTATGCCTCCGCTGAGGCAAGGAAAAATCAAGGGAAACCCCCCACAGGCACCCCTTATTAGCAAGTAGGGAGTGGAAGCCAGATCCAACCAAATGAGAAGACCTCGACCTTCCAAACGGCAGCGGTGCCTCCTCCTGCCTTACTTAATACTTCGTCAAGTTAACAGACATATCAATCTCAGGACAAAAGGAAAAATTTCCATCCTCACCAGTCCCATTTTAGTAAAATGAGTAAGGGACACTATCGCGATAACCAAGGGTATCGCCACGATAATGCCCACCCCTAAGCAGTCAACACAGTGGGCCAAGCACGTGTCAGGACAGGCCCTACCTCGAGGTATGAGACATACACACCTTTGAACGCCACATGCGTGGCCATTTACCCCAGCATAGCACACCTAATACCGAAGCCAATGTCGAGGCAGTCAAGTTACAAGTCCACGAAGAACACGGGCACGTTTTGCTGCTACCACGAACATAACGGCCATGACAGCGATAAGTGTATCACTCTTCGTGATCATATTGAAGCTTTAGCACGTGAAGGAAAAATTGATCGATTCCTCATTCACCTTTCAAGGGATAACCATAACCAACGCCAAGTGAATGTGATATATTCCATAAGTGGTGGAACACCCATATCTAAATATTCCAATAGGGCCATGAAAAACAGCGAACGAGCTTTAAGGCCTGGCCACCAAGTGTTTCATGTGGAAGACATCAGGGGAGGCAAGTATCAAAAGCCTAACTGGGATCCAATATGTTTCTACCCTGAGGAAGAAAGAGGTATCATCTACCCTCACAACGACCCACTGATCGTAGAGGCTCACATAGCCAACTTTGAAGTAAGACGAATCCTGGTAGACACGGGGGCTTCGGTCAATATCATGTTTGCTGAAGCTTTCAGGGCACTTAATGTAGCTGAACACTTGCTCGATCGCTCGATTTCTCCTCTGATAAACTTCTCCGGTGATATCGTGCAACCTATAGAGAGCATATACTTACCTTTCACCATTGGTACATGCCCTTACACAGCTACCATTACCACGAACTTCCTGGTAGTTGATTGCCCAACGGCATACAATGTCATCTTTGGATGAACAGGCATCAATGATCTCAAGGCCATGGTATCCACACATATGTTGTTGATGAAATTTCCAACCCCCTATGGCAATGGTTACATAAGAGGAGATCAACTTAGTGCACGGTCATGTTACAACACTTAGGTCAAGCAACAACACCTGCATGTGCCCAAGGAAACCTTTTCTATACATGACCAAGTCATAAAAACCAGCCCGGACGAAGCCAACTTGGATCTTCACGGTGGCAACAATCAACCCGACGATCCTCGAGATGACTCTTTCACCCAGCAAGCACAACCCAATGAAGAGCTGGAGAAGGTTTCTATATCAAAAGATTATCCAGATTGCATAGTGGAGATAGGCACCACTTTGTCACCACCCATTCGATTGTCATTGATCTCTTTTTTGCAAGAGAACACTGAGGTCTTCGCTTGGTTATACGAGGACATGTCAGGCATCTCTCCCGATATCATATGTCATCTCTTGAGTATTAACCCCAAGACCAAGCCGGTGAGACAAAAGTGAAGATTTTGTGACGCTGAATGATACGAAGCAATGAAGGCAGAAGTTGAAAAACTCAAAGGCATAGGTTTGGTCCGAGAAGTCAATGACCCAACATGGGTAGCAAATGTGGTCCTTGTTATGAAAAATCCGACCAAAGAAAGTCTCTTGCTCCAAAAGGTCTTATGGAAAATGTGTGTCGACTACACCAACCTAAACAAAGGATGCCCAAAGGATAGCTTTCCTCTTCCTCTCATTGACAGACTTACAGACTCTACGGCAGGGTGTGAACTCCTGAGCTTCATGGATGCTTACTCAAGATACAACCAAATCTTCATGAACCCTCCAGACCAAGAACACACAGCCTTCACTACTGACAGGGGACTATATTGCTATAAAGTTATGCTCTTTGGCCTAAAGAATGCAGGAGTGACTTATCAGAGACTAGTCAATTCAATGTTCGCCAAACATATTGGGAAGAGCATGGAAGTTTACGTTGATGATATGCTAGTCAAGAGCAAACATGCTGACCAACACATCGCTAACCTATCTGAAACTTTCACCATTCTGAAGAGGTATCGAATGAGGTTGAACCCCAACAAATGTGCCTTCGGCGTAGGCTCTGACAAATTCTTAAGCTTCATGATAAGCCAACGAGGCATTGAGGCTAATCCCGAGAAGATCAAAGCAATCCTCGACATGAAGGAACCGGTAACTTCAAAAGACTTCAGAGCCTTACTGGCAAGGTGGCAGCCTTAACTAGGTTCATTTCTAAGGCCACAGACATATGTGCTATTTTCTTCAAATCACTTAAGGGAAGTAAGAAGTACATTACATGGACTGATGAATGTGTCGAGCTATTCAAGAACCTCAAAGACTACATGAGTAAAGCCTCTCTGCTCTCCAAACCTGAGGTTGGTGACACTCTCATTATCTATCTGTAGGTATCGGCTTCAGCAGTAAGTTCCGTTCTCATTTGAAATGATGGTAATGTCGAACGGTCTGTCTACTACGCTAGCAAGGCCTTACAAGATGCAGAGACACGATACTCCAACATTGAGAAATTGGCTCTAGCATTGGTCATGTCTGCTCGAAAACTTTGCCCTTACTTCCAAGAACACTTCATCATCGTGCTTACCAATCATCCTCTTCGACAGATACTCCAAAGTCCTGACACTTCGGGGCGAATGATAAAATGGGCAATAGCATTGGGTGAGTTTGACATCTCCTACCAACCAAAGCCAGCTGAGAAGGGCCAAGCAGTGGCAGACTTCATCGTCGACTTCACATATCCTGTTGACATTGTTTCTACGCCTAAAGAAGTGGTTTCATTACCCTCGGAAGCTCAAAAAATAAAACCAACAGCCCCAGCATGGAGTCTATATGTTGATGGCTCGTCCAACCAACAGAGTTGTGGAGCAGGACTAGTCCTTACGACCCCTGACAAAATGGCGATGGAGTATGCTCTTCGTTTCAAATTCAAGGCGTCGAACAATGAGGCCAAATATGAAGCCCTCTTAGCAGGCTTACGTTTGGCCAAACACCTTGGGGTTAAACGAATTAATATCTTCAGTGACTCCCAATTGGTGGTTAACCAGGTCACCAACAACTTCGACGCTAAGGATAGCTCTATGGCAGCATATCTGGCACAAACACAATTGTTGCTCAAGCACTTCCACTACCAGATCACCCAAATTCCTCAAGCGTCAAACAGTCATGCAGATGCTTTGGCTTACCTCGCCTCAGCATTGGAAGACAAGATTGGGAGAAAAATTCAGGTCAAATTGTTGGCAGCACCAAGCACCATGGATGCGGAAGTGTGCAACTTACAACATGGGGATAGTTGGATTACCCCGATTTATAGATTCCTTGCTCATGGCACCCTTCCAAATGAGAAAGTCCAAGCTAAGCAGATTCGATACAAGGCTACCCGTTACTTGATCATTAATGACCAACTCTACAAGCGGGGTTTTAACCTACCATACCTAAGATGCCTTACGCCCGTAGAGGCGAAAATTGTCCTTCGGGAAATACATGAAGGAGTCTGCGGAGATCATGCTGGATCTCGATCCCTAGCACACAAGGCTTTTAGCCAAGGATATTACTGGCCAACACTCCACCAAGATGCCATCAGAATATCTCGCTCATGTGATAAGTGTCAACGCTACGCAACTATGAAGGAAATTTTGTGAAAAACATGTTTATTTGAGCAACATCAATAGCATGCAATTAACAAATTAAAGGCGGAATCATGCTTACATGCACTCAAAAACAAAACATCAACCATGAAATTCAAAGCCTAGTAGATTGGTGAACCTTGACTCAACTTAAAACAACAATTTGTTAGTTGAGAAATATTTACCTTTGTAGATTCCTCTTTGCATATGCAAAGGATAATCACCCAAGAGATAGGGCCTTCATTCCTTGCTTCTTAGCTCCATGGATTTGGTTGAAAGAATTAGATTCTCCAAGTTCCCAAAATAGAGAACCTCTAAAGATTCTACACCAATGTTAGATTGAAGAAGAAAATGAGTGACCTTGAGGAAGTAGAATTGCTAGATAATTTCCTCTAGGGTGGCTGAATTTTAGAGAGCAAAGAGAGCTTTTGTTCTCATCTTTTCTCCACAAAAAACCCTAAGGATGAAATGGCTATAAAGTTGCCTTTATACCATCTCACAATGGAGTGGCAAACTTGCAATTAAGCCAAGTTCACTACCCTCCTTAATTATGGCCGGCCTTAGGGTATTTATTGGGCTATTTGGGCCTTTGTGAATCATTATTCATTAAGTTGTCATACAACTTAAGTCAATGGGCTTTGACGTTCGAAGCCCATTGGGCCTTAAGGTCCAAAACTATCCCGAGGTCTTTAACGAACTTATTCGTTTGATTAATTAACATATTAATTAATCCTTGCCATAAATAATTAAACCATTTAATTATTCTTACTCATCTCCTTTGTTTCTTCAATCTCCACCTTACACGGTGTACGATACATTAGGTTCCTTTTAGCGAGGCAGTGGGCGATTAAAACCATTTTACATCGATTGTGAATTGAAACTTACTTTCAATTCTCCCTTTAGTGATTACACACGTTTAGGGCTTCCACAAACCATGAGTGACACCTAGCAGCATATCATGGCTACCCAAGCTAATCAGAAGAGGTAGAGAACCTATTCAGTTTAGGATTACAAATGCAATACGGTCTTTCTCTAATCTAATACTCTTGACCACATTGTTTGGTTTGATAGTTTATTTATTCATGTCTACTATCCAATGTGATTCGTTTGCTTATATGATTACCTTGAATATGATTTGGAACGCATTCCCAAATCTCATTCATACTCTGGCCAGAGATTTAATCATATCATAGAGTATTCTCCCTCAAACCATTTGAAGGTTAGAGATCCCTTGTTGCACATTCACTTGTCTCCATAACTAAGTGACTTAACCCCAATGATGTCGTGGACACCCCGATGGGGTGACTTTGACATAATCAAAGATCAAGGACTTAACCACAAGACAACTGTGATGCCTCAGGTCAAAAGACTAATTTGCATTATCCCAACCATAAGTTCTCATGTGACATGAGTATGAGAACTCATCGTTGATCGTGTTCAGTGAACTCATTCTCTATTGAGCACCTACGTACTTGTCTTGATGTCACACACACCAATGACTCGAGACTAGTCACTCTCCCTGAGAGAAGGCACAGTATGTACTGATCTTATCGGACTGTCAATGCCCAATTGGCAATCCTATGATCAGGAACGTTTAGGATGTGTCTACGAAAGAATGGTCTCATTAATCTAACTTCATTAGATTGCATTCTCCCAATCACATATTCCTTGGACTTTATCGTTTAAGCATATAACATTTATATGAGACGGCTCAAACAATAATCTTTGCCCTTTTATATGTAAACTAGATTAGTTTAACATGTGAAATGTCCGTAAAGTATCATCATATGATTGGCTTTAGGGCACATTTCCAACAAACTATTCATCACTCCCCTCCCGAGCCGCTCACTCCTATGATTAGCCTTTGGCCCTTCGCCCAATGAGGACTTGATTTAATCGGCCTAATGCATGTATGGAAGGGTAAGGTCTGCTATGCAATCGTTGCAGTTGACTACTTCACAAAGTGGGCTGAAGTAGAACCCTTGGCAACCATTACTGAGGCAAAAATAAAAGACTTCGTATGGAAGAACATCCTTTGTAGATTTGGCATTCCCAATGCGATAGTCACTGAGAATGGGCGATAGTTCGACAACAATAAGTTCAGGACGTTCTACTCTAAGTTCAACAACAACTTATGTTTTGCCTCCCCAGCTCATCCCTAGTCTAATGGATAAGTCGAAGCAATCAACAAAATAATCAAGCGAACTTTGAAAACCAGCTTGGACAAGGCTAAAGGTTGTTGGCCAGAATTTGTACCCCAAATTCTTTGGTCATACCGCAGTTCGTATCAGACATCAACAGGAGAAACCCCATTCTCACTTGCCTTTGGTACAGAGGCAGTTGTCCCAGTTGAGCTTGAGCAAGCAACGTTCCGAGTCCAGAACTACGTGCAAAGCGAAAATGACAAACAACTTACCCTTAACTTAGATCTAGTTGAGGAACACAGAAACCAGGCTCACTTGAGGAATGTCGCGTACCAGCAGCGCATCTCCAACTACTATGACTCAAGGGTCAAACCTCGTTCTTTCAAAGTGGAGGACTGGGTATTGAAGAAAAGATTACTCTGCGACAGAGTCCCGAGTGAATGAACACTTAGTCCAAACTGGGATGGACCATTTGAAGTTGTTGGCATCAGTCGCCCTAGCTCCTATAAGCTTAGAAGCTTCGATGGCAAGACCCTTGGCCATCCATGGAAAGCTGATCACTTGAAGTACTATTACAAGTAAACTCACATTGTACAAGTGTTAAGTTTCAACCATTCGGCATCCTATGTAACGAAGACTATTTGGCATGAATTCAATAAAGAGGTGATTTAGACAACTCGATCCTAATCCTCTTACATTCCTAGCAATGAAACACTTGGGTTCAAAGCTTCAACATGAATGTTTCCAACATGAAACAAAGTCTAAGTATATGTCAACAAGACTATACAAATAAACGAACAGCTTCACAGTATATTCGTTCAATCATACATTCCAACACATTCAGACATAAGCCAACTGTGCTTCGAAAAGGTTCAACATACTTTGTGTCATTTGACACTTGCTACAATGTGCCTCGACACCTTGCCCTTATTCTCACCAACCAGGTGATGAAATGTGAAGAATGAACTCATCTTCATGCCACCAACCAGGTGATGAAATGTACAACTCGTACTCTCCTTCATGCCATCAACCAGGTGATGAAATGTACAACTCGTACTCTAATATCATTTGGCAACTTACCATTCATGACACCAACCAGGTGAAGAAGGAACTCATCTTCGTGCCACCAACCAGGTGATGAAATGTGATGAAATGTGATAAAGGAACTCACATTCGTACCACCAACCAAGTGATGAAAGAAACTCACCATTCATTCCACCTACCAGAAGACGAGTGGTACAACTTGTACATGTGAACTCCTAACATTCACAAATAATCAAAAACCCTCAAACTTGACAACTCAACTAGGGGAGCACTTATGCACAACAAGAGTTATAGTCACCAACAAAGTCTTATTGCAAGCCAACAACAACTTCAGTGCATGGCATACGAAGATCAAGCTATTCAGCCCTCTTGCATCAGCTTCAGACATTTCTCATCTGTAACAATACAAACACTACAACTCGTAGAAAGCTTCACACACTCTTGATCAAAACAGTGTGAAGCAAAACCAATTTATGGTGCCAACAAGAGCTTCATCAAATGAGTTCAACCACAATTCTCAAAAGCTTCACACACTCTTGATTAAGATAGTGTGAAGCAAAACCAATTTATGGTGCAAACAAGAGCTTCATCAATGGAGGGCAACCATAATTCTCAAAAGCTTCACACACTCTTGATCAAGACAATGTGCAGCAAAACCAATTTATGGTGCCAACAAGAGCTTCATCAATGGAGGGCAACCACAATTCTCAAAAGCTTCACACACTCTTGATCAAGACAGTGTGAAGCAAAACCAATTTATGGTGCCAACAAGAGCTTCATCAAAGGAGTTCAACCACAATTCTCAAAAGCTTCACACACTCTTGATCAAGACAGTGTGAAGTAAAACCAATTTATGGTGTCAACAAGAGCTTCATCAAAGGAGTTCAACCACAATTCTCAAAAGCTTCACACACTCTTGATCAAGACAGTGTGAAGCAAAACCAATTTATGGTGCCAACAAGAGCTTCATCAAAGGAGTTCAACTACAAATTCTCAAAAGCTTCACACTATCTTGATCAAGATAGTGTGAAGCAAAATCAATTCATGGTACCCAACAAAAGCTTCAACTCCAAAGTTTCACCTACAAAGCTTCAACTCCAAAGCTTCACCTACAAAAGCTTCAACACAAAAGCTTCACCCACAATAGTTTCACCAACAAAAGCTTCATCAATGGAGGACAACTACAAATTCTCAAAAGCTTCACGCTTCATCAATGGAGAACAACTACAAATTCTCAAAAGCTTCACACTATCTTGATCAAGATAGTGTGAAGCAAAATCAATTCATGGTACCCAACAAAGCTTCAACTCCAAAGCTTCACGTACAAAGCTTCATCACAAAAGCTTCACCCACAATAGCTTTACCAACAAAAGCTTCATCAATGGAGGACAACTACAAATTCTCAAAAGCTTCACACTATCTTGATCAAGATAGTGTGAAGCAAAATCAATTCATGGTACCCAACAAAAGTTTCAACTCCAAAGCTTCACCTACAAAGCTTCAACTCCAAAACTTCACCTACAAAAGCTTCAACACAAAAGCTTCACCTACAAAGCTTCAACTCCAAAGCTTCACCTACAAAGCTTCACCCACAAAAGCTTCACCCACAATAGCTTCACCTACAAAAGGTTCACCCATAAAAGCTTCACCAACAAAAGCTTCACCTACAAAAGCGTCACCCACAAAAGCTTCACCTACAAAAGCTTCACCCATAAAAGCTTCACCAACAAAAGCTTCACCCACCACAAAAGCTTCACCTACAAATGATTCACCCACAAAAGCTTTACCAACAAAAGCTTCACCTACAAAAGCTTCACCTACAAAGCTTCACCACAAAAACTTCACCTACAAAAGCTTCACACTATCTTGATCAAGATAGTGTGAAGCAAAATCAATTCATGGTACCCAACAAAGCTTCAACCTCAAAGATTCACCTACAAAGCTTCAACACCAAAGCTTCACCTACAAAGCTTAAAAAAAAATTTAAAAAAATATATATATATATATATATTTTCGGAAATTTAAAAATTCGAAATTTCGAAAAGAAAAAAAATTGCCTAGGTCTCCTCTTCTTTAGGCCTAACAACTTTCATAACAAATATTTATGAAGGAGGAGTTTTGGGCTACCACTTAGAAAGGAAATGCCTTATTCGTCAACTCCCTCGATCGGAGACTTGGGGGACTCCTACCATATGCTACTGCACCTTGATACTCGGAAGTCTCAAGACCACTCAGTGACTTGGATTTTTCAAGACTCCAACCAAGAAGTTTTCCTCACTCGGGAAATTAAGGGAGCACTACCTCAACATACATGCTTCACTCACAAAGCTTCAACATACAAGCTTCAACAAAAGAAAAAATTCAAAGAACTTAGTGAAGAAGGCATTGGTGTATTTAACACAATACGTTGAAATGAAGCAAAGCTTGTTTATTGATATCTCCGATAAGTTACAAATATGTACATATACATGAATCAAAATAAACAAACAAGATGGAGCCTTCACAAAGGTTGCTCAGGAGAAGTCTCAGTAGTCGGCAGAGCCCCAGAAAGAGGAGGCACCGAAGGGTGATTATTCGGAGCCTCAGTACTAGGCAGAACCCCAGAAGGAAGAGGCATCGAAGGTTGATCATTTGGAGCTTCATTACGCGGTACAGCCCCAGAAGACGAAGGCAATAAATGCATTTGGAACAAACCCACAAACATCTGATGATCAAGTAAAATCTGACCATCAGATTCCTGCAGCTGGTCGAGCTTCCTCTTCATGTTTATAGCATAGTTATGTGCGAGCATGTGCAACTGTTTATTCTCATGCTTGAGCCCTTTGATCTCCTGTTTGAGACTTATCACTTCAGCCGCCAATGATTCAACTTGGCGGGTTCGAGCAAATAGATGTTGGGCCATATTAGACACAGAACCTGCACACTGAACACTGAGAGCCAGAGAATCCTTAACAGCCAACTCATCAGACCGTTTGGAAAGTAGTCTATTATCTTTGGGAGTGAGAAGGTTCCTGTCCACCACCGTAGCGGTCATATCATTCTTCATCCCGGAGTCCCCGACGGTAAGAGGACCAGTAGGGGATAAGAATGATGGGCACCATATGTTGTCTTGAGAAGGCATGGCTGCCTCTTCACCAAAGTTCAAGTCAAAACGACGGTCGGATGGGCCAGACATTCTCAGAAATGATGAAAGAGAAATGAGGTGCAATAAACCTCTGAAGTACAACAATAAGGGGAAAATTCCTGCAAATAATAACTCTCTGAACGTACTTCTTGCACACAATTGGTGCCCCTATAAAAGAAATGGCAACAGGGCCGTTGGTTCAAAAATCGAAGATGCACCACTCTCCGGATTTCGAGAAGCAGATTTTCCTGAGTAAAATATGTCGACAATCCCCACACATAACATCAGCTCCTCGGGTACCACATATAACTTTGCCAAAGATCTCTGACAAAGTTTAGACACATAAATTTTGAAGGTCCAGCTACCCTACCATTACCCACAAGGGTAAAGGAATAACACCACTGCTTGATAACTGGAAAGTCCTTGTGTGTGCCAACCTCCGTGCTCTGTTGTAAGGCAGACTGGGAAAAATGCCCAACCTTTACTCACATCGAGAAAACACTCCCAACAGGATTACTTGCTCAAAAATTGAAGAGGCACCGCTCCCCGAATCTCGAGAGCCAAACTCCCACCAGGATTGTTTTCTCAAAAATCGAAGAGGCACCGCTATTCGAATCTCGAGAGCCAGACTCACAACAGGATTGCTTTCTCAAAAATCAAAGAGGCACCGCTCTCCGAAACTCAAGAGCCAGACTCTCAACAAGATTGCTTTCTCAAAAATCGAAGGGGCACCACTCTCCGAATCTCGAAAGCCAGACTTCCAACAGGATTGCTTTCTCAAAAATCAAAGAGGCACCGCTCTCTGAATCTCGAGAGCCAGACTCCCAACAGGATTGCTTTCTCAAAAATCGAAGAGGCACCGCTCTTCGAATCTCGGAAGCCAGACTTCCAACAGAATTGTTTTCTCAAAAATCGAAGAAGCATCATTCTCCAAATCTCGAGAGCCAAGTCCCCGATAGGATTGCTTGTTCGAAAATCGAAGAGGCACCGCTCTCTGAACTTCAAGAGCCAGATTTCCTTGGATAAAGCTTATCTGCAATCTTCACACGCAACATCAGCTTTCCAGATACCACATACCACTTTTTCAAAGTGCTCTAACAAAGTTAAAACACGTGAATCTTACAGCTCCCACTGCATTGCTATGACCGAGAAGGGTAAAGGAACATCGTTACTACTCGCTGTTGGAAAAATTCCTATATATGTCGACCTTCATCCTCCACAACTAGGCAAACCTGCAAATAAAAAAAATGCTCAACTTTTCTTCACATCCGAGAGGGCACTCTCAGCAGAGTCTCTCGAAATACTCAACTTATTTTCCCCCCGATAATACCTCTGCAAACAAGCCACACCAGAGCCAGAGTATCTCATATCATCAGGGTTAAAAGCAAGAGTATCCCATATCATGATTTTTCCCTGTCTTTTCCTTTGGCCTTGTTCTTACCTGCAAGACAAGGAGAAAGAAAGCTATCAGTCAGCACTTGGAATCAAGCTTACAGTCAGGAACTGACTGCCTGGAACCCCTTGCCTGATTACTTACCTGGCATTGCTCTCGAGTACTCATCTTCAACATCTTATGCTTTCAGAAAATATACCACATCTACCCGAGGAACAGATAGGGCAAGTGAGAATGATACAAGGAAGCATGTGGAGACAAGCGTAACAGAACACGTGCCGTTTCATCTATTACTTGATCAATAGCAAAAGTATCACATATCATCAAGGTCAAACGCACTCTTGATTTGATGGACTTGTTTTGACCATCAAATTCTTAAGTCGGCCTTATACTCTGGAAGAAACTAGAAAACCCTTCAGCCCAGTTCAAGAATAAGCCTGTGGAAAGTTACTTCTTCAAAAGCAAAAGTATCTCATATCATCTATTCTCCTTTTTCTTCTCCTTATCCTTCATGCTGCTTGCAAGATAGGGAGAATGAGAACAATCAGCCGGAACTCGAAATCAAACTTCTGATTTGGGACTGATTGCTTGGAGCTCTGATTGCTTACCTTGTCTGTCACCTCTTTCGGCAGATCTCCTAGCTCGGCAACTTGGGGGGATTCCTACTACATGGTTTGTATCGTGCTTGACCAAGCCTGAAACTACAAGTAAGCTTCAAGTCAAATTGATACATTACCTTGTGCATCTCCACCGGCTAAAGATACCACCCATGGATGGAGGAAAAGTACTTCCAGAGAAGATGCCACATCTACCTATGAGACAGATAAGGCAAGTGAAGACGATACCACACTTCGATACTTAGAAGTTTCGTGATTACTCAGTGGCTTGGATCTTGCAAGTCCCCAACCGAGGAGCTTCCCTCACTCGGGAACTGAGGGGATCACTATTTGTACCATAGTTGACCAATCCCGAAACTACTGAGCACCGGTCAACGTTATACCGTAAAGTCCCAGAAAAGTTTCCCTCCAACCAGGAGGCCAATCATAGCGCGACACGTGTCGACATCAGAAGCCAATCATAGCGCCACACGTGTCAATGTCAAAACAAAGCTAGAAACTCTCTTCTATAAAAGGAGATCATTCTCCCACAATATTTCCTAATGTCATTTGTACTAAATCATTCACTAGTACTCACTAAATGAGAGCTTGAACCTATGTACTTGTGTAAACCCTTCACAATTAATGAGAACTCCTCTACTCCGTGGATGTAGCCAATCTGGGTGAACCACGTACATCTTGTGTTTGCTTCCTTGTCCCTATCCATTTACATACTTATCCACACTAGTGACCGTAGCAATCTAGTGAAGGTCACAAACTTAACACTTTCTGTTGTACCAAAGTCCTCACTGATTTTGTGCATCAACACAAAGTTTGGTTTTTCTGTGATGTAGGACTTTTGCTTTCACAATTCATGCATTTTCTCACTTATGGTAAATTTTCAAGCCGAAAACATGGACAACACAAATTGGTGGCATGGGGTCATTGTACTTCACACATGGGCCAACCTGCATTAATTGTTACCATGAAAAAGTTGAGGTTCCACCATAAAACCAAATGTCAATATGCATAGTGGTCAATTATTTAGTTTTTCTTTGATGTGGACTTTTCGCTTTCACATCTTCATAACCTTGTCATTATTATATAATCTTGTGATAAAAAAATTTAGACCTAGCATAATTCACCAACAACACCATCGATATTGTCTCAACTTAACCATCTATTTCTAGGCGTTAAGTTTTATTACAAAAGGCATTGGTGATATTCGAAGTGAAACTCCAACATATAAGTTGTATATTAATTTTGTATTTCTTTAGTATGAGAATCTATTCTCCAGCATGTCCCCCCACAAGTGACCCCACACGGGAACCAAATCCAACATCGGGAACTGGTCAACTCATTATGTCGGAACTAATGCAACTTTTCAAGAGCCTCATCATCATTCATTTGCTAGAGCCTACATAACTTTTTGCCGGCCCAGTCATTCAATACCCTTAAGTTGGAGCTAAAGCAACTTTTATAAAGCCTATTAAGGAGGTAAATTCGAGCTCAGTAAACTAGCCCAAGCATGTCAGAAGAATAACCTGCTTTGATATCATAATAAACTTTTATAGGCTTAGCATGCTCCACCAACATCACTGATATTCTCAACTTAACCACCTATTTCTAGTTATTGAGTTTATCAAAAAATGTTTTGTTGATATTAGATGTAAACTCCCACATATAAGTTGTATATTTTTTGGTGTGTGACCCTATTCTCTAATACCTTGGACCATAAAATTTGATGATTATAGTGTATTAATATTTTAAAGAGGTATAAGGTGTATTAATATTTTAAGTTGTTGTAACTTATTATAAGTTATATAATAAATTTGCTTACAATGAATAAAAAAAATCGCCCAGGCCCATCTAGTCCCCTAAACGCTAGACCTCTCTTGGTCCGACTACCGCCTAGTGATTTTTAGAACACTGGATATAGCTATACAAACTTAGATTTATATTGACGTGGAATCACAGTCGCAGGACATATTTTAAAGAAGTTGACTGTTACAGATAACAGCTCACAAAAATTATGTTTTTATTGAGTTTTCTCTATTTTAAATCTTAATGTACTCAATTACAACACCATATTTCACCTCAAAATGTAGGACCAGAACATCATAATACCCGAAATTGTAGTAGTTGGATGTAGGCTTTCATTGAAATATTGTTCCTTTATTGATTCAATTATATACATCTCCTGAATTAATGTCGTAGCTACAAAATGGAAATTAAGTGAATGCTATTAGTGAATGCTGGCATGTAATATGTTCAAAGCTGATGTTAGAGAGTCATTTTTGGAAAGAGATGGGTTTTGGTTAAGTCGGCATTTAAGAGGAGATGCAAAACCAGTAGTTATGTAGTCAAGTCGCTTTTCATACCTGTATTCTATGCTTAATACAATCCATTTTGGTATCAAATTTATTACAAATCTATAGAAGGCTTTTACTCTAGCGTTGAATTGAATTAGTATCAATATAAAAAGGAAATATTAAAGTTATAGAGTAACATAAGTTTGTGAAAATATAAATAAATAATCTAAAGAAATAATCTTGGTGAAACAAAAATAAAAAATTATAAAGTCTTTAGGGAGTGCGACCATGCCCTGCACTGGGAATAGTATCTATATAAAGTGGAATTAACGTCTTCAAATTTATCACAGAGCTACTTTGTTCCTTAATTAGCAAGACTTCATGTGTGACAAGAATAAGATGATTAATGTCATGTGCTGAAATATATCAGAATCTCTTTTAAGTGGTCATGAATGCACCCTTTTAATATGAGCCGTAAACGTTTCTTACCTGAGTTGCTAAACTCTATAATTCTACATAGCTTAGGTAAGAAAAATGGTTGAATTTGTGTTCTTGTATACAAATGGTTGAATGAAGAGTTGAACATATATTTACAGACTCGGATATAGCGTTAAACATAGGTGCATTTTGATCCGAAAAATAATCACAGACTTCAAATTGTTTAACTTTTTATTCGACACTTATTAAAAGGGGTCATTTGATTGAGGTTGATCAATGATAGGGCAAATAGAATGATGAGTACGAGTAGGCTAAGTCTAAAGTTCGAAACTGTCTAGTTTAACAAAAAAATGAAAGTTTTTTTTTTTCCAAAGCCTGAGGTATCTTGTATCCCACCCCCCCCCCCCCCGCGAAAGGTAAGACTAATTAATCCACAGTAGCCCAAAAAGGCTGAAGGCATTTCAGCCCACGCCTGGCCACAATCAAATGGCACAACGTCCCCTCAAGGCTTTCAACTAGGGAAACACCCTTGTTTTTGCTAGCTTAGTGTCTCAAACTCACGACCAAGGAGCATACCTAACTTGGAATTCAACCGCAATTTCACTGGACCACTTCCCGTGGCTAAAAATTAAAAATGTTTCAGTTGGTGCTGTTCCCCATTTTAATTTCATGAACTCTTAGCAAATTAACCTAGACTCTTGATTGTGCTACAGAAATTATTGGTACTATAATATATATGACCCCATGTGGCAAGTAGCATTACCACAGGGATTACCATATTCAAGCCTTGAAATGAATGGTGAGTGATTCTAGATGCTTCATGCATGAATGGTTTTTACATAGAAAAATTATTGGAGTCTGGTTGTCCCCCAAATTATAGTGACATATGTAGTATCTATATAAGCTCTAGTGGCTAGCTAACTAGCTTATATATGTCGCATTCATCAGCAAAACCCTAAATCAACTTGGACAAGTCCATTGCCTTAATTTTGCAAAAAAAAAAAAAAAAAAAAAAAAAATTGACCCATTTAGTTTTCGAAGAACACAAAAAATGTGGATTATTTATATGTGGTATTAGGGTTCCTTTCTCTGTGCAGTGCATGCATGCTAGCTAACAAACATTATTTATCTTTATAACGGCAAACAGCTTACAAATACAAATAGAACTTAAGCTAGGGTTAGGGTGATTGAATGGACTGCGGAGAAAATATGACTAGCAAGCCGTATTTTCTGGTCAGAAAAGGGGAAAAGCCCCTCTACCAAAAGATTTATGTACATCCAAAGCTAAACCCACAAGGCACAAAGTTTGATTTTATATTGTCACCAGACCATCATTTTTAATTACTAAATCTGCAGAAAAATATTCTCCCTCGGAAGGTCAGGAATAAAATATTTTGAAAAAATGAAAAAAATATTAGTATATTAATTCTAGAGAGACTTATCTCTGTAAATTATATGATGTGATTGTTGATAATTGAATTATTACTTAATAATATTAATTAATGTGTTTATTTTCTATTAGTAACTCATCATATAATTTACAAATATAATTTAAAAAGTTGTCAACCTAAATTACCTATTATATTAGATTATACAAAAGGAAAACTAATGAAAATAGCTTGAAAACTTTGAGTTTTAACGATAAGGACAAAATAAAGGATAAAGTGAATAGTATCAGGTTTAACTTTTTAATGTAAAAATATGATTTTTCGTTAAAGTAAATATTATCGTGGATTTTTCGTTAAAACTCCCTTATATAAATCTCTTTCTCTCTCATACACTAGCCAACACACATAAAGCAAGGGCCATACATACACAGAACGGCCACAAACAAAACCCTCTCAAAAACAATCTTTTCTTTTTTGTTTTCCAGCTTTTGTAACCAGTTTCAAGAAAAGTGGTTTTTTCTCTCCTTTTGAGGAAAACAGTTTTCTTCTTCCTATAGCTCTCCCTCTTTGTGCACTCAAATTTTCAGCCATGGATACTGCTCAGTGGCCACAGGTAGACAGATTTTCTTCATTTTTCATATCAAACTTTTTTTCCGCTTCCTCTTTTTAATTCTATGAATAATTTAGACATATATATATGTATTTAATGGCCTTTTGGTTCCTCTTTTCTTTCTGTAAGGATACTGATATGATATGGTATTCAGTGCAAGTCCCCACTCAGTTTTTGGATTTAGTTTTTATCAGTTCTTCAACATTGTGTTCCACTTTACCTTTTGTTTAGGTGATAAAGGAAAAAAGAGCCCAATTTTCTTCTGTTGTTTTTGTTTCTCTCTTTTGTTGTTGGCTAATACAATTTTCAAAAGGTGTAATTTAAAAAAGCAGCTCCTCAGTTGTTTTGTTTTTCTTGTCTTTCTGCCATTTCTCTAATTTCACAGTATTACTACTGATCAAATATTATTTCTTTTGTTTGATCTGAAATTTATCTTCTTCTTTTTGCTATTGGCTTTTTTAGGGAATTGTGGTGAAACCAATAGATGAGATAGTGACAAACTCATGCCCTAAGCCTGCAGCAGCTAATAATTTAGAGAGGAAGGCAAGGCCTCAGAAGGAACAAGCCCTAAACTGTCCAAGGTGCAACTCCACCAACACCAAATTCTGCTACTACAACAACTACAGCCTCACACAACCAAGGTACTTCTGCAAGACTTGCAGAAGGTACTGGACTGAAGGTGGGTCCCTCAGAAACATCCCAGTTGGAGGTGGTTCGAGGAAGAACAAGAGATCTTCATCCTTAAACAATTCTCCATCAACAACTTCTAACAATTCTTCTTCTTCCTCAGCATCCAAAAGGCTTCCTGATCTGATTCACCAAAACCCTAAAATTAACCAATCCCAAGATCTGAACCTCACTTTCCCATCCACTAATCAAGATTTCAGGACTATTATCTCTGATCACTTGCTTAATCACCATCATCAACAATTTCCAAACAACAACATCAATAACGAAAACACCAACAAGCAGCAAAACCACATTTCTTCTTCTTCCCCAACCTCTACTACTACAACTACAACAACATCCCACCTTTCAGCCTTGGAGCTTCTCACTGGGTTGACTTCTAGGGGTTTGAACTCCTTCATGCCTATGTCAGTTTCATCAGACCCCAACAACAACAGCAATACTGTATATAATAGTCCCTCTGGACTAATTAATCCCATGCAAGATTTCAAGCCAACTCTTAATTTTTCAATTGACGGGCTTGGAAGTGGGTATGGGAGTCTTCAAGGTCATCATGTTCAAGAGAGCAGTGGGAGGCTTTTGTTTCCATTTGAAGATTTGAAGCAAGCTCCTTCAGGAGGTGGGATTAATGAGGAGAACAAGGAGCATGGAGATTCAGCTGGGTATTGGACTGGAATGCTAGGAGGAGGATCATGGTAATTAGTAATTACAAGAAGAGATTTGCATAATGGGTTTTTCTTAATTGTGGTTTTAAACTCTTTATTAATCTTGGGTGGTGGGTGACTTAATGTTTGGATTTCTTCATAAGTTAACTAACAGATAGGATACATGGGTTTTCTTTAATTATCATCTATTTTCCTTCTCTTCTTTTCTTGGAATTTCCTTTACTTTTTTGAAGTAGATGTTGCTGCGTTTTTGAAGCTTATTTTAGATTTGGCTTCAGAATGACTTCTTATATGTAAGGAGTCCACCATTCTTCTTTATATGTAAGAAGCCAAGCAGTGTTCTTGAGAAAAAAGGCCAAGGAAGATAGAAGCTATAGTATCAATCAAGACCAGCCCAGATTTTTTTAGGGTAGAAAAAAAAAAGAGGCATATGGCATGCACTGTGTATAACCAGGTGCCCTTTTTAATATTTCATGTAATTTCTTCTAGTTCTATCACTACAAGAAAATCAATGGGCAGCCCTCTCCACTGTAATGTGCCACTAATTGGTTGGCTTGGTATAATAAATAATATGTAGAATTTGCAACTTAATTTGTAAGGTTCTGAAGTGGATGCAATATAAAAATATATATATGTATATGTATATGTAAATATTGTTGTTTTAGCAGGATTTTAGTTTAAGGTTTTATTCAGAAACAGAGATTCTTCAAGCCATTACACAAAGATCTCCATGAAGAATATGAGGGGAGAGCTTGCTAGCGAAAGACCCAGGTAAGAACTCCGATGCGTTCCACACGACTTGGTAATAAACAACTTTTCAAAAAAGCAGCTTCTAGCTTCTCTCCATGTTTTAATTAGAACCACTAAAACTCCTACTTCAACCAAAAGCTCACCTACTGACGAAATACACATATCCAAACAGTTCAGAAGACTCCCTCACATTGTCCCATTTCCTGGAATGATATCATTGCTTCCATGCCACCACACCCCTTTCTTTTAATTTTTTTTACTCAAGTGAAGGATTTGAGAGAAAGATCTGACAAACCCTACTTTTTTTTGTCTTTGTTGGGACCCACAAACATTCCCCTTGGCAAGTGTGCTAAAGAAAGAATAATACACCCCACTAAGTTGATCTATCTAGATCTGGACTCTCAAATTTTTTTTATTTTTTAATTTACATTCTTTCTTGCTGTAAGCCATTTGTGGTGTGTATGCATATAAAACAAATGAAACCCACACTATTTTCCTCTTTTGTTGTTTTGTTTTTTAATTTCTACATTCTAAAGATTATAAATAAATAGAAATGAAAAGAAAAAAAGTATATAAAAATGTGTAAATGTATAATAACTAGCAAATGTTAGATGTATTTACTATTCAGTATTTAAAATAGAGGTGTGATATCCACACACCCCTTTTTACTTCTTTCACACCTTTTTGGTTTTCAGTCGTCGGATCAGATAAATTAAAGAAGATCAACGGACAAAAATTAATAAGGGGTGTGTGGATAGCACATCCCTTAAAATATAGATATATGTAAGAATATCGACATGTAAATTTATGGAAATATCAATATCGATATATATTGCCTTCGACAAAAATTATGGAAAAACAAGATAGTACTGGTGACGCATATATAAGAAGTGAGTTGACATTTGCGGTCATAGTTGTTTCTTGCAATGGGTTAGGCATATCAACTCATTCAGATTTAATCAAATTAGAAAAAAAAATTCTTAAACAAAAATTCAAAGTTCGAAATCTACAATGAGTTATGGCAAATTTTCTATAGTGAATTAGTAAATATCATCGATATTCATTGATTTTCCA
This sequence comes from Malus fusca, assembly GCA_035220775.1. Classification (NCBI taxonomy): domain Eukaryota; kingdom Viridiplantae; phylum Streptophyta; class Magnoliopsida; order Rosales; family Rosaceae; genus Malus; species Malus fusca. The sequence continues at coordinate 22,381,827 of CM069072.1, forward strand.
TATCGCGCGCAATATAGGGTGAAGTGCAAACTTCACCCCTCTTCCATATCGATCCTTGATTTTTTTTTTTTTTCAAATATTTCAATTAAATTGACTATTTCCTGGATATTTTAAACATTGAAAGTACCATACCACCCCCTCCCTTAACATGGTTGAGGTCATTTTCCGGCTAAATTTTCACGGCTTATTTATATCACGTTAATCCAACTTAGGTTTCTCCAAGGGCTTTTTTGGGAATCCTAACATGCCCATAGTCATTAGAGCAGATTTGCTCTCCTAAGCATCCGAATTTAAATCCCGGCCGTCCATATGCGCAGCAGAGAAAATCTGGTGATTAGATAGAGATCACTTTGGTCCAAGTTGACAATGAAAGTGACAAACCCATTTTCCTAAAGTTAATCACCAACAAATGAAAAATCTATTGGCCATCCCAACTATTTACACAAAAATATCAATTAAAATAAAAATTAAAAATTAGAAAAAAAAGTGGAAAGTGGATTTGATTTATCAAATGTTGTTGGTGGATTCTTGTGTGTTGTGTTTTTGTGTTTAGGTTTTCTCAATAAACAAAACATGTTCCAATTTTATCTCTTACCTTTCTTGAGTTAAAACAACAGAAGCAACCTTTGTTTTTGGCAATGCGTGAAACATCTACCTGCCCTCTTTACATTCTTTCAAACCTATAATTCCCTTAACCTAACTCATAGGATAAAGACGTATGCATGATCAAATGAGCACCGTTATTATTGGACACGGAAAAATTACATTCATCAAATATGCTCACAAAATGACGTGTTAGAACTTAATTAGAACATGTCGTGTTATAAATTACTAGTATATGGGCACACACAAAGTGTGTGAGAAAATTTTTTATTTTTGTTTTTGAAATAGGAGAGAGGAAGAGAGTGATAGAGAATGTGGGAATGGGAAGTTTTTTTTTTTTTTTAATTAGAGATATGTTATGATTACATGTAGATGAGGCTTTGAAAAAAAAAAACAGCAAAATTTGGTTGTGTAAAATTACATTTCTGCCCCATATTTCTTATTCATGTTCTGTTTTAATTAGATGGTTAAATTGGTAATTTCATAAGATTTTGGTTGACAATGAATATTTTATTAATTAGTAGAGAATTATAATTTAATAAAAGAGGGGGTAAAGCGTGGGTATGACAGCATAATTATGTGGTTGGTCAAAATTACTCTCACAAAAGCATGTGACCTCATGTATTTTGGTCTCATCTAATCCACCACATCGATCTCACTGTGTGTGGGACTTTCCCTAACGAAACACCCCCTACCAAGTTTTCTTTGGCAGAGGGAATCCATACTCAAAGAAATGGAAGACTACAAATATCATTTGATGAAAATACCCAAGGAAGACCTTCATAGAATGAGTTTACCATCACAGTGGCGTCCCACGCCAGTAATACAAAGCCATGTGTAAGACTTTTTCCCTATGGCCTTGTACTTGTGGTTCAAACCATCAAGTGCCAGTAAAACCGTTCCCCCTATGTCCTAGTAGTAGTAGCATCGCTCTATTGGCAAAACATTATACAGAGATTCTTTGTCTAAAAGTCAAGGTCTCCAACATCACGAGGTAGAATAGAAAGAGCGTTTTCGCTTGAGGAGTTAAGGGGCAAAATTGAGAGATTTTATGAGTTAAATTTGAACTATTGATACTTTATATTTAAAATATGAGATGTCAATTTCAAATTCTCTTTTGAAATGTAAGAAAAAAACAAGGGTCCTGAAATTTCATCTCAATAATCCCAATCTGCCCAAACAAGTTGAGTCCATCCAACCCAATAGCACCTTACAGAGGACGAAAGAAAACTGAACCAAGATGGAGACAGGTCTAGGGTCCATCTTCAATTATGTTTCTACAGTATTATTCGTCACCGGGGACCGGAACCGGCCATAATTAGTAAAAATACACCCAAGGATTTTGGGAGAGTATAAATACGGGGTAATAAGACGGAAACTTTTCTATCCGGAAATAAATAAGTGCACTGAAATCTGAAACTCAGCAATGATAGCACTTTTCTATCCGTCTGGTATGAATGAATGTAACAGAGAGCAGTGGAGGGGTAAGAAAATTCACTTCCTTCAAAAAAATAATACACTCTTTCCAGTTTCAACATTTCAACAGGGACTTTACCGTTATGTCCGAATGCCAATACGATTAGACCAAGAGAACTATAGTCATGCTTGATCTTTTAGAGATATCAGTGATCAGCATTGATTCCGAATATACGAACCTTGTGCATGTTTGGGAACTTTGCAACTACCAATACAAAAACTGCTAGTGTGTTAAAGATGAGCATTGGATTTTGATAGTCTGTCGTGTGAGAGGCTATCAAGTACCTGCCAAATAAAAGATGATGGATGCATAAGTGAAACAGATGTCTAACCGAGGTAGGATTATTCGATACAGTAGCAGCACATGTGAGAAAGAAAGTTGTATATCGCATCAGCATCTTTCTGGTCTAACAAAAGCATTTCTATAATTCATAAGATCAAATTAAATCTAACCAGAAAAATGCAACTTCTGTATAACAGCAATGTTGAATCAAACTTAATGGATGACTATATACAGAAGCACTCACCTACGAGACTTAAATTGAGGGACACTGTATTTAATTGTTGGTCTGGAAACGACTGTTGTAATCAATAATACATTGAAGTGAATGCAGCCCTAATTACATTGTCCTTCCGTTGTCCCTCAATTTAAGTCCCTTAAGTGAGCACTTCTAGTTCTAGTCTAGTTTACTCATTTTCACTTGGTAGTAAAGGGTGTTTATGTGCGAGGAGTGAGAACTATCGGCAAAATTCTATAATTTATCCAAAAAGCGATCTGGAGGCTTATAAAGAAAAACTTGAAGTACTTACAACACAACAGGCACGACAGTTAGAAACTTTCTGTTTCGAGTGAGCTGGTTGCCATTGTCTATTTGCTCCCACCATGTCAGTGCGTTGTAGATACCCTGGTCATCTGCAAATGGTGTTCCCTTCTTCCAGTGAAAAAAGTGATAAGTAACCTGAAGACAATCAGAAAACGTTTTACTTTTCCCAAGAAGACGCATAACAGATACTTATTACATAAAATCAGCGGCAACAAATTCGAAGAGGCTTCAAATCAACTCAATTAATTGGGTAGTGAGAACCGAATGAATCTTTCATTTATCAGTATGAAGTTTACTATTCCAAATTACAATAACATAACGTGGAAACCCTCTGACTATATTCCTCAGATAAAAGTTGTTCATCCCACTGTACCCAATGCTTAGCAAAATCTGCTGCGCTTCAGCATCCACATACCGATCCCTTAAAACTCAATCTAATTTCCTGGAGTTAAATCACAGCAACAGACACATGCCAAAATGCATAACCGTCTATGAACTAATTCAATACAATATCTCTTTCACTCTCCCTCCACACTGCGTACCGATTCTGAATTTTTTGAGAGCTTATAACTGAACAGAGACTTGTTCATCGATTCTACTTTCTACCCCATCTCTACTACAGAACTGAACAAGAGAGTAGTTTCTTCTCCTCCGCCTTCGTGCAAATTAAAATGATTACACAAACAACATAGACCTATATGAACTGAAGATGAAAATTTCGGGATTCCTCGAAATTTCAGCTAATCGATTAGAAATTTCTACATCCTGTCTAGTGTTTACAAATTTCTACAATTCGATTCAATGTAACATAAGATCACATTCAAGTAGGATTCATTCATGCTAATGCGTTCTTCATCAATCACAACAACCCTAAACGATTCATCAACTCAGATTCACAATCACAAGCAAAGTAATTAACCTAATCCGCCACCATATCAAACCAAATCGAACAGGAAAAAATATAAGAAGATTAAGCTTAACCTAAAAACAAATAAATAAGGAAACAAGATTGGGGAGAGAGAATACGAAAAAGTGGGAGAGGTGGACGACGGTCCAGGCCATGCCGGGAGAGCAAGAGAAGAGGCAGAGGACGGTGAGCCACGAGAAGAACACCACCAGAATGTAGGTCGTCCAGACTCCGGGGTACGTGAACCACTCCGTGTTCCGATTCAGATCCGTCGGTCGCACCGCCGTTACGTACATTTTCCGATCCTCTTTTTTTTTTTTTTGCTGATATTTTTTGGGATTAAGAAACGAAATTAATTGATCGGAAGAGACTACGAGATGAAGATTAAGATTAACGACGACGATGATGATGGGAGTGTTAATAAGGAACAGCTGCTCATCATCACCGACGTCGAAAACGAAAAGAAAATGAGACGATATTTTGGTGGATTTGGGGAAGTTGCGTTGCAGGACAGTTTGAGATTCGTGGGATTTTTGGGGCTGCCGACTTGGCGTGTTTTTTTTTTTTTTTGGATTTAATATTTTAGGGTAAATTACATAGTTGCCCCTCAGGTTTGAGATCTATTAGAGCAACTCCACCCCTAAGGACTTTGCGCCAGCACCCAGCGCATTTATCCACTCAAATGAACAGTAATAGACTGGAGTGAACAGTAATAGGCCAAGGCATCTCCACCCCTAAAAAAATGCGCTGGCACCCAGCGCATTTATTTGGTGTGTTTTTTTTTTTAAGTTTATTTCGGATAAGATTTTTAACCCATTTAAAATAAAGAATAAAAAAAAAATAGTTTTAATTTCGGATAGGATTTTTAACCAATTTCGTCACGCCACGTGTCATTATCTGAACGTACTATTTTGTGAATAGATTACCGGAAGCATGAGAGATGGCGTTTTTCCAACAAGTAAATGATGCGTTGAGTTTTTTCCAACGACCTTGAAGACCTTGACTAGTTCTGGCGTTTTCTCCATGTACATCGCAAAACGCTTTCGTAATTTTACTCCACATTTCTCGCTTATCCATCTCATTACCCGTAATCGGGTCATGAGTAGTGTGAACCCAACATTCACACAACGTAACATCTTCAATGAGCTTCCACGAAGACATTTTTTTCTCTTAAAGTGTAGAAAATATTGAAATGTAGATAGTATAGAAAGTGTAGAAAATATTGAAATGTGGTGTAAAGGTGGAAGATGAGGGTTAGGTATTTATAGGGAAAAAAATAACATTTTTCAAATATTTCTGTAATTTTTTTAAAATTTTCTGTATTTTTTAATAATTTTTATGTATTTTTTAATAATTTTTAATGAATTTTAATATAGTTAATTAATCTGGACCGTTGGATTTGAAAAATATTCAAATCCAAGAGCCAGGGACTTGCCACGTGGCCAACGGTCATATTTCTGACCGTTGGGGCCTTTTTTTTTTTTTTTTTTTTACTTTTTTGTAAAAAAAACTTGGACCGTTGATCTTTGATCCGACGGTCTATTTTAAAAGTAAAATTTAAAATTTTTTTACCGTTGGAAATCCAACGGTCTAGAAAACTAGCCGTTGGAAATCCAACGGCCGAAATAAAGCCACGTCGCAAACTCGGGGGGTGGAACTGACAGCGCCTGCACGCGGGCCCGGCTTCTGAAAGCTTGTCGGTCACTCGCTCCACGGCTGCGTGAAGCGCACGCGCCAGCCTTCCTCCCCGGCTTCTGTCTCAGTCTCTTTTGGGCTGGGCTCTTGCCCAGCTCGGGCTGGGTACCAGGACATTTGTTGGGGTGGACTTGATTGACAGAGGCCTGGCTTGATTTTGGACTGAAGGCTGGGACATTTGGTCCCCGGTGGAATTGCTCTTACAACCTCATACAACATCTTTAAAACATTTCACTTTCATACCTCAAGCACTATTTTATTTCAAAATAATACATCCGTTACATTTTCCATCCATTGATCCGTTAAGTGCTGATGTGGCTGCCAAATGTGTGCCACGTGGCTGCCAAATGTATGCCACGTGGCAAAAATAATAATTTTTTATTTTTGAAAAATCTGAATCTTCTTAAAAAAAACAAAAAAACAAAAACAAAAGCTGAACCCCCTTCCCTTCCCCCCACACCCACACACAGAAACCCAGAAATTTACACACCCCCTCTCCCAGGCGACCCACCTCGCAGAGGCCCTTCCTGTCACCCCCTCGCCCCCCCCCCCCCCGCCGGCGACGACAAGCTCTCGCAAACCCTGCCCCTGGCGACAAGCTCCCGTCGTCGAGCCACCTCCCTCTGCGGTCCTACGACAAGGAGTACGTGCTGAAGAGGAACTTTAGGGCTAGGGTTCTCAAGGCTGGGATGCCAGGTCGTCCTCACTCCAGAGCTTCAAGGAATGGTGGTTGCTATCCCTAAGGTCAAACTCTTGGATTTCTGTGTATGAATTGAGAAAGTTGTTGTTTAATTTCATGATTTGAATATGTTGGAATGTTGTGGGTGAGGTTATAGATGAGAGAACGGAGAAAGGGGGTGGGGGTGAAGAGGAGAAAGGGCTCGGGGAAGATGGGGATGGGATGGGAGGTGAAGAGAGTGGAGGAGAGGGAGGTGGTTGGGAGGGAGAAGAGGGGTAGGGATAGGTTGCAGGGGTGGTTCTGCGTTTTCTAAGTTCTGGTTTTTTTTTTTTTTTTTTTTTAAGAAGATTCAGATTTTTCAAAAAATAAAAAAAAAAATTATTATTTTGCCACGTGGCATACATTTGGCAGCCACGTGGCACACATTTGGCAGCCACGTCAGCACTTAACTGATCAATGGATGGAAAATGTAACGGATGTATTATTTTGAAATAAAATAGTACTTGAGGTATGAAAGTGAAATGTTTTAAAGATGTTGTATGGGGTTGTAATAGACCTCAAACCTGATGGGCTACTATGTAATTTACCCAATATTTTATTTCCTTTTCTTTAAAAAGAGAAATAATTTCTAGCAAGTCACGTTTATCCACCCTTTATCGCCGAAACGTATCATCTGATTTTACTACGAATGAAGGATTCACATAGACATTTCAGCCTTTCTTGACCATAAGTCTGGCTTCCAGACCAACAACGGGTTTCAAACCCGAGACATCCAGTTTATAGTTTGAAGAAAATCTCGCAATCCGTCTTTTATCACTGAACCACCAGCTCGTTGTTGATTTAACATTTTATGTAGGAAATTAGAAAAATGGAATTGGAGCGAAGGAGTATGATTGATGATGAATATATTTAACGGTGGGTGATGGAGTCGGTGCCAAGAGCTCTACCTAACTATATTTCATCTCAGTCAGGCCTTGTAATTGTTTATGAAGTTCAATGAAATACCAATATATCGTTTCTTGTCCAAAAAACAAAAAATATAAACCCCACGTGTGTTTTCAAATATGCTTTGAGGAATTTAATTTTTTTTCTTTGGAGATTAAAAATATAAAAGAAAACAATTGGATGCTTGTGATGGTTAGCCTCCACACTTTTTTATTGGAGATTAGCCTCCACACCACACTACGTAACAAACTTTGAATTAGATTTATGGATAATACTTACCTTTTAATTATGTCCAATTATATTTTAATACATGCTTTATTATTTTAGAAAATAATAGAAATTTCATTAATTTTTTTTTAAATTTTTAAAAAACAAGAAACACGTGATATTTTTTTTTATTAGATCAAATCAAAAAGTCAATGTATAGAGAACTCGCCATTACATTCATACTTCTCTCGCTCCCTTTCGTAGTCCTTTATGAGTTTTAAATAAACAAACATACCAATATGTTTATTAATGCAACGGAAAGCCAAAAATGGAAAATCTCAAAATGCAAATTAAGGTCAGAATTTGGCAAAAGAGTCTGGTCCCAAATCGAACATCAAGCCCCCCAATCTGAAGAATTTTTAAAACCTATTTTTCTTCGGTTGACGCTTGTCGAAGTGCTTCATAATCTGAGACGTTGTTAATGTTGTGCATCATTTACCCTAAGTTCAAATAGAAGCATTTTCTAAAAACCACAAATGGGAACATAATATTTACTCGTGTTGTTGTGGGGGAGAATAAATTGTAATGGTTGGAATTTGGAAACTATATTGATATAAAGCTCAATTCTTTCAAAGGAGCTTAATAATGTCAAAATGCAAGAATATAACATCAAAGACCAATTAACTTTCTTCCTATTTCAACAGAATATTAATCTTACAACATATAAGGAGGCCAAAGCAAAAAAAAATTCAGAGGCTCACAGTTGCATTGCCAGCCCCATCCAATCCCTCCACTAATCTTCTCTTTGCAGACTTGGTTCTAAAACACCACACCTCAAACGCCTCGCTCAAGTCTGGATACCTGACCTGCTCGGCTCCCATCCAGTCCGCCAGAATGTCCGCTTGATCATTCGAAGGCAATGCCAGCACCAACGTCACCATGGCCCCTTCAATGCTCTGGCACAAGTCTTCGCTCATCTTGTATGGAAAACCTGTTCCCTCGCTACCCTTTGAATCCAAGAGGGGCTTCATCTTCCTTATATAAGGCAGCCATGTCTTTAGTAACGAGGCGCGGATTGGAGTTGGAAGAATCACATTGCCATAGCCAACTGCTTCCAACACTTTAGCAGTTACTTCTATTAGCTTAATTTTCAAACCCCACATAAAAGAATCAAGTTTTTTATCCTCGACTACTCCTAAAACGTTGCTCGAGCTTTCAGCCCAGTTGGATACGAAATCCTTCATCAAATCCATCTTCCCTAGTATGTTACACATCCACTCGAGATCAGATAAACTATGCAATATTTTCTCCTCTGCCCTGTCAGATACAAGGTCGGGCTCCAAAACTAGGGCAGACAACTCCTTTTCAAACGTCGAATAAATCTGCAATAGACCCATTCTCAACACTGATTTTACTTCATCATCAGCTGTGACCAACGGTGCATCCTCATCTTCTCCTAGCATGAATTCAACTTGTTCTTGCGCGGAAGTTTTAAGCTCGTTACCGAATGGAGGACATGGTCCGGAAATGGATGTGGCAACGCGAACTGCTGATACAAAAACGTTTTTGGTGGCAGCTAAATCAACAGGTTGGATCCTGGCTAATATCGGCATTGCTATTGGACCCAATTTTGAAACTGCTTTTAGAATAAGTTCCTCTTCTTTGTCCTCCCAAGGAACAGCTTCCAAGTACTGGATGCAGCAGCGCACAATCTCTTCGCACTGGAAGGCAACTGCTACCTGAAGAATACCTAGTGCAGATTTAACAGAGTCGAACGAGTCCAAAATTGAGTCTGCTGGAAGATAAAGCAGCTTCAACAGGTTGACCTGGTGATCATAGTTAACCTCTGAGCAATGTATATTAATGCAATCACTAGAGCTCGGGTGAGATAGCCGGTTGGCGAAGTACTTGCTCCTATTTATCAGAACCAAGGAGTGGGAATAGAACCGTTTCGGTGTACCTTCTCTATTCTTCAAGCATATAACAACATCACTGTTTTTCCGATCACCAAATCTGCAGGGCTTGGTCTGTAAAGCTTTGTCCATGTGAGCGAACAATGCTCATGCTTTAAGCAATCGAAAGAGCAAATTTTCGGAGTCGTTTTTAACTGAAGATTGAGATTTTCTTAGATATTCAGTTCACATAATCTAAACAAAATCAACATAATGTACATAAACTTGCGTATTGTATACAATTGTATGCAATGATCTATCTAACCAATTGACCGCAATCTACTTAATTTTTCAGCATCCAACATATTTAACAAATAATCCCTAATTAGATACTTAACAGATAATAATTACTGGAAATTAAATCAAACCCAACGATAAGAAACAAGATTATTGCAGCTACAAAGAACCTCAATTAACCAAACAACTCAGGATTTACTTAACATTAACCATTCAATATATCAAATTAACAAACCCCTGATTGTGGTAATGATAACAGAGAACTAAACACAAATATACTTCCAATAAAAAAAATTAAGAACTAAACCCAAATATTTCCAATAAAAAAGAATAATTCTTGAATTCTCACAGACCACAGGTACATATATTACTAAATAATAAAAACCCATCAAGTTTATCCAATCCCCTTTCAATTATTTGGAGCAAAATATTCAAAGTTCCAATCTTTTTTTTTTATTGCGCTCAAATAAAAATTTCATTTTTGCTTTTCAAATTCGTACTTCTGAAAGAATAAATAAATAAAACTCACCTTTAATTTTATCAACCGCAGAAATGGATCTGCAGTGGTTCAGTGAAAAATAGAACCTTAATTGCGAAGGGTTAAAAACGCGCAGATGAAGCCCTCCATTGGAGGCTCTGTTTTTTTTGAGTTGAGCTTTTTCAGTTGTGAGAGCTTTGAGGAAGAAGAAAGCTTTGGAGTGAAAGGCCAAATGTAATGACCAAATAGCCCTTGTGTATGATACGTAACTTGGGATGATGTGCTGCAACAACAATACCGTAGAGGAGCAAATTAACATGGATATGAAGGGCAATTTTGTGCAAATAAACATGGGACATTAGTTCATTACCCTAAATTGGGGACAAATGATTGGTGGAGACAAGGGGTTATTTGTATTGGATTGGATTTGGATCTTAGCATCAACTTGGCAAATTGGCATGCCCACTTGCCTTTTCCATCTTTATAATTTATTTGTAAAATGATTGAATTATTTGTGTCTATCCACTATTTTCACATTGACATTTAAACTCATTTAACGATAATAAATAAAGTTGTAAAGTATCCTTTATAGTCATATGTTAATATAGTTCACAGATAGGAAAAATAATTCATTAAAATCATGAAAAAAAAACCTTGATGCACAAATATCAAACTTTTTTGCTGCAAGAAATGTTATTTATTTGTATGTAGATAAATTGATACATACGATGTGTAATTGTCGTAGGAATTTTTTTTTTTTTTTTTTTTTTTTTTTTAGAAATGATAATTTTATGTAATATATAGTAATTCTAGATAGATTAAATTTTAGAGAACTTTAACGAAAAGCTCTAGGTACTGTTCACTTTAACGAAAAACCACAATTTTACACTAAAAAGTCAATCCTAGTACTATTAACTTTACCCTTTATTTTTTCCTTTTCGTTAAAACTCAAAGTTTTCAAGCTCTTTTCATTAGTTTTTCGTAAATTTTAATATAATCTTCCTAGTATTTTCTATCTAAAAAAAAAGGAAGCAAATAGATCATCCAATTGGTTTTTGTTACCAATTCTTGTTGTTTGGAAGACTGAGGCCCAAAAGCCCAAAAAGCCACAGAGCAAATACACCATTATTTGCAACTTGGTACAGAAGAGTGATTTGATAGGAAGGGCCTAAGAAAGTAAGGATACTCTTCGGACACCCAAAAGTTTACTATGGTCACAACTAAAAGAAATGTATTTGGAGTTGGGTGTCCAGAGCCAGTTCTTGAGTGCCCATAACTCACACTTGGGATTTGCAGAAGCTTGTTCAGCAAGGAACGAGCGCGTGGCAGGCTTAGTCACATCTGATAGGTTCACTATTGACTAGCTATTCTCTGCTGGAATTTCTCATCCACAATGTCAAAAAATAAAAAGGGTTCATAGTAATTTGTGTGATCGTTTATTCTTGATCTTCTTAACGGACAAAATATGTTTTTTCCTATTAAAAACAGAAATGATAGAAAGCCTCGGACACGAATGAAGCGCATGCCAAATTATTAAATAACACTTGAAGAAAACGTTTTAGTTTGTGGTGATGATCATCCCTGCGTACTCACAAGAGACTTCATTTTTACCAAGAGAAACTTGCACCTAGCCGCCTACCCATGGCTTTAGCTCCATGGATCGGCAGCAACCCTCACCTTCCTTTTCCTTTCTCTCTTCTTTTTCTTCTTGTGGTTCTTTTTGTTGCGAGTTATATATTAGTGAAATTGTAAATAGTAGTCTGTTGTCTCACATTGACTAAGCGTATATGTAATACTAATTGTAACTCCTATACATACTCCACTTTGGAGACTAAACAAGAAATTCTCAAATATTGTCATATCTATTTTTGGTATTTACCATGTTTAATTTAACTTGGCATCAGAGTAGTTCGCTCTTGGTGACCTGTGTGCTTTAATTTTGTACCCACTTTTGTCGTGATTTCCTTCATTTAAAAAATATATATATATATATATATTGAACAGTGACGCGCTACAGTGCCATGAATAGTCATCTACTTCAGTGCCCCGTGAACAGTGATCTGCTACAATGTTCTAGTAAATTGTTGTAATTCCGCTGCGTATCTTTTGTGCCTTTATTGTTCGTGGTTTAGCTAAATGGTTCAATATAATCAGTGTTGTTATGCATCTTGGTTGAACAAATATATGGATAATTGATATTGGGGCCACTAATCATGTGACCGGTGATCCTAGAGTGTTTGATGAGTTACGTGACTATCTTCATGATCCGTATATTACTAGTGCAAATGGAGCACCTTCCCATGTGAAGGGTGAAGGCACTATCTCTCTTACTATGACCTTATCACTGGTCCATGCTTTATTTGTTCCTGATGTTAAGTGCAATCTTTTGTCTGTAAGAAAACTACTTGATACCTTATATGGTTCCGCTCACTTCTACCCCATGTATTGTTATTTTCAAGACATTCAAACTCAGAAGATAATTGGTCGTGGTAAAAGAATTGGGGGTTTGTACATCTTGATTATAGAGGATACTGTTGTTTCAGGTTCAAATAATCATCAAGTTCTAAGTGCTAAAGTGGATGAAAGACATCAAATTTGGTTGTGGCATCAACGTTTGGGACATCAATCATTCAGTTATATGAAGCATCTATTTCCTTCTTTGTTCGCACTTGTAGTGATTTAGAATTCAAGTGTGAAACATGTGTCATGGCTAAGAGTCATCGTACTTCCTTTCCCATAAGTGATTCTAAAGCTACTTTGCCATTTGATTTGATACATTCTGATGTGTGGGGTCCAGCAAAAGTTACTTCTAATGGATTTCGTTGGTTTGTTACTTTTATTGATGATTGTACTCGATTAACTTAAGTGTTCTTGATGAAGAATAAGAGTGATGTCTCTTTACTTCTTCAATAATTTTGTGTAATGGTGTCTGCTCAGTTTCAGACCAAAGTTAAGGTTTTCAGGTCTGATAACGAAGGAGAATATGTGTATCACACTTTGGCATGCTTTTTTCGTGATCAGAGTATTATTCACCAGACGACTACTCTATTTACACCCCAGCAAAATGGTGTGTCCGAACGGAAGAATCGTCAAATAATAGAGGTTGCTCACTCCTTAATGTTGGATAAATATGTTCCTAATCATTTGTGGGGACATGCAGTTTTTGGCTGCTGTGTATTTGATAAATCGTGTTCCAAGCAGAGTTCTTGATTTTCAGACACCACTTGATGTGCTACAAAAACATGTTTCTCCTGTTTTTGTATCCAAACTTCCTCCGAAAGTGTTTGGGTGTATAGCGTATGTGCATGTCTACTCTCATCAGCGGAGTAAACTTGATGCATGTACTCTCCGATGTGTATTTATTAGGTATGCTAACAATCAGAAAGGCTATAAGTGTTATCATCCTCCGACTCAGAAAACTTATATTACTATGGATTTCACCTTCCACGAGGAAGTTTTGTATTTTGTGAAGCCCTCTTCCGACTCCTCACTTCAAGGGGAGAAGAAGGTGAAGTGCAGATTCGAAGAGATGGCATGAATGATGTGTTACATGCAAAGTTGAGGACATAACCTGTTGTGCTACGTGATACTGATCAGTCGGCTATAGATAGTGATCGGTCAACTGTCATTCCCGAGACTATTTCTACTGAAGACCGGTCGAATGTGCCCAACAAGTTACCTGGTGCTGGTATATCTAACGAGTTGCATGACGATGGTTCATCCAGTGATGATTTTTCTAACGGTTTGGTACAAGATGGTGACATATATGAGATAAATTCAGATGATTTTTTTACTTATCAGTTGCCTCCACGAGCTAATCGTGGAAAACCTAAAGTACAATGTGAACATGATATGCATGCCAAAGCCAAGTATCCTATCAACAATTATGTGTTTACTCATCGTTTGTCCAAACCATACGCATCTTACATATGTCAGCTATCTAATGTATCAGTACTAACAAAATTGCAGGATGCTTTGTCTGACCCTAAGTGGGTTAATGCCATGAATGTTGAGATGGATACTTTGGAAAAGAATTCCACTTGGGATTTGGTTCCTTTGCCAAAAGGGAAGAAAGTTGTTGGATGTAGATGAGTGTTCACTATTAAGCATAAAGCAGATGGTTCTATTGACTAGTACAAAGCCAGATTAGTTTCTAAGGGTTATACTTAAACTTATGGGGTGGACTATCAGGAGACTTTTGCTCATGTTGCCAAACTTAATAATGTGCGTGTTCTTCTGTCCTTAGCAGCAAATCATGAATGGTCCCTATTGCAGTTTGATGTTAAGAATGTTTTCCTTCATGATGATCTCAAGGAGGAAGTTTATATGGATTTCCCACCTGATATCAAAATATCTCCTGAAAAAGGTGTTGTGTGCAGATTGCGAAAGACTTTGTATGGTTTGATACAATCTCCTATAGCGTGGTTTAAGAGGTTTACAAGTTCAATGAAGAAGTTTGGGTATTTCCAGAGTTATTTAGATCATACTTTGTTTCTAAAGCGACACAATGATAAGCTAACTGCATTGATTATTTATGTTGATGACATGATAGTGACTGGTGATGATCAGAAAGAGATACAACACATTCAAAAGTATCTAGCTACTGAATTTAAGATGAAAGAATTGGGTGAATTGAAGTATTTTCTGGGAATTGAGGTTGCACGATCCAAGCATGGTATTTTTCTGTCTCAAGGAAAGTATGTTCTTGCTTTGTTAGCTGAAACAGGTATGTTAGATTGCAAACCTATTGATACTTCAATTAAGCAAAATCATTGTCTGGGCTTATTTCCGGATCAAGTTCCTCCTCATAAGGAACGGTATCAAAGGCTTGTGGGGAGATTAATTTATTTGTATCACACTTGCCCTGACATTGCTTATGCAGTTAGTGTGGTAAGTCAGTTTATGTACTCACCCAGTGAAGCTCATATGGATGCAGTAATCCATATTTTGAGGTACTTGAAGATGGCTCCTGACAAAGGGTTGGTTTTCTCCAAGAATAGTCATTTGAATGTCAAAGGGTATACATATGCAGATTAGGCAGGTTCTATCACTGACCAGCAATCTACATTTGGATACTTTACGTTTGTGGGTGGTAATCTAGTTACTTGGAGAAGCAAGAAACTAAAAGTGGTGGCTAGGTCAAGTGTTGAAGCTGAGTTCAGTGGTATGTCTCATGGTGTATGTGAGTTGTTGTGGTTGAAAAAATTGTTGAGAGATCTTGGATTTAAACCCAAGGGTGCCATGAAACTCTATTGTGATAACAAGGCTGCTATTGAGATTGCTCATAATCCAGTACAACATGATCGAACAAAACATGTAGAGATTGATTGACATTTCATCAAGGAAAAATTGGATGCTGGAATTATTATGTTTTCGTTTGTGGGATCTGAAGATCAACTCACTGATGTGCTTACTAAAACTGTGTCTAATAGTGTGTTTTTCAACTAGCTTGACAAGTTGGGAGTGTGTGGCATTTTTGCTCCAACGTGTTGCGAGTTATATATTAGTGAAAGTGTAAATAGTAGTTTGTTGTCCAACATTGACAAAGTGCTATGTAATACCAATTGTAACTCCTATATATACTCCATTTTGGAGATTAATGAATATACAATAAATTCTCAAATATTGTCATATATATTTTTGGTATTTACCATGTTTAATTTAACTCTTTTGTCCTAACATTTTCTCCAATCTATATTTGGGTTAGCTGCATTGGCGGTGTTGTTGTGACGAAAAACAATGTATACCTTTGTAATCTCGCTATGGTCAAGTTAAGTATACTTTTAGTACATATTGTTATGCTTATTCGTGACGAAACTTGCATGATTGCCCATAAAATTTTATGAAATCTAATGAATTTGGCAACATTGAATGTGCAAGATCTTCCCAAATTTAATGAAAGACCTTTGCAAGTGAATGTCCATCTATACTTTCCTATGTGGTGGATTCTTGCATTAATTCCCAGTGCAAGTAAACTTAGTATAAACCTAGCTAAGTCATCTCATTTCTCTTCTTCTCATGTTCCTCCACCTCTCTCTTCATTCCACTGTGCATGCAGACCCTTATGCCCTCTCTATCTTTCTCTCTCTCTCTCTCTCTCTCTCTCTCTCTCACATACGGTTCTTACATTTTTGCCATTGTATTATTATATTCTTTTTTTTTCTTCCTGATATTGCAGAAAGCGATCTTTGTAATTACAACGACGATTTAGACCTGGACGATGTGACCCCAAAGAAGTACAAACTTGACGAATGCGTTTTAAGTAGCAGGGAATGCAAGAACGCGTGAGACTGTGGCCTTGTGCGTAGAGACATGGGATATTGAACCCTAATGCCATCAAATGTGTTGTACCAAGCTGGTTAAACTGGAAAACGTTAATGTTGTCTTCTTGCAACTAAACCCAATTAGCTAGCTAGCTACCTACCTACCTTAATCACCTTTTTTACATCAAAACAATGACTTAAATGTTGTTTTGTAATAAACGTAATAAGGTGAGGATTTTCCTTTCTCCTAGCAGGACCGGTCCGGAGAATTTAAGGGTCCTAAGCGAGCCTTCGAAGTAGGGCCCTAGAATTCTCGAACCTCCAACTCTTTGTACATTGATATGTAAAAAAATGAATTTGCTAATACATGAAAAAAAAAAGTATTTATACATCAAATATCATTACAATTTATCAAAAGAAAAAAGATGTACAAACATTAGATAATACACGTCTTGCATTTTTAGACGCAAATGTATTAGTTAAGTTTACATAATCTAAATAGTTTTTTTTTTTTTAATTAGAGTAGGCTTTCTAATTATACTTGGAAAAACAATACTTATTTGGTGAGTCTTTAGCTGGCCTTTTTTTTTTTTTTGGTTAAATAAAGATTTATATTAACAGGGCAAAGCCCAAAAAGAACAAGAAACAAACAGAGAGAAACTAACCCACGCAGGGGAAGACGACAGGAAAGCCTAGAGTCTAATGAGCAGCAACATTCCAATTATGGAGGATCGTCATGTTAATGGTTGAGGGCTTAACATGCAAAGTACACAGCCGACATCAGATCATATTAGTGATTGACTGAAGAAGAGCAGCAGGGGTTTTCCTACAATTGTTGAACATGCGGTTATTCCATTCACACCAAATGCAATAGACTGTGACTGCAAGAGAGAGCTTTTTAACCACCACGGGAAGGGATTTCCCCTGCCAATGGGCTGCCACATAGTCCACAAAAGAAGGCCACGGAGGATGAAACCAAGGAACCCCATACCTCATCAACACATGCTGCCAAAGACCTTCAGTAAAGGGACAATCAAAGAAGATGTGGGAATGAGATTCCAAGTCAGAGTTGCAAAGCACACAGTTGAGATTGGCTTGAGAGGAAAACTGACCAATGTGATCAAGTGTAGTTAGCTTATTTTTTACGGCTAACCACAACACAAAACTCGCACGCGGAATAGAAGCATTATGCCACACCAAATGATCCCAAGGAATTTTCGGAGCCACACAACGAATACAATTCCACATAGAAGCCGAAGAGAAAATACCAGTGTTGCTAGGGGACCACAATGAGAAATCCAAACTCTGAGAAGAAGGCTCAATACTATGGGAATCTAATTGAATGGAACGGAAAGCCGGGTTAGTAGTAAATGACCAACACCACTCAATGGCCATAATCACATAAGAAAGTTTAGTATTTAAGTGGAGACCAGAAGCCAACACTACCTCAATACCCCAAAGTCTAAGAGAGAGCCATGAGGATGCCAATTATCGTACCACAAAAAAGTTGAAGACCCACCCCCAACTGAGACATGCATAAAAGGCTTAATTAGCTCATGAAGCTTCAAAAGTTTTCTCCAATTCTAGGAACAAATAGAAGGCACATTTAGGCTCCAAAAACTCTTGTCCTCAAGAAAATAGGCTTTAACCCACTTAGACCACAAATTCCCACATGTTTCCCTTTTCCTAACACAAACCAAAATCCAAATATGTCGAGCCATAAGAGATAAATTCCAAGAGTGGAGATTTTTAATCCCTAAACCCCTTTCATCTTTAGGGCAACAGACCTCCCTCTAAGAAACTTAAGCAAAATAAGAACCTGATACCTTACTGGACCAAAGAAACCTTCGAAGCTTTTGCTCGATGTCTTTTGTAATCTTTTTTGGGAGGAAAATGTGAGAAGCCCAATAGACTTGGAGGCTACATAAAATTGAGATCACCAATTGTAAACGCCCTGCAAAAGATAGAGTTTTATGCTCCCAACTTCAAATACGATTATCGACTTTCTCAAGTAAAGGCACACAATCTGCATAATTCAATTTCGAAGTGATCAAAGGAACTCCAAGATACTTGAAAGGAAGAGACCCCTCTTGAAACCCAAAGCACTCTACAATTCTCATTTTCTCACTGGTTTTGACCCCAGCAAAGAAAAGGTTACTCTTAGAGCGATTAGGAAATAAGCCAGAAAGGATAGAAAAATAATCCAAAGCCTCTTTGATAACCTTTGCAGATAAAGAGTCACCATGGCAAAAAAGAAGCAAATCATCAGCAAAGGCCATATGACTAAGCCTAACCTTGTCACATCTCCAGTGAAAACAAAAACAAGGGGAACATCGACTCTAGCATGCATCGTTAAGGAAAAAATCTCCATGGCAATAACGAAAAGGTAAGGAGAAAGAGGATCTCCTTGCCTTGGACCACGTTTCTTGGGGAAAAAAGCCAACTAACTCACCGTTAATAGCCATAGGGAAATAAGGGCTAGATATACAACACCAAATCCATTGAACAAACCTTGGATGAAAATTAAAAGCTGAAAGCACTCCAAGCAGAAAATTATAATTCAAAGTGTCATAGGCTTTACGGATATCCACCTTGATTGCACACCTAGAAGTACCATTGTTCATATGATAACCTCGAAAAAGCTCATGTACAAGCAAAATATTATCCCCAATACGCCGCCCTCCAACAAAAGCAGATTGAGCATCACTAATAATGTCAGGAAGAACAACTTTGATTATATTAGCCATAATTTTGGAGATGATTTTATAAAGGATGTTGCAGCAAGAAATAGGCCGAAAATCCCCCATAGAAGAAGGATTAGGAACTTTAGGCACAAGGGTAATTACGGTGGTGTTTAGCTCACGAAGTAACCGGATGGAATTAAAAAATTCCTGAATAGCCAGAATAATTTGAGGCCAAGCTTTCTGAAAGAAAAAGGCATTAAACCCATCCAGGCCTGGAGCCTTATTTGCCTTCAAACTGAAACAAACTTTGCAGAATTCATCACCAGAAACCTCCCTTATCATCGCAGTAACCGCTTCAGTAGAAATAGGATTTGTGACAAGGTCAGTAAGATTGACTTCAAAGGAAGGAAGAGCGAAATCACTGCCAAGAAGACTCTGAAAGTAACCCACAACTTCATGTTTTATCTCATTTTCTACAGATGTAATAGACCCATCACTTCTGCAAATAGAGGCAATACAGTTCTAATTAGCACGTTTCTTAATAGAATTGTAAAAGAAAGCAGTGTTTCTATCGCCATAAACCATCCAATGAACACGAGATGTTTGCTTGACAATGGGCTATTTGAATATGCTTGTCTGGGAAGTCTTTACTAGCGTGGCCTTTTAATTAGAAGAAAAAAAAAAGGCCTCCATCATGTTTCGAACAGGAGACAGTAACCAAATAAATGCATTCTTTTCCACCACGTCACCAAGTTTTTTGTGTTATTTTTCTTACTTTTGGAGTGTGTATATATATATATATATATATTCGGGGCCCTAGGCAGTCGCTTTACCCGACTACCTTCAGGGCGGGCCCTATCTCCTAGATGCTTAATTTATGTGCCAATTCAAACCAGATGTATTTTAATTTGCATGAATGTATGACTAGTGTTTGGTAAACTTCAATTTGAGTCTAACGCAATGCGTCAATATAGGTAATAATTGATTAATTTTTCCGTTAAGGTATTAAATTTATTATCCACATAATCGACTCAGGATTTGGTAATTTTGGGCTCTTCCACCCAAGTTACAATCTTGTCGAGTGATGCAAATTTGTTATTTTTTTTAGCGTATACAAGCGGCATTCTACAATAAGCTAATCTAATCAGGGGAAATGAGACTCAAACTCTGTGCGTAAGAGAAGCATATATGCTCTGACCAATGTAATTACGTTCACATCTGCAAAGCATTTTGTTACCTTTAGTACATTTTTTATGCTTATGTAACTGGGTGCCCAAATGCCTCATGATTTGTTTCCAAACCTCTCTGTCCCCCAAAAAAAAACCCTAAAATCTAATCCACTTGTCTATAGGCCTAATAATCATGCCCAACAAAAATCATGGGTCGTTTCAAGCCCATTTCCAATTTACTCAAGAGAAGCGTAGGCAGATAAAGAAGAAGAAGATTTCGCACGTGCGAAGCCGAAGCCGAAGTCGGGGTGAAATGACAAAACTAGACACCCTTTCTGCTATCTGCTTTTTCCCCTTCAGATGAAAAAGCTCCGAAGCCGTGATTACGTCTATCCGCATCATCAATACCTGACAGCGTCATCATTCCACCCAGCATGGTACAATGACGTGGCAGACACAGGTCCAGTGGGCCCCACAACCTATGCCGGTCCCCCTTCTCGTCCTCTCTTCTTCCCAGAGAGGAGAGACCACACTGACTGACTGACTAGTCAGGGGTTGCAAAAATAGGATCAAAAGCATCTGAACCGTCCGGCTATGTTGTTCCCCATATTGCCGGCATTCGCCATCTCAAACCAACCGCCGTCTGATTGACGCGTCCATCAACACCGTCGGTCCGCCACGTGTCCGCCACTGAGGAAAAGAGAATCATACGGTTTCGATGCACCAAGGTGATGGTCCATATAGGCTTTTTGTGTGGCCGATTGATGGCAACCACTAGGGGCATGTTTACTAAAGGGGAATGGAATGGTGGGAACTGGAATTGCACACATCCCCAACCATTCCAGTGTTTACCAAACCATCAGGAATCAAAATAATTGTGGGACCCGCATAAAATTAGGAATTCAACTTCTGAAATGGCCGGAGTCCGATTCTCGAGTAGGAGGAGGTATTTGGATTCCTGGAAATGGTTTTCATCAGGAATCCAAATTTTATACCGGTAATACCCTCAAACTCCAAAGATGAGAATAGTCAGTTTTTGCAGCCCTTGCGATGGTGATGGCTGGCCATAGGTGCTGCCTTCAAGCCCTTGTTTGACAAGGCTCGCGTTCCTGACGAAGACCAAAGATGGGGAAGAGACGGGGACGAGAGAGAGATGGGGAAGAGATGGGGACGAGAAAGATGGGGAAGAGACAGGGACAATAGAGAATTTTAGAAAGGGGTGGGTCACTAGAGAGATGGGGAAGAGAGGGGAAGAGAGAGAGGTGCTTGGGAAATTTTAGAAATGGATGGGTTGGCATGGTAGCAGAGAGATGGGGGAGAGAGAGGACGGGAAGTGATTTTTTTTTATTTTTTTTATTTGGGGGTTTGTTTTATGTTGGTAACTGGTAAGTAGTAATGAAAGAACAAAATTTTTACTAAAAATAATTAGTTACAAGGGGTATTTTAGTAATCACATTAATTTTCATTCCGATTCATGTGAATTAGTAAACAGTTTATATAAATCAATATCATTCATATTCCGATTCCAGTCAATTTTAGTAAACATGTTTAACAGGAATTTGATTCTGATTCCACCTCATTCCAATTCCTCCTCAATCTAATTCCTCCTCAATTCAATTCCTCTCAATCTGATTACGGATTAGTAAACGAGCCATAGATGTAATACTACAACTGAAAACGCCCAAGGATAATAAAATTACCTGAAAATGAATTCACTTTAATAAATTAGGGTTTGAAAAGCCGTAGGGGAAGATCTAGGAAACTATATCCAACCCTAATCGTATTACTAATATATCTGAGTTAGCAACATGAATTTTGTTAGGAACAATCATGGTGGCGCGCGGAAAATTTTGAGACTAGCTCATAGGAACGAATACACGAAACTATGAAAGGATTATACGTATAAGGTTTGATAAAAGGAACATAATCATGATGCTGTTTTTGTGGAATCGGGATCCTCTTTTTGTGAGGATTCTGGGAATCCGTGAATCGTGTTCGTTCATCGTGCATTGTGCGGTTAGAAATCATTTTAAATATTTTTATTTAAAATTAAACACAAATAGTACCTGACAAAAACTAACCGCACGATGTACAATGAACGAACACGATTCACGGATCCTCACCAAAGGGATCCAGAGAGGATCCTGTTGGGTTTATGTGTACTCAGCAGACAAAATTAGTTGAAAAGATATAACTTCATGTCAGGTAAGATTTGGACGTTAAACCTTTGTAACTAGTATTTCATGTCAAGTAAGATTTGGACGTTAAACCTTTGTAACTAGTATTTGTATTACACTGGTTTCATTAGTATGTATTCTTAGAATAATCATCACAATAATTACACTACGGCTTTAATCTATCAACTACTTTGGTAGAAGAGAATAGTTTTCGAAATAGCTCTCCACCTCCAATATAAAGTTTGAAAATTCCAAGTCTTATAATTATGATAGCTAGCTAGTATATATTATATGGCTCAAGCCGTATAATAATAATAATAATAATAATAATAATTAACATTTATTTATTAATTTATCCACCAATCATAATATATAGGGAAATGCTAAGGGACTCTCTCAAATGAGACTTTTCATGGGTATTTTGTAACCTCACTGTTTAATGTCAATTATCGTTTCAACATTATAAAATATTGTCTCAAAAAATGATGCGTCAGAGAGTCCCATTTTTAAGAGCTCTCCTTAGCATTTCTCTAATATATATTGCAGGGTGATGCTAGAGACCATTTTTCTAGACTATATTTTATATATCATATGATGTAGTGGTTAATAATTGCATTCCTATTTTAAATCACAAAAGAAAGAGTGCAACTATCAATTACCACATCATGTAGTTTATAAAATACGATCCAAAAAAAAAATCTTACTAGCATTTTCTTATATTGTGTAAATATATAAAGCAACACATTCAAAAATGAGTATAGTGGAGATAAGAATGTTTCATTGGATGTGTGAGTGAGCACATAAAAAAGAATAAGATTAAGAACAATGACATTTGAGGCAAAGTAGGAGTCGCCTCAATTAAAGATAAAATGAGAGAAAACCAGTTAATATGATCTAGACACGCGTAGGCGGAGTCATGAAGGGACCACAATGGTCTCAGACCCATCCTGACATTTTTTCACGCATAAAAGTTTAGTGTTATGTTTATGATTTTCAAGTTTTTATTTAATTTCTTTCTTTGGGTCTGATTTGAGATTGGTGGCTCTTCTATGGAGTTCAAGCAATCTGTTGCTTAGGCTCAGGGCAAAAGGGGTAGAGGAAGACTATGAAATATATTATAAGAAAATATATGGAGATCTTGGAGTGAACGAAAGACTGGCGTAAAATTAAGCACAGTAACGCTTTAGTATTCATATAACCGACCATACTTAACAAAATAAAGCTTGTTTGTTGTTGTGTATATATAAAACTAATTTGTTAGAATTGTGTGTAGTCTGTGAAAGAGGAATCATATGGCGTTCAACCCTAGTCATGACCAGCCGGAACACAGTTCACAAAGGTGGTGTAAAAAATGAAGAGAGAGGGACATTCTCTGGTGTAAAACAGTAGTGTAGTGGAGAAGAGGGTGAAAAAATGATTGTCGGGATGCTGTTTTTGGGTAATTGGGTAAAACCGTAAAATGGATAGATTTTTTAGTGTGATCAGTACACGGGATAATACATCATGTGTCATTATACAAATAATGAGATATATGTGTTAAAAAGTTAACAACTTAAAAAATAAAATTTCTCACCACTTCCATAAAAATACATAATGTATTATCCGTGTTTCTGTCACAGTAAAAAATTTCACTGTAAAATGAGAGCCTAAATCAAGGGAGAGAAAGGTCAAAGGGGAGTTTTGTTTTCTTTGTGCAGAAGGTGGGGGTCCACGTGGCTCTGAGGGGTACCAGTGGGCCTGCTTCTTGCTTGCTGAGGGAGGAGGAAGGAGAGACCATCTTCTTGATTAAATCAATCATGATTGGATCATTTTTTTATTTTGAACCGAATCATGATTGGATCATTAGCGGGGTGGTGGCTCAATGAGTCTTTAAGCTCTCGGGCTTTTGTTAATAAATGCAAATGTAATAGCACTGTTTACGGATCCTCGCCGGATCTTTCCCTAGGGATCATAGGGATCCCGCAATCTTGTCCGTTAATTTTATATCGTGCGGTCAGTTTTCGTTAGGTACTATTCATATTTGAATTTTAAAATTTTAATTTTAAATAATTTCTGACCGCACGATATTCGATGAACGGACAAGATTGTGGGATCCCTAGGATCCCTAGGGAAAGGATCCGGCGAGGACCCTGGTTCCTGTTTACGTTCGTCATTAACTCTCATTCGTGCGATAAACAAATTCAAAAGCTGAAATTTTTTCCCTTCTGCTCCAGAGATATAGAAGTGAAAGTCGAATTCTTACGATGAAAGTTTTAAAATATCACGAGTATTAATTTGATTTGAAAGTGTGTAAGAAAAACAGTGTATAGTGATTTTTTACCATTAAGATTGTCATTGACATTAGTCGTATGCTATTCTTTAGTGATGAACATAAAAATGTTAGAAGTGATCTTACTCGTACGATTTGAAGTTAAAAATATAATTTACATTCTGAATCCAAAACTCTATTGTGTATTTGCAAATTTTTCAAGTAAGCCATTAGATTTTTGTTGTTTGTTCAACTTTTTATTCATATTGAAAATACTTATGTTTTTATTTGGTTAACTTATCAAATATATTATCCAGTGCCACAACAGAGGGAATATTGTCTTGTGAAATAAGAAATGAATCACAAGCCCTCTCCTTTAGGTTGTGTATACTTTCAAGAACTGAGTTTGTGGGAAAGTTTATAAGGAATGAATTACAAAATGTTAAATAGAAGAAATTAGAAATGCACTTCCTTGTCAACATTATAAAGGCATTATGTAAGAAGGATTTGCCGAGCACTACTTGGAATGAGTTTTTAATAAATGTCTCATACATGCCTTTGTAATAACTATGTAAGGCATTTCTATTTCTCTTTGTAGTATATTTCTTCCTCGACCACTAAACCTATATTCTAAATTCTTTAGAACTTAAAAGTCCCTCACTCAAACATAATCTCAAGGTACGCACCCAAACAGTAGTTTTCTTTTGTTGAAGAACCACAAGTACCCAAATTGAATTTATCATAAATAATAGGGTTTTACCAATGGGTTAAGGACTATTTTTTTTCACGCATTTTTAATTTGGTTTATGTGTAATCAATTTGATATACATGAATGGTACGTGCAAATTTGATCACACGTCATAATAGATTTACGTCAAATTAGATAAACCGATCAAGATCGTTAACTGAATGAAGCAACCAGGATGAAATTAGTCAAGTTCAAAACATATGGAGATAGACAAGTACAAAATAAGAAAAGAAAAAAAAAGGGGTAATTGATCATGACGAGGGAGCTTGCTAACAAGGGTACCACCTCCGAATCTCTCCGATCACTAGCTCTCGGTCTCCAGTACTCTCCACCTCATTGAAGGCTGGGTAACCCTAGACGGTCCATACTTCTATAGATGCACTACCCCAAATGTGAAAACTGACCTCACACTGGGACTACATATCCCATTTGTCATAATTTTAACTTTTAGTGTTTTACTTGCCCACAGTGTTACGTGGCTCTAGACCTCTGTTTGGCGGTTCTGTGAACAAAAACGATAAAGCCAAAAACACATGCATATGAGAATGTTTTTTTAGTATGTTAGGAATACGATTTGATATATCAACTGTTATAATATAAGTGATGAAAATTTTCTTTTTAAGTATCAAACTACTTGTATTGTGATACTTAGGTCATCTCCAACCGAAGGGTCCAGAGGGCCAGAGGGCCGAAAATAGCCCTAAAACCATCTCCAACCGAGGGCTAGGCCAGAGGGCTCTGGAATCTGGGAGGGCCCCACGGGATCGGAGAGGGCTGGAGGGCTGGCTATTTTTTTTTTAATGATTTTCTATTGCTGTCGGTTATAGCCGACAGCATTAAAGATATTCTTTTTTTTTTTAATAGTTCTACTATTAGTGTCGGTTATAACCGACACTAATAGTTTGAAATGTTTTTTAATATAACGGCTAGTAGCCGTTGTATTATTAGGCCTCTTTTTTTATTTTATTTTTTAATGAATTTAAACTTCTTTTTTTCCCTTTTTTTTTTCCTTTTCATATGAATCAAATTTTGTTTCATATTTTTTTTCCTATAACTTCTATTTCACAAAATTTGTTTCATATTTTTTTTCAATTCTATTTTTTTCGTATAACTTCCTAGGCCATTTATACAACATTAAATTGTAGTTTTTAAATAATAAATTATGTTTGGCCCTATGGCCCTTTGGCCCTCGGTTGGAGACGGTTTTTTGTGACAGGGCTAAAACGAGCCCTTTGGCCCTCTGGCCCTCGGTTGGAGACGGAGGCAAATATGGCCCTGTACTGTTCATTAAAATATTAATATCTTGGGGAATCTTGGAGGGCTAGAGGGCTCAAACGAGCACTCTGGCCAGCCCTCGGTTGGAGATGGCCTTACTGTACTAGGCCGTGCTCTCGAACACTGAAAAATCTCTCCATATATATTTAGTAATCATAATTCCAACTTTCCCTAGCTACCGAGACATCTCAATGCTGCATTTGATTTTTTTGGTAACCTAATAATGATGCATTTCCTCTATGAAACCCTACATATATGCAAAACCCAACGACATGAAACGATATGTTGCCAAATTTGTGTTGTGAGTTGATTTGAAAGGATATATATATGTGAGGGTTTTAAAGCCAGAGATTTTGCCATGAGTTTGCCTTTCGTATGTCATTGTATTCCTCTTTTGGTGGTAACGTGAGAGGGAGGTTATAAGATTATCATTTATTTATGCTACACTTTTATTGGACATCATAAAGCTTCTGTGGCATCTCTCTCTCAAATGTTTTGTCATCTTAAAGCCTCCAATAAAGCACTGAGATTCCTTGTATGATTGATTTGTCCAAGAGGAAATCCATGACGAGATTTGGACGAGGACAAAAACCCATCTTCCGTTTCGTTGGACTAAATGACACCAAGAACCCTAATTGGGGTTGAATGGGTGGTTTACACGAGCCAAGAACGGGAACCCTAAATTTCTCTTAACTCTTGCATATTATGCGGGAGGCAGATAGTCTGCCCTCCTGTTTGGGTGCCCTTCCTATCCCCTCCTATTTTGTGCGGTCACGGTTAACTCACGTCAACATTTTATATTGATTTTTTATAGAGATAATAAAAAAAAACAATAAGAATATAAAATGTTAACGTGACTTAACCGTAGCCATACAAATAAGAGGTGATGGGAAGGGCACCCAAACAGGAGGGCAGACAATCTGCCTCCTATTATGCCCATTTGGATTCTTGTTTGATTGCATAGTGATAAGTGATAACTGATTATTTGACAAGATAATACATTATATTCTCACGAAATAACAGTACACTCCGTAAGTTCATAAATTTTAGATGTGAAATTTGTTTGTGTGTCGAATTTAGTTGGTGTAAACTACAACATGATTAAAACCAAAAAAGAAATTAAAAAGATATAAACTTTGTGATCGATTTCATTCACAGCTGTTACTTTGTAAAAGATATCCCAATTTATCTTAAAGAAGTTTCAGCCTTTCTAAGTAGAGAATCTATAGCATGAGTACATGTTATTCTCTAAAAAGATTAACTATTTATTTTAAGCATACTTTAGTCAGTGCTACTTAACGATAATTAATATAAGTCAAACTCACAATTCAAATTACCTAGCTAGCATGCATTTTATTCTCTACAGAAAAGGGATCATCTCATAGTTCACAAAAAGATACGTACGTAAAGCAGGTGATTGCTATTTAGCTTAGCATATTCAGAAGAATATGAACCTTTTGCAGCTACATATCAATCTCTTAACCTAATAAAATCCATACCAATTTTAATTTCTCAGTAAAATTAGCTGGAAAATGGTTACACACACACACACACAGTCTTTAAGAAAGAGATCCCCTTTTTTTTCTTTCAAATAATGGAGATTAGTTGTGGGGCTCATACCACATCAAACTACAACAATCCAAATTGTCTATTTTTCAAGTTGCACCTCATAGGTCGTTCTTGCAAAAATATTAGCCAAATCAAATACTTGAGGCATCTAATTAAGTTCAAAGAAATTGACGAACACTATGTATTAATAGAGGCTATTATTGAATTATTATTATTATTATTATTGCAATAAATTTTCAAGTCAAAACTTGAGATATTTTGAAATGACAATGTTATTTCTAAGTGAACACAACATTATGACTATGAATAATGATTTCTGTCCAGTACCCCTTAAATAGGCCATCCCTGCCCTTTATTTCAAAGGACAAAGCATGTTTTCCCAAGAAAATAAAGCTTAAAAATGTTAACACAATAATTAAAAACTTTATTTAAGATCTAAATGTTCATATAATCAATCATCATATAAACGGAGGAACTTTTAACACTTGATATACACACTGTCACCAACTCAAATAGTTTAATTCTTAATTAAGCAAGCTTTGTTTCTTAATTAAGTAGGCTTTGTTTGTTCTTTATAAACCAAAAAGGAAAGGAAAAGAGAACGACAAGAAGAAATCCAAATCCTATTGCTGGATTTCAATTTCTCCCTTTTTATCCAAAAACAAAAGGAGGAAAAATAGTGTAATTAGCCAAACTTTTTGATGCAGTTGACCTAATTCTCAACGGCTATGATGAAGCGTGTGTTGTTTTGAGGAGACAAAATCATAGTCTTTTGCTTGATAAAGATGAAGGGTGGTGATGCTGAGAAAAATTGGAGTACCTTTGCGTCTTTGAAATCAGTTGTGGTGGGTTCTATCTCCCTCTGACAAACCCACCCACTAACATAAAATTTCAGCTGCTAGCTAAGTATGGTTTAAGGGCAGAGACCATACAATTAACGATGTTGAGTAACATATAAACACCAAAATGAACATGTTTAAGAACAATCGCATTGTGGTTGACTCTCAATCATGCAATGCTTTGTTAATTTGACTAAAATTGAGAGGGAAATTAATTACAAAAACAACAATACTAGAGACAACTTATAGTTACCAACTAATTTGACGCATCACACATCGATTCTTACCTTTTGAGAATCAATGAAGTCTAGAGCAAAAGAAAATATGCTCTAGCACCAACTGTGTATGGTTATCAATAGTTGTAACCGATTGTGTGTGCTATATCATCACACATCTAGACATGTAATTATGAGATAGATAGATAAATACATGAGTTTATACAACTAGTGATACTTAGGATCTTTCCAAAGCCCAAACAGAAAGAAAAGAAATATACCATCACATTAGTTAGACCTAAAAGTTGAGATATATAATAGCCCTTGAAATTCCGAAAAAGATAAAACAATGAGTTAAAATTATAATAGGTTCAGAGTCGAATTCCTCCTCTAATGTAACAAAAAAAAAAATGTTTCAAATAATAGTTGGTGCCTCTACCAGTATTACAAAGTTAAAGTATGTCCAAAGAAAAGAAGAAAGTGGTCCTTAGTTAATTGGGTAGTCTATTGAAGCAGATGGAGAATAGGGATTGGAGGAGAGATGAATAGGTAATGGAGAGGATGTAATCATGTAATGTCATATAAACATGAAATGAGAGTGTGAAAGATCCAAATTGGCATGGGGGAGAAGAGTAAAGAAGGGATTTGCCATTTTGGTGGTGGTGGTGGTGGTGTGAATAGTAGTACTGTGAAAGGTCAAGATTATCAGTCTAGGAGTAGATTGTGGATATATTTGCATGGGGACCCAATACTATATATATGTCTCATGCACTAGTGCACCAACATTTGATCTCTCTTTTCATAATTTTATCATGAAGAATAATGGATGTTCCCCTAAGCTTTTAGGGTTTGGACCTTGGATACCCTACAAACACAGAGAGAGAGAGAGAGAGAGAGAGAGAGATGTTTCAAATTTTCAATGTTAATAAAGGTTTGGTTGTTGATCAGCTAGATAGCTGTATCAGTTAAGGACTGAGAAGTCACTGAGCTAAGTCTAGGGTTTGTTTGGAGCATATATATATATATATATATATATATATATATATATATATATAACAAATTGTGCAAGTTGCTAATAAGAATATAGGGGATGGCTCACACTAATCTGGGGCTATGTATGTATCAGATTGAAAAGGCCTCAAATTGTGCAAGTTGATAATAATCACTCTTTCTCTCTTCTTACACATTTTTTATTTCTAATTATTTGATTCTATGTAAGTGGCTTCTTATTACAGTGTTAGAAATCAGTTGAGCTCTTGCAACGGGTGAGTTCGAATCTCATATGTAACTAATCTAACATCTAATCTAACAAAATTTATCGTTTTGAAAGAAATAAAATGATTTGATCCTATAATTTAAATAAAATTTACAAACGTAATGAAACATGGGTGTACATAGGGAGAAAAATGGTGTATGACTAAATGATTATCCTTACTTTTTGTTAACCATCTCTACTTTTTGTACCTATCCACGCTCTACTTGCATAACTTACATATACACCGAACTTTTTCCACACACACACACACTTTGTATTGTACTATATGTGGAGCCAAAAATAATCACAAGGCGACACGTGGATTTTTGGACAAAAGAGGACAAAAATACCCTTGAGGCATAACGGGATTCCTACGCGCGAGCAGCGGGTAATTATCCCTCAACCAAGTCAGAAGTGCCCAAAATAGGTAACAATTCAAAACCTATCTCATCAAATCTCTTCTACAAGGTAACTCCCAAAACCTATTTCATTCCATATATTTTTTACCTCATTTTCCCTTTTTTAGCTAATCAATTAGCTAATTATCTTAATCATTCCATAACTCCCCAAATAATTTCTTTCAAAATATGTTAATTAGTCAATTAATAGATTTATTACCTAATTAATCTATTAATGGCTAATTAACCACAATTTACATCCAAAAAATACCTAAATGGCCAGTCCCTATTCTCATAATAGGACCGGCCATATCCCTATATATAGCTCACCATTCTCTCCCAAAAACGACTTCCAACTCTTGCTAAAATTCTCTAGAATTCTCAAACACTTTTTCTCTTTAAATTCTAACTTTGGTATCGGAGGTTCTTCGGCCAAAGCCTCCCCATTCATCGTGGGCGCGTGAGGCTCTTGGCCTTGACCTAAGGTGTTAATTATTTTGTAGGTGCAATTTTGTCCAAGATCAAGGAGGAAGAAATTTGCATCTACACTATATATATATGAGATGCTAGCATGGGACCTTTTATGTTGAATTGTGTGAAATGGTGTGACTATATGTCTACTTGAATTGGGATTGCTCACGAGCTTTTATGTTTACTCACATTTAATGTTATACACTCGAAAAAATGTTAGGACTCCATTGCTCTTTTAAGCATTTACGACTAACGCTAACATATTTTTCATTTCATTTGCTTAAGCCCCACCTTATTGGGAAATATACAAGTCACAAATGGAATTTTCTTGGATGCTCCAGAGTGTATAATATTCAGAATGTTTTAATTGTTAAATCTTGATTTTTGTATTTTTAAACAAAAATTTAACACTTAAAACACTCAAAGTATTACTAAAAAAATTTTGAGTCACAAATATAATCCCATCTCATCGGTATTTGATACTTTGAACGGGATTTGACCATGAACCGTTAATGATGTGCATCATTTTCATTATCATTGACATTCGACACACTTGAAGTTGATGCAACACTCAAAGTCTCAACTGAATTTCATTAAAATTGAAGACAATTGCCATGTAATTGTGTGTGGAGGGGTAATGTTAGGAAGATGAAATTTGTAGACATAATTTATAAACTAAATGATATGTCACTTATATGATTGAGCACGTTTATCAATACTTAAGTAATAATTCAATAATTAACTTCTATGTCATTTAGTTTACAAAATTTTGTCTACAAAATTAGTTTCCCTAGCATTATTCGTGTGAAGAGTATCCACACATCAATTTTTACTTCTCAAACACTCATCTTAATTATTGATTGCACGACAAATCACTCTCCAAGGGCATAGAATGTCTTATTTTTCGATCAAAATCTCGACAGTTGGATCGAATAAATTAAAAAAAATGAACAAAAATTAAGTGAAAGGCAAAAAGGGTGGGGAATATCACTATCCTTAATTATTGGTATTATCTTCTTGGTGACCAGAGTGTAGAATGGTTAAAAAACGAGAGAGAGGAGGTGAAGGCATTGACAGGTGTGAAATCAGAATATGATCCCTACAGTACAAACCCCACAAACCCTAAAACTGGGGACCACCTCCACCAATATTTGCCTTTAGGATCTTACTATAATGTTACCATTTCCCGAGGGTGGGACCCTCTTCTGGGGCCCACCGACAACTCAATCTTCTATTCGGAATATTCTCTCTGGCCCGCATAATCTTCGGGCTCCGCCGGTGGCCACTTTCCCATTAGGGCTATTCACCATTAGCCGCCAGCTACAACCACTCTTCCCAACCAAGCAACAATCACATTCCCTATACATTAGCTTTTTTATGAGGCTTCCATCTATAATTTAATTTAGTCAGCTAGTAGTAATGGATTGAATTCAGCAAGATAACACTCTGTCGGACAATGTTTCACTCGGGTGATACGGATGCAAGTATTTTTGCATTAGAAAAACGACTTACTTGAAACGGTTAAAACGACATCTTGATCTAATAATGTCATGTCACATGATAAGAAATTTAAACATTACATGACATTATTAGAGCAAAACACCACAATGATGATGGACTAGTTTCATACAAATTGTTTTCCTACACTAACCCAAAAGGCATAATTGAATTTTCAGTTCTCGATATCTCTAAAACTCTCTCATGTTTGATGAAAGTCGAGTTAGGGTTTTTGGTTTTATGGTTACGTTAGGACTTTATTAACAAGTAAATGTAAATGTGGGCCTGTTATTGATCAGAATTTCACTAAAACATGGGTGTCTTATCTATAATTTTAGGTGAAAAAAAAGGTCTCATCTGTGTTTTTCAATTAAACTATTTTTATTTGTCCCTTGTAATAGTGATTTTCACACGTTATTTTTAAGGTTCGTTTGAAATTACTTTTAAATAACTCAAAACGCTTTTGGTAAAAATGTTTTTGGAACCAATTTTTAAGAAAAACGCAAGTGAATCTTGAAAAAGCACTTCAAGCGCTTTTGAACTCACAATTTTTGTTTTTTTAGTATATCGATATTTTTACACTGTGGGGAGGGGGAATTCAGCTAAGCTATACAATATGTATCTTAATTTGGTATCGAATTCACCATCTACGAAATCGAACTTAAGACTTCTTACCTCTAAGCGAAAATGAATACCACCATACCGTAGTAGTGAGTGGCAACTCAAAAACATTTTTTTTGAAAAAAAACGTTTTTTCAGTATTTTAAAAGCACTTTCAAATAGGTTCTAGCCTTTTACACACTCATTTGTATTTCTAGCCAATGGATTGAATAAATCAAACGGAATCAATGAACAAGATTAAACAAAAGTGCATAAAAAGTTAAAAGGATTTTGCAGTTTTCATTTCTCTAAGATTATGATATTAAGTAAATAATACTGGTATATACGGTAATATATTTGATAGATTAATTGGACATTTTTTCTTTTGTTCAATTGAAAAGTTGTTAATCAAGTGTATAGGATAGATAGGTCTAGACAACACACTTTTTTACCTTTTAACAACCACAAAGTTAAATATGCAGAAATCATTTAGACGGAAAGAAGTTAAAAATTGTGTACATGGGAATTAAAAAAAGTAGTATGAAATACAGAAAATTATACAAAAATAATTAATTAATAATATAAAACGGCTATGGTATATTTCTGTTTTGGCCTTGATGTTCTATAACCAATGAAATG
The DNA here is from genome assembly GCA_035220775.1 of Malus fusca. Classification (NCBI taxonomy): domain Eukaryota; kingdom Viridiplantae; phylum Streptophyta; class Magnoliopsida; order Rosales; family Rosaceae; genus Malus; species Malus fusca. The sequence goes on from CM069072.1 coordinate 22,415,877, forward strand.
TTAAAAGAGTGAGATAGAGGGAGATCGAAAATGAAGGGTGATACAAAATAGTAGCACCGTCCATGATTATTAAAATGGAACTTTAACGAAAAGCTGCCAGTATTGTTTACTTTAACGAAAAACCACATTTTTACACTAAAAAGTCAATCATTGTACTATTTACTTTACCCTTTATTTTGTCCTTATCGTTAAAACTCAAAGTTTTCAAGCAATTTTCATTAGTTTTCCTTTATTAAAATCAAAGTTAGCATAAAGCTTGGTGACATACTGCTTAACATGAAGCTTTGGTGCATTATTAAAGAGCTAGGCAAATTCATTTTGATGAGTCATGGGTAAACTAGCTATTATGGTATTAAGCAATTTAGTTAGCAAATTTTGCATACCTTATAAAAGGAGATTAAATCTTCTGCATTCAAAATGTTGTGGTCCCAATCATTGTTTGACATATTAAGTTCATGAAAATAAAATTAAAAAAAATTAAGTTTGTAAACATATATCAGTCAATAATTGAGGCTATAGAGAGCCATACCCATTTTGGGTGCAGAAAATTTGATCACATCCAAAAGTAGGTAATGTTGCCTACAATAGCCTGAATAGGCAAATCAGGCTTCACATCTTTTTAGTTGTAAGATATTCTAAGTGATGGAAGATGACAAAATTAAAAGATAAAAAGAGATGTTATAAAAGAAAAAAAATAATAATAAAATACAATATTATATACTTAGCTTGCCTATTTCCTTGGAATGACACTTTTAATGAGATTATTGAGTAGAGAACTTGTCACGTATCTATTGCTTATTAGATGGCGCAAGCTAGCATGTAGATTTTCCCTTCTTTATTTATTAAATGTACTTCTTTTTATTCAAATACAATGTTATTCTACTTCATTTGAAAAAAAAGGATATTCTACTTTAAGGGAAAAAAAGATTGAGTTAATTCGCACAAGGGATTAGTCACACTATATGTATCCAACTAAAACAAATAGTATAGGTATGATGACAGGTCACACAATGTACCAACACAAATATTATAAGTATCTGTTATTCCTGTGAGTTAAATTAAAACTTTGCATTTACAAATGATGACTGATGAGAAATATCATTATATACCGTAATCTTAATCCATTTTTATTATATTTTAAATGTGGTAGGATGCCCTCGGATAAGGATCCTTGCGGATCCTTTTCTTGGGGATCCGGGGGATCTTGTAATCGTTTCCGTTTATCGTACATCGTGCAGTTAGAAATCATTTAAAATTTAAAATTTAAAATTAAATATAAATAGTACTTAACAAAAATTGACCGCATGATATACGATGAACGAACATGATTACAAGATCTTTTGGATCCCCAGAAAAAGAATCCGACGAGGATCCTTTCCCCATATATTTATATAGATGTAATAGTGGGGACAGGAGATTTGCAGTATAATATTATTGCCACTAGAATGTTAGTAGACTAGTAGGGTATGTTGCTTTGTGGAGTTCATAGATAGGGACGTTTGCATTTGTCCAAAAAAAAAAAAAACCAAAAAGATAGGGACTTATGCTTTTGTGACCTTGTGTGGCTTTTGATGCTGACCTTGTTTGCGAGTTATTTTCGATCTCCATTTTCGTTTCCCATTTTGTGGATGGATAATTTTCTTTTTCTTTTGGAACATAAATTAAAGGGAAAATTAGAATTCATACCGTTTTTCTATATCATTTAGATTAAACATGTGTGCCTTTTTAAAATTTGATTAAAGTGCTTTGACCAATAACCACCTCAAGCTAAATTACATGTCATTATTATATTTTTTAAAATTAAAAATAATTTTTGAATTTATCTTTTATATGCATGATGCACTTTTCCTTATTTAGTGGAGATATTAGTAATTAAACTATATTTTCTCTTCTTCCAGATATGTTTTTTCGATCACAATTTTTTTTTGTTATGCAAACATTTAATATTATTTCTTTTTCCAAATGGTTTTTTTTTTCAAATAGTTGGTGATCAACATAAAAGTTCTGTGTAATTTTTTCAATTTTTTGTGAAATTATATTTTTTTTGCTGTTTTTTTAAGTATAGTTGTTGACGAATTATTATTAGGTACAACACATTACGTATATTATTATTAGGTACAATACATTACGTATATATTATATGCGGGTACCTTTGAATTTACAAAAATCATTAATTGGTACGTTTATTTGCAATTTTGGTACGTTTGATTTGATACATATTGTTAATATTGGTACATTTGATTTGATACATATTGTTAATATTGGTACATTATTTTTATTTTGTACACATTGTGTATTAGTGTCACAACCCGTCCCGAATATTTAATTCCGACAATGTGAATTGACTAAGATACCCTTGAACGTGAGTGTTGTGGTGTGTATTATGCATGATAGGGATGGTTCAAACTTGCATTTCTCCTTAATCTTTGGACAAAAATTGGACTAAGTTTATGTGGTTTTGGTTGGTGAACCACGTGGACCACTCACACACACACACACCCTTCCTCTCTCTTCTCTCCCGTGCTCTCTCCTCTCTCCTCTCTCGGACTCACTCTCTCTCTCCTTCCCTCATGTACGGACAACATCAAATTCAGACGAAAACTTGCAGATCGAAGGTTTAAAGGACACCATTGTGTTCCTGAGGTCCATATGAGTTGAATGGTACCATTTTTAGGTAAGGACTCATTCGAAAACCCTAGTTTCCTCGATCTCCGATGATGGCATTATTCATGCAAACGTAAAATCTTATGTTTTTGGGAATTTGGAGCTTATAGGTAGCTTAAGGAGGTCCTCATGAGGCTAGGAGTGGTTCGTTGGAAGAAATTGGACGTCGAAATAGCGAGAACAACGAGTTGCAGGTTTTGGCCAAAATATCGAGGAGTTTCCGGCAAATTTCGTGGGATTTAGGTCCTAAAACTGGTATGGGATTGTTCTAAGCTTCATTTTGACATACAATTCTTGAAATTTGGTTGAATATCGAGTGAGATATCAAGGTTGCAAGTTTTGCCCAGTTTCCAGCGCCGGCGACGGTCGCCGGAGGTTTGAGGTTAGGGATGACGAAATATTCCGTCAACTTTGACGGAATATTCCACGGCGTCAGTTAACTATAACGGTTTCTGTTACTATTTAACGAAATATTCCTAACGGCGTCAATGTTGCCGTTGGTGTGCCAGGCACATGCCCGCGTGTGGGGGGCGCGTCTGGCCGTGCGCGTGACGGCGCGTGGGTGGTCAGAAAATGATTCTAAAAATATGGGGATGTTCGTGGAGTTGTGTAGATCACATTGGTATATTCAAACACCCCATTTGAGCATTGTATGAGAAGTTATTAGCTAGTTTTGCCTATGTGCTTTAAATAACGTTTTTATAGTTAATTCGCATATAGGTGAGACTTATCCCGAGGACGAGTGCGTTCAAGGGCGACTTGAGGGCTACGACCCATCGACATACCAGTGAGTGGGCTTTTGGTTTTTAGTATATATTAATATACTTGATATTTTCCCAGAAAATATGTTTAAATAAGAGTATGCCTTGAATGCCATGCATATAAATTTATAATTCGTATATGAATTGATATATGATGCATTATATATATAATTGTGGTGCTGTGGATGCTCAGGTAAGCTCATGTGAGTTATGTTTGGTTATGTGAATTATCGATGATGTGATATGTGATTGAATAACGTTGAGCTCATAAAACTGCACCTAGGGTGATTGTGATTTAGCCAGAGATATGACACAGGCATGTTTATAATGTCACCTCCCGCACCATATGCTCATATTGGATCCAATTTAGGTGCACAGTTTTGTCGTACAGACCTTTACTATGGTTCCGACTCGTAAGTGACCGACGCTTTATCGCCCAGCTATTATGTGAGAGTAGTATTGAGCATAATTGTAATACACCCAGTATTGTCGTACATACCTTTTCATTTGGTTCCGACTCTTGTGCAGTATAGTGCCGTATAGGTCATTGTAGTGACTCCTGCTAGATTGACTTTTGAGCTATGAATTCAGCCGTACAGACTACCACAGAGGTTCCGGCTAATATGTCATATTTCTATGAAGTTATTCTCACCTGAATTACTTACTCTGTTATATCTTGGCATGGCATACATATGAATATGATTATGTGAAGCATGATTTGAATTGAGATATTTACATATATATTTATGTATATGCTTATATTCTGATTCTGGGAAAAATTATACATGTTTTACAGCGAGGGGTTAGAAATGTTGATAAATGAATTGGTTTTGTAAAACATTTGTTTTTGCCCACTCACGTTTTCTGTTTTGCGACCCTCCAGGTTTTAGGTAAGCTTGTTGTTGGTGGCCTTGAGGATTTCAGCGGTTCTGACATATCAAAATAATTGTAGGACATCTTATGGTACTGTATAGCTAGTACTTGTCCTACTGGACTGCACCTAGACTTTCTATGCTCTGATTAGGAGTACTTACTTTTGTATCTTACTCCTAACACTTCTCGTTTTCTAGTGCACTCTAGTAGTTTCGATTTTTAATTATTCGTATATTTCTTATCCTTAATGCTTCAGCACTGTGCACATGGCTACGTCACCCTCACGTGACGGCCAACATGCCTTGATCTCGGTCGGGGTGTGTCAATTAGTACGTTTATATTATTCTTAATCCCATTTTCTCTTAACGTACTAAAAAAAAACTTATTTCGGTACGTTTGATTTTGTGGGATTTAAAAATATTTTAAACTATTTTGGAAAGAAAATATCTTAAATCGTAGATAATTATTGCTAAATTGTAGCATTATTGTGAAAATAAATTGAATCTAACCAATTTTTTTTCCCAATTATCTCTAACGGAGGAGAGTGTAATTAAAAGGCTAGATTATAGGAAAATTGTTACCATATAATGTGCATATAGCACCAAAATTATTACAAAAAAGTTTAATCAAATCACTAAAAGGCATGGATGTTTAATATAAAAAATTCAAAACTGAGGCGTCTATATCGAAAGATCCCTAAATTAAAATTAAGAATTCATAGTGGGTGGTTTATAGTTGTGGATTTCTACTCTCTCTCTTTTTTCATGTAAAAAGGAGAAAACTTAAAATGCCTCTCTTTTATTTTTTTTAATTTTTTTTAAAAAGGACCAGCTGATGGCGAAGTTACGTCAATCCATTCTCTTGGGGATCACGAATACTTAGAGAAACATTTCAACCTCCCTTAACCATCATCTTGTGATTCATTAGAGCAAAAAATTGAACACATAACCAGTAAAAAAATACCTTTAAAATTAAAGCCTTCAACTGCGCATAAGACTTCGTTTCATTTTTTCCTCTAATCTTGTAGTTTTAAAGTTCACAAGACAAATTGAAACATGACTTGCAATTCAGGAATGCTGTTAAATTTTCCCCTTAAAACAAAAAGAGAGACAAAACAACAAGAATTTTTTTTTTCTTCTAAATATTAAATATATTAATTGTTTTGACAAAAAAATATACTAAATCTATAAATCACATCAAAATATGGAGGGATACAAAAATTATTTTGGGGTATAATTGCTCTATTTCTAGGCTTTTATCTTCTTCATCTCTTTCTTTCCAACTCTAGGGCTCCTCATTTCCAACTAGAGAAAATTCGACCTTTGGTCGATAGCTCTAGGTCATCGTCACCTTTCTCAATTTGTACATTTGAATTGCATTTCTTGTTTTTCTTGTTCAATAAGCTTTGTAATCTTTAGCCATATAGATTTTGGTAAAGTTATTGCAAATTAATTATAAAATAAAATCAAGAGCATTCACAAAAGCATGAGAAATTAAGCTCCTTAACAACACAATTATTCATTTGATTAATTAAGTTCATAATATTCCATCAAGATCCTCTCCGGATCTTCTTTGTGAGGATCCCTGAGATCTATGAATTGTGTTTGTTCATCGTATATTGTGCGGTTAGTTTTCGTCATGAGTTTTTTATGTTCAATTTTAAATAAAAAAATTTAAAATGATTTCTGATTGCACAATGTATGATAAATGGATACGATTCACAATTCTCACAAAGAGAGTCTGGATTCCATAATATTCTCTATCATTCAACACCTGTCAAATAAAGAAAAAGACACGATATATTTCATGAGTTAATTATAAATTAAAACAAAAATATTTTCCTAATAACTATGCAATAAAGCTTAGATTTACCCTTTCATTTTCTCCCATCTCACGGAATTTCAATATCTCCAGGGATTTGGAAAGTTCCTTCCGAGATAATCAACCATACCAACCGGCTATAGGCGGTAAATCAACGGAAAGGATTCTGGGCGTACAAATAGGGACCAGTCACCGGCACGTCCAAGTCTCCAACAAGACAACGATATTAACACAGCAAAATTAAATACCCAAGATCCAGTTTTCCCCTTCAACTTCGGAGTACTGTATCAGATATTTCAATTTTGTCTTCTTTTTCATTTTAATTTTCATTATTTCTATCAAATTTTTTTTATGTGACCGTCACACTGCTGCATAAATCAATACCGATTATCACACACAATTTTCCTTCTGGACGAACTCTTTTTTAATTGTGTTTGTAGTTGCCGTTTGATATATTCATTTTATTAGTATAGAGGAGAAAATACTATGCCGCTATTATTTTTTAAAAATTTACGAATTCAATCATTTCATAACACCTTTATTGATTTATTAAATATTGCATTCTACATTTATATCAAATTAAATTTAATATTTACATACATTACATTGTGTAAAGTAATAAAACAATATAAGTATAGGATAATGCTATTCATACATTTTTTTTTGATCTCCCACACACCTTTATTAATTTTGTTCAATTTATTTAATCCGATAATCGGAAATGAGAGACTAGACATTGAAGTTGAACCCATAAAGGACAATAATACAAAACATTTTTAGAGACTTGAGAGAGAGAAAACAGAGAGAGAAAAGCAAAGCAAACCTTAACCAGCACCTTCTCTTCTTATATATAAATATAAAACCTTTGCTTTCAATCTTAAACTCTTCACTCTCTAAACCGACCACTTTCACCTTCTAAAAATTTCAGGCAACACAATACAAACACTCTTTGTTGTGCAACTTTGGCTTGTTTTCTCGCAGCAACCACCAGCAAGCAACAAGCTTTGGATTTTTTGCTTCATTAATTTGTTCAAGAAGCAACAAAAATTACAGCAAAAAGTAGTTGGGTTTCAGGGTTGTCGGGTTCTTGAGTGACTGAGTGACCGAGTTGAGCTGCCCTGGTTGACTCGGACATGGACTTTGGGTTCTGAGGATTTGGGATTTTTGAGGTTGGTTTGATTTGGATAGTGAAATGGCCCAAATGGGTGAAAGTTCAGTGGTAAGAGAGAGGCTGAGGAGTCTGTGTGTTAGCAATGGGTGGTCTTATGGGGTTTTCTGGCGCTTTGATCACAGAAATTCCATGTAAGTTCCCATTGTTTCTGTCTCCTTTTTTTTTCCTTTTGGGGAAGAAAATAAAATACTTCCATTTGTATATTCATGCTGTTTTTGTTTGTTTCTTTTGGTTCCTGATTTCTTTTCTTTTTTTTTGTTTTTTTATCATTTGGTTTTTCCAACTTAACAATCTGTTTTTTTTTTTTTTTTTCCCAAGATGCATTTCTTCTTGTGGGAATACTGGGTACAAGTCCTTTTTTAATATATATTTTGATGTGGGGTTTATAAAAATCCAATCTTTCAGTCTGATTGGACTTGGTTTTTACATATAGATTGAAATGGTTCAAAAGAATGCTTTTTATGTTGGCATTAATTGCAGGCACTAGTTATTGGTATTTTCCTTTCAAAGATTGGTTATCTATTTTCTGCATGCTGAAAAATTTGCACTTTCCTTTGTGAGATCAAAGCTTGTATTGAAGGTCACATTTATTATTTGGGATTATAATTAATTTTTTATTGGTTTGAAATCTGACATTAATTCTGGGTTTGTAATGCTTTAGGTTGTTGACAATGGGAGATGCCTACTATGAAGATCATGTGGGAGCAGTGATTGAAAATATGCTTCCACAAGTCCATGTACTTGGAGAAGGGTACGCCCAATACTTACTCCGTTTCAGTTTACTCATTTTCCGAATTCGAATCCGAAAATCCATAAAACTTGATTACAAAACATCCCTGCAAAATTACTTTTGTTGTTTCAGACAAGCATTACGAAGTTACTTCTAAAATGGCTGATCTTGTTGTTTTGTTGTTTGAAATAGTTTTATTGGGCAAACCGCTTTCACCGGAAAGCATCGATGGATGCATTCAGATGCTCACGGTGGAGGATGGAATCCATGCAGTTCTCTTGAAAATCAAGATATGTTTCAGGTTGGTAGGCCATCGAAGTTCTTGTTGAATTGCTCAAATTAAGTTAAAAATTCTGAGAAATCGGATTTACTCGTTTTTACTTAAGTTGAACTTTTCTGCCATTTGCAGGATTATTCTGAGTTCAGTTGCCAATTTTCTTCTGGTATAAAGGTATGATTATTTCCGTTCGATCCTTTACGCTTTCGTGAAATGCAGTGAGAGTAGTTGAATGTATGATATATCTTATGAACTCTTTTCTTTTCACAGCCATTTGTAGCTATATTTGTTGTAAACTTTTCTTTATCCATCCATAGTCATATTTATTGACCCTGAAATTTAACTTGCAGACAATTGCAATAATCTCCGTTGAACCACGAGGAGTAATTCAGTTAGGATCCACCGAAAAGGTAATTAAATGGAAGCACCAAACTGGATTTCCACATTCTTATGTTCATATGAGACCATGTTCTCCAAAATCTAGTTCCCTTGGTTTGTTGATCATATAGTATGGAATGGTTGAATACTTTTTTTTGACCATACTGGTATTATTTTTTGCAGATTATGGAGACGCTGGAAGTTTTGGATGAAACAAAAAGGTTGTTTCGGGAGATGGAAAATCTTGATGGGCTTATTCCTTTGGAAAATGCACCTTCATCCATGAACAATGAAACTAGTGATCTAAATGAGTTGTTTGCTTCATTGATTTCATCTGGGAATTCCTACAATGGAGATGTTAACTTGAATCCAGGTGACAAATGTGATGAGCACCGAGGAAATATTATTTCTGCAGTGGGTTTTCAGTCTACATCATCTGATGATATTGGCTCAGCTGATAAAACCCCCTGGTTTAGTACGTGGAGTACCGAATCTTCACTTTTGACTTCATTCGAACCGCAGTTGGCATTGGAAATTATTCCTCATGATTCGTTCGAGTCTTGCAGAGATACAGCAGGGAATATTCAGTTGGACTCGGCATTCACTTCATTAGCTGACTTCGAGAAACCTATTCAAGGAAGCTGTGGATATAAGATGGATTACCAGCAATCTCTGCATGGATTCCCGGTGGAGTGTAATCCAGCTGATTTAAGTATAGATCTCTCTAGATTGTACCAGTTGGATGATCTTTCCCAGTGGTTTACTGCTTCACCGGAACAGAAATTCAATGCAATGACAACCACACTGAACAATGACTTCTCACAAGTAATAGAAAGTACTTCAGTGTCGTCTAGTCTGGTTAAAGGTGATAACCTTATTCATGTTCCAATTCAAACTCCAGCTAACTCTATTCAAAGTTCGGTTACAAATCCATTTAGCGCCGATGGACACAATAAATCTGTGATCATTCAGAGTGTTGATGGTTTGGGACCGGATTTTGTGTGTGGTCAAGTCGGGAAGTGTTGGGAAGATACTATAATGCCAGCAACCAGTGGTGGCTACTTGGCTACTGGTACTGCTTTGACAAAATGCTTCTCAGAGTCAGAAATAACCGGTTCCATGCCTGGTCCTCGGAAGGGGTTGTTCTCAGAATTAGGACTCGAAGAGCTTTTAAATGGTAAAAGTACTACTTCCAGCTCCTTAAAATGCAATCTAGAGGACCAGTCATCCACCACTAGAAAAAGGAAATCAGAATGTTTATCTGTGAATAGCAATCAGGTTCAACTGCCAAGGCTTACAGGCTTGGATACGAGTACACATTCAGCGAATTCTTTCTATAACCTGGATAGGGCAAACAGTCTTGGTCCAAAGAAAGACTTTTTCCCAAAATCACGGGTAGGCTTATGGATTGATGACAGCTATAGCGTCAACGCTAGAAGTGCGGTTCAAGATAAACAGCAGAAAGCTGAGGTACACCCAAAGAACACCAAGAAAAGGGCAAGGCCTGGGGAGAGTACTCGACCTAGACCTAAAGATCGCCAGCAGATTCAAGACCGTATCAAAGAGTTGAAGGGGATCATCCCTACTGGTGGCAAGGTACGCATTTTTGTTTTTGCTTTCACATACGGTAGCCAATAATGAGATGGCAGATTAGACATTGTGTTTCTAATAAGGTTTTTGACATTCATATATTTTCTTGATGAAACAGTGTAGCATCGATTCTTTGTTGGACCGGACAATCAAATACATGGTTTTCTTGCAAAGCGTGACGAAATATGCAGATAAGCTTAAACAGACTCATGAGCCAAAGGTCAGTTGGTTTGGTTATTTCTGTTATATGTATGCAGGACAAGCCCAAAACGTGTTATATTTTATGAACTAATGTGACAATATTTTGCATGGATTTACAGCTAATTGGCAAGGAGAATGGAGTGGTTCTAAAAGACAACAGCACCAAATGTGGTGGTAATACACGGGCATTAGCAGTTGAGGGTCAAACAGTGGTTTGCCCTATAATAGTCGAGGACCTTGATCAGCCGGGCCAAATGCTTATCGAGGTAAGTGAAAGGCATACAAAAAATGAAAGAGTTCCCTCCAAGTCTTATGTCAACCTTAATTATTTGAACCCTCCTGACTTCAATATCTACTTCTGTTGCAGATGCTTTGTGAGGAACAAGGTTTCTTTCTTGAGATAGCGGACATAATCTGCGGCTTTGGGTTAAATATCTTGAAGGGGTTGATGGAAAGCCGGGAAGATAAGATATGGGCAAGGTTTATCGTCGAGGTAAACCTAAATTGAAATATTTACATTAAGGATCTTAGATAATTTGTCCCATAAGAAAAATGAAAAGTTTTAGGGACATTCGTTATTTTACTTTCTTCTAAATATCTTAATCCGAAATTTTTGTAACAGGCAACTAGGCATGTAACAAGGCTAGATGTATTCTGGTCCCTTGTCCGGTTTCTACAACAAACAACTACGGGTGTGGTTGATCCAACTAATCGGCTAAGTAATATAGTAGATGGTGGGGTTCCTCCTATATTGGATAGTTGTCAGCAACAAATCTTGCCACCTCCGGTCAGCTTGATTTGAGATGTTTAGCTTACAGACTGCCCTGACCTGTGAGGGTCAGATATACCTTAAGCATTGCCCTGTGAGGACCTGATGTCGTAGGTGTTTCCGGCAACGGAGGAAACCACAAACAATGAGAGAAAATGAGATTGGTGATTGAGCCTCGGAAGTCTGTGTGAAGTGTGCATATTGTTAGTAGAGACTAGGAATATTCCTGCAAAAATTGCAGGTTTGCTCTTTTTACTGCTTTACTTAGTTCCCAATAAGAAAAGGGTGTGCAAGGCGTGGTGAAAGTGAAGTTAACCCTCTTTGTATTTGGGATTTTTTTACAAGTTTATATCTTCAACCTGCTGAGAATTTAAACCCGTTAGTAATAGGCTAACCACTGATTTGTTTTTGGCCTCTGTTGTGGCTTAATATTTGGTATTGTAGTCATGGAATGTTGTCATCTCTCACTCTGTCTCTCTCTCTCTCTCTCTCTCTCTCTCTCTCCCTCTCTCTCTCACCCTCCCTCTCCCTGACGAACAACATGACGCTACATGTTTCAATTAACTTCTTTCATAGTGCATGACATCGTCATCTTGACTTTTTGTTTCTCGTCGGTCTGTCAAATGGAGGAAATAAAACTACAACATATATACAGGACAAAGAGAATGATGGACCGCGAGATAACAGACACAACACCACAAGAAAACATAAGCATCTACAAACTCGTACACAAAGCAAACCACATAACTAAACTAGCTAGAAAGAAAAGTTCAAAAGAAAAATGGAAAACTTGGACCAGACACTTCTGCAAAAGGGAACGAAATTCAAGAGAGTTTTCTTTCTACAACGACAGCAAAATTACATGAAATTCGTTATATGTGATGCATACTAAAGATAATTTTTCTCTTGTCAAGCAATTGGCATCATGTCAATCTTGATTTATCTAAAATGTTACAATTCGCAGTCTGACATGATTACATACATTATATATGGCAAGAAAGCATACCCTCACATTAAAATTTAGTAATATCAAGACAAATACATAATCTATATTTGAAAGAAAACCTAATATATACACACTCACTATACACTATAGTGATCATCGATCATCATGCATTAAATTTTGCAAGGCTAAAAATGTGGAATTAGGTACTTCCGTCTGATACAGTTGAAGTTAGGCAAGATTTATGTTGGTTCTAGCAACGAATCATCGTTCTAGACTACTGTTATATAGTAACTATTGGCAAATCATGGTATCGTACATGAGAGCAGTTCCACCGAACACAAAATTACCCAACACCCTGTCCAAAAATCAGCCCACCACCCTGTCAATCTGCTCCAGCCCGCAAAACAGCCAGGCACCCAGCCCAAGCCAAGCAACAGACCAGCCCATTTCGGACAAACCTAGAGGTCGACCTATTTGGCTGGCGCGTGCAGCACACTCGCGACTGGGCGTGAGTAGGAGACAAGGGTGCAGGCGGGGGGGCCCGCTTGTTAGCCCACTTGTGTTCACCCGGATTAGAGCTACGTGGCCCTCCTTAGTGCCGTTGGATTTCCAACGGCTAGTTTTTGTAGACTGTTGGATTTCCAACGGTAAAAAAAATTAAATTTGACTTTTAAAATGGACCGTCCGATCACAGATCAACGGTCCACGTTTTTTTCACAAAAAAAAAAGGCCCAACGATCAGAATTATGACCGTTGGCCACGCGGCAACGCCTTGGCTCTTGGATTTGAATATTTTTCAAATCCAACAGTCCAGATTAATTAACTATATTAAAATTTATTAAAAATAATTAAAAAATATAGAAAATTTATTAAAAAATACAGAAAAATTATTAAAAAATAACGAATTTTTTTAAAAATATAGAAATTTTTTAAAAAAGTTTTTTTTTTTCTATAAATACCTAACCCTCATCTTCCACCTTACACCACATTTCAATATTTTCTACACTTTCTACCAAAGCTTTCATATACTTTTTGTAAAAAAAAATACCAAAAAGCTCATCCTTAATTTTTTTGTCCATATAAACCATACATCCCTACATCCATCTTCATCGTTTTCAAATCTTGAGTTTTTTTTTACAATGTCTTCTTCAAGGAGAGTGCATAAACAATTTGTGGAGCAACAGAAAAGATTGTTTAAAAATCTTATCCGAAAATAAAACTATTTTTTTTATTTATTCTTTAAAAAAAATATAAAATATTTTAAATGGGCTGGGTGCCAGCGCATTTTGTAGGGATGGAGATCGTTTGTGCTAGCGCATTTTTAGACTGGGTGCCAGCGCGTTTTTTTAGGAGTGGAGATTCTTTGGCCTATTACTGTTCACTGGGGTATATTACTGTTCACTTGAGTGGATAAATGCGCTGGGTGCTGGCGCAAAGTCTTTAGGGATGGAATTGCTCTGAGTACATCGTAGGAAAGCTGATAAATCAAATAAAGTTGGAAGAGAAAAATACCGCAAGGAAAAACCTTGCATAATTGTGAGGTCATTTTCATGGAAGTCCATGTTGTTGAGAGCATTTTCATGGAAGTCTGTGTGAAGTGTGCATATTGTTAGTAGAGACTAGGAATGTTCCTGCAAAAATTGCAGGTTTGCTCTTTTTACTGCTTTACTTAGTTCCCAATAAGAAAAGGGTGTGCAAGGCGTGGTGAAAGTGAAGTTAACCCTCTTTGTATTTGGGATTTTTTTACAAGTTTATATCTTCAACCTGCTGAGAATTTAAACCCGTTAGTAATAGGCTAACCACCGATTTGTTTTTGGCCTCTGTTGTGGCTTAATATTTGGTATTGTAGTCATGGAATGTTGTCATCTCTCTCTCTCTCTCTCTCTCTCTCTCTCTCTCTCTCTCTCTCTCTCTCTCTCCCTGACGAACAACACGACGCCACATGTTTCAATTAACTTCTTTCATAGTGCATGACATCGCCATCTTGACTTTTTGTTTCTCGTCTGTCCGTCAAATGGAGGAAATAAAACTACAACATATATACAGGACAGAGAGAATGATGGACCGCGAGATAACAGACACAACACCACAGGAAAACATAAGCATCTACAAACTCGTACACAAAGCAAACCACATAACTAAACTAGATAGAAAGAAAAGTTCAAAAGAAAAATGGAAAACTTGGATCAGACACTTCTGCAAAAGGGAACAAAATTCAAGAGAGTTTTCTTTCTACAACGACAACAAAATTACATGAAATTCGTTATATGTGATGCATACTAAAGAGAAATTTTCTCTTGTCAAGCAATTGACATCATGTCAGAATTATGACCGTTGGCCACGCGGCAACGCCTTGGCTCTTGGATTTGAATATTTTTCAAATCTAATAGTCCAGATTAATTAACTATATTAAAATATATTAAAAAATACAGATAAATTATTAAAAAATACAGATTTTAAAAAAAAAAATATAGAAATTTTTAAAAAAAATATAGAAATTTTTTAAAAAAATATAGAATTTTTTTAAAAAAGTTATTTTTTTTTCTATAAATACCTAACCCTCATCTTCCACCTTACACCACATTTCAATATTTTCTACACTTTCTACCAAAGCTTTCATATACTTTTTGTGTGAAGAAAAAATACCAAAAAGCTCATCCTTAACTTGGTCACAGTCAAATTCATGCAGCCCCCAAGTTTTAAATCCTCTCCAAAAATCTAATGCCCCCACAACTTTACGTGGTCACAGTCATGACCTAATTTTACCTTCAATTTCTAATCAATCAAAATCATATATTAACATTTCTAGTACCATATTGGACTCTCCACTATGATTGAATGGAATTCAAGTTTTGTCCTCTCTATGTGAAACAACTGGCGTAGTTTCAGCAACTGTGACAAATAGGGGCATGGAGGTTTGGTCTTAAAACAAATTTTCTTTACTGCTACATAAGAGGGAAAGAAACATGGTCCCTTTTAGTTAATGAGTTATTTTTTTAGTTGTGAATCACAAGCTGAAACATATTACAAATAACTTGTAGTTTGACTAGGATTTATCTGTAAGAAAGAAAAACTTGTTAAGCTTACCTGCGCTGGGTGTTTTCGGGAAAGAAACTATACCACTCAAGATCCTTACCATAGGACTACAGGAATGGAGAGAGAGAGAGAGAGAGAGAGAGAGAGAGAGAGAGAGAGAGAGAGAGTGCAAGATTGTTGAAATAGTTCTTCCATGATGCCATGATATCATAATATCATAAATATGTGTTGAGTGCTAGTTCCTAATTATCTTATCTGTGGCATAATATTAGATATTGATTTGATCGCTTGATAGTGCGCTGATGTTATCACTTTTGATGAATTTTAGGACACAAATATGTCACCAAGATCATCAAGGTTTGGTTTTTAAGTCCATGACACACTCTCTCTCTCTGGCATTAAGGAAAAATTGGAAGGTTTAATTACCAGCGTATTTGTAGAATTTCCTTGAAATGAAGAACCACACGTGTTTCAACAAATTAGATATTCAATAGAATCATCTATATGCACCTCGCACCGCTGAGGTTTTCTTAAAAAATAAAAATACATCATCAGAATGCTGTTTGTGATGTTTATGCCGTACAAGTAATTGAACACTGTCCTGTTGGTGATGTTTGAAGTGAAAATGACCAATCGATACAGGTGTAAGAAACAACGGGATTATAAGCTTGAAACATAACTTCTCTAAACGCACGACGTATGCTTAGTTGCCATTGTATAGATACAGTCGAAAATGTATGATAACATAATTAATAATATATTTTGTTAATTATGAGGATGCTGGCACATTAACGAACGTTCGTTCCATAGTCGGACGGAAGCTTGAAATGAGTTTTTACCTATTTTGAATGAACAGAGAATGGAATTTGTTGATGCACAAAACCAGAGGGGTCTTGGAACAACGTAAATCCGACCGTGAATCTGCAAGAAAGTAAAGAACACAAGATGTATCGTGGTTCACCCCAATGTTTGGGCTATGTCCACACTGATGTTGATATTGTTTCACTCTGAATGGCGAATATACAAGAAGGCTAGAGGCAGTGTGCTCTCTAGCCTATTTTTTGTGTGCTCTCTTCCCATGGCCTAAGACTTGGCCTCTCTTAATGGGGAGAGTGAGGAGTCATTTTATAGAATAAGGGCTCCTCACTTATTACATATTTGCCCCTTCATTTATTACATAATTACATTTGAGTCCCCCGAGTATTTATACGAGATCTAAATACGAAGGCCCTAAGTATGGTACAAACAGAATTAATGAAAGTTCAACATATGTGTCCTTGAGTCCCAACCTGACGTACCCAACATACAAAAAACAAGAAGTGCATTGACCTTTAGCTGCTGTCATTGCCATGCTATTGGAAAATTTTTGTTTATTCTTTACATCATTACTCGCAAGCTCATTTGTTTATTTCACCACTATGAGAAACCAAATTCCCTTATATATACTTCAATAGTCCGTCAGCTTTCCTCACCAACAATCCTTTCCTCTACATGACCCTGAGGACCACCTGTCGTATAGTTCTTCTCGTCTAATTCTCTATTTTCTTCACTATTTTCGTTTTAAAAAAAATGGCTCAGGAGAAGGAAGCGACCGGCGCAATGGAGTGGAGGATAAAAATGGCCGACGGGTCATCTGAAAGTTTGGCTCCCACCGAGGCACGAGGGTGCCCCAGCATAGCCTGGCTTGCCTTAAAGGGCCTGGTTGTAGGGTTGGTTATGAAAGTATGTGACTTTCTGAAGAAAGCTTGGGACTTGGGGCACAATGAGCCCAGAAAAGTGATCCATGGCGTCAAAGTTGGGATGGCCCTCACAGCTGTCTCACTCTTTTACTACATGAGACCTCTATATGAAGGTGTGGGAGGAAATGCCATGTGGGCAGTTATGACAGTTGTGGTTGTCTTTGAAAATACTGCTGGTAAGTTACAAACAAATTTTTTCATTTGTTTTTTTACACGATCTATTAGTGCGATATTAGCTCCTCAGTGAAGGTCACAAGCCGAAAAGCACCCATTATTTACTTGTTTATGTGCATGCAGGTGCAACATTATCTAAAAGTATAAACAGAATTTGTGGAACTCTTCTTGCTGGATTTCTTGCCATTGGCATCCATTCGATTGCTGATCAATCCGGGAAAGATTTTGAGCCTTTCATCATTGGATTTTCAGTTTTCTTATTAGGTATGTAGTAGTCTTATTAATCTCATTTTATTTTGTAATAGCTATAAATAGTACACATAAGTTTAATGTGTTACTGATATTGTTATTCTTTTTTCTTCAGCTTCTGCAGCAACCTTCTCGAGATTTATACCCTCGGTGAAAGCCCGATTTGATTATGGTGCCATGATCTTCATCCTCACATTCAGCTTAGTTTCAGTGTCGGGTTACCGGGTGGATGAGTTATTCGACCTGGCGACCCAAAGAATGTCGACCATCATCATTGGAACTTGCTTGTGCATTGGTATAACCATGATCATTTGCCCCATTTGGGCTGGGGAGCAACTCCACATGCTGATCACTGGGAACATGGACAAGCTTGCCAATTCCTTAGACGGTACAAAATTTAATCCAATCCCAACTAGTTTAGGACAATTTAATCCCAACTTGTGTTTGTTGTCCTAGGACAGTTTTGCTGACAGTATAAAATGTCGCACTACACTCTTCAGGTTGTGTGGCAGATTATTTCAATGATAGTGGAGGCTTTGCTGGTAGTGACAAAGAATCCGACAAGAAATTGCTTGGCTACAAATGTGTTTTGGGTTCAAAGGCAACAGAAGAATCCATGGTATTGCAACAGAAACATATATAATTTATGGTGTAACTTTCATTTTATATTCAATAAATTCTCTTGTATCATCGTGATTTTTTTTTTTTGAAAAAGAGAATAATCGGTCTCTAACAGTGCCATTAATTATCTGTTTTATAGGCCAATTTTGCTAGATGGGAGCCGGCGCACGGCCAATTCAACTTCCGGCATCCGTGGAAGCAATACCTCAAAATCGGGGCATCAATGCGCAACTGTGCTTATTGCATTGAGGCGCTCAATGGTTGTGTCAGTTCTAAAAATGAGGTAATTCCAAATTCTGCAGTCTACCAAAAGCACTTTTATTAGAAACCAATCAAGTTTCTAATTAAAATATTGCTTTTTAGAAAAACACTTGAACTGCTTCATGCTTCATGAAGAAGAATTTGCTAAGTTTTTTTCCATGAAGACACTTCTAGGTGCACATATAACCAACCATAAAAGAGCTTTTTTAACTTTTTATGTCAGACGTTGTCAAAAGCACTTTTAGTTATCTAATTTATTAGCGCAAAAAATACTCAAATTGAATCACTTTCATATGAATTTACAGGTATCTGAGCTCACAAAGAAGCATATCAGCAACATTGCCATAAAAGTAAGCTCACACTCCTCAATGGTGATAAAAGAGCTAGCAAGGACTATGAAAACAATGAAGAAATCATCTGCAATAGATCTCCTAGTTGGAGAAATGAACAATGCAGTTTTGGAACTCCAAGAGGACTTGAAATCTCTTCCTAACTTATTCATTAACCCAAAGCCGCTTCTGCAAGAGCCCGAATGCCCCGAAAACAACACCACCACAAAAGCAGAAGCAGAAGAAACTGCTCTCATGGACATAATTCCACTTGTGACTTTAGCTTCTCTGCTGATTGAGATTGTTGCTAGGGTTGAAGGCATGGTTAGTGCAGTTGAAGAGCTGGTAAAGCTGGCCGAATTCAAGGCGGTCGGCGCTGAGAAGGCAAATCAGAATCAGACTAGTAACAAAATTGTACGAAATCAAAGTGCCCACCAAAGGGTTTGAAATAGATTTGTATACTGATTATTGTTCTTGGCAGATTGTGTTGTTGGAAAAAAGCGGGCAAGAATGCCAATAAATATATACTAATGAGGTGGTGCTGTAAATTATACCATTCTAACAACTTGGAACATAATTCAAACTCTGTCATTGACCAAACTTTCAAATTCGATCACTGTATATATTGATCACAACTTATGTTGTTTATCTTTACACTCACTCCCCTTTTTTCCCGATGAACCAAAACACTTCTCCTGGATGTCATCGATAGCCACCATCCTCCTCCACTTTTTGTTTCTTTTTCTCCTCCTCCTTTTCTCTTTCCGCTCGAGTTGAATGGGAACTGCAGTGCTCCTCAGGCTTCGCTGTCGACAATGAATTCGCTGTATGTTCCTCCGTCAACTCCCTTCCTCACCGACTCTCTTCTTTCCCCGTCGGCCCATTGGTTGGAACCTGTTGGTTCCATTTTCATACACTCATTAGTTGTTTATTCCCCAAGCTTCAAACTTTTGACGTTTAATCCCACTTCGTTGATAATGAAAACAAAATAATAATTCAAATTAACCCAATCACCTATAGTGTGTGTGTGTGTATATATATATATATATAAAATGTTATAAACAATTAGGAAGAAGATAATGAACGATTGATTGGTATTTACCTTGAATTTGAGATACTCAATAAATTGACTATGAGTAAGAATTTTATGCCATTCAAAATCAGTGGTTATGAAAATATTCTTCATAATGAAAATAGTGAATTAAAATTAATGATGCATATATGTTTTGAAAATAAGTTTATTAAACTTTGAAATGAAGACTTACAATTTGCCTACTGGCAATTACAGTTGATGAAAATGGGGATGGAGCTCGCAAGCATCCTTGACATGATAATTAAAAGTGTTTAAAAATTTGGACTGGATAAGATGAATGCTGAATATTGTCTTCTATTATGTTGTATGGGAATATGCAGAAGTTTTAGCCTGCCTCGAATGAGTTCTGAATTGTGATGATATATGCTGGAGATGGTTGGATGAAATGATTGAAGCTGAAGCGGGAATCCAGCTGTGCATGTGCTATTAGCTGTAAAAGCTGGAGGAATGATTTCTTTTACTGTGGAATCACGCAGCTGCAACTGAAATGATGAATAGTAAAAGTGGTTTTACTATTCATGAATAGTAACTTGTCTGAATGATTGCTGCTACTGCAGATGTCGTATTCTGTGAAAGGATCACATGGAAAAATGCTTGAAATGATTACAAATTATTACATAATTGAATTTAAAATTCGAATGGGTCCTGGGAATCCTGATAATCGGCCCACTTTTTCTAACTTGCTGAAATGGCCAGAGGTTGTGACTAGGCGTCTGATGAGTTGGAGTCGGAATCTGGTTCTTCATCATGCAGCAAAGCTGCTTCTGCCATAAACTGTTGAGCTAAATCTTTGAGTTGTGAGGATTTCTCTTTTTTCTTTAAACTGGTTGACTTGGATGATTTAGCTTTTCCTTTGAGGGAGGATGAATGACTAATGTCTAATAAGGATTGTTCTGGAATTTCTGGCAACGCCTTTGTTGGTGTGGTTTGAGCTGCTCCTGGGGTTGGAACTAGGTCGATGGGAAATTCAGAGAGGACCAAGTTAATGATCTTCTGATGGTTGAACTTATCCCATCACTTGACTGCACGTTGTCTATAGACTTCTCCTGTTTCAACTTCATAAATCCACTTCATTATCCAAGGGACTTTGTATTTGGCCATGAACAATGGTAGAAGTGTAATCCTATAGTTGAATCGGCTACGATCAAATTTTTTCTGGAAACCAACTGAAAGGACTTGCATTAAATCTTCTGGTAGTAAACTGGCTGTTGGACCATAAGTAGACTACCATTTTGGAAACCAAGCTGGGAAATTTAATCTGAAACTTCTATCAAAAGTAATAAACCATGAGTGACTAAAGTCGTCTGTTTGATGAAGAAAAATGTTTGTCCAAGCTTGAATGTAATCAAAATAATTATATTTGTTGGGGAGGAGAACATGTTGGGTATGAAGATTTTTGGTGTGGTACAGGGGGATTCCCCATTCTGTTTCGGTTAGGAATTTTCCTATGTGGAAGGAATAATATAGAATTTTGTTTTCATGGGTTCTACTGAGAATTGGTTTTATGGAGATGGATTTTGTTTCAATTAGAATGGCTTGATAGAATTTGAGGGTTTTATATGACTCTGTGGGATAATAATGGAGATTGGGTGGAAACATAGTTTTGGCAATTTTTTCTGGTGCTCGTTCTTGGTTGATATTGAAAGGGATGTTGAAAAGGTATTCCTTTGGGGTTTTCAAGACATAAGGGGATGTTTTAGCATAGCTGGCTGATTGGGATGATGATGATGGATAGGGCATGGATGCATATGGATCATAAGAGCTGACTCATGCCGTTTGGTAGTTTGGTCGTGGTTGATGATAGTTTGGCCTGAGGTTTCCTACTATGGGGGAGTAAAACGATTGGTAATGGCTAGGGCTGATGAGGAATTGGGAATAGATTCCTGTTATGGCTGCCTTTAATGTATTCAAAATCAAAATAAAAAAAAAACTTAATATGGCTTGCCATCGTGCAAAAATCTGTTTTGATGCAATGTTTTGAACATCTTTTTGTAAAACATGTTTTGCAGATTTGCAATCAACTCGGAC
Source organism: Malus fusca (assembly GCA_035220775.1). Taxonomy (NCBI): domain Eukaryota; kingdom Viridiplantae; phylum Streptophyta; class Magnoliopsida; order Rosales; family Rosaceae; genus Malus; species Malus fusca. The sequence goes on from CM069072.1 coordinate 22,437,588, forward strand.
TAAAAATTTTTGATTTAATAAATCATCTTGGAATTTGCTAATGCATAATACAATATATAATATCTCTTTCTTAATAGTACTATAATTACTCTGTGCTGGATTCCATACTCCTGAATGGAAACGTACAATTTGTTGAGGAGATCTGGAAGAAGTTTGCTGCTTGAGGATATCTCCATAACCAATATCAGATGCATTAGTTTCAACTATTTTAAATGAGTTGGGAGTTGGAATGCCAAGGCAAGGCAATGTCCTGACATGATTTTTAATCTGTTTAATAATAGAAGTATGAATGGGAGACCATGATGGATGATTATCTTTGAGACGATCAAATAAAGGTTTACATTGTTGTCTGAGATGAGGATAGAATTCTGAAACATAATTTAATGATCCAAGGAATCTTTGCAACTGGGTTTTGTCAGTAATTTGATATGGGAATTTATCAGCAAATTGAATAACTCTATCAATAGGTTGAATGGTATACCTATGAATATTATATCCTAAGAACCTAATCTTAGTCTGAAACAACTTAATTTTTGATGCAGAAACAACTAATCCATTGGACTTGACAATTCTAGCAAACATATGCAAATGTTTCCAGTGTTCGTCTATTGACTTTGAATAAATTAGAACATCATCAATATAAACAATCGAAAAATGGCTATACTGATTAAAAATCTCATTCATGATATTTTGAAATTCACTTGGTGCATTGTTAAGGCCGAAAGGCATTACATTCCATTCATAATGACCAAAAGGTGTTACAAAAGCTGTTTTGTATTTATCAAATTCATGTATTTGGATATGCCAAAAACTTGATTTCATGTCAAATTTTGAAAAGATAACTGCTTGAGAAAGCCTTTTTATTAAATCTCTTTTGTTGGGAATTGGATACCGAATCCATTCTAAAACTTTATTCAAAGGTTTATAGTTAATAACTAATCTGGGAGTCCCTCTTTATAATTCTGTGTTTTTCTGAACATAAAATGTAGGGCATGACCATGGTGATTTACTTTTTCTAATGATTCCTTTATTAAGAAATTCTTGGATCTCTGTTTTGCAGAATTCCATGACTTCTTGACTCATTTGGATAGGTCTAGCTTTAGTTGGAATTTTTGACTCATTAAACTCCCTTATGTAAGGAAGTTTAACAATGTGTTGTTTGTGGTGCCAAAAGGCGTTGGGAATATCGGAACATACATCATTAATAAGTTTCTTTTGAAAATTATTAATAGTTTCTAACAAAGATTTATTTGTTAGCTGTTCTTCAATTCGTTTGTGATTAATTTCTTCTTTTAAGAAATTAATGTGTTGTGATTTATTAGTAATTATACTAATGGTTTTTGAAATATTGTTTTTCTGTAAATGTCTTAATTTGTTGAGGTTTGTTTCCAGGCAGAACTCAAATGTGCCTTTCTGTCCTAGAACTCTGGTGGTAATCCAGTTGTGATGAACCTTAAAAGGATATATAAGTGCTATGAAAGGGAGACCTAATATGACTGGATCTGAAATGTTTTTTTATTAAAACAAATAGAGTTTTAAAACAAATATTGTTTTGACAAACATGTGCTTTAGGTATTTCATATTTTAATTGCATTGGTGACTGGTTAGCAGCACTAAGTATTTCTGTTGACTTATGAAAATACTTAGTAGGAATTAATCCTTCTTGAATACAATTCAAGTCTTCACCGAAATCAATCAAAGCAATTGTTTCTAAATGAAAATCTTCAATTATTATTTTAATTTTAGAATACCATTTCTGGATTCTTATCTTGTCTAAGAGACCTAAGACTAGGTCTTGTGTGGAATGTTTGCTCGACTGGGCATCTGAAGAGGAACTGCTACTGCATTCTTCTTCTTTAACGATTGCTTGTGTTTGGATTTCGCTAAGGCGAATACGAACTTCTGAATTTTCAGATTTTAAAAATCGAATTTCATCTTTGATTTTATTAATTTCTCTTTGGAGGTCTTTAACCATGATTTCTTTCTTAGACTTATTGAACCTTTCTAAGGTTGTGCTAAGAGAGATTTTTGGAATTTGTTAAGATTGGCTAGCGCCAGGTTCTTCTGGAGAAACTAATTTCTTTAGTTTCTGGAGGTATAAGGGCTTTAATTTTGGGTCATCGACCTTGCTAATTAATTCAATTAGAAGATTCTCTTGTTCTTCTTGTTTGTTGAGTACTAAAATCTTGTTATTGCAACAAGTATCAGTGCAACCTATTTTAATATCGGGTGATGAAAGGCTACTAGATGAATTGTTTTCTTAAGAAAACGATTGTATATCATCCTCAGATTGACTATGGTCTGTGTCTCTAAGTTCTAAAACTTGGATTAACTGAAGTTTCTCTTCCTCAGAGATCTTTAATTGGTTGATAGTTTTCTTAACACGACATTTGTTGGCATAATGGCCAAATTTGCCAAATTTGCCAAATTTGCCACATTTGTAGCATTTTCCTTTTTGTTTTTTAGGGAAAAATTTCCCTGAGGGTTTTCTCTTTGACTTATCAGTCTTGGGTTTTTTCATAAAACTTATAGGTTTCAAAGTTTTTACTTCTAGATTTGTATTTATTATATTTGGGGTATTGTCTACCTGAGTATCTATTGGGATACTTGTGATAGACTTGTGATTTTTTCTTTTTGTTTGAGGGAGCAATAGGAGGTAATCCATATTGTTCACAAAACGTTCCTAATTCATACTTAGCGATGGATTTATCTTTGTTAACTTGTTTTGAAATTTTCATATCTATACACATTTTCAAGCCTTCCTTCTGGATAATATTAATTATATTTCCATAAGTAAGAGTATGATATGGTATGACACCTTCTTTATTTACTAAGACATTTCTTATTTTGTGAGCAAACACGTTTGGTAATCCATTAATGAATTTTTCTTTCCAAAATGGTTGATTACTATCTTCTCTAAGCATAACTCTAGACATAAATACATCTTTGGGCATCTTAAGTTACTTAGTTGGTCGTGAATCCTAGTGGTGACATTGCTAGGTGTTCCTATAAAATGTTCTATGATTGTGAAGAGTAATGTGTTAACTGCATTAGGGACACCTTGTCCTATTTGTTCATCGAAAATGGGCATTCCTTCTTCATCTCTTTTGGCTGCATGTTTTATTTCATTTCTGGATTGTTCAGTGAGATGTTTCTCCCACCAGGAATGAAGCATTTCAGTAAATTCAGTGACCAACAGGTCGACAACTTGTGTTTGGCTGAGATTATGACTGGTGATATAACTATTAGCAACCATAGAAATATGCTGAAGTTTGTTTAAGAGTTCTTGTTCCGATAAGCCATATATATTCCATTCATAGAGTTTATCAGAAGAGACGGAAAATTGATTTTGGATATTTCTTTCTTCAAATTGAATATCAGGAGGAGTAGGTCTGGGATACCATTTTTTTGTGAGGGATGTTGGATTAACACGTTTGTTGGTAATCATTTTGAGTTCAAGGTTTTGAAAAGCTTGTTCCACTTTCTTTATGGAATCTGTGTCAGTTTCGTTTTCTGAATCCCATATTGTAGAAATTGTTTCTACATGAGACTCATCTTGATTTTGTAAAACATTAAATATTTTTTCTTGTTTTAGTTGTTGTAACATTTGGTCTATTTTTTGACTTGTGGATATTGTCTTCAAAGCGATTGTGCTAGAAGAAGACTCTGGGAAATTGATTAATGATTTTTCTTTGTGTGTTGGTTTTGGTTGAGAAAGTTTATCTATTTTTGTTTCTATTTTATCTAACTGTTTTCCTATGGTGTGAAGACTCTGATTAGTGAAATTATTTTGTTCAATGACTGGTTTAACTCCTGCATCTTCCTTGGGAAGTTTAAAAGGAGTTGCTGGGATTTGTATATTGGCAGTTTTGATGAGAATTGTTTCTTGTGAGGGATGGCTGGAGGAGACAATGATTTTGTGTTCTTTAAGCCAATTTTCTTTGGTTATTACCTCTAATTTCTTTGCAGGCTCATAGTACTTTTCAACATAATCGAAGAAAAATACTTCAAACCTGTGGGTTTCCATGAAATTTGTCCATTCTTTGTAAATTTCTAGTTTTTGTTCTTTTGTATATTTGTTTCTGAAAACATTTCTTCCATTTGAAAGGTTTGTTTAGAACTAGAAGTTGATGGTTAATCTGACCTGCTTCGAAATCAGATTCTGTTGGATAAGTTTTGTTTGTACCATACTTGACCAATCCCGAAACTACTGAGCATCAGTCAACGTTATACCGTCAAGGACCCAGAAGAGTTTCCCTCCAACCAGGAGGCCAATCACAGTACGACATGTGTCGACATCAGAAGCCAATCACAGCGTGACACGTGTCAACATCAGAAGCCAATCACAACACGACATGTGTCAATGTCTGAACAAAGCTAGAAACTCTTCTATAAAAGGAGATCATTCTCCCACAATATTTCCTAATGTCATTGGTACTAAATCATTCACTAGTACTCACTAAAGGAGAACTTGAACCTATGTACTTGTGTAAACCCTTCACAATTAATGAGAACTCCTCTACTCCGTGGACGTAGCCAATCTGGGTGAACCACGTACATCCTGTGTTTGCTTCCCTGTCCCTATCCATTTACATACTTATTCACCCTAGTGACCGGAGCAATCTAGCGAAGGTCACAAACTTAACATTTTCTGTTGTACCAAAGTCCCCATTGATTTTGTGCATCAACATTTGGCGCCGTCTGTGGGAACGACACTTATTCCCACTCTCTTCAGCTTTGTCAAGCTGGTTTCCACCATTCGTACACTCTCTTTTGTCCAGGCATCCCTCTCCAACATGGGGAGCAAAGGAAGCCACAACACACAGAATGACACCCCTCTTGCACCTAGTGCTAAGCAACGAAAGAAGGAAGGAAATAGGGTTGCTCTTCAAGCTAAAGTCGATGAGCTAGAAGCGCAAAACAACAAGATAACAATGAAGAATGAGGTTCTTCAGGAGCAGTATGAGAAGCTCTTTGAGACGCTCCACGAAACTAGGCGTACTCAAACATGCGAGCTCATTGCCCCTGTGGACATCAACCATCATCTGGGTGCCCCCCAACACGGAGGGTCACCTTCCTTCGACATGGGTATCCCTGATGAGGAGCGAGCTAATCATTAAAACATTGATCAACATGAGACTTCTCTCAACCCAGCTGCTTTGACCCGAAGCAGGAGAAGTGGAGGAAGGCACCTCCTTACAGAAGGAGTGGAAGGATCGAAAGTCGTCTTTCGCGACTGTCGAGACTTCCTAAAGCAACGTCGAGACAATCCCATCCAGGTAAGCTCGAAGATCAATGACCCAAGGGTCTCTGAAAGACTCGGTCCCTTCCTATGTCCTAGGCTGGCTACCAATTTGGGGAAGGGGCAACAAGTTCTAGAGAAACACGAAGGTATAGGGGACTCAGAGATGTTCCGACAGACATACCTTGGAAGTCAGTACGGCGAGTCCAGGGAAAAATCACATGCTCTTGATCAAACATTCCTACTTCCAAGAGGAGATGGAGATTTAAGATAGAAAGCTCCAGTGGTACATGACTCCACTCAGGACCCTCTTGTGCTACAACTCTTTAAGGAAGTAAACAAGTCGAAGACCGAACGACAAGATGAGATACCTGATTGGAACCAATGTAGGCCTGGCCCTCTTACAAGGAGGATCCTCGACACCCCTCTCCAAGCAAAGACAAAGCAGAAGCTTGGCTTGCAACTCTATACTGGAAAGGAGGACCCGATTGAACACATTTACCTCTTTGAGTCCACTATGGCATACCGGATGCACATCGACGAAGAGCGATGTCTTATCTTCCCCTCTACCCTCTCTGGCGGAGCTCTAAACTGGTATTACCGTCTTCCACCTGAGACGGTAGACTCATTTGAGGAATTGAGGAAACTGTTTGTTTCTCAACATATTTTCCAGACCGATCACTTGCACTTTGCGGATGACTTGTACACTATTCACCAGAAGCCAGACGAGTCATTACGTATGTATGCTGGCCGCTTCAGCCATGAGTATTCCCGTTGTGCCGAGGCAGACGACAAGACTGCCCTCAAAGCTTTCACGGCAGACCTACGTGACTGTTTTTTTAAGTACATGATTAATGCCAACACTTGGAAGACTTACTCTGAGGTGATGACGCATGCTTATAACCATGCATCCGCCGAGGCAAGGACATACCAAGAGAAACCCCCAACAACCATCCCCTATCAGCAAGTGGGAAGTGGAAGCCAGACCCACCCAAATGAGAAGACCTCAACCTTCCAAACGACAGCGATGCCTCCCCCTGCTTTACTTAATACTTCGCCAAGTCAACGGACATATCAATCTGAGGGAAAAAGGAAAGATTTCCATCCTCACCAGTCTCATTTTAGTAAAAGGAGTAAAGGACACTATCACGATAACCAAAGGTATCGCCACGATAATGCCCGCCCCCAGGCAGTCAACACAGTGGGCCAATCACGTGTCAGGACAGGCCCTACCCCGAGGTATGAGACATACACACCTTTGAACGCCACATGTGTGGCCATTTACCCCAGCATAACACACCTGATACCGAAGCCAATGCCAAGGCAGTCGGGTTACAAGCCCACGAAGAACACGGGCACGTTTTGCTACTACCACGAGCATAATAGCCATGACGGCAAGAAGTGTATCACCCTTCGTGATCATATTGACGCTTTGGCGCGTGAAGGAAAAATTGATCGATTCCTCATTCACCATTCAAGGGATAACTGTAACCAACGCCAAGTGAATGTGATATATTCCATAAGCGGCAGCACACCCATATCTGAATCTTCCAATAGGGCCATGAAAAACAACGAACGAGCTTTAAGGACTGGCCACCAAGTGTTTCACGTGGAAGACATCATGGGAGGCAAGCATCAAAAGCCTAACTGGGATCCAATATGTTTCTACCCTGAGGAAGAAAGAGGTATCATCTACCCTCACAACGACCCACTGATCGTGGAAGCTCACATAGCCAACTTTGAAGTACAACGAATCCTGGTAGACACGGGGGCTTCGGTCAATATCATGTTTGCTGAAGCTTTCAGGGCACTTAATGTAGCTGAACACTTGCTCTATCGCTTGATTTCCCCCTTGATAAGCTTCTCCGATGATATCGTGCAACCTTTGGGGAGCATACACTTACCTTTCACCATTGGTACATGCCCTTACACAGCTAGTATTACCACTAACTTCCTGTTGGTTGATTGCCCAACGACATACAATGTCATATTCGGACGCACAGGCATCAATGATCTCAAGGCCATGGTATCCACACATATGTTGTTGATGAAATTTCCAACCCCCTATGGCAATGGTTACATCATAGGAGATCAACTTAGTGCACGATCATGTTACAACACTTCGGTCAAGCAACAACACCTGCATGTGCCCAAGGAAACCCTTTCTATACATGACCAAGTCATAAAGACCAGCCAGGACGAAGCAAACTTGGATCTTCACGGTGGCAACAGTCAACCCGATGATCCTCGAGATGACACTTTCACCCAGCAAGCACAACCCACTGAAGAGTTGGAGAAGGTCTCTATCTCAAAAGATTATCCAGATCGCATGGTGAAGATTGGTACCATCTTGTCACCACCCATTCGGTTGGCATTGATCTTTTTTTTGCGAGAGAACACTAAGGTCTTCGCCTGATCATACGAGGACATGCCAGGCATCTCTCTCGATATCATATGTCATCGCTTAAGTATTTACCCCAAGACCAAGCCAGTGAGACAGAAGCGAAGATCTTATGACGTTGAACGGTACGAGGTAATGAACGCAGAAGTTGAAAAACTCAAAGGCTTAGGCTTCGTCCACGAAGTCAATTATCCAACTTGGGTAGCAAATGTTGTCCTTGTTAAGAAGAATCCGACCAAGGAAAGTCTTCTGCTCTAAAAGGTCTTGTGGAGAATGTGTGTCGATTACACCGACCTAAATAAAGGATGCCCGAAGGATAGCTTTCCTCTTCCTTTCATAGATAGACTTATAGACTCTACGGCAGGGTGTGAACTCCTGAGCTTCATGGATGCTTACTTAGGATACAACTAAATCCTCATGAACCCTCCGGACCAAGAACACACAGCCTTCACTACTGACAAATGACTATATTGCTATAAAGTCATGCCATTCGGCCTAAAGAATGCAGGAGCGACTTATCAGAGACTGGTCAATTCAATGTTCGCCGAACAGATTGGGAAGAGCATGAAAGTTTACGTTGATAATATGCTAGTCAAGAGCAAACATGCTGACCAACACATCACCAACCTATCTGAAACTTTCACCATTCTGAAGAGGTATCGAATGAGGTTGAACCCCAACAAATGTGCCTTCGGCGTAGGCTCTGGCAAATCCTTAGGCTTCATGATAAGCCAACGAGGCATTGAGGCTAATCCCTAGAAGATCAAAGCAATCATCGACATGAAGGAACCGATAACTTCAAAAGACATCCAGAGCCTTACTGGCAAGGTGGCAACCTTAACTAGGTTCATCTCTAAGGCCACAGACAGATGTGCTCCTTTCTTCAAAGCACTTAAGGGAAGTAAGAAGTACATTACGTGGACTGATGAATGTGCTGAGGCATTCAAGAACCTCAAAGACTACATGAGTAAAGCTCATATGCTCTCCAAACCTGAGGTTGGTGACACTCTCATTATCTATCTGTCGATATCGGCTTCAGCAGTAAGTTCCGTTCTCATTCGAAATGATGGTAATGTCGAACGGCCTGTCTACTACGTTAGCAAGGCCTTACAAGATGCGGAGACACGATACTCCAACATTGATAAATTGGCTCTAGCATTGGTCATGTTTGCTCGAAAACTTCACCTTTACTTCCAAGCACACTCCATCATCGTGCTTACCAATCATCATCTTCGACAGATACTCCAAAGTCCTGACACTTCGGCAAGGCTAAAGGTTAAAGGTTGTTGGCCAGAATTTGTACCCCAAGTTTTTTGGTCATACTGCACTTCGTATCGGACATCAACAGGAGAAACCCCATTCTCACTTGCCTTTGGTACATAGGTAGTTGTCCCAGTTGAGCTTGAGTAAGCAACGTTCTGAGTCCAGAACTACTTGCAAAGCGAAAATGACAAACAACTTACCCTTAACTTAGATCTAGTTGAGGAGCACAGAAACTAGGCTCACTTGAGGAATGTCGCCTACAAGCAGCTCATCTCCAACTACCATGACTCAATGGTCAAACCTCGTTCTTTCAAAGTGGGGGACTGGGTATTGAAGAAAAGATTACTCTGCGACAGAGTCCCGAGTGAAGGAACACTTAGTCCAAACTGGGATGGACTGGTTGAAGTTGTCGGCATCAGTCGCCTTGGCTCCTACAAGCTTAGAAGCTCCGATGGCAAGACCCTTGGCCATCCATGGAACGCTGATCACTTGAAATACTATTACAAGTAAACTCACATTGTACAAGTGTTAAGCTTCAGCCGTTGGCATCCTATGTAACGAAGACTATTTGGCATGAATTCAATAAAGAGGTGATTTAGACAACTCGGTTCTAATCCTCTTACATTCCTAGCAATGAAACACACGGGTTTAAAGCTTCAACATGAATGCTTCCAACATGAAACAAAGTCTAAGTATATGTCAACAAGACTATAAAAATAAACGAACAGCTTCACAGTATATTCGTTCAATCATACATTCCAACACATTCATACATAAGCCAACTGTGCTTCGAAAGGGTTCAACATACTTTGTGTCATTCGACACTTGCTACAATGTGCCTCGACACCTTGCCTTTATTTTCACCAACCAGGTGATGAAATGTACAACCCGTACTCTCCTTCATGCCACCAACCAGGTGATGTAATGTACAACCCGTACTCTAATATCATTTGGCAACTTGCCACTCATGCCACTAACGAGGTGAAGAAGAAACTCATCTTCATGCCACCAACCAGGTGATGAAATGTACAACCCGTACTCTAATATCATTTGGCAACTTGCCATTCATGCCACCAACCAGGTGATGAAATGTGATGAAAGGTGATGAAGGAACTCACCTTCGTACCACCAACCAAGTGATGAAAGCAACTCACCATTCATTCCACCTACCAGAAGACGAGTGGTACAACTTGTACATGTGAACTCCTAGCATTCATAAATAATCAAAAACCCTCAAGCTTGACAACTCAACTAGGGGAGCACTTATGCCCAACAAGAGTTATAGTCACCAACAAAGTCTTATTGCAAGCCAACAACTTCAATGCATGGCATACGAAGATCAAGCTATTAAGCCCTCTTGCATCTGCTTCAGACATTTCTCCTCTGTAACAATGCAAACACTACAACTCGTAGAAAGCTTCACACACTCTTGATCAAGACAGTGTAAAGCAAAACCAATTTATGGTGCCAACAAAAGCTTCATCAATGGAGGGCAACCACAATTCTCAAAAGCTTTACACTCTTGATCAAGACAGTGTGAAGCAAAACCAATTTATGGTGCCAACAAAAGCTTCATCAATGGATGGCAACCACAATTCTCAAAAGCTTCACACACTCTTGATCAAGACAGTGTGAATCAAAACCAATTTATGGTGCCAACAAGAGCTTCATCAAAAGAGTTCAACCACAATTCTCAAAAGCTTCACACACTCTTGATCAAGACAGTGTGAAGCAAAACCAATTTATGGTGCCAACAAGAGCTTCATCAATGGAGGGCAACCACAATTCTCAAAATCTTCACACACTCTTGATCAAGACAGTGTGAAGCAAAACCAATTTATGGTGCCAACAAGAGCTTCATCAAAGGAGTTCAACCACAATTCTCAAAAGATTCACACACTCTTGATCAAGACAGTGTGAAGCAAAATCAATTTATGGTGCCAACAAGAGCTTCATCAATTAAGGGCAACTACAACCCGTAGAAAGCTTCACACACTTTTGATCAAGGTTGTTCGAATCAAATTCAATTTATATGGTTCATCCAAATCTCTTGCTCAATAGTGTGGAAGCAAAATTTGTATAGGTTGTCTCTCCCACATTTTCAAATTTCTAATTTTCCCAAAAAAAAAAAAGAAAAAAAAAAGGAAATTGGGAAATTCAACAAATTTCTAGTTTTCCCAAAAAAAAAAAAAAAAAAAAAAAAGGAAATTGGGAAATTCAACAAAGCTTCATCAATGGAGGACAACTACAAATTCTCAAAAGCTTCACACTATCTTGATCAAGATAGTGTGAAGCAAAATCAATTCATGGTACCCAACAAAGCTTCACCACAAAAGCTTCACCAATAAAAGCTTCATCAATGGAGGACAACTACAAATTCTCAAAAGCTTCACACTATTTTGATCAAGATAGTGTGAAGCAAAATCAATTCATGGTACCGAACAAAAGCTTCACTCCAAAACTTCACCTACAAAGCTTCAACTCCAAAGCTTCACCTACAAAAGCTTCAACACAAAAGCTTCACCTAGAAAGCTTCAACTCCAAAGCTTCACCTACAAAGCTTCAACACAAAAGCTTCACCCACAAAAGCTTCACCTACAAAAGCTTCACACACACTTGATCAAGATAGTGTGAAGCAAAATCAATTCATGGTACCCAACAAAGCTTCAACCTCAAAGCTTCACCTACAAAGCTTTAACATCAAAGCTTCACCTACAAAGCTTAATATATATATATATTCGGAAATTCAGAAAATTCGGAAATTCAGAAATTCGAAAATTCGAAAAAAAAAAAAAATTTGCCTAGGCCTCATCTTCTTTGGGCCTAACAACTTTCATAACAAATATATATGAAAGAGGAGTTTTGGGCTACCACTTAGAAAGGAAAATGGTGAAGTTTTGTTACTTTAGAAACTTGGCTACTAGCAAGACACCTCATTCGTCAACTCCCTCGACCGAAGACTTGGGGGACTCCTACCATATGCTACTGCACCTTGATACTCGGAAGTCTCACGACCACTCAATGACTTGGATTTTTCAAGTCTCAAACTGAGAAGTTTTCCTCACTCGGGAAATTAAGGGAACACTACCTCAACCTACATGCTTCACTCACAAAGCTTCAACATACAAGTTTCAACAAAAGAAAAAATTCAAAGAACTTAGTGAAGAAGGCTTTGGTGTATTTAACACAATACGTTGAAATGAAGCAAAACTTATTTATTGATATCTCTGATAAGTTACAAATATGTACATATACATGAATCAAAATAAACAAACAAGAGGGAGCCTTCACAAAGGTTGCTCAGGAGAAGTCTCAGCAGTCGGCAGAGCCCCAGAAAGAGAAGGCACCGGAGGGTGATCATTCAGAGCCTCAGTACTGGACAGAACCCCAGAAGGAGGAGGCATCAGAGGTTGATCATTTGGAGCTTCATTACGCGGTACAGCCCTAGAAGATGAAGGCAATAAATGCATTTGGAACAAACCCACAAACCTCTGATGATCAAGTAAAATCTGACCATCAGATTCCTGCATCTGGTCAAGCTTCCTCTTCATGTTTGTAGCATAGTCATGTGCGAGCCTATGCAACTGTTTATTCTCATGCTTGAGCCCTTTAATCTCCTGTTTGAGACTTATCACTTCAGCCGCCAATGATTCAACTTGGCAGGTTCGAGCAAATAGGCGTTGGGCCATATTAGACACAGAACCTGCACACTGAACACTGAGAGCCAGAGAATCCTTAAAAGCCAACTCATCAGACCGTTTGGAAAGTAGTCTGTTATCTTTGGGAGTGAGAAGGTTTCTAGCCACTACCGCAGCGGTCATATCATTCTTCATCACATAGTCCCTAACGATAAGAGGACCAGTAAAGGATAAGAAGGATGGGCGCCATATGTTGTCATAAGGAGGCATATTTGCCTCTTCACCAAAGTTCAAGTCAAAACGACGGTCGGATTGGCCAGACATTTTCAGAAATGATGAATGAGAAATGAGGTCCAATAAATCTCTAAGTAAGAAAATAAGGGGAAAATTCCTACAAGCAATAACTCTCTGAACGTACTTCTTGCACACAATTGGTGCCCCTATAAAAGAAAGGGCAGCATAGCCATTTGTTCAAAAATCGAAGAGGCACCACTCTCCGGATTTCGAGAAGCAGATTTTCCTGAGTAAAATATGTCAACAATCCCCACACGCAACATCAGCTCCTCGAGTACCACAGATAACTTTGCCAAAGATCTCTGACAAAGTTTAGACACATAAATTTTGAAGGTCCAGCTACCCTACCATTACCTACAAGGGTAAAGGAACAGCACCACTGCTTGATAACTTGATAACTGGAAAGTCCCTATGTGTGTCAACCTCCGTGCTCCGTGGCAAGGCAGACTGGCAAAAATGCCCAACCTTTACTCACATCGAGAAAACACTTCAACATGATTACTTGCTCAAAAATCGAAGAGGCACTGCTCCCCGAATCTCGAGAGCTAAACTCCCACTAGGATTGCTTTCTCAAAAATCAAAGAGGCACCGCTATCTGACTCTCGAGAGCCAGACTCACAACAAGATTGCTTTCTTAAAAATCGAAGAGGCACTTCTCCCCGAATCTCGAGAGCCAAACTCCCACCAGGATTGCTTTCTCAAAAATTCGAAGAGGCATCGCTATCCGACTCTCGAGAACCAGACTCAAAACAGGGTTACTTTTTCAAAAATCGAAGAGGCACGGCTCTCCGAATCTCGAGAGCCAGACTCCCAACATGATTGCTTTCTCAAAAATCGAAGAGGCACCGCTCTCTGAATCTCAAAAGCCAGACTCCTAACATGATTGCTTTCTCAAAAATCGAAGAGGCACCGCTCTCCGAATCTCGAGAGCCAGATCCCCGACAGGATTGCTTGTTAGAAAACCGTAGAAGCACCGCTCTCCGAACTTCGAGAGCCAGATTTCCTTGGATAAAGCTTATCTACAATCTTCAAACGCAACATCAGTTTTCCAGATACCACAGACCATTTTTTCAAAGTGCTCTGACAAAGTTAAAACACGTGAATCTTGCAGCTCCTATACATTGCTATGACCGAGAAGGGTAAAGGAACAACATTACTACTCGCTGTTGGGAAAATTCCTATATATGTCGATCTTCATCCTCCACAGCCAGGCAAACCTGCAAATAAAAAAAAATGCTCAACTTTTCTTCACATCTGAGAGGGCACTCTCAGCAGAGTCTCTCGAAATAATCAGCTTATTTTCTCCCCGATAATACCTCTGCAAACAAGCCACACCAGAGCTAGAGTATCTCATATCATCAGGGTTACAAGCAAGAGTATCCCATATCATGCTTTTTCCCTGTCTTTTCCTTTGGCCTTGTTTTTACCTGCAAGACAAAGAGAAAGAGAGCAATCAGTCAGCACTTGGAATCAAGCTTCCAGTCAGGAACTGACTACCTGGAACTCCTTGCCTGATTACTTGCTGGCATTGCTCTCAAGTACTCATCTTCAACATCTTATGCTTCCAGAAAAGATACCACATATGCATGAGGAACAGATAGGGAAAGTGAGAAGGATACAAGGAAGCATGTGGAGACAAGCGCAACAGAACACGTGCCGACTCATCTATTACTTTGTCAACAGCAAAAGTATCCCATATCATCAAGGTCGAACGCACTCTTGATTTGATGGACTTGTTTTTGAAGGAAAAAATTTGTCCTGGCTAAGAACAAGTAAGAACATTTGAATACATATGCAAACTATTAACACATTAAAGTAGGCATGCATTAAAAAACAATTCATAAAACCCATGACTTTCAAAGCCTAGTATATGGTGAACCAATAAACTCTTTAACAACATTAAAGAGAAGGAAAGATTTAGAGTTTCTTTACCCTTGAAGCTCATCCTTGATTACACAAGGGATTCACCCAAGTGGAGGGCCTTCAAGTCACCTCCTTGCTCCTTGGATCTTCCTTGTGATTTTCTTCCTTTTAGTGCTCCTTTGCTTCTTTGAGGATTTGAGGATTTGTTCTCCAAAACATCAAAAGCTTGATGTCTCTAAGTCTCTTCACCAAGGATGTGATGTGAAGATGAAATGGATGACTTAGGGAAGAAGATATTGCTAGCTATTCCTTCCCTAGGTGGCCGGCCTCTTTTGAGAAAATGAGAGAAAAATGTTTCACCTCATTTCACCAAGAAAAACCCTAAATGAAAATAAAGCTATAAAGTTGAATTTATACTTCATCACATGTGAGTGGCAAACTTGTAATTAATCCAAGTTTGACACTTCTCACCCTAATGGCTGGCCATATCAAATTGATTGGGCTAATTGCCCATTTTGTTTTAGTTGTCATACAACTTAAACATAATGGGCCTTGTGGACCAAAACGCTTTTGGGCTCCGAAACCCAAAACCAACATATAAGCCCAATACGAACATTTCGTATAATTAATTAACTAATTAATTAACCTTGACCATTCTTCAATTAAACCATTTAATTGCTTATCCATTTCATTTAATTTCTTCACCAACATCCTTACTCGGTGTACGATCCATTAGGTTCCATTTAGCGAGGTAGTGGGCGATTGTTACTCTTAACGATCGATTGTGAATTGAAACCACATTTCAATTCTCCCTTAAAATTAGTGTTTGCTAATCTTTAGGGCTTCCACAAACCATGAGTGACACCTAGCAGCATATCATGGTTACCCAAGCTAAGTAGAAGTGGTTGGAGAACCTATCCAGTTACAACTACAATGCAATACGGTCCTTCCCTAATACAATACTCTTAATCACATTGTTTAAGTGATATTTTGTTTCATGTCTACTAGCCAATGTGATACTTATCTATATGATTCAATTGAATATGATTTGGAACAAACTTCCTTAGTCATATTCATATGCTTTGGCCAAAGACTCTCGAATCATATCTTAGAGTATTCTCCTTCCACCATGGAAGGTTAGAGATTCCTTGTTGTGCATTCATATGCCTACATGACTAGGTAGCTTGACCACAACAATGCCGTGGACACTCCAATGGAATGCCTTTGACATAATCAAAGATCAATGACCTAACCATTAGACATCTATGATGCCTCAGGTCAAAGGACTACTTTGCATATTGCAACTCTCGAGTTCTTACATGACATGTATGTTCGAACTCTCTTTTGATCGTTGTTCAGTGTACTCGATCACTCTTTCGAGCACCTATGTGTTTGCCTTAGTGTCCAACACTTAATGACTTGAGACTAGTCATACTCGCGCTTGAGTCGACATAACACATACTAACCTTAGCGGATTGTCAATGCCCAATTGGCAATCCTATGGCTAGGAACGTTTTAGGAATGAACATAAGAGAAATGTCTCGATAATCTAACTTACTTAAATCACTTATCTCTTAGATCAAATACATTCCTTGGATTCCCTTATTGCTTAAACACATGATACAATAAATAGTGATTAACAATAAGCTTTGCCCTTCATTAAACATATAAAAGTTTAATACAATAAGTATTCCAAAAGCTATTACATCAAATGAGTGGCTTTGTGGGCACACTTCCAACAGTTTTGACCCTCAAATTCTTGAGTAGTCCTTATACTCTTGAGGAAACTAGAAAACCCTTCAGCCCAGTTCAAGAATAAGCCTGTGGAAAGTTACTTCTTCAAAAGCAAAAATATCTCATATCATATCTTCTCCTTTTTCTTCTCTTTATCCTTCATGCTGCCTGCAAGATAGGGAGAATGAGAACAATCAACCGGAACTCGAAATCAAACTTCTGATCTAGGACTAATTGTTGGGAGCTCTGATTTCTTACCTTCTCTGTCACCTATTTTGGCAGATCTCCTAGCTCGGCAACTTGGGGGACTTCTACTACATGGTTTGTAT
The DNA here is from genome assembly GCA_035220775.1 of Malus fusca. Taxonomy (NCBI): domain Eukaryota; kingdom Viridiplantae; phylum Streptophyta; class Magnoliopsida; order Rosales; family Rosaceae; genus Malus; species Malus fusca. The sequence continues at coordinate 22,454,352 of CM069072.1, forward strand.
CGCGCTTGACCAAGCCTGAAACTACAAGTAAGCTTCAAGTGAAATTGATACATTACCTTGTGCATCTCCACCGGTTAAAGATACCACCCATGGATGGAGGAAAAGTACTTCCAGAGAAGATGCCACATCTACCTATGAGACAGATAAGGCAAGTGAAGATGATACCACACTTCGGTACTTAGAAGTTTCGTGATTACTCAGCGGCTTGGATCTTGCAAGTCCCCAACCGAGGAGCTTCCCTCACTCGGGAACTTAGGGGAACACTGTTTGTACCATACTTAACCAATCCTGAAACTACTGAGCATCGGTCAACGTTGTACCGTCAAGGACCCAGAAGAGTTTCCCTCTAACTAGGAGGCCAATCACAGTGCGACACGTGTCGACATCAGAAGCTAATCACAGCATGACACGTGTCAACATCAGAAGCCAATCACAACACAACATGTGTCCATGTCAGAATAAAGCTAGAAACTCTTATATAAAAGGAGATCATTCTCCCACAATATTTCCTAATGTCATTGGTACTAAATCATTCACTAGTACTCACTAAAGGAGAGCTTGAACCTATGTACTTGTGTAAACCCTTCACAATTAATGAGAACTCCTATACTCCGTGGAAGTAGCCAATCTGGGTGAACCACGTACATCTTGTGTTTGCTTCCCTGTCCCTATCCATTTACATACTTATTCACCCTAGTGACCGGAGCAATCTAGCGAAGGTCACAAACTTAACATTTTCTGTTGTACCAATCCCCGCTGATTTTGTGCATCAACAAGTTTGTTCTCCTTGGTCTTGAGTATGAGGTTGATATCTAGGATGTGTGACCTGAGAAGTGGTTTCTACTGATTTTAATTTGGTATGAGGTTCACATGGGTTGATTACAATTCAAATGGGTCATGGGAATCCTGATAATCTGCCCACTTAGCTTTCTGACTTGCTGAGTTGGCTGGTTGCTGTAAGGATGCATCTGAAGATTCTGAGTCTGAGTCTTCTGTTGGAGCATCGCTGCTTCTGCAAGTAATTGTTGGGCTATGTCTTTAAGTTGTGTGGATTTTTCCTTCTTTTTTGAACTTGATGACTTGGCTGTATCTTTGAGAGATGATGAAGGACTAATGTTTGATAGAGATTATTCTAGGATGATTGGCAGTGCCATTTTTTATTGAACTGGAATAGTTGGAGCTGGAGTTGCTGGGATAGCTGGAGTTGGAGTGATAGGAAATTCCAAGAGGACCAAATGATAATCTTCTGATGATTGAACTTATCCCACCATTTGACTAATCTTGAATGGTAAACTTCACCTGTTTCGACTTTATAATTCCACTTCATAATCCACGGGACTTTGTACTTGGCCATGAATAATAGGAGAAGTGTAATCCTGTAGTTGAATCGGCTTCTGTCAAATTTTTGCTGGAAACCAGCTGAGAGGACTTGCATAAGTTTGTCTGGGAGGAGACTGGTTGTTGGGCCGTGAATAGACCACCATTTTAGGAACCATGCAGGAAAAATTTAGTCTAAAACTTTTGTCAAAATTAATAAACCATGAATGACTAAAGTCTTATGTCTGATGGAGAAAGATATTAGTCCATGCTTGGATGTAATCGAAATAATTATAATGATTATTGGGAATAAGAACATTCTGTGAATGAAGAGGCTTGGTTTGATAAATGGGAAGTCCCTATTCTGATTCAGTTAAAAACTTTCCAATGTAAAGAGAATGGTAAAGGATTTTGTTTTCATGGGTTTTGCTGTAAAGAGGTTTGATTGAAATGGACTCAGTTTCACTGAGGACGTTTTGGTATAGCTAGCTGATTGAGATGATGATGATGAATGATATGACTGAGTTGAATAAGGGTCATATTGACTGACTAATGTCGTTTGGTAATTGGGACGTGGTGTTTGGTAATTTGGTCTGAGGTTTCCTATTGTGGAACCTAAGAGAGTGAAACGGTTGGTAAAGGCTAAGGCAGATGAAGAATCTGTGCTTGATTCTTGTTTTACTGGTGGTGGTGGTAGAGTGGCTGGAAGCCTCATCTGATTAGTTCTTTTCCCTATCATTCTTCCCCTGCAAAAATTCTCAGGTTAGGAAATCAGGGATGCAATTTTGGCTGTCTTTAATATATTCAATCTCAAAATCAAAAATACTTAATATGGCTTGCCATCGTGCAAAAATATGTTTTGATGCAATGTTTTGAACATCTTTTTGTAAAACATGTTTTGCAGACTTGCAATCGACTCTGGCTAAAAACTTTTAATTTAATAAATCATCATGAAATTTGCTAATGCATAATACTATAGATAATATTTCGTTCTTAATAGTGCTATAATTACTTTGTGCTGAATTCCATACTCCTGAATGGAAACAAACAATTTGTTCAGGAGATCCGAAAGAAATTGACTGTTTGAGAATACCCCCGTAACTAATTTCAGAGGCATCAATTTCAACAATTTTGAAGGAATTAGGAGTTGGAATGCCAAGACAGGGCAAAGTCTTAACATGTGATTTGATTTGTTTGACTATGGAAATATGAGTATTGGACCATGATGAGGGATTTTCTTTTAAACGATCAAACAAAGGTTTGCATTGTTGTCTAAGATGTGGATAAAATTCTGCAACAAGGGTTTGCATTAATGACTTTTATTTTTCATTCATATAAAAATTAAATATTATAATACTAATTATAATATATAATTTCTAACAGAGACAACTAATCCACTTGACTTAATTATCCTAACAAACATGTTTAAGTGTTTCCAATGCTCATCTATCGATTTGGAATAAATGAGAACATCATCAATGTATACAATTGAGAAATGACTGTATTGATTAAATATTTCATTCATGATTCCTTTATTGAGAAGTTCTTGGATTTCTTTTTCGTAGAATTCCATAACTTCTTGGCTCATTTGGATTGTCTTTCATTAAATTCCTTATTGTAAGGAAGTTTAACAATGTATTGTTTTCTGTGCCAAAAGGCGTTGAGAATATCTGAACAAATTTCATTAACAAGTTTCTTTTGAAAATTGTCAATACTTTGTAACAAAGATTTGTTTATTAATTGTTCTTCAATTCGTTTGTAATTAATTTCTTCTTTTAAGAAACTAATTTGTTGGGATTTGTTGGTAATAAGATTGATGGATTTTGATATACTATCTTTCTGGAGTTGTCTTAATTTTCTCAAGTCTGTCTCTATACAAAATTCAAATGTTATTTTTTGGCCTAACATCCCAACGGTTATGCGATTATGGTGAACCTTAAAAGGATATAGAAGGGCTAGAAAGGGGAGACCTAAAATGACTGGATCAGAAATGTTTTTAATCAAGACAAATGGGGTTTTAAAACAAATATTATTTTGACAAACATGGGCTTTCGAAATTTCATATTTCAACAGCATTGGTGACTGATTTGCATCACTAAGTATTTCTTATGATTTATGAAAATACTTAGTAGGAATTAATCATTCTTGAATACAATTCAAGTCTGCACCAGAATCAATCAAAGCAATTGTGTCTATATGGAAATCTTCAATTATTATTTTGATTTTAGAATACCATTTCTGGATTCTTATCTTGTCTAATAAACTTAATATTAAATTTTCTATGGACTTTTCTTCAGACTGGGAGTCTGAGTTATGACTTGAAGAAAAATTATTATGCTGTTCATCATGAAGGTTTGTAATATTTTGTGTTTGAACTCTACTGAGTTGTGTACGTATTTCTAGGTTTTCTGATTTTATGAACCTAATTTCTTCTTTGATTTTATTAATTCTTTCTGTAAATCCTTCATTGCGATTTCCTTCTTGGGCATATTGAACCGTTATAATGTTGTGCTAAGACTAATTTTTTGAGATGACTGTGGTTGACTAGTACTGGCTTCTTCTTGAGAGACTAGTGTCTTGAGCTTTTTTAAGTAAAATGATTTTAACTCAGGGTCATCAACTTTACTAATTAATTCAATAAGAAGATCTTCTTGTTCTTCTTGTTTATTGAGGATTGAAATTTTATTACAACAAGTCAGTACATCCTATCCTAATATCTGGGGATGATAGACTACTTCAAGATTTGTTGGAAGAAGACGAATTAGAACTTAAATCATTTTCAGACTGACTATGGTCTGTATCTTTTAATTCTGGAACTTGGATTAATTGAGTTTTCTCTTCCTCAGAGATCTTCAATTGGTTGATTGTTTTCTTGACTCGACATTTGTTTGCATAATGACCGAATTTGCCACACTTGTAGCAATTTCCTTTTTGTTCTTGGTTTTTGGAGTGGAGTTTTCCTGAGGGTTTCCTCTTCCATTTACTGGACTTGGGTTTTTCGTAAAATTTATTTGTTTCACGATTCTTATTTTTGAATTTGTTATATTTGGAATGTATCCTACTGGAATACCTATTGTAGAATTCTGATTTTTTTTCTTTTTATTGGTGAAGCATCAACACGTACATAAAATGGGTGTAGCGGAGATAAGGATGCTTCGTTGGATGTGTGGGTACACGAGAAAGGATAAGATTAGGAATGAGGATATCCGAGGTAAAGTAGGAGTAGCCGAAATTGAAGGAAAGATGATAGAAAACCGATTACGGTGGTTTGGACATGTGCAAAGAAGGCCTACTGACGCTCCGGTTCGAAGATGTGACTACGGGACAGAGGTTCAGGGCCGAAAGGGTAGAGGAAGACCTAGGAAAACTTTGGAAAAGACCCTAAGAAAAGACTTATAGTACTTGGATCTAACGGAGGACATGACACAGAACCGAGCGCAATGACGTTCTAGGATTCATATAGCCGACCCCACTTAGTAGGAAAAGGCTTTGTTGTTGTTGTTGTATTGGATGGAACAATAAGAGGTAATCTATATTGTTCACAAAATGTTCCTAATTCGTATTTGACTATTGACTTGTTTTGAGATTTTCATATCTATACACATTTTCAATCCTTCTTTCTGGATGATATTTATAATATTCCCATAAGTAAGGGCATGATATGGTATGACACATTCTTCATTAACTAAGACATTTCTAATTTTATGGGAAAAAAGGTTTGGTAATCCATTAATAAATTTTTCTTTCCAACATGGTTGATTACTATTGTTGATGCACAAAACCGGAGGTCTTGGAACAACGTAAATCCGACCGTTAATCTGCAAGAAATGTAAATAACACAAGATGAATCGTGGTTCACCCCAAGGTTTGAGCTACGTCCACACTGATTATGTATTTCTGAGGGAGAGAGGGAGCTTCTCTATGAGAGTGAGAGCTTTGAGAGGGTGAGGGTGTGGCCTCAGAAAATGGCCTCTCCTAATTGTGAGGGTGAAAGGTCCTTTTATAGAATAAGGGCTCATCACTTATTACATATTTACCCCTTCCTTTATTACATAATTACATTTGAGTCCCTCGAGTATTTATACGAGATCTAAATACCAAGGCCCTAAGTATGGTATAAACAACTATATTCTCTAAGCATGACTCTAGACATGAAAACATCCTTGTACCACCTAAAATCACTTAAGGTTGGACATCGTAGATTACTATGTTGATCATGATTTCTAGAGGTGACATTACTGGGTGTTCCTATAAAATGTTCAATAATGGTAAAGAGTAATGTGTTAACTGCATCTGGGACTCCTTGTCCTATATGCTCATCAGAAATGGGAATTCCTTCTTCATCATTTTTAACTGCATTTTTTATTTCATTTCTTGATTGTTTAGTGAGGTGTTTGCCCCACCAGGAATGAAGCATTCCTGTAAATCCAGTGACCAAAAGTTCGACAACTTGTATTTGACTAAGATTATAATTGGTAATTTGATAAGATTAAAAGCACACCACAAAGTAGCACACAAATGTCCTATTGATTTTCCTTGTTAACACTAAGATTTGTCAATTGTAGCATATGAAAATAAGGGTCTTTCCCACAGAAGATTGTTTTATCTAACTACTTAAAATGTTAAAAAAACTGGGCTGCTGTCCCTACTGACCAGCCACCGAAAAATAATTATTAGATCAACTTACACTTATCTAAAGTCTACGAAATTTTATATGAAGACACTAAACACACAGAGCTACACTCACACAAAATTTTGGAGTTGATTTGCTATTTAAATTAAATCAAATAAAAACAGGACAGAAACAAATTTTAAGTAGTTCACAAATTAAGAAGAACGAGTTAGTGGAATTGCTATCCACCACCAAATAATCATGCAAACATGTTATGTTCCATTCAAATTTCTTTTATTTCTGGACGAACATGCTCAAGTTGGCTCAATGTTAGAATTCAACCTATTACCTTTCTTATGTAGTATGTTAAGAGAATGATGTTTTCAACTTAACTTAGTCCCTAGCATGCAATCTAGAATGGCGTGTTCATAGATTTAACAAGTAGAAATCATTAAGAACGAAAAGAGTTTGAGTCATCACATGGCATCGTAAGTACTAGCGTTGTCTTACTTATCCTGGAAATTGGTTCACATGTTAATCGCAATTAACAAGCACTACTTTAGAGCATATGTAGGTCCTCATTCGACAAGGGCATGCACACACATATTCATAGCATTAGAATCCTAGATATGCTTACTAAGTATGCATCCGTAAAAAACACATAAAGAATTCATCAATGAGACGAGTTTGAGAAGAAAAAACCGAAATAAGAGAATGCCAAGATTTCCTTCTTCCTCCCTTCCTTCTCCAACGTTGATGCCTTGTTTTTTTTTCTTCATTTCCGCTGCAACCTCCAGCTTTTTTGTTCTTGCTTGCTGCCCCAGTTTCTTCTCCATAACTCACCCCACTAACATCCATTTAGTGATGACAATAAGTGAGAGGAAATGGTAAAACAATTGTAACTCTTTATGTAGACTTTATGCCCACTACTCCCACTTAATTCTCATCTTTATTTTCATTTCCTCTGATATTTGAATAGGTGTCAGCTGACTTGTTCTTGGCTGCATCAGTTTTGGCTGCTAGATTTATTGGATTTATTGCTTTCAATGGTTTGTTGTCAGTTACAAATTGCTCAGCCTCTTGGGAACTTTTCAGTGTTAAAACGGCCATAACTTCTTCTAAAAAAATGATATTAGCAATCCGTGAAATGCTCCAGAAAATAGACATTAGTAGCTTTCCAAGAATATAAGGCACATTCTCTAATTCATTCTGAGTTGTTCGAAACTTGCTTCCAAAATCAGCTGATCTGCACAAGCAGTTTTGACGAATTTGTTACTTAAAATCCCAATTGTGCTATTTTTCTTTTCTTTGCTTGACAAATCCCACAAAACACAAAAAAAAAGTAAATAGCTCAGAAATATAAGGAACTAACTAAGAAAAGACAAGTGAATTTGATGTAAACTATATATAAATATGAGCTTATCATAATATAACTATTAGCAACCATGGAGATGTGTTGTAGTTTGTTCAAAAGTTCTTGTTCAGATAAACCATCTATATTCCATTCATAGAGTTTATAAGATGAAACTTAGAGTTGATCTAGTGATGGCCATTGATCTAGTGCTAGCCATTGTATTAGATCTAAATAATCTACTCATGTTGCTCAAAATAATATTGTCGACTTTGGAGATTGGAATACCCATAACCATTAGGTGGTCGGATATCAGTCTGCCCTCAGATTGGTGTTTGATTAACGAAAGTAAACCTGTTAGTATCCAGAACAGCTTAGTCAACCTAGACAACATAGAACAATACTTTGTCAGAACAGTTAAAATCAATTTTGACCGACCATCCAGAACATCAAAAGTTAACCCACAAGAGTTTGCTCACTCACATAAATCCTTAGCCCCCAGTAGAAATTCTTTTGCTGGATCCACATCTGCCAACATGGTAGGTCAAGACCAAGATCTCATCAATTCTTTAATCAACAAAAAATTAAAGGCAGTAGAAACAAATTCAACTGTCACTCAGCAAGAATTAATCAATGACTTGATTAATATCAAATTAAAATAAATAGAAACTACTTCTCAAGTTACCCATCTAGTTTACCAACCCAACACTCAAGAACAAGGAGAACAAACTTCTCCAACAGCATCTGACTTCGAAGCAAGTCAAATTAATCATCAATTACTTGTGTTAAATAAGCCATTTAACATTCGATGGAAGAAGCTCAATGCTGACATAGAAGCCACAAAAAACATTCCTCGGAGAAATATTTTCAAAAACAAATACACAAAAGAACAAAAATTGGATATTAAAAATAAATGGACCAATTTCATGAACCATCACAAATTTGAAATATTTTTCTTTGACTTTGTTGAAAAATATTATGAGACTGAAAAGAAGCTAGAAGTAATTACCAAAGAAAATTGGGTCAAAGAAGACAAAATCATAGTCTCTTCCAGTCACCCTCCACAAGAAATGATTTGAATTACAACTGCAAAAACACAAGTACCAACTACTCCTTTCAAACTCCCAAAAGAAGATGTAGGAGTCAAGCCAGCCATCGAACAAAACAATTTCACAAACCAGAGTCTACACACCATAGGAAAACAATTAGACAAAATTGAAACCAAAATAGATAAACTTTCCCAACCAAAACCTACACATAGGGAAAAACACTTGGTTAATTTTCCAGAATCTTCTTCTAGAACAATTGCCTTGAAAACAATTTCCACGAGTCAAAGAATAGACCAAATGATGTTACAAGAATTAAAACAAGAAAAGACAGTTAATGTCTTGCAACACACAAAGGAATCTCAGGTAGAAACAATTTCTACAATTTCGAATTCAGAAAACGAAACTGAAACTGATTCCATTAGGAAAGTGGAACAAGCCTTTCAAAATCTTGAGCTCAAATGAATCACAAATAGAAGAGTCAGCCCAACCACACTTACCAAGAATTGGTATCCAAGACCCACACCTCCAGACATTCAATTTGAAGAAAGAAACATTCAAAATCAATTCTCAGTTTCATCTGATAAACTCTATGAATGGAATATAGATGATTTATTTGAACAAGAACTTTTGAACAAGCTACAACACATCTCCATGATTGCTAATAGTTATATTATGATAAGCTCATATTTATATATATTTTACATCAAATTCACTTGTCTTTTCTTAGTTAGTTCCTTATATTTTTGAGCTATTTACTTTGTTTTTGTGTTTTGTGGGATTTGTCAAGCAAAGAAAAGAAAAATAGCACAAGTGGGATTTTAAGTAACAAATTCGTTAAAACTGCTTGTGCAGATCAACTGACTTTGGAAGCAAGCTGCGAACCGTTCATAATGAATTAGAGAATGAGCCTTATATGCTTGGAAAGCTACGGATGTCTATTTTCTGGAGCATTTCATGGATTGCTAATATCATTTTTTTAGAAGAAGTTATGGTCGTTTTAATACTGAAAGGTTCCCAAGAGGCTGAGCAGTTTGTAACTGACAAGAAAGCATTGAAAGCAATAAATCCAATAAATCTAGCAGCCAAAACTGATGCAGCCAAGAACAAGTCAGCCGGCACCTATTCAAATATCAGAGGAAATGGAAATAAAGATGAGAATTAAGTGGGAGTAATGGGCATAAAGGCTACCTAAAGAGTTACAATTGTTTTACCATTTCCTCTCACTTATTGTCATCACTAAATGGCTGTTAGTGGGATGAGTTATGGAGAAGAAACTGAGGTAGCAAGCAAGAACAAAAAGGCTAGAGGTTGCAGCGGAAAGGAAGAAAAAAAGACAAGGCATCGGCGTTGGAGAAGGAAGGGAGGAAGGAGGAAATCTTGGCATTCTCTTATTTCGGTTTTATCTTCTCAAACTCATGTCTTTCTTTTGGTTTTATTTAAGGATTATGTGTAACTAATTTTTAGTAGTTAGGGGCTGTTTTGAAGCCCATTGCAACTTTGTTATGACATTTCATTTGAATTACTTTTATGAATGGATGAAAATTGGTTCATTACTTGTCTCATTGATGAATTCTTTATGTGTTTTCTACGGATGCATACTTAGTAAGCATATCTAGGATTCTAATGCTATGAATATGTGTGTGCTTACCCTTGTCGAATGAGGACCTACATATGTTTTAGAGTAGTACTTGTTAATTGGATTAACAAGTGAACCAATTTCTAGAATAAGTAAGACAATGCTAGTACGTACGATGTCTTGTGATGACTCAAACTCTTTTCGTTCTTAATGATTTCTACTTGTTAAATCTATGAACACACCATTCTAGATTGCATGCTAGGGACTAAGTTAGGTTGAAAATGCCATTCTCTTAACATACTACATAAGAAAGAGTAATAGGTTAAGTTCTAACATTGAGCCAACTTGAGCATCTTCGTCCGGAAATAAAAGGAATTTGAATGGAACATAACATGTTTGCGTGATTATTTGGTGGTGGATAGCAATTCCCCTAACTCGTTTTTCTTAATTTGTGAACTACTTAAAATTTGTTTATGTCCTGTTTTTATTCGATTTAATTTAAATAGCAAATCAACTCCAAAAATTTGTGTGAGTGTAGCTCTGTGTGTCTAGTGTCTTCATATAAAATTTCGTGGACTTTAGATAAGTGTAAGTTGATCTAATAATTATTTTTCGGTGGTTGGTCAGTAGGGACAACAGCCAGTTTTTGTTATATTTTAAGTAGTTAGATAAAACAATCTTATGCGGGAAAGACCCTTATTTTCATATGCTACAATTGACAAATCTTAGTGTTAACAAGGAAAATCAATAGGACATTTGTGTGCTACTTTGTGGTGTGCTTTTAATCTTATCAAATTACCAATCATAATCTTAGTCAAACACAAGTTGTCGACCTCTTGGTCACTGGATTTACAAGAATGCTTCATTCCTGGTGGGAAAAACACCTCACTGAACAATCAAGAAATGAAATAAAAAATGCAGTTAAAAAGGATGAAGAAGGAATTCCCATTTTTGATGAGCATATAGGACAATGAGTCCCGGATACAATTAACACATTACTCTTTACCATTATTGAACATTATAGGAACACCCGGTAATGTCACCTCTAGAATTCATGATCAACTTAGTAATCTACGAGGTCCAACCTTAAGTGATTTTAGGTGGTACAAGTGTTTTCATGTCTAGAGTCATGCTTAGAGAAGATAGTAATCAACCATTTTGGAAAGGAAAATTTATTAATAGATTACCAAACCTTTTTGCCCATAAAATTAGAAATGTCTTAGTTAATGAAGAAGGTGTCATACCATATCATGCCCTTACTTATGGGAATATTATAAATATCATCCAGAAAGAAGGATTGAAAATGTGTATAGATATGAAAATCTCAAAACAAGTCAACAAAGACAAGTCAATAGCCAAATACGAATTATGAACATTTTGTGAACAATATGGATTACCTCCTATTGATCCATCCAATAAAAAGAAAAAATCAGAATTCTACAATAGGTATTCCAGTAGGAGACATTCCAAATATAACAAATTCAAAAATAAGAATCGTGAAACAAGTAAATTTTACGAAAAACCCAAGTCTAGTAAGTGGAAGAGGAAACCCTCAGGAAAACAATCAACCAATTGAAGATCTCTGAGGAAGAGAAAACTCAATTAATCCAAGTTCTAGAATTAAAAGATACAGACCATAGTCAATATGAAGATGATTTAAGCTCTAATTCGTCTTCTTCCAACAAATCCTCAAGTAGTCTATCATCCCCAGATATTAGGATAGGATGTACTGATACTTGTTGTAATAAAATTTTAGTCCTCAATAAACAAGAAGACCAAGAAGATCTTCTTATTGAATTAATTAGTAAAGTTGATGACCCTGAGTTAAAATCATTTTACTTAAAAAAGCTCAAGAAACTAGTCTTTCAAGAAAAAGCTAGTACTAGTCAACCCTAGTCATCTCAAAAAATTAGTCTTAGCACAACATTAGAACGGTTCAATAAGCCCAAAAAGGAAATCACAGTGAAGGATTTACCGAGAGAAGTTAATAAAATCAAAGAAGAAATTAGGTTCATAAAATCAGAAAACCTAGAAATACGTACACAACTTAGTAGAGTTCAAACACAAAAGATTACAAACCTTCATGATGAAGAGCATAATAGTTCTTTTTCAAGTCATAACTCAAACTCCCAGTTTGAAGAAAAGTCCACAGAACATTTAATATTAAGTTTATTAGACAAGACAAGAATCCGTAAATGGTATTCTAAAATCAAAATAATAATTGAAGATTTCCATATAGACACAATTGCTTTGATTGATTCTGGTGCAGACTTTAATTGTATTCAAGAAGGATTAATTCCTACTAAGTATTTTCATAAATCATCAGAAATACTTAGTGCTGCAAATCAGTCACCAATGCAGTTGAAATATGAAATTCCGAAAGCCCATGTTTGTCAAAATAATATTTGTTTAAAAACCCCATTTGTCTTGATTAAAAACATTTCTAGTCCAGTCATTTTAGGTCTCCCCTTTCTAGCCCTTCTATATCCTTTTAAGGTTCACCATAATCGCATAACCGCTGGGATGTTAGGTTCAAAAATAACATTTGAATTATGTACAGAGACAGACCTCAGAAAATTAAGACAACTCCAAAGATAGTATACCAAAATCCATCAATCTTATTACCAACAAATCCCAACAAATTAGTTTCTTAAAAGAAGAAATTAATTACAAACGAATTGAAGAACAATTAACAAACAAATCTTTGTCACAAAGCATTGACAATTTTCAAAAGAAACTTGTTAATGAAATTTGTTAGGATATTCCCAACGCCTTTTGGCACAGAAAACAACGCATTGTTAAACTTCCTTACAATAACGAATTTAATGAAAGACCAATCCAAATAAGTTAGGAAGTTATGGAATTCCGCAAAAAAGAAACCCAAGAACTTCTCAATACAAGAATCATTAGAAAAAGCAAATCACCATGGTCTTGTCCTGCCTTTATGTCCAGAAAAATGCTGAATTAGAAAGAGCAACTCCCAGGTTAGTCATTAATTACAAACCTCTTAATGAAGTCTTGGAATGGATACAGTATCCAATTCCCAATAAAAGAGATTTAATTAAGAGACTTAGTCAAACTGTAATCTTCTCAAAATTTGACATGAAGTCTGGATTTCGGCAAATCCAAATTCATGAGGAGGATAAATACAAAACAACTTGTGTTACTCCTTTTGGTCATTATGAATGGAATGTAATGTCATTCGGTCTTAAGAATGCACCCAATGAGTTTCAGAATATTGTGGACATCGAAATTTCGGTGAAATAAATGTTAACCAATAGTTACAATTTCAACGCTCACGTGTCACATAAATTTTACACGTTGCGTGTGACTAAACGAAAAATCAAAATAAATCTGAAAAGTCATCAAACAGGACACGTGTCAACACCTGGCAGAAATGATTGTTTTCATCTGATATTATATTCAAAATTAGGCCTTGGAAAATTCTATAAATAGAAGCCATTTCATTCATTTGAGGAGGAATTCACATATACATTTCTCTACTCCCAAATTGGAAGAGAATTCCCTAAATCCTTGAAGCTTTGAAGTTCTAAAGCTTTCAAGCATCCAACCTCCTAAATTCCCAAGAAATCCTGAAGGATCAAGAAAGCCCTCTTCGTTCTTCGTCAAATCCTCCTTCAAGACCAAGTCTCGACGGCCCTTGAAGAACTTCCACCAATTCAAGATCAAGCTCCGACAGCCCTTGAAGAAATTGTTCATCGTTCATCATTCGTTCATCCTAAGATCAAGCCCCAACTACCCTTTGGATCAACAACATCAACAAATCCACACATCCAACCGTTCTTCAAGATAAAGCCCAAAAGCCCTTGAAGATCCATTCATCAACTGTTCATCAAGATCAAGCCCCAAAGGCCCTTGAAGATCCGTTCATCAACAGTTCTTCAAGATCAAGCCCAAAAGCCTTGAAGATCCGTTCATCCATCAACCTTAAGATCAAGCCCAAAGGCCCTTGAAGAAACTTCCCTCAACCTTCAAGATTAAGCCCCAACGGCCCTTGAAGAAAACTTCCAACCGTTCATCCAAGATCAAGCCTCGACGGCCCTTGGAACAATCGCACATCCACAAATCAACACCTTACGGAGACCGAATCAGAGGATCAAAATTGAGATAGATTGTAACCCCTAAATCATTAATACAAAATATTATTTTGTACACGTGTTCTTGTCTCGTGTGTTTCAGGAATTTCCGTGTTCACAAATATCATGAATGAAATATTTAATTAATACAGTCATTTCTTAATTGTTTACATTGATGATGTTCTCATTTATTCCAAATCAATAGATGAGCATTGGAAACACTTAAACATGTTTGCTAGGATAATTAAGTCAAATAGATTAGTTGTCTCAGCAACTAAAATTAAGTTATTCCAAACCAAAATTAGGTTTTTAGGATACAATATCCACTAGTCAACCATTCAACCAATAGATAGAGTAATTCAATTTCCAGATAAGTTTCCAGATGAAATCACTGACAAAACCCAATTACAGAGATTTCTAGGATCTTTAAATTATGTTGCAGAATTTTATCCACATTTTAGACAACAATGCAAACCCTTGTTTGAGCGTTTAAAAGAAAATCCCTCATCATGGTCCAATACTCATACTATAGTCAAACAAATCAAATCACATGTTAAGACTTTGTCCTGTCTTGGCATTCCAACTCTTAATTCCTTCAAAATTGTTGAAACTGATGCCTCTAAAATTAGTTATGTTTCTTAAACAATCAATTTCTTCCGGATCTCCTAAACAAATTGTTCGTTTCCATTCAGGAGTATGAAATCCAGCACAAAGTAATTATAGTACTATTAAGAAAGAAATATTATCTATAGTATTATGCATTAGCAAATTTCAAGATGATTTATTAAATCAAAAGTTTTTAGTCAAAGTCGATTGTAAGTCTGTAAAACATGTTTTACAAAATGATGTTCAAAACATTGCATCAAAACAAATTTTTGCACGATGGCAAGCCATATTAAGTATTTTTTATTTTGACATTGAATATATTAAAGGCAGCCAAAATTGCATACTTAATTTCCTAACCAGAGAATTTTTGTAGGGGAAGAATGACAGGGAAAAGAACTTATCAGATGAGGCTTCCAGCCACTTTACCACCACCACCAGTAAAACAAGAATCAAGCCCAAATTCTTTATCGACTTTAGCCATTACCAACCGTTTCACCCCCTTAGGTTCCACAATAGGAAACCTCAGACCAAATTACCAAACACCACGTCCCAATTACCAAACGACATTAGTCAGTCAATATGACCCCTATTCAACTCAGCCATATCATTCATCATCATCATCTCAATCAGCTAGCTATACCAAAACATCCCTATATGTTAAGAAAAATCCAGATGAATATCTTTTTAGCATTCCCTAAACCATTCATCAAGAACAAGCCCCAGAAAAAATAGCCAAAACAAATTTTCCACCCAATTTTCATTATCAACCTACTGAATCTTACAAAATCTTAAATATTATCAAGCAATCCTCAATGAAACTGAGTCCATTTCAATTAAACATCTTTACAGCAAAACCCATTAAAACAAAATCCTTTACCATTCTTTTTACATTGGAAAGTTTTTAACTGAATCAGAATTGGGACTTCCCCTTTATCAAACCAAGCCTCTTCATTCACAAAATGCTCTTATTCCCAATAATCATTATAATGATTTCGATTACATCCAAGCATGGACTAACATCTTTCTCCATCAGACAGAAGACTTTAGTCATTCATGGTTTATTAATTTTGACAAAAATTTCAAACTAAATTTTCCTGCATGGTTCCCGAAATGGTGGTCCGTTCACGGCCCAACAGCCAGTCTCCTCCCAGGCGAACTTATGCAAGTCCTCTCAGCTGGTTTCCAGCAAAAATTTGACAGAAGTTGATTCAACTACAGGATTACACTTCTCCCATTATTCATGGCTAAGTACAAAGTCCCGTGGATTATGAAGTGGAATTATGAAGTCGAAACAGGTGAAGTTTACCATTCAAGATCAGTCAAATGGTGGGATAAGTTCAATCATCAAAAGATCATCAATTTGGTCCTCTTGGAGTTTCCCATCACTCCAGCTCCAGCTATCCCAGCAACTCCAGTTCCAGCTATTCCGGTTCAATAAAAACTGGCACTGCCAAGCATCCCAGAACAATCTCTATCAGACATTAGTCCTTCATCATCTCTCAAAGGTACAGCCAAGTCATCTAAGTCATCAAGTTCAAAAGAAAATGAAAAATCCACCCAGCTCAAAGACCTAACCCAACAATTACTTGTAGAAGCAGCGATGCTCCACACAGAAGACTCAGACTCGGAATCTTCAGATGCATCCTCATAGCAACCAGCCAACTCAGCAAGTCAGAAAGCTAAGTGGGCAAATTATCAGAATTCCCATGACCCATTTGAATTGTAATTAACCCATGTGAACAAACAGTTACTCGACATGTGATTCCAATAGGAAATACGTCAAAATCAGCATCGAAAGCAGTAGCAATTATCAACAATCTTCAGTCCGCATGCTCCTATAGTAATCAGCTTTAACATCTTTCCAGCTCATGATGCAGTCGGATTTCCCGCTTTAATCATCAACAATCTTCAGTCTATTTAAGAAAAAGCCTTCATCTGAAGAAGGGGGTTGAACCTTCTGCGTATTCACAAGAACAGAAGACAATTTCAACTACCAATTTCCCAGTTAAAAATTATAAACACTTTTAGTTCTAAGATCAAGGATGCCTGCGTGCACCAATATCCTTTCTTTCATTTCAATTTGCTGACTCAATCGTCAGTAAATCAATTGTAAGTCATTGAATAAGTTTTCAATAAAACTTATTTTCAAATATATCTGCATCACTACTTTGAATTCATTATTTTCATTATGAAGAATATTTTCATAACAACTGATTTTGAATGGCATAAAATTCTTACTCACAGTCAATTCATTGAATACCTCAAGTTCAAGGTAAACACCGATCAATCATTTGTTCAATTCTTTCTATTTGTTTATAACAGTTGGTTTCATGGCATTTTTAATCCTGGTTATCATCCACATCAAGTTCCACATAATTCAATTAACAATTCATTTAACAGTTCATTCAACCCTAATCATCATTGCCCTTGGTATAATTGTCCTTATCATCATTCTTATTAGTAGTTCCGTCCCATTTGGTACATATATATAGGCATCCCCATTTTTTGAAAAAAATGAAAATTAGGTGTGAGGCTCACTTTATATCGAACTTCAACGATCAGAACCGTTTATTTTATAAAATGAGAATTAGGTGTGGGACTCACTTTATATATATATATATATATATATATATATATATATATATATATATTAGTATATCAAATTAATAGACACCGAAAAAGTTAACCTAACTAGGAGAGATTTTTTCAGTGTGACTGGTACACTGGGTGATACACCACGTGTCACTAAACAAATGGTGGGATATGTGTGCTAAAAAGTTAATAACTTAAAAAATAAAATTTCTCACCATTCTTATTAAAACACGTGGTGTACCATTTGTGTTTCCGTCACAACTAAAAATTTCTCCCTAAATAGAGAGAGAGGAGAGCAGTAGTGCATTTGGGTTTGGGTTCACGGACAAAAATGGGGGATGGGGGGTTATAGGTGTGTTCTAATATATATATATATATATTTTTTTTTCCATTCATCTAAGGGCATATTTGGTACTTTGTTAGGAAAAATTTATTAATTAAATCATCTTCAGTTTTTAGGTTAAAAGCTAAACTTTTTAATTAAAAAAAATTTAAGTTTTAATCTAGAAATATTATTATTTTTTCCTCAAATGATGCTAAGTTAAAATTTTAGTTCAAGATTATTAAGGAATGAATTTAGGCTAAATTTTTATAAAGTAAACTTTTGAAAAAAATAAAAATTATGTAAACTATTTTAATTTATTTTTATGAACATTTTCACCTAAAAAGCTTCCAATAAATATTAACAAAATTACCAAACTGACCCCACAAAACATGTGTTTCATGTAACTCATGAAACATGTGTTGGTCTTTCTTGAATCTTGCCATCTTGAAAAATTTGGAAATGGGAAGAAATAGTTTTGGAATTGGGTAGAAAGAAAAAAAATGGAAGAATTGTATGAGAAAAGTGATTTTTATGTGGATGTTTGAACAAATACATAGGTATTTATAGAGTTTTTAGGTGAATTTTTTGGTTTAAATAAAATTTTAAATTGTTTTAGTCCTTGGATTTAATTTGGGCCATTAAGTTTTTTTTTTTTTACCATTAGATTTGATAACCTCAGCCATTGGATTTAATAAATTTATACATTAGATTTATAAAAAAAAATATTTGAACTTAGACCGTTGGATCAACCAATGATCCATTAATTTCAGCCACAGGATTATGAAACTAGTCGTTAGGGGAAAACAAGTAGCCGACAACAGGTCCCAAGCTTGTCGGGCTTGATGTTCCAGCATGCGTGCAGAGTGTGGCACGTGTGGTTTGGGTTGAGACTAGGCTCTTTCTAGCGCGTCCACACACAAAAGTCGGCCATAAAAATAGGTTTGGCTAGTTTTTAGGGTTAATTTGTTTAAATTTTAGGTCTTAACCCAAAACTTATATTTTTATAAGATTTGGGTTAAAACCTAAAATTTGGGTTGAAACCTAAACCCTAAAATTTAGGTTGTAACCCAAAACTTATTTTAGGGCACATAGTTGGAGATGGTTTGGGTTACTTTAAAACCTAAAGGTTAAGATGGTCATAGGTGTAAAGATAGATAATGTGAGTTCTAATTTTCCTTTATATATTTATGTGACT
The DNA here is from genome assembly GCA_035220775.1 of Malus fusca. Lineage (NCBI taxonomy): Eukaryota > Viridiplantae > Streptophyta > Magnoliopsida > Rosales > Rosaceae > Malus > Malus fusca. The sequence goes on from CM069072.1 coordinate 22,473,072, forward strand.
AACTCTGGGATAAGTTAGGTCTAATTTTCGGTTGAATTGAATTGGAATCAAGGATTCCAGTTTTAATCCAAAATATCTTTGGAATGATAATTTTTTTTCTTTTCAATTCCATCCAAAGAATTTTAATTGCAACATACATTCCAATTTTGGAAAAATCATAATTTTTGGAAAATTTCTGAATGTTATATTAAAAAAAATTAAATAATAACTTGAAATCTTTTGTTCAAAAAAAAAAAACACTTGAATTCTTGAATATGTCCAACAATTTGAAAGGTCAAAATTAAAAGTTCATATTGAAAATACGAAGAAACCTGCTTTATAAGAGAAGGATAAGTAGAGTATCGCTTTGAAATAATATTTCAACATAGAGCCAGTTATTTTGGGTGGTTTAAGCTTGAAGACACAATGTCTGTCTATTAGAATTTCATAGCTTTCCGTATCTTAAGATAAATTTCAATTATTTTATAAAAACATTTGGAATTTCAAATTTTAGAATTTCGAATGTCGAATTTGATTTGAGTGCTTCAAAATTTAAAACTATTGAGTCGAAATAGGTCAAAATCAGTTCATATTTAACCCTTACCAAAATGAGTCAACTGACTACACTATTTACGTGGAAAATGATATTATTGTGCAAGGAAATGAGTGATGTTCACTTGAAAGGTAATTGGACACGTGAATTATAAGAAGAAGAATGCTAGTGTCACTTGTGTTTGTGTGTGATAGCGTAGAGCTTGTAGCATCCCTCTTCAAACATTGGACCTTACTTGGGCTTAGTCTATTCATTTGGGCCTCTCCATATAATCCAAGCAAAAGTAAATGACTGTTCGAGTCTTTAGAGCAAGTCCACTGGGGGTGGGATAGGCCGGCACCCAGTGGAAAAAACAGGCTAAGACTCAGCCAATCCACTCCAGCCCGTGGAATCGACTGGCACCCAGCCCAAGCCAGTCCACAGGCCGGCCTAAAATCGACAGACCTTGGGACCGGCTCAAGTGACGCTAGCTGACGCCAGCAGCCACAGCAGCACCGTGGAGTCCTCCTCCCCACCGTCTCCTTCCCGTCTTGTGATCTTCTTCAACGCCTTCGCACGGGCCGACAACGCCGCCTCCTCCCAGCACGCCCGCAAAACTTGCCGCTGCCCTCCAGCACGTCCCGTCATCTTCTTCCCGCTTCCCACCGTGAAAGATCCCCCCTTTTTACTCTGTTTGTAATCTAAAGTTTGGAATAAAATTGTCTACTTGCTTCGGAAAGGTTCTTCCAAAAAAAAATTATTATTATTATTATTATTATTTTATATTAAAAAATAATAATATTTTAATAAAATTGACTAGGCTATTTTTTGTTAGGGGTGGAGATGCATTGGCCTATTATTGTTCATTGGAGTATATTACTGTTCACTGGAGTGGATAAATGGGCTGGGTGCTGGCACAAAGTCCTTAGGGGTGGACTTGCTCTTAACGGTCTTTTCTCTCTCACTTCGTCTGTCTCTCCAAAGTTGGGTGTTTTCAGGAAAGAAACTACACCACTCAAGATCCTTACCATAGTACTGCAAGAATGGATGGAGAGAGAGAGAGAGACAGACAGACAGACAGACAGACAGAGAGTATGTGTGTGTATAAGGTTGTTGAAATACTTCTTCCATGATGGTATATGAGATTCGTGGAATAAAAAAACTAGTGAGACCCGCATAAAATGAGGAATTCAATTCCTGAAATGGACGAAGTCAGATTCTTGGGTGAGAGGAGGTATTTGGATTCCTGGAAATGGCATTCATTAGGAATCCAAGTTTTGTACCGATAATACCATGAAACTCCAAGGAATACTGTGACAATGTGGGGAACGAACCAATGGATGGTGTTGTTTGCAGCCTTTGCGGGTTGTGCTGGTGTACTTTGCAGAGTAAGAGGAGGAGCAGAATGGAATCAAGTCTCTTTGTCTGGCGCGTGGCGGTTGTGGAATTATGGTAGGGGTGGAAGAGTGCGAGGTGGTGGTTGGCTATGATGAGAGTTTTGTGGGGGAGGGAGTTGAGGCAGGGGAGGGTGAGAGAGAAGAGGATGGGGGAGAGACGGTGGTGGTGGTGGGTGTTGGAGAGGATGGTGTGGGTGAGATCTTGAGCATTTTGGTCAAGCGGCTGCAGAGAAAGAATGGGGAGAAGAGGGAGAGAGAGAAAAAGAAAAAAGGGTAAATTACACAAAACTACCTCAACTATTGGCCTCACGACACTATCATACCTCATCTTTTAAAATTGACAATGTGATAACTCATCTTTAGAATTTGGTCCAATGTTATACCTTTCATTAGCTTAGCTGTGAATCTCTCAGTTAAATGCTGACGTGGCTTGATTCGGAGCCCACTTTCTATTAAAAAATTAATAAAATATTAAAAAAAAACCCCAAACACCTATCTTCCTCAACCCCTTCCCCTTCCCTACAACCCCTGACCCATTCCCCACCCACGCTGAGGTCTTTCCGACGAGCAAGAACACAGCGAGATTAAGAGAAAATGCACAAATAGAATTGGTCCCAAAAATCAAGAAATTGAAATGGAAGCTCGACGAATCGCGCAGAACCTAGTACTCGACAAAGATCCAGGGGACGAAGAGGAAAGCCAAGCAGCAAGGCGCGACATAGTAGAGTGATATGATGGGGTAAGGGTAATGCCTTTGGATGTGAGGAGGATCTGGATCAAGGCAAGGCGGGTGACCTCGAATGTGACAGAGTCGAGTTGGAGGATGACGCCCCACGTGTCAAATCGGGCCTCGCCGTAGGCGGCGATGGCGATGCCGATAGCGATGGAGATCATGTTGACCATGGTGTCGGTCTTGAAAGACTCATTTTTTAAGGAGACGCATATGGAATAGACAGCGACGGGCATGAGAGCCTTGAGCATCCGGAAGGCGGAGTTGGAGAGCCATAGGGAGATGGAGTAGAGGGCACCAATGGGGAAACCAGAGAAGAGGTAGAGGTCGCGAGACATGGTGACGGGCTCGAAGAGGCGGAAGACGCAGACGAGGATGAAGGTAAGAGAGGCGCAGAGAGACATGTGGATAATGGTGAGGGAGATGAGGAAGGGTTAGTTGTACATCTTCTTGTCGAGGATGTATTTGTTGTAGACGATGACGTTGAAGGAAAGGAAGATCCAGATGGCGACATAGGTGTAAGAGATGAGGATCTTTTTATCACGCTCTCGCTCAGGGAGGCACCCTTGCCTATTTTTTAGGTGGGTTTTCGGCAGTGGTGGGGGTAGTTGTGGTGGCGCCGGTGGTGGTGGGAAAGAATAGGAGAGAAGGGTGAAAGGTTAAGGAGGAGGAAGAAGAAGTCAGATTCAAAGTGATAGAAGAATAGAGTGAGAGCTTGATTTTAGTGAGAGAAATGGGGTAAGAGGTCGGGGGTTGCAGGGAATGGGAAGGGGTCGGGGAAGATGGGTGTTTGGGGTTGGTTTTTTTTTTTTTTTTAAAGGGTAAATTATTATTTTTTATTAATTTTTTAATAGAAAATGGGCCCGAAAACATTTAAATGAGAAATTCACGGTTAAGCTAACGAAATGTATAACATTGGGCCAAATTCTAAAGATGAGGGATGCCATTGTCAATTTTAAAAGATGAGGTATGATAGTGTCGTGAGACCAATAGTTGAGGTAGTTTTGTGTAATTTACCCAAAAAAAAGCAAGTAAATTTTATTTTGGTTTACTTTATGTTGATATTCTTAATAAGGTTCAGGGGGATTAAAAGTTTTCTCTATCATATAGAAGCAAATAAAAAATAAGTATTACAAGTGAAAATGAATACTATTAGACCGTAGTACTACGTGACAATAAAAGATAATTTTTTTATATTAAATTCGTACCAATCTATGTGAGTAAGAGAGTCTTCCACATACATGTACTTAAGGGTGAATAAAAGTCTTTTTTAACAGCTAATAAGATCTAGTGGTAATCCTCTTCACTTGTAAGTGAGAGGTCTTAGGTTCTTTTTTTTGCCAAAGATGAATTTGAACCACATTATTACTAGCCTATTGTGAGGCTAAGCTCATCCCTCCTTATTTTTTGTTAAAAAAAAAGTATTTTCTAACAGAAAGAATAAACGTTTTACTACAAAATAAATAAATAAAATATTCTCTCCACTAAAAAAGTAAAAAAAAAAAAAAAAAAAAAGAGCTTTAATGAAAAGGGCTTGGGCTAACAAATATTTAACCAAAAACCATCCCAAAATGTTATTTAACCAAAATGGCTCAAAGTTTAATAAAAAAACCATCCAAAACTATTGTCCACGGGTCAAACTTACAAGCCCAACCCGCTACAAATCAACACTTTCGTAAATACCCCTAAATGATTCGATGTTGTCCTGACTCTTCACCAACCTCAACCAAGCACGAAACTGCCATAATAACTCCTAGTCTTCCTATCAAATCGAATTCCCCCATTTCAAAAACAGCCAAATCAAAGTTGAAAAATGAAGCATTCATCGGAACAAAACCGCCGAAATAAATTCAAAGAAGTTTAATGGTAGAAACCGACGAAAATGTGTCTGGAAAAAAAAACCAAAAAACCAAAACATAAAACTATTTTTGGAGAACCCAAAACATAACACTGTTTCTGGAAAAAAAAAAAAATCAAATACAGTGTTTGTTTTGTCTGTGCACAAACAAACACTGTATCTAAAAAGAAAAGAACCAAAATCCAGAAATAGTGACTTAAAATCCAGAAACAGTTACTTAGATTCCAAAAACAGTGACTTAGATTTAAGAAACAGTGACTTAAATTCCAAAAATAGTGACTTAGATTCTAGAAATAGTGACTTCGATTCCAGAAACAGTCTATGTTTTAATCTTGTATTGTTTCTTTTCTTTTATGCATCAGTTGATTATATTTAAGAAACATGATACTTATTTTACTTTGAATCCAAATACAGCGAATTTCACTATTTCTTTTCTATCTTACATTTAAGAAACAATGTGTCTATTTCATTTGGATCCAGAAACAATGACTTAGATTCAAGAAACAGTGTTACTTAAAATCCAAAAACAATTTATTTTTACAGTCCAGACACAGTGACCCATTGTTATTATTGAATAGCATGCAGATCTCAAATTTATTTTTTTGGAGAAACAAACGATGAACTCAACTGACGAAGAAAAATTGAAAAACAGTACCTCAAATACACAATGAATAATAACGACGATCATATTTCAACGACATAATAAAAAATATAAATTAAATAGCATGAAGATCTATATTTTTGTTTCAAAGAAAAAGAATAAGGTCTGCAAAACAACGATGAACTCCATTAACAACGAAAATCTGAAACTCAACTTAAAAAAGTTAAGGGTAAAATCAACAAATCACAATTTATTATAATTGGGCCATTTTTAGTTGGACTACTTTAATATGGGCCTTATACTAATCATTAAACAAAACTTATAACATGGTTTTTTTTATTAAAACTAAAACTTTTCAAGCCCTTTTAATTAGTATTCCTAAAAAAATGAAAAATAAAATAAAATTTTTACTAAAAATAATTAACATATAAAATAGTTTAGTTATTGTCACACCTGGGACCTGGAGTCGGTGGAAAAATTAACCCTACGCCCGGCGCGCGATTAAAAAATAAAACGAAAAACAAACTTCTCTTATAAAAATAACTTCAAAAACCCTTACAAGGTGTACAAAAAATAATAAAATAAAAACTCTTAAATCCCTTTTCTAACACAACCTCAGCTTATCTAGTTCTTGTCTAGACAAGTAACTCATCTGTAAAATAAAAGGGTCATTCACACTATAAAAATATGATATAATATCAAAGCTTTAACCACGTAATGCCATATCACATTGTCCCTTTACGTGTTCATTACATCTTTCATCAAATGTAACTCATTACGTGACCCCTAATGGCCTTCCTACTCTAATGTCTTCGTGTGCATTTTACATTCATCCCTCGGATTAATGCAACACTAAAGTTGTCATGCTCCATGAACATTTCCAATAATTCAGATTTCACTATATTAATAATTCCAAAAGCATTTCAACAAATTCAACATGCTTGACTTGAAATAGAGATATATTTGTAAATAGATAAATCTCATGGTAACTCATGATTTTCGTTTACCAAAAAAAAAAATTTTTACAACACATTACATAAATCACACACCTTAATAATCTAAACTTAGGCAAGACAAGCCAACTAACATTTCCACGCACAAACCCTAACGCTCTCTTTTTCTCCGCGTTGTATGCACTGCATGCTTCCTCAAGCTTTGCAGGAACTCACCTATTTATAGTGGTGATATGGCGGCTGAAAGAGTCATCTAATTGGTTCCAAATGGATGACACGTTATAACCTTGGCTCCAATTGGATAACCAGAGGCCTGATCTCAACAGCTCATGCTTAAAATTCATGAGTCACATAGATACATGTCCTTGGTCATCATGTGTTGACCAATATACAACCCTAGTTGACACATATATATGTATTTATATATATAAGACAACACAAAATATAATTATAAAATACGGGTTCTCACAGTTATACCGGGCATTAGATTTTATTTTTATTAATGTGAATTAGGAAACAATTTATATAGATCAATGACATTTCTATTCTAATTTCTGACAATTTTATTAAACAACTTCAACGAAAATCTAATTCTTATTTCACATCATTTTAATTTCTCTCAAACAAGTGCTTGCGAGGGTTGAACACTGTCGTGACCTACCCAACGCTAAAAACAAACAAGTGTATTGGCCTTTAGCTGCTGACATTACTATGGTGGGCGGGAATGTCTAGGTAAAATAATGATATTAATATTCGAAGGTGGAGGGGAAAGCCTGACTGGAAATTGCATTGGATCGTATAAGTCAATGTGCAGAATTAATGTGGTCATTCCCTTCTAATATATATACACTTCAACACTCCCTCCGCTTTCCTCACCAACAATCCTCTCATCTACGTGACCCTCTGTCGTATAGTTCTGCTCGTCTAATCCTCTATTTTCCTCGTTATTTTCGTTTTTTAAAAAATGGCTCAGGAGAAGGAAGCGATTGGCGCAATGGAGTGGAAGATAAAAATGGCTGGCTGGTCATCTGAAAGTTTGGTTCCCACCAGGGCACGAGGGTGCCCCGGCATAGCCTGGCTTGCATTAAAGGGTCTGGTTGTAGGATTGGTTATGAAAGTATGGAACTTTCTGAAGAAAGCTTGGGACATGGGACACAATGAGCCTAGAAAGGTGATCCATTGCCTCAAAGTTGGGGTGGCCCTCACAGTTGTCTCACTCTTTTACGCCATGAGACCTCTATATAAAGATGTGGGAGGAAATGCTATATGGGCAGTTATGACAGTTGTGGTTGTCTTTGAAAATACCGTTGGTAAGTTACAACTATTTTTCTCATTTGTTTTTTACCACGATTTAAAGGATGAGTGCGATATTAGCTCCTCAATGAAGGTCACAAGGCGAAAAGCACCCATTAGTAACTTGTTATGTGCATGCAGGTGCAACATTAAGTAAAAGTATAAACAGGATTTTTGGAACATTTCTTGCTGGATTTCTTGCCATCGGCATCCATTGTATTGCGGATCGATCCGGGAAAGATTTTGAGCATTTCATCACTGGATTTTCAGTTTTCTTATTAGGTATGTAGTAGTCTTATTAATCACATTTTACTTTGTAGTAGCTATAAATTTTACACATAAGTTTAATGTGTTACTGTTACTGTTATTCTTTTTTCTTCAGCTTCTGCAGCAACCTTCTCGAGATTTATACCGTCGGTGAAAGCCCGATTTGATTACGGTGCCATGATCTTCATCCTCACATTCAGCTTAATTTCGGTGTCGGGTTACCGGGTGGATCAGTTATTCGACCTGGCCAAACATAGAATGTCGACCATCATCGTTGGAACTTCCTTGTGCATTGTCATAACCATGATCATTTGCCCCATTTGGGCTGGGGAGGAACTCTACATGCTCATCACTCGGAACATGGAAACGCTTGCCAATTCCTTAGACGGTACAAATTTAATCCAATCCCAACAAGTTTAGGACAATTTAATCCCAACTTGTGTAGTTGTCCTAGGACAATTTTGCTGACAGTATAAAATTACCCACTATATTCTTCAGGTTGTGTGGCAGATTATTTCAATAATAGTGGAGGCTTTGCTGGTGACAAAGAATCTGACAATAAATTGCTTGGCTACAAGTGTGTTTTGGGTTCAAAGGCAACAGAAGAATCCATGGTATTGCAACAGAAACATATATAATTTCATGGTGTAATTTTCATTTTTGACTCAATAAATTCTCTTGTATCATCAAGATTTTTTTCTTTAAAAAAACACAGGAATATGTATATATCTCTAATAGTGCCATTAATTGTCCATTTTATAGGCCAATTTTGCTAGATGGGAGCCGGCACACGGCCGATTCAACTTCCGGCATCCGTGGAAGCAATGCCTTAAAATTGGGGCATTAATGCATGACTGCGCTTATTGCATTGAGGCGCTCAACGGTTGTATCAGTTCCGAAAATGAGGTAAATTATGTAGTCTACTAAAAGCACTTTTATCATAAACGAATCGAAATTTCTAATTAAATTTCAAGTGCTTTCTAGAAAGATACTTGAACTGCTTCATGCTTCATGAAGAATAATCTACTAAGTGTTTCTCCACTATGGCACTTCTATGTGCTCTTATAACCCATAAACGAGTTTTTCTAACTTGTTTGGTCGGACGTTGTCAAAAGCGCTTTCAGTTATTTAAAAATGCTTTTATTAGCGTAAGAATGACTTAAATTGAACCACTTTCATATGAATTAAGCACTTTCAGTTATCTAAAAACGATTTTATTAGAGCAAGAATGACTCAAATCGAACCACTTTCATATGAATTTACAGGTATCTGAGCTCACAAAGACGCATATCAGCAACACTGCCATAAAAGTAACCTCAGACTCCTCAATGGTGATAAAAGAACTAGCAAGGACTATGAAAACAATGAAGAAATCATCTGCAATAGATCTCCTAGTTAGAGAAATGAACAATTCAGTTTTGGAGCTCCAAGAGGACTTGAAATCTCTTCCTAAATTATTCATTAATCCACAGCCGCTTCTGCAAGAGCCCAAAAGTCCTGAAAACAACAACAAAACAAAAGCAGAAGCAGAAGCAGCAGCAGTTGCTCTCATGGACATAATTCCACTTGTGACTTTAACTTCTCTGCTGATTGAGATTGTTGCTAGGATTGAAGGCATGGTTAGTGCAGTTCAAGAGCTGGCAAAGCTGGCCGAATTCAAGGCAGTCGGCGATCGGAAGGCGAATCAGAATCAGACTACTAACAAAGTTATACCAGATCAAAGTGCCCTCCAAAGGGTTTGAGATAGATTTGTACATAAGGTGGTGCTGTAAATTATACCAATCTAACAACTTGGAACATAATTCAAAATCTGTCAATTGATCAAACTTAAATTTGATCACCGTGTATACATTGATCTGAGATTTTAAAATCTAAATGGCATTTTATGTTTGGAAATTTTTATTTGAACTCAATATCTTTACACCAAAATAATAATTTTTTATAACAAATTTGCAAATTTGCCTTTCGATGAATGAAAAAGAAAAGAAATGAATAAGGTACTTTTATACGCAACCCCACAAGCTACTAAAACACCCCACATTTGATGTTTTGCTCGTAAACTTCCAATATTGCCCTTAATTAAACTCCCAAAAAACTAAAAACCCTAGTAGGTTAGGCCATCTCCAACCGAAGGGTCCAGAGGGCCTAAAATAGCCCGAAAACCGTTTTCAACCGAGGGCTAGGCCAGACGGATGTGGAATCTGAGAGGGCCCCACGGAATCGGAAAGGGCTGGAGGGCTGGCCATAAAAAATGGAAATCCTGTCGGTTATAACCGACAGTAATACATTTATACTAAATAATATGAACGTATTCCTATCGGGTATAACCGACATGAATGCTTTGAATTTTTTTTTTTACAGTTTTATTATTATTTTTTATTTACAAAATTTTTCCTATAACTTCTATTTTTCATTTTTTTTTTTTAAATTCTATTTTTTTTCCTATAACTTTTATTTTACAAAATTTGTTTCATATGTTTTTTTTAAAATTCCATTTTTTCCTATAACTTCTATTTCACAAAATTTGTTTAATTTTATTTTAAATTTTATTTTTTTTCCTATAACTTCTATTTCACAAAATTTGTTTCATATTTTTTTTAATTCTATTTTTTTCCTATAACTTCCTAAGCCATTATACAACATTAAATTAAATTAAGTAACATGAAACAACATTAAACAATATGAAACAACATTAAATAACATTAACCAACATAAAAATTATACAACATAAAAAAAACATTTAACAACATGAAACTTAAACAACATTTAAGGTGTAGTTTTTAAATAATAAATTATGTTTGGCGCTATGCCCCTTTGACCCTCGGTTGGAGACAATTTTTTGTGACAGGGCTAAAACGAGCCCTCTGGCCCTCCAAGATATTAATATTTTAATGAACAGTATATGGCCATATTTGCCTCCGTCTCCAACCGAGGGCCAAAGGGTCATAGGGCTAGTTGGCCAGAGGGCTCGTTTTAGCCCTCTAGCCCTCCAAGATATTAAGGCCATCTCCAACCGAAGGGTGCAGAGGCCCGAAAATAGCTCGAAAACCGTCTCAACCGAGGGCTAGACCAGAGGGCTGTGGAATCTGAGAGGGCCCTACGGAATCGGAGAGGGCTGGAGGGCTGGCCAGAAAAAATCATCTTTCCTGTCGGTTGGAATACGTTTATATTATTTAATATGAATGTATTCTTGTAGGTTATAACCGACAAGAATGCTTAAGAAAAAAATTCAAATGCAACGGCTAACTGACGTCAGCTAGCCGTTGCATTTAAATATTTTTTTTTACAGTTTTATTATTATTTTTTATTTACAAAATTTTTCCTATAACTTCTATTTTTCATTTTTTTTAAATTCTATTTTTTTCCTATAACTTTTATTTTACAATATTTTTTTCATATTTTTTTTTAAATTCCATTTTTTCCTATAACTTCTATTTCACAAAATTTGTTTTATTTTATTTTAAATTCTATTTTTTTTTCCTATAACTTCTATTTCACAAAATTTGTTTCATATTTTTTTTAAATTATATTTTTTTCCTATAACTTCTATTTTACAAAATTTGTTTCATATTTTTTTTAAATTCCATTTTTTTCTATAACTTCTATTTCAAAAAATTTGTTTTATTTTATTTTAAATTCTATTTTTTCCTATAACTTCTATTTCACAAAATTTGTTTCATATATTTTTTTAAATTATATATATTTTTTTCATATAACTTCTATTTTACAAAATTTGTTTCATATTTTTTTTAAATTATATTTTTTTCCTATAACTTCCTAAGCCATTATACAACATTAAATTAAATTAAGTAACATGAAACAACATGAAACAATATGAAACAACATTAAATAACATTAACCAACATACAAATTATACAACATAAAAAAACATTTAACAACATGAAACTTAAACAACATTTTTAAAAACATTTAACAACATAAAACTTAAATGCATACTCCATGCTTCTTTTGGCCCAAAGATGTGCAACAAGATCCTGTTGTTTTTAAATTTAATTTGTAGTTTTTAAATTTAATTTGTAGTTTTTAAATTTAATTCGTTGTTTTTAAATTTAAGTTGTAGTTTTTAAATATAAGTTGTAGTTTTTGAATTTAAGTTGTTGTAGTTTTTAAATTTAAATAATAAATTATGTTTGGCCCTTTGACCCTCAGTTGGAGACGATTTTTTGTGACAGGGCTAAAATGAGTCCTATGGCCCTTTGGCCCTCGGTTAAAGACGGAGGCAAATATGGCCATGTACTGTTCATTAAAATATTAATATCTTGGAGGACCAGAGGGCTAAAACGAGCCCTCTGGCCAGCCATCGGTTGGAGATAGCCTAATATTTTAATGAACAATACAGGGCCATATTTGCCTCCATCTCCAACCGAGGGCCAAAGGGCCATATGGCTCGTTTTAGCTCTATCACAAAAAATCGTCTCCAACCGAGGACCAAAGGGCCAAACATAATTTATTATTTAAATTTAAAAACTACAACAACTTAAATTTAAAAACTACAACTTATATTTAAAAACTACAACTTAAAATTTAAAAACTACAAATTAAATTTAAAAACAACATTAACTTAAATTTAAAAACTACAACAACTTAAATTTAATATCCATAATCAACATTGAAGGAAAGAATTTTGAAAGAGGTAAGAAAATATGAGAATTGAAATGGTGTAGGAATGGTGAAAAATTTGTGAGGAATGGTGAATGAATGGTTTAGGTATTTATAGGAAAAAAAAATAGAATTTTTAAGAATTAAAAAAAAAAGGCCCAAAAAACCAACAAAAAAAAATTGAATCCAACGATAACTGGCTTCAGCTAGCCGTTGGATTCAAAAATTTGTTTAAGCATTCCTGTTGGATATAACCAACAGGATTAATAACAATGATGTTAGTTATATCCGACAGGAATGCTCACATTTCTGGCCAGCCTCGGGTTGGCTGGCTGGCTGAATTGGGCCAGCCTTTTGGCTTTTCAGATTCCGTGGGGCCCACGAGCCCTTTGGCCTAACCTTCGGTTGGAGACGGTTTTCGGGCTATTTTTGGCCTTTTGGCCCTCTACACCATTCGGTTGGAGATAGCCTTAGCCACCCCACCTACCCACCAGGGGCCATGAACTTTTACCTAGCTTAGCCATCTCAATTCCAAAGCTAAGTCAATAAACTACAAACATGACAATGACACATTATAAATTGGGGTGAAGATTGGGGACAAAATGACCAATGGTGATGCCTGCACTGGCGAGGCAGATGACAGCCTGATTGGGTGGTGTTTGTAGCTCAATGAGGGGGTTGTCGTGATGGAGAGATTTTTCAATGTGACCGGTACAGGGGTGGTACCCCACATGTCACTATACAAATGGTGGGATATGTGTGCTAAAAAGTTAATAACTTAAAAAATAAAATTTCCCACCACTTCTATTAAAACACGTGGTGTACCACTTGTGTTCCCTTCACAATTAAAACTTTTTCGTCGTCGTGGTTGCCAGTAGTGGGGTGGTTCATTGCTGGGTTTCTAATTTTTTTTTAATGGGTAAAAGTGGGATTTTAAAAGGAAAAATTAGATGCGTGTTGTTTGGAGTAGTTTGGGGTGCCAATAGAATTGCCTAATGAATATGAATAATGCTTGACTGTAAAAGAAAAGCAGCAAGTCCTGCATGGTATTCAATCAGAAATGAACATGTGCCCAAACAATTGAAGAAGGCCTAAACAGATAAACGGCCCTTCTTGAATTTCTTCAATATGGGTCGTAAACAAGGACGAGTCTTGGGCTTGTATCTTGGACGAATTTGGGGAAAAAAACGCATTTGTTTTCTCTCGGGCATGAACCTTTTCCTCATGGAAAGCTTGAGAACAACTTGATTCGATTTCACAGCATAGAGGAAAAGATTAGGGTTCATACCCTCATGGAAATAAGGATTTGCATAGGTTGGCTTTGAAAATTGACCGACCAATCCAACACCTACCTCTCACCATAAGTAAGTGCAGTTGCTGCAAGATCACAGCTTGGAGTGCTTTGAATTCATGTTGAGCGGCCTTGAGTTCATTCCGAAAATCTACGAACGTGGCCTCCAGGTTCGAGACACGAGTTTCCATGGATTTACTCGAAGCTAGACGCATCATACAATAAGGAAAGGATTGAGATGGACAAACGACTGGCTCGATACCAATGTTAAAACCCAACTCCACTTGTTTATCAATTGCACAGTACCTTCTTGTATTACACAAAGACTATTACAATCATCAACATAACTCTATAATTATTACAATTGCTGCTATTTATAATAACTTCCTAGCTTACTCCTTAAGCTACCCTTTAATAACATTTAACCACCTATAACAACCTCAACAATCCAATCTTATCCATTTGGCATCCTAACAATGCCCCCTTGAAAACCTACTAATACAGAAAACAGAAACAAGTATAATTGAATCAAAAGCATATCAGAAATTGACAACTTCTGAAAATTTAAGGTAACTAGAAGATAGTCTATGTGGTAAAAGAATTAGGATTTAATCCCTTGTGGTATAGTCCATTAATAAATTTAGTCGAAAAGTGATTTTTTTCGTTAAATGCTTATTAAATGTGTTGATGCACAAAACCGGAGGTCTTGGGACAACGTAAATCCGACCGTGAATCTGCAAGAAAGTAAATAACACAAGATGTATTGTGGTTCACCCCAATGTTTGAGCTACGTCCACACTGATATTTGTATTTCTCTGTTTGTGAGGGAGAGAGATGGAGAGAGCTTCTGAGGGTGAGAGAGCCCTTCCATGGCCTAAGAATTGGTCTCCCCTAATTGTGAGGGTCATGAGTCCCTTTTATAGAATAAGAGCTCCTCACTTATTACATATTTGCCCCTTCATTTATTACATAATTACATTTGAGTTCCCCGAGTATTTATACGAGATATAAATACGGATGCCCTAAGTATGGTATAAACAAAATGCAAAGATAAAAAATGTACTTTGATATGTGCACCTTCTTCTTCCTTCTTCTTCCTCGTCTTTCTTCTCTCCCTAATCAAGGAAAGTTTGGGCCTTTTCATCAGAGGAAGTCAAATATGCAGTTTCTAAAGAGAGAGAGATGTAGAGACTAACATTATCAAAGTCGGAATCAAGTACTTGGGTCCAGAGCTTGACTTGTCGAAGAACATGGAGAGAGTGACTAGAACTTCCCTCTCTTGGGCTACCAAAACAACACCAGATTCCTGCAAAGGACTGAGATCCTCTCCTAATCTTACTATACTGATCCGATAGATCCTTGAATCTTAGCTGTTCAGGCAAATCAAACGACCAGAAATAAAATCCTATTTTTCAGACGAAATGAGGTTGCCTCTTCCCTTTCTAGTTTCTTCCAATCAGTTTCGGCTCCACTTACTCTTTCTGTTCATAGCACCACTGCCATAGTTACCAATTATGAAGGCCCATAACTCACTTTTTTTTCTCTTTCAAGTCTCTTTGTTTTTCCCCTTTGATTGCATTTGACTACCGATAAGTGATTAGAAATGTTTTTTTTTTCTTTCTTAGTTTCAGTGATATGAGACCCAAAAATTTTCCTTGCCTTTCTCCATGTCAAGGTTATGAAAAAAAGGGTAAATTATATTTTACCCCTAGGTCTCTGTGCAATTACAACCTCATACAACATCTTTAAAATATTTCAATCTCATACATTTACTATTATTTTATTTCAATTTCATACAAGCGTTATAAAGTCTGTTAAATTAACTGTTAAGTGATGATATGAAAAATATGATATTCTCATTTGTGCTGATGTAGCTGCCATATTTGTGCCACGTAGCTTTAAACGCTTAATAAAAAAATTAGAATATTAAAATAATTTAATTAAAGAAAAGTAAAAAAAAAAAAAAAAAAAAAAAAAACCAATCTTCATCTTTCCCACCCGAGCCCACCCCTTCTTCCATCTCCCATCACCCTTCCTTTCCTCATTAATTTTGCACCTCCATCTCTAACCCAAAATTCCAAATTCCTTGCTAAGGTTCTCGTGGACGCCCTTGTCGACAAGAAATGGGACCCCGACGAACAAATGTGCATCGGTCGAACTAATTGGAACCTCGACGAGAGCGCATCCGTGCATAGAACTCTTAGTTGCCTTCAAGAATTTGATGGAGGTGGAGCGCATAAGTCTCGCACCGACATCACGGTAGAACCTCGATGTCGTCGTTGCCTGATTTGGACCCGCCAGCCCGATTCGCAACTCGAAGGAAAACTCAAATCTGAACCCAGTTCCATCTGCTGCCTGACCAACCTAGATCTGAACCCGCTGCTAACCCATCTATCAGAGACCTACTTGTTGCGCGAATTGAAAAAAGTCTTCATTGTGTGAGTAATTTATTGCAAATTTTGGGTTAGAGATGGAGGTGTAGAATTAATGGGGAAGGGTTGGGAGATGGGAGAATGAGTAAGTTCGGGTGGGGAAGATGAAGATTGGGATTTTTGGTTCTTTTTTTTTATTATTTTTTATGGATTTTTTGGTTTTTCTTTTTACTTTTCTTTAATTAATTATTTTAATATTCTAAATTTGTTATTAAGTGTTTAGCCACATGGTACAAATGTAGCAGTCACGTCAGTACAAATGAAGATCTCATATTTGTCATGTCATCACTTAACGGTTAATTTAACAGACTTTGTAACAGATGTATAAAATTGAAATAAAATAATAGTAAATATATGATATTGAAATGTTTTAAAGATATTGTATGAGGTTGAAATTGCATCGAAACCTGAAAGGGTAAAATGGAATTTATCCAAAATAAAAAATAAAATAAAAAACCTTAAGAATTGTTTTATGTTTTTCCTATTATGGACTCAATGGAACTAATGATAACAAAATCCATGAAGAAGGTTGGAGATGGAGGCAGTGAACAGAGATAGAAACAAGAGAGAGCATTTAGTGAACAGAAGAAAAAGGTGGTGATGCATCGTTTTGTGTGATTTTATGGACGATCAAGATTTGATGGTCCGTTGGATCCGCAAGGAGAGATACAAAGAAATAGAAACAAGGCATACTTCTCAGACCTAGTTTTGTGAAAATACAAACTACAGAGAGTATAAAGATGAGGAAAAAGAAGATGCACATGTTAAAGTACATTTTTACCTTTGCATTTAATATACATTTAACGAATAATTAATTTTGAACTAAATTTGCTAATGGACTACACCACAAGAGTTTAAATCATAATTTTTTTTATCACTGGAGCCATATTTCGATTACCTTACCACCACAATGACCGTTTATCCGATTTAAGCCATTGAAGAATTGAAAACTTGAACTAACATCACCACAATTGACAACAAAAAAAAAAAGTCCTAATCGGATAAATGGTCCCCGTGGTCATAAGATATTCGGAAGATAACATCTGTGGTTAAAAAATTCAGATTTAAACCCCTGTGGTCTAAGTCTGTTAGGATTTATGCCCCGAAATTAGAACTTGTGTCATTCCTCAGTTAGGTTTAGGTGTTTTGGTTAAGGAGAACATTTGATTTTGGTCACATTTCTTCCTCCCCATTCCCTCAACTTAATATGCACCATGCAAGTAGCAGCCAAGAACTTCACACTCTACAATGGACTCAGCAAATCCAACAACCCTTCAATGTCTTGAGCCTCACACAATTTGTCGCATTCATCACCCCCTCCAACCCACTCAGCATCACCTTCATCACCACATTCACCAGCCCTTCCAGCTCTGCCGTCGCTTCCCTGTTCATCGCCCAGGTTGCCAGCCGGGCCAATTCCACCATCATCTTGTCCGCCATCGCCACATGTTGCCTCTCCATTTCCCTCTCCACCTTATCCTCCTCGTACCTCATCTTCTGCGTCAGCTGCTCAACCTTCCTCACCTGCTCATTCGACATGGAAACCAGCCTTGTTGTCTTCAACGACTCGACGAGCTGGAACAACATTGATGGCTTCCACCCGATGAACCAGGAATACACATTCTCCAAAAGGCTTGACCAAACAGGGTAGAAGAAGGCCAGGACATCATCCCGAGCAGCAGCCCACTTCACGGTGTAATACTCCTTATGAAGGTTGGTGGCTTTCGACACCAAAGCCTAAAGCTCCGCCTCGTTATGCCGCGTCTCCTTCGACAACATGAGAAGTTGCTGTTGGAGCTGCTCGACCTGAAAAACCCACTTCTCGAAAAACTCAGAGAAACTCTGCTCCACCTGCAACCTACTAACGGAAGAATGACAGAAGTTCTAATTTTGGGCATAAATCCTAACAGACTTAGACCACAGGGGTTTAAATCTGAATTTTTTTTACCACATGGGCTATCTTTCGAATACCTTATGACCAAGGGGACCATTTATCCGATTAGGCCAAAAAAAAATCGATGACCAGCAATAGAATTTCCACACAATTCTCACAGATCGGTCCTCCCTAGCAACCACCCTTCTCCTGCTTCCTCACATCAATGCTCTTCTTCGACTTCCTAACACCTTCCCGAATCCGGATAGAGCCTTAGACATCGAGCTTTGGCTCTTGGATTGGTTTGTTGGGTTAGTGGTGCTTCTGCTCATAGTTTCTAATTCAATTGTTCAAACGTATGTCCCGTTTCAATTAGATTTTCAACATGACTTACTACTTTTTTTTCAATCACCGAGCATTATTCAATGAATAGTAGAACTCAAAACCAATCGACAATCAACATAGTTTATCTTTACACTTACTCCCCCATTTTCCCTCTTGAATCAAAACATTTCTCCTTGATGTCATCGACGGCCACCATCCTCCCCCACCTTTTCTGTTTATTTCTCTTCCCTCTTTTCTCTTTCCCCTTAATTCGAAGAGGAACTGCAATACTCTGTGGGCTTTGCTGTTGATGATGACTTTGCTCATTCTTCTGTCAACTCCCTTCCATACTAACTTTCTCTCTTTCCCCCTCCGCCCGGGGGTTGGAACCCATATTTTCCATTTTCATACCTTCATTAGCCGTTGTTTATTCCCCAAGCTTCCAACTTTTGATGCTTTCCAATAAAAACAAATAATAAGAGTGAAATGCTAATCTAGTCCCTCAACTATCGCCTCAGTGAAAATTAGGTACCTAAATTATTGTTTTGGTAAAATATGTCCCTAAATTCATTAAAAATTGCTAATTTCACCCCTACTAATATATTTAAAGCTATTTTATCCAAATTTTCGTCAACTAAAGTCACTTGACACACTGTGTAATACCGTCATTTTCTGGCCTATAAGCCCTTAACATTTCATATAAGTTGTAGTAGTACATTCCCTCGATGCAACTCAACTACTGTTCGCTGCAATGCTACAAGGTACGTCTGCTAATTTGTATTTCATTTTATTTAGTTTTGTTGTGATTTTTGTGTTTGATTGTTTTTTATTTGATTTAATTAAGCAGTCACATAATCTTCGGCGTACCGAATTGTTTATGCGGGAGAATGTTGGCTGGGGATCATCCATGCCGGTGCTTTCCGTCTCCAATGTACCGGCCCAAGGCTCATAGATGATGTAACAAGCCTATTAATTATGTTTGCTTTCTGATCTGCGTACAAGCAAAACCTTCTACATACCCGCCGGAATTTTCCATTTTCAGCCCGCCAGTATGTCAAACGATATTTTAGCCAATCATGCAATGGCAATTCAGTTATTTCCCAAATAGTCAGGGGCATTTCTGGTGTTCCACAAAACCTTATAACTATTGATCTTCTGCTTTCGCTCCCGTTCATAAACCTCCTCTGTAATTTCTCCAAGAAGAGAACCGACATCCCCAAAGCGCTGTCGTATCGGCCTCGGCTCTCTCCTCTTTCTTCTCGAACCAGAGAAACCCTATTCTGTTTACAGAGATGGTCGATGCGAACGACAAGTTAGCGTATTTCCAAGCGATCACAGGCCTCGAAGACCCCGATTTGTGCGAGGAGATTCTCACCGCCCATGGCTGGGACCTCGAGCTCGCGATCTCCTCCTTCACCACCACCGCGAACCATACGCCTTCGCCGGAAGATCCATCTGCCGCTGGAACCACCTCCATACTCTCCGATTTCGGCGGTGGGGACGGCCTTCGCTCCATTCCCCAACCGTCGCACCAGTCTGGACAGTCGTCAAACGCGGTCGCAGCACCCGGTTTTGCTTGGAGGATCATCACTCTGCCTATTTCGGTTATTTCTGGTAGTCTAGGGTTGATTTCTGGGGCGGTTGGGCTCGGGTTGTGGGCCGCCGGTGGAGTGCTATCGTACTCGCTCGGAATGATTGGGCTCAGGGCTGGTCGGGACGGCGAGGCCTCTGCCCAATTACTGTCGGTGCCGGCGGTGGGGAATGAAGCAGTGCAGTTTGTCGCGAGGTTTGAGCAGGATTTTGGGACGAGGAGGCCGAATTTTGTCAGCGAAGGGTTTGTGGACGCCCTGCAGAGGTCGAGAAACTCGTTCAAGCTGTTGTTCGTCTACTTGCACTCGCCAGACCATCCTGATACGCCGTCGTTTTGTGAGAGGACTCTGTGCTCTGAGATGTTGGTGGCTTATATCAATGAGAATTTCGTGTCGTGGGGAGGAAGCATTCGGGCAAGTGAAGGCTTCAAGATGAGTAATAGTCTGAAGGCCTCGAGATATCCCTTCTGTGCCGTCGTTATGGCTGCCACGAACCAGAGGATCGTACTGCTTCAGCAGGTAAATGATTCTTTGCTTGCCTTATTTCCATATAAGAATGATCGGTCCATAAGAGTAGGGAATTGATAGCCCTATAGATTGAATTGATTGAGAAATATTGTAAGTTTAAATATTTATATCATTTGTTGTTGGTAACGGATTGGAAGGTCATAGGGCGGAAGTCAGAATTATCAGTTACAGTCTTTGTTTAATATTGGGGGATCAAGATGGAGGAATGGAAGTTATGTCATGTGACGTTGTATCTTCTTAGGGAGACATACTGAAACTAGAGGTTTCTTGGCATAACGTTCAAATCTAAGTGGTTATTACCTACCAGCACGGTTTATCAAATAACACATTCGACTCATTATATGCAACTCCTTTGTGTTTCTTTTCTTGTAAATGAGTTGACCAGCCAGTAGTAGTGATTCATGGGGTTTAACTGGGAAGCTTAAAAAAGATTTTATGGTGGGTGTATTGGTGTTAATGGTCACCGGAAGAAACAAGGTAGACATTTACGTACTTATGTGGTTTAGCTTTCTGATTCTCCGTCTGTTCTGTTTTCCTTCCATAGAGTTCCTACTGCAGTGACTGAACTTAAAACTTTGGGGATTTTCCCTTGTTGCTTTTACCCCGTTAACATTGAAAGCATGTTTATTTTGGTGAGAAAGCTGGCACTCCTTTTTTAGATTTGAATGTAGGAAAGATTCTATTGGAGGGATAAGAGTCCCAACAAGAAAGTTGAATGGATAACTATTGGAAAGTTTTTGCTATTGTCTTTCTGAAAATGCTATTAAGTTGAAGCTGTTGATTGATCAATATGATCTGTGGAAAAGATTTTGTGTGCTTGACCCAAGCTTGTCTTGAAAATTGTTGCTATGTTCTAATTCAACGATGTTGGAGCTTTAACTTTTATTTTGACTGATCATGTTCCTTGAGGAAGGTGAATCATATATAGAAATTGTGTCGCAATTTATCTTGGACGGTAACAAAGTATTATTGTTTCTGTTTCAGATTAGGTGGATGGTAAATTTGTTATTGAGCTATTGAGTTTCATTTAAGCTGTTCTATAGCTTGGTATGAGCATTTTGTTATATGCCCTACTTTTAACATGTTTTCCTCTTTAAGTGATGCATCCTGAACTTGAAGTTTTTCTTTCTAGAGTATTAGATAATAGTTTGATTTTGATGTTCTTTTTCTTTTTCACATTTCCCTATTTTCCGTTTCAACTGTATGGTAACTAAATATGAATGATGTCAATTTTTTGTTGTTCATTTTATCCGTAACGACTATCTTTGTTATGTTTGGCAGGTTGAAGGGCCAAAGTCTCCTGAAGAAATGCTCTCAATACTAAACAGAGTAGTTGAAGAAAGTGCTTCTGTTCTTGGTGCAGCAAGGCATGAGGCAGAACAAAGGAGAATCAACATTCGCTTAAGGGAGGAGCAAGATGCTGCTTATAGAGCAGCACTTGAAGCTGATCAGGTATGTTAATAGTTTAACCGAATTTCATGCTCCCTTTACCCTTTCACGTGACGGACAAAGGCTGTAGGTTTTAGGAAGCTCTTAGGTTGTTCTATTCCCTTATTGTTATGTTCGTGTGCTTCAGGCGAGGGAAAACCAGAGGAGGGAAGAGCAAGAACGTCTAGAAAGAGAAGCTGCTGAAGCTGAATGGAAGCGCCAGGAAGAAGAAGAGGCTCGTGAAAGAGCAGCACAGGAAGCTGCGGAGAAAGAGGCTGCACTAGCTAGGATGCGGCAGGAGAAAGCCTTGTCACTTGGTGCCGAACCTGAAAAAGGACCTGATGTTACACAGGTAATCCCTCATGCATTATTACTTAAATTTTCTCTTTTATTTTCTTGTACGTTTTGAATGTATAGATGTTTCACATAACTTCTATTATGTCCACATGTAGAGTTCAGTATGGTTAGATATCATTCATGGAAATTCTAGTCATATGCACCTTTTATGCTGGGTTGCAATTCCCATTATTCCTTGTTTTGTCCGAGATAATAGTTCTTTAACCTAACGTATGCATGGTTATGTTTTTATTTGATAAACCAGGTTGTGGTTCGGTTCCCAACTGGACAACGCAAGGAAAGGAGATTCCACAGCACTGCATTAATCCAAAGTCTCTATGATTTTGTTGATTCTATGGGTTGTGTTGATGCTGAGAACTACAGTTTGGTATCGAACTTCCCTCGAGTTGTATATGGACCAGAGAAGTTGTCTTTATCCTTGAAAGAAGCAGGATTGCATCCACAGGCTAGCCTTTTTCTGGAGCTGAATTCTTGAGAATATGATGGTTTGTTATCAAAATTTAGTAGAGATGATTCCTGCAAAACTGCAACTAGGGTTCAATTTATTTTTGCATCTCTATACACAGCAACTTTGTCGATTTCATTAGAACGATATGACAAGTTAAGATAGATGATACTGACAATATGTGGATGTGTAGTTTGATTTCGTTGCAAATTCTTTCGAACGAGCGGCCTCCAAAATTGAAGCTGGAATTGAAATAATGACACTGACGTGATTAATGAACTTTGTGATGTTGCCTCCTCCGGTCCTTTTTTCATTCCTGATAGAGTTGTTGAATTTTGAAATTCAAAGAAGAGTGCCGGGCAAATTGCCTCTAGCTTACTCAGTCCAATTTGCAAGAACCGACTGAAACCGTTTTTAGAGAAAATGTTTTTGGGTTTCAAAAGCACTTGAAGTGCTTTTTTAGGATTTACTTGCATCTTTACTAATTATTGGTTCTAAAAACATTTTCACCAGTCATTTCAAAAGCACATCCAAATAAGATGTAAGTCAGTAGAACTTTGTTTCGTGTTGTCCTAACGGTTCATTGTTTGTAATTTAAATTCATAATCACCAGAACTTTGTTGATCTAACGGTTCATTGAGCACAACTAACACACCGGCAACCATCGTCAATGTTGCCCAAACTTGAAACGGAGATTTTAATTGACGTGACTTGAACCATAGACCTTCGACTGATGTGATAATTGAACTCATGATCAGCTTAACCTTGCCCCTATCTTATGTGGCTAAGGATGGGGTTTTTTGGTGGGAGGCAGATTGTCTGCCTTCCTCTTTGGATGCCCTTCCCATCCCCTCTTATTTTGTGCGATCACGGTTAAGCCACGTCAACATTTTATATTAATTTCTTTATAGAGATAATAAGACAAAAAATAATAAGAATATAAAATGTTGACATGGCTTAACCGTAACCGCATAAATAAGAGGAGATGTGAAGGGCATCCAAACAAGAGAGCAGACAATCTGCCTCCTTTTTTGTGTACCAAACTCCATACACAAATGAAATGCGTACATTGTGTTTTTGCAGCATCATCTAGACAGTCAAATGTAAATATTCCATAGATTGATACGTGGTAAAAAAAAAACTTAAATTATGCTTCCAGATAACCAAAAGTTGCCATATAGTTGGAAAGGTTTGTGGCTGTGGAGAATACAGTTGGAAATGCCATGCAAGCCAAGCCAAGTCTAACTTGTTTCTTTGTTGAAAATCCTAACCTCTTATGGTTGATTCTAACTTGTTAGTATGGCCAATGCTTCTAAAACCAAAACAGCAAAGTTATTGACACCTCTTCCTGTCACACCTTTCCCCGCCATTGCCCTTTTCTTATCTTTTTTCTTGAATTTGTTCTAAATTTCAACTTATACGCTTAGTTTTAAAAACAATTATTTGAAATATGAATAAGTTACTAATTTATCTGAAATACGATAATGTGATGTTAATGTTTCACTCAACTATAATACGTGAATTTGTTTGCTTTCATAAATATATAGATTCAACTATATCGTCTATCTTATAACACGTGAAATAATACATTATGTATACCACTAACACGAGTCACATAATAAACATAGATATGAAAGAATACTAGTGTTTTTTTGGGGTCAGTTTTAGAAGAATACAGAGTACATACTTTCTAGAATAAGTAAAAAAATAGAACAAATATAAGAAAAATATGAAGACAAATAAATATATTTGACCGAAAATCTAGAATAAGTCAAAAAACAAAACAAAAGAAAATCTAGAAAAAGGAATATAAATTAAATTATTTTACAAGTGGAGCTCCAATTTCCGCTCTTCCAGCCTTACAGGACAACGTGATTAATTAAATCAATGATTAATTTACTAATATTTTCTCTGATCAGTAGATTAACGTTTACTAATACACTCCAAGCTGAGTTGTCTTCCCCTAATCAACCTCCCCAATTATTTAATTAAATTAAAATAAATAAATTAAAAAAGTAAAAATAAATAATTAAATTAGTTTCCAAGTAGAAGTCCAGAAGGACAGCGTGTACCATCTAATCAGATAGAGAAAAAAGGACTCCGCCAGAACTCCTCCTCCAATCCAAAAATCAAAATCCCTAGAAATCCCAATCCAACCCCAAGACAATGTCCCCCCAACCCTACATTTACCCCTCTCCTCCCAATCGCAATCCCTAGGGTTCCATCTCCAATCGCTCTCGCTCTCTCTGCAGCTCCATTCTCAGAGCCCCCAATTTCGCCTCCCCAGCTCGAAATTTTTTAGGCGAGAGTGAAATCCCCGACTTTGGCGATGCGAAAGATGCAGATAGCGCCATGGCTGAGTCTCGGATAGGTTTGACAATGTGGAGCTCCGTCGCGAACCGGAATTCAGGTACGGAATTCGGGGACATGTGGTTTATCGGCTGCCGTTTTCGTCTTCGATCGGCGTTCGACCCGTACTCCGTCGCTTGCGAGGCGTTTTCTGAACACTGTGGTAATCTGATTCTGGTTGTGGGTGTTGTAAGCAAGAAGATTTGATAGGGTTTGCGAAGAATCGTTTTCCGTCTTACAAAAAAAAAAGTTTGCTTCTTTTGGGAGATTTTTGTTGTGTTTTTAGGGTTATGGATTCCTGTAGTGGTTTTGTTGGTGGAAATTCTGCTTGCGACGATGGTGGCGTTGTGGAGAAAGATCCGACTGGGCAATACTTGCGGGTACGATTTCGAATCCTGTTTGCTCTTTAATTTTGGTATATGAATTGTGTTTAAATGTTAATTTTATCGGTGTTTATCGAATGTGTTCTCGTCATGTTTGCGTTCTTGTTGTTGGATTTGGTGATAGAATTCTTATGTAGATTTGTGTTTATTCATCCAGTATGACGAATTTTTGGGGAGGGGAGCATTCAAGACTGCGTATGCTTCTCTAACCTACCTTGAATTCGTTTCTTTGTAGTGGGTTTCGAGGGTTCTAACAATTTGTCGTTGTAAATTTAATTTTTTACTTATTTGGATGTTGTATAAAATGTAGATACAAGGCATTCGATGAGGAAGAAGGAATAGAAGTAGCCTGGTGTCAAGTGAATATCGAGGAGGTGTTGCAGTCTCCGGAACAGTTGGAGAGATTGTATTCCGAGGTTCATCTGCTGAAGTCATTAAAGCATCAAAACATTGTCAAGTTCCATAACTCATGGGTGGATGATAAGAACAAAACCATCAACATAATAACAGAGTTGTTCACTTCCGGGAGTTTGAGGCAGTGAGTTTCACCGACTGTTGAGTTTCACCGACTGTTTTTTCATGTTTCATGTTTTTAGTTGGCTTACATTCATCAAATACTAACCGTTTCTGTTCTGGGATCTAGGTACCGAAAGAAGCATAAGAATGTTGATATGAAGGCCATTAAGAACTGGGCAAGGCAGATTCTTCGAGGCTTGCATTATCTGCATTCTCACAATCCTCCAATTATTCATAGAGATTTGAAATGCGACAACATATTTGTCAATGGAAATACTGGAGAAATTAAAATTGGAGATCTCGGATTGGCTATTGTCATGCAGCAGCCTACTGCTCATAGTGTTATTGGCACCCCTGAATTCATGGCTCCAGAGCTTTATGACGAGGAATACAATGAATTAGTCGACATCTATTCTTTTGGCATGTGCATGTTAGAAATGGTGACTTGTGAATACCCTTATAGTGAATGTAAAAATCCAGCACAAATTTATAAGAAGGTTACCTCTGTAAGTTTCTGATCGACTGCTTTATGAATTTCCTTCCAGTTTTTGTTTATCTACCAAATGGTTGCCTAATATTTATCCTGACTTCCTTTGTTGTAGGGTGTAAAGCCCGCTTCACTCAGTAAAGTGGACAATCCACAAATCAAGGAGTTCATAGAGAAGTGTCTAGTTCCAGCATCTATGAGATTGAGTGCAGTTGAACTCTTGAAAGATCCATTCCTTGCAACTGACAATTTGAAGGAGCCCAATTGTGTTCCTTCACAATTAGAAAAGTTGGTGAACTTGCCACAGCCTGAAGCATGTCCTATGGACGTAGATACTAACTACCAGAAGTCCTCCTTTGGATTTTGTAGAAGTACCAATGAAATATCGAATCCTTCAGTTCTGGAGTTACAGAGTTTCACTGAGAATAACGAGTTCAGGTTAAGAGCGGAGAAAAATTCTGATAGGACCGTCTCTTTAACTTTGCGCATTGCTGATACATGTGGTAAATACATTTTCCTGCAAAAAGGTTTTCTCTTTCCTCCTTATTTTCCTGAACTGCACCTGAATATTATTTTCTTAAACAGGTCGTGTGAGGAATATCCATTTTGAGTTCTATCTTGATTCCGATACTGCAATTTCAATCGCTGGGGAGATGGTTGAGCAACTTGATCTTCCACATGAAGACGTCTCTGTCATAGCTGAGTTAATTGATAACTTGATCATGAAGCTTGTACCCGGCTGGAAACCTTCATCAGAAGGTTCATCATGTGGAACAAATAGTTCATGTGTTGGTCATGCTGCACTGCAAAATGTTCTCTCACATGTTGCACACGCGGAGGACCGAGATAACCAATCATCAATGATTTCAGATACTTGGGTTACCTCAGCTGAGCATGGTGTTCCTACTGCCTCCGGGGCCAGTAATGTCAAAGTTATGGAGTTGGCTAAATATAGTTCCGATGAGTGCTGTAAAGCTTCAGATGGTTACGGTTCCAGTCCAGATTGTATGGTTAAGGGTGTGGTCAAGGAGAAGAGTTACGAAGCTGATTCTGGTGATTCATTTGTGATGAACGAGGCATGCACAGACATGTCAAGCATTTGTTCCTTATCTGAGCTGTCTCTAGCCAACAAAGATGGGTACGGTGAGCTAAAGGGGGAGCTTGATGCTATTGACATGCACCATCGTCGATGCCTTGTCGAACTCTTGAGGTTGAGGGAAGAAGAAATTCAGAGTGCAAAGAAGAGGTGGATAGAGAAAAAGAAAATAGCTGTTAATTGATGTCCTATAAATAGTGTTCTCATTTGTCTTTTTCTACCTGTAACATTCGTTTTATACTTGTAATTTTTTTTTCGGTTAAGAAACTCGGATAATTCCCGAGACGTGTGGATTTTGGTACATACATTTGGTTTTATTATTACTAATGAATATTTTTTAATTTGTTTGTTCCATTAATGTTGTTAGAGATGTTAAGAATTTACAATTATTGTGTACCCAAACATATAAACAACAAAGTCTAATCCCATTAAGTGGGGTTGTCTTTATAAATCATAAAACGTCTTGATTTTGCGTCAAGTTTTCTGTTAGCTCCGATGACTCTTGTTTTTTTCTTGAAGTCTAAACTATTACCCTAATTGAAATTGACCTCATGAATTATTTTTTTGGTAAATTCATCTCCTGAACTATTTAAAATAAGCCAATTAACCCCTTGTCGTTAGATTTTGTTCACTATTGCGCCAAATTCAATGGAAAATTAATCTTTTTATCATCAATTCTTACTTGTAAGTTATAACCATCAATAAAATAATTACACATGAACTCGGAATAATTCAAAAACTTATAGCATAATAAGAAATATAAAGAAACCAAACGTTTGCATAATAGGTCATTTCACATTGTCATCACACATTATTTTGTGTCCACATGTCATAATTTATTGCTGGTTATAAGTGACATGTAAGAATTGATGATAAAAAGACTAATTTGCCCTTGAATTTGACATAATAGTGGACGGAATCCAACGACAAGGGGTTAATTGGCTTATTTCAAATAGTTTAGGGGGTTAATTTACCAAAAAAATAGTTTAGGAGGTCAATTTCAACTGCACTAATAGTTCAAGGCGTCAAACGGCAATTTACCTGGTCATATTTGTTGGAAAAAATCAGTGCCCTCAAAAATGGTAATTTTACTATTTTTATAAAAAAAAAAGTTGAGGATTTCCTACATCATAGAATAAAATGATGTAACAAATAATTGTTATCATTTTGAACATATGTCTACTAATGGTTTCTTTCTCGGAAAATGATCCTTTTCCTGGGGATCCTCGTTGGATCCTTATTCTGGGGATCCTAGGAATTCTGTGATCGTGACCGTTTATCGTACAGCGTATGGTCAGTTTTCGTTAGGTACTATTTATATTTGATTTTAAATTTTAAATTTTGAAATGATTTATAACTATACAATATACGATGAACGGTCACAATCACGGGATCCCTAGGATCCCCATGAAAATGATCCGTTTCTCTTCTGTTTTTCATGGTTCTATTGCGTACGTGGATAACTGAAAAAGATGATTTGATGATTTGGCAATGATTTGGTGAGGGTGGAGCTTAGCAAATGACAGGTAATTTGGGATATGATACTGATTGAAAAAAGTTTGAACTTTTTTGACAATTAGAAAAATC
Source organism: Malus fusca (assembly GCA_035220775.1). Taxonomy (NCBI): domain Eukaryota; kingdom Viridiplantae; phylum Streptophyta; class Magnoliopsida; order Rosales; family Rosaceae; genus Malus; species Malus fusca. The sequence goes on from CM069072.1 coordinate 22,501,987, forward strand.
GCTCTTCCCTCCATAACTATAGTTTCATTCTTTCATCTTCGCTAAAACCGTCATTTACTTATATTAGTAACTTTCTATCTTCTCAATTTGTAACAAAGAAGCATACATACTAGAAGAAAGAAGAAGAAAGCTCAGAAGTGTCAATTAAGGAAGTTCGTAAGTGCTGATCAGCATATATATAGGGTTGTAAGGCCAACACCGGTCACCTATTTTGTTCCTTATTGTAAATTGGATTGTAAGTACATATATTTAAAATTCTTTGCATGTTTTATACGCCCCGCAACAATGTGCGGGCACCTTTACTAGTGTCATACGTAAAACATTAGAGACACGAAAAAAATGTAAATAAAAAGAGTAAGTTACAGTTTATTAGAAAGCTTAAAAAAACAGCTTGAAAATCTTCGAGCTTGTTTGGTATCCTATTTGAAATTTTTATAATTTCTCAAAACATTTCTTAAGAAATTTTCTTGAAAACAATTTTCTTTAAGACTCAAAAACTTGTTTGGTATGAGATTTAAAATTTTTAATTTTTACAACTTAAACTAGACAAAAAGATTCAAAAAGAGGAGGTCGAGAGAGAAAGAGAAGAGAGGAGAAAAGAAAGTAAGAGATGATTGGAGGAAAGAGAAAGAAGTGAGATGATAGGAGGAGATAGAGAGGAAGATGAGTGAGAGAAAGAAGATAGCGGATTGGAGGAGAGACTAAAAAGGTAAAAAAAAAAAAAAGAGAAGGGGGAGAGAGAAAGAAGAAAAGAGAGATAGATTTGGAGTGAGAGGGGAGAATGGAGAAAAAAGAAATGAGTGAGTTTAAGTTTAAAAACTCTAAAAACTCACTTTTTGTGTTTTTAGATAATAGACTAAAATTTTGAGTTAGTCTTGAGTTCAGTTTTTGAAAATAGTCCTACCAAACAAGTTTTTAAGGCCTAAAACTTGAAAATTGTTTTTGAATTTAAAAAGTTGAATTCAAGTAGAGTATCAAACATGCTCTTCGTTTTCTCTTATTCTTCACCTGATCCTTTTCGGAAAACTTCCCAAATGACGAGTCAACAAGTCATTTTCTTACAACCCAATTACTACAGAAAGGGAGGGCAAAGAAGGAAAAAAGAAGAGAACTCTTTCTACAAACTGAGAACCCGAGAATCTTACCTAATTCAAAAGGGGTTGCTATCCACACACCCCTTTTTATGTCCGTTGATCTTCTTCGATTCATCCGATCCGATGGTCAAAAACTAAAAAGATTTGGAAGAAGTAAAAATGGGTGTGTGGAAATCACACTCCATTCAAAAAATCAAGTAAATTCAACAAGTACACATAACTATTTCACAAGATACACACACACACACATGCCGAGTACTTCTAAAATCTTTATATCAAAACCACAAATGCAAGTGATTGTGTATTAGCATTGGAGTGGATTTTGATTTTGTTTTAGGTCTAATTCCATACCAAATTCCAAAAATCAAATAAATTCAACACGTACACGTACAAGAACAAAAACAAAAGAGGCTGACCTCGAAAGCAACATAGCCATCGGTCTTAAGTGAGAGTTGAAGCGAACAAGAGATCTGCTTCTTCAATTTGATTGGAGAAATTCAAAAATGCAAATTGAAAACATAAACGAAACCGCAGCATGCAAATTTTTTAAAACGAAAACTGGAAAGAGAGAGAAAGGGAGTGTGATATACTGACAGGGGAACTTGAGCGCCAGAGGCTCGATGCTGATAAGCTAGCTTGTGGTCATCAGATTCGGTCAATTCAATAACAAAAATGGTGGAATTGGAATTGAATTGAAAACAAAAAACAAAAAATAGAGATTAGACAGATGAATTGAGAAAGGGAAAGAGAGAGATTAAACGGCCAAGGTTTGCCGTTAGGGGCAAAATTAGAAACTAAATAGGTTACTTTGTTTGTGCCAGTTTTATTAGGCTGATTTGATTTGGATTTTGTCGTAACTATTAAATAAAGTGGTTAAGATGTTTTTTGGTTAAGGTTTAAAACTTAAAACTATTTTAATTATTTTTCCCACAATAAAAAGGTAATATTTAGTACCTCAAACATAAAAGGTGAATTTTTGCGTGTAGGAAGATGTTGTGTTAGGAAAGGAGAATCCAAATCTGATTCTCATTTCCTTTACGAATTGTTCTGGAGATTATATTTCCTGATTTTGTATTTATTATTCTTGTATCAATAGGGAATGTTACTTGTACTCCAAGTTTATGACTTGTATATATATTGTACTCTACACATCACTAAAATCATTCACTTGAAACTTTCTAAGTGAGAAGAACTGTCGTGAAGGAAACAATGGGAAGGATTGTTATGCAGTACAAACCCCTCGTTGAAGATCTCAAGTTCACACTCGATTGTTTACGGCCGCGGGACATCCGAGAGATAGGAGAACTCAACGTGGAATTGGGTCTCCCAAAAGATGAAATAGAACGTCTCCAACAACAAATAGAGGAGGGTTCAAAGCTGGTTGACAAGTTATCCAAGCTTAGCATGTGGAACTGCAACATCTTGTGCAGTTTCTGCAAATGCTCGAAGCCTAGCTACACCGATCGACTTCTTGAATTGAATAGTTCTCTTGGGGAACTGTTTCAATTACTCAAGTTGCAGGAAGCCCGGGAGATGAAGGCGATCTTGCTTTTGAATAGGAAGATACACAAAAGACAACTGAAATTGGCAACAAGGCAGCCGAAATTACTGAAAAGAGAAAGGGACATACTGAGAGTGCTGCAGGAAGCAAAGGGTGTGCAAAAGCTTTCAGGAAGGAATACACAAACAGTGATACAGGAGCGAATTGGAGGCAGTGGTTTGAAGCAAGCGTCGAAATTACTGAAAAGAGAAAGGGACATACTGAGAGCGCGGCAGGAAGCAAAGGGTGTGCAAGAGGTTTCAGGAAGCAATACACAAACAGTGGTACAGGAGCAAATTGGAGGCAGTGGTTTGAAGCAAGCGGCGCCAATAAACGGAGGAGGGGCTGCTCTAGAAGCAGTGTTTGAGGTACTATTTAGTGCCGTTAAACAAACTAAGGAAAAGACGAGGGTGTTTAAACGCATCCTGGGACATCTCGAATCCACGCTGTACAGCATAAAACCATTGATAGAAGAGATAGCAGAATGTAACCAGGTATTGCATCTTACAGAGGAAGAACTAGAAACTTTTAGAGTAGAGATGGAGAAGGGTGTAGAGCTCGTTCACAAGTGCTCCAAGATTAGTCTTCGGGCAAGCAACAAAAAGTATGAATATACCAACAAACTCTTCGGATTGAATGACCCTCTTCAAAGATTGATAAATAGACAGAAAGTGCAACTAGCAAGGGATGCGAGAGAATGCTTGGTTTCGGTAACAAATATGGAGACGCTACATAGGCTATTGTTTCGTTTTTCTTATAAATTTAGGATTAATTTATTATAAATACCAAGTCAGTTAAGATGTAGCTTTTTCGAATTATGTAGCCTCTTGGCAAGTCAATATTTTTTTTTAATAAAATTTTATATTCAGTTAGTTTCTTTCATACTTATGAGAGTAGGATTTAATTTGTTCGCTAGGTTTTGTAGTTTCCTAGTAAAAACAGCTTTTCGTTTTGTGTAAAAAATAAAAAACAAAAATTTCTGAATTGAATTTAAAGTCCGCTGCAGCCACACCTGTCGAGTACACGCACCAGATCCTGCCCACAACCCTGCCTGAACCTCCCGCGCCGTCACGCCGCCAGCAACCCAATCCAAATCCACGCCCATTATTTCGTACAAGTACAGAGGAAAAAAGGAAATAGGAAAAAAAGAAAGAAAAAGAAACGTAAAAAAGTAAGGAAAGAAAAGTAAAAAAATTTGTTTGGAGGTTTTGAGGCCCACACGGGCAAGGAAGAAAATGGCTTGTTTCCATTTTCTGTTTGAAGTCTTTGATGCCCACACAAGTCGATGGCCTGTTTGGGATTGTTTGCAACAATCAATGTTTGGACTAGTGACCACTCAAGTGATAATGTTTGTTTTTGTCCATTCGTTGCTGCAATTTATTTATGAAAATCTCATTTGTTTAGTAACGGGGAGCCCTCATATGCTTTCTTTTCATACTCTCAACATCAGTATGTTTGAATAGGAATCAGTTTGTCAGCCAGTCAAGTCAAGTCTAGTTTGCCCATTCACCTGCCTGTCCGCATAGTGGAGTCTATCTGCCTACATGTCCGCCTAGCGGAGCTTGCATCCACATCTACTTGATTGCAAACTCATGTTTTTACCGCCACGAGTTTGATGGAAGTGTTGAAAAATAATAGTACATAGTTTACCGTTTGGGTTTTCTTATAAATAGGCCTCGTTGGCAATTCAATATTTCTTTACTTAATAGAAGTTTTATATTACACTCTAATATTCAACTAGAGAGTGGTATGATACAATATGATCAAACCGAAAGTCGGCGTCCAGTACTTGAACTTCCATCGGCTACAGTTCGTTTGGATGTGTTGAGTGTGCAGGGAGCAGGGAAGATGACGAAATCAAGGAAATTAGAGGAGGGGGCCAAAAAAGTTGAAGGGAGTGGTGTTGTATAAAATCAAACTGAAATTCAAGCTTCAAACATGGTTTCAATGGTATGTCTAAATTCTCTTCATTCTTTATTCTTTTAAGTTAACTGTGCATTTGTGAGCCTCGTTTTGGACACTATTCTGATGCCACATTGTTCATGAACAGGAAGAGTCTGAAATCGAATTTGAGCCACAACAAGGCTTCTCCTCGGAATTTGGTACATGACACGCGAATACGCAGGGTAGCGGACCTGAAACTTCACCAAAGTTTTCTCATTGTTCAGTTGGATAACCAAAAAGGGAGGAAAAAGTTGAAGAGATTATGGACAGAAACATGCGAAAGGTAGTGAAAATTCATGTAGCTACTACAAGTGCACATATTCGTTTTTCGAAGTTGATACTAGAGGAACCAAAACTTTTCCTGAAATTTTATACACCAAATGATGTGGCAAGTGACGTGACAGTTTGAAAGTAATTGTTCGTTGACAACGTCATGTACCTAAATAAGATACTCTACTATTGACATGGCATCATAAATTTCTGATTAAGTTTTTTTATGGCAACAGAAATCTCTTGCATTCATGGTTTAAAACTATACACCTACAAAGAGTTGAGGATCGCAACCGAAGATTTTCATTTAGACAATAAAATTGGGGAAGGAGGTCTTGGTCCTGTCTATAACGTAAGTTCGGATTTACCTTTTTAATGTGTGTGTCTGTATACCAGTGCTGCTGAATTTGGTATTTAATTGTAACATTCTCTCTCCCTGGACCTTGTTAATGAATTGCCACGGTGAATAATCACGGACGTCTTGAAGATGGAAGAATGGCTGCTGTAAAAGTTCTCTTAGCTGAATCGACATAGGGTTGAAGGAGTTTTTTGAATAAAGATTATGCGATCTAACAAAATATTCATATAATCTAGTGAGGCTGTATGGCTTTTGTTCCGAAGGAAACCTAAGAAATTTGGTTTACGAATACCTGGAGAACAACAGTCTTGCACAAATTCTTCTTTGTAAGTACATCGCCTATGGCCTTGACAAGATCGGTTGATATGGCAAGAGCAGTGTAATGATATTTGATTGGGGTGCCAGTGCTGTAGATGTGTCGCTACTTACCATAGGTGATGGTGTTTTTGAAGTCAAGCAACTAATGCAAACATTCAACCTGGAGGAGAAGATTTTGATAACAGATAGTGAGCTACTGCGTTGAGTTTAAAAGGAAGCACAAGATGCACATTGATGGAAACTCGAGAGCTCTTTTGAGGTTAAAAAGAGATTGTGGAAATGCAAAGGGGAGGCTTTTCTTGAATGTGACTTCAAAATTGACTCTCTGTAACGAGGGTATAACTTTTTATATAACTATTACTGGTGACAAGTTTGAAGAAGTTAACAGAGAGTTCTTTCAAGTGTATGGACCCTGTAAAATATTGCTTGACGAGATGCCTTCAAGAGGAAGAAGTTGTATGATGGCATTCATCTGGATGAGGCCGCGGCTTATGGTGCCGCCATACAAGCTGCAATGTTTAGTAGGAATGGAAATGAGAAGCTTTAGAACTTCACTCTCTTGGATGTCACCCCTCTATCGCTTGGAGTGGGGACTGAAGCCGAACGATGGTGCATGGAATTTGTGGAATTCCAAGGAACACCAAAATTCCCTGCAAGAAAAACTGTACCATAACTACTAGCCATGACTGATAAAGTTTGTTTGTTTGGATGATTTTTGGTTATGTTTTTGGATCGGTTTCTTGGGGGTAGAATGTAGAGAATTGAGAGGATATTGGAGTGTTGTTTTCAACTTCTTGGTTGTGCAGAAAATGCAGCAGCCATACTTCATTAAGTAGAGAAAATGTATAAGGGTATGGTACATTTCCATCACCCATACTTGTGTAAAAGAGTTGGTGATTAGACAATATTTAAACACTAAAATCACTTTACTACTCCAGATTAAATCCTAGCCCTTCATTGGGATTTAAATGATCTAATTTGGAGTGTACATTTGTCACTCACACATTTAAACAAAAAAACTAGCCGTTGGAGGCCAACCCTTCATTTCTTCTTCTTTCTTCTTCGATGCAGACAACACCCTTTGCTCAGGAGCTCATTGCTGCCTTCGACCCCCGACTCCAGAAGCTGGTTCCAACACTCCCTTCTAAACTGCTTCTAGGAGTCATTCCGAGCAAACCCCTCAGGTAATTGAATCTCTCATTTGGTAGTGCTTTTGTGAATATGTATGCGATATGATCTTCTGTGTTGCAATATATTAGTTTGATTGTATTGTCCTGCAATGCTTCTCTGATGAAATGATATCTTCTCTTGATGTGCTTTGTTCTTTGATGGAAAACTGGGTTTTTGGTCATGGCAATTGCAGAGGTGTTGTCACACAAGAGTGGTGTGGCATCAACATGTAACTCGCCAAAATATTTGAGTATAAACCTTAGCCAAATAGCTTGAGCCGTTGCTTCTGATGCAATCATGTACTCCGCCTCGGCTGTGGACAGTGCAACACTTTGTTGCTTCACAGAGGCCCACGAAAACACCCCTAAACCAAAGGTGAAAGCGTAGCCCGATGTGCTTCTGCTATCATCTTCACTGCCACCCCAGTCACTGTCACAAAATCCAATTAGGATAGTTGACTTCCCCATTTCATACTTGATCCCATAATCTAGTGTTCCTTGCACATATCTCAGCACTCTTTTAGCTGTGCCATATGTATCTTGCTAAGATTATGCATAAACCTAGAAAGTAGGCTTGCTAAGAACATTAGATCTGGCCTTGTTGCAGTTAAGTACAATAGACTGCCAACAATGCTCGTGTAGAGACTAACATCTGCAGATTCACTTCCATCTTCCTTCTTAAGCTTCTCATTTGCAATTAGGGGTGTAGAGACCGGTTTGCATCCCTTCAATCCAAACTTTTCAAGCAAAGTTTCAACATACTTCCTTTGATGAATAAAGATGCTACTTGCTTCTTGAATTACCCCAATGCCAAGAAAATGATGCAAGAGGCCTAGGTCAGTCATTTTATACCTCTTCATCATCTCTTCCTTGAACTCTTCAATCATTGCAACATTATTTCCAGTGTAGACAACATCATCCACATAGATTGAGACAATGAGTGTCTTGTTGCTTTCTGTCTTGATGTAGAGTGTAGCTTCACTAGGACTTTTCTGAAATCCTTTCTAAGTGAAATAGGAATCAATCTCACTGTACCAAGCTCTTGGAGCTTGCTTTAGGCCATAGAGAGCCTTCCTTAGCTTGTACATCTTCTCTGGAAACTCTTGATTTGTGAACCCTTGAGGTTGTTCTACAAACACCTCTTCCTCTAACACTCCATTTAGAAATGCAGATTTGACATCCAATTGATGTAACTTCCAACCCTTCTTGGCTGCTAGGGCTATCAAGGTCCTTATGGTGTCTAACCTTGCTACTGGAGCAAAGGTTTCATTGAAGTCTACACCTGGTTTCTATGAGTAACCTTTGGCCACGAACCTGGCCTTGTTCTTTTGCACAGAACCATCTAGGTTAAGCTTGGTTTTATACACCCATTTCACTCCAATCACAGGCTTGTCACTTGGTCGATTTACAAATTCCCAAGTATCATTCTTCTCTATCATTTCAAGTTCTTCCTTCATTGCTTTCTTCCAAGCTTTGTCTTTCTCAGTTTCTTCATATGTTTCTGGTTCCACTACACAGTAATTACATGTAGCATATATCTCATCCAAGCTTCTTAACCTCATTGGAGTTGAACTTGGAGTTGTTATCTGTGATTGACTCGATTGTGGACTCATGCTAGCTTGTTGTGGAGTCCCTTGTATTTCACCATTCTCTGTGACTTCTTCTTGAACTAAGATCTTCATAGGCTCCCTTGTTTGCCTTTTGTTGAGGTCAAGTTGTAGAGAGACACTGTCCTTTTCTTCTACCCTTGTTTCCCAGTTCCACATTGAGTCTTCATCAAAGATAACATCCCTTGATAGGATTATCTTCTGAGTCAACACATTATAAACTATGTACCCTTTCTCACTGGTACCATAGCCTACAAAAACACCCTTATTACTTGATTTCTCCAACTTGTGCCTTAGTTGGTGAGGGATAAGAGTGTAGCACACTAAGCCAAACACTCTCAGATGCTTCACAGAAGGCTTCCTTCCACTGAACACTTCAAATGGGGTATTCTTGTTCAATGCTTTAGTAGGGCACATATTCAATAGGTACACTGAGGTGTTCACAGCTTCACCCCAGAATGTATAAGGCATGTTCTTCTCATGCGTCATAGACTTAGCCATTTCGACTATAGTCCTATTCTTCCTTTCTGCAATCTCATTCTGTTGTGGTGAATATGCCACAGTGAGTTATTTCTCCAACCCCACATCTTTGAACTCATGTGAGGTGTACTCACTTCCCATATCATCTCAGTCTTTTGATTTGGTATTCACTTTGCAATTCCACCATTGCCTTGAATTTCTTGAATATTGTGAATACCTCAGACTTGAACCTCATGAAATACACCCAACACATCTGTGAGTAGTTATCAATGAAGGTTAGGAAATACCTGTTTCCACTGATTGTTGTTGTTTGCATTGGTCCACACACATCTGTGTGAATTAATTTGAGTGGCTTTGTTGCCCTCCAAGCCTTGCCAACTTCAAATGGATCCCTGTGATGCTTCCCAAATGCACATCCTTCACAGGTTTCATTGCAGTGATCCATCTTAGGTATCCCTTGTACCATTTCATACTTTTGTAGATTTTCTAGGCTTGTCATGTTTAAGTGACCAAACCTCTTGTGCCATAGTTTCATAGAACCTATCACACTTGCTTTCCTTGCCACTTCTTCTAAGTACTTCAACACAAATGGAAAGCTTCTGTTTTTCACTTCCACTTTGGTCACCAAATTTGATAGGGATCTGTCATCATAGATCTCAACCACAGTTCCCCCAAAGAGTAGGAAATACCCATGCTCCATCATTTGACCCACACTAAGTAGGTTTTCATCAAGTCCTGGCACTAGCATCATCTCCTTTATGCATCTTCTTCCTTTCTTGGTGTTGATAACCATAGTTCCTATTCCAGTGGCCTTGACAATGTTTCCATCTCCCATTTTCACTTTTCAATGAGTAATGACTCATGTGCAGTCATATGGTTGCTGCAGCCACTATCAATGTACCACACTTCATTGTTTTCTCCATTTTTGCATTGAAAACACATAACACATTTTCTTCTTCCTCCACTTGGTTTGCACAATTCACTTGCTGCACATTTTTTGATCTGCAGTCCTTCATAATGTGCCCAAACATGTTGCATTGGTGGCACTTAGGCTTATCTTTGAACCAACACTCTCCAAGATGAAATTTGTCGCAATGCTTGCATTGTTGTTTGGTTCTTGGACCTGCATTAATGTTGCTGCCTTGGTTAGGTCTAGAGTTGTGATACCTTTTTCCTTCCCATTTCTTGTTCTTGCCCTTCCACTGTGGTTTCTGATTGCTTGCACTGGCTTGACTACCAGATCCAACATTGATTGATTGAAAGGCTTTCTCAGGTGCAAAATCAGCATGCCTCTCGAGTCTTTGGTCAAAAGCTCTTAAGGATGCCATCACATTTTGCACACTGAGAGTTTCAGTGTCTTTGGTTTCTTCAATAACACTCACTATTGAATCATAGGGTTTAGTCAAACTAATCAACAGTTTTTGGACAATTCTTTCATTAGGCAGTTCCTCACCATATGTTTTCATCTTGTTTACAATATCAAACAGCCTAGTGAAGTAGTCTTTTAACAACTCATTTTCCCTCATTCTTGTATACTCGAAATCTTTTCTAAGGGACCGAAGTTTTACCCTTTTGACTTTAGTGTCTCCTCTATACTCTTGCTATAAAACTTCCCAAGCTCCCTTTGCAGTCTCTTCATTTGCTATCCTCGAGAAAATGGTGTCTGAGACAGCACCTTGAATGATTCCAAGTGCTCTAGCATCATCCATCCGATTCTGCTTCAGTGTTTTGAGTTGTGTTTCTGTGAGATCATCCTCTAGAGCATCGATCTCCATCTCAGGTAGTTCATACCCGTGTTGAACCATATCCCATAGATCATAGGATTTGAAAATGGTTGTCATTCTTATTCTCCAAAAATCATAATTCTCCCCATCAAAGACTGGAGCTTTTAGCTCACTGCTATTGTTGGATCCCTTCATTTTCAGAATTGTTTGTTGGTTGTTGTTGTTGAGGACACTTCGTTGGTGCTCCCAAAAGTCTTAACTTTCACAGATTACGCCCATAAAGTTTTCAGATCAGAAACTGAGCTCTGAGGCCATGATAAAGTTTGTTTGGTTGGATGATTTTTGGTTATGTTTTTGGATCGGTTTCTTGGGGGTAGAATGTAGAGAATTGAGAGGATATTGGAGTTTTGTTTTCAACTTCTTGGTTGTGCAGAAAATGCAGCAGCCATACTTCATTAAGTAGAGAAAATGTGTAAGGGTATGGTACATTTCCATCACCTATACTTGTGTAAAAGAGTTAGTGATTAGACAATCTTTAAACACTAAAATCACTTTACTACTCCAGATTAAATCCTAGCCCTTCATTGGGATTTAAGTGATCTAATCTGGAGTGTACATTTCTCACTCACACATTTAAAAAAAAAAAACTAGCCGTTGGAGGCCAACCTTTCATTTCTTCTTCTTTCTTCTTCGATGCAGACTGCACCCTTTGCTCAGGAGCTCCTTGCTGCCTTCGACCCCTCAACTCCAGGAGCTGGTTAGCTTCCAACAATGACAACCAAGTTGATGTTAGATTTGCCACTTATGAAGGTGAGAGCGCAAAAGCAAAGAATAATGGGTGATTTTAGTCTCCATGACATTCCCCCATCTCCCAGGGGCGTTCCTATATTCAATATTCGGTCTCGATCTGATGATATCGACACCAATGGTATTCTTAACGTGTCTGTTGAGGATCTGACTCGCCAGAAGAAGGAGATTACCCTAACCATGGACACAACTTCTGGCATCGTGCACATTAAGGTTGAATAATGTAAGAAATATATTGGCATGTTTTTTCTTTTACCTGGTTGAAGAAGATTCAAAGTTAGAGACATGTTTCAACACTAGAAAGTCATGTTAAAGGTTGAAATGTTTTTTTGGACTAGCAATAATGTGGTTCAAATTCATTTTTGGGGAGAATCAAACTTAAAACCTCTTACATACAAGTGAAGAAAAATACCACTACACTGTAGTACTACGGAACGTTAAAATTAAGTTGAAATGTTAATATGTTATAATTAAGGGTTAATCTCAGTTTACTACCCTGAAATTTCGTGGTTTTCAACATTTGGTACATGAAGGTTTTTTCATCCTAGAGTCATACCTCAAGTCTTAATTTTGGGACAGTTTCATACCTCAAGTCTTAATTTTGTTAACTGATGATGTGGCAACCACGTGGACAATAATTGAGTGCCATGTGTCAATATGGGCCCACTTCAATATTAAAAAAAAAATAATAAAAAAAAAAAGCCCAACCTGTTCTTCACCCCGCACCTTCATTCTCTCTTCTGCAAATCCCAGCACATCTCGATTTTTCTCTCTCTCTCTCTCTCTCTACCCTCACTCTCTTCCTCCGCCTTATTCGCCATGAAAAGAAGACGACGAGAATCACCCAGCAAACCCCACCACCACCGCCAGTCTCTCTGCCAATCTCTCTGAACCCACACCCTGCAAAACCCAGCAGAAACCCAGCAAACCAAAATGTGCTATGTGAGAAAAGCAACAAAGATCTTCATTTCCATCAATTTGACCAATTTAGGACTGGGAGCCAATAATTGGACTAGGAGTTGGAATTAGAGGTTTCAGGGGAAATGGAGAAGACCCAGATGGTAATCTGATTCACCATTGGAGATAGAACCGGATTTGGGTATTTGCACGGTGCAGAGCTCAGATCCGTTCACAATCGAGCTATTGCAGAAGAAGGCTTGAGGTTTGGGCTTGCAGGCGGCAACGTTGGCCAACGTCCACACATTCTGGCAGAGGCTAGTGACCTCGGCGAGGATCAGGAGGGAGAGAACAGCGGCTGTACTGTGTGAGGCAACGTAGTGGCATGTGAGGAAGATGAAGAGCGTGATGAGGACGATGGCGGATGTGCTGTGGGCGAGGTGAACAGGGGGGTGGAATTGGAGAAGAGAGAAAGGATGAAAAGGGTGCGGGGAAAAGGGTGCGGGGGGTGAGGGATGGGTGGGGTTTTTTTTTTTTTGTGTTTTTGTATTTTTGTTTTTTTTTTTTTTTAATTTTGAAGTGGGCCCATATTGACACGTGGCTCTTAGTTATTGTTCACGTGGGTGCCACATCATCAGTTAACAGAAGTTCTAACGGAAAACTTAACGGATGTATAAAACTGTCCCAAAATTCAGACTTATGACTCGAGGATGAAAAAAACTTCATGTACCAAAAGTTGAAAACCACGAAACTTTAGGGTAGTAAACTGAGATTAACCCTATAATTAATTTGCTGAGACAATATGTAATTTTTTTGTTTTTTTCTTAATTTTCTTTTCTCGCTCCTATAGAATTTTCAAAGATGTTGAAAACTTAACAGTCTTTTCTTAAACCTCCGAGCCTTGATATATCGTGGAAGTCAATCTTTGACAATGTGAGACGGTTGTCATGGTTAATATGAAATGGGGGGATGGGCAATGTGATCCCAAAACATGTAGGACTTGTCGTTTTTGGGTCTGAGGTTGGACGTTTCTGGCTATGTCCTACATCATTTCACTCCGAATAGCTAATATCGTTCTTCATTTTGTGTTTTAACTTTAACGGTTGAAATATTTAAACTATCTATTAATTAAAAGGAAAACTAACTAAAAGGGCTTGAAAAGTTTAACTTTTAACCAAAAACCACATTGAAAGTTTATTTAATGGTTAGTACAAAACCCATTTTTATATCAGCCCAAATACAATAGTCCAGACTAAATAACATTGTGGTTTGTCAATTTTACCCCTAACGGATGTGGTTAACCTAATTTAACTATTCTGTTAGATTAGTCGGTTTGGGGTTAGCCAAACATATAAACTAATTGAATTTTAATTTTTGCCGACCAGTTTCAGTGGGATTTTCAATTTTTTATGAATATGGTTGAGTGGTTTGAGTAATGCTTGCCGACGAATGTTGAGAGCGCATTTTGAAATCGTGATCGCCGTTGTTCTTCGTCCCTGTTAGGGGGATTTTTCCGGAATAAACATTTGTTTCAGAACAGATTCGCAGTGGTTGCATATTTTGAGATTCTATTGAATTGTTGTCATCGGTGTTGTTCGTTGTGCTTGAATATTTTAACTGGAGTGATCTTCTTTCATATTTGGTTAGATTTTCGTTTGGAGGTAATCAACATTGTTTTTGCAGTTTTGTATTCGATTTTGAATTCGATTTTTTGTTTAATTCGAATTCGATTTTGAATTCGTTTTTGTATGTAATATGCTTCGCTTTTTATTTGACTTTATATATTGTTGTTGATTTGTTTTCAGATTAGCAGATTGATTCGGTTTGTGAACTTTTCAGTTAGGAGTTTCGAAGAATCTCAGGTAAGTTTTGATTTGTTTGTTTGTTTTTTTTTTTTTTAAATTGGAATTCGATTTTGAATTCTTTTTTGCATGAATTATGCTTAGCTTTTTATTTGACTTATATATTGTTGGTTATTGTTTTCAGATTAGCAAATTGATTCCGGTTTGTGAAATTTTCAGTTAGGAGTTTCTTATTTCGAAGAATCTCAGGTAAGTTTTGATTTTTTTTTTTTGTTTTGTTTTGTTTATATTGTATGTTGGTCATCTTGATTTTGTTTTCTTTTTCAGAAATTTATTATGAATTAATTCGTGTTATACACATTTGATGTTTTTAACATTTTTTCAGAAATAGTGTTCTTTTTTTATGAAACAGTGTATATTTCAGTTTATTTTCTGTTTTTGTGATTCTTGTGTTTTATAACTAGTGTAATTTTGTTCACTTTATATGTATATTGTTTAACTAATATATGTTCATCAAACTGAACTATTTATCAAAGTGAACTAGAAAACCACACTTTTTTACCAAAGAAAACTGAACTATTTATCAAAGTGAACTAGAAAACCACACTTTTTTACCAAAGCAAACTGAACTATTTATCAAACTGAACCATTTAGCAAACTGAACTATTTAGCAAACTGAACTACAAAACCACACTATTTTACCAAAGCAAACTGAACTATTTATCAAAGTGAACTAGAAAACCACACTTTTTTACCAAAGCAAACTGAACTATTTATGAAACTGAAGTAGAAAACCACACTGTTATGCAAACTGGAACTATATCTGAAACTATATTAAAAGTAAAAAATGAAACTATTTCTTGTTCGTAACACTGTTATGCAAACTGGAACTATATCTGAAACTATATTATGACACTATTTTGCAAAGTCTAAATTTATAGTATATTTTCCTAGAATGATTTTGTTTTCTGTCTCATTTCCATATATTTGTAGTTAGATGACATATAATTACTGAAAAAATGAACTATTTGTTGATTTGTAATATTGTTTCGTAAAGTGTAAAGAGTGAAAAATCAACTATTTCTGAAACTTCTTATGACATTATTTTGCAAACTGCAAACTATTTTTTCAAGTATGAGTCTTGTGTTTGTATATATGATTTTCATGGTCCTTCTTATGTGTTTGAATATATAAATTTGATTGAAAAATATAGAGATCAACTTGTTGTTTGTACTTATGAGTCCTCCTTTTGTTGTGCGCAAGTTAAGCATCTTTGAATATCTATTGTGAGGTTGCTGTCTCCTTTGAAATCTTTGTAAAATGCTTCTATTTTGTCTCTCTGCCAAAACAAAAAAAAAAACATAAAAAACAAAAAAAACAACAAAAAAAGAAATTGTATTATGAAGTTTGATTTTTCCTATCAGCATAAGAATATAGTTTGTAATTGAGTTATAGTTTTGTTCTTACCACTTGCACAGCATGATCAAAGTATAGGTCTGTATTCCCATGTACCCTCGGTAGTTTGGAATTGTAGTGTGTCATTTTTCCATTTTTAATGTCCCAAACTACCAAGCTGAAGTGAAAGTAATGCTTGATCAATATGGAGACCTTTCCTACTTTATCCACATTATCTTGTAAGACTGTCTTCAATGTTTTGTCAATGTGCTCCTGATCACTCTTGTTTTTCTCAATCTCCATATCATTCTGAACCAAGAATACACATTTAAAGTTTTAAAGTGAATGCAAGGCCTTTTGTAGGAGGCAAGTATACAAAGCAAACTGAACTCATATCAAAGTGAACTATTTAGCAAAGTGAACTAGAAAACCACACTTTGTTACCAAAGCAAACTGAACTACATATCAAAGTGAACTATTTAGCAAAGTGAACTAGAAAACCACACTTTGTTACCAAAGCAAACTGAACTACATATCAAAGTGAACTATTAGCAAAGTGAACTAGAAAACCACACTTTTTTGTAAACAAAACTGTTTGGCACTTACAAAGATGAATGAAGGAAGATACAGATTTTGTTGTTGCCTCATTTTTTATTCGTTTTCTGTCATTGTGTAGAACGAATCATCAATTATGTTGGCGTCGATTGCTCCATCCATAAACAATGATGTCAGATCTGATTTTAGGACAACAAGGTCAGTCGCCATGGACCCTTGCCTTGGTTGCATCCAGAAGTAGTCCCTGTATCAGAAAATAAAACCTATTATATATCTATGTATATATGTGTGTGTGTGTGTGTACACATGTATTAAGTTATGATTAATAATGTAAACTTACATTTTCTCTTGTCTGTAATATTCCTTGAATTTTTCTTTTGTCTCATCTTCAAGTAACTTGTACGCCCTTGTTGATGCAGGTAGATGATACCGTTTGTCAAGCTTTTGCTTTACAGGTTTCTTTGCAGCCTTCTTTGCAGGTTTGTTTGCTATTTCTTTAGCAATTGGATTCAAGGGTGATTCAACCTTGGGCTCCTCCTTTCCTTTCTCAATTATTGGTTCCAATGGTTGGCTTTCTGACGGAAAAATTGAAGGTTATTCACTGTCACTCACATCATATATGCATTTTGCCTTCTTTTGTTTTCTCTGGATGGGGATATAATCATAATGTGGATCGACATTTGGTTTACGATCATCCCTCCTTCGAATATTTTTTACCAGTGTTCTCGTCTTCTTTTTTGCAGTCTCTTTTCCTTGCTTTTCAGCATCCTTGATAGTTGGAGTCTGCATTTGAACATCTTGTTGAACTCCGGAGGTTCCTTTTGCAGTGGCAGTGTCTTTTCCTTCATGTTCTTGATCCTCCTCATTTTCATCTGGATCATGATCAGTTGCATGCCTTTGTTTTGGATCCTCCATAGCCACATCATTTTCAGTTGCATTCTCTTGAACTGGATCCTTAGTAGCAGTATCTTTATCATGTGTATGCTCTTCAACTTGATCATCATTATCTGGATCTTCCTTGGTTGAAGCATTTAGATCTGGTACTATTGCTTGATTTTCCAGTAGCTTCTTCTTCAAACTTCCAATTTCATCCAGAAGTTTATTTACTTTCATAGAAGCTGATGTGTTCTTTAATTGCAACTGTATCATTTCAAAATTCATTGAACTAATCTTCTGCTTGTCCTCAAGTCGTTCTTGCAGAAGCTTTTCAATGTTTCTGTTGAGGGCTCCAGTTGTTTGATTCATTACAATTGAATCTGTGTGTAGGTTGTCGAGTGCATATATCATCATGAGACTAAGGACTAGATACCTCTTTCGATCCATGCTCACACATCTTTTAAACTTTTCAAAATCTTCCACACCTAATGTGTTATCAATCCCGATGAAGTCCTTTTGATAAATTGCATCAAATTTCATCAATTCTTCTTGGTACAGTTGATCAAACTGTAACTGAGCTTCAGTGATGGTGATGCTTTGATCTTCTTCAGCTCCAACTTCAGTTCTCTTCCTTTTCCTTCCCGTTGTCTTCTTTTCCTTTTTCTTAGAAGACTCATTATTTTGTTAAGGATAAGAAATGGCATTACATTCTTCTTGGTTTATGTTGGAATGCTCATTTGTTGGTTCTTCAGAACAAGGAATACCTCTACCAATCTGCACAGTGACACATTAAATAGTTGTTAAATTAAATAATAATGTCATTGTTTCGTAAACATTGTTTATAAAACTTTAAAAAACGCAAACTATTTACTGATTGTACAAATTATTAAAAGAGAATCACACTAGTTTGCGTAATAGAGTAATATATGTTACTATTTATTGAAATACACTTTTCTTTTTGACACTATTTCTGTTTTATATAAATGACATTATTGCTGGATCTGTTTTATATAAATGACACTTCTGAAACTTTAAACTGTAAAGATCACTATGTTATGAAACTGTAAAGTGCAAAAATATACTGTTTATTGAAATACTTTTATTATTTGTCCTTACCTCAATTTCTTCAATTCGAATGTCTCTGATTGCCTTGTGGATTTTCGTTATGTCCCATCTTCCAATGGCAGGAATCATGTTTTCTCGCCCACTTATTGTCTCCACCAGATTGGTGTGAAGACAAATCCAATACTTCATGAAATAAGAACTTTGAATTACTTTCTTGTGTAATTTATAAGACATAATTCATGTTTTTTAAATATAGTTCTTATTTCTTACCAAAATAAGGGCAGTGCATCCGCTTGTTGTTGCTGATTCTTCTCCATTTTTCCTCTTTTTCTTCGATTTGTTAATCCTCTTGAACAAGTAGTCCCTCACTCCTTTTGCGCAGTTGTATTTGCTGATTTGGTCCAAAGTTCCACAAATTGTTATGAAGCTCCACGCTATGTAAGTTCCAAATAACAGTGATTGTAGCAGATGCACACATATAATTGAAGCAGTAGCTTTTTCCCCTTCAGGAGTTTTGTCTTTGACTGATTTTTGGTATGCTTCAACAATGTCCTTTTTTTTCACTATTTTTTGCTTTGCAAAGTATGCTTTGACAAAGCTGTCCTTCATGTTCTTTGTGGATTTGTTTGTGTTTGGTAGTTCAACCCCTGGGTTGTTCAATCCAAATATTTCAACGACGTCTTCACTTGTTATTGCTTTTGGCTCATGATCTCTGAATTTGAACTTTTGTTGCTTGTGTTGGAAATGTGCCCTAAAGCCATTCATATGATGATACTTTACGGATATTTCACATGTTAAACTAATCTAGTTTACATATAAAAGGCAAACATTATTGTTTGAGGCGTCTCATATAAATGTTATATGCTTAAACGATAAAGTCCAAGGAATATGTGATTGGAAGAATGCAATCTAATGTAGTTAGATTAATGAGACCATTCTTTCGTAGACACATCCTAAACGTTCCTGATCATAGGATTGCCAATTGGGCATTGACAGTCCGATAAGATCAGTACGTGCTATGTCTTCTCTCAGGGAGAGTGACTAGTCTCGAGTCATTGGTGTGTGTGACATCAAGACAAGTACGTAGGTGCTCAATAGAGAATGAGTTCACTGAACACGATCAACGAGGAGTTCTCATACTCATGTCACATGAGAACTCATGTTTGGGATAATGCAAATTAGTCCTTTGACCTGAGGCATCACAGTTGTTGTCTTGTGGTTAAGTCCTTGATCTTTGATTATGCCAAAGTCACCCCATCGGGGTGTCCACGACATCATTGGGGTTAAGCCACTTAGTCATGGAGATAAGTGAATGCGCAACAAGGGATCTCTAACCTTCAATTGGCTTGAGGGAGAATACTCTATGATATGATTAAAATCTCTGGCCAGAGTATGAATGAGATTGGGGAATGCGTTCCAAATCACATTCAAGGTAATCATAAAATGCAAATGAATCACATTGGATAGTAGACATGAATAAATAAACTATCAAACCAAACAATGTGGTCAAGAGTATTAGATTAGAGAAAGACCGTATTGCATTTGTAATCCTAAACTGAATAGGTTCTCTACCTCTTCTGATTAGCTTGGGTAGCCATGATATGCTGCTAGGGGTCACTCATGGTTTGTGGAAGCCCTAAACGTGTGTAATCACTAAAGGGAGAATTGAAAGTAAGTTTCAATTCACAATCGATGTAAAATGGTTTTAATCGCCCACTGCCTCGCTAAAAGGAACCTAATGTATCGTACACCAAATAAGGTGGAGATTGAAGAAACAAAGGAGATGAATTAAATGGTTTAATTATTTATGGCAAGGATTAATTAATATGTTAATTAATCAAACGAATAAGTTCGTTAAAGACCTCGGGATAGTTTTTGGACCTTAAGGCCCAATGGGCTTCGAACGTCAAAGCCCATTGACTTAAGTTGTATGACAACTTAATGAATAAAGATTCACAAAGGCCCAAAAGCCCATATCCATTTAGTGTTGAATTAGGGTTTTTGGTTCTTTAGGTCATTTAAAGAAGTGACTATATAAAGAACTTTATAACCTAAAATTCATAAGTTGTTGATTTTAGAGAAAATTGGTGAGAACACAAAGCTTCCATTTCTCTCTAAGAGGCCAACCACCTTGGGGGATATTGTCTAGCAATTCTATTTCCTCAAGGTCACTCATTTCCTCTCCAATCCAACCTTGGTGTAGAATCTTTAGAGGTTCTCAATTTTGGGAACTTGGAGAACCTATTCTTCTAACCAAATCCATGGAGCTAAGAAGCAAGGAATGAAGGCCCTATCTCTTGGGTGATTATCCTTTGCATATGCAAAGAGGAATCTACAAAGGTAAATATTTCTCAACTAACAAATTGTTGTTTTTAAGTTGAGTCAAGGTTCACCAATCTAATAGGCTTTGAATTTCATGGTAGATGTTTTGTTTTTGAATGCATGAAAGCATGATTCCGCCTTTAATTGTTAATTGCATGCTATATGATGTTATTCAAATAAACATGTTTTTCACAAAATTTCCTTCAGCTTGGAGTCATAGCATTGTATGATCTTGATCAGATCCATATCAGACTTCTTTTTTCTGTCTGTTGCAACAATTTCATCATCCATGTAGAACTTGATCAGACTCCAAAATGGTGTCTCGGCCAAATGATTGATGACATCTTGGCGTTGTTGAAGCATTGGTCTGTACAATTGCATTGCATTTGCAAACCCGAAAACGTTGCATCTATATTGAACATAAGAAGTTGCAGGTCTTTTATTCTCTTTCTTACGTGGACTCTTTACAGCGAAAGTCTTTATTCTTAGTTTCTTTATTCCGTCCATCTGTAAGAATAAACATAGTTTAATTATTACAACTATTTTTTACCAAAGCAAACTGAACTATTTAGCAAACTGAACTATATATCAAACTGAACCACTTAGCAAACTGAACTATTTATTAAACTGAAGTAGAAAACCACACTTTTTTACCAAAACAAACTGAACTATTTATCAAAGTGACCTAGAAAACCACACTTTTTACCAAAGCAAACTGAACTATTTATCAAACTGAACTATTTATCAAACTGAACCATTTAGCAAACTGAACTATTTAGCAAACTGAACTATTTAGCAAACTGAACTATTTATCAAACTGAAGTAGAAAACCACACATTTTTTACCAAAATAAACTGAACTATTTATCAAAGTACACTAGAAAACCACACTTTTTTACCAGAGCAAACTGAACAATTTATCAAACTGAACCATTTAGCAAACTGAACTATTTATCAAAACTGAAGTAGAAAACCACATTTTTTTACCAAAACAAACTGAACTATTTATCAAAGTGAACTAGAAAACCACACTTTTTTACCAAAGCAAACTGAACCATTTAGCAAACTGAACTATTTATCAAAATTGAAGTAGAAAACCACACTTTTTTACCAAAATAAACTGAACTATTTATCAAAGTGAACTAGAAAACCACACTTTTTACCAAAACAAACTGAACTATTTATCAAAGTGAACTAGAAAACCACACTTTTTTACCAAAGCAAACTGAACTATTTATCAAACTGAACTATTTATCAAACAGAACCATTTAGCAAACTGAACTATTTATCAAAATTGAAGTAGAAAACCACATTTTTTTACCAAAACAAACAAAACTATTTATCAAAGTGAACTAGAAAACCACACTTTTTTACCAAATCAAACTGAACTATTTATCAAACTGAACTAGAAAACCACACTTTTTTACCAAAGCAAACTGAACTATTTATCAAACTAAACTATTTAGCAAACTAAACTATATATCAAACTGAATCATTTAGCAAACTGAACTATTTAGCAAACTAAACTACAAAACCACACTATTTTACCAAAATAAACTGAACTATTTATTAAAGTGAACTAGAAAACCACAATTTTTACCAAAATAAACTGAACTATTTATCAAAGTGAACTCGAAAACCACATTTTTTTACCAAAGCAAAGTGCACTATTTATCAAACTAAACTATTTTACCAAAACAAACTGAACTATTTATCAAAATTGAAGTAGAAAACCACATTTTTTTACCAAAACAAACTGAACTAGAAAACCACACTTTTTTTCTAAAGCAAACTGAACTATTTATCAAAGTGAACTAGAAAACCACATTTTTTTACCAAAGCAAACTAAACTATTTATCAAACTGAAGTTGAAAACCACACTTTTTTACCAAAATAAACTGAACTATTTATCAAAGTGAACTAGAAAACCACATTTTTTTACCAAAGCAAACTGAACTATTTAGCAAACTGAACTATTTATCAAACTGAATCATTTAGCAAATTGAACATTTATCAAACTGAACTATTTAGCAAACTGAACTATATATCAAACTGAACCACTTAGCAAACTGAACTATTTATTAAACTGAAGTAGAAAACCACATTTTTTTACCAAAACAAACTGAACTATTTATCAAAGTGAACTAGAAAACCACATTTTTTTACCAAAGCAAACTGAACTATTTATCAAACTGAAGTAGAAAACCACACTTTTTTACCAAAACAAACTGAACTATTTATCACAGTTAACTAAAAAACCACACTTTTGTATGAAATCAAACTAAACTATTTATCAAAGTGAACTAGAAAACCACACTTTTTTACAAAACAAACTGAACTATTTATCAAACTGAACTATTTATCAAACTGAACTATTTAGCAAACTCAACTATTTATCAAACTGAACCATTTAGCAAACTGAACTATTTATCAAACTGAAGTAGAAAACCACACTCGTTCGTGAATGCATCCCAGATTTTATTATTTCCTTACATTTCAATTCTATTTACAAATGAAGCAAATTGTAAACTATTTCGTAAACACTGTTTATTAAACTTAAAACTCGTGAACTATTTTGTAAACACTGTCTATTAAACTAAAACACCACCGGAATAGAATGTTGATTATATTTAAGTTATTTAAGCAAGGAAAACAACATATGAGGGCAAGAAAATACTATTTAAAGGTTATAAGAAAACGAGCAGTTATCAAAGTGAAGTAAAAATATACCATTTTGCAGAAACATTGCTATTCGAAGCATGCAAACTTACATATTACTGTAAAATCACCAAAAATATCAGAAATTTTGTGGTACGTACCTCTGTTTCTTCTCTATTGTTTTTATTTCCCAATTTTTTTGTGTGTTTTCGTCTTGATGCAAATCAGAACTCTGAACTGGAAACATAATTCATTTTTTAGAATCTCAAACATGCAAATGCACATATTTAGTAAATTAAAGTAAGAAATCATCAAGAATATCAGAAATTATAGGTTCGTACATGTGTTTGTCCGATTTCGACTCTGCAAACATACAGTTCGAATGTTTTCAGTTTTTCGTCTTCAAATGGAGTTTTTGGGTTGAGAAATTCCGGATTTGATGTGTAGATTATTGTTTGAAAACTTGAATCGAACTTGAAAACGCTTTGAGATCTTGACGTTTGGAGTAATGGATGTTTCGATTTTTTGGTACGGTGTGAAGGGGTTGGTGAACATTAATGGCGTTGGGAGGAGGGATGATGAATTTTAGTAACTTCGGCTAACGGGCCTGGGTTAGGCTCCGTTAGGGGCAATTTTGGAATATTAATTGTTATGCTGTTGGGCTTTTTGGTGAGCCCGTGTGTTTTAGTTTTGTAGGGCCTTGGATAAAAGTTTTATGTCCTTATGATTAAAATTTAAGCCATTTTCATTAAATAATAGTTTAGGGTGGTTTTTCATTAAATAAAAGTTAATTCAAGTCATTTTCATTAAAGCTCCCTTAATTAAATTCTTTTTTATCAACTAAAAGGGGGTGAAAAGTCATTTTGGACTCCTATCACAAAATCAAATCATAGATAATAATATAATTTTACACAAACTAATTTTCTTTTCAAACCTCACTTACATGTCATCATGGAAACCACAATATTTCTCTCACTTTTCTCTCACTTTTCTCTCCAACTTCACTTTTCCATATATATATTTTTTCTTTTTAATTTTTTTTATATTTACATATATAGAATTGTGTTTTCATTAGTAAAGCTTAGGATTTTGGATAATTTTATGTATCCTGTTTCCTTATTCCATAAGATCAATTTACTAAATTTCCAATTCCTAATAGGATTTGGACCAAGGCTAAATAGGATTTCGGAATTTCAGTTCCTAGTAGGCAGGCTAGTAGAATTTGGTTTTGTTGCCAATATAAAGGCTTATACCTTAGGGTTGCTGTTTTTCATACTTTGCTTGATATCCATTAAAACTTTAGAGTGAGAGAGTTTTTGGTGCTAGACTGTCGTAGATAATGGCAGTGGATTTTGTTGGAGCGGCTGCGATAGAAGCACTTTCTGGAGAAGTGTATGATGTCGTTTCAAAATCCATGGACACGACTGCTATGCACTATAGACCCTTCCTTGTAGATCTCAAGGTGACGATACAATGTTTACAACCACGACTTATCCAACAGATAGAAGATCATAACGTGGAATTGGATCTCAAAGACGATGAATTACAAAGTTTACAAAGACAAATGGAGGAGGTTAGAGAGCTCGTTAGGAAGCTACCGAAAGCTCGTACGTGCAACCGGTACATCTGGTGCACAAAGCCTTGTTACCCCAATCAAATTGTTGAGTTGGATCATTCTCTTAAAGAATTTTTGAACAGATTGAAATGTCAAGAAAATAGGGCTGATAATGAAGAACAGCAGTTAGAAAGGGACGTGGGAGTAGAGTTTCCGCCAGGTAATACAGTGACGGATAAGCACCAGCGAATTGAAGGGAATGGTGTACAACAGGCTGCTCTTCCGGAAGCGTTAGAAGTGCTCCGACTCACTGTTATGCTAGTGCAACGCTCTGTTATACAAGCGCAGGACAAGACAGAGATGTTTAAGCGCATCCTCATATACCTCGAATACACGCTAGCAAACTTAAAACGACTTTGGACCAGGCTTCCAAATGAGCAACTAAAGAATCTGCAAATTGAAATGGAAAAGGGCATAGAGCTCGGTCGCAGCTGCTCCGCGGTTCATTCTCAAAACAAAAGGTATGAATATGCCGACAAACTTTCTAGATTGGATGTGTATTTTCAAAGGCTGTTATATGAACCTAGAAAACAGTATGCAAGAGAGACCAGGGAGGGCTGGGATTTGATAATTAAGATTGAGAAGAAGATGAAGGGTTGTTGAAGGGATTGTAAGTGAACGGAATTCAAAGACTCGCGGTTAAGTTCTTGAACCTCCAATGGAGGACTGAATGTGCAAAGTAGGGCTTATCAAGCTTTGAGTTAAGAGTTTTTCAGTAGTATCCCAAGCAGACTCTTATATTTCAATTTAGATTCAAACTATTGCTGCCCAATCTAACGGTGTAAATATTAAACTAAACATGGTAAATACCAATATTAAACTAAACATGGTAAATACCAAAAATATATATGACAATATTTGGGAATTTCTTATATATTCATTAATCTCCAAAGTGGAGTATATATAGGAGTTACAATTGGTATTACATATGTACTTCACCAATGTGGGACAATAAACTACTATTTACACTTTAACTAATATATAACTCGCAACACTCCCCCTCAAGTTGGTGCAAAGATGTCACGCATGCCCAACTTGTCAAGCGAGTTGAAAAACCCACTATTAGACACAGCCTTAGTAAGAACATCAGCAAGTTGATCTTCAGATCTCACAAACGGAAACATAATAATTCCAGCATCCAATTTTTCCTTAATGAAATGTCGATCAATCTCCACATGTTTTGTTCGATCATGTTGCATTGGATTATGAGCAATCTCAATAGCAGCCTTGTTATCACAATGAAGTTTCATAGCACCCTTGGGTTTAAACCCAAGATCTCTCAACAATTTTTTCAACCACAACAACTTACATACACCATGAGACATACCACGAAACTCAGCTTCTGCACTTGACCTAGCCACCACTTTTTGTTTCTTGCTTCTCCAAGTAACTAAATTACCACCCACAAACGTAAAGTATCCAGATGTAGATCGCCGATCAGTGATAGAACCTGCCCAATCTGCATTTGTATACCCTTCGACATTCAAATGACCATTCTTGGAGAAAACCAAGCCTCTGCCAGGAGCCATCTTCAAGTACCTCAAAATACGGGTTACTGCATCCATATGAGTTTCACTAGGTGAGTGCATAAATTGACTTACCACACTAACTGCATAAGCAATGTCAGGGCGAGTGTGAGACAAATAAATTAATCTCCCCACAAGCCTTTGATACCATTCCTTATGAGTAGGAACTTGATCTGGAAATAAGCCCAGACGATGATTCTGCTCAATCGGAGTATCAACAGGTTTGCAATCTAATATACATGTTTCAGCTAACAAATCAAGAACATACTTCCGTTGAGATAGAAAAATACCATACTTGGATCATGCAACCTCGATTCCAAGAAAATACTTCAATTCACCCAATTTTTTCATCTCAAATTTTTTTAGCTAGGTACTTTTGAAGGCGTTGTATCTCATTCTGATCATCACCAGTCACTATCATGTCATCATCATAAATAATCAATGCAGTTAGCTTACCCTTTTGTCGCTTTAGAAACAAAGTATGATCTGAATGACTCTGGATATACCCAAACTTCTTCATTGAACTTGCAAACCTCTCCAAACCACATTCTAGGAGATTGTTTCAAACCATACAAAGCCTTTCGTAACCTACATACAACACATTTTCCAGGAGATGTTCCAATACCAGGTGGGAGATCCATATAAAATTCCTCTTTAATATCACCATGAAGGAAAGCATTCTTAACATCAAACTGCAACAGAGGCCAATCCTGGTTTGCTTCTAAGGACAGAAGAACACGCACAATATTAAGTTTGGCAACAGGAGCAAACGTCTCCTGATAATCCACCTCATAGGTTTGAGTATAACCCTTAGCAACTAATCTGGCTTTATATCGGTCGATAGAACCATCTGCTTTGTGCTTAATAGTAAACACCCATCTACATCCAACGGCTTTCTTCCCGTTTGGTAAAGGAACCAAATCCCAAGTAGAATTCTTTTCCAAAGCTTCCATCTCAACTTTCATGGCATTAACCCACTTAGGGTCAGACAAAGTATCTTGCAATTTTGTTGGAATTGATACACTAGATAGCTGACATATGTAAGATGCATACGGTTTAGACAAACGATGAGTAGACATATAATTGTTGATAGGATATTTGGCTTTGGCATGCATATCAGGCTCATATTGTACTTTAGGTTTTCCATGATTAGCTCGTGGAGGCAACTGATAAGTAGAAGAATCGTCAGAATTTACCTCATGTATGCCACCATCTTATACCAAACTGTTAGAAGAATCATCACTGTACGAACCATCATCAGGCAACTCGTTAGACATATCAGCAGCAGGTAACCGATCATCAGAAGGTAATTCGTCAGACATACTAACAGGCAACTCGATGGGCACATCTGATCTGTCGTCAGTAGAAATAGTTTCGAGAATGACAGGTGACCGATCACTATCTGTAGCCGACTGATCAGTATCACGCAACATAATAGGTTCTGTTCCCAACTCTGCCTGTAACACATCATCCATACCATCTTTTCGAATCTGCACTTCACTCCCCCTGTCCCCCTGAAGTGGAGAGTCGGAAGAAGGCTTCACAAAATATGAAACTTCCTCATGGAAGGTGACATCCATGGTAATATAAGTTTTTTGAGTCGGAGGATGATAACACTTATAGCCTTTTTTATTGTTAGCATACCCAATAAAGACACACCGGAGAACACATGCATCAAGTTTACTCTGCTGATTAGAGTAGACATGCACATACGCAATACATCCAAACACTTTCGGAGGAAGCTTTGATACAGAAACAAGATAAACATGTTTTTGTAGCACATCAAACGGTGTCTAAAAATCAAGAACCATACTTGGAACACGATTGATCAAATACACAGCAGCCAAAACAGCATGACCCCACAAATGATTAAGAACACATTTATCCAACATCAAGGAGCGAGCAACCTCCATTATTTGACGATTCTTCCGTTCGGACACATCATTTTGTTGGGGTGTAAACGAAGTAGTCGTCTGGTGAATAATACCATGATCACGAAAAAAGCATGCCAAAGTGTGATTCACATATTCTCATCCGTTATTAGACCTGAAGACCTTAACTTTGGTATGAAACTGAGTAGACACCATTGTACAAAATTCTTGAAGAAGTAACGGAACATCACTCTTATTCTTCATCAAGAACACCCAAGTTAACCAAGTACAATCATCAATAAAAGTAACAAACCAACGGAATCCATTAGAAATAACTTTCGCCAGACCCCACACATCAGAATGTATCAAATCATATGGCAAAGTAGCTTTAGAATCACTTACAGGAAAGGAAGCACGATGACTCTTAGCCAGGACACATGTTTCACACTTGAACTCTGAATCACTACAAGTGCGAAACAAAGAAGGAAATATATGCTTCATATAACTAAATGATGGATGTCTCAATCGTCGATGCCACAACCAAATTTGATGTCTGTCATCCACTTTAGCACTTAAAACTTGATGATTATTTGAACCGGAAACAACAGTATCCTCCATAGTCAAGATGTACAAACCTCCTATTCTTTTACCACGACCAATTATCTTATGAGTTTGAATGTCTTGAAAATAACAATACGTAGGGTAGAAGTGAGCATAACAATATAAGGTATCAAGAAGTTTTCCAACCGAAAAAAGATTGCACTTAACATCAGAAACAAGTAAAGCACGAACCAGTGATAAGGTTGGAGTCAGAGAGATAGTGCCTTCACCCTTCACAGGGGAAAGTGCTCCATTTGCACTAGTAATATACGGATTACAAACATAGTCATTTAACTCATCAAACACTCTAGGGTCACTAGTCACATGATCAGTGGCCCCAATATCAATTATTCATTTATTTGTTCCACCAAGATGCATAACAACACTATAATTATATTGAGCCATTGAACAAAATCACGAACAATAAAGGCACAAAAGATACGCAGTGGAATGAAAACAATTTACCAGAACATTGTAGCAATCATTGTTCACGACACTGTAGCAGAGACTATTCACGACATTGTAGCAATCACTGTTTACGGCACTGTAGAGGATCACTGTTCACGCGTTGTAGCAAAGTGTTGTACTGTAGCACGACACTATTCACTTTTCTTTTTTTTTTTTACACGAAGGAAATCATGAAAAATGTGGGCACAAAATTAAAGCACACAGGTCACCAAGAGCGAACTGCTCTGATGCCATATTAAACTAAACATGGTAAATACCAATATTAAACTAAACATGGTAAATACCAAAAATATATATGACAATATTTGAGAATTTCTTATATATTCATTAATCTCCAAAGTGGAGTATATATAGGAGTTACAATTGGTATTACATATGTATTTCACCAATGTGGGACAATAAATTACTATTTACACTTTAACTAATATATAACTCGCAACAGTAAAGAGAAGCTAACGGTGTTGCTCATAGACTGGCAAGGCTTGGCCTGACTGCTGCAAATGATTTAATTTGGTTTGAACCCCCCAGACTCGATACTTAATGTATTATTTGAGGATAATCAACCATGTAATGTTGGTGCGAGACACTTTTATTTATTTATTTTATTTATTTTTACCAAGTTGAAATCTCCATCAAGATTTAATTGAGACCTAAATTATAAATGCATCCTATTCTCTTTCATGTACTTATTCATATTTCACCAATGAATATCGTACATTTACGTATGAAAAAAAAAAAACTATTACAGCTCAAGCTGTATGTATGAAGTAAAGATACTAATGCCTGATTTATTTTCCTGATGTCTTCAACATGGAAAGTGTAACTTGTTTCAATTAATCTTGTATTTTAAATTGTTCAAGATCCAATACGCAGTCCGCGTAAACGGAAAATTCAGTCCAATTTTGCTCGGTTTTAATGATGTGACGAATTGAATTGAATTACTAAAAACACAAATATGAATGAAACATATGACGTATTTACTTGTGAAAATCCAATCCAATCTAGTTGGTTTGATGCTTTTTAATTGGGTGCATTTTTGCTCATCATCACATTAATACAAGCATTAACACTATAATAATTATAGTTGTTATAAATAAGCAAAAGTGAGATAGAAAATTAGTTGAAATCAAAGTGAAACGTGAGCCATATTCACACTATTTAATTTTGTAACTATATCAGATAATGAATGTAGGTAAATAGAGTCAAGGGAGATTGATATATCATTTTCACTTTTGATCTTGTGTGTTTTTATGAGGATACAAACATACCTTTATATATAGAGGTTTTGATCCGATACCACTTTACATGCATGAATGAAAATTTTCACCTCCCTTTTTCACCTAAAGTTTTTAATTGTTGTCACCAAAGTTCACTATGATGGCAAGTTGGTTTACTTCTTCAAACATTCATATATGTGAT
Organism: Malus fusca; assembly: GCA_035220775.1. NCBI lineage: Eukaryota > Viridiplantae > Streptophyta > Magnoliopsida > Rosales > Rosaceae > Malus > Malus fusca. The sequence continues at coordinate 22,532,366 of CM069072.1, forward strand.
ATTCACACTATATTTTACAACAACCGATACATTTTAAAACCATGTCTGTTGAGTTTTGACTGAGAATTTAGCTTATTTTCAGACAAATTCAAAAAGTCAAACTTGTAATTGAAGCCAAGGTATTAAATATCGGTAATATCGGAAATATCGGTAGTCCGAAAACACGGAAATATCGATGGAAATATCGGGATAATATCGATATCGATAAAAATTATATGGAAACCACGGAAATTGTAAGAAAAACTTGGAAATTTTTATTGAAACTTTGCAGGATGTTTATTTAGTCAATTATCTATTAGTTTATCACAAAAAAATTGGAAGGAAATGCATTGCATGATGGATTTAACATTATCAAGTTGATTATATAACGAGCTGACAAACATTGTGAGTGTAGAAAATATGTAGTAATTAATGAAAGAAGTTGAAACACACCATAATCATTTATATATAATGAATTAGTACAATATTTTACACTTTATACATTGCATGGTAAGATACATGAGTGACTTAGTACCACATAGAGTTCCTATGAGGTTCAAATTTTTCACTATCTTCATCATTTCTATGTGTAGAGTGAGTGTATTGTGAAGAGTAGTTATCAAATGATAAATCCCCAAAATAGTTTTGCATGTAATTGTTAACATGCCACCCATATGGATCCGAGATTGGTTGACGTTGTCCATAAACAAAATAATTTGAAGATTGAGTCTCAGATTCTTTCTATGAGTCGCTCGATTCCATCCCAACAGGAATGGGATATGAAGGGTAGGGAAATGGTTGGTTATGAGTATAACCATAGTTACTACTTCCCACTCCAACAGAGTCTGAAGTTCTAGATAACGAGTCATCTTCTTGACTTGACAAAATCCCCCTTGCCTCTTTCTCTACGAGTATAGTCCTTCCCTATGGCACCAATTCCTGGTCCTGCCCGCCTACTGCCATGGTCATCATCCTGTGTTGCATGCGTGAAGTTTGCCTCACCAGTGAAGGGGCTCATAAATCCAGGAGGTGGTCCATAATAGTTTCCATATCCACCACCACTACCTCCAGCTCCACTATGTCATTCATCATTCCCACATCCGGTGGTAGGTGAGTCTCCTGATCTTGTACTAGAGTTATCATTAGTATCAGCACGATGTTGTGGTTGTGTAGGATTGGAAGAAGGTGGAATTCCAGTGTTTCTTGGTCTTGAGCGCAAAAGTTCTTCCAAAGAGTCAGCGCTGCTAGATCCCACCTCCTCCTCTAATACTCTTTCTACATTTATCCCTTCATTACGTGCTTCTTCAGCAACTCTGGGAGCTGGGTTGCCTTCATCATCATCTAAATGAAGAGGTCTAATCCACTGATAAAGTTGGTTACCCTCTGTATCATCATCTTCAGCAACAATATCAAACACATCTAGTGGTTCACCACAGTCGACATGATCTATTTCTGCTTCCTTATCTCGAACTTGAAGCTTCATGTTGTAGTAGCAATAAACTAATTTTTCCAACCTACTATGAGCCAACCTATTTCTTTGCTTTGTGTGTATGAGTGCAAATGTGCTCCAATTTCTTTCACGAGCAGATGAGGAAGCTGTTTGTGATAATACGTTGATTGCTAACTTTCTCACAGTTGGTGCATCGGTCCCATACATGATCCACCATTCAGCTACAATGAAAAACAATGTTGATAAGCCTAATAACTCCAACAAATTCTATTATAAACTTATAGTGAAATATGTTTACACTCACTAGGAGACATTTTTGTTCGAGCAGCAACCGATGTTGGTTCTCCAAAAGTTCTTCTTGCATCTTTAAACCATGTTAGCTGAATTCAATAAATCGTGTTAGTTTAATCCAACAATGTAATTATTATAATTTAAGTAATTGTGTACCTCATTTCCAAATTTAAGTAATTGGGCATATGACGGTTTGGTTCAGTTTCAGTGGGTTTTCTTTGGATTTATTTGCAAAATTATTGGCACACACTCACATAAACCTAACATCTCACAGTCACAGGCACATTATTTTCACATCTTTTCACCTCTGGGTGCAAAATTATTTTCACCTCTTTTCACCTCTGCAACACTCTGCAACACACACACACACACGATGCAACACGCACACACGCACACACAACACGCACACACGCACACGCACACACGCATACCCAGAGCCTTTCTGGATCCTTCTCTTTCTCCCTCGGTCTCTCCGTCTCCTTCTCTCCCTCGGTCTCTCCGTCTCATTCACACACACACACAACAAGCAGAACACAGAGCCTTTCTGGATCCTTCTCTGCCTCGGTCTCTCCGTCTCCGTCTCTCCCTCGGTCTCTCCGTCTCCTTCTCTCCCTCAGTCCGGTCTCTCCGTAGTCCGTCCATTATGTTGGGTCACCTCACCTCAGTCTCTCTCGAATCTTGAATCTCGATCTCGATCTGGATCATTCCCTCAGTCTCTCCATCCTTCTTCTTCTCCCTCAGTCTCTCGAACTCGATCCTTCTCCGGTTCTCCCCCCCATCTCTTCTCTGCAACTCCGCCGAGCACCATCACTACCTCCCCCCATCTATTCTCTGCAACTCCGCCGAGTTGCTTGGGGCCTTTTTAAGGTCTCTCTACACCCTGGGGGACGTGATTTTGCTGTTGTTCAGCTCATACCCACCACCTGTGGTTTCCTCCTCCCTTTCTCACCTCCCGGCGGCGGCGACGACGACGAATATTCGCGATAATATCGCTAATATCGCGATATTAGCGATATTATCACGATATTTTAAAGATATTTTAATTTTACTCAAAAAAATATCGGCCGGTCAAAAAAACGATATTATCGACGAAATATCGCCGATAATATCGATTTTTAAGACATTGATTAAAGCTAATAGCATTAAATGCCTGTTATGTGGTGATAGGGAGGACATACCCAACAAGATTGGATTCCTGAGTTCGTTTAGTTGACCAATAAGTCTTTGTCGCTGTTCATTTTTCTAATCGGAGCTTTTCCGGGGAAACAAGAACGACGCTTCAGCAGCCACTCACGTGGCCATGCCATTCGGATTTTTAGCAAAAAAATTGTGAAGTGCTCTGAGGGCTTCTACTACACGCCAACCGACGCCTCGAGCTGCACCGACGCCGTCATGTGAAATTCTTCATCTCTGATGCCATGTAATTCTTGCTCAAGGTTTAAGTTTTTTTTTTTTAATCAAAACAATAATGTTACATCAACTTCAACATTACTATTATGAAAAAAGACATTATTGTGAAAATATTAAAGAAAAAGAATTGTTATTAGCACTCCAAAAATCTCATTTGTTACTCCAAACTTTCTATAATTAGAAGGAAAAATACACTTGTGAGTAGGGGTGGATTTTTTTGCCAAATTGCCTTGCCAACCGTGCCATACCGATTTTGTGCAAATTTTTTTGTACCAATCGGTAATGGTACGGTATTGTACCGTACCGAAATTTCATGGTACGATATTGGTAATGGATACCATTACCACGGTATTACCGTACCATACCGAAAATACAATATAATATATAATTTATAAATTATATAATAGATAATTATATAACCCATATTTATAATATTCCAATAATTTGAAAATAAAACCCTACTTATATTAGCATTGTTGTTGGTGACTTTGATCTCTTGAAATTGTGGAAATCAAACACAAAAGAGTTCCTAATTAGCCAAAATATCTTTGTAACCCCCACTTCTACTGTTGCTAGTGAAAATGCATTTAGCCTAGGGAGGAGGGTTGTGGACCCTTTTAGGGTATCTTTGACTCCTAAAATAATGGAGGCACTAGTGCGTACTAGTAGTTGGCTTAGGGCAGATGAAGTAAACTTCTACAAGGAACCAACGGAAGATATGCTTCAATAATGCTAAAACAATTATTAAGGCTCAAGCATTTGGCTTCATGTGTGGACTGTTGGAGACTATGCAGATGCTTATGTCTACGCAGATAGAGAGACAACAATTGATGAGGCTCAAGCATTAGGTGCAGTATTTCACTCTCGAAGTACTTTCTTTGGAGGTGTTCAACTGTGCATATAGTTTAACATTAGAATTGTTAAACTATGCATATAGTTTTACTTTCCTTATATTTTTTAGATTCTTTGGATTTATGAGCATCCTCTGATCTTAGGGTGGTACGAGAAAAATTGAAGAATGTATTAGAGGTTTGTTTAATTTTCACTTCAACTACTCACTTGCATTATTTATGGTATAGATTGGTGGTTGCTATGTTCACACCTTGAGCTAGAATTATGCAAGGCTCTTCATTAGAGCTTATGTTTATTTTCAGAGTTTCATTGTTTGGGTTTCTTACCAATTGACAATTATATTGTGCTTGATATAAGTTATCTTTCTTTTTTTTTGCAGAATAAAGATAATAATTGTGGATCAATGTTCGTAGCACTACATTTGAACTCCTTGACAGTTGGTTAAAGTGGACATGAAAACCTAGTGTTATAAGACATATCATAGGATTGTAACAAGTACATGTAAAAAATTTACATTTATTTTTTTTGTATATGTAGTTGAATATATGATTATTAATATAAAACAATTCTTTCAATAAAAATTGGCATTGAAAATATTATTAAATTAAAAAAAAAACTGTATTTGTATCCTTTTATTTTTGCCGACGAAGTAGGATCAACAAAAATGTATAATTCCAACGACTCTTGACCCTCACAAATATGTTTTTGTGTGTATTTTGGACAATTCTTAATTGTTGGTAATCGTAATTGCGACGATTGTGCGCTCTTGTAAACAACATTTTACTGTTGGAAAATCATTTTTTGACATAATGTTTTGGTCATAAGAAAATCATCGCAAAAAATAGATGTCGTCGTTTGGAAAGTATATTCGACGACCATACAAGTATTTGCGACCACACAGACATGTAGAAAATAAAATAATTTTGTCATTTTGAAAAATCAATTCCGACTAAAAGATAACTAGTAACGACAAGCCACAAGCGTCGTAAATGAAGCATTTTCTACGGTTGGTCGAAAAAAAAGTATTGCCAATGGATCAATTTGCGACACCAAACGAGGGCTTTTTCCCGTCGTAAATAAGTATTTGTGACGGCAAAATGCCTTTTCCGACGACATTTAACCCTCGCAAATGACCATTTATTTTGTAATGTAAACTCATAAGCCAAAGATAAAGATAATACACCATCAGAAGCATTCAACCAAATTAGTTTATCATCGAATCTCGACAAGGGAAGCTTAATTGTCGAAATTTCAGACAATATAGCAAAAAGGGCGACACTAGTTGTATCAATAGGGCAAAACCAATTCCTATTATGAATGCAGTCTGAAACCGTTGCCGCGGCGGATCTCTGCCGTTTTTGCTGATGGAACTTGATTTTAAGGTGGCTGGTCAGAATGGCGAGGCTCCAGCGGGTCTTACCCTTAGCTACGACGACAAGAACTCTGTCGGCAGCCGAGCCGTCGTGGAGTAGAAAAGGAAGCGAAAGAGTTGGCAACAACGGTGAAGGAGTCAGGTGCCGAGTTAATGGAGACTTGGGTGATAGTAATTTTATAATTGCAGATATTTCTTCATTAGGACCTCCCCTGGGCTGCCACTTGGCAGATCCCCTCCCTATTTCTCGGGTAACACTAGTACAAAAACATGTTTGCACGACGCAGGCAAATTCGTCGCACAAAGTATGTTTGCGCGACGCTAATCACAAAACGTCGCGCAAATGGCCTTGCACTTTACGCGACGAAAATTGACGTCGCGCAAAACTTCGCGCAAAGGCCATTTGCGCGACATTTTGTTTGTCCTGCAAGATTTTGGCGCCAAACTAAGAATGCTTTACCGCTTTTTTCATTGACTTTGCGCGACTCAGGGTTACCTGCGTTGTGCAAAACAGTTTTGCGCGACGCATGTGCATCTACGTCAAGGTGGCGTCGCGCAAAGTCGAAGACTTTTTTTAATCTGTTTGGGAGGTAGAAACTGCAAACTAGTTGCAGCAGCTACCTCCCTCCCCCATCTCTCTTCAAAACCTTCTCCAATTCTCTCCCTTCCTCAATCTATTTCTATCCGGTAAGCGATTTGATTTTGTATATGTAACTTTGAATTGAGAATTCAAACTAAAACTACTAAATTTGTTTTGTACAGGATTTTTGTATACGATTATCATTGAAGAACGAATTTGAAGGTATTTTCTTTATATTGCATATGGGATTTTTGTATATGTACCTTTGCCTACTTGCTATGCCCTTTTTTGGTATGCTGACTACTACAATTCTAGAATTATTTTGTTATTGTTTAGATAACTTGACATTAATCACTAGTCACTACTTAATTATTTAATTTCATCAAGTAGTTAGTGAACTAGTTTTTAAGGTAAGCAAATACTTTATCTAATATGTGTGTCATTACTTTTTCAGGCTTGTTAATCGCTTCAGGAGGGATATCTACCACCAGCTACTTTTGTTGTGGTGCAGAAAAGGCACAGCTCTTTACCCTAATGTCAAATACACCACAGTCGACGAGTACCTCAACCAGTTTGTCTAAGACTTGGAAGCATGTTGATGCTTTTATATAAGTGAAACTGGCTATCTTTCCAAATAATTAGTAGGTAGTTTGATGATTAATGTATCTCAGGTTGTGTGGAAATAACTAGAATATGGGGACAGCTGCTTCCCCTTTGTCTCATCTTTGTTCAACTCTCTGTACTATCTTTTGTTAAAATGATGGAATATTCAAAGGTTATCAAGATCTTGTCCTAGAATATTCAAGCTTGGATATTCCATGACACTTGGAATATTGATTTGGTCTGCAAACTGGTTTACAAGTTCCATGTTTGGGTCAATATCTAAGAAAGGAAATGAAGGTTTAATGCTTTGAAAATCTTCTATGAATTCAGACATTGGTCTTTCTTTTCTTTTTTTGGATTTGCAGAATCCGCTGCTTGAAGGCTTCAATTGGGTTTTGGATAATGTGGGTGAGGAGCTACTATTTATAGTGTAGGAGTTCTTGTGCATGAGTGAGGAAGGTGTCCACGTGGCACATCTGTGTGTCCCCTGTGGGCTCTATTTCAGGAGATATTACAATCACGTTTAACTTTGAAGTGTATGATCATGTTTATTAATATATGATATGAAGTGGTTGAACTTTGAACAAAGTGTGAATCAGTTAGATATTATATTCCTGATTTTTTTCGTTATTTTTTTAGTGGATTTTGAAGATTTTATGGATTTGAGGATTCAATTACTTTCTATTTTTCTTATTTAGTCACCAAGTAGTTGAAGTATGAGTGATTTGTTGTTGACCAATTCAACTTGGCTATCTTTTTCTTTTGAGTTTTTAAAAATATAACTTTGCATGACGCCAGAGTGGGCCAATGCGTCACACAAAGGCTGTTTGAGGTTTTTCTATTTTTGTTCAAACATCTTGTACGTACATTTTCATATAGTTTATAATTAAATACTTTTTCTTGGATTATTATTTATTGTTTAGAATTTAATTACAATATTTATTAAAAATTGAATCAAAAATTTTTTTGTCAAAAAAAAGAGTTTGCGCAATGAAGAAGTTTCATAGGTCACGCAAAGTGTCTTTACGTGACGTAGGGACATGCGTCACGCAAAGTGTCTTTGCGCGACGTCGGGGGACGTGAGTCACGCAAAGTGTTTTTATTACTTTCATCAAGTATAACATAAGATCTTGTGGTATCCACTAGTGTAAATATTTTAAATTGAAGATCGCATTCATTCATTGTATTCATATAGGGTCAAGGAGTGTATTTGTAAAAATCATCAAAATCGGAGTTAAAATAACCGTTAAATCGTGATTTTTTGTTTATAACCGTCGAAAAGTTTTGTCCCTTTACTTGATCTCTGAATGTTTGTCTTTTGCGATTTTTGGCGTATGCGATCTCGAAGCATATACAAACAAGTTTGACGGTTGGATCGTTGAAATTAGTTTCGTACAATGCGTTTCCCATCAAAACGATAGATTCACTAACACTTAGAGTTTATTTATACTTTCATTAAGTATAACATAAGATTTTGTGGTATCCACTTGTGTAAATATTTTAAATTGAAGATCGAATTCATTCATTGTATTCATATATGGTCAAGGAGTATATCTGTAAAAAATCATCAAAATCGGAGTTAAAATAACCGTTAAATCGTGATTTTTTGTTTATAACCGTCGAAAAGTTTTGTCCCTTTACTTGATATCTGAATGTTTGTTTTTTGCGATTTTTGGCATATGCAATTTTGAAGCATATACAAACAAGTTTGAAGGTTGGATCGTTGAAACTAGTTTCGTACAATGCGTTTCCCATCAAAACGATAGATTTACTAATACTTAGAGTTTATTTATACTTTCATTAAGTATAACATAAGATTTTGTGGTATCCACTTGTGTAAATACTTTAAATTGACGATCGAATTAGTTCATTGTATTCATATAGGATCCAGGAGTGTAGCTGTAAAAAAATCATCAAAATTGGAGTTAAAACTACCGTTAAATTGTGATTTTTCGTTTATAATCGTCGAAATTTTTTGTCCCTTTACTTGATCTCTGCATGTTTGTTTTTTGCAATTTTTGGCGTATACGATCTCGAAGCATATACAAACAAGTTTTAGGATTGGATCGTTGAAACTAGTTTCGTACAATGCATTTCCCATCAAGTTCAATGGTATATATATTTACTAAGTATATTTTAATTTATTTATTTTGTACTTATAACACTTAAGAAATTGAATGATATATATGTAAAAAAATTATTATGGGTTTTTGTTAGAAAAATATATTATTGTGGGGTTTATGTAAAAAAAAATTGAACTTGAAATGAGTAAAGTCACATTTTCAGTAATTTTTTTAATAATTTTTTTAAAAAAAAATACCTTGCGTTACGCTTTAATGTAATCGTCGTGCAAAACCACTTTGTGTGACGTTAAATTGTATACCTAAGTCAGGCCAATTGATAATTTTGGCGGTGCAATAGTGAAAAATAGGCGTTTTTTTTTTCAATTTTCCAAGTTTGGCAACCTTGAACCCCTTGACCTCTCTCTTCCCTCTCGCTATTTCTTTCCCGTAGACCTGCATCTCCTCTTTCTTTCCCGTATACCTTTCTATTCCCATAGTCCTGCATCTCCTCTATCTTTCCCATAGACCTCTCTCTTCCTTCTCGCTCATATCTCCCCTTCTCTTTCCCGTAGACCTCTCTCTCCTCTTCGCAACCTTGATCCCCAAATCTTGAACCCAGACCTATCTTCCCTCTTTCTTTCCCGTAGACCTCTCTCTTCCCTCTCGTTCTAAACGACAGGCAGCCACGCGAATCAAGTCCCAAAATCAAGGTATGGGTTTCTGATTTTCGATGGGTTTTTGTTATTTAGGGTTTAGGGTCAAATTGCATGTTGATTTGTGAGTACTTTGAAAACCAGAGAGCCCAGAGTTGTTTCGTTTTGTGATTGAAAAACAAATTTAATTAAAGGGGTAACGACTTGTCCCCATTTACCACCACCCGCACACCCCCGTTCAGTCCCCTTCCCTTTTGAATCGAATTTGTGCCTGGGATTTTTTTCTTTATTATTTTGAATCAAATTTGTGCTCAAATGTTTATTGTTATTTGTGTGATCAATCATTATGTTAAGGATGAATTGATTTAATTAATTTATTGAATTTATCTCACCTGATGCAAATGTTGGTCTGGTTACTGATTGATTTATCAATATCTCTGATATTATGAGATGGGTTTTGTTTAGTTTAGGGTATCAGATTGGATTAGGTTTTAGTTCTTGAGCTTCACTGGGTTTGGGACCAATTAATGTGGGCTCTTGCTTCGAGAATTTAAGAATTTTTATGTTTCTTCTGCCAAATTTTGGGGATTACCTGAATGTTCAGTTTTCAGTACTGACTGATCAGATTATGTGGTTCTCAGTTTATGAAATATCATTTTATTGAAGCTTCTAGGGTGTTTCCTATAACAAGCATTCGCTTTCCCGATCTGTGTAGGGGGAAGTACTCAATACATACATTATGAGTAAATAAAAGGAGCTGTGTTTTGTTCTAATTTATCTCGTGTCATGTTATATTTCCCGTTTCCAAATGTCTGTTTATGATAACTACATTGTGCAAATGAGCATTAGTATAATAGCCTAATTGGCAATAATTTTTGTGTCGTCTTGCTGTAACTGTAAATAGTTCTACTTCAGTAGAAGTAGGTGTTCTTGTATTCGTTTGTAGTGTATATATCTTTTGCACTTGGACAACCTTTTGTCTTGCCATTTTGGTATAACTTGTGTCTTCTAATGAATGTTATCTGTTCCTTTGTCAAACTTGCTAGAGTGTCTAATGGATGCACTATTCCATGGCTTCAGTTTGTATAGAATGTAGCTTCATAATTCTTTCCAGTTTATGTAGCATTGGTGGATCTTAAGATAGGAGCATCTATTATCGTGTTTGGGTTTTATGTTAACTGATTCATACATAACCTTCTAAAGAGGATTTTTACGTTCATTTTAACTGCAATTCATATAATTTAGGAAGATAGTTTGATATAGCAGTGGTCATGACAGTCTTGGTTTCGTTTATTAGATTAGCCAATCTCCCTGAAGAGGTGAAGAAGGAACTTGAATGTTTTGATTTCTCTTAAGCCACCAGAAAACATCAATTTATCTTCTTCTTAGCCGCCATGTATTAGGTACAGTTTTGAATGGAGTCGTGGAAAAAAGAAGCTGAAATCTGGAAAGCTTGGTATCACCTTATATTCTTTTGTTTTATGGTTTGTTTTGTCAGAAACTCTAATTAACAAGTTACGATTTGCTTTTCATTTGTGTTTTGTTTTTGCAGATACGTTGAAAGGCTAATTTTATGCAAATTCAATATTAGACAAGCGTACAACAGACGAATCTCTAATTCAAAGGTAAAATTGTATAGGAGCATCCATGTCTGAGGTCACACGGTATATGGCTCAGATGAGCATTCCCTATATGGTATATTATATCATATATATTAACAGATAAGCAATGCTCTAGCGGGAGCCGACAAAAATGGTCAAGTTTATGATAGTTTCTAGATATGTAGATTGGGAAATTATCATTAAACGAAGATTTTATATGCACTTCCAAGGCCATTGCATGTGGATCAGAAGTACAGTCGTCGTCATGGCAAGGTTGTTCGGGGTATGGGGAAGGCGCGGGTTTGTGAGACGGGTGCCTCATCTTCCAGATCGACCACAGGAGAGGTCAATGCCCTGAACGAGGAAGTGACAACCCTAAAAGGTCAGCTTGCAGCCCAGGACGAGCAGATAAAGGCCCAAAGCGAGCAGATGAGGGTCGAGAACGAGCAGATGAAGGCCCATGGCGAGCAGATGAGGGCCCAAGGCGACCAGATGAGTATGATTGTACAGGCCTTAGCGATGTCCGGTCTCCAAATCTAGCTAACAGCACTTGATCTTGCTCGACCTTCGACCTCCCAGCCACTTCGCCCAGTCGATACCCAGTAGTCTAATGTATCAAACCTATAAGACTACTTATTGTAGTTTTTTCTTTTTTTGTTCAGACATCTTGTATGTACATTTTCATATAGTTTATAATTAAATATTTTTTCTTGGTTTATTATTTATTGTTTAGAATTGAATTACAATATTTAATAAAAATTAAATCAAAAATATTTTTTGTCAAAAAAAAAAAGAGTTTGCGTGACGAAGAAGTTCCATAGGTCACGCAAAGTGGGTTTGCGTGACGTAGGGTTGTGCGTCGCGCAAAGACATTTTGCGTGATGTAGGGCATGCGTCACGCAAACCCACTTTGCGTGATGTAGGGTTGTGCGTTGCGCAAAATGTCTTTGCGTGACGTAGGGACGTGCGTCGCGCAAAGACACTTTGCGTGACGTAGGGACGTGCGTCACGCAAACCCAATTTACGTCACGCAAAGTGTCTTTGTGCGACGTAGGTTATTTCTTTGTCGCGCAAACCCTGCTTTCACAAGCTTGGTGCGACGCTTGGAGCGTGACGAAGGTTCGTCGGGCAAATTTTTACGTGACATTTTTTTAACTTTGCGCAACGAATGACCTACGTCACGCAAAGTGTTTTTTGTACTAGTGTAACCTTTCTCTCCGAGTTCTCTCTCTCTCTATCTCTCTCGAAAATTATCTCTAAAACTCTCTCCCCTTTTTTTTCCCCGAGATCCAATCTCTCTCCCTCCCCAGCTCTCATCTCTTATTCCCTCAGCTCACATCTCTCATATCTTAGCTATCTCTCTCTTTCTCGGTGAACAAACATTCGCGACGACTAGATCACCACCATTGAATGTCACTTTCCAGCGACCTCACCACCCTCGATACCTCTCCATCACGAACCCAAACCTGACTGAGACATCTCATTCCTTATCCTTCCCTGCACATTGGTACCACCATTATTTCTGATGGTTTTCCGATCAGTGCACCACGATCCCAACTATGGTAAGCCTCGGGGACACCATCATTCTCTTACTTTTGAATTTCGGATGCATCATTGAGCCTACATGCATGAATGGGCTAAGTTTGAATGCAGAAATGCCACGGGGGAATTCTCCAGATTCTGTCGAAGGAACCTGAGACTTGTCGGTCGTTTTCCGGCCAACTCCGGCGACAATAGGCCACGAGAAAGGTATGGTTCGATTCCTTGCTTCACGGGCTTCATTTTGGTATATTATATGGTGAGTTTTAGTTGAGATTTGAGCTCCATTGGAGCTCGGGAAATTCTAGCCAAATCCCGGCTTTCTTCTTCATTAGGGTCTCGTGACCCGCGAGTGTAACGGGCTAGACCCGGCCCGAGGCAGCCCAACCCTAACTTAACCGGCCCAATCCATTAGGCCTTATAATCAAACCCAATCCAAAACTAAGCCTAAGCCCTAAACCCAATACCCGGCCTAAACCCTTTTAACCCTAGAACATGAACCATGTACATAACCCATTATCTTGAATTTATGAGATGAAACTTTGAGCTAGTAAGCTCCAATGTTTAATACGAGATTTTGAGATATGTTTTTGGTATTTACCTAGTGGGCTATCATACGACACATCCACACAACACGGGTATGTTGATGTATATGGCCATAGGACGCCGATGATGGAGGAATGAGATATGATATATTATATACCCCCAGTTTCACTGCCGAAAGCAATGTCAATATGGATGCATGCTATTTTAAACAGCTTCACCTTCGGGTGATGGACAGGTTATTCAGCTTCACCTTCGAGTGATGTACATGTACTGCCTTCAGGTGACTATGATACCCCTAGTTGGGTACAGCATGGATGTTTTTCATGGCATGCTAGGGTTTTTATAAAACCTTCTATGTAGTATTATATCTGTGTTTTCAAAACAGGGGGTTATTATGTTCAAAAATAAAATGGTTTTCATATTATTAGTACTATTATTATAAACTTTGGTCTACTCACCTTTTCTGTTTTGCACCCCCTCAGGAGTTGGAATCGAGGCATTCGATCCCGGCGTCAGGGCACTTCGGCTTAGGTATCCTCGAATCTTCTTAACGTAGGTATCATTCCTTTATTCGTATCTTTTCCTAGTAATTCCTTCATATTGTTCTGGTTAAGTTGTATGCTCTGAACACGTTCATGCTTTGGCATAATCGTTCTAATTACTTATTCTTTATTTGCATGCATGTTTAAAATGGCTTCGTCACCCTTGGGTGTTGGCCAACATGTGTCTACCCTGGTATGTGGGGATATCGGGGTTGAGACATGTCAGTTTGGTATCAGAGCCAGGTTTGTTCAGAGCATACTTAGGATCTTCTCCTACTCTGGTAGTGTGCCAGCCTTGATATCATTTGGATGTCATGGCTTCTGTTTGTTGATGTCCTTCGACACGGTTGTGCAATCCTTGTCCTACCTGAATAGTCACATCCTATTGAAGAATAAGAAACTCGTGTTGGGATCGTGCCTCAAGTTGACGTAAGTGATTGAGGAATGACTTTCAACATCGGACCAATACTCTGCATCATGCGTTCCATATGAATGGTGGGCAGAGTCGGTTCTACATTGGAGTGACGTAAGTTAGAGGAAATCTTAGTGGGATGAAGCATAGTGGGATAAAGTCGAGTTGGGATCAGTTGAAGATGGGAGGCTGTGATGGTACTCTGCGACATGCGTTCCTTTGGAATGGCAGGTAAAGTTATACCCGTTGGGAGATTACTCAAAATGCCCGAAGTTCGTGTTGGAGAAAAATTAAGAAAACATCAGTTATAGACCAAATCAGTTTTCCTCGAGTTTGTTGTTTTCACTAAGGGAATTTGTGTAGACCCTCTGGAAAATCTTCTCCGTGATTGTCTTAGTGATAACATCCTTGTCTACTCCGACCACAAGGTTAGTTATTAAACATCTACAGCCAGCTTTATACAAATTCCTCAATTGTTGACCTCACTTGAACTTCGTACCTTTCTTGGGAGGCAAAAGCATAGCAGAAGTTATTCTTACCAAATCCAAGGTTGTGACAGTCGGCAATCGATGATCCTCTCGAGGGTCGTGAATTACGAAATATCATTGATCTTGTCGATTCCTATTGACAGTTGGCATCTTTTCGTTGACCATAACCCAAACTCTCATTTTTAGTTAGGAAACGAGTTAGTTTTGTTTGAGATGTTGCCTCACCCTACCATTGTTCTTACACATTTCGATAACACCAATAAATGTTGAATCCGGCGGTGTTGTCTACTGAATGGTTTGTATGCAACATGATCATGTGACACTAATGTCTTTCGACATTGGTACTACATGAAGTGAACCATCATATCTTTTACTTAGGGTTAATAGCTACCATCCGTACTTGGAAAACTTAATGACACCCCCTGTGGAGACTTTGGTAATGATTCGATGTTTGTTGACCATCTCATTCGGTGTACAATCCATTAGTCTGTGAAGACTATACCTAGAACCATTTGGCCGAATTCCTCATTTTCGAATCTTCCAGACTCTCTGACATTTTGGTCCACGTCAGCTTTGTTCGTAATCTTAGTTTCACCTTCTGGTACTAAAAGATGTCTTGGTCAATCTCGGGTTACCCTACTATTCTTCGTATCATTTCTGAAGTGGACAAACTATCCAGGAGAACCAATCAGACGTCGAAGTTTTTAGTTGAGATCATTAGCCTTCTTGACATGATTTCTAGCTAAATCCGTAAGGAATTCACGAGGGATCGACTCGACTGAAATGTGCACCCAGTTCATATCGATTTGGACAGGAACGTTATGAGCATAACCTTTTCACAAGCTTACCAGACTTACCAGAAAGATTTCCAAGTGGTTGTGAGGTTTGAGCCGTCTTTTAGTAAGGGATTGGTGAAAGTAATAATGCATGTGGTCAGCAGATTGCATCACCAATCACTATCTACACGCAGAAATGAATAGTCACCTCATATTATATTGCTACAATTCATAGGCATTATATCGTACTCTAGTAGTTCTTTTCCAACGATATATATATAAGTTCATTTGCCCAAATATTTTAAGGGTATCTCCCACCCAACTCTAAGACACCTTTATATGCATCTACTGAGATTAAATTCCATCTTGGGTTCCGAGCCTGGTAATTTTGGGACCAGTTCTGTAAATGGCTTGAAGCGGTAACCATTATTCGAAGGAAGCGGTCAGAATTATGGTTCTTCTAATATAGGTCTCAAATTTTATACCTCTCAATCGGGAGAACGATCATCGCGGTTAGTCACGAAAGAAATCTTTTACGACATGTGTTCGCTTCTACGCATCTTTCGACTACTTCACTCTAGGATTTTAATGTTCGTGTGGACGTGGATGTCAAAACACTTCTAGCAGCTCTGATTGGTGCGCTCTAGGATAGTACGGCAGCGCAATTGAGGCATGAATCAGACGATCTAGGCACATTCCTACATTGGGGAGCAAAATGGTATTATGGCATTCTCGAGACTCGGGAACTTCTCATTTGCTTACCGAGACAACGATGAGTTATCAGCTATACAGACTGCAGACTGTAATATCGATAGCTTAATTGTTGGGTTTACTAAGCAAGTGGGCAAATCGGCCCATCGACAACATGAGCTATTAGTTAGCTATGATTAGGACTCGACTCAAGACACACCCATTCTCGGAGTACGTGACATGACTAATGTTTGGGCAAGGCTCATTTTCATTCTTGGTTTTGTTTTTCCGAGCAAATATTTTCAAACTACATTATTTTATTTACTATGTGTATTTTTATTATTTCAAATTTTGGGTGAGTTATTTCCACTCTTGATTTTAAACTAAGTACAAGTATTTGAACAATACGTTTTTATATATCTATTTTTGTAGTTGTCTTATTTTACGCATATATTTTTTTATCTTATGTTATTACATAGTTATTTGTATTTTCAACTTTATGTTTTACATGAGTGTTGTACTACTATATTATTGAGGAAGGAATAAGGTATGAGCTTAGAGGCAAGAAAGAGGAATCATTGCAATCCGATCGCGACGAAATGACATTCTCTTTTATGCAGCCGCTCTAACCTGATTTCTCCCTTGTATAGACATAATTTCTCCCTATTTTCGAGTATCGTACATATAACAAGTTATTTTAAATTTTGGGGATGAAATTTTCTTAAGAGGGTAGATTGTAACGACCCGTCCCCAAATATTACGATTTTTATAATTTTAAAATGTGAATCTACAAAAATGCCCTTCAAGGCGAAAACGTTGATTTTTGTTGACCACCTTATCGTATCATGTAAGATCCGTTTTCTTGGCATATACTCATAGTACTCGTCGCTACTAACGCGTGGGCGCAAGCAGATTCGAATTTGGAGTTAGAACGAAGATTTTACGGAATTCGAAACATAGGAGCATTTTAGTAATTTTATAATTAAAGATATTTCTTCATTAAGACCTCACATGGGCTGCCACATGGCAGATCCCCTCCCCATTTCTGGGGTAACCTTCCTCTCCGAGTTATTTCTCTCTATCTCTCTTGAAAATTCTCTCTCTAGAACTTCTTCCCTCTTTTTTTTCCCGGGATACACTCTATCTCGCTCCCTAACTCTCATCTTTTCTTCCCTCAGCTCACATCTCTCCTCTATCAGCTATCTTTCTCTTTCTCGGTGAACAGACACACACACACACGAACACCACGCGGCGACTGGATCACCACCACTATGGGTCACTTTCCGACGACCTCACCACCCTCGAGACCCCTCCATCACGAACCCAGACCTGACTGAGACTCCTCTTTCCTTCTCATTCCCTGCACAGTGGTACCACCATTGTTTTCGATGGTTTTCTGACGAGTGCACCACGAACCCGGCTATGGTAAGCCTCGGGGACACCAACATTCTCTTACTTTTGAATTTTGGATGCGTTATTGAGCCTACATGCACGAATGGGCTAAGTTTGAATGCAAAAATGGCAAGGGGGAATTCCCCATATTCCTGCGGAGGGGGATTTGGTTTTCTGTTAATCAAACGGAGAAGTGGGATTGGAGCGTTTAGAGAGAGAAAGGGGAGGAGAGAGAGAGAGAGATGAGGATGATGAAAACGAGAAGCGTCTCCGTCATTGATAGGTGGCCAGGGAGGGTGGGGGGGGAGATGTTGGGGCGGGTGGGATCTGGGTTTGGGGGAAGATATGAGCGGGGAAGAAGGGTGAAGGGGATAAGGGGTGGGTCCCACATGTAAAAAAATTTTAAAAACTTATTTTTTGTAGTTTTTAATATTTAATTAATTTTTTAATAAAGAGTAGGCCCCGTCTCATGCCACATCACTATTTAACAGAAGAATTGACAGACAAACTGACGGAATGTATGAAATTGTAAATAATTCGTAGATGATGTATGACATTGAAATTTTTTAAAGATGGGGTATGAAATTGTGACTGATCCAATAATTGAGGTAGTTTTATGTAATTTACTCTAAAAAATTCCAAAATTTCTTAAAACAAAGGCCTGATTAAGAGCTTGAAAATTCCTCACTCCAAGATCCCCTTCCTTTAGATCATCTCCAACTCTTGGGTTAAAACCTAAAATTTTTAGCCTAGAAAATTTAGGTTTTAACCCATAAACAACATTTTTGCTCTAACCTTTATGGGTTAAAATTTTAGCCCCGGATTATTAAAGAATGAATTTAGGTTTTTTTTTTTCTTAAAGTAATTTTTTAAAAGAAAAAATTATGTAGACTATCCTAATTTAATTTTAAGAACATTTTAACCTAAAAATATTTGGGAACTTTAACGAAAAGCTCTCGGTACTGTTCACTTTAACGAAAACCCACATTTTTACACTAAAAAGACAATTCTGGTACTATTCACTTTACTCTTTATTTTGTCCTTATTGTTAAAACTCAAAGTTTTCAAGCCATTTTCATTAGTTTTCCTAAAATATTTAGATTCGGACAAATGTTCAAAATCACTAACCGACATCATGAAACTCGTGAAACACTATGAAAAAAATATGAAACACATAAAAGAATTTCTTTTTAATTACTTTAGCCATTGGATTTAAATTTAGACCACTAGATTTTTTTTTTTACTATTGGATTTCATCAAATTAGATCTTAACCGTTGGATTCAATGAATTTATAAATATAAAACTAAAAAAATATACATATATAGTGGCCCAGCCCACTAATCTTGGGGGGGATCCTTAGCTAAATTTGGCCCATAAATGGGTTTTGAGTTTTAACTCATATTTGCCCCGAGGGTTGGAGCAAGTTGGGGTAAGTTGTGAACCTAAAATTTAAGTTTTACTCCAAGGGTTAGAGTATGTCTTAGTGAGGCACAACATTTCTTCCAAGAAACAGGAAAATAGGCCTGAGAATTTATACTCCCTGTCCAAATAAAATTGCGAGCCCAGTTGTGAACTTGTAATAAAACAGTCTTATACCAAGCATAAATAGAAAAATTATGAGATAACATGCTAACAACTGCCGAATTAATACATAGAAAGAGAATGACCATGCCACTCAGATATACAATTATGAATCTTGTCTGCCAAAACTTGGAAATAAGCATTTTTAGGTCATCCAACAAAAACTGGAACCCCAAGATAAATAAAGGGAAGCCTTCGATTAGGAATTCTCAACCAATTAGAGACTGACGATGAACATCTTACTTACCCAGATAAACATGAGACTTTGCTTTATTCACCAATATCCAGAATTCAAGCCATACTCATTAAAGAAAAGTTGTTAGTTGTACCAAACTAGCCTTGTTCACTTTACAGAAAATCATGATATCATTCTCAAAAAAAAATATAAGAGGAGATGCTCGAGAGGAATAAATAGGTTTGACCTTTCCAGTTTCAAATAAATGCACTAGACCTTGGTTGAATCTAAGCTTGAATTCAACCAAAATAGTTATTTTCAAAAGTTAAATAAACAAGTTTTTGAATTTTTGAGAATTAAAAAAGTATTATTCTTTAGAGATGTCCTTAAAAGGGATCTAAGAACAATTAAATCAATTTTTAATGGGAGTTTTAAAGAAAAGTCTGCGGTACTGTTCACTTTAACGAAAAACCACATTTTTACACTAAAAAGTCAAACCTTGTACTATTCACTTTACCATTTATTTTGTCCTTATCATTAAAACTCAAAATTTTCAAACCCTTTTCATTAGTTTTCTTTTTTTTAATAGAATATTAAACGAATATTTAGCATTTGGACGATATAAAATGTCAAACATTTGATTTTATGTACAATTGAAAAAATACAAATAAGATTATCATATATCGACTCATAATAGAGTTGCTATTTTAAGTCAAATATGTGAGCAACACAAATAAAATGAGATAAAACATGTGTAGTCATTGATTTCACACGTAAAATAACCTACTCTAATACAATAAAAAAATTGATAACATGAAGAGTTGTTTAACTAGTTATAAACTCATCCAAAATCTCGTTTTCAAGAAAAAAGAGTCGAGGAAGAGATTATGATATACAAGAAAGGTATTTTATTCGGGCTAGCACCCGCACGCAGTGACTTTACGTGGACGAATGTGTATCGTGAATTCCATATGCAAATCTACAGAGATTCAAGAATAAAATTTGAATGGAGACCAGAATGTGTATTTTAGACACTCAACGGAAAAATCAGTTGGCCTTGGGTTGGTGGACTGGAAGGGTAGGTGCCACACTGCATCCTACTGTTATGGTAGGCTATAATGGACCCCTCAAAACTCTTCTCGTTTGCCATCTTCTTTTGTCCTGCAGTACATGATCACCACCACAATATGGGCCAATAGCTTTCACAATTCCTGATGTTAGGCTTATGGAAAAACACATATTAGTTCTTACCAATGTTTCAATGACCAACTTGTGTGAATAATATTGAATAACACTTCCAATATCATTCCCGGCAAGGAAAAAAAAGTCTTTTATTCCTTTCTAACGTGATATATAAATTTGAATAAATAATTTAGAAATAAATTTTAGATGTTGGAAAAAATGAATTGTTCTGATTATAGCGTTTATTGTACAATGAATTTTATTTTAAAATAAATTTTAATGTTGAAAAAAATAAGTTGTTCCTATTATAGGGTTTATTATCTAGTGAATTTTTTACATAGTTCAGTACAGTTTCACAAAGTATTAAACAAAAAGTTTAGTAAAAAATTACTGATCTGATATTGAATTCGAACAATTTGTAAATTATAGAATTCAAATTTGGTTGAATTTACTGATATGTATGTTCCAACGCTGATCATGAACCCTAAAACAAAAACATATATCGAGACATAAAAAAGCACACCACGTGGGGGAGCAGCTGCAACAACTCACATATTTACCTACTAGTTAATTTGGACTTGGTTTGTCTGCCCTCCCATTTCGGTGTCATTCCCGTGCCCTCCTGTTTTGTGTGGTCACGATTAAGTCACGTCAACATTTTATATTTTTTTTTTTATAAAAATAATAAAATATAAAGAAATAGTAATATAAAATGTTGACGTGGCTTAACCGTGACCACACAAATAGGAGGGCACGAGGAGGGCACCGAAATGGAAGGGCAGACAATCCAAGTCCAGTTAATTTAGCCAATTTAGCTAATTACGTCCTATCCTCTCTTAATATTCTCAGTCCTTTGATATGTCATATCATTCGATTCCTCACCACCTTACAAAACAATCCCACCTATTTATATCAAAAAATCAATGTGATAAATTTTAGGAAAATAAACACAGAATGACAGAAAGTAGCAGAGAATCCATGGAAGAAGCATCCTCTCATGAAATCACCTCCCCTCTCAGTAAGCCCCCTTCTTTTATTTTCCATTTTCTCTTTGTTTCTTTTCCTAATTTTACTTTTTTTTAATGGAATATTTGCAGTTCCTAAGGAAGAGAAAAAACATGAAGGCTTCCATGGCCAATCATCATATTCCGGATCAAAAGAAGAAGAAAACTCACCAGTGGAACAAGTAGCCCTAACTGTGCCGACCACAGACGATCCCTCCCTTCCCGTCCTGACGTTCCGAATGTGGGTCCTAGGCACTCTCTCCTGCGTCCTCCTCTCCTTCCTCAACCAATTCTTCTGGTACAGAACCGAGCCTCTCTCCATTACCGCAATCTCCGCCCAGATTGCGGTGGTGCCTCTGGGGCAGCTTATGGCTTCCAAAATCACCAACCGTGTCTTCTTCAAAGGGTCCCGCTGGGAATTTACCCTAAACCCTGGCCCTTTCAACGTCAAGGAACATGTTCTAATTACCATCTTCGCCAACTCCGGCGCTGGCACCGTCTACGCGATCCATATTGTTACCGTGGTTAAAGTTTTTTACAAGAAGCACATCACCTTCTTCGTGTCCTTGCTTGTTATCCTAACAACTCAGGTAGCTAGGTCAAAACTTATTTTATCAACCAGCGGTTAAATTCTGAAGCTTTTTGTTTCATCGGTTTTAGTTAATTAATTGATTTATTTGTTGAAGAAGATTTGTTTTGATATTTTGTTGATTAGGGTTTGATGGTTTTTGAATTATTGAATGGTTGGTAGGTATTAGGGTTTGGTTGGGCTGGGATTTTTAGAAGATACTTGGTTGAACCAGCTGCTATGTGGTGGCCAGCAAACCTGGTTCAAGTTTCACTGTTCAGGTACGTACACTTTTTTTACCATTACTATATAATTTTACTGCATTAAGGTGTGGTTAAATTTGTCATCTCATTTTTTTCCCTCTATATCTTTGGTTTTTTTTTCTCTATATTTTTGGGTTACGAATAATCCATGGATTCCGGTGTTTTTTGGGTGGCTATCGAGCTTATTAGTTTTGATCGGTTGGTACATCGATCGGTTTGGAGGGTTTAGAAGAAGGGTAGGTGATTGCATTCAAGCGGTGTCGTTTTCAGTATAGCCGCCCCTGCATGACACAAAAGTTTATAACGCTATATATAAGGAAGCGACAGAGATATTAGTTGTTTGCATTGTTTTGGCACATTTTTTAACATCTGTATCATTTCTATATATAAATATTTTAGAAATGTGATGGGCAATCGCTTGTCATTGTTAGCTAGCTATTGATATAAGCTTTGTTTGAAAGTATTTTTGCGTTTTAATCGTGTGTATTTCTTGTAGAAATTATTTTAAATACTTTTTCAATATTTACTTGTATTTTTATTAAGAATTGATTTTACAAGCACTTTCTATAAAAATACTTTTAATTATTTTAAAGTAATTGAAAAAACACCCATATTCTAATGTTTTGTAAAATTTATATTCATCGGTGGTCGACACCCAACCACTGTACGCGCATAAATATTAAAAAACTAAAATATTATTGATGAACCTCACGTTGGACATCAGGGATGATTTGTAATCACAAATTCAGAACGACGGGTTGGGCTGTCCAACACGCAAAAGAAATACACAATTGCATTTTGTTTGTTTACATATAAAACCAAAACAAGTCTTTCTCATTTTTTTTTATACAAGTCAAAATCACTTAAAAGATTCTTCATTAATTGAGCTAAGGCGAATCATAGTTCTAGAATAGGTCTTGGGTTGGACTTTGTATACAACGAGTTCTATATTAAATTATTATAACTAGACCATTGTTTGTGTTTTAGTCCAAATATTTCATACGTTAGTAAATATATCATTTCACTAAAAAATATTAACAAATTTCAACTATTTTAATAATAAAAAAACGTAAAATATGATAAGTTATATTATGTAGCATTAAGTGGTATAAAAAATGTTTGTTTGAGTTTGAAAATAGAAGATCTAATAGTTGTGGGATTAAACCTAAAACTATAACATTCATACTACTGAGTGCTACGAAGTATTAAAACCACACCCTTTTGAGTTAGCAAGTTACAATACTTTCATTTGTTCATGCATCATCTCACTTTAAATCTCATTACTAAAGCAAAATAATAACATGTCACGTCCCATTCCACATATTATTGGATAACTAACGTTTGAGAGAACTCATATCACAGGGCCCTCCATGAGAAAGAAGCAAGGCCCAAGGGTGGGTTGACACGTACCCAATTCTTCCTAATTTCCTTCATGTGCAGCTTTGCCTACTATGTTTTCCCAGGCTACCTTTTTCAGATGCTAACTTCCCTCTCATGGATATGTTGGATTTTCCCCAACAATGTCTTGGCCCAACAGCTTGGTTCAGGTCTTTATGGGCTTGGAATTGGCGCTGTTGGGCTTGACTGGTCGACCATCTCCTCCTACCTTGGAAGCCCACTTGCAAGCCCATGGTTTGCCACAGCCAACGTGGCAGCTGGTTTCTTCTTTGTCATGTACATATTGACTCCCATTTGCTACTGGTTTAATATCTACAAGGCCAAAACCTTCCCCATTTTCTCAGACACATTGTTCACATCGGATGGTCAAGAATACAACATAACAGCCATCATTGACTCAAATTTTCACCTTGATTCTGAAGCATACGATCGGGAAGGTCCGCTTTATCTCAGCACTTTTTTTGCCATAACATACGGTGTTGGCTTTGCTGCACTTACCGCCACAGTTGTACATGTGGCTTTATTTCATGGAAGGTAACTAGTCACATTTCATATCACAATGCGTTTTAACTAGGCACCGGTTTTTATAATTTTGTGTTTATCTCTTTGAGCACATAACGTGATGAGACAGATAAACACGTAATATACAATCAATGATAGGTATGTAGGTTTTGAAGCTCATTCTTTGGCTATATGGTATGTAGGGAAATATGGGAGCAAAGCAAAGCAAGTTTCAAGGAGAAGAAAATGGACATACACACAAGGTTGATGCAGAGGTACAACCAAGTGCCTGAGTGGTGGTTTGTGATCATACTTTTGGTCAACATTGCAGTCACTATATTTTCCTGCCAATATTATATTGAGCAACTCCAGTTGCCTTGGTGGGGTGTTTTACTAGCTTGTGCTATTGCCATTGTCTTCACCCTCCCCATTGGTATCATCACTGCCATCACAAATCAGGTACTTTTTTCGACACCTCAACTTATTGTAGCTAATATTTTCACTCAAACCTCCTTCAAAATCAAGAAATATATAACGGCTACAGCGTCCTTATGATAACACTCCAACTCCCTTCCAATGGTACTTGAACCCCCACGATTAGTGCTCCAATTAACCTTGCTAATATTTTCATATTCAAATTTTAGCTATTTTGGTTTCTTCATTCACCTTTCAATGTATATCTCCATTTCTAATGACAGACACCAGGCTTAAACATCATCACTGAGTATATAATTGGGTACATCTACCCAGGATACCCAGTAGCCAATATGTGCTTCAAGGTGTATGGCTACATAAGTATGACACAAGCCATCACATTTTTGCAAGACTTCAAGCTTGGTCACTACATGAAAATCCCTCCCAAAACTATGTTTATGGCCCAGGTACACTTCCTATTCCTAATTTACGAGAGATAAACTAGACACATATTTTCATCTTTCTACATCTATCATCATGTGATTAAGACACATTCTTGTGGCGAGAGATATAAACATGTGGATATCTATACCTCGGTTGACCCAAAAGTCTCCCATAATTTACTGTTATTGCCTTTTTTACTAATATCGATGTTGATCACCTCTTAGGTTGTGGGAACCCTAATAGCTGCCATTGTATACTTGAGCACAGCTTGGTGGCTAATGGAAACAATCCCAGACATATGTGAGGACACGTCATCAATATGGACTTGCCCTAGTGACACAGTATTTTATGATGCCTCAGTCATATGGGGCCTGATTGGTCCTAGAAGAATATTTGGTGACTTAGGCATATATGAGGCAATCAACTGGTTCTTCCTAGTTGGGGCTATTGCCCCCATTTTTGTATGGCTGGCTACCAAGGCCTTCCCACAACAAGAGTGGATTAGGCTCATCAACATGCCGGTCCTGATCGGTGCCACGGGATATATGCCGCCAGCTACGGCAGTGAACTACACTTCTTGGATTATTTTAGGGTTTCTATCTGGTTTTGTGGTGTATAGATATAGACCAGAGTGGTGGAGACGCCATAATTATGTACTCTCTGGGGCACTTGATGCAGGACTTGCCTTCATGGGGGTACTTTTGTATTTTAGCTTGGGGTTGGAGGACATTAGTCTTAGCTGGTGGGGGAACGACCTTGATGGTTGTCCTTTGGCTACTTGCCCTACAGCCAAGGGAGTGGTTGTTGAGGGTTGCCCTATTTACACGTAGAAGAAAGAAATTATAAGTTGTATATAATCCCTTTGTATTTTATTGTTGAAGAATTGCACTAGATACGAAATTGATGATAAAATTCCAATTGATTGTTTGTATTCTTGATTTGTAATCGAGAAACAAATGGGATTCATTGTAATTTGCCCATGTATCGTTGATGATTGAATTAATTGTTATTTGGCAACCTCACTAGGGTTCAACAAAATGTTATAAAGTTAATACTACAAGATGGAAAAATGTTACCCAATTACCAGTCTAATGTAACCTAACAATGAATACCATGTTAATTGAAACATTCCTTGGAATCCTATTGGAATTTATCTTGTATGAATAGAGTTCCTGAGAGTCGTGGTCTAACCTTTTTTGAATCTCTAATGCAGTTGATCAGCATTTACAACGATCATTTGATGATCTTCAAAAAGATGTACGCGACTGACACGCGAGAATCTTTCTTTTGAACATTAATGAGGGCTTATTGATGAAGGAATAGGTTTTCTGTGTATTCATAAAAGAATGA
Organism: Malus fusca; assembly: GCA_035220775.1. Taxonomy (NCBI): domain Eukaryota; kingdom Viridiplantae; phylum Streptophyta; class Magnoliopsida; order Rosales; family Rosaceae; genus Malus; species Malus fusca. The sequence goes on from CM069072.1 coordinate 22,558,486, forward strand.
CTTAAATGTCAAAATGGTCCTTGTGGTATATATAGCCATATGGCCAATTTAGTCCCCATGTTTTTTATTTGGCTAATTTAGTCATCGTGTTTGTCTCTGTTAGCCAATTAAGGATATTTCATTCAATCTCTTTTAAAAATTTCATAAGAAAAATCATATGAGATATAATTACCCTCTCTCTTTATAGAAAAATGCAAATCAATGAGAAATAACACATACAAGAGATAAAACTTTCAATCTGAAAAAAATGATTAAGGTTGTGACATAGAAAATAGAGGGGGTAATGTTAGGGAGGAGGTCGGGGAGTTGGGCGGAGAATAATTTTACTTTCAATTGTTAATTTTATTTCATTTTTAAATATTTTAAATATTTTAAATTATAATTTTATAAATAAGTTTATAATAACTTAATAATTTTTTTTACATAAATTAGATGGAAATGTCTTTACTTGGATAACAGAGATAAACGCAAGGACCAAATTGGCCAAATTGAAAACACATGGACTAAATTGACCCAATGACTAAAACACATAGAACATTTTAACATTTAAGCCTAAAAGAATTGTCAAATATTAGGGAGTAACTAGATAATTTTGATGGCGTAATGTTAGATAGACCAAAATTTTAAATCAAATTTACAAACCAAATAATGTGTCACTGATAAACAGTATTTTAAAAGTCCCCACCTAGCGCCGCTAAGGCCCTGCCTAGGTGCTAAACGGCTGGCCACCGCCCCGATTAATGCATAGACGTTTGAAAATTAAGAAAGTGTGCCTAGACCTACTGAGGCGCCCGCCTAGACCGCATAGGCACCCACCTAGCCCGCCAAGACCCTCCCAGGCACCCACTAGGTTGCGACTCACTTGGACAGAAAATAGATAACTTTCTTTTTGTATTTTATTTTTTTCAATAACTTGTAAGACTAACTCCAACCCTGGGCTAAAAGCCAAAATTTTAGCCCAAAATTCCCCCCAAACACCCCCCAACCCAAGCTAAAATATTGGGCTAAAAGGGGAATGCTAAAATTGGGCCAAATTCCCCCCCCCCCAGCCGCGTGGACTCGCCCAGTTTTGGGCCACTCTCGGCCCGTGGACTCGCGCACGCGCCCCACGCCCCCAACTTGCAACCGGAGCCCGACAGGAAGGGGGCCCAGCTTCAGGCCTTGTCGGCCACTCATCCGAGCCCAACGGCTCTTTTCAAAATCAAACGGGCAGCATTTAAGGACCGTTGGTTGATCCAACGGTCCAGATTCAAACTTTATTTTTTAAAAATATGTTATTTTAAAATACATTGAATCCAACGGTTGAAATTGAATATACTCAAATCTAACGGTAAAAAAAAAGATCTAACGGCCCAAATTTAAATCCAACGGCTAAAATAATTAAATAAATTTATTTAACACAAAATTTACCCAAAAACTCTATAAATACCTATGTATTTGTTCAAACATCCACACAAAATTCAATTTTCTCCTACAATTCTTCCAATTTATCTTTCTATCATTTCTTTCCATTTCCAAATTGTTCAACATGGCAAGAGAGCATGTTAGAGGTCGTAATTGGACCTTTGAGGAAGATGTTTCTTTATGCTTGGCATGGGTTTCTGTTAGTGAAGATGGTGCAGTTGGCACAAATCAAAATAAAAAGGTTTTGTGGGATAAAATCATTGCAAAGTTTCAAGAAAACTGCAACGGCAGCGGGCGAGACGGTGGTGGTGTTTATGATCAGTGGAAGACTATCAACAAAGCATGCACTTTATGGAAGGGAAGCTTAGAGAGAGCCATGGTTGGCATGCCTAGTGGAAGGAGCGCCATAGAAATTGTGAGTTTTTTTCTTGATATTTTATTTGTCATGTACATAATATTATTTTGCAACTAATTATTTTTATGTATTTTTTGCATAGGGTGACAAAGCAATGGAAATTTACAAGACAAGAGTAACACCAAAAAATCAAGTTTTTAAGTTGCAACATGCTTGGGACGTCCTCAAGGATTGTCCAAGGTGGGCAACCGATGCAGACCAACAATGGGGAAGATTATTTCAACGTGAAGCCGCACCGAGAAATGAAGGTGGCGATGAAGGTGTCGATGAAATGACCCCATCTCCTTCTTTAGCAAGGCCCCCGGGAAGAGATAAGCAAAAGGAAGCAAAGAGAAAAGGGAAGTCCCAAGATTTGACGAGTGGAGACTTTGCTACCGGAATTACAAAATTGCACGAAACTCATAGCGCTCGCCAAGAAGAAGCGGCCCGATTGCGTTTGCAAATGAAGGAAATCTCGGATAGGGAGGAAAATAGGTTTGAAATTGAATTCATGATGAAGGACCTCAGGAAATACACTCCAGAGAGGAATAAGTTCTTACGTAACAAGCAAAAGGAAATTATGCGAAAGTCTGCCTCAAGGAGTATGTTTCAAGATGATGAATCCTCTGAACCCTATGTCCCAACATTTCAACGAAGTCCATCACCAAGTGAAGATGGTGGATATGATTGTTAAGTTTATGTAGTGTATGAATTATGTGCTTTATTAATTAAGTTTATTAATTGTCGTTTGTACTCATCTTATGTTTATGTTGTTTATTATGTTGTCCGGGAAGCCTTGCGTAGAAGCCTTTTCAAGTCTTCACGAGTTGGCTTGCGGAGGTATGTGGCTCCATAGATGGCTTGAATTGCTTGACAGAAGCGCTTCAGGTTCTCAATAGCAGTACTCTCCGCAAGTCGGCAATATTCGTCAGTTGAGTCAGCAGAGCACCCATTAGCTAGCATTCGAAATGCAGATGTGAGCTTTTGATGAGGTGATAGACTTTGTCGGCCTACAGCATCTATCTTCCTTGCAAAGTAATGGTCATGATTGACAACTGCGTTCAAGATGCCTTCAAAAAGCTCTCTCCTCATCCGAAACTGCCTCCGAAAATCATGAGCAGGAAATCTCGGTCGCTCAATGAAATAATCTTTCATCATTTGGTCATGACACTCTTCTCTATCACGCTGCACGAATGAACGCCCCGTGACAGAACCACGATGGCTAGATTCGCCATCGTGCTCATATTGCATAAACGAGTTTACAAGCTCAGCTTCGGCGTTGATTAGTTCTAAATCCTCAATGTCAAGCCTTGCTTGGTATTGTGCCATCTCAATTGCCCTGCTACGCCTGCTTCTATCACCCATTGATGAGATATTGAGAATTTTTAGGAAACAAAAACTCTTTAAAAGTTGAAAGATTGGTGAATATAGAGGATGATTGAAGGTTGAAAGATTGTGTGATCAACTAATATTGGACCTGTGTTTATATAGAGGATGATTGATGAACGGTTGGTGAAAGTTGAAAATTTTGTGTTGAACGGTTGGTGAAAGTTGAAAGTTTGGTGTTGAAAATTGAAAGTTTGGTGTTGAACGGTTGGTGAAAGTTGAAAGTTTGGAGTTGAACGGTTGGTGAAAGTTTAAAGGTTGGTGAAAGTAGCTTGCTTTGTGAAAAATTTAATGATTTTTCAATATTTATCGGAATTTAAATTTTTTTAGATTAAAATGTTCATAAAATTAATTTACAATAATCTACATATTTGTTTTTAAAAAAAAATTGATTTAAGAAAAAAATTAGCCTAAGTTCATTCTTTAATAATTTCGGGCTAAAATTTTAGGCCAGAAGGGTTGGAGCAGAAAAGATGTTTCTTGGCTAAAAGCCAAATTTTCCGGGCTAAAAAATTTGGCTTTTAGCCCAAGGGTTGGAGATGGTCTAAGAGATTTGTTGAATACTTAAATGAACACACATTATATGTTTGTTTCCCATGTTTTCATTATGTTCCAATAGCTTATAACATATATGTCATTCTATTTTGTAGTTTATGATGAAATTATATATATTTTAAGCATAAATAGACACTTATTTACACGAAATATAATAGATTTAATTAAATCCGCCTAGATCCCGCCTAGCCGCCTAGGTGCTAGGCCCCAGTCAGCCGCCTGACTAGCGCCTAGCGTCTTTTAGAACCTTGCCGATAAAAATTAAACACATTAATCAACAGTTAAGTAATACTCTAATTATTAACAACCACAACATTTGATTTACAAATTTGTTCTACCTAGCATTACCCATCTTAATTATTACAAGTATGACAACCATAAGGGCAATTCGACCCAAGGGCAAGTTGGCCTTCTGGACCGGTTCTTCTCTTTGTCAGCAATATTTTTGGGACTAAATTCGATAAAATAGGAACAATATAGTTGTGGCCTATATTGAGCTGTTTGGTTATTCAATATTTTGGCATCATCGACGTTTTTATTCGAATTTAATAAATTCATATAGTTTGATAAAAGAAAAACAATACGTATCATAAAGTATTGTGATAATGGTACGTAACATAAAATCTTCTAATTTTTCCCACTACATAACATATAAGAGGCGAAATTATCGATGCCGTTGCATAATAGTCATAACTAATTTCTCTTATTACATATACATAACTATGAAAATTACATATACATAACTATGAAATTAGACTATCTTTAGATAAGCTATAACAAATTATCTATAATAATTAATCGACAAATATAGTGATACTAACAGAGTCACGCATGGAATCATGACCCTCGACCACGATTGCTTGATACTGGAGGCTGATGAATAAACCATTGGATGATGAGGCCTGTACATCCATGTAGAGTAAGGTATCATCGGGTCAGGAGAAAGAGGATTATAATCGCCCGATGCCGGCGGAGGAATAGGCCAATCACTCTCTTGCGGCGAGTAGACTTGGGCAGGTCCCGAGTAGTTCATGGTACACGAGTCCGGCTGCTGCACGCAAATTTGTGATATTGGTGGTGAGGGCGGTGGTGATGAGGTATATGTTTCGTCAGTAGGCAAGGATTGAGAGGTACCTAGAAAATTCACCAACAGTAGTACGACCAACTTAAGAGTATAGATTGCTTGGCTGAGTTTTCGAGCCATAGTATATGTGAAAGTGAAATCTAAGGCTTAGGCAAAGATAAGGGAGAAAGAGATACCTATATATAAGAATGTTTTAAACTTAGCTAGGGTTCTTGTCATGTATTTATACGTTTACATTAACAAAAATTGCCCTTTGTGAAATTTTCCGATCGCAAAAGATACTGTGTTATAAGAAAAGGGTTGAATCAGGAAGCATATTTTGTACGTAGCTAAACCAAACTTGCCACCCAAATCAACGGTGCTGTGTTAGGACGACTAAACCTTTCTTTCTTACCTATGATATATGTACTCTAAAACAATAATTTCCTAAAGAGGAGTGCAGATTTATCCTTTTTGGAGCAAAAAATTTACGATATTCCAGAGTATCTCACACTCTTGGTGGTTTAACTTTAACTGTTAAATATATTTTTTTTTCTTATTTTTAAACAAAGAGGTAATGGTTAAATATCTAGAAGTATTTTTAAAGAGGTGTGATATCCACACAACTCTTTTTACTTCTCACACACCTTTTTAATTTTCGGTTGTCAAATCAGATGAATTGAAGAATGTCAAATGATAAAATTAACAATGAGTGTGTGAAAAATAAAAAAACGTGTGTGGATAGCACACCCCTCCTTAAAATCAGTTATTTTGAGTGCCAATATCTTCTTCTTCTTTTTTTGTTGATCAAATTTTTTTTTTGTTGCTGTTGTCAAAACAATATTATCGTTCAAGTTCAAGCATATGAAAAGCATCTTTAGTCTAGAATAAGTCGTTACTAGGTTCTAACAATAAGAATTTGTTTTTTTCCTTTAAAAGGAGGACAACTGGTGGCAAGTCATGGTTATCTACTCCTTTCAGAGGTCGAGAAAACTCACAGAGGCATTTTTAGCCTCCTCCTGGCCACAGTCAAGCAGACTCACCAGCTCCCAAACCTCCCTGTTTTTTGTATTTTGGGAGCCGGAATTTGCATCCTTACCACTGGGCCACTTGTTGTGGTTGTAACAATAAGAATTTATGATAAATTGCCATTTGACCCCTTGAACTACCATCCTAGTTGAAATTGACCCCATTAACTATTTTTTTGGTAAATTGAACCCCTAATTTTTTTTTTTAATTTGTCATTAACGTGTCAGCATGTCAATAACATGCACCAATAAAATCACGCCATGTGGTAATAAAATAAAATAAACTTTTTAAAATGAAAAAATTGTTGCAGTCCTATTAGATTAGGAATGTGATTGTGTAAATCCTAGTATATCTTGGAATATCTCTTATATTCCTATTAGGAGTTGATTACCTATTAAATGTTGTAATCCTAAAGGGAAAGGTTTTCACCTATCCTACTACTATAAATAAAGGCACAATGAGGTGGAATAGAACACACCCACAATTACACATCTCTCTCTTTCTCTCTACTATTGCCGCACATTCCCTCTCTCTATGGCCTCCATGATTGTTCAGTAAATTATGCCTACAACAAAAACAAATATAAAAGTATATTTTTTTATGAAAATAAAGGAAAAACTTCAAAGAAAAAAAAAAACCACCATCCAGCAACCTCACTCCTCCACACGGCTACAACCCAATCCCACCTTCATCGACAACCCGTATCCTCAAACCTCCATCCCGAAAGCCTATGCTCAATTTTGACCCAATACCCATTCTTCCCCTCCCACAGCCGCAGCCACAAACAACCCGCACAAGCCCCGACCCGACCCGACATAACTTTTCGACTATTCGAAACCTCCCTCACACGGTCACAAATCTCCATTCTTGCATGGATGATTCAATGAACTCCTCGATCTTGGGCGCATGAGAGAGAGATGAAGAAAAATAATAGGGGGTGGTGGTTATGTAGGAATCCAGATCCTCACCGAATTTTGAAGATCCGTGAATTATATATGTTCATCGTGTTGATCATAAATTATTTTAAATATTTTTATTTAAAATTAAATACAAACAGTACCTAACAAAAATTGATTGCATAACGTACAACGAACGAACGAATACGATTTACAGATCTTCAAGATCCTCACCAAAAGAATCCGAAGAAGATCCTGTTGGGTTATGGAGATCATAGCTGGTGGGGGGTGGGCTTTCTTTTGTTTAGTTTTATTTGGTTTTTTGGTTTTCTAAATTTTTTTAGTTTTCTTTTCTAAATACAAACTTGCTAATATATTAGAATAGATATGAAAAGACTGAATATGGATGTACCAGACAATAAGGGTTAATTCACTAATTTAAGAAAGTTTAGAAAATTAATTTACCAAAAAATAAATTAGGGAGTCAATTTTAAGTAGGGTCGTGATTCAAAGAGTCAAATAGCAGTTCACTCAAGAATTTAAGCCTTGAATAAATTTGAATTCATATTTTTTTTTACGCAAATAAACCTATCTCTTGTATAATGGAAAAAACGGTGCACTCGGAGTCTTACCTGCATAAGACTCATTTGCCTATGGGACTAAGGTCATCTCCAACCGAAGGATGGCCAGAGGGTTCGTTTTAGCCTCTGGCCCTCCAAGAAATTAATATTTTAATGAACAATGTAGGGTCATATGTCTTACCATCTCCAACCGAGGGCCAAAGGGCCATAAGGCTCGTTTTAGCCCTATCACAAAAAATCGTCTCCAACTGAGGGTCAAAGAGTCATAGGGCCAAACATAATTTATTATTTAAATTTAAAAACTACAACAACATAAATTTAAAAACTACAAATTAAATTTAAAAACTACATTAACTTAAATTTAAAAATTGCAACAACTTAAATTTAATATCCATAATCAACATCATCTTCATCATCCACCATTGTAAGAGTATAGCACTACTACAAAATTATCTATAAATGGCGGTTCAAAAACCGACAAAAAACGTACATTACTGTCGGATTTTAAGCAAAATCCGACAGAAAATGGACGCAGTGACGGATATAATAAGCGACAGAATTGCCTACGTCAGAAAATGAATTTTCCGACAGAAAATACTCTGAAACCGACACAAATATTGTCGGTTATAACCGACAGTAATTTTATTTATAATAATTAAATAACAGAATTCCTGTCGGCTAAAACCGACAGAAAATACTAGAACCGCCAGTAATTCTGTCGGCTAAAACCGACAGAGAATTTATTATAAAATTAAATAAAATCATTCTTGTCGGTTAAAACCGACAGAAAATATGTTAATAATAAAAAAAAATTATTTCAGCATTCTCCATATCCCCTGCATTCACCATTCGCTCCAGATGCCCACGGTAAAAATTCCAAGGATGTCAAGTCCACAGAATCAGAGGAACGTGTTCCAGATAGTGAAAGTAAAGATAAAGATATCAAAAAAGGAAGCTTTAATTTGGACAATACTCGAACTGGTAAGAGGAAAGACAAATTTGAAAATTCAATAGGGGATGCAGATAACTCTGAACAAAGAACAGATGGGTATACCTTTGAAATTGCGAGAGTCAAAAAGGGCTAAGAGATCTTTTGATGGTGACAGAAGCCAGAAAAAGCAAGTTTTACCTCCCTCAGATCAAGCAAAGAATGCAAGTGATGGAGGTAGAGCTTCAAATCAAGAGAGAAAATACCAAATACACAATACCCATAATATCAAGCAAAATGAACCATAATCTCTCTTCCATCAACAACTCTCCCTGAAATCAAATTCAATTAATTAATTACAAAACCCTATCTTCTAATTAAGCTCATAAGAGGCCTATGAGAGAGAGAGAGGAACCATCGAACTTCTCCACTGTCTTATGCGCCTCGTCCTGATACTTATATCGGACAAAAGCAAATCCGCGAGAATCGCCAGTCCTCAGGTCTCGGGGAATGAAGACATCGACGACCTTGCCATACTTGTCGAAGAGCGGGAAGAGGTCATCCACGGTGGTTCCTGGTAAACACAAACCAAACAAAGAGAGAGAAAGAGAGTTAGGGCTTTCAGCTAGGGGATGGAGAAGGGGGAGAAGTGTAAAAGAGGAATTACGGAAAGTGATGTTGAGGACGAGAAGGAAGTAGGTGTCTCTGATGTCCGGAGGTCCGGATCGACCGAAGTGCGACATCTCCGAGAGGGATTGGAGCGGTGAGCGTGTGTTAGTCTGCGGCCGAACTAGGGATCGGGAGCTCTAGGGTTTGTGATTTGTGGTGGGGGATTTTGGACGCACGGTGAAAGGGATTTGAGATATTGGACGGATGTGGGTATAAAAAGAAATGAACCAAAAGGGGCCGGATAAAAAAATTTCATTACTGTCGGTTTTAACCGACAGAAACATTTTTTAAAATATAAACTGACGGAAAATTTTCATTCCTGTTGGTTAAAACCGACAGAACAAAAAATGGCGGCAATATTCCCCCCAAAATTCCCTCCCAAAATTTTAAATTCCCCCCAAAATTTTGTTACTATTTTAAAAAATAAAATCATAATTGTTTGGTTTAATAAATAAATAAATAAAATGTATTTAAGTAGAATAAGTTTTTAAAAATTAAATAAATAATTGTTTTTTTTTTGTCGAAAATAAATAATTGTTTTGTTTAATAGATAACTATTAACTACATCTTGTAAACTTTTTTTTTTGTCATGTTCATTGTTAATTTGGATAATCCAATTAAAATATTCCAAAAAAAATTGAACATTTTGCTGTTATTTACTAATCGTGTGTATCTTGTAAACGTTTTTTATATTTTGCCATGTTCTTTATAAAATAAAAAAGCCTTATTTATTATGGAATCCGTTTGGAAATCACCCTACTGTTGTCATACAACAACAATGAAATCTTATCTTACTAAAATAAATCAATTATATAAATAATAGAACGCCACTCAATTTTGCTACACTCTTCGACCCTATAAGAATGCAATGAAAAAATTTGATCTTCAATTTAAAATATTTACACTATTGGATACCACAAAATGTTACTTTATACTTAATGGAAGTATAACATTAACTCTTAAGTCTTTATTTAATCTACCATTTTGATGTGATACACATTGTACGAAACTTTTTTCAATGATCTAACCGTCAAACTTGTTTGTACACACTCCGAGATCGCATACCTAAAAAATCACAAAAAACAAACATTCAGAGATTAGGTAACAGAACAAAAGTTTTCGACGGTTATAAACAAAAAATCATAATTTAACGGTTATTTTTGCTCCAATTTTGATAATTTTTTACAGCTACACTCCTCGACCCTATAAGAATGCATTGAACAAATTCGATCTTCAATTTAAAATATTTACACTAGTAGATAATTTTTTTATACTTAATGGAAGTATAACATTATCTTTAGTGTTTGTTAAATCTATCAATTTGATAGGATATGCATTCTACGAAACTAGTTTCAACGATCCAACCGTCAAATATGTTTGTATGTACTCCAAGATTGCATACCTAAAAAATCACAAAAAACAAACATTCAGAGATTAGGTAACAGAACAAAAGTTTTCGACGGTTATAAACGAAAAATCATAATTTAACGGTTATTTTTGCTCCAATTTTGATGATTTTTTACAGCTACACTCCTCGACCCTATAAGAATGTATTGAACAAATTTGATCTTCAATTTAAAATATTTACACTAGTGGATAATTTTTTATACTTAATGGAAGTATAACATCATCTTAAGTGTTTGTTAAATCTATCAATTTGATAGGATATGCATTCTACGAAACTAGTTTGAACGATCCAACCGTCAAATATGTTTGTATATACTCCGAGATTGCATACCTAAAAAATCACAAAAAGCAAACATTCAGATATTAGGTAACAGAACAAAAGTTTTCGACGGTTATAAACAAAAAATCATAATTTAACGGTTATTTTTGCTCCAATTTTGATAATGTTTTACAGCTACACTCCTCGACCCTATAAGAATGCATTGAACAAATTCGATCTTCAATTTAAAATATTTACACTAGTAGATAATTTTTTTATACTTAATGGAAGTATAACATTAACTCTTAAGTGTTTGTTAAATCTATCAATTTGATAGGATATGCATTCTACGAAACTAGTTTCAACGATCCAACCGTCAAATATGTTTGTATATACTCCGAGATCGCATACCTAAAAAATCACAAAAAAAAAACATTCAGAGATTAGGTAACAGAACAAAAGTTTTCGACGGTTATAAACAAAAAATCATAATTTAACGGTTATTTTTGCTCCAATTTTGATAATTTTTTACAGCTACACTCATCGACCCTATAAGAATGCATTGAACAAATTCGATCTTCAATTTAAAATATTTACACTAGTAGATAATTTTTTTATACTTAATGGAAGTATAACATTATCTTTAGTGTTTGTTAAATCTATCAATTTGATAGGATATGCATTCTACGAAACTAGTTTCAACGATCCAACCGTCAAATATGTTTGTATATACTCCGAGATTGCATACCTAAAAAATCACAAAAAACAAACATTCAGAGATTAGGTAGCAGAACAAAAGTTTTCGACAATTATAAACGAAAAATCATAATTTAACGGTTATTTTTGTTCCAATTTTGATGATTTTTTTACAATTACACTCCTCGACCCTATAAGAATGCATTGAACAAATTCAATCTTCAATTTGAAATATTTACACTAGTGGATAATTTTTTATACTTAATGGAAGTATAACATTAACTCTTAAGTGTTTGTTAAATCTATCAATTTGATAGGATATGCATTCTACGAAACTAGTTTCAACGATCCAACAGTCAAATATGTTTGTATATACTCCGAGATACCATGTGTAAAAAGTCTCAAAAAAAAAACATTCAAAGATTAGTGAACGGGACCGTGAGTGAAAAAAAATATATTTAAACCATTTGTTTGTTTATTTATTTATTTTTAATCAATATAACATTTTAAATAATAAAATAGTCAATTTTGTCAGTTATAACTGTCAGAATAATAAAATAATAACCGCCAGAAACTAAAATAATAAAATAGTCAATTTATGTCGCTTATAACCGCCACTATTAACTTAAAAACCGCCAGAATATGTTAAAAATATTAAAAAAAAAAGAATTAAAAAATACTGAGGGTTAAATCCGCAAGGAATTTCTGTCAGACATATCCGACAGAAAGTAACTTTAATCCGACAGTAAATAAATTATGTGTCGGATATCTTTTATCCGTCAGAATGACTTATTAACCGCCAGGATCATCCGACACCTAAAGCTAATATTGTAGTAGTGTAGTCAGAGGTAAACAATTGTCGCCATGTCATAATTTTTTTTTTCCTATCAAAATAGGCCTTACTCATTGGAGTATAATTCGAAGTGTTCTTTTCCATATTCTTATCATTCATCTCTTCTTGTATTTGTTTGGCGCATTCTTCATGCGTACGGTGTAACATCTCACATCGCCCAGGGGAGTGGATCTTATAAGCCTTATATGTATATTCTCATCTCTACCTAGCACGAGGCATTTTGGGAACTCACTGGCTTTGGGTTCCGTATGAACTCCGAAGTTAAGCGAGTTTGCGAGAGAGCAATCCCATGATAGGTGACCCACTGGGAAGTTCTCGTGTAAGTTCCCAGAAACAAAACCGTGAGGGTGTGGTGGGGGCCCAAAGCGGACAATATTGTGCTACGATGGAGTCAAGCCTGGGATGTGACAATTTGGTATCCCAGCCAATCCCTGGCCAGAAGTGTGACGAGGACGTCGGGCCCTTAAGGGGGGTCGATTATAACATCCCACATCGCCCAGGGGAGTGGATCATGTAAGCCTTATATGTATATTCTCATCTCTACCTAGCAAGAGGCCTTTTGGGAACTCACTGGCTTCGGGTTTCGTAGGAACTCTAAAGTTAAGCGAATTCGCACGAGAGCAATCCCAGGATGGGTGATCCACTGGAAAGTTCTCGTGTGAGTTCCCAGAAACAAAACCGTGAGGGCGTGGTGGGGGCCCAAAGCGGACAATATCGTGCTACGGTAGAGTCGAGCCCGGGATGTGGTGGGGGCCCGGGCCGGGATGTGACATACGATTCCTTTCTTCTCGGCAATGGCATTTTGCTCCGCCATTAATCGCAAGAAGGCCACCACTTCCTGTTGAGCTGCGTAATCATCATTTGCCTTGCCCTTTTCTTTCAACATTCGGGCCTTGTTTCATCTCATAGCCCTAGGTATGGAACCTTCACCTGAAGACGGATTTTCTACCTTTTTTGTTGAATGGTAGAAGATCCATCTTCATCCATATCTACAGTTGAGGATGCAGTTCCGAACATTGGTGTAAGGCCTAGTCTATGTTGAGGTGGATCTTCAAATAACACTCACCCTTTACAAATTTCCCAACAACCGTGAAACTAAAAAGGTTTCGAGCTGTCCTCCTTATACCATTCCTCCACTTGGCGTACCTAGAAAATATAATTACAAAAATTAAAGGAAATTAATTTATGAAATTAAATATAATTACAAAAATTAAAGGAAATTAATTTATGAAATTAAATGTAATATAATTAAATATTAAAATAAATTGTGAAAACACTTACTTCGTCGTAGTAATTAGCACCGCTTTCATGTTTACTTGCGGCTGCTAACTGTGCTTGATGCCATTTGTTCAAACTTGGCTGAAGATGTTTCTTCCATCTTGAAGAACAACTCTCGTGGTTTCGGATATTCGGTGGAGTGGTGCCTTCATAGAACTCTAAATATTTTTTGGACACACGAGTCCAAACACCTTCACTTGTTTGAGAACTACCCCTCACACTATCTTCCAAAACCCATCTATAAGCCCTGCAAAGAGCTTCATCTTCTTTTCGGGTCCAAGCCCTATCTTTCATTGCAGACGAGGCCATTTGAAAATTATTGAAAAAATTGAAGGAAATATTTTTGAAAGAGGTAAGAAAATATGAGAATTGAAATGGTGAAAATTTTGTGAGGAATGGTTTTAGGTATTTATAGGAAAAAATGAGAATTTTTTAAAATTTTAAAAAACAAATTTGGCCCAAAAAACCAAAAAATAAATAAATAAAAAACCAACAGTAACTGACATCAGCTAGCTGTAGAGGATTCAAAAATAGAGCCCGGCCCGGGACCGGCTGGCTGACTTATTTTGGCCGCCCGGTTGGCCCTTTGGCCCTTTTTTGTCAAGTGGAGTCCACGAGTCCTTTGGCCTGGCCCTCGATTGGAGACCATTTTTTGGCTATTTTCGGCCCTCTGGACCCTTCGATTGGATATGGCCTAACTGGGTTAACCGGGCCCAATGGGCAAAATTTGAAATCAAGGCCCCACCCTCGGCCCAGACAAATGAGCCCAATTAGGTCCGTCCCGGCCAATACAAAACTAGGGATGGGCAAAATACCCATGGGTTTGGGTAACTGCGGTTACCCGCCCATTTAAAGTTCACGGTTACGGTTATGGGTATAACCATTTATCCGTGAAATTTAAATAGGCAGTTATAGGTATTACCCGTGGTTATAACGGGTATCCTTCGGTTATAGGTATTATCCGCGGTTATAATGGGTATCCATTTACCCATTTAATTTAATATATGTAAAATTTAAAAAAAAAATTAAAAACCGTAAATGAAAAGTCAAATTAGAATTAACTTCAATTTTTTGCTGCCATGAAGTTTGAATTGAAAGAACTTGAGATGAATTTTTGTTGGTTTTGATTATTTGGAGGAGAAAATGTCGATGGAAAAAAGTGCTTGTGGAATATTTGAAAAATGTGGAAGATTGTGAACCAATTGATATTCTGTACTTTTGGAATCTGGTTATGTTTAAGTTAAGAAAGAAGCTTTTAGTTCCTTTAACTTTACCATAAAGTTACAACTGACAAAGTTAATTGATGTTATTTTGCAGCTTTAAATCATCTAATATTCAAGATAATAACTATTTTTTGTTTTTAGAAGCTTTACTTTGTAATCATATGGATTATAATTAAAGATTTGATTGGGTGTAGTAGAAAAATATCGTTCGTAAACTAAAATGTACCTATAACGGTGTTTAATTGTCAGAAAAAGAAAATTATGACAAATTTTTCTTTTGTAATTTTCAAGTTATTAAAAAAAACATGTAGACGGGTGAAAAAAAGAGTAAATGGGTAAAAAAAAGAATAAATGGGTTCAAAAACTGGTAAACGGATAAATGATTATGGTTAAATGGGTAAACGGTTATGGTTAAATGGGTACACGGTTATGAATATGGCTAACCGTTTATAAACGGTTATGGGTATGAGTATAACCGTTTATGCAATTATCCAAAGGGATAAACGGATATGCGATATGAACATAAATAATTATGAGTAAATAACCGCGATTACCCACCCGCCATAACCATTGTCATAACCATTACCCGTTAATAAAGGGTTCTTAACGGGTATACACGCGGGTAACACGTGGGTAACCCGTTTCGACCCGTTAAGAAAAAAATTATTTTGATAATTTTAAAGTTTAATTACTAAAAGATTTATTATAAAATACAATAGTCATATTAATATATACAATATATTCTATATTAAATATATAGTTTTGTATTATTATTCTATATAAGTTAAAAAAAACAGTTTTAGTCATTACTTATTTTTATTATGAGAGTTCCTTATTATCATTACTAGGATAAATTTTACTTAACATGTTGTTTTCCAAAATTAAAATAAACTAATATAGTATTTGTATATGCAAGAACTAAGGAGCCTTATTATCATTATTTATTTTCATGAAGGGGTCAGCTTCGAAATCCAACACTATAATTCATAAACTTTAAATTTATATTTAACCGTCGATTGCCATTTACCCTTTATTATTCTTACTGAATTTCATTTTTAAAATTTTCTTTTTTGAAAACATGATCATCTGGCGGATGTAAAAAGATGAACGGTTCAGATCTTTGATATCATGTTTCGATATTTATGATTAACTAAAATATGAGTCGATGTCATATAGTTTGTAGAAACTTTATAAACATCAAGCAATATTTTCACTAACCGTAAAACTCTGAATATAATATCAACAATCCAAACCGTTCATCTTCCTGCATCCTCTAATAGATCAAGTTTTCATAAAAGAAAATCTGAAAAAACAAAATTTGATGAGAACAATGAAGTGTAAATGTAAACAATAATCAACGGTTAAATTTTGATCTATGATTTATATAATTATAGTGGCGAATTTCGAAGTTAAGCTCTTCATGAAAGTTGTAAAGCTTGTCATTACGAGCATTTATATATTTTATATATATATTTTTTTACACTTCTACATTAATTAAAAAACTATTAAAGACTTTAGATAAGTGAAAATATACTTAAAAGAAAAATGCATTTTTATGTTTTGGATGTGATAATATGGTACGTATATACTTATTTAGTATTATGTTTTTCATTTGATTATTTATTGGTTTAAAATATATTTTCCTTAACGGGTAACGGGTCGGGTCATATTACCTGTTAATATTATCGGGTCGGGTCATTTTACCCGTTTATTTTAACGGGTGTTACACGACACGACCTGTTAAGATATCGGGTATGACACGAAAATGACACGAACACGAAAAAGACGACACGAATGCCAGTTCTACCCTCAGCTATTCCTGAGACTGGGGAATTGTTTTTGAGGTTTAGCTTCAGCAGCTTCACCTTCTAAAACCTCACTCAAGTCTCAGTCACTTACACAGAGAAAACTACAGCAGCAGCAGCAGCAGCAATGGAGACCCAATCGGAAGGCGGAGACGAAGCCACCATAGCCGGCATCAGAACCATGGCTCAACAGCTCGAAGCTCGAATGGAGGCTCAGCGCACCACCCAGCTCGAACTCCTCTCTTACCTCCAATCCCAAATCGTCCCCATCATCGTCCCCACCATTGATCTCTCTCTCAAGGTCCTCTCCGCCTTCAACGACCGACCTTTTACTCCAACGCCTCCTCTCCCAGATTCCAAACCAGACCCCAGAAACCCGGTCGAAACCGCTCTCCCTTCGACCCCAGAAGCCCAGCGCAGCCGCCTACCGTCCCCTGAGCCAAAACTCACAAACCCAATTGAGCAAAGCCCGAAGCTTTCTCCGAAACAGGCGAGTTCGGAGCCAACCCACCAACCCGAATCGGAGATATTCAGCCCCATTGATGAGATGGGGAATCCATTGTCCCTGGTTCGGGCTATGGTGGCGGTTTGCTTGCTTGAAATTGTGCCCTTTTGTCGAATTGACTCGTCGGCGGTGTTGAGAAAGCTCGAGAGCGACCAAAAAGCGACTGCGGAGGAGAAGGCGGCGCTGCGCGAGATGGGAGGAGAGTCCGGGGCGATATTGGCGGTGGAGATGGCGCTGAGGTCAATGTTGGAGGAGAATGGTGGGGTTGAGTTGGAGGAGTTTGTGGTGGGTGGTAAGTCGGGGATTATGGTTTTGGGGATTGACCGGACTCGGCTGATGAAGGAATTGCCTGAAAGCAAGCAATTTCAGAGTCGAGATTCGAATTTGGGAGATGGGAATTTGAGTCAGAGTCAGCAGCAAGTGGTGACTAGCGGCCGTGGAGGTGATGGTAGTGGTGGAGGGGTGTTTGGGATGGGAGGGCCTAGTTCAAGGCCAATGCAAGACATGTGGATGAACCCTAATGATACTCACGTGTCCGGTTTGCCACCTATGTTCCCTGGGAGTGGACAACCGGGTTCATTTATGGGTCCAAGGGGTGCTCCTAGTCCTAGAGTTATGGGCATGATGGGAATGCCTAGAGGGATGGGTGGTGTTCCTCCAATGCATAGAGCTAATAGTATGGGGCCAAATGCAACAATGGATAGCCCCAATTCAGTGTCGTATAAGCCGCAGTGTGAAGAGGAGGAACTGAAGGATGTTGAGGCATTGCTGAATAAGAAGACTTTTAGGGAGTTGCAGAAATCAAAAACTGGTGAGGAGATTTTGGACCTCATTCACCGGCCAACTGCGAAGGAGACTGCTGTAGCTGCCAAGGTTTGTCAATGCCATTATTTTTATTTGTATAGTCATCTTAACAAATTCATGGTTCTTTCAGTAAAAGACTACCCGATTAGCCTGGAAATCTGCTATATGTCAAAACTATTTCCTGTCTGTTAACGAAACAATAAGTAGGATTAAGATTACAGACGGTCGTGTGGTTTACCTTATGTGTCAAAGGTTTATGGGAAGTCCTGTTTTTGGTAATATCGCCCTTGTGAGCTATGTTATTTCACAATTTAGTAAAATCTCTAATTTTCGTCAATGTGTATTGTTAAAAAGACTGGAGATTTGACTAAAATTGGTGATTGGCATAGACCACGAGTATATTGTTAAAAAAATTGAAGCATGTGGCTTACTTCCACTTCATTTGATTCGCGACATATATTACCATCCACTTGGACCATTTGTGAGTAGTGATGTGGGTATGAAATAATCATAATGTTCCTGCACATGATGCTCGTGGATGCTTTATTACAAATTCATCGAAATAGGAGATTCAACTAAAATTGGTAAGAGGTGTAGACCACTGGAGTTAGTGTTAACGATTTTAGAAGAATTGAGACTTGCCTTTTCATATAGGATAAACCATGAGAAATCTTTTTCTTGGGCGGTAATGCCACCATGCCCACCACCATGTGGTCTTACTAATCTAGCACCGTAACACTTGGTGGTGACGGGTTTATACTTTAGGGTCAGGTATCAGTAAATATATGTGTTATGAAACGGGTTGATTTTTAACATTTGGTGGTGTTACATTCACACCAAAAGTTACTCATAAACAGTGGACCATATGTGAGTTTAAACCTAATAAGTATTACTGTGATTTTTTTCATATTCCTTTTCAACTTGTTGATCAAGAGAACCAAAATAATGCTTTAATGAGGCGGCGACTTTTGGTGATTTGTCCAGAACATATTATTTTGCATACAGTTTGTTCTGCATGTTACATCTGGGACTCAATTATTTCGTGGACTCCTTGTTTGCACATTAGAAATGCTCAAGCTTTCAACTTCTTAATTTTACGGGATTGGTTGCACCAGCAGGAAAGTCTGAAGTCAGTTGTATTTTTTGTTTCAGTTCAAAACTAAAGGTGGTTCACAATTGAAGGAATACTGCTCATCCTTAACAAAGGAGGACTGCCGTCGTCAGTCTAATTCCGTACTTGCTTGTGAGAAGGTCGGTAAGATATAATGAGTTAGCTGTTCTTATGAGCACTAAACAGGCATTTGGTCATGATTTCTTAACTCCTGAAATCAGATGCTGCCTCTTGCTTATCAATTTGAGCATGCATCTACTCTAAATGTTAATGTTTGCACCTAGGGTTTTTAACTAGCTAATAATGTGCTGAAATACCCCAAAAATTCCTGCTGGCAAGTGTAATGGTACTAAATGAATGAACTCTGTTTTAATTTTGACTTGCAGCATCCCCTTTTGGAGGATTGTTATTTTTATGTGAACTTATTCGAAGTTATTTTTTGGTGATTGTATTTCGAATTTTTATCCTGAAATTACTGCAAATAACTTCGATCTTAGTACTTAAAACTATTTAGGTTTTCGCTTGTCATTTTATTCTCTCTTTTATCAGGTTCATTTTAGGCGAATAATCGCTCTACATACTGATGTCAATTTAGGAGACTGTTCTTTTCTAGATACTTGTCGTCACATGAAGGTAAACGTTACCCCCATCCCATTACTTGAGTGATAAACTAAATTTATTCTAATGACTATTTTTCATGAAGTATTACACTTTTCTCTTCATTGTTAGACGTGCAAGTATGTCCACTATGAGCTTGATCCAACACCTGATATCTCACACATGATGATGGGGCCTCGAGATCTCAGTCCCCCTAGACAATTAAGGCCTCAACGTGCTGAATACTGTTCTGAGGTTGAACTTGGTCAACCACAGTGGATTAACTGTGATATACGCAACTTTAGAATGGACATTCTAGGGCAATTTGGAGTGATAATGGCAGATCCACCATGGGACATTCATATGGAATTGCCCTATGGGACAATGGCTGACGATGAAATGCGCAATCTTAATGTTCCAGCATTGCAGACGGATGGTCTGATTTTCCTTTGGGTCACTGGACGTGCAATGGAGCTTGGGCGTGAATGGTATGTATATACTTTGGCCATCTGTCAACTATATGTTTCCTGATACATATAATCAAAGATGCTTAATTGGATCTGCTTATTCTTTGGCTGTCGCTCACTGAAATGACACCCTCCTTGCAGTTTAGAACTTTGGGGATACAAGCGAATTGAGGAGATAATTTGGGTAAAGACTAATCAACTCCAACGAATAATTAGAACAGGGCGGACTGGCCACTGGCTTAATCATAGCAAGGAGCATTGTCTTGTTGGAATAAAGGGGGAACCCTTAGTAAATAGAAATATCGATACTGATGTCATTGTTGCCGAGGTCAGAGAGACAAGCCGTAAGCCAGATGAGGTTAGGGGAATATACTTCGTCTAATTCTGCAGTGAAATTCCTATTCGAATATAGTTCTTCCTAATGCGCTTACAGGGTGAACAATAATATAATTTGTACTTTTTCCCTTACAATTTAAGAGGTTGTAATCTAGAAGTTGTTGCCTTCTTCTAGATAGTTTTATCATGATTATCGTCTTTATATTATCATTATTTGTGTAATTATTGTCTATACACTCCTGCAGATGTATCCTTTGCTGGAGAGGGTAAGTCCAAGGACAAGAAAGCTAGAACTGTTTGCTCGCATGCACAATACTCATGCAGGGTATGATTTCTTGACTACCGGTTGTAATTGTTAAATGAAGTTCCTTCATTGTTGTTGATCACCAACGTAGTAAGTAGTGACTTTTTGCATGAATTGATAATGAGGGTAGTAGAGGATCCTGTGACAACCGGTGACAATCTGAATCTAGCATTGTCTTAGGTTTCGTAGGTTAAAAGAGATTTGATTTACAACTCGTATAGGCAAAGTCTGGTATCATGCTAATGAGGGTAGATAACCATTATAACTCTTTCGGGTAATTATAATTCGTATACCATTGTTTATTCCCTCTTGTTGTCTGTGGGGCCTTTAGTTGAAGATCAAGCTTTTTAATCCTCCACTCGTTTGCAGACAGACATCCCATTTATGAGCATTTTTTGCTTCCCATCTTGTCTGGGGACGGATAAGAATTACAGAGGGGCAAGATACTTTCTTACTTTTAGCCACGCGAGGGTGGCTATTCACATGTGTCCCAAAGTGACATCCATTTTTTGGATTATGGTTTTATGTTTTTCTTTAATTTTGTTCCGAACTATCTTGTTTTAGGTGGATGTCACTAGGTAATCAACTGAGTGGTGTAAGATTGGTGGATGAAGGCCTGCGTGCACGATTCAAAGCTGCTTATCCGGATGTGGAGGTGCAGCCCGCTTCCCCACCCAGGCCCTCTGCTATGGAAGTCGACTCTAATGCTGCGCAAATGCGGATTCCATTCTCAGAACCTGCAGTTCCGGAGGCACCCTATGCTGCTTCTGCAGTGAGGCCATCACCAGTGGATGTTGAAATGGCCGGTTGAGTATCCGTTAGATCCATCACAATTACTCAACCAAAACAGCGCTCCGTTGTTTGTACTGAGATGTCGAAAGGAAGTCCCGCCCGGCCCTTGCTCGGATTATGATAGTAATGTAATGAGGTTGAGAGGGACTCCATGATCGTCGTCGATTTTGTCAGATGTGTTTACCTCTTTTTAGTATTAAGATTAGAAGAAAGAAAATAAACGGTAGTAACGAGGCTTAGATAGTGTACTTCTGTGCCATATATAATCGAGCATGCAATGTTTTACAGTTACTATAGTTCTGAGCATATGATGTTTGGTCGTTATTTACTGCTGCTGTTTCCTGGTAGTCGCGTGTGTGCATCCGGTGCATCCAAGGGCAATTATAATTTTGAAAGATCTTGGATCGGAATTTGAACTCTTTGATTCTGATCCGATGCATTTAAAAACAAACTTGTATGATACGAGACAAGAACATATAAAGAGAAATTAATAAATATTTTTATATTATTAACACAAAATGTTACCATGACAATGCACTCATGCAATACAAGTCTTAAAAATCGTATGAGTGACATAAAATTTTCTCATTTCTTGCACTTTATTTATTTTTTATCAATGATATGCTGCATAATTTTGATTGGACCCACAGAAGAATGTAAGATTGAGATAGACGTTGTCACACCATTGTGGGTGAGAGATTTTTAAACGTGTTAGATATCTATACGTTATTGTGAGTAGAGAAAAGTTTTTTTTTTTTTTTTAAATATCATACTGCGTATTTGTCATATTTCAAACACACTGAAAAATCTTACGTCGCAGACGGGCAACGTGCTCATCCAGCTGGAAACTTAATAATTGTATAAACAACAGAACTGGTCACCACCATAATTAGCGGGCTGGGTTCTGTCGGCCTCTCCTTGTTCTTTGACATGGGGAGGAAACCAATGTTATCTTTCTCGATTACAAAAAACAGTAACCCACTTTGTAACTTTCTCTTTGAGGTAATGGATATCCTTTTACACCCCTCTCAATCCAGAAAATTTGAAATATCAGATAATTAACGAAAAGAATTACGAAACCACAACTTCCATAATATTGAATTAACGAAATTCTGGTAATTTGCTTTATTCTATTGAATTAACGAAAAGAATTACGAAACCACAACTTCCATAATATTGAACCAATATTAATGGTAAAAAGAAAAAAGAATCACTGTCCAAACGTGGGGAGAAAATTCAACTCATCAATGTTGAAGCTCTTCAAAGATTACCACCGTGTAATGCAAACACCCCAAATCCAACAACCGCTGCAGCGAAAACCGGAAACCTTGGCGACGGTGCAGAAGAATGCGGTGCAGAAGTAGGCGGAGCCGGGATGCTGCCGAAGACGGTGGGGTAAGAAGGAGCGGAAGCATCCAATGCACTGGGACCGGAGGAGGGAGAGTAAGCAGAGCCATTGCCCGACAGAAAAGAAATGTGCAGCTTCTGGTTCTGTTGGCAATGGCCCGGTTCGCCGCTGGTGAAGTAGAAATCCCCCAATGTGGTGAAATTGAAGAGAGAGTTGCCGTCGTTCATGGACAAGATTGGATCTTTGAGGTTGCAGCTGCCGTAGGATTGTGCTGTCACTTGAATCACCGAGTCTTGGCTTGGTGGGTACAAGAACACTGCATATTGAGAACCAAAATGAGAAAGGCGATATTCTAAACTATTCTATTCGAACTTGTTGCAATGGGGCCGGGACATTGTTCTGGCCCTCACATGAGAGAAATGAAACCATTTGGTCTTCCTTTTGTTGTTTTAGTGATTTGTTCGACAATTTGATATTCTAAACCGCTATACATTATTGAGAAAAGCGATTTGAGGTGGGGTGCAATGAAACGGCCATACTGCTCAAGTCAACTGACCTAATCGAGATATGCGAATTGGTAATGAGAAAAAAAGGAAGAAGAAACTTACAAAGAGAATCTCCAAGCTTGAATTGGTGGTATTTTGACCATTTGTTGTAGACTTGTGGATTTGCAGAAGTCGGTATTCCCCAAGCATCTAGATCTCCTACTTTGTACTGGTAGCAAAGCACCTGGGACTGTATTAGCATGAGGAACTGCAGAGCCAATAGGAACTGAAATCTTGGAGTTCTGAGATTGGCCATCTCTCTCTCTCTCTCTCTCTCTCTCTCTAACTTGAGAGTCTTGAATTTAAGAGAGAGTATTAAGAATTAGTCACAGGATGGAGGGCAAGTCCTATTGGCTATGAGGGTGTCTCTGCAGACAGAATTACCAAAAGCCCCTTGGTTTGTGTGAGATTGGGCAAATTAAGATAATGGTTTACATCTTTTAAGATTGTCAAAAGACTCAATGTCAAACCAGCCAGCTGTCTCAAAAAGAGTAAAGCATCAAAAGAATATTTAAAAAAAGGGTATATTTACACATTTATTAATTTGTTTTTTTCTGATTATCAAATTAGACAAAAAAAATTATGGAAGACACGTAAGAGAAGGATTTAGGTGAGACAACCATTGCCACCGATGCATCTCCAGTCATTAATATGAAATTATTTGGAAAGTTTTTACAGAGTTTTTACAGATGAAATTTTTTTTTTTTTAATTTCGATGGTATGAGAAAATTTTTATTGATAATGAAAAAAAATTATTACACCTGATCTGGTAGGACATAAACATAACTTCTCATAATACCAAAAAAAAAAAAAAAATTAAAAAAATAGGAGACATAAACCTTACATTTATAAAAACGAAAACAATAAAGGTACAAGAGAAAATGGGGGATATGAAACCTAACTCTTTTAAAACTAAACCTAGAAGTGTAAATTTGCAAAACAGATCAAGCAACATCACAGGTTAGGAAAAGAAAATAAGACAATCAGACAAACATGTATGTCGAGATGCACATTAATTTGAGAAGCAGAAGCCAAGAAAGCCAGTATAGTTTGAAAACAAAGCAAAACGAGCAACCACCAGAGGGCAATCATGTCATACCAAAGTTGGAGAAGACAAGCCCATGTTAGCAAAATTGTTCGTGACAACATTTCCCTCGCGATATATGTGAGAGGCGTAGAAAGTCATTTCTGAATGCGGTCCAAACAAATAGACCATTGTGTACGAAGGGGCCAAGGAGGATCGAAATCAGTTGATTGGAGAGCAGAAATAACACTAGAAGAGTCACTTTCCAACCAAAGACAATGTCAACCCAACTGATATGTAAACTCTATACCAAAAATAATTGCTGATAATTTTGCAAAGAAAGAGCTGAGATGACCGATCCCTTGATTTTTTTTCAAAAAAGTCTTTCTCACACTTGTAGATTAATGGAGAGTAGGTTTGTTATTGGTAAGTGGTAACATAAACAAGGCACTATCAGTTACAAGAGAAACTTGTATGGAATATTTGGTGATATCTCAAATCGATCATGCATTATCAAACGTTTTAAATTTCATATATAACGGTGTGTTATTACCTTAAGAGTTTGCTGATAGGGTGAAATTGGAAAACCCAAAAAGATATGGCCAATGATGTCAAATGGGCAAGTTGGGATGGTGATGCATGAATTCAACTCCAAATGGGATTGGAAAATTTCATTTGAATATTGATTGGGAGTATAAATTGAGTTTGTAATTGAATCATCGTCATCTAGGGAAGAAATGAAGGAACATGATAACCTGTCACTTTTCCACATGCTTTGTCTTCTGGATTCGGTCATAGGAGGGCACTCACTAAACAGCTACTTGGTGGTTGTTTAAGGTTTTATTAAATTATAGTCAAATCTATGATAGATAAATAAATAAATAAATACAACATGCATATCAAAACTTTTTTATTGCCCAATAACAATTGATGATTAATTACATTCTCTATGTAGATGTTTATTTACGAAAAATGTTAAGTAAACTTTTTATGAACTCTCTGTCAACCCATATTTTTTGTATACGGAAATTAACGTTAAACTGTGAGGTAGCAAAGAAAATATTTTTCAGTGTGCATGGAACAAGAGATGGTACACCACGTGTCATTATACAAGTGGTGAGATACTTGTGTTAAAAAATTAACAACTTAAAAATAAAACTTCCCTCCACTTATATAATGAAACATGGTGTATCACTCGTATTCCTGACACAATAAAAATTTCTTGTGACATAAAATCTATGAAGAGTTTCACTTTGAAAAAGCTTTCTTAGCATTTCTCTTAATATTATTCCTCTCCAACTAAGAAGACAATGTCAACATTCTCTGTTGGTTTTATGGAGTTCATATTCACATAAATTCAAGAGTGCAATGTCAAACATTTTTAAATTAGAAATGTAAGGAATACTACAATGTTAACATTCTCTTTTTCTTTATATAATCGATACGACATGAGGGAGGATTTAAACTTGGGACCTCGAGTGCATGAGCAAATGCACTTAATCAACTGACCTACAAGCCTATTGTGAATGTTAAAATTGGCCTGAGTTCAAATTTCGAAGACGGCAATTGTTGGATCAAAGAAATAAACAAACCCAGTCTCAAATTTCATAAACGACAGTCGTATCAAAGAAGGAAAAACAGAAACTTTAATGAAGCATCCTGATATTTTCTAACATCAACAGTATGAAAAAAATATACCTGATGCAGGCATCAGTCTACAGTTATTGGAGAATACATTAACTGCACATAGTAACCAGACTCGTTAGTTAGTCATTAACTGCCCCATCCCCAGGGCCGGCCCTGAGGGTAGCCGAGGTAGGCAGTCGCCTAGGGCCCCCAAGTTCGGGGGGCCCAAATTTTTTTATATATCATGTATATAAAATATAAATAAAGACAACGTAAGAAACATCACAATTATTTCGTTGGTGCAGTGGAAACGGTTCCACTCTGTTTTCATTGGGGTGGGCTGTTCGAAACACCTTGTAGGCATTAGTTTTTGCGTTTTTCAAATCTATGAAATTAAAGATAAATTGCTCTTTAAAAATTTTAAAATTACAAGAATCAAAAGGAGTTAAAATAATTCAACAAATATTAATTTTGAATGAATTTAAAATTTTCAACTTTAGAAAAAAAAATAACAAAACCTCATGTTAGTGGGTGGTTTATGTTTAAATTCTTATTTATTTTCAAAAATATTTTAAATAAAATTTGTATAAATAGAAAAAACTTGAGTTTCTTAAATAAAATACATACAAAGGCCAATTGTCACACGCCTACACGTGTGACAAAAGGCTAGTGAAATTAATGGCCTCAATTGTCCAAATGCATTTTTTTTTTCTTTTGCTTTTGAAAATAACCTAAAAAAAATAACAAAAACCAAAATAATCATAACTTTGTAATCCTTTTTCTTTCAACTTCCCAGTCTTTCTATTTCTATTGAATGTTTAAGCAACTATCACTTGATCATGAATATTGTAATCTGAGGTAACCATAACTTTGAATTTAAATTTTCTTATTTCAATAATTTATTGTTAAAACTAGGTTATTCTAAAATTTGATTCGCTAGTGTGTGTTGATTTTAGAAAGAACACAAGAGAACCACTTGGCGTTGTTGAATTATTATGTTCATCAATCAAGTTTTATTGTTTTTTACACTTAGTGCATTTGCGTCTAAACGCTTGTAACATGTAATATTAAGTAATGTTAGTATATCTTTTTTATTTTGATATTAATTTTTAATGATGTTTGATGAAGAAATAGACTTTTTATGTAATTAACGAATTTTTTTTTACTACATATCAATATACAAGTAGTCGGAGGTCCGAGAACTTTAGGGCCCCACTTTGAAGACTCGCCTAGGGCTCCCAAATTCTTAGGGCCGGCCGTGCCCATCCCTAAGTTAATATTAACCCACGAATATTATCATTTATAAAAATATATATGAATAATCCACTTTATTTGCCAAATTAAATTTCTTAACGCTGCACTACCTATATGTTCTAGAAGCAGAGTGCATATAAGCCAGCTATAAGAAAAAACACTTGCAATGCCTTTTCTTAGTCATGATACAACGTTTATGCAACTTGGCGGGTTGGATCCTAACCAATTCACTTCCTTCTTAAAATTTAACCATCTAACTCACTTCTGCTATCATTTAAAAAATAAAATATAAAATATAAAAAAAAACTAGTAACTTTAACAATTAAAAAATATAAGCAAGTGACTTTCGCTGATGCAATTTTTTTTTTCGTTTCCTAATCTTAGGATTGAATTAATAAGATAAATTGAAGGACAATTTTATGGTGCAAGTTGGATTGAAAGTTTATATTCCAACCCATAAAATTCTTTTTTCAAAATGTAAATTCCGAAATCTGTGTATTTTAAAGAAATTAGACAGGAATTGGAACGTATGAAATTTTGAATTTCTGATCATATTCTTTTTTCAACATTTGCCAAACTTATTCCGATTCAGATTGCATAAGATAAAAATAAGAGTACGAAAATCACTGTGCATATCTTTGCCTCGAATCCAATCCTTCTAATTATGTAATTTGGCCGGCAATTTGAGCCTTCATTATGAAAACACCCATCATGGGCTCATACACCACAAAAGAAAAAAAAAGAAAAAAAAAAACCCACTTCAGAATTTACAAATAAGCGAGTCCAAAATTCTAATTATTTTCGTCAATATTTCTCCCCGCCTAAAAAGAAAGCTTTCAACAATCTCCCTCTTCATTCGCTCCAGTACTTCTCATCAGCATCCTTCTCGTCCTCCCGCTCATCATCTGCACCGTCCATCAAGCTCATCTTGAACCGCTTCACGTCCTCCACCGCCGCGCTCCTAAACAGCCCTACATCGACGGCTCCCGACACCATGTGGTATCCACGTGTCCCCAAATCGCGAGGCCCGTCATGGGGCATAGCGAAGCCGGCCAAGTAGGCCCCACCCCCTTTGGGGTCGGACCCCAGCACGGCCTTCTCGGCCTTTTCCATCATTTTCCTCACCTTCTTGTTCGCGGGGTCCCACAAGTACCCCATGCTGGCGCTCAGATCCAACGGCCCCATCTGAATACAGTCGACTCCATCGACGGCTGCGATGTCCTCCGCGTGCTTCACGCCCTCCTCGCTCTCCACCTGGCACATGATCAGCAGCTGGTCCTCGTAATTACTCAAATACCCCTCGTCGATGCCGTAGTTGGAGGCGCGAACGACGGTGTGGGCGGACCCGCGGACGCCGGCGGGAGGGAAGCGGCAGTAGGAGACGGCCTTCTTGGCGGCCTTGGAGGATTCGATCATGGGGAACATGATGCCTTGTGGGCCGAGATCTAGGGCTTTTTTGGCCCAAGTTGCGGAGGTCTCGGGTAAGCGAAGAATGGCGGGGGTTTGGGTGGCGGCTAGGGCGTGGAGGCAGGAGAGGGCTTCGGGGATGCCGCCGGGACCATGCTCCATGTCGACGACGACGAAGTCGTAGCCGGAGAGGCCGGCGATCTCGGCGAGGGTGGGGGAGAAGGAGAGGAGGAAGAGGCCGTAGATGGTCTGGCCGTTTTGGAGGCGGGATTTGAGCGTTAGGGAGGAGGTGGTGGTGGTGGTGGTAATGGTGGTTGTGGCGGTGGAGGAGTGGTCGGAGGAGGCGGTGGATTTGATTGAGAAGGTGGCGGGTTTAGAGGTGAGGTTTAGGGTTTTGAGTGGGGAGATGGAATTGGGTTTGATGGGGATGATGGAGAAGGGTTTTCTGAGAGATGATTTGGTGGTTCTGATGGCGGCCGCGGCGGGATAAGTGAGTGTGGCCATAGCTGCCGGTTGGTGTTTTGGCTTATGGGAGAAGGCTCTCACTTTTCACTTCACTGACATGTGAGCTGTGTGTAGTCGCGACGCAGTTTATGTTGGTGCGAGAGGAGAGAGACTTGTCACGTATGCACGTGCGTAGGGGACTCTTGGAGCTCTCGCTGTGTAACTGTAACCTGTATTCTACTGTAGTCTAATGGCTGCGGTCCGCCCCGTTTCATGAAAGTCTTTCTCCCCGTTTCATGAAAGTCTTTCTCGTCTCAGGCTTATTCCCATCTCGTGGCACGACGGGAATTGAGAAATTAGATTTTGTTAGCACACATTTAAGACAAGTTAAATTATGCAAACATCTGAATAATGATGTAAAAGGCTAAACAGATAGATATATGCTCAACTGAAATAAAATTACATGATCCAGGTCAAACATCAATAAAATTGACGTTCCACAATCCATATACCAGTTCAAATCGCAGCATAAAATGTTTACTTAGTTAACCTTAATAGGGAAAATTTCGAATACAATATCAAAAAACGAATAGAGAGACAAAATTGGCCCTGAGAATAAAGAAACGGGCTAAGGTAAGAGAAATTAGCGTACAAGTAACTGAAATGCCCAAGATTTAGTAATCTGATTTCGTAACAAGCCAATGCAAGTCACAATCTGCTCAATCACACTTCAAACTCCCTTTTGCCATGGCAAGAGCACCTTCATAACTTTGATTTCCTCCAATAAATCCACTCATGTGAACGAAAACACATCCAGGAATCCCAGTCTCCTTTGAGAGCTCCTCGTCCCTAAGCCCCCGCCATTGTGATGCAAGAGCCTTTCGGCTCTCAAATCTATCAGGAGCGACTGCAACCGCTTGAACTCTCCAGTGTTTGCTTCTATCATCCTGCATATCGTTTTTTTATTGTAATATTAAAATTAGGGACTCTTCTCCATGTAAAAATTGCAGACATAGTATTAGCTTCACAACTAAATGAAACGTAAAGGTCATAGAAAACTTTCTTTTTTTCTTCTTTTTTTTTTTTTTGCCTAAGAAAGGAGAGATATCGTAAACTAGAAATGAAGCCAGAAAGTCGTGCAAGTACACACTACACTTCCAAATGATCCCAACAAATGTTCTTTAAATCTACTTACATTTCCGATAGCTCTTAAAGAAGCTAAAACTATTTCAAATTGCGTCAAAAGAACTTGCATAATTACAGGTAAACAAGTTTCGTAATGCCAATACTCTCTTAACATGTATTATATCCATTATTGTGACTCCAGTTTCCTAATATTTTCTTTGCACATAAGAAAGTCACAAGCAGGAATTTCCCCAATCTCCTTTCTACCACCTAAATGCATTTATACTTTATACAGATCAATGGAAGGAAAAATTACTAAGATAAAAAATAAATAAAATAAAATAAAAAGAGCAAGGACACCAGATAAATAAAGGTACCTGATAGAGAACATATTTGATGAGCGGCTCAATCTTCATTTCCTCTTCAAGTTCAAATAAATGAAGCTTCCACTGCAGGGAATAAAATCATATAAACTGCTAAAAAACAGTTGAACGTAATGAAGAAATTGTAAAATTAATAGCATTAGCATTACACAATGATATGAGAAAGCTTAAACCTAAGAGTATTTAACTGATAAAAATAAATAATACAGCATTGCATACTTACAGGGCAAAATCGATTCAAAACCATGATTTCACCAATTGGATCAACACTCCATCTTGCCAAGAGACACTCCATCACGATAGATCGAGCTGGCAACCATGATTTTGCATGAAAACGGACACTCTGAAATTTTGAAAAACAAGGTCATTGAAAAGGGATGCAAAATAAAAATTCCAACTAAAACACATCCTCATTAAAGCGTTCAACCCTTCTTTAATTTGGTTGTCCTCGGACTTGAAAGAAACATATTAAACATGAGCAAATTCTACATATCTGCCAAGTGTTAATGATAGGAAGACGTACACTTAAAAATTCGCTGCCCGCAAGTTCCATTGCTCTTTGAAAGGCTTCATTCTCCTTTTCAGATGATTGATCAGGATCTATCCAATCCAAATTCAACCTGCCCACCCTTGAAGACAAGTGTGTATTATTCACATATCTTGGAGGCTGGTCCGTATCATACCGATTGATCCCGTTGTCAACAGCATCAATTGCCTGTTACAAGTAATCAAAAGTGTCAAAAATACAGTTGGAATAACAAGAATTCATGTCAACATGAAACTGCTGAACATTAAAGAAACCAAACTGAGTAATGACAAATGACATTTCAATGAAAACTTATAGAATCAGGGCAAAAATGGCCTCATAATGGTTTTTGTTCTAATTTATAACATAACAGGCTCTCAGCATCAACAATTCCATTCGAGTTCAAATGTAGTTAAAGATTAAAGGTAGCACGGCCCCCATTCTACATTCGCTTAGAATATGAAGAAAAGATGAAGAATTTAGTAGTACCTCCATAAAGCTTTTGTACACAGCCAAGAACAACCGGTGCACATCGAGGTGACCTTCATCGACCTGAAGCTCCTTCGCTATTATTTCCTTCCCGAAATGCTACAAACAGATTTAACACGAGTAAGTTACACATATGAAATTCCCATTACTTAAATCCCTCAAAACAGATATGACCATTTGAAGCAAATACCTTGTAAACCAGACCAGCACTGCTCAGCTTGGTCTTAAACCCGTGCCCGAAAACCTCCTCGAAACCCTTCTGGTGATGATCGTATCGGTCCCGACTAGAATCATACACACCCCCAACGTCAAGCACAGCATCCAGACCCTCCAAAACCTAAAACCCTCAAACAAACAATAACAACTACAATAAGAAATCACAAATTGCTGCAAATGGTTCGAATTTCAACCAAGTAACTGAATTTAACATCAATTTTCTCGGGAAACCAAACAGAAAGTAGGAAAGGGATTGAAAACCTGGGGGTCGCGAGTGCGGACGATTTCGGGGTTGGAGAACTTGTCTGTGAGGCGAATCATGAAGCAGCCGAGGGCTTCGTCGCAGTGGAAGCTGCCGTTGTGGGTCCCCACTCGCTTAGGTGAAGTAGCGGCGGCCATGAGAGAGCGGGAGAGGTGGAGTTGTAGGCGGTGGTGGTAGGCGGGGAAGACGAATGAGAGTGTGTGATTAAACCCTCTGCCTACTAGCGGAAGCATGCCTTTGCGGGGATCTCAACAGTCCGGGAGTTATTTCTACAATTTCATTTATTATTATTATTTTACAATTAATTTCACACCTTATAAATGAAGTCTAGTGTCATCCACATGCGTCTTATTATTTTTCATACACTTTTATTAATATTTTTCATTGATTTTTAACAAGATGGTCGAAAGTTAAAAGAATTGTGTGAGAGATAAAAAATGGTGTGTGAAGAATACTATTCTAAGTCAAATAGTCGAATGTATTTTTCAAGGCTCCATACCTAAAAGCAGTAATAAAAATTAGAGAATATAACATGTGCCAATTAATGTTAGTAGAGTGATATTTCTTAGGTTTAAATCTGGTGTTGGAATAGTGATATTTCTCATTACTGGTAACTATGAAGAGGTATTAGGTTTAAATTTGGTGAATAACGAATTCGATGCCAATTTATTCTTCTAATTCTCATACTACTTTTGGTACTTGGGAATGGAAAGAGCTTGTGTGTTCATAGGTGGAGATGTTTCCGTAGAAACTTGAAAACGCCTCAAAGACTAACTCCAACCTTCAAGGTGCATCACTAAGTTGGACTTGGCCTCATACATGTCCTCCAATTGATTGATAAAAAGCT
Source organism: Malus fusca (assembly GCA_035220775.1). NCBI lineage: Eukaryota > Viridiplantae > Streptophyta > Magnoliopsida > Rosales > Rosaceae > Malus > Malus fusca. The sequence continues at coordinate 22,591,324 of CM069072.1, forward strand.
TCAAAAAAGGGTTGCTCTTCTTTTATATTTTTTTAAATATTACCTAACCGTCACACGTGTGTATTTGTTAATCACATTAGCTTAGTTCTACCAGTAGCTACTGCTTCAGTAGAGAGAGCATTTTCCTCTATGAATATTTTGAAATGTCCCTTGCATAACCAAATAGGAGATCAATAGTTGAGTGATAGTACGGTAGTTTATATTGAGAGTAAATGTTTTTTCATTTATTGATAATGAAGCTATAATGCAGCGTTTTCAAAATATGAAAACATGTCTTGGACAATTGTAACTTGTATTATTATTATTTGTTCTATAAATTATGAATGATGGAACTATTGTCACATCCCGGCCCGAGCCCCCACCACATCCCGGGCTTGACTCCACCGTAGCACGATATTATCCGCTTTGGACCCCGATCACGCCCTCACGATTTTGTTTCTGGGAACTCACGCAAGCAGAACTTCCCAGTGGGTCACCCATCTTGGGAATGCTCTCGCGCGAACTCGCTTAACTTCGGAGTTCCGATGGAACCTGAAGCCAGTGAGCTCCCAAAAAGTCTCGTGCTAGGTAGAGATGAGAATATACACATATAAGGCTTAGAGGATCCATTCCCTTGGGAGATGTGGGATGTTACAATCCACCCCCCTTAGGGGCCCGACGTCCTCGTCGGCACACATCCGGCCAGGGATTGGCTCTGATACCAAATTGTCACATCCCGGCCCGGGCCCCCACCACATCCCGGGCTTGACTCCACCGTAGCACAATATTGTCCGCTTTCGGCCCCGACCACGCCCTTACGGTTTTGTTTCTGGGAACTCATGCGAGTAGAACTTCCCAGTGGGTCACCCATCTTGGGAATGCTCTCACGCAAACTCGCTTAACTTCGGAGTTCGGATGGAACCCGAAGCCAGTGAGCTCCCAAAAGATATTGTGATAGGTAGGGATGAGAATATACATATAAGGCTTAGATGATCCACTCCCTGGGAGATGTGGGATGTTACAACTATGATTTAATTTTTAAGGTTATTAATATTTAAAAAAATGTTTGTGAACTTTTACATGTGAGCCTTTTAATATTTTTTCCTGAATCCACCATTAGAGCCATGCCAAGGCTAGGCCAAGAAGTGGTCCTAAAAAAAAATTGTAAATAAAATGGAAAAGAAAAATGGCTAAAAGATACTTGTCAAAATTGTAAATATTATTTAGTCATGGAAACTTAAATAATTAATTTTTGTTGTATTATTTATGTTCATAATTGGATTATTACTTAAATGTTGATAAATGTACTAATTTTTTATTGGTGACATATCATTTAACTTGCAAATTTTGTTTATAAATTTAGTATCTCTAACATTATACCACTAAAAGAAACCAGGACTGCAATTTATTCCCCATTTATACAAGGGGCATTTTGTTTCCTTATCACATATGTATTTGGTTTTCTTTTCCTAATTGGTTACGATATTTTTATGTTTCCTTATTAATTATATATATTCCAATTCCTATTAGGATTTGGACTATTATTTTGCACTTTTCTTGATATATACGAATTAAAACCTGAGTTTTCAACACAGATTCAAGAGGAGATCGCGAGTAATACACAGAGAGTCACAGAAGCTGCGGTGCTTTTATACCAAAACCCTAATCTCACTCAACTCAATAGTACGTTCTGGGTGGTCTCTTACAAAAGAAGTTGCTTCTTCATAAATATGGAATCCGAGAATTTTATCGGTCGCCCTGCTAAGAGAGCTAGAATGACAGTTGATGAACAACAATCTTCAGTTCGAGTGACATATGATTCGTTGACAAGAGGTAGTGAACATAAGCTTGAAGAAGTATTACGGCAGTGGTCATCTCAAGATCCTATTGAAGCAGTGGAATCCGGTGAAGAGACTTTCTTTCCAGTTCTTCGTGTCGGCATAGAGAAGGCGTCTGCGCATGCGGTGCCCTTTTGGATGGACAACCAAACAATGAAAGCAGATCACAACGAACCCGATGTGCCCCTATATGATCGTGGTTACGCCATAGGTTTGACTTTAGCTGGTAATGGCTCAAGTAACTTGGAGGGAGGCTTGGAGATTATAGATGATGCAAGTCGTTGTTTCAATTGTGGCTCTTACAATCACTCGTTGAAAAAATGCCCGAAGCCTCGTAACAATGCTGCTGTCAATAGTGCCCGTAAACAGCTCAAGTCCAAACGCAATCAGAATGCTGGTTCTTGCAATCCAACGCGATATTATCAGAAGTCTTCAGCAGCTGGAAAGTATGATGGTTTAAGGCCTGGAGTTCTCGATGCTGAGACGCAGAAGCTTTTGGGTCTCGGAGAGCTTGATCCACCACCTTGGCTTAACAGAATGCGAGAAATTGGTTACCCCGCCGGGATATCTATATGAAGATGATGAGGATCAGCCATCGGGGATTATAATATATGATGGTGGGGAAATTAAGGAAGAACATGAGGACGGGGAGATTATCAAAACAGACAATGCTGAACCTATTGGAAAATATATTCATCAAATTTAGGATTCTCCGAGATTGTTTAGGAAAAGATTTGTATTTAATTTGTAATTCCTGTTTTACTGTGAATCTTATTAGATTAGAGATTTATTAGAAGAATGCTCCTGTATATATTGTATGATTCAGATCAATGAAATTATTCATTCGAGACAATTCTTTCTCGTAATATTCTTTCTTTACATGGTATCAGAGCGGTTTAAAACCCTAGCTTTTTTTTTCTTCTCCGCTGCAATCTTTTCTTGATGCACCCTAATTTTTCTCGTGCTGCAAACCTCGAAGAACAGCCCCGCCATCTTCCATGGGTGACCAAGAAGTTTCAAACCCTTATTTTCTTCATCACTCCGATCATCCGGGGTTGATGCTCGTTTCAAAGCCTCTGAATGGGGATAATTATGTGACATGGCCCAGGGCCATGACAGTTTCTCTGAATACCAAAAATAAATTGGGGTGGCCCAGGGCCATGACAATTTCTCTGAATACCAAAAATAAATTGGGGTTCGTTGATGGAACTCTCAAAGCTCCTTCACCAGATTCTGGTGAATACCTGACTTGGTTGCGTTGCAACGACATGGTTGTTGCCTGGATCGTCAACACTCTTGAAGGTGAGATTGGAGACAATGTTCTTTACTATACGATGGCTCGTGCGGTATGGGAAGATCTCTGAGAACGATTCTCTCAAAGTAATGCTCCCCGCATCTTTCAACTTCAACAGGAGATTGCATATTTGACTCAAGAGCAGTTGTCCGTGGTTGCTTATTATACAAAGTTGAAAGCCTTATGGGATGAATTTGCCTCTTATACTGAGTCATCTACATGCACTTGCGCTGCACATAGTGATTGAAACAAACTCATGCAATTTTTGATGGGTCTTAATAAGTGTTATGGTGCAATCCGAGGACAAATTCTTCTAATGAATCCACTCCCATCAATTCGTCAAGCATATGCATCAGTTTCTTAAGAAGAGAAACAACGCAATATTGGTGTGACCAAGTCCACGATAGAAGCTGCTACCATGGCCGTTCGATCAGGCCGTCCTGATTACAGTCGCTCCAAGGGAGATCGACAAGATTTTTCTAACAAAAAAGATAGACAAACAGGTTCCTCTCGTAATCGTCCTCATTGCTCTTACTGTGAATTTGCCTCTTATACTGAGTCATCTACATGCACTTGCGCTGCACATAGTGATTGAAACAAACTCATGCAATTTTTGATGGGTCTTAATAAGTGTTATGGTGCAATCCGAGGACAAATTCTTCTAATGAATCCACTCCCATCAATTCGTCAAGCATATGCATCAGTTTCTCAAGAAGAGAAACAACGCAATATTGGTGTGACCAAGTCCACGACAGAAGCTGCTACCATGGCCGTTCGATCAGGCCGTCCTGATTACAGTCGCTCCAAGGGAGATCGACAAGATTTTTCTAACAAAAAAGATGGACAAACAGGTTCCTCTCGTAATCGTCCTCATTGCTCTTACTGTGATCAACTTGGTCATGTTAAGGATACTTGTTGGCAACTCCATAGGTATCCACCAAGTCATAAGCTTCACAAGCCGAATCAAACTTGTGGTGGTGACCATCGTCCCAAGGCAGATGGCATGAACCCATCTACTAATAATGTTTCCCAAGAACCAACCAAAAAGGAGATGAAGTCCGTTGGTCTTACTGATGCACAGTTACAACAAATTCTTGCTTTTATGAATGCAAAAGGGGGTGTTGGTCATACTTCTCAAGTGAATGCGGCTGCTACTTGTTCAGGTTTGTCTCAATTGCCGTTTCGCCACTGGATCATCGACAGCAGTGCAACGGACCATATTACTTCGTCTCCTAATAAGATTACTACTGGTTCTAAGAATACTTTCTTGCCACCGATTATTTTACCTAGTGGAGAAACAGCACATATTTCCGCTATCAGAGATTTGCCTCTGAACTCTACCCTTATATTACGTGATGTGCTTTGTATGCCCTAGTTTAAAGTTGATTTGATGTCTGTGAGCAGACCTACACAGGGATTGCGTTGTTCGGTAACCTTTTTTCCCTTTTGGTGTATTTTGCAGGATCTGGCCACGAAACGGACGATTGGTTTGGGTAAGCAACAAAATGGCCTTTATTACTTGGTGTCACTAGTGTCCGAAAAATCCAACCCAAACAAGCGCCAACATTCACTCCAGCCCACCTGCAACCATAGCTTTACTACCACCGACCTCTGGCATCGTTGTTTAGGACATGTTTCCTCATCTAGATTAAGTTTTATGTCAAAACAATTGCTACAATTTCCTTTTAATTATAATCAAGTTTGTGATGTATGCCCATTAGCGAAACAACATCGTTTACCTTTTGGTAATAGTTCAATTTCAACGTCTGCACCTTTTCAACTTATCCATTGTGATATTTGGGGACCTTATAGACATGCTTCACTTTGTGGCGCTCATTATTTTCTTACTGTTGTTGACGATTTCACCCGTTTTACTTGGGTGTTTTTTATGCGTCATAAAAATGAGACACAAAAGCTTTTACAAGATTTTTTCCCCTTGTCCGCACACAATTTAATTTCACTATCAAACAACTTCGTGCTGACAATGGAGGAGAATTTCTTTCTTTGCAAGATTTTTTAAGACAAACGACGTTCTTTTTCAACATTCTTGTGTTTATACGCCTCAACAAAATGGTGTTGTCGAGCGCAAGCATCGACATATTTTTTAGACAGCACGAGCTTTAAAGTTTCAAGCTCATCTCCCTCCCAAATTTTGGGGGGAGTGTTCTTACCGCTGTTCATATTATTAATAGTTTGCCTACTCCAGTTTTGACTTTCAAAACCCCATTTGAGAAACTTTTTGGCAAACCTCCAATTTATTCCCATTTGCGTGTTTTTGCTTGTCTTGCCTATGCTACTAATGTTCATATCTTTCACAAATTTGCTCCCCGTGCAGTCAAAAGTAATGTCCTTGGTTATCCTATAGGTCAAAAAGCTTTTAAACTTTATGATTTATCCACTCACAAAGTTTTCACCAGTAGGGATGTAGTTTTTCATGAAAATATATTTCCGTATCATCTTGAATTGAATCCCACCACCCATCCATCTTCAGATCTCTCTTCTAATCATGTATTGCCTACACCACCTGACCTTACTTTAGACTCACAATTCCACCATTTCACTATTCCATCACCTGACATTAGCTTACCCTACTCTAATAACCATTCAACCATTCCACCGACTCACCACATCCCCCATAATCCTCCCATCAACCAGCCTTCACCAGCAACCGTATCCCAACCCATAATAACGCCTGCATCAACCCTCTTAGCCGACCTCACTAACCCTTTCCCTATCCCAACCCCCATAGCTGCTCCTACCAACCCACCCGTCCCTCTCCGCCAATCCCACCGTGTCAAGACTCGACCGTCTAAACTTAATAATTATGTTTGCTCTGTCACGTTACCCACTTCCATTTCGTCGTCTTCGTTGCTGCCAGGTCCTCCGCCACACAAAGGTACTCGTTATCCGCTTTGCAACTCACCACATATGAGGAGGCAGCACCTCATATTCATTGGCAGCAAGTTATGCAATCTGAATTGCAAGCTTTACAGGATAATCGTACTTGGACTATGACCTCTTTGCCTCCTGGTAAGAAGCCAATTGGTTGTCGTTGGGTTTATAAGATCAAACATCATTTTGATGGCTTTATTGAGCGTTATAAGGCTCGTTTAGTTGCTAAAGGTTTCACACAAATGGAAGGCGTTGATTATCATAAAACTTTTTCTCCTACTGCCAAGATGGTTATTGTTCGGTGTTTGTTATCCCTCGCAACCATATTTAATTGGTCACTTCACCAACTTGATGTTAACAACACTTTTCTTCATGGCAATTTGCATGAGGAAATTTATATGTCTCCTCCACCTGGTTTTCGGCGACAGGGGGAGAATGTTGTATGTCGCCTCTATAAATGTTTATATGGTTTAAAGCAAGCCTCGCGTCAATGGTTTGCTAAATTCTGTGAGGCCATACAATCTGCTGGTTTTACTCAGTCTAAAGCTGATTATTCGCTCTTTACGCGCCATCATGGGAAGTCTTTTACAACTCTTCTTATTTATGTGGATGATATTATGATCATAGGTAATGACTCCATGGCAATAGCGGTGCTCAAAGATTTCTTGCATAGTCGCTTTCGAATCAAGGATCTCGGTGATTTGAAATACTTTCTGGGCATTGAAGTTGCTCGTTCACATAAGGGTATTTTTCTTTCTCAACGTAAATATGCATTGGAAATTCTTAAAGATGGTGGGTTGCTAGGTGCAGCACCTGTTGAGTATCCTATGGAGCGAGGACTTAAACTTTCTAATAATGGTGATTTACTCAAGGATCCGTCACAGTATAGGAGGCTAGTTGGACGTCTTATATACCTTACTATTACAAGACCTGACATCACTTATTCAGTGCACATTTTGAGTAGGTTTATGCATGAACCTCGAAAGCCCCACATGGAAGCTGCTCTATGCATTTTGCGTTATCTCAAGAATGCACCGGGACAAGGTCTTTTCTTCTCTTCACAAAATGACTTGCCTTTGCCTGCATATTGTGATTCTGACTGGGCAGGTTGTCCAATTACTAGAAGGTCAACTACAAGTTATTGCATTTTCTTGGGCTCTTTTTTGGTTTCATGGAAATCAAAGAGACAAAAGACCATTTCATTGTCTTTGGCGGAAGCAGAATATAGGGCTATGACGAATACTTGCCAAGAGTTGTCATGGCTCAGATATCTTCTCAAAGATCTTCGTTTGGCTCATTCCAAACCCGCTTTGTTATATTGTGATAATAAAGCAACTTTGCATATTGCGGCTAACCCGGTTTTCAACGAGAGAACTCGGCATATCGAAATTGATTGCCATTTTATTCGACAAAAGATTCAAGAAGGGGCTGTTGCAACAAGGCATGTTTGTTCTTCATTTCAATTAGCCGATGTGCTTACTAAAGCTTTGGGAAAAGAAACATTTATTCCTCTTGTTCGCAAGTTGGGTGTGAATGATATTCACTCTCCAACTTGAGGGGGAGTATTGGAAAAGATATTCACCAAATTTAGAATTCTCCGAGATTGTTTAGGAAATGATTTGTATTTAATATGTAATTCCTGTTTTACTGTGAATCTTATTAGATTAGAGATGTATTAGGAGAATGCTCCTGTATATATTGTACGATTCAGATCAATGAAATTATTCATTCGAGACAATTCTTTCTCGTAATATTCTTTCTTTACAGAATCGGAGAGGAAAATGACAGTAGAATTTCCCGGAGTAAACGCACCAATCCCAGAAAATGCTGATGAGAGACCTTGGGCGCCTGGATGTTCAATTTCAGAGCTCTCTAGGCACCCTTCACACAGCAGAGCGAGCCATCATTCAGAAACTGGCAGCAGAGGGCATCGCCACTGCGAGCAAAGGAACGACAACAACTTGATAATTCAACTCATAGTAGGGATAGGATGGACAGGCATAGCCACCACCGTAGGAGGTAATGACAGTGACATGTAGCTTACCTAGTAGTACAGCTGCTTTTCTTCACAGATGAATTTTAGAGAATTTTGTCTTGGATGTTTATTGGCATTTCAAAAAAGTAATATTATGTACTTGTACTTTCTTATATTCGACATTCCTTGCAAAATTATATACATTTCTCTTCATTAAGTAGGCCATCACAAACACCACCATTAGACTAAAAGGTCTCACAAACCTCGCTAACATTATAAATCGTTGTATTAAAAAAATAGCCCACCATATGCGTCCGTCAAACCTCACACGGAGGATGGACGGAGGCAACGTCTCCAGGTCAATAATGAGGCATTGTTGGTATTTGGTTCACTGACCGGGCATCACTGGTATCACTGGTATGTGAGAAGGGCGGATGCAAATATCAGAAATAGGTAATGCAAGGTGTGTGTTATTCTTATTCCTGACATATTTTGCGTTTGCAGACACATTTGAAAGAAAAAAGTTAATGGGTTTCACGTTAAAATCAGGCATGTCATAACAATCATGTTTCTTTTCTCACATCATTCCCAATTTTTCATTCATAACTTATTTCAATTTTTGTATCAAACAATACGACAAAATGATAAGAACTCGAGATCTCGAATATATAAATAAAAACTCTTAACCACTTGCATTGCATGACCTTTGCCTTCCCCGTTTTCAAATAAGTAACCATGCCGTAAGTTTTTGTTTTACCTCTTGCCTTCAATAAGTTGCAACTTTGCAAGTAGAAGTCGGGGGTGAGTGGTGGTCAGTACTTTCTCAAACAAAACATGAAATAGGATAACAAAATCCTCCAAATCCAGTGACCACCATGCCCTTAACTATCAAGCTCACTTGGGCTCCCTCCACAAATCCCACATCGCATCTCCTCCCCTCAAAACTCCTCACCCCATCTGAATCCTCCTCTGCAATCTTCTTCCCCCGAGCTTCTACACCTTCCCCACCTCATCGACCCCTTATAGCAAAATGCACGACTGGTGGCGCTGCCGGAGAGGGCGGCGGCTTGAAGAAGGCACTGAGTGGCGTTGTAGGAGAGCAAGTGGAGGAGCTCTTGAAAAGAGAAGAGAACAGGGAGTTGCTCGATGGGTTGGAAAAGGCGTCTCAGAGAGTTGAGATTGCTAAGAGAGAGCTGGCTGAGATTGAAAGGCAGGAACTTGAGGCCAAGCTTGTGAGGGATTACATTGCTCAACTAGAAAGCAGAGCTTCTGAGGTTCTAAATCTTCTCAGTTCCCAACTTTTGATTCATTTTCTGGGTTTTTCTGAATTGGGTTTTTGTTTTAGGTGCCTTTTCCTATCTCCTAGAAATTTTTCGATTGAGAATTGATATTAGCACTTCAAAATAGTCATTAAGCACTCTATCCGCCTTATCTTGTTATCGGGATGGACTATTTTGGAGTGTCGATACCAGCTCCCACTTGGTTTTTTGTGTAATTTGTAAGTGAAATGGTCAGTTCATTTGTTGAAAACACTGATTTGTCATTTGCTTCAGTTGTGTTAAGATTTTGTTTTTTTGTTTCTAACTATCATTTTTGTTCAAATACAACGATAGTTGACATATTATATGTTGTCGGGCATCTTCTCCTGCTAAGATTATTGACTCTGTTTGCATTGAAGATTGCAGAATGTCAAAAGGAGATATCAGAAGCAAAATCCATGGTTGAAGAAGCTGAACGTGCCCTCTCACAAGACGGAGATCAACTCGGAGGCGGATATTCTTTTGCAGCGACCGAAAATAAGGAAATCGACAAGGATAAGGAGAGATGGCAATCCATAAAAGCAGCTTCAGTTTCCGCCCTAGTCGGCACTGTTGCTGCATTACCCTTCTCCTTCACTCAGGTGGCAAGCATTTCTGAGCTGATCCTCCCTCTGGGAGTCACCTTCGCTAGCTGCGCTCTATTCGGAGTCACCTTCCGATACACAATACGAAGAGACTTGGACGATGCTCATCTCAAGACCGGAGCGCCTGCAGCATTCGGAGTTGTCAAAGGGCTTGCTACACTGGATGGCGGACAGCCTTTGGAACAGAATGCCGGTAGCTTCTTTTCACATGCTTTTGATGGCGCGATTTACGTGTCTCAGAGTCTTTTTATTTTTCTTTCTGCTGCTGTTGCTCTGGATTATTGTTTTAAGACAGGGCTATTGAGTCCTTTTCCTATCAAGAACGCTCTATCAGATCCAATTAACGAAAAGATGTTCATACGTGCGAGAAATAAGATATTTTGAGCTTTATTTCAGGAGTTAATAACAAATAACTTAATCGATAAACAAATTCGTATCAATGGTGTCGAAATGGATTCTACACTCTACATGTGAATTCATCGTTACCGTCATGTTCTAATTCATATCGGTGTGCAGCTAGTGATATCGGACTACATTCTGTGTATGGTATCTCTCTCGACTCTTCCTCATGCGTTGAGTCTGCAGTCACGGTTGTCTTCATGGTACTTTGTCTGGGTGCTACGGCTGCGTTTTAAAATAGAAATTGCTTGCATCCAACTCTGACCTTCTAGTGTTTCCTCCTTTCATTTTCTTCCCAATCTTCATTGGCACGCTCACGATCTTGTAAGGGCCTCTTGGGAGCTCCCCAATCATCAATCCTGTTTCTCGATTGTTCTTCACTGGATGGAAGGTTCTTATTTTCCTTCTTCTTCCCCTTCATAGGACATAAAAGCGGTTAAAGCCTATGTAAAACAAGGACATAAAATCTATCCAGAATTCTTAAAAATTGTTATGGACCCAAAGTAGTTAATACCTCCTCAGAGGTTCCTTGATACCCACTCTGATGCTTTGCAGCCTCATTAAAGAATTGAAAGCCCTGAAGATCTCCATTTTTAATACTTGCTTCCAGCTACAAGGGCGAAAATGTGGAATCACAAGATTACGGTTACATGATTTACAAACGATTGAATGAACTCACAATCGAAATGCCTCAAAACCATTAGTCTAGAGACTATAACTTGCCTAGCAATATACTTCATTTCCATTCCAGTAACATTCACCGCTCATTTGAAAAGGTTCCGTTAAGAGATTAAAAACAGGAACTCTATTCGACCCCAATATAAGCGATAAATGATGAACCGGGTGGAGAGCATAATTGAGGACTCATACCTGGACATGAATAATGCAGAAAACGATGCTAGCAACAGGCAGCCAGCTCTCCTCAGGCGACAGCGACAAATTCGTCCTAACAAATCATCGGAAAGTCAAGCAATACATTAGCGCCTAGAATTACGGATTATCTGGATCACTCACATGACACATTTACCTCATTCTTCCAAAATCGAAAACTACAAGCATAAGCTCAACAAGTATGCAATTGCTCAGATAATCAAAGTCAAAAGCATTCAATAAAGCAGCAATCTTCATCCCCTACCTCAGGTAGGGAACCAAGTACACAAGCGCATACACCGCATACCGCCGTTTTCCGCTATCCAGCCAAGCAAAAATCCAACTCTACAATTATTCATTGCAACCAAACAAAAATTAAAACAAACCCAATAAAAATAAACAAAAAGTTCAAAATTTTGAAAGAAACATACGTAACTGATAAAAAAAGATCAATAATTTGAGAGAGAAGTGGATTGTTTTTGGTTTTACCAGCCAATTGAAGTAGGGAATGAAGCTGACGATGCCCATGACGGCAAACCTGGCATCGGTGGAATCCATCAGCGAACCCCCACTGTCATCGTCGTCGGGAGAGCTGACAGGAAGCACCAGGGATGAGAGCATGCAGGCGCCGATGGCGGCGGCGAACGGCGCGTCGTTTGAGAACTCCGCTCTGCAGAGTCTGTATCCGGAGAGGTTATTGTTCTTCCTCCGGTTTGGGTGTTTGTTGGCGGAGAGGAGAGAGGGTCTGAGGCTAGAGAGCTGAGCAGGAAGCCGCGGCGGTTTTAGGGAGTGGAGGGCGGAGGAGCAGTGGATTGCGGCGGCTATGGGTTTTGCTTGGGTTCGGGAGAGGTTAGCGTAACATGTGAGGCGCACTGCACTGGATTCCTGCAAATGTAATCGGAGATTACTGCACGGCTGAGCCTGAGTGGCAGCCACCTCGACTCTCGCGCGTTTTGGGAAAGAGAGATGCTAAAGAGAGTCCGGAACTCTCACTGTTTGCCGTCTCATATTTTTTTGTACATTATTTTATAAAATTGTCACGAAAATCAACGTTAGACTGTGAAGTTTACGTTCATCTCAATAAAATAGAAATCAAACTGGCATATTTGTCAATTTTCTCCTTGAACTTGTATAGAGTTAAACTGTCAAGCCTACGATATAGTTTTCATCCATCCAATTTTCTATCATTTTTGCCCCATTCAAATGTGTGTTGTTTCTGTCATTAAGATTGATGAAAAATTAGATGAAATTTTTTAAAATCTAACGTCACGAATTATAAAAAATTCAATGGGATAATCGGCTAAAATAAAAGGTTAGGAAAAAAATTGCCAGCTCCATATCAATTTTGGGGACAAATCAACAAACACCTCAACCAAACTTGAACATTTGATATGTTCGACTAGTAGAGCTCAAACTTGAATGAGGATCCAGGGAATCATCTAATCATGTTCATTTATCGTACATCGTGCGCCCAATTTTTATCAAATACTGTTTATTTTTAATTTTAGATAAAATAAAAATTACAATAATTTATAACTACACAATGTACGATGAACAAAAATATCCTCGTTCCTCAAACTTGAACATCTTATATGTTCGATTAGTAGAGCTCACAAGCAGCTCCTATTTAAAAAGTTAGCTTGCGATGACAAATCTCTATATTTTCAAGTTAAATTTTAGAATAAAAAAGAAGCTATAAAATTACCTCATTAATTCTTTATAAAATTTCTAATCCAATAAGGTTTAGGAAATCCCAATAACTATGAACAAAAAGATAAAAAGTATATTAAATCCCAAATTACTAATTGCTAAAGATTTGTGGAAGCAGATTTAGTATAAACAATGAAATAATAAATAAACAACATTGTGTTCTACGGAAAAGGATCATCGCCGGATCCTTTTTTTGGAGATCCTAAGAATCCTGAGATAGTGACCGTTCATAGTACATTGTGCAGTCAGAAATCATTTCAAAATTTAAAATTAAATATAAATAGTACCTAATGAAAAATGACCGCATAATATACGATGAACAGTCACAATCACAGGATCCCTAGGATCCACAGGAAAAGGATTTCCATGTTCTACAGCCATCATATACAAGCTCATAAAATCTGCGTTGACCAAAAACAATATAAACTATAAAATAAAACATATATATAACCTCTTTTTTCCTTATATTTCATGGCTACTCATGGCTGCAAGCCTATAACTAAAACCAATTTGACCGCCAGCCCAGGAGTTCGATCTTCACTACAGGGAAGGACATAAGTTACCGTTTTCAAACCGGACAAATCACATCCTGAGGAATCCGTAAACTGTGTATTGCTCGTCTGAATTCCCAAGTGGTGAGGAAGGAAACTTATTACGTACAGTGGAAGAAGGAGATCCGGGAACATCAATTTCTATCCTCTCGATGCATTTACTTCTATCGGCAGCCATAAATGGTTCCCGTTCAGCAAAGAGGAAAATTCGTTGGAGAACGCATTCAGCACGTCTACAGCTCTTGGCCGGATGTACATCATGGATTCACTTTACACTAATCACAACTTTGGGTTACGCAGCCTCAACTTCTTTCTCCGTTCTCTTGCCCAGATACATCATTTAGCTGTTGTTGCAACTGTCAAGCGGTAACCAACTTGTTAATGCTATCATAAATGCAAGCAAATAGCGGGATACACACAGAAACCAATCACCATCAACACTTCCCACTCATAATACTGTTACTAAGAAGTCTTTAGCAACTCACTTGAACGTGTCTCGTCTTTTCAGCAGTCAGTTCATCACTCAAGTTGTTCATTCTGGAAAGAGAGAAACATCAGCCAAACTTGTATAAAAGCAGGAAAAAAAAAAACAACACTTCCGAAGTACTCAATTTAGACTTGGGATAACTAACCTGGCTTGAAGCTCCGATACTTTGACGAGCAATAAACGCTCCCTCTCAGAAACTGCGGTTTCAACCTGTTGGTTAGACAAATTAGAGAATGTTATAAAATGTACAAAGCTAATCACTGACTAACCGTTGATATACAAGTCCAACAGAGTTTTTAACATGCGATGCAATAGAGTAAAGCGACCACCATAATATTTCCGAAAAGGCCCGTATCAAATTAATTCATCTAGTAAGCAAAAGACCACTTAACGGATTTAATAACACATTTCAGTCAAGGTTGAGGAAAGTTTTATCGATCAGTCAAAGTTGATAGAAAGAAAACAATCAAGAAATCTACCATTTGGAAAAGAAAAAAAATACCAAAGGGAAACTGCTGGGAAGCTAATATGATAAGTTATCTTTAGGGGTGTGCTATCCACACACCCCTTTTTACTTCTCCCACACCCCTTGTTAATTTCTGTCATTTGATCTTCTTTAATTCATCCGATCCGACGGCCGAAAATTAAAAGGGTGTGAGAGAAGTAAAAAGAGGTGTGTGGATATCACACCCCTATCTTTATATCAGAACTGGGGCAAAATAAAATATACATACATTTCCATTGTTCTCAGAACTGCGAGGCAATGGAGGTAACTTTCCATTTTGAGTAGCTGAAATAAGAAAAGGAGTACCTTACTAACTGGTTCAATAAATCTTTACTGATACACAACTTATATCTAGTATTATACTCCCACAGATATTTCACTCACCTTCTACTGCCTCAGCTGGTTGCAAGCTGCTTAGCAAATTCATAATAATATCCTGCAATTAAAAGAATAAACAAATTTGCACTAAATTTGAAAGCTGAAGTTTTGAAACAATTCTTCAAGTCCATCCACTATCTGTGTTGAACCAGATTTGCTCTTTTACCTGTTGAACCGAAGTCTGTTGAAAAAGATTCTGAAGGTGAGGCAGGAGAAGTGATGCAGGTACGTTACTGTTGTTGAACTCCTTTGGTGACACAGTGGCAGGCTGAAACATAAAGAATGAAATCACATAAATGAAGGACAAATAAGATTTCAAACTAATGCAGAGGCAAAGTCAGTAACTGAACCTTCTACATGCTCGTCATGGTATAAAGTAACAACTATGTAAGAGCTAAGTGAACATAGAAAATGGGGAAAAAACTATAGACACAATCTACTCTTGTTCATCAAATAACCCATGAACTCAGAATATTAATATATGCACACACATAACTTAGATCTCCCAGTTATCGATGAGAATGAAGTTCATGCTCGCTACAGTTGACTCAGTATCTAATGGCTGAGATCCAGATCTCATAAAGTAATCTTCTTTTATTTAAGGATTTTTATCACAAATGGTCATCATGTTTCGCCAACTCCTAGAGTCTTTTAGGTTTCAAAAACCTCAATTTGGTCGTTCATTTATAGACAAGCTCATCAATGTTGTCCCTCCGTCAGATTCCGTTAAAAATTTTGTTAGTCTGCTCACATGGCATGCATGTGGGGACCTTATATCCAAAGAGATAGTGCCATGTGGGTACAATAAATGGTTAAAAAATTAAAAATTATGAAAAGTCTAATTTTAAAAAGTACAAAAAACCAAAATAATACACATGACCCGCTGGCCAAACCACCCTACCCTGCGATGACCTGGCCCATCCCAAGAGTCCTATTGGACCGCCATGGCATTCAATATTCATTAAAGCCGTCGAAATCTTGATCTCCATGACCATCCCCATCGAGCATGGTAGACTTATTGGACACGGATGACGTGGGATGGAGCATCAGGTTTTGGTTGATGCATGTGTGCGTGTATGGTTGGGGGTGGGTTGCAGCCAGAAATATGGGTTTTTGGTTTTGGGAAGAGGGTCAGGAAATAGGGTAGTGAGGAGGGGGAGGACGGTTTAGTTGGGTGCGCTAGCGATGGCTGAGATGGAAGGGGGATTTGTTTTAGTTTTTTAACATCTTATTTATTATACTCATTTTTTTATTAACTTTTTGTGGGTTTTATTCAGCATTTTTTGATACATGGTATTGGATAAATGGTCCCCACATGCATGCCATGTCAGCAGACTAGCGGATTTTTAACAGTCTGATGGAGGGACAACATTGACAAGCATGTCAATAGAATAGATGGACAAGAATTAAGAGCTGACGAAACATCAAGGACCATGTCTGATAAAAACCATTGGAGAGAGAGAGAGAGAGAGATCACAAACAAACCGTTTGCCTGGATTCAAATACCCAATCACCAACGCTAGCAGACTTTTTCAGAGGTGATCCCTAAAATAACAAAACAGAACATGAATTAGAACTAAAAACATTTACTTGAGAAGGGTTAAGCAAAACCAGCTACCTACCTGTGAAGAATGATGAGGTACTGTACTCGATGGAATATCCTATAGCAATTTTTTTTAAAGTTAGTGATTGTGAAAAATAGAATAAGCATAGCATAACAATAAAGCCTCACCTTTACGAGATCTAAATTTTCTGATGTCACTGAAAATCGCCCCTTAATTTGCACCAAATTAGATTTTGACTTGTCATCCATAGAATCTCTAAATCCTATTAAAGGTAAAGCAATTAGTGCTATAAGAATTCCAAGCAATTGGGCACATAACAGTTGAAAAAGTTGCACTGTTGATTTTCATCTTTAAAAACATTATGAAAATACTCATTACCTCCAGAGGATTTTATAGGAGCTGATAAACTGTTTGCTGAAGCTCGATTGGGAAGCATCAGTGGACCACTAAAGCTTGGTGTTCGTCGTACTTCGCATTTACCTTTATCAATTATCAGTTGATTTTCATTCACACTCCTGAATTTATCAAAGCATCAGGAACATATCCCACAAGAGAGAGCAAGAGATGAAACCAAAAGCTTAAATTCTGGAGCATTACTCAACCATGACAAACCTTTCAAAGATGCGGCCCTTTTCTGATAATGAATGACTAAGTACAGAACCAGGTGTGAGCGGACCACTCAGCGTTTGACGACTTTTCACAATAAGAGTTTTAGGCTTGGCCTGCACTGTGTCTTTTTCTGATGTAGACGCTATTGCCTCAGAGCTTGATTCATTTTTCTTCCAGCCTGTTTTCTGCTGACCAGCGGATTCCGATAAATTACTTTCAATATCCTTGCCCTTTTTGTTTAAACATTCAACCTGTTGTGATTCATCACCATTTATTTCTCCTTTGTAATCAGTCCAATATGATTCATTATTTTCATTCAACTTCCCCAAACTGGATCGCCAACTAGTTTCAATCTGCTAGCATAAACAAAAAGGAAATCACCTTTCTGCATAAAATCACACTTCTAAAAGCGAAAGGCCAGCAACGTACAATATAAAAACTGCAGTTAAAATAGTGTAACAATTTTCTAAAGAATAAAGCAAATTGATGACCTTATCACTACCAACTACAGGTTTAAATTTTTCATCTTCATCCATCATTTCATCATCATCTCGCACCTAGCATAAAAAATGAAAGATATTAATTGAGATTCACTCAGCAGTCAGCAATACACAAAACAAAGAAATCCCCAGAGAAACCATCTTTATATGGAACATGCTGATACTTGCTAAATAATAAAATGTGGCATACCAGGGATGCTTGAGCTTTTAAATCCTCAATGTCAAAGTTCCAGGCACTAACTCCTCGCTGGTACTCACTCTGTTAAAAAAAAAAAAAAAAAAAAAAAAGTAAACCACCAAAGAAATTTTTTTTATATAACTGAACTCTGAATGTGAACAATTGTGACCCTGTTTAAGTCAATTTTAGGTGAAAAAGTAACAGCTTGAAGATATGTATCAGACCTGCGACATTGCCTCTTGCTCTGCTGATGGCATTTTCTTTAAAGCCAGTTGTGCTGCATCTTTAAGCTGTGATAGTCCAATACTTTAGCAATTCATGAAACAAGCATACTAAAACATGTGAAAGACTGAAAGCAGGGAAGCAATATAAAAACAGTGTGACAGCTAACCTGGAGGGCTTTTACACGATTCCAAAGAGGTGGTAAGTCTGTAAACAATTTCTTTATAGAATGCTCTGGAGCTTTTGCATTCTTGAAAAAGGAGTGTTTTAATAATTTCTCTGCTGTTGGTCTCTTTGTTTGGTCTTTTACCAAGCACATTGCAACCATTTCTTTAAAAGACTGATGACAACTGGAAATCCTCCAATTAGAATATTATTCTGTAAGCGAAATACAATACAAGGCTACTACTAGAATTGAAGTCTTTGACACTTATATACCAATTAATGATACACAATGCAGCAACAAATGTTTGCACTAATGTTACTCTATCTAGAAAGAAAAGCAATACCTTAGAGAACTTTCTATCACGGTCATAATCAAGTCCTGGAGGGGCATTTTGTATGGTCATGAGAAGAACCTACGAAAACAAACAAAAGAGTGACATGTCAGAGGTTTCGACGACGAACTACCACATAGGTATGCAGTCTAGCTATACTCAGGTAACATAAGTACCTTCATTGGAGGGTATTTTGAAAATGGTGCATGGCCATGGGCCAACTCCAGTGCCGTTATACCAAATGACCAAATGTCAGCCCTGAACAGTGATCATCCAACAGAAAACTAAGATATATCATATATGCCACATAATACTCTCAACAGTGACCAAATGTAGCAATGCAATTTGTGAAGTCATGCTTATTAATTCAGAAACTACGTCTGTCTCTGGATGAGGAGAAGAGCTTTTATGTGTTCCCTGGAGCCACAAATTCTTTTTTTTTTTTTAGAAGAAGCAGCCAAAAATTCTAAGAAGTTCGAAAATATTCAAGTTACCATATCAAATAAAACTCACTTGGAATTGTATCCACTTCCTGGCTGCAATACCTCTGGTGCCATCCTGAAAAGCAAAAAATAAATCCAAATTTCAACGACATGGATGATAAAGCAAGCAGTTTAACATGTGGTACCAAACCAGGAATTAAGTAATAACTTATGAGGCAATAAAACTTACCAGCAAGGCGTTCCTACGAAAGTGTTTCTTGAGCGTTGTCTATCAGCTGCCTCAAACATGCAAGCTGAAACGCCAAAATCGGCAAGCTTCACTGCCCCATTAGTGTCAAGTAATATATTTCCAGCCTGCAGCCAAGACATTAACACAATCGAAAAGTGAGACCCCCAAACAAAGATATGAAAATGAAGCGCAGTGAATGGTTACCGGCAAAATGAAACAGACCTTAACATCTCTGTGAATATGACCTTGTTTATGAAGGTAATACAAAGCCTTAAGGGTTTCCTTAAGGATAGAACCAATCGCAGACTCCTCAAACCCATCCGGATATGCGATTTTCATGAGGTGCAAACAAGAACCCTCTGCCATGAATGGCATGATCACCCAAAGGTTTCTTTCAACAACAAATGAACAAAACGCCTTTACGACATTTGGATGATCTATCAATTTCATCGTCTGCGCCTCCCTTCGTATATCCTCCTACAAACATAATACAAACATAATACATCAATTACTGGGTTAGGAATCAGCCACAGTATCGAAAAGAGTAAAACATGGGTTTTCTTCAGCAAGTAAAACAATAGCATTGCAAAATTTACAGTTCGTGATTCGTGCTCATCTATAACGAAGGCTGAGGATCTTAACCATAAACCCATCCAAATTAAAACCTACACCAATCGAAAAAAAAAGCAAAAATCTTTCGATTGCTCACTAATTTCACATTCCCAAATCTAACAAATCTCCAAAATCGAATTCCAATCTCATAAAAAAAGGCAAAGATCTTCATTCCAACACAAATCTAGCTTCAATAGAAACCAAACAACTTTAAATTATTCGCAAAAATCATTGAAAAACTACAAAATTTGGGTTTTTAAAATTTAAAAAAAAAAGGAGAGTAATAAGAAACTGACGAAATTGCTATTGCAGCGATCGAGATCCAAGCACTTGACGGCGACTACTTCATTGAAAGGGAGATAGATCGCTCTGTAAACAGTAGCGCTGGCGCCATATCCGACCTCTTCCAGAAGCTTGTAGTCGCTCGGATTCGCCGAGTGAGCTCTCGAATTGCTTCCCATCCTCCCCATGCTGCTCGAGGACTTGTGCTTCGGGTATGTCGTTTTTGCGCAGGGCTCTGCGTTTCGATGGTCTTATAGGGACACGTTGACCGCCATGAGAAGCGATATAAAAGAAGCCAGAGTGAAGAAAGAGAACTCGGAGCAGGCAACTTGGCTTTGTGATGAGAGAGGGATGATGACGTGGCGGTGGTGGTGAACGTTGAAGGGGATGCTGACACGTGGACGGGTCATAAAATGGACGGCGGGGACCCGTGCTCGGCCGTTTTGGCCTTTTGGTAATTTTATTTTTTAATTGGATGAGTTGTCAATAATTTTGTTGCTAATTATATGTAATTTCAGATAAATCATGATTTTTGGGAACTACGATTTGAGTTTCTTGGCCAGATTTCCGATATATTTGTTAAGGGTAAATTACACTGTACAATCTCAGGTTTGAGGTTTATTACAACCTCATACAATATCTTCAAAACATTTCACTTTCATACCTCAAGTACTATTTTATTTCAATATAATACATCTGTTACATTTCTATCAATTAATCCGTTAAGAGCTGACGTGGCTGCTACATTTGTACCACGTGATTGCCAAATATGTGCCACGTGGCAAAAAATAATTTTTTATATAGTAAAAATATTATAATAATTTACCCTAAAAATAAATCAAAAAAAACTGAAAACCCAGAAACTTATTCCCCCTGACCACCTCTTATCCTCCACTCTCTTCACCTCCCCTCCCATCCAAAAACCCACCCCCTCTCCACCCCACCTCCCTCCTAGTTTTCTTCCACAACCGAAACTATCTGGGTCAGCCTCGGCTGGGCGGCTCTTGGACCCAAATACCCGTCCCAAGAATCCCGAGGCTCGTCCATTAACATCCGATTGGGTCTCCCGCCGCTTCTCTGCCACAAAACCCTCGTTCTCAACCTTCTTCATCTTCTGCTACCGCCACCATTGGCTCACCTTCCTGCTAAAAAACGACGTTGTTCCCCAAAATGTCCCTGCAATGTCCTTCAAATCCCTACCAGCAGCCTTCTTCTTCTCCCATTCCAGATATATCAACTCATTCATCGTCTTGAATTTTGCATCTGCATTCGCATCCAAATCCAAAACATTACCTTCGTCTCCATCTTCGTTCTTCTTTGCGGTCGTTGTGGAGCCAAAAATAATCACAAGGCGACACGTGAATTTTTGGTAAAAATGATAAAGTTACCCCTGAGACACACCACTTGTCCTACGCGCGAGCAGTGGACAATCATTCTTTAATCAAGCCAAAAGTGTCCAAAAAGGTAACCAATTCCAAATTATCTCATCTATCCTCATCTTAGGTAATTACTTCATAACCTACAAATTATTCCATATAAATGGAGATTAATTGGCTAATTAATGGATTAATTCCTAATTAATCCATTAATCACCAATTAAATCACTCATTTTCACACAAAAAAACCTCTAAGGGTCGGCCACCTCCTCCAGTCCCTATATATATGACCTATTTTTTCTAAAATATGAGGTCCACACTCTTGCAAAACTCCCAAAAACTCTCCAAATATTTATCTCTCTAAATTCTAACTCTGGCATCTGAGGTTCTTCGGCCAAAGCCCCCCCCACCATTCATCGTGGGCGCGTGAGGCTCTTGGCCTTGACATAAGGTATTAATTGTTTTGTAGGTGCAATTTTGTCCAAGAAGAAGAATGCGGAAATTTGCATTCACAAATTTGTGCTTTCATTGAGAGTTGAAATTCACACTCGTAGAAGACTCTCGCATAAAAAGGTTTTTTCTCTATTTTCTAGTCCACTTGTATTTTTCGTACGTTATTATTATTAGAATTTTTTATTTCCAAAGATTCTTTGATAAAACGAAAAAGAGAAATACAATGGCTAGAAATTTAGAAAACTCCATGAGAGAAAATTCCAATATTCAAGAAATGGGACCGCGACGATCCACGAGACTAAATGTGATCCTAAGGGGAGCGGCACCACCATCACGAGGTTTCACCACGGGAACCACTGCGATGGGCACTATGGTGGCCACCCGCGGCGAGGTCCATGGCACCATTACCAAGGCCCGAGTAGTGCCACCAAAGCAAGCACAAGCCGTGTCATCCAAGGCTCACGGCACCAAGGCCATGACCCAAGCCATGTCACTTCAAGCCCAACGCGTTGCCAAGTAAAGCTTAAGTCTCGCACCCGCGTGCATCACACGCCGAGCAGCCCACTCCCTTGGCCCAGCCTACTCCCGCCGAGCAGCCCACTCTCGTGGTCCAGCCTGTTCCCGCCAAGCAGCCTGCTCCCGCAGAGCAGTCCACTCTTGCGGCACAGCCTACTCTCGTGGCCCAGCCTGCTCTCATGACCTTCCAAGCAGCCCAAGTCAGCCCAAAACTATCTTAACCATCCGGACCTACCATTGAGCCGGTGGCATTTTCACCATATTTCTCCGCAGATTTGACATTTCCCAACTCAAATCTCACGCCCGGAGTCTACCACTCATCCACTGCTTAAGAAGGCACATTCCTTCCAAGCTTTTCCAATCCAAATGGCGAACAACACTTGTCTCGACAAGTCATAGAGTTGACAAGCGCCCTATCACAACAGACAACCTTGGTGAACCAGCTCTTGCAGCGCACCAAGATGCAATGTGCCCCAAACGAGGTGTCACAAAGTAGGACAAGGGCAGATGAAGAACCTCTCTAGCAGCATCCCGGCAAGCAGTCACTCGACCATCCACGAACCGAGCATTTGGGCAGAGTACACTCCCAATTGGGCCCCCAAGATAGCGTATACTCTCGTCTTAGCGCACGGAGGAGCGTGCACTCTCGACTAGGCCCACAGACGAGCATATACTCACGGTTGAGGACACACTCCGATAATCAACATGAGTAGCCTTCCAAGCGAAGTATTCATTCGCGGCTAGGCCCACAAGGAGTATCATTCACATCACATCGGAGTAGGCAACACAGCAGACGAAAAAAATCAGTCACTCAATCCGACTCAAGTTCAACCAACAGCTTGTGAGTTTCACGCTCGTCTGCTAGGAACATACCACACCCACCGCATCCGCGGCATAGACGAGTCGAACATATGGAAGAACAGCTTAGACCAGCACATCACGATCGAGGGCAGTCGAGAGCTCTACCACCCCAACAAAGAAAAATTCAAGAAGAAGTAGAAAGGCTCTTGCCCAAGCGATTGCGCAATTTCCGTGCCAACCAAGCCTCAAAATGGCACAATATGAAGCACATAATAATGGCGCAATAATTCAGGGAGCAGCTCATTGCGCTTACACCCTTACGTGGGTTCCACAAGTAGTTCGCCAAACAAGACCTCACAGCCTAAGGATTATTTCAATTGTCCAGCAGTCCAGTTTTCCTCAGCTGCACTCACGACAACGACTTTCATGCTCTCCAGTGCGAGAGGATAAACTAATTGTTCTCCAGTGCGATATGGTAAACCAATTCCCCGATACCCATATGGGTATGCTCTTTAGTGCGAGAGGATAAACTAATTGTTCTTCAATGCGAAAGGGTAAACCAATTCCTCAACACCCAAATGGGTCTGCTCTCCAGTGCGAGAGGATAAACTAGTTACTCTCTAGTGCGAGAGGGTTAACCAATTCCCCGACACCCAAATGGGTCTGCTCTCCAGTGCGATAGGGTAAACCAATTCCCCGACACCCAAAAGGGTCTGCTCTCCAGTGCGAGAGGATAAACTAATTGCTCTCCTGTGCGATAGGGTAAACCAATTCCCCGACACCCATATGGGTTTGCTCTCCAGAGCAATATGGTAAACCAATTCCCCGACACCCATATGAGTTTGCTCTCCAGTGCTAGAGGATAAACCAATTGCTCTCCAGTACAATAGGGTAAAACTAATTGCTCTCTAGTGTGAGAGGGTAAACTAAATCCATGACTCCCATCTGGGTAAGCTCTCTAGTGCGAGAATGCCACATAGTTCAAAAGATCGAATGCTTGAAGATCAACTAGGCAACAAATGGTTAGAGGCAGCAGCCACTTTTACACTTAACAGTTCGCTCATCCGATATTTCATCTTTAGCCACTCTGATCTTGGCAGCTTCATCCTTGACTGGTCATTTTATGGCAGTTGAAAAATCAAACTCAAGCAGTTTCTTCATTTTCAGCAGACAGCCAAGACGTGGCAGCCCAAACAATTGCTTATTACACGCCACTTCCTCGGCCCATGCCGAACCAATCCTTGGCTTCAATCAAGCCGAGCTACTCAAGCAATGACCCATGCCACATCACCTCCTTGGCCCATGCCAAGCCGACTTCTGGCCCATGCCAAGCCGACTCCTGGCCCCTGCCAGCCGACGTGCCGCACCATCCCGACGACTGCCCCGTGGCAACACCACCTAAGAAGAAGACAATAAGAAATTAAGTTTTTATTACATTGGTGCGGCACGGAGAAGATGAAGAAAGCAACGAAAAACGGTCATTTGCATGGGCAAGATGTAAAAGATTGCTAGAGGAGGGGGAACAAATATCCTCTAAGCTCTCTCTCTTGTAGGGTAGAATAAATCACTCTCCAAAGTTGATTTAATAACCCACTTAAGGTGGACTTAAATAGGCTTTGAAAGAAATTTATTTCCCTTTCCTAGAATGATCTAATTTCATATTAAAGAGGGAATCTACATCAAAATAGGAAGTGGTCCTAAGTTTCCTAGAGCAAGAAGGTCTTTACACCTGCTGCCCTTTCCTACGAGCAACCCAGCAGGTGTGGTGGCATTTGTGGAGCCAAAAATAATCACAAGGTGACACGTGGATTTTTGGTAAAAATGACAAAGTTACCCCTGAAACACACCAGTTGTCCTACGCGCGAGCAGTGGACAATCATTCTTTAATCAAGCCAAGAGTTTCCAAAAAGGTAACCAATTCCAAATTATCTCATCCATCTTCATCTTAGGTAATTACTTCATAACCTACAAATTATTCCATATAAATAGAGATTAATTGGCTAATTAAATTAATCCATTAATCACCAATTAAATCACCCATTTCACACAAAAAACCTCTAAAGGTCGGCCACCTCCATTCCCTACATATATGACCCTATTTTTTTCTAAAAAAAGTAGGTCCACACTCTTGCAAAACTCCAAAAAACTCTCCAAAATACTTTTCTCTCTAAATTCTAACTTTGGCATCAGATGTTCTTCGTCCAAAGCCCCCCCCCCCGCCATTCATCGTGGGAGTGCGAGGCTTTTGGCCTTGACCTAAGGTGTTAATTGTTTTGTAGGTGCAATTTTGTCCAAGAAGAAGAAGGCGGAAATTTGCATCCACAGTCGTCGTCGATGTTGAAGAGCTCATACCCGAAATAGGGGTTCTGGGTCTGGGGTTGCAGGGGAGGTGGGGGTGGGGTGGGAGAGGGTGGGTTTTTGGATAGGAGGGGAGGTGAAGAGAGTGGATAAGAGGAGGTGGTTAGGGGGAATGAGTTTATGGGTTTTCAGTTTTTGTTTTTTTTAAATTTTTTATAGGGTAAATTATTATACTATTTTTAATGTATAAAAATTATTTTTTTGCCACGTGGCACATATTTGGCAGTCACATGGCACAAATGTGGCAGCCACGTCAGCTCTTAACGGATCAATGGATGGAAAATGTAACGGATGTATTATATTGAAATAAAATAGTAATTGAGGTATGAAAGTGAAATGTTTTGAAGATGTTGTATATGGTTGTAATAGACCTCAAACCGAAGGTGGTACAGTGTAATTTACCCATTTGTTAATTGTTGTATCTTTCTTAACGATATGCTGCTTTTCGTTGAGGCTCTTTTAACGAGGGGATCATTTTTATTGTCGAAAAAAAAGATAGTATATGTAACACCCCGCCCTCGAAATATTTAGTTTTGGGAAATAATTCCAATGATAGGCCCAAATTAAATTCTTGTTTACATTACTTCCAATAATCACGATTCTTTATTTAATTTTCTTAATCCCTTACAAAAAACTATAACCATAATTAACTTACCAAAACATACGATTAAATTTTCATAATTTATCACCAACTTCTCCTCTTAAATCAACTTCCCAACTAAAGATTAAATCTCAATTATTAAGGCTACATCTAACTCTTGTTAGACTGCCTATGTACCCTTTAATGGAATCAAACCTTTCGTAGTTCATAGTTCCGTTTAAATCCATTCTTATAGCAATCTCCGAAAATATTCTAGAAACGGAAATATTAAACATTAACTTTCACAATCGAATCACATTAAATGGTTACCAATTTCGGATTTAAATTACCTAAATTTGCATAAAAAGACAACGTCGGCCCACTAGCCACGCGCCGCCACAGGTGTCGGTTGGCTGCCCCGAGTCGCCGGAAAATTCTACTATTTCTAAAAATTCTCAAATTTTACAAAAATGTAGAGCAAGTCAAGGGGAACAACTTGTATACCTAGGCCGAAGTCTAGTTCGGCTGGGAAAAGTCTCAAATCACCATGAATCCGCCGGAACCCTAGAATTTGGGTGGGTTCGATTCTTCCTTCTCGGTGCTCAGCCACCCCTATAGTTGTTTGGGCTTTGTTCCTGAGCTCAAAAGGAAGCTATAGGTGGGGGTGATCGAACAAAAATGCTTCAGGAATTGTGGTTGTTAGACAAGATACCACATCACACACAGGTGCAGGTTTCACCCAATCAAGGCAAATTCTTCCCATTTTTGAGGTGAAATTGATAGAAGGAAGATCATGGGGTGTTTCCTAGGGGGTTGCTCAACTTAAAACACCTAAATTTGGCCGAAAAGTGCATCGGAAACCTTAGGTTTCCAGTCGTGTCGGGTCACAAAGGGGAACGGGTCGAAGGGGTCATGTTTTCCTCCTTCTTCCCTAAAACCTTTCCCTTCCTCCTCTTTCGATTGGCCAATCCTAACCCTCAAGTTCCTCCTTTCTTTCCCATTGGTTTATTCCCCTCTTTTTATTTTCTTCTTTTTCCTTCTCTCTAGTTCCCCCCCCCTTTTTTTCTTTTCTTCCCGTAGCATATTTCCATCCAGAACCCAATCTGCAACCTTCCCAAAATCATGGTAAAATGACTATTTTGCCCCTACTTTCATTCGGTTCTATTTCATTTGTTATAACCCCGTTTGTCCAACGGTTTTCTCTTACACGCTCGTGGAATTGTCCTCTATCCAAATATGTCAAAATATAAGAAGATAAAATACATCCTCGTATAATTACGTTAAGCCAACTAGGGACATTTCCATCTTTTCAACTTACGATAAATTTCACAACATAATTCATAATAATTTCCAGAAACAAAACCTTAAAAGTTCTAAATTCAATTTTTCATACCCATAAATTGATTTATTCTTGATTTTCTCCACATATTCATAATTATGAATATCTAATTCATATATTTAAAATTTTAGGGTATTACAGTATATGCTTAGGGGTGTGCTATCCACACATCCCCTTTTACTTCTCACACACCCTTTGTTAATTTATGTCCGTTGATTTTCTTCGGTTCATCTGATTCGACGACCAAAAATTAGAAGGGTGTGTGGATATCACACCACTATGCTTATTGTTATAATTGTCTTAAATAGATCATTTGGTTATGATTAAATAAGAATGTGCGTTTATTAGGTTTTTTAGTTAAAATGGTCTCTTGAGATTTGCATAACTCTTCACTTTGGTATCTGAGATTTGAAATCAATAGAATTGGTTCCTGAGATTGTCCACCATCAATCATTTTGATCATTTCGTGAAAAATATTTGTTAAATAATAAAATGACCAAAATACTTATAATTTTTGTCAAATCATTTTTGTCACATCCTAGCCCGAGCTCCAACCACATCCCGGGCTCGACTCCATCGTAGTACGATATTGTCCGTTTTGGGCCCCGACCACGCCCTCACGGTTTTGTTTCTGGGAACTCACATGAGAACTTCCCAGTGGGTCATCCATCATGGGATTGCTCTCGTGCGAACTTGCTTAACTTAGGAGTTCCGATGGAACCCGAGGTTAGTGAGCTCCCAAAAGGCCTCGTGCTAGGTAGAGATGAGAATATACATATAAAGCTTACATGATCCACTCCCATGAGCGATGTGAGATGTTACAATCCACCCCCTTAGGGGCCCGACGTCCTCGTCGGCACACTTCCGGCCAGGGATTGGCTCTGATACCAAATTGTTACATCTCAGCCCGAGCCCCCACCACATCTCGGGCTCGACTCCACCGTAGCACGATATTGTTCGCTTTGGGCCCCGACCACGCCCTCATGGTTTTGTTTCTGGAAACTCACAAGAGAACTTCTCAGTGAGTCACCCATCATGTGATTGCTCTCGTGCGAACTCGCTTAACTTCGGAGTTCCGATGGAACCCGAAGTCAGTGAGCTCCCAAAAGGTCTCGTGCTAGGTAGAGATGGGAATATACATATAAGGCTTAGAGGATCCACTCCCCTGGGAGATGTGGGATGTTACAATTTTGGCCTATTGTTTATTAAATTGAGGGTATATTTATCATTTTTATCCTTATTTAACATAATTTTGTACGAAATGGCCAAAATGATTGATGGTGGACAATCTCAAGGATCACTTCTATTGATTTCAAATCTCATGAACAAAAGTGATGTGTTATGCAAATCTTATGGACCATTTTGGCTAAAAAAAACCCGTTTACTATTGTTTCTTTTTTATAAAAAACGATACTGAAAGACCGAAAAACACAAAACTCAAGATTGCAAGTACAAATGCAAATAGTCATAAATTGCATCCACCCTATAAGAAGTTTTGAACAATTGCTAAAATGACAATTTAATTTTACAAAGCAAATACTTACATAGCTTAGCTAGTGTACAATCACAATAGTAACAAGGAAAAACTCAATTGACGTAGATCTAGACAAGTTAGAGCATGTGGTTTAATTCAATGTGAAGCGAAGATTAGGCCCATTTGTATAGGTCGTAGAATCTTTATGCTCAAAATACCGATTTTGCGTAATTTCTTGGTGAACATTCACATTTCATAGTATATAGGTATCTTTATAGATGTTATATTTTAGGCACAAGGACAAGGAAAATCAAATGGAGATTAAGTGATGTACCTGTTGAAAAACGAGCTCAAGTAATGTTACTTAAATCGAACGGACTAATTTAATTTTGAAATATTTTGTGCATGAAATGATTCTTGAAAGATGAGCATAAAAAATGAATGAGATCGATCATCATATAACTCTGTGGGGAACGTGAAAGAAGATAGAGAAGGCGCCAAAAGAAAGGTAGGCTGACATCCCCTTTTTAACACTACTTTGAGATAAAATACCATGAAACAACTTTCAAATCATTTCATATGTATTATCTCTCTAGTGTTACTCGTATCAAAACTCTAACATATCCTGCATGTGGTGGAACGCAAGTAGAGAGGATAGAAAGCATAAAGTCAAGTTTTAGTCATGTCCAAAGATAAGGTCATCAACTTAAGCTTTTAAGGAACTTTTGCCGAACCGAAAAAAAGTTTTGGGGGAAAAGGCTATATGACTTTTTGGGTGAAAGGTAAGTGTATGTACGTTATATGATTGGAGCCCAATGGATGCAAAAAAGCACAAATAATTGGTATTGGAATATTCTAAAAGTCGATGAAACACTAATTGGTGTTATGCAACTAACTTTCCCACAAAACAAATTAAGGGTTCGTTTGGTTGTGCTTTTAAAATGACTGAAAACGCTTTTAGAGAAAATGTTTTTTGGTTCCAAAAGCACTTAAAGTGCTTTCTGCAAGAAGCACTAGTTATGTGCTTCTTTCAGGAAGCACTTTAAGTGCTTTTCTAGAATATACTTGCATTTTTATTAAGAATTAGTTCCAAAAACATTTTCAACAAAAGCGCTTTCAGTCATTTTAAAAGCACATTCAAACGAGCTCTAAATCTGTGATTAAATCCGGCGGCTATTTGTGTGCGTTTTTAGCTTTTGAATTTAGTGAATAAAAAAAATTGATGGACAAAAATAAATTAAAGTTGGCAAAATGAGAAAATAAATTTGTGGAAACTTGAGGGGTAAAAGTGTAATTAATTTGTGAAAGAATTACATTCAAAACTGGACCTCATAACTTTATGTACCTCGTGGTCGAAGGATGTTAAACTTTTGTATAACAGCGTGATTCAAACCCCGTCGATGATTAATCTAACGTCAAATCTAATAAAATCTATCATTTGACAAAAAATAAAAATAAAAACAAAGTGTCCAAAATTAGAAATAGAAAATTACGAAAAAAAAAAAAACTCAATGGGCCTTAGATTAATCTTCTGCGTCTTAAGCTTTTGGAAGAGGCTTTAGAAACAAAGTAGCCCACACCCAAACACATGACCCAGATCCCCACATCCACGGCCCATCTCACTCCTTCCATATCCATCTCCAACTCCCCCTCATCGTCACCTTCCACGTCACTCCCCATCTCCGAATTTCCACCGTCAGATCTACAGTTGCAACAACAGCCGTCCGATTCATCATATTCATCATCCACCGCTCCTTCCTCAGGAATCTCCTCCAGCCGCTTAAACCCGCATTTCCGGTGCTTTTTCGTCTTTTTAACCACCATCTTCACTCTCTCGTTCATCGCCACGTGTCCCTCCACCGCCACGCAGACCTCAGCCTCCGCGACCTCCGCGGCCACACTCTCGCCCTCCAGCACGCACTTGCACTCCAATTTCCACTCTTGCCCCTCGTCCTTCCTGAAATTCCCTTCAGCACCTTCTCCTCCCTTAGATACACCTCGAACCGGATTCCGTCGCCAGCCCCGACCCGTTCCCGGGACCCGAACACCACCTCCCCCTCCCTCACCTTCGCGCTCACGACCCGGTAAAGCGTCACAAATGCCGGTGAGTCGGGTCGGATCTTCGACCCGTCGATTTCAAGCTCGTTCTCGTTGATCCGTGGAAGATACATAAGCGTGAGTGATTCGGGTAACGGTTCCCGGGTAACCAAACCCGAAAACCGAAGAAAAAATTCCCGAATCTTCAATCGGTCTCTCCGCGACTGAAATCCGTGGTAGTCCGTCGATCTACACATCTTTAATTTTCGGAGTTTTCGATGGTGTCACGAATTTTGACCCGAGTGGAATTCAAGTACTTGAGTTGGATAGTTGCAGAGAGAAATGGAAGCCGTTGGGAATCATATAGTGGTGAGAGATGCGGGTCAGCTCGGATTTCCGGGGGTAGTGGGCACACGGTTTATGGTGCTGACGCGGAGAAAACGACAAGAAGACCGCCAACAGGGTCTCTGGGGTTTTTCTGCGTGCCGGGCTGGGAGAAAACCTCGTGGAATTTGCATGGGGGAAGTATATGTGTGACGCGGGATTTTGTAGTTGGGTTTCTGACCGTTGATTTATCAGGAGGGGTGAGGATGATGGGGAATTGACGGTCGGGATGCGGGTTTTGTGCATTTTGAGGGGATGGGGTAGAGGATTGGGGGTGGTTTAGGAGGTGCATGAATGGGGGACAATGGTATGGTTTTTTGTCTTGGAGTGGTTTTTGGGAGTATTCAGACAAGTTCTTGCAAACCGTCCGACATATTTGATATTTTGGGAACAATTTGGCAAGTTGTGACTTTGGTAACTGGTTCTATTCAAATATTTTTATATGATTTATTTTACAATTTATTTTTACTCAACAATTATCGTTCATAAGATTGTAATTTTACTGATCTGCTTAAACTTTTTTTATTAATTATTATTTGTTAACAACTTGATTGACATATATGAAGAATGCTAATATGATAACGGATGAATTTGTTAATATACATTGGACTCGATTGTACCACATTAGAAAAATAGTGTAGTTTAAGGGGTCGTAGACACAAAATCACTTAGTACTACAGTCTAGTTGTATTTATCTTATCTTACAAGTGAGAAGGCTTAAGTTGATCTCACGAAAATCAAATTTGAACCACATTATTGCTCACTTATTGTGAAGTTTGGCCCACCTCCTTAAGGCTAATTTGGTATTGTTATGCTTTTTTTTTTAAATAAAAAAAAGTAATTATGTTGTCTTATAAAAATAAACAACTGTAAAATAAAATTGTTGAGTGTTTAGTAATTTTTTTTGTTAAAAGAAAGAGTTATTACCCGCGCAAAATCTTAATTCTTTTAGGAAAATCTTAATCATTTTCCTGGGGATCCAGGGGATCCGGTGATCATGACCGTTCATCGTACATCGTGAGGTAAAAAACTATTTTAAATTTAAAATTAAATATAAATAGTACATAATAAAAACTGATTGAACGATGTACAATAAACGGTTATGATCATGGGATCCTCTTATCCCTAGGAAAAGGATCCGGCGAGGATCATTTCCATTCTTTTATACTAGAACAAGTTGTTGTCGGAATAATTCCAAAGCTCCGGGACACTTTCCCATAAATAAATAAAAAGCTTTAAAGGCTTTTGGAATCTCTAAAATAGAGGATAGAGGATCCACTCCCCTGGGCGATGTGAGATGTTATAATCCACCCCCCTTAGGGGCCCGACATCCTCGTCGGCACACTTCCGGCCAGGGATTGGCTCTGATACCAAATTGTCACATCCCGGCCCGAGCCCCCACCACATCCCGAGCTCGACTACATCGTAGCACGATATTGTCCACTTTGGGCCCCGACAACGCCTTCACGGTTTTATTTATGGGAACTCACACGAGAACTTTCCTTTTTACTTAGCTGCATCAATTAGCGGAAGCTGCAACATTTTCATCATATGTTGCTGATGCGCAACCATCTTCCAATTCTCGGCATAAATCAGTTAAATGAAGTACATTTGGCGAGAATTGCAAGAAACGCTACAAGGCAAATGTACTTCATAGAGCTTATATTCTTCAATGTAGTGCAGAAAACACTTCTTGACTTCCTACTTTTATACAACAATAAGCAGCTCAAAAGATATTTTTTTTACATATAGGAGGAGAGAATGAGGGATGAAGAAAGTGAATAGACGAAAGAGTGAGGTAAAATACATTTTTGACAGAGATCTCATTTCTTAGAAAGAACAACCTTAAATATTGGCATGATAATTGGATAGTAATCGGCTTGAAGAGAAGGGAATACGATTGTTATTGGTGGATTCATGACCTTAGGCTTTCATCATATTAATTCGGTAAACATTTATTCGTTGTGTGTTTTCTTTAATCATATTCCTTGTTTGATTATAAGTTGGAGTTTTAGTTATTTTTCATAATCAATTAATCAATCACTTGTTTCCTAGTTGAGTTAAGTTTCGTGTAATTAGCTGGTTGAATTGGTATTAAAAGCAATCCTTGTGGGATCAACCTCGTATTTGCATATATTTTTACAATTGATTCGTGCGTTTGCGAGTTTAATTTGGTTTAAATTAATCTATTATTTAGGTTAGTTTAAATACACATCAAGTTTTTGGCGCCGTTGCCGAGGATTGCCTCTTAATCCCAACTCGACTTGTTGATTACACTTTACTTAATTGATTTTTTTTCTCTTTTTTTTTTACCTTTGTTTATGTTCTTTATCTTGTTTTTGTTTTCATATTATTAAATATATATATATATATATATCTCTACTAATTAATGAAACTCTATTTGTCAACCAAAAGAGGGTGAAAATATAACTTAATCTTCTATCACAAAAAAAAAATGATGGGCAATAATATAATTTCATAGGTCTAAATTTTACTGTTTTTTATTGAAGCTTCACCTACATGTGATGTTAAAATTTCTCTAATATTTGAAATTAAAAAAAATAAATAAAAAACCAAAAACAAAACCCCTCCATGTTCTATCTCTCCTTCTCTCCCTCGCTCCTTCTCATTTTCTAAAAAAATGTGTTCATACACACAAAGTATGTAGGCAAATGTTAGTATATATAATTGCTGGTTGCATAAATCATTGAATTGTCAATTAGACTTTTCCTTGTTTGACTATTAGTGGTCAGTTATCATATTCTAGTAGGATACCTTCTTTTGTCTTTTCATTCTCCTATACCACCCTGAGTCTTCTAGTTTTCCAGTTGGAGTTTTGTTTCTACCATTAACCGACATCAGTTTCTCACTAGTTTGTTCGAGTCTTTTCATTCTCCTTTAGTTAAAGTCTTTTGTTTGTAGTGAAATCCGAGAGGTATTAGGAATTGGAATTCTCTGGTTTATGTTTTCTTTGTGTTCACTTAAATTAATTGTTGTTTAATCATCATTAGTTTTTATGCAGCGCATTTGCAAGCATATTACTGAAATCCTTCTTTGGTTCCTTGTAGGTGAATGATCGATACTCAGATGGCTGCAAACGACAATAACGGTGGTGTGCCTCGAACCATTCAAGATTTCTCTATGTCGCAATTTTCTTCTCGACAATCATGCATAGTTTATCCTGAACTTGATGCTATAAGATCAAAGATTATGTTATTAACATGTTGCCCAAGTTTTTTGGTGATGAGAATCAAGATGCTAGTGAACATGTAGATAACTTTCTGGATATTTATGGGACACAGAATATTAAAGGCTTCTCCGATGAGTTCATTCACCCAAAGCTTTTCCCTTATTCTATCACGAGTGATGCTAGAACCTGGTTCAAGACTCTGCCAGCGAGATCAATTACCTATTGGACTCAACTTTCCAGTAAGTTCATTCAAAAGTTTACACTCAGTCTAGAACTCAGAGGTTGAAGGATCACATATTTCACTTTAGGCAGAACAAGGGAGAACCACTTTTTCAAGCATGGCAGAGATTTAAAGCTTTGATAATTAGTTGTCCACACCATCAGTTTTTACCATGGCAACTAATTTTATACTTCTACCAACACTTGAGTGATGAATGCCGACATAGATTGGATGCTGCAGCTTATGGAAATATATTTGGTAAAGAACCAGAGCAAGCCACTGCTATTATTGAGAATGTTGTTGCAAATTCATCTCAATGGGATAGTAGAGAGTTAACTCGGAATTCTGCATATGAAGTAAGTTCATCTAATGAGGTGGATGCATTATCAAGGAAATTAGATGATGTGGTGACTATGTTATCCAAGAATGCAGAATCGTGTGGGATTTGTGCTGCTCAGACCTATCCTACTCATCTTTGTCCTCAAAGTGGTACTTGTCAAGAAGTTGAGGAGGCTAATCAAGTCAACGCGTTTAATCGTCAAAGAAACGACCCATTCTCAAATACTTATAATCCAGGGTGGAGCGAGCATCCTAATTTAGCTTGGAAGAATAATTTTAACCAAGGATCCAAGCCATGGCAACAAGGAGCAACACCTATAAAAACCAAGAAACCTTCTTGGGAAGAAGCTTTCGCTCAGATGGTTCAAGCTAATACGCAATATCAACAAACCACCTCTCAAGTTTTGTAGGCTCTCCAACAAGGGCTGCAAATAAATAGTCAAGCCATCGGTAAATTGGAAGCACAAGTCAGTCAAATCGCTGCTACAATGAGTGAAAGAGAATCGGGGCGTTTCCCAAGTCAACCCGAAGCTAATCCACGAGGCAAGGAGCAAGTTAATGCCATTAGAACATTAAGGAGTGGTAAACCTTATGATAGAAGAGAAGAAATTGCTCCGAATGACCAAGAAAAGAATGCCAACCAAGTAGCTCCATTATCTTCTTCACCACTCGCTGCTCCTACTCCTACTCCAAAGTTGAAGAATTATGATCCTCATATGCCTTTCCTGCAGAGATTTCAGAGGCAAAGAAAGGACAAGCATATGTTAGATATATTGAAGCAATTTAAAAAACTTCAAATCAACATTCCATTACTTGATGCTATAGCGCAAATTCCATTGTACACGAAATTTTTGAAGGGTCTCTGCACAAACAAGAGGAAATTTATAGACCATGAGAAGATTGAGCTTACAAATTGTTGCAGCGAGGTTTTGATAGCGAAGATGCCTCCAAAATTACAAGATTCAGGGAGTTTCACTATTCCATGTGTTATTGGTAATTTTAAATTGAGGTATTCATCAAATCCCCCCATGAACTTGTGACCATTGGCCAATTTCCCCCCTCAACTTTAATTTTGGCCAATTTCCCCCCTCAACTCTCATAATTAGTCAATTTCCCCCCTCAACTTTAATTTGGCCAATTTTCTCCCTCAACTCTCATAATTAGTCAATTTGCACCCTACTGTTAATTTTTTTTAATTTTCCATCTATTCTTTTTTTTTCTTTCAATCTTTCTAATAACTTCCAACCAAGAACTAAAATTAACATAAACTCACCTGCATAATATAGGGTAAAATGTACAAAAACATAATACAATTAGTATGTGATATGGGTTGATTATAAGAAAAAGTTATGAATCGGGTTTAAAGCATGTAGAAGAAGAAATAATAATCCTAAACTCATGGATCAGACCTATTTCAATAAAATGAGTTATTCTTAATAAGGAGTCGAAAATTATGAATTGACTAGCCATTTTTGCACTAAAGCTCTATTCTCCGCAATTTACTTGAACTTAGCTTTCACTTTTATAAAGAAAATTGTATTCACATACAAAAATGTACACATCAATCCTTTTCGTTATCAATTTTGTATAGTAAAAAATCAAATAAAATTACTCCATACTGATTTATTATGACTAATAATACTATCTATGATAAATTCTAAAATTCTAAATTTTAATCTATTTGTAATAGGATAAAGACATAGGAAAATGATTAACATACATCTTATTTAGTTTCTTACACACACTTGTTTAATTATGATCAAATTAAAAATTTAACAGTAGGGTGCAAATTGACTAATTATGAGAGTTGAGGAGGGAAATTGGCCAAATTAAAGTTGAGGGGGGAAATTGACTAATTATGAGAGTTGAGGGGGGAAATTGGCCAAAATTAAAGTTGAGGGGGGAAATTGGCCAATAGTCACAAGTTCAGGGGGGAAATTGATGAATACCTCTTTTAAATTTAATAAAGCTTTCTTATACCTTGGTTCCAGTGTTAATTTCATGCCATTTTCTATTTATGAGCAGCTAGGTATTGAAGAGCTACAAAGAACATCTGTCTCTTTGCAATTGGCTGACCGATCGGTGACTTATCCCAAGGGCCTTGTTGAGGACGTTTTGATCAAAGTAGACCAATTCATCTTGCCAACAAATTTCCTTGTGCTTGACATGAAGGAAGACCAAAACATTCCTATTTTATTTGGTCGTCCTTTCCTTGCAACCGCTGGAGCTTTAATTGATGTTAAAGCAAGCACACTCAAGCTACAAGTTCAAGGAGAATCCATAGAATTCAAGATGTTTGAAGCACTAAAGTTACCAGTCGACGTAGAATAGTGCAGTCGCATCGAGCTTATTGCTTCCATTGTCAATGCCAACTTCTTGGAGAATGTCTCTACATATTTGTTAAAGACATGCATTGAGTATCCATATTTTAATATAGAAGGAGAGGCATCCATGGACATAATTGCAACCCTAAACTCGTCCCCCATTCATGCATCAAAGTGGAGGCAAGCATGGGAGCCTCTAGGACCAGTAGTGCCTCATTGTCTTATGTCGACACCAAATTTCAAAACTACAAGGTGGAAGAAAGGGGAAACGAAGAAGATGCGTGGAGTGGTTCCTCATTTGAATGATCCGCCATCCTCGATTTAATTTTGGCAAAGTCTAACTCATAACTATAAAGAAGCCCTTCTTGGGAGGCAACCCAAGTTTTCTAAATTTTTCTTTTGTTTTTCGTAGTTTTATTTATGGCATTAGTTTTTAATTTCCTTCATGATTTCAGGAACAGTGGTCTGCAATGATCCAGTTTGGGGGGATTACGTTACAAGGCATGACATCTCAAGTTCAACATTGCTCATGCATGCTCCAATGAAAAATCCCGGGAAGTTTTCATACCCTATCTTTCATTGTGTTATTCATTATGTTTTCTTTGTTTTACACATTGAGGACAATGTTTGATTCAAGTTTGGGGGAGGATTTCGTTCTCTGTGTTTTGTGTTCTGTTTTTGTTTAGTGTTCATGTTGTCTATTTTTGCGTAAAACTGTATTAACTGGGAAGGAATTTGAACATTTTGTCCGCACTTCAATTTTTTGTCCTCTTTCCAGCCATATATAATGACCATGAAAATTGGATTTTTCTTTCAAAAGTTATGATCAAATTATATTATATTATATTCTATATATACTAAAACCCAAATGGCTGGTTACTGTTCTAGGGTAGTGTGCGGACCAAAATGCCCCTCAATTCGTTTGTTAAGCCAATTTTTCCCATCTTTTCTACAGTAAAATGACTTCCTTGCCCTCCCAGGCCATGCGTTCATCCTCTTTTCTACAGTGCTGCTCTCCCAGTTTACCCATGTATAGCTGTTGGGAAAACAAAAAAAATATTTAAAAAATGTGATTAAAAATGGGTCACGTGGTTTGTGGCACAACTAACAATAAAAATTTATACCTTCTTAATTTTTTAAACTCATGTATAGCTGGTGGGAAAACTAAAAAAATATTAAAAAATGTTAACGGAGCCTCTCTCATACCACATGTTGGTCATCGTGAGGTTTGCTTTTCACTTTATACCCACCCTGCTTTTTGTTTCGTTTCCCATAACCATTTCTGCTTTTCTATCCTTTTCCAAGCTCTCCGTTTCTCACTTTCGAATTTCACCTTCAATCCTTCCTTCAATCCTTCCTTTCGAATTTCACCTTCAATCCTTCAATCCGTTCCTCTTCGTTTCCTCAGTCAACACCGAATCAGTGTACGGTATTTCAACTTTTTTTGTTTTGTTTTGTTTCAAACTGTAAGTTTCGTTTTCTTAGATTCGAAATTATAAAAAGTTAAATATTTTTTTTGGTTAAATTTTGTTTCCACAGTTGTATTTGTTTCAAAGATACTGATATCAGTTGAGTTGGTACTATTTTTGGATTTGTTTTGCAGGTTTTGTTTATACAGAGGCAAGGCCAATTTGACTTCCGCACTCTTTCTTGCCACGTGAGGGTAAACCTTACCTGATCAGGTAATGGACTGCAAATTTGTCATAAGATGTTAAGTTTCTTTTTAATCAAAGAATTTCAAAACATTTTTATCTGTTTATTTTGTTGTATATTAGTTCGATTGGATTTGAGGTGCTAAAAATCATAAGCTAGATTTTATTTTGGTATAGCAATTTCATTGTCTGCTGTGTTTATGATGGTTTCAACAAATTGGTTTGCTGTTTGAGTATTTTTTTGGTCCATAATTGTATCTCTTTGAAATAAATGCTGATATTAGTAGAGTTGGTGCTGTTTTTGGCTTTGGTTCTGATTGGTATCTCTGGTTGTTTCAGATCTTAACCCTTTTTTCTGAAAAAAAAGAGTCGATTTGTTTTCCTATTATTTTGAAGAATTGTTTTCGTGATTGCTTTCAATGCGTTTTGTTCTGATTATTGTTGTTGTTGTTGTGTTTTATGATATTCTAACTACATATTTTTAAGTTTCATCAGTCATTTAATCTTTGTTAACCAATACTATCTTTTTGTGTCACATTGTTTTGTTAAAGTTGTGTTTGTTCTTACATTGTTATTAAATTTTGGTATAAATAAGCTTCTATCTCCTTATTTATCTAGATTACTTAGGTAAGATAATATTCTCATGCAACTAATATCTAAGAAATTATTACTTATTTAAATATTTATTTTAACATCTGTATCATAACAATTCTATAATTTATAAAATTTATATCTGGTTTGAGCAGACTAAATGGAAGAGGTAAACGTAACTCCCATCTCTGAATTACGTCCGTATACAAAAGCTGAGAAAATAAAAGCTCGCGTGTGTAGAATATGGAAATCAGTAATTCCTGGAACTACTAAAAAATACACATCTCTGCACTGCATTTTGCTTGATGAAACGGTGAGAAAACAAAATTTTATTTTAATCAACAATTATAACAAAAATGATTATTTAACAAATTAACATTTTTGTTTCTCATACTCTTTTATGTATTCAATATTCAATGTTAAATATATAGTGATGATCACAACGCATGCATACATCATTCTTTCATTCCATAAAATGAACTAGACATTTTTTTTCCAGCAAAACCCTATAATGCATTCAGATTGGTAATTAACATAGAAACCAAATATTTTTAAACGAACTTGACTCTGTTTATACTTTTATATAATATTTATGTTTCTTAATTTTTTAAATATTGCTTCAAATCACTTAACTATTTTCGTTCATTCTATCTTTTCATGTCATTGCATCTCTCCATGTGAACAATTTAAATATTTATTTGAATTTGTATATTAATCTCTTTTTAAACTTTGTCCCTTTTTCTTTTTTTACCGTTCTCTTTATTTACATAACCAACAAATAGATCCATGTATCTATTTGTTCTAATTTGTTTTCTGTGCAGAAGGGAACAACTCACTGTTACACTATGGGGGATGTTTGGGGGATGTTGCAGAGGATTTTTGTTCTTCATCTGTGGAAACACTACCTCTTCCAATTGTCTTCGTATTTACAAATTTAAAAGACAGGCTTTATATAGGTACTTTACTTATTTAAAACCAAACTTTTGTATCTTTATTTTATTTTATTTTATTTTATCTTTGATATAGCTTTATCCAAATTGTTTAAATTTTTTCTCCCCACATGATTTTATCATACTTGTCACATCCGGCCCGGGTCCACCATATCCCGGGCCCGTTTCACCACCGTAGCACTATATTGTCCGTTTTGGGCTTACCATTCCCTCACGGTTTTGTTTTTGGGAACTCACGAGCAACTTCCCAGTGGGTTATCCATCCTGGGAATGCTCTGCCCTCCTTCTCGCTTAACTTTGGAATTCCTACGGAACCCGAAGCCAGTGAGCTCCCAAAAAGCCTCGTGCTAGGTAAGGATGAGAATATACATTTAAGGATCACTCCCCTGGGCTATGTGGGATGTTACAATTCACCCCCCTTAGGGGCCCGAAGTCCTCGTCGGCACACTTCCGGCCAGGGATTGGTCCGCTTTGGGCTTACCATTCCCTCACGGTTTTGTTTTTGAGAACTCACGAGCAACTTCCCAGTAGGTCTCACGAGCAACTTCCCAGTAGGTCACTCATCCTGTGAGTGCTCTGGCCTCTTTCTCGCTTAACTTTGGAGTTCCTACGGAACCCGAAGCCAGTGAGTTCCCAAAAGGCCTCGTGCTAGGTAGGGATGAGAATATACATTTAAGGATCACTTCCCTGGACGATGTGGGATGTTACAATACTTCCTGCAGTTATCATATCTTTTTGTTTTAGAACTAATTAATTAATTTTCAATTCCTGAATAAATTAGTTGTCAGTCACTATTATTAATTATTTTTCTGTTTTATTTTCAGCTTTTTAAAATTTTGTGCCCTCCAATTACAATCATAGTGCCACAACTAATTGTTCCATGCCATTCCAAAGCTTTGGTTACGTGAGTAAAAATATTTACCGGTGTTTTCTTTACACTTTCTTATTATTTTTTTTCAATGCACAGAAAAAATTGTGATGAACAGTACTGGCTGCTCACTTTTCTTTGTTGATCCGGATATTCCAGAAGTAAATGCATACAAATCAGTGTAAGTATTCATATGAGTCTTCAAACAAAATTATAATGTGGTTGCTGTTATAACAACAAAAGAAATACTAATCCTATCAAGTTATTCAAATAATATTACATTTTGAATTCTCTAGGTTTGCAAATTGTAAAGAGCCTATAAAAATATTGGCACCCTCCGCAAAACAAGTGAATGAGGTTGAAATTTTACGCACAGCTAAGAAATTAACAATCGATGAGCTGGCTTTTCTAGATCCCGATTTGCACAAGGTATCAAATCTAATTACATCTCTTTAACATTTCTTACAAATATACAACTACATTTTTACATTTCCAATAAACATTGTATACATGATTACTATTGCTTAAACAAAACTGTTACAATTTATTTTACAGAATGATACATTCCTATGTAAAGCATCTATCAAGCGTTTTGACACACGTAACGAATGGTGGTACAACGCATGCCCCAACTGTGTAAAACAAATGCACAAGGACTTGACAACTGGACAACTCATTTGTCAAAAACATCCAAACCAAACTCCAACTCCTTGGTAATATTTAACATGCACTGTTACAAGTTCATAATAATCTGTCAAAATATTTTTCACCTTCATTTTTTTTCATTGCTTATATAATATAATTATTTACCAAATCTATTTTTTTTTTCACATTTTCACATCTTTGCTCATACTTGCCTAAATGTGATTTCAATATATATTGTCTAGATGAATTGAAAACTGAATATCAGTCTTAGTGATCATTATTTTTCAGTGTTTTCTACATCTGCTATCCAAAATTTTCTTACGGATAACATTTTGCTTAAATTTTGTGATGTTAAAATGAAATTCGGGACCCTTCTCAATTTCAAATTATTTAAACTGTTTTTAAATACATTGTGTTATACAATGAAATCTTCGTCCACATTGTAATCGTTGTTATACAAGTTTACCCATCTCTACAAAATAGATACAACTTTTAGACTCTCCACAATGTTAATTTGATTAATTGTCAACTACAATCATGTACCCATATATTCTTGTAGACATCGAAATTGCGGTGAAATAAATGTTCACCAACACATTAAAATTTTGACGTGTCAGGGCATACATGACATATGCCACGTGTCATACAAATTGTACACATGGTGTGTGACTCGACAAAATAAGAAGAAATACCCTTGGAAGATTACACAAGTATTTTCTTCTCATTTTGGGCAATGACAAAGCATGCACATATCAAGTTTAAAATGATATTAAGTGGAAAATTAGGCCATAAAATTACCACTTCAAGTTTAAAATTGTATTAAGTGGGAAATTAGGCAATGGTGCTTGGAAAAGAAAAAAAATATTTTGTGGTGGTGATTCATTCTCAAAGCTTATAAATAGGCTTCTACATCAAGGTATCATTCACCAATTCACAAATACATTTCTCTACTCCCAAATTAGAAGAGAATTCCCCAAAATCCTTGAAACTTTGAAACTCTAAAGCTTTCAAGCATCCAACCTCCCAAGTTCCTAAGAATCCCGAAGGATCAAGAAAACCCTCTTCGTTCTTCGTCAAACCCTCCTTCAAAATCAAGCCCCAAAGGCCCTTGAAGAACTTCCACCAATTCAAGATCAAGCCCTGACGGCCCTTGAAGAAAGTGTTCATCGTTCATCAACTGTTCATCCTAAGATCAAGCCCCAACGGCCCTTTGGATCAACAACATCAACAAATCCACACAACTGTTCATCCCAAGATCAAGCCCTGACGGCCCTTGGATCAACAATCATCCATCTTCAAGATCAAGCCCAAAAGCCCTTGAAGATCCGCTCATCAACAGTTATTCAAGATCAAGCCCAAAAGCCCTTGAAGATCCGTTCATCACCGTTATTCAAGATCAAGCCCCGACGGCCCTTGAAGAAAGCACCATCGTCCATACAACTGTTCATCCTAAGATCAAGCCCCAACGACCCTTTGGATCAACAACATCAACAAATCTACACATCCAACCGTTCTTCAAGATCAAGCCCAAAAGCCCTTGAAGATCCGTTCATCACCGTTATTCAAGATCAAACCTTAACGGCCCTTGAAGAAACACACATCCTCAAGATCAAGCCCCAACGGCTCCTTGAAAATCCGCTCAAATCCACCTTCAAAGATCAAGCCCACGGCCCCTTGAAGAAACTTCCAACAGTTCATCCAAGATCAAGCCTCGACACCCCTTGGATCAACGAAACATCCACAAATCAACACCTTACGGAGATCGAATCAGAGGATCAAATTAGAGAGAGATTGTAACCCTAAATCATCAAAACACAAATATTTGTTTGTGCGCGTTGTTCTTGTCTCTTTCGTTTCAGGAATTTTCCGTGTTCACAAATTGGCACGCCCGGTGGGACAATCTCTACCTCTCATCTTTTTCTCCGTTCAAAAAATTCAAGCACACT
Source organism: Malus fusca (assembly GCA_035220775.1). Taxonomy (NCBI): domain Eukaryota; kingdom Viridiplantae; phylum Streptophyta; class Magnoliopsida; order Rosales; family Rosaceae; genus Malus; species Malus fusca. The sequence goes on from CM069072.1 coordinate 22,635,285, forward strand.
CCATGGCTTCAAACAAAGAACAAGTCATGACCATCGACGCTACCTCCATTGAAGAACAGCTGGTTCAAATGAAGGAAACAATTGCAAGGCTGATAAAGACTGCGGAGGAGAAAAACTTGCAAACCGCTGGACTCATCAACCATCTGGAGGCACAATATGGCGTCAAAAAGAAACCAAGCTCTATCCCAACTAAAAGGGCCGAAGAAGGTTTCAACCCAAACGCCTACGAACTCATGTCAAAGGCTGGGCACGACTTTGCTTCCTCTTCAAATCCTGGGAAGAAGGTTTCAAGCATAGTCAGCAACAAGGGTCATGACCTCACTAAGACTCAGAAGAAGTTGGAGGAGCGTGATTATGGAGTTGACAACAATAAAGCTAGACTTGGCTTCACGCCAAATGCACCCATGAAGATTTCAAGCAAAGCCAAGAATGCTAGCGCTCAATGTTGGAAATGTGCCCTAAAGCCATTCATATGATGATACTTTACGAATATTTCACATGTTAAACTAATCTAGTTTACATATAAAGGGCAAACATTATTGTTTGAGACGTCTCATATAAATGTTATATGCTTAAACGATAAAGTCCAAGGAATATGTGATTGGAAGAATGCAATCTAATGAAGTTAGATTAATGAGACCATTCTTTCGTAGACACATCCTAAACGTTCCTGATCATAGGATTGCCAATTGGGCATTGACAGTCCGATAAGATCAGTACGTGCTATGTCTTCTCTCAGGGAGAGTGACTAGTCTCGAGTCATTGGTGTGTGTGACATCAAGACAAGTACGTAGGTGCTCAATAGAGAATGAGTTCACTGAACACGATCAACGAGGAGTTCTCATACTCATGTCACATGAGAACTCATGTTTGGGATAATGCAAATTAGTCATTTGACCTGAGGCATCACAGTTGTTGTCTTGTGGTTAAGTCCTTGATCTTTGATTATGTCAAAGTCACCCCATCGGGGTGTCCACGACATCATTGGGGTTAAGCCACTTAGTCATGGAGACAAGTGAATGCGCAACAAGGGATCTCTAACCTTCAATTGGCTTGAGGGAGAATACTCTATGATATGATTAAAATCTCTGGCCAGAGTATGAATGAGATTTGGGAATGCGTTCCAATTCACATTCAAAGTAATCATATAAGCACAAGAATCACATTGGATAGTAGACATGAATAAATAAACTATCAAACCAAACAATGTGGTCAAGAGTATTAGATTAGAGAAAGACCGTATTGCATTTGTAATCCTAAACTGAATAGGTTCTCTACCTCTTCTGATTAGCTTGGGTAGCCATGATATGCTGCTAGGGGTCACTCATGGTTTGTGGAAGCCCTAAACGTGTGTAATCACTAAAGGGAGAATTGAAAGTAAGTTTCAATTCACAATCGATGTAAAATGGTTTTAATCGCCCACTGCCTCGCTAAAAGGAACCTAATGTATCGTACACCAAATAAGGTGGAGATTGAAGAAACAAAGGAGATGAATTAAATGGTTTAATTATTTATGGCAAGGATTAATTAATATGTTAATTAATCAAACGAATAAGTTCGTTAAAGACCTCGGGATAGTTTTTGGACCTTAAGGCCCAATGGGCTTCGAACGTCAAAGCCCATTGACTTAAGTTGTATGACAACTTAATGAATAAAGATTCACAAAGGCCCAAAAGCCCATATCCATTTAGTGTTGAATTAGGGTTTTTGGTTCTTTAGGTCATTTAAAGAAGTGACTATATAAAGAACTTTATAAACTAAAATTCATAAGTTGTTGATTTTAGAGAAAATTGGTGAGAACACAAAGCTTCCATTTATCTCTAAGAGGCCAACCACCTTGGGGGATATTGTCTAGCAATTCTATTTCCTCAAGGTCACTCATTTCCTCTCCAATCCAACTTTGGTGTAGAATCTTTAGAGGTTCTCAATTTTGGGAACTTGGAGAACCTATTCTTCTAACCAAATCCATGGAGCTAAGAAGCAAGGAATGAAGGCCCTATCTCTTGGGTGATTATCCTTTGCATATGCAAAGAGGAATCTACAAAGGTAAATATTTCTCAACTAACAAATTGTTGTTTTTAAGTTGAGTCAAGGTTCACCAATCTACTAGGCTTTGAATTTCATGGTAGATGTTTTGTTTTTGAATGCATGAAAGCATGATTCCGCCTTTAATTGTTAATTGCATGCTATATGATGTTATTCAAATGAACATGTTTTTCACAAAATTTCCTTCAAGTGGTATCAGAGCCTAGGTCTAGTAGTTGGTGAATCATTTTGGGTTTTGTAGTTCATAGTTTTTGATTTAAAAGTTGTAATATGTTACAAGCTTTATTCTTGTTTCTTTGAATGTAAATTTTGTTAGAAAATTTGCCATCTCAAATGTTGTAGATGTAGTTCATATGAGCATGAATTTTGGAGCTAAAATTTGGTGCCATGTTTTTTGGGAAATTCGGCCAAATCCAAGGGGTGATTTTTTGGGTTCATGTTTGTCTTGTTAAAATGGTTTTAAAGTGACTTTTGGAACCCCTAAGTACCCTAGGATGTTAACCCTCTTTTGAGTGATGAAAATTTGAGTTTTGGTGAGTGAAAACATTCATGGAGCTATTATGAGTTTTCATGAGTGTTCTTCAATGTTCTTGAAGTTCTTGCCAAGAACAAAAAGTTTTGAAGTTTTGATTCAAAATGTTTTATGTTTTTACATAAAGTTTTGGTTTAATTTTAGTGGGTGATTTTAGTGGGTGATGATTATTTGTAAAGTATTATTAATGGTTTTAATGGTAGACAAACTTTTTTTAAAAGTTTGACATAAATTCAATTAATGGCTATAATGGTAGACAAACTTTTTTTAAAAGTTTAACATAAATTCAAAATATTTCATCTTTACCTCACCTAACAAAACCCACTTACAAAAACTTTGTAAAAATCATATTTTTTTTCTATCATGGCCGGCCACCCTAATAGAATAGGGTATTTTTGGGTCTTTTATTCAATTACATAAAGTTTTGATACTTTTGTGTATTTGCACTTTGGCCCAAAAGTTTACGTTTTTACGTTAAGGCCCAAAAACGTTAAAGGACAAATTGTTTTGCTCCTTTAATGAAGTTTTTTTTGTATTTGTTGAAATTTTTGGGTTCTAGTTGTAATTACATGAAGTAGTGAACTTTTGTGTTTTTACAAAGTGACCCCAAAAGTTTGTGTTTCGCAATATAGCCCAAAAAGTTGTGGTTATTGCATGATGGCCCAAATTAAGTAGGGAACAAAAATTGTTTTGTCTCTTTAAATGAGAATTGGATTTTGATTTCATTTAGCTCCATTTAAATCAATTGTATGGATACAAAAATAAAACGAAAATGTTGCATTCAATTTAATTAATTAAAGTGTTGATTAATTAAAGGGTGATTATGAACCTAAGCCTACGATAATTGAGCTATGTGAAAGGCCGTTTCAAATTTGTTTGAACCATGGGAATGTGTAGATTAATTTTGGTTGTAATTTGATTTGATCAAATGTTGTAAAAGGGCATAAGCTCTTCTTTACTTTAAAGTAATTTGAATTATGCAAATGTTGTAAAGAGCATAAGCTCTCTTTTACTTTGAAGTACTTCTTTCTTGCTTTATTTGATATGCATGAAAATGAAGTAGTTGGGTCCAACGCCCCTAGGAACAACACGCCTTAATGTGATTAAACGCGTAACTAAAATCAATCTCCATCCCTAGTCCGAGATTCAACACTAGGCTCGTGTTGAATCTAAACAAAGGTTCATAGTCATCCTAAGGCCCTAAGGCAACTATATAGTCCATCAAATGAATGCAAACCTTATGTTAGTAGTATCATATACTCTTGCTTTAAAAACCGTTTTATAAGTATAGTGGGAGTATTATATACAACTAAATTGAATCAAATGGACCAATAGTTGTAATAGGACCAAAATTGTTTTAATAAAGATTAAAATGAATATGTTATATGTGATGAGACCTAAAACCCTCAACCAAACCATTATTAAGTTGATAAGCGTGAGAGTGCTTAGAACACTCTTTCGTGGTCTTCCACCGTGGTGGGATCCAATCGTTTATGACTTGTACACCGGCTTCACCCTATCATGGGGGAGTACAAAGTGCATGCTTATACTCAGGAGGAGTCTATATACATACTTGATGAGGTTAGTGTAGGCAACGAGGATGGCCGACATCGTATCATCGTGAGGCTATTCTTGAACCCCTTCACGAACTAAGCATGGTGGGAATGACTTAACTAAGTGCAATGGCGCCGACATCGTATCATCGTGAGGCAACATTCTCTAGAGGCCAAATTGATGGGTACTTGCATTAGTTGCAAATGAGTAAGCGTACTCTCTCATTATTATTAATGCTAGCCAACATCATATCATTGTGAGGTGGGCTTTGTAATAGTGAGTCTCCCATAACCTACTAAGAGTTTCCTCCAAAACTCTCGAATTCCAATGAGGGATATGGAATTTGCCAAAAATAGTGGGTGGTGCTATTTGATTTAAAGACCCGAATCAAATGGCTTAAAATCAATCAATTTATATTCGTTATGTATTTGTTTACCAATATATTTGCAAACGCTATCCAAAACTTGACAAAGAAAATCCGAATGTTTTAGTTTCCGGACTTGGTAACACAATCCCAAAGATTGTCTTAAATGGATTGTGCATGTACCTAAGAAGTCTCATCCTCACAATCTTCCTATTGATAATGTATCATTGGAAGAACATGTTAGAAATGTCTATCATGAAGAGGACAACACAAACAACCAATGCTTATTCCTTCGTTATATGAACAAAGGAACTTATGAAGAAATAAGAGTTGCCTTGAACAACTCTTGAAAGTTTGTAATTATGTTTAGAACATAATGGTTGGTTGACAAAAATAGTCCATCAACATGGACTTATGATGATTTTGAATCATTGAGTGTTGAAGTGATAAACCACTTAACGAGACGGAAACTAGGCTAGGACTTCACATTTATGTCCCTATCCTAATGGTTCACTAAGTTTATTGTAAACTATGTAGTGAACAATAACCAAACACTCTCCAAAATGTTTGATGTGTATAACACAATTGAAAAAGGTTTCAAGAGAGATAGTGGGAGTTTAGGGACCAAGACTATTGTAGTCAAAGGAGAAGTCAAATGAAGAAGATAAAATTAACTCCAAGGGAACAAACTTTCTTTATGAAAGGATGGACATTGGAAGGGGTATTTGCAAGAAATGTCTTGCAAATGTCAAGAACACACCTTTCGAAGGTGTTGTAAATTGTTCTTGAATAGTTCAAAACAGTTGGTTCTTCTACTTGAATGCTTGATTCCGTATTAGTAACTATGTTTTACAATCGTTGTAGAAGTGTGGCTAATAAGAAGTAGAAGATTAATGAGAGAAGAGAAAGTACTTCACATTCGGAACGTGAATAAAATATAGATCTCTGCGAAAGCAGATGGTACTAACTTCCTCATATGAACTACCAAAGAAATTGGAAAAACTAAAGATTGTCTTTACATTCCAATTTTAAGGAACTTAATTCCGTCACTATAGTAGAGATGGATGAATGTTTTGTTTGACAAAACATTGTTCTTTATTAATCACTGATTGGATTATAGTAATCTAATTGATTGTCTCTATAGTAGAGATGATATGGTAGCGTTAACTGTTTAGAATATAATGATGCTTAAAACCCAAAATGTTGCAAGGTAGTGACTAATCCCAACTGAGTTGTGATACCTCTAAAACATAAATTACGAGTTGGTTATAGATGGATGCTTTGGATCGTTAGATCCGGATCCAATACCTTCTTGTCAAAATTGTATAGAGGCGAAATGTTCGAATCTTTATTCTTTTGGAAAGAAGAAAGAATCACAAAGTTATTGAGGTTAATTCACTTATATGTTAGTGGCACTTGTCCACAACATAATACTACTCATGTTGTTTGACATTCACCGAAGATCACTCTCGGTTGGACTATAGTTTATTATGAATAAACACAAGTCCGAATACTTTGCAAAAGGTTTCAAAGAATTCAAGAAATGTAAGTTGATGAGTAAGACGTCTAAAGTACTTACCTCCTTAGATTTGATCCAAGGAAAGGTAACACTTTAGATGAGTTTCCTTGAAAGATATCAAGGAAATTAGCATCATAAGATAATGATTTTCTCCATTAGGAGAAGAACGAACTTGAATAAGATTTAGTTCGTTGAATATTATCAATTACTCATATATATAGGATATATACTTCTAAAACAATATGATTGTCAATTAGGAGATCTTCCAAATTTTCATAACTCCATAGGATGTAGTTGGAAAGAAAGACAAATCTTAATCATGTTAAGATTTGGGGTTGTGTGCTAATGAGCAATATTTGTTTAAAAATTATCTTGTGGATATCCTTAAATTAACCTTTGGATATCACTTCTATAAACCAACCAACAAATGTTGTTTGTTGAGTAGTTCATTGTAATCCTACAATGTGATTTGCCTTAGAGCAAATGAACTAGGAATAGAACTCAAAAGAATGGGTTCTTTGAGAGACAAGATGATAATCAACAAATATAACAACCTAGTTCCTATACCACAAGCTCCAAGGTAGTCAAAAAGAATTTTAAACCGTCTAAGTTGAATGGTTTGAACTTTATGACTACATTGAGTGTATATACAAAATATACTCAAGGAAATGGTAAAGTACCATTTGACCCGAAATAATGAAACCTTCATAGCTAATTGGTAGCTTAAGGTGACTACAATCAAAGAGAATGGTTGACTTTGAAGGAACCATTTTTGACGTAGTCTTAGTTTCAATTAATTCGAAGATAGCTAGCTACAACTAAATGTTGATTCAATGTTTGGACATAATATAGGTTTCCGAAACCATTATTAAAATAGTCCTAATAATATATGTCTAAAGATATGAATCACAAAACATGTAAGTTGTAGAGATCCAACCATCATAAATCTTAGCAAGCTAGTGGGAGCCATAAGCGTTTTATGAGAGAAAATGTCAAATCATTTGATTTCTCGTAAAGATGTAAATGAATCTTTTGTTTACTAGGTTTACAAAAGATTAGTGGGAGTTAATCATGTTCCTAAAATTTAAATATATATATGATATATTAATTTTGGAAATGAAAAGAATACTTCATTGTTAAAGTTATGACTTTAAACATTCTATAAAGATAGAATGTATATGGGAGACATAGTCTATATACATGGGATGGAAATCTATAATGATAGATTTTAGGATATAATTGGATTATATCATGCCCTAATAATAGACAAAAGGATGCTAGGAAGTTTCTCATATGATGATAAACTTCAATAAGAAGAACAACTCTAGTGAGACTAGGAGGTAGCTCTTCTCAAAAGGAACGTACCCTTTGACTCCCAAAGAAATAATGCATAAATAGAATCCTTTATGCATAGGCATAAAGGTGATTTACGTATTTCATATTGTATGAAAACGTTGATATGAATTGTACCTAGATCGGTACAAGACGATATCAGTGCAAGCCCAGGATCAGAACCATGGCAACTGTCAAGTGAGTCCTTGATATTTGAGAAATACTAAAGGATAGGTTCCTCGAAGAATGAGGAAGAATTAGAGTAACGTAATGGAAGCGTAAATGTATTAGATTATGAATCTAATCCATCATTGGATGTTTCTTCATTATGAATGAAGAGATAAACAGATATCTCTTTATTATGACTAAAGAGATATTTGGATGGAAACATTAAAGTAATGACTTTAGTGTGTTCCATTATGAATGCAAAATATATTGCCATATAGAAGTTTACAACAATGTTGTTTGGATGGGAAAGTTCATTTATGAACTCTCTATTCGGTTCCAACCAGAAAGTGTATCTAGTGTACTGACACTACGACACTAATGGGGCGATAGCTCAAGCCTGGGAATCAAGGTCTCATCAAGATCCGAACTCATATGAGAGACTGAACCACATGATTGGGAATCATGTATAATGGTGACGTCGATATTCTCAAGGTTGCTTCTATGGATAACATATAGATATCAATTTCCTAGGCCTACTACTCAGCCATTTAGGAAATGACTACAGAAGAGGAATCATAACAGATGACCAAGCTGATTGGCTCTAGTGCAAGTGGGAGATTGTTGGAAATGTGCCCTAAAGCCATTCATATGATGATACTTTACGGATATTTCACATGTTAAACTAATCTAGTTTACATATAAAGGGCAAACATTATTGTTTGAGACGTCTCATATAAATGTTATATGCTTAAACGATAAAGTCCAAGGAATATGTGATTGGAAGAATGCAATCTAATGAAGTTAGATTAATGAGACCATTCTTTCGTAGACACATCCTAAACGTTCCTGATCATAGGATTGCCAATTGGGCATTGACAGTCCGATAAGATCAGTACGTGCTATGTCTTCTCTCAGGGAGAGTGACTAGTCTCGAGTCATTGGTGTGTGTGACATCAAGACAAGTACGTAGGTGCTCAATAGAGAATGAGTTCACTGAACACGATCAACGAGGAGTTCTCATACTCATGTCACATGAGAACTCATGTTTGGGATAATGCAAATTAGTCCTTTGACCTGAGGCATCACAGTTGTTGTCTTGTGGTTAAGTCCTTGATCTTTGATTATGTCAAAGTCACCCCATCGGGGTGTCCACGACATCATTGGGGTTAAGCCACTTAGTCATGGAGACAAGTGAATGCGCAACAAGGGATCTCTAACCTTCAATTGGCTTGAGGGAGAATACTCTATGATATGATTAAAATCTCTGGCCAGAGTATGAATGAGATTTGGGAATGCGTTCCAATTCACATTCAAAGTAATCATATAAGCACAAGAATCACATTGGATAGTAGACATGAATAAATAAACTATCAAACCAAACAATGTGGTCAAGAGTATTAGATTAGAGAAAGACCGTATTGCATTTGTAATCCTAAACTGAATAGGTTCTCTACCTCTTCTGATTAGCTTGGGTAGCCATGATATGCTGCTAGGGGTCACTCATGGTTTGTGGAAGCCCTAAACGTGTGTAATCACTAAAGGGAGAATTGAAAGTAAGTTTCAATTCACAATCGATGTAAAATGGTTTTAATCGCCCACTGCCTCGCTAAAAGGAACCTAATGTATCGTACACCAAATAAGGTGGAGATTGAAGAAACAAAGGAGATGAATTAAATGGTTTAATTATTTATGGCAAGGATTAATTAATATGTTAATTAATCAAACGAATAAGTTCGTTAAAGACCTCGGGATAGTTTTTGGACCTTAAGGCCCAATGGGCTTCGAACGTCAAAGCCCATTGACTTAAGTTGTATGACAACTTAATGAATAAAGATTCACAAAGGCCCAAAAGCCCATATCCATTTAGTGTTGAATTAGGGTTTTTGGTTCTTTAGGTCATTTAAAGAAGTGACTATATAAAGAACTTTATAAACTAAAATTCATAAGTTGTTGATTTTAGAGAAAATTGGTGAGAACACAAAGCTTCCATTTCTCTCTAAGAGGCCAACCACCTTGGGGGATATTGTCTAGCAATTCTATTTCCTCAAGGTCACTCATTTCCTCTCCAATCCAACCTTGGTGTAGAATCTTTAGAGGTTCTCAATTTTGGGAACTTGGAGAACCTATTCTTCTAACCAAATCCATGGAGCTAAGAAGCAAGGAATGAAGGCCCTATCTCTTGGGTGATTATCCTTTGCATATGCAAAGAGGAATCTACAAAGGTAAATATTTCTCAACTAACAAATTGTTGGTTTTAAGTTGAGTCAAGGTTCACCAATCTACTAGGCTTTGAATTTCATGGTAGATGTTTTGTTTTTGAATGCATGAAAGCATGATTCCGCCTTTAATTGTTAATTGCATGCTATATGATGTTATTCAAATGAACATGTTTTTCACAAAATTTCCTTCACTCAACACATCAGCGTGAACATTGAACAGGACCAAGAGGAGCCTAAACCCGCCCCTCAAATTTCAGTCTTCGATAGGCTGAATCGTTCAAAACCCAGAAATTCGGCACTTGATCGCATTGGTGTGCAAGATCGAACTTCTGTCTTTAAACGGCTTAACATGCCAACACCCTAGTGCTCTGTTTTTGAAAGGTTGTCAAAACCTAAGAAACAAAGCAGCAAGGCTAGCTCTCCTCCACAACGATCGGCTTTGGAAAGACTTGAAGAAACCAAGAAGCCTTCTAGAAAGAAGAAGACAACGCCAAAGGAAGAAAATCGTAAAGCAACCTTGGAGGTTGACATAAAAGGACCACCGAAGGTAAGGAGGTGCATCAACATCCACACCGGCTAATCTTCACGGCAACAAACCCAAAAGGACCGCACTGAAGAGAAGGCCCAAGAAGACAAAGAAGACAAAATCCCGAAAGAATACGTCACTTCCGGCTCTGTCAACTCAAAATCTTCACCTCAATCGCTGGGGGCATGCTCCAAAACCATGCCAGTCAAGCCGAGTGAAGTTGAAGGATGGACTCATATCACTCCGAAGAAACTACACAAGAAGCATATGTCTTCTCCACAAGTGCACCAATCGGAAAGGGGGCAAAACAGCTTTCGCCAACCTCCAAAGCAATGTGAAAGTGTTGAAGATGAGGAAATTTCTACACAAAGATCAACCATGCACGATCTTTTCTTCCTGAGAAAATTATTCAGCTACTCGGTCAAGGCTCCTTGCTATAAAGATTGCGAGGAACGCTTCTCCAGGCAGCAATCATCTCTTCCACAAGTTCACCAATGGGAAAGAGGGCAAATCAGCTCTTGTCAACCTCCAAAACAATGTGAAAATGTTGGAGATAATGAAACTTTGACAGGAATATCATCCATCCCCATCACGATGCGTGACATCTTCCCAGAAGACTTATTCAACTACTCAGTCAAGGCTCATTGCTATGAAGATTGCGAGGAACAACTCTCCCGGATCGCTTGACGCACCAAATGCTCCTCGCCTGCACGAGCCTAAACTGCATGGCACAACGCTCTTGGCCCGCAAGAGCATAAACTGTGTACGGCAAAATCATCATCAAAATCACTGTTAAATTTATCACTCATTTGAACTAAAAAAAAAAAACAAATGCATTGAGAGAAATAAAGTCCGTTTTTATTTATTTTTTCTGGAAATTTTACATAAATTTGCATTATACATACTTAGAAATAAAAAAAAAAAAAAAACAAATGCATTGAGAGAAATAAAGTTCGTTTTTATTTATTTTTTCTAGAAATTTTACATAAATTTGCATTATACATACTTAAAAAAAAAAAATCAAATCAAATTTACAGGAAGGGATCTTCAAGGATGATCAGGTGGCGCCTCATCGCTCGGCGGAGCTCCAGAAAGACGAAGCACCAGAGATTGATTATCCGGAGCTTCAACACTTGGTGAAGCGCCAGAGGACAAAGGTAGAAGTTCCGCTGGAGTAACGCCACAAACCTCTGATGATCACTCTGAATCCGAACTTCGGACTCCTGCAGCTGGTAAAGCTTCGTCTTCATGCTTGTTGAGTAATTAGTTGCGAGCATGTGCAACTCTTTATTCTCGTGCCTAAGCACTCTGACCTCTTGCCGAAGACTAGCCACTTCAGCCATCAACGACTCAACCTGACGAGATCGAGCAAGAAGGCGCTGGCCCATGTTTGATACTGAGCCTGCACATCGGACGCTGTAGGCCAGAGAGTCCTGAACATCCAGTTCGTCGGACAGCCTGGAAAGTATCCTAGTGTCTCTAGGAGTGAGAAGATTTCTGGCCACCACCGAAGCGGTTGTATCATTCATCATCATGGAATCCCCAACTGTAAGATGACCATTTTGGGATACGAATGACGGCTGCCAAATGTTGGTTGGAGAAGATATGTCACTATCTTCCCCGACATTCAAGTTAAGGCGACGGTCAGAAGGGCAAGACATATTCGAAGGTGTGAAGAAAAAGAAGAGGTTGAACAAATCAAGTTCTTAGAAGTGCAGGTAGGGAGCTTCTACAGGCTGAAAATTTAAGTGTGCTTTGGAATGTGATGCGTGCCTCTCTTTAAAAATCAGAACTCGATGGAGCTTCAGAAATTGAAGAGGCGAGTTCAGAGATCGAAGAGACGCCTGCTTTCTCAAAAGCTGGGCTGCTCAGAAACCACGGGCCGATCTCAGAAATCGAAGAGGCGCCAGTCTTTTCCAGACGTGTCATCGCCTGTCACATGCAGAGTAAGCTTTGTGGAAATCACGGGCAGTTTGTCGAAGCGCCGATTCCAACCATCTGCTTTTCCAGACGTGTCAACATCTGTCACATGCAGAGTCAGCTTTGCGGAAATCACGGGCAGTTTGTCGAAGCGTTTTTCCAGACGTGTCAACATCTGTCACATGCAGACTCAGCTTTGCGGAAATCACGGGCAATTTGTCGAAGCGCCGATCCCAGATATCGAAGAGGCGCCAGTCTGTTTCAGCCTTGTCAACACCTGTCACATGCACACCCAGCTTTGCGGAAATTACGGCCAATTTGTCGAAGATTTCTGATGAAGAAGAAAGCACGTGAAGCCATACTGTTTAATCATCCAACGGTTGCCGACACGAGTAAAAGAATAGTGCCGCTGCCAGTTATGAAGAAATCACTATTAAATGTCAACCTTCACAGCAAGGCAGACAAACCCAATCTTTCTTCATCTCCGAAAATGCATTCCCAACGAAGCCGCTCGAGTCATTCAGTGTTCCTCATCCCTTGGGGTACCTCTGCAAACAAGTCATCAAGAGCAAAAGTATTTCATATCACGAAGGTTGAAAGCAAGAGTATCTCATATCATGCTTTCTCCCTGTCATTTTCCTTGTCTTTGTGACAAGGAGAAAACGAGCAATCAGCCAGCACTTGGTGTCAATCTTCCGATCTAAGAACCGACTGCCTGGAACTCCTTCCTGATTGCTTACCTAGCACTACTCTCGAAGTACCCATTATCTCAACATTTTGTGCTTCCAGAGAAGATGCCACATCTGCCTGGAGAACAGATAAGGCAAGTGAAAATGATACCTTGAAGCATGTGGAGACAACGTGTTAATTCATCTTCAAGATCAGTTTCCTTTTCCTTGCTAAGAAGTTCCCCAGCCCAGTTCAAGAATAAACCTGTGGAAAGATACTTCTTCAAAAGCAAAAGTATCTCATATCATCAGAGTCAAATGCAAAGATATCTCATGGCATGTTTTTCCTTTACCCTTGCTCTTGCCTACGAGACAAGGAGAAAGAAAGCAATCGGTCGGCACTTGGACAGATTGAACAAAGAAACAGACCATCACCTCTACCTCGTGCCTACCTGCCGTGCAGAAGAAACAAGCAGAGAAGAATGCTGCATGCACACTCAATCAACCCAGCAGAATGAGTCTGAGTTGAAACCAAGAACTCGAGAAGCTTCAACAACATCGCCAAAGAGCAAAACCTCACCGTACAATTCTAATCCGATTCAAGATTAAGCCCCAATGACCTTTGAAGAATTTCAAACAAAGTTCAAGATCAAGCCTCAACGATCCTTGAAGAAATCTTCCAACCAAATTCAAAATCAAGCCTCGACGGCCCTGAAAGAAATCACAAGTCCGATTTAAGATCAAGTGTCCACCACCCTTAAATCAAATCCAGTTCAAGAATAAGCTGTGGAAAGTCAACAAGCGCAAAAACAAATACGTGCCAATTCATCCACTACCAAAGCCAATGATCATCTACCACATGAAGCTCCTTGTGGTTCAATTTCAACCTTCAAGATCAAGCCTCGACGACTCTTGAAGAAATCTCAAGCCCCATTCAAGATCAAGTCTCAACGGCTCTTGAAGAAATTTTCAGTCCATTTCAAGATCAAAGCTTGATGGCCCTTGAATCGACGTCTACATTGAGGTACTTCAAAACGCATCTTCTACACGTGACAAGCACATGTATACGACGCACCTTGAAGTGGGGGCATTTGTAGACATTGAAATTTCGGTGAAATAAATGTTCACCAACACATTAAAATTTTGACGTGTCAGGGCATACATGGCATATGCCACGTGTCATACAAATTGTACACATGGTGTGCGACTCGACAAAATAAGAAGAAATACCCTTGGAGGATTACACAAGTATTTTCTTCTCATTTTGGGCAATGACAAAGCATGCACATATCAAGTTTAAAATGATATTAAGTGGAAAATTAGGCCATAAAATTACAACTTCAAGTTTAAAATTGTATTAAGTGGGAAATTAGGCAATGATGCTTGGAAAAGAAAAAAATATTTTGTGGTGGTGATTCATTCTCAAAGCCTATAAATAGGCTTCTACATCAAGGTATCTACCACCAATTCACAAATACATCTCTCTACTCCCAAATTGGAAGAGAAATCCCCCAAATCTTTGAAGCTCTGAAACTCCGAAGCTCTCAAGCAAATCCCGAAGGATCAAGAAAGCCTTCTTCGTTCTTCGTAAAATCGTCCTTCAAGATCAAGCCCCAACGGCCCTTGAAGAACTTTCATCAATTCAAGATCAAGCCCCGACGGCCCTTGAAGAAAGTGTTCATCGTTCATCCAACCGTCCTTCAAGATCAAGCCCCAACGGCCCTTGAAGAACTTCCATCAATTCAAGATCAAGCCCCGACGGCCCTTGAAGAAAGTGTTCATCGTTCATCTAACCGTCCTTCAAGATCAAGCCCCAACGGCCCTTGAAGAACTTCCATCAATTCAAGATCAAGCCCCAACGGCCCTTGAAGAAAGTGTTCATCGTTCATCCAACCGTCCTTCAAGATCAAGCCCAAAAGCCTTTGAAGATCCGTTCATCACTGTTCTTCAAGATCAAGCCCAAAAGCCCTTGAAGATCCGCTCATCAACAGCCCTCTTCGTTCTTCGTCAAACCCCCCTTCAAGATCAAGCCCCAAAGGCCCTTTAAGAACTTCCACCAATTTAAGATCAAGCCCCGACGGCCATTGAAGAAAGTGTTCATCGTTCATCAACTGTTCATCCTAAGATCAAGCCCCGACGGCCCTTGAAGAAAGTCTTAGGATGAACAGTTGTGTGGACGATGAACACTTTCTTCAAGGGCCGTCGGGGCTTGATCTTAGGATGAACAGTTGATGAACGATGAACACTTTCTTCAAGGGCCGTCGGGGCTTGATCTTGAATTGGTGGAAGTTCTTCAAGGGCCTTTGGGGCTTGATCTTGAAGGAGGGTTTGACGAAGAACGAAGAGGGCTTTCTTGATCCTTCGGGATTCTTAGGAACTTGGGAGGTTTGATGCTTGAAAGCTTTAGAGTTTTAAAGCTTCAAGGATTTTGGGGAATTCTCTTCTAATTTGAGAGTAGAGAAATGTATTTGTGAATTGGTGAATGATACCTTGATGTAGAAGCCTATTTATAAGCTTTGAGAATGAATCACCACCACAAAATATTTTTTTCTTTTCCAAGCACCATTGCCTAATTTCCCACTTAATACAATTTTAAACTTGAAGTGGTAATTTTATGGCCTAATTTTCCACTTAATATCATTTTAAACTTGATATGTGCATGCTTTGTCATTGCCCAAAATGAGAAGAAAATACTTGTGTAATCCTCCAAGGGTATTTCTTCTTATTTTGTCGAGTCACACACCATGTGTACAATTTGTATAACACGTGACATATGCCATGTATGCCCTGACACGTCAAAATTTTAATGTGTTGGTGAACATTTATTTCACCGCAATTTCGATGTCTACAAATGCCCCCACTTCAAGGTGCGTCGTATACATGTGTTTGTCACGTGTAGAAGATGCGTTTTGAAGTACCTTAATGTAGACATCGATTCAAGGGCCATCAATGCTTGATCTTGAAATGGACTGGAAATTTCTTCAAGAGCCGTCGAGGCTTGATCTTGAAGGTTGAAGTTGAACCACAAGGAGCTTCATGTGGTAGATGATCATTGGCTTTTGTAGTGGATGAATTGGCACGTATTTTTTTTTGCCCTTGTTGACTTTCCACAGCTTATTCTTGAACTGGATTTGATTTAAGGGTGGTGGACACTTGATCTTAAATCGGACTTGTGATTTCTTTCAGGGCCGTCGAGGCTTGATTTTGAATTTGGTTGGAATCGGCGCTTCGACAAACTGCCCGTGATTTCAGCAAAGCTTACTCTGCATGTGACAGGCGATGACACGTCTGGAAAAGACTGGCGCCTCTTCGATTTCTGAGATCGGCCCGTGGTTTCTGAGCAGCCCAACTTTTGAGAAAGCAGACGTCTCTTCGATCTCTGAACTCGCCTCTTCAATTTCTGAAGCTCCATCGAGTGCTGATTTTTAAAGAGAGGCACGCATCACATTCCAAAGCACACTTGAATTTTCCGCCTGTAGAAGCTCCCTACCTGCACTTCTAAGAACTTGATTTGTTCAACCTCTTCTTTTTCTTCACACCTTCGAATATGTCTTGCCCTTCTGACCGTCGCCTTAACTTGAATGTCGGGGAAGATAGTGACATATCTTCTCCAACCAACATTTGGCAGCCGTCCTTCGTATCCCCAAATGGTCATCTTACAGTTGGGGATTCCATGATGATGAATGATACAACCGCTTCGGTGGTGGCCAAAAATCTTCTCACTCCTAGAGACACTAGGATACTTTCCAAGCGGTCCGACGAACTAGCTGTTCAGGACTCTCTGGCCTACAGCGTCCAATGTGCCGGCTCAGTATCAAACATGGGCCAGCGCCTTCTTGCTCGATCTCGTCAGGTTGAGTCGTTGATGGCTGAAGTGGCTAGTCTTCGGCAAGAGGTCAAAGTGCTTAGGCACGAGAATAAAGAGTTGCACATGCTCGCAACTAATTACTCAACAAGCATGAAGATGAAGCTTTACCAGCTGCAGGAGTCCGAAGTTCGGATTCAGAGTGATCATCAGAGGTTTGTGGCGTTACTCCAGCGAAAACTTTTGCCTTTGTCCTCTGGCGCTTCACCAAGTGTTAAAGCTCCGGATAATCAACCTCTGGTGCTTCGTCTTTCTGGAGCTCCGCCGAGCGATGAGGCGCCACCTGATCATCCTTGAAGATCCCTTCCTATAAATTTGATTTGATTTTTTTTGATTTATTTTTTTTTAAGTATGTATAATGCAAATTTATGTAAAATTTCCAGAAAAAATAAATAAAAACGGACTTTATTTCTCTCAATGCATTTGTTTTTTTTTTTTTTTTTAGTTCAAATGAGTGATGAATTTAACAGTGATTTTGATGATGATTTTGCCGTACACAGTTTATGTTCTTGCGGGCCAGGAGCGTTGTGCCATGCAGTTTAGGCTCGTGCAGGGGAGGAGCCTTGTGTCTTGCAGTTTAGGCTCTTGCAGGCAAGGAGCTTTGGTGTCGTTTGCAGTTTCAACTCGTGCAGGCAAGGAGCATTTGGTGTCGTGTTGTAGTTTAAGCTCGTGCAGATAAGGAGCATTTGGTGCCGTTTGCAGTTTCAGCTCGTGCAGGCAAGGAGCTTTGAGTTGTCGCCTTTTATGCTCGTGCAGACCAGGAGCGTTGGTGTTGCCTTTTATGCTCGTGCAGACCAGGAGCATTGGTGTTGCCTTTTATGCTCGTGCAGACCAGGAGCATTGTGCCATGCAGTTTAGGCTTGTGCAGGCAAGGAGCTTTGGTTCGTCAAGCGATCCGGGAGAGTTGTTCCTCGCAATCTTCATAGCAAGGAGCCTTGACTGAGTAGTTGAAGAAGTCTTCTGGGAAGATGTCACGCATCGTGATGGGGATGGATGATCTTCGTGTCAAAGTTTCATTATCTCCAACACTTTCACATTGTTTTGGAGGTTGACAAGAGCTGATTTGCCCCATTTCTCATTGGTGAACTTGTGGAAGAGATGATTGCTGCCTGGAGAAGCGTTCCTCGCAATCTTTATAGCAAGGAGCCTTGACCGAGTAGCTGAATAATTTTCTGAGGAAGAAAAGATCGTGCATGGTCGATCTTTGTGTAGAAATTTCCTCATTTTCAACACTTTCACATTGCTTTGGAGGTTGGCGAAAGCTGTTTTGCCCCCTTTCCGATTGGTGCACTTGTGGAGAAGACATATGCTTCTTGTGTAGTTTCTTCGGAGTGACATGAGTCCATCCTTCAACTTCACTCGGCTTGACTAGCATGGTTTTGGAGCATGCCCCCAGCGATTGAGGTGAAGATTTTGAGTTGACAGAGCCGGAAGTGACGTCTTCTTTCGGGATTTTGTCTTCTTTGTCTTCTTGGGCCTCCTCTTCAGTGCGGTCCTCTTGGGTTTGTTGCCGTGAAGATTGGCCGGTGTGGATGTTGATGCACCTCCTTACCTTCGGTGGTCCTTTTGTGTCAACCTTCAAGGTTGCTTTACGATTTTCTTCCTTTGGCGTTGTCTTCCTCTTTCTAGAAGGCTTCTTGGTTTCTTCAAGTCTTTCCAAAGCCGATCGTTGTGGAGGAGAGCTAGCCTTGCTGCTTTGTTTCTTAGGTTTTGACAACCTTTCAAAAACAGAGCACTGGGGTGTTGGCATGTTAAGCCGTTTAAAGACAGAAGTTCGGTCTTGCACACCAATGCGATCAAGTGCCGAATTTCTGGGTTTTGAACGATTCAGCCTATCGAAGACTGAAATTTGAGGGGCGGGTTTAAGCTCCTCTTGGTCCTGTTCAATGCTCACGCTGATGTGTTGAGCGCTAGCATTCTTGGCTTTGCTTGAAATCTTCATGGGTGCATTTGGCATGAAGCCAAGTCTAGCTTTATTGTTGTCAACTCCATAATCACGCTCCTCCAACTTCTTCTGAGTCTCAGTGAGGTCATGACCCTTGTTGCTGACTATGCTTGAAACCTTCTTCCCAGGATTTGAAGAGGAAGCAAAGTCGTGCCCAGCCTTTGACATGAGTTCGTAGGCGTTTTGGTTGAAACCTTCTTCGGCCCTTTTAGTTGGGATAAAGCTTGGTTTCTTTTTGACGCCATACTGTGCCTCCAGATGGTTGATGAGTCCAGCGGTTTGCAAGTTTTTCTCCTCCGCAGTCTTTATCAGCCTTGCAATTGTTTCCTTCATTTGAACCAGATGTTCTTCAATGGAGGTACCTCTGGATTTTCCTTGTTCACAATTCTAACACTAACTTCCCTTTTCAAACAGTGAGTTGGAAGAAATATCAGAGACCAACCTAAAACAATTTGATGAGGTTCCAGTTGAAAAGCAGATACAACTACCAAACTATGTTAGATGACTGTAATATTTTTTGCATGTACATATACCAGCATTTTATAATTTTCTGGTTCCACTAGAAGAACAGCTAGAACCACTACACTATAATAGATGACTGTAATATTTAAATCTCAGGTTCTCCAAATTGAACTGTTTACCTATAAAGTTTTTCTAACCTCTTTGTTATCTAACATTGTATCACTATTTTTACATTATTTGTAAACTATTTGATATAAATTTTAAACCCGCCGCAACGCGCGGGTACTCCTTTCTAGTATATATGAATAAAAAGCCCAAAACACTGTTCCTTGGCCAGTGTTTTGCCTTTTTTGCCCTCGAGTTGCTCTGTAAATTTAGGTTTTTGTGTGTTTTATACAGTGAAATGGCATTTTTGACCCTGGGTGTCCAACAGAAGGTTCCCGACTTCATCCTCGGAAATCGCAGAAATCTAAAAGGAAAAAACTGTGCTCTGCAACATGATCGGCGATTTCGATTCCGCTTCGTGAGATCTGTGCGATCTTTGCTTCAGGTTCTTCTTTTAATTGCTATGTGTGTAGCAGCTTTGTTCAGTTAGATATCTAATTGTTGATTGTCAGGTAGGGTTTTGAGGATCCAAATATCAATTCTTTGTGGGTTTGATTTGTCAAGAGTTTTGCCTTCTGGGTAGTTCTACCTTCAGCTCCAGAAGAACCTTCACTGAAAAAAGTTACCAGGTTAGTGATTGCTTTCAAAAAGTTACCCAATTGGATTTTTTGTTACTGTGTTCAAGAGAAAGAAGAAAGGTAAGAACTTTCAGCTGAGATAGTGCCCAACTCTCAAGTGTACTGTAATTTTTTATCATTTCCAAAATTACCTTGTGTAACAGAGAAAAGGGTGATGAATTTGACAAAGTTTGATGCTTTTTAGGATCGGTAGGCCACCATTTCTATCTGACTCCACAGGTAGTTTTTAACTTTTTATATGTATAAGTTTTTTTTAATATAAATTTTGAGTGATGTTTCATTCTTAAGCCGTGGTTTTTTTTGCTTTGCAGTTTCCAGTTTCTATTTGCACAAAGAACTTTCGGACAGGGTATAACTTCTTCAGGTGCGTGCTCTGTATATTTCTCGAATTTCGATTTCTCAAATCGCTATTGTTTATTATATTTTGCTTTCGATCTGATTCCAATTGAGTTCGATTTTGAACTTGAATTTATATTCGATTTTGATGTATATATGTCCTAATTTTTTTTGAAGAAATTTAGAGATGAAGGAATTCAAGTTGGAGACTTTGAGTTCAGGTTTTTTCAAATTTGTACAACCTCTTTCTCTATTTTCGTTAAATTTCTGGAATTTTTTGTATAATTTGATGAAGCGTTTAATTTTTTTTATTAATTAAATTACAAATAAGTATCAATGGCCTTCATTTGGTACCAATCAATCAAGTGAGAGATGTGTTGTCTGAATGTTTGATTTTGCTTGAATTAGTCTCTCCAAGTAGGAGAAAGAGAAGGATCCGAATGGGAGCAAGGCACGACATGGAACAAGCAAGCTCATGAGAATGTTAACGTTCAAGGGACTCGGGGGAGGGTGACTGATCAACTGAAAAAACTGAGGTATATGGTTTTTCTCTTCGAATTTCATAAACATGCATGTATTTACATCTAATATTAACGGTACAAGGAATCAAATAATTAAAATTTGACCTAGAAAAATATTAGTTAAGTAAGCTGGTTTGCAAGTGTGTGCAGTGCACATATAATATGTTCAATTTCTTGAAAACCGTCTTTATTTCGCAGATTAAACTGAGAAATTTGAAAAACTCTGTTCGAGATTTTGCTTGAAATCATGTTTGGGATTAAATAGCAGGGTCAGATCCAGTGTTCCGAGAAGTACTTCAATGATATCTACGAGTACAGGTATGCGCCTTTCTGCTTCGTTTTCTTTCGATTTTTCTTCATTTTTTATAAACTTTTTGTTTTTTTTCAATGTTGGTACAGGCATGTGGCTAAACTGCTCCCAAAAAATGGGCTTCTCTGCGAGGTAATTTATTAGGGTTTTCACTTTCTTTGACTGTAATATGTCCTTTTGAGAAATGCTTTGAGATTTGTTCGTGTTATTTTGGGTTTTGTGTAATCTTGGAATCTTTCCTTTTTCTTCAGTGAGATTTGGGCTTTTCGGTTTCGTTTACAGTTCTTTTGAGTGTCCATGAATTTTCAACGCTGGTTTTCTGTGGATTTTGTTATTTGAAGAGGGAAACTATGGATTGGTTTGTTACTTGGTACATACGTTTATATGCATCAAATTATATACATTCCCTCCTACTCAAATGTTCAAATGTATTCATTTATGTATGTTTGCGCATTCACTTTCGTATACGTGCGTTAACTGCCATATATACAATACACCCATATAGATTTGGTTAAATGAATAATGTACGTATACGAATTGGTCATTTCACACATATAGATTGATAGTTAGATTGAATCAAAATTTCGTGAATTGGTTATACACTTTATGTGATTTCTATGCGGGAATGCTGGTGAATGCCTTATTTAATTTCCAAGAAATTGAAGCTAAGAATATGGTATTTTCCTTTTGCTATGGAGAGTAGTGGATTCTGTGGTGTAGTAAATATGAGGCCCAATAAAAGTGTTTTTTTCCTTCTCTTATATTCATCTGTTTTCAATATTGGATTGGATTTGCATTAAGGGTTTTGTTGATCTGATATTATTGATAAAATACTAGAAAACCCACCTGAACTTAAGCACTTTTAGGGGTTTGTTCTGCTTTTGGTTCACTTAATATTCATACCTGTTTATGTTTTTACTTTTTAAGTGTTTTTTTTTTGGTTCTGTTTAAGAATGTCTCCAACATGGTTTCTTTTTCGCACATCCTTTCAATAATTTAGATTGACTTCACCCCTAGTCCATTGACAGTTACTTTGTAGACGGGACAAGGATTGTCTGCCCTCCACTTCTGGTGCCCTCCCCATGCCCTCTGTTTGTGTGGTCACGGTTAAGCCACGTCAACATTTTATATTACTATTCATTTTTGTCTTATTATATATATAAAAAAAACAATATAAAATGTTGACGTGGCGTAACCGTGACCACACAAAACAGGAGGGCACGGGAAGTGGAGGGCAGACAATTCTTGTCCTTGTAGACGTTAGGGATGGGTCTTCTTCTTCAGCTTAGTGGGCACCGTACCTTTAGCAGAGTGTCTAGGTAATGCGACTGAGTAAGTGCTAGCTTTTTGTTTAAGCATTAAGTTATCTTAACTTTGCTAAGGCTAATTCTTAAGTTTTTCATTGTTCTCTTAACTTTATGTTTTTTGACGTTAGGGATGGGTCTTCTTCTTCAGCTTAGTGGGCACCGTACCTTTAGCAGAGTGTCTAGGTAATGCGACTGAGTAAGTGCTAGCTTTTTGTTTAAGCATTAAGTTATCTTAACTTTGCTAAGGCTAATTCTTAAGTTTTTCATTGTTCTCTTAACTTTATGTTTTTTATTTTTGTAAATATCATTTAGTAATTTACTATAATCTGATTGCTTTATCATTTAATACTCAATAATTTCTCCAGGGCATCGGATGTTCAACTTAACATCACAAGTAAATTGCATTGGTTCTTTCCATTGAATTTGTGCTTTGGCCTTGCTCAACTGAAGTCCTTCCCGAGAGACCTGGAGCACCAGATTGTCCTGTAAGTAGCACTTCAATTCTTTCTTCTTTTTGCAGAAATAATTCATTAAGCACTTGAACTGTTAATTGATCCTTTTCCATTTGCATGTTGCAGTACTTTATGAAGACTCAAAGATGCAAATTTGTATAAGGTGCAAGTTTAATCATCCGAAGGACAAAGTTACTACAACTTTCCATAAGGTGGTTCCAATGATATAGTTTCATATAATACTCTTAACACTCTTTTTTACTAATTTTTGTTACACAATCAATCACTCACAGGTCATACTATTCATAGAGTGGTTCAAAGAATTCCAAGAGCTTTATTCTTGCTCTACTTCGAATCGAAACCGAATACTGCCTATCCAAATTTTCTCACCCTTTCATTCCTATCTCCTCCACCTCTTCATCCTTGCTCCACCGTGAATCGAAACCAAAAGTTGCTCATCCAAATCAATTTCGGTTCACTCAAATGCTTAGAACCCTAAAACCCAAATTTCTCCAGATCATTCCAAAATTCAATGGCAAACACAAAACCCAGATCCCTAAACTCACTCGATAACGTGTCAAAGGCTGGGCATCCAGTTCTCTCATGTGGCTCCCGTTGGATCCAGTATGCTTTTGCTGCTGCCAATCTACAGGTAAAGCTTAAATTTACATACAATTTTTTTTTTTTTTTTTCTTGATTGGAATTTGGGCTTTTTGTTCCTCCTTAATCCCAAAGTTCTGTAATTTATGCAACTTTGATCGAAAGACATGTTTTTTATTGCTGAAAATTGTTAACCCCAGTTTAGGTATTCATTTGCTCATTAAAATCGCATTTTGGATTCCGTAACTGAACCTCCTTGCTCCTCTTTTAACTCTAGAATCTTCAGTATACATGTGGGTTTTGCTTTGAATTTGATAAACCTCTCTGTGTTCGTGAGCTGATACAGTTTTTGGGTACTAAGTCAAAATTTTGTTGGATAGGAACCCATAAACAAGTATGAGGAAGTGTGTGAATCATCACTCAGCAAGGGTGATTGGTGATAGAAATTGGGTTATTCCATTCATTACTGGCTTTATCATATTCATTACCCTCTTTTTCTTAAAAGGGTTTTGGCTCTGGAAGGAGATGGAGATCGGTGACAATGATCGGAGTTCATCGCTGTGTGGATGATCCCAGTGTAGCGCTGGTTTTCAACTGTGGTGATTTGTAGGGTTTTGGGGGCGTGAATTTTGGGGGATTTCGTTTGGATTTCTGGGTAAGCAATTGCCACCTCTATTCAACTTAAATTTAGTTCCCTTTTTTTGTTTCTCAAATTTGTTTGATGGAAAGATTGTTTTATCCTTTACTAAACAGTTTTTAGGATTAATAGTTTTGATTTCTTTTGAATTTATTTTTTATTTTATTTTGAAGCACTGGATTTTGCAATGACTGTCTACCCTGTATGTACACCAGATGCTCCTGACATTTCAAATAAGGTAACTTCCCAAACACTGATGTTTCTCCTTTTTACTGGTATATGTAATCCATTGAGTTTTGTAACTTTACTAATATTCGTTTACTATGCAAGTTAAATTATTATTTTTCGGTTTGTCAATAATTTTGCTTTTCTACTCTACATCCTGGAGAGGATGCCATGTCAAGGAGTTCAAGTTTTGCTTAATAGATAACAGTTGTTTATAATCTTAGTGTGTAATATGTATGGTCTTGATCATGTCTTTTATTTTGGTGGCAGTTAGGTGTCACTAGATGGTCTACTAAAGCAGCTAAGGGTATTGAAATCAGTTATGGTTGATTGGTGGTGGGGGATTGTAGAGGGATATGGTAGACATGAGTATAATTGGAATGGATACAAGAGGCTCTTTTAGATGGTACAGGCCTGTTTTATATAAATACGTTTTTTCACTTGCAGAAGCTTTTCTCTCTCAGTCGGCATATAAACACCACCTGTGGTTAATTGTTTTGCAATCTTTGTGGTCATTTTTATTCTTTCCATGGTTTCCTGTAATGCTTGGCAAAGTTTTGAGAATTAGTCTCTACAATGTGGGAACCAAGGAACTCACTTCCCCTTCATGCTCTGAATTCACACTCAGTCTGGAGATTATATAATCATTTGGGCATGGTTTCTCTCTAGGATAAAGCTTCTGTCTGGCTATATATATGGAATTGGGTTTGTGTAATTAATGTCAAATAATTGAGTGAAAGAGTTAAGCTCTCCTTTTACGCAACAAACAATCCCTCACTTTTTGTAAACCAATCCAGCCAAACCTTTCTTATTTATCTTAAACACACATCCTGTGATAGTAAAGATAAAGATGCATTTTTTTTAATGAAATGATGTGGGTTAGTCAAGTTATATACCAGACTTTGTTGTCGGATTATATTATAGATGAATAATAAATATTATGTGGATTCAGTTGCTTTCATTTATTTTTAAATAATTTACAAATGAGTGCTAAATTTTGATTACGGTTTCAAACACGCAGCAGAGTGCGGCCTTCTTTGCTAGTCTTTGTCTAAAGGTCGAATTGCCTATGGTATTATCATATTGACACCATGCTGTTTGCAACCTCTGTTGGCATATGTTCTTTTCCTCTGTTTATTTGTTCTATGTTTTGTTCTTCTATTTAAGTCTTAATGTCATAAATTTTTTTTATAAAAAAAGGTGTCAAAAATTCAAAAAGATTTTCTTTTTCTTGAGTCGTTTTCTTCTAGTTAGACCTTCCATAAGTCAATGATAATAATTCGCTTTCTTCTAAGTCACAAACTTATTTGAATTGGTTCTTCTTATGGGAAATTTCAGTTGCTTGATATGGTTAATCCGATTCTTATGTGATCATTCTCAAGTTTATTTTATACCAATAACCAATGTCAGTATGATTATCTCTTACTTAGAGAATTATATGTGGATTTTAAGTGAAAATTTATTGAACCCATATGAGATTTTGAGCCTCTTGCATATTCTTTCTTGTGAGTTTCATGATAGCGTTATCATTCACTAGAACTTGCTTCAATATCTCTCGAGGTGAAATCCTAAGTCATGCAACACTAGGGAGATGATTTTGGCCATGTTTGAATCGTTTGAGCCTTTCTAACCAACCTTTTATGTTATCTTATCCCTAGTTACCCTTTTGAAGCCAAACACTACGCCTTTTCTTTCATCACCCACATTCATCCCTACCCATTTAGCCTATATTAGCCATTCCCTATAGCTTAAGGAATACCAAGTGGACATTAAGGAAGATAAAGGTTGGGTTCTACATCAAAGATGTGGTGTATACCGAGGTACCATGTGTAGGATTATTTTGATTCTTCTTTGAAGTAAAAAAGAAAGAAAAAAAAACAGAAAAGAATCGAAAAGAGAGGAAAAGAAAAGAAAAAGTGTATATATATAGCAAAGAAGTTAGGAAATAAGAGTTTGAAATTGTTTCATCCCTACATCATGAGTCCTGGACGCCAATAATAGAAGATCCAAGTTCCAAAGAGGACTGACCGAAAGTACATTATGAAGATACCTTGGTATTTCTTAAGTTTTAGCTACTTATGAAGACAATAACACCATATGTTATTTCTCATGCATAGGAATGAGAGGGAAAAATAAAATTGAGGATATGAATTAGCGAGAAAAAATAAAGGAAAAATTTTGTTTATTTTCAGTTTTTTAATCATTTTAAGAGTGAAATGACTTAACTACCTCACATGTTGTGCACATGGTCTCACTTAACAGAAATATGGATGAAATATATGAAAAACTAATGAAAATGGCTTGAAAACTTTGAATTTTAACGATAAGGACAAAATAAAGGGTAAAGTGAATAGTACCATGATTGACTTTTTAGTGTAAAAATATGGTTTTTCCTTAAAGTGAACAGTATCGATAGCTTTTCGATAAAGTTTCCTTCTTTGTTTGATCATGTGGGGTCTGAAGTTTCAATCAGTTAATTTCATCTGTCATCATTTTTGTTTCGTTCTTTCATTTTCTGGTGTGAACGCCAGTTGCCGGCACAAGCAATATTCCAAAAGCATAGCTGTAGACAGTGTACGTGAGCAGCTCACGGCCATTGCTTTTTACGTAGAGGACAAAATCCTAAATTGTTGAATTTAGTGTTTTCATCTAGAAGACATATTGAGTTGATAAGTAGTTTCGGTATTTGACCTAGGGAAATGATTTACGCAAACTCATTTTGTTCTTTTGGACACTCTTATTTGGACTTATGCAAACGTAAATTTCCTAAAACAAATATAAGTATGCTGAATAAGAAAAGATGTATACGGATCTCTTTCCTTTGATGTTTAATGTAATGTAATTTCACTTTCCTTTGATGTAATCTTATGAGTTATTCATGAGAACACTATATAACCTTGTGGACGAAGACCAAATTGGGTGATTCACATATATCATTGAATCATTGTATCTGTCTTGATTGTGGCTCGGGCGTTTCAATTTTGACTGTTAATTTGTTCGATGCATCAAGAAAATATATATGTACTTTGTTACGAAACCTTATAATTTATTCATTAGAACACTCTACAACCTCATGGACGAAGTCAAAAATGGGTGATTCACGTATATGTTTGTGTTTGTTTTGATTGTGGCTCTGGCATTTCAATTTTTACTGTTGATATGTTTCTATTCATCAACGAAACGTATATGTACTTTGCTAAGAAACTTGTATTTTATTTGGCAATGCTTTTGGAATGGTTGGCATCGTTTTCAAATAAGAAGCACTTTTAGTGAATTTTGGAACAATAATTTAGCAATATTTTTGGATTACAAAAGTACTCGGGTGAACCCATGGTATCGTTTTGGGGTTTAAACAAGTATATAAGGTTCAAGTGTCCCCCGTGGCGGAAAGAGAGGGACGGAGGGTGGAGAATGTCGAGGGCGATGGGTCTGGCGGGGCAGGGTCGCAAAGCTCTCAAACAATTCAACTTGCTCAGGGCTTTGCAGTCCGAGATACAATACGAGCTTTCCTCTAATCCCTTTCAGGTTCTCTATCTCTCTCTCAGAACACTTTTAAATACTTTCCAAGAAAGCACTTGGATTTTCACTAATAATTTTGTTGTTCTTCTAGCAAAAGCGCTTCCAACAAAACAATTCTGAGCATTTCCAAACAAATCCTCTAGGTAGTTGAAGGTTAACAAGCAATGGCTCCACATGTCTGCAGTCCACTGAAATTATGTGGAACAGGAGCACTATGATTGATAGAGAGTAATGTTTTCAAATATAATGGAGAATCTTCTTGACTTTTATAAACCCATCATGCTCAAAAAACATCACTGTTTATTTTTCTTTTTTTCTGCAGCAATCATTTTCTACTAAATAAAGGGTGATTTGACACACAAATATACAACTAACAGATTCCCAATGGTTCAATTTAACGAATGATGATCCTCTCCGAATTCTCTTTGTGAGGATCTCGGGAATCTTCGAATTATGTCCGTTCATCGTACATCGTGCGATCAATTTTTGTCAGATACTATTCATATTTAACTTTAAATAAGTAGAAATGGTCTCTGTGATTGAAAATCAATAGAAATGGTCTCTGAGATTGCCCACCATCTATGACTTTGGTCATTCTGTTAAAAATTCTATGGGTAATTTTCAAAGCTTCGTAACTCAATCGATTTTTAACCAAATTCGACCCATAATATATCAAAATAAAGATAGGAAAGTGTAGAAGAAGATTATACTAGGGGAGGGCAAACGGGTCCTGGACCTGCGGGTAGGGGCAGATCCTTGCGGTTCGAGGCGGGTCCAAAAATTATAAATACGAAACGGGACGGGGCGGGCCGGTTTTAAAAATTTGAGAAAACGGGCACCCGGCCCGGACCGTTCTCGACCCTCTCTAATATCTATCTTTTTTTTGTCAAAGGTACATCTCAGACCCCCACCCAATTGGGCCAATTCACTCTACTCTCCGTCTCTCCCCTCACATCACCTTCTCTTTCTATCCCGACTTTGACTCTCCTCCCTCGATCTCTCTTCCTTGCATCTTCTTTCCTTTCTCGTCTCAGACCTCTCTCAAGCCCAGGCTCCCATCTCAGACCTCAATATCGACCACTTATTCTCCTGACATGCTGCAGATGCACTTCTACAAGACCTGTGACGGTCAACACAGTCTTCGAGTTGCACAAGCTGCTGGCCCGACTCGACCTTGTTTGACTCGCTGGAGGGGTCGGCAAAAAGGCAGGATAAGGTGATGTTGGAGGTTTATTTGGGGAAGCAAATCTGCAATCTTGGTGGCTTGCGAAGGGTTGGACCAGGTGGAGAGGTACGATCACCATCGTGGCATCCTCTCCTAACTCTCCATCGTGGCATCCATAGGTAATTTATAAATTAGGGTTTCTGATTTAGGAAATTAGGGTTTTTTATTTAGGAATTTAGGGTTTTTGATTTATGTGGGTTTCTGATTTAGGAATTTTGTGGGTTTCTGATTTTGTTTTGATTCATCAACTGATGTAATTTGTAATTGCGAGGGTGGAGGTCTTGGATCCGTGGAAAGATGACGTATCTGGTTCGATTTGCCGATTTGAACAATTTGATTATTTGTGAGATTGATTTGATGTAGTTTTGTGCGTAAGAGTAATGGGTTCTGTTTGAAACTATGGATCTGGGATTTCATGGTTTGCTTATTTCGGGACATGCATGGAAGTTAACATGTGCGAAGTATACATAAATGTTTATAGGATTTGTTTTTTTGTGTTCTGAGTAGTGCAAATGAGAGTCTAAAATTGTTGGTTTTGCTTTTGCTTCTGCTTCTGCTCAGCATATCGGGGCAGTTCCAAAACCGAATAAAAAAAGAAGTAATTGGACCCGTGAACCCGTCCCGAATCGGCCCGTTTGAAACAGGCCGGGTTAGGTCCGGTTCCCAAACTCAAAACCCTTAGCCCTAGATTATACATATTTGAAAGCCCAATGATTGCCGGAGATGGCCGGAAAATAGCCTAAAAGGTGACAGGTTCGCGGGAAAACTGAAAAACTCGCCAGAAACTGGGTAAATTTTAAATGTTCATAACTTCTTCAATACTCAACGAAATTGAGTGATTCAAAAACAAAAATCATACTTCTCGATGAGACGAAGATAATGATACCTTTCTTGACGGCTAACTCGCCATGGTTGTCCAGAAAATTGCTCGAAAGTGACTAACCATTTTCGAGTTAGCCACTTTCAAGCCGTTTTTCGGCCAAACCACAGAGATTTATCCGTCAATAAATGTATCATTCTCTTCGTCCAGTCGAGAAGTATGATTTTCGTTTTTGAATCACTTGATTTCATTGAGTATTGAAGAAGTTATGAACGTTTAAAGTTTACCTAGTTTCTGGCGAGTTTTCCAGTAAACCAGTCACATTTCAGGCTATTTTTCGGCCATCTTGGATAACCATTGGTCTTCAAAATAGCTATAATCTTGTTCTACACTTTCTTATCTTCATTTTGATATATTATGGGTTGAATTTGGTTAAGAAACGATTGAGTTACGAAGCTTTGAAAATTGCCCAAAGAGTTTTTAGCGGAAGGACCAAAATCATGGATGGTGGACAATCTCATAGACCATTCTATTGATTTTCAATCTCAGTGACCATTTCTATTGATTATGCAAATCTTAGGGACCATTTTGGCTATTTAGCATTTTCTGGCCGCACGATGTACAATGAATGGATACAATTTGAGAATCCCCAGGATCTTTACAAAGAGGATCCGGAGAGGATCCTCATTCCAATTTAACGGATTAGGATTCTCACATCGTACATTGTACTGTCAAAATTTTATTTTAAATTATTTATTAAAAATTAAATATAAACATTACCTAACGAAAACTGACCGCACGATGTACGATGAACGAACACGATTAATTGATCCTCTAGATTCCCACAAAGAGGTCGGAGAGGATCCTCATCCCAATTTAATCACTTCATTTCATTGGAAGGCATTCACCACTCCTACCGCCAACACTTTTGTCATAATTCATAAGGGCACATCTAGGGATGGACAAATATCCACAGGTATGGGTAACTGCGGTTATCCGCCATTTAAAATTCATGGTTATGGTTATGGGTAACTGTTTAAACAAATAAACGGTTATGGGTATAACCATTTACCCGTGAAATTTAAATTGACAGTTATGAGGATTATTCGCGATTATAAATGGGTACCCATTTGACCGTTTATTTTAATAAGTGTAAAATTTAAAGAAAAAACTAAAAACCCTGAAATTAATTGGGATACTAATCCAATTTACATTTCTGTAGGTCTTTTTCGGTAACAACGAGTCGATAAGACTTTGTGATTAGACAGACTAAAGCATTAGAGTACTCGAAAGTTTAGCGCTATAAACTATGTGGTAATGGGAATTTGGAAAGTTTCAACATCTTTGTTTTTTGATTAATTTTTGCTAGTTATACTTGTATGGATTAGAAAAGACTCTGATACTTTACAACATTTAAGCTCAAATCCGTTGAACCGAAGCAATCATGATCGTAGGTAGTAGCCCCATTGAACATGTCCTAATCCTTACTCATACCTCTATCTCTACTTGGGTTTTGGATAGGTGATGCCTAAGGGGTTTTCACATTGTTGAGCATGGATGAATTTGAACAAACCCGTAATACTACCAGAAGCTTTGACAAACAATGTTCAAGTCTTTTCCATACATTGCTTTATCTGCATAAACTTAGTCCACAATGGCAGCTGATGAACATTTTATTTCTATTTACCTATAAATGGGTAAAAATAGTGTAGATGGGTGAAAAAATTGATAAATGGGTAAAAAAACAGTAAACAGGTAAATGAGTAAATGAATATCCGGTTACGGTTACATGGGTACGCTGTTATAAGTATGGTTAACTGTTTATAAATGGTTATGAGTATGAATATAATTGTTTATACAATTACCGAACGGGTAAACAGTTATGCAAATAAAGACTTAAACGGTTTTGAGTAATACCCGTGGTTACCCGTCCTTTATAACCATTGTTCATCCCTAAACACACCTTGTGGAAGAGGTGATTTGACCCACAAATCTACAACTTACAGATTCCCAATGGTCCAATTTAACCACTTCATTTCATTGGGAGGAAATCACTAGTCCTACCCCAACACTTCTATCCTAATTCATATGGGCACACCTTGTGCAAGAGAAGAAAGATAAATAAGGTCAATGATAAGGTCAGCTAGTAAGACAAATGTCTGTGAAGCAGGATAGAGACTTACATTTCATCCTCGACTTTTAAATAATAATATAATGTCAAGCAGAAAGTTAATATATAAAATATTGTATTATTGGTCAGGATATGCGAGAAAGTTAATATATAAAATGTCTTTGTATGTAAGTTTCCCGTCAACTAGCCAAATCACGTGTCCCATAATTGTGATCAATATAGTAATTCATTTGCCTTGCTCTATATCGAGCACTTTCTTCCAGATTCGGTCCTCCTACCATTTCAGAAAGGAATTGGATCATGTTCTGAGCTTGGGCTCGGGAGACTCCTGATCAACACATAAGAGCTGTTGAATTTTGGTCCAACGACTACAAATATAAAGTTCTTTAAAAATTATAATAATTGTAACTGCTAGATCAAAATTCAATGATCCTTGTGTGTTAGTCAGGAGGCTCTTACCCCAAGCTTAGGACATGATCCAATTCCTTTCAGAAAAGTCTTTATTTATTTGGTTGGTACTTTTGCAAAGTGGTTGAAATTATATAAAAACAAAGGCCATAACCTGGGATATTAGGGGTGGTTGGTATGAGATCTCAAATTGAAAAGAGATATTCATCAATTCCCCCTGAACTTGTGATCATTGGCCAATTTCCCCCCTCAACTCTCAAACCAAAAAATTTTAGGACATGAATTTGAAGATCAATCCCGAACCGAAATTTCGGTATTCCTAATTTTCGAGATTCCTAAAATGTTTTCGTTATTTCGGGATTGGATTTTGGGTTTTGGGTTTTTGGGTTGAAATTTGAGATTTTTATTGGATGTGGGCTAAAATTTGGGATTTTTTACCTCATATTAATTTAAGTTTTTTAATTGAAATCTAGCCCACATAAAAAAAATCTCAAATTTTAGGTTTTTTATCCCATATTAACCAAATGTGGGCTAAAATTTGGGCTTTTGGTATTTCGAAATGTTCCCCAATTTCATATTAAATGAAATTTGAGTTTTTTTTTATCTCATATTAATTTGAAATTTCACACCAATTGAAATGCCAACTCATTCATACCAAGCCAAATTGATGTTCCAAACTACTTAATTTCATACTTCTATTTCTAATTAGTTTATTATCAAACCACTCAAATTCAACATTTAACATGTATGCAACCAAAATAAATATATATATTTTTCAGTTTGGTTCGGGATTCTCGAACTATTAAATATGTAATCTCAATTCTCGTACCAAAAGGTTTGGGATCAATTCGATATTGATCCCGAAAATTTTGGTATTATCGGTTGAGGAATTTTTCAGAATGGGATTGGGATTTTGTTGGTTTGGGACTTTTCGGGAAAATTTTCTAGCCATAGATATTTCTACACTTTGTGGTTTTGGAATTTGTAGGCTTGTGAGCAGAGTAAAATGACGAGGATAGACCCGTCCAAGTACTAAGTTCTGCACTTTGTGGGCTATATATATTCATCAAGGAAGCATCCTTTTTTTGTTCCCATTGCCTGACAAACAAGCAACAGGACTTTGAAGCCATGAACATGGAGCTGGAAGCAAGGGAGAAGAAGGAGATAGAGAGGGATGACATGGAAGAAGAGACAATAGTTCAATCCGAGGGGCCGGTTGGGACAATCCTTCCATGGACACAGCAGCTAACATTCCGAGGAGTCGTTGCGAGCATAGTGATTGGAATGGTGTACAGTGTGATAGCCATGAAGCTAAACCTCACAACTGGGATTGTTCCTAATCTCAATGTCTCTGCTGCTCTCCTCGCGTTCGTGTTCATCCGAACATGGACGAACCTGCTCAAGAAGGCGGGATTTAATTCGAAACCCTTCACTCGGCAGGAGAATACTATGATTCAGACTTGTGCAGTTGCTTGTTATAGTATTGCTGTGGGAGGTACTTTTATTTTTCTTTATATGTTATATTACTTTGTAAATTAATGTTTCTTAAACACTATATATCTTTATACTTTCTTTGTTAAACAGGTGGATTTGCATCTTATTTGTTGGGATTAAACAAGAAGACATATCTTCTGTCCGGTGTGAACACAGAAGGAAACCCTGCAACTGCTGTTAAGGAACCTGGGCTTGGTTGGATGATAGGCTTCCTTTTTCTAGTCTGTTTTGTTGGCCTTTTTGTCTTGATTCCTCTAAGAAAGGTACTGATTTTATAGTCTTTGTTTCTTTTTTTCTTATCTTGTTACTATCGAGCGATATTGGGAAGATTCAAACTCAGGACCCTTGGGTTAGGGTAAATGATGTTAATCCCTTGAGAATTCAAACTCACGATCTCCGATTTAGGAAATGATGTTAATCACTTGAGCTGTAAGTTCCATGCCGTCTTCAGTTACTTGTTCGACTAAAGATTTCGAGGAGATAAATATGGTTTATTTTTCCTTTTAAGTAGATTTTTATATGGATTTTTTGTTTATTCACAGATTATGATAGTTGACTTGAAGTTGACTTATCCAAGTGGTTTGGCAACTGCGGTTCTCATCAATGGCTTCCATACTCAGGGAGATAAAATGGCTAAGTAAACATCTACCAACACTTCCCCTTATCTCTCCTTTGAAAGCCATATATGTTTTTCTTAATAGAAACGATATTAAAACTAGGTGTATATGTGGGAGCCAAGGTCTAAAATATCGATGATATCGGTAGTCCAAAAACACTGAAATTTTGATGGAAATATTGGGATATTATCGATATTGATAAAAATTGAATAAAAACCAAGGAAATTGTAAGAAAAACTTAAAAAAATTTATTGAAACTTTGCAGGATGTTTATTTAGTCAATTATCTATTAGTTTATCACAAAAAATTGGAAGGAAATGCATTGCATGATGGATTTAACTGATTTAAGTTGATTATATAGCGAGCTGGCAAACATGGTAAGTGTAGAAAATATGTAGTAATTAATGAAAGAAGTTTAAACACACCATAATCATTTATATATAATGAATTAATACAATATTTTACACTTTATACATTGCATGGTAAGATACATGAGTAACTTAGTACCACATAGAGTTCCTATCAAGGTCTAAAATATCGATGATATCGGAAATATCGGTAGTCCAAAAACACGGAAATTTCGATGGAAATATTGGGATAATATCGATATTTTAGACCTTGGTGGGAGCACATCCGCTCTAACCAATATAGTTACGCCACGTCTGCTCTTAAAAAGCCGTATTAGAAGCAAAATTCAACACAAGTTATGATCATTTGCAGGAAGCAAGTACATGGCTTCATGAAGTATTTTTCTGTCAGCTTCCTGTGGGGATTCTTCAAGTGGTTTTACAGTGCTAGAGCAGAATGTGGATTCTCACAATTCCCCACGTTCGGATTGCAAGCTTGGAAAAACACGTACGAAAAATCGATCACTCATTTGTTTCTCCCTGCTTCTGCTTGCTGTTAGCGATCCTTTATAATTTGCTGCTATCTGTTGCAGGTTCTACTTCGATTTCGGCATGACCTTCGTCGGAGCAGGCATGATATGTTCACACCTAGTAAACCTGTCCTTACTTTTCGGGTCTGTGCTCTCTTTCGGTGTACTGTGGCCGCTCATAGGCCGGCGTAAAGGACATTGGTTCCCGGAGAGTTTAGACGAAAGCAACATGAAGGGTTTGTATGGTTACAAGGTTTTTCTCGCAGTTGCCCTAATCCTTGGTGACGGGCTTTACAATTTCGTCAAGATTCTGGTTTGCACCATTGTTAATATTTATGTCAGATTGAAAAACAAGAATCTCCAATTGGGTAATAAAATCAGCCTCTTAATTTCCTTTTGTTTCATGCTGCTGTGCTGTGTTGTTTTAGTTAAAGTTTTTGCTCATCAGCTTCTTCTCGCTGCAGATGTCGAGGGCAAGGTGAAGCCGATCGAAAAAAAACAAAACGAAATCTTCCTCAGTGAAAACATCCCTACGTGGCTTGCAGTCACCGGATACGTTGTCTTTTCCATCATTTCTGTCATCGCGATCCCGATGATGTTCCCGGAGCTCAAATGGTATTATGTTATAGTAGCCTACATGGTTGCTCCATCTCTTGCATTCTGCAATGCTTATGGAGCTGGTCTAACCGATCTAAACATGTCCTACAACTATGGAAAAGTTGCCCTCTTTGTGCTGGCAGCAATGACGGGAAAAGAGCACGGTGTGGTGGCGGGGCTTGCGGGCTGCGGCCTCATCAAATCGGTCGTCAACGTGGCATGTATTCTGATGCAAGATCTCAAGACAGCCCATCTAACTTTCACCTCTCCCAGGGCAATGTTTGTGAGCCAAGCCCTTGGCACTGCACTAGGCTGTGTGATAGCTCCTCTCAGCTTCTTCCTATTCTATAAGGCGTTCGATGTGGGAAACCCGCACGGAGAATTCAAGGCTCCTTTCGCCTTGATCTACAGAAACATGGCGATCCTAGGCGTGCAAGGCTTCTCGGCGCTGCCTCAGCATTGCCTCCAGCTCTGCTACAGCTTTTTTGCTTTCGCGGTGCTAGTCAACATAGTCAGAGATTTTTCACCGAAGATCGGAAAATGGATGCCACTTCCGATGGTCATGGGCGTTCCATTTCTAGTCGGGGCATACTTTGCCATAGACATGTGCCTTGGGAGTCTGATTGTGTTTGTATGGCACAAGATTAACAGCAAGAAGGCTGTGCTAATGGTTCCGGCGGTTGCTTCTGGATTGATTTGCGGGGAAGGGTTGTGGACTCTCCCCGCATCGTTTCTTGCTCTGGCCAAAGTAAAACCCCCAATGTGCATGAAATTTTTGGGTTCCTAGAGTGAAAAGGCTTTATATATGCATATATATCTGTGGTTAGTGAGAAATGGGTAAAAAAAACTAAAGGGCACATCATAGTAATTAGTATTTAGTATAGGGAAGAATGGTAGCAAGTTGTATCCTATCCTACACAATAAAAATTTATTCTTGTCACCGAAAACCGAAGGAATCCGACGTAAAACTTAAGAAGAGATACAAAAAGTGGTTCAACAGAATGAAATCTGACTATGCAAAGAAAAATTGTATTGTTCGTGTCAAAAAATTCGTAATATACAGAGTTTATTTAAACGAGTCATTCTCAATCGTAAAATTATACATCACTCGAAGCAAAATCAAGGAACTGATGATACATTAAATGAAAAATAAAAACTACGTTAAATCAGCCTGTTACAATACCTGCCAGAACATCACTCTTACCCCGCGCATAGATAGTGTAGACTATACAGATTGCATCAAGCCATTCATCAAGGAATTCCCATGAATCAGCAACCTGGAGGTTGAACATTCGCATTAGAATCAGTTTTCATATAGAAATGCAATGTTTTAAGTCCAGTTTTTATGCACTTGACAGACCGCCGAAAGTTTTTTATGATTTGTTGCCATCACAAAGAACAAAAGAATTTATCTTCAAATAAATTTTTTTATCTGTTACAAGGGGCATTCCTTACCAGATAGACGGGTCCATGAATTGTATCAATGCAGAGGCCTGGTGGTAAAGTCTGTTAGTGTTTGAGCTACTTTTGAGCTAAATCTCTCTATGTATTTGTAATCAATTCAATAACTAATCGAAATGGATTCAAAGCCTGCATATCAAAGATGAACTTTTGGGGAAGAAGGAGTACGTTGCTCCCTCGAATCTACGTTGGATTCATTGCATAAAACTCGGCTACAAACCAGCTATATAGCCATTGCCAACACACCAAAGCATCATGACTATGCTCACGTGCAACTCACATGGTTTCACTTAACATATAACAAACTGCACACGTGTCAAGTTATACACCATTGAGATGATATAATTTTGACCATTTATTACAAATATATAAACTTAGCAAAGAACAACACTTGGACATTTTCAACCTTGAATGCTTGATCCAGCTGCCATGCTTATGCTCCAACACTCCCTTCTAAGCTAGTAACTGGTTTAACTCCAAGCTTCTCTCTGAGTGTGCAGAATCGATCTTTTGGCAAGGCCTTGGTGAAAATATTTGTAAGTTGATGTTCAGACTTGCAATAGATTAGCTTGATGATGTTTGACTACAATGCTTCTCGAATGTAATGATATCTTCTTCCAATGTGCTTTGTTCTTTGATAAAACACATGATTTTTGTCATAGCAATGGCAAATGTATTGTCACAGTAGAGAGGAGTACCTTCAATTTGTTCTTCACCAAAATCTTGAACCTCAACCACACCGCTTGAGTGGTTGCTTCAGTTGCACTCATGCACTCTGCTTCAGCTGTTGATAGAGCCACATTATGTTGTTTAACCGAGGCCCAAGAGAAAACCCCACTTCCAAAAGAGAAAGCATATCTAGATGTGCTTTTCATATTGTTTCATTCCCACTCCAATCACTGTCACAATAGCCTATGAGAATTGATTCTTTGCCTTTCTCATACTTAATCTCATAGTCTAATGTGCCTTGTATATATCTAAGAACCCTCTTTGCTCAAATGCTTCTTTGATGGTCCATGCATGAATCTAGCAAGTAGACTAGCTGCAAACATAATGTCTGGTCTTGTTGCAGTTAACTGCAACAGACTTTCAACCAATTGCCTATATACATTCTCATTTGTTTTCTCACATTCATCCTCTTTCTTAAGCTTGTCACTCACCACCAATGGAGTGCTAACAAGTTTGCAATCCTTCAATCCAAATTTATGTAGCAAACTAACTGCATATTTCCTTTGATTAATGAAGATCCCAGATTCAGATTGTAATATTCCCATGCCAAGAAAGTGATAGAACAGACCCAAATTTGTCATTTCATATATGTTCATCATGTTAGACTTGAACTCTTCTAACAACTCAGTGTTGCTATCTGTGTAGATAATGTCATCTACATAGATATAGACAATAATGCTTTCACTTTCTCCCCTTGACTTCATATACAAGGTTGCCTTACTTGGACTTCTAGTGAATCTAGAATTGTGCAAATGAGTATCAGTTTCTTCATACCATGCCCTTGTGGCTTGCTTTAATCCATACAAGGCATTCTTTAGTTTATAGGCTTTGTCTTCTGCACCCTGCACTACAAATCCCTCAAGTTGATCAATGTAAACTTCCTTTTGCAACACTCCATTAAGAAAAGCTGATTTCACATCAAGTTGAAATAACTTCCACTTCTTTTGAGCTGCTAAGGCAATGAGAGTCCTAATGGTATCCAATCTTGCAACAGAAGCAAGTGTTTCATTGAAATCAACACCAGGCTTCTGTGTATAACCTTTAGCAACAAGTCTTGCCTTGTGCTTCTGAATTGTCCCATCCAGATTCAATTTGGTCTTGTATATCCACTTCACTCCAACAATAGGTTTGACTGATGGTCTATCAACCAAATTTCCAGGTCTTGTTTTTCTTTATCATCTTTATTTCAGCATTCATTACTTTCTTCCAAGCTACATTAGTGGATGCATCAATGTAGCATTCTAGTTCAATCATGCTAACATTGCATCTAGCATATATTTCACTTTGTGACTTTTCTTTAACTGGTGTGGTATTGGCAAAACTAGATTCACCACTCTCAGTTTGAGAATCAATGACCCTTTGAGTAACACAGTCACTCCCTTCTAGTTGAATGTCATCTCTGAGTGGTAATGGATCAATCTCAGGTAAATTCAAAATAACAGGAAATGATAGTTTCTCACCATTTTCTGCATTCCAACTCCAAGTAGGGGTGGGCACGGTTCGGTTGGTGCGGTTTTTAGTAAAACCGCAACCGAAACTTTTGGCGGTGCAGTTAAGTGCGGTTTTGAAGCCAAAATTGAAATGAAACCAAACCGTTCGGTTTGTTTCTGTGCGGTTTCAAACGGTTTCGGTTTAATTTTTGAGAAAAAAATGTACAGTTTAAAATTTTCACCAATCAACGCATAAGACGGTCTCATTTTTTAAACAATACATGTTTACACCTATCTAATGCAAGTGTTAATTTATGCTGAAAATTAATAAAATAGGATCGTCTGCATGTTTTCACTTGGCCACGAAGAAGATTTGTATTTTGCAGAAGAGGCTGATTACCATAATAAGGCCTACATTGAACATGTAAATGAGGAGGATGAGAGAATTGTTTATAAGTAAACACACTATATTTGCTTGTAACAGTTGACATATATTCCAACTCCATATATATATTGCACCTTTAAATGTTAATTACAAATGGTAAAATACCAAAAACGTTGTATCTAAATTTGCACCAATAAAATTACATGTTAATCCTAATGCAAGTGTTAATTTGCACTATCTACATCAAATCTAAGACCATGGTTTGTTATGGAGAAGCTGGGGATGATTTTTGTTAATCTACTGTTAGGAAATGCAAGATAGCTCTTTCTCTTCGAAAGGCTGCATTGATAAGTGATAATTGTTGAATAGAATAGGGGTGGAAAGGAATGACATTCTAGTGTGGTTGAGTCCAATACTAAATGTATGGACTCTAACAAACAACCATATAAAAGATTACATTTAATTTGAGGTGCGATTTTCAACAGCCAAAACTGAAACCAAATTGTTTCCTACTTTGCGGTTCGGTTTGAAAACCGCAACCATTTCAAAACCGCAAAACCGAACCTTTTGGTGCGTGTAGACATCGAAATTTTGGTGAAATAAATGTTGACCAATGCATTAAAATTACAAACCTCCATTCATTTCACTTACTTCATCCACTTACTTCACCTACAACCTCCACTCATTTCACCTACATCATCCACTTACTTCATAAAAAAAAAAAGGATGATGGTGATTCATTCTCAAAACCTATAAATAGGCTTCTCCATCAAAGGATCAGAGACCAATTCATATCACACCAAAACCTTGAAGCTTTGAAACTCTAAACTCCCAAGCAAATCCTGATGGATCAAGAAAGCTCTCTTCGTTCTTCGTCAAATCCTTCTTCAAGATCAAGCCCCAACAGCCCTTGAAGAACTTCCACCAATTCAAGATCCAGCTCTGACGGCCCTTGAAGAAAGTGTTCATCGTTCATCACCCATTCATCTTAAGATCAAGCCCCCGACGACCCTTTAGATCAACAACATCAATAAATTCATCCACCATTCTTCAAGATCAAGCCCAAAAGCCCTTGAAGATCCGTACATCAATATTCATCCTAAAGATCAAGCCCCGACGACCCTTTGGATCAGCAACCCATCCATAAATCAACACCTTACGAAGATCGAATCAGATGATCAAATTGTAAAAGAGATTGTAACCTCAAAATCATTAATAAAAAAATATTATTTTGTACACGTGTTCTTGTCTCATTCATCCCAGGAATTTCCGTGTTTACAGTGCGGTTTGATTTGATTCGTGTTTCGATTTCAAGTGCCCACCCCTAACTCCAAGTACAATTCTCATCAAATATAACACTTCTAGACAAAAATATTTTCTTGGTACTCAAGTTGTAGATTTTGTATCCTTTTTCCATCTTCCCATATCCAACAAAGATACTTTTCATAGAGGATTCATCAAGTTTCTGTCTTAATTGTCCAGGTATGTGACCATAATAGATACACCCAAACACCTTTAAATGTTGAATACCTGGCTTCCTGCCACTGAAAGCTTCAAATGGAGTTTTTTGTTCCACAGCCTTGGTTGGACACCTATTGAGTAAGTACACAGCTGTGTTAACAGCTTCTCCCCAGAACTCATAAGGTAAATGCTTGTCATGAAGCATACTTTTAGCCATTTCAACAATGGTTCTGTTCTTCCTCTCAGCAACACCATTTTGGTTTGGAGAATAAGCCACAGTTAACCGTCTCTTAAGCCCTAAGTCTTCACAGAATTGAATAAACTCATGAGAGTTGTACTCTCCACCTCTGTCACTTCTTAACTTTAGAATTTTGTAGCCACTCTGCAATTCAACCATGGCTTTGAATTTCTTGAACACTTTGAACACTTCTGATTTGTGATTTAGGAGATAAACCCAGCACATTCTAGTGGCATAATCAATGAATGTCAAGAAATATATGTTCCCTCCAAATGTTGTGACTTGTATTGGCCCACACACATATGAGTGAACAAGTTTCAGAGGCTTACTTGCTCTCCGAGTCAACTCTTTACTGAATGCATCTCTATGTTGTTTTCCAACAATACACCCTTCACAGACATCAGTTGATTTCTTAAGTTTGGGTAGACCCATCACCATTTCTTTATTAGACAATAATTTCAAGCTGTTAAAATTCAAATGCCCTAGCCTTTTGTGCCATTCCCAAGCATCACCCTCAATACTAACCTTTAGTGCATAACCATTCATATCTTCCATAAGTAGTGGAAAATACCTATTACTAGTCATATGTACTGTAACAACATGACTCTCCAAACTTCTATCTTCAAAGATTGCAACCTGATCATCTCCAAATAATAAGAAATAACCATGCTGCATCATTTGCCCCACACTTATAAGATTTTTATCCAGTCATGGCACTAGCATTACTTCTTTAATATGTTTGGTACCATTCTTGGTTTCAATCGCCAAGATTCCTTTTGCACTAGCTTGAACAATCTGTCCATTCCCTATTTTGATTCTTGTTGAAACACTTATGTCCAAATTAATCAACATAGACTCATGTGAAATCATGTGGTTGCTGCATCCACTGTCAATATACCAAACATGCTCACTTTTGACTATTGCAGCAGAATTACAAGTAAATAACATAGAGGTTTTCTCCTCCATTCGTTGTGCCACTTGAACTTGTTGAACTGGTTTACTTCTGCAATCTCTGGCAAAGTGATTGAATCTGCAATCTCGTGGGTTATCATAGAGTGATGAGCACCTGATTTTATTATGTTGTTGCCAATATGTAGTGATTTTGGATTATTTTTTTATTTAATGTTGATTTACATTTGACTTCATACTTATATGTAGTATGATTTCCTGGAAACTATACAGGTAGTGCAGCAATGGGTTATATCGTTTAGAAGGTCTTTATTAAAGCTTTATACTCAGGCCCACTCACTTTTTTTTTATCCCTCCAAGTTCTAGTAGCTGAGTTTTCGTATCGACGAGGGTTCGTGGCAAGTCTTGGTATTGGAGATTACCTTCGACTATATGATTTTCAATTCACTCTACTGTACTTTACTTATGCTCTAACGTCATGTGTGAAATGGGTTCATTCCCGCTCACAGCGCACTCTCGTGTTTATGCATTTTTAAGTTTAAATTTATTCACATATTCCACATCACCACACTTTATGGTTTCGTCACCTTTCAGGTGTCGGCCAGTACAACTCAATTCGGAGTCCTAGTGGACAATCCGAGTCGGGATGTGTCAATTGCCGTACCAAAAGGTTCGGGATCAATTCAATATTGATCCCAAAAATTTCAGAATTATCAATTGGGGAATTTTTCGATATGTGATTAGGATTTTTTTGGTTTGGTTTGGAACTTTTCGGGAAAATTTTCTATCCCTGGATATTTCTAAGTCTGGAATTTCTAGTGATAAGATATATTCATGTGGTTTTGGAATGTAGGCTTGTGAGCAGAGAAAAATAAAGAGGATAGACCCGTTCAAGTACTAATTTCTGCACTTTGTGGGTTATATATATTCATCAAGGAAGCATCATGTTTCTCTCTGTCTAGTTCACTGTAATAGGCAACACCAAATATTTTCATCCACTTTTCAAGATTATGTAATTTCATAGCCACGCTAGTCCAGTCTAGTCTCATCCATTGTAGCTGAGCTTGAGGATCGGAAAAAGAGAGGACTAAAATAAAACAACTTGAAGGTACATTCATGCATGAGTGATCTCCTAAGAAGTTATCGTGTTGCATCTTCTTCTTTCTATTCGTTTAAAAAAAAAAAAAAAGGTAATTTCATGCATGGATTCCCTTTGAAACTCTTTTTTTGTTCCCATTGCCTGACAAACAAGCAACATGACTTTGAAGCCATGAACATGGAGCTGGAAGCAAGGGAGAAGAAGGAGATAGAGAGGGATGACATGGAAGAAGAGACAATAGTTCAATCCGAGGGGCCGGTTGGGACAATCTTTCCATGGACACAGCAGCTAACATTCCAATGAGTCATTGCGAGCATAGTGATCGGAATGGCGTACAATGTGATAGCTATGAAGCTAAACCTCACAACTCGTGATCATCTGAACATGGACGAACCTGCTCAAGAAGGCAGGATTTAATTCGAAACCCTTCACTCGGCAGGAGAATACTATGATTCAGACTTGTGCAGTTGCTTGTTATAGTATTGTTGTGGGAGGTACTTTTAAGTTTCTCTGTATGTTATATTAATTTGTAAATTAATGTTTCTTAAACACTATATAACTTTATACTTTGTTTTTTTAACAGGTGGATTTTCGTCTTATTTGTTGGGATTAAACAAGAAGACATATCTGCTGTCAGG
Organism: Malus fusca; assembly: GCA_035220775.1. Classification (NCBI taxonomy): domain Eukaryota; kingdom Viridiplantae; phylum Streptophyta; class Magnoliopsida; order Rosales; family Rosaceae; genus Malus; species Malus fusca. Next base: position 22,679,574 of record CM069072.1, read on the forward strand.
TGTGATGTGAACACAGAAGGAAACCCTTCAACTGCCGTTAAGGCCATCTCTAACCGAGGGCTAGCCAGAGGGCTCGTTTTAGCCCTCTGGCCCTCCAAGATTCCCCAAGATATTAATATTTTAATGAACAGTACAGGGCCATATTTGCCTCCGTCTCCAACCGAGGGCCAGAGGGCCAGAGGGCTCGTTTTAGCCCTGTCACAAAAAACCGTCTCCAACCGAGGGCCAAAGGGCCATAGGGCCAAACATAATTTATTATTTAAAAACTACAATTTAAATTCAAATCCAACGGCTAAGTGACGTCAACATGATGTTAGTTAGCCGTTAGTAGCTGACATCATGGTGACGTCAGCTAGCCGTTGGATTTGAATTTTTTTTTGCTATAAATAGGGTGGATATTGGGCTATAATTCACACAACTTTGAATTCAATCTATTTCAATTCAATATCTTGCAATTCAATCTCTTTCAATTCAAGTTTGCAATGAATTCCAACTTTGGATCCTCATCCAATTCTAATTTGGGGTCCTCATCCAATTCCAAATTGGAAGCAAAATGGGCACAAATGAGACGAGAAGATGAGGAGTCTGATGAAGAAGTTCAAGTAAGGCACAACAAACAAAACATGGCAGCAGCCATGGCTGCGGCCATGGTGTGTCAGCCAACTGAGGAACAACCTCAATGGGGTGGCTCTGTTGCTGGTCGCTCTTACAAACCACGAAACAGAGCGATGGCGCATGCTAATCTGATAAACAACTACTTCAACCCCAACTCGGTGTACACAGAAGAGGATTTCAGACGTCGCTTCCAGATGAGGCGTCATGTCTTCGAGCGTTTACTTCGTGATGTCCAGCAGGTCAATCCATACTTTCGACAGAAGCGGAACAGAGCAGGCCGCCCTGGTTTCTCATCTCATCAGAAGGTTACTGTTGCACTCCGAATGATGGCCTATGGCTCCTCAGCTGATTCGATGGATGAAACCCATGGTATGTCTGAGTCTACATGCCTTAATAGTCTTGAAGAATTTTGTAACACAATTGTTTAGGTTTACAAAGACGAGTACCTCCGAGAGCCAAATCAAGAAGATCTGAATCGACTCCTTCGCAAAGCTGAAGACCGTGGGTTTCCGGGTATGATAGGGTCATTAGACTGCATGCATTGGGATTGTAAGAATTGTCCCACTGGATGGCAATGAGGCTTTAGCGGAAGGTCGAGAAAGCCAACTGTTGTGTTAGAGGCAGTTGCCTCATATGACACATGGATCTGGCATGCTTTCTTTGGAGTCCCTGGATCCCAAAATGACATTACAGTTCTTGGGCGTTCACCCTTCTTCAATAACTTGACGGAAGGTAAAGCACCTCAACTTGACTACTACATCAACGGCCGTGAATACAATATGGGGTATTACTTGGCAGATGACATCTACCCAAAGTGGGCGACACTTGTCCAAGCAATTCCAAACCCTAGGAATGATGCAGAAAAGTTGTTTACCTTACACCAAGAGGCATACCGAAAAGATGTTGAGAGAGCTTTCGGTATTCTACAAGCACGGTGGAAGATCGTCAGCGAACCGGCAAGAGGGTGGAGTCGAGAAAATTTGAACTCCATCATGATGTCTTGCATCATATTACACAATATGATAGTGGAGGATGAGCGAGATGGGTATATTGATGGAGAGTCCGATGACGACCAAGAAGATCCAAATAGGTCAAGAAGGGCTCTAGCAAAAATATATGATGGGCCTAATTTGCCTTTCAATCCAAGAACTGGTAGTATCTCTATAAATGAGTACATGAGGCGCTATAGAATGATACGTTCTCGTGCCACAAATAAGTACCTACAACAGGATCTTGTTGCACATCTTTGGGCCAAAAGAAGCATAGAGTAGGCTTTTAAGTTTTATGTTGTTAAATGTTTTTAAAAATGTTTTTTAAGTTTCATGTTGTTAAATGTTTTTTTATGTTGGTTAATGTTATTTAATGTTGTTTCATATTGTTTAATGTTGTTTCATGTTACTTAATTTAATTTAATGTTGTATAAATGGCCTAGGAAGTTATAGGAAAAAAATAGAATTGAAAAAAAATATGAAACAAATTTTGTGAAATAGAAGTTATAGGAAAAAAATGGAATTTAAAAAAATATGACAAATTTTGTAAAATAGAAGTTATATGAAAAAAAAAATATGAATCAAATTTTGTAAAATAGAAGTTATAGGAAAAAAATAGAATTTAAAAAAAAATTGAAACAAATTTTGTGAAATAGAAGTTATAGGAAAAAAAATGGAATTTAAAAAAAATATGAAACAAATTTTGTAAAATAGAAGTTATAGGAAAAAAAATGGAATTTAAAAAAAAATTGAAACAAATTTTGTAAAATAGAATCGAAAAACAAATATGAAACAAAATTTGATTCATATGAAAAGGAAAAAAAGGGAAAAAAAGAAGTTTAAATTCATATAAAAAAAATAAAAAAGTTAATACAACGGCTACTAGCCGTTATATTAAAAAAATTTCAAACTATTAGTGTCGGTTATAACCGACACTAATAGTAATTAAAAAAAATTGCCTTTGAATAACTATTATTGTCGGTTATAACCGACAGTATTAAAGAATCCTTCTTTAATGTTGTCGGTTATAACCGACAGCAATAGAAAAACTAAAAAAAAAAAATAGCCAGCCAGCAGCTAGCCCTTTGGCCCTTTGGCCCTTTGAAATTCCGTGGGGCCCTCCCAGATTCCCGAGCCCTCTGGCCTAGCCCTCGGTTGGAGACGGTTTTAGGGCTATTTTTTGCCCTCTGGCCCTCTGGACCCTTCGGTTGGAGATGGCCTAAGGAGCCTGGGCTTGGTTGGATGACTGGCTCTTTTTCTAGTCTGTTTTGTTGGCCTTTTTGTCTTGATTCCTTTAAGAAAGGTACTGATTTTATAGTCTTTGTTTTTTTTTTTTATCTTGTTATTATACGAGAGATATTTGGGAAGATTCAAACTCAGGAACCTTCAGGTTTGGGTAAATGATGTTACTCACTTGAGGATTTGAACTCAAGATCTCCAGCTCAGGATAAATGATGTTAAACACTTAAGTTGTAAGCTCCTTACCGTCTTCAGTTACTTGTTCAACTGAAGACTTCGAGGAGATAAATATGGTTTCTTTTTCCTTTTAAGTAGATTTTTATATGGATTTTTTGTTTATTCACAGATTATGATAGTTGACTTGAAGTTGACTTATCTAAGTGGTTTGGCAACTGCGGTTCTCATCAATGGCCTCCATACTCAGGGAGATAAAATGGCTAAGTAAACATCTGCCAACACTTCCCTTTATCTCTCCTTTGAAAGCCATATATGTATTTTTTTTTAATAGAAACGATATTAAAACTCGGTGCATATGGGAGAGCTGATCCGTTCTAACCAATGTAGTTACGCCACATCTGCTCTTAAAAAGCTGTATTAGAAGCAAAACTCAACACAAGTTATGATCATTTGCAGGAAGCAAGTACACGGCTTCATGAAGTATTTTTCTGTCAGCTTCCTGTGGGGATTCTTCAAGTGGTTTTACAGTGCTAGAGCAGAATGTGGATTCTCACAATTCCCCACGTTCGGATTGCAAGCTTGGAAAAACACGTAGAAAAAATCGATCACTCATTTGTTTCTCCCTGCTTCTGCTTGCTGTTAGTGATCCTTTATAATTTTGCTGCTATCTGTTGCAGGTTCTACTTCGATTTCGGCATGACCTTCGTCGGAGCAGGCATGATATGTTCACATGTAGTAAACCTGTCCTTACTTTTCGGGTCTGTGCTCTCTTTCGGTGTACTATGGCCGCTCATAGGCCGGCATAAAGGACATTGGTTCCCGGAGAGTTTAGACGAAAATGACATGAAGAGTTTGTACGGTTACAAGGTTTTTCTCGCAGTTGCCCTAATACTTGGTGACGGTCTTTACAATTTCGTTAAGATTCTGGTTTGCACTGTTATGATCCCACATCGGCTACACCAGAAATGGTATAGTGGTACTTAAGTCCTTGGAGTCCTCGGGAACTTTAACGAAAAGCACCCGGTACTCTTCACTTTAACGAAAAACCACATTTTTACACTAAAAAGTCAATCCTGGTACTATTCATTTTACCCTTTATTTTGTCCTTATCATTAAAACTCAAAGTTTTCAAGCCCTTTTCATTAGTTTTCCCATGTCAGATTGAAAAACAAGAATCTCCAATTGGGTAATAAAACCAGCCTCTTAATCCTTTTGTTTCATGCTGCTGTGTTATTTTAGTTAAAAGTTTTGCTAATCAGCTTCTTCTCCCTGCAGATGTTGAGGGCAAGGTGAAGCCGATCGAAAAAAAACAAAACGAAATCTTCCTCAGCGAAAACATCCCTACGTGGCTTGCAGTCGCCGGATAGTCTTTTCCATCATTTCCGTAATCGCGATCCCGATGATGTTCCCAGAGCTCAAATGGTATTATGTTATAGTAGCCTACCTGCTTGCTCAATCTCTTGCATTCTGCAATGCTTATGGAGCTGGTCTAACCGATCTAAACATGTCCTACTACTATGGAAAAGCTGTCCTCTTTGTGCTGGCAGCAATGACTGGAAAAGAGCATGGTGTGGTGGCGGGGCTTGCGGGCTGCGGGCTCATCAAATCGGTCGTCTCCGTGGCATGTATTCTGATGCAAGATCTCAAGACAGCCCATCTAACCTTCACCTCTCCCAGGGCAATGTTTGTGAGCCAAGCCCTTGGCACTGCACTAGGCTGTGTGACAGCTCTCAGCTTCTTCCTATTCTACAAGGCGTTCGATGTGGGAAACCCGCACGGAGAATTCAAGGCTCCTTACGCCTTGATCTACAGAAACATGGCGATCCTAGGCGTGCAAGGCTTCTCGGCGCTGCCTCAGCATTGCCTCCAGCTCTGCTACGGCTTTTTTGCTTTCGCGGTGCTAGTCAACATAGTCAGAGATTTTTCACCGAAGATCGGAAAATGGATGCCACTTCCGATGGTCATGGGCGTTCCATTTCTCGTCGGGGCATACTTTGCCATAGACATGTGCATATGGAGTCTGATTGTGTTTGTATGGCACAAGATTAACAGCAAGAAGGCTGTGCTGATGGTTCCGGCAGTTGCTTCCGGGTTGATTTGCGGGGAAGGGTTGTGGACTCTCCCCGCATCGGTTCTTGCTCTGGCCAAAGTAAAACCCCCAATGTGCATGAAATTTTTGGGTTCCTAGAGTGAAAAGGCTTTATATATACATACATATATATATATATATATGTGTGTGTGTGTGTGTGTGTGGTTAGTGAGAAATGGGTAAAAAAACTAAAGGGCACATCATAGCAATTAATATTTAGTATAGGGAAGAATGGTAGCAAGTTGTATCCGATCTTACACAATAAAAATTTCATCTTGTCACCGAAAACCAAAGGAATCCGAGGTAAAACTTAAGAAGAGATGCAAAAACTGGTTCAACAGAGTGAAATCTGACTATGCAAAGGAAAATTGTATTGGTCGTGTCAAAAAATGCGTAATTTACAGAGTTTATTCAAACAAGTCATTCTCAATCGGAAAATTATACATCACTCGAAACAAAATCAAGGAACTGATGATACATTAAAAGAAAAATAAAAACTACGTTAAATCAGCCTGTTACTATACCTGCCAGAACATCACTCTTACCCCGAGCATAGATGGTGTAAACTAGACGGATTGCATCAAGCCATCCATCAAGGAATTCCCAAGAATCGGCAACCTGGAGGTTGGACATTCGCATTAGAATCAGTTTTTCATATACATATGCAATGTTTTTAGTTCACTTTATATATATACGGTCGAAAAAAATCTATGATTTATAGCCACCACAAAGAACAAAAGAACTTCTCTTCATATAAAGAATTTTATCTGTTACGAAGGGCATTCCTTACCATATAGACGGGTCCATGAATTGTATCAATGCAAAGGCCTGCACCAGGTGGTAAAGTCAGATCACCACATGCTGAAACAGAAACGATATCTGGAACGTCAACTTTTATAGCTGCTTCTACTGATCTGCCTGAGATGCCTTGGGGTACATGCTTTGCGTCACTTTTGCTAACCTGCTGAAAGGAGGTAGATGAACAGAAGGAACACAAATAAGTAACAAATAGATAAAGAATATACTTGTGGCACAAGCAAGGAAAGTTACTACAACTAATTCAGTTATCGAATCAGCAAATGATTTTTCTTCTCTTAATATACACTAGAAAATGATAAAGATTACCTGTTGAAGCCCTTCATTATTCAAAATAAACTCCGATCGTTTCCAATCACTATGAGGTGCAATTAGTTTTCCCGCTGGTGGTGCAGTAAGATATCCAACTTTAAGATATGGTAAAGGAAGCTGTAAAGATTAGAAATCGTCATGTAAGCAAACCAAAAAAAAAAAATATCTCAACCAACTAGATTAAGCAGACATCAAGGTATGACAACTGAAAGATTTGGGAGAATTAAGTCTTGAAGATCAGGGAATAATCAAGAACGCACATCATGTACGGTTCTGTCATAAGGACCACTTTGCAATGGAGAACCGGTAGAGACCCAATCTCATAACTGACCAAAAGTATCTATACAGAAGCCTAAAGGGTTTATTGAAATTGGTATTAGTTCTTACCATGGATCGCACCAGCCTCAAGGCACTACTGTAAACCTGTAAATAATTAATCACACAAAAACTTAGCATACACAAATCAAAATGAATATCCTTCAACCTAAAAGGAATAATAAAACCAAGTAAATTTTATGTCTCTCTCACTTAAGTGTTGTCCTTTTCTCCAAATAAATATCAAATCAAATTGATAGAGAAAGAAAACTATGGGAACCTTACATTGTAATTTGGTTTCAAAGCATGTGCAGCTGCAATGTAGATAGCCGATTGACTATACAACTCATTAGGTGAAACTTCTTTGGGATGTCCAGATCCCCCAGTTCTTAGTGTGTCCTCAGCTAATCCATACTGCAAGTAAGAAAAAACCAAGTTTTGATAATTCAAGTTACAGGGGACTAGTAAATAAGAGAACCAGTGGTTTCTTGATCCACTATAGAGGAAACCGAGAATCCGTTTAAATTATGAATGGAGTACCATATTATCCTAAATTATTAAGATAAGTAACAAACTAACCAATACGGTTCCAAGGTTGTAAATTGCTCTATGAAAATCAAACTGCAGCTGAATAGCTGCACGGAACTGCACCAGAAGAAAGTGACACGAGTCATGACAGTATAAATGAGAAACAAACACTTCAAAGATGAAAATAAGTTTCTGGTTTCCCATCCACATTCATCCAATCATTCTGATATCTCCAAAAAATTATTATATGGTACCTTACTTATTGCAGATCTTACAATTGTTTGCTTTTCTCGTGCAGGAACGATTGCGCTGAGTTCCTAAATTGCATAATTGTTTTATAAAAAAAAATCAATTTGGAGTTGATGTAACATAAATATGCCGAGCAAGGAGAAAATTCAAAAAGATATTATTTCTTCTAAAATAAGTTAAATCAAAGTCAAATACTAATGCAATTTAAGATACCTGCAGAGCAAGCCCCCAGTTGTTAAGTGCCTGAAATATATGACATGGATTTAGTGACAGGAAACAAAGGAGACAACGCAAATAAGTACATTTTTCCTTTCATCAAGTCAGCAGGTTTCATAATGTTGGGTTTTTGGCTCAAAATTAGGATGATGCAATAAATTAAGTTTGTGTTACCTATTTGGTTTTGGTGTCCTATTTGGGTTTGGTTTTGACTTCTTAGTTAGTTTCCTTGGTGGAGAGATTTTGTTAATTACCTATTTGATTAGGATTTGGATTTATTTCCTATTAGGATTCTTATTGTAACCTAAGTCCTATGCACTATAAATAGGACCTTAGGGTTAGTGTATTTAGTGTGGCTCATTCGTGTGGCAATTTGGTGAGAGTCAATTTGTGAGTTAGAGAGCAATTTGGGAGAATCTTCTCCGTTAGTTTTGGGTTCTCTACTCGTTTGGTTTAGGGTTTGTAATTTGTGGGATTTGGGTTGTGAGAGTTTAAACACTCTTTTGTAATCTCCATTTGTTTAGTGAAATTCCTCGCCGTGCTTCGCTCGTGGACGTAGGCGTTACGCCGAACCACGTAAATCTCGTGTTAGTTTGAGATTGTTTGTTTTAGCTTTCACCTACGACGTTGATATTGGTACTTTGTTAGAATTCGCTTCCGTTTGCGCATAAAAGTACAACACATAATCTGTTTCTCTTTAAATAACTGTATATAACGTTGGTTTTTGTAAAATATCATAAGAAACAGGAATAAGCCTACTACAACAATTTCTTGAGTCATACCTGGGGACTGTTCCAGTTGAGCAACACCGCTTTTTCATAATTTTTTGTAGCCTGCAAATCAAATCAAGGGGTGGTAAAAATCACTTCATTTATTTGACTATGTTTTTCTTTAGAAATTAAAAATCAAATTGGTTATGATTTGACAAGAAATAAATGACAGCTATTGCCACTTGATGCCAGCACCACCACATCTAAGGAGAAGCAAAATTGATTTACGAAGCAAACTCCTAATTTCCTAAAACCTCCAAAAGATCACCTAGTCCAAAGGCCTTTTTTTTTTAACAAAAGAATAAAACTAAAAAGCAGCAATTGCTCATGTTTCTATGCTATTGTATTTTGAATATTAAAGTCATGTCCAGCTTCCAAGTGTCAGAATACAGCTGCCAAGTGTAAGGCTGCCACAACAGCAGCTGAAGGAGAAATTAACACGAGCAGCAACTTTTCTTAAGAGTTAAGACACAGAAAAAAGAAAGTAAATTCTATCTTGCAAGGCTGAAGCCCTGAAATTATGGTCTAACCTCATTCCATAGTTCTTCAGCTTCCTTTGTACGACCACGCATTTTTGCCCGATCAGAGATTGCAATAGCCCAATTATAGAAAGCCTGGCAAGTAATAATCACACATTATTTTCACTCTCACAAGTGAGATAATTAATCAGAAATTACAGAAAGATCATCAACAAACATATAGACACCTTCTGAAGTGCCCCATCATAGCACTTTCAAGATTACTAATTTCACTAGCTATTTGATGAGATTATAATGGAAAAGGATACGTAAACATACATCATGAAGTGTTGGGCACAGACGGGTAGCCTCATCATACTTTCTGCAAGCCTCCTCAAGCAAAGCATCCTTAGAAGGATTAGTAGAATCTGGACTAACATTATCTGCACTTTCCTGCATTCCAAATGAGGATCATTTAGATAGTAAAATGAATTGACACTGGTGCACCTAAGAGGAAGACAAAATGTCCTTAAAATAATATTCAAGTGACAGTTCACGTTATGTAATCATTTATAAAGAAGCTGAAACATCTAAAGGTACATAACTGGAGGAAAGAGCTAACATAATGAAGGTACTTATAGCTTTTTTCATACCACGCATCTGACCCAAGTGGAAAATATTGACTAATGTAGAGACTATAGGGAGTTGGAAAAAGTTGGCTACTGTAGAATGGGTTATTTAGCGTAAAAAACACATAGGGTAGACAAAGTTTCAGTGCGTTATTCTTACTACCAGGTGCCTCGAAAGCCATATAAACTAAAACCATTCTCATGGTTGCATTGCTAAGAAATAGTTAATATCAGAGAAAGCCATCTGGTTGAAATTTGATAACCAGAAACCATAATTAAATGCAACCAAATATCAAACAGGACAGTATCTCAAACCTGAAGAACCAGCGCCCAATTGTAAAGTGCGTCATAATCATCTGGATTTCTCTCTATTGTACTAGCATACCTACAAAATTTAAGTACAAATAAGAATTCCAGGAAAGCAACACCCATAAGACATTATGCGGTTGCAAACTTCGCACAGTTCTGAAAAGAAATATAAGAAAAGAGAAGTATGACCATGCACATTGCAAACAATTTAAACTTTGTTTCAGTACTAAAATATAGGATTATACTATTACCTACGAGCTGACAAGTAAGAAGGAAAGACAAAGAATACAATACCTCTTAGCAGCAAAAGTAAGAACCCGTTGGCGAGACCGACCGTCATCATCGGTACCAGTAACACTGTTGATCAACTCCATTGCAGCATTGTTCTGCTCTGAGTGTTGCTCCTGTGGGCTCTCCTCACTGATACAATTCAAACCCACAAATTGGCAAACAACTAGCAGATAAACGATTAACAAAGTATAAAGGTAATCCATTACAATGACCATCCATAATTAAAACTGATCATTTTCGTCGAAAGCAGAGACATGCAAATCGACCTACCCAATTTAATGTTCCAATTTTCATCATTAACCCATTACAATGACCATACAAAACTTATATTTTTACCGCCCCTAACACAAATTCCATTCACTAATAATATGATCCACAACTAAAACTGATTAATTTCGTCGCAATAGAGACATGCTAATCCACCATAACCAATCCAAAATTCAAATTTCTATCCTTCTTCATGTGAATTCCAGTATTCGAAAACCCCGAAAGTGGGAATTGCAGAAAAATATCATCAATTGAACTAATTCTCCACATTGAACGAAATTCAAGCACAACAAACAGAATTTTGCACAATTACACCACCAAAAAAAATCAAAATTTAAAATTCAAATTAAGGAATGCAAACCTGTAACCGTAAGGGGAGCTGGAACCATTTACGACGTCGTTTGATTGGTCATTTTTCAAGCCACTAAGCAGCTCTCTCATCGTGAATGTACGGCTTCCTTCGTCTTTCTTCAGCTCCGGATGCGCAGCTCCTGGGCTGTGTGATTGGATCGAGGCTTCGACCACTTCGTTCACCTTCGGATCCGCGGCATCGGCCACCACCAGTTCGTGTTCGGGTAGAGGTTCCGGTCTAGCTTCGGCCTCCGGCACTGGCTCGGGTTTAGCTTCCGGTTCCGGTTTCATTTCGGGCTCCGGCGCTGGTGCTGGTTCAGTTTCGAGTTCAGGCTCTGATTCGGATTCTGGTTTGGGATTTGTTGTCGGATCTGGTACGAGTCCATTCTGGACGTGCAGTTGTTCGGTGGCGGTGGACATTGTGGGAGATCGGAGGAGGGCTCGGATTTGGAAGAGTGATCTGACTGTGAAGTTACAGAGAGGTTGTAGAGAGAGAGATCCGTTGTTCAAAGTTAAATTTTGAGCAAAGCAAAAATTAAGCGGCCGTACGGATCCCGGAGGAGTTAAATTGAAGTGACCAACTCATAACACGTTAAAATTTTGTATTTTGGTAAGTTGCAACGTTTTCTTCGGATCACTCTTTCAAATTCAAATCAGATAAAAATAAAAAAATAAAAAAAAAGAATTCAACCGTACATATGAATGGCTATATGTTATTTAAATCGAATAGATTATAAATTAGAGAGTGTTGTTCACACACTTTATTCTGTCTTCCACATACTCGTAGTAATTTTTGTTCTTAGATCATCTTCAATTCATTCGGATTAATTTTTGTTTTTTAATCATTTTCAATTCATTCAATCTAACGGCCTGAAATTGAGAAAGTGAGAAAAATAAAATTGTGTGTGTGAATAGTACCACCGTTTGTGAGGGCTTCCCTAAGAATGGGAGGACACTTACTTGAAACAAGAATGTCAAGGTGGCATGTCAAACCCATCACATGTAACCATGTATGTCAACTTCTGCATATAGCATCTTCATTTCAGACAAGTCCTCCAGTAAGTTATGTCCTACTCAAAATTTTCTCCGAATAAACTATAAACTCTGAGTTTGAAGTATCTAAAGTATCTATGGATTTTATTGACAACTGCAAGGCTGTAGCATTGCAAAATTGGACTGAATTATGAGTGGTATAAGAGGGTAACACCCATAGCTTTGCAAGAATCAGATGCCAATGGCAAGATTTGAATTTGACGAAACATCTCAACTCAAAGAGAATCTACCTTCTAACCGGTTGTTTCTCTTGTGTCTGTATCTCATTGCGTGACGAGAAAGATCCAACAAAATATACAACCGAGGTCAGATTGTAACTCCATTACTCGCTACCATCTGATTGTCAACCACTGCCACCAAAAACACAATTTACTCAAGGAGAAAGTTCGTTCATAAATCAAAGTAAGGTTGTTGATCTGAATTTACTAATTTCTGAATTGCTGCCAGTCACTCTGAAGGGCAACAGAGTGCGAGCAATACATTTTATATATATAAATCCCATAATTTACTCCAATACAGAATTTGCCTATCAGATGCTTGTTTCAAGCAAGTGCGAAACTCATCCCAAAGATCCCTTGCTTTCAAAGGGATCCCCACCAGGTGCAACAACACACAAAAAAAAAAGAAAAAAAAAACGAAAACAAGAATCGGAGGGCGGGCGAGAGAGAGCAAAAGATCAAAGCCTAGCATTAGCATTGGGTGTTTCTAAATCTTGTCATGAAGGGTCACCACCAAGTCATGGGCATCATCTAAAAGCTTCCACACATCCAGACGGCCCGTCATGCTGTTGCACTCCCTCATGATCTCTTCCATGCTGCTGTACTTCTCTATGATAGTCTTCCTTCTTTGTAGCACAGAAGCCGCTATTGCATAGAGCAAGAGATCATCGGTAGGAGGGGCTCTCTGCCTAATCCTTCCCCAAGCAGACTTGGCAATACCTGCCCTGATTGCAGCCTGATCTGCCCACATTACCTCCCAGAGGCAAAGCGTATCCTCAAAGCTCAACTCTCTCCTGAAGAGAACCACCACCATTCTGTACACAAAAAAGCAATCCTCCGCTTGAAGCTTCTCCAGGTGTCTGTAAAGAGGAACATCTTTGCACTTGATAATCTTCGAAACAAGGCCAAGTTGCCTCCGGATTCCTGCCTCATCCAGTCGGAAATTATGCCGTGCCTTTTTCATAAAACCCACAAAGCACCAGAAGGCTTCATGGTCCTCTTCCAGCACTGAGATAAGAGGAGAGAGTAGATCACTCATCCCCTGGCAGTACCCAATCTCAGGATCATACAGAGCATAGGCTTCCAGGATTCCAACCAGGCGGGAGGCATGAAAAATCCTGCATGGCTCCAAGTGATCATAATCCTTTAACCCAACATTTTCAGCTAGTCTTTGTGCCTTCATCTCTGACACATCAGCCTGTGATGGTGAGTAAATAATCCATTCATCATTTGCACGAACGGCATCAAGGCGGATGATCCTCTGCCATGTGGCAAAATCTTCTGCTGAGTGGACTTTGGGCTTGTTTTCAATATTGGAGAGACAGGAGCTCTCCTTAGGCTTGTCATCAACATAGTTTTCTTCAGTAACATCAGTGGATAGTAATGGTCGAGTGATATCAGTTTCTTCAGAGGAATCAGAATCAGTTGATTCCGTATCGGCAGCATAAGGATCATCACAGGTGACTCCACTTTTCTCACCATCTCCTTCAAGTGATTCAGAAGTCTGAACAGCTTGATTGCCTACAGGGTTATCTGAATCCTTGGGTAATTGGTCTCCTCCCTCAGTTGAAATGTACCTCCTGGCACTTGTAACATCCCCTTGGTCAGAAGAATCTAAAACTTGACTGAAATCCCCGCTGCTCTCAGTGCTACTGTTACCAGAAGTTTCCTTCAACTTCGAGCTCTTATCACTTTGTGTTAAAATTCTGCGACACTGTCTCCGCAAGTTTTCATATTCTTTTCTGCATTGCAAGTGATTAAGAAAGTGTGAACACCTTGAGAGAGATAGGGAACCATGACAAGGAATATGCCATATGAAATTTACGTACAGGAAGAGGGCAAAGAACTGAAAGACAATACCTTTTCTGGTTTTTTACAGAGTCTCTTTCTTCCTTGGAACTGTTCACATCATAGCTGTTGAGAAAGAACAAATCAATGTTAAATCAGCCAGTACCAAAATCCACAGGTAAATTTTTTTCAGCATCCAAAAAAGGGAAAAAAGCATTTTATAAGTTCATTTTTCTTGTGAGACTACAAGGCAACTGAGATTAGGTTCCATATTTCATTATGCCATACTAGAATCAAAAGTCCAACCTTCACCTCCAGAAAGCAAATTGGGCTGGATAAATAATGAAAAAGAAACTCCATATACAAATACAAGTTCCCTATCATAATTTAACACCATGCACCCAGATGCAGGTTCCCATGTTAATCGCGACTAAAACATCCATAAAAACAGAAAGTACCATGCATGAGGGTCCAGGCTTAAATAACTATTGGAACTTAAAACAAACACATTGAGGTTTTTCATCCCCCCTCATTGTACCAAATCTTAGGCACTAGGAAAATCACAGAGGAAGTACATAAAGACCAAGAAAAAATCGAACAATACGTGAATGTATTCAAAGCACTCAGAAAACACAGCATAGAGACACACCAGAAAAGACAAAGTACATCTGGGTAGATAAAAAATTCATCATAATTCATAGCAGACACCTGCAAGGCTCCCTGGACCAAGCATTCCCCAGGACCAGGCAACCAAACAGTCATCAATGCAACAAGTTTGAAATCATACACTAACTAATTTCCATATAACGGATACACAACTTGAAGCATTAAAGCAATTGCATAGAGAAGAAAATACTCACACTCCAAGAAGAAATGGCCACACTTCAGCTCGAATACTTGGATCAACACCCTGCATGAGAAACTAAGTGATTAATATCCAACAGCTGTAAAACATACATTGATAAAAAAAAGTCAACAACTAACACAATTAGACAGAAATTAGAAGATAGGTCTGACAAAAATCAATAACATACTCCACTGCGAACTTTCTTCAAAAATTTGAGACCACCATCAGTGAGTTTCCCATCCGGTGTAAATAAACTTTTCCATTGTTTTGGTAGAAGGGCGTGTTTTTTTCTCCTACGGGACCAAGGTGATTTAAGACTGCCCCTGATGAAAGAGACAAATACAAGTGATCAGATTTCCCTGCGGGAAGCATAAGTAAAACAAACATAACTAAAAAGCCAAAGTGGTATACAAATGACAAACGAAGATATCAAGAAAGAACAATGTGCAAATCACCTATAAAAAATACGGTCAACTACGAATGGACAAACAGAACTATTGCCACCGAAGTAGAGAGAATAATTTTGATGGACAGTGCAAGGTTTATGACTAAACACGAAACCCACAAAGAAGATTTTTCTTTCAATGAATCAGAGACAACAAAAGAGCTGGACCTCTAAATTTGTAACACAAAAAGACTAATCGAACCCAATTTCATTTCCGACAGTCCACATCTAATGCATGGAAACAATATTCAGAATCCGAATCCTACAGGAGAGTAGTAAAGGAAGACTAGGGAATAAGTACTTGAACAGGACAATTTCCGCAACACAAGAATCAATTGGATTACATATCAAATTTATAAAAGATGACAAAAAACCCCACCTTTGGTGCTTACAAAAATGTGAAATGAAACAGAAAAATCCCAGCTTTTCTTCCTATTCATACAATTTCTAAGTAACCAAGTAGACTGAAAGGGACCAAATTTAAGGGACAGAAATATGGGGGAAGAACAGGAACAGTGAAAACTCACCGATCAGTGGAAACTGGTGAGGAAGACGAGGAAGCAACGACTAACAAAACCGATCGTAGATGAATCCACGACGACGACGACGGTGAAGATGTGGAATTTGACGACGGTGGAGGTGGATTAGAAGAAGTGTGAATCCGCCGTAGGGCTTTCATTAATGGTTGTTTCTGATGCGTAATCATCTTTGTGTGTTTTTTGTCTACTTATCAATCTGTCAGGCTATTGAAGAATCTAGGGTTTTGCACTCACAACGAATTTAGGGATTTCGATTTCGATTCAGTAAATTCTTTGGGAATTTTTGTTTGTTTGCTTTACCTACGAGAGTAGACGACTGTGGCGGCCAAGGCGATACCGGCCATGGCCGTGACGGCGACGGCTAAGCCGACATTGGAGGAAGCAGTCCAAGACCAGAAGCCGCTTCCGCCACCGACGCCGCCGCCGATGAGCGAACCGCTTCTCCCCCCACCACCGCCGCCGCCGCCGGTGCTAGCCTCCGCGAACACGATCCATTTCCAACCATCAGCTCCACCGCCGAAGAGCATCAATGAAAAAACTCACCCTCGATTCCGATGAGCACCTTCTCAAATTATACGTATCCCCCTCGCCAATTAGGGTTCTTCGCCTTCTGTCGCTCAGGCGCTGCAGGGCGGCTAAATCACCAGAACAAACAGAAACCCTCGGCAGTCTCTCTCTAGCTTTCTCTCTCTAAACTGCCTTCGGTTTTCACAGTTTTTTAGAGATTTCGCTCTCTTTCCATGAATTGAAAGGCAGGAATTATATAAATTAAAAGGTTTTTTATATTAGCATCCCACAAAATGTTGAATACATTTCACATTAAAATTTAATATTAAATAATTTATTTACGGCTTATTATATTAATATCATATCTCTACTAATTAATAAAATTCTCTTTGTCAACCAAAAGATGATGAAAAGACAAATTAGTCTTCTATCACACACAAAAAAATCATGGGCAATAATGTAATTTCACATATTCAAATTTTATTATTTTTTATTAAAGCCTCACATACAGGTGATGTTAAAATACCTCCAATATTATTATAAAAAATAAAAAAAAATCCAAAAACAAAAACCTCCAACTCCCCATGTTCTCTCTCTCCCCCTCTCTCATTCTCATTTTCTAAAAAAATGTGTTCATACACACAAAGTGTATAGGCAAATGCTAGTAAATTATTGAAAAAATCTCACATACTAAATACACCCCACATACTTCCCCACATTCTCAATATACACCTTACATTTTCTACATGCACCCCATCTTTTATATACACCCCACATTTCTCAAATCTTATAAAGCTTTTAATTTGGACAAAAAATGCCGACTGAAATTTTGACAAAAGATACCACATGGGATTTAAAGCATATGTGGGTTGTTTTCAATTTCACCATTAAAACTCATGTCGTCTGTTTTTAATATTTGATGGTAATTTTATGTGTTTAATTATTCATGTAATCCTTGTGATCTCTAAAAGATGAATACGAACATAGAAGCTTGAATAACGCAACAAAAACAAGATTAAATAATTATTGAAGTCATCAAAATCACTAAAACAATAAAAAAAATATGAAGTCTTACCTCATGTGAAGCTTCCGAAACATCGATTTCGTATTTCATTCAACAAAAAGAATTTTTCTCAATCAACATATTTGTAGTTTCATTGGGTAGAGGGATTTTGATAGATGAAGAAGATAAATAATACATTAAAAGTGATCTGAGGTGTATTTAGAAATTTTTTATTTTTTTTTAAACCTAATTAAGTCAAAATTGTCATTGCATAGTAGGGTAAATAAAGACTTTTTATATTAAAACCCCACAAAATGTTGAATGCACTTCATATTAAAATTTAATATTAAATGATTTATTTACTCTACTATGCAATGACAATTTTGATCTTATTAGGTTTAAAAAAATAAAAAATTTCTAAATACACCCCAGATCACTTTTAATATATTATTTATTTTCTTCAACTATCAAAATCCCTCCAACCAATGAAACTACAAACATGTTGATTGAGAAAAAATATTTTTGACGAATGAAATACGAAATCGATGTTTAGGAAGCTTCACATGGGGTAAGACTTCATTTTTTTTTTATCGTTTTAATGATTTTGACGACATCAATAATTATTTAATCTTATTTTTTCTGCGCTATTCAAGCATTTATGTTCGTATTCATCTTTTAGAGATCACAAGGATTACATGAAGAATTAAACACCTAAAATTACCATCAAATATTAAAAATAAACGACATGAGTTTTAATGATGGAATTGAAAACAACCCCCATATGCTTTAAATCCCAAGCGACATCTTTTGTCAAATTTCAGTTAGCATTTTTTGTCCAAATTAAAAACTTTATAAGATTTGAGAAAAGATGGGGTGCATGTAGAAAATGTAAGGTGTGTATTGAGAATGTGAGGTGTGAGAATATTATGTGTAAGTATGTGGGGTGTATTAAGGTAATTTTTCATTGAATAAGCAAATGTAAGGTGTATTTAGTATGTGGGGTTTATTTAACAATTTATGGGATGTTAATATAATAAGCCAATTAAAAATTATTATATTATTATATCCATATATATCTATCTCTAGTCTTTATGTTGGTATGCGAATCTTTTTCTCTCTCTATCTCTCTCCTCTCTCCTCTCTCCTCTCTCCGTTGATGAGAGAGAGTGAGTGGGACAGGTTAAAGGTAAATCGGAGACTTGGAGGGTCGGACTCTCGGAGCGCGGGCAACGGCTGGGAAATAAAGATTGGTCCGGCCCAATTTGGCCCAATTTTACTCGGTTGGTTTGCGAGAAAAACAATAATGTAGGCCTATGATGCGTCGGTAATTTCATTTTGTTCAGAACAAACAAATGATGTAGTAGTACATACGCTTAATTTCACAATAATGTAGCAATAATGTGATTCAAAATCGTTTTTTACAAGAATTGAATCTAAGAATCAAATTCGCCTTATAAATAAAGAAGAATATCACTAGACCGTAGTATTTAGTGACAGCAATAAATACTATTAAAAACATGTTATATCTACAATGTTCCTAATTTGAATAGGGTAAATCTATAATTTGATAAAGATCTATTTTCTATCACTTTTGTGGAATAAATTTTGATAAACATTTACTATAATTATCTTATTAAAGCATTAATCTATAGATTTAGTCGCGATGTTCCGTTGGTTGTTCACCTGTATAGACTGATTGACCGACTAATTATATTTCATACTGCTTAGTGCAACCTCTTTTGATAGGAGTTACAATATTTACATGTATTTAATACAATCATCATTTCGACGGTCATATGGTGATTGAATTAAACACATATATTCACATGAATTATAATTCACCATCAGATAATAAGTATATTAAATATATGTAAATATTATAGTCAGTCCCCCATTTTGATTATATTTTTTCCTCAAAATTTTGATCACATCCTATCGTGGTTGTTTCTTCTAGAGTATAAAATAACCCTACGAATTATAGCTTAGTTTTTGAATTTTAACTCAAATCTTTATCTTTGTCAATCAACTGGTACTACCAAATATTCTTTGTAAATTGATATTTTGGTCGTCAAAGGCTGGACATTAACGTGCAAATAAGAGAAAGAACAAAAGAATACAAATGATCGAACTTCCCCTCCCCTTAGTGTAAAAATATCGATGTACTAAAAAAAATACAAATGGACAACCAACTTGATAGATGATAGAACTTTAATCTTATAATTATGACCTTATTCCCTGGCTTTATACTCTTCCCACAATCACTATGATCTGCATAATTGAGATGTTTCATCATAACATGCCTCTTAAAAGTGATTTACTTCCATAAGCATATGCAAAAGTCAAAAAGACAAGTTGTGATTATTATTATAATTAAGTGGGATTATTGAAGATGGAATTAGCTCACATGGCACACAATTTACAAATACAAATTAGATGTGGGATTTTAATTATATATTGGTGCACATTTTGCAGAGACAATGGGGAGACAAAAGCACTCAAGTGTTGCCGGACCACATGCCTCGGCTTATTTCTTAAAGTATCAACACATGAAGCATGGGATACTCTGGTGTTTCCTAATTTACTCAAGTAAATTAGGAAACTCCATTGTAAAGGAGATGAATTTGGTGATCTTTTGGGTTCTTTCTTGAAGATCTGGAACGTGAGTCTTTTGGTTAGAGGCGAATTAGGAGTTTTTGTTGCAATCCAAATGAAGTCGGAAGGGATAGAGGAAGAAGAAAGTTTCAAAACAAATGATGTTTATACATTGGAGTAGGACTCTCTCCCATCTTTTTTTCCCTCCCCTTCCCTCATCTCCTATTTGAACCGTCACGATTAAGCCACGTTAACATCTTATATTAATTTTTTATAGAAAGAGAAAGACAAAATATAGAATGTGAGAAGAGGGGATGGAATGGGATGGAAAGAGGACGGGAGAGAATCATAGTCCTTATACATTTGCCTATGGACCTTGAATTAATCTCACGATCCGCTCACAAACTTTATTCAATTTGTATTTATAATTTCTCGTATAGCTTTGGTATTTATTACTTGCTTTGTATGGTAGCGAAATGTTAAGAGCAAATCATATCATTTATTATTTGTTGTCTATTTTGAGTGTGTAGAGTGTATTTGTGGGCTTAAGACCGGCTGAACTAAATTATACAATCAATTACTTTATTGTCATGCTTGGACCGTCTCTAACCAAAGAGTGGGAAAAAAAAAACCAAATATTGGAGAAATTCTATAGTTTTTTTTTTTTTGGAAACTAGGAGAAATTCTATAGTTTAGTTGCTGGATCATGTAATTCCTACGCCCCAGACACAAACATAACCACCCTACCCCCACCAACATACTTTGAGACCCACACTCTACCAATGTTTTGACCTCACCCTCTCTCGCACATCCCCCACTTCACCCCCAGGAGAAAGGGGTCATTTCCGGATTCTTTCCACCTAATCCTTCTTATCAAATAATTCGAGCCCTTGAAATTTGATTCAACGGCTAAAGTTATTATAATTTTAAAATGAGCCCGTGTTTTTAGCCAATTACACCCAACACCTAATTTATTAATTAAATTAAATATTTTTAATATTTGCAATTTGGTTCGATTTCGTTTTGGTTCTAGATGTTAAGAACCTAAACCAAACTGTTAGTTTAGCTTTAGGTTTGGTCTCAAACTGAAATCGTTTTAATTTGCAAAAATCGAACCGTTTGATGCGATCCGAATTGAGCTGTATTTCGGTTTCAGTTTTCGATCCCAAGTGCTCTCCTAAGAGATAGTTTTAGTTACAAGCTCACGATATTAAATTCTTCTTATGACCTTGGTATTAGTCTTTGCTACTTTGTAATGACAATTGAGTACATGTGTCCTTTACAACATGAATATATATAATTTTGAAATCCTAAAGCTTTATTATAATCTTGAAAAGAAAATCAACCATATATATAATTACAAATACACTAAAAATATCTTGTGGGAACCAGAGATACTTCTGTGAAATTCTAAGGGATTTTATAATTTACTATTCCCTTAGCACATGCCTACGCGTGTGCTAATTGGCTTTTTATTTATTATGTTTATGTATTAGTAATTTTTTTGTCAAATATATTAGTATTAATTTTATCAAGTAACTACTCACGTAGTGGGTGCTTTGTTTGTAATCTTTAAAATGATGTAGTTTACCATTTTACCCTTATTAATTAAATTGTTTTGTTTTGAAATTCTTAATTAGGGAGGGGCATTTCTTGTCATTTTGAATGTTTCACTTTTTTTGCCTTCTCACTTTATATACTAGCATATGGGCACACACAAAGCGTGTGAGAAATTTTTTTATTTTTGTTTTTGAAATAGAAGGAGAGATGAAAAGAGTAATAGAAAATGTGGGAGTGGGAAGTCTTTATTTATTTATTTTTTTTTTAATTAGAGATAAGTTAGAATTACATGTAGGTGAGATTTTGAAAAGAAAAAAAAAAGTAAAATTTGGTTGTGTGAAATTACATTTTTGCCCTATATTTCTTATTCATGTTCTGTTTTAATTAGACGGTTAAACTGGTAGTTTTATAGAATTTTGATTGACTGAGTGTTTTATTAATTAGTAGAGATATAGATGAGATTTGGTTTGTCAAAGCAAGTTTCGAGTGACCAAGGGTCCAGATTCCACGATGACCAAACTCGTGATCAACTAAGGGCCCCGCTAGTAGTTATTGGTGGTACCCACTCTGAATCATCAAGTCGGGCAAGGGAGATTCCGAGACAACCACCCCACTCCCTTTACTATCAATATCCATTAGTTTCTTTGAATTATATTTAGACAGTAGTTCCAACTTCCGATAAGAAACCTTTTGATTCATGTTTAAGCCGAGTAGCGCGGACTTGCAATTAAACAGCGTAAATAATTATTTAGATTAATAAGGCACATCACTCGCTATAGTTGAGTAGGATTATATATTTGAACATAAAGCATTCTATTGTTCTTGGCAAGGTTCTAACAGATATTAGGCGTTAGTCGAGCGGGCGGCTAGAGCCTAACGTCTATAAGGCTAGGCAAGGCCTAGCATACTAGGCAAATAAGTAAATTTATTATATATTATATAAATAAGTGTCTGGTTGTATTTTATTATATATTGTATAAATAAGTGTCTGTTGTACTTAAAATATATAGTTTCATTGCGACACATAAACTACAAAAATATAATGGCATATAAATTATAAAGTATTACAACATAATGAAAACATGAGAAACAAACATATAATGTGTGTTCATGTAAGTATTCAACAAGTCTCTTCCAAGTTATTAAAAAAAAAAAATGAAAGTTATAAGTTTTCTGTCTAAGCGAGAGATGAGACCTAGTCGGGTGCCTAGGTGCGTGCCTGAGTAGGTTTAAGTGCCTGTTCTTAATTTTCAAACACCAAAATATTAATCAGGACGGTGACCATCCGATTGCGCCTAAACGAGAATTTTTAGAATAGTGTTTCTTGGTCATTAAAGTGTTTACGAAATGAATAACAAGTGATAATAATTTTTTTCTTTCTTCATACAATATGAGTCAAACTATGAGATCGATCATTCTGAATTCGTCCATTGACGAATATAAATATAGTTGAATTTATATCTAATAAGAAGATAATTTGTGAATGATTACATGTATTAAGAGTTTATTTTAAAACACAAGTAGCTGAGTTTTGAGAGAAATATGATTAACTAGCCAAAAAATATTGCTTGAAAATATTATTTCTTGTGATTAATCATGATGGTAGGGAAAGTGTAGCTTTAAAAAGGGAAAAAGAGAGATCTTGTGAGACAAGAAAGAACCAAAGTTTGGTGCGGTCAGTGTGGTGGGAATTTGGATAATATTGATAGCCCCAAAACTAAAGCCATTGATTCCGAACCCTTATCATCACGACCCCATTTCTTTGGGAAGATTTTACATGTTAGGTTTCTTAGTGCAAATCTTCCTTGACTTTTTTTAGAAACTCTAGATTCTTCCTTATATTCATTTCCCGTCGTATGGATTCGATTTTTATGAGGCAAAATGAGAAACACACTCTTTTTAGTCTAATTTGATAGTTATTTTTGTTTATTCAATCTGATAGTCTGAATCTCTAACAAGAGTGTGGAAATCACAACCAACGAAGGTTGGTTGAGTAGGTAAAAATCGTTCTTTTCGCTAGACCAAAGTCTAAGTTCAAGTTCCGCAGACGACAATCCCTTTTGGTGGGGATCTTAAAAACCAAAAAAATGGGCTAAGATCCCCTCTGTAATTCCTCAAAGTGGCTTGTGATGTGTCCAGGCTCGGGGGATGGGGTGACCTCCCCTCCCGCTAAACTTTTCTCAACCAAAAAAAGAAAGAAAGAAAAAGAAATTACATCCCTATATATAGACGAGCTGTGGACCCATACGTTGACAATTTTGAGTTCCTTCCCGCTCAACAAGTTATGACTTGAATGGTACATGTGTTGGATGCTATGAGCTTTGGTAGAGCAAGAAATACCCTCAGAATACCAGAACTATTTATAAAAACGTGTGACAAAAACATAAAAATGCTCATATATTCAAAGGAACTTTATTTGCTTTCAATCGAAGCTTCTAGCTTCTTCAATATGTCCTTCATAGTAGTTTTTCAAAATGAACTTGATTTACAAAATCGCTCACTAGCACAAGTGCTTTCTCCATAAGCATTTTCAAGTGGGAACCAAAGGTTTCCAAGAACAAATTGAGAGGATTGAAAACACAACCAAGGGGAGTTGGACCATGTATAGGTCCATTACCAAAAACCCCCCAACGACTTATTGGGCCTCAAATAAGTCCATGCAAATATCAAGACAGCCCAAAATCCATATTTTAACTTGATCCGCAACCTTCGTTGCTCACGCTCTCTCTCTCTCTCTCTCTCTCTCTCTCTCCCCCAGGAGCAGCCCCAAGTTTCCCACTTCACCGCCCGAACTTCTCTTCGGTAATCTCCAGCCACTATCGTATTTAATTTCTGTTTTTATATTCACAATTGATTTTCTGAATCCAATTTTACATTGTAGTGCTGATTTATGGCGTTTTTGTGATTTGATTCAGATTAAGATTGTATGGCTACTGACCCAGTTGAGATGGGGGTTTTGCTTCCCTGTTTGAATAGTTGGGAAGCTAATTTAAGTTTCAAAATTTTGAATGATTGATTTGAATATTTGATGTTGCTTGAATTGAACTAATGTTCCGATGAACTCTGGACTTTGATTTTAATTAATCCTCACTTGGGTTTTAATTCCTGAGCTTTTTGGACAATAAATATGAGGAATTTTCTACATAGTTGTATCATTTTGTAAGATCGTGTTCTTGGCACACGAGAAGATAGCGACAATCGCAATATTCCGCGAATGGATATCCATCCTTTTGCTTAAGTTAGCTAAAACTTTGGTTTTACTTTGGTTTTGCAAGAAGCAGAAAGAAGTATGGCTTTGACAAACTTCATACTGACAGTCGCTGGTGTAGGCGCGGTGTTTCTTATGCTGAGGGGTGATGTGCGACAATCAGCTACCATCTTCAAGCGCAATGTCAAACATATCCGCACATGGCTCGAGGAAGAATCCCCCAAGTAATCCTCTTCTCCTTCTTTTGTCGTTTTGTTTTTCTGTAAAATATGTTCACTATGAAATTGTTTATATGTTTGCAAGTTGGGGCTCAATTTTGTCAAAATTTTAATTTGGCACTTCATTTGAATTCTATATGTTTCTTGAAAATGGTTCTGTACTGTGCTAGTGTCACTCTTAACATGGATTAGAGTTTACGTTCCGCAGATTGCTACATGCTTTATATTCAGATTGGGTGAAGATTTCTGATGTTATCATGAACCGTTTTCATTGTTTTGTCTTGATGTTGGAAAAGAGGAAGGTTTAGTAAGTTAGCAAGTAATGGTGTGAAATTGGTTTCTTGTGTGAGAGATGTTAGTTTGATGGGGGTTTGAAGGGTTTAATTTTCAAATCCTTAGCTGTGACATGTCGTTTTATGTTTATTTGGAAACAATTTACTCTGCTTTCATATATTTTTTGTTAGTGGTCTTGCATCTTAATACAACTTAATGGATTCTCTCTTAGAATCACCAAGGAACTGGAATCAAAGGTTCCACCGAAGGATATTCCAAAGGACAAGGAAAAGCACTAGTGTTGATACGAGCTTCTTGTGTTGTTCACAACAGTTTACTGCTCGTTTATTTCTCTCTTCTAAGGAAAAGTTCATTATATGATGGCATTTCTTTAGGAATAAGACTTGACCTGGATTTTCTGTTCATAAAATGTCTTATCTTGTTTATCGTAGTTGATTTTTGGTCTTTAGATATGCATATATGTAACTATTAACCGCGAAGAAAGCTATCGCCTGTTAATTGGAGGTTTCTTGTTCTTATGAGTGCAATTTTGTAGCTAGTAATGCTCGTAGTTGTTGTACCACGGAATATCCACTGCGTAAGATCATCAAACCTTGTCAACTTTTGTGTTGTTTTACTCCCATCTTTTACCTAATTTTCAGCTGTGAACGATATACCCTTGGCAGAATTGAACCTATTCTTGCATTTCTGTTTAAAATTCATTCAAACAAATTTACACCTAAAAGTTTCAAAACTTCTAGTCACTAGCAGATATTACCTGAGTGAGATGACGTGCATTATATGCTCGTTTGAAAATGCAAGCACGAGTTTGAAAACATAAGTCTGGTAAGAAAACATTACAACGTAACATTCTTTGATATTATAGTGATTGGAAAGATCTTATAATCGATTTGTTAAGATCAGTTGGACACACGCTCATGTTGTTCTTGATCATGGATGTTTTAATGGCCAAGATCAACCCACGATGTTCCTGGTCACAACGTGCAAGTACCTATTGACCCTAGCCCTCAAAAACATTTCCAGATGGATTGGAGCCGTGGGTTTTAGGTTTGGTTTTGGTTTTGGTATCCTATTAGACCAACTTTTAATCTAACATAGCATAGTATAATCATCCAACACGCCAAACCATGTGAAACCGTTGCAAAGCCTTTTCCTTCCCCTTTTAGAAACCCTAAATTAATGGTAACTGGTAAGCACACCAAATATACATGAACAGAGCTAACTAAATGTTATGTGATACATAAAATTGGCACGTTAGCTAACACTCTCTCTAATACAAATAAACAATTATTATGTGCGGATATAGAATTTTGCTTTCAATAAAGAATATGTCAGCAAGCGTATATTTTGAGATATTTTCAGTGTGTCGGGAATACGGACCGGTATACCAATGTAATATATAATTGGTTCAAATTTTATTCCCCTGGTTTATCTGCACTCATGGTTATTCAGCCTCCCAATGTGCCCGGACATGCTTGCGTTGTTTCAATAAAAACAGGTAATTTCGATTACCACTTGAGGGCTTTACTCACTCTGCAGAACATATAATTGAAAAAGAATTGAAAGAGTTTCCAACATTCTGGCAATTTAAAGTTTCCAACAGAGTGTATTATACTTGATACACTAAATCGTATTTCCAGTATATTGAAAAATTTCTCCTATCCTCAGAATAACATCACCCATCTATTATTATCACCATAAACACGAAGTAGGTGAGAGCATCCCACCGACAATGGCACAATAAACCCAATGTCCATTTGGTGAACAACCCACCTGATCCCTTTCCAAACCCTAATTCTGCTCAACCTCCATCCAACAACTTTTAAGCCCTTTTCTTAATCACTCTCCCCATATATTAATTCAACCCAACTAACAAAAAGCTCCAAGCCTTCAAACCCTCCATCCAAAAACTGCGAAAAATATCAAAGATTTTGCTCACGATACTCCTCAAGAAATGGCTAGTGGCAAGCAACTTGTTGTTGAAGACAAGCAGCGTGCCGGGGCCGAGATCGTTTACGGCCCCGAAGATTGCTACCGGCAGTCCATAGACCTACTAAAAGAGCTAGGGTTTCCCAAAGGTGTCCTCCCCCTGCAGGACCTCGTGGAGTGCGGGAGGGTCAGAGAAACTGGGTTCGTGTGGATGAAGCAGAAGCAACCCTACGAGCACTTCTTTGAGGGGTCCAGCACACGTGTCAGCTACGCAACTGAGGTGACTGGGTACGTGGAGAAGTGCAGGATGAAGAAGATGACTGGGATCAAGAGCAAGCAGGTTTTTCTGTGGGTCCCCATATCTGAGATGAGTGTTGAGGATCCGGCGGGGAAGAAGATCGTTTTCAAGACTCCGATGGGGATCGGGAAGTCTTTTCCGGTCACGGCGTTCATGACGGAGGAGGAGAAGCAGAAGTATTTGGAGAAGGTCAATGAATGAGGTTAAGGAAATTAATTGAGGGTTTTGAGGTGAATTTGTGGGGGTTAATTATTATATGGTTAAATAAAAATTTATCTTTTTTATTATATTTTTCAAAGCCGTCATGTGTGAAACTTTATATTAAGCCACTTACAAAGTTACACTCGTACATGAAAGTTGTTTTTACCTCCAAAATGTCATTTATTCAGGATTAATGTGACGACGGAGGAAGAGATAACATTAATACTCATGTCATTGAAGTCGCTCCTTTGATGTGTGAAGGTTTATACAAGGTACCGTTTGGTACGCAGACGGGACGGGACGGAACAGGACGGAACAGATGATGTAAATATTGAAAAAGATAAGGAGAAATTTTGTCATAAAATGTTATAAATTTGTGTTCCACGGATGTGGAACGGGTCGTTCCAGGGGGAAGAGGTGGAACGAAAAATCAGCCAAATTTCGTCCCATGGGACAACCCGTTCCACAGTTTTTAGGCGCACCAAACGTGGGACGGAACGGCTCGTCCCGTTCCGTCCCGTCCCGTCCCACGTACCAAACGGTACCTAAAGTTACCAAAACATTGTACTAACAATTAAACTTCTGTTTGGGCCCAAAATATTGGTGTGAGCCGAGTAAGGAGTTGGTCTTGGCCCGGCAGTATAATTCTAGAACCATCGCGAATTCCAGTTGTTATGGGCCGTTTGGTTAAGATCGGCTGAACCCTAGTCTAAGACGAATTGATGAGGTAGGTCGAATCCTAGTATAATAAGGAGTCTCAATAAGATGAGGATGCTGAGATTTGAGAAGTGAATGTGGCCGGATAAAGAGTTTGGTTCAAAGTCCTAATGGAGGTAGGATTGGTCGAGTCTTGGTGAGATTAGGATAAAGAATCCTAATTCGAGTATAGTTATGTTTTGGCCATGATGAGAGTGGTTGCTATAAATAAGAAGATGATGCATCATTCAAAGCCTTTCTAACTCAACACACAAACTGCCATGCGCAAACTTTCGCTCTACGCGAAACCTCTCAAACACCTTGAGATTTTTATTTTCTTCTCTGCCAACACATCTTCAGTTTAGATAAACAGCACTGTGAAAGCAATCAGTGAACATCTTCAGTTTGGATAAACAGCATTGCCGTCGTAGAATCAGTCGACCGCGAAGCATCTTCAGTTTGGATAAACAGCATTGCGTCAAGGCCGACTGGTTATCTATCAAAGTCTCGGTCGAGAAGGGTTTTCGAATCCTTATTGGCAGAGGTCATCTCACGAGCCTTCTCGGCGAAGTGAGGTGTTGCGAATCACTAAACTCGGCGCATTGAACGCCGAGTTGCTTTATGATTGGATACTCACAAGTTGGATTTAGAGTTCGACATTCTGACGGCCGAACCACATTTACGATTAAGACGTACATCTGCTTTGAATACTTGTGTCCATATAGTCTGGTGTCGATTCGGCGTGCTTATACTCTTACGAATATAATCACCGTGACCGAATCCGACACCGACGATTTGTGAACTTCGTAGAACTAGCAGCCTTGTCTTCAGGCTCTAGAACTCGAAGGCCGAGACGTGTTCCTTCCTCGGCCGTAATCTCAAGATTGAGAAGTCAGCAGCGCATCCGACGCAATATCAACATATTTTACTCCTCTGCCGAGGTCGGCCGACGAGTTGGCACGCCCGCATACAACCGAATGACGTAATTAGCTCATTAGTTACTCGGCCTGCGTGCCACGTAGGCTAGATAGTTTTTAGGGTCACCAACTTCATAAGACCATCATTTCTAATTTCCGAATTAGCTATAATTTTATATGTATTTCATAATAACAGTACATGAAAGTTGTTTTTACCTCCAAATGTCATTTACTCAGGGTTAATGTGATGACGGAGGCAGTGGCGAAGCCAGGAAATGTTGAGGGGAGGGGCAAAATTTAAAGGCGTAAAAGGTTTTAAAAAAATGTAGTCAGCCTTTTAGATAGTAGACAATATTAATGTCGTTCATAATTTATCAATACAAACAAGTTACATGAAAACGTTGCATAATAGACTCATTATTAGTAAAAACAAAAACATATCTCTTAATGTAAACAACCAAGCTATCATTCAACCATTGATCTCCTATTTGGTTACATAATGGTGTTTTGACAATATTCATAGCAAAAAACGCTCTCCACCCAAGCCAATGTAAGAAGTTTATATACTAACTTGTAACTTTCACACCTCCTAGTCTTCACCAATTCATTTGAAAAATCACTAATTTCTTTTAATGATGAAAACTCACAATGCATCTTCAAATCATGAATATAACTATCATGTTGAATTAGCAGATTATGAGGTCCACATGATTAAAATCTTGAGGATAAAGTTGGGAGAAATAATCTACTTTTTTGGGTCAAACGATGCAAAATTATTCACCGGGTTCAAACATGTCATACAAAAGAAGCAATTCAATATTTACCTCATTGAAGCGATCATTCAATTCTTTAAGTTGCATATAAAGGAAAATAGAGGTCCACATGATAATAATTGAAGTTCGTGAGTCTTGGAGCTTCATGCTTTAATTTTCCGAGTGCGAAATGCAAGTCCATCATGTTAGGAACATTAATATCATTTTTCTCACATTTCTTTTGTTCATCAGGAAACAAGTCCTCAAAATCATTATCTCTCAAGGATTAAAAGAAAATAAGATGAAATAATTTTAAATTCTGAAAATTATAACAATAACTAAAAAGGAACAATAACAAACATCAACCTATTGTTGCTCTTTAGTCTAAACAAATGAGATAGAGGGAAGAGAATTGAAATGGTGGGCTGGTTTCTTTGGGCAATAATGTTTAATCAACTAAACCAACGGTAGTGTGGTTGGAAAGGAAGCCCACCTCAATAAATTAAAAAAAAAAAAAAAAACTAAAAGGAACCAACCAATCCACACCGTTTCATTAAAGGGAACATAGCTTTATAAACAATAGCATATGACGATGTCGTTTGGTTTTTAAACAACAATAGGTCGTCTTCTTCCTTGAAAACATTAAAACCCAGCAGAGCATTGCATTGCCCCAGCCCAAATACCAGCAGGTTTAGAAGAGCGGAGGGGCGGAATCCTCACTCTCAGTGGAGATTTCCGAAAATCGGAGGGGCGGCCGCCACTCCTTGCGCCTCTGTAGCTTCGCCACTGGACGGAGGAAGATATAACAATGATACTCGTGTCATTGAAATCACTCTTTTGATGTGTGGAGGTTTATATAAAGTTATCAAAACATTGTACTAAAAATTAAACTTCATAAGACCATCATTTCCAATTTCCGAATTAAATGTACGATTATATTTATTTTAATATAATCATCATCTGTTCGTAGGAAAAATAACGAAAGGAGAAAGAAACATGTTTTTTGGTCTTTCCAAAAACGACTCCTCAAGTGATCCACTAAATACAAAACCAACCAACCAACCAATGGCCAGAGCCTACCTGGGCAACTCACCACCTCTCTCCTACTTACGCCACGTGTCCCACCTCCACAGCTACACTCGCCTCCCCGCCTGCTCCCCCCTCCACGTCACCTCATCCGCAGCCCCCATGGCCCATCCGTCCCTCGAAATCCTAGGCGGCGGCTGCGACCTCTTCCTCCCCGCCCTCACCACCCTGACCCGACCCTACGACCCGTATCCGGTAATCCGGTCGAACCGCCACGTCGAGACCATATTCGCTTCGTTCTACAGGTCCACTCCTGACGTCAGGCTCCGTCGCGAATGCCTCCGTACTGCTGACGACGGTGCCGTTGCCCTCGACTGGGTATCCGGCGACGATCGCCTTTTGTCCCCCGACTCGCCCCTCCTCATTCTCCTGGTTCGTTCGTTCTCACATTTCACTTCCTTTATTTCCTGTTTGTTTCCCGGAAAATTACAAAAAAAAAAAAGATAAAAAGGGGAAAACTTTTGAGTTAGAAATTGAGTTTTGGATTTTGGGTAATGGGTGTTTTTGCAGCCTGGTTTAACTGGAGGGAGTGATGACTCGTATGTGAAGCACATGCTGGTTCGCGCCAAAAGTAAAGGGTGGCGGGTGGTGGTGTTCAACAGCCGCGGTTGCGGCGGCAGTCCTGTAACAACTCCTCAGGTATTCTCACTTGGCCCAATCAGTTTTCTAGTTTTTCAATTGAACCCAATTCATGATTCTCTGCGTTTAATTTTATGATCCCAATTAACATTATTTGCTGCATTGTTTACAATTGACAAGATTGATACTTGTTGTAATGGGGTTGTTATTTTCGAGTTCAGATTGTTTTTTTGGTTCTTAATCGTTGATGGGAGTTTTATGCTAAAGATTTGAACTTTTTGATGTGGTTTTTAAGCCAGCTTTGTGATTAGTTATCTTATGGCGCTGATATGCAGTTCTATTCGGCTTCATTTTTAGGAGATATGTGTGAAGTAGTGGCTCATGTTGGTACTCGGTATCCGAAAGCTAATCTCTATGCTGTTGGTTGGTCTCTTGGCGCTAACATTCTCGTTCGCTACTTGGGTCAGGTACAGTGTAACTTCTCTCATTTCCTCTCACATTCTGTCTGTATAGTTTGTGATTGACGAATCGCTTTCAGGATTTCGTTTTGTTCGTTTGGATCATTGATTTGCACTAAAAACTTTTGGTGTCTGTTGCTCTTGCTTACTTATGTTGCGTATGTCTGATTGGTCTAATGCGCTGGTAATTTTGATATATAGTGGTAGCTTTTAGAAGGCAGTAATCTAGCTAGTTGTAGAAAGCTGTTGTTTCTGCTCAACGGAATTCATCAATGCCTTTAAGACCAACAAATGATGTGTTGAGCTGAAATATAATAGGAACTTAAATATCTATCTGGCAGAAAAAGAAACAAACGTTTATGGTTTATCTGGATTCAACAGGGCCATTAAGCTATAGAATGGTGTACAAGTTGGATTTGGTTTGTCACGCAGTCTGCACTTGGCATGTAAATATAGAGCTAATGTTAGTCATATATGTCCATATAGTAGTGTTCTATGGCCTTGAATTTTCAATGAAGTTACATCTTATCTTCACTTATAAATAGTCGGACCTACCATTTGCACTGGGATTTTCTTTAACCCTTTTTGCTCCACTTGCATTTCATTTATATTCCAATGATGTGGTACCTGCAGGAATCTAATGCATGCCGTCTTTCTGGTGCTGTCTCGTTGTGTAATCCTTTCAATTTGGTCATTGCAGACGAGGACTTCCATAAGGGCTTTAATAATGTTTATGACAAAGCTCTTGCAAGTTCACTCTGCAAAATTTTCAAGAAGTAAATATCATGCATTATTAATTTTATGTCTTGAGATCAATATCTTGCAAGTTCACTCTCAACAGTTATTTCAGCTTGAGATCAATAAATAACCCAATTTTACGGCACTACATTGTAGGCATGCTCTACTCTTTGAAGACATGGGTGGTGAGTATAATATTCCATTGGCTGCCAATGCAAAGTCCGTCAGGGAGTTTGATGATGGACTAACTCGTGGTACATATATTGTGTACATGAAACCATTTGATTTCAGATGGGATAACACGACATTCATCTGATGAGAACACCTTCAATGAAAACTTGCAGTTTCATTTGGCTTCAAGTCAGTAGATGACTACTACTCCAATTCCAGTAGTTCAAATTCCATAAAGGATGTCTGCACCCCATTGCTTTGCATTCAGGTACTTTTCTCTCGAACATTTCATATGGTTAATAGAAATTTTATGAATCTTGCAGCCGATTTTGAAGTGTGTAGATTCTAAAAGCTTCGTTTTTATTCTGGTTAAATTTATAATGGACTTGTTATAAAAAAACATGAGACACATCGAGCCTGGGCATATCTGTTCGGCGGTGTATTCTTATACCCAGTTTGGTAGGAATGATAGAAAAGGGAGAGCAAAGGAAAGATGCAAGATGTTAGTGACGGAAGGGAGATTGTCAATCCTTGAAGTTGCTTATTTGAGTGGAAAGGAAGAACAGAGGGATAAGGAACCCCATGCCCAGTATAATCTCTCCCTCTAACAATGAATAGATTGGTCGAGGGATTGATGAGCGTAATAAGCACAAGTTATGACATTACTGTTTTTTTTTTCTATCTTCAATCCACTTTATGGATGGATAGTGGTAATCCATAGCTTTATATTATATTTCACACTGCTTATCCCTTTCGAAACAAGAAGAGGACAGAACGACTTCTTTCCTTCGTCATGACTTACCATATCCATCCTTTAGAGTTATGTCCTTTCTATCGAACATAGTGTTCTTAATTTGATTGCATGAGTGGAATAATTAAAAGTGTATTCAACTAACTTAAATGAGCTTTCACTTATTGTTCTTATGGGTTTCAGGCGGAAAATGATCCAATTGCTCCAAACCGGGGAATTCCTCGTGAGGATATCAAGGTTTGTAGTGTCTCGAGACCAAGATACTATTTTCTAAATTATGTTCAACCTTAACTTTGGATGAAGGCCTTAATAGTGCGATGAAAACTGAGGAAATATTTGTTAGGAATGCTCTAGAAAAGTCAGATAGAGAGACTTGGAAATGACTAGATGCAATACATATGAGAGAACTTCCGAATGACTCCTTGAAAGGTGTCATTTAAAATTCTGCTTTTAAGTGGCCTATTTAGTGTTTTAGTAGTGGCTTTGTAGTGCTCGAGTAGTTTATTGGCAGTGTTCTTGTATTGCATTTTTAGCAATCTAGTGTAGAGTTCCTTGGTATTTTGAAAGTCCGTCATCCAAACATAGGGATTAGTGGTTTATTTGTTAATTCTCCAATAGTTCTTGTATTTTGTTATTTTCAATATAATTCAGCATATGTAATGCCGTATACACCAAGATAAACCACAAATTTTGAAATACTAACTAACGTGATAGGGTTTAGGGGAGAAGGCTGCGCGGACGGATTGTTCTAGACTGAACGTACCCTTAAAAATGAATTGACTAGGGAGCCTCTCTTCCTTGTAAAAATTCAACGGACCCCATATACTTGGGATTTTTAGAAAATCTAAAGAAAGAGGTCATCTTCCTTAGATCAGTTGCATCAAATGGATTGGTGGACTGTTGAGCTACCCTCGTGTTCCCTCTGCTTGTAAAGAATATTTCTTTGGACATATCTCTTGTGATCTCCTTCTATGTACTATCGGCATTTTGATATAGTACATCCCTTACTGTTTTCACAGGACAATACAAACTGCATGTTGATAGTCACACCCAAAGGTGGCCACCTAGGGTGGGTTGCAGGCGCTGAAGCTCCATTTGGAGCTCCTTGGACTGATCCAGTCGTCATGGATTTCCTTGAGCATCTGCAGAGAGGAAAACTTGAAGCCTTTTCAACTAGTAATTTGGAAGGCGTGCACCGGAGTTCAGAGGGCTTGCACATCTTGGAAGTATAGTTGGGAAAAACTTCATTCTTGCTATATACATATTGTATTTTTTTCTCAGACTGTACTCATAAGAATGTGATGGAATATGATCATTTCAATACAAATAAGCTAAAATCACATGATTCTTTGTACTTTTATGCTGTTGTACATTGCAGCTTAGCATGCAATTATGCCTCGGATCGACCTTTTCTTTTAATTATGATGCACACTTAATGTAATCCATTATTCATATGGAGAAAACTTCATCAGTGTTGAGTTATATTCTTCATGAATGCGAAACATGTAATGGTACGAGTATGTTGCTTTCGGTGCCTATGATGTTCGGAAGAAAGTTCATCAGTATTAAGTTCTGGTATTCATTTCACATGTGTTTCTTTCGTAGCGGGAAGAAAATTCATCCCTTATGCTGGTTTTCTAATATCTACAACACAGTAGCTCCACTTTAAATCTTTAACGTCTTTCTTATCCAACTGTTGGGGATCTCTTTGGTTTCGTCCTCCCAATATGCCAAGAATCATTAGGTGCTTTTCGTTTTAAGTGCTTTTTTTTTTTTTTGTGTGCGCTTTTGCTATTGGAACTTGTGATGACTTAGACTCCATTTGCTTATTTATCTATCGGTGCTCCTGTCATGGAAATTGATAGTGTCTGTCTAGTGAGGGAGCCCTTGCGTCATTGCTTTTGCTTCTGTAAATATAGTAATTTAATTGATATGGTATAATATCTATAATTATCTAAACTAACGCATAATCTGATCATTTCCTCTCTGATTCAGACATGAAAATTTTCCGCAACTCAATTGCAATTCTTCTTCCAAATTTTCAGAGAATATTATTGTTTGGGTGATTGACCAACCTAAGCAAAGCTAATAATAATTTTCCCCTTGAAGGGTAGGATGAGGACAATTTGAGGTTGGATCGAATTTTGGACAACTTAAATGTCAGTATGAACTTGGACATTTTTTAGAACTCAAGGTTTCAAACTTTCAAACTCCAAAAGAATGCTAATTTCAACTTTTTATCTTTCATTTTGTGGCTAAATAAACTTGAATGAGACAATTCACTACTGACAATCTGGTCATAATTTCAAAAGCAGAATAAATATTCAATACTAGGAATCGGACTACCAAGAAAGAAAAATGAGAAAAACAAATGAGAGTTATAAGTTTGAAAAATACTTTTGGATGTTATAATGTATTCAACAAATCCGAACATGAATAACACACAAAATATAAAACTCAAATAACAAAGTAATACTAATATCGTATTAATGTGCATATTCAACACACAATATAATATTAAAACTCAAAATTTTATTGTCTAGATAAAGAATTTAGTATGTAGTACCGAGTAGAACAAAAAAAATAAATAGATTAAGATTGAAATGAAAATCAGATAGTTACTTTAGCATTAAAAATATTGTGTATTGAGCCACGTAGAAACTGTGTTACAATACAAGTAGGACCAGAGAGCACATGATTGTGATGTCTTGATTGATGAAAAGCCAGTTTAGGTCACATGATCCTTCTGATCCCTTCTATTAATTACTAAACAATGTGTATTGGATTATGCGCGGGACAATTGGGTGGGTTGGGGGTTGGTATCCGATAAAATTGTACTAGAATATTAGGGTTTGAATTATTATGTGTATTCTTCTCTTAAGGAGGCACTATGTATACAAACTATATAGTTTATTAGGCTTAAACTCTAAGCCTATTTATTGTGATTGTCTTTGACGATTCGTCTATTCCGAAGCAGTTTGATGATTAGCCTATCCGTACTACTCGAAACTTCCGTAAAACTCATTGTTGAAAATTACAATAATAATTTGGCATTATGAGCGGAATTATTAAACTAGTCAAATATATATAAACTATATAGTTGAATAGAGTTGCAAGAAATTCCGTAACAAGAAGAAAATTTCAATTATTAAAAAAATTACAATATTAATTATAATAAAGAAATCTCTGACTCACGCGAACGGATCCATCAAGTCATGTTTTACCTAACAAACCCTTCACACACGTCCTGGTTCCTTGTGCCATCCAAAATTCAAAAAGCAAAGCCTCCAAGATCGAAGCAACACAACGTTGCCGCACTTTTTAGTTTAGTGTGTGATATTCACACATCTTATTTTATTTTTCACATATTTTTTTAATTTTTGGTTGTTGGATCAAATGAATTGAAGAAAATCAACCGATATAAATTAACAAAATGTGTGTAAGAAGTAAAATGAGATATGTGAATAGCACACCCCTTTAGTTTTCGTCCTTTTGGTTAATTTTCTTCCACTTTTTTCTAAGTTTCAATGGCTATGTTTCGGATAAGATTCTAATTAACTAGTAATTGCTAATGATATAGATAATTTAGATTAAGATAATTGGGGATTAAGATACATGGATCATGATCATTGATGATTAGGTCCCATTCCTTGACCCATCTCATTTGTTTCTACTGGAACATCTATTGCACGTTCATTACTTAGCACGTGTTAAATTTCATTTCGTGAAGGATGCTTTTTTGCCTCAATTTATTTATTTTTGGATGGATATTTTGTGGAGAGCTTGAGCTGGGGTTGTGGATCCAAATTTGAGACTGAGAAATGTGTCCAAGGTCCAATATTCATTTAATTTTGTTCATAGCTTGACTTTTCCATGCATATATGTGAATGAATCATCATCTTTCTCCCTTCTACTTGTTTGTTTGTGAACTCGATGGTTTCTAGTAATAATCTCTCCCATTAGGGTCATTGTCATACACCAATTTGAGCAAGAAATTGTACTAAAAGACAAAGCATCTAACAGACAACCGCTTTTGCAACAAACTTCAAGTTTAAGATTTTCTACGTTTACAATATTGATAATTCTACACAAATCAAAGGTATATGCTAAGATCCAATTTTTTGTTGTTCTTGTTTTGAATTCCATATCATTTGCTGATTATTATTTTTATATGGTTATGGTTTGGATAAGAACCCAAATCATAATGTCACAAGTGCGTGGCAATGCTATTTGATTGCTACCTAAGATCAGAAGTGCTGTGTGGACTTTTCTTATAAACACAAAGATGACTAGAATATGAATAATCATGATTATATGATAATTATTCCAATAAGGTTGACACTTTATCATGACAAAGCTTTAATTGATATATTTTGCTATCTACTAGCTAGTCATGTGATACCTTATCTTCTTACTAATGCATATGTACAAAATCAGTACTGCAAGTTTATTGTTTTTATTAGAGGAAAACTAATGAAAATGGCTTGAAAACTTTGAGTTTCAATGATAAGGACAAAATAAAGGGTAAAGTGAATAGTACAAGGTTTGATTTTTTAGTGTAAAAATGTGGTTTTTCGTTAAAGTGAACAGTACCACGGGTTTTTCGTTAAAACTCCCTATTATTAGTTAATTGATTATTTTTGGATTTTTATAATAAAAACATCGATTCTTTTTGTCTGTGTTAATTCTAAACTACTAATACTATTTAATTAATATGCATATAGAGAATCTCAATGTATATGATATTATAATATACCATATTATATATTACATATATTTTATATACATATATACACACACATACATACATACATAGGGGTTAGGATTGAAGGCACACGATTTTAACACATATTTTTGTGAGGTCCACTCTGTATATTTCAAATAACCGTTTATTTTTTATGTCTTACCTCAAAAGTCATGTACACTAAAAATCATCTAAATGCGAAACCAAATGACGTTTGATTAAATTTAGTGTTTCTTTTTAAAACTGTATCCGTTCATTTGTTGGATCGTTAAAATGCATAATAAAATGGACCCCACAAATAAGTGTTAGAATGTGTGTAAAAAACGTGTCTCTAGATAACCTTACATGGAGTGACTAGTAAAGTACTATGGTGGTGGGATAGAAAATAACAGAATTGAACAAAGGTGGATAACGTTCCAAGTCGACTGGGAAACGAGTTGTCTGAACAATTAAACAAGGATAATGATTGTACTTTCTGTCATGGGTTCGGCATTATCTCATTGGGACCATGCCTGCTTATAATGCTTGGAAGAAAAATGATGGTCCGTACTAGTTGCAAATAAAGTCTTGGAACTCTTGGAAAATAAGATGTGCTTGAACTTTATATTATATGCTTACAATCGCAAGAAATACGATTGTATGAAGTGCATGCAACCCTAGTGAAAGACCAGTCGCATTGAAAGAAAAAAAGAAAAAGAAAGGGAAATTGAAAGAATCCAAATTACGAGCCAAGTTCCATGCATTTAGCGTCCTTTTTAGGATCACAATTTTTTTACTTTGACGCTATAATCAATTACTTGAAAAATTCTAGTTTAAAAAAAAAAATAAACCAAAAATTACTTGGAAAATTCCAGAATCGCTTGTCAATCTTGCATTTGAATCTTCTTGATAATTTTTTCCGTTCTTTTCTTGTTTTTTGTTTTGTTTCGCTGCATCTAAAGAATATGAGTATGTGTTTTAGAAAGTTTAGACATGATCTCTGACTTTTATCAGTAGTTCATGAAATGTCCATGGAAAGAAGATAAGCATAACCAGCGTGACTGGCAGTACTACTATTAATCCTGCTTAATTTGATGACTACGTACTACAGAAAAATTTAACAAATTAGATCCATGATCTAATTATTTTCCTGCATTAACATACAATTTATTTTCTTTTCCATTTCCATTACAGATGTACGCAGTGGCAGAGCCAGGAATCTTACCACAAGGGGTTGTACTGTAAAAGTTCAAAAAAAAATTTAGGATGAAAATGTTAAAGTTAATGCTTTACTTAAACTGATTCTGTGTAAAATGGCTTACTGTTGCCTTTATCAGTCGACCCATTCTATTTATCAGTCGACCCATTCTATTTATCAGTCGACCCAATTATTTCAGTCGGCTTATGTATTGAGCCATATATATCAGAAATATCTGAATGAAAAGATAAGATCTCTGTTTTAAGAAAAAGCATCAGCCATCTGTTTCCAAAGCTGTCTGCACTCTGTTTGTTTGATTTTCAATCTTTATCATTTTATTCAAGTTTTATTAATGATGAAAGATTGTCTAAATACCAACAGGAAAAACATGTTGAAAATGAAATCATAGTACTTTCATTCATAATTCATAACGGAAACAATATTACAAGCTATAATTGTCCACGACGAGGTTTCATATTTTGAAAACGAAGCATTATAGCTTCATTTTCAATACAAGCAAAAATATATCTCTCAATATAAACAAGCAAGCTATCACTCAACCATTGATCTCCCATTTTGTTCCTAAGTGGACCCTTAACAATATTCATGACAGAAAATGCTCTCTCCACTGAAGCAGTTGCAACTGGTAAAACTAAAGACAATGTAATGAGCAAATATACATAATTGAATACTTGATGCATCATTGTCTCCACCATTTTTTTTGCAAGATCACCAATCCCTTCCAATTGAGAGAAATCACTACTGGAACGCACATAATGAATATAAATCTCAAGTTGATCTTCAAGTGCCAAACGATCCTCATCCGAAAAGTCTTGAGGATAAAATTGAGCAAGACGAAGTAACTTTGGTTTATCAAAAGCTACAAATGAATCTTTCGGACTCAAACATGCCAAACAAATAAGCAACTCGGTATTTACCTCATTAAAGCGATCCTCTAACTCCGTAATTTGCTCATCAATGACATAAATAAAGAGCTCCACACGATAATGATGACGATTTGTCTTTATTGGAGCATTACGCATTGACCTCCCTGGAAGTATAAATGCCTCTTCCATGTTAGGAACATCAATATAATGTTTTTCACAAAAAGAAGATACTTCATCAACCAATGCATCGAACCCATTATTCCTCATCCAATGTAGCTTTTCCTTGCATGATTTCACTAAAGCCATTGCATTCATAATTTCTTGATCTTTCATTTGCAATGTTTGTGACAAATCATTTGTGAGTCCCAATATGACTTTCATCAAGAAAAGGTGAAACACAAACTCAAAAGTACGTATATCTCTAATTAACTTATTTGCTTCACCCGCACTTTCATTGGGATTATCATCAATAACCATTTGAAGCACATGAACCACGGATGAAAACATGGAAATGATGCTAATCAAGGTATCATAGTGTGAGTTCCATCGTGTGTCACCGGCACGTTTGAGACTTGTTTCTTGATTTAAGCCTCGCCCCGTTATAAGACAATCATTTTCAAAAGCTATCACAAGCTCTTCTTGAAGTTGCTCTCTAAGTAAATCACGCCGTTTACAAGATGTTCCAACATGATTAACCACACTATTAGCCGTTGCAAAAAAAGAGGCAATGTCTATATTCTTCTTTGCTACGGCAACAAGAGCTAGTTGAAGTTGATGAGCAAAGCAATGAACATAATATGCACAAGGTTGTTCTCTCAATATCTTTGTTTTAAGGCCATTCAACTCACCTCTCATATTGCTAGCACCATCATAACCTTGTCCTCGTAGCTTTGAAATGCTCAAACCGTAGCGAGAAAATAATGTGTCAATAGCATCCTTTAGTGAACTTGAAGTAGTGTTGGTAACATGTTGGATACCCACAAATCTTTCAATTACATGCCCGTTGTCATCCATATAACGCAACACCATAGCCATTTGCTCTTTCACCGACACATCACGTGCTTCATCCACCAATATTGAAAAGAATCTATCTTTTAGACCATCCATGATAGCATCAAGTGTTTCAAGGGCACATGAATTCACAATTTCTTTTTGAATGCTAGGAGTTACTAATCTGAGATTCCCCGGAGCATTTTCCATTACAACTTCACTAACTTTATCATTATTATCTGCAAGGAATTGCAATAGCTCCAAGTAATTTCCCCTATTACTTGAAGTGGCACTTTCATCATGGCCACGAAAAGGAAGACCTTGTCGCAATAAAAACTTAGTGCACTTGATTGATGCATTCAAGCATGTGCGATAAGCCTTACGAGCTTGGTCAGAGTGTTTGCTCACTGCCGTTTCAATATGTGTAGCTTGATTCATCAAATTTGTAGCAGCTTCTCTAGCCTTATTATGAACACTCCCAACCGGTCCAACATGCATCTTAAATCTTTCTCTCCCTTTCTTCCAAGTCTTAAATCCATCTCCAGTGAAAGCTTCACTACCCACTTGTGCAAAATTGGTTTTAAAGAGATAGCAATAGAGACAAAATGCCGCATCTTTAGATATACTATACTCCAACCAATCAAACTCATCAAACCATTGGGGAATGAAGCGTCGATTAATTCCCGACATATTAGTTATTGGGAAATTATGACCTCTAGGTTGACAAGGTCCTTTTTGTAGATATGATTTTCGGACCTCATCTCTCATATTAGCATCATAATCTATTATTCGAGTTCTCAATCCAGGATCCGCTTCAAGATTACCCAAAACATCATCTAACTGACTTTGCCTTGAACTTGGAGTTCTTGAACTACCAACAGTATTTGAACTATCAACATTATTCGAACTACCCGAACCCGATGATGACTTTCTCTTAAAAAACCGTTCCATAATAATTCTACATATACAAAATAATGAAAATAAATATTCACAATATAAACAAACCATCAACATAATCAAAATAAATATGAATTGGATTTCAATTAAATTAAATATCTCATCTTGCATTCTACATATACAAAATAATGAAAATAAAAACTCACAATATAAACAAACCATCAATATAATCAAAATAAATATGAATTGAATTTCAATTAAATTAAATATATTCTACATATACAAAATAATGAAAATAAAAACTCACAATATAAACAAACCATCAATATAATCAAAATAAATATGAATTGAATTTCAATTAAATTAAATATATTCTACATATACAAAATAATGAAAATAAAAACTCACAATATAAACAAACCATCAATATAATCAAAATAAATATGAATTGAATTTCAATTAAATTAAATATATTCTACATATACAAAATATTCAAAATAAATACTCACAATATAAACAAACCATCAACATAATCAAAATAAGTATGAATTGGATTTCAATTAAATTAAATATCTCATCTTTCATTCTACATATACAAAATAATGAAAATAAAAACTTACTTGAATTGTGAAATTTCACAATAACAATGAGCAAATACAAAGAGCAAAGCTGGTGGAGCAAGGGAGGAGATGGAGTTGGAGGCACCTTAATGGCGGCAGCAAGGGAGGAGATGGAGTTGAGGGTTTGGGGGGGATTGAGTTTGGAACTTAGGGTTGGGGGAGGAGAAAACAAAAGAAATTTGGGGGTTTTGGAATGAAAAGCTTCGAATCTGTATGAAATAGGGCTGAAAATGACACGGTCGGTATTTTTTTTTTGTTCAGACCTGCCCAGGACACGCTGGGCATTTTTTTTTTGTTCAGATCATTTAAAAAAAAATTCCTGGGCCAAAACGACGTCGTTTTGCCCAGGTTTAAAAAAAAAAAACAGGCACGCGGCTGCGCCTTCGTCTTCGTCTTGCCCAGCAGAGAGTTCTTTCCGACCTTTCGTCGAACACTTGGTGTGCAGCCAAGGGGTCGCACCAGCAGCTCTAAGGGGTCTCTAAGGTTGTTTCCATGGCTTCCAAGGGGTCGTGCGACCCCATTGACCCCACTGTGGATCCGCCACTGGATGTACGTACCCTTGTTTTTATCATTTTCTGTGTGCAAATAATTAGTATTTTTCATGTCCTATGTACACATTTTAATGAAGAAAGTTGATCTTCTCGTCCCAATTAAACCATGATCTTTGGACTTTAGACTCGACCCTTGGCCTCGAAACCCTAATCCTTGATCTGTGAAATGGTCTAAGGAGACTCTCTCAAAAGTGTGACTCTCCATAGACTTTCTATCATCTCATATTTTTGGCATAATATTTTATAATGTTGGTATGGGCCGAGAATTGACGTTGAACTGTGATATGGCAGAGAGCCCATGGAGAGTCTTACTTTGAAAGAGTCTCCTTAGAGCATTTCCAAAAGGAGATGTCAAATATAATATGTCAAAATTTTATTTGATGGGTGATGCAGCCAATTTATTTTATTTTATTTTTTGAACAATCGATATTATTTA
Organism: Malus fusca; assembly: GCA_035220775.1. Classification (NCBI taxonomy): domain Eukaryota; kingdom Viridiplantae; phylum Streptophyta; class Magnoliopsida; order Rosales; family Rosaceae; genus Malus; species Malus fusca. Next base: position 22,723,344 of record CM069072.1, read on the forward strand.
GACCAAAAGGGTTGGGGAGGGAGTGGATTAGCCTCACAATGGGCTTGCAATAATGTGGTTCAACTTCGTCTTTGGCTAGAATCAAACCTAAGACCTCTCACTTACAAGTGAAGAGAAATACCACTAGACCGTAGTACTACGTGGCGGCTGATGTGGCCAATTGAATACAAATGTTAAATCTTATTCTTTTTCAATATTAAGTATTTATTTTATTATGGATAAATTACATAATACCCCATCAGGTTTGAGGTTTATTACAACCATATACAACATCTTTAAAACATTTCACTTTCATACCTCACGTACTATTTTATTTCAAAATCATACCTCCGTTAGATTTTCCATCCATTGGTCTGTTAAATGTTGATGTGGCTGCCACATTTGTGCTGATGTGGCTGCCACGTGGCAAAAAAAATTTATACATTAAAAATATTATAATATTAACCATATTAAAAAATATATATACCAGAAAAACCTGAACCCAGATCCCCTTCTTTCCCCCTCACCTTTTTGCAACTCCTATTTACAAAATCCACTCCCTTTCTTGCCCCTCACCTTTCTACAACTCCTATTTACAAAATCCACCGCTCAGCCCGCGGTTCATCCCCATTAAAGCACTTCCATACCTAATTCTACCCACCAACCAACCCATTTACAAAATCCCCACTTCGAAACCCTAATAACCTAACCCCCAAACATGTAGAGAGTCCTGCCCAGGCCGTTGAAAAGGTCAGAGTCAACGGAGAAGGTCTGGAGGTGGGCAGCAGTGGCGGTGGAGCCGGAGGAAGCGGTGGGCTTGGGGGTTGAGGAGAAGGGGTTGGGTGGTTGGCCCCCCTAGGAGTCATCAGACTCAAGAAATGTGGTAGGAGGTTGGGGGAGGCAAGACAGGAGAGGTCGAGGTTGAAAGGGTTGAAGATGAGGAGGTCGTCGAAGTTGGGATGGACAGACGGGAAAGAAGAGATGGGTAATGAGGTAGGGGTGAGATGTGGGGTTGCGGGGAATGATTTCTAGGAGAGAGATGGATGGGGAGAGAGAGATAGGTTGAGGTGGGACATGCGCTGATGGGTGCTCGAGTGGAGGGGATGGATGTAGGATGTGGGGTTGCGGGGAAGGATTTCTGGGAGAGAGAGAGAGGTGGGACCCGCGCTGAGGGGTGCTCGGGTGGAGGGGTGAAGGGGATGGACGAACGAGAAGGAAGAGATGGGTAAGGGGGTGGGATGTGGGGTTGCGGGGAAGGATTTAAGGGTTTGGGGTTTTCTTGTTTTTTTTTTAATTTTTTTAGGGTAAAAGACTGTTTACTACCCTAATGTTTCGTGGTTTTCAACATTTAGTACATCAAGTTTTTTTCGTCTCAGAGTCATACCTAAAGTGTAAATTTTGGGACAGTCTCATACATCCGTTAGTCAAACTGTTAAGTTTTTCGTTAACTGTGACGTGGCGCACTGACTGGGCGGCACGTGTCATCCACGTTTTTTTTTCCTTTTTGCTTTCTTTTTTCTTTCTTCTTCCTTCTTCTTCTTCTTCTTCTTCTTCTTCTTCTTCTTCTTCTTCCTCCGACTGCAACTTTCTTTTTTTTTTTTTTTTTTTTTTTTTGCTTCTTCCTTTTGCTTCTTCCTTCCTTCCTCCTTCCTTTCCCTTTCTTCCCCTTCTTCCTTCTTCTTCCTTCTCATTCTCCTTCTTCTTCCTCCGAAATCTGGGGAAGTTTTTTTTTTTTTTTTCTTTCTTCTTCTTCCTTCTTCTTCCTTCCCCTTCTTCCTTCTTCTTCCTTCTCCTTCTCCTTCTTCTTCATTCTTCTTCTTCTTCTTCTTCTTCTTCTTCTTCTTCTTCCTCCGAAATCTGGGGAAGTTTGTTTGTTTTTTTTTTTTTTTTTTCTTTCTTCCTTTTTCTTCCTCCTTCTTCCTTCTTCTTCTTCTTCTTCCTCCGACTGCAATTTTTTCTTCCTCCTTCTCCTTCTTCCTTCTTCTTCTTCTTCCTCAAAAAAAAAAAAAAAAAAACACTTTAATCTTCCCCCAAATTCGGAGGAAGAAGAAGAAGAACGAAGAAGGGGAAGGAAGTAGGAGAAGAAGGGGAAGAAGGGGAAGGAAGAAGGAGAAGAAGGAGGAAGAAAAAAAAAAAGAATCTGGGCAGATTCGGAGGAAGAAGAAGAAGAAGAAGAAGAAGAAGAAGAAGAAGAAAGAAGAAAAAAAAAAGAAAAAAAAGAAATAAAAATGAAAAAAACTGAATCTGGGTAGATTCGGAGGAAGAAGAAGAAGAAGAAGAAGAAGAAGGAAGGAGGAAAGAGAAAGAAGAAGAAGAAGAAAAGAAAAAAAAAAAAAAAGCTTCCCCAGATTCGGGAAGAAGAAGGAAGAAGAAGGAAAAAGGGGAAGAAAGGGAAAGGAGGAGGAAGGAAGGAAGGAGGAAGGAAGGAAGAAGAAAAAAAATAAAAATAAAAAAGAAAGTTGCAGTCGGAGGAAGAAGAAGAAGAAGAAGGAAGAAGAAAAGAAAAGAAAGAAAAAAGAAAAAAAAAAAAAAACGTGGATGACACGTGGCGCCCAGTCAGTGCGCCACGTCACAGTTAACGAAAAACTTAACAGTTTGACTAACGGATGTATGAGACTGTCCCAAAATTTACACTTTAGGTATGACTCTGAGACGAAAAAAACTTGATGTACTAAATGTTGAAAACCACGAAACATGAGGGTAGTAAACAGTCTTTTACTCATTTTTTTAATAGGGTTAATATTATAATATTTTTAATGTATAAATTTTTTTTTTTGCCACGTGGCAGCCACATCAGCACAACTATGTCAGCCATGTCAGCATTTAATAGACCAATGGATGGAAAATCTAACGGAGGTATTATTTTGAAATAAAATTGTACGTGAGGTATGAAAGTGAAATGTTTTAAAGATGTTGTATGAGGTTGTAATAGACCTCAAACCTGAGGGGGTATTATGTAATTTACCCTTTTATTATTTATATTGGGCCCCATAATCGCATTAACTTTTAAAAATAATTAAAATTGATTTTAGTTTTTATTCTATTGGTTGTCAATGAGACACGTGCATTAAAAACATAAATTAAATATATTTGATTTTTTCTTTGCTTGCTGTAAAAAAAAAACAGTTAGAAAGTAAGAGCATCTTCAAAGGAAATGTCAAAATGTCCAAATCAGCAACAACATTAATAAAATATAGGATCATTGTTTTCCAACCGAGAAGCCAAATCTGATGTGGCATGACATGAAATGGCATCTCTCCCCCTTGCTGCCAAATTTGATCTGGGGTCACATGGCGGCAGAGTTGCCATGTTAGAGCATCTAATGCAGTCGAATTAACCAATCTCGTCGCCTAGGGCAGCGTGAAAACACCGGATCCCAAAGTTCGAGCCATCAAGGTCATCAAATCTGATCCTCAACGAGGTTGACCGTCAAATTTGGCGGTACGATGCGACGTAACCACATAACATGTCGAGGAAAGCATCGGAGCAGCCTTTGTTGGGCACCAAGTGGTATGAATTCAACAAACCTCGCTACCCAAGATGGCACAAAGGTCAGATCCCTTGCCTTGGTTGACACGGTTGTCAAAATTAGTCTTCAAGAAGTGTGCCATCTGAACTGGTCATACAGAGCAACCACTATGTCTAGCCAAAAGGGAAGATGCGACCCACCAACGCCTATTGAAAGCCACTTATAAATTAGTGGGGAGAAGGAAAGAGACTGGGGAAGGAAGGTCTGTTGAAAAAAGAAGAAGAAAAAACTGAAAAAATGAAACTTGAAAACAGTAAAAGACAAGTCACGAGAGGTGGATGAGGCAGCGAGAGGGGAAAAAGAAGTAGAGGCAGATGGGTGAAGGGTGGGAGGAGGACAAGCGGGGCAGATGGAGGAATAAACATAGAAATGACGGGGTGGTAGAGAGACAAATGGGAGGCGGAGATGTCAGCCACCGACCCCAAAGTAGAGTAAAGGGCCGATGGCTGAGATTTGATATCTAGGGTTTGGATGGAGAGAGAGTCAGAGAGGGAGAAGGTCTTGCAACAAGAATACTTTGATTAAGGGTTTAGGCCAATGATAGCTTCCTAATTAGATTGGGGTGAATAACTCAAAATAGGGATTTTGTCAGTAAATTGTTATAGTACACATTTTTCTTTATACAATGATATTCAACTATAAAAGACAGATTTCTTCATCATCTGGTACAAATATTTAAAGAAAGACAACAACAGGTTCAGATACCACTGAGTAGTTGATCTTTCCTACAAGAAAAAAGAAATGAGGACTACGTACTATTTGGTTAAAAATTATAATCTCCTTTCACTACTAAGCATAACTACTTGGGCGATGAAGGGACATTTGTCGCACAAAGGAAAATACGGCGAAGAGGATGTCGTGTAAATTCGGTTGCGCAAAGCTCGTGACATCATACATTGCGTTACGGAGGAAAGTGCTTTGTCGCACGAAATGAATGTTGCGTGACTGATTTGGTGGTCGTTGCGCGAAACGAAGAGTGACGAATGAGTGTTTGTTGTGCGTGATACTCCAAGCGATGAAACTAGGGTTCGACCCTAAGACCCTTGCACGACGGACATAAGGCCGTCGTAGTAAGATTTTAAAATTAATTTTTTTATAATCATTTTTATTTATTTTTTCCTTTTAAATGTTGATAATATTGTTTTATGTATAAATTAATTTAATGAAATTAAAAATAGAAAATGTAAAGAAGAATATTGAATTAAAAAAATATTGAAAATGTACATACAATGGAAAGAAATATTTTTAAATTTGAAAACAATTTAAGAAAAAAACTAGAATATGTAGTCGTCCACGTCACAATCGCCTGCTGGTGGTGTTGCTGCTACGTTGTGGGGCTAGGAGGTTGTAGTAGCTGTGACGGGGGGCTGAGAGGTCGTTGCTAGAGATGTTTCAACGTCGGGGAACCGAATGCCAGAGATTTGAAGTGCGAGACGAATTTGGTTCATCAAACTACTTTGGGCCGCTAGCTGAGACTGCTGGGCAGCAATCTGCTCATTTAGGTCTGCCACTTTAGATGTTAGCGATTTGACCTCTTTTGTTCTCTGCATGGAGGATGAGGCAGACTGGTCCCGAAGGCGGACTTTCCCAATCCCCTGATGAACATTCCCATGCCTACGACTGAGGGTCTGATCGAGTGTGTCCGTCATGATCTAAAAACAGGCATCCTCAGGGGGAAACACCTCCTCGATCAGGGTCTCTAGAGGAAGCTAGGAAGCCATTTCCTCCAGAATGGTCTGGCCCTTCTCCACCATGGTGAACTAGAAAAATGAAATAAATAAAATAATTTTAATATACATGTAATTAATATTAATACTAATTGAATATTAACAAATTGAAATAATTTACATGAAGCTGCTCCGTCAGCTCATCCCCGGGCCGAACGTACACCTTCTTGAACATATCAATCTTAAGAAACTTTGACCCCTTGAATAAAAAAAAATATTTACACATAGATTACCAATTGTGTAATAGAGAGTAAAAAGAATGAAAACTTAAAATAAATATACGGTTACCTTACATCCCTCCTCCAACCTATAAGAGAAGCGTCGTGAGCCGGATCGGTGAAGAAATTAATGAAAAAATTAATAAAATTAAAATATTATTTAAAAATATAAAATTTTTGATTAAATATTATTGAAATATATATTATACTTATGAGGTATTTCTCGTCTTGAAAATGGTCGCAGAGCCACTCCCATTCATCCCGGCGGTCCACCAACTCTATAGGGCACCAAACTGCTAGAGCGACATCTGGACCGTCATGTATCTCATAATGCTTGTGGATGTCGCTCTTCCATTGGGTGAACCTACCGGTGCAAAGTGATGTTGCAAAACTCAACAAATAAATAGTAGTTAAAATTTATAATATTTGTATACTTTAATAAAAATTTAGTATTTGAAGTTGAAAATACTTACCGATAATTCATGAAGAACAACTTCCTTGACTTCAGGTGGGATAGCTTTCCATGACTCCCACAGAAGAGGGCAATGATTCCTGATAACCAAGCCATTGTCGCTGTCCAATGCACTGTGTTGCTCTTTTGTTGCAGCCGCACGATGTCGAGGATCCCATGTAATGGTAATCTTCTGGGTCGTGGTGCGAGTGGTCTGTGATGTCTTCAGAAGCATGCATGGGCCCCTGGTTTTTTGTGAACTACCAAATAAACAAAGTAAACATTAGACGAATTCTATTTTCTACAAAAAATTCGGTACAACCTCCCCTAAAACTATAACATATCCTAAAACCTGCAGACAATATAACAACAAAAACAACACATCCACCCAACAATTCAAACAATTTATACCAATTGGAGACTTTAAAACAAAATTTACAACTTGTATCAAGTGTTTTCACTTCTAATTGCATGAATTTGTGAAGAAACTACTCATATATTCAATTGCACATGTAAAAGTAAGTTGAGAACAATATCGATGTGAGTATTCTTGTCTCTTTGAAATTTTAACACACCATATTAGTAAAATTTTCACTAATGAGAAAATAAAAGAATAAGAAAGATAACTTTTTAAGAGTGTAACCAAAGAATTTATCAACCAACTTTTTCTAAAGAAGATTTGGGATCTTCTTTTGTCATCCACCAACAGATTTCAGTATCTTCATTGACAATATTTTGTAACTAATGACTTTTTATGAACTTACCCGAAAAACCAAATAATTTAAAAGTTCGATTTTCACAACAACCAAAAAAACTTTCAAAATTTCGATTATACTATGAGAAATATGCATTACCTGTATGGGACCCCTCTCCATGGACAAAGGAAACTTCACCAAATTGCTCAGCCTCCTCAGAACTCCGAGGTCGTCAATGAGTCCGCCGGGTGCTTAGTACAAGATGCGTCATCGAAGAAGTCGATGATGCAGGAGCCGTAGACACCGTTGGACCAAAAGGCGTGACCTGAAGGACATCCGTCGTGCCCATATCAGGTAGGGAGGTGGTAGCAGCACTAACTGCTGGAGAAGGTGTCTGACTGACCCTACTAGCTGCCCGGCGGTTTGAAATTAAGTTCGACATTTACAAAAACAATAAATAAAAAAAGTTACATTCCATTACTTTGACCTATTAACAACCAGGAAGCTAGAGAGAACATATTATAGCTAAGAAAAGTGGTAGAAATCATGAATACCAAAGATTTACCATCAGACAGAAAATGAGAGATTGACATCTATAAGAAGTTGATAATGATTGGCATTAACTAATTAATCTAGTTTGGATATACTAAAAAAATATCCTAACCTTGAAGCAAAATAAGATATATCTTTAAATTCATCAATACCATTAAAGAAGGAATCAAATTATCAAATTACCCATACGCGTGCAAAACATATATTCATGCATAATAGGAACATCCATAGTATCTCACATGCCTAAATATTAAATGTGCAAACCTATATGTATAACCTATTTACATGCCTTATGCAAAACTTACCACGGGCATAAACATCAGTATGATAAACATGAAAAAGAAAAGTTAAAAGGACAAAACATGCAGATGCAAGGAAACACTACATTCAACCTCAGAAAAGGTTTGCCTTGTCGGTCAGTTGAACTGATGAGCTCTTCCAGAACAAGGAAGCATGCAGTAAATAAACCCTGTATTGAAAACAGTTTGCAAGACAATGCAAAACTTTGGCCCTCAACGATGTAGGGAAGCCTTTCAAACTTTATAAATCAAACAATCAGAATCATTAACAAGAGAAAGGTTTGAACTTGACGCTATATCATGCACATATATATAAACTCCATATATTTTTACATATTAGACCTACTTCTATACAAAGTAACTAGATTTACCATTAACAAGAGATGGCCAACGGAGCTTTGGTTCGTGTCCAGATTCACACTGACATTTAAATGCTGATATTTCTAACAAGTGATCGCTTAAAAGTACTAGGTTTATTTTCGGTTTGTTATCCATGTTGTTCTGATAATTTGATTCTTTACAACCTCTGTGCATATTTTCACTTAATTATCATGAGAACAATTCAACATATAGTGGTATCATTACATTCAGAAAACAACACACATTACATTCAGATATTATCAATAGGTGTTTGAAACTGATGCCACGAATTACAATTTTTAAAGTTTCTAAGAAAAAGAACTTACTAAGGATACAAGTGACTCATAAGTTGGACGAAAAACTTGCAGCCTTCTATTTCTCTTAGCTTCAATGGAAGATTCATTCACACCGACGTTACTAAATATCTGAATTTCAAGGCTATAGATGGTAGTTTCGTGTATAACAAAGGGAAGGTGTGATTCATAATAATGTCCAAGTTCACTGAGTGCTTATTCATGTATCATCTAAATGACATATATGGAACTACTAATCGATTAATACCATTAGCAAGAGAAAGGTCTGAACTTGACGCTATATCATGTACATATATATAAACTCCATATATTTTTACATATTAGACCTACTTCCATATAAAGCAACTAGATTTACCCTGCATCCTGCCCAATTCGAAAACCATCACCCAATATTCTTAATTCGAAAACCATAACCCAATATTCTCAATTTGAAAACCCTAACCCAAGATTCCCAATTCGAACCCTAAATACCTAACCCAGGATTCCCAATTCGAACCCTAAATCCCTAAATGTTCTAATTAAAACAATTCAACAGAAAAATTGAAAAATTGCACAAATAAATAATTGAATTAAGGGAAACTGGGTGCTTACCTAGTAATGTTGTGGCGACGGTCAGATGGTGTGGCGTAAAAGTGCGGTGGATGAGAGAGGGAGAGTGACAGAGAGACAGGGAAACAAAGAGAGAGGGAGAGAGGGAGAGACTAAGATAGTGAGTGATGAGAGCAAGAGCTGGAGAAAAGAGAGAGAGATTCGCATGCAGAGAATGAAAGAGAGATAGAGAGAAGAGTAAAGGCGCCAAAATAAAAATGCGCCCAATTTTGGCAAAAAAAAAATCAAATTTTTACATGTTTGAGCGACGAGGGTGTTCTAATTTTTGTCAAGCGACCATTTTTTAAATAAAAAAAACAAATTTTTAAATATTTGCACGACAAACATTTCCAAAATGTCGTCGCGCATATTTGTAAATTTAATTTATTTTTTATTTAAATAAATAAATAAATTTTTTTGTTTAATAATTTTTTTTTACAAATTTTAAAGGAAAATTTTGTTTGTATACAAAATAAATATCATTACATTTACATCACAAGTTTTCATTAATCCTCGTCTGAACTAGAATAAATATCCTCACTTTTGTCAGATTCAGACTCCCATTCCTCCTCGTCTGTAAGCATGTCAACATCATCGTTTGCACGTTCGGGTGCATTGTACAGCGGTAGATCCTCGATGTCAATCATAATGGAGTCGATCGGTATTTCGATTTTAGGACCTCTGGCTACCTAATACGGTTATTTTACAATAGTCATATCCTGTAGTGTATATGCACCAAGTTCCGTTGAAGTCTCCAGTTGTTGGTCAACAACGTCACCATAATCGTCATCGTCAGCAGGATCTCGGTCAGGAATATCATACAGCCCTCTGTGCTTAATCTTCTGAACTACTTTCCCTCCCCTACCGCCCTTAGGGTCATCTATATAGAAAATTTGTTTGGTCATCGTTGCCAAAATGTAGGGGTCGTCATTATACCAACATTTGTTAGTGTTGACTGATAGTAAACTATCGTCTTACTTAACACCTCCAACCCTACGTGGGTTTGTATCAAACCAACAACACTTAAATAGGATAACTTGATAGTGGTCTTTGTAAAGCAATTGCACAACACTTGTCAATTTTCCATAGAAATCAATGTTTGCAATGTTGCCCGTAATGGGACATCTACCCCACTATTTTGAGTACACAGCTTGCCACCGTGACGCGACCAGCTGCAAAAAACTTGATGCCATTTACATGACAACCATAGTACAATTTTGAGCTTAGGGGCCCAATAGCCAAGTTGTACAATTCTTTAGTGTAAGCGGGCGAATTCATGTCCTTCAATTTCTTCAACTAAATTAATGATAAAAGGTTAACGTGTTAGTTTACCATTCACAATTATGCAAATAACCCAAAACACGAACAACTTACATTTTCATGAAACCAACAAGGAAACAATTCACGGTGCTTCTTGGCATATAAATGTGAAGGATGTTCCTGCTTCATCAACTCTTCATGCTCATCTAGGTAGGTAATTGTCTCGTCACAATTGTTAAGTAAAAACCAATGTGCTACCTCCATGTCCATTTTGTTAAACAACTCCATTCTGATTGGTTCACCAAAGGGTCATGCAATTTGGGCAAAAACAAAAAGTTTTTCACTTCTCACACCACCGTCATTATTGCATTGCTATCAATTGAACGTAGTTTCAACGTCTTGTAGGTACATTACACAAAATGTCAGCGACTTAAATATGACCCATGCCTCCACGATTGATCCTTCAAGCTTTGCCCTGTTCCGTACACTATTTTTTAATTCACCGAGTAGTCTGCATCAATAAACAAAATAATGTGTAAAATTAGTCAAATCGTACATACATCACGAACTAAAGTATTTATGGCGATTAAATACCTTTCTATCAGATACATCCATTGATAGTTGACGGGTTCGGCTAGAAGTGCATTCTCCGGCAAGTGAATCATGATGTGTATCATGCTTGTGAAGAAAGCTGGAGGAAATATTTGTTCAAACTTGCATAACACTTCAATAATATCGTCGTGCAACTGTTTAACATCGGACTTGCGCAAAGATCTAGCAGTTAATTGAGAAAAATATCTCTCTACAAACATAATCGACTTCACCACATCTTCGAGCAAGAGGTGTCGAATTCCCACTGGGAGAATGCGTTGAAGTATCACATGACAATCATGACTTTTAAGGCTTGAAAATTTACCTCCATCCACGTTTATGCAACGACCGATGTTTGAAGCATACCCATCTAGAAACTGTACAGAAGATAGAAACTGCAAAAACTCTTTCCTCTTATCCGGTTTCACCAAAAACGATGCAAGCTTCTTTCTGGCTATATCTTCGTCCCTCGTCATCCATAAACCTGGCCTAATGCCTATTTTTTTCCAGATCGATCTGAGCTTTTATTGTGTCCTTTGTTTTTCCCTCAATGTCTAGTATAGTTCCAACCAGTATATCAAACACATTTTTCTCAACATGCATTAAATCGATGTTGTGTCTCAATTTTAATTTGGACCAGCAAAAGAGCTCGAACAACCTTGTCTGTGTGTCCAGTTCAGATGTGTGTCTGGTCTTGTTCTATTTCCAAATGATTCACCTGAGCCCAAATTTCATCTCCGGACAATCCTCTGGGTCTTGGCCGAATCTTTGTACTGTTGAAGAAGGTTGTCTCGTTTTGACGCCACTCTTGGTCCCACGGAGCCATCTATGATGCCCTAGGTAACAAAATTTTCCCGGGTGCCAACCAAACGTTATGTTCTCTTTGCAACTGGGCATGCGTAATAACCCTTAGTGCTCCACCCATACATCATAACGTATGCAGGAAAATTGTTTATAGTCCACATCACTGGTGCTCTCAAAGTGAACATCTTCCTGGTACATTATCGTACGTGAGAACACCGTTTTTCCATAATTCTTTTAGTTCATCGACCAACGGTTGTAAATAAACATCAATAGACGTGCCAGGATTTTCGGTTATCAACAATGTCATTATCATATATTCTTTTTCATGCACTTCCAAGGCGGCAAATTATACAGAATTGCAAAGATTGGCCAAGTGTTGTGGTTTTGGTTTAGAACCCCGAACGAATTAAACTCGTTTGTCGCAAGTCCTAATCTAACGTTCCGAGGCTTACATTCAAAATCAGGGTACAGCCGATCAAACTCTTTCCAGGCCTCTCCAATTGTAGGATGTCTCATAACATCGTCATCCACTCGTATGTCCTTATGCCACCTCATGTCGCTTGCAGTGTGCGTCGACATATACAATCGCTGCAACCTGGGCTTTAATAGGAGATAACGCATAACTTTTTGTGGAATCTTCGTTGTCATATTATGAGAGGTCATTTTAAACCGCGACTCATTACATATAGGGCATTTATCTAACGCTTTACTATCTTTGTAGAACAAAATGCAATTATTTTAACATGCGTGAATTTTTTCATATCCCAATCCATGACCATTCAACACCTTCTTTGCGCTTTTATGATCTTTGGGCAAGCAATTGTCCTTTGGAAGCATCATTTTGAAAACGCTCAAAGAGTAATCAAAACACTGTTCGACATAAGAAACTTTATTTTGCCATGTATCAACTCAACAATGGCCATAAGCATCAAAAATCCTTCGTACTAGGGGTATAATTCTTGCTTGACACTTTTTAATAGTTTCTCATATTTTTTTTTCAAATGCTTCACTGTCCATGGTGGAAGGGACGTCATCTTCCACTTCCTCATTTGTATTCAAACTAGTGTTTGGAAAAAATATCATTGATATTGTCCATAATTTGTTCATTTGGGTCCACAACAGATTCAACTGTCCCACTGCTCGGGCAATGTGTGAGGATGAAGCATGTTGTATTTGTTCTCCATGATGATTCCACATAGTATAGGTCTCCATCATCCCATTTTTGACTAAATGGTATCGAACATTTTCAAAATATTCAATCATTGAGTTGTTACACTTTCTACAAGGACACCAAATTTGAGTTTAACCCTTGTTGTTTGCAATTGCAAAATCAATGAATTGATTTATTCCATCCAAATAATCATAAGCATATCTGTTAGGGTTATGTTTCCACTGTTTGTCCATATCACCTGCAAACATAAAAAATTTACAATGGTTACAACAACTTCAATTATGACATGCCACCTTATGCCTCCGATATGGGTCCTATCTCATTCGAGAGTGCATTGTTACGTGCCGTAATTTACGGTTCCAATATGTTAGAGTTCAATTGTGGGAAAATGTCGGTAGCATCTCCCTGCAGTTCTTCAAGTGCATGACGTAGATACAAAAAACTACGATGCACCCGAAGAATGCAAAGAGATGCTACCAAATTTTCCATGTTCAAACTCTAATGCGTGAACCGCAAAATACAACATGTAATTGTGCATTCTCAAATTGTACAAAACTTTTGGACAATTTAAGAATTAATTGGACCGCAGTCATGTTTTTGCATCCATTCGCAAAATCCAACTAATTCTCAAACGAGAAACTAAGCTCATATGAACATTGCAAACAATTTTTTGTACATCCATACAAAAATGTTTGCATACAAATACATAAACTCACAACAATTATAAACTACGTACAAAACAATTTAAATGAATGGAAATTAGATAAGCTAATTCAGAAAATATACCTCCAAGATTAATGGCAGCACAGCTAGAACGGCTGGAAATTCCAACATGAAGGCAGCTGCTACAATTGTTTTGCAGCTTTTGCCTTCCTGCATTCTGGTTAAATTCAGTAAAGTGAAAAGATTTTGCGCGACGAAAGAACCGCCGCGCAAAACATGGTGCTTCCACTTTTGGCGCCATCCAACTACGCTTTGCCGCGTTTTTAGAACACTTTGCGCGACGAACCACATTTCGTCGTGCTTTTTTAAAAAAAAAATTTGCACGACGAACCATGTTTCGTCGCGCATTACCTTTTTTTTTTAAAGTTCTTTTTTGAAAAAAAAAATTGAATTTTTCCATTTAGTCTTCAATTTTTTTCAAACAATATAAATACTTAATAAATCAAGAACTTATTTCATTAAACCATTCGTGCATAATTAAATAATATAAGTATTTATTAACATGCATTAATTTTATTTGAAATAAACATTAAGTACATATTTAATTAATCTGTTCACAATAAAAAACATCTAATTCATATCTCATTATTAAATAAGCAATAAAATTAAAATAAAAACCATTATTCTACTCCTCCGCTGGTAGTTCTGGTTCTCAATGTAGTTCTGCCGCACCTTGATTATTAAACTTCCACTCCTGGAAACGAGACTTGAAGATGTTGTCGATAGCCTTCATCAGATTTGCGTTACTTTTATCAATGTCTCAATTAGGCTGTCATGCGAAAATTAATAAATTAAAATCTCACTATTATATTAAATTTAACAAACATAATTATTATTTAACTAATAACTTAACACATACAGCTAACTCATCAATCAAGTGCATCTTCAGCTCCTCGAGGATGGCTCTCCAAGTTCCCAATCTACAACACATTTGTCACGCACCAATACTCCAACGTCGGACCAAATGCTGGCGCGCATATCTGACTTCACAACCCCTATTAATTCGTCAGTAGTGATTCTGTAACGGCTCCCACCATAAGTGTGTCAAACCCGTACTGCAGCTCTTTTCTTCTTGTCTAGCAACAAAATATATATTCATATTACTGAAGCTAAATAAAAACTTTATACAAAATGCAAAATTTACAACACAAACCTTTTCCATAACCTTCGCCATCCATTGTCTTTGACGAACACGCACCACAGTCGGCCATCGTACCAACAATCAAAGAACAAATTGATTATAATTTGCAAAATAGTAAAGCGTTTCCTAAACGAATTGTGAAGAATAAGGAGAGTAGAAGTGCATATTTATAGGAAGGTTAGAGACTTTGTGCGACGAAACCTTTGTCGCGCAAACACCTGCACTAAATACAGTATTGATTCTGTTGATTCGCATGCACTGAATGCTCTAACCTAAAAACTGAATGACCTTTGTGCGACGAAGCCTTTGTCGCGCAAGGTTTTACCACCTTACGCGATGAATGGTTCGTCGCGCAAAACATATAGATTCGAAATATGGTGGTAAACTTAACCGTTTTTTTTACGCCCTTTGCGCGACGAAATTGTCGTTGCGCAAAGTTTATAGCGATGAAATTACGTAATTCATTGTAATTATGAAGTTTACATAAACATAGATCTTTAGTATCTATATTTACGTAAACTTCATAATTACAAATAAATATTCAATTATAATATTTATTCTAAAAATAATTAAAAAATTAAATAAATTGAATTAATCTATTCAATTATTTAAACAACAAAACATGAATTCAAGTCTAATTAAGTCCAAATACATAACCTATAAAAAAACCTTAAAATTAAATATTGTCCTTCAGAACATAAATTTAAAACTAATGTTTCGCTGGTCCTCCATTCCGCTCGACGTCATAACGCCACTGCTTGTAACCCCCTTCAATGCCTCCTCCATCAATTTCATCAACTCTTCGTTCGTATCATCAAGAGTATAGTTACACTATTACACATATATGCAAATAATTAATTACAACATATAACAAAAAATTTCACAAAATTAATTATTTTCAACATTTGTCACACTTACTAATAATTGATCCATTACCGCCTTCTTCACATTCTAGGGCACATATTTCCAAGAACGCCACTTAGCAATAGGACAATTGTTCCGCATTGCTACACCAATCGCATGCGCAAGCTCCACATATTGCCTCATATCATAGGGCTCGGAGGCCTTGCTCTGCTCCTGATTTTTATCCTCCATTCTAGCACGAACAGAATTGTGAAGAATAAGGAGAGCAGAAGCGCATATTTATAGGAAGGTTAGGGACTTTACGCAACGAAGCCTTTGTCGTGCAAACATCTGCACTAAATATGGTATTGATTCCTTTTATTCACATGCACTGAATGCTCTGACTAAAAAATTGACTGAACTTTGCGCGACGAATCCTTTGTCGTACAAGTTTTCAGCTAATTCGCATGCGTTGAATGCTCTGACCCAAAAATCGAACGAACTTTGTGCGACGAAGCCTTTGTCGTGCAAGGTTTACGCAGGAAAAACTTCGTCGCACATATTTTTTCGCGCAAAAAAAAAAAAAAACCCGTGTTATTTTTACTAACTTTGCGCAACAAGTATCTTTTTTTCGTCGTGCATACTCTATTGCACGACAAAGGTGTGCGTCGTGCAAAGTAGCATCATTCTTGCGCGACGAAGCTATTGAGTTTGTTGCGCAAAACACACTTGCATGACGAATTTTGCTTTGTCGCACAAATGGTTTTTCCTACTAGTGTTTAAACAACAACTATGGTTTTTGTTGATGTGTTTTGTCCTCTAGAAGTTAGTATTTTTCAATGCCACTTTCTATCACGTCATCGGTAGTAAAATTGTTACGTAATAATGTGAAAATTGAACACTATAACGGTTGACTCTTAATAACGTAATTCGTTTTAAAATTTTCATTCCCATACATAGTTTTGATAACTTCCTCTTCAACGTATGACTAATGAATTTTTGGCGTCTCTAATGTTATCATTTCAGTTTTGAACGTGTTGTCTTCTCATATTAAAGAAATGCTAAGGAGACTCTTTAAAATGAGAATCTCTATGGACTCTTTGTCATCTTATGTTTTTGGTACAATGATTTATAATGTTGGCACGGAAAATTGACGTTAAATTGTGAGGTGATAAAGTCCATAAAGAGTCTCCTTAGCTCACGTAGATTAAAAGCTTCAAAGTAATTAAAAGGTGCATTTTTGGTTTAGAGTTAGACTGTTGGGTACGCATAATGAAAGGGGGTTTGAGAACCTTCTCCAAACTTCCATTAGTAATTAGTGTTGTCAATTTCTTCCCCCAAATTTCCTACCCTCTCCATTCACAACGGGGCAATCAAAAGTTAATAATATGCTTTGCCCAAACTGAAGTACCCAATATATAGGGTAAAATTGTGACCCATATATTGGCTGGCTTTACAAAATTAATAACAAGGGAACGATACATACTATTGACATGATATGCCCTTTATAGTTGATGACACCTAACACTTTCACCTATTCGTGCTATATATATATATATATATGTATGTATGTGTGTGTGTCTATATATAAACTCAAACTTTCCATACGTCCAATGATTTAAAGGAAGTGCTACTCTATGGGACCAATTAAGGCACGCAACAAGCATGCCACAAATACGAATCGTAACAACCTTTGTTCTTGAAAATAAATAAAATCAAAATCTGGCCTTGAATAGTAATAACAAATCAATTTCACTGTCTCCTCTTTCTCCCTCTATATATAGAAGATATAACATCCCCCCAAACCCAAACCCAAAGCACAAACAACTCCTCCTCCCCTTTTGATTTACCTCCCCCCCCCCCCCCATAAACCCAACCCTGAACTCCATTAGCAAAAACCAAACATGGCTGACACCAAATCCCAGGGATTAGTTTTCCCCACCATCAACAGCAAGAAGAGAGCAGAGCACGACGACATAGACAACGAAGACTATGTTGCCGCCAAAAAGTCCATGTTGTTGTCCTCGGCTGCAGCTGCAGCCTGGGAAGACCCAGCCGCGGCATTAGCCAGTGCTCGCCATGAGTTTGGTGAGCACGGTGGTGTCAACATGTCGATTGAGGCCTCCGCCACGTTCACCGTGATGGAGCCCGAGACTCTTCGCAAAATGTTCTCCGGCGAGCTGGGTGCCGACCGCGACTTCTTCATCTACAGCCGCCACTTTAACCCTACCGTGCTCAATCTCAGTCGCCAGATGGCAGCCCTCGAGGGCACAGAGGCCGCCTACTGCACGTCCTCTGGGATGTCATCCATATCCTCCGTCCTGCTCCAGCTCGTCAGCAGCGGGGAACACATCGTAGCCTCAAGAACGGTCTACGGAGGGACCCACGCCCTCATGTCCCACTTCTTCCCCAGGGCATGCAACATAACGACGACGTTTGTGGACATCAACGACATGGACATGGTGAGGAATGCTATTGAGGTCGGGAAGACCAAGGTACTCTATTTCGAAGGCATGTCGAACCCAACTCTCACCGTCGCCAACATACCGGAGCTCAGCCGTATCGGCCACGAGAAGGGGGTCACGGTTGTGGTGGACAACACGTTTTCTCCCATGGTTCTCTCTCCGGTGAAGCTTGGTGCTGACGTTGTTGTTCACAGCATTTCCAAGTTTATTAGCGGCGGTGCTGATATTATTGCAGGTAAAAGTAGTAAATATTTTCCTTATAGTTGGCTTGTGAGATTTTCTTTACCTTCTGCGGTTCGAAAATTATTGAATATGACAGTATATCGTCAATTATATGATTGGATTGGTAACGTGCAGTATCACATAAAAAATGTGATCTAAAGATGTTTATAAAAATGAAATCTAATAACGCCCACGAAGAGACCGAGTGTAAGATCATAATTTAGCGATTTTACGTAAATGCGTGTTAAGTACTTTTAATCTATAGAATAAAATTTAGGATAAATAATTGGAATGATTCGTTTTTGACATTTAGTTGTAAAATTAATCAGTTTTTTTTTTATAATAACAATGGCATATTAATTAGGTGGTCGATAATAAATCAATTACATAAAGACCACAATAATATACTGACATGTAAAACTGATCTGCTCTACAACCAAATATCAAATTATTTTAGTTAATTGTCCTAAATTTTATGAGTTTGCAAATGAGGCATATTGATGATGGTTATATAAAGGGTAATGCTAGGAAGATCAAAATTTAAGTGTTAATTAACGTATTTATTTTTCTATTTGGAACATATCATTTGATTTGTAAATTTTTTTTGATCTCATTAACATTATAGGTTATATAATAAAGGGAGTTTTAACGAAAAGCCCACGATACTGTTCACTTTAACGAAAAACCACATTTTTACACTAAAAAGTCAAACCTGCTACTATTCACTTTACCCTTTATTTTGTCCTTATCATTAAAACTCTTATCATTAAAACTCAAAGTTTTTAAGCCCTTTTCATTAGTTTTCCTTATAATAAAGTTCAGACCGAAAAAAAGTATGGGCCGGGAGTAATACTTTTAGCGAGGGTGGGGGAGGGACCGGTTTGGATTCATGCGAGGGTGTTACTTTTGTGACTCGTGATTCATGTCTTGTTATATTTAGATAGCAAGACAGGTGTTTCTGTTCGTTTTTGTTAGCTTGTGTTATTTTTAGATACCATACGTTTATGTTTGTTTGTGTTTTTGTTGGACACTGTTTGTTTGGTGTCGTTTTCCATCTGCAACCTTACTTCATGATTAACATGGGTGAGTTGAGGTAGGAATTGTATTCTTCTTACTAGAATATCTTTTGCGATCCTTGATTTGATTTTTCACTGTTATTTTCCATGTTCACTGCAAGATTCCATGTGATGTTCTGTACAAAAATTGAAAGAAAAGGTGAAGCAAAAAATATTAATTCGAATAAAAGAGAACCATAATTTAAGTACTAATGTCATCGTCACATAATCTAAGACTAACATTTTGCCATACGTGTACGCGTGTGGCAATTAGCCTTTTTTTATTAGATTATGCCTTTTATTTTTTTTAAGTAACTATTTTATATTTTTATTAAAAAATTATTCAGAAAAAAATGAAGCAAAACCATGAAACCACCCACTAACATGGTAGTTTTTTTTTAAATTAAAGTTTTAAATTTAAAATTCATTCAAAATTAAAATGTGGTGAATTACTTTAAATTCTTATGGTTTAATTGTAATTTTTAGAATTCTTGAAGGACAATTTTTGATATTTTGAATGTTTCACCCTTTTATCATTCTCACTTTATATATATAGATGTTATATTCACATTCTATCAATTTTTGTGTATCTAGTCATATTAGTTTAATAATTAATCACTTTTTTTTAATGCGTCGTCTATTTTTTTGGCTTGAGAATTAAAACTTTTACAATTCTAACTCTTTGACAATTTCAGATCAAGATAAATAGGTTTCGATCCTTCATTTCGTCATTTAATATATAAGTTCTTAATAATTTATGTATAAATCTATTATCTTAAAAAAGTAAAGAGATTCCACTAGACCGTCCAACCATTTCCAGTTAACATGATTTCTCATTATTTGTTAAACCCTTTCTTATTTTCTCTTTGGAAAGTAGCTTTTGTGATTAGCAACAAAATACTAAACTTTTTTGTGGCATAAATTTTTTACAGGTGTTGTGTGCGGACCTGCAAGCCTGGTGAACTCAATGATGGATCTACACCAAGGCTCCCTGATGCTCCTGGGTCCCACAATGAATGCCAAGGTGGCATTTGAGCTCTCTGAGAGGATTCCCCACCTAGGGTTGAGAATGAAGGAGCACTGCCACAGGGCAATGGTTTATGCCCAAAGGATGAAGAAGATGGGCTTAAAAGTAATTTACCCGGGGCTCGACGACCACCCGCAGCACGAGCTTCTCAAGGCCATAGGAAACAAAGATTACGGGTACGGAGGGCTTCTGTGTTTGGACATGGGGACTGAGGAAAGAGCCAACAGGCTCATGAATCTCTTGCAGAACTGCACACAGTTTGGGTTCATGGCTGTGAGCCTAGGGTACTATGAAACTCTAATGTCCTGCTCTGGAAGCAGCACAAGCAGTGAGATGAATGATGAGGAGAAGGCTCTGGCTGGGATCTCACCGGGGCTGGTGAGGATGTCGATCGGGTACATTGGGACGTTGGAGCAGAGGTGGAGCCAGTTTGAGAAGGCAATTTCTAGAATGCAGGAGTCTGGTTTGTTGAATAAGAAGTGAAAGTAAACATGTGTATTTTTCTGTGTTTTGTGGTGGGTCTATGAATAAGTCAAGTGTCTAAGAGCATTTGCTGTGTTGGTTGTTGCTCTTGTATAAAAAGATGTCTCCTTTGGCCAGTTTCGGACGATGAATCCTAACTATCCTTTGTGTAGTTCTAATATTGTTTCTATATTTTGCCTGAATGCTTTTATAAATTTATGGCACCACCAATTTCCATAGAGAAAAAAAATACTGAAACAGGGTGTCTCGCATATATAAGCTCATGTGCCGCTCGCATGATGCGTGAGAGCCAGTTTTTACTATTTTTATGCTCTAAAGATGTCACACGTTCCTATAACAATATTGGCCATGTGGGTGATCATATAATCACATGGAGCTTCTGGCCAAAATGGGCCATAATTAAGGAAAACATATCTGTATTCTTTTGGTGCAGAAAGTTAAATTGCAGCATCTGTTGCTTAATATAGGTTGTAAATTGGAATAGCCACAGAAACTTGGCTGTAGGGCACAAAGCTCCCAAGTACATCAAATCGACCACCACCTAAAAATTAGGTTTTTTAGTAGTGGTTTCAAGTTGTCTATCGTCTTAGGATCGAAATCAAGAATGAAGTCAGGATCCTTGTTCTCACTGGCAGCTGCAGTTTCCCTCTTTTTGGCGGCCTGGGACGGTTGCGTACGTGTTGAAGAAACGTATGACGCTCTAGTCACCTAATGTGTATTCATTCATTTACTTAGACTTAGGAACAGTGGTGAGGCGTTTAAAATTAAAATTGATTTTGAGCTGAAACTTGATTTTGGATTTATCTAATTGTCCATGATTACTTTTTGGGTGGAAGGTTTTTGTCAAATGGGGATTGAGTTTTAATTGGTTGTCAAATATTTAGGTTTAGCAAATACATTCACGAGCCCATCATGCCCATGCAGCCACTAGTTATTCTCTAGCCCATTTGCATATCTTGTAGCATAAACATCTTATAGCAAAACTACGGAAATTGAGCATAAGCATCTTATAGTATAACTGCCGGTTTACAAAGGGATACATTTTCACGCATGAAGATTGAGGAGGGCTAAGCCTCGATAACGGTTCGTGCTCTTAAGTGTTACACAACCAAGTTCAGATTTCTGCCACTTAGAGGAGACAAGTAGTAGAAAGCAAGTAATTTGTACTACTCAAGTAGCAAGATCATGAGGACGAGACTACCTTCTAGTGTTGAGTCTAGTAAGTTGAGTTTGCATCAATCTCTTACATTTGTTTGAATAATAGTAGATTGTTTTTAGACTAGGAAAGTGTGCAAGGACGTTTTCCTAAGTGGTAGAGTTTTACCTTGTTAAATCGTTGTGCACTCTAAGTTGATTTTGAAGCTTCCAAGTTATTGTTGTAGTATAGTATTGATCTATTCTCGTGATTTAATATAAGACATGACTGTAATGCTATTTCGATCATGCAAACTAGTTTAGCGAAATTGAACTAGTTTAGTTAAATTTGTGTACCATTCCACTGCATTTCCAAACCCACCTCCGGTTCCCTTTAGTTTTATGTTTGCTTGAGTCTTCATTCTAGCCAATGTCGAATTGGTTTTCAGAATGGATACCTTGATTCTTTCTTATTGGGCACTTTGAGGCCCAAACAAAGCATGTTCAGTTGTCCTTAAAGTTGTGGAAATAGTTTAAGGTGTTGGGTGCACTAGGAAAATGGATTGGACGCATATAGAGCAAAAAGAGCGCAACCGCAATATTGAGGTAGGGAGAATGAAACCCATGAACTCGAGTGTAAAATTAAATGTAGCCATTTTTTACTAAATAGAGCACAAATGATTATAAACGTTTGTTGAGAATGAATCTTACATTGATGGGAGAATGAACATTGTATGAACTTATAAGTAAGTTGAGCTCTCCATATAGCTGATTGGTTTTATCATAGAACCTCTATTTTCTTCATTGTATCAAAGCAAGTTGTCCCGTATGTGGATTGCTTAACAGCTACAAGTGCTCCACATCACCCGATTTGTATTGTCCATACACGTGGGGGGCGTGCTAAGAGTAAAGTTCAACATCGCAGAAAGAATGGACCTTTCATGTGCTTATATGTAATTGGGCAGCTCCCAATATTGGAAATTGATTTTATGGTGGAACTTCAATTTTCTTTATGGTATCAAAGTATGTAAGTTGTCCCGTGTGTGAAGCCCAATTGCTACATGTACTCCACGTCACCTCGTTGTGTCCAAGTGTTAGACTTGAAAATTCGTCACATGTAAGGGGGCATGTTGAGAATGAATCTCGCATAGATGGGAGGAATGACTTTGCATGAGTTTATAAGTAAGTTGTGCTACTCTCCAAAATGGATAACTATCTATTTTTTATTGTAGCAAGCTGCAAGTCTCGTGGATTGTGATTAGTGTCCGTCTTCAACTATTAGCTAGCAATTTTTTATTGGAAGATTTACGATACCTCAATTAGAAGCTTCACTTTTATATTGTGATAATCAAGCAGCTTTACATATACAGGCGAATCTAGCTTTTCATGAGAGGACACGAAATATTGAGATGGATTTTTTATTCGAGACAAAACAATTGATGGCACAACCACTACTTGACATATGGCTTCATTGCAACAATTAGTAGATGTTTTTACAAAACCCTTTGGGCAAGGAGAAGTTCTATGATACGAAGTTGGGATTTCTCGACATATGCCGATGCCAATGCCAATGCAAATTCCAACTTCCGAACAAACAATAAAAAAATCCAATTCACTCTGTCCACAACGTCACTCGAATGATCATCAATCCAAGCATTCGAGTGATCATTGTAGAAGGCAACAACAAGCTACAAAAACAAGCCCAAAAAAGCAGCATCACGTGGGCCCCAAACCTCAAAACACAACAACCATATTTTTTTTCCTTCCTTCTTTTCCCTTTTTTCTTCCTTCTTCTTCCTTTCCGTGGTTCCTTTTTTTTTCCTTTCTTCTCTCCTTCGTCCCCTTTTTTTATTTGCTGGGGAATCTTCTCCTCTGCAAGCAAAACCTTTTTTTTTTCTTTTTCTCTTTCAATTTTCTTTTCCTTGCAAACAATCAATACCAACTAACAAATCTAAAATGAACGACGACAAAGGCAAACAAATTGATACCAACGAGAATGGATTGAACCCTAAGGATCGAACCTGCTATGATACCAAGTTGAATATCAGAGTGCGCAACGAACAAGATTAATAGAATAATAAGAATATTATTAAACAAACTGAGAATAACGAAATGGCTACAAAACCCTAAGAGGCTACATTGTGACTAACTTATTCTCAAACTTAAGAAACCCTAACTCGGATGGGCTAGGTCCAAATCCTAAACTAACATGCAAAACCCAAATACTAAAATAAACCTAAATACTAATATTTTCCAACAGGTTCAAATCTATCGCTGGCTAATTTAACATCTGATCTAACAAGATTTATAGTTTGACAAAAAAAAAAAAAAAAAAAAAAAAAAAGAAGAAGAAGAAGCATTTTTCTACAATATAGGATCTCATTACAGACAAACGGCACATTTATTTTCTGAGATAAGATCCAAAATAAGATTCCACACAAATCTTGCTATAAAAATCTTGTCATCACAAACGAGTTTGTTTCAAAAACGACATGCTCATCGTTCAATAATTGGCTGATGATATTGCCCCAAGGCACGTACAGGTACACCCAAACGACAAAAATAAAACTGATGAACCCACAAATTAATTGAGAAAGTAACCATACATATATTAGGAATAGTACGTACCACCACTTAATGACAATGGCCATCGCAAAAGATTTGCTCTGGACTTGACTAAATACCACCACTTAATTTGCTAAGACATGCAGACGACAAATTAAACAGCCATGTATTATTTGTTAGGACAAATCATTTGCCATCGACATTTGCCATCGTTTCATCCATCGACATTTGCCATCGTTTCATCAAAGCTTCATCTGTGTCGTTCAATCCACGTCTGTTCTTAACGAGTTACTTAATTATTACTAGTTACTATCGTATGTAATTAATTGAAATGACTCTGAGTGCAGACAAACGAAGCAAAAATAAGTTGATGATGATCGGTAAAGCTTTAGTGTTTGTTTAAAGTGCTTTTAAAATAGCTGAAAGTGCTTTTGATGCAAATATTTTTTAAACCAATCATTGGTAAAAATGCAAGTGAATCATGAAAAAACACTTGAAGTATTTTTTACAAGAAGCACATAACTGGTGCTTCTTGCAAGAAGCACTTTAAGTGCTTTTGGAATCCAAAATCATTTTCTCTAAAAGAGCTTTCAATCATTTTAAAAAACATTTCTAAACGAGTTCTTATATATTACAATTGTCGATTATGTTATTAATCACCTCTCTTTTATAGAAATAACAACGTAAATCTGATTTTCATTATGACTGGATGCAAAAAACTTGGCAGAAATATAAATAATACCATAAAAAAGGATACAAATTAAAATATTTATTGTGCATTAATGGAACTTTTGACATCTACATGTAAGAATAAATTTATCAAAAAACATAAACCAACAGATAAAGCTCATAACCACAAATTATACAAATATCAAAACTACAATTCAATAAACACAAGAACCAAAATAACTTCTAGAAGCAGTCGAAGAAGAAGTTATAGCAGACTTCAAAAAATAGTGCAAACCTTGTCCTATATAATGTTTGGAAGTGTTAGTTCCTGGGTTTGTGATGTAATTTATTCATTTTCTTTACAAATCCCTTAACTAAAACAACTAAAATCTCTTTCTACAAGACTTTCCTGCACCAACAATAAATCACAACAGTTGGCTTTTAACAATTAGTTTCATACTCATATTCCAACACTCCAAACATTTGGGAAGTGAATAAGCATATCACAAAGCCATGAGCTAACTGTAGTTGGTTTAATGAGGCTATATTTGTATCTCTTTCATCTCAATTTTCTCAAATCTCATCTCTTAGACTATATATGTTTGTGTTAGTAAGGGTGAATCCGGTTAGGACTCTCCTTATAGGGTTAGGTTTATTAAGCATAAGTACATTACATGGCGTCGCTTGATTAAAGACACTTTAGGGATTTTATTTTATTTTTCTTTAAAAGAATAAATGTGTCAATATAGAATTGATCCATATCAAGGAAGGCAATGAGCTTGATCATTCTCCCAAAAGGAAAATATAAGTATTATCCTTAATTTGCATATGTATTCGATACGCCATATGCATATATGTGGGTAGGGTCTCATCATGAGAAAGGCATATTCATTTGCAAGACAGGATACAAAAAATGATTTCATACAAATCTTACCATAAAAATCTTGTCATCACGAACTTGTTTGGAAAGCCGACATATTGTTATCGTCCAGCAATCAACGTCTGACAAACATCGCTGGGTACAGGTACAGCCAATCGACAAACATCAAACTGACGGACTCAGAAATTGATTGCAAAAGCAACTTTACGTGCAAAAGATTGATTTGGACTTGACTAAAACATGCAGACGAAAAATAAATAAAAAATAATGAAAAAGATTTAAAAACTTTGAGTTTTAACAATAAGGACAAAATAAAGGATAAAGTGAATAGTATCAGGATTGACTTGTTAGTGTAAAAATATGGTTTTTCGTTAAAGTGAACAGTACCGTGAGCTTTTCGTTAAAGTTCCTAAAAATAAAATAGGCATGTATCACACTTTAGTAATGGACAAAGTATTTCTCATGGTTCCTTATCAAAGCTTCATTCAATCCATGTTCTCTTCTCTGAACTAGTTGCTTATAAATGGGTATTATTGTATTTGACTAAATTACTCTGAGAGCAAAAGCTAAGAGATAAACTAACTTGAACTTGCTCTTACATTAATAAAAAACACATATAACTATAGAAAACCAAAACTCAACTGAAAGTAGAGAGAGAATTGTAAAATGATCTTTCATTATATCAATAAATCATTACAGATATAACCAGTGGCGAAGCTAGGAATTGACAGGGGGAGGGGCGAAGTTAAAAGATTGTAAGGTTCA
This sequence comes from Malus fusca, assembly GCA_035220775.1. Lineage (NCBI taxonomy): Eukaryota > Viridiplantae > Streptophyta > Magnoliopsida > Rosales > Rosaceae > Malus > Malus fusca. Next base: position 22,749,854 of record CM069072.1, read on the forward strand.
AAAGAATAGCAACAACCAAATCCTTTTATATAATAATGTCTTCCATAATTTATCAATACAAACAAATTACAATTGTTGCCGACGAGGTTTCATATCATGAAAACGTCGCATAATGGGCTCATTATCAATAAAAGCAAATACATCTCTCTCAATGTAAACAAGCATGCTATCACTCAACCATTGATCTCCCATTTTGTTACGCAATGGTGTTTTCACAATCTTCATAGCAGAAAAAGCTCTCTCCACCGAAGCGGTTGCATCTGGTAACACAAAAACCAACAAACAATTCTTAGACTCTTAATCCTAGAGTAGACTATACTATAGTGGGTTTGATGGTTGGAAGCTGGGCCCTGGCGCTGGCGATGCTGCTGAGAGCTGATTGGTTTGTTGCCAAATGGTGCTCCTGTGCTGACTGGTTCCGTTCCGTTTTCTGCTTCGAAAGGGGGAGCAGCAGCTGCACTTTGCTGCTCTGATTGGAGGATGAAAATGGGAAAGGGGAAAACGACACCACATATAGAGGGAGGAAGAGATTGAATGAATGGGGGACACGCGGTCCCCCCATATAATATTTTTTTTCTTCCAACTAATCAAAACGGGCCGTTTCATTTGTCCTTTTTTTTTCCTTCCAACTTATCAAAACGGGCCGTTTTGGCCTGGTTGTTTTAAAAACACAAAATAAGTCAGCTCTGCTGTGAACCAGACAGAGACAGACCACTGGAGGGTCGGAGACGAAGAGCAGCAGCAGAACCAGTGGGTTTTCCGGCAGGGAAGGGGCGAAACCAGCGCTCCAGTTAACAAATATTCTATTTCTCAATCTATTGTATGTTGACTCAGCATTTACACATAATTATCACTTAACAAACTAGGGAATTAATCTGGTGCCTCGAGTCCATGAGATGTTGGTGGTCCTTCAATATTCTTAACACACCCCCTCAAGCTAAAGGAAGGGGAACGAACTAAAAACTTTTGACTTAACACAACAAAACGATCAGTTAGCAAATATTTGGTAAAAATGTCAGCAATTTGAAGTAAGGAAGCCACATGATGAACATTGAGATGACCAAGTAGAACTTTCTCTCAGAGATAGTGATAATCTATCTCTACATGCTTAGTTCTAGCATGGAACACAGGGTTAAATGCCAAAGCAATAGTACTTTTGTTATCACAGAAAATCACAAGTTTCTTTAAGATGAGAAATGAGATATCCTGAAGAATTTTGCAACCCAAGTAAGTTCAGCTGCAGTATGATCAAGACCTAAACTCAACTTTTATTGATGACTTTCCCACTGTGTTATGTTTCTTTGCACTCCATGAGATGAGATTAGGACCCAAGTACACACAATATCTGATGGTAGATCTCTTGACAACAGAGCAACCCGCTTAATTTGCATCAAACCAAGTTGTGAGACACTGAGAGCCTTTTGCAAACCATAATCCTGAATCAACTGTGCCTTTTAAATATCTCAATATTCATTTGACTGCTTGCAAATGAATTGTTCAAGGAAAATGCATATATTGGCAAACCTGATTTACTGTAAAAGCTAAATCAGGTCTTGTCCAAGTGAGATATCGAAGAGCACCAACAATGGATCTATAGAAGGTTAGATCAGAGAGTTCGTAACCTATATGATCCAACTTAAGTGCACCAACTAGGATGGAATAAGGCTTAACTTTAAGCTTATTAGCCTTCTTACGCAAGTCCAACTCATACTTTGATTGTTTAAAAAGAGACATCTGGATGATTTGTGAACCTCAATACCCATAAAGTAGTGAATATCACCCAAATCCTTAACTGGAAGCCTTTGTTGCAACTGAGATATAATAGATTGACAGATAGAGGAAGAACTGCCAGAGAGTTCATAACAGTTAACTAGGAGTTAACGAAATATTCCCTCTAATTTCAGAAAAGGGCATAAGCCCAAACTCGGTTCAAACCTTGGAACGAAGACTGTGAACATGTGTACGTGAAGCATCAGCGAAACGTTGTTCAATAGACTACTATAGAGATCTAGAATCTTCCATTCCAACAATTAAAGGAAGAAGATCTCGTTCACACCAAGAATCAAACTCAGTGTTGAGGATGCGAGATCTAGTGGAATCACGAACAAATTATGGAGGACATAGATCATCACCATTGATGAGACCTATAAACTTGAATCGCTTCAACACAGGAAGAAACAGACTCCGCCAGATGATGTAAATTATCGCAATTGAGCTTCATCGACATCATTCCAAAAATATTATGAACTGTAATTGATCCAAGAGACAATATATGAAGGTTAGAGACCTCGCGCGTGATGAGATTGACCATAAATATTTGCAGGTGAAGATGAATTTCAGGAATTCATAGCAGTAGCCATGTCAAATTGCAGACTTCGGAGATGAGAAAAGATCAATCAGAGAAGAAATGATTTGTTTGGGAGATGAGAAAATTCAAGAAGAATAAAAAAAGGAAAGCGTAGAATCGAAATCGGTTAGACATCGGCAAAGATACTATGTAGAAAACCTTAACTCAACTGAAAGTAGAGAGAAAGTTGTAAAATGGTGTTTCATTATATCAATGAATCATTACATATACAATTGTATATACAAATATCCTATCTCCCAATCTATTGTATGTTGACTCAGCCTTTACATATAACTAACACTTAACAAACTAGGGAATCAATCTGGTGCCTTGAGTCCATGAGATGTTCGTGGTCCTTCAATATTCTTAACAATAACTGATCATTTGTTTATATTCTTGTGGGAACATAAAATATTTCGACCAATAGGTTTTGCAAACTTTAGCCCCCAAAATCCTAAGGCTTTCTAGCCTGCAAGCTCAAGGTTCAGTCCACGAGGGAATCGTATCCAATGTAGGCCACACCTCACTCGTTCTGGCTGACCACTAAGCGCTTACTAATCGACCAATCATGTGCACTAAGGCCCAATGACTCAACAAGACATGGGAATCTCGTACCAAGCTTTCCAACTTTTAAACCCAAGATGACCAGGCAAATAACATACACTCATAAGTGGCCCAACTTTCAGAGAAACTTAATAGGAAGATTACCTTGATCGTCTTACAACTTAGATGAGTTGGGAGATTAAGTGAATTCAGCTAAGGTAGTCAACTGCAGTTAGTTGATCAGCTCGTTTCCCATCAACGAGCTGAGGAAAACCCTGCCACGGGCAATTAGCCCCATCAGCCTTCCACATATGTGCACTCACGCTTTCCATAAGTGTTCACTCTATCGGAACGAGAACAATACTTTTTCGTTCTTGCTTTCAAGACCATGATCAAATTGGAAAACTTCCTTCATCTATTCGCCAACGCAACGCAAGCAGACCTATCAACCAACATGTCACCAGCAGAGCATCAGTCGAAGTAGCATCGGTCGACGGAGGGCCATCTACCTAGTTATGGCCAGTGACACCATCTTGCGAATCAGTAAGGGAAGCAACAATTTCATCTTCAATCATTTGTCTACAGATTGCCCACCCCCATACTTGACATCGAACTGCTTCGAGTCTCTAGATTTTCTTAATAAGGTGCTAAATCGACCACTTAAAGATGGTAATGGCCTATGCACCGCAAAACTTTTACTGGCAGAAGGCTATTTTTCCTTCACAACAGACAAATGAGGGCATCATTTCTCTTAATAGGCAAAACATCATTTGCCTTAAGCCTCTTGTTGGGCAAAGAATCATCATAAGTAGGTGGAAACATCACTTTACTTTGAATTTCACTGCGAGTCGACTATTTTATGCTCTTTTAAGAAGGAATTGCGGATTCATGGAGTCGACTGTTTTATGGTGCATGCGACATCATAGCTTTTCCTTTCACTTTTTCAACAATAGGCAGATCACACACTTGATGCCTCAAAAGATTCAACAACCAACATGACTCTCTATATTTAGCATGGATGGCAAGCGCACACCTAACCTTTTGTCATGTTTGGTTTGACACAAATTTCTTCACAATCGACTCTCCTACAAAAATAACACATTTCAATTAGTATAGGGCCACTCAGAAGCAGACTATTTTCATTTTAGAAAAATCTCTAAGAATGAATGCTTACCAAAGTATGCAACTACAGGGACTTGCAGACCACAATCCTCAGTTTCCTAACCCCCTTTAATCTCCAATGTTCCGCACTTTCATGCATAGTCACTTTGACTTGGCTTGCTGAACAACTTGATCTTTATCCTGAATTGGGCATAGGACCTAAAACGTCTTATTTCATAAAAATAAAAGTACTCCCAGAAGGTCAGCTCCAACTTGAAGAACTCACTTAGGTTGGCAAAGCACATCAACTCCCTATATTCATTTGGTGGCAACTGAGCGGGAACAAAACCCATGGTGCAAATCACTTTAATGGAAAATTGAGTTATGGAAAACTTAAACTGTAAATATAATATAGAACATATCAAATATGATCGACTTCTTCTCGGGATTATTCTCATTCACGAATAGTTCAAGCTAGAGTAGTCATCGGCCAGCCTAGCTTTGACTCTTGAGGAAACGCAAAAAAGGTTCTCTTGCCTCCAATCACGATACTTCTCGGTAGTATCCGTATTCAACAAAGAAGGAACAAAATGGCCCACAGATGATAGCTAGTCACCTTGCTTGTATAAGGGAACTTTAGAAGACTTATTTTGACGGTTTTCTTTGAAAAACATATGGTTCACCTATCATGGAAAAGAAGACTGAAGATTAGCAAGTTGCAAGAAAAAAAAAGATAGAGAGCACCGACCTGAGCTGTTAACTAACCTGAGCCAAGCTGTCGGTGCTAGCAGCCAAACAACACCTAGCTGAGTTAAACTGACCCGGTTGGAATCGCCAGCTCCGCAGCTCAGCAAGCCATCGCGACCAACAACAACAATATTGAAAATTATTTCGCCTATTTTTTTCAACATTAACGCGAAGTTAGACTTTTTGACGCTCACCAGAAAATTCAGAATTTGCTAGCTCTTTGCTCTTGACAGATGTTCATGCGAATATTTATGATAAGAATGAAGAGTTCAAGCATTGTTATTTATAAGTGTTTCAACAATTGAATGAAGAAACATAATCTGATTTATTGTTGGAATCTAAAGGAAATAAATCTCTCCAGCCAACTTAGAGATCAAGGAAGAAGATTACTTTCGCATTTAACTTTAAAGATTGCTTTCTCATTCCACCTTGAAGATCAACTTCCTATTTCATTTTGAAGACCATTATTAATTGGGTGACTATAAACTACATCTTATTGGGTTTCTTATGTCCACCCAAAGAGCTGGGGCCATTTAAGGGAACATAAAATATCTCGACCAATAAGAACATGCCACATGTATAATTTATTAAATATAACTATTATGCCCTTGATGGAATACATAGACCGTTAGTTAAACCTTAATCAGGTTAATATGCTACATTATTTACGAAGGTCCTAGAAGCCCACAATTAATAGGCCACTGGACCTGATTCATTACAAACAGTCCAAGTCGATTGCCACGTGACCTACACAGATCATCCTGATATGTAATGAGCTTGCTTATTAGTCTCTTAGTACGACAAAACTCTCCAAACCATATTCGAAAATTCTTAGAGGAATATTCCTCCATTGGTGTACAGACTATGTAACACTCTGCTAACAGGTTTAACGAACCTGGATGTTAGGGTTCACTATTCATTTCTTTATATATAGCCAAGGCCAGTACTTTACTCTAATAATCAATAACCCTCACTACACTCTTATTACTTCCTACAGTCTTTCTGACTTAGGCATCATAGGGCCTTTAGCTAACACCATGGTTAACGCGAGTCTCTAGAATAACCCGATACCACTCTTGTCATGTCATCATTGTGAGGGCAAAGTATTTGACTGGGGACTAGATCACCATTGGATGGAGGGGACCTTTAGCACATGATAGACCACTTCTCCAAAGTGTTCTACATAGACCACATCTCCAAAGTTCTTTACAGAGACTACCTCTCCAAAGTGCTCTACAGAGGCTACCTTTCCAGAGTGCTCTATAAAGATCACTTCTCTAGAGTGCTCTATGGACGACCATCTTTTTAATGTGCTATACAGAGGCCACCTTTCCATAGTGCTTTATAGAGACCACCTCTTTGGAGTGCTATACTGACAAGAAGATCTCCAGAATGCTCTACGAACAAACATCTCTCCAGAGTGCTTTACTGACAACCACCTTTCTAGAGTGCTCTATGAATGACCACCTTTGCAAAGTACTCTACGGAAGACCACCTCTCCAAAGTGCTTTACGGACGACCACCTTTGCAGAGTACTCTTCTGATATACCACCATTAAGTGAAGACTCTTTGACTATTTGACCAAGATTAGATATTTGTTATCTTTGTTAGTCTCTATATATTTATTAAGTGGTTTACATGAGGCCACATAATCTTGTAAATGCGGTCTTCCCCTAGCCACATACGTGACATTCTGGTGGATGATCTTAGGCCTATATGAAGGGGCTTTCATGTAGAAGAAAGGGGTTGGATCCTGTTATTTATGAACGGGCCTATTCTCTGGTCATACAAATATATATTCAAACTACAGTGGATGTAGCCCTGTTTATGGATGAACCACTATATATCTTTGTTGGAAATGTGCCCTAAAGCCATTCATATGATGATACTTTACGGATATTTCACATGTTAAACTAATCTAGTTTACATATAAAGGGCAAACATTATTGTTTGAGACGTCTCATATAAATGTTATATGCTTAAACGATAAAGTCCAATGAATATGTGATTGGAAGAATGCAATCTAATGAAGTTAGATTAATGAGACCATTCTTTCGTAGACACATCCTAAACGTTCCTGATCATAGGATTGCCAATTGGGCATTGACAGTCCGATAAGATCAGTACGTGCTATGTCTTCTCTCAGGGAGAGTGACTAGTCTCGAGTCATTGGTGTGTGTGACATCAAGACAAGTACGTAGGTGCTCAATAGAGAATGAGTTCACTGAACACGATCAACGAGGAGTTCTCATACTCATGTCACATGAGAACTCATGTTTGGGATAATGCAAATTAGTCCTTTGACCTGAGGCATCACAGTTGTTGTCTTGTGGTTAAGTCCTTGATCTTTGATTATGTCAAAGTCACCCCATCGGGGTGTCCACGACATCATTGGGGTTAAGCCACTTAGTCATGGAGACAAGTGAATGCGCAACAAGGGATCTCTAACCTTCAATTGGCTTGAGGGAGAATACTCTATGATATGATTAAAATCTCTGGCCAGAGTATGAATGAGATTTGGGAATGCGTTCCAATTCACATTCAAAGTAATCATATAAGCACAAGAATCACATTGGATATTAGACATGAATAAATAAACTATCAAACCAAACAATGTGGTCAAGAGTATTAGATTAGAGAAAGACCGTATTGCATTTGTAATCCTAAACTGAATAGGTTCTCTACCTCTTCTGATTAGCTTGGGTAGCCATGATATGCTGCTAGGGGTCACTCATGGTTTGTGGAAGCCCTAAACGTGTGTAATCACTAAAGGGAGAATTGAAAGTAAGTTTCAAATTCACAATCGATGTAAAATGGTTTTAATCGCCCACTGCCTCGCTAAAAGGAACCTAATGTATCGTACACCAAATAAGGTGGAGATTGAAGAAACAAAGGAGATGAATTAAATGGTTTAATTATTTATGGCAAGGATTAATTAATATGTTAATTAATCAAACGAATAAGTTCGTTAAAGACCTCGGGATAGTTTTGGACCTTAAGGCCCAATGGGCTTCGAACGTCAAAGCCCATTGACTTAAGTTGTATGACAACTTAATGAATAAAGATTCACAAAGGCCCAAAAGCCCATATCCATTTAGTGTTGAATTAGGGTTTTTTGGTTCTTTAGGTCATTTAAAGAAGTGACTATATAAAGAACTTTATAACCTAAAATTCATAAGTTGTTGATTTTAGAGAAAATTGGTGAGAACACAAAGCTTCCATTTCTCTCTAAGAGGCCAACCACCTTGGGGGATATTGTCTAGCAATTCTATTTCCTCAAGGTCACTCATTTCCTCTCCAATCCAACCTTGGTGTAGAATCTTTAGAGGTTCTCAATTTTGGGAACTTGGAGAACCTATTCTTCTAACCAAATCCATGGAGCTAAGAAGCAAGGAATGAAGGCCCTATCTCTTGGGTGATTATCCTTTGCATATGCAAAGAGGAATCTACAAAGGTAAATATTTCTCAACTAACAAATTGTTGTTTTTAAGTTGAGTCAAGGTTCACCAATCTACTAGGCTTTGAATTTCATGGTAGATGTTTTGTTTTTGAATGCATGAAAGCATGATTCCGCCTTTAATTGTTAATTGCATGCTATATGATGTTATTCAAATGAACATGTTTTTCACAAAATTTCCTTCAATCTTTGTGTTTATCTTACTATTAATCCCAATTATATTCTCTAAGTTAACCTTACTATTGACGAGCGTTAACCCATACTCATCAATGATTGACTTCCTAATTTTGAATGTTAAAAACCACATCGGTGTTGGTCTAACTATGTTCGTCTCATTTATTTGTGTATGTAAGTTTTGTCAATTCAATCCGAGGTGAAATTTGCTCCCACAATTCTCATATGTGTTTTCACACTACCTAGTTTTGATTTAAGTTAGTGCATTTGATGATTGGTCCGTAGTACTGTACTTTTTTTTTCTCTCATGAATGAGAAGTTATTTCGAGAGGAAACATAAGAAATGACTATCTTGCTCACAAAAATGAAGGTCATGTAAGTTCTCAATTCAAACTGTCATTTGAAATGGATAATTGTGAGGGTCTTAAAATTACCAACATCGATCAAGGCAAAAATCTATAGTTTGATAAAGTTTTATAATAAAAAAAGACTGTTTGATTGCTACTATGGGAATAAATACATTACAATTAATAAGTTTTAGTCCATTATAACACCATATGCTTCATTGTAAGGATCACATAGTCCAACACGCTTACGAATAATGTACGACTGAAGTTTGTGAGTACAGTCCAATACACTTAACGAGACATTACTTAGAGGGTCTACATCTTACAAATAGCTTCGTAGCATATATATCTTACTAAATTCTTGTCTTTGGTGATAGGCCAAGGACAAACAAATGAACACTCGGACATAGGGTTTTTTTCGGGCGGGAAGTAACGGGCATATGCTTTAATTTGATTAGTAGCGCCTACGATGCACTTGGATGGTGAGAGGGTTAGCCATTTGGCATGAAAGCCTCATCACTTCGGACATGTCTACCTTGGCATCAAGATCTGACTTAAACCACTCAAACTCATGTAACAACAACCCGACCCAGTAGTTGACTGTACTCAACCCCAATGTCTTCCCGGGGCAGCTCCTCCTGCCCGACCCAAACGGTGCCAGCCTCAAGTCAGACCCGAACACAGAGAACTGCAAGTCAGCTTTCTTCTTAGCAGATACAAATCTCTCTGGCCGAAACTCCAGTGGATCCGACCACACTTTTGGATCCCTTGTTATGGCCCACATATTCACCATTGCTGTGGTCCCTGCTGGCACGTAATAGCCATCCACTACAGTATCTGTGATGGCTAAACGGGCCCATGATAGGAGTGGGCCCGGAGGATGCATTCTGAGCACTTCTTTGACCACTGCTTGCAGGTAAGGCAAGGATTTAATGTCGGATTCCAGCAACGCCCTTGATTTTCCCACGACGTGGTTGAGCTCCTCGTGAACCTTTGATTGGATATCATGATGCATCACCATCCTTGCAAGGATCCACTCTATCAGAACCGCTACAGTATCTGTTCCTCGGAATATCATCTCCTATAGTATGAATGTAACATTAACAAATTTAAAAGACCTACTCAATAATTTCTATTGAAAGTTGAAGTAAAAAAGAAAATGAAAAAAAAGTACACACAAAAATTTATAATCGTGGTACTACTCTATTAGCTTGAGAAACATTACGCAATTATATTATAGGAACTGTTATTAACACTCCAAAAATCTCATTCTACACTCCTCACAATTGTATTTTTATTTTTAATTATAGAAAGTTTGGAGTGCAAAATAAGATTTGTAAAGTGCAAATAACAATTCCCTATATTATATATATATATAATACATATTTTTTACTTGAAAACAATATTCTATTTTAATTTATACTAAAAAATATTAAGAGTTTGAATGCAAAACACATTAAAAGAGAATATGTCATAACTACCGGAACAATCCATTATATATCTACTATCAAACATAAAGTTAGACAACAAATATGGAAGAATAAATTTTTATGTAGACGAGAATTTTTCGCTTACCCAAAGAACTGAAATCATATCATTGTCACACAGCTTATCAGCTCCATCAAGAGATAGAAGAACGTCGACAAAATCATTGTTATTAGGACCGGTTTGGGCTCTATGCTCTTGAATAATTCGGCTGACGAGCCGGTTCACTTGAGGAACGAGTTTGTTGCATCTAAACCGGATGCTCTGGAGGTCCAGACCGGCAAGCCAAGGCAGGTGATCAGACCAGTTCAAATTTCCCAACAGATCATAACCTTCATCAACAAGTCGATTCAGTTCCTCAGCCTCTTCATTTGACGAACTCAGCTGGTATTTACGTCCAAAAACCGAGCACATCATGCTGTTCAACGAAGCCTTCCTAAGTACGTCGCGGACAAGGAAGCTGTTGTTACAACTTGTCGAGATAAGGGACACCATTTGATCAGCAATCCTGGAACGGAGATACTCGGAAGTGGAGATTTGCTTCGGGCAGAAGAGATGGTTGGCAGCGATGCGGCGGAGGGTACGCCAGTAGCTTCCATAAGGAGCGAACCCGATTGCTCGGTTGAACATGAGACAGTAAGCTGACTCTTTTATAGGACGGTTGGCAAAGACGGAGCTGTTGAGGATTTCCTTAGCTACGTCGGGGTCGCATGTGACGATGGCGCGCGTCTCGCCTATGCTAAAAGCCATGAGCCTCTTTGCTCCATAAACCTCCGCCGCTTTTGTGAGTTTGTGGTGAGCTAGGTTTGTCATGAGGTTCATGCTTCCTATTATTGGAAATCCACGTGGCCCGGGAATTGGGTTGGAGTTGGTGATTTCATTTTTATTACAAGAGTTTCTTTTCCTCCATCGAAGTTTTCCCCATGCTGCGCCTCCGGGAGAAGATGCCCAGTAGAAGACGGCCGCGCTTAGCCAAGCTGCGGCCGTGCAGAGGAATGCAACGACGGTGGTTGTGGAGGTTAAGGCTTGGCATTTGGAGAAGATTGCCAAAACCCATAAGCTATCATCAATTTTTGTTTCCATGGAGGCAAGAGTGGAAGAGGAAGTGTTGGTTTCCTTTTTATGCTGAACTATGAAGTGGGGATTTTTGGGTTTATATAGAGTTTTGTGGTCACATGAAATAGCAGGGCTTGTAATACGATACTAAAAAAAGTAATGTTATTCATACCATATTTTTGTACCACATTTTAATATCACCTTAGGTGACATTTGATGTGGACAGCTACATCATTTGAATTAATTAGATTTTTAAAATTAGTTCATTATTTAATAAACTAATAATTAAGAGTTAATTAAATGATGATTGTGGTATACATTTTTCAAATGATATGACTGTCCACATCAGATGTCACCTAAGATGGTATAGAAATATTATATAAAAATATGGTATGAATATCATTACTCATTTATATTAAAAAAAGGTAGCCGTTAATTTGGAACATCAAATTCCATATAACTGAAAACGGGAAGGAATATGAAAATCATGGAACATTGGAAAGCTTGGCGCAGAAATCATCTGCGTAACCGACAAGGGACATACAATAATAGTGTGACTCGAAACTGATTTGAAATTTAACCCATTAATTAGTCTTTAAAAAAAGAAAAAAAAATTAAAATGATTAATATTGGCATGTGTTGGTCAAAGACTCAGAACGCTCATTAGTCCTTAATATTTTAATTTGGAAAAATATCAAACTAATGAAGTAAATTGTTTTTTTTGTTTGTTAAATAATGAAATAAGTTGTTCGAGTGAGTTATAAGTTTAAATCTTTTAATCTTACATCTAAAGCAAGGTTCTAAAAGACGCTAGGCGCTAGTCGGGCGGCGGGTTAGGGCCTAGCGCCTAGGCGCCTAGGCGGGGTCTAGGCGGGCGCCTAGGCGGACTAGACGGATTTAAGTAAATCTATTTTATTTCGTGTAAATAAATGTCTGTTTATACTTAAAATATATATAATTTCATCATAAACTACAAAATAGAATGACATATGTATTATAAAGTATTGGAACATAATGAAAACATGGGGAACAAGCATATAGTATGTGCCCATTTAAGTATTCAATAAGTCTCTTACAATTTATTGAAAAAAATTAAATGCAAATTGAAAGTTATCTATTTTCTACCAAAGTGAGTCGTAATTTAGGCAGGTGCCTAGGCGGGTCTGGGCGGGCTAGGCGGTCTAGGCGGGCGCCTCAACTGGTCTAGGCGCCCTTTATTAATTTTCAAACGCCTAGGCATTAATCGGGACGGTGACCAACCGCCTAGCGCCTAGGCGGGGCCTAGGCGGCGCTAGGCGGGGCCTAGGCGGCGCTAGGCGGGGCCTAGGCGGCGCTAGGCGGGGATTTTTAGAACAGTGATCTAAAGTATGTAATTTGTGTTACTAGGATTTTTCTTTTTTTATTTTATTCAGGTTAGGGAAAGGCGAGCTACGGCAAGCTAGGATGGAAATCTTGTCAAACTTTTATTACAAGTGAATAGATTATTATTTTTTACTCTTGGTAACTTTTGTTATGAGTGTAATGTAAATCTAATAATATTTGGCTACTTAAAGGATAAGTAAGAGTTTCAACTCAAAATTATTCATTGTTGATTTATAGAATTTTGTGTTTATGATCAAAGCAGTTTATATTATAAATCATTCTATAAAGATTGCCTCTACAAAAAATCAATTAAAATGAAGGTCGTTTAGTCATTGAATTGTATAAAAATATATGAACGAATTGGTAAAAACATTGCGAACCGTCTATATATTTGCTACAATAGATTGACTAAAAGACCTTAGTTTTAATTCATTTTTTGCAGAGATGATCTTTACAAGTGATTCATAATATGAACGGTTCTGATCATAAGCACAAAACTCTGTAATTCGAACACAACGAATTTTAAGTAGGAATTCCTACTCATTCTTGAGTATCTAAGCATTGTTCATATAAATTATATTACCAGTTGAGGTAAACATAGTTGTCAATTCGTTTGGCTAGTTTAAATTACATTCATAATTGAAGATTAGTATAAATGATTTTCGAATGATGATTTGTTTTGTTAGTTTAAATTGTATTCATAATACATACATTTTTTGGTAAACTAATACATACATTATGTAGTAAGTTAATAAGTAGTAATCGGTTTTTGTTTTCTTAGTTAAAACTAGCATAGGGACAAAGCTTTACTTTTTTTTTTTTTTTTTTTTTGAAAATAGATGTATGTTAGAATTACATGTATGTGGGATTTTGAAAAGAAAAAAAAAGCAAAATTTTGATTGGGTGAAATTACATTACTATTCACATTTCTTCTCGATGTTCAATTTTAATTAGAAGGCTAGAATAGTAATTTCATAAATTTTTAGTTGATAATAATTTTTTTATTAATATGTATTTTAGATAAATACTCGTAACCGAGCAAAGGATGATTGTCGCATGATGATTTTCATTTTTGTAACCGACTCCAGTAACATATGCATGTCTGTCCGTATCCCCTTGAGTACGGACGAGAAAGAAATAATTTCTCGTAGTCCTGTCCATAGCCAAACATAACTACTTTATGGCTTTAGTTAAAAATATTTACATAGGTTAGTTAAAGTGTACCCGCATCCAAGGAAAAGTATACTACATATTCTGTCATTTTCATATGTAAACAGACATATTTTACTTTCACGGTTGAGTTATAAATAATTATTGGTTCGTGTTGTTGGTTTAAATTGTAACTGAAAAAAAGTAAGAAATGTTATGTTTATTACATTTTTTATATTGAATTTGTATTATCTTTTTAATAAAGGTAGAACCAAACAAGTAGTCAGAGATTTTTTTTTTTTTTTAATACTTTGTCAGAGCTTTGTTAATTTAGTTATGTTTGTAACCAAAAATAATTCCTTCACACCACTTCATTTATAAATTTAGTTTGTTTTGTTAGTTAATTTATAGTCGAGGAAACGTGTATATACATGATGGTCGCATGATGATTCTATATTATTAGTTTAAATTATAAGGAAAACTAACGAAAAGTCTAAAAAAACTTCTCTTTTAACGAAAAGCCCTTTTTAAATGTATAGTGAATAGTGCCAGTTAAAGGTAAAAATGTGGTTTTTCGTTAAAAGTGAACAGTACTGTGAGTGTTTTGTTAAAACTCCCTAAATTATATTCGTCAGCGCACATAATTATCAAGTGTGGCATTGGAGGCTTTCAAAAAGTGCACCGACACAGAGCCCCGCATTTATGAGGGTCCCCAAAAATTTGTAAGCCTCCTAAACATGTAGGGTGTGTTTGTTTGGCTTCTTTAGCTCTCACTAGATTAGACTGGATTAAAGGGTAAGGTAGTCCAGTGTTTGTTTCTCACCAGGACTAACTTTAATGGGATAAAGTCTCACTCGCCTAGACTAATGGGCTCACTAAACAATCTTAGCGAGACCCCCCAAGAAATATGGGATTGCTAAGACCGTTCCCTTGCTTCCTCTTGACTGCGCCATCTCCAACGATGACTCCTTGTTGCCTCCGAATGTCGTCTTCGAGTGCCATCTCCGAGCGTCGTCTCCGAGTGTCATCTCCGACCTCTCGACTGCATCCTTTTGGCTGCAAATTCGAATTCACGAAGTTTCGCGATGTTCGCCAAGCGACTGCAATCGATCGCCGCCAATCTTTGGTGTTTTTTTTTTTTTTTTTTGAATTTTGCCAGTTTTGCTTCTTAAGCAGATCGTACTTTGCCCCTTTTTTTTTATTTAAATTCCATTTCTTTTTTGTTGGGTTGGATTAAATTCTGATTTTTTCTGGGTTTTGAATGGGGTCGAAGTTGCAAGAGTCTACCTGCAATTCGAGAAAAAGAAGAGGGATATGCCCTTTTTTATTCATATATTAATTTTGATAATAATAAATTAAAAAAAAATTATAGTTAGTCCACCTTTTTAGTCCTACACTGCACCAAACACTTCATTAAGTTAGTCCAGCTTAGTCTAGTATAAGCCAGTCCAGCTTAGTCCCTGAAGTTAATCTAGTCCGAGATAGTCCGGTGCAATAAACGCACCAATAGAGTATTACATATGTATACATAGTTTTAAGGGAGACTTTACATCTGGTCCCTAGCCACTAACATTTTTTTTACTAAAACCTTAATGGTTTTCAATTTTTTTTAATCAAAAGTCCCTTAACTTTGTACACCTAATTATTGTTATTAATATGTATTTTCATATGTTTGATATTAATTACTTGACATGTTATGATATTTAAAATCCCCTATTATATGGCATATAAATTAAAAACCATTACAATAAAAAAGAAAATTGACACACCCCAACCTAAATCGAGGCATGCTGGCCATCACGTGAGGGTGACGTAGCCATGTGCGCAGTGCGGAAGAATAAGATATAAAAAAAATGCGAATAAATAAAAACCAAACTGACTAAAACACTAGATAAGATAAGGTGAAATACGAGAATAAGTGTGACTACACATAACCAAAGCATAGGTAGCCTAAGTGCAGTCCAGCAGGACGAATACTAATTATACAAACATTTGTGATGATCTGTCAGAACCACCGTCAATTCCTCGTGAGCCACCAACGAGTACTCCTACCTAAAACCTGGAGGGGTGCAAAACAGAAAGTGTGAGTGGGTAAAAACAAAGCTTTTCAAAACCATTTCATTTATCAAAAGTAGTAACCCCTCGTCGTAAAACCTGTATAATTCCCAGAAAATAGCATACATGCTTATAGCTCAAAACCACATTCGAAATAACAATTCCACAAATATACCATGTCAAATCTCAGCAAGAAATAAGTAAGCCAGGTGAAATAAACCACTATGAAACGGTAAGCCAGCCGGAGTCACCTAACATGACCTGTACGGCTGGATCTATAACTCATCAACTAGTTCTCTGCACACAAGTCGGAACCACCTAAAGTGGTTTGTACGATAGGCTGGGTGTAAATAAATACGCTCAAGTGCTACGGTCACATGAAGGCTGTATGAAGTATCGCAAGTCACCTACGAGTCGAAACCATCTAAAGTGGTATGTACAATAGGCTGGCACCTGCCTTGGATCTAAGGTGAGCGTGTGGTGCGGGAGGTGAACGATCACGTGAAGGCTAGACCCTGTCCTCGAGCGGAGCACTAACACCGGGGTGCAGGATAATAAGCTCGAAATATATCTCAGCACTAATGTACTCACTACCATCACTACCATCAATATACTCACCTGAAGCTTACCTAAACGTCCACAGCATCAAGCAACAATATATATGTAACCATAATAATGCACAATTAAACATAAAGAGCATTTGACATGGCATTTCAAAGTATCAAACCATTTAATTAAGTTTTCTGGGAAAAATACCAAGTACATATATATATATTGAAAACCAAAAGCCCACTCACTGATATGTGGAAGGATCGTAACCCCCTAGCCTTGCTTGACTGCACTCGTCCTCAGGATAGGTCTCACTTATATGCGAAACAACTATTTAAACGTTATTTTTAAGCACATAAACAAAACTAGCTAACAACTTCTCATACATTGCTCAATTGGGGTATTTGAAAATACCACTGTGACCTACTTAACCCCACAAACATCCCCATATTTTTAGAAAAATTTTTCGATGTCCCCGCGCCCTTACGCGCCAGCCAAGGCACGGCCAGACGCGCTGCCCACGCGCAGGCACGTTCCTGGCATACTAATGGATTCCCTAACGACGTTAGGGAATATTCCGTTAAATAAAAACATATGCCTTTAAAGATACCTGACGCCGTTAGAATATTCCGTCAACTTTGAAGGAATATTCGCCTCCTTCTTCCTTGGTTTGTCGGAGTCCGGCGCCGGCCGCCGCTGCAATCGCCAGAAACTGGAAAAACTTAGAAATTCAATATCTCATCCATTTCTCAACCAAAATCCATGAAATTTTCACCAAAATGAAGCTTAGGATGAGAGGAACAAATCCGTACCACTATTAGGTCCTAAAACCCACTAAATCTCGACGAGAAAACTTCGATAATCCGGCCACCTCTGCAACTCGCCAAACCCGAGCTTCCCGACGTTCAAAACCTTCCAAAATTCTTCCATGAGCTTCGTGAAGAAGTTCTAAGGTTCACTAGAACCTTAAAACTCGATGAAACCTCCGCGATCACACTTGACGCACTGTACCTCACGCCAGAGCTTCTGGTTTCTCGGGTTTCTGAGGTTCTTCCTCCAAACAAATGGTATAGCTCTACTCATGAGCTTGCAAGGAACTTGAAAATGGTCTCCACGAACTCGATATGTGAGAGATGGAGTTGGTTGAATGATGACTGTACGGGTTGTACGGATAATGGAAGAAAATCCGAGAGGGAAGGAGAGAAAGGGTCAACGGGAGGGTGAGAGTGTGTGTGGTCCAGTTTGTAGCCAATCAAACAAAACCTTAAGCCTTTTAGTTCTAATTGGGCCCAATTAATTATGAATAGAACTAATTGGTCCAAAACCTTAGCCCATTTACACACACACAACTCAACGATTAAAGGGCATATAAGTCATTTCACACCATCGATAAAATATTTCGAGACGGGCTGTCGCAAAAATACTCAAAAATTTTGATAGAATAAATAGATAAAAACAGGTAACAAAATAACTTTGAAATAATAATGTACCCATAGTGTTCAAAAATTTGAAAAAGGGTACATTGTATTATAAAATATGTATACATTATAAATAAAAAATAAATAGATTATACACTAAAAAATGGGTACATTTTACATAAAAAAAAATTGGTTTAACAAAAAAAAATTGATACATTTTAACAAAAAACAAATGATACATTTTACATATAACAAAGTGGTACATTTATAAAGAAAAATGGGTACATTATAAATAAATTATGAGTATAAATAAAAGTTTAAAAAGTATGAGCACAAAATGAAATTAATATATGGGTACAAATTAAAACTAAAAAGAAAATTAGCACAAATTAAAAAAGGGTTGCAAATTAAAAATGGTACAAACTAAAAGTAGAAATATATGATACAAAGTTTAACCATAAATATAAATATACCAAATGTAACGTTTCTAATACTAAATGAATATATTTTAGAAATACAATTTAATTATGTTGATATGTGAATAATTTATAACTGAAATAATGACGTTCGTTAAAAGTTAGAGACCTTGATAAAAAATTAAAAATAAAGAAGGTTTTAATCAATGCAATAGAAGAAAGAAGAATGAAAACCTAATTTCTCTTATTTTTAATAGAAAAATTAATAAAAAGTTTCCAATTTACATATGACAATGAGTTTTTCCTTTCAAATCAATGCATATTACAGATGGTTAAAAAATGTCAAATCAATGAGACTATTTCATTAGTTAGAGTGAGATGTTGACTTGATGTTGATTGTTAAATTTTAAATGAATACGTAGTTTAAATAAAATTTCTTGGAAGACAATCTTAAGTTTTGGATCAATATTCTCTCCCTCCCCACCATCCCACCACCACCACAATCACAACTGTCTCGTCGCCACATCCAAAGCTTACAATAATCTTAAAATACTTCTTGAATTTCATTTACAAGTATCAATACCATAAACCTTTGTTTACCATTTAACTGTACTTAAAAGCTAAATATTCAGTGACCCATGAACAATCAGTAACAATGCTGAATACCCCAAAAAAAAATCTCAAAAAAATCTTAGAAAATTGGACATAGCTGCCTGATTCTTACATGTTGTCCGACCATGACTTTGATGCTGATGCTACCTTGCCTATCGTTCCCTGTTTTGTTGTACTCCTATAACTTCCATGACTGCCACGACCTTTATACAATGTGGCAGCAGCAGCATGAGGCCGGTCCCCATGCCATGCATAATGCAGTGGTGAGACCCTATGACCCTGTGAATTATTTTGGTGGCTTTGCTTACTGCATGTCACATGCAGTGGCCTAAAATCGACGACCCTGATTTTCCCGCACACCAAAGCTCCTCCTTCAATCTCCACGTGCATATTCTCCACTGAAAGGAGATGTCACCAACTACTAAAATTATATTTTGTGAATTAGATAATATGACAGTTGATAGTTAAATCATTAAAAAAATGTATCCAATCACCAATCGTAATACCACGTGATCTATAAAATATGATTTAAAAAAAATATGATCTCCTTAGTATTCTCTGTTCCAAAAATATCCTAGCATGGGCATCTCTCATGGTAACTCTGGGTGGGTAGGGAATTCTAATTTGCACATACACACACATAGCACGCGAGTAAAGGTCACATCATAGTCCAAGGAAGTCTCCTCTCCTAGCCTTTCCGATTCAAGATGAGTCCTCCACTGAAATACCCTTGGATCATTGGAAGAGAAGAAGATTTAATATTTGACTTTTTCTTTGGAGATACTCTAATATTCCACATGTTTTCTTGGATGACAAACCTTATCCAAAGAAATCTAAAATCCCTAAATAATTCAAATTTATATTTTCCGTCATAAATTGTTCAATTTAAAGCTCTCTCTGAAATATATAAGAGAATATAAATTATTTGTGTAACTATTTATGACGGGAAATAACTGAACCCAGTTAATCATTTAGGGTCTATCCGTAACGTTTTACAAAACGATTTTTGACAATCTATTTTGTAAAATAAAATGACAAATAGGGTTTCAGTTGCTAAAATGTTAATATATATATATATATATATATATATATCCGTGTTTGGTAGTAATGGTAGCCATGGTGGTAGAGATGGTGCTTGAGACCAGAGTGTGTTGGTATCAATAGTGGTTCAAGTGGGGGTAGTAGTGGTTACAATAGAGGTGTTAATTAGTAGTTGTGGGATATATGTGGTGGCAATAGTGTTGTAACGGGCAATGGCGGTTGCAGCCGTCGACTGTGATAGTGACAGATGATAGTTATGTCAACAATGCTTGTGAGGGATGCTTGTCAAATTGGTGGTTGAGAGGTGGACGGGATGATGTTGGCAGTGGTCGTGACCATGGTGAGGGTAATGGGGTGGAGAATGTGATGGTGGTGGTGATGGTAGTGGTGGTTGTGGTGGTGGTGGTGGTCATGGTGAGATAATTGATGTAGTATCGGTTGTGGCGATAGTGAGACAGTGGAGAATGGTAGTGGCCATGGTGGTGAGGGTGATGGCAGTGGAGGATATGGTGGTGGCAGCTATGGTGGTGGGAGGTGGTGGTGTCAAATATGGTGGCGGTGGTAATGGTGATGATGAGAAGGTGGAGAATGTTGTGTTGGTGGTGGTGATGTGACGATAATGGTGGCATACATGAATTTATTTTTAAATAAAACTCTAACTTGTTTTATAATGTATCTTCTATTTCTTATTATTTTGGAAACTGTTTTATAGAACTTAAGCTAAATATTGTTTTCTGGGTTTATTTTCACAAAATAGTCAATCAAACGCTTTGTTCACTACCCTTTTTTGTATCTGAAAATGAAAAATTATTTTGCAAAACCTTATTGAACAAGCATTTATTGTTTTGGCAATGCTAATAGTTTTAAGGCCTAAAGTGAACCAAACTAAACTTTGAAGTTAATATTTCAGTTTAGACCTAAATCAAATTGAAAGAATAAAATGCTATTTAGGATTTTTTTTTGTTCTGCAAGTATTGCAAGTCAATGTCAATTATATTTTCATACTTTTAGAATCCTAATCTTGGAAGCTGAAGACTTCAAATCCAATAATTCTACATGGTGTGAGCATTTAATGATATGTACAAGGTTATCAAAAGAAATCCTTATGAAAAGAGATCTCAATGCCCACACCCACGGTTCTAATATTAACTCTACAAATTTTAGTAATTGGGTATCATTTATCAACAATCAAGGTTGTAATACTCCACATGTTTGCTTGGACGACAAACCTTATCAAAAGAAATCTCAAATGACCACCCACGTTAAAAAGTGAGAAGACATTGAATTGACCATACTGTTCAAGATATTTGGCTTTAAATGGTTATCAACGACGAGAATCCTTGTTGCTCAATCGATCGATCGATCGATAGAGATGTTCTGATGCATGTGTTCAATTTCAGAGTGAAGACATCAGTAATTGATGGCCTCATCTCATGTGTCTGCATTAGAACCGTTCATAATTTTGTTTAATATATAAGGCCAAATATTCACACTAGATTGGTTTGGCATTTTTAGTTAAGGCAAAAAAAATAGTTGACTGCATCATGTGTATTGCTGGATGTGGGACTCTCTGTTTATGGTGGGTCTCGCATCTTATGTTCACTAAGAAATACTTGATTTTCCACCCGCAGCAGTCAAAACGGAAAAGGGGAATATGTTATTGTCGTCCATCACAAATATATTTCTCCGTACTTGTTTGTCATCAAAACCTTCACCTATAACAACTTGTATGATTTGGCCATCTCAAACTGGAAGGGATTCAGGATTATTAAACGGGGTGGGCTACACAATTAAGCTATTTTTTTTATCAATTAAAACTTCCGAATAGTCTCCTTGATTTGTTATTCAGGAATGTTATCTTAAATACAGAAATTAAAATAATTTGAAAAATCTAGAGAGTTGCTTCTTAGGAGTCTTTTCTTATTTTTTTCCTAATGCTTTCTTGTCTAATATTATTTTTGGAGGTTATACTAGTCATAAAGCAGTATACAAACCAAAAAGAGATCCCAAATCTTGGTTGGGCTATGAAGCAGTATAATAGCACAACCGAGCTACTTTGGATTCGTCCCTGATATAAACAGAAGGTTGTTTCTACATTATAAGTTAAGAAGTGTGTTTTGACATGGAATATGATATTCGCACTCTAAAAGAGTCATTGTACACTCCTCATACATGTATTTTTATTTTTAATTATAAAAAATTTCTAATGCACAATGATTATATTGGAGTTAACAACACCCTTTGGCATTAGATACTTTCTAAATAACAAAATGTTCATGCTATTTGCAAACCGAGACGAGGTGAGAAATTTTTCTTAGTGGAAGCTACTTTGACAAATAAAATAAGATTTAACATATAATAATGCTAGAGTATCCATTTTTTTATATAAATTAAAGAAAAAAGTTACGCGGGGTAGCTGCCTTTATATATACAAACTGATATAAGCCTAATAAGAAAATATTACAAGTGTATTTATAATTAAGAAAATGCGAAATGCTAAGGGGACTTTTAGTGTAAAACTCTCTATTACTCGTAATTTAACGTTAATTCTCGTACCAACATTATAAAATATTTTGTCAAACACATGAGGTGACAGATAATCCATAAATAATCTTAATTGTAAGAGTCTTCTTAGCATTTTTGGGAAAAAAAAAAAAACTTTTATCTGTATGTGTAAATAAAGTTCTTTTTATCACATTATAATGTGAATAGGACCAAATCTACTCTTCAGCTGCCTCAACTTTACTAGTTTCAAGTTGAGTCAATATTAGTGGATGGGTCTTCCCACTCAAACAAAGTAAGATGAAACAAAAGTTCATCATTGGACATGAATTTTTTTTTCATATCTACTGGGTTATTGGAAGGTCCACATTCACTCAACTCATTCCAATTTGAATCGCTCTGAACCTTAAATCTATTCAGTGTTCTTTGAGAAGCTGGCTTCAAATCTATCCAATTAATTAATTTCCACAAATTGTTGATTTTGATTCTCAAAGTTTGACCACAAATCAAAAGGTAGTTAACTCTGGTGCAACCACTAAAATTTATGCCCTACTACTTATTAGCTATGGTAATCAATTACTAAGTAGGATTCAATAAAATCAAGATGTCGCGTGGATATTTTACCCTTATATTAAATTAATTTTAGAGAAGTTTTCTATTTGGCAGATCAAGTTTTGCACTTGACATTTGATGCGTGCCACTTGTATGATAGGACTCAAATAGGATTTTTTGTTTTTTATAAGAAAATTACGATATTTCATTGATTGAAAAATAGCATTACAAATACATATCATGAATAACTCGTCTTCAAATGGTCCTTGCAAACTAGATTTAAAAATATTACAATAAAACATTACTAATCGCAAAGTAATGAGTAGACTTTGAGTTTTCGTTCAAGCTCATCGAGAACCGCAAGATTACACAGATCAATAAAACCATTAAACATCGTGTTACACGGAGATCATGTGAAAATAAAATCTCAAATCATATATTGGGACACGGAGTAAGATGCTCATGGGTCAACCGCATCACTTAATCACCGCCGCTATTCCAAAACACCAAGTGAAGTAGATCCAACAAATCAAACAACTCCACTCTTTACACATAGATCCAAAAGAGGCAGCACACACCAAAACGAAAATTAAAATCAAACAACTCTTCTATAGTAATCAAGCTAGCAAACACTTTTAAAGAGAGAAGTCAAAACCAAACTCAAAGACAATTCCTGGAAGTATTAGACAGAAACAAAATAAAAGGATAAAATCATGTTGCAGGTACACATATCCTCTGAACATTCGAGACCAATATCACTGCACCGACTAACCATTGTGTCTTTCTTAAACCCAATCTCAACGCAATCTGACATCTTCCATGGCTTCCAGCTTCAACCCTACATCGAGGGTGCATGGGCCAAAAGACAATGACTACAACATTTCACGGCGACAATTTTACACCATACAAAGTAAACAACAAGGAAGAGGGAGGAGACCAAAGATGATTTTCAAAAAGACTGCTGCCGACCCTAAAGCCAAAGCAGTGGCCGACGACAGTGGCTAGGTTTTTCATTGACTCGAATAGGACTTTGATCAACAACTATAATCGTATAAAATTACTAATTAAATTAACTTTTTGAAAAAACAAGTCTGATATTAATTGATAGATGATTAATTTTGTATATGATCATGTAAATTAATTTATCATAGATTCGATTCAATGAGGCTTTATTCCTTTTCCTGGGAGAATACCTGAAGCAAGAAAAAGATGATGAGTTCAGTGCAGTGACTCATTTTATTCTCATTCTGATATAGAGTATTATTGCCATTCGTTTTATAATAATTCCATATACAGAAAAATATTCACACATATATTTTGCTTAAAAAATAAATTGTTATGTGGAAGAAATGTACATATATGGATGATAGCCAAAATGAAAAACCTAAAACAGTTTCTAATTTAGGTAATATTTTTTACCCCTTCATTCCCACCACCCTTCTTCAATCCCTCATTTTCTTCCTTTGCCTTTCCCTCTGGTTAACAAGCCTTATAACGTAAATAGTCGACTGATCTCCATCTCTTTAAGTTCAAGTTATAGCTATGAGCCTATGGTGACTGAAATACAATAGAAAAATAATTATATAGTTGATATGATGTCACTATATATAAAAGCTCATCCGCTCATTAATTTGTACTCAAAATTAGCCATATAATCTTTGTTTAAATACGTCCATATGGAAATCATGACATTGACTAAAGCAGCATCGATCATGGATTTATCCTTATCAGTTTATTTTTATAAGATATTTTGCATATGCTGAAATTTCACATCGAAACGAAGCACTTGCAAAAATTCTGAAAAATTATATGCCGATGCCAACCTGGTGTAAAGCTTCCATATCTGCATATTCTTTATTCTTCAATGAGCAATTGGTTGGTGAAAAACAACAGTTGCATGAGGTAAATTGGTCAGCAGAACATTTCCATAACCATTAACTAGATACTGTAAAATATAAGTTCAAGGAAGTGATTATTCTGTTCTAGTTCAAAAAAGAAGGCCATAAAATATAAGGAAAAAGTGGTATTATTAGTAAACTTCTACAATTATGATGGGTCACATGGCAAAAGCAACGCTAATGGGATGGTTGATGCTTCATTTGCTTTACTTTACGTTCTCTTTCTCTGTCTATTGAAAGTGTTAGATTTTGGTACTTGGACTTGGTTCCCATATCCTTAAATCCAAACTGGCACAGGCAGAAGCTGGCCATTTCAAAACCGGACAACTTTAGAAGTTTATCATGGGAATTGTAGCCTAAGTTAGCTCTTATTTGCAATTAAGAAGGTGGAATTCATAGTTTTTTTCTTCTCAAGGATAATAAATTTACGACACAAACTCCCTCCAATGAGAGAAATTTGTCATTGTGACTGGAACAACTCCCTATATTTATTTTGTTTAGTCTTTTAATGCATTTTAAACAATTGAATCTAACATTCTTGAGACTTTGAAAGTGTTAGTGTTAGAATGAAATTTCAACTCAAATGTGGGATGTTGTTAGAGTTTTAGAGTGGAAATTTCCTTGCATCTCATTTGTTCCACGTCAAGTTGAGAAGTTTCACACCTTATAACATCAAGTCCATCATACAGAATGATTGGAAAGATGAACCATTGGAAGCAAAATTGAACTTAAACCTTGGGTTTGAGCTTTGGGGTGTGATAGTTAATATATAATTAATGCATAATTAATATGTATTTAATTATAAAAAAAAGGGATTTGTGCTTTTGGTGTGATAATTAATATATAATTAATGCATATTAGTATGTATTTAATTATCAAAAGATGGGGGTTTGGGTTTTGGGTGTGATAATTAAAATATAATCAATGCGTAGTTAATAAATATTTAATTATCGAAAGATGGGCCATGACGCTCACATCTAATAATTAAATTAAACAATTAATTTTTTAATTTATTAAATTAATTTTGGATTTAATTAATTTTTTTATTTTTCAACAGACTCATTCTTTGAATGAAGTTTGAGAGCGTTTGAGAATGTATGAAAAAGTTTGAGGAAAAGATGAAGCCACAACCCTTTATGTTGAACAGTTGCCTCCAAAAAACATGCATGTTGCGAACAGGCATATGCTTACTAATTTACTATAAATACATGCATTTGCATATCATTCAAACCACCAAAAATCATCTATCCTTCAATACAAATCATATTGAGAGAACCACAAAGATATTCGCCAGATGTCTAGTTTTTCGGTGTTGGATTCTCGACGTAGATCGTTGAATCTTGGTGAAGCAGACGTCCATTGAACTACAAGCACAAAGTACGGACAAAATTATGTTTCAAGGACATTGCCACATGCAAGCCTCGATCTTCATTTCGTTTGTTTAATATCAGTCTTGTTTATTCAATATGCAGCGTTGCTATTTATTTGTTTATTAGCATATTCAAAATTTTCTATATGTATAAATTTATTATTGATTGTTGATAAATCTCCAACAGAAAGTCGCTCATCTAAACATAGAATAAAAGGGATTTAGATCCTCTCCGGATCCCCTCATTGGGGATCCCAAGGATCAATGCATAGTAATCGTTCATCAAAGATCGTGCGGTCACAATTTTTTTTTTAATTTTTATATTTTCAAGTAAAACGAGGCTGCTTTACTTTTAAAAATATAAAAAACATTCAATTGTGGCCGCACGATCTTTGATGAACGGTTACCATGCATTGATCCCCGGGATCCCTAATGAGGGGATCCAAAGAGAATCCAAAGAGAATCTAAATCCGAATAAAAGGGCATCGCGAGAACACTAGGGTAAAAGTGCTCTATAGAGTTAACCTTCCCAAGTACATCGCAAAACACGTGATCGAAAGATGCCCCCTCAGTCCCTTTTTTTTTTATCAAAAATACTTAGAACTTTTCTTTTCTTTTTACTTGTTAATGGACTTAACTAACCGCTTAGTTTTGATTGCATTCAGGCCCTTGCCCTTCCCATAGGTCGAGCCAATCTCGAGTTCTTGAGTAATTTCTTTTATCTCGAGTGATATATTTGTTAGTTGCCATATTACTCGAGAGGGTGGAGAAGAGTCTGCAGTTTTCTCGAAGGGGTCTCGAACAATGAGAATTAGGCAAAGAAAGGTTTTTGATCCAATTAGGTGACTCCGCTGCCTTATGTGACCGGATTTGGCGCTGTCTCGACTCGTGAACACGAAATAGCTCACTTGTGAGGAGATGGTGCATGTAGTCTTGGATAAAGTGTCTTTGTCTCTCTGATGAGCTGACCAGTGGTTCCATTCTCGGAGTAGTGTGTATTTTGTTGTTGTGGTGGCGCGTATATTGTATGTGGTCTTCGAGCAACAAGTTATGTGCTCCTAGCTTTCAATGGTGACTTTATGTGGTCTCACTTTACCGCTACGACTTTATGTGGTCTTGTTCATCTGCGATTACTGGTGTAGTTACTGGTATAAGTCTGTTGCTTCTATCATTTTGTGACATTGTATTAGTGGCATTTTGTATTTTGTGCCGAATTTGTATTGGTAGTTTGTTTAATTGTGCAAATTCACGTTAGATGAATTACTTGGTCAGTGTAGTTGTGTACCCGGTTGGCAACATTTGTAATTATTTGTGATGTTCAATGGAAACTACTTTATTGCTTCTTGTAAAAAATGTTTTTGGTCCAGTTAAAACAATAAATCAGTTTTCACAAGTAAAAAATTACAAAATTTTAAGAATTTTGATAAAGAATGACCTCCAAAAAAAATGACATTTTTACAAAATTTCCAATTTATTTGAGAGTATTATTACATAGACACAAAACTGATCATATTATTGTCAACCTCTTTAATTTAAATGAGTCCTACATGCAATGTTGTGACTTGTGAGTTACTAGGGAGGTCATTAGCCTTACGTGTCATCGTTTAGCATCAAAGATTGGATTAGAATGGATAAGCAACTATTTCCAAGGTATGTTGAAAGGAGAAATGAAAGCTTGGTGACCAACTTGGAGGTAGTAGATGGACTACTCAAAAATAAAAGTTATCCATTCCAATCCTCACCAAAATGAGAGGAATAAGAGGGAGAAGTTCCTTGCATATCTAATTATCTTCTAATCGTGTCAACTCTACATGAAAAATTATTCTCCTCTTTCTTAAGAAAAAAAAGTTATTCATTACAATCTAATCTTCTATACCGAACGAGGCTGTAGCACTATTCTTCTGTATAATAGAACGGAGAAATTGAACATGACTTTGAAACATTAAACAAAGCTTTGCCTTGTAAGAAGGGAAGTGTGCTCTTGTGCTTTTCATTGGGCTTGATTGCGGTCAGCCCTCACCAACAATGCAATGTGAAAATGGGCCTGGTCTAGAAACTCAAAAGTCCAATCTAATCCAGATGCCGAATTACATGACAGTTGACTCAACCCAAACAAATATCTGAAAAGCGACGTCGCTTCAGTGAGTCAGAAACCTCGTCTTTCCGTTTGTAGCTGAGCAGCTTCACCGCCTCCACCTCAACGAGCAATTCACACCAAGGTAACCTCTTAATTTATTCAAAGTTACGATCTTTAAATTGGAAAATAAATAAAATTGGGGAGGTCCCTTGTTTGGCTGATTAGGGCACGAATTTCAATTAGGGTTCGACAGATGTGTCGGGGTACCGGGAAATTGGGAATATTGTACTTTGTGGAATTATTATCCTGGGTTTGGATGAATTTCGGAAACGGAAATCAATCTTTTTGCAGATTTATTTGGAAAGTTGGAGCCTTTGGAATTGGAAATTGAAGGTTTCAATCCATATTTCGGAAATTTGATTGCTTTATTAACTGAAACTGAAATTTGACTCTAAATTGTGATAAAAGAAACTGAAATTTTACCATTGGAACTGAAATTTTTATCAGTGGATTGGAGATTGGATTAGGAAACATATGGGGTTTAAGCAGACAGGTTGAAATTGCACTTGTAGATAAATCTCGAGTCTCTCATGAGTCATGTCCTGCATTCTGTTGTTCTTAGCTTTGTAATCTTGAAAAAAAAAAAGAATAGTGGATAAAAGTTGATTTCAAGTTTATACTAAGGTCATCGTTGGTTTGTTATATTATCCTGTTTATCTTGTGGGAATTTCTAAAGATCAATTTCACGAAGAAAAAGAAATTATTAATTCGTTTAATTTCTGTATACCAGGTGCGCCTTTGAAGAGCTTTAGAGTTGGTCTGAGATGGATACATCACAGAATGCAACAGCAGGAATCGGTGGGAGTGGTGGAAACGGAACGTTGGTCCCTCAAACCAATGATGCAGTTGGACCGGCAGTGGTTGATGATCCAAAGCAAAACCTGAATCAGGTCATTAACTCTATTCAGAAAACCTTAGGCCTCATTCACCAGCTCTACCTCACCGTGTCTTCGTTCAATGCTGCGTCTCAGCTCCCCCTCCTCCAACGCCTGTAATTTTCTCTGTCTGAGCTTATTCGATGTTTATTCAAACCTTACATTCTCAATATATTTTATTGCTTCTTGGAGACTTTCTCACATTGGGTTTGACCTATCAGAAATGCTCTTGTTATGGAGCTTGACAACATGGCTAAGCTATCAGAAAAATGCAATATCCAGGTTCCTATGGAAGTTTTTAAGTGAGGACTCTCCTGTAATTTGCTTTTAGCAACTGACAATTCCTTTTCTGTGGAGAGTTCTGACGCTTGACTTATCAATTTTGCCTAGTTTGATCGATGACGGGAAGAATCCTGATGAATTCACAAGGGATGTCATTAACGGCTGCATTGCCAAGAATCAGATCACGAAAGGAAAAACTGATACCTTCAAGGTAGCTTTTCCTGTGTGAAAATAATTATTTAGTTCCGTTTTAATGTTTGAAGTTTGTCATGATGAACCTACTGTGCGCATTTTTTCAGAGTTTACGCAAACATCTCCTGGAGGAACTTGAACAGGCTTTTCCGGATGAAGTTGAATCTTACAGAGACATACGTGCTGCATCTGCTGCTGTAAGATACCTTGAATTCCCCCACCAATATCTTGAACAATGAGTTTATTGAGATTATTGGCCTCCTTCGTAAATGTCCTTTGTTAAGCCTATTTTTTTTTTGTCAAAATTAAGTGAAGTCTTCCATGGACCCTTTCATCCCTTTCGGCCTTTCTTCCTTGTGGTCATTTATCCAGATCAAACAACCTTTCTCCGATGGTTTACTTATTTTCGATAAAATCTGCTACAGATGTGTTGACTATGCGCTCAGCAGAAGCCAGCTTGCTTGTGTTTATTGTCGATATTTCATTCTCATTCTTAGAGAAAAGCAGAGCCTTCTTTGGAAGCACTCATGTTACCGTCTCCTTGTGTTTTTTTGTCTATTTAGGTATGTTTAATTGCCATTCTCATATGGTTTAAACTCGTTTTGTATGATACAGGAAACAAAACGGCTTGCACAAGCACAGAGCACACTACCAAATGGAGATGTGAAGGTCAAGCCAAAGCTTTAAGTGTATGATTCGTTTATGTATCATGTTGTTACCGTCCACATCTTGCCGTGCTTGTAATCTACCAGGTAGTGAATTCAAAATGATGAGTGATTCTATATTACATGTGTAATTCCTTAAACATGTGGGAGCTTAATGACTTTGTTCACCTTCACACCTATATGCCTAGAGACTTTGTCAATTTACTTTGTAATATAGTAAAAAAATTTGTAAAAATCATGTTATGGGCGTCGTCTTGATTATTTATTTTGTCAAGTTTATTTCATTTGGGTGCATGAAGTTAACAACCATACTCAATTCCGAATTAGACAGAAAAAAAATGAGTTGGTTTTTGAGAAGTACAATTCAAATAGTTGTGTATGTAGTCTGTAGTTCTTTTAGGGGTGGGTGTAGACTGGTTAGGTTCAGGCCTTCAACCGGCAACCAAACTAGTGAGAACATTACAGTCCTATTTGGTTCGGTTTAGGTCTATAACTAAAAAATCATTTTGTTACTGATTTGGTATTTATAGTGGACATGTTTAGCAAGAAGTTCGTAGCTCAATTCGTCAACAGCGTTCATCTTTGCATCCGAGGTTTCGGGTTTGAATCCTCCCACATCTCTAACATTGCTTGTATAAGAAACAAATTGGACTTGCTTAACATTTCTACCGTCAAATATACATTTTGACCCAAATTGAGAAGGGTTTTTGTGATTTGGGCCTTCATATTAATCAGCCACACTGCATTCCTCAATTTTCGAAACCAAAACGACCCAACAAAATAATCTGAGTGTGAAAACATTCCAACAAACCAAACAAAATTGAAAATTAAAATAAAAAAATCCAAAACTGACATGCATATTGGTGCTGGTAGTTTTGCCAGAAATATGTCTCCCAGCAGCAGCACCTGCACCCAGTCTCTCAGTTGTTTCATTGGACCATTTATATACAACCAAACTCGAAGCTGAATCAGTCCTGATATTGTATGTCTGAGTTTGAAGTTTGCAAAGTTTGATAATACATACATACGTATATATATATATATATATATTAAAAGGTTTAGATTCTGGATGCATGCTTTGGCACACATTTTAAGACTCGTTTTGTAAGGGTCATTTTATAATGTATTTCAACGATTCGTACCATTTATATTTTAATATTTAGTACATAATTCATGGATCACTCTTATAAAAAATTAGACAAATCAAAACAATTAAGACAATTTTATTAACATCGCACATAATGTTGAATACACCCCACATTAAAATTCAAGATTAAATCACTTATATATCTAATATGCAATGACAATTTTAACCTCATAAAGTTAAATAAAAAATCTAAAAATCACAACTTTAACATGTATATCCTACAATTATTTTTCTTCAACTCTCAAAATCAATCCAAACCTCTATTGTAGTACAAAACCTAAATCAATGAAACTACAAACACGTTGATCACAACTTTAAAGCCCAGGGATAATGATCAATAGCCTCCTGATTTTCATTCACCGTACCACTACAACTTCATCTCCGTATGAAATCAACAAATATGCTTTGTTATGACGTTTTTCATAGAAGGGACTCAGAACTTGCAAATTCTAGTTAATTATGACGCCTCAAATTACACCCAAACAGGAAGGGAAGGAGAGCAGCGTCCAAGTCAAGCTACTTGCCTCTTTGGCTGTGATACCAAAAGCTCTCTCAGATGCACATATGATATTAACAGGACTGAAGAACACTATGAACAAGAAGAGAAAAGAAAATGAAGGAACAAAGTATCTTTAATTTCTCAGTGATGAAATGTTTTTACAAAGCTTTCTTATCATTTCTGAAAAGATACAATGGCTATATGTACTAACCATTCACAATCTACAATTACACTATTACCCTCTAACCTCCTTACTCAATTACAATCTTATCCTCTTTAACAAACTTAACCTCCAACTACTTTGTAACTAACTTGACTTGCACCTCCTTGCCATGTGTCATTGGTTAATACTCCCCCCTCAAACATAGCTGGGGAATCCCCAAGCTATGGTTGTGAGTTGCGATGAGTAGGAGATGGATGTGTACTTGAAAACTCCAACATTGGTTGATGGCTATCTGGCATGTTGGAATTGAAAGCTCCCAGAGTGAGATTGAGACAGTGTTTAACAAAGATTGGACTGTGAAGACCCTTAGTGAATACATCTGCAACTTGCTCTTCTGTGGGTATATAATGCACAGTCATATCACCTTTCTGCACTTTCTCTCGAATGAAATGAAAATCGGTATCTAAATGTTTTATCCGAGAATGAAACACTGGATTTGAACACAGTGCTAAAGCAGAGAGATTATCACAATGAAGTTTAGGTGGTATTGGGAGAAACTGATGCACATCTTTGAGTAATGACCGGATCCAGTATATATCAGCTGCACAGTGAGCTAAAGCTTTGTATTCAGCTTCGGTTGAACTGCGAGAAACTGTTGCTTGTTTCTTTGACTGCCATGAAACCGGATTAGATCCAAGAAACACCACAAATCCAGAGATAGACCGCCTTGTATTTATATCGGCTGCCCAATCAGAATCAGAATATGCAGCAATGTGAAAATCAGATGATTTGGTATACTTCAGACCACAATCTAATGTTCCCTGCAAATATCTCATGATTCTTTTCACCAAATGCATGTGCATATCTGTTGGATGATTCATATACTGACAAACAACATTAACGGAATGAGCAATATCCGGGCGAGTGAAGGTGAGGTACTGAAGGGCTCCCACCAGACTTCGATAATGAGTAGGATCAACTAAAGCATTTCCATCATGCACAAGTAACTGAGAGTGAGGCTTAGATGGTGTGGATGTGGATTTACAAGTCTCCATCCCTGCTTTCTTGAGTAGTTCTTTGGCATATTTGGATTGGGTTACCATCAATGAACCATCAGAATGATAGTGAATTTGCAATCCCAAGAAATATGTTAATCTGCCCATATCCTTTAAATCAAACACTTCTGCAAGACTAGTGATAACAGATTGAATCTTGTGGGAGGATGAACCAGTGAGAATAATGTCATCTACATAGAGAAGAAGTAGAATAACATCCCCATCATCAACCTTGACAAATAAACTAGAATCGGATAATGCAGTTTTAAACCCAAGGGCAGGAAGAAAGCTTGTAAATTTCGAATTCCAGGCCCTTGGTGCCTGTTTAAGACCATACAAAGACTTAACTAATCGGCAAACATGATTGGGATATGTAGCATCAACAAATCCCTGTGGCTGCGTCATATAGACTTCTTCCTCAAGATCACCATGAAGGAAAGCGTTCTTGATATCCAATTGTCTCAAGTTCCAATGAAATTGTGCTGCCAGAGCAAGAATGATTCGAACTGTAGTATGTCTGACAACTGGACTGAATGTCTCAGAATAGTCCAAGCCCTCCTTTTGACTGAACCCTTGTGCCACTAATCGTGCCTTATACCTGGATATAGTGCCATCGGAATTCCGTTTGATTTTATATACCCATTTACTCCCAATAACTTCTCTATTGGATGGAAGAGGAACTAGTCTCCAAGTCCCTTGAGCCTTTAAGGCATCAAATTCCTCCTGCATAGCCTGCTGCCACTGAGATACTTTTGATGCAGTTCGAAAGTGTTTAGGTTCTTCACTCTCTCCAATATCAGCAAGGAAAGAAAACCCACAATGATCCATGGTGGTAGCAGAAACTAAAGAAGGTTCAAGTTGAAGAGATGACAATTCAGGGAATCTTGCAAGAAAGGAAGAATAATCTTGTCTTGATATAGCCCCTGTTTTAAGCCTTGTCTGAATACCAGTAGTCATGTTTGGTACATCACAATTCCTGTCCATGGGATTAGAAGAAGGGAAAGGAAGTATTACCTGTAGTTGTGCAGGCTCTAGGACAGGAAGCAAGGGAACTGTACCAATTGGAGTGGAAAGAGTAGTTGCGGACGATGATTGTGTTTCAAATTCCTGCATATCCGAGCCTTGATGAAGAGAACTAGATGCACGTTGTTGAGTTGCTGAAGATATTGTGTTCTCAACGAGACTGTCATTAATGGAATTCCGTACTGACATAGGAACTGGAATAAACACTGAAGCTGGTCGAGAACTGGTAGTAGTAGACTGTTCTTCCTGTGATAACTTTGGAACTTTCGTAGAAGGAAACAAGGCCTCATCAAAAATAACATGTCTTGAAATGATTGACTTACTATTGACTGGAGTATAACAAATTACCCCTTTGTATCCCATTGAATAGCCTAAAAATATACACATCTCAGACCTAGGTTGCAATTTATTAGCATTATATGGTCTTAACCAAGGGTACACAGCACAACCAAACACTTTGAGAGACTTGATATCAGGGTGTTTATTATAGAGTTTAAAGTAGGGAGACTCCATAGAAGTAGACTTGCATGGCATTCTATTTATAAGAAATACAGAATGTGCACATGCATAATACCAGAACTCAATTTGTAAGTTAGCTGTGACCAGTAAAGTTATTGCAGTCTCTACTATATGCCTATGCTTCCGTTCAATCAAACCATTCTGCTGTGGGGTGTATGAACAGGAGATCAACTGTGCTATTCCTTTGGCACCAAGAAAAGTTTTAAAAGAGTGACTAACATACTCCCCTCCTCCATCTGATTGTATACATTTTATAGGTATGCCAAACTGTGTATGAATGAAGTTGTAAAATTTGACAAACACAGAAAATAGATCTGACTTATTACACAAAGGAAAAATCCAAGTGTACCGTGTATATTCATCAAGAAAGGTTACATAGTATCTATGTCCTGTTAAGGACTTTACAGGAGATGGACCCCAAATGTCTGTATGAACCTTTTCAAAAGGAGAGGTACATTTATCAATCCTAGAAGGGAATGGAAGTCTTGACATTTTACCCTTTATACAATGAGTACACACACTATGCTTAGCATCTATATCAACTGAAATACCAGACTTTTCAACATCACAGCTAGTATTTCATTTGTAGGATGTCCCATCCTTTGATGCCAGAGATTGGATTTTACCATTTGTCCAAGAAAACCAGATGATTGCTGAACCACCGACTGCACACCTTTTGAACATTTGACTACAGGAATTTGAAACAATTGTCGGGGTTTACTCTTTCCTTGGTACAGAATCGCCCTTGTCTTCTTGTCTTGCACAAAAAACTTACTCTCATCACATATAAACCAACTATGGTTATCAGCACATAGTTGTTGTACAGATAATAAGCTTCGAGAAATATGTGGAACATGCAACACATTATTAAGAACAAGATCACTAGATTTAGTTTTCAAAACTGTGGAACCAGTATTAGCAATGGATAAACCTGTGCCATTGCCAACAGTTATTGTTTCAGAACCTTGGAAAAGGTGTAACTTGATCGAGAGAATGAACATCGGCAGTGATGTGATGTGAGGCTCCAGAGTCTACTATCCAAGCATCATTAGGATTGAACTCTGTTGAATGTTGTGCAGCCATAACATTGAAGGATGGTGGTGGTGGTTGAGCTTGATAAGCATAGTTGCCTCTGTGATGACATTCCAGAGCAGAATGTCCCCTCTTTCCACATATCTGACACTCAACAATGAAACCTGAAGATGGCATAGTTGTGTTTCTTCGAAAACAGTTCACTGCAGTATGGCCCCTTTTATTGCATATCTGACACTCAACAATCACATTAGTCCTGACATCAGTATTCCCAGACCATGCAGTAGACCCATTCTGTCGTGTATTAGCTTGAAACCCAGAGGAACCACCAGAAGTAAAAGACCTGCCTTTAAACCCACCATTCGACTTGTAATTGTTGGTACCTTTGTAGCCTGGACCATTGAACGACTTGTATCCAAACTGATTCCTTGAACCAGTATTCTGACCCATAAAACCAAAGCCATAAGATGGTGGATAGAATGTGGAAGGATCAGGAGGAAATGGTTGGGAACATTGTTGTGGAAACGGCTGGAAGTATGGTTGAGGTGCAGGAATACACGGTTGAGCAGGACCAGGATAAGTAGACCGAGTTATAGTACCTCCAGTAATAGATGGAATATGATTGTGTCCTGCAGGATTAGACGTAGAGCCAGAACCAGAAGAAGATCCAATACCAGAAGAATTCACACCATTAACATATAATGCTGACATGTTTTGAGACACCAGATTTATTTCACCCTCAATTTCCTTTTCAGCACCCAATAACTGCGCCCTGAATTCTTTCAAATTAATAGCTGACTCCTTGGCCAAGATCACAGTTCGTATAACAGAATACTCCTTAGGCAAACCAGCCAAACCAGCAATTATAATGTCATTATCAGAAATCAACTCACCAGCTGCACTTAATTGATCCCTAATAGTCTTCAATCGCAACAGATATTTATCAACAGAATCTGTGCCTTTTTGGATAGTATGCAATTCAGTTTTAAGATGATTCACTCTAGACTTAGAAACTGATGCATACCTATCCACCAGATTATTCCATGCCTCAAACGCAGTCCGACACCCTAAAACATACTCCATAGCTTCATCCGTAAGGGTTGCCAGTAACAAACTCAAAAGCGCCATATTCATAGATTCCCATTCAATATACCCTGATGTAATCTCAGACGATATCCCTGATTCTGTACTAACCACATACTTCGGTGGACACCCTATTGTACCATCAAAATAGCCAAAAAGCTTATACCCTTTAAGAACTGACTGAAACTGAAACGCCCATTTGACAAAATTATCATCCCGCAACTTTATAGTAAACATTCCCAGTAAATTCTCTACTTTAAACGATGAAGATGCCATTCTTATACACCACTTTAGGAAGAAGACTCTAAAATTCTTGACTGCTTAGGAGAATGATACTCCAAAATGCACAGAAAAACTAATACTAATCACAAATTTTCAATTCTTAGAGAATGATACTCCAAGATACACAGAAAGACTAACAATATCTTCAATCACAGAATTTCAATTCTTAGAGAATGATACTCCAAGATATACAGAAAGAATGATACTTTCTGAAATCAACACATCAAGAATGAAAAACACCAAACAAACTTCAGTACGAAGAAGAAACACGATATCACCTGATAAACACCGGAAATTTCCCAAATCTTCGATTTGCACGACTGCAATCTGCAACCCACTCTGCGATCTTGAAAATCTACCCAAAAAACAAAACTTAACTCTGTGCAATCTTGAAAACCCACGCTTCGGACCGTCGAACTTCCAAAACTCTGATTGAATGACAGCGGAAGGATTCTTCAGGATCGAAAACGGCGACAAACCAAGGCCGGCGATGATACCATATTAACAGGACTGAAGAACACTATGAACAAGAAGAGAAAAGAAAATGAAGGAACAAAGTATCTTTAATTTCTCAGTGATGAAATGTTTTTACAAAGCTTTCTTATCATTTCTGAAAAGATACAATGGCTATATGTACTAACCATTCACAATCTACAATTACACTATTACCCTCTAACCTCCTTACTCAATTACAATCTTATCCTCTTTAACAAACTTAACCTCCAACTACTTTGTAACTAACTTGACTTGCACCTCCTTGCCATGTGTCATTGGTTAATATATGATTGGTTGTTTTGTACATACAATGAAATTCTTCAATCCAATGATTCATGAATGCATTCTATCAACCCCACATTCTTCTTTAATCTGGTTTAAATCGTTAAAAGACATTGCGGAGTAGGCTCCAAAAAATATTTGTTAAAATGTATGTCAAAAGCATGTGTCCCTAATCCTAAACCATTAAAAATAAAAGAGGGAGAGACCCCCACCAAATCTTTTGGTTTTATTTTCTACGTTGTGTAGTTTGTAAAGAATCTTGTCTGCTCAATCAAGGCCGGCTACTTGGTTTGGGGTGGGAGAAAATAAGCCAGAGCAAAAAGGGCCGTCACCTTTTTCACTTTTTAACTACTCTTGCACATTCATTTTCTTTGTGTTTATTTTGTATGAGAAAGAGGCCAATTGCTTCAATTTTTTTGTTAACAAACGAGATTATATTAAGGGGTGTTATATCCACACACCTTATTTTACTTTTTGCACATTCTTTTAATTTTCAACCGTCGGATCAGATGAATTGAAGAAGATAAATGGATAGAAATTAACAAGAGGTGTGTGAGAAGTAATTTGGGGTGTGTGGATAACACACACCTATATTAATCAAGGGGAGGTACTTTAAGCTTTTCATAACGATTAGTGGCTGCTTACTACAAAGTGCTTTCAAAATCAGCTTATTAGGTAATTGATTTGGAAGAAAAAAAAATTGTAAATGTTTAATTGAGATCCATGTATTTGATTGGGGTAGCTCGGAAAATGCGCCGACCACTAACGAAGTGTTATGCGAGGTTTGCTTTTGTGTTATTGACTTCACGTATTTGTATTTATGTGTGATGTAATATATCAAGCAACAAAATTTTAGTTACAATTAGAAAAAAAATGAAGACATAAACCTAGCTCGAATAACAACCAACATTATGAATAAAATCAAGAGACGTCTTGAGAGTGTCGTGAGTTTGGAGAGAAATTATATATTAAATCTTCAGTTTTTCATCTCAAAATTGTATATTTTTCTCTACAAATTGGCCACAGCAGGTTCTGAGCTGTGGAGATGAATGTTTGAAGAGGAAATGGAGAGAGAGAGGAGACGATGCCGTTAATATGTGTGGTGGGAATTGGGAAAGAGCAAAAATCTAGGTGAAGTTTGGTGTCCGTCTAAAGATGCTTTTAAGGTCAATCACCATGAAATTAGGGAGCTCGGGAAAAGAGAGATGCAAATCTCATGAGATTAGAGTCAAAGAGGTGACTTTAGGTCAATGGACACTTTATTTATGTGGTCCAACCAAAATGTTGGCATGCCTCCTATTAATTGTGTGTTTCTTTACTTTTATTCTTTTGGATTGCCTAATATTTGCATTCTTCTAACCTTAAAATGAGGATAATGCCCAGCCTTTCAATAAATGTCGTTAGATTAAAATTCGTATCCTAAATCAATTAAACCAAACTAATTTAACGATAATTAATAGAGGTGACTTTTGGAGGGTGAGAAAAGCACTAAAAAAAATTATGATGGTGAGTCTTGTCCAATTATTTTATTACAAGCGAATTTAGAAAAAAGTTTAAATTTAAATTTGAAATTATAGTGCAAGAGAATGTTTTTAAACAATTGAACTATAAACTAGTAAAGATGTGTGAACTTGATTTTTGATTTTGCTCAAACTCTCTCTATGATTTTGCTCAAACGTCTTTATCTTATTCAACCTGCAAATTCAAAATAATATTTCTGTGGTTGCTGTGGATTCTTTGACAAAGCTTGAATTTGATCTTGTAGCTAAATGATAGTTGATCTATAACTTGAAAAGGCTATGGCCTTATATTTTGTCAAATAAGCTACATGACAAATAAACATCAATTTGTAGTTGGCATGGATTTGACAACTCATGTCTTCTAAATTCATAAGGGAAGAAATATCATAAATGGTATATTGACATTATGGTAAGAGGAAAACAAAAATCGTTTTCTACACAAATGTTATTTTTTTAATGCAAGCGATATTAATCTACACTCAAGGGGAGGAAGAGGGGAGAGCAGATCTTCTGCACCCATTTTTGCATGTGGCTCCTCTGTGTCTTTGTTAATTGGCTGAGGATTTGGTTTATTTTTTATTATTTTAATTATTGTCAAGTTAACATTAATTATGTTTAGTTCAATTAACAAAGACACAGAGAGGCCACAGGCAAAAATGGGTGCAGAAGATCTCAACTCGGAAGAGGGATAGTTTGAACTCAAAACGTAGTGAGTTCAAAAACGAAATACATAAAGTTGTTGTTTAGATAAAATGAAACTTTATTAAGAACAATAAACGTGTATAGAGCATACATACAAAATGAAACCAAGAGGCTACACGCATGTAAAAGAAACACTACAACTTTACTGTTTTTTTCTCATTACATCTTGATACAAGTGATTAGCCACGTCCAACCAACATGAAATATAACACTCACAAAAACTAAATCTGCAAGTTGTTGAACTACCTTCCATAAAGGCTTCACGAAAAAATATTGCACTATCATTTGATGATCTTGTAATCGTCAACAAAGAAGCACTACTATGATTCACCTTCAACAAACATCAAGCTTCCTTGTCATAGTCCTTTGCCATGCCCCAAAATCATAAGAAATACAAAAACCATCCTCATCATCTCTAATTGCAGTTGCCGCTCAATAATTTGGGTTTGAGTCATATAGGCGCGACAAAGGCTCTACTCAACATTTTGAGATATCATCGACAATCATGAAGACTCTTCTCGCCTGAGCGAAAGAGCAACTATAACTACGAGTTAAAGACAATTACGACATAGAAAAATATGGAGGGAAGATAGGGACGAGACCAAGAGAGATTAAGCCGACCCCAATGCCAAAGGAAAGGATCTGTAGCAGATATTTTTTCTGTTTTTCTCTCCAACCACTATAGTTTTCCCTAATTTACATAAGAATTTGATTCTACAATCTCTACACTCATTTTAAATTTACTTTAACAAAAGAAAAGTGTAATGAGTCACGTTATCAATAAAATTGGGTTAGATCAATTCTTTTAATTAGTAATTGTCGTTTCTTTAATAAGTATAATTGTAGACACGAGAAATCACGTTTCAATATTACCAAAGGAAATACTAGCATTACTAGTTTGAGTGTTTATAATTATTAATGGTAATTAACTCTACAACGATCAATGGTTAAGAGACGACAATTCATGTATGATCAAGGTAAGCTAAAACTTCATCAACTAAATTCAGTTGACCAAACGAAAACATATAACCAAATAATGATGGTAAGTTAATAGAAGATCTTTATAATTAGTAACAGAATGCAATCAATTAAGCTAGATACAAAACATGAGATAGGTGATGTTGGAGGGGGATGGGAGGACCTGGACCATACTATGACAAGTAGACCAGCAAGCACTTGAAAAATAATGAGATGTAGCCTATGTATCCGTAATGCTGGCTCCTCTCTCTCTCTCTCTCTCTCTCTCTCTCTCTCTCTCTCTCCTTTTTATTTGTCAGTCACTCTCTGTCGTCATCTTGAATCCCCCGCTACCGTAGTAAAAAGGGGTGAAAACCCACTGAACGAGGGATTCCCTTTTCATGACTATTATTAAAGGTACATTTTGATCCAAATATTTGATTTTTGACTTTTTAGGTTAAATATTCAACGGTTTTTTTTTAGTACATCGATATTTTTTTATTAAGTGAAGAGGAAGTTCGGCTAAACCACACAATAGGCAATCCAATTTGGTGTCGAATTCGCCATCTATAAGATTCGAACTTAAGACCTCTCGTTTCCAAGTGAAGAGGAATATCATCAGACCGTAGTACTGAGTGGGTTCAACGACTTATTTAGAAGTACATTTAAAATTGTTCAAAACGATTTTGATAAAAACATTTTTTTGAACTAATGCTTAGTAAGAATGCAAGTGAATTCTGGAAAAAAAAAAAAACACTTAAAATTGAAATGGTTCCTATAAATAGCACATAACTGACACTTCTTGTATTAAACACTTTAAATGCTTTTGGAGCTCAAAAATTTTTTTTTTTCTAAAAGCATTTCGGTCATTTTCAATATAGAATTGATCAAACTACTTTATAAAATGTTAATTAATTCACTAATTAAATCCAAAAGAAAATCTTGTTAATTTCAAAAGAAAAAAAACCAATAAATTTTTATAAAACAAGAGAAAAAGGTTAAATTATTGGTGCAAAAAAACCAAACAGTGCTGTTTTAAACGTACCAATCTTCTCCAAAATTATAAATGATATTACATACATGACATATATGCCTACAAAAACACACACACACACACACACACACACACATATATATATATATTAAATGTAATGTACCATTATATAATCCAAATTTGTGTACAAATTAGTATTTTGGTATATTAAGTAATTTTTGGTTAAATACGTACCAAGCTATCGATATGTTGTATTATCATAATTTTGGTGTGTAAAAAACTAATGGCATGTTATTTGTAACCCTAAAGAAATGCATATTAAAACTTTATAAAAAAAAAATATAATATTAAATTATAATAAATTAATTATTAAAATAATGACATTTATTTTCAGAAGAGAAAAAAAGGAGAAGGACTAGACATAAAAAATTGAAGTTTTAGAAAACAATTTCTATGAATTTAGGGACTCTTGATCTCAATTTTAATAATAATAAAATTCTTATTTTCTTTAAAGTTTAAATTATTATCTCTATTAATCTATACTAATTAATGAAACCCTCTTTGTCAACTAAAAGAGGGTGAAAAGACAACTTAGTCTTCTATCACAAAAAAAAAAAAAACGATGGGCAATAATGTAATTTCACAGGTTCAAATTTTATTATTTTTTTATTGAAACCGAGTGATGTTAAAATATCTCTAATATTTAAAATTTTAAAATTAAAAAAAAAAACCAAAAACAAAAACCTCCCACTTTTCCCACATGTTCTCTCTCTCTCCCTCTCTCCTTCTCATTTTCTAAAAAAATGTGTTCATACACACAAAGTGTGTAGGCAAATGCTAGTTGAAAATTAAGAAAAGAACATGGATAAAGGTAAATCAGTTCAATTATAATTTAGAAGGCTTCAAGAAAAAACTAAAAAAAAACCAATGCTTAATAAATAAAATGTAAAATTTGAGCGGTTGACTCTAATTATCTCATTATCAAATGTTTTACCAAATTATGCAATAATCAAATTAATTAAAAAAAATAACAACGATGTATGCAAGCAAAGGAAAAGTGTGGATCCCAAATTTTCCTATGTAAGGGTCGCTGAATTAGCTAACCTAAACCACTGACTCATCCTTTTGGTTGCTCGTTTTTGTGCTTCATCTTGTCATGTTCGTCATCACCATCGTATGGCTCACAATTGGTCTTCATTTTTAGGGTTTTTTTTTTTTTTTTTAACAAACGATATTATTTACACTAAAGGGAAGGGGGTGAGTTTAGTCTCACTTACAAGTGAAGAGGAATACCACTAGACCGTAGTATAGAATAACTTCATTTTTAGCGTTTTGATAACTACTATTCATCCACATTAATATAACGCTCGCGCACACACACATATCCATATATAATATGTAGAGAAAAGCTAATTGTGCTTAGTTTAAGCATGGCTGAAATGGGTTTCTGTTAAAGTCGAAATCTTTGCGTAGAGATTGATGGAATTAGGTTTTTAAGTGATGATATGATTAGGTCATGATGATTTAGCAGTAATCAGAGAAAAAAGGGGGGGGGGGGGGAGATTGGATATTAACGTGTAAGTGTTTGTGTTTTTATGAGTGAGGGTGTGTGCATGGTAGAAACGATGGGACAAGTGAGAGAGAGAGAGAGAGAGAGAGAGAGAGAGAGAGAGAGAGAGAGAGAGAGAGAGAGAGAGAGAGAGAGAGAGTGAGTGTGTGTGTGCGCGAGCGAGAAGAGAAAAAGAGAAGGGTTTTTGTTTAGGTCGTGGTCATTTCTGTAACCCAAGACCCAGTTGGTAGGGTCTCTGACTTTAATTTACTTTGTCCTTTTTACCCTCCCCCCCTCCTCTCTTCCCCCTTCTCTCTCTCTCTCTAGACTCAGCCTTTTTATCTCTATCCTTCCCTTCTCATATCTCGTACCACCCATTTCATTTCTCTCATTCACCACGATCACACCACTCCTCCCTCCCCCTCTTTCTCCTACCCCACTCCTCCTCCTCCTCCTCCTCCTCCTCCTCCTCCTCCTCCTCCTCTCTCTCTCTCTCTCTCTCTCTCTCTCTCTCTAGTTCATAGTTAGGGTAAAGCTGCTTTTGTGAAATGGAGGAAGAAAGATCGAAGAAGAGGAAGCAAATTTGGTTTTTGAGGGGAATGTTGTCTGGCTCGAGGCCCCTAGCTAGATCTATGATCTCCATCTCAATTGGCGACAATTTTAACCACCAACCTTAAAAATTTTACAGTAACAGTTGAGAAAGATCATCGATTCTACGTTTAGCGACCTCGGACCAGGCTTCATTCCCCCCAATTACTGCTTCCAATCACACAGATCTTCACTACCCATCCCATATATTTACCCCGAGCATCCAAAGATAACATCTTTCCAGATTTCTGTTGATTTTTCCCACCCTTCATATTTGTATATTTTTATGAACATTATTTTCTTTTTAACTTTTTCTGACGGCTTTTTATTTTTCGTTGAAGAAATTGTACATGGGTTGTTGACCAGGCAGAAGCAGATTGGTGTAATGATGAAAGGTTTTGACTGCTACTTTATGCTTTTTTTTTTTTTTTTGGCTTTTAACTCT
Organism: Malus fusca; assembly: GCA_035220775.1. Lineage (NCBI taxonomy): Eukaryota > Viridiplantae > Streptophyta > Magnoliopsida > Rosales > Rosaceae > Malus > Malus fusca. The sequence continues at coordinate 22,794,520 of CM069072.1, forward strand.
GACGAAAGTGGGGAAAGATCATGATTACTCTTTTATTTTTATCTCTAAATTTCATGAAATTGGGCAGCACATATGCAGGTTTGCGTTTTCTTTGTCAGTCCCCAACTCTTTGAACAGGTTTTCATATCATTGGACTGGTTTTTTTCATGATGCTTCAAGAATCTTCTCTGTCCACTTCTGCTTTCTCTCTCTTTCTAATCTCACCGCAGCAACTTTTAATTGGGTCATTTTTTTTTATTGGTGAACACAGGGGTTAATTGAGTACTTTAAATTTGCCTTCGACAACCCTAATTTTACTTGTGCATTATAGCACCGTAGCCCTCCCGTAGGGTTTACACTTTACACGCTGCTATTACTGTCTCTCTCTTAAATAATCTTGTTCAGTTACCATAATTTTTTTTTTTCATTTTTCCTTCTGATTAATATTTCTTATACGTGAATACATAATGCTGCAAAAAAAACATGCATTTGATCATTGTTCTTCTTTTAAATTTGTTTCTTTTGTTGTTAGCGGTAGTGGGTTTGGTGGATTAATTCAGCTTTAGAGCGTTGTAATCTCCGGAGCTTTGTCTTGTTTGTACTTTATCTTAATCATCCAGTAATTAAACATTTATTTGTCAGATTATATTGGATTTCTTCAGATCTGGATGATCTTAAAGATCAGATATTTTTTTTCTTTCTTTCTTGATTATGTTATTATGTCTTTGTATATGTGTATTCAGTTTGCGTTGATGTTTTTACAGTAGCTCTGAAAGATCTGATCATATCACACAAATTGAAAAGAAAGGAATAATCTATCAAGGGTGACAGATGTAAGTGAGATGTATGACAAAGTTGTATCTGAGAAGCAACCCAGTTGCTAACACTGTTGAAATTACTTTCTTTAAACTTTGAGTTGTCTCCAAACATAATGTGATCTTGATTGTGCTCCAAGGAAGACAATGTCATGTAAAAGAGGAAAAAGGGAAACAAAGATGTGATAGATTGGACTTCTCTGACTCTGGTGGATTTCGACCCTAAATTAATTCTTAAATTACTGATAAGCAAGTTGTTAATTAGTACCTTGAGTTTCCTACTTCAATTGTTCTGGTCCCATTATTCATACATAAACATGAGTTAATATTGTTTGTCAGTCTAGACCATGAATATCTTTTGGAAATTTGGAAGTTGAACATACACACACGTATGAATTAGTTGGTCTCGAGTATCAATCTACAATCTTATATATTATGGATATTTAACTCATACATTTTTGTTGGAACCAAATTTATGCACATCTACGAATGGATGTGAAATCCAGTCGGAATTGCCCATGATCTTTGGCAATGTGAGAATGGGGTTAATTGGGGGTGTGGTTGAATCACAATAGAACTGCATACATATCTCTGGGAATGAGAATCCAACCACAAGAGTAGTTATATGAAAGAATAGTGTGATGAGTAGTACATCATGAACCATCCTTGACATAGCCTATGGAGGGACGTTAAGGAGATGAGTTCTCCATGGACGTGTCTACGCATAGACGGCATCATATATGTAAGATAAGCCTCTGTTAAACATAGAGAGGATATGTGTATATTGTAGAAGATGAAAAATCATGAGGGTTTTGGATCATAAACGACTTAGTGAGATAAATGCCCAGGCTAGGTATTTATACATATCTTGAGAGTCCTTGTAGGAAAAGGGATCCCAATTAAATCGAGAGACTATCTAGGAGGGAATCTAGGAAAAGATACCCAATCTTCTTAGGATCATGATTACGTTACCTAATCCCCAAGATATCCCAATTTGACTTGAATTAGGGTTTCTTTACTAAACAAGTACTATTTTTAATAGGCTTCTGTCTGACCATGGCTGCCTCTCTTTGCTGTATTCTGACTCTGTTTGAATTATTTGTTTTGATAAAGGCTAGTCTGATCAGACTTAGGTAGCTCTAGTCTGGATGCCTCATTCGAACTTCTTAAACATATGTGATATAGAATGTACTTGACCTAGTACGCTGGTCCGAGATGGAAGTAATTGTACTCAGGGTCGAAATCTCATATTTACCTCTTAGATGATTTCCGAATTGCCCTTTCAATCATTTCTGAGAATGATGTCGAGCCCATGTTAGAATGTTATAACCTACAATCCTTAGGTTGAATAAACTGTCCGGAGGCCGAATGGTGCATTGGGTTTTCGGGTTAAGGGCCATGTCCCCTTGCCCGAAGCCTGCCTATTGTTACCAGGCTTCATACGGTTCAGACCTTCCAAGCTGCTAACCAAATTCTACGGAGTGGGCTAAATGAGACTCCTTTGACATTATAACTTTGAATATTTAGACTTGTAATTACGCGAAGTTTGAAAGCTGTGTGTTATTCTGGAATTTAGGTTATTTCATGTACTGCAATGAATAGTGTAAGAAAGAACAAACAATGGCGAGGATTTGAAAAGATCATTTCCAGCTTTGGGTCATCTATCATGGATATGCATTTAATAATGTATATAATCAAATAAATAAAATTACTTATCTCTTGGAGCACCACCTTGGTTTGGACCAAGGTTATTCACCTATTGGATGGGCATTCGAGTTGTTTTCCCCACTTATCTTTGATGGTGCATTTGAGAATCCCAGAAGATATCTAGGAATAGATATTGCATCCTCTTAGGAGTGTAACTACTTACGGCGAACGCCAATCCTTAGATAGTAAAGACTATAAGATTATAGGAAACTCTATGATTCTTTGCTGGAGTAGGTTTCCGTATCTTGTGGGAACAAGCACGGTCAATCTTAGTGATACTCCGAAACAGGATGATGGTGGAATCACTGCTCCATTTGTGCAACTTTGAGGATAATTTTTTTTAATCCATGATCGAACTACAAAGGTAACTGACTTCCACCTTGCTCCAAATAGTTTTCGAGTAATGATGTGAAAATTACTTGACACACAAATTAAACCCTCTTTTTGACAATTGTAGTATAGATGTAAGTAGGGTATCATTCTAGGCCGGGGATTAGGAGGGCTTGCTAAATCCTCTCAAAAACATAAAAACAAAGTTACAAATGTAAATAAAAGACTTTAAAAGTAAAGGGGGATTTGGATTTGATGAATTTAGAAACAAAACATAAACTTTGGAAAACAAAACAAGTTTTAAAACGAATTTGGTTTAAATAAATGGATGGAAGGCTAGCTAAGGGGTTCTTCTCCACACATGTCTTGCTTGCATACAAAACGATTTCCAATTGTATTTCAATAACTTATTAATTCTCAATGCCCCAAGTTAATTAGGTACGCTTAAATTAACCCTCAGATTTTCCTACTTTTATTGAGTTGGATGATTGCATACGACAACCCAAAGCATTCCTCACAAGTTCCCTAAATGAATTACATAATAGAGATACAAGCAAGAATCATTAAGTTCTATGAAAATCATAAGCATTGAGGAGACACTCGTTACTATGGAATACGCATGAAACTTATGCCAAGAATTTACTTAACGCGATTGTGACTAGCAACCTTCACTACTTGTGAATATAAGTTCATGACGATTAGGTGAAACTCCCTTATATTCTAGCATCAAATTCATGCATGCAAACTAAGTGTCGACCCTCAATCAACATACACAAATCAGTTTTTATACGAACGGATAAGTAAATTGAATTCATAACTTATGAAACGCAATTAAAAGTAATCAAATCATATTGCAAGCATGGACATGTGTTTCGAATCCCCCCCTAGCCAAGGGGGGTTTAGTTCCTCATTATTACAAAACAAAGATAAACAAATTTAAACATTGAAAAACAAAGGAAAGAAAGCACCTAAACGTTCCAACGATCCATGTTGGATAGCAAGCGCGTCCAAGGACTTTTCTCCTTCTCTTTGCCGCAACAACAAGGTTGGAATGATGTTGAAGGGTTGGTTATTTGGAGGAATGGATGGGAAGGGGTTTAGATATGTAGGGAGAGGCAAGGCAAGGCTTGGAGAATGGTTTATTTCTTGATGATTTGAATGAGGTTGCTACCATGGTATTTATAGGAAGAGGATGGACTTGTTTAACACAAAATTTTGGTGGAATTGAGTAGGTGAGCATGGCAAAGAGTGGGAATTGTTGGTGGGTTAGGTATTGAGTCATCCACTCACATGTCATGGTTAGCTAAGCATTGCATCATCCACTCATATGTCATGGTTAGCTAAGCATTGCATCATCCACTCACATGTCATGGTGAGATAGGCATTGCATCATTACTAAAAAATCTGGTGGAAGTGAAACAAAGGGAAGGCCACGACATTGATGAATTGTATGAGGTATGCATGGTTTTGAGTGAAGTTTTGGCCAATCCTTCTAGAAATTTATCTCTTCTTGCACTTTGTATTTGTTTCACCACATTTTTAGCATGTTTCTATCCTCATTTGACTTCAAATTCGTCCATCCATCTTGCTCATAACATATGTAATCCATTCCAAGCTCAAAACTGCTCCAAAATGCACCAAAATGCACTTTCTTGCTACCTTAGCCCTTTGGACCTACAAACACACGAAAATAGCTTAAAGTACTAAAATAACTAAGAACTAATAACGTAAATGCAAGAAAACTAGTTAACTAAGTCGCATAAATATGCGTCTATCAAGTAAGTCAGAGTAATTTTCCATTCGGACTTCCTCATGTGTGGGAATCTGGTTCATAACGGCCATGTGGGATAGGCGTCATTTGGATTCATGAAATTTTTCTTCTTTCTCCGTTTAGTATGCCCCTTGTGTTTTTCCATTGCAAGCTAGCAGTTGAGGATGACAAGTGTGGAGTTATCGCGCAGTGGTTTGCAGATGACTTTTGTTTTTATCTCATTAAGGCGAACTTGAGTTGGTTGGAGCCTTTAGGTTAACCGTTGACTTGATCGTTACTGTGTGTATCCTAAACTCATAGGTTGTGGTGGCGCGTTGTACGTGTTTGATATGGGTTGGAGGAAGAACTTGAGGAATACCGCAGAGAAATCTAGCAAGCGTGATGAGTGGTAAAACGATGATAACGTCTTCCACGTGGCTCGAAACTAAGTTCCGTAAAACTCTATAAAAGTCTGACATCTCTATCTTCGCGATAGTGTATGGCAAAAAAATTAACTCACTTGGAAGAGGCACAATTTAGCTTGTCAATTTGGTAGTGTTGTTGTAACTGGTTGGGCTGGCTTGCTGTTAATCTATTTTGCGTGTCAGATTTGAGACGGTTATGCCTTCTGGAAAAATTTGAGAAAAATATAGCTAGGGGTGGCCACGGGCCGGGCCGGCCACAAAATTGGAGGGATCGGACCATACCGGTTTATAAATTTATAGGGGTAGGGTGGATTGGGCGTTTTGTAGAAATGAACCGGACCTAACCCGACCCTTTTTAAACGGGCTGGTTTCTACGAGTTCACGGCTCCTTTTTTAGTTTTAAATTTTTTTTTAACTTTTTCAAAGTATAACAAAAAAAAAATCCTAAATTTAAGAACCACAATCAAAACTATCCATGTATTATACTTTCTAAAATGCCCCAAAACACGTATTAAGATTAATAAAGATATTGCAAATCAATTGGTGAACACAAATAGAATCTAAGCAAATTCTAGATCTGGGTTACTCACAAAATTGTTCAAGTTTATCGGCTGCAATTCAGGTTTGGTTCTTGAATACTTTAAAACGAAATGTTGGGTTATGGAAATTGACTTACAGATTGAAGATTCAAGGGATCGATGGAAGGCAAAAGCTTGAAATTTCAAAACCCAGGTCAAATCTCAGCCCATATGCCACCTAAAGCGTGAAAACAAGCTCATTCTAGTCCCTGATAAAGAAACAGAAAACTTCCTCTGTAAGTTTTCTTATTGCATTAACTAAATGATGAATTACATAGTGTGTTGGTATATATAGCCTTTTGACTATTTACATAGATACCCCTAACTGCCCTAACTAATTACAACAGTAACCACAACTAATTACATTTAGTTTTAATAGTAACTAGAATGGATGACTTGTCATTCTCCCTAATACACCCCCTCAAGCAAGAACGGGAATCAGACATGATTCCAATTGGAAGCTTGGAACACAGATAGTTGAATCTGTTTTTAGATAGGGCCTTGGTGTGAAGGTCAGCTAATTGGTCTTCACTACAAATAAACTGCACTGGATTGGATGCTAAGGATATAGGTGAGATGTTGTCACACCAAAGTGTAGGCAATGTAGATAGAGGGAAGTGAAGATCTTTGAGAATCTTGCAAACCCAAGTCATTTCTGCAGCTGTGTGAGATAAGAAGCGATATTCAACTTCTGTAGATGACCGAGCAACAGTGCTTTGTTTCTTGGCACTCCAACTAATTAGATTAAAGCCTAGGAACACGTAATAGCCACTGGTAGAACGCCGATCAAATGTGCAGCTAGCCCAATCAGCATCAGAATATGCTAAAAGATGAACAGGACCCTTTGTGAACCACAAACCATGAGAAATAGAGCCCTTAAGAAACCTAAGAACTCTTTTAACTGCCTGAAGATGTTGTTCCTTAGGAGTATGCATGAATTGGCAGATCTGATTCACAGCAAAAGCAAGATCCGGCCTAGTCCAAGTTAGATATTGTAAACCACCAACAATTGAACGATATTCGGTAGTATTGGACAAGAGAGGCCCACTGTGATCTAATTTCTTGGATCCAAAGGGAGTGCAACAAGGTTTTGCACCCTCCATGTTTGTTTTCTTGAGAAGATCCAGTAAATACTTGGTTTGGTGGAGAAATATGCCCTGTGAAGATCTGTGTACCTCTAATCCCAAGAAATAGTGTAAAGGACCAAGGTCTTTCACTGGAAATTTGGCACTGAGTTGCTAAATAAATTGTTGACAAAGTTGAGAATTGGGTCCAGTGACAATAATATCGTCAACATAGACAAGAACAATTACCAACTGATGACCATTAAGAACAAACAAAGAAGCATTGGAGGAGGATTGTTTGAACCCAAGAGATTGAAGAGCCTGATACAACTTATCAAACCAAGCTTGAGGAGCCTATTTGAGGCCATACAAAGAATTTCTCAACTTACAGACATAATTAGGATATAGAGGATAAAAAAAACCAGGGGGTTGTTGCAAGTAGACATCCTCTTTTAAATCTCCATAAAGGAAGGCATTACTAATGTCCAATTAGAAACCAATTATATTGAACAGCCAGGGTAAGAAGTGTTGGAAATGTGCCCTAAAGCCATTCATATGATGATACTTTACGGATATTTCACATGTTAAACTAATCTAGTTTACATATAAAGGGCAAACATTATTGTTTGAGACGTCTCATATAAATGTTATATGCTTAAACGATAAAGTCCAAGGAATATGTGATTGGGAGAATGCAATCTAATGAAGTTAGATTAATGAGACCATTCTTTCGTAGACACATCCTAAACGTTCCTGATCATAGGATTGCCAATTGGGCATTGACAGTCCGATAAGATCAGTACGTACTATGCCTTCTCTCAGGGAGAGTGACTAGTCTCGAGTCATTGGTGTGTGTGACATCAAGACAAGTACGTAGGTGCTCAATAGAGAATGAGTCCACTGAACACGATCAACGAGGAGTTCTCATACTCATGTCACATGAGAACTTATGGTTGGGATAATGCAAATTAGTCATTTGACCTGAGGCATCACAGTTGTTGTCTTGTGGTTAAGTCCTTGATCTTTGATTATGTCAAAGTCACCCCATCGGGGTGTCCACGACATCATTGGGGTTAAGCCACTTAGTCATGGAGACAAGTGAATGTGCAACAAGGGATCTCTAACCTTCAAAATGGTTTGAGGGAGAATACTCTATGATATGATTAAAATCTCTGGCCAGAGTATGAATGAGATTTGGGAATGCGTTCAAATTCACATTCAAGGTAATCATATAAGCAAACGAATCACATTGGATAGTAGACATGAATAAATAAACTATCAAACCAAACAATGTGGTCAAGAGTATTAGATTAGAGAAAGACCGTATTGCATTTGTAATCCTAAACTGAATAGGTTCTCTACCTCTTCTGATTAGCTTGGGTAGCCATGATATGCTGCTAGGTGTCACTCATGGTTTGTGGAAGCCCTAAACGTGTGTAATCACTAAAGGGAGAATTGAAAGTAAGTTTCAATTCACAATCGATGTAAAATGGTTTTAATCGCCCACTGCCTCGCTAAAAGGAACCTAATGTATCGTACACCGTGTAAGGTGGAGATTGAAGAAACAAAGGAGATGAATAAGAATAATTAAATGGTTTAATTATTTATGGCAAGGATTAATTAATATGTTAATTAATCAAACGAATAAGTTCGTTAAAGACCTCGGGATAGTTTTGGACCTTAAGGCCCAATGGGCTTCGAACGTCAAAGCCCATTGACTTAAGTTGTATGACAACTTAATGAATAAAGATTCACAAAGGCCCAAAAGCCCATATCCATTTAGTGTTGAATTAGGGTTTTTGGTTCTTTAGGTCATTTAAAGAAGTGACTATATAAAGAACTTTATAACCTAAAATTCATAAGTTGTTGATTTTAGAGAAAATTGGTGAGAACACAAAGCTTCAATTTCTCTCTAAGAGGCCAACCACCTTGGGGGATATTGTCTAGCAATTCTATTTCCTCAAGGTCACTCATTTCCTCTCCAATCCAACCTTGGTGTAGAATCTTTAGAGGTTCTCAATTTTGGGAACTTGGAGAACCTATTCTTCTAACCAAATCCATGGAGCTAAGAAGCAAGGAATGAAGGCCCTATCTCTTGGGTGATTATCCTTTGCATATGCAAAGAGGAATCTACAAAGGTAAATATTTCTCAACTAACAAATTGTTGTTTTTAAGTTGAGTCAAGGTTCACCAATCTACTAGGCTTTGAATTTCATGGTAGATGTTTTGTTTTTGAATGCATGAAAGCATGATTCCGCCTTTAATTGTTAATTGCATGCTATATGATGTTATTCAAATGAACATGTTTTTCACAAAATTTCCTTCAAGTGGTATCAAGAGCCTAGGTCTAGTAGTTGGTGAATCATTTTGGGTTTTGTAGTTCATAGTTTTTGATTTAAAAGTTGTAATATGTTACAAGCTTTATTCTTGTTTCTTTGAATGTAAATTTTGTTAGAAAATTTGCCATCTCAAATGTTGTAGATGTAGTTCATATGAGCATGAATTTTGGAGCTAAAATTTGGTGCCATGTTTTTTGGGAAATTCGGCCAAATCCAAAGGGTGATTTTTTGGGTTCATGTTTGTCTTGTTAAAATGGTTTTAAAGTGACTTTTGGAACCCCTAAGTACCCTAGGATGTTAACCCTCTTTTGAGTGATGAAAATTTGAGTTTTGGTGAGTGAAAACATTCATGGAGCTATTATGAGTTTTCATGAGTGTTCTTCAATGTTCTTGAAGTTCTTGCCAAGAACAAAAAGTTTTGAAGTTTTGATTCAAAATGTTTTATGTTTTTACATAAAGTTTTGGTTTAATTTTAGTGGGTGATTTTAGTGGGTGATGATTAATTTGTAAAGTATTATTAATGGTTTTAATGGTAGACAAACTTTTTTAAAAGTTTGACATAAATTCAATTAATGGCTATAATGGTAGACAAACTTTTTTAAAAGTTTAACATAAATTCAAAATATTTCATCTTTACCTCACCTAACAAAACCCACTTACAAAAACTTTGTAAAAATCATATTTTTTCTATCATGGCCGGCCACCCTAATTAAATAGGGTATTTTTGGGTCTTTTATTCAATTACATAAAGTTTTGATACTTTTGTATATTTGCACTTTGGCCCAAAAGTTTACGTTTTTACGTTAAGGCCCAAAAACGTTAAAGGACAAATTGTTTTGCTCCTTTAATGAAGTTTTTTGTATTTGTTGAAATTTTTGGGTTCTAGTTGTAATTACATGAAGTAGTGGACTTTTGTGTTTTTACAAAGTGACCCCAAAAGTTTGTGTTTCGCAATATAGCCCAAAATGTTGTGGTTATTGCATGATGGCCCAAATTAAGTAGGGAACAAAAATTGTTTTGTCTCTTTAAATGAGAATTTGATTTTCATTTTATTTAGCTCCATTTAAATCAATTTTATGGATACAAAAACCAAATGAAAATGTTGCATTCAATTTAATTAATTAAAGGGTGATTATGAACCTAAGCCTACGATAATTGAGCTATGTGAAAGGCCGTTTCAAATTTGATTGAACCATGGGAATGTGTAGATTAATTTTGGTTGTAATTTGATTTGATCAAATGTTGTAAAAGAGCATAAGCTCTTCTTTACTTTAAAGTAATTTGTTTAATGCAAATGTTGTAATGAGCATAAGCTCACCTTTACTTTAAAGTACTTATTTTCTTGTTTTATTTGATATGCATGAAAATGAAGTAGTTGGGTCCAACGCCCCTAAGACAACACGCCTTAATGTGATTAAACGCGTAACTAAAATCAATCTCCATCCCTAGTCCGAGATTCAACACTAGGCTCGTGTTGAATCTAAACAAAGGTTCATAGTCATCCTAAGGCCCTAAGGCAACTATATAGTCCATCAAATGAATGCAAACCTTACGTTAGTAGTATCATATACTCTTGCTTTAAAAAAACCGTTTTATAAATATAGTGGGAGTATTATATACTACTAAATTGAATCAAATGGACCAATAGTTGTAATAGGACCAAAATTGTTTTAATAAAGATTAAAATGAATATATTTATGTGATGAGACCTAAAACCCTCAACCAAACCATTATTAAGTTGAAAAGCGTGAGAGTGCTTAGAACACTCTTTCGTGGCCTTCCACCGTGGTAGGCTCCAATCGTTTATGACTTGTACACCGGCTTCACCCTATCATGGGGGAGTACAAAGTGCATGCTTATACTCAGGAGGAGTCTATATACATACTTGATGAGGTGAGTGTAGGCAACGAGGATGGCCGACATCGTATCATCGTGAGGCTATTCTTGAACCCCTTCACGCACTAAGCATGGTGGGAATGACTTAACTAAGTGCAATGGCGCCGACATCGTATCATCGTGAGGCAACATTCTCTAGAGGCCAAATTGATGGGTACTTGCATTAGTTGCAAATGAGTAAGCGTACTCTCTCATTATTATTAATGCTAGCCAACATCATATCATTGTGAGGTGGGCTTGGTAATAGTGAGTCTCCCATAACCTACTAAGAGTTTCCTCCAAAACTCTCGAATTCCAATGAGGGATATGGAATTTGCCAAAAATAGTGGGTGGTGCTATTTGATTTAAAGACCCGAATCAAATGGCTTAAAATCAATCAATTTATATTCGTTATGTATTTGTTTACCAATATATTTGCAAACGCTATCCAAAACTTGACAAAGAAAATCCGAATGTTTTAGTTTCCGGACTTGGTAACACAATCCCAAAGATTGTCTTAAATGGATTGTGCATGTACCTAAGAAGTCTCATCCTCACAATCTTCCTATTGATAATGTATCATTGGAAGAACATGTTAGAAATGTCTATCATGAAGAGGACAACACAAACAACCAATGCTTATTCCTTCGTTATATGAACAAAGGAACTTATGAACAAATAAGAGTTGCCTTGAACAACTCTTGAAAGTTTGTAATTATGTTTAGAACATAATGGTTGGTTGACAAAAATAGTCCATCAACATGGACTTATGATGATTTTGAATCATTGAGTGTTGAAGTGATAAACCACTTAACGAGACGGAAACTAGGCTAGGACTTCACCTTTATGTCCCTATCCTAATGGTTCACTAAGTTTATTGTAAACTATGTAGTGAACAATAACCAAACACTCTCCAAAATGTTTGATGTGTATAACATAATTGAAAAAGGTTTCAAGAGAGATAGTGGGAGTTTAGGGACCATGACTATTGTAGTCAAAGGAGAAGTCAAATGAAGAAGATAAAATTAACTCCAAGGGAACAAACTTTCTTTATGAAAGGATGGACATTGGAAGGGGTATTTGCAAGAAATGTCTTGCAAATGTGAAGAACACACATTTCGAAGGTGTTGTAAATTGTTCTTGAATAGTTCAAAACAGTTGGTTCTTCTACTTGAATGCATGATTCCGTATTAGTAACTATGTTTTACAATCGTTGTAAAAGTGTGGCTAATAAGAAGTAGAAGATTAATGAGAGAAGAGAAAGTACTTCACATTCGGAACGTGAATAAAATATAGATCTCTGCGAAAGTAGATGGTACTAACTTCCTCATATAAACTACCAAAGAAATTGGAAAAACCAAAGATTGTCTTTACATTCCAATTTTAAGGAACTTAATTCCGTCACTATAATAGAGATGGATGAATGTTTTGTTTGACAAAACATTGTTCTTTATTAATCAATGATTGGATTATAGTAATCTAATTGATTGTCTCTATAGTAGAGATGATATGGTAGCGTTAACTGTTTAGAATATAATGATGCTTAAAACCCAAAAGGTTGCAAGATAGTGGCAATTGTCCACAACATAATACTACTCATGTTGTATGACATTCACCGAAGATCACTCTCGGTTGGACTATAGTTTATTATGAATAAACACAAGTCCGAATACTTTGCAAAAGGTTTCAAAGAATTCAAGAAATGTAAGTTGATGAGTAAGACGTCTAAAGTACTTACCTCCTTAGATTTGATCCAAGGAAAGGTAACACTTTAGATGAGTTTCCTTGAAAGATATCAAGGAAATTAGCATCATAAGATAAATGATTTTCTCCATTAGGAGAAGAACGAACTTGAATAAGATTTAGTTCGTTGGATATTATCAATTACCCATATATAGGATATATATGCTTCTAAGACAATATGATTGTCAATTAGAAGATCTTCCAAAATTTTCATAACTCCATAGGATGTAGTTGGAAAGAAAGACAAATCTTAATCATGTTAAGATTTGGGGTTGTGTGCTAATAAGCAATATTTGTTTAAAAATTATCTTGTGGATATCCTTAAATTAACCTTTGGATATCACTTCTATAAACCAACCAACAAATGTTGTTTGTTGAGTAGTTCATTGTAATCCTACAATGTGATTTGCCTTAGAGCAAATGAACTAGGAATAGAACTCAAAAGAATGGGTTCTTTGAGAGACAAGATGATAATCAACAAATATAACAACCTAGTTCCTATACCACAAGCTCCAAGGTAGTCAAAAAGAATTTTAAACCGTCTCAGTTGAATGGTTTGAACTTTATGACTACATTGAGTGTATATACAAAATATACTCAAGGAAATGGTAAAGTACCATTTGACCCGAAATAATGAAACCTTCATAGCTAATTGGTAGCTTAAGGTGACTACAATCAAAGAGAATGGTTGACTTTGAAGGAACCATCTTTGACGTAGTCTTAGTTTCAATTAATTCGAAGATTGCTAGCTACAACTAAATGGTGATTCAATGTTTGGACATGATATAGGTTTCCGAAACCATTATTAAGATAGTCTTGATAATTTATGTCTAAAACTATGAATCACAAAACATGTAAGTTGTAGAGATCCAACCATCATGGATCTTAGCAAGCTAGTGGGAGCCATAAGCGTCTTATGAGAGAAAGATCAAAATTGTTTGATTTCTCATATAGATGTAAATGAATCTTTTGTTTACTAGGTTTACAAAAGATTAGTGGGAGTTAATCATATTCCTAAATTTGAATATATGTATGATATATTAATTTTGGAAATGAAAAGAATACTTCATTGTTAAAGTTATGACTTTAAAACTTTCTATAACGATAGAATGTATATGGGAGACATAGTCTATATACATGGGATGGAAATCTATAATGATAGATTTTAGGATATAATTGGATTATATCATGCCCTAATAATAGACAAAAGGTTGCTAGGAAGTTTCTCATATGATGATAAATTTTAATAAGAAGAACAACTCTAGTGAGACTAGGAGGTAGCTCTTCTCAAAGGGAACGTACCCTTTGACTCCCATAGAAATAATGCATAAATAGAATCCTTTATGCATAGGCAGAAAGGTGATTTACGTATTTCATATTGTATGAAAACGTTGATATGAATTGTACCTAGATCGGTACAAGACGATATCAGTGCAAGCCCAGGATCAGAACCATGGCAACTGTCAAGTGAGTCCTTGAGTATTTAAGAAATACTAAAGGATAAATTCCTCCAAGATCGAGGAAGAATTAGAGTAACGTAATGGAAGCGTAAATGTATTAGATTGTGAATCTAATCCATCATTGGATGTTTCTTCATTATGAATGAAGAGATAAACAGATATCTCTTTATTATGACTAAAGAGATATTTGGATGGAAACATTAAAGTAATGACTTTAGTGTGTTCCATTATGAATGCAAAATATATTGCCATATAGAAGTTTACAACAATGTTGTTTGGATGGGAAAGTTCATTTATGAACTCTCTATTCGGTTCCAACCAGAAAGTGTATCTAGTGTACTGACACTATGACACTAATGAGGCGATAGCTCAAGCCTGGGAATCAAGGTCTCATCAAGATCCGAACTCACATGAGAGACTGAACCACATGATTGGGAATCATGTATAATGGTGACGTCGATATTCTCAAGGTTGCTTCTATGGATAACATATAGATATCCATTGCCTATGCCTACTACTCAGCCATTTATGAAATGACTAAAGAAGAGGAATCATAACAGATGACCAAGCTGATTGGCTCTAGTGCAAGTGGGAGATTGTTGGAAATGTGCCCTAAAGCCATTCATATGATGATACTTTACGGATATTTCACATGTTAAACTAATCTAGTTTACATATAAAGGGCAAACATTATTGTTTGAGACGTCTCATATAAATGTTATATGCTTAAACGATAAAGTCCAAGGAATATGTGATTGGGAGAATGCAATCTAATGAAGTTAGATTAATGAGACCATTCTTTCGTAGACACATCCTAAACGTTCCTGATCATAGGATTGCCAATTGGGCATTGACAGTCCGATAAGATCAGTACGTACTATGCCTTCTCTCAGGGAGAGTGACTAGTCTCGAGTCATTGGTGTGTGTGACATCAAGACAAGTACGTAGGTGCTCAATAGAGAATGAGTCCACTGAACACGATCATAGAGGAGTTCTCATACTCATGTCACATGAGAACTCATGGTTGGGATAATGCAAATTAGTCATTTGACCTGAGGCATCACAGTTGTTGTCTTGTGGTTAAGTCCTTGATCTTTGATTATGTCAAAGTCACCCCATCGGGGTGTCCACGACATCATTGGGGTTAAGCCACTTAGTCATGGAGACAAGTGAATGTGCAACAAGGGATCTCTAACCTTCAAAATGGTTTGAGGGAGAATACTCTATGATATGATTAAAATCTCTGGCCAGAGTATGAATGAGATTTGGGAATGCGTTCCAATTCACATTCAAGGTAATCATATAAGCAAACGAATCACATTGGATAGTAGACATGAATAAATAAACTATCAAACCAAACAATGTGGTCAAGAGTATTAGATTAGAGAAAGACCGTATTGCATTTGTAATCCTAAACTGAATAGGTTCTCTACCTCTTCTGATTAGCTTGGGTAGCCATGATATGCTGCTAGGTGTCACTCATGGTTTGTGGAAGCCCTAAACGTGTGTAATCACTAAAGGGAGAATTGAAAGTAAGTTTCAATTCACAATCGATGTAAAATGGTTTTAATCGCCCACTGCCTCGCTAAAAGGAACCTAATGTATCGTACACCGTGTAAGGTGGAGATTGAAGAAACAAAGGAGATGAATAAGAATAATTAAATGGTTTAATTATTTATGGCAAGGATTAATTAATATGTTAATTAATCAAACGAATAAGTTCGTTAAAGACCTCGGGATAGTTTTGGACCTTAAGGCCCAATGGGCTTCGAACGTCAAAGCCCATTGACTTAAGTTGTATGACAACTTAATGAATAAAGATTCACAAAGGCCCAAAAGCCCATATCCATTTAGTGTTAAATTAGGGTTTTTGGTTCTTTAGGTCATTTAAAGAAGTGACTATATAAAGAACTTTATAACCTAAAATTCATAAGTTGTTGATTTTAGAGAAAATTGGTGAGAACACAAAGCTTCAATTTCTCTCTAAGAGGCCAACCACCTTGGGGGATATTGTCTAGCAATTCTATTTCCTCAAGGTCACTCATTTCCTCTCCAATCCAACCTTGGTGTAGAATCTTTAGAGGTTCTCAATTTTGGGAACTTGGAGAACCTATTCTTCTAACCAAATCCATGGAGCTAAGAAGCAAGGAATGAAGGCCCTATCTCTTGGGTGATTATCCTTTGCATATGCAAAGAGGAATCTACAAAGGTAAATATTTCTCAACTAACAAATTGTTGTTTTTAAGTTGAGTCAAGGTTCACCAATCTACTAGGCTTTGAATTTCATGGTAGATGTTTTGTTTTTGAATGCATGAAAGCATGATTCCGCCTTTAATTGTTAATTGCATGCTATATGATGTTATTCAAATGAACATGTTTTTCACAAAATTTCCTTCAAGAAGTATCCGAATTGTAACCGGTTTGGCAACCGGACTAAAAGTTTCTTGAAAATCAATACCTTCATGTTGATGGAAGCCCTTTGCTACAAGTCGGGCTTTGCATCGATCAACAGTGCCATCGGGCTTTTTCTTAATCCTAAAAACCCACTTGCAGCCTACTATGTTTTGAGAAGGATGAGAGGGAACTAGGAACCAAGTACCAGTGGACAGCAAAGCATTATATTCATCTTGCATGGCCTTTTTCCAGTGAGCATGCTTGGAAGCTTGCAAGTATGTAGTAGGAACATAGTCAATATCAACTGGAAGTGGGTGCTTTGTTGCTGCATATGCTCTTGATTTGAATATCCCAGCCTTAGATCTTGTAATCATAGGATGAGAATTAACTGGAATAAGAGGATGACTTGGTTGAGTTGATAACAAAGAGGAATGTTCTGAAGTGTGAACAAAACTGGAAGAATTATCTACTGAAATGGTTTCAGTGGAGGAGGAAGGTTGAGTAATGGGAACAGGCACAGAAGCACAAGATGGTGATGAAGATGAAGGATTGGAAGTAGTGGAAATATGTTTACTAAATTGGAGATCCAGAGAGGATGAACATGGTGGTGATGAAGATGAATGACTGTTATCTGAACATGTTGGTTTCTAAAGAGGGAAAGATTGAAATGGATAAGTACTTTCATCAAATACAACATGGCGGGAGATGTAACTTCGATTGGTAATAGGATCAAGACACTTATAGCCTTTGTGTTGCAGACTATATCCCAAAAAGACACAACTTTTGCTCTTGGGATCCAATTTGCTATGAATATAAGGCTTGAGCCAAGGAAAGCATTGGCAGCCAAACACTTTAAGTTTAGAGTAGTCAAGATAACGGTGAAATGGCAATTCCCAAGGTGATTGTGAAATTCCGGAGATGGGAAGTCGATTGATAAGGTATATGGCAGTGGAGAATGCTTCTACCCAAAAGATATGAGGGACATGGGAGGCAACTAGCAAAGTTCGAGTTGTCTCAACAAGATGCCTATGCTTTCTCTCTGCACAACCGTTTTGTTCAGGAGTATGTGGACAACTGAAATGATGGAGAATGCCATGTTTACTGAGATATGATGCAAAAGAATTACTAGTGAATTTACCCCCCGAAGACAACAAATGTAGAGAGTACATCCGACTTTGATTTCAAAGGAAAGAACCATGGCACTTGTTTTTCCCTAAGTACATCCAACTTCGAATTCACCTCCTGAAGACAACATTTGTTTTTCATTTGATTATTTATTGGTTTAAAATATATTTTCCTTAACGGGTAACGGGTCGGGTCATATTACCTGATAATATTATCGTGTCGAGTCATTTTACCCGTTTATTTTAACGGGTGTTACACGACACCACCCGTTAAGATATTGGGTATGACACGAAAATGACACGAACATGAAAAACACGACACAAATACCAGGTCTAGAAAATCATGTTCTCACAATTTTTATTATCAACTACAGAGTATTGATAATATGTGTTTAATCTTCGTCATCTAAAGAAAATGAAAATTTCCAGCAAAATATGAGCTTAGTATAAATGAAGATTTCAACAATTAATCACTACCAAAAAATAGGGCTTGCCCTACGAAAACTTGTACAATGAACATGATTTCTTCGGTTAAACAACCTTTACTCGACGAAATCTCCAGTTCATAGGGTAAATCTGGTCTACAATTTGGGGTTACTGAAAACCTTTACGAGACAGACAATATCATAGGGCAAAAAATTATCCGTCGAGCAAGATTTTGGCACTAAGAGAAAAAAAATGGCTCGCAAAGGTTTTCAGTAAAGGTTTGTCAACTTACAATTCCAGTTCGTTGAGCATGGACGACGATGACATGTTAAAAATTTAGTGGTAGAGCCTTTACTCGACGGTGTCTTAGTGGTTGCCCTGCGAACCATTCCATAAGGCAAACAATAATTCATGAATTAGGTCCATGCCTTCTTCTTTCTCTCTCATTTACTCCTTTCTCTTCTTCCCCCTCCCCCGCGCTGCTTCTGTAACCCTCCCTCTCTCTCACACACACACACACACACACACACCCACACCATCTCCTTTATCTCTTCGTCTCTCCATTAATTGAAGGTTTGTTTGTTTTTATTTGTGGAATAATTTTTTATTTAAATGTGTGATTAATTAATTTTGATTTACTTAGGTTTGTGATTGGATTGGAAGTCAATTAAAGGAAATCTATGTATTTGTCTCTTAATTATAAATAGTAAGTTTGAATTTATTTGATTGTGATATTTAAATTGTGTATTATATGAAATTTTGAGTTTGTGTGTCATTGGAATATATGTAGATTAGGCGACTTTAATTTAGCAGCATTAGTTTAGGAAATTGTGGTGTGAAATTTGTTAAAATTTCATAACCGTTTATATGAAGTTAACGTGTTCATTAACTTTGGCGGTTGTATGGGTGGGCTTAACTGCTAACTTAACAGATTTTTTTGGCGGTTATATGAAAGTGAAATAAAAATAACTAAATGTATTTGATTGAAATGTTTTAAAGATGTTGTATGAGGTTGCAAATGACCACAAACCTAAGGGTGCAAATGTAATTTACCCAAATATTAACTTAGTATTGACCAAATATTAACAGTATAACAACTTGTGTACAATGGTATTGACACCAAATTAACAAGGTTTTGACTTGTGTCCTATAATGTGCTCAATTGTCATTTTCTTAAGCAAATTAAATATCCAGCATAATGTTAACTTAATATCGACCACATATCGACAACGTAACAACTTGTTTAGAATAGTACCGGCACTAAATTAACAAGTGTTTGCCTAATGTATAATATGTTCTTAATCTTCATCTTCTTCTTAATTTGCTTAAGAATTCATGGCACATTGTAACTTATTTCTCTCAAAATGTGTGGCAGTGTGAAAGGGACTAGTATGGTGGGGGGCCTGTGTAGGGTTGTGATGATTTCGTGTATGATTTCCCCTAGTTTACTGTTACATAGAGGACTCATATCAGGGTACAGAAAACTGTTAAGAAAAAGGAACAAAGGATGATGAAATGAACACAAGTGATTGGAAATTTGGAAAGGGAAGGGCAACAAGTTAAATTTGAATCAATGTTGGGGGATTTCTATCATGCTCCCGGTTTATACTCCGGGAGTTTGGCTGTTGAGTAATTGATTAAAGATATAATGAACAAGAATTAACGGCCAAAATTTCTGAAGCATAGCATACCCGAACTTAATCGTCACCAAGGATATATGAGGACTAGCCCTAATGGTCTGGCGTGTAGTGCATTTGTATGCCTCTGTGTCTGTCTCTCTCACTCATGCAATATATTTTCTGTCTCCAATTTCTGAAGCTGGTTGCATATGCAACACTAAATGCCTTTAATGGCTTCTCTAACTTTTTCAGAAGTCTGAATCATTTTACCATAATTACAAAGTGGAGTCAACATCAGCAGTTACGCCATGGATTCCTCTTTTTCCCTGACTCTGATATATGGCATTGTCCGTGTATCAATTACTCGGACTGTGATGTTTCAATTTCGCAGACTGTTTATGTTTCTTCTGTAACCAAAACCCAATGCCACCATTTTTCAATTTTTTTTTAAAATTAATGTGTATATGTATATGTTTTGTGAGTGTGTGTGTGTGTATATATATATATTTCTGAAGACTTTGTAATTAGAACTACTCGAGGACAAAAGAAAATGTCAGCTTAAATGGTGCAACCCGTGGTTGCAACACGCATACAGACCTCATAATCTGATTCATGCAGGGAGAAGGGAAGGGAAGCTGCATTTTCAAATTTTCGATCTGTTAATATATTTAGACCATTTATGGAACTAATTAAAATGTATATTATTTGTTTCTTTAAATCATGAGTAATGTTAGGGAGATTAAATTTACAAACTAAATGATATGTCACCAATAGGAAATAAACACGCTTATTAACGTTTAATTAATAATTCATAGTACTACTCTTAGTCTTCCTAACACTACTCTTAAACCTTTAAGGAAGCTGCGACCTTACTTGTTCTTGTTTCTAAGTTCCTCAGAGACAAATAAACAACCGAGTTAATTGGGATCGATAACAATAGTACTTTTTTTCTTTCTTTTTAGGTCATGATTACAATACTAGTTTGAGGCATAGCCTTTTTCAAAAGAACCACGGCCATGCATGCATCTCTCTAAAATTGGCTATTTGTTGCGTAAGACTTATAGGCAGTAGCGAGCATTTACCTTCGCATTTAAGTTTAAAAAAAATCAGAGGTTCTAATCCGTGTTAAAAATGTTAACAATTTAGCAATATAGTTTAATATTATGTTAGGATGTTTGGTATTTTATGTATTAGGGTTTTCTAGTAAGTTTAGGGTTAGAGGAAGACCTAGGAAGGTGCGACTACGGGACAGAGGTCCAGGGCCGAAGGGGTAGAGGAAGATCTAGGAAAACTTTGGAAAAGACTCTAAGAAAAGACTTAGAGAACTTGGATCTAACGGAGGACATGACACAGAACCGAGCGCAATGACGTTCTAGGATTCATATAACCGACCTCACTTAGTGGGAAAAGGCTTTGTTGTTTTTGTTGTTGTTGTAGGGTTTTCTAGTAAGTAAAGGGCTGTGATTACTTTCCTTTTAGGGTTAAGATTGCTTTCATGTTTGTTTCAAAATAAAATCTTTACAAATACACCTTAACCCCTTAGGAATTAGGTCCTAGCTAGATGTAGTTTTTCCTAGTGTATTATGCTAGGTAATTTTGTAGTGTGCTTACTTTTGTGGCTAGGTATTACAATTCAGAGTTTTGCAATTAATATTTCTTATTTTCGTTCTTTGGTTTGTTTTGGCAACATGGTATCAAAACGGATCCAATCACTCTGAATTTAATTCGCTCTTGGTTGTTATTAGCTTGTTGATCATTTGTTCTTCTGTTTTTTCGTTTCACCTTCTGTTAGTTATCTCTAGTTTAGATCCTTGGGAAATTTTCAGTTTTCGTCGTAAGTTTGGTTCACTTTTCTTTATCAGTGTTTTTTACATACAAACGCTTAGTTTCTTCGTCATCATCTATCATTTGGTTTTATAGTTATATATGTATAGTATTTCCATGTATCACTTAATTAAGAGAAGAGGTCTAGTTGTCCTAGCCGTAAACGATGGATACTAGAGGTTGTGTGCATCAACACAAGTAGTATCTGAAAACATACATTGTGGATGCCCTAAAACGCTCACAGTATCATAGAAACTTAAAAAAAAAGTTTCCCAAAAAGAAGTTTTGAGAAACTTACAACATGCATTAATTATAGAACTGATATGGATGCATTTTAAACAAGAAAACTCTAGGAAAATTTGAAATGGGTTTCGTGTCTTTCCTTTGAGCAATACTAGGAGGTTAAATTTATAAATAAAATTTACAAACTAGATGTGTATCACCAACAGAAATTGAGTACGTTTATCAATATTAAAGTAAGGGTAATGCTAGGAAGACTAAATTTGCAAAATAAATTTTGTGTCACCAATAAGAATCAACACGTTTGTCAACGTTTAAATAATATATCAATCATCGACTT
Organism: Malus fusca; assembly: GCA_035220775.1. NCBI lineage: Eukaryota > Viridiplantae > Streptophyta > Magnoliopsida > Rosales > Rosaceae > Malus > Malus fusca. Next base: position 22,816,552 of record CM069072.1, read on the forward strand.
CCATGTCTTTTAGTTTTCAAAACTTTGTCTCCAAATTTAGTTTACCTATCATTACCCTTTAAGTAATAATTTCAAATATCAACTTCTATATCATTTAGTTTACAAAATTTTATCTACAAATTTAGTTTCTTAGCATTACTCCCTTAAATATGATACCCGCGCTAAGTTCCAAATATATCAAACTAAAAGAAATTCTTGTCAATACATATTCTGACCATGTGGGTTGACAGTTCACAGTTGTGTCGGTCGATATTTTCTTGCACGTGAAGTGCTAACTACTCAGTATCGTCCTTTTTTCCCGAAAGAGTATAGAAGCATCAGTAATATCTTTAGAAATTAGTCTAAACCAGTTCATATTGTTTAATATTCATCATGCATCCACATGAATCATGTATCTAGGGACCTTTTTATTAAATAAAAAAAACGTACACTAGCAGTCACACAAGCAATATTTCATACGTGAGAGATTTATTCACACTTTGTGTCTTAAATAAATTTATCTCGTGTAATGTATGATGAACTCAAAGGGTTTGTATCTTAAGGTCATCTCCAATAGAGAGGGCTAAAGGTTCAAAAAACAAAAATTAACTCGATTTGTCAAAAAATTCATCTCCAACCAATGACTGGATTGCAATTCTATGAAGTTCACCAGATTATTATTTGGCCAAAGGAACATCAGACTAGCCAAATGTAGCCCTCCCCTTAGTCCATTTTTCTGGGGCCCAACTCCTTAGTTGCAATAATTGATTCAAACTTAACTGCTAAATTTGAAAGCATCAAATTGTAGTTTAATTAAATTAATCAATAAATTTAAAATATAAAGTTAAACTAATAAATTATTGAGTGGGGCTATGTTTAGCTTATTCGGTTGGAGATGGTATATGAATTATAGCTTCGACAGTGTTCATCTAAAAATAATTTTTTTGTTGGGACTATAATTTTGGATGGGGCTATGTTTAGCCTTTTTGGTTGGAGGTGACCTAAGTGGGTGGGATCCTTTACCCTCCACCTGAGGGTTCATGTTGTTCTTCCTTTTATATGATAGAATGTTTGATGAACATAATCTATGACAAGTACAGTTAAACAATATGAAGTCCCACATTAATTAGATATCCAACAAAAACGTTTTATTATATCGGTGTATATGGTCTTACATGATTGAATTGGGACAATACAAATGATTAACAACAATATAGTGCTGATCAGTAGTAATCCGATGTCAGCCAATTAAGGCTCACAATCATGATGCATGTGAATGTCCTTGTGGATGCAAATAGGGAACGGCCCTATTTGGAGAAATAGGGACCGGCCACTTATGATGGTGATTTGAGTGTAATTGCAATTAATATGGCTAATCAATCAATTAATTTTCCAATTAATCCCAATTTGAAAACAATAATTGGGAGTTACATTGTGGGGAGGATTTGATGAGGATCGATGAGAGGATTTTGAAAAAAAAATACCCTTTTGATCACATTTGACCTTGATTGAGCCGCTATCGTCCGTTGCATGCGCGTGAGAATCCCGATGTGCCTCGAGGGTAATTTTGTCATTTTCACCCAAAAGTCCATGTGTTGCCTCTATAATTTTCTTGATTATTTTTTGCTTCACAAATGCCCCTACACCTGTTGGGCTACTCGCAGGAAAGGGCAGCAGGTGTAGAGATTTTCCCTTTAGGAAACTTAGTATTGTTTCCTATTTTGGTATAGATTCCCTCATTAATAGGAAATTAGATCCTTCTAGGAAAGAGAAATAAATCACTTCTAAAGTCTATTTAAGTTTACCTTAAGTAGATTATTAAATCAACTTCAGAATGCAATTTATTCTACCCTACAAGTAGGGATGGGCAACGGTTATGGTGGGCGGGTAACCGCTGTTATTTACCCATAACTGTTTATGTTCATACCCGCATAACCGTTTACCCGTTGGGTAATTGTATAAATGGTTATACCCATAACCATAACCGTTTATAAACGGTTATCCATACTCATAACCGTGTACACATTTAACCATACCATTTAACCATAACCATAACCATTTACCCGTTTTTGAACCCGTTTATCATTTTTTTACCCATTTACCCTTTTTTCACCCGTCTACATGTTTTTTTTAACAACTTGAAAATTACAAAAGAAAAATTTGTCAAAATTTTTCGTTTTCTGACAATTAGGCACCGTTATAGGTACATTTTATCATGCATTTTTATATTTTAATTATTTAAGTCCTCATACAATTCCAATAATTGAAATAATAGTTTAGGAGATCATATTCACAAAGTGATATATCATCATATCAACTATCAAGATGGCAAGTTGCAGATGTTCTATTGATAGCACATACATACATGGTGACTAGATCAACTGGATGATTATGTGTATTTTAATTGATTAATTATATTGTGTAATTTGTATTAATATATATATATATATATATATATATATATATATATATGTTGTTATTGCATTTGCACTTTGCAGGAAAGAGTTCATGGCCGGAGCCTACACCATGAACCTGTACTTAGAATTTTAGCATACCCAAAATCCCTGCAATAATTAAAATCCCTGTAGTGGAGCTGGGAAGGAGAGGGTACCGACTAGAGGAGAGAGAGAGAGAGAGAGCCTACTTCTAAAACCCCTCAAAATCCATGCGATAATTTTTAATTTTTAATTTTTACATATATTAAATTAAATGGGTAAATGGATACCCGTATAAACGTGGGTAATACCCATAACCGATGGACACCGGTTATAACCGCGAGTAATACCCATAACCGCCCATTTAAATTTCACAGATAAACGGTTATACTCATAACTGTTTGTTAGTCTAAACGGTTACCCATAACCGTAACCGTGAACTTTAAATGAGCGGGTATCCGCGGTTACCCAAACCCATGGGTATTTTGCCCATCCCTACCTACAAGAGAGAGAAAGCTAGAGGATATTTGTTCCCCCTCCCCTAGCAATCTTCTACACTTGCCCGTGCAAAGGATCGTCTTTCATTGCTTTCTTTGTCTTCACGCTGCACCAAGGTAAGAAAAAATTAATTTCCCTTGTTTTCTTGATTTTTGGGACCCTCGGGCCTTGAAATTTGGCTTGACAGGGGTCGAGGACATGTGAAAGTCGGCTGGAGGAGACCACGGCAGGGTTGCCGTTGGTTCTAGCACGTGATCTGGGTCGAGGAGGCTCGAGCCTCCTTTTCTCTTCCCTTTTTTTTTTGTTTTTTTTTTTGGTGCAACTGTCTACCGAATTTTCCTTGTGTCTTTGTAGAATTTCTTCGAGCATGTCTTCCTTGAGCCACAAAAGTGATGATGGTGTGCCGCCACTGTATTTTCAAGGTGGATCTTTGAGTAAAATAGGCTACTTTAAGGCTGCTAACTTCAAGATTAGCTATGATGACTCGTTTAGAGACTTTCTTGAGGCATATAGGCACGCCGTTCCTTTGGGGGTGCATGTGAAGCGTGTCAAGGATGGTAACAGTCGTGAGCCATGTAGTAGGGCTCGAAGAGCCATCAAGTTTCACCCCTATTACTTTGTGTTGGGATTTACTTTTCCTATGCTGTGTTTTTTCCAAGAAGTGCTTTGCTCCATGAAGTGTGCCCCCGCTCAATGATTTTCGAATGCGGTCTGCGTGATGGTGGGATTCCTCAATCTAAGCCAATTCTTTGACTTGGATCTCACTGTCAACGAATTTTAGTACTTCTTTAACATAGGCCGCATCGAGGAAGTTGGGCAGCTGCGATCCCGCCATAGGCTCTTTGATCATTCGAGCAAGGGAGATCATGACTGGGCTAAGGAGACTTTGGAGATAAATGGTGAATGGAAGTCTGATTCTTCCCCTGAGCTGCGTATTCTGACAACTTTTATCACCGGTAAGTAGACAGTTTAGTCCCTCGGCTGCTTTGTGTTTTTGCTAAGTTACTCACTAATTTGTTGATTGTCCTCTTCTACTTATGAAGATTCGAAATTCGGCTCAACTCCTAAGACTTCTCCGAACATGAAGAAAATGAATGTCGCTTTGGGTATCCCTGCTGAGTACCGTGAATGGTGTTGGCTGCTTAGTCCTATTTGCTGGAGAAAGGTGGGATGCCCCTGAGAGATGAGATAAAACAAATCAAGGCAGATGCATTAGCTCGTTTGATCACCGTTATGGAGCCTGCTACAAATAAAGGTGGGAAAATAGATCTTCCCCGCCTGCCCAGGAGACGCCTGCTGAGAAAAAATCGAAGACTTATTCCGCCACTTGCTAAGGTTCGCCAGCTGCCCCCAGACTTGTGATTGACTTAACTTCTTTCAAGGGGGAGAAATAAAGGGCAGCTAGATCTGAGCTAGGGATGCCTGCCATGCTAAAGATGGCTAGTTCAATTGCCGATAGGATTGCTCAGCGTAGAAGTTCCGCCGTGACCCCAGTGCCGAAACCAATGCTAAGGCGTATGCCGGGAGCTAAGTTTGGTTCACCTTTGGAGAGGCTTGCTACTATAAAGAGCAATAAGGTGGACTCTGTTGCTAAGGTAATGCCAAAGTCTACTCCCCTTGTTGTTGAGACTGATTCCCTTGCTGGGAAGGAGGAGACTGCTCGTGTGGGTAACTATGAGAAATCCATTAAGCCTACTTCTGGGGAAGCTGTTGAGATCTGCAGCTTTTGAAACCAGATCTACTTGAAGACATGGATGTTTGTGCTAAGTTTGTTGATGGCATTAGAGAGGTTGTTTGCCCAAGTTTCTTTGCAAAGCATATGACTGAGTACAGGAGGACTGCTCTGCTTGCTATGATGCAGAAGACGGTTATTCTGGCAGCCGAGTCTATGATCCTTGATCAAAAGGATACCAAGGCTACCAAGGAGGTGGCAAAGGCTATGACAGTCGAAACTTATTCTTCTTCAGAGAAGATTAAGAGGTTGGAGTCTGAGCTTGTTGCTTTGAAGGGTTTTAATTCCTCTGCCCCCACTTCTCTGCAGCTTGAGACCACTTGCCAAGAGATCATTAACTTAAAGACTAGGCTTGATGCGATTCAAGTTAAGTATAAAGGTGTAGAAAAAGAGATCGGATGTCACATACCTCAGATTCAAGATCTTGAGCGTGCCGTTTTTTAGCTTCGTTCCGCTGCTTACACAAAGGATGAAGAGTTGATCGCTACTTATAACCAAGTGATCCACTTCAAGAAGGTCAATGATAAGTTCGAGCCCTAAGTGTTGGAACTCCAAGGTGCGTTAGAGATCAACGAGAGTCTGGAGAAGAAAGTGGATGAACTGCAGCGCGTATGTGTTGGTCTGCTCGAGGATAACAAGTAGCTGAAGGTGAGGAGGCTAGGCTCGAGGCTTCGCTTGTGCAGAGTCAGGCCGATTTCTACAAGTTGTGTTATGTAGATCATCTCTTTGGTAGGCTGTTTGACTTTGAGTTTGTTAGGAAAGACTTCAAGACATTCTCTATTTCCGGAATACTTACTTGCCTTTACTTTTGAGGCCTCCATTGGTGAAGTAGTCAGAGAAGTTGGTGCCCAGGCTGGAGCAGCTGGGGGTGAAGCGCCGGATGATGCCACTCGCGACTGCTGAAGGTGTGGCGGCTGAGTAGTTGTGGGATGTCTAAGCTGCTGAAGGGTAGTCTTCTAGGTAACCTTTAGGATTTTCTTTGTTTTCCTTGTTGCTTTTTGCTTTGCTTGAACTCATCCGGCCTTTGCTATTTGTTTATCAATTTTGCTAGAAAATTTAATAAACTTGTTTCCTTCGTTTTTTTTTTATCTTCACTTCTTTTGTTCTTACCTCACCTTTGACTTTTAGACTAGCGGCAGACGTGCTACTTTTCTATAAGCGGACATGCTAACGTAGCCTAAGTAGTCGTAGATGTTGGTGTAGAACTTTTTACAAGGTTGTAAACCATAGGGTTGGTAGCCGGACACCTTACTTACAGAAGCAGACGAGTTCGCGTGACCATTAGGTTATTTAACCTTGGCTTTCTTCAATCCTTTGAGCTGTGTGGCCTGTATCACAACATACTAAAGATCTTTGGGTCATGAAATTCGCTAACTTTCGTATCAAAAGTACGCGGTTGTATGGAATTTTGTAAGATTTGAGAGAACTCCTTGCTCTTTATGTAACCAATTTCGTGGGTTGCGTAGCAAGTATCATAACACTTTAGGAATTAGTGTAGATCTAAATGATAATTCCGCACTTTGGAAGAGGTGAAGCTTATCGACTACATAGCATGCCGACAGTGGATAAAGCTTCATATATGCATACTAGCTTGTTTAACCTTTCATAAAAATGTGCAGTTGTATAAGTCTAGCATGACTTTACTGCTCGAAGGGCAAGCCATAGGCAATCTTTCGAAAACTGTAGGCTACCTTAGTGTACTCGGTAGTAGCTTTAGGGTTCCAAGGCAGCCATCCATAGGGCATATTGCGTAATGTGCCTCCTCTATCTCTGAGGCCCGGTTCCTCGCGAATTAGGCTAAGAGAACTCAAATCCTTCAGTTAGCTAAGCCTTGAAAAAAGACCATTGTGGCTACTTCTAGAAATCCCAGCGTAAACCATCGTGTACCTAGTTACACCAAGGCAGCCCGACTCATCCACTTATGGATATTCGGAGTGTAAAGTTTATCATTCCGCATTGGAGAGCAAACCCATGTGGGTGTCGGGGAATTAGTTTACCCTCTTGCACTAGAGAACATGGTTAGTCCCCAAGGGGGTGCAATTTCTACGATGAGTCGTTAAGAAAGGCTCAATCTTCTTTTGAAGTGCAAGAGTGATCAATTGTTATAAGCATGCAGCCGAGCCAAATTGTAAATTATTTCTGAATTCCTCATTGAAAAACGAGTGAAATGAACAAAAACTTAGCTGTAAGGAACTGCATAACAACTGGATAGTTCTCGACTTGCATGGTGGTGCCCGTCAAGCTGTTCTAGTCTTCGGGCATTGATGTAGCAGAAGATCACACATAGTACTTCCTCAGATTGTAGGCGTTCCATTGTTTTTCGATCTCTTTGTCGTTCATGGTGGCGAAGGTGTAACTACCCTTGCCGTCTACTTTGTTGATCTTGTACGGACCTTCCTAGATAGGATTCATATTTTTTTAGCCTTTTCTGCAGACAGTGATGAAGGCTTTTCTTAGGACTAGATCTCCAGGTTGGAACTGCGAAATCTTTGCCCTTTTGTTGTAGCTGGAGATGAGCTGCTGCTGGTAGGTTGCGATGCGGGTGATGACCTTCTCGTCTTTCTCATTTGCCAGATGTAAGTTTTTGGCCATCTCTTTTTCATTATGCTTGATGCTTGGCAGTAGAGTGCTGATACTTGGCATGATGACATTGAAGGGAATGATTACTTCTGAACCAAATGCCAAAGAGAAAAGAGTCTCACCGGTTGCTCGTCGTTTGGTGGTGCAATATACCTATAGACATCCGGGGAGTTCATTTGGGCATTTTCCCTTATTGTCGGAGAGGGATTTCTTAAGGCAATTGAGAATTGTCTTGTTGGATGCCTTGGTCTACCCATTGCCTTGAGGATACCTCAGCGTGGACATATGCTGCTTGATGCCATGTTTTTGGAAGAACTTCGCCAAATCTTTGCCTACGAATTATGGGTCGTTGTTTGTGACGATGGATCGAGGGATGCCAAATCGGCAAATGATGTTCCTCCATATGAAATGTTCGTATGAGTCGTGGTTGTCATGGGCTCGACTTTTACCCATTTGGTGAAGTAATCAATTGCCACGATCATCATGCCTCTGCCCCCAGTAGCGGGCGACATAGGCCTTACCAGGTCGATTGCCCACTGCATAAATGGCCAATGGCTAGTCTATTGGTGTAGCTCGCTGGCAGGCAGTGCTGGTACTGGCTTGTAGCGTTGGCAGCGGTCACACTTTTGTACTAACTCTTTAGCATCTTGATGCATAGTAAGCCAGTAGTAGCCTGCGTTAAGAGCTTTTTATGCTAAGGATGGCCTTTGGAGTGAATTCCACAAACGCCTTCATGGATTGAACTTAGAACGTTTAGGTCGTCGAGAGGCGCTAGGCAGCAAAGATGTGGTCCAGTGTAGAATCTTCGGATGAGAGTACCGTTCTACATGTAATAGCGTGCTGCCTTTGTTTGGAGCTTTCTAGACTCCAATCTTTCCATGGGGAGTGTGCCATTGACCTGGTAGTTTATAATGGAATCTTGCCAGTTTGGAGTTGTATTAACTTGTGACACTTTGGCTGCCAGCCCCGCCTCTATGCTTGGCTTGTCTAGATACTCATCAGAATAGAGCGTTTGAATTGATGGTCAAGGGCAGAGCCTGGGCCGGCTAGCGCGTCTGCGTGGGCGTTGTCTGCCTACAGAACTTGAGTAAGGGTGTAAGTCTGAAATGCCTCAAGTTGCTTTCGTAACTTCTCTAGGTATTGTACCATCTTCGAATGCTTTGTCGTGTACTCCCCAGTAATCTAGCCAGTGATTAGCTAGGAATCGGAATGAATTGCATGCTTTTTCACCACCAAGTCTTTTGCCATTCGGAGGCTTGCTAGTAGGCCTCGTACTCTACTTCGTTGTTGGATGCTTTAAAGCCTAGAGTGATCACCTGCTCGAGAATTGAACTGTCTGGGTGATAAAGACCATGCCTGATCCTGAGCCTTTGTAGTTGGATGCGCCGTCAACATGTAAATGCCAGAAGTCTCAATCGGGTGGAGCAGGCATGGCTAGGGTGTGCTCAGCTGCCTCTGGGGCATCATTGGGCCGTTCTGTTGCATCGCCTAGGCTAGGCGTGAATTCCGCTATGAAGTTCGCCAAGGCTTAGACCTTTATCACCATACGGGTTCGAAAAACTAAACCGTATGAGCCAAGTTCCAACGCCCACTTCATTACTCGTTAAGAAGCATCTGGACCATGGAGGATTGATCATAGAGGATACTAAGACATGATGATGACTGTGTGAGCTTGAAAATATGGTATGAGCTTCCAAGCCACAACAACTAGTGCCAAAATTAATTTCTCGATCTTTGGATATCTAGTTTCCTCATCGAGAAGAGCTTTAGAATGGTAGAATACTGGTAGTTTGGCCCCCCAGTTATTCTCGTACGAGGGTAGAGCTTACTGCTACTTCGGAGACTGCCAAGTAAATGTATAAGTCTTCTGCTGCTTCCAACTTGGATAATAAGTAGGGGTGGGCGCGGTGCGGTTCAGTGCGGTTTCGAGTGAAACCACAACTGAAATCGATTTTTTTTGCGATGCGGTTCAGTGCGGTTTTGAAGCCAAAACTGAAATGAAACCAAACCGTTTGGTTCGGTTTGGTGCGATTTCAAATGGTTTCGGTTTGGTTTTTGAGAATAAAAATGTATAATTTAAAATATACACCTATTTATGCATAAGACCGTCAAACCTGCATGACATCTCTACCTTTAATAGACCATTCTCCTCAAATTTAGCTTATAATTCCCGGGTGGTACGTTCTACTTCTAGCCATTTGGACTTAGTGGGTGATCTTATGACAATTCTTGCCAAGTATTTTCTAACAACAGTAATTAGTGGAAGGAGTAGAGATAAGGTAATGATTAAGTCATCAATATAATCTCGAGAAAATTTGAAATGTTCATCAATAAACACTGTGTTGCACATAAAAGAATTTTCTCATTTAAGTGGGTTATACAGGTAAAAGGATTTGTACAGTTAAGTAATGTATATTATGCTAGAAGCCATAGGAATAATGGGATGGATATAATGGTCCCACCAAGGCCACTAAAGCTCGGCGATGGAAGAACCACACTATAACCATGGATAAAAAGGTCAGTGAGGTCGTAGAGATGCAAGCAGCCAGGTCGCATGCAGAGATGCAAGCAGTGAGTTCATGGCACTGATGTCGACTGTGGAAGAGATGAATATGAGTTTTAAGAAAGAGACAGACAGACATATGCAAGCAGTGAGTTCAGGGCACTGATGTTGAATAGTGGTGCAAAATTGGATGACTAGTCTAGTTGAACTAATTAAAACATAACATTCAATATATGGTGAGGTTGAGGTTTCGATGCGGTTTTGAAAACCCAAAAACGAAACCAAACCGTTTTGTTTGTCGCGGTTCGATTTTGAAATCGTAACCGTTTCGAAACCGCAAAACTAAACCGTTTAGTGCAGTCTGATTCGATTCATGTTTCGGTTTCGGTTTTGATTTTCGGTTCCAAGTGCCCACCTCTAATAGTAAGGGAGGTGATGTGAGATACTTCGTACTTGTTTGGTACTGAGGTGATTTTGAAAAAAACGGGTATAAAAAAAAGCTGGGAGCTTTTTTGTGTTTGGTAAACTTTCAACTTCAGTTTTTTTTCACAATTTTAGATGAAAAAAGCCAAAAAACAGAAGTAGCAAAAGGCAACTTTGAAAAATCGACTTTTCAGCTTCTGCGCAAACCTCTTTTCTAAAAGGCGATGAGCGCTTTAATGAAACTTTCATGTACCCAAAATGACCTTAAGCAATTAAATAATTTACAATCACACAAGATGCTTTTATCATCTTCCATTTTTTTTTCGGTGAGCTGTTTCGGAATCCGTCAGAATCGAGGCGATGATGCAGCGGGCAAGATTGCACCAACCCTCTCTGTCCACGGCGGCACCAGATGCCTCTCTCGATGGTGATATCTAGTCGACCTCTGATGGTAATATCCCCACAACCCAATTGAACTAACAAAATCCCAGATGGAATTACAACAATCCGAAGCTTGAACACTCACCTTCCATGCTGAGACTGGATATTTTTTTTGAGGTCGTTCAAGATCGTGAGTTCGTACTTCAAGACCTTGGAGCGGCGGACCTTGAGCTTTTGGACCAAGCAAAGCTATCCCAGGCCTCTCCTCCATTATTGACCTGGTTTTTGAACTTGCGATCTGACCCGTCAATGAACCATCCAGCACAGAGGAATTTTTTTTTAGGATTTCAATTGAGAAAGAAAGATATCGCATGAAGAGAGGAAGATTAAGACAGAAAATGTGAAATGGGTTAGAGCGACGGAAATGACGAGAATGGGAAAGAAAAGAGAGCCATGTGAGAGAAAGAGGGTTTGCGAGGTGTTTCTAGAAAAATGTGGACTGATTTTATTTATGATAATAAAACATAAAAAGATAGGGATTTTAAATAATAAACTAGTTTAATTTTATTTTATTTTATAAAATAACCATTAGTGTTGGAGATGCTTATGATAAAGAGTTATAATTGTATAGTAAATAGATATTATAAATGTTGGATTATATGTTATATGTTGAAGTTGGATTATGATTTCTTGTTAAACGTTGGATTATATGTTTAAGATAAAATTTATAAATATTTTCTTCTAAAAATAAAGTATATTTAGTAATTCACCTTTATTTGTTAAGAAAATTAAATTAATGGCACATATAGTATTATACCCTTTTTGGTCATTTCACACAGTCACAACTGTTTTACAAAAAAGTTTACCAAACACTATAATACTGCTTTTCTTTTTCAAAAGCACTTTTACAAAAAAGTTTACCAAACGCTCTAGTGCTTTATTTCATAGCTGCTTATTCTCACAGCAGAGCAGAAGCAATTTTTTTTTCAAAGCACAGGAATACCAAACCAGCCTTTCTTCAGGTCTTGGAAAGCTCTTTCGCATTCATCATCCAATTTGTCTCATTGCGCCCTATTGATGGCCTTGAAAAAAGGCTTGCATCGATCGGTTGATCACGAGAGAAAACGGTTGAGGTCGGCTGCTTGTCCGATCTGAAGGAAATTTTTTTGAAAAACATGTTCATTTGAATAACATCATATAGCATGCAATTAACAAATTAAAGGCGGAATCATGCTTTCATGCATTCAAAAACAAAACATCAACCATGAAATTCAAAGCCTAGTAGATTGGTGAACCTTGACTCAACTTTTAAATCAACATTTATTAGTTGAGAAATATTTACCTTTGTAGATTCCTCTTTGCATATGCAAAGGATAATCACCCAAGAGATAGGGCCTTCATTCCTTGCTTCTTAGCTCCATGGATTTGGTTGAAAGAATAGGATTCTCCAAGTTCCCAAAATAGAGAACCTCTAAAGATTCTACACCAAGGTTGGATTGGAGAGGAAATGAGTGACCTTGAGGAAATAGAATTGCTAGACAATATCCCCCAAGGTGGTTGGCCTCTTAGAGAGAAATGGAAGCTTTGTGTTCTCACCAATTTTCTCTAAAATCAACAACTTATGAATTTATGTTATAAAGTTCTTTATATAGTCACTTCTTTAAATGACCTAAAGAACCAAAAACCCTAATTCATCACCATATGGCCGGCCACTCTAATGGATTTGGGCTTTTGGGCCTTTGTGAATCTTTATTCATTAAGTTGTCATACAACTTAAGTCAATGGGCTTTGACGTTCGAAGCCCATTGGGCCTTAAGGTCCAAAAACTATCCCGAGGTCTTTAACGAACTTATTCGTTTGATTAATTAACATATTAATTAATCCTTGCCATAAATAATTAAACCATTTAATTCATCTCCTTTGTTTCTTCAATCTCCACCTTATTTGGTGTACGATACATTAGGTTCCTTTTAGCGAGGCAGTGGGCGATTAAAACCATTTTACATCGATTGTGAATTGAAACTTACTTTCAATTCTCCCTTTAGTGATTACACACGTTTAGGGCTTCCACAAACCATGAGTGACCCCTAGCAGCATATCATGGCTACCCAAGCTAATCAGAAGAGGTAGAGAACCTATTCAGTTTAGGATTACAAATGCAATACGGTCTTTCTCTAATCTAATACTCTTGACCACATTGTTTGGTTTGATAGTTTATTTATTCATGTCTACTATCCAATGTGATTCATTTGCATTTTATGATTACCTTGAATGTGATTTGGAACGCATTCCCCAATCTCATTCATACTCTGGCCAGAGATTTTAATCATATCATAGAGTATTCTCCCTCAAGCCAATTGAAGGTTAGAGATCCCTTGTTGCGCATTCACTTGTCTCCATGACTAAGTGGCTTAACCCCAATGATGTCGTGGACACCCCGATGGGGTGACTTTGGCATAATCAAAGATCAAGGACTTAACCACAAGACAACAACTGTGATGCCTCAGGTCAAAGGACTAATTTGCATTATCCCAAACATGAGTTCTCATGTGACATGAGTATGAGAACTCCTCGTTGATCGTGTTCAGTGAACTCATTCTCTATTGAGCACCTACGTACTTGTCTTGATGTCACACACACCAATGACTCGAGACTAGTCACTCTCCCTGAGAGAAGACATAGCACGTACTGATCTTATCGGACTGTCAATGCCCGATTGGCAATCCTATGATCAGGAACGTTTAGGATGTGTCTACGAAAGAATGGTCTCATTAATCTAACTACATTAGATTGCATTCTTCCAATCACATATTCCTTGGACTTTATCGTTTAAGCATATAACATTTATATGAGACGCCTCAAACAATAATGTTTGCCTTTTATATGTAAACTAGATTAGTTTAACATGTGAAATATCCGTAAAGTATCATCATATGAATGGCTTTAGGGCACATTTCCAACACGATCAAGCTTTGGATCTCATTCAAGGTGGTTGGAGATTTCATCTCTAGGATTGCTCGGATTTGTTTAGGATGAGCTTCGATTCCTCGTTGGGTTACTAGGTACCCTAAGAATCTGCCTGAAGATACTCCGAATGTGCATTTGGCGGGATTGAGCTTCATCTTGTATTTTCTGAGGATGTTAAAAGTTTTAGCCAAGTTGCCAATGTGGTCAAATCGCTGCTTGCCCTTCACCATGATGTCGTCGAGATAAACTTCCATGGTTACTCTAATTTGTTTCTTGAACATCATGTTTACTAACCTTTGGTAAGTGGCTCATGCGTTCTTAAGGCCAAAGGGCATGACGTTGTAGCAGTAGGTGCCTCACTTGATCATGAAAGCGGTTTTCTCCTTGTTGGGCTCGTACATGGCTATTTGGTTGTAGTTGGAGTATGCATCCAAGAAATTGAGCAGCTGGTTCCCAGAAGTTGAATCTACGAATAGATCGATTCGGGGAAGTGGATAAGGATCCTTTGGGCATGTTTTGTTGAGGTCAGTGTAGTCTACGCAAACCCTCTATTTGCCCTTCTCTTTCTTCTTTACTAGCATGACGTTGGCAAGCCATGTTAAGTGCGCTACCTCTTTTATAAATTCAGCTTCTAATAACTTGTCAATGTCCGCTTCGATGATCACATTTTGTTCGAGTGTGAAATGTCTTCTTTTTTGGATCACTGGTTTTGCAGTGGGGTGGATGTGTAGCTTGTGGCAAGCTATCTTGGGATCAATGCCAGGCATGTTGGAAGGTGACCATGCAAAGACGCCATGATTTTCCCTAAGGAAAGTCGTGAGTTCCTCATTTTCCTTCGGGCTCAGACGTGAGCCAATTATAGCATTCTTATCCGGCTGCTGAGGATCAAGGATAATGTGCTCGACATCTTCTTCGGGTTTCCATCCCCTTTCGTCTGCTGGCGTGTTGACTTGGACAACATCTTCTTAATCTGACTGCAGTAATTGCAATTTGGTAGCTTCATCGTCCATTTGGACCTCGGTAGCCTCTACGGGGGTAAATGTATTTTTTCTTGATTCTTTCAATACTTGCACAATGCATCGTTGAGATGTCACCTGGTCAGACTTGATTTCTCCAACTCCTCATCCCAAGATGCGAAATTGGATTTTTTGATACTTGACGGAGGTTAGAGCGTCTAGCTTGATCAACCAAGGTCTCCCAAGAATCCCATTGTAGGGAGATGGGTCGCTTATGATAGTGAACGTCTTATTTGAGACAGCTAACGATGTTCTCATGTCAAGTGTAATGTTGCCGATAGAAAGGTTGAGGCGTGTCCGTTGAATCCGGTGAGTACCTCCGCTCAACGTATAATTATATTGTCCAAGCCTATCTTCTAAATTACTGAGAGTTGAAGTAGGTTGACCGCACTTCCGTTGTCAACCATCATCTTGTTGACTATATCATGGGCTAGCAAGACAGATACCACTAGTGCGTCGTCGTGTGGGAAGTCGATGTTTTCTGCATCCTGCTCGGTAAAGCCAACAATGGGTCCAGGTTGGGTGTTGATTGCTTGGACCTGTGAGACTAGTAGAGCTTGTTGGATCTTCTTTTTCTTGGAGTTATTGGTAGCCCCCAACTACTTAGATTCGGCGAAGATGCCATTGATCCGAATTATCTTGGTTAGTGGCTATTCGTCGGCGTCTGATTTCCTTCTAGGTTGTGCAGCTGGCTAGTCTAAATATCTATCAACCTTGCCTTCTTTCACGAACTTCTCTAAGTAGTTTTTCCAAGTGTAGCAGTCGTCAGTTGTGTGACTATGACCTCAATGGAATGCGCAATACTTGGTGCGGTCCAACTTCAAACTATCTCCCTTTGTTTGTTTCAGCAACTTGAACCAAGGTTTACTTTCGATGTCACGGAGGATTTGGTGGATCAGGATCGAGAACTTAGAATAGTTCTTGTGCGTCAGACCTTCTTTAGTTATGGATCGGTCCTTACGTTTGGCCTCCTGTCTGCTTTTGTGGTTGTACTGCTTCTCGTCATATTTCTTTTGAGTTACTATCGATTCTCTTCGAGGCTGCTCAGGTGCCTTGTCTGATCGTCGAGCCTCGTCCCAAAGTGCATGTTTTTCTGCCATAACAAAAGAGTATGCTATAGTTAGATCTTCTTTCATGATAAATTCTCCAAACAGTGGGTGGTCTGCTGGGAGTCCTTTTTGGAAGGTTGCACTTGCTATCGAGTCATTGCATCCGACTATTTTTGCCTTCTCTGCTTTGAACCTCTTCACATAGTTGCGGAGCGACTCTTTTGGGTTCTCTTTTATGTTGAACAAGTGATCGGACTTCTTCTTGATCGAGCGGTATGATGAATATTCTTTGGTCAAAACCAAAGAAAGTTCATTGAAACTCCGGATGGATTGTGAGGGCTTGTGTGGAACCAATTTTGCGCCTCGCCTTGCAAAGTGGTGGCAAATATCTTGCACATTAGAGAGTCGTTGTTCCGATAAATGACCATCGTGCTTCATTAGTGCTTAAGTTGTCTCTCCAAATCTTCATCTCATTTGTAAGATATGAAATGTGGCATTCTGAACTTACGTGGAGGCTCTGCTTGCTCGATCTCGTCCGTGAAGGATGACCTGCTAATGTTAGTCATGTACAGTCGAAACACTTCATCAGTGACCTTGATGGGTTGGAAATTACGCAATGGCTCAGTCAAGAACCTCTCTACTTCTTCTTGAATTTTCCTTTGTTGGGGTAGCGGAGCTCTCGGCTGCCCCCAGTCGTGACCTACTAGTCTAGGTTGCTCTTCTATGTGTTCGGCTCGTCTATGCAGGGGCTGCGGTGCATGTGGTATGTTCTTAGCGGGCAAAAGAATTTCTCACAGGCTGCCAGTTGAACTTGAGCCGGATTGAGTGACTGCTTCTTTCCGTCCGTCGTACTGCTTACTCTGATGTGAGGTGAAGGATTCTCCTTGCGGGCCTAGCCGCGAATGAACAATTCACCTGAAGGGTTGCTCATGTTGATTATCAGAGTGTGGCCCTAACCGTGAATGTATACTCGTCTGTGGGCCTAGCAGAGAGTGCATACTCATCCGCACGCTAAGATGAGAGTATACGTTATCTCGTGGGCCTAGTCATGAGTGTACACTATCTGAACGCTTGGTTCGTGGTTGGTCGAGGGGTTGCTCGCCGGGACGTTGCTGGAAAGGTTCTTCATCTGCCCTTGTCCTACTTCGGGACACCTCGTCTGGGGCACGCTGCATCTTAGTGCGCTGCAATAGCTGATTCACCAAGGTCGTCTGCTGCGCGAAGGTGCTTGTCAACTCGATGACTTATCGAGACACGTGTTGTTCGCCATTTGGGTTAGAAGAGCTTGGACGGAATACATCTCCTTGAGTAATGGAAGTGTAATGGGTTCCGGGCGTGAGATTTGAGTTAGGAAATGTCAAATCCGCGAAGAAATGTGGTGAAAATGCCCCATGTTCAATCGTCGGCCTAGAAATATGAAGCCAAGACAGTTGAACCGTTCTTAGACCGATTTAGGCTGCTTGGGACACCACGAGAGTGGGCTGGATTGCATGTGGCGTACGTGGGTGCGAGGCTTGGGCTCGGCTCGGGTGTTCACTGGGCTATCGCCGGGTCGTGGCTCGGGTCAGCTTCTCTTAGGCTTGGGCCCGTGTGGTTTGGAGACGCACAGGGTGCTGGGTTGTCTTCGGCACTGTTTGGGCCTCCACTTCTAGGGCCGTGAGCTGAGCTTGGACTCGCGCTGCTGGGGCAGTAGCTTAGGCTGCTCTAGGTGCCTGGGCTTGTTGCTCACTGTGGGTTATGGGCCTGCCAAAGGTTGCCACGGTGGTGCCCCGTGGGGGTTGTGCCGCTCCACTCGCAGTCGCGTTGAGCCTCGTGGATCGTTGTGGTCCAAAGTCTTGAACATTGGAATTTTTGTTCGTCGTGGTTTCCGAATCTCTTATCATTGTACTTTTCTTTTACGTTTATTCAAAGAATTTTTATGAAAAAATTCTATGAACAAGAACATACGAAAAATCTACAAATGAACAAGAAAAAAGAAAACCTCGAATGCGAGAGTCTTCTTCGAGAGTGTGAATCAAGACTCTCAATGAAAGCACCAATTTGTGGATGCAAATTTCCACCTTCTTCTTGGATGAAAATGTACCTGCAAAACAATTAACACATAAGATCAAGGCCAAGAGCCTCACGCGCCCACGATGAATTTGGGGGGGGGGCTTTAGCCGAAGAATCTCTGCTGCCAAAGTTAGAATTTTGAGAGAAAAGTATTTAGAGAAATTTTAGAGAATTTTAGACGAGAATTGGACTTATGTTTTTAGAGAAATGAGGGGCTACATATAGGGGTGTGGCCGGCCCTATTTGGAGAAATAGGGACCGGCCACTTATGGTGGTGATTTGAGTGTAATTGCAATCAATTTGGCTAATCGATCAATTAATTTGGTAACTAATCTATTAATTTGTCAATTAATCCCAATTTGAAAGAATAATTGGGAGTTACCTTGTGTGGATGATTTGATGAGGATTGATGAGAGGATTTTGAAAAAAAAACCCTTTTGATCACCTTTGACCTTGATTGAGCCATTATCGTCCGTTGCATGCGCGTGGAAATCCCGGTGTGCCTTGAGTGTAATTTTATCATTTTAACCTAAAATCCACGTGTCAACTCTAATTTTCTTGATTATTTTATGCTCTACAGTCTTGATCGAGAAAATCTACTCATAAATATATGATGTGCAATTGTCGGGCTTCTTGGAGATGATTATGTACACACGAATTAACGAAATACGAGTGTAAGCAAAAAAGAAGCAGATGGCCAGATGGGGTGTGTGTGTGTGGCGACAAGAGAGTAAGGGAGGAAGAATAAGGCATGGTGTCGATCGTCGACAAGAGGGTGATGTAGATTTTCATGTGTTCCTAGTTTTGTTTTTGTTTCATATATTCTCTGTGTTAATTGGATCTGCCAGTTGAGTGAAGAAGGGTCATGGAAACGGTGGAGGTAGCTAGTAGAGAAGATGGGCATTTGAACAGAGTTGAACGTGTGTCTAACTTGAGAGCGTGCTGGCTCATAAATGGCCAAATTTTTCTGTGTACAAGTAACATAATTAAGGTGGTGAAAGTGTTAGAATATAAGTGGACGATAAGGTTAATATACTTCACTTTTAATCTTCAATATCCCTTCGTTTATACTATGACACATAATATACCACCTTATATTTCAGAAGATAATCAAAGAGTCATGATATTAAAACTTGAGATAAAACATGCCAAAAACATTTTGTCCACGTTAAATGGCACCATTCGATGCATTTATCGAGGAAAAAAAAATATTGGGCAGGACCGACATATCACCATTAATGACATTGAAATTGTCTTAATTTAATCACATGAAAAATTCACACCGAGATTGCATCAACATAATCACATGTATAACCCGACAAATATATTGAGTTATCACAAAAGACATCGATGTAACTTTAATATGAGTTACAATTTATTCTCTAAAGTATTCCACGCGGGATTGCATTATTAAAAACTCTAGCTCAACGTATCACGTCTTTAGTGGGCTACACGTGCAAAAATTTCCACGGTGGTTAACCTTATATTTTATTTTTCTAAGTGGCTAAAGAGTAGTTATTGGGTCAGGGTCTTGTGCACAGTTAGAATAATTATGTCAGGTTGAATTGGGGTCTTTTGTTAAGGATCGAAATAGTTGTAGTTTTAATGACCAAAAAAAAAATAAAAAAATAGTTGTAGTCTGAAAATTCGCTCTGATATCACGTTAAGATTTAAGAGTTAGGCTAACGATTTGTACTAATTATATTAATATTGTTTCAAGTTAATCACATACATAACCGGACATGTGTTGATTTTTATCACAAAAGATACAAGTGCAATTAGTTATAATTTATTCTACAAATTACCCGATGTCATATTCCGTTCTTTAACATTGTCTGCATAGGGTTGAGATGTCTAGTAGGCCTGCATTGTTGGGCATGATTGGTAGCGGTCCAATCCCATGTTTGGTTTTGACAAAAAATAAAAAATAAAAATCCCATGTTCGGTGAAGAGCGGTTCGTTGGACCCATAATTTTATCATTGGACACTTTATTCTTTGCACACCCGTAATTAAATGGTTGTCTGTAAACCCACCGAATTGAAGGTGGGAGGAGCGTCGGTCATTACTAGTTCGGTGAGGAATTAAAAAACTCAAAAGAGATAACGGATAAAGGGTTGGGGGTATTTTAGAGAGAGAGAGAGAGAGAGAGAGAGAGAATTAGATGGTGGCTACAACCCCCTGAAATGATTTAGTCCAAAACGGCAAAACGTAACTCATTAATTGTATACCACGGTCGTTAAAATAAGAAAAATTTGTGAGTGCCAAAAATAAAAATTAGATGTACAAAGAACCACTCTCGGTGAAAAAAGAGTTGGGCCTGAACTGAGTGGAATTCGATCAACTTAAACAATCCAATATGCATGATCCAACTGGACTACATTTCATGCCATACTTGACTATCATTAGACCAAAAAAAGTATCCTGTTACTTGCTAATTACTTTACTATGGCCACACCAATATTATAAAGGAAATTTTATTTAGACCCATTTGATTTATCTCTACACCCAATTAAACAATTTTCTTCATCAAGTTTTCAAATCTGCCCTTAATAAATAAGAAAAAAAAGTATGGGTTTTTTCTCTCTACACCCAGTAACCCTAAACCCACCACCATTGCATCGGAAAGTTTTCATTGTTTTCGGCAAACCATTATATCTTCATCCTCTTCTAATTTAAATAATTCCATTAAATGTACTTTATCCTTCAACTGCTTTCCTAATTTTGCACATTTAAGTCTAATATGTCATACTTCTCCACATAGATAGCACTTACAATTACTTTATCTTTTGGTGCTTTGTATTTTCTTATCCAATGTCTACCACTTCTTTTCCTAAATTGTTTGAAGTATATTTAGGTGATGAGTCGATACTATCCTATATATTTTACCCTAATCTTAGTATTAATTTATTGGTTATTTTGTGAGAATTTTTATACTTTGAATTATATATTCAATGCAGGACTTTCGACTTCCTCTTGAGAAAAAAACATTCTAATGATGAACTTTGGAGTGATTCTAATTGGAGAATGTTCGTGAGTGTTTTTAGATGATCGTATCAAAATTTTAGATTTTTCTACCAACCCGTTTGACCGTGGCAATGAAATAAAGGCCCAGTGTGCATCTTTTCTAGATTGACGTTTCTATACGTTTTGGTTATTTTGAAGGTCAAGATAGCATGTTTTGAGTAAGATTCCTTCTGAGGATTTATTAGGGACGTCTCAAGCTTTAAAAAGAGACATTTTGGTCAAAAGATGGGTCTTCTCTGCAGTCCGAATTTTAGTTTAAATAGGAAACCTTTTATTTGTTAGTTATTATTTTATTATGTTTCCTAGTTTTATTCTAAGACCTTGTCTAGGTTGGGTTTTATTTTGTAGTACTATAAATAAGGCTATTAGCCATTAGATTAAGGTGAGAGAACGCATCAATTTGGAGATCTTAGCTAGGCTTTGACAATTTGTATTTCAAGGTATCAAAATTCTCCATTTGGAATCACTCCAAAATTCGTCCATTTGGATACTTTTTGCTCAAGATAAAGTCGAAAGTCTTACATTGGAAATATAATTCAAAGTATCAAAATTCTCACAAAATAACCAATAAATTAATACTAAGATTAGGGTAAAATATATAGTATAATATTGACTTATCATTACTCTTTTAATATGTTTTGGAAGGTCTTATGCTGAAATTCTTATTTTGTTTATAAGGTTTATATGATCTATATTTGTTCTTATGATTTTTCTTATGCTTATTCTTTTTATGACAACCATATTGTTGTGGTAAATCTATTTTTTTACAACTCATACAAAACTATTTCATAATCTTTCTATTTGCTTTTATTTGGCTACACTGTTACCTTCACATACATGTTGAATTCTATGTCCTATTGCAATATAATTTTCCTTTGGATGCTTTTGCCATTTATTCCAAAGTTTTTCACGTATTAGTCCTTTTATTTTAGTCATATAAGTATCTAATAAATTAATACCATTAATTCTACCAGTTTTTCCTAAATATTTAAAGAAATGCTTTTTAGCCAAAATGGTCCCTAAGATTTGCATAACACATCACTTTGGTCCCTGAGATTGAAAATCAATATAAATGGTCCCTGAGATTATCCACCATCCATAATTTTGGTCATTCCGTTAAAAACTCCGTTAAGTGTCCTGGAGCTCTTGGCCAGAACTTTGGGCAATTTTCAAAGCTTCGTAACTCAATTGTTTCTTAACCAAATTCGACCCATAATATATCAAAATGAAGATAGGAAAATGTAGAACAAGATTATAACTGTTTGGAAGTCCAATGGTTGCCGGAGATGGCCGGAAAATAGCCTGGAAGATGACTGGTCCGCAGGAAAATTGGAAAACTAGCCAGAAACTGGGTAAACTTTAAACGTTCATAACTTCTTCATACTTATTGATGAGATGAAGAGAATGGTACCTTTCTTGATGGCTAAATCGCCATGGTTTGGCTGGAAAATGGCTCGAAAGTGGCTAACTTAACAACCAAGACAGCCATTTTTGAGCCGTTTTCTGGCCAAACCATGGCGAGTTAGCCTTTGAGAAAGGTACCGGTCTCTTTTTTCTAGTCGAGAAGTATGATTTTTGTTTTTGAATCACTCGATTTAGTTGAGTATTGAAAAAGTTATGAACGTTGAAAGTTTACCGGTTTCCGGCGAGTTTTCTAGTTTTCCTGCGGACCAGTCACCTTTCAGGCTATTTTCCTACCAACTCCGGCAACCATTGGGCTTCCAAATGGGTATAATATTATTCTACACTTTCCTATCTTCATTTTGATATATTATGGGTCGAATTTGGTTAAAAAATGATTAAGTTACGAAGTTTTGAAAATTGTCCAAACTTCTGGCCAAGAGCTCCGGGACACTTAACGGGGTTTTTAACGGAATGATCAAAATAATGGATGGTGGACAATCTCAAGGACCATTTCTATTGATTTTCAATTTCAGGAACCAAAGTAACGTGTTATGCAAATCTCAGGGACCATTTTGGATTAAAAAAACCATATTAAAATTTGAAACAGCACCAAACCAAAACCAAATGGTTTGGTTTCATTTCGGTTTTAGCTTTAAATGACACCAAATATAACCGCAAAAAATTGCGGTTTTTCTACCAACGTTGCTGACCAGTGTTGTCAACGGTAAGGATTTAATCTCACTTATGTGAAATTAAATCCTATGGCTATTGTAGTAAGGTTTTTTTAGTAGTTAAAATACCAAATTAAGTTTTTTCTTAACAGGTTGAAACGGTTTACTCCCATGTAGACTTGTTAAGAGCCCGTTATTAACATGTTTTTAGTGGGTGACCCGATAACAACCCGATTAGTTAACATGTCAACTTGTACCCGTTATTTTCGTGTCAGGTTAACGGGTAATGCAAGAATAGAAACGGGGTCCTTTATGGTGAAGTGTTTGATTGGATGAATCCCTTATCAATAAGCTCTTGCAACTGAGCCTTTGGTTGTCTCAATTTTGTAGGAGTCTCAAGATAAGGTGCAAGAAGAATAGGCGTTGTACCTGGAAGTAGATCGATGGTGAACTCCACTTCTCGATATTTCAGTATTACAGGTAGATCTTGAAGCTGTACCGGATTGCCTTCTTCCACTACGACATGAGCTAAAAAGCCTTCACAACATTTTCTTAGCATCCATTTTGTCTTTATGGCGGAGATTAATCTGTGTTTCAACTTCCATTGTTCGCCCGTGAATGTAACCACATGCATGGCTGGTCGTCAGAGACATGACCACTTTCAATCGGAGATTCACCAGAGTGATTCTAGTGCAGCCAATCTATTCCTAAGATCATATTGAAGTTCACGATATCAAACAGACTGATATTAATTGGCATTAGTTGATTGGGAATGAGAACAATGCATCATCTGCATTCCCACTGCACGTAACAGGTTTTGCGTTGTGGCATTGCGATTCCTAAGTCGTACCCGACTGGGTACCTTGTGGTTAAGTAAATTGAGCAAACAAGGGTAATATGACAGAGTGGGTAGCACACGGGTCAATCAAAACCTTAGCGAAGTGATTAGAGTTGTTAAGGTACCTGTGACCAGGTAAGACTTGTTCTGATCATTTTGGTAAGTGATATTCTTAACACGACCATGGGTCTGTTGTCTTCCCGTACAATCTGCTCCTCTATTTCTACGATTTTGATTCCTTCGACCTGATTACCTCTATTAGCTTGTCTGCCGGCTACGCCATTATTTGACGCTAAGCTCTAATCTGTAATGCCTGCCTCCATGAAACTGTGAACCAGCGTCCGAGTACTGAGGTATGACTCCCTAATACTGCATTCTGGTTTCAATATATAAAAAAAAATCGTACCGCCTAGATACCGGTTGACAGCTGATGGATACTGGACAATATTGTCTTAGTAATTGATGACACCACCGTAGATTGGCTGCTTGTTAGGGCCTGGCATGGTGAGTAGCTTGATTGATAAGTCTGCTCCTGTAGGCTAATTTTGCTGTTTTTGGGACACTGTTTAACCTGGTATCCATGCTCACAGCAGGTGTAACATTTTGTGTTCCTTTGCTTTCACTCAGCGTAGTGACGGGTGTTGCATCAGAAGTAATTCTGGACATTGATGTTACTGGAACTGCCTTGGAACATAAATGGAAATTGCAGGGATTTTATCCCTAGAATGAGGTTTGCCGGGTTCTAATTCTATCGTCTACTAGAGGATCAAAGGTGATTGTTTTCTAGCATTTATTCTGCTGAGTGCTACCACTCTGATTGTCAATATTGTCACTCGGGACATTTTCGAAATCCTTGATGCTAAGCCTTGTACAATTCCTAATGTTTGGTACATTGTATAGGTGTTACTAAAGGACAAAGCTGCTTGCAATTTTCTTTCTTGTACTGGTGATATGTCTCGAAATGATTGGTAGGGATGACTGCATAATTGTGATATAGATCAGTGAACTTCATGTGGCACTCAGTTATCGACACTTATGCCCTAGTTTAAGTTCATCTACTCGTCTCTTATCCAAGTCTTGTAATCCAGATGCATAAACATGCTCACGAACCGTTGCTTGAATATATCTAGTTTTCTTTTTCGTTTTTCGGGATTTGTTCATCTTATACTTCCACCACAATATTGCTGGTCCTTGGAGGAAACATACTATAGTCACAATCTATTGGTCAACTGGGAAGTTTCCTTGCCTCTGCATGAAATGCAACATCTTCTTAACATGTCTGAACCAAGCTTCGGCTATTTTGAGTCTCTGTGCCGTAGGAGTTCTTTACTTAAAGATCACAGACGATCTCCAAATCATTCTTCGTCTAGATGGTGTTAACAATAGCCATTCTAAGTCGCCCAAAATTAAGAAAAGCTGGTGTGGTTTGTGATTGACGAGATGGCATAATTCTAAAACATTAGAGTTCAAGAATTGATTGTGTTTACACCGCGTGTGTGGTGAATGCAGAACTGCCTAAATCTATGTTCCGATACCTAACTGACACATCCCTACCCGAAATGTTTATCTAGACAGTCAAATTGAGTCATGCTGGCCAACAAGCCATAAAGTGATGGTGATGTGGAAAGCAAATAAAGTAAAACCTAAAGTAACTAATACTAGAGCATATAAGCGAGGTTGAACCCTTAGTAGATATTGACGTCAAAGCATAGATAACAATGCAATATTAAAGTAAGAATGATTATACCGAAAGGAGAAATCTCCTACATGTCAACTTTTTTTCTAGAAATCCTCATCGTTACAAGAGCTTTATTACTAAATCCTTGAGAGGAACAAACAAAGGTGAGTTGGACTATAAAGCAAAGTTATGCAAAACTGTCTTTGAAAATTGTAACCTCTCGCTATAAAACAAGTATAAAGCTTTCAAGATAAAATATACTAAAGTATAGAGTATAGCACCCGGATGACAGAGTATGTCAAGGGATATAAGGTACATATGCAACAGATATCTCAACAAAGTCAAGTACATGTCAATGCTCATTAGTCTACGATGGCACACAAGTCCAACAATAGATATTCTAACATGGAACATGTTGGGTGTAGGTTTTACACTATAGTATTATTACCACATGAAGCTGGCACTAGGCGCATCACATACAAGTTAATCATCGACCTTAGGGACATGCTAACACCTACTATGAATCCAAAACGAATGTAAATGGTGCATGTGAACACACACATGGGCTCGACATCTAAGAGACACCGTGCTAATCAAGTAATAATGAGCAGATAGTATGCAATTGTGAGCATGGCACACTTTTATGCTTACAAATAATATAATAAACGTAAATAGTATGTAATGATTACTTGTAAAGCTAAATATGGCATGTCACCGCATCTTTAAGCATAAAACAGTTATTGAGGAAACTATTTTATATATATATATAACATAAAATAAAAGACCCATTCACAATCAAGTTGTCGAGTTGAAAATTGCCTTGCAAGTTTTGGAGGTTCTTGAGATGTGTTTTACCTAAAAACGAAACTCCTAATGTAAATACTAAGGATGATTGTAAATTCACGTATTTGTACAAAGTACGACTATTGGAGAAACTATATTAAAATAGTCGAATTTGGAAAACGGAGGGCATTTAGATTTAGCACATTGAGAAACCTAAAAAGGGACCTTAGGCCATCTCCAACCGATGGCTAGCCAAATGGCTCGTTTTAGCCCTCTGGCTATCCAAGATCCTCCAAGATATTAATATTTTAATAAACAGTACAGGGTCATATTTGCCTCCGTCTCCAACCGAGGTCTAAAAGGCCAGATGGCTCGTTTTAGCCGTCACAAAAAACCTCTACAACCGAGGGCCATAGGGATAAACATAATTTATTATTTAAATTTAAAAACTACAACAACTTAAATTTAAAAGCAACAACTTAAATTTAAAAACTACAACTTATATTTAAAAACTACAACTAAAATTTAAAAACGACAAATTAAATTTAAAAAGTACAACAACTTAAATTTAATATCCATAATCAACATCATCTTCATCATCCGCCATCGTAGGAGTATAGTCAGAGATAAACAACTGCCGTTGGCTCATAATTTATTTTTTCAAAATAGGCCTTACTCATTGGAGTGTAATTCGAAATGTTCCTTTCCATATTCTTATCATCCATCTCTTCTTGTATTTGTTTGGCCCGTTCTTCATGCCGACACTTCCTTTCTTCCGCCTCAAGGGCATTTTGCTCCGCCAATAATCGCAATGAGGTTGCCACTTCATGTTGAGCGGCGTAATCATCATTTGCCTCTCCCTTTTCCTTCAACCTTCGCTCCTTGTTTCGTCTCATAGCCCTAGGTATGGAACCTTTACCCGAAGGCGGATTTTCTACCCTTATTTGTTGAATGGTTGGAGATCCATCTTCGTCCATATCTGCAGCTGAGGATGCAGTTCCGAACACCGGCGTAGGAGCTCTCTGTGGTGGATCTTCAAATAACACCCACCCTTTACAAATTTCCCAACAACTGTGAAACTGAAAGGGTTTCGAGCTGCTCTCCATATACAATTCCTCTGCTTGGCGTACCTAGAAAAAAATTAAAGGAAATTAATTTATGAAATTAAATGTAATATAATTAAATATTTAAAATAAATTGTGAAAACACTTACTTCGTCGTAGTAATTAGCGCCGCTTTCATGTGTACTTGCGGCTGCTAACAATGCTTGATGCCATTTGTTCAAACTTGGCTGAAAATGTTTCTTCCATCTTGAAGAACAACTCTCGTGGTTTCGAATATTCACTGGAGTGATGCCTTCATAGAACTCTAAATATTTTTTGGACACACGAGTCCAAACACCGTCATTTGTTTGACAATTCCCCCTCACACTATCTTCCGACACCCATCTATAAGCCTTGCAAAGAGATTCATCTTCTTTTCGGGTCCGAGCCCTACCTTTCATTGCAGACGAGGCCATTTGAAAATTATTGAAAAATTGAATGATAGATTTTTGAAAGAAGAAAGAAAATATGAGAATTGAAATGGTGTAGGAATGGTGAAAATTTTTGAGGAATGATGAATGAATGGTTTAGGTATTTATAGGGGAAAAAAGGCCCAAAAACCCTAAAAAAACAAAACAAACAAAACAAAAAAAAATTGAATCCAACGGTAACTGGCGCTAGCTAGCCGTTGGATTCAAATTTCTTTATAAGAATTCATGTCGGTTATAACCGTCAGGATAGATGATTTTCTAGCCAGCCCCGGGCTGGCTGGCTGGCTGCAGCCCTCCAGCCCTCTCCAATTCCTTGGGCCCTTTCAGATTCCACAGCCCTCTGGCCTAGCCCTCGGTTTGAGACGATTTTCAGCCTATTTTCGGCCCTCTGGCCTTCTGGACCCTTCGGTTGGAGATAACCTTAGGTTCTTTCACGCGCCCTCACACATCATCACGTGGCGACGGCTCGGGCCGCCACATGCCGAGTTGGGATTGCCAAATTCCACTGTGGTCTCTACCGTGGCTGGTGGAGGAGCACAGTACCTCTGGTGGGAGGTGCGTGTGCTAACACGCTGAGCACTGCAATACCACGCAAAGCATACTCACACGAGTATCGGTTGTACTCGCCCCTTTCGAGAGGGCTGAGAGTGGCCGATTTCTAGGCATGGTTTCCAGAGCCCATTTCAAGCTTAATTCATAACCAAATCTAGCGTGCTATATAGAGATTTAAAGCTAAAAAAAAACGTAAGGATGAGAAATATACCCATTTTAGGGACACTAGGTGGCTGGAGATGGCTTGAAGACAACCTAAAACACAAGGGTCCTCGCTAGAAAACTTGAGAGAGATTTGCTCCACATCAAATCTGCACCAATCCATTCCCAATTTTCACATGCAAGCTTAGGAACGAATTTAGAACACAAAAGGAAAACAACTTAAGGTGATTTAAGGGCCAACCGTGGTCGGGAGATTCAAGAAATCTCACGAGAGTCCTATGCAGAAGTCTAAAAGGAAAAAGGTAGGTTAAGCTTATGGATAGACACGGGTGTGGGCATGGGCGAAGCTACATAGGAGCGAGGAGAGGCGAACGCCCCTCCCCTCACTGGAATCAAGCCCAGTTGCGATGGTTCCACCCCTCTGGTCCCGTTGGAAATGATGGTGTCCCGGCTACTGCTCTAGTTTCTTTGTTGTTACACGTAGCAGCAGCAGTGAAGGGTTATAATTTTTTTTTTAAATTCCTAGGTAGAACTGTAGACATCGAAATTTCGGTAAATAAATGTTGACCAATAAATCAAAGTTTCAACGCTCATGTATTACATAAATTTTACACGTAGCGTGTGTCTAAACGAAAAATCGAAATAAGTCAGAAAAGTCATCAAATAGGACACGTGTCAACACCTGGCAGAGACGACTTATTTCATCTGGAATATTATATTCAAAATTAGGTCTTGGAAAATTCTATAAATAGAAGCCAAATTCATTCATTTAGGGGGAGGAACCAAAATCATTAGGCAAAATTCTTGAAGCTCTGAAGCTCTAAAACTCCGAAGCTCTCAAGCATCCAGGTTCCCGAAGAATCAAGAAAGCTCTCTTCGTTCTTCGTTCTTCGTTCATCGTTCATCCTAAGATCAAGCCTCAACGACCCTTTGGATCAACAATCATCCACCAATTCAAGATCAAGCCCCGACGGCCCTTGAAGAAAGTGTTCTTCGTTCATCGTTCTTTCAAGCCCAAGTCTCAACAGCCCCTTGAAGAAAGCGTTCATCGTTCATCAACTGTTCATCCTCAAGGATCAAGCCCCAACGGCCCCTTTGGATCGACAACATCAACAAATCCACTCATCCGCAGTTCATCAAGCCCAAGCCCCGTCGGCCCTTGAAGAAAGCGTTCATCGTTCATCACTGTTCTTCGAGATCAAGCCCAAAAGCCCTCGAAGATCCGTTCAAGCCCAAAAGCTCTCGAAGATCCGTTCGTCACTGTTCTTCGAGTTCAAGCCCAAAAGCCCTCGGAAATCCGTTCATCACTGTTCTTCAAGATCAAGCCCAAAAGCCCTTGAAGATCCGTCAATCACCATTCTTCAAGATCAAGCCCAAAAGCCCTTGAAGATCCGTTCATCCTCGTTCATCCAAGATCAAGCCTCGACGGCCCTTGGATCAATTGCACATCCCACAAATCAACACCTTACGGAGATCGAATCAGAGGATCAAATTTGAGAGAGATTGTAACCCTAAATCATCAAAATACATAATATTTGTTCGTGCACGTTGTTCTTGTCTCTTTCGTTTCAGGAATTTTCCGTGTTCACAAATTGGCACGCCCAGTGGGACAATCTCTACCTCTCATCTCTTTCTCCGTTCAAGAAATTCAAGCACACTTCCAAAATCAATGGCATCAAGCAAAGGACAAGTCGTTCTCACAAAGGGAAGAAGCCTGAGCACTTCCGCCATGAACAGAGCATCCATTGGCGCCACAACCGCTCCTCAACATGCCACTTCAAAGTTGGTGCCACTAAAGGAACAAGGGGAGCATCAAAGGCGCGAGTCCGTCATCAACCTGACCTCGCTGGGGCACCGAAGCATGCTGCCGAGGCACACAAGATGACATCCCAAAGCAACCAACGACATTCTTCGTCAGCACCCTGGACGTTTGAAGAAAAACTGCGTCCATTGGTTGCACAAGTCATGACCATTGGCGTCACCTCCATCGAAGAACAACTGGCTCAAATGAATGAAGCGATTGCAAGGCTAACACGGACTGTGGAAGAAAAAGACTTGCAAATCACTACACTCGTCAGCCGACTGGAGTCACAGGACGGCGAGAAACCCGACCCAGAGAATGATCCACTAAAGAGAAGAGATGACGAAGAAGATGAGCCTCAGGTGGAGAAAAACGATGTGAAGCCGGAGCAAGACCAAGCAGCGGCACTCATGGGATCATTTTCTATCCAGCAGATGCAGGAGATGATCACCAACACCATCAAGGCACAGTACGAAGGGAGCTCACATACCTCCTTATTCTACTTGAAGCCCTACTCCAAGAAGATTGATGCCCTGAAGATGCCAAGCGTTATCAACCACCAAAGTTCATGCAGTTTGATGGAAAAGGAAACCCAAAGCAGCACGTTGCACATTTCGTCGAAACTTGCAACAACGCAGGAACCGAAAGGGATTACCTCGCCAAGCAGTTTGTGCGCTCGCTGAAAGGAAACGCTTTTGAGTGGTACACAGACCTAGAGCCTGAGTCCATCAACAGCTGGGAGCAATTAGAGCGGGAATTCCTCAACCGCTTCTACAGCACCCGCCGCACTGTGAGCATGCTAGAGCTAACAAGCACAAAGCAGTGGAAGGACGAGCCAGTCATTGACTACATCAACAGATGGCGCACTCTGAGCCTCGACTGTAAAGACAGGCTCTCAGAAACCTCTTCAATCGAGATGTGCATCCAAGGCATGCAATGGGGTTTGCAATACATCCTTCAAGGCATTAAACCACGGACCTTCGAGGAATTGGCCACTCGCGCCCATGACATGGAGTTGAGCATCGCCCATCATGGGAAGAAAGAACCAATCGCCGACTACAAGAACGACAAAGTTCTTGGGCCAAAATTGGAGAAGACTGCGTGGAAACCCACCAAAGAAGCAATGACGGTCAACACAGCTCCCGTCAAAATCCCTACACGAGGCAAGGCGATTCAAACCGAAGCTTTTCGTGATCAAGAGATACGTAGACGCACTTTGAAGGAGCTTGAAGAGAAAACTTATCCATTCCCCGACTCTGATGTGGTTGCCATGTTAGAAGACTTGTTGGAAAAGAAGGTGATCGGTTTGCCTGAATGTAAACGGCCAGAAGAGATGAATCGTACCGATAGTCCAAGGTACTGTAAATTCCACCGTTTCATCAGTCATCCAACAGAAAAATGCTTCGTGCTGAAAGATCTCATCATGAAGCTGGCTCAGAAAGGAATCATCGAGCTAGATCTTGACGATGTGGTGAAGTCAAACTATACCACCATCACTTCTGGCTCTTCCGACTCAAAGTTTTCACCTCAACCGCTGGGGGCATCCTCCAAGACAAGCAAAGTTGAAGGATGGACTCAAGTCACCCCTAAGAAATTGCACAAGAAGCATACGTCTCCTCCACAAATCCGCCAATCGGAATGGGAGCAAAGCAGCTCTTGTCAACCTTCAAAGCAACGTGAACGTGTTGAAAATGATGAAATTTCGACACATAGATCGTCCATCCCCATCACAATGCGCGATTTCTTGCCCGAAGACTTCTTCAATCACTCGGTCAAGGCTCCTTGCTATGAAGATTGTGAGGAACGCCTTTCCAAGATTGCTTGACAAATTCACCAATGCTCCTTGTTCGCACGAGCCTAAACTGCACAAACCAACGCTCATTGCCTGCACGAGCTGAAACTGCAACACGGCACCAAATGCTCCTTGTCTGCACGAGTTGAAACTGCCAACGGCACCAAAAGAAATTACCAAAAAAAAAAAAATGTATTTTGAACTACGTTATGACTTGATCTCTTCTTTGGAGGGGTACGTAGGCAGCTCGAATGTTCAATTTTTTTAGTTCAGTCACATCAAAAAAAAAAAGAATAAATGTTTTATTAAAGAAGGTCAATTTTATTACAAATTTATTTTGTTAAGAAAATTGCAATTTTCTTTGTACAAAATTAAATCACAGTTTCTTCGAAAAAAAAATGAATACATATGTTATTATGTATTTACAAAAAAAAAAAAAAAAAAAAAAAAAGATAAAATTTCTTCAAAAGAATAAAAAAAAAAAAAAAAAAAAGGGAAATATATATATATATATATATATATGAGTACATATTTTCCTTCTCGGCCCAAACAACTAAGATGACCTCTTGGACCCTCTAGACCTCAAGGCCCGTGACAAAATATCCACCAAATCAAATGGAATGCAACACAGCTCAAGGCCTCAAGAATTCAGACAGAAGGCCCATCTTCACTTTCTTCTTCATCAAGCTTCCTCCACATTGACGCAGTCAAGCTCAGCCACACTGTCGTCCTCCATGTCTGCAGCAAATCCAAACTCTTCCACGGCTGACTCATCGTCTTCTTCCTCCACAGCAGCAGCGATTATTGCAGACTCCATGAGCCCGTGCCTCCTGGCGCATAATCTCAGCCGACTGCAGTAAGTAAAGGGGGAGTTGGGTGTCTTGAGAAATTCTCCTGGATTTCATCCTTGCCGTCTCTACCGCAACGGATGCGTTTGAAATGTGGGAGTTGGAATGCTCTTATACAATCTGCAATAGCATTGACGGTGGCATCTGTTTCTCCGTGCATGGTCGACCCTAACGACCGAGCCAGCGACGGCGAGTTCATCCTGCTCCGCCTCTGGAACACCTCTGATTGCTTCATCTTCGACTTCGAAGGTGGAAGCTTCGCGCTGCTTCGTTCCTGGAACGTCTCTGATTTGTTCATCTTCGGCTTCGAAGGTGGTGCGTTCTCGTTTATTCCCCCACCCAGTTGTAGCCGACTTCCTTGCCCAGCGCCGCACTTCTGTCACTGAGCCTCAACCTCTCCCCCGAGCAGGACTGCTTTGTCCGTCCTCTCTTTCTCGCTCAGCAACCTCCGACTCCCAGCAAGAGCAGCAGCATAAGCAAGAGAATCAAGATCTATGGCCGCTGCTTTTCCTTTGACATCTCCCGCCGTCGACTCTTTCTCTACACCTTGAGAAACTCATCTTCCAACAAACCCACCAGGCCCAAGCCTGCGTCAAGACCAACACCAGGCCCATAGCCACCATGCCAGAGGAAGCTTTTGAGAATGGGTGTGCAGAGAGATTCGAAGCTCGACCTCGACCACCTCCGAGGCTTCACCGACGACAAAACCATTCCCTTCCCCTGACGGCGCCGACTCCCCCAATTTGGACAACACGCGTCGTTGCTTCTCCAAACTCAACTCCAACTCACCCAAAGTCTCCGTGCTCTCCGTCCAAACTTCACGGCTATGCCCCCGCTGCTCCAGCTTCTGTGCATGCTTTATCCGTCATCCTCCTTGCTCCGCTCCCTGCAAATTCCTCAACCCAACATCCAAATTTATACAAAAAAATATAATAAAAAAAAAAATAATAATAATAATAAATGAATAAAAAAAAAAGGATGGTGAGCAAAGTAGTGCTGCACCACGTGAAAAGAAAAAAAAAGTATATATAAAAAAAAATGAAAAGCTATGCAATGCTTCACGCACCATAAGGATAAAAAAAAAAATATATATATATATATATATATATAAGGGCAATTAGAATGGTGCATCAGGCACCATATATATATATATATATATAAGGCCAATTGGAAATGGTGCATCAGGCACCATCTTAAAAAATAAATAAAAGTTTTTTTTGTTTTATTTTATTTTATTTATTTTTTAGGTGCTCCACGCACCATAAGAATTAATATATATATATATATATATAAGAGGGAGGGATGGTGCATCAGGTATCGTCCGACGATATAGAAAAAATATATATATGTATGTATACAGCAAAAAAAAAAAAAACAAATGCATTGAGAGAAATAAAGTCCATTTTATTTATTTTTCTGGAAATTTTACATAAATTTGCATTATACATACCTAAAAAATAAAAAAATAAAAAAATAAAAAAATCAAATCAAATTTACAGGAAGGGATCTTCAATGATGATCAGGTAGCGCCTCATCACTCGGCGGAGCTCCAGAAAGACGAAGCACAAGAGATTGATTATCCAGAGCTTCAACACTTGGTGAAGCATCAGAGGACGAAGGCAGAAGTTGCCGCTGGAGTAACGCCACAAACCTCTGATGATCACTCTGAATCCGAACTTCGGACTCCTGCAGATGGTCAAGCTTCCTCTTCATGCTTGTTGAGTAATTAGTTGCGAGCATGTGCAACTCTTTATTCTCGTGCCTAAGCACTCTGATCTCTTGCCGAAGACTGGCCACCTCAGCCATTAACGACTCAACCTGACGAGATCGAGCAAGAAGACGTTGGCCCATGTTTGAAACTGAACCTGCACATCGAACGCTGTAGGCCAGAGAGTCCTGAACAGCCAGCTTGTCGGATCGCCTGGAAAGTATCCTAGTGTCTCTAGGAGTGAGAAGATTTCTGGCCACCACCGAAGCGGTTGTATCGTTCATCATCATAGAATCCCCAACTGTAAGAGGATCATTGGGAGATACGAAGGATGGCTGCCAAATGTTGTTTGAAGAAGATATGTCACTATCTTCCCCAACATTCAAGTTAAGACGACGGTCAGAAGGGCAAGACATTTTCGAAGGTGTGAAAAAAAAGAAGAGGCCGGACAAATCAAGTTCTTAGAAGTGCAAGTATGGAGCTTCTACAGGCAGAAGATTCAAATGTGCTTAGGAATGTGATGCGTGCCTCTCTTTAAAAATCAGCACTCGACGGAGCTTCAGAAATTGAAGAGGCGAGTTCAAAAATCGAAGAGGCAAGCTCAGAGATCGAAAAGACGTCTGCTTTCTTAAAAGCTGGGCTGCTCAGAAACCACAGGCCGATCTCGGATATCGAAGAGACGCCAGTCTTTTTCAGCATCGTCAGTACCTATCACATGCACACTCAGCTTTGCAAAAATCACGGGCAGTTTGTCGAAGGCGCCGATTCCAGATATCAAAGAAGCGCCAGTCTTTTTCCAGACGTGTCAACATCTGTCACATGCAGCGTCAGCTTTGAGGAAATCACGGGCAGTTTGTCGAAGCGCGGATTCTAGATATCGAAGAGGTGCCAGTCTTTTTCAGCCTCGTCAGCATCTGTCACATGCAGAGTCTGGTTTGCGGAAATTACGGGCCATTTGTCGAAGATCTCTGGTAAAGAGAAAGCACGTGAAGTTTACTGTTCAATCACGCATTGGTTGCCGACACGAGTGAAAGAATAGTACCTCTACAGGTATCAAAGAACTTCCTATAACTGTCCACCTTCACCTTCCATAGCAAATCAGACATACAGAGCCTTTCTTCATCTCCAAAAATGCTTTCCCAACGAAGCCTCTCAAGTCACCGAGTGTTCCTTATTCCTTGGGGTACCTCTGCAAACAAATGACACCAAAGCAAAAGTATCTCATATCACCAGGGTAAAAAGCAAGAGTATCTCATATCATGCTTTCTCCCTGTCCTTTCCTTCGTCCTTGTTATTACCTGCAAAGACAAGGATAAAGAAAGCAGTATGCCGGAACCTCCACTCAAACTCGGGTAAGGAACCGACTGCTTGAAAACCCTTCCCTGATTGCCTACCTAGCACTGCTCTCGAGTACTCGTCTTCCACTGCTACTATACTTCCAAAGAAGCTGCCACATCTGCCTGGAGAACAGATAAGGCAAGTGAAAATGATACCTTGAAGCATGTGGAGACAACGTGCAAAAGAAACAAGCAGAGAAGAATGCAGCATGCACAGTCAACTCAGCAGAAGGAGTCTGAGTTGAGGAACTCGAGAAGATGCCACATTCTGCCAGAAGAATAGATAAGGCAAGGGAAAATGATACATTGAAGCATGTAGAGACAAGCACAACAAAGCATGTGCCGATTCATCCGCTACTTCTTCAAAAGCAAAAGTATCTCATATCATCAGAGTCAAAGGCAAATATATCTCATGGCATGCTTTTCCTTTACCCTTGCTCTGGCCTACGAGACAAGGAGAAAGAAAGCAATCAGTCGGCACTTGGACAGATTGAACAAAGAAACAGACCATTACCTCTACCTCGTGCCTGTTTGCCATATGTTCGAATCAACCTTCGAGATCAAGCCTCAACAGCCCTTGAAGAAGCTTCCAGCCAAAGTTCAAGATCAAGCTTCGACGGCCCTTGAGGAAATCACAAGTCCGATTCAAGATCAAGCGTCCACCACCCTTGAATCAAACCCAGTTCAAGAATAAGCCTGTGGAAAGTCAAACAATTAGAGGAAACCAGAAAATCCTCCAACCCAGTTCAAGATCAAAGCTGTGGAAAATCAACAAGCGCAACAAAATACGTGCCGATTCGTCCACTACCGAAGCCAAATATCATCGTCCACATGAAGCTCCTTGTGGTCCAATTTCAACCTTCAAGATCAAGCCTCGACGGCCCTTGAAGAAATTTCAAACAAAGTTCAAGATCAAGCCTCAACGGCCCTTGAAGAAATTTCCTGTCCAATTCAAGATCAAGCCTCAACGACCATTGGATCGACATCTACAGTAAGGGACTTCAAAACGCATCTCCTACACGTGACAAGCACATGTATACGACGCGCCTTAAAGTGGGGGCATTTGTAGACATCGAAATTTCGGTAAATAAATGTTGACCAATAAATCAAAGTTTCAACGCTCATGTATTACATAAATTTTACACGTAGCGTGTGTCTAAACGAAAAATCGAAATAAGTCAGAAAAGTCATCAAATAGGACACGTGTCAACACCTGGCAGAGACGACTTATTTCATCTGGAATATTATATTCAAAATTAGATCTTGGAAAATTCTATAAATATAAGCCAAATTCATTCATTTAGGGGGAGGAACCAAAATCATTAGGCAAAATTCTTGAAGCTCTGAAGCTCTGAAACTCCGAAGCTCTCAAGCATCCAGGTTCCCGAAGAATCAAGAAAGCTCTCTTCGTTCTTCGTTCTTCGTTCTTCGTTCATCGTTCATCCTAAGATCAAGCCTCAACGACCCTTTGGATCAACAATCATCCACCAATTCAAGATCAAGCCCCGACGGCCCTTGAAGAAAGTGTTCTTCGTTCTTCGTTCATCGTTCTTTCAAGCCCAAGTCTCAACAGCCCCTTGAAGAAAGCGTTCATCGTTCATCAACTGTTCATCCTCAAGGATCAAGCCCCAACGGCCCCTTTGGATCGACAACATCAACAAATCCGCTCATCCGCTGTTCATCAAGCCCAAGCCCCGTCGGCCCTTGAAGAAAGCGTTCATCGTTCATCACTGTTCTTCGAGATCAAGCCCAAAAGCCCTCGAAGATCCGTTCAAGCCCAAAAGCTCTCGAAGATCCGTTCGTCCCTGTTCTTCGAGTTCAAGCCCAAAAGCCCTCGGAAATCCGTTCATCACCGTTCTTCAAGATCAAGCCCAAAAGCCCTTGAAGATCCGTCAATCACCATTCTTCAAGATCAAGCCCAAAAGCCCTTGAAGATCCGTTCATCCTCGTTCATCCAAGATCAAGCCTCGACGGCCCTTGGATCAATTGCACATCCCACAAATCAACACCTTACGGAGATCGAATCAGATGATCAAATTTGAGAGAGATTGTAACCCAAAATCATCTAAATACAAATATTTGTTCGTGCACGTTGTTCTTGTCTCTTTCGTTTCAGGAGTTTTCCGTGTTCACAAGAACGACACCTTTTTGCTTTATTGAGATAAAATAAATAAATGATTATATTGGGGACCACTGGTCCCCCATTTCTTCTTCACACTCACTCACACCCCGTCCATTTTACAAGAGCAGCAAAATATGCCCCAAAACTCACAATTCACAAATATACCCTCAAGTTTTGACTTGTTAAATTATATTGGCAATGTATTTAATTTTGTATACATGAATATAAATTTTAGTCTACAATCACTTAATGTAGATTAATAGTTAGCTCATAATTCAATCTCTTACATATATGTAAATATTCGATAATTGGTAGTGTTCATTTTGATCGTTTTCACAGTAGTGTTCATTTTAATCTTTTCAAATGAGTAAAAAAAATGAAGAGTCGTATGTATTTGGAGTTTACCTTAAAAAAATAGGTCAACTACAATTTACACTGTTCACATTTGGAATGATTTTTAAAATGGGTCACGAAGTTTTAAAATTCTCATAATACATCATAAGATATATTATAAGTGTATTAATTTTTATCTTCAGCCTAATTGTATGATAATTTATTAAATTGATGACATTGTGAGCTTGAGAACCTTATATGAGCTAACTTGTAAACTATATTTGCAACGGATTGACAAAAAACCTCTTTAATTTAGGATTATTAACCTTTTTAAAATTCGACTTCGACGAGTATTTAACCGAAACCGAAGGGTGATTGGTGTCGAAAATGTATTTTTTTTTATGACTAATCAGAAAAGAAAAAAAAGTATTTCAAATAGAAGAATTTGCGACAATCAACGACAAATTTTTCCCCGAAAAGTTTTTCCGACAGCTCAATACCTTTTCCTACAACATTTTACCCTTGCTAATAACGTTTCATTATGCAGTGAATGAGCACATTATGGAATGTTTTAATGACATGAAACCTCTCCAGGAACAATTTTTACCCTTTCAAATTTCGCCCCTCCCCTCAATAATTCCTAACTTCGCCACTAGGTGTGGGTTCTAAACCACATGTAAGATTGAATTCATGCCAGAAATTAAAAATGAACTAGAGGGAGTGGTATGGGAGCTTATCGAGTCGGGGGTGGTGGTCGCCTATGGTGTGGGTTCGAAGAGTTTTTAGCATGTGGTAGTGGTCCGCGTCTCTGTATTTCACTGGGAGAGACAGTGAGGAAGTCATGAGAGAGAATGAGGGTTAGAGGGAAAGATAAAGAAAGGAAGAGAGTAAGAGGGAGAGTGATGATGGACGAAGAGAACAAACGCCTTAATTATTCTGAATCTTTCCAAACTACTTCCAATATTGAAAATCAAGAAGTTATAATTGGTCAAATGATATAAATAAGCCACTAGTGAAAAATAAATACGTATTTAATTGTATATATTTTGTTCGATACAAATTCTTTTTTATTTAGGATCCACTAGTGCATTGTAGAGCAACAAAAGTTCATATACCGCCTAGTTGACATCAACGAGTAAAATCTCCTTGTGCTTTAGCAGATGCGGCGCTGAGGGGGAGCGAAATGTGCAATCACATAGGGCTCCCAAATTTGAAGGGCCCTCAAAAATTTTCAGTATCTTATATTTATATGTAATAATGTTATATATTAAAAAAAATGTTTTTATTAGCACTTTAAAATCTTATAGTGCACTTTTATAAGTGTAATTTTTTTTTCTTTCTAAATATAAAAAATTGGAATGCACAATGAGATATTAGGAGTGTTAATAACAACACCTTAAAAAACGATTTTATTTTCAATTTTATTAATTATATAATAATGCTATATATTGAAGTGAAACTCTAAAGTTAGAGTTTTTGAAGGTTTTTTTTTTCTTTATTTGGTTGCTTAAGATTGAACTGTTTTTTATTATTTAGTAAAGATTATGTTTATAACTCTTTTTACTTATTTAATGACACTTGTAAACTTACAATCAGTGAGT
Source organism: Malus fusca (assembly GCA_035220775.1). Taxonomy (NCBI): domain Eukaryota; kingdom Viridiplantae; phylum Streptophyta; class Magnoliopsida; order Rosales; family Rosaceae; genus Malus; species Malus fusca. The sequence continues at coordinate 22,856,356 of CM069072.1, forward strand.
CCTAAAAGTTGTTTTGATTTAAGTTATTATTTTCCAGTACCAATATATTGTCATACTTTAAAAAAAATATATATCTTAAAAATGGGCCTTTTTATAAATTTCGCACAGGGCCCCTGAAATCTCAGAGACGGCCCTGAGCTTTAGGACCCCATAGTAACAACGAGTGCATTAAACTATTAGTCGGAGTGGAAACTGCAGCTGTTAAGAAGTTACAACCTTCCACATAGGAACTTGCTAATCCATGGGTATACCATGAAGTTACAAAGGTTGTACCTGTGAACCAACCCCCTGCATGAGGATACTAGATTACCTAGTATAAAAGATTTTAAAATCATCACAAACCTCCATTTTTTTCTTTTCTATTGCAATTTCTAGATTATTATAGGGTTATTTAGATATAGGCCCTTGAAACTCCTATTTTTTAAATAAAAAATCACCTAAATTTAAACATTCAAATAAAATCCAAATTTCAAATAGCCTACCATGTAGACAAATATATGACCAACTATTACAATACATTTACAACTTATGCCACAAAATCCTAATTTGGTCAATAAATGTTATTACTCATCCTAATTATGATGAGCAATTAAATCCATATGAATATTTTACCTTTCTTGTATCATAAATATTAGCAACATATATAAATTAATTTACCAAATTAAAAAAGAAAAGACATATCTTGTACGGAAAAAATAATATTGTTTGAATCATGTAATTACCTACATACAAATTAATTTACCTACTTATAAAATATTATACTAATTTACCTGCATTTTGAATCATGTAATTACCTACATACAAATATTATACTAATTTACCTACATTTAAATTAATTTACCTACTTATAAAATATTATACTAATTAACCTACATTAAATTAATTTACCTACTTATTAATATTATACTAATTTACCTACATTTAAATTAATTTACCTATTCCAAAAAAAAAATAGTGATATTAGATAATGTTCGAATGTTGTGGGTTTGCGCTTGTAGGCAATTAAATAAACTTTTAATCTAATGCACATAAATCATGTAGGTAAATTAGACCATTTTGGAAGTAAATTAGACCCTTTAAATTTTGGTTTGATGGAATAGGTAAATTAGACTATTTTGTAGGTAAAAATTGCGTATAACATATCGCTTTTGTTTTGTGTATTAGGGATTGGAGTATTAGTCGAAGCTATTTTAGGTTTATTCTTGTGTTGGTAGGTAAATTAACTTATATATTTAATGCACAAAAATATGAAATTAGTATTATTATTTTTCAATTGGCACGTTATAACAATTTGAAAGTTAATACATTGAATATACAATGAATGGCATGAATTATTTTGTAAAATATATAAAATTAATTAAATGAATAATACAAGTAACTGATCCAAAAACCCCATCCAAGTATTAATAGGGGTAGTTTAGGCATTCAAAAAATACACAATTTAAAAAGTCAAACTTAATTAAAGAATTTCTTTAGTTGGAGGCTAGTCAATGAGGTTTATTCAAAAAAACAAAAAGAGATGGGTTTTAGTAGAGGAAAATATAGTTTCAAGGGCTAATATCAAATTTTCAGATTATTATATGATGATTTTTGAACTTTCTATATATATATAAATAGAAAGAGATAGACTAGAAACAAATAAATATATATATTTTTCTTTTTAAAATATTATCTACACTAAAGGGAGGGGGTGAGCTTAGCTTCACAATAGGCTAGTAATAATGTGGTTCGAATTCGCCTTTGGCGAGAATCGAACCTAAGGCCTCTCACTTACAAGTGAAGAGGAATACCACTAGACCGTAGTACTAAGTGACAAAAATCAATATATTAAATTAATAAAATATTTGGGAGGTGCATTGACATAAGTAAAATTACAATATCGCCCTTGAACTTTAAAGTTTTGTAAAATCTCCGTTGTAACTTTGAATTCAATTCCTTTTGCGTCTATGCTTTTTTATCATCGAGCACTTTGAGAGTATATGTGTGTGCCTTTGGTGGTCAAGCCCAAACAATAATTAATTAGGCACTAGGCCTAATTAAGAATACTCAATTGAACAACTTACTTGTCCATTTCTTTAACAAGTCCAACAAATAAGCCAGAATATCATAGTTTACAACCCGTAATACCAACAGTCTACTGTTGTCTCGAAAAAGCAGGTAGTAGAATCCCCAGGGTAGGAAAATACCATTTTCCCCCTCATCAGAAAAGGTGCCTAAATTGTTCGTTGCACGTCTGATTTACGTCTCATTCGCACTCACGTGTTCGTAAGGACACGTACTAACTAGAAAGACGAGAAAAGAGTTAAAGTTTATGAAGTACTTAATGTCCACGTAGGATTTTCACTTAGGCTGTCAGGGGCAATTTTATATTTTTATAGTGCTGGAAATAATATACAATTAAAATTAGGACGGATGTGACAAATTTATCCTCTTTTTTTCATTTTTTAAGTTTTTAACTATGAATAAAAATTAGGGTATTGTTATTAGCACTCCAAAAATCTCATTTGACACTCCAAACTTTGTATTATTAGAAAGCAAAATACACTTGTGAGGAGTATAGAATGAGATTTTTAGAGTGCTAATAACAATTCCCAAAAATTATTATTTTTATTGCTTAAATATTTTTAATTTCATGACAATATTTAATTATATTTGTGGGATCCAGTTACGTGCCGCATTAGCACATAATAGAATTTTGACAAAATTGTGACGGAATGATCATATTATTTTGCGACACTCATTTTCAAGGATTATATTGATCGATCTTTAATTTTAGGGACCATCATTATGAGGTGGGTCAGCTTGAAGGACCATTTGTGATAAAAATTATTACATTTATAAAGACACGGTTCATATGCTAATGTTAAAAAAATTAATAAAACTCAATGGTGGACCCGTGAACCAAGGAGAAAAGGAAGAGAGAAAGTGATTTTAGAAACTAAGTGGGTTGTGTTTTTCTTTTTGAAATAATTCATCGTAAAATATTTAAAGTTTGTTAAAATAAAGAGTGTTGTTGAAGATGAAAATTTAAAGAACCTAGATACCTATTTTTTTTAGGAAAACTAATGAAAAAGGCTTGAAAACTTTGACTTTTAACGATAAGGACAAAATAAAGGGTAAAGTGATTAGTACCAGGTTTGACTTTTTAGTGTAAAAATGTGGTTTTTCGTTAAAGTGAACAGTACCGCGAGCTTTTCGTTAAAACTCCCTCTATTTTTTAACATTGTTCACCGGCTAAACTAGCAATTTTTTTTTAAAAATGTTTGAGGTACTCCATAGTCTTCCATAGTCTCTAATTCATGTACAATAGGTATGGAAACGTTAAATTGTTCTTTTACTAGGTGACTGAGGAATGCATGATTACTCACTCTTTTATTTGGTATCAAGAGAGCATTGGTAGAAGAAGTTGAGGTTTCACCATAAAACCTATTGGTAATATGGGAAGTAATCCTACTCTTTATAAGCCCTTGCAAGGCTTGTTCTATCACCGATGTGGGATTTTGTAATTCACATTCTCGCATACCCGTCATGTATGAAGGATATTCAAGTCAAATACGTGGGGAACAAAATGAGTGACCTGAAGAACACGTGATTGTTGGGCTTCACACATGGCTAATCTACGCTCTAATATCATAAAAAGGGGAAAACTAATGAAAATGATTTAAAAACTTTTTAAATTAAATTTTTTTTTTTTTAAACTTTTGTGGAGGTTCCTCCTAATCTAAAATTCTGGTTCCGCCATTATCTCTCTTCCTTGAATATTTGAAATCTTCATGCTAGTAACCCGCCAGCCATTGTTATTTTCAAGCAACCAACAAGAAGTCAAGCGTAGATCCTCGATCTACACAACCAACTATAAGTCTTTAATTTTTCGTTGGAAAACCTCCACTCTCTTTTACATAATTCAGCGTCATTACTAATTCGAAATGGGTTTTTAGACAAACATTTATTTCGAAACTTCCTGAAACGTTCCACTGTACATGGGAAGTTGATATCAGCCACATGCACAGATTCAGTCAGATGTTACCAAATCCTACACAAAGCATCCTCCCATGTGGTCCCCGTTCAATCCCTAGAATTCCTCTTTCCCATATGATTTCTACCCGCTGGAGCAAATTATTAGAAGATATATTTGAATTTAGGTTTTGAAAAAAGTTAAGGTTCTACCGTAAAATTTATTGGTAATATGAAGAGTAATTAAACTTCTTATAAGTCCTTATAATGTTTCTCCTTTCACTAATATGGGGCTCTTTTATTTTCACATTCTAACACGCTCTGTCACATGTGTCTAATTTTTAAGCCAAATATGTGGACAACACGAATTAGGTGACGCGGAGCACCTGTGGCAGTTGGGCTTGACACGTTAAAACAACATGCTCTCATACCATGAAGAAAGTTGAGGTCCACCAGAAAACCAATTGACAATATAAGGAGTAGCTCAACCTCTTATAGGCCTTACAATATTCCTCTTTTCACCAATATAGAACTCTTTTACCTTCACATGCTCATAATTTCGAGGGCCTCTGTTTTCTGCTATTAGTTTCTCAAAAGTATCATATACTCTTTAAATAACTACGTACCTCTACATTTTGTAATTTGAAGAGGGCAGCGGATGCTGAGTAGTGAGTTGTTTGGCCAGAAGGACATGCAAATGCAATCATCAATAAGTAAAACTTTAATAATTAATAGCAAATCGAGCAATTACTACAGCGGTACCGAATATGGGTAAAGCCACCCACCCTCAGTGATCTGTTTTGTTCAAAACACGTTTGACGTTTTGCATGTTCACTGCTTTATGTAGCCACTAACTTGCAAGTTGTACTCGGTACAGTTCATAGGAGGCAGATTCTCTGTACTCCTACTTCCCGTGCCCTTTTATACCCTCTTGTTTTGTGTGGTTACGGTTAATCCACGTTAATATTTTATATTATTTTGTATAGAGATAATAAGACAAAAATGAATAGTAATATAAAATATTGACGTGGCTTAACCGTAATCACATAAATAAAAAGGCACGAGAGGACACGGAAAATGGGAAGGCAGAGAATCTGCCTCCCAGTTCATATACTAACTCGATCTGGTATGTCAGATATATCACTGGTGCATTAACATAGCATGTTTCTATTTTATTTTGGAAGAAATCGAAGACTAAACCTATATTAATCATAAATCTAACCTATTACATTATCCTTCTTCACCGCTTACCAACCCTGAAGCTGTCTGGTACGCATAAAGGATTTTAAGGGAAATGAGTTTCCATGTCTTTTCTTATGGGAATGGAAATGAGCATTTTTTTTTTACTAATAATATTATTTATACTAAAAGAGTAGGAAAGTAAGCTAATAATAATTTGGTTTAAGTTCGTCTTTAACAAGAATTGAACATTAGCACTTTTAATTGTTAGCAAAAACACATTTGTCATAAAAAAAATTCAATATTTTATTGGTTTACATGAGAAAGGAAAGTGAATACTAAAAAGCTGAAGGGCTTTAATTTCCCTCCTATTTTTTTTATCGTTGGTCCGGTGATTTTGCGGATAGTTGGGACGAGGGAGACGAGTCAACAGTGGTTTTCCTCTTGGCTTAATTGTTTTTGTATGTTTATGCCGCTTAGCGATTTGCGTGGTCTTGCTTTTTTAGCGATGATTTTGTGTGATCCTTAATTTTGAATTTGCCATCACCGATTTATTATGGAAGATTTGCACCGTTGATTTCTATGTGTTCTTTGTTTATTGTGATCATTGTTCTAAAAATCCCCGCCTAGCTCCGCCTAGGCCCCGCCTAGGCGCTAGGCGGCTGGTCACCGCCCCGATTAATGCCTAGGCGTTTGAAAATTAATAAAGGGCGCCTAGACTAGTTGAGGCGCCCGCCTAGACCACCTAGCCCGCCCAGACCCGCCTAGGCACCTGCCTAGGTTGCGACTCACTTTAATAGAAAATAGATAACTTTCAATTTGCATTTAATTTTTTCAATAAATTGTAAGAGACTTGTTGAATACTTAAATGGGCACACACTATATGCTTGTTCCCCATGTTTTCATTATGTTCCAATACTTTATAATACATATGTCATTCTATTTTGTAGTTTATGATGAAATTATATATATTTTAAGTATAAACAGACATTTATTTACACGAAATATAATGGATTTACTTAAATCCGCCTAGTTCGCCTAGGCGCCCGCCTAGACCCTGCCTAGCCGCCTAGGCGCTAGGCCCTAGCCCGCCGCCCGACTAGCGCCTAGCGTCTTTTAGAACCTTGATTGTGATTGCCTCATAGGAGTTTATTATGCTTACTTGTTGTGCGCTTATTCTTTCCAAATCAAACATTTAGTCACCGAAAAAGATAATCCAATTGACACCTTCTTGTAAACGTATTTTTATTATTAATAAGTTATCGTTATCGTTATCGCTTCGGTTAAAAATACTAAATGCTTTGAGAGCATCCTTATTCAACAAACCAAAATAATTGGATATATTTGGTAACTGATCACGAGCCACGAGGTTCTGAAATTCAAATTGGAAAATAAAAGAGTATCAATACAACTTGCTATTTTCTAAAGGTCACTTGCTATATTTGGATGTGATTTGTACTAACTACTATACAATATTGTGCAACGTTTCCAAAATTTTCAGTCCCTAAATTAATAACGTGGTCCTGGTTGACCATAAAAAATATATAATAATAATTATAATAATAACAACAGCAACGTGGTCCTTTTTTCCAGGTCCCGATCGACTGAGACCTTATAATTTACCGGAAAAATAATTGCACGAAAATTCGGGCCGGATGATATGTTCCAAGTAATGATCCCAAACTAAATCCAGAGCCGGTCACGTTCATCGGTTTCATCACTATTTTATGTATTTAATTGCTATATGTTACAATGCTTCCTGTATAATATATGCAAAATAGTTAAATAAAATACTGAGGCAGTAAGATATAATCGTATAGGCGATTAATTAAAATCATTCAGATTTCAGGAACCGCTATTTTAATAGAGATAAACATGTTTTGGAAATTTTATTAGATTAGATGTTAGATTAGCCACCGATGGGGTTTGAACTCACGACGTTATGTAAGGACTCAATACCTTTTCACCATTGACTTTTGTTAATTGCATGTTGTTCTCTTTTGAGAGATTTTGAATATGCCCTAGCCACTATGTTCTTTGACTGAAACACTACCAGTTTTCAGTTCTTTTTATCAAGATCCTTGATATTAATGTATTTCGTTATTTTTTTTAATTTAATAATAAAATTTGTATTTGGTTATGTTAATGAGATTTTAAATAAACTCATTATTTGTGGGATTGAAAAGATTAAAGAATAAATTATACTCCTATTCCGTGGAAGAAAATTAAAAAACAATAGAAAATAATGTTTTGCCATAGAAAATATGTACATATATGAACATGGGTACATTCATCAGATTAACCTAAACATTATTATTGTAAATAAAACTTTTGGTAGAATCTTTAAACCCAAAACAATTCTAACTACAAAAAAATATGGGACACCTTGTTAGTTTTTAGTTTTTGATCGAAGTCGCTAACATTAATGTAATAATGTAAGTTACTATATTTTTTAAATTAAAAATTAAAAATTGAAATTTGCAATTGTTTATATTAATGAGATTTTAAATAAAACCCATAATTTGTGGGATTAAAAGTAATAAAATATAAATTATACTCTCTATTATATTGTGTGTGTGTGTGTGTGTACATATATATGTCACACCCCGACTTGGAATGTCCACCTGAACATCCGAATCGCGATGTGATGGCCATCACCCGAAGGGTGACAAAGCCAAAAGGTAAAAACGAAAAATAAAAACTTCTCTTATACAAGTAATTATTACAAAATCCTTATAGAGTGTACAAAAATAAAGAAAACTCTTAAATCCCTGTCTAACCCAATCTCAGCTCGTCCAGCACCTGTCTTGTCAAATAACTTATTTATAAAATAAAAATATGAGAGGTGAGCAACAACCACGTCGCTCAGTGAGTAGAATATGTAATACGCCAGTCAAGCGATGCCATTTTAGTCACTATAGAAAATACAATAATAATATCAATTCATTATGCACGTAGTGCCATATAATATCATCCCTTTACGTGTTCATTATATCCTTCATAAATAGTAACTCATCACGTGCTCAGGTTCTAGCATTCGCATTTCCTATCTGCTGAGCAACCTTCAACCGCCATTCCACCAGCCACCTCAGCAACCACCAAAATAATCATACTTAATTTAGTTTTTGTTACATACAATTGTATGAATATTTATTTTTAATTGAATATTCGAACAAACTTTATTGTATTTTTTTAAACAATTGTCCGACGAATCTTTCGTCGAGCGAAATTTTTTATACCTAATTTATTTCCAGAAACTAGACGAAATTGAGTCATCGAGCGAGCTACATTCGTTGGGCCAAGACATTCAACACTCTTTAGCAGGGCCGGTCCAGAGATTTTTGAGGCCCGGGGCGACGCCAAAAAAAGTGCCCTAACTTCATATAAGAAAATTATTTATTTTCACACGTAAGACATTGATAAAATTATACTTAGAAAATCACTTCAAACTCAATAATTTAGAAACACAAAAGGACTAATTTATTTTGTATTGAGAGAAGAAAACCAAACAACTCTGGGCTTATAAGTAGATAGATGATGAGTTTTGTTTTCCATTTGAACTTTGAAAGTGTTTTTGTATAAATCATGAGGTGTTTTTTCTTATTTAATAACCTTGTCAATATGGGACTAAAAAAATAATGATGTTTTCGAGTCTTTAATTGATATGTATTAGTAATGAATGAACATTAAATTAAATATTTTGATAACACGTCATATAATTTACAAATTTGCGCTACAAATTTGGTATGCGTATTACTCATTGTTGAAGATTAGACTTGAATTGAAACGAATATTTAAAAATAACAACCTACATAGCTACTAGCTAGTAACTAAAAATAAATTAACAACCAAACAAAAATTTGTTAAAATTGAAAAAAATAAACATGCCCATAGCGTTTCGAACTTAGGACTTCTTGCTAATTTTAAACAACAAAAATCATTGCTTCTTTTTAACCAAATTTTATAAATTTATACTCTTATGAAAAGAAATTTGTAAAAATTAGAAAGTAAATAAGCACATGTGGTGTTTTGAACTCAAGACCTCTCATTATTTTCAAATGACCAAACCACCTCTTCTACTTAAATTTATGTGTCATTGAACCAAATTTTATAAATTTATACTCTTATAAAAACATATATAAATATACCACCCTAATAATTTTGGTGCCCCCAATATTTTTGGGCCCCGGACGGTTGCCCTGCTTGCACTGGGCCTGGGCCGGCCCTGCTCTTTAGCGCAACTACTTTATTTCGTCAGGTCAACTTTGGCTTATATTTTGTCGAGCAAATATTTAAGCAATAAGTTCTACGTGACAAACTTTGCCCAATGGAATGTTGTCGGGCAAACTTATAGAGGTGACGAAAAGGTATTTAGGCCGATAAAAATAATTTTCGTCAGGAAAATGGTTTTTTTCATTTTTTTTTGTTTGTTTGTTTTGGTTCTTCTTTTGTTTTAGTTATTCACTTAAATTTTGATATAAGTAGTGTTTGTACTCAAAATATACCCATTTTTACTTATTTGGGCAATTTGGGTAAAATATGGCATTTGGAGGATTAATGAGCAAGAAGACTAACTTTGAGGATATTTAGCTATCAAGTGGAGGGGTTTGACACTATAATATTGTTTCTCCTATTTGTTTGGGTGGTGGAGGTTTGTCAAGCCTTTGTTTAATCAACAAATTGCATGCTTGCAAAAGGGTTGGAAGGCAACATACGGATGTGGATGCAGAGAACATGTGAAAACTTGCTTCTTTTAAATGTTAGTTTATTACAAGTGGGAAGACATGTGATGAAAGCATGTGGGGGAAATCCAAGTTCGCATTTTAATATTATTTCTCCATGCAAGTTGGCAAGTGAAATACAAACTGCCCAAGTTTCTTTCGGGCAGATGCAGTGTCTTCAGCAGGGGGTTTCCTCCAAATCTCTATTTAAAGGAGCCTAAACACAAGGATTATGGACACTCAATCAAACAAACAAATACAAGCACAAACTCTGCTCAAAGCCAGATTTGCCTTCAAAACGAAGCTGTAGTCAGCTCAAGCCTTCATCCCTCTCGGGATAAACCCTCACCAAAAACCCTTTGTAATAGCTATGCTACCTTGTCAAGAACCTGTTGTAGTATCGATTTCTTTCTGTAAAACCATCTCCCTACCCTCTTTCAGTCATTTAATCTACAAGCAATCTGCAATATATTAGTCACTTTCCTCTGTCATTTATATTTCCAAGCAACCTTGTCATTTACATATTGTTCTATCTCTTCATATAAGTAAAGTCCTTATTTTTAAGGCAAACAAAGAACCTTAATTTGAGTAACTCCCACTCAATGACACAATTTATTGGTTCGAAGTCAAACTCAGGCGCAACCTCAATCATTCAAATCCCGTCTATTAGCGGAATCTAGTAGTGGCACGCCCGCATCCACCAATCTCGTATGTGAAGTAAATCCCCGGCTTGCCCGCGAGGCACATGGCGGATTTAGGGAGCGAACATATTTTGGCACGCCCGGTGGGATCCTTATATGAAGATAGATCATGAGCAATCCTTATGTTCATGATTTTTCTGCTTTTTCGGAGGATGACGGTGTGGAAGAGCGCCCAAGCTATGGCTATCACATAGAGCCAACCTATGAGTTGCCAACTTATGGGTACATGGCTGAAGAATACTCAAGTCCCATGGAATATGATTGTCGGCCAACTTATGGCCATCAAATAAATAATAATCTTGAAGATTGGCCAACTTATGGCTATGATGAAGGTTATTGTTCTTTTGAAGACAATCGCATTCATGAATACTATGATAGGCCAACAAATGGCTTTGAGTATCAAAATGCTTCCAATAAGTACATAGAGCCAATATATGAGATGCCAACTCATGATCATCCGGATGAAAAGCTCTACAAAGAGGATGTGGGCAAATTAGAGAAGGTGTCCAAACTCCATGTGGCAAGCATCGAGTATGGTGAAGAGGTGACTAAGTGTTTTAAAAGGGTGGAGGAAAGCTATACAACTTTTGGAGAAACTTTGAGAAAGTTGATAAATCAAATGTGTCAAATCCCCTTTACAAAGCATGCTCACCCTACTACAACCAAGGAAGAACAAATCATACACGTTGATAAAGGCCAAACAATGGCCCCACCCAAGGAAAAATCCATGAAAATGGATATGGTTGTAGAAGACCAAGCCGTTGTAGGCCAAACACCAACGCTCGGGGGGCTCGAACTCACACCTCATATGGAGCCCGAAGAAGAAGAAAAAAGCTCATACACTCCTCCTCACCAACACAAGCATGTTGCCCGCATCGAGATTTCAAGGGGGGTAAAGCTCGGGATCAAACATGAATGGCCACCTCCTATGGTTCCCAAGCTACATAGCATGGCCAAATTAAAAGGTGGATCTGATCTTTCTATACTCAATTTTAAAAAGATAAAAAGATTTGAGTGTTAAGAGATATCTGGGTAATCAAGGGGCTTGACCAATATGCCCAAGTGGGGCTTATTTTCTTGTTTCTTCTTTTGCTTGAAGTGGAACTCCCTGTCTTCCTTTTCTTTTTTCTTTCTCCCTTTCCTTTTCTTTCTCTCCTGTTTCCTTTTGCCCGAGAGTAGGTACCAAATCCCTCATTCATTCCTTTTTCTTTTTTATTATTTCTTTCTCTTTGTCTGGTCGTGTATTTCACTTTGCCCGAAAGGGCTCTCTCTCTCTCTCTCTATATATATATATATATATATACATATATATATATACATATATATATATATATACATATATATATATATATATATATATGTGTGTGTGTGTGAAAAGAGGGAAATGGAAGTACTTTGCCCGAATGGGCTTTATGTATATTATATATATTTTGTTATGGAAAAGTATTTGAAAGTTGTAGAAAAGAAAAATATAAAAAATGGTAGCCTCTTTGACTTTGCCAAAAAGGGATTTCTGTTGCCCAACTTGGGCTTTCTCTTCCTTCGGTTTTGGTTTGCTCGAAAGGGCATTGTCCTTTGTGTTCTTTATGTTTTACTATTTTAATAGCCTGACTAGTCTTTCTTTTTATTTGTCTTTTTCCAACTTGCCTGACAAGAGCTTTAGTTTTCTTTTTCTGTTTGCCCGAAGGGGCGTTGTGTTTTTTTATTATTATTATGCTGTCACAAAGAAAAAGATATAAAAATTTAAAATTCCAAAATCACAAAAACACTTTGCATTCTTGCTTTCTTTCCTTTTTTTTTTTCTTGCTGGGGAGCTTTACAGGAAATATCAAAGATCTGAGCAGTTTGTGAGTAGCCATTTTTACCCTTCTTTCCACTTTTCTCTTATCCAATGGATGTATTTAGCCCGAACCCAAAAAGTTGAAATTAGAAAACCATCCAGTGGCTGTAATTCATGGAATGATGAGTTTCATAAAAAGCCAAAATCATGGCTTTCCCGTGCAAAATTCTATCAGAAGATTTCTCAATGGCTATTGCAAAAAAAGCATGGGGCTATCTTGCCTAACTGGTGGTGCCCATTGAAACCATAGTCATGCCCGACGGGCATGGCGTCTTCCTTGCTGACTCTCACATCGTCGCCAACAGACTCTACATGTCTCCCCAACTCTCACCAGCACCTACGACCAAAGCTCGGGCTAATTCAGCAGTTACCATTGGCGGCTACAAGAAAGCTCGAAGAAGATAGCAGAAAATGGATGTTGTAGTTTGCCCGATTGGGTTTCCTTTGCATTTGCCCAACAATCTTTCACTCAAATATAGCTGGGGAGCTTTATATTGAAGATTTTGTCACAGAGCCTCCCAAAGTCTCAACAGCTATTATAGAAAGGGCATGGAATGTTACTATTGCCCGATGGAGCTATAATCTTGCCCGAGGGACATGATATCTTTTCCATTACAATTGATTCAGATATTGTTAATCAAATGTGGGGCCCCATATTCGATCTGGCAAACATGAAGTGTTCTTGCCACAGTTGCGGCCCTTCTATTGGAACTACTTCTTCTGCTGATCGAACCATGATTGAAAAATTCTCAAAGTTGAAGCAATGACCATGAAGTATCATCTCAAAAAAGAAAAGAATAAGGTTGACGACCGCTCCACGGTCTCCACTGCTTTCTGCTTCTGCTATCCTATTGGCTCCATTGGCTGCAACTTGCAGCATTCTACCATCACTCCAGTAGCAACAACCACCAGTAGCAACTGCAACAGAAGCTTTTTATTTTGCTTCCATTTGATTATCAAAAAACCTGTTAGCCACCAGCTTTGATGGGTAAGAGTTAGAAAGATGGATTTGGGTTCTCAAAACAAATTGAAGAACAGGGGTTGAAGGAAGTGCTTTTGCAGCTCGCCCGAATGACCGACGAGGCTTTGTTTGAATTTGCCCAATATTCATCTGTTCATCCACTTTAGCATCACCAAGCGTTAATATGCATTGATCCCACACTTTCAGCTGCATCTTGAAATAATGGCGATGGTCTGGGCATTTTCTTTCTCCACGATGATGCCAAACGTCTCCTCAAGTCCCATTACAATCTCAACTGTGTCAGGAGAATCGGCGCCAACTCCTGCAAGTTTTGAGCTAGCAGACACATTTATATCTTCAGTTAAGGCTAGTTGCCTCTTCACTATGCCACACACCTTGGTGATCATCTCCGGTTTGACCGCACAAAAAGCTTAGAAGCGTCCAGATCGGGCACTAATGGGTGGAAAGAGCTTTCCAGTAATGAAAACAGAAACTGATTTCACATCAGAGCTCCTGCTGCTAGGTGCCAGAGCGGGCTTAAAAAGAAGTGGGAATAGCCGTAAAAGCTTGGGCAAGGGAAGCCATTGAAGTTGATAAATAAGAGATCGGATATCGAAAGAAGGGAGGCAGATCACCGAAAGGGAGTTTCACTTTTTCATTATTTCTCTCTATCTTGTCCTTTTTTCCTTCTCTCTTATCTTTTCTATCCCTTTCTTACCCGAAAGGGCACCTCATTCTTACCTTTTTATTATTTCTTTCTCTTTCTGTTCTTTTCTTTTTTCCATTCTCTTGTCCCCTTGTCTCCTTGTCTCTTTCTTTCCCTCTTTCTTTCGACTTTCCCCAAAAGGTCTATATATATATATATATTATATTATACTAGATTATATTAAAAAGAGAAAGAGAAACACTTTGCCCGAATGGGCCTTCTACATATATATATATATATATTTGTATTTATATTATATTATATTATGTTACATATGAAAAGAGGCAAACAGAAAAAGACAAAAGAAAAAGAAAAGTTGCCCAAGTTTCTCTCTTCTCCATCTGTTTCTATATTTTCCAGTTTGCCCGACTTCGGGCATTTGTCCAGTAATTTATCTATGTAAGGTTGCTCTCATGTTTTTTGGTATCCACAAGAAGGAATACAAGTCAGACAGAAACATTCTTTCCAATGCTAGTTGCACTACCAATTGCCTTGCTCCTCTTGCCAAAGTTTATCAACGACAGAAGAACCGAAGAGGTAGATGTGCCTCTTCCTTCGACATCAATCCTGGCAGCATTGGAGTTGTAAGTTTCACACATTTTGCTCAAATTTGTAAAACTTGGGGGGCACTGTTTGTACTCAAAATATACCCATTTTTACTTATTTGGGCAATTTGGGTAAAATATGGCATTTGGAGTATTAATGAGCAAGAAGACTAACTTTGAGGATATTTAGCTATCAAGTGGAGGGGTTTGACACTATAATACTGTTTCTCCTATTTGTTTGGGTGGTGGAGGTTTGTCAAGCCTTTGTTTAATCAACAAATTGCATGCTTGCAAAAGGGTTGGAAGGCAACATACGGATGTGGATGCAGAGAACATGTGAAAACTTGCTTCTTTTAAATGTTAGTTTATTACAAGTGGGAAGACATGTGATGAAAGCATGTGGGGGAAATCCAAGTTCGCATTTTAATATTATTTCTCCATGCAAGTTGGCAAGTGAAATACAAACTGCCCAAGTTTCTTTCGGGCAGATGCAGTGTCTTCAACAGGGGGTTTCCTCCAAATCTCTATTTAAAGGAGCCTAAACACAAGGATTATGGACACTCAATCAAACAAACAAATACAAGCACAAACTCTGCTCAAAGCCAGATTTGCCTTCAAAACGAAGCTGTAGTCAGCCCAAGCCTTCATCCCTCTCGGGATAAACCCTCACCAAAAACCCTTTGTAATAGCTATGCTACCTTGTCAAGAACCTGTTGTAGTATCGATTTCTTTCTGTAAAACCATCTCCCTACCCTCTTTCAGTCATTTAATCTACAAGCAATCTGCAATATATTAGTCACTTTCCTCTGTCATTTATATTTCCAAGCAACCTTGTCATTTACATATTGTTCTATCTCTTCATATAAGTAAAGTCCTTATTTTTAAGGCAAACAAAGAACCTTAATTTGAGTAACTCCCACTCAATGACACAATCTATTGGTTCGAAGTCAAACTCAGGCGCAACCTCAATCATTCAAATCCCGTCTATTAGCGGAATCTAGTAGTGGCACGCCCGCATCCACCAATCTCGTATGTGAAGTAAATCCCCGGCTTGCCCGCGAGGCACATGGCGGATTTAGGGAGCGAACATATTTTGGCACGCCCGCGAGGCACATGGCGGATTTAGGAGCGAACAAGTAGTAAGCAGGTCCAAGTTAAATGTCGGATAATGGCGGGGAATCAGATTCAGTAGGCAGTGATATCTATAGGTATCTTGTGGTTGGTTGGTTTAATTCCAAATCGACGACTCATATTTGACAGTGACAAGCTTATCCAGCAATATAGAAGCTTCATGGGGTCAAAAACTCTTTGGCTGTCAGCATGAAAAGATTGCCTCGTGGACATGCCAAATTATACAAGTTTTTGTGCTTTTTGTTTTTTTTTTTTGTTTTTTTGCCCTTTCTCTTTCCGTTTTCTCTCTTTTCCAAATAATGGAAGCTAGTTTTCTTTTCTGTCCTTGCCTACCACTCAACGTTTGATTTGGACATATCAATGTTTTGCTCAACGAGATGAAAAATATTAAACTTCACCATAATTAAGTACACGTGGAAAATGCTTGCCCCCAAAATTTCTTTGTAGAGCGCTAAAAGAAAAAAAGATTCGGACAGAACCATATTATTAGGACTTAAAATTAATTTATTTTTATAATTTGAATTAATTGCATATAAATACCATTGATCAATTTTTAATTTCAATGACCATCTTAATTAGGTGAGTCAATTTCAAAAATTATTTGTGATAAAAATCAGATGAAACCATCTTATTAGGATTCGGTCAAGTCAGTCAATCAAATACAAAGTTAAGGTTAATTACTTGCAAATTACACCTCTATTAGCCTATAATTGAACAAATCATTTTACACGAATTCCCTTTGTTTTTCACTCTGACGTGGACATTACATTGCGCCACATAATGAAATAACACCGTCCATTCGTCCAAACTGCAAAGTGCCACTGTGCCAGGAATGCAAGGCTGGGGCGAACCGCTAGTTAACACAGCCACCGTAATCACATCTTTGTCTCATTTCTTCCACGATTCAATTCACCACTAAATATCGACCCTAGTGGCCCTGACCTATATTAAACCTGGTTATCATGCAGCATGGGGACAAGGACCAATTGAGTGATAAGGCGTGCATGGTTGGCCCTTTGTC
Organism: Malus fusca; assembly: GCA_035220775.1. NCBI lineage: Eukaryota > Viridiplantae > Streptophyta > Magnoliopsida > Rosales > Rosaceae > Malus > Malus fusca. The sequence continues at coordinate 22,873,115 of CM069072.1, forward strand.
AACAGGTATGTCTGGATATTTTGAGACCACATAGGTCATTCATGAGTTCAATTAAAGATTTTGTAGGTGGAATGATAAGGATCGAAGTAGGTGAAACTTTATAGAATTCGTTCATGAAAGGGGGCAGAAGATTAGAATCCATGTCGATTATAACTTTAGAAGATTGGACTTGCAAAACAATTGAAAACATATATGTGGATGCAAATTTCCGATGGTTTCTCCTTTAACGAAAATGTATCTGCAAAATAATAACACTTAAGATTAAGGTCAAAAGCCTCACGCGCCCACAATGAATGAAAGGGAGGCTTTGGCCGAAGAATCTCCGATGCCAAAGTTAGAATTTGAGAGAAAATATGTTTGGAAATTTTTGGGGAGAGAATGACTTAGTTTTTTAGTGGGAGAATATGACTATTTATAAGGGAGTGACCGGCCTTATTTGGAAAATAAGGGCCGGCCATATATGGTCAAATTGCGAGTGTAATTGCAAGATATTATGTGAAATAATATCTTGCAATTAAGTTGGCAATTAAACCTAAATTGAATAGGAAAATTGGGAGTTACCTTTTGAATAAGGATTTGATGAGGAGTGACGAGAGAGATTTGACTAAATACCATTTTGATCACCTTTGACTCTTGATTGAGCTGTTAGTGTCTGTTGCATGCGCGTGAGAATCCTGGTGTGCATTGAGGGTGATTTTGTCCGTTTTACCCAAAAGTCCACGTGTCACCTCCATAATTTTCTTGATTATTTTTGGCCCCACAAATGCCCCCACACCTATTGGGATGTTCGTAGGAAAGGGCAGCAGCTGTAGAGATCTTTCATTGCTTTAGGAAACGTAAGGTTATTTTCCTATTTTGATGTAGATTCCCACATTAATTGGAAATTAGATCCTTCTAGAAAAGGGAAATAAATCACTTCCAAAGTTTATTTAAGTCTACTTAAGTAGATGATTAAATCAACTCCAGAGAGCAATTTTTTCTACCCTACAAGAGAAAGAAAGCTAGAGGATATTTGTTCCCCATCCCCTAGCAATCTTTTACACTTGCTCGTGCAAATGACCGTCTTGCGTTGATTTCTTCGTCTTCATGCCGCACCAAGAGCATCGTTGGTCTAATAAAGGACCATTGTGCTTCGATAGTTCTTAAGGTGTCTCTCCAATTTCCATCTCCTTTGAAGGATGTGAAATATGGCATGCTGAACTTACGTGGAGGCTCTGCCTGCTCGATCTCATTTATGAAGGGTGACCTGCTTATGTTGGTCACGTCTGCCTCGTCAATGACCTCATTACGTTAGAAATTGCGCAATCGCTCGTTTAGGAACCTCACTAATTCTTCCTGAATTTGCCTTTGCTGAGGTAGCAAAGCTCTCGGCTGCCCCTGTTCGTGACTTGCTGGTCTAGGTTGCTTTTCCATGTGTTGGGCTCGTCTATGCCATGGATGCGGTGCATGTGGTATGTTCCCAGCAGGCAAGCGAATTTCTCGCAGGCTGCCAGTTGAACTTGAGCCAAATTGAGTAATTGATTATCTCCGTTCATCGTGCTGCCTACTCCGATATGAGGTGGATGATGCTCCTTATGGGCCTATCTGCGAATGAACACTTCGCTTGGAAGGTTGCTCATGTTGATTATCGTAGTGTGGCCCCAACCGTGAATGTATGCTCGTCCGTGGGCCTAGTTGAGAGTGCACGCTCCTATGTGCGCTCAGACGAGAGTATACTCTAAATCGGGGGGCCAGTCGGGAGTGTACAATGTCTGAACATTTGGTTTGTGGGTGGTCGAAGGGCTGCTTGCCAGGATGCTGTTAGAGAGGTTCATCGTCTGCCCTTGTCCTACTTCAGGACACTTTGTATGGGGCACGCTGCATCTCGGTATGCTGAAAGAGTTGATTCAATAAGGTTGTCTACTACGTAAGGGTGCTTGTCAACTCCATGACTTGTCGAGACAAGTTTTGTTCGCCATTTGGGTTAGAAGAGCTTGGACAATATACATTTCCTTGAGTAGTGAAAGTGTAATGGACTCTTGGTGAAAGATTTAAGTTGGGATATTTCAACTTTGCGGAGAAATAAGGTGAAAATACCCTCGGTTCAATCGTTGGTCCAGAAATCTGAAGCCATGATGGTTGAACCGGTCTTAGATCGGTTTAGATTACTTGGAAAGTGACATGAGTTGACTGGGCCACGAGAGTGGGCTGCTTCACATGCGACGCATGTAGGTGTTGAGCTTGGGCTCGGCTCAAGATCGCTCTGGGCTAGTGCTGAGTCGCGGCTTGGGCCTGCTCGCCTTGGGCATGGGCTCGTGTGAGCTGGAGTGGCGTAAGGCCCTGGGCTTGGGCTCGGCTTTGGAGCTCGCTAGGCTAGCGCTGGCCTTGGGCCCACGAGGTCTAGGCTGCTTTAATTGTTGCAGCTACTTGGGCCTCAGTTGCGTTTGTAGCGCCGTGGGCTTGTTGAACCTGGGCTGGTTGCTTTATGGCACGGGCTGGGCTACTCTAATTGCTACTGCTGTGAGGTGGCCTACTCATCATGGGCAGTGGGCTCGCTGAGGGTTGCTGTCGTGGTTGCTACCACGGTGGTGCCCTGTTGGGGTGGTGTTGCTTTACTCATTGTCGCGTTGAGCCTCATGGATCATCATGGTCTAAATCCTTGAACTTTATAAAAAATTCTAGGAATAAGAATGTATGAAAAATCTACAAATGAACGAGAAATTAGAAACTTTGAATGCGAGAGTCTTCTTCGATCATGTGAATCAAGACTCTCAATGAAAGTACCTTTGTGGATGCGAATTTCCGTCGTCTTCTCCTTTGATGAAAATGCACCTGCAAAATAATAACACCAAAGATTAAGGCCAAAAACCTCACACGCCCACAATGAATTTGGGGGGGGCTTTGGCAGAAGAATCTCCGATGCCAAAGTTAGAATTTGAGAGAAAATGTGCTTGGAAATTTTTGGGGAGAATGACTTAGCTTTTTAGTAGGAGAAATATGACTATTTATAGGAGAGTGACCGACCCTATTTGGAAAATAGGGGCTGGCCATATATGGTCAAACTGTGAGTGTAATTGCAAGATATTATGTGAAATAATATCTTGCAATTAAGTTGGCAATGAAACCTAAATTGAATAGGAAAATTGGGAGTTACCTTTTGAATAAGGATTTGATGATGAGTGATCAGAGGGATTTGAATTAATACCATTTTGATCACTTATGACTCTTCCTTGATTGAGCCGTTATTGTCTGTTGCATGCGCGTGGGAATCTTGGTGTGCCTCGAAGGTAATTTTGTCATTTTCACCTAAAAGTCCACATGTCACCTCCATAATTTTCTTGATTATTTTTGGCTCCACAATATAAAACTAATCATTTCAATGTTGCTGTAGACATGTAAATTTCGTTGCATACAAATGATGCATCACAAAGCTCCACGTGGTATATGTCTCTTCATAAATGGACAAGTCATCAATGACATGTGGCACAAATCAAGCAAAGGAAGCTCAAAGGGGTCCAAAATCTCTCAAAACCAGAAAGAAGGCTAAAACATCTTCACAAAACAAGCAAGAATTGAAGATTGCTCACAAAATAGGCAACAAGCCCTATGGATTTCGGCCAAGCAAGGGAAAGTGGTTGAAAACAAGACACAAAGCATGCCTAAATTCTCCCATGGACGAATCAAGACACCAATCAAAGCCAAATCCACCTAAATGCATGGCTTTGGAAGTTTATAAATACAAGGTCCCAAGATAAGCAGAAGGGTCGACAATTTCTACATTGAAGGGCCGAAATTCTCACAAAAAGAGAACCTCTGCCAAATCTTTGGAGACTAATACACTGCCAAAGCTTTCTTTAAAGAACGTACAACCAAAGCCGAAGCATTCCCTTGAAGAATCAACAAGCACTTATGCCAATTCCTTCAATATTTTGTTACAAGCTCAAAACTTGTAACGACGTTCGATTCAAGATCAAGTCGCCAAGACCCTTGAATCAACAAAGTCCTACATCAACTTTACCTTTGCTGCAGCCTTAAACCTAAGGTGAAAATTATCCACACATTGTTTCAAGCTCAAAACTTGAAGCAACCGTTCAATTGTTCATCCAAGATCAAGTCATCACAACCCTTGGATCAACAACTTATGCATCTATAAGAAATTTGAAGACTGAATCAGAGGAAAAATTCTAAAGAAAGATTGTAACCTACAAATTCATTAATACAAATCTACTTTGTACATGTGTTATTGTTTCATTCATTACAAAATTTTCGTGTTTAAAAATTTGGCACACCCAGTGGGACCTCTCTACCTTTCATTTCTGTCTTCAAATCCATAAGAAACATATATGGCATTAAGAAATGATCAAGTTGTTCTCGTAATCAACGCGAAGAACAGAACATCCTTGCCGCAAGTGGTGGCAATTTGGGCGTCACAACCTGAAGCAAGGCAAGAGCTATCCCAACCGTACCTTCCACCCCTATATCAATTTTGTCGAAGGAGCAAGAGCAGCCGAGGCATGACCCCATGATCACCCTGGCCTCGCTAAGAGCGCCAAGGGAAGAAAGTTCAATGAGGTACTTCGAGTCATTGACTTCTAATTCCGACTCAAGCAGCATCTCGTACCCTGTAGCCATGTAAGTCATGACTACTGGTGCGACGTCCATTGAGAAGCAGCTGGCCCAAATGAACGAAGTAATTGTAAAGCTGACAAGGACCATGGAGGAAAATGACTTGTAGATTGCTACACTCGTCAACCGTCTGGAGGCGCATCACGAAGAGAAAGCTGACCCAAAGGTTGATTCGCTAAAAGAAGAAACCGACGAGAAATATGAGCCTTTGGTGGAGAAAGCTGAGCAGAAGCTGGAGGTGAACCGAGCTGCGACGCTCATGAGATCTTTCTCTATCCAACAGCTGCAAAAGATGGCCACAAGCACTATCAAGGCGCAGTACGAATAACGCTCACATAACTCCGCACTGTATTCAAAGCCTTACTCTAAAAAGATTGACGCCTTGAGGATGCCAAGGGGTTATCAGCCACCAAAATTCATGCAGTTCGATGGAAAAGGCAATCCCAAACAACATATTGCCCATTTCATCAAAACCTGCAACAATGCTAGGGTGGAAGGAAACTACCTCGTCAAGCAGTTTGTGCGCTCGCTAAAAGGTAACGCTTTTGATTGGTATATCGAGCTCGAGCTCGAGTCCATCAACAACTGTGATCAGCTCTAAAGAGAATTCCTCAACCGCTTCTGCAGCACTCGCCGCACTGTAAGCATGCTGGAGCTAACGAGTACAAAATAGTGGAAGGACGAACTTGTCGTCAACTGTATCAATAGATGGCATTCATTACTTCTGGATTGCAAAGATCGACTTTCTGAAACCTCCGCCATTGAGATGTGTGTTCAAGGCATGCACTGGGGGTTACATTATATTCTCCAAGGCATAAAACCGAGAACATTTGTGGAGCTGGCAACTCGTTCCCACAACATGGAGTTGAGTACTGCCAATCATGGGAAGAAGGAGCCGATCACCGACTTCAAGAAGGATAAGGTGTTTGCCCCAAAAGTAGACAGACTGGGAAGAAGCCCGCCAATGAAGCTTTTACCATCAATATTACCCCTATCAAGACCTCATCTGTGCCTGTCGAGATCTCCTCTAAGAACAAAGCGAAGGAGATAAAGAAACGTGAGCCTTCTCGCACCCAAGACAAGTACAAAAACACATTGAGGGAGCTGGAGCTGGAGCAGAAGATGTACCTTTTTCCTGACTCTAACGTGGCTGCAATGTTAGAAGACTTGCTGGAAAAAAAGGTGATCGAGCTACCCGAATGCAAGTGCCTTGAAAAGATGAATCATGTTAATGGTCCTAGGTACTGTAAGTACCATTGTATCGTGAGCCATCCTGTTAGCAAGTGTTTCGTCCTAAAAAAGCTCATCATGAAGCTGGCACAACAAGTGCAAATCAAACTTGACCTTCAAGACACGGCCGCAACACATACTATTACGATCGTGTTTAGATCATTTGATCCTGTGCTTCTCCAAGTGATGCATGACCACTCATGTCCAAGCTCAAACTACACAACACCTTCTGCGCAACCATCGTTGGGGGCAAGCAACCAAAATACACCTTCCAACGATGAAGAAGGGTGGACACTGGTGACCTACAAAAAGACAAGGAAGCCAAGACAACAAGCCACAAGGCCAAATGTGGAACAAAGGAGAAAGCACTGTTGCCGCAACAATAGGAAGCCCAAAAGAAGCGTAAGCGCTACCAAGCCAACATACATTGGGGAACCTATGGAGCAAGAGCCACATATTCCTGTCTCCTTACACGAGTACTTCCCGTAGGATTTCTTCCAACAATGCATTACCATTGCCTGTCACATGGTTGAAATAGAGATAGAAGAGCCCTGAATAGGCAAAGTTATTGTCGTCGAGCAAGAGAAAACCCTCACACCCAAAGAAGGCCTACCAACATACTTTAACATTGAGGAAACACTACGATTGGCCAAGGAGATGCGAAAAGCACTAGTAGTGGTCTTGGTGAGCCCTGATCCCACGAAGTGCAAGAAAGTGAGGACGAAGGCTTGAAGCTTCGACCACATGAATATGCCATGTGTTATGCCACCCATGATGCAATCAACTTCACTGACGAAGTCATGCTGCTGGGATCAAAGCCTCACAATCATCCTCTCTTCGTGTCTGGGTACGTGAGAGAGAACAAAATCAACCGCATGCTTGTGGATGGCAGGTCGGCCATAAACATCAAGCCAAAGTCAACAATGACCATAATCGGCATCAAGGTGGATGAATTATCCCGAAGCCATCTGCTAATCCATGGTTTTAACCAAGGAGGACAAAGAGCAATGAGCATGATCTGAGTTGAGATGACCATTAGCAAACTCATGTCAAGCACGTTATTCCACGTGATTGAGGCAAGAACTTCCTACAACTTGCTCTTAGGAAGGCCTTGGATCCACAAGAATGGAGCAGTGTCGTCCATCTTTCACCAATGCCTAAAGTTCTACCGAGAAGGGGTGAAAGTGATATAAGGCGACACCAAGCCATTCACCGAAGTTGAATCACACTTCGCGGATGCCAACTTCTACATGGATGAAGACATGGTACCCGAAGCTCTTCCAAAGGAGATCAAATCCACAGGCAAAGCCGCACAAAAAAAAAAAAGTGGCAAGCCTTGGCTAAGAAGAAAGAAGGGGAAGCTGTGCCATCTTCAAGCAAAAACGATGATGAGACTGCTAAACCCAGAACAACCAAATGGAGTGTGACGCCCTCAAAAGGACCAAACACACTTGTCTTCTGATACATCCTAGTATCAAGAAGAAAGAATTTGTAATCCCCATTCAAAACTGGAACAAGCAAAGCCGACACACAACTGTACAAGCACGATGTAAAGCTGCTCAAGACAAATACGATTTTACCTCTGACACAACTAAGTGATGCTAAAGTTTCAAAACCACCAGGTTTTGTAAAACCTTACCAAATGGGGCAAAACCAAGCACTCTTCCAGCCAAAAGGACCGAAGAAGGTTTAGACCCAAACGCCTACAAACTCATGTCAAAAGCTAGGTACGATTTCGCCTCTTCTTCAAATCTTGGAAATAGGGTATCAAACACCGTCAACGACAAAGAACGTGACCTCACCGAGACTTAAAAGAAGTTGAAGGATCTTGGTTATGGAGTTGACAACAATAAAGCTGGACTTGGCTTCACACCAAATACACCCGTGAAGATTTCAAGAAAAGCAAAAAACACTAGCGCTCAACACATTAGCGTAAGCGTTGAACGTTAGTTTTTGATAGGCTGAATCGTTCAAAACCCAAAATCTCGACACTTAATCGCATTAGTGGTCAAGACCGAAATTCTGTCTTCAAACGGCTTAACACTCCAACACCTCAAAGCTCTGTGTTCGAAAGGATGTCAAAACCTAAAAAGCAAAGTGACACGACTAGCTCTCCTCCACGACGGTCGGCCTTGGAAAGACTTGAAGAAACCAAGCAGCCTTCTAGAAAGAGGAAGATAACGCCAAAGGAAGAAAAGCTTGACCGTCTAGCAGAAAAAGACGACATTCGAAGCTTGATTCCTTCAAGGATGAAGTGCCAAGCAACCTTGGAAGTTAACACAAAAGGACAACTAAAGGTAAAGAGGCGCACCATCATCCACACTGGCCAATCTTCATGCCAACAAGCCCAAGGGGACGACACTGAAGATGAGGTCCAAAACGAAGTCCCTGAGGAAGATGTCATTGCTGCGCTACCACAACTCGAAGACGGGGGGCAAGCCACTGTTGATGATCTCAAGAAGCTCAACTTAGGCATAAAAAAGAAGCCGAAGCCTATCTTCATAAATGCGCTACTAAGTGCAAACGAGATAGAGAAGTACTACCAACTACTATTGGAGTACAAAGACATCTTTACTTAGATCTACAAGGAAATGCCCGGCCTTGACCCTACCATCACCGTGCATCGTCTTGCAGTCAAGCCTGGAACGTGATCGATAAACCAAAATCAAAAGCGCTATCGATTCGAGCTCATCCCATAAATTGAGGTCGAGATTACAAGCTAATCAAAATAGGTTTCATTCGAGAGATGTAATACCCTAAGTGGATCTCTAACATTGTCATTGTCCTTAAAAAATCTAGACAAATACGTGTTTGTGTAAACTTCCGATACCTCAACGATGTTTGCCCGGAGGATGACTTTCCTTTGCCAATCATCGAAATCATGGTGGACGCAATCACTGGCATTCATGGACGACTCCTCTAGATACAAAAAAATTCGCATGGCTCCCGAAGACGAGGAACTAACAATCTTCCGCACTCCAAAAGGTATCTACTGCTACAAGGAATGCCTTTTGGTCTGAAGAACGTTGGAGCTACATACCAACGCGCAATGTAAAAAATCTTCAATGATATGCTACACAAAAACGTAGAATGTTACGTAGATGATGTAGTTGTCAAGACCAAGAAGATATCCAATCACTTGAAGGATTTATGAATAGTGTTCAACAAACTACGACACTACAACCTCAAAATGAACTCGTTGAAGTGTGCATTTGGTGTCACTTCTGGGAAATTCCTCGGCTTCGTTGTCAAGCACCGTGGCATTGAAGTGGACTAATCAAATATCAAGGCCATTTAAAGCATACCTAAGCCAAGGAACCTACACGAGTTGAAAAGTCTACAAGCATGACTTGCCTTTATCAGATGCTTCATCTTCAACCTTGCTGGATGCTGTTAACCCTTTAGTCGACTCATGAAGAATGACGCTTCATTCATATGGGATGACGCTTGCCGCAATGCCTTCAAGAGCATAAAACGGTATATGGCAATCCCACATGTCTTAGGAGCACCCGTGCCCGGAAAGCCGTTCATCCTATACATTGCTGCACAAGAAGGTTCCATTGGAGCATTCTTAGCACAAGAAAATGAAGACCAAAAGGAAATAACACTCTACTACTTAAGTAAAACCCTCACTGGTGCCAAGCTTAACTACTCACCAATTGAGAAGATGTTCCTTCCCTTAGTCTTTACCGTCCAAAAGCTTAGACACTACATACATGCTTACACCATCCACTTGGTTGTTAAAGTCGACTTGGTTAAGTAGATTATGTCCAAGTCGGTTATAACAGGTTGACTAGCTAAATGGGCATTGCTTCTCAACTAACACGAGATCATCTATGTCTCAGCTAAAGCCGTCAAGGGACAAGCCCTATCAGACTTTCTTGCCGATCATCCAATCCCAGTCGATTAGAAAATCTTGGACAACTTGCCTGACGAGGAGGTGTTCTACATTGACATCTTCCCGACGTGCTACTACCCTTAAAACAAACAAGCATTGCACCTCGCCTGCATGAGCCTAAATTGCACATGGCACAACGCTCCTTGTTCCCACGAGCTTAAAAGGCGACACTCAACGCTCATTGTTTGCACGAGCTTAAAATGCAACACTCAACGCTCCTGGCCCGCAAGAGCATAAACTGTGTACGGCAAAATCAAAAATCATAATCATCATCAAAATTACCCAACCAACCGTACACATAGTGGTAGGAAAGTACCACAGCACGATCTTCAGTGCTCGCTGAGTTCGAAACAATACTCAAGCCATTGTAAATATTGGCTAAGACCAGAATAGTAAGGCTAAAAGAGTCACCTGCAGCCATCTTGCTAGCGACTTTGAAGACTCCGGGATGGATAAAGTTGACGTCATATTTGGGAAAAACAAACTTATAAAGCCAACAAGCTAAGAAAGCGGCTAAGTAAGATTCTTCTACATGCTCTGACGCTACATCAAGTTTGTCTTGTTGCGGCCACTTTTCTTCAAAGGTTTCTTATACTTCATGGAACCTCGATTCCAAAATTGGATCCATGAAGATATCTTCACACCCGACTTGCTCTGAGGCTCATGGGAAATCTTGTGATACGCCCAAAACAACTAGCGACAACTCATAGGTAATACTCGACTATTATGATGAGAAAGTTCCTCCATGCTAGGAACAACCTCGTCATAAAACTAACCCTAGATCGGCAAGCCTCCTATCTTTCTGAGATCCCAAAGTGAAATCGACATCTCCCCTTATGACGTGTGAAGTGTGTTCGTTGCTAAACACCAATACTCAAAGAACGCATGAAGGATGGAAGGATGGCAGTCATAACTAAACAAGGATGCGTACATAGCATGATAAAGACCCACGTTGGTAAGAACATCTTTGGTGGATCAACTCAAGAAATCTTCAAGCCACTCCTAATAAAACTCAGCAAAGACGGCCTTTCCAGTAGTAGACAAGATGGCATTCCAAGTCATAGCTTCGCTACGGATGTGATCACCAAGAAGCTTAAACGAAGCCGGTGAATTGTCACGAACATGGTGCAAAGGATTCAAGATAAGAATTCTCAACGTACATGCCTTCTTCTTTGTATTTGATCGACCAAAATCTGTCACGTCCCAAGAGTAGACCACAACTTGATATACATTGAGTTGTCTTATGCAGGAAGAACAAGCACCTTAGGGCCAATCAAAGACGCACAAAGTTTCAACATCATTCCCCTATCTTGTGAATCGCCTTCCTTCGCATGAATAATGATGGTATTGCTCTTAAAGCACTTGAAAAATACCATGGTTGCAACGAAAAAAAAAGACAATATAAGAACAAGGTGGGACGGCAAGAAACAAAAAATTGCTTCACTAAAGCAAAAGACATGCGAAACAAACCTCGTGAGTGTTGAAGGATGACGATGACAAAGTCACAACGACGAAAAAAAATCAGCCACAAAGCTTGAGCAGCACTACAAAGAGGGCAGCTACAAGACGGTCCTTCAAATCACGCTACAATAAAAAAGAAAATCAAAATGCTACGCAGTCACACTACGCAACCCCGCAACGATTATGCAAGCAGTTTCTTGCACCGCACGGCAACATCACCACCGAGGGAAAACTACGACCAAAAGTCACTACACAACGTAACATCGTTGTAGTCTTTTGCACAACACCACACGATAAAAAGTGATGCATTGCAACAAGCTTCAAGCAGCTACAACTCACGGCAGCAAGCAGCATACATGACAGCAGCTAGGCCTGGCAAACGGATCTTGTCTGTCGTGTTCGTGTGGTTTTCGTGTAACACTTGTTATATTAACGGGCCGTGTCATGTCACACCTGTTATCTTAACAGGTCCTTAACAGATTGGGTCATTTACCCAATAGGTAAAGTGACCCGACCCGTTATGACCCGTTAAGAAAAATATTTTTTTTCTTCTTAAATTTGCAAAAACCACATATTGCCATATAAATATTACTTCGAAACATTAAAACACATTTGTCGTTTAAGTACTACATCTACACTCGAAAATAAGAGCCTAATAAAAAAAGTATCCATACACTAGTAGTCTATTACAAAATATTAAATGTGCAAGGATATGCAAAATGAAAGAGTTTTTGTTTTCAAGGTTGTGAAGCCTTTCTCAAAAGTTTAAACCTTGCCAATGGAACTCAAAGCTTGCATGTTATTCCTTTTACAAAATCATCAACTTTCATTGATCATCATGAGGAAATTATATTGGAACTTTGGCTTGATCTATTGCCTTCAAGAGTTATTTTGATGATGTTTTCAGTAAGGTTTTCCACGTCAGAACTATCTTCCGCATAAACTAAGTATAGAAAAACCAACATTAAAAACCATTTAAATTATGAGAAGTTTACCAAAATAATTATGAAAAGAAATAAAACAATAGTACTATACCATATAAAAAATATATTACCTCCTTTTCCAAATAGCCAATCTCGTGTGCACAACAAAACTTGAACTGTTTATGGTAACAATGAACTATGATATTGATCTAGTACTCCACCCCCAATACTAAATGTAGATTCTGATGCAATAGTTGAAATGGGAATTGTTAATACATATCGTGCTAATTGAGAAAGTATCGGATAATGAAAATGCTCCATTTGCCACCAAGAAAGAACTTCTATGTCTACTTTTCTATCTATTCTTTTATCCTCCAAATACTTTTGCAATTCATTTTTTTTCAATCGAACTTGAACCATCGTAATTATTATCAAAATCCTACATCATAAAAAATAAAAACGAAAACGTAATAAGAATCATGCATCATGTCAATTTCAAATATAATATCAACACTTTTTATACTACTACCACAAATATATAAAGTAAATAAAAACAACTTAGGTTACCTCAAAGAGAACATCTCCAGATTTTGTTTGATGATTAGGCATTGAATTCACTGGAGTATTTGAATTATCAAGATGCGAAAGTTTTTCCAAGTACACACCAAAAAGAACATTCAATTTGTCATTAACCTTTGTAAATTCCACCGAATTCACACCATGAAGCTTTGTGTAAGCCCAATCCACAAAATGCAATTTATAACAAGAGTCTAAGATGATTGCAATTGCCAAAATCAAACTGTAGTTTGACCAATACTTCTCAAACTTCGTGTACATGTAAGTCCCCATCTTATTCATGAAACTTTCAGTGTCATCCATGGCTGCGTTAATTTGAAATTAGATTATGAACACCTTAGGGAAGAACAAATTTGATATGGGGTACTTTGTCCCAGAGAATAAGCACGTAACCTCATAAAAGTACCCCAAAAACTTGGAAATCTTCATTATTTTATCTCATAAAAGTACCCCAAAAATTTGATATGCTCACATATATGTATCACAAAGAACGCAATTTCCGGAGTTAACAAGCATGTTTAGATATGATCTCATGAATGGAATGCTACTACTTAGATGCGAGAACCAGTGACACCATATGCTCATACCAAATTCAAACTCCACAAATTGAAACACATAACACTCAAGATAGAAGTTAAGGGTTGTAACGGGGTTTGGGGTATTGGTTAACAAAGTAAGGATAGGGAAAACAAACGTTCTTCAAGCGATAGTAAGCAAAGTAGTGAAATTGAGACCTAGAATTCACTTAGAATGCAGAAATTAACTTTAAAACACAAGGGGAAGACTTAGACAACTCCTTAGGGTCGAATTCATTGTTTTGGACCCTTACTTCAACAAACAATACTTTGGAACACTTTTTCACAACTCTTTTTTTTTTCATACTTTTTTTTTTCTTTATTTTTTTCTTTCTACCCGTGCCTATGGCACACAATTGACAAAATAAAAACTTCCCCCACACTTGGTTTCTGCCACAAAGGAATTCAATTTGAATCATGCTTACTATACTTTAAGAACGAGGGTATGGGTAGTCCTAATCTAGGCTAGGTGAGGGTAATGTGGGTTAACAAAGAAAAGGCTAAACAAGGCTCAATGGGGTTAACACCTACAAAACATAATGACATAGGGATTCACGGCTTTTTGGCTAAGGTGGTGGTCACTACACAACTTTATCTTGAATATGTGTTATGCAATTCAGTGACATGCTATGAATGAAATGGGCATGAGTTCTAGCATTTGGAACTAAATGATGAAACGCCTTCTAAGTAGCAACCAAGCAAATAATAGTGAGATCATGCAACGACTTTAGAAAACAAAGAATGCACAGATTTTAACTCTCCAAATAAGCGTTTAGGCTCAAGTCTCACAAGGTTGTAGCGTTAGTTTGAGTTCCTTCCTTCAAGCATGTTACAAAAACTGATTTTTCCTTTATGATTGCATGTGAATTCATAAGTTATAACCACAACCAAGCATAAACAAAGAGTAAATCAAACTTTCATCCATGTTAATCACTTTCTTTAACAGCCATGCAATTACAAACCGAATCCTCATTATTGTGTTGGAAGGTACCCTAAGACACAAACAAACACACAAAAACAACTTTTTTTGGGGTTTTTAAAATAATTTTTCAAATTTTTATGGGATTTTCGGATTTTTGACTCAAAACACACTAAAACACACCAAAACAGCTTAAAAAGGCTTAAAAACAGTGAAAAACAACATTAGAAATTATGAGTGAGAAAACCCTACGAATTTGCATCAAAACACTTTGGTTACCCCCACACTTAAATCAAACATTGTCCTCAATGTTTCAAGCATAGATTAACACAAATAACAACCAAACAACAAAACAGCAACTAAACAATCTAACATGGCGTGAATGAAATAAGTGCAGCAAAGAGAAGGGGTTAGGAACGCAAATCTGGTTGTTGGAGCGCTCTCTAGGTCTTCCTTTGTTGCATGCATGGGTTGCCTCCCAAGTAGCGCTTGCTTTAACGTCGTACAGCCGGACGATACCTCCAATCAAGCTTGAATAGGACCCACGGCATGGAGGTGATCTTTAAATGGAACGTGATACTTGAAATGATCCGGTAATGCTTTAAATTCTAAAATGGGTGCCTGGATCATTGAACTCAACAACTTGTTAGTATAAAACAAACTTGAAATTTGAGGAGGTGGCTTACCTGTGTGTTGCGACAAGAACACAAGTACATCTTCCACGACATGCTCCACAAAACTTCCATGCATTGGATCTATGAATGGAGGGGGATAGTGATCCTTCCTAATTATGGCATTGAGCTTTCTAGAGTCCGTGTAAATTCTCCCTCCGATTTGGATTTGATTCGGCACCTGCGCCAAAGAGGGTAACAACCTATTAATTGAAATGGGAATTGAAATTGGAAGAGGTGGCTCACCAATGTGTTGCAATGAGGATTTGAAAGTAGCAGCATTTTCAACAATTTCACTAGGTTTGTTCTCGGCTAGATTGGGCATTAGGGCAGTGATTTGTCCCGTGTCATCAAATTCAACTTCTTTGGCATTGGTTGTTTCAACTACATCCTCTTTGATGATACTCCTCAACCACTTTTTCCTCGTGAATTGTTGGAAAGGTGTCCAAGATGTCTTTCTTCCCCTCATCTTTCATGGATTGCATGAACCTGCCAGGGAAATGTGCATTTGGGGGAACAAAGTTAGAAATAATTAAATTTGGAACAACCTTACTTGAATGGGGTGGTGTAGGAATATTGGGAGGTTGCGGCAAGGGTTGTTCTTCCCTTGCCGTGCCTTGTGCATCCTTCTTCTCTTCGAACAGTAGCAATTCATCCATGGGCTCATCTTCAACCATTTGTTCTTGAATTTGTTCAATGCATTCTGCATTCTGCCTAAATTGATTGTTCCACTCAGCCAACTCTTTTGCTTGATAGAAATCCTCAATTGGTTGCCAAAATGCGTCTTGTTGAAATGGTTGAGCTTCCCTGCCCTGCTCCAAAGAATTCAGTTGTTGAATAACTTCCTTATAATAATTTGATATACCTGAATTTGGATGTGAAGATTGAGGGGGAGGCTGTGGTGGTGCATATGAATCCTCATATGGTTGCCAATATGTTTCTTGTTGAACTTGTTGAGCTTCCCACCACATAGAGTTTGAATGATCACTCCAATCGCTTTGTGGATATTGATTGGCTTGGTATCCTTGCCTATAAGACGCACTAAATGTAGGGACATTTTGCATTGTGGTCCTTTCAGCAAACTGCGACAATTGAGAAGTAAGATTTGCCAATTGAGCTTGAATGCTAGCAAAATCCATGTCTTACTTCTCAAGCACCTAAAATCAAAGAAAAAGAACTAAAGCAAATATCAAAAGTAACATCAACCAAAGAAAATAAAACTAAGTTAGAAACTAAAACAAAAACAAACTAAACAAAAATAAAAGAACCAAGGGATTAGCAAAGTTGCTAATCCCCGGCAACGGCGCCAAAATTTGGTGTGAGAATTACTTGACACACAAATTAAACCCTCTTGTGACAATTGTAGTATAGATGTAAGTAGGGTATCGTTCTAAACCGGGGATTAGGAGGGCTTGCTAAAACCTCTCAAAACTAATTTAAAAACATAAAAACAAAGTAAAAAAAAAATGTAAACAAAAGACTTTTAAGACAAGAAAGTAAAAGGGGGGATTTGGTTCTTGTGAAGTGAAAGTAAAACAAATAACTAAAACTTAAAAACTATGGATGATGGGCTTTAGCTAGAGGGTTCTTCTCCACACATGTCTTGCTTGCATACAAAACGATTTCCAATTGTATTTCAAATCATATTAATTCTCAATGCCCCAAGTTAATTAGGTACGCTTAAATTAACCCTCAGATTTTCCTACTTTTATTGAGTTGGATGATTGCATACGACAACCCAAAGCATTCCTCACAAGTTCCCTACATGAATTGCATAATAGAGATACAAGCAAGAATCATTAAGTTCTATGAAAATCATAAGCATTGACGAGGCACTCGTTACTATGGAATACGCATGAAACTTATGCCAAGAATTTACTTAACGCGATTGTGACTAGCAACCTTCACTACTTGTGAATATAAGTTCATGACGATTAGGTGAAACTCCCTTATATTCTAGCATCAAATTCATGCATGCAAACTAAGTGTCGACCCTCAATCAACATACACAAATCAGTTTTTATACGAACGGATAAGTAAATTGAATTCATAACTTATGAAACGCAATTAAAAGTAATCAAATCATATTGCAAGCATGGACATGTGTTTCGAATCCCCCCCTAGCCAAAGGGGGGTTTAGTTCCTCATTATTACAAAACAAAGATAAACAAATTTAAACATTGAAAAACAAAGGAAAGAAAGCACCTAAACGTTCCAACGATCCATGTTGGATAGCAAGCGCGTCCAAGGACTTTTCTCCTTCTCTTTGCCGCAACAACAAGGTTGGAATGATGTTGAAGGGTTGGTTATTTGGAGGAATGGATGGGAAGGGGTTTAGAGATGTAGGGAGAGGCAAGGCAAGGCTTGGAGAATGGTTTATTTTCTTCATGCTAAATGAGGTTGTTGCCATGGGTATTTATAGGGAGAGGATGGACTAGTTTTTGATGGTGGGTTAGGTCTTGAATCATGCACACACTTTCCTAATGGGTTAGGTATTGAATCATCCACACACTTTCCTAATGGGTTAGGCATTTAATCATCCACACACTTTCCTAATGGGTTAGGCATGGTTTTGAGTGGAGTTTTGGTCAATCCTTCTAGAAACCTATCCCTTCTTGCAACTTGTATTTGTTTCACCATATTTTTAGCATGTTCCTAGCTTCTTTTGACTTCAAATTCGTCCATCCATCTAGCTTGGATCATAAGCAATCCATCTTGGGCCCAAAAACACTCCAAACTACTCCAAATTGGCTCAAAATGCACCCTTAGCCCATAAAACCTACAAACACACGAATTTAGCTTTAAACACTATTATAAATACTAAATAATTACCAAAATGCAAGAAAACAAGCAAGCTAAGTCGCATAAATATGCTCCTATCAGTTACCTCAAAGAGAACATCTCCAGATTTTGTTTGATGATTAGGCATTGAATTCACTGGAGTATTTGAATTATCAAGATGCGAAAGTTTTTCCAAGTACACACCAAAAAGAACATTCAATTTGTCATTAACCTTTGTAAATTCCACCGAATTCACACCATGAAGCTTTGTGTAAGCCCAATCCACAAAATGCAATTTATAACAAGAGTCTAAGATGATTGCAATTGCCAAAATCAAACTGTAGTTTGACCAATACTTCTCAAACTTCGTGTACATGTAAGTCCCCATCTTATTCATGAAACTTTCAGTGTCATCCATGGCTGCGTTAATTTGAAATTAGATTATGAACACCTTAGGGAAGAACAAATTTGATATGGGGTACTTTGTCCCAGAGAATAAGCACGTAACCTCATAAAAGTACCCCAAAAACTTGGAAATCTTCATTATTTTATCTCATAAAAGTACCCCAAAAATTTGATATGCTCACATATATGTATCACAAAGAACGCAATTTCCGGAGTTAACAAGCATGTTTAGATATGATCTCATGAATGGAATGCTACTACTTAGATGCGAGAACCAGTGACACCATATGCTCATACCAAATTCAATCCTCCACTCAGTCACTAATGCATTAATTTTCACAGATAATGCAACACTAGTATGCGGAGGAGGCATGTGACAAAAGCTTAAAATTCTTTTATGAAATTTCCAATATTTGTCTACAAAGTGAGCAGTAAGAACAAGATACCCATTAGTACATTGCGAGGTCCATAAGTCTGATGTCAAACAAATTCTACCTTCAACTGAGCCTAACAAATTATGAAGCCTTCGTATTTCATTTTTGAACATCCTCAACACACATGCTTTAATTGTATTTTTACACGGTAACTTAATATTAGGAGATATATATATGCAAACAAAGCTGTAATTCCCTCATATTCAGAAAAACTAAAAGGAAGATTATGCTTGATGATCGCCTCTACCAATAAGCCACGGTATACCACAGGATCACAGTTTTGGGAACATAATTCAGACATTGATAATAATCCACTAGTCGGTTCAGGGCATGTTTTCAAATATCTATTCATATTACCCGTCCCATGATGACTATCATCTATTACCAGTTTTTTACAATCTTTACATTAAACATGACTTTTACCATCTTCAAAAATATTTGTCAATTTGTTGAAAGTTTTCCAAACAGGAGACCTGAGTGTTCGCTTACCTAATTTGATCACTCTAGCTTTTTCTTTGCCGGACTTGTATTTGTATCTTTTGTATTTTCACTTCCATGATCAAGTTGTATTCCCATTGTAACTTCCACTGACCCTCCGTCACTTAGGTTATTAAAATCTTGCTTTATAACATCCATTACTTTAAGAAAGAAAAACAAAACTATAAAATCTAGCTCATACCAATTTCATACCATATCCATTTCAAATTCACATATCCATATCCATATCCATTCAAATTCACATATCCATTTCAATTTCAATTTCACATATCCATATCTATTTCAAATTCACACATCCAATACAATTTCAAAATCCAATTCACATATCCACAAATCACAATCCAATTCAAATTTACTTTCATATTCACAATTCAATTAAAAATACCTTGCACTTGCAGGTTGCAGCCTTGCTTAATTGCTTTGCTTGTTCCAAATCTCCAAATCTGGAAAACAAATATAGACCTCACTTATTAACTTCAAGTAAATACACCCCAAATGAAACATAGATACAAATGAACTCACTACGTTCACAATAAAAAAAAGGACCTACCTGCCAATTGCCAATACTTGGGACAAATAATTAAGACATTGCATCTACTACAACAAAACAAAAATAGGTGGGGCGTCACTACTCTGTCGTTGCCTGCCTCACAGGCCACCTGAATTCTAACCTCCCCAGTCCCCTGATAACATATCCCTAATATATATAATATATAACCTCCCAAGTCCCCTGATAACATATCCCTAATATATATAATATATAACCTCCCAAGTCCCCTGATAACATATCCCAATATGTATATATATATATATGACATTAAGTAATGAATCTCACCTTATGGCTTACAATACGACTAAATGGCATGACATAATAAAGTTAATTTACATAACTACATCTATACTCCCAAATTCCAATGCTTGATTTTATTTCTGCCTCGTCCTTTTGTGATTTTCAAGCTTGTGAAGCCAACGTGAAGCACGCTTCCTCAATCGCTGGGTTTTTTGAATGTTTGCAAACATGCCCCAACCCAGAATCTCCAAAATCAGAAAACCCCAGAAACCCCAAACCCAAAAAATCCCCAGCCATTAGTTTTAATTTTAACGAAAACCCAAATCACTCGTTTTTGAAAAAAACAGAATACCAAAAAATACAAAATTCATACCTTTAACATGTGCTTGCCTGTGTGTGGCTTTATTGTGGCTGCCGAAATCGAGTTGAAGGAAGTGAACGGAGGGGGATGCGAGAGAGATGCAGATTAAGGAGACGGTGCATGAGTAAGTTTGGACTGGAGAGATCAGAGTGAATGAGAGAGAAGAGAAGGATAACCTCTAACCTAATGCATAATGGATGGCTAAGATTAAATCTCAGCCGATCCAATGGTCACCAATATTTAAAATTTAATATATATATATATATATATATATATATATATAGTTTTAGGGGTATAAAATTGTTAAATTAATATATATAATTATTATAGTATTTTTTTAGGGTTATAAAATTATAAAATTAACATTTTGCTTATCATGTATCGTGTTACCCACTCGTATACCCAAACCAACCCGTTATCTTAACAGGTGCTTATCGGGTTACCCGATAACGACCTAATTCGTTATCGTGTCGGGTTATCGGGTCGTGTCAGAAATTGTCAGGCCTAGCAAAAATAGTGCACATGGCAAGGAATTGTTGTGACAAAAACACATACCCAATTGTTCTATAAATAAGGGTCAATTGCTTACAAATGTTGTAGGGAGAATACATACCAAATAGCAAAAGGAAGAAGCACATTCCAGCTGCAAGAATGAAGCAAATTCCAAGCAAAAAATGGGCAAGCTGATTTCGGCAGAAAGAAAAAAAAACATGTTGTTTTTGCAACAAAATCAGCAAAGAGAAGAAAAGGAAACAAAGAAATATGGAAAGCCTTAAAATTTCCAAAACATCAAAGGAAAGTACCTTTCCTTGCCAAAATACAAAAGGTAATCCCTCCAAAGCAAGGACGAGTCTTCAAGTTTCCCAAACCAAGAGGGAAAACACCCCTTGGTCGAAAAATGGAAAGGAAAAGGAAAAAAAAATGCAAATCCTATTTACCCAAGGACAAGCATTAAAGCTTTCCAACAGCTTGAAGGAAATCACACTTATTACCAAAATTTAAGGAGATTCCTACCTAAGGAAGGAAAAACATTTTTCATACACCCACAAGGAAAAAAAAAATCAAGTCCCAAAATACACCAAATGTATTTTGAAAAAGATTACGGAAAATCAAATATGCATAATAAGTATGTGCCGATTTATCCATTTTCAAATTTTCATTCAAGACCAAGCCTCTACAGCCCTTGAAGAAAACTTTCATTTCATTCAAGACCAAGCTTTTACGGCCCTTGAAATGAAAATTAATCAAGCCTCTACAGCCTTTGAAGAAAATTTTCATTTCATTCAAGACCAAGCCTCAACGCCCTTTGAAGAAATATTTCATCCAAGAAATTCACCTCAATGGCCCTTAACGAAATACATCAATTCAAGAAAAACACCTTTACGGCCCTTGAAGAAGTGAATTAATTCAAGATCAAGTCTCGACGATCCTTGAGTTAGAACATTCACATTGCATGACTTCAAAACACGTTTTCTACATGTGGCAAGCACATGCCTACAACGCACCTTGAAATGGAGGCATTTATAGACGTGTAAATTTTGTTGCATACAAATGATGCATCACAAAGCTCCACGTGGTATATGACTCATCACAAATGGACAAGTCATCAATGACATGTGGCACAAATCAAGCAAATGAAGCTAAAAAACATTCCTAAAATTCGGCAAAAGGGAAGAAATCTCCTTAAAATCAACAAGGGGTAAAAAATCTCTCAAAACCGGAAAGAAAGCTAAACTTTTTCACAAAACAAGCACGAATTGAGATTGCTCACAAAATAGGCAACAAGCCCTATGGATTCCGGCCAAGCAAGGGAAAGTGGCTAAAAACAAGACACAAAACATGCCTAAATTCTCCTATGGACAAATCAAGACACAAATCAAAGCCAAATCCACCCAAAGACATGGCTTTGGAAGTCTATAAATACAAGGTCCCAAGAGAAGTAGAAAGGTCGACAATTTTTCCGAAATTCAAAGAAAAGGAGAACCTCTGCCAAATCTTTGAAGACTAATAAGCTGCCAAAGCTATCTTTAAAGAATGTACAACCAAAGCCGAAGCTTTCTTTCGACCAAATCCGAGCATTCCCTTGAAGAAGCAGCAAGCACTTGTGTCGATTCCTTCAATACTTTGTTACAAGCTCAAAACTTGTAATGACGTTCGATTGAAGATCAAGTCGCCAAGACCCTTGAATCAAAAAATTTCTACATCAACTCTACCTTTGCTGCAACACTAAACCTGAGATGAAGACTATCCATGCATTGTTTCAAGCTCAAAACTTGAAGCAACCGTTCAATAGTTCATCCGAGATTAAGTCATCGCGACCTTTGGATCAACAACCTACACATCTATATCAAATTTGAAGACTGAATCAGAGGAAAAATTATAAACAGAGATTGTTACCTACAAATTCATTAATACAAATCTACTTTGTACACGTGTTCTTGTTTCATTCATTACAGAATTTTCGTGTTTACAATTGCAAGATCATGTTAAAGATTAAACTCTTAAAACAATTAATCGCTTGATGGAAAAAAACGTTACATTTTTATAAGTACAATGTAGAGAAAGACATCTCAACTTTGATTACTTAATGATTTCGAAGCACCAGAAGAGAAGCAGCATGTCAGCAGTAAAGATAAAGCCTTGAGTTTTCATTTGATGAATTAATGAGAATTATACTTTTCTTAGTGTCTAAGAAAAGCTTTCAGAGAAAGCCTTGAGTTTCTATATGGTATCAACCGTCTCTTGCCTCCCAACCTCCTTGATCCTCATCGTCTTCGCTTCGCATCTCTGATTTTGTGATTGTTTTCCAGGATTTCATCTTCGATGTCATGGATTCTCCTTCCGATTCATCATCTCAGCATGAATCGCTTCAAAATCCAGTACCAAATTCCTCTTCTTCGAACCGTAGTTTCCTAAATTCGTCGAATTCATATGCATATCTTATGATTCAGAACATTGGAAGCATGGTTCCAATCAAGCTCAAACGATCCAAGTATCTTCCATGGCGTGCACTGTTTGCCCCGATTCTTTGCCATTACAAGGTTTTTGGAATCGTTGATGGCACCGAGTTGTGTCCACTGTCTTTTGTCCTGGATCACTCCATCAATCCTGCTTTTGAGATCTGGTATGGGAAAGATCAGAATCTTCTGATCTGGTTGAATTCAACACTATCTGTGGATGTAATTCCCTTTACTATTGGTGTATATTTTTCTCGAGATCTCTGGATTAATCTTGAGCAATGCTTTGGTGGTGTTTCTAATGCTCATATTCACCAACTACGATCTCGTCTCCAAGCTATACAGAAAGGCTCGCAATCTATGTCAGGTTATCTATAATAGTTGAAAGAAATCTTTGATTCTCTCTCTACTGCTGGAGCACCGATCTCCGATCACGATTTAATGGTGGCAACACTGGCTGGTCTCCCAGATGAGTTTGAATCGTTCATTGATTCACTCATGCTTCGCCTTTCATCCACCTCTTTGGATAAACTCCATGAACTTTTTCTCACCAAAGAACTCTCCATGTTTCATCGCAAGAAGATCTCATCCAATGTTGAACCGTTTCAGGTGTTCTCTGTGCAGTCATAAGCACCTCTGCTTCCTACTCGATCGCCTCAAGCATTTTCCGCTCAGAATCAACATTCATAACCAAATTCTTCTCGATTTCACTCTAATCGTGGAAGAAACAATAATTGAGGATATTAATTCAACAACAACAATCGTGGTTATCGGGGTAATTTTCGTGGAAATTCTTCAAATCGAGGTCAAAATCAAGGGTTTCGTGCTTCTTATTTCTCTGGAACTTCTATCATCTATCAGATTTTGGCTCAACCAATCACAAAGTCATTGATTGCTGCGATTGCATTAATCCTGACATTTCTGGAAAAATTCCACTTACAAAACTTACGGCCATGTATGCTCATTACAGCTCTAAACCATCTCCCTCTTGGCTTATTGATTTTGGCGCCACTTCTCACATCACAAATGACATTGCCAACATCAACTCACCAACACCATACACTGGAGATGACAAAGTCTATGTTGGTGATGGTAAAGGTCTGTCCATACACCATACTAGTTTTTCTTCATTGCATACTTCTCATGCTGCTTTTAAATTGAGCAATGTTCTTCATGTTCCAAAAATGAAGCATAATCTGTTGTCTACTTATCAGTTTCTTAAAGATAATCATTGTGTATTAACTCTTGATTCTGATGGGTCCATTGTAAAGGATCGTTACACGGGGAAGACATTTTTGCAGGGTCCATTTAAAGATGGGTTTTATCCTTTGCAAAGCTTTTCTCCCCCTGGTTTATCCTCTTCCAGCTCCTCTCATGCACTTGTAAATGTTCAAGCTCATCTCAGGCTTTGGCATAGTAGACTAGGCCATCATTCTTCTTCTATATTTCGCAGACTATAATCCACTAATAAAGTTGCAGTCAAATGACCATCATCTGTGTATTTCTTTTGCTATGACTGTGCTATAGCAAAGAATCACAAGTTACCCTTTAGTTCTTCCACTTCATCAACTACTCATAGCTTAGAATTGTTACATTGTGATTTGTGAGGTCCTGCTTCTGTAACTTCAGTGAGTGGATTTAAGTACTATCTACTTATAGTTGATGATTTTAGCATGTATAGTTGGCTCATTCCTTTAAAGGTCAAATCTCAAGTGTATTATACTTTTGTAATCTTCAAAAACTATGTAGAAAACACCAATGGCAATAAAATCAAAACTGTACGTTCTGATTCAGGGGGTGAGTTTACCAGCTCATCTTTTAAATCTTATCTTCATACTCATGGAGTTTTTCATCAATTGAGCTGTCCACACACACCAGAACAAAATGGTTGTGTAGAAAGGAAACATCACCATCTAGTTGAGACCGCTAGAACTTTATTAGTGCAATCACATGTTCCTTATCAATACTGGGTTGAAGCTTTCACTACTGCACTATATCTTATCAACCAATTGCCTATCTCTGGGATTACAAGATCACCTTGAGAGTTATTATTTCATACCATTCCAGATTACTCCAAACTCAAGGTCTTTGGTTGTTTGTGTTTTCCATGGTTAAAGCCTTATGTGTTATCCAAGCTTCATGGAAAAAGTAAAAAGCTGTGTTTCCTTGGGATATAGCTTACAACATAAGGGATATAGATGTCTGGATCCAGAAACACAAAGGGTTTATATTTCAAGACATGCGCTTTTTAATGGGACTACATTCCATTTTCATGGTTCTCCTCACCCTATGTCTTCTATTCCCTCTTCTGCATATCAGACTTTCAATTTGGAGTTTTCTCTACCCTCACCTATTTCCTTTCCTACTCAAACTTGCACTTCACCCACTACTTCAGTTTGTCCTGCATCTCCCTCATTTGCTTCAATTCTGCCGAGTGGCACTATAGACTTCAATCACTTCTTTGAGCAGCACATTACACATATGCAACAAGTTAAGAATGTACATCCTATGATCACAGGGTCTAAGAATGTTATTTCTAAACCAAAGGCACACCCTCTTCTTCCTTCCATTGAGGTGATTTCTACTACATATATGCAAGCTTCAAAATCTGCAAATTGGAGATTGGCAATGCAAAATGAGTTCAATGCACTTCAATCCACTTGTACTTGGGTTCTTGTCCCTCCTACATCTTCTCAGAATGTTGTTGGGTGTAAATAGGTATTTCGACTTAAGAAGAACCCTGATGGCTCCATTGAAAGATACAAAGCCAGGCTTGTTGCCAAAGGCTTTCATCAAAAAGAAGGTTTGGATTATCAAGAAACTTTCAACCTTGTAGCTAAACCTATAACTATCATAATCTTGTTAACTTTTGTTGTTCAGTTCAACTGGTTTCTTAATCAGTTAGAAATTAGCAATGCTTTTCTTCATGGGGATTTGAAAGAAGAAGTGTTCATGGTACAACCTCCTGGGATCCATCTCGTCCCAATCATGTGTGTAAGCTCAAGAAATCTTTATATCGTCTCAAACAAGCCCCTAGGGCCTGGTTTGATAAGTTGTTTCAGGCTCTTAAATCTCTTGGCTTTGCTCAATCCTCTTCAGATGCTTCTCTGTTTGTTCTTAAAGTTCCATCCTTGGCCATTGTATTGGTTTATGTAGATGATATACTCATCAGTGGTTCTAATGCTTCTCTCTGCCAACACTTCATTCAACAGTTGAGTACCCTATTTCCAGTTAAAGACTTAGGACCCTTGCACTATTTTTTGGGTTTGGAAGTTCACAGAACCAAAGATAGTCTTTTTTCTTCACCAAGGCAAGTATTTACTTGATCTTTTGCACAAGACCAATATGGCTTGAGCTAAACCCTGTTGTACACCCCTCAGTTCTACAAAATTAGATCACAGTGGTGAACAGTTATCTAATCCCACTGAATATCGCTCCATAGTTGGTGGTCTCCAATACCTTACCTGGACTAGACTTGATATTTCATTTGCTGTAAATCCAGTGTGTCAGTTTATGCATGCACCCACAGTTACTCATATGCAAGCAACAAAAAGAATTTTAAGATTTCTCAAGGGTACTATATCTCAGGGTCTTATGTTTAAACATAGTCCTTTACATCTTTCTGCCTACTCGGATGCAGATTGGGTTGGCTACACATTTGATCGAAGATCTACTAGTGGTTTTTGTGTTTTTGTTTTTTTTGTTCTAACTTGATTAGCTGGTGTGCAAAGAAACAAACAACAGTGGCTCGTTCGTTCACTGAGGCAAAATATATGTCTTTGGCTCAAACTGCAGTAGAAATTACTTGGATATGCAAAGTACTGAGAGATTTTGGTTTTCTTATGTCTGCTAAACCCATTCTTTGGTGTGATAACATTTCAGCCATATCTCTTGCTTCTAATCCCATTTTTCATGCTCACACTAAACATGTTGAAACCGATTATCACTATATACGAGAATTGGTTCTTGCCAATTTAATCAGGGTTCAATATGTTTGTAGCCAAGATCAGATTGCTGACATTCATACAAAGTCATTGTCCAAAAATAGGTTTCAGTTTCTACAATCCAAGCTCTCACTTAGAACTCTTCCTTCTTCCAAGTTTGGCTTGAGGGGGTGTAAAGATGAACATGCCATGTCATAACAAATGTAGTTATTAGTTTGTTATGAGTTTGTTCTAATGTATTCTGTTTTTGGTTAGTTAGAGTGTAAATAGTCAAATTATATATTAGTGGTTGCATTCTTTATTTGATGAATTAATGAGAATTATACTTTTCTTAGTGTTTACGAAAAGCTTTCAGAGAAAGCCTTGAGTTTCTATAAGTAGCACACCAACTTTCGAACCCAAGAAGTGTCATGCATGTGCACTTCACCATCAGGGTGGGAAGATGGTCGGTTATTTATTTATTCTTTTGTTACCAAAATAAATACAATCTCTAACGAATTTTAAGGGATAATTATTTTGAGAGGAAACTCCGGAAATAGAGAAATATTGGAGAGGGAGAAATCTCTTTATGTATTTTGTGTTGATTAAGAGGTCCATAAATTTTTAGTATTCAGAGAACACGGCTCGATATACTAAGTGTAATAATGTAATTGGTTGGAAACTTGAAAAAAAAAATCAACTAATTATATAATTACATTTGATTTACTAAAAAATCCCACCCCGAAAAGGCCAACAATAATTAGAGAGGAAGAAATCTATCTCTAGTCTCTAGTTTCTACATTTTCTGCTTTTCAACTTTCTGTTGACGTCCCAAAAGGGACCAACGATAACTGGAGAGGGAGAATAGGCCAAAGGGTCTTTCATTCTTTGTACAACAAGTGAACGTTTATTTTTATTTTTATTATTTCCGACTTGAATTTTCTCCTCTTTGCAAATTTGGAAAAATAACCAAAATTTATAACCCATATAGAATTATAAGCTCCTTTTTAACTTTATGATAATTAAAACTAAAAGTTGATATGAAAGAACTAATATACCTCTAAAATGAGGTTTTCCAATTAAAATGAAAGTGAAGATCGCCTCCTTCTACACGTCCAAGTCCGTCTTCTTCTCCCAAGATAAAGAGTAATTCAGCTGCTCTTCTCTAGCATTGTCACCTTCCTCCTCTTCTTCGTCATCCATGTCTACATCACCGCGTTTTGGCACTTGGCCCCATGTGGCCTATATGCTCAAGCCCGTCTTCATTCACCACTACGAAGAGGAGCTAGGTTTCACTCAAGGGGAGGGTTGGGATGGCCTTCGTGCTCATTTTTTGGTACTTACACCATTTGTGGGGTTATCGCTGCGGTATGTGGGTTGGTTGTGGTGCACGGTAAGGAGGATAATTCCTCAGAGTATGTTTTATTACATCTGCAAAAATAGAGATTAATTCCTCAAATTGGCACTCGATCCTCATTTTAGTTTTGCTTTTTGGTTCTTTTAGAAAAGCCTTATTTTAGTTGAACATCAAAGACAAACAATATAAAACTAAGAAGAATATTTTGTCAATTGAAAACAGATCAACACTGCAAGGACGACTACATAATTCGAATGGACTACATCTTGACTAACTTATTTTCTACTAAATAACAAAGCTCTCTTTTTATAATAAACTAACCAGTCCTTAATAAGCAAGGAAACAAAAATTAATTCTAAAGGCATGGCCCAAATTCCGACAATAAAACAAATAACTAATTTTCAAACACCCCATGTCAAACTCATGGTAGTATACGTAATGAGGTCACCAACAAGCAGACGCAGAAGCAAGCTCTGTTAGGCGGACACGACAAGACAAGCTCCAGTTAGACAAACACGACAAGACAAGCTCCATTAAGCAACAAGGCAAGACAAGCTCTGTTTGGCGAACACGACATGTTCTGGTATGTGAACAAGACAAGCAGGCGAGCGAAGAACAATTATAGCGGTGCAACTGCAAGATCTAATGCCAATGCAAATTTTCGAACAAACAAAAAATTTCAATTCACCATGTACACAACATAACTCGAGTGGTCACAAGTCCAAGCACTCGAGCAATCATTATGATGGTGGACAAAAATACTCCATTCTCAAGTCATGCGGGCTTCAAAGACTAAAAATAACCAAAAACATGCCAATTGTTGTAGTCATATTTAGAATAGGAATGTGATTGTGTAAATCTTAGTGAATCTAGGGATATCTTTGAATATTCCTTTTAGTAGTTAAATACCAATTAGAGTTGTAATCCTAAAAGGGTAAAGATTGTACCTATCCTACTACTATAAATAAAGGCACAATGGGGTGATACAACACACACCTCAATTAAATCTCTATCTTTTCTCTCTTATTGTTGTCAGCCTCCCTCTCTCTATTACCTTAGAATAGTTCAATCAAAGAGGCCTACAACACGTTATCAGCACGCTCTTGCCAGAAGCTAAGGAACTGAAGGATTGTAGTATGAGGCTATCTTTTACAAATTCAAAGGCTTTTATTTCTTTCCTGCCAATCAGGTACGCTTAAAATAAAGTAAGATATTTGAAACGTCCACAATGCATGAAAACATTCCCCATGATGCATGAACCCCCTATATTTATATTTTCCTTCTGATATATATATATATATATATATATATATATATATATATTGTATATGATTCATATATTTGTCAATCTATATACGTTTCATGCATTACGTAATTATTTTGCTATATGGAATTTGTGAGTCAAAGCATATAAATATATTAGAAGCAATTTAGGGTTTTTCAAACACTAAAGATGTTGAAAAAAGAAAGAAAAAAATTTGGGATCATGCGGCACGGCAGCCGCACCGTCGTGGCACCACCGTCGAACCACCGTGTTGGTCTGCAGCTCAGCCGCGTGGAGAAAATCATGGAACGATATCAATATGACACCTTGAACCACACGGCAGCAGCCCTTTGGGCTTTGCTACTCACGCCAGACAACCTAGGCCTTCAGCCTGGAAGGCTTACACGGGCCTGAAGCCCCTCAGCCCAAACTAAGAAGTCTGCAACCTTCTTGGCCTTTATCCCGCGTATCCCTAGCCCAACTTCAGAAGCCTAGAGCTGCTAGGCTTTTTCTTGTACCATGATTAGGCTTGCCCGCAGCAGCCCATAGCTAGTTGGGCCTCATCCCAGCTTTCAGCCCACTCATCTGAAACCTTTTACTGCTGGGCTTGACTTGCCCCAACCCAAAAATTGGAAATCCAGCTTCGCCTGGGATTCCCTACCCAACCCGCAGGCCAGCACATGTTGGGCCTGCACACGCACTTGGTTTTTAGGCCCAATGCCAGCAACCTTTATTGTTGGGCTCCTCAGATGATGCGAAAATTAACTAACGCACAAATTAAACCCTCTTTTTGACAATTGTAGTATAGATGTAAGTAGGGTATCGTTCCAGACCGGGGATTAGGAGGGATTGCTAATCTATTCTAAATTAAATTAAAAACGTAAAAACAAAAATTTAAAATACGAAACTAAAATTAAAACACTTAACTAGAATTACTCAAAATAAAACTAACAAATAAACTAAAATAAATCACAAGGCTCAAAATAATTCAAGACTCTAGAAAATATAAACTAAATTTAATTCTAACAATTTTAACACTTTAAAATAAACGGGGATTGATTTTTAAGAAATTGATTTTAAAACAGAAATTTAAAAACAAACTTCAAAGAAAATATATTTTTTTTTTCTTTTAGAATTAAAATAAAATGATGAAACGTTAGTTAGAGGGTTCCTTATCCACACATGAATAAATGCATATAATTTGATTCCCAGTTATGACTTCAACAAACGAATAAATGACAACGCTCCAAGTTAATTAGGTCCGCTTAAATTAACTTTCAGATTTCCCTATATTCATTGAATTGGACGGGATACGCATCACAACCAAATTATTCTTATCAAGTTCTCTAACTATGGAATACGCATGATAGAGAGACATATCAAAGATCATTAAATTCAATGGAAATCATAAGCATCGACTAGGCATTCATAACTATGGAATACGCATGTTAATCCAACCTAGAGTTGCATCGACTAGGCATTCATAACTATGGAATACGCATGTTAATCCAACCTAGAGTTTATTAAACACAATCGTGACTAGCGATTTTTACTACTCATGGATATAAGTTCGTAACGATTAGGTGAAATTCCCTTATATCCTAGCATCAAGTCTAAGCATGCAAATTAAGTGTCGACCCTTAACCCACATACATAAACAAGTTATTAATCAACACAGAAAAATAAACACATTCAACGTTCAAGATTTCATAACTGGAGTAAATCAAATCATAATAAACATTTAACCATAGTTTCAAATTCACCTCTAACTAAACAGAAATTAATTACACATGTTTAATATAATTGAAAAGCAAATTAAATTAAACATGAGTTTCAGAAAAATAAAACCGATGCGCAGGTTCCGTATCAAACATGGGCCAGCGCCTTCTTGCACGAACCCGTCAGGTGGAGTCGTTGATGGCTGAAGTGGCTAGTCTTCGGCAGGAGGTCAGAGTGCTTAGGCATGAGAACAGGGATTTGCACATGCTCGCAACCAATTACTCCACAAGCATGAAGAGGAAGCTTGATCAGCTGCAGGAGTCCGAAGTGCGGATTCAGAGTGATCATCAACGGTTTATGACGTTACTCCCGAGGTTTGTGTTGCCTTCATCCTCGGGAGCAGCACCAAGTATTGAGGCTCCGAATGATCCAGCTCTGGCGCTTCGTCTTTCAGGGGTTCCGTCGACCTCCGAGGCACCACCTACCAACGACCAATGAAAGCTATTAGTTTTACATTATTGTAAAATATTTATGCTTTAAGTTTATTTAATTATAAATATAAATAAAAGTATTTTTGTTTTGTTTTTTTTATTTTTTTTTTTTATTTTTTTTTTTTATAAAAATGTAAAATAAGTAAATCAAAGTAAAAAAAACTAAGTTTAATCTCCTAAACAAAAATCACAACTAAATAAACAAAACAAAAATCACAACTAAATAACAAAACATAATGAAATCAACGTAAAAAAAAAAAAAAAAAAATCAACGTAAAATAAATTCACACAAGAGCAAACAAACAATGAAAGAACTAAACAAAGTAAAATAAATTCAGTAAAGAGAAGGGATTAGGAATGCAAATCTGATTGTGGGTGATTCCTAGGCCTCCCTTCATTATTCAAATGCATGGGCTTATCATTGAACGGACGGTGGTACTTGAAATGATCCGACAACGGTCTAAGTTCTAATGACGGTGCCTGAATCATCAAAATTAGAAACAAGTTAGTATAAATTAAAATTAAAAATGGAGAAGATGGCTTACTATCTTTTTCAAACTCAATCACAAACACCACATCTTGGAATGTTTCAGGGACTTTGCACTTAGCCAGATTGCATGTGATGATTGTGACATGGCCCCTGTTATCAAACTCAATTTCCTTGGCATTGGTTGTCTCATGCACAACCTCTTGGATGTATTCTTGAAATTCTTCGGCCACCTCATTTTCTGGAATCCCTCTTCTTGGTGTACAAGTTTCTTTGATTGTTTCAACATCATCGGGAACATGATTTTGTGCACCAAAAATTTGGATCTCATTTTGCACCTCTGGAAGATCTTCCACAACGTATTTTTCATTCACTTCTTCCTTGGGATTTAAAAACCTGCAAGGAAAAAGGACATTTGGTGGAACGATGTTAGAATGAATTGAACTTAGAACCTCCTCACCTGAGTTGGATGACATAAGGACTTGGGGGGTTTGTGATAAGAATTCTTCTAAACTGGCCAAGTCGTCATCCTCATCTTCTTCTTGAATTGGCAATTCATCCATGTTCGGGCTCTGTTTGGATGGTTCTGGGACAACTTCATCCTCCATGTCACCTTGATCTCGAATCTGTGCCATGAATTCCATAATCTGCCCAACTTGCTCCTCCAATGCATCCACCTTGTTGGCTTTATTTTGCATCTCCATGTTTCGATTTTCTACGTCCTGGGTCAAAGAGGTTAGTAACTTATTCAAAATGTCATTATCCGAGGACGTACCTGAATTTGGTTGGGGAGATTGTGGTGGAGGCTGTGGTGGTTCATATGGCCACTGATAGAACTCTTCCGATGGCGGCAATTGTTCTTCTTTTCGTAAACCCTGCGCCACAGAAATTAGTCCTTCAAGAATTTCATTATAATTCATGGGCATACTTTGATTTGATTGGAATTGTTGTGGGGGATGCTGTGGTGGCTGCATAGATCTTGAATAGAATTCGTCTTGCTGCCAACATCCGCTTTGTTGAAAGTGTTGAGGTTCATCCCACATATAATCTGAATAGTCTCTCCAATCTAAATTGTAAGCGTTGGAAAACATGTTGCCCCTTGATTGGTTATAGCCTTGATATCCCCAAACATCTTCATTTGCAGAAAATTGGGGATATTGATGAGTTTGAAATCCTTGCTCATAGGGCATATCAAATGTAGGGCCACTTGGCATTGTGGACCTTCCAGCATTCTGAGTCAATTGAGCAGTGAGTTGTGCCAATTGAGCTTGAATGGATTCGAGTGCCATGTCTCGCTCCATTGTACCTAAAATCGAAGAAAACTAAATCAAATATCAAAAGTTAAAAAAAAACATAACAAACACAAACAAATAAAATACAATAAACACAAAAAATTAAAATAAAATAAAACACAAACAAAAACATAAACAAGGGATTAGCAAATTTGCTAATCCCCGGCAACGGCGCCAAAAATTTGATGCGAAAATTAACTAACGCACAAATTAAACCCTCTTTTTGACAATTGTAGTATAGATGTAAGTAGGGTATCGTTCTAGACCGGGGATTAGGAGGGATTGCTAATCTATTCTAAATTAAATTAAAAACGTAAAAACAAAAATTTAAAATACGAAACTAAAATTAAAACACTTAACTAGAATTACTCAAAATAAAACTAACAAATAAACTAAAATAAATCACAAGGCTCAAAATAATTCAAGACTCTAGAAAATATAAACTAAATTTAATTCTAACAATTTTAACACTTTAAAATAAACGGGGATTGATTTTTAAGAAATTGATTTTAAAACAGAAATTTAAAAACAAACTTCAAAGAAAATATATTTTTTTTTCTTTTAGAATTAAAATAAAATGATGAAACGTTAGTTAGAGGGTTCCTTATCCACACATGAATAAATGCATATAATTTGATTCCCAGTTATGACTTCAACAAACGAATAAATGACAACGCTCCAAGTTAATTAGGTCCGCTTAAATTAACTTTCAGATTTCCCTATATTCATTGAATTGGACGGGATACGCATCACAACCAAATTATTCTTATCAAGTTCTCTAACTATGGAATACGCATGATAGAGAGACATATCAAAGATCATTAAATTCAATGGAAATCATAAGCATCGACTAGGCATTCATAACTATGGAATACGCATGTTAATCCAACCTAGAGTTGCATCGACTAGGCATTCATAACTATGGAATACGCATGTTAATCCAACCTAGAGTTTATTAAACACAATCGTGACTAGCGATTTTTACTACTCATGGATATAAGTTCGTAACGATTCGGTGAAATTCCCTTATATCCTAGCATCAAGTCTAAGCATGCAAATTAAGTGTCGACCCTTAACCCACATACATAAACAAGTTATTAATCAACACAGAAAAATAAACACATTCAACGTTCAAGATTTCATAACTGGAGTAAATCAAATCATAATAAACATTTAACCATAGTTTCAAATTCACCTCTAACTAAACAGAAATTAATTACACATGTTTAATATAATTGAAAAGCAAATTAAATTAAACATGAGTTTCAGAAAAATAAAACCAATTGAGGAGTTGGGGATTTTGGTGCTTCTGTCCAAGTGCCTTCCCTGCTGAGCTGCTGCCTTCCTCGCTGCCACCTGTCAGTGTTGTGCTGGCGTCAGTCTCTCCTGGCAGCGCGCCTCTCTCTTTTCCGCTGTCCTGCGAATGGCAGCCTGCTACCCTCTCGCGCTGACTTTCCCGCCTTTCCTCCTCTTCTTTCTCGCTGCTTCCACTTCAGTCCTCCCTTTAGTTCTCCCTGTGTCCTCTTCCGCCACCTGTCTCTCACTCTCGCTGCCAAGACAAGGCAGCACGTCTGCCTTCCCGCGTCTCCTGCCTTCCTCCACGTGAGCTTTCTCACGGAAATTAAGCCCTCTGTGCTCTTCCGCGCTGACTGCACTTGTCCCCCACGTCCTCACATTTTCTCCAGCAGCTCCTGCAAATGCCTCTATCCGCTGCCCTCCTTTCTCCTGCTGACTGCCCGAGGCAGTCACCCTCTCGCGTCTCTCAAAGCTGCCCAAGTTCCACCCTTGAAGTTCCCTCGTCTTCCTGACCTCGCTGCCAAAGGGCAGCGTTCCTCCCCCCTTTTTATTTCCCAAGTTGCTGCCCTTTTATTCTTTTCTCCACAATGACAGCTGCCTCATCATTTCAGCTTGCTGCCAGTCTTCTTTCCAGCTGAAGCATGATCATTGACGTCCCATTCACCAAATTTTGGGAGTGGCCTGCCTTTTTCCTGTTAGAAATCAGTAAAATATTCTCATTGTTAAAGCAATAACATAATCTCTCAACTACAAAGACAAAAGGACAGACAAGCACTCTGTTACATCTCGATTTCTTTTTCTAATCCCAAGCAATGAATTATCATCTCCAACTACTATCCTGAAAATATCCATGCCCTGTTGTTTCCAACTCTCAACCTTTCTTTTTATTTTTATATCCTTTTCTTTATAAAACAAACTATGATGATGTTTCAAACATCATCATGAATCATTATTATTATTATTATTATATATGTATATATATTTAATTTAATTTAAAAGCTAAACAGTTTTGACACAAATTTATTACATAAAATCACATTTATGCTATTTTTATTTTCTTAGCTAGATAAATTCGATAAAACACAAAAACAAAGTAAATAGCACAAAATATAAGAAACTAACTAAGAAAAGACGAGAGAATTTGATGTAAAATATGTATAAATATGAGCTTATCACCAGACCACACGGCCCAGAGGCCTGCAGCCCTCACCGTGGCCCACCATAGCTACAGCCGAACTGCAGGGCCTATTCCAGTGTTACTTTTTCGACCCGATGCCAATTTTTGGCAT
The DNA here is from genome assembly GCA_035220775.1 of Malus fusca. Lineage (NCBI taxonomy): Eukaryota > Viridiplantae > Streptophyta > Magnoliopsida > Rosales > Rosaceae > Malus > Malus fusca. Next base: position 22,909,317 of record CM069072.1, read on the forward strand.
CCCCGTGTTATAAATCATGCCCAAAATATTTTTTTGGGGTTCTTTGGTTTACGTTAATTAATTCTAATTTAATTATCATTTGGTTTTTCACCAACCGAAGCTAATATAACCCGTTTGTCATTATTTTACTTCCATGATCGACCCCATTTGGTCCAGATTTAGTGAATTAATTAAAAGTGACATGCAGTCCATTAATCTGATAATTAATCCAAAATTATTGACCTGAAGATCACTTTTGGACATTAATTATTCAATAATTTAATTATATACTTTGAACCGTTGACATCCTTTCGTAGTCCTGAAGCTCTCACATTTGACTTCCCGAAGCAACTCAAATCCACTACACTTCAATTAGCATATTACATTCTGTGTTCTTGCTGGAACCTCTCATTTATGAACTAATCATTAATAAAACTAAATCGAACCTGTAGTTTCATATTTAGTGCCTTTGAAACCCGAAGTTTTCATTCAAAACTTACCACATGAAGCCTGCAGCTTTCATGTTTAAATTAAACCAATACATGTCTATAGAACCCAAATGTTCTACGATGTACGTCTATGGATCACCGTATGACTAACTACGTTTTGTTGTACACTTTGTTTTAGGGACACGTTGAACTTGAACAAGTTCGATTTCACCGCTCTGGAAGTATCTAGAAGAAGCTACATGAAGTGGGTTCAAGACGTGAAACTTCATCTTTCCGCAAAGAGTCTTCGAGCCACCATCGAGGAACCCTCCGATGACAACCCCATCGATGAAGCTCAGAAAGCTACTGCAATGATCTTCAGTCGAAGACACATTCATGATGCACTGCAGACTGAGTACCTCACTGAGGAGGACCCACACACCCCCTGACTTGCTCTGGCAACCGTTTCAATCACCAGAAAGACATTTACATGCCTGAAGCAAGACATGACTGACAGCATCTATGTTTCCAAGACTTTAAGTCTGTGAATGAATAAAACTCTTAAGTTTGTAGAATCTGATCACTGCTTAAGTTCTGTAAAGTGGACTTTACAGATGCAGATCTCCTGAAGAAGACCTATTTGACCTTTCATGCCACCAATATTGTCCTGCAGCAACAATATAGGGCACATAAGTTCACCAAATTTTTGGATTTGATCTTTGTTTTACTTCTCGCTAAAAAGCAGAACCAAATTTTGATGAAAAATCATTAAGCTCAACCTATTGGCTTGAACGCTACACCTGAAGTGCATACAACCAATTCTAAAAGCGACAAACGAAGAAATAATCATCATGGCCGTGGCAATGGGCGGCAAGCCCAACCACGGGCCTATGATGCACTGCAGACAGAGTACCTGGCAGATAGTGCTACCATGCACACCATATTGTGTGAGCAACACTATTTTACTAACTTTGTACCTAAGAAAGCACGTCTGACGACTCTTTCAGTCTCGTCCAACCTGATTGAAGGATACGAAAAGGCCCGTATCATGTTATCTAATGGTACTGTCTTAACCATTAAAGAGGCTTTCTATTCTCCACGTTCCAGAAGAACGTTGCTGAGTTTTAGAGATATTCGAGATAATCAATATGATATTGAAACCACTTAATAGAATGGTTCTGAATTTCTTTGTATCACTTCCTACAAGGATGGCCAGAAACATATTCACGAGAAGTTGGAATGTCTCTCGAGTGGGTTGTACATCACAACCATTCATGGCATAGAAGGCCACTATGTGGCCGGCCCTATACCTAAGTTCCAAAGCACCTTGCTGCTTTGGCATGACATCCCAAACGTGACATGATGCGCCATATCCTCAAACCATCACATGGGCATCATTTACCCCTACCTTGGATTCCGGCCATCCAAAGCTTGTTCTTTGGGGAACTTGAATACTCAACCCTCGATTACAAAGATTATTCATAGCCCTCCGAAGTTTCTTCAGAGGATTCAAGGGTATATTTGTGGACTTATCCAACTAACATGCGGACCATTTAGATACTTTATGGTGTTGGTTGACGCATCGACACGATAGTCACATGTTTGCCTATTGTCCACAAGCAACACTGCATTTATGAAACTCCCAGCACAAATTATTAAGCTAAGGGCTCACCCATCTGATTATCCAATCAAGTCGATTCGACTGTATAACGCTGGAGAGATTACGTCACAGACTTTTGACGATTATTGCATGTCAGTAGGGATTGAAGTCGAACATCATGTACCCCATGTTTACACCCAAAACGGCCTGGCAGAAGCTTTCATAAAGCGCCTTAATTGATAACTCGAACTTTGCTTATGCGAACCAAACTGTCGGTATCTGTCTGGGGCTATGCAATATTGCACGCAACTATGGTGGTCCGATTGAGGCCCACTGCTCCCCAACCTCATTCACCGTTACAGTTGGTTACTGGATACGAGCCTGACGTCGTGCATTTCCGTGTGTTTAGTTGTACAGTCTATGTGCTAATAATGCTGCCACTACCTACCAAAATGGATCCTCAGGAAAAAATAGGAATCTATGTCGGTTATAATTCACCATCAATTATTCGCTATTTAGAGCCCTTAACAAGAGATCTCTTTACTGCACGTTTTGCAGATTGTCACTTTGATGAGACAGTATTCTTGTCGTTACGGTGAGATAAGCATGCTAACGTTCTTGAAGAACGCCTCGAATTGTCATGGTATGCTCCAATTATGTCTCATTTAGATCCCCGCACTTCCCAGTCTGAAACTGAGGTACGACGAATTATAGATCTTCAGAGCATTGCTTAAAGCATGCTGGATGTTTTTACTGATCTAGCTAAAATGACAAGATCACATATACCTATTGCAAACGCACTTGTAAAGATAGATGTACCCCGCGTAAATTTTAACATCGCCTAGGAAAGTCGGACCGTCCTCGAAGGTAGGGATGCTGCACCTTCCACGCAGCTCGATATATTGTTGGCTAGCGAATCATCTGCTTTGACCTTAAAGCGTGGCAGACCCCTTGGTTCAAAGGATTTTAAAACCTTGAAGAGGAAAACGGCATAAACTAGTGAACCTAGTTTAAATCCAAGCATCGTTCACTCATCTATTCCAATGTAAAAGGTTATTCTAAATTATGGTGATGTCTTAGATGAGACAACCCGAGCTCTCGAGAATCGTGAGACTTTAGTGCACTACGCAATATTAGATGAGGTTTGGAATTGAAATGAGATGATCGTCGATGATGTATTTGCGTACACAGTAGCTTGAGGAAATTGTCATTTACTTGGATCTTGGAAAAACTCGATATTGTCTCGGTTTTGAGATTAAGCATTGTTCAGATGGAATCCTAGTACATCAATCAAACTACACCCAAAAAGTGTTGCGACATTTTAATGAGGATAAAGCATGGTCGTTTGGACTCTAGATGTGAAACGAGATCCCTTTCCTCCTAAGAAGGATAAGAAAGAGATTTTGGAGCCTAAAGTTCCATACCTAAGTGCAATTGGGGCTTTATTATACTTAGCTCAATGCACTAGACCCGACATTTCCTTCGCTGTTAATCTTTTGGCTAGATACAGCAATGCGCCTACGCGCAGACACTTGAATGGTGTGAAAGACATTTTCTGCTACCACAAGGGTATGACGGATTTAGGCTTGTTCTACACCCACGAATCCTCGAGAGGAGCCACTGTACCCCTCGATTCTCGGGTTGATTCCCGCCTTGTTGGTTACACAGATGCTGGATATCTGTCTGACCCACTTAGGGCACGTTTTCAAGCTGGATATGTCTTTACCGTTAAAGACACTGCTATATCTTGGAGGTCTACCAAGTAAAAGCTAGTTGCGACTTCTTCGAACCATGTTGAGATTCTCGCCCTGCATGAAGCATCGCGTTAGTGTTTTTGGTTGAGGCAGTCATGGAACATATTCGAAGCATTAGTGGTCTTATTTCCGTCATTGACATTCCTACAACAATCTTTAAAGACAATGCAGCATCTATCGAGCAGTTAAAGAAATGATACGTTAAGGAAGATAAAACCTGCACATAGTGCCGAAGTTCTTTTATTCTCACCAACAACAACATCATCAGAACATTGAAGTCAAGCAAATCTGTTCCCAAGACAACCTGGCCGATCTCTTTACCAAGTCATTGCCCAAGTCTACTTTTCAAAAACTCGTCTAATGAATCGATGTGCGTAAATTATCTGAGTTGAATCGCTTGTAGTTCTCTTATTTGGAAGTTATGTCTAACTTAGTGGGAATATCCTGAAGCATACTCACTTGGTCTTAATGTACTTTTTTTTCCTACGATTATGAGCATTTTCCCCATTGGGTTTTTGCTACCTAACGAGGTTTTGATGAGGCACCCATCCTGAGATGATCATACTCCGTTGAGTTCACTACTTTCGTCCTGTTTGACGTTTTTTTTAGACATTATGCATGATTCTCACTTTTCTCCTTAGTTTATGGGTTTTTACCTACCTTAAGTTTTACCATAGTGAGGTTTTGTGAGTTTTACTACCAATGCATACTTTCTTTAAATTTGAGACTCGCATTCACATCAATTGTTCTACCTTATCTGTTGAAGATCTGATGCGATGTTTTGTTTGAGTATTTACACACTCAAGGAGGAGTGTTGCAGTCATACTTAGAATAGGAATGTGATTGTGTAAATTCTAGTTAATCTAGGGATATCTTTGAATATTCCCCTTGGTAGTTAAATATCTATTAGAATTGTAATCCTAAAAGGATAAAGATTCTACATATCATATTACTATAAATAAAAGCACAATGAGGTGATACAACACATACCTCACAATTGAATCTCTCTCTTTTCTCTCTTATTGTTGTCGGCCTCCCTCTCTCTATTCCTTTAAAATACTTCAGTTAAATAGTCTACAACACCAATAATCGTATGGGCCTAAAACACTAAAAAACAAACCTCCTTTTTTTATCCTTTTCTTTTCTTCATTGATCAAGTGGGTCTGGCGGCACGGTGTGAGTACGAGACTACGATAAAGTGCAAGGCCAAGACGGACTTGATCCGAGTTTGGGTTCTTGGATCTGAGCTTCGTCAAAACAAATAGTGGACAGTCAACTAGACGATGATGGATCGAGGTTGAAGGTGGGTTCAGGCTGCAGCAGATGGTGGTGGGCCATCGTGTTGCAAGCGCGGCTTGGTGGCGTGATGACGATGCAGTGGAAGGTTCAGGCATACAGTGAGGTGTGAATATTATGTGAGGAATAGTGCGAATAAAGGCTGATTTGTTTGGCAACAAGGCATCGGTGGATTTCTAGGTTTGGGGTGAGTTAGATACGGTGGCAGGGATACGGGTACGGCAAGTGCAGCAGTGGAGTCAGCGGGCCTGGGGGTTCAATGAACAGCGACGAAATCGATTTAAACAACGCGAGGCATGACAATGTTTCAGCAACCTTGTTTTTTTTATTTTTTTTAAATATCAAACTAAACCTAAACGACAATAGAAGCAACAAACATATGAAACTGATAACAACCCAAAGCAGATTATTCAAAATGATTGAACCTGTTCTGATACCAAGTTGAAAATTAGAGGCCAACAATATAAAATAAAGAAGAATATTTTATTAACTGAAAATAGACATTGTCGAGACAACTACATTACTCGAATTGACTACATCTTGACTATCTTATTTTCTACGGGTTAACAAAGCTCTCTTTTTATAATAAAGTAACCATAATCCTTAATAAGTAAGGAAACGAAAACCTAATTCTAACGGACTAGGCCCAAATTCAAATAATAAAAGGGTATACGTGTACTTTCATATCAACTTTTGGCTTTGATTATCATTAATTTAAAATAGTGGTATAATTCTATAAGAGTGTTATAAACTTTGTATTTAAGTATGATTGTGTAAATCCTAAATTATATTTGATTCTAGTTATTCTTACCTATTAGGACTTGTATTCCTTGGAAAAGAAGGAATCTTCCCTCCCTTATTACTATAAATAAAGGCATGAGAATAACACAACCTCTACACAATCCTACAAACACATATCTCTCTCTATTTTCTCTCTATGCCTTATGCCCCCTCTCTTCCCGTGAGATAAAATAAGCCACAACAAAGAAGTCTAATTTTTAGTTATTTTTCCAAATTTCCCTCCTATTTTTATCCCCTCTCATCCTCTCTTTTAAATCTAGTCTGTTCAAAATAAACTTGATGTCTTAAAGTTGTGCCACATATTTCATGTTATTTTTTTATTGCTTTGGTTTAACAATCTTCCTTCTTATCAACTCATGTCCACACCAACTTTTACCTTCCTCTTGCATGCTTGTTACTGTTGACTCCTCAAGTAAATCTTGACGCCGTGGCAAAACTTGACAGTTATCTCAAAAGTCTTAGAGTTATAAAAGATCAGAGAGAATCTTTAGATTGTATTACCGTTCTTATCAATCTGTTAAACAACCCTCACATACATTATACAACAAAGAGAAGGAAATGAGAGGGGAGAGAAATAGAAGAAAATCCTCCATTATTTCCTGCCCAACATATCACATCACTAGATTTACTGGTCAAAACAATATTATCACAATAGTGTTTAGCACTTAACATAGGAGGCAGATTGTCTGCCCTCCTCTTTGGATACCCTTCCCATCCCCTCCTATTTGTGCGGTCACAGTTAAGCCACGTCAACATTTTATATTCTTATTATTTTTTGTCTTATTATCTTTATAAAAAATTAATATAAAATGTTGACGTGACTTAACCGTGACGGCACAAAATAGGAGGGGATGGGAAGGTCACCAAAAGAGGAGGGCAGACAATCTGCCTCCCTTAACATATCACTTAGTCAGACCAATCACTCAGACCATAAAAAAAATAAAAAATTATAAAAAAAAGGTCAGACCAATCACTTGGTCGGACCAAAAAAGAAGCATATGACTAGATTACTGGTAAACATTGGACTCATGCGAATCCGGATTCTCGTCTAATCATCTTTGTGAGGATCATGAAGATTTGTGAATCGTATCCGTTCATCTTACATTGTTAATCAAAAATTATTTTAAATATTTTTATTTAAAATTAAACATAAACAATACTTAATAAAAACTAATCGCACGATATACGAAAAACAGATACAGTTCGCAGATCTCTAAAATCCTCACCGAAAAATTCAGAAATGATCTTGTTGGGACTCATGCAATCCCCTTCATTGAGTGCCAGAGTGAGAAAAACAAAAAAGAAGAGCGATAATGCCACAAAGAAAAGGAGATGAGAGGGAAGAGAAACAGAAGAAAATCCTCCATTATTTCTTGCCCAACATATCACATCACTAATTTATTGGCGAAAAACAATATTATCACAATGGTGTTTTAGACGTAACATATCACTTAGTCAGATCAATCACTTGGTCGGACCAAAAAAGAAGCATATGACTAGATTACAGGTAAGCATTGGACTCATGCAATCCCCTTCATTGAGTGCCAGAGTGACAAAAACAAAAAAAAACCGAGGTAATGCAACCATGCAATCGATTCAACCATACATTTTTACCTAAATTATATTATCATATGGGAATACATGACGGATGCTCAAAGTTCAAAGTATATAAATTAGCTGAACAGAGAGTAAAAAAATAAAAAAATAAAAAATAAAAACCAAAAATTCATATATTTGGTTCTTGAATTTGACAAAATGTTGAAAAATAATCCTTCGCCTAACTCTGAATATATAAATTAGTTGAACGGTAAAAGAAGTTCAAAACAGAAAAAAAAAATTACTAAAAATTCATTATTTGGTCTTCGAATTTGACAAAATGTTAAGAAATAGTCCTTGGCCTAAGCCCGTTCATCTTTTCATCCTCCTAATTACATGGCAGGTGTATGGGACCGACACTAGCGGTTTAAAAGGGTTAATTACATTAATAACAGATGATGTTTATTCCTTTTTCACAGAACCCTCTCCAGTTTGATAAATAATACTAACATCTCTTGAGATTTTAATTTTCTTTCACATCATTGTTAATGACGTATTTTCGCCTATAATTAATTACTTGAAAAATAAAAAACTTACATAAATTAAAAAAAATTAAACAAAAAAAACCCTATGCCTCTTCTTTCCCTTCCATTTTCAGCCACCATCTTCCAAAAATATTACTGCCACCAAAAGACTCCTCCCCTCTCCTCTCTCTCGCTCTCAACCATCTCAATCCAGCCCAACACTCCTTGACGTTCTGGTCTTGAACTGGGGTGGGGGAGGCCATGAACATGAACATATAAAATCAATTTAATTGGGAATAATTATTATGCTGCCAGAGATATTTTATTTGTTGAGAATTAATAATGAATGATATGGGCTACAACTATTAACAAATTAATGGTTCTAGTGCAGGAGATTCGACCAGTTCTTCGCTACCTCCTCCATTCACGATTTTAATGCCATTATCGACATACCCATCTCTTTCATTCTGAAATTTTATTGTCGAGATCACAATCTCTTTTGCTCTATTACCTTTATAACGAATTTTTATTTTGAGTGCCATTATTCCAATTAAGTCATAACTCGGGGATAATTTCTACATTTTTTTCAAAATCGCCGCTCTTCCAATTTTCATGATAATTCCTAGTCCCACGTGGTCCACGTGATTTCTGAATTGTGAGGATGAGGAACTCGGATTTAGTTTTGGTGAATGAGGAGACTCGGAATATGAAAAGGAGAATTAGGTTAGATCAAAATGCCAGATGCTAAGCACGTGAACGTGGTGACAGATCCTATCCCACTCTATATTCACCGACAATAAAGCCATTTTCATACTTTATAAGGAAAATTAACGAAAAGTTCTTAAAAACTTTAGTTTTAATGAAAATGATAAAATAAAGGTGTAAGTGAATAGTACAATGAGTGACTTTTCAAGGTAAAAATATCTTTAACGTTAAAAGTAAACAGTAACATGAGTGTTTAATTAAGATTCCCTACTTTATACCCTTTTCAATATTAGAATAAAAAAATATGAGTATTCAATTATCAAATTCATACTTTAAAATGCCGCTATAAATTTATATATATTATCTTGTAAATCTCATACAAACGATAATATTTACACTAAAGAGATGAGAGAGAGAGTAAGGTCTTACAATGGAATCCAAACCTATTAAACAAAAAACCTGTGTGTCTAATTAAATAAACAAAGTCTATTATGTAACCCTGTTTATAACATTTTGGCACCATTAGCCCAAAGTGCAAAAAGTGCAAGGCATAAACCCAGGGATTGGTTACCCTATATTTAGGCCCATAACCAAATCACAATTTGCAAGGTCACACCACTCACTGAGTCTGAGAGCCTCGCTCTCTTATTGATTTCACTTTCTTCTTCCACTGCTCTGCTTCTCACCCTCCTCTCTCTTGTTTCATAAAGTGCCGTTCTGTAGCAAAACCAAATTAGGGCAAATACTATGGAAGAAATCATATCCTCATGTTCTCCACCCACTTTCTGCCAAGAAACCTCCTCCACATTTCAACAGCGCCTACAGTTCATAGTTCAGAACAGGCCCGAGTGGTGGGTGTATTCCATTTTCTGGCAAGCCTCCAAAGACAGCATTAGTGACCAAGTTTCCCTGTCATGGGCCGGCGGCCATTTTTGGAACACTCACGATCACTTGGCATCGAAAAGAAGCAGTGGAGTGATCAACAGTTACCAACCCAAGTTTGGGTTCAGTAATGGAGAGAGAAGTAAGGTGATTAACCAGGAAGTTGAAGCTCTTTTGCATGATGACATGGTGGATTTGGACATGAGGCTCGTGAATCATGAAGATGCCACTGACTCCGAGTGGTTTTACTTTTATACCGTTTCTTTAACCCAGTCATTCTCTGCAGGCCAGGGTAATAATAGTAAAAATATTGTCGGCAGGGCATTTGGTTCTGGTGGGTTTGTATGGCTTGCAGGTGACCACGACTTTCAGTTTTATGAGTGTGAGAGAGTCAAAGAAGCAAGAATGCATGGAATCCAAACTTTGGTTTGCATTGCAACTCCTTGTGGGGTACTTGAACTGGCCTCTTTGGATGTTATCAAAGAAGACTGGTGTCTTGTGCATTTATCAAAGTCGCTGTTCGGATCAGACGGCAACATCAACATGAACAACAACAAGAAGCTCTCAAAGCAGCAGACCACCCGGTATGGCAATGTACTTGTTCCTATCCTAGAAAATGGACTTTTTTCAGCAGCTCAAAAGGAATTGATTCGGCAAGGTATGGACCAAAAACTATGTTACCAAATACCAAATTATAGTACTTAATTTGTACATGTTCGAACTTGATTGGTTATTTGTGGATATTATCAAACATAGATCAAGTTCTAAAAATGGCAAGGTCAATGATTAGTACCTATCACTAAACAATTTCTTTTGGTTGCCAAAAAAAAAAAATTCTTTTGAGAATTATTAGTGGTACACCAAATATCTAATTGTGCATTCCGGAAAAAAAAATGAAGTACTATAATTTCAATGATGCACAGTACACTGCTTGTATACGTATATAATTTCAATGATGTACCTAATTTAACATTGACGTTCAATACTTCTTTTACTAGATCATGGTGGTAGTATAAACGAAGCTGCACCTATCAATCTAGGAGAATCGTCACCGGAAACACCTTCTGACTCCGTTGGCAACTTCACATCGGAGAATACGGAGAACATGAATCGGTTGAGAAAGAGAGGAAGATCATCAAACCATGGAGCTGCAAGTAGAGAATTACAATTGTTAAACCACGTTGAGGCCGAGAGGCAGAGGAGGGAGAAGCTCAACCACCGATTCTATGTCCTCCGGTCAGTTGTTCCCAATGTGTCAAAAATGGACAGGTCCTCTTTGCTTGCCGATGCCGTGTTGTACATCAATCAACTCAAATCAAAAGTTGAGGAATTGGAGGCAAAAGTCCAAGAACAAACACAAAAACCTAAGGCGGGCAATAATGCAAGTAACAATCTTGATCATCACTCCAGCCAAAGCACCAGCTCCATCGTTGACCAACATCATTATTCTTATTATAATATTAGTAATAATAGCAATAGTAATAATAACAGTAATAGTGATAGGGCAGCTGCTGCGGCTGTGGAAGTGGATGTGAAGATTTTTGGGTCAGACGTCATTATACGTGTTCAGTGTCCGGATCAAGACTACCCATATGCTAAGTTGATGAATGCACTCAAGGGCCTAGGGCTACAAGTTTACCATGCAAGCATATCGAGCGTGAAAGAGTTGATGGTTCAAGATGTTGTGGCAAGATTGCCTTATGGGTTTACTGGTAAGGAGGCATTGAGAAGTGGTATTATGAAAGGATGGTACTCCTAAAAATTACAAAAATACTACTTTTACCATCTGGTTGTACCATATCTCTAATAAAGACGGAGCCCACAAGGGTTGGTAGACCTTAACTTTAGAGAGATGATACAAATGATAGTATAACTAGGTGGTAAGTGTAGGCATTAAAGTAAAAATTATAACTTTCATTTGTTTAGCTTCCCTTTTTTTTCAAAATTTATTTAGCTTCCTTAGCTAATGATTTTATTTTACATTGGTAGTGCTTGTTGTACCTCAAAGTCGGTGTAAGTTTATAATTAAGTGAGACATCTTTACTTTTCCATTTTATTAGATCAATTCATAGTTGAACTCCCTATCCTCCTAATGTAAAAATATCGATGTATTAAAATAAAAAAAATAAAAAAAAAGTAAAGCGTGGATAACACAGCCAAAGTATTAAGCCCAAAATAGTGACGAAACCAACAATTGTATGACACAACACAAAAAAGGAAACACACTTTAGTGTCTGTTGATCTTTAATAAATTTTTATTTTTATTTATTTAAGAGTACCTTTCCTTTTTAACTTGTTAGGGTATGATAGTGGTGCCAATAGTGGGGTGTGGTGGTTCGGGTGTAGGGTTACAATACAATTGCGGTAGAGGCGGCAGCAGCATCAGTAGTGGTCGTGTTGGCATCGGTGGTCGCTTTGTTTTTTAAGGATAAAATTTATGTACAAGGATAAATAATACCATTTTTTTAAAATTAATGAGGGTATAACATGAATTAAAATGAGAGCTACTAGATCCACCTCATTGTCTTATTTTTCCACCCACATTATAATCTCACCCACCTTAAAAAGTTAAAAAATTAAAATGCTATTTCCCCACCCACTATTATTCCCAAAATAACCTTTAATATATACAAACATATGAAATTATAAAACTGTCTCTTAAAAAATATAACAAATAATATGTAAATGAAAACCACTAAGGTCTGCAAATTCAAATGGAAACGACTGAGGTATCCAAATTCAAAAGAATTCGACAATGATAAATTTAAAAATGTGATGGATAAATTCAAATGGCCTACATACAAATTATTCTTCTACCTTTTCAATGGAAACATAATCTTGTACCTCTTCCTTAAAAGCATCATTTTCCACCTGTTCAATGAAAAAGTCATCTTCTAAGTCCATTGATATTTTTTTTACTTTCTCTGAATGAAAGGAGATGAAAATATGAGTTAGGATTTAAAGTAGACAAATCGTCTCCCACGCCAAACCTTTTTTTTTAAATTAAATAAAACAAGATAATTAATGTCCTTATCAGTCTTTTTGCAAATAGACAAATTTGTAATTAAAAAATTCATTAAAAGGTGGGTGGGAATAACATCACTCATTAAAATATTCATTAAAAGGTCAACTCTGCTTTTTATAAGTCTTCTTTTTATAAAAGCAACTTTTAAAAACAATCTATATATTTGTTCAAAAAAAAAAAACAACCTATATACTGCTTTTAAAAGCTGCTGTTTGAAGACCATTCTTTAAAAATAAGAAGGATATTTTTTTTTTCCAAACACTTTTGTATTTATTAACTTTAAAGTGAAACAGTTTTTTATAATAAAAAAATAATAATAATACAAATGGGATCTTAGTTTTTTACTTTAGGCCCATTTTAAAGCCTATCTTAGCGTTATTGCCTCCACTATAAGATGGTGTTCTCTCCCAAATTTTGAACCCCATCAATCACCAGCTTACCAAGATGATCTCTAATAATGAAGCATGCTAAGATGTTGCAAGCAGAGAACAAAGTTAGTTCTGAAAGGTGCCTTTGTGGGGCCTCAGGTGTAGGCCTTGAGGCTCATAATCAAAACTAAGTGCTAGGCGTGCCACTGCTATCTCAGTATAGCAGATGTAGAACAAGTGTATTTTAAGTTGATTACTTGCGCTCCAAAGTTACTTCAAACTTCTTGTTATCAAAGGATTGTCGTTGATGGGTTAAGTCCACATTAAGTTCTTTTTCTTGCCTTGTAAACAATGACTTTTAGTTCATGGTCTTGTATGTTCGAATGGAAGGATTCCAGAGCCCCTTAAGTCACTTTAGTCCCAGATTGCTCTTAATGAAAACGTATCCCTTAAACTAATCAGATCTAGATGCCAATGGGACTCCTATAATAGAAAAACAAGTGAAAATAACTTGAATACATGCTGGAGAATACATTAAGTAATAGATCTACCAATTTAGAAAACAAACAAAGAGCTTCGGGCAAGATTTCACCTTGTCTGGCGAGGTTGAACTTCTTGCAGTCACTTCTCTTTGAATTTACAAGGTTTGTATGTAGGGATAGACCGTAAACAAGTTTACACAAGGGAATCAATACTACACCATTGAAGAAGATAGCATAGCTTTTAAACTAGACAAGAGATAGCTTTTCTAGAGAACTATCATTAAAATGACTGAATCGAGGTTGATTTAAGCTTTTGGATGCAAATCTGGCTTGAGAGCAGAGTTTGTATATTTATTTGTTTGATTGGTTGAGTGTCCTTGCATCTGAGGCTTCTTCTTCTTTTTATAGGCAAATTAGCCCGATTGTTGTAACTTTGTTCTTGCCCGAAAGCACTTGAAAGGTAGTGAGTCATCAGCTTTTTACTTGGAATGCCACTAGAAAGTGCTCTTTGGCTGGTAGTAGGTTAGTCTCCATCACTTGTCACTTCAATGGTAAGCATGTGGCTTGTATTTGGCTGAGAAGGCTTCAATTTACCTCTGGGCACAATGCTGGGCTTCGGGCAAGTCCTCTTTTAATTGGCATCCTTGGGTTTTCCTTTATTTAAGCCTAACATTCAAATATTAACCCAAACAGTGCCCCCTTTAATCATTTTTTAGTCTACAAATCAAGGCGTTAATAATGATTGAATAGTCGTCGCATGCACTTACACGAGACTTGCACCATTCCGGACAGCCGTTGTTTAACAAAACCTTTGCACTAACCCACGATTTCCAACGTTAACTAACCATTTACTATATAATCCTCACTTAAACTCTTCGGCTAAGTACCTTAGCAATTCTCAAACCTTCGAATTTTCAGAACTTCCCAGATTCTCCAACTTTTAGTACCTTCTTGCTTTCTCAGTTCTTGCTTATAGTCTCAATTTTCTTCTTATCTTCTTTTCAAAATCCTCAATTGCACCCAAAGTTTTTCGAATTCAATCTTCTTGTGAGACTGGTGAGAGGATTTCCACCATGTGCCGCTTACTCAACAGCCTTCATCGCCCTCGGCCAGGCTTGCAGACATCTATTTTCTTCAAAAAGAGATGAGTGCACTCCTTGGGGCCTGCATGGACTTCCCCAGTCCCTATTGTAGTGGAGACCAACATGCCCAAGGATAATTGGTATACCCCCAACCCATTTCACGCCAAGTCGGGCATTTCGTCTTCTAAATAGTCAAACCACCGTCGTGGCTTTCCTCTAATGAACGACTAAACCTGGGCACAATGGGTCAACGAACTCGAGCCCATCTTCAAGCAGAAGTAGATGAACAACGAGATATACAAGCTGATAATGCTCTCGAAGACCACCGTTATTGCCAAGCCCAAGCTATTCACAACGACTTTTTTCTTTTGGAACTTAGGCACCAATACCTTCGACTTTAGGATGGGCCCCATGTCCCCTACCATTCTCGACATGGCGCAGGTCTTCGGGTTAAGGCCCTCATGCAGAGTTATAGATGTCACCTATAACTGTGCACCTCTTTCTCGTTCGACCACTGAGAGTTCAGTCAGCTCTGTTCCTATGATTCAATTGGAGTATAACTCTGCGACTTTCAAGAGTTATGGAACTTCCTTCACAGGTTTTATCCTGTTTGCCAAGAAGGAATTTGGCATCTTTTCCTCCAATGCCAACAAAGAACAAGAGCACATGTACTTTCTGCCGTACTGGCTTAATAAACATGTATTCCCTAACAAATCCAAGGGAGTGAAGGTAGAACGGATCCCCTCTGCTGGAAGCACTTCACAACTTCGACGATGTAGCTACGGACCCTTTCCTTATCTCTCATCTCTACCATCTTCTCTTTGAGATGACTCGAGGAGAACCATTTGAAACTAACCTCAACGATCCAACTTGGATGATTCAGCTTTGGCTTCAATGGTATTTCCTCAAGCTTTGGGCTTCCAACCTTGCATTCTCCGAGGGTGTTGCTCTTGTCCGAATGCTTGTTAAAGCCTCACCCACTAATCATTCCACATTTTCCTACCTCTATTTCTTCAGAGTCTGCAGGACTCGGGCAGACCTGGAGTGGGGAGCGTCCGTTCTTAGGAGCTACCCTTTTGCAGAGAGAGATTGATCAGCTGTATTCAACCAAGGGACCTAGCTTGGGTAGTAAGGAGTGACCGCTACAAGCACAGACTGGAGGTTTACCACCCCAACTTATGTGTTAGACAGTTGGGGTTTAGACAAGCCATCCTAGTGCCTTTTTTCGACTTAGTTCATTGAGTCACCTCATATCGCCTTCGCTCCCCTTAAGAAGTCATTTTCCGAGTTGCCTGACGTAGTCTCGAGGTACTAAGCAAGGTTGCCCGTAAACCTATGGCTCTTAATTTTGAATGCGCTTCATCCTTCTCTTCTTGGTGGGAAGAAAAGTGGTCCAAGAAGTACGACGGAGATATAAAGGAATCACACGACCGTCTCTTCAAGCAACTCACAATCAAATCCTATCCAAAGCCAAGTGAGCTCGAAGGTTGGAAGGAAATAATCAACTTCGTCTGATAGGTACCTCTTACTTCTTTAACTTGTAATTTTATGAAATTTCATGAATATGCCTTCTTCTAATATTTTTCTTGGTTTCCTTACACTTACAGCCCAAGGCAACCCCGCAGAAATGGAAGTCGGGCAAGATAAAAAGGCTGGGGATACCTTTGTACTTCAAGAAGCCACATCTGAGGCAAAGATACAAGGTCATGGAGCAGGTGGGGATGTCTCTGAGTTGTCTGGGGACTCAGAGGGCGAGGTTGAGCTTGTTATGGAAGCTCGGGCCACACGGCGGACACGGGCAATAGTAGTGGATTCTTTAGAGTTTGCAACCTCAAGCTCAACTCTCTATTCCTCGTTTGCGGGCAACCCCTACTAAGAAGAGAATAAAGGCACATGCCGCTAAATCCTCTAAGTCTTTTGCTTCTGTGGTTGAGGCAAGTGTGGGTAAGAAAAAAAGAAAGCTTCCAATAAGTAAACCATGTTCCACTTCTCCATTCTTACTAGCTAACAACTCCATTTTCTTTGACTCTAGGGCTCCAAGCAACCAAGAAGCCTATTATTGTTTCAAGAGAGGATCCACTGGTGGTTGAGATGTATCGAAAGGTCCAAATTTTGCAAGATTCCACCTTTGAAGCACTAGAGGTAATGGCCTGTATCTCAAGATACTCTTTTTAAGTTTTCCCTTTTCTTCATCATCATATATATATATATATATAGTTTATTAACTCTTTGCTCGATGCCTAAAACAGGTTATAAGGGAAGAAATGATTACTCTGCTTAAGGCTTCTTCACTTCTTGCCCGAGAGGCACATGCTTCCCCTTCTTAAGCTAAATCTTCCAAGGTATATTTTCCTCATTCTTGGCTTTAAACCTGTAACTTTTAATACTTTGGAAGTTAATGACTAGCTTTCACTTCATTGTAGGCCAAGGTTGGGGAACCTGTGTCTTCGATCTGGTAGGGCTCAACCCCCCAATCTTCCATTCCCGCTCCTTTATTGGTGGTGACTCCAACCTCCCAATTCAATCCAAAGACTGGGGAAATGCTGCATGATGCGGTGAAAGTTAAGCACTCAAATTAAACCATCTTGTTGTCAAATTGTAGTATAAATGCAAGTAGGGATCGTTCTAAACCGGGGATTAGGAGGGCTTGCTAAAACCTCTAAACTAACTCAAAAACATAAAAACAAAGTTAAAAACGTTTGAATAGACTCACAAGACTCAAAACAACTTAAAAACACTCAAAACTACCTAAAAACACAAACTAGGCAGTTTCTGACTCTAACACAACTTTGGACGAATTTAGTGTTTTGGCTTGAATCAAAACACTAAAAAACACAAACAAAACAGAAATTTAACACTTTGAAACAAGAAAGAAAAAAGGGGGATTTTGGTTTTGATGAATTTGAAACAAACAAACAAGTTATAAAACTAGGCAGATTGTAAAACAAATTTGAGGAATACGATGATGGATGGATTAGTTAGAGGTCCGTTCTTCACACATGACACACTTGTACATGAATCGATTTCCAATTGCTTTTCAATAAATTATGATGCTCAACACCCCAGATTAACCATGATGCACAAATTAACCCTCAGATTTTCCTTTACTCATTGAATTGGATGAATGCATGCGACAACCCAAATCATTCTCTAAAAGTCCCCTATATGAATGCATAATAGAGATACAATCAGAGATCATTACGTTCAATGAAAATCATAAGTGTTGATGAGGTAATTATAACTATGAATGCATGATACAATTGCCAAGAATTCAACTAACGCAATTGTGATAAACAACCTTCACAACTCATGAATATAAACTTGTAACGATTAGGTGAAACTCATTTATATTTTAGCATCTAATTCATGCATGAAAACTAAGTACGCATCCTTAATAAACATACAAGAATCAGTTATGAATAAAATAGATAATTGAATTGCAATCACAACTTATCAAATCACAATTGGAAGAAATCAATTCAAATCTCAAGCATGTTCAAGGCTTCAAACTTCCCCCTAATTAAATAGGGGTTTAGCCACTCATAATTGCAACAAAATTAGAAAATAACAAAGTAGACATTGAAAGCAAGAACGAAGTACACCTAAAACGCTCCAAAGTTCCAAGCTTGAAACGCCAAGGACCTTTGTTTTCACCACCTTGTTGTAGCACAAGTGTCTAGGATGTGTCTGGATATATGGATGGAATGGATTTGCACGGCTAAGAGATGAAAGTGTATGGATTGGTGAGATGTAGTATGGCTAGATGAATGGATGGAGGTCACGGCAAGGAAATTGTGTTTGTGAATGAAACTCTTTTGATGGATCAAGATTTTTTTTAGGAAGGGGAATGGTGGATGTATTTATAGGCTAAGGAGAGGACCACTTCAATTCCTTTCATGTGCAGTTTGTATGGGTGTGTGATGTCCATGTTTCCCTTTACATTTGCACACACATGACCTTCATCATTTCAGCCACAAATCAACCCATTTTCTGCCCATGTGAGTGTGTTTCCTTTGCCCATGTGTGTGTGTTTTTCCTTTGCATTTGCACACACATGTTCTTCATTATTTCAGCCAACAATCCACCCATTTTCTGCCCATGCCAAGCCCTCCATGCCGTGCCTTTCTTGTTGTGTGTGTGTTGTCCATGTAGAGTGTGTGTATGCCCTCCAACTTGTGCAATTTGCATGTGTGTAGCTGTCCATGTTTCTCTTTTGCATGTGCATTTCCACTTGCTCCAAAGCCAAATGAGTGCAATCATAACCCATTTGCTGCTGAGTGTTGATGACAAAGCAAAACACAAAACAAGTGCCCTTACTTTCTCATTTTATTAGCCAAATCTGCTTAGCCCTTTTCTGAACCTTTCAGTGTTACAATGCCCATAACTTCTTCTAGAAAAATGATATTAACAATCAGTAAATTTCTCCAGAAAATAGACATCCGTAGCTTTCCAAGCATATAAGGCTCATTCTCTCATTCATTCTGAGCTGTTCGTAACATGCTTCCAAAGTCAGCTAATCTGCACAGGCAGTTTTGACGAATTTGTTACTTAATATCTCACTTGTGCTACTTTTCTTTTCTTTGCTTGATAAATCACACAAAACACAAAAACATAGTAAATAGCTCAAAAATATAAGGAACTAACTAAGAAAAGACAAGTGAATTTTATGTAAAATATATATAAATATGAGCTTATCACTGCACTTTGTGGATGAGGACAACAATTCGGTGAGTATTTATTATTTTAACACTTTTATGTTTTATCGTTCCCCTTTCCTTTGATACTTATCTACTTTTGGGGCTTTTTTTTTTAGTCATCCCTAGCACATGGGTCGCAACAACCAGCAACAACTATTTTTAGGGAGCCCATAGTCCCTGAGATCCCCGTGGTCTCGAAGATGACTAGCCCGCGGGCTCCTCAAACTGCAGTTCGAGCTAGTTTGCTCGCTCTTTCTCAGGGTTCTGCTAAGGTATGAAGGCTTTTCTTCTTCTGGTTTTCTTTTCTACACAAGTTAATCTGTTGACACTTATCTTTCTCAATTTCATAGGCCTATGGTGGTGGCTCACGCACCATATTTCCTCCTCCAACTTCTTCCAAGGCTTGGGGTTCTTCTCAGGTAAAACATTTTTTCTAATTTCTCCTTCCTTTACTTTAAATTATATTCTTTCTTTCTCAACTTGTTTTCCTCGGTTTATACAAGGTCTTGAAGAAGGTTCGAGCCAATCTTCTTTTCCTTTAGTGCGCAAGGCAGATCTTCCAAGGTTTCCCTTGGCCTCTGGGGTGATAGGGATTCCCATTCCTCGGCCTAAGAAGAAGACCAAAATTGCTGCCACTACTTCCATGTCTGCTCCTGTTCCTAAGATTCTTCCTCCTTTGCCAATAGTAATATGTATCTAGAAGAACCAAGCTGAATCTTCATCATTATATAAACTTACTATTCCAGAATAGTTGCCTTGGCTGAGGATTTAAAGTTGTTAGGCTAGGATCAATTGTAATCCTTTTTAGATGAAATAAAATATACTTCTTCTTCATCTACACTTGTCTTAATTCTTTCTTTACATTGAAGTTTTACCAATAGTAATCTAACTCCAACCTCTCTTAACTTGCTTAGGCCTCCTTAATATAACAATCTCTCACATCCCATAAAGTTGGATGGTATTTATTTAAAAACTTAGCATTAACTGGATGCTTTTGCAAGTTTCCCTCTAGATCTTCCAAGTAATATCCTCCCTTATCCAGTGCTTGGTGAATAATAAAAGGACTTTCCCAAGTAGGAATTCACTTCCTAAAACCTTTTCCTTGAGCTCCTAAGGGCAAAAAAGTTTTCCAAACTAATTCTCCTTCCTTGAAGTTTTTCAACTTCACCTTCTTATTGTATGCTAGGGCAACAACTATTTTCCCTTCCTGAATTTTATTTAGAGCTTCAATTCGGGCTACATCTAGATCTTCAACTCCTTGACACATAGCCTAAATATATTCTCACTATGCAGCCTAAACTGATTTTGAATTCTAACAGAACTTACATTAATCTCTATGGGGAGTACAACATCCTGCCCTCTTGGAGGTTCTGTAAGCCCACAAAGTGTCTCCTAACTTTTCTTGAACTTACTTGCAAATTCCTCTACCTCCTTTGAAATAAAAGATAGCCCGCGGTCTGTGACAATTGTCTCAGGCACCTCATATCTGTGTAAGATCTTGGGTTGAATGAACTTCTTGACTGCAGTTGAAGTGATAGTCTTCACAGCTGATGCCTCTACCCACTTAGTGAAATAATTTGTTGCAACAATTATGAATGTGTGCCCCTTGCTAGAAGCTGGGTAAATTTGCCCGATAAAGTCCATAGCCCACCCTCTGAAGGGCCATGGCTTGACTATATGGTTTAATGGTAGTAAGGGAACATGTTGGAGAGGTCTATGTTTTTAGCATTCTTCACATCCTTGGGTATAGGCCTTGTGGTCTTTCTTCATGTCAGGCTAGAAGTAACCATATCTTCTAAGTAACCACCTCATCTTGGTTCCAGCTTGATGTGCTCCACAGATTCCTTCATGTACTTTGGTCATTACTCTCATTGACTCTTTTTGGCCTAAGCATTTTAACAACAATCTATCTGGAGACTTTCTTAATAGATTCTCCTCACACACAACATACTTAGTTGATTGCTATTTATTCTTCTTGCTTATGGGGAAAGAAAGGTTCCTTAGGTATTAAAGAATAGGTGATCTCCAATCTTCCATCTCAGGCTCCTTAGTCATTACATCTAGGTTGAATCCTCTATAACAAAAAAATAGAAGGGAGATTCCTCCTTTGTACTTCCACCTCTACCTCGAATCTCATTTCTTGGCTCAGTGCTCCAGAAGCCATTTGTGCCATCTCATCGGCCATTGTATTTGATTCCCTGGGGATATGGCTGACTGATATCTCATGGCCCCAATAGCTTAACAATTGAGTGGCTACCAAGTAATAACCAGCCATAGTGATGTGCCTGCACTTATATTCTCCATTTAGTTAATTAATCACCAACTCTGAATCACCAAACACTTCAACTTCAGTTACTCCCAACTCTGTCAAGATTTCTAACCCAATTATCAATGCCTCATACTCTGCCCGATTGTTGGTAGTCTCTTGATAATCCAGGAGAAATGAATAACATTGGTGAGCCCCCTTATAATCAATAATGACAATCCCGGCCTCAGCAGCATTTTGAGTGCAAGATCCATCAAAATATAGCTTTAAAAGAATGATCCAGAGGCTAGTTATTCTTTTTATCTCTTGCTGGATCCATTCTTATTTGCCCAAGAAGGCTTTGCTTGGTGAGATCCACGCACTGGCCACTTGCAGAGTTCCTGGGATGTTGACAAGCTCATCTTGTGACTCTTGGTGCTCAGCCAAGAAGTCTGTAATTGCTTGCCCCTTGATTGCTCTTTGGGGCACATATTGAAAGATGAACTCTGATAGTGCTAGAATCTACTTTCCAATCCTCCCAGTTAACATTGGTTTTGACAACATGTATTTGATCACTCAGTCTTGGCAATAATGTGGACATGGCAAGGCAACATGTAATGCCTTAACTTGCGGGTAGTGAAGTATAGAGCCAAGCACAACCTCTCCACTGGAGTATATCTTTTCTCTACCTCAGTAAGGATTCTACTGAGGTAGTAAATTGCATATTCCTTCTCACCTTCATTGTTTTGAGCCAACAGGCTTCCCATTAACTTCTCAGAGGCAGAAATATAAAGCTTTAAGGCTTCCCTCTCTGAGATGGCATGAGCACTAGTGGAGAAGTCAAGTAAGCCTTTATTCTGTCAAAGGCTTCCTGATGTGAAGGGCCCCACTTGAACTTTTATTTGTCTTTCAATCTTAACAGAGGAGTTAGTGGTTGAATCTTGCCCACCAAGTTAGCAATGAATCTCCTCAAGAAGTTGATTTTTCCTAGTAGCCTCTGTAGTTGTACTTTGTTGGTAGGAGGAGATGATTCCATTATTGCCCGAACTTTATTTTTGTCAACTTCCACTCCTTTTTGGTGAATGAAGAATCCCAAAAAGTTGCCCGACCTTACCCCAAAAGCACATTTCTTGGGATTCATTTTCAACTTATGGATCCTCATTCTCATTAAGGCTTGTCTGAGATCAACTAGGTGTTGTTCTTCAGTTTTAGACTTCACCACGATGTTATCGATGTATACGTCCATGCAATGGCTGATCAAGTCATGAAAAATGGCATTCATTGCTCTTCGATACGTTGCACCAACATTTTTGAGCCCGAATGGCATAACTAAGTACTCATAGGCTCCGACATGTCCAAGGCACCTAAAAGCTGCTTTATGTATCTCTTCTTTGGCCATTTTTATCTGATTATAACCAACATTCACATCTATAAAAGATAGAACTTTGTATTTTGCAATTGCATCTATGGATAGGTCAGCCATAGGCATGGGGTATTCATCTTTAGGTGTGGCCCCATTAATATTTCTATAGCCAACACAGCACCTAACTGCATTAGTTATAGCTTTTAATACAGGTACAATGTTGGCCAACCACTCAACATATTTGGCAGGCCTAATAAATCCAGCCTTCATTAGCCTTTCAATTTCTTATTTGACGTTCTCCTCGATCTCATTTGACATCATCCGTGGTGCTTTCTTTACAGGTTTATATCCATCTTTAACAAGCATTATGGGTTCTACTAAGGTTGAATCTAAACCTTGGATCCTCCCTAGTCCCCAAATCAATGGTTTTTATAGGGTCTTGCACTTCTGGTGGTGGTTTGTCAGGTTCTGCACACAAAAATTCAACTAACTCTGGATTCTCGGGTAAGTCTTCTGGCCTAACTCTTTCCCAAAAAACTTATCTTCACCTCTGTTCTAGTTACTTAAAGCTTCTTCCTTCTGTTCCTTGGTCAAGCTTTCTCTTTCTTGCTTTCTTTGTCTCTTATTTACCAATAGTCTGTTGATTAAGGACCTGACTGCAACTACTTGGTCCTTTCTTCTTTGTTCTGACATTACTGGTGTTAGGGAGTTAGGACAATATGGGGTCTATCCCATTCCTCCTTTGTGAGGGACAACCCTTGTTCTAGTAGTTTTTAGGCCGTCACCTTGGTTGGGCGGCCGTTCTCATCAGCTCATAAGCATAAAAGAATCCCAATACTAAGATTGTAAAAGCTAGTTTCTACAACATTAGTTGTGGGGAGGAACGGTCGTGACTCGGCCTCCACCATCTCCCTGGTCCCATGGCTCATTCCTCATGGTAAACTACTATCTGTTGGTGTAATGTAGATGGTACAGAGAGACTGATGAATCCAATCTCGGCCTAGCAAAGCTCCATAAGTGGAAGTATTATCCATAACAAAAAAGGCCAACATGATTTGCTAGTTAACCTCCAATGGCAATATCCCACAAGTTCTAGTGATGGTTTTAGAGAAACTGGAAACTGTTAGATCCGTGGGGATGAGATCATCACCACTTCTACACACTATTTTCATCTGCTTATATGGCAATACATTGACCGCAGCTCCACCATCAATCAAAACCTTCTTGAAGGGTATTCCCTCCAGATGAACAATTATATATATATATATATAGGTTTGAGATGGTTAGCCAAGGCTAAACTCAGGCAACTGAAGACCATTTTGTCTGAGTACACTTTCTCGGGCTCTTTCTTTGTAAGTTCGGGTAAACCTGTTCTGCCCGACTTCTTTTTTCCTACTTCTTGAACATTAACATGTGTCATCATATGTTATGTTGCCAAGTAATCACCCTCCATAGTGGCAGGTTGATCAGGCTCGGCGCAAAACATGGCAGATAAAACATATGTCATGTTTACGTGGAAGTTGCTAGGTTCAGGCACATCCTCTTTTTTGCCCCTAATATGGTCCATGCTATCAACTAACCAAGCCTGTGCTTCTTTTGGCATCATTAACTCGGGTAACTTTTCTTCCCGGGTTATACCAAAGTCCTTTACTTGCTCCAGGTTTTCACAGAGAGTATCAACCAGCAAAGGTGCGGGCAACCCTCTCTAAGGTGAGATAGTTCCAAAGCATATTGGTTCTGGGCTCCATCTTGGGGTCGGCATCATCACCATATCCTCTTGAGCTCTCTTTAAGATTCTGTACTTTCCTGGATGAGGGCTTTGTGGCACATGATCTTCTTCCCCTTTAATCTTGCTATTAGCTTTTTCTACCTCTGTTTGTACCATACTTGACCAATCCCGAAACTACTGAGCACCGGTCAACGTTATACCGTCAAGGACCCAGAAGAGTTTCCCTCAAATCAGGAGGCCAATCACAGCGCGATATGTGTCGACATCAGAAGCCAATCATAGCGCGACACGTGTCAACATCAGAAGCCAATCACAACACGACACGTGTCAATGTCAAAACAAAGCTAGAAACTCTCTTCTATAAAAGGAGATCATTCCCCCACAATATTTCCTAATGTCCTTTGTACTGAATCATTCACTTGTACTCACTAAAGGAGAGCTTGAATTTATGTACATGTATAAACCCTTCACAATTAATGAGAACTCATCTACTCCGTGGACGTAACCAATCTGGGTGAACCACGTACATCTTGTGTTTGCTTCCCTATCTCTATCCATTTACATACTTATCCATACTAGTGCCGGAGCAATCTAGTGAAGGTCACAAACTTAACATTTTTTGTTGTACCAAAGTCCTCACTGATTTTGTGCATCAATATTTGGCGCCGTTTGTGGGAACGACACTTATTCCCACTTTCTTCAGCTTTGTTAAGCTGGTTTCCACCATTCGTACACTCTCTTTTGACCAGGCATCCTTTTCCAACATGGGGAGCGAAGGAAGCCACATCACACAGAATGACACCCCTCTTGCACCTGATGCAAAGCAACGAAAAAAAGAACAAAAGAAGTTTGCTCTTCAGGCTAAAGTCGATAAGCTGGAGGCTAAGAACAACAAGATAGCGATGAAGAATGAGATCCTCAAAGAGTAGTATGAGAAGGTCTTCGAGATGCTCCACGAGGCTAGATATACTAAAACACACGAGCTCATCACCCTTGTGAAAGTCAACCATCAACTGGGTGCCTCCTAACACGGAGGGTCATTTACCATCGACCTGGGTATTCCTGTTGAGGAGCGAGCTACTCATCGAAATGGCGACCAACATGAGACTTCTCTCAACCCAGCTGCTTTGACTCGAAGCAGAAGGAGTGGAGGAATGCACCTCTTTACAGAAGGAGTGGAAGGATCGAAAGCCTTCTTTCGCGACTGTCGAGACTTCCTAAAGCAACGTCGAGACAATCCCATCCATGTAAGCTCGAAGATCAATGACCCAAGGGTCTCTAAAAGACTCGGTCCCCTCCCATGTCCCAGACCGGAGGGGCAACAAGTCCTAGAGAAACACGAAGGTATAAGGGACTCAGAGATGTTCCGACGGACATACCTTGGAAGTCAGTACGACGAGTCCAGGGAAAAATCTCATGCTCTTGATCAAACCTTCCTACTTCCAAGAGGAGATGGAGATTTATGAAAGAAAGCTCCAGTGGTACATGACTCTACTCAGGACCCTTTTGTCCTACAGCTCTTTAAGGAAGTAAACAAGTTGAAGGCCGAACGATAAGCTAAGATACCTTATTGGAACCAACCTAGGCATGGCTCTCTTACAAGGAGGATCCTCGACACCCTCCTCCAAGTAAAGACAAAGCAGAAGCTTGGCTTGCAACTCTATACTGGAAAGGAGGACCCGATTGAACACCTTAACCTCTTTGAGTCCACCATGGCATACCGGATGTACACTGACGAAGAGCGATGTCTTCTCTTCCCCTCCACCCTTTCTGGCGGAGCTCTAAACTGGTATTGTTGTCTTCCACCTGAGACGATAGACTCATTTGAGGAATTGAGGAAACTGTTTGTTTCTCAACACATTTTCCAGATTGATCGCTTGCACTGTGCGGATGACTTGTACACTATTCGCCAGAAGCCAGACGAGTCATTACGTATGTATACTGGCCATTTCAGCCATGAGTATTCCCGTTGTGCCGAGGCAGAAGACAAGACTGCCCTCAAAGCCTTCACGGCAAGCCTACGTGATTGTTTCTTCAAGTACATGATCAAGGCCAACACTTGGAAGACTTACTCTGAGGTGATGGCACAAGCTTACAACCATGCCTTCGCTAAGACAAGGACATATCAAGGGAAACCCCCCACAGCCACCCCTTATTAATAAGTAGGGAGTGGAAGCCAGATCCAACCAAATGAGAAGACCTTGACCTTCCAAACGGCAGCGGTGCCTCCTCATGCCTTACTTAATACTTCGCCAAGTCAACAGACATATCAATCTCAGGGCAAAAGGAAAGATTTCCATCCTCACCAGTCCCATTTTAGTAAAGGGAGTAAGGGACACTATCGCGATAACCAAGGGTATCGCCACGATAATGCCCGCCCCCAGGAAGTCAACATAGTAGGCCAAACACGTGTTAGGACAGGCCCTACCCCAAGGTATGAGATATACACGCCTTTGAACGCCACATGCGTGGCCATTTACCCCAGCATAGCACACCTGATACCGAAGCCAATGCCGACGCAGTCGGGTTACAAGCCCACGAAGAACACGGGCACGTTTTGCTGCTACTACAAACATAACGGCCATGACGGCGAGAAGTGTATCACCCTTCGTGATCATATTGAAGCTTTGGCGCTTGAAGGAAAAATTGATCGATTCCTCATTCACCCTTCAAGGGATAATCGTAACCAACGCCAAGTGAATGTGATATATTCCATAAGCGGCGTCACACCCATATCTGAATCTTCCAATATGGCCATGAAAAACAACGAACGAGCTTTAAGGCCTGGCCACCAAGTGTTTCACGTGGAAGACATCAGGGGAGGCAAGTATCAAAAGTCTAACTGGGATCCAATATGCTTCTACCCTGAGGAAGAAAGAGGTATCATCTACCCTCATAACGACCCACTAATCGTGGATGCTCACATAGCCAACTTTGAAGTAAGACAAATCTTGGTAAGCACAGGGGCTTCGGTCAATATCATGTTTGCGGAAGCTTTCAGGGCACTTAATGTAGCTGAACACTTGCTCGATCGCTTGATTTCTCCTCTGATAAGCTTCTCCGATGATATCGTGCAACCTATAGGGAGCATACACTTACCCTTCACCATTGGTACAGACTCTTACACAGCTACCATTACCACTAACTTCCTGGTAGTTGATTGCCCAACGGCATACAATGTCATCTTTGGACGCACAGGCATCAATGATCTCAAGGCCATGGTATCCACATATATGTTGTTGATGAAATTTCCAACCCTCTATGGCAATGGTTACATCAAAGGAGATTAACTTAGTGCACGGTCATGTTACAACACTTTGGTTAAGCAACAACACCTGCCTGTGCCCAAGAAAACCTTTTCTATACATGACCAAGTCATAAAGACCAGCCCGGAGGAAGCCAACTTGGATTTTCACGGTGGCCACAGTCAACCCGACGATCCTCGAGATGACTCTTTCACCCAGCAAGCACAACCCGCTGAAAAGCTGGAGAAGGTTTCTATATCAAAAGATTATCCAGATCGCATGGTGAAGATTGGCACTACCTTGTCAGCACCCATTCGGTTGGCATTGATCTCTTTTTTGCAAGAGAACACTGAGGTCTTCGCCTGGTCATACGAGGACATGCCAGGCATCTCTCCCGATATCATATGTCATCGCTTGAGTATTAACCCCAAGACCAAGCCGGTGAGACAGAAGCGAAGATCTTATGAAGCTGAACGATACGAAGCAATGAAGGCAGAAGTTGAAAAACTCAAAGGCATAGGCTTCGTCCGCGAAGTCAATTACCCAACATGGGTAGCAAATGTGGTCTTTGTTAAGAAAAATCCGACCAAAGAAAGTCTCTTACTCCAAAAGGTCTTGTGGAGAATGTGTGTCGACTACACCGACCTAAACAAAGGATGCCCGAAGGATAGCTTTCTTTTTCCTCTCATTGACAGACTTATAAACTCTACGGCAGGGTGTGAACTCTTGAGCTTCATGGATGCTTACTCAGGATACAACCAAATCCTCATGAACCCTCCAGACCAAGAACACACAGCCTTCATTACTGACAGAGGACTATATTGCTATAAAGTCATGCCCTTCGGCCTAAAGAATGCAGGAGCGACTTATCAGAGACTGGTCAATTCAATGTTCGCCGAACAGATTGGGAAGAGCATGGAAGTTTACGCTGATGATATGCTAGTCAATAGCAAACATGCTGACCAACACATCGCTAACCTATCTGAAACTTTCACCATTCTGAAGAGGTATCGAATGAGGTTGAACCCTAACAAATATGCCTTCGGTGTAGGCTCTGGAAAATTCTTAGGCTTCATGATAAGCCAACGAGGCATTGAGGCTAATCCCTAGAAGATCAAAGCAATCCTCGACATGAAGGAACCGGTAACTTCAAAAGACATTCAGAGCCTTACTGGCAAGGTGGCAGCCTTAACTAGGTTCATCTCTAAGGCCACAGACAAATATGTTCCTTTCTTCAAAGCACTTAAGAGAAGTAAGAAGTACATTAAATGGACTGATGAATGTGCCGAGACATTCAAGAACCTCAAAGACTATATGAGTAAAGCCCATCTGCTCTCCAAACCTGAGGTTGGTGACACTCTCATTATCTATCTGTCGGTATCGGCTTCAGCAGTAAGTTCCGTTCTCATTCGAAAGGATGGTAATGTCGAACTACCTATCTACTACGCTAGCAAGGCCTTACAAGATACAGAGACACGATACTCCAACATTGAGAAATTGGCTCTAGCATTGGTCATGTCTGCTCGAAAACTTCGCCCTTACTTCCAAGCACATTCCATCATCGTGCTTACCAATCATCTTCTTCGACAGATACTCCAAATTCCTGACACTTCGGGGTGAATGATAAAATGGGCGATAGCATTGGGTGAGTTTGACATCTCCTACCAACCAAAGCCAGCTGAGAAGGGCCAAGCAATGGCAGACTTCATCGCCGACTTCACATATCCTGTTGACATTGTTTCTACGCCTAAAGAAGTGGTTTCATTACTCTCGGAATCTCAGAAAATAGAACCAACAGCCCCAGCATGGAGTCTATATGTTGATGGCTCGTCCAACCAACAGGGTTGTGGAGCAGGACTAGTCCTTACGACCCCTGACAAAGTGGCGATGAAGTATGCTCTTCGTTTCAAATTCAAGGCGTCAAACAATGAGGCTGAATATGAAGCTCTCCTAGCAGGCTTACGTTTGGCCAAACACCTTGGGGTTAAACAAATTGATATCTTCAGTGACTTCCAATTGGTGGTTAACCAGGTCACGAACAACTTTGACACTAAAGATAGCTCTATGGCAGCATATTTAGCACAAACACAATTGTTGCTCAAGCACTTCCACTACCAGATCACCCAAATTCCTCGAGCGGCAAACAGTCATGCAGATGCTTTGGCTCGCCTCGCCTCAGCAGTGGAAGACAAGATTGGGAGAAAAATTCAGGTCGAATTGTTGGTAGCACCAAGCATCATGGCTGCGGAAGTGTGCAACTTACAACAGGGGGATAGTTGGATTACCCCGATTTATAGATTCCTTGCTCATGGCACCCTTCCAAATGACAAAGTCCAAGCTAAGCATATTCGATACAAGGCTACCCGTTACTCGATCATTAATGACCAACTCTACAAGCGGGGTTTTAACCTACCATACCTAAGATGCCTTACGCCCGCAGAGGTGGAATTTATCCTTCGGGAAATACATGAAGGAGTCTGCGGAAATCATGCTGGATCTCGATCCCTAGCACACAAGGATTTTCGCCAAGGATATTACTGGCCAACACTCCACCAAGATGCCATCAGAATATCTCGCTTATGTGATAAGTGTCAACGCTACGCAACTATTCCTCAGTCCCATCCCGAGTCGCTCACTCCTATGATCAGACCTTGGCCCTTCGCCCAATAGGGACTTGATTTGATCGGCCCAATGCCTGCAGGGAAGGGTAAGGTCCGCTATGCAATCGTTGCAGTTGACTACTTCACAAAATGGGCTGAAGTATAACCCTTGGCAACCATTACTAAGGTAAAAATAGAATACTTCGTATGGAAGAACATCCTTTGTAGATTCGGCATTCCCAATGCGATAGTCACTGACAACGAGCGACAGTTCGACAACAATAAGTTCAGGATGTTCTGCTCTAAGTTCAACATCAACTTATGTTTTACCTCCCCAGCTCATCCCCAGTCTAATGGACAAGTCGAAGCCATCAACAAAATAATCAAGCGAACTTTGAAAACCAGCTTGGACAAGGCTAAAGGTTGTTGGCCAGAATTTGTACCCCAAGTTCTTTGGTCATACCGCACTTCGTATCAGACATCAACAGGAGAAACCCCATTCTAACTTGCCTTTGGTACGGAGGCAGTTGTCCCAGTTGAGCTTGAACAAGCAACGTTCCGAGTCCAGAATTACATGCAAAGCGAAAATGACAAACAACTTACCCTCAACTTAGATCTAGTCGAGGAACCAGAAACCAGGCTCACTTGAGGAATGTCGCCTACAAGCAGCGCATCTCCAACTACTATGACTCAAGGGTCAAACCTCGTTCTTTCAAAGTAGGGGACTAGGTATTGAAGAAAAGATTACTCTGCGACAGAGTCCCGAGTGAATGAACACTTAGTCCAAACTAGGATGGACCATTTGAAGTTGTTGGCATCAGTCGCCCTGGCTTCTACAAGCTTAGAAGCTTTGATGGCAAGACCCTTGGCCATCCATGGAACGCTGATCACTTGAAGTACTATTACCAGTAAACTCACATTGTACAAGTGTTAAGCTTCAGTCGTTCGGCATCCTATGTAACGAAGACTAGTTGGCATGAATTCAATAAAGAGGTTATTTAGACAACTCGATCCTAATCCTCTTACATTCCTAGCAATGAAACACTCGGGTTCAAAGCTTCAACGTGAATGTTTCCAACATGAAACAAAGTCTAAGTATATGTCAACAAGATTATACAAATAAACGAACAGCTTCATAGTATATTCGTTCAATCATACATTCCAACACATTCATACATAAGCCAACTGTGCTTCGAAAGGGTTCAAGATACTTTGTGTCATTCAACACTTGCTACAATGTGCCTCGACACTTTGCCCTTATTCTCACCAACCAGGTGATGAAATGTGAAGAATGAACTCATTTTCATGCCACCAACCAGGTGATGAAATGTACAACCCGTACTCTAATATCATTTGGCAACTTGCCACTCATGCCACCAACCAGGTGAAGAAGAAACTCATCTTCATGCCACCAACCAGGTGATGAAATGTACAACCCGTACTCTAATATCATTTGGCAACTGTCCATTCATGCCACCAACTAGGTGAAGAAGGAACTCATCTTCGTGCCACCAACCAGGTGATGAAATGTGATGAAAGGTGATGAAGGAACTCACATTCGTACCACTAACCAAGTGATGAAAGCAACTCACCATTCATTCCACCTACCAAAAGACGAGTGGTACAACTTGTACATGTGAACTCCTAACATTCACAAATAATCAAAAACCCTCAAGCTTGACAACTCAACTAGGGGAGCACTTATGCCCAACAAGAGTTATAGTCACCAACAAAGTCTTATTGCAAGCCAACAACTTCAGTGCATGGCATATGAAGATCAAGCTATTCAGCTCTCTTGCATCTGCTTCAAACATTTCTCCTCTGTAATAATGCAAACACTACAACTCGTAGAAAGCTTCACACACTCTTGATCAAGACAGTGTGAAGCAAAACCAATTTATGGTGCCAACAAGAGCTTTATCAAAGGAGTTCAACCACAATTCTCAAAAGCTTCACACACTTTTGATCAAGACAGTGTGAAGCAAAACCAATTTATGATGCCAACAAGAGCTTCATCAAAGGAGTTCAACCATAATTCTCAAAAGCTTCACACACTTTTGATCAAGACAGTGTGAAGCAAAACCAATTTATGGTGCCAATAAGAGCTTCATCAAAGGAGTTCAACGATAATTCTCAAAAGCTTCACACACTTTTGATCAAGACAGTGTGAAGCAAAACTAATTTATGGTGCCAATAAGAGCTTCATCAATGGAGGGCAACCACAATTCTCAAAAGCTTCACACACTCTTGATCAAGACAGTGTGAAGCAAAACCAATTTATGGTGCCAACAAGAGCTTCATCAATGGAGGGCAACCACAATTCTCAAAAGCTTCACACACTCTTGATCAAGACAGTGTGAAGCAAAACCAATTTAGGGTGCCAACAAGAGCTTCATCGAAGGAGTTCAACCACAATTCTCAAAAGCTTCACATACTCTTGATCAAGACAGTGTGAAGCAAAACCAATTTATGGTACCAACAAGAGCTTCATCAATGGAGGGCAACCACAATTCTCAAAAACTTCACACACTCTTGATCAAGATAGTGTGAAGCAAAACCAATTTATGGTGCCAACAAGAGCTTCATCAATGGAGGGCAACCACAATTCTCAAAAGCTTCACACACTCTTGATCAACACAGTGTGAAGCAAAACCAATTTATGGTGTCAACAAGAGCTTCATCAAAGGTGTTCAACCATAATCCTCAAAAGCTTTACACACTCTTGATCACGACAATGTGAAGCAAAACCAATTTATGGTGCCAACAAAAGCTTCATCAATGAAAGGCAACTACAACTCGTAGAAAGCTTCACACACTCTTGATCAAGACTATTCGAAGAAAATTCAATTTATATGGTTCATCCAAACCTTCGACAACTACAAGGTATGGCTTGCATCACTATCTCTTGCTCAACAGTGTGGAAGCAAAATTTGTATATGTTGTCTCTCCCACATTTTCAAATTTCTAGTTTCCCAAAAAAAAAAAAAAAAAAAAGGGAAATTCAACAAAGCTTCATCAATGGAGGACAACTACAAATTTTCAAAAGCTTCACACTATCTTGATGACAACTACAAATTTTCAAAAGCTTCACACTATCTTGATCAAAATAGTGTGAAGCAAAATCAATTCGTGGTACCCAACAAAAGCTTCATCAATGAAGGACAACTACAAATTCTCAAAAGCTTCACACTATCTTGATCAAGATAGTGTGAAACAAAATCAATTCATGGTACCCAACTAAAGCTTCAACTCCAAAGCTTCACCTACAAAGCTTCAACTCCAAAGCTTCACCTACAAAGCCTCAACACAAAAGCTTCACCCACAATAGCTTCACCCATAAAAGCTTCACTAACAAAAGCTTCACCCACAAAAGTTTTACGCACCACAACAGCTTCACCCACCACAAAAGCTTCACCTACAAAAGCTTCACCTACAAAAGCTTCACCCACCACAAAAGTTTCACCTACAAAAACTTCACCCATAAAAGCTTCACCAACAAAAGCTTCACCCACCACAAAAGCTTCACCCACAAAAGCTTCACCCACCACAAAAGTTTCACCTACAAAAACTTCACCCATAAAAGCTTCACCAACAAAAGCTTCACCCACAAAAGCTTCACCCACCACAAAAGCTTCACCCACAAAAGCTTCACCCATAAAAGCTTCACCAACAAAAGTTTCACCCACCACAAAAGCTTCACCTACAAAGCTTC
Source organism: Malus fusca (assembly GCA_035220775.1). Taxonomy (NCBI): domain Eukaryota; kingdom Viridiplantae; phylum Streptophyta; class Magnoliopsida; order Rosales; family Rosaceae; genus Malus; species Malus fusca. Next base: position 22,943,370 of record CM069072.1, read on the forward strand.
ACCTACAAAAGCTTCACACTATCTTGATCAAGATAGTGTGAAGCAAAATCAATTCATGATACCCAACAAAGCTTCAACCTCAAAGCTTCACCTACAAAGCTTCAACACCAAAGCTTCGCCTACAAAGCTTTAAAATATATATATATTCGAAAATTCGAAAATTCAAAAATTTGAAAATTCAAAAATTCAAAAATTCGAAAAAAAAATGCCTAGGCCTCCTCTTCTTTGGGCCTAACAACTTTCATAACAAATATATATGAATGAGGAGTTTTGGGCTACCACTTAGAAAGGAAATGCCTCATTCGTCAACTCTCTCAACCGGAGACTTGGGGGACTCCTACCATATGCTACTACACCTTGATACTCGGAAGTCTCACGACCACTCAGTGACTTGGATTTTTCAAGTCTCCAACCGAGAAGTTTTCCTCACTCGGGAAATTAAGGGAGCACTACCTCAACATACATGCTTCACTCTCAAAGCTTCAACATACATGTTTTACTCTCAAAGCTTCAACATACATGCTTCACTCTCAAAGCTTCAACAAAAGAAAAAATTCAAAGAACTTAGTGAAGAAGACCTTGGTGTATTTAACACAATACGTTGAAATGAAGCAAAGCTTGTTTATTGATATCTCTGATAAGTTACAAATATGTACATATACATGAATCAAAATAAACAAACAAGAGGGAGCCTTCACAAAGGTTGCTCAGGAGAAGTCTTAGCAATCGACAGAGCCCTTGAAAGAGGAGGCACCGGAGGGTGATTATTCGAAGCCTCAGTACTAGGCAGAACCCCAGAAGGAAGAGGCACCAAAGGTTGATCATTTGGAGCTTCATTACGCGATACAGCCCTAGAAGACGAAGGCAATAAATGCCTTTGGAACAAACCGACAAACCTCTGATGATCAAGTAAAATCTGACCATCAGATTCCTGCAGCTGGTCGAGCTTCCTCTTCATGTTTGTAGCATAGTCATGTGCGAGCCTGTGCAACTGTTTATTCTCATGCTTGAGCCCTCTGATCTCCTGTTTGAGACTTATCGCTTCAGCCGCCAATGATTCAACTTGGTGGGTTCGAGCAAATAGGCGTTGGGCCATATTAGACACAGAACTTGCACAATGAACACTGAGAGCCAGAGAATCCTTAACAGCCAACTCATCAGACCGTTTGGAAAGTAGTCTGTTATCTTTGGGAGTGAGAAGGTTCCTGGCCACCACCGCAGCGGTCATATCATTCTTCATCATAGAGTCCCCAATGGTAAGAGGACTAGTAGATGATAAGAAGGATGGGCACCATATGTTGTCTTGAGAAGGCATGGCTGCCTCTTCACCAAAGTTCAAGTCAAAACGACGGTCGGATAGGCCAGACATTCTCAGAAACGATGAAGGAGAAATGAGGTGCAATAAATCTCTGAAGTACAAAAATAAGGGGAAAATTCTTGCAAGCAATAACTTTCTGAGTGTACTTCTTACACTTAATTGGTGCCCCTATAAAAAGGGCAACAAGGCCGTTGGTTCAAAAATCGAAGAGGCACCACTCTCCGGATTTCGAGAAGCAGATTTTCCTGAGTAAAATATGTCGACAATCCCCACACGCAACATCAGCTCCTCAGGTACCACAGATAACTTTGCCAAAGATCTCTGACAAAGTTTAGACACATAAATTTTGAAGGTCCAGCTACCCTACCATTACCCACAAGGGTAAAGGAACATCACCACTACTTGATAACTGGAAAGTCCATGTGTGTGTCAACCTCCGTGCTCCGTGGCAAAGCAAACTGGCAAAAATGCCCAACCTTTACTCATATCGAAAAAACACTCCCAACATGATTACTTTCTCAAAAATCGAAGAGGCACCACTCCTTGAATCTCAAGAGCCAGACTCTCACCAGGATTGCTTTCTCAAAAATCGAAGAGGCACAACTTTGAACGAAAATTGGGTTTTGGCTTCACCTAAAACAATCAAAAACACAAACAAAACAAATTTGAAACACTGTGAAACAAGAAACTAAAAGGGGGGTTTTGATTTGGATGAAGTTGAAACAAACAAACAAATACGAAAAACTTGACAGATTGTAAAACAAATTTGAGAAATAAGATGATGGATGGGATAGCTAGAGGCTTTTTCTCCACACATGACATGTATGCAAACAACTTGATTTCCAGTTACTACTTCATTGAATTATGAACGACAATGCCCCAAATTAACTGTGACATCACTAGTTAACCCTCAGATTTTCCTTGTTTTATTGGATTGGATGACATCATTCGACAACCCAAAACATTCTTCAAAAGTTCCCTACATGACATCATAATAGAGATACAATCAAAGATCATTACGTTTAATGAAAATCATAAGCATTGACAAAGCACTTGCAACTATGACATCATGTCACTCATGCTAGAATTAAACTTAACACGATCATTTATAAGCAACCTCCACTACTTATGAATATAAGTTTGTAACGATTATGTGAAACTTTCTTATATTCTAGCATCGGATTTATGCATGCCAATTAAGTGTTGACCCTTAATCAATAAATACAAATAAGTTATCAATCAAATAGTTAAGCCAATTGCATTCACGATTCAAGAGTTCATAACTGGAATTTATCAAATCATATTACACACATAATCATGGCTTTGCAATCACCCCTAGCTAAGAGGGGTTTAGCCACTCATGTTCACAACAAAACGAAAGAAAATGAATTTAAACATTGGAAACAAAAGAAAGAAAACACCTAAACGCTCCAACGATCCAAGTTGGACAGCAACCACGTCCAAGCATTTTCCTTCCCTTCATTTGCTACGGCACAAGGTGTTGGTGAGTGTTTGAAGGTTTGTTTGTATGGAGGAATGGATGTGAAGATGAATGGATGTGTTTGGATGAAGGTTGTATTGAAATGGGGATGAATGATCAAGGAAAAACTGAACTCTATGGCTGCCACACACACTTCCTTTTATAGATGAAGTGCACGGCAATGAGGGGAAATTGGTGGTGTGTGCAATGATTCAAGGGTGAAAATGAAGTAATGATGCAAATCATGGGGGGTAAAATGGAGTGGTGTTGCAGCTATGAATGCAAGTAGGGAACATGAATGATTGTGCACATGGTATAGAAAGGAAAGGGAGGTGGAATGGTGCAGAAATGAGTCAAAGGTGCAGCAAGAGTCATGATGCACGACATGGGATTCCAAAGGTGGTGGATGGTGCATCAATAAGTGCATGTAGTGGAGGTAAAAGTTGTATGAAATCTGATGGGTGAAAGGGACAAGGAATGTGCAGCAATTGAGTGCAATGATTCAATGTATTGGTGCATGAAATCAGAAATAATGAAGGAGACAAAGGTGGTGCACGGCATGAAGGGATAATGAGTGTAATGGTGCATGAAATGAGTGCAAGAAATCTGGTGTATGAATGGGACAAGGGTGATTATGCATGGCACGGGTGGAAAGGTGAGTAAGTGGTGAATCAATGAGTGCAAGGAGTGGACAAGAATATTGTGCACATGGTAGACAAAGGAAAAGTGAAAGGTTGCTGCAAAGGAGCTGTCCATGTGCCTTCAAACTTGATTTTCGGCACTCTTTGCCTTGTGTTCCACCTCACTTCCACATGTACTAGCTGTTAGACAACTTTCACACACATGTTTTTCATCATTTCATCTTGCAATTATGTTTGTAGTTGCTGGAAATGTGAATACAACTTGTAAAAAAATCCAACAAATGGCATCTTTCACTTCTTTTCCTTTCAAATTGTTCCTTAAGTGTATGTATCTGCACACTTCCACACTTCAACTTCATTATTCAGATTTTTGCATATGTTGAAACCCTTTTTAAAACACCAAAAACGTCCATCCAACTTGCTCCATATGCATGCAATCCATTTCAGCCCAAAATTGCTCCAAAATGCACTTTCTTGCCAACTTTGTTATTAGGACCTACAAACACACGAAAATAGCTTAAAATACATAATTGACTAAGAAATAACTACATAAATGCACAAGAACAAGCTAACTAAGTCGCATAAATATGCTCCTATCAGCACCGCTCTCTAAATCTCGAGAGCCAGATCCCCAATAGGATTGCTTGTTCAAAAATCGAAGAGGCAACGCTCTTCAAATCTCGAGAGTAAGATCCCCAACAGGATTGCTTGTTCGAAAACCAAAGAGGCACCGCTCTCCGAACTTTGAGAGCCAGATTTCCTTGGATAAAATTTGTCTGCAATCTTCACACGCAACATCAGATTTCCAGATACCACAGACCATTTTTTCAAAGTGCTCTGACAAAGTTAAAACACGTGAAGCTTGCAGCTCCCACTACATTCCTATGACCAAGAAGGGTAAAGGAATAGCATTACTTCTTGTTGTTGGGGAAACTCCTATATATGTCGACCTCCATCCTCCACGGACAGCCAGACCTGCAAAAATGCTCAACCCTTCCTCATATCTGAGAGGGCACTCCCAACGAAGCCTCTCGAAATACTCAGCTTTCTTTCCCCCCGATAATACCTCTGCAAACAAGCTACACCAGAGCAAGAATATCTCATATCATCAGGGTTAAAAGCAAGAGTATCTCATATCATGCTTTTTCCCTATCTTTTCCTTTGGCCTTGTTCTTACCTGCAAGACAAGGAGAAAAAGAGCAATCAGTCAACACTTGGAATCAAGCTTCCAGTCAGGAACTGACTACCTGGAACTCCTTGCCTGATTACTTACCTGGCATTGCTCTCGAGTACTCATCTTCAACATTTTATGCTTCCAGAAAAGATACCACATCAGCCTGAGGAATATGTAGGGCAAGTGAGATGGATACAAGGAAACATGTGGAGAAAAGTGCAACAGAACACATGTCGATTCATCTATTACTTTGTCAATAGCAAAAGTATCCCATATCATCAAGGTCGAGCGCACTCTTGATTTGATGGACTTGTTTTGACCCTCAAATTCTTGAGTCGGCCTTATACTCTGGAGGAAACCAGAAAACCCTCCAGCCCAGTTCAAGAATAAGCTTGTGGAAAGTTACTTCTTCAAAAGCAAAAGTATCTCATATCATCTCTTCTCCTTTTTCTTCCCTTTATCCTTCATGCTGCTTGCAAGATAGGGAGAATGAGAACAATCAGTCGGAACTCGAAATCAAACTTCTGATCTGGGACTGATTGCTGGGAGCTCTGATTACTTACCTTGTCTATCACCTCTTTCGGCAGATCTCCTAGCTCGGCGACTTGGGGGACTCCTACTACATGGTTTGTATCGCGCTTGACCAAGCCTGAAACTACAAGTAAGCTTCAAGTGAAATTGATACATTACCTTGTGCATCTCCACCGGTTAAAGATACCACCCCTGGATGGAGGAAAAGCACTTCCATAGAATATACCACATCTACCTATGAGACAGATAAGGCAAGTGCAAACGATACCACACTTCGGTACTTAGAAGTTTCGTGATTACTCAGCGGCTTGGATTTTGCAAGTCCCCAACCGAGGAGCTTCCCTCACTCGAGAACTTAGGGGAGCACTGTTTGTACCATACTTGACTAATCCCGAAACTACTAAGCACCGATCAACGTTATACCGTCAAGGACCCAGAAGAGTTTCCCTCCAATCAGGAGGCCAATCACAGCGCGACACGTGTCGACATCAGAAACCAATCATAGCGCGACACGTGTCAACATCAGAAGCCAATCACAACACAACACGTGTCAATGTCAAAACAAAGCTAGAAACTCTCTTCTATAAAAAGAGATCATTCTCCCACAATATTTCCTAATGTCCTTTGTACTGAATCATTCACTTGTACTCACTAAAGAAGAGCTTGAACCTATGTACTTGTATAAACCCTTCACAATTAATGAGAACTCCTCTACTCCATGGACGTAGCCAATTTGGGTGAACAACGTACATCTTGTGTTTGCTTCCCTATCTCTATCCATTTACATACTTATCCATACTAGTGACTGGAGCAATCTAGTGAAGGTCACAAACTTAACACTCTCTGTTGTACCAAAGTCCTCACTGATTTTGTGCATTAACAACCATTTTTTTGTTTCTCCAATGAAGTTGATTTCTTCCCCCATGAGGTACTTTATCAAATTTCACATTTTCAGAGGTTTCTGATGTAGTAGGGACTTTAAGTGAGTTCATATGAGCTTTGTGCTGTCTCTGGACTCTCCTAATCATAGAAGTTTTCATCTCATTCACAAGTCTTCCATCTTTTCTAACTACATACTATTTTCGCTCGAGTCGGGCATGATTCTTTTTCGTGACTGGATTCACTATCCTCTCTTTTATCCTGACATCTCCACCTATATAACTTGGCTGGGGAGGTCTTACGTCCACCCATTTTGGTATTTTAGTTTCTCTGTTTTCGACTTCTTCAGAGACTTCGTAATCTCTGAACACTTCTGATAAACCCTTAGGTTGAGAATCCCCTCCCAACCTTTGGAAAACATTCCTGGAAGTCTCTTTCTCAGCTGCCTGCATGATGTTTCTGCGGGCTTCTTGTTCTTCTTTCTCATTTCTTCTAATAAACTCTTGATCAATAATAACTCATAATGCTGACACTTCTAACTCACATTCACACTGGCACTTGCTACACAACACTAGCCTTTTAACTATGGTTGCTTTGGGTTTTTCGGGCAACTTGATAGTTCCTTCTATCGATCTATCAATTTGCCTCCTTTCTGCTTTCACTTCCCAGGTGGCTTTCCCTTTCCCCTTTTCAGTCCAAGTCAAGTTGATCATGTTTATTGGGACTTCTGGCAAGGGATCTGTGTCAACCATCATGTTAGCCTGTGGTTTCTCCAATAGCATATTTCCCTTGACAATGAGATCTTGTATACAGTCCCTGAACTGGACACAATTAGTAATGAAGTGGTTGAAGGTATAATGCAGCTTGCAATATTTCTTCCCTCTTAACTCTTTGGGCTTAGGCATCTTTTTGGTGCTATTGGGCACAATCACTCTTGCCCGCACCAACTCTTCGTAAATTTCTGAAGCCTTGGTTAGATCAAAAGAATAACTTTGGTACTTAAGAGGCTTCATAAAGACAAATCCACCATCATTCATTACTACTTTCTAATCTTTGACTGGCTGAAGTAAGCCCTTTACTGTTAATGGCTTAAATGGTATAGTCATCTCTGATGCACACATGGCCATTCCTTTTCTCCTATGACCATCACTTTCTTCTATCTTTCCTTCAACCTCCAGTTAATGAATGACAGCATTGTTTTTGTAAAATGGTGGTGCTTTAGAGAAGTGCTTCACTTGTTGTTCCTTGATCAGTAGTTTTTCATACATAGTGGCAGCAATCACCAATTCTTGCAACTCATTGAACTGTACATCATAAAACTTCTTTCTTAAAGGCAATCTTAATGCCTTCTGAGCGATGGATATAAACTGGGCATGATTAATAGGAAATTAGCATCTCATCCTTGTCTTCCTGGATCTCATCATGAAGTTCTTAGTAGACTCATGTTTGTATTTTTTTACCTCGACTAGATCGTTGATAGTAATCTCGGGCTCCATTCTATAGAACTGTTCATGAAAAGCCATCTCCATTTGCCCCCAGTTGGCCATGGAATTAGGGGGCAACAGAGAGTACCACTGAGATGGTAATCCAACCAACGAGTTCCCAAACAATCTTAACTTATAGTTAGGATTGTCTTCAAATGCCACGCAATGATTGGAGAACTTAAAAATGTGATCTCTAGAGGACACACTGCCATCTTCTCCACTGAAAGTTGGGAATGCGGGCATTTTGAAGTTGAGGGGAAAATGATTATGCTCATCAATATACTCAGGGTATGGCTTCTGGTAGGTGATCCTGAATAATGGGCGAGCCTGAGGTTGAGCATTTTGGACTATCATCCTCCTTAACTCGGCTAACTCATCTCTGAGTTGCTGATTGGCTGTATTATTAGGCGGGGTATGAGGGAGTTCCCACTCCAGGCTACGATCATTGCTCGAGAACATCTTCTTTTTTTCTTTCAGACTTCCTCCACTTGGCCCCTCCTCCCTTATTAGCCAATGGTAGTGGCATATAAAGGGGAAGTTTGTCCACCGTTGTGAATTCACTTTTCCTACTGGATTCCCTGATTACTTGGGGCATCCCATATTTCTTTGTTTTTCTCGTTCTGCCCCCTCCTATCTAGTGAAAATAATAGGGGGTCAGGCAACTCTGCTTCCTGGATTTCCTCCAATACTGGTTCACAAACTCCAGATTACTCATTGTTTTTCCCTTTATCCCTTTTTTCCTTAAACAAAGGAACTAAAGGAATAACTGGCTCTTTCCCAAGGCTGGCTTCTCTCATCATTTCTCTGGCATAACTGTTATTTAGAGTAGAGTACTTCAGATCTAATCTTCTTTGCAGACTCCCCGTTAAAGAACAAAGTCTACTCACTTCTCCTCTGGTTTCCAGAGTGATATTTTCCATAGTCTTTAATACTTGCATCATGGTAGTTTGCAAGTCTTCATTGGTTACCTTTCCTCTTAATATCTCAGATGGAGTCAGGCTCTCTAAAATAGTTGGTCCTTGTAGAGAGGGGAAATCTTCCGGATGATCTGTCATTCTTGATCTTGGTAGACACTAGGGTGGTCCGTATTCTATATTCCACCTGAAGGTTTTCTCCTTCATTTTTCTTCTTGGCATACAAGATAGAATGGGTCTCACTGGGCGTGCCAATACTATGTTCGGGCAAAGATTCTTCTGGAGAATGCTCCTCGGACCTCAACACAGCTCCCCAAGGGATTGGTACTTTGGATGTATAGTCAGGCTTTTGCTTGCTGAGATGTTACAATCGGAGAACAAAGTTAGTTCTTAAATGTGTCTTTGTGGGGCCTCAGGTGTAGGCATTGAGGCTCACAATCAAAACTAACTAAGTGCTAGGCGTGCCACTGCTATCTTAGTATAGCAGATGTAGAACAACTGTATTTTAAGTTGATTACTTGCGCTCCAAGTTACTTCAAACTTCTTGTTATCAAAGGATTGTCGTGGATGGGTTAAGTCCACATTAAGTTCTTTTTCTTGCCTTGTAAACAATGACTTTTAGTTCATGGTCTTGTATGTTCGAATTGAGGGAGTCCAGAGCCCTTTAAGTTACTTTATTCCTAGATTGCTCTTAATGAAAACGTATCCATTAAACGAATCTGATCTAGATGCCAATGAGACTCCTATAATAGAAAAACAAGTGGAAATGACTTGAATACATGTTGGAGAATACATTAAGTAATAGATCTACCAATTTAGAAAACAAGCAAAGGGCTTCAGGCAAGATTTCACCTTGTCTGGCAAGGTTGAACTTCTTGCAGTCACTTCTCTTTGAATTTACAAGGTTTGTATGCTAAAAAAGGCTAGATGGTAAACAAGTTTACACAAGGGAATCGATACTACACCATTGAAGGAGATAACAGAGCTTTTAAACAAGACAAGAGATAGCTTTTCTAAAGAACTATCACTAAAAAGACTGAATCGGGGTTGATTTAAGCTTTTGGATGCAAATCTGGCTTGACAGCAAAGTTTGTATGTTTGTTTGTTTGATTGGTTGAGTGTCCTTGTCTCTAGGGCCTCTTCTTCCTTTATAGACAAATTAGCCCGAATGTTGTAACTTTGTTCTTGCCCGAAAGCACTTTGAGGGTAGTGAGTCATCGGCTTTTTACTTGGAATGCCACTAGAAAATGCTTTTTGGTTGGTAGTAGGTTGGTCTCCATCACTTGTCACTTCAATGGTAAGCATATGGCTTGTATTTAGCTGAGAAGGCTTCAATTTGCTTCTGGGCACGATGCTGGGCTTCAGGCAAGTCCTCTTTTAATTGGCATCCTTGGGTTTTCCTTCATTTAGGCCCAATGTTCAAATATTAACCCAAATAGAAGGAACTTCCAACATTGATAGCATAACTAAAACAAGGAATTCAATATCATTTCCAGCCTTCCATATTTTCCTAACAAAGCCATACTTGACTGGCTCAATTCTTTATTCTCAGAGTTAGGTAAAGCATTTAACCAATCAATTACATTTCCATCATTAACTGGGTAGTTAGTCGGTTAAATTGAAGAGCATCCCATATATCCTTAGCAACTAACATTCTAAGAATAAGTGATTTTGGTCTTTAGTATTCAGAATGCAACAAGGGCAATTAGTATATTTTTTATATACTTGCTTATTCTTTTCCTGTTTGGAATGAGTCAATTACTCATTTGTAGCAGCGGCGAAGCTACGTGAGGGCGAAGAGTGACGACCGACACTCCCTTCGCCAGAAAACATGCCTAGGAGCGCTAGTTCAGCCCATCCGCTCTCGTCGAAATCGAGGGTCAGGTGCTGGTTCGGTCGAGATTTATAGACGAAGGGCGATGAGGGAGAAGGTTGGGTAGAGGGAACGAGGGCATCATATTTTCAACGGATGCAATGTTCTGGCTTTCTACAAACTAGAATGAGAGAAGAAGACGATCAATTTATATTCAAAAAGCATCCTAAGTCACGTGAGTTTTTAAGTAAAACAATGAGCATTGATGTGTTGTACACCACCTAGGTCGCGTGGGAGGCTAATAGCCTCACCATTTTTTATTAAAAAAAAAGGCTCGACTTTGTAAGAAAGTCCACCCCACCCAAATTAACTCCCTAATGTTCCATTTCCTAAATCTCACTCCACCCAACCGAAGTCCACCATCATCAGCACACCACCAATCTCTTCCCCAAACTTCACGTACCTATCGACACTTCAAGATCAACTTAATTAGGCATTTCATGATCAATTTGATATTTATATTTATTCTATGTGTTTGAGAAATAACTTTTCTTAATTGCACGGAATTAATGATCTTATTAAAAAAGGATGGAAAAGAGTTACACTAAATTGTTGTTTGTATAAACATTATGAATGAAAAGTTGTAATTTATTGTTTAATATTTCAATGGTATTTTCATCTAAGTTTTTTTTTTTTTTTAGCTTGAATATTGGGACCACCCAATATTAAAATCCTGGATCCGCCACAACTTGGAGGAGAAGGCTACGATGGGATCGATGAAGGGCTTCGAGTTTTTTAGAATCTAATCCTAACCAATTTAAGCTTCTTACATAGCTTTGATATTACCGTTTACAACCGTTTTGGTGAAGAGATAGTTTTCTGTTATGAATATTGACTCAAAACTTTGTACTCTCCAATGTGAAAGCAACCGCTTTAATTGAACCTTGCACTCTTTTGAATTTCGCCCCTCCCCTCAACAAATCCTGGCTTTGCCACTGTTTGTACGGGAACCACATGGTAAGACATTGTCACCATTGATTCATGGAGGACAATGTCCATTACTTATTTTGTCCATTATTTTTATGGGAACCATATGGTAGGACAATGTCCATTAATTGGGTAATGCTAGGGAGACTAAATTTATAAGCAAAATTTTGTAAACTAAATAATGTGAAAATTGATGATTGAATTATTACTGAAGCATTGGTAAACGTGCTCATTCTTATTAGTGACACATCATTTAGTTTGCAAATTTTGTCTACAAATTTAGTCTCTCTAGCATTACCCTTAGAAATTCAATCTCCTTAACATTACTCTTAAATTAAACATACAGTACAAGTTGGTCAAAAAGACCCATTATTATACATAGAGCCACTTGAACAACGAAATTGGTACCAAATATTAACAATGTTATATTTATCTATTGATACCAAAATATCAATGTCATTTTAACAGATCTTTCAATTATCTATAGCATATCAACAATATCTATTGAATATATACACTTTCCCGACTTCGTTTGCATTTCCTCCTGTCTTGCAGAATAAGCATGGTCATCCAGCGAAGTCGCTAGGACTCCGCCTAGTGCCCCAAAGTAGAGTGATGGTGACACTGCTACTCTGTTTGATACAACTTCGCTCGAAACTGGTAAGTCCATGACCGAACTTTTGAGGTAACTGTATTCGGATCAGCCTTACTTCGGCCTTGGAAAAACATGGTCCCACACCCTGCATTGCCGTGACCCTAGTACTCATTACTATACCTCTTCCTGCACCCATTCGTGGGGCCCAGGCATGATGCCCAAGCCTAAACCTAGTAGTTGATACTGCAGCCCAGAGCCAAGGCACAAGCCAAACAATAACCGCAACCCAGCATGCTCACTCCCTATTTATCACTGTTTGATGAGTTTAAATTTTGAGATCTGTATAGTGGATAGACAAATCTCAAAATTTAAACTTATCCAATGGTAATAAGTAGGGTGATGAGTATTACCACCACTTGAGAGTGGTGAGCAAACATGCACCCTTCTAAGTTTGTTAAAACAGAGAAGCTCTAATTCAACTACAAAAGGTATGGAAACTCGTTGAAATTGTTCTTTTACTAGGTGACCAAGGAATGCATTATTTCTCACTCTTAATTTGATATCAAGAGAGCATGATAAAAAAAAGTTAAGGTTTCACTATAAAAACCAGTTGGTAAGTAACCAAACTCTTTATAAGCCTTACAAGGCTGGTCTATCACCTATGTTGGATTTATTCATTCACATTCTCATACACCCTTCACGTATGAGGATTCAAGTCAAATATGTGGATAACAAATTGAGTGAAGTGGAGAACGTGTGGTCGTTGGGCTTCATACGTGGCCAACTAGCGCTCTGATATAAAGAAAGTTGAGGCTTCACCATAAAACCTGACAATATGAGAAGTGCATCAACTCCTTATTAACCTTTGTAGAGTTAGATCCTTCACTGAGGTGAGATTTGTCCTTCACACTTTAATCTCATTCTAATATTAATTTAAATGATGGGTGAGCAAAACCGAACTCTTAAACTCTCTATTCCTTGAAGTGTAATTTGAAATCTTCATGCTAGTAGTCAGCCATTGTTATTTTCAAGCAATCCAACAAGAAGTCAAGCGTAGACCCTCGTTCTACACAACCAACTTTAAGTCTTTGATTTTTCGTTGGAGAACTACATAATTTAGCGTCATTTCTCATTGGAAATGGGTTTTCGATAATGCATTTATTTCGAAACTTCCTGAAACGTTCCACTCTATATATGGGAAGTTCATATCAGCCATGCACAGCCGTATTCAGTGGGAGACTAATCAAGGGGGATAACATAAGATACAACTACTACAAGCAAGAGAGACTTTGAGCTTCCGGATGTGCACTACAATATAAAACATAAGATAACGACATGCCCATGTTACCAAATCCTACACAAGCATCCTCCCACGTGGTCGTATTCCAATATGCTCTCTACCCGCCAGAGTAAATTATTTGAAGATATGTCTGTAAATAGTTTCAAGGGCATCTGTTTCTGCCATTAGTCACTCGAAATTTATGGTGCTCGAAAGTATCATATACTCTTAAATAACTACGTTCCTCTACATTTTGTAATTGGAAGAGGGTGGCGGATGCTGAGCAGTGAGTTGTTTGGCCGGAAGGACATGCAAATGCAATCGTCAATAAGTAAATCTTTAATAACTAATAGCACATCGAGAAATACAGCGTCCAATGTGGGCAAAGCCATCCAACTCAATGATCTGTTTTATATCAAACACGTTTTGCATGTGCACTTTATGTAGGCTACTGGCTTGTTAGTTATGCTGGGTACCGTTCAACTTCAGTTCATATACTAGCTCCGGTCTATATGTGAGATATGTAGCCGGTGCACGTCTGCGTTGATGTATTTGTATCCAAATATCTTTGGGGACTTTACTGAGTGCATCAACATAGCATGTTTTTGCAGTCTACTGGTCTCCCTTCTTCAGTACTTTGACTTTATTACCCAGTATACTACAGTACAAGGGAGGAATCGAATACTAAACCTATTTTATCATAACTCTAACCTGTTACATTATCCTTCCTCACCACTTACCCTGAAGCTGTGTTTGGTGCGTATAAAGGATTTTAAAGGAATTGAATTTCCATGCCTTTTCTTATGAGAAGAGAAATGAAAAATTTTATTTTCTATGTTTGGTAACAATAGAAAAGTAGGAACTACAATTTTTTTGGGAAGAAAATGGGCACTATTAAATGTAACGAAAACATTTGTCATGAAAAAATAGCAATCAATGTTTCTTCAGGTTTCCCATGGAAAAGAAAAATGAATACTAAAAAGCTAAGGGGCTCCAATTTCCCTCCCATTTTCTCATCACGGATGATGTTGCAGATTGGCAGGACAAGCGTGTCCTATTTTATCGCTGTGAAGATGAGCCGACTGTGGTTTCTTTCTTGGCTTAATTCTTTTTGCCCTTAACGGTTTGTGTGGCCTCAGTTTTTTAACAATGTTTATGTGTGACCTAAGTTTGGAATCTACCATCACTATCTATTGTGGTAGATTTGCACCTATGATTGCCAGTTAGGGGATTAGTTATGCTTGCTTGTGGTGCGCTTTAATCTTTCTAAATCAAATAGTTGGTCATTGAAAAATATGTATCCAATTGACAATGACACCCTTCTTGGAAACATGTTTTTATTGTGATAGATTTACACCCTCTTGTATTTTTTTTTTTATTAATAACAAATTATTTAATTTATAAACTTTATCTACAAATTTAATGTTATTAGCATTATTCTAAAATAATTAGCCATATATATATATATATATAGTACTGACCACAATCACGATCAACGAGGTTCTGAAAGTTAAATTGGAAAGGAAAGAGTACCATCATATAGGACAAAACTATTTGTAAAGATCCCTACTATTTCCCAAAAGTCACGTACTATATTTAGGATCAGGACCCTCTCCTAAGCTAAGGATAAAGATCTATCTGAGCAAGTACATCACGTCGTTAAAATTTTATCTAACAGTTATAAATAAAGATCTCTATAAAGTTATAATAATTATAACAGTTGAATAAAATTTCAACGGCCCGATGAACTTGCTCAGAACAATCATCATCCTTAACTCAAGAAAGTATTATATTCCCTATACTTGCATGTGACTTGTTGTACTGACTACTACACCATATTGCACGTTTTCCAATTTTCTCAGTCCCTAGATTAATAACGTGATCGACTGTTTCTTACTCCCAAGTCCTAGAACCGGATCCCTTCCGAATCATTTGGAACTGAGTCTACTCATCAAATGATTTGGACTATTAAAATTTAATTAAACGGTTACAAATATAATGTCTTTTTAAAAATTATAATAATTGTAGTTGTTGAATCAAATTTTAATGATCCGAATCATTTAATAAGTGGGCTCGGTCCCAAACTAGATCCATGGCCGGCCACATTCATAGATTTAATCACTGTTTGTGTATTTAATTACCCATATGTAACAATGCTACATCTATAATATTATGAAAAATAGTTTAATAAAATACTGAAATAGTAATATATAATTGTATAGGTGATTCCTAAAATCAAGCAGATTTCAGAAACCACTATTTTATCATCTTTCTCTGGCCACTTGTGTACTGGCTTGCTTTGTTAATTGTAGAGAAAAATGTAGTAATGATCTTTCAATTTTAACCCAATTAGAGTAATGGTATCTTAACTAAAAATATATGATCATTTGTCCCTTAACTTATCAAAACGTTCATATATTGTCATTTTTGTTAACTTCGTCAAAATTTCGTTAAAATAAATTATGTTGGAAGGACAATTACTACAATTGGATTAAAGTTGAAGGTACATTGCTTTAATTGGGTTAAAGTTCAGGGACAATTTCTCCAGTTGAGCTAAAGTTAAGGGACCATTGCCACAATTTTTCTCATTTAGTTTTACATATTTGCCCCTCAATTCAGCTTCATGTGTGTGACATGTGACTCATTTTGACGGAAGTTCTAATGGAATGGAAGAAAATGACCATAGCTGCACGTTTTAAGGAATTAAGATACCAATGGTCATAGATTTTTAGTTGAGGAACTATTACTCTAATTGAGTTAAACTTAAAGGATCATTGCTACAATTTCCTCTTAATTGCATGTTGTTATTTCTTGTCTGGGTTAATTATTTAGCTGAAGCAAAATTAAAGATAGAGATAAACCGGTTTTGGCTTTGTTAATTGCATGTTGTTGTTTCTTTCTCCTCCTATCAGGGTGCAGGGAAAGATTATGCAATGAAGAGACAGAAAGGGAGAGTATAATGCAATGAAGATTACGTAGTCTTTTCTCCTCTTTCTTTATAAATAAATTCAATTAGTTAGACGAAAAAGACTGCAAATTATCAATTAAATCATTGTCCTTCACCACTGCCTCCCTCAGCATCATACTCATGACTCATTACACATAGTGATTACCCATTTCATTAGCCATTTTATTACATGAAAAAGAAGAAAAATATATAACAACACACATTTAAAGCCGCAACATCCCATGTTATTGATACAAAACTATGTCAATGAAGATTCTACATGACTTTGTATTATTAGTTAAGTACTTTACGATAGCATCAATACGTACCTGTATCATGAAAAATTGTTCTTCCGTTTTAGGTATTCACTCACATTTTGATATAATAGTATGCAAAACCAAATTTGATATGGATAATGGTGGGGATTCAAATTCAGGAGCGAGTGATATCTATATATCTTGTGGTTGGCTGAAGGTTAAAATATATATGAGCCTACCTGATCGGACGTCCCACAGCTATTTGATGCAGTAACAAGCTCATCCCAGCAACATATAGTTTCATGCTGTGTCAAGTTGTCAACATGGAGAGATTGTCTCGTCGACAGCCAAATTATGCAAGTTTTTTTTCTTTCCGTTTTCTCTCTTTTCCAAATAATGCAAGCTAGTTTTCATTTCTCGCCTTACCTACCGAAGAAGTTGAGTTCCATCATAAAACCAATTAGCAATATAGGGAGCAATCCAATCTCTTATAAGTTCTTATATGGTTTGGTCCCTCATTGATGTGGGACTTTGTCCTTCTATTCTCACAGGCCCCTCACTTGTGACAAATTTTCAAGCCTAACACATGGACAACACAAACGTCCTAACACGTGGGCAACACAAACGGGGTGATATGGAGCACGTGTGGATGTTGGGTTTCACATGTGGGCCAAGTTACTTTGATACCATGAAGAAAACTGGGATTCCACTATAAAATCAATTGGCAATATGGGGAGTAACTCAATCTCTTATAAGCCTTTGTATGGTTTGATCCCTTACCAATGTGAGACTGTCCTCACATTCTCACTTGCCCTCTCAGATGTGGTGAATTTTCAAGCCTAACACGTAAACAACACAAATGGGGTGACGTGAAGCTTCACACGTGGGGCCAACCAGCTTTGATATCATTAAGATGTTGAGGTTCCACCATAAAATCAATTGGCAATAAATCAACCACTTATAAGCCTTTGCATTGTTTGGTCCCTCACCGATGTGGGACTTTGTCCTCACATTCTCACCGCCCCCTCACATGCGGCGAATTTTCAAGCCTAACACGTGGACAACATAAACAGAGTGACGTGGAGCTTCACACGTGGGCCAACTTGCTCTAATATTATGAAACTAATTGGCAATATAGGGAGTCGCTAAACTATTTATAAGCACATGCAAGGTCACTCCTTTCATCAATGTGGTATTCATTCTTAACACGCGCCCTCATGTTGGCAAATTTCAAGCATAACACGTGGACAACATAACTTGGGTGACGTGGAGCACGTGTGGCCGTACTTACTCTAATACCATAAAGATGTTGAAGTTTCACCATAAAACCAATTGGCAATAGAGGGAATTGTCCAACCTCTTATAAGCCCTTGCATAGTTTGGTCCCTTACCGATGTGGGATTTTTTCCTCACACTCACACATCTAATGTTGATTTGGACATATCAAAGTTTTGCTCAATTACTCAACGAGAAAAGAAAAATATTAACCTTCACCATAATTTTTTTTTAGCAAACGATATTATTTACACTAAAGAAAATGAGGTGGGCTTAACCTCATAATGGATTAGCAATGATATAGTTCAAGTTCGCCTTGGGCAACCTTCGCTATAATTAAGTACGTGTGGAAATGTGTCGAATCTGTCATACGCAAAGTTAGGGTTAGTTACTTGCAAATTATGCCTCCATTAGCCCATAATCGAACAAATCATTATCCGATGAATTCCTTTTCCTTTACTTTCTGATGTTGGCATTACATTTGCACATTTGATGAATTATAAGCTTGCATTCCTCTTATGGAAAATCTCAAATTAATTTCGCCGACGAATAATACATATCTAATTTTTCATATAACTACAAAGTGCCACTTAATAGATGTGACACTTGTCATTTCAATATTGGATGAGTTAGTTGAAATCTGTTGTAAAAAAGTTAGTTGGTTCAAGAGTAGTTTAGTAATTTGTCGTGCATATTAGGATCTATATAAGCCTAAGTGTAATAGTTTCATTTTAGTATGGTGTAATAAATACAATTGGTTTGATAAAGCTATTTTCCTTCTTTTCTCTCTAAACTCCCATTATCTTCTTCCCTGGTTGGATATATGTTGATATTTGGAGGTTTATCGATTGTTGATTGAGTCATTCATGTTTGATTAGTGTTTCAGTCACTGAGCTTGTTCAAGATTTGTGAATTCAAGAAAGTATCAATCTTTCTTGATTTGTAAGAAAGTATCAATCTTTCTTCCTTGCAAAGCGGTCTTTTTAATTTAAGTTAGTTGTGAAGGGATACAAGTTATTCTATCACTTTGATAGTACTTCTATGTGTCCACTCAAATTTGTGATTCATACATAATTAGGAGTAACAAAAGAATAGGAGAGTTTTCTGATATGGCTCTATTGAGTTTTCTTCTTGCAACCTTGTTTGATGAAGCTATGGAATATGTGTTGGGTTGTAAAACAACATCTGAAGCCTAGATTTATCTTGTAGATCGTTTTGCATCTGTGTCAAAGTCTAGGGTTAATCATTAGAAATTGAGTTGCATACTATTTAGAAGAGTGCTGATTCAATTGATAAATTTTTGTTAAGGTTGAAAAACATTAGGGATCAACTCAATGCTTCAAGGGAGTTTATCTTTGATAATGAGGACAATGATTTTGGCAAGGGAATCTTCAATAACACTGAAAGAATTTTGTGCTCAGTTACTTGGTGCTGAAATAAATTGATGGGGTTATTAATTTGTTGTCTCAGAATCTATCTACATTATATGTTCAAGGTTCTAATTCTAGTACATGGTATTCTGGCTCTATGGTGTCTAGTTCTTCATCTAATCCTTAGAATCACAGTCATATTCCTACAATCACTGGTGGTGTTATTCCACACGTTCCTTATGGGTCTCAATCACAGATTCAACCTGAATATCCTGCCAAGTCACAACAGTTTTATCTTTCTCCAATACCTCATCAAACTTTTCCATTCTATCCACCGCCATTTGGATATGGTTTTGTTGGTAATGTGGGAGGTTTGGTTCTAATTCAGGTTCACAATCTTCTAATATGAACGGTACAAGAAACTTTAGAGGTGCTGGTTCAAAGGGAGTAAATACTTACAGGAATAATAATGGCTACAAGGGCAAAAGCTTTCAGTCTGGTAATTTTAGACAAAATGGGAATTCTGGATGGTTTGGTAATACTGATACAAGATTAAATATGGTAATTGAATGTCAAATTTGTGGTAAGAGAGGACATATTGCTGCAAACTGTTATCAGAGAAACAACAATGCTGATACAACTGGTTTTTTGGTTGGGTGTCAAATCTGTGGCAAAATAGGGCACTCAGCATTTGAATGCTATCATAGTGGGAATTATGCATATGAAGTCATCCTCCTGCACTATCAATGACTGCACAACAAACAACACAGCTCATTCTTGTTGATTCTTGGATTGTTGACTCAGGTGTTTCTCACCACATGATTGCTAATGTTTCTAGGTTGTCTCAACTTATGCCATTTAAAGGATCTGAGAAGATCACAATTGGCAATGGTACTACTTTACCTATTCACAATATTGGAGCAATTACCATCAAGATTGATACTCACTCACTTGTGCTTTAACATGTTTTACATGTACCTTATATTGCTTAGAGCTTGTTATCTGTAAAGCAATTATGTGCTGACAATAGATCATGGTTTATATGTGATGAAATTGATTTCTTTGCATAGGACAAGAAAACAAATGAGATACTGTATCAAGAAAAGAGTAGGCCAAGAGAGTTGTTCCAAATTCCAGTGTTTCCGAATAATAAAGGGTCACAATATGCATCTATAGCTTCAACAGTGTTTGTTGGTCAAGTAGTGAAGTCTCAATTATGGCATCAAAGGTTGGGGTATCCTACCAATGACATTTTATCATCTATGTTGAAACAGTCTAGTATCTCAGCTAGTATAGACAATAGTCATAGTGTTTGTGTTTCATGTATTCAAGGCAAGATATCAAGAATGCCATTTCCATCTAGGATTGACAAATGCATCTCACCATTTGAAAAGATACATAGTGATGTGTAAGACCCTTCTCTTGCAAAGTGTCTAGATGGATACATATTTTTTGTACCTTTTGTTGATGAATATATAAGCTATGTTTAAATATTTTTATCGGTGAATGTGTTTGTTGAGTTCAGCAAATTTTATGCATTTGTGTTGAATCAATTTGGGGTATCAATTAAATGTTTACAAAATGATGGTCAAGAGTATATTAGTAAGGCTTTTAAAGAGTGTTTGGATACAAAAGGAATTGTACATATGCTTTCATGTCCTTATACCCCTCAACAAAATAGAATTGTTGAGGGGAAACACATGCATGTTATTGAAACAACAATCACTTTGCTTACAGAAGCTAGACTGTCATCTGAGTTGTGGTATTTTTCTTGTGCTCGCTCATTTTATCTCATCAATAGGATGCCATGTAGGACATTATTAACACAGTCACCATAGACATGTTTTCCATGATGAAACTTGCTTTCCCTACAAACAAAGTCAATACTCACTACCAATGCAACAAGACAATCAAGAACAAGTTGGGATTTCATTTGTGTTAGTACCAATTCCAATATTTCCATCTTCACCTCCAAATATATCTTAGCAGCATGAAATTAGTCCTACTTCATCATCATTTACATCATTATATTCATCTTAAAAGTCATCTTTTGTGTATAATGGTATAAATGATCATTTGCAACATAGCAATTCAGGAACTCAAGGATCTAGGATGTCTTCAGTACAGGAATTTGGAACACCAACAGATTCAGGCCATACTCTTTCCTCCTCAAATGATACAACTCATTTGCTTCATGTCCTAGATCCTGCACAATTACAGGTAATTCTGCCAATATCTCCATTATCACATACTTCTGATATTCATGACATTTCTAGACCATCTGGTCAACAACCCAAACTTCAAACTGGTACAATTTCAAAAAAAATATTATGCTACATATTTTGCCACCTTGCTTGAATTGCAATCTTTGGAAATTATTGATGAGGTATTTGGAGGGTTCTCATTTCTTGCTGCAATATCAGACACTGAAGAACCTAAAACATTTAAAATTGCCAGTATGAATCAATAGTGGCAAATTGCTATGCAAGAGGAATTTGAGGCTTTGCAAACACAAGGAACTTGGTGTTTGGTGCCACCATCTAATGACAGAGGTGTAATTGGAAGCAAATGGATTTATAAGATTAAAAAGAACCTTGATGGTACTATTCAAGGTACAAAGTACGATTGGTAGCACATGTGTTTACACAAGAATAGGGTTTGGATTACTTAGAGACCTTCAGCCCTGTGGTTAAACATACAATAGTCAGGTTAATACTGGCTTGAGTAGCTCAATATGGTTGGTCATTAAGACAATTAGATGTCAAAAATGCCTTCCTACATGGGGATCTTGAGGAGGAAGTGTATATAAAGCAGCCACAAGGGTTTGTGAATTCCAAATTCCTAAATCATGTATGCAAACTAGTAAAATCTATGTATGGTCTCAAACAAGCCCCAAGGGCTTGGAATTCCAAATTTTCAAGTTATTTACCATTTCTGGGATTCACAACATCTATGAATGATACGAGTTTATTTGTGAAAAGTGATCAAGATGATGTCATTCTACTACGTCTATATGTTGATGACATTATACTGACATGGCTAAATGTATCCAAAATCTAATCAGTAATTCATGATCTTGCAGAAGTGTTTGACTTAAAAAACATGGGGAAGCTTACATACTTCTTAGGTTTGCAAATTCAGCATCAAGAAGTTGGTTCTCTCTTCATCAATCAATCTAAGTATGCCAGAGATTTACTGCATAAAGCTGGAATGGACAACTGCAAACCTACTTCCACATCAAAACCTTATACACAGTTACTTGTTGCCGAAAGAACTTTGATGAGTGATCCTACTTAGTACAGAAACATAGTAGGGACATTATAATATCTGACATTTACAAGGCCAGATATAGCTCATGCAATAAACATGGTTTGTCAATACATGAGTGCATGAACAGAGATGCATTTTTACCTAGTTAAGTGAAGTTTGAGATACATTTAGGGTACACTAAATTGTGGTTTGAAGTATTCAAAGTGTAGTGATTTCTTTATTAATGCATACTCTGATTTGGAGGTACAAACATTAATAATCGAAGGTTTATCACAAGCTCTATTGTTTTTTAAGAAACAATCCAATCTCATGGCAATCTAAGAAG
Organism: Malus fusca; assembly: GCA_035220775.1. Taxonomy (NCBI): domain Eukaryota; kingdom Viridiplantae; phylum Streptophyta; class Magnoliopsida; order Rosales; family Rosaceae; genus Malus; species Malus fusca. The sequence goes on from CM069072.1 coordinate 22,965,909, forward strand.
CATTCAACTATTTCAAGAAGTTCAACAGAGGCAGAGTACAAAGCTCTTTCTCACTGTGCAGCTGATATATTCTGGATTCATTCTGTTCTTAAAGATATTCACCAATTTCTTCATTCACCTCCATGCCTTCACTGTGATAACCTATCAGCTTTGGCTATCTGTTCTAATCCAGTGTTTCAATATATCCTCACTGATGAACATGTAGCATATATCCTTACAAAAGGCTTGCATAGTCCAATTTTTGTGAAGCACTGTAATACTTTAGCTCTTGGACAATCTAACTTGCAACACGGTGCTAGTTCAACTATGAAGAGTATTGATAATGGTCATTCTGGTGATTCTGCATATCAATATGCAGGAATTATTTCAAATCACAACCAAACTGATGCAAAACAATCTCAGCTACAGTTCGCTGAGTTCGAGGGAGGAGTAATAAATGTGACACTTGTCATTTCAATATTGGTGACTTAGTTGAAATCTGTTGTAAAGAAGCTAGTTGGTTCAAGTGTAGTTTAGTAATCTGTCATGTGTATTAGGATATCCTAAGTGTAATAGTTTCATTTCAATATGGTGTAATACATACAATTGGTTTCATAAAGCTCTTTTCCCTCTCTTGTCTCTAAACTCCCTTCATCTTCTTCCCTGAGATTCTTCATTCTTCACGGTGTCAATACCACTGTGCCAGCAAAGCAAGGCTGTGGCGAAACACTAGTTAACACAGCCACCATAACCATATATTTGTCTAATTTCTACCACAGTTCAATTCACCACCAATTATAGACCCTAGTGGCACTTCCCAATTAAACCATGCTATCATGCAGCATGGGACAAGTCACAGTTGAGAGATAAGGTGTGCATTGTTGGATACGTATGTCTGGATGTTTTGAGACCACATAGATCAAGCATGAGTTCAACTACAATTTTTGTATGTGGAATGATTAATACAAGGACCGAAATGGGTGAAACTTCATTTATTTCTGTAATTTTCTTATGAACACTATTTTTTCTTTTTCAAAAGAAAAGATTATAGTTCATTCATGAAACGGAGCAAAAAAGTTACAACATACCAAAGATGTATGCTTTTATTAGTACAATGCAGAGAAAAACATCTCAGCTTCAATTATCTCATGATCCCGAAACACCATTTACAAGCACTACTTTTACAAAATAGGACGCGGAGAAATATAAGGCAAGAGTATAGCAGTACAACACACAGACCTTCGAACCCAAGACCAAGGAAGTGTCATGCAAGCGCACTTCACCAGGAAGAAGTTTGGTTATTTATTTGTTCTTTGTTATCAAAATAAAATTTATCCATCTATCGATTTTTTAAAAGAACTATTTTGGCCACTTAGTATTACGGTCTAGTAGTATTTCTCTTAACTTCTAATTGAGAGGTCTTAAGTTAGATTATCGTCAAAAACAAATTTGAACCACATTATTGCTAGCCCATTGTGAGGCTAAGCTCATTTCCTTTATCTTAGTATAAATAATATCGTTTATTAAAAAAAAATAATAAAAAACTATTTTGAGAGACAAACGCGGGGAAGGGAAAATCATTTGGTTTTATCTTTCTGTTTGATTAAGGTCCCAAAAGGGTCCAACAATAATTGAATAGGGAGAAACTATCTATATATTTTGTGCTTTCAATTGAATGGGGCCAAAGGGTTTTTCTACAGCAAGTGAACGTTTTTCCTTCATCTATTTTTTCCAACTTTGATTCTCTCCCTTTTTATTTTCGTCATCTTTCATCCTCTCTTTTTAATTTAGTCCATTAAAAAAATTTATGATTGCTTGAAGTTGTGCCACAATCCTCATGTCCACACAACCATTTATCTTCCTCCTTTTACATGTCAGCCTTGGTTGGCTCTTCAGATCGATTTTGGCGCTGTAGCAAAACTTGACAATTATCTCGAAGGTCTAAAGCTATTGGGGAAGTTGAAAAGAATTTTAACTTGCATAATTGTTCTTATTAATTTGTTTAACAATCTCCACATGCATTATATAACAAACCAAAAAAGAGATAGAAGGAGAGAAAATAGAAGAGGAAAGCTTTCCACATGCATCAGTAGATATGATCATTATCCCTTGTTATAAATTATGGACTTGGATTGTTTGTCATTTCCATTCTATACCCTTCTCATGCTATTTTATATTCTATGGTTACGGTTAAACTATGTTAATATTTTATATTTCCATTACTTTTTATCTTATTATTTATAAAAAATCAATATAAAATGTTAACGTGACTTAACCGTGACCACAGAATATAGAAGAGCATGCGAAGGGTATGGAATGGAAGGGTAGACAATCCAAGTCTATAAATTATTTCCTCCCCACGTGTCAGATCAGATATGATCATTATCCCTTGTTATAAATTATTTCCTCCCCACGTGTCACATCAGTAGATATGATCATATCCCTTGTTATAAATTAGCTCAAATCCGGATCCACGTCGAATCATTTTTATGAGGATTTCAGAAATCTGTCAATTATGTTTAATCGTACGGTCATAAATTATTTTAAATATTTTTATTTAAAATTAAACAAAAATAGTACTTGATAAAAACTAACCACACAATATACAATAAACGAATACAATTCACATATTCTTAAGATTCTCACAAAAAAAATCCAAAAAGAATCATGTTGGAATTAGCTCAACTGCAAAAGAAAATAGTATTAAATAGAAATAATTTGAGGTCCCTCGTGGTTTCCGGCTTGTCAGGATTATTTTTTGGTGAACGAAGAGATTCGGAATTTTTTTTTTTTTTGGGTGAATGAGGAGACTCGGAATATGAAAAGCAGAATGGGTTAAATCAAATCAAGCCATGTCAGATACAATCACGGTGTATTTCCCACGACAATAGAGCCTTGTTTATACTTTGTTGTTTTATTGTCATTCACGAATATGCGATATTGTGTCAATTACTTCTTAATTCAGTGATATTGTTTTTTTTTAATATTAAAATAAAATCTGAGTATCTGATTATCGAGTCTATGGTTAAAAAAATGTCATTGTCAATCTCAAATTTACGGCCTTGCGCTAACTAATTTTTAATCTAATGTACTATTTTTTATAATATTAAAAGAACGGTTATGCTCTTCACACAAATATTTTTACCTTTCACATATTTTTTATTAATTTATATAATTTGATAATCTTTAATTTTTTCGATCCAACGGTAAAAAATTGAGGAACGTCTGTAATGGATAGAAAGAAGTATGTGGATAACAATACTCTAAAAGAAATGTCAGGATCCAATCCATTATTAATAAAAAAGAAAACTAATGAAAATAACTTGAAAACTTTGAGTTTTAATTAAAAGAACATAAAAAGTTGTACGTAAATAGTACCAGCAGTGTTTCGTTATGACTCACATAGGTCTAATTAAATAAACAAAGTCTATTATGTCGCCGTGCTTGAAACGTTGGCACCATTAGCCCAAAAGGCCAAACAGTTGAAGGCAAAACCAGGCGTTGGTTCCCCTATATTTATGCGCATAACCAAATCACAATCTGCAAGGTCACACCACTCGCGGAGAACCTCGCTCCCTTAATTTCTTGACTTTCTTCTTCCACCGCTCTGCTTCTCACCCTCCTCTCTCTTGTTACATAAAGTTCCCTTCTGTAGCAAAACCAAATTAGGGCATAAACCATGGACGAAATCATATCCTCATGTTCAACTAATTTCTGCCAAGAAACCTCCCCCACATTTCAACAGCGCCTACAGTTCATAGTTCAGAACAGGCCTGAGTGGTGGGTGTATTCCATTTTCTGGCAAGCCTCCAAAGACAGCATTAGTGACCAGGTTTCCCTGTCATGGGCCGGCGGCCATTTTCGGAACACTCGCGATCACTTGGCATCGAAAAGAAGCAGCCGAATAGCCAACAATTACCAACTCAAATTTGGGTTCAACAATGTGGAGAGAAAGAGGGTGAATAACCGGGAAGTTGAATCACTTTTGCATGATGACATGGTGGATTTGGACATGAGGCTCGTGGATCATGGAGATGTCACTGACTCCGAGTGGTTTTACTTTTATACCGTTTCTTTAACCCAGTCATTCTCCGGAAGCCACGGTAATAATAGTACCAATATTCTCGGCAGGGCATTTGGTTCTGGTGGGTTTGTTTGGCTTGCAGGTGACCATGAATTTCAGTTTTATGAGTGTGAGAGGGTTAAAGAAGCAAGAATGCATGGAATCCAAACTTTGGTTTGCATTGCAACTCCTTGTGGGGTACTTGAACTGGCCTCTTTGGATGTGATCAAAGAAGATTGGGGTCTAGTGCATTTATCAAAGTCGCTGTTCGGATCAGATGGCAACATCAACATGAACAACAACAACAGGCTCTCAAAGCAGCAGACCAGCCGTGACGGCAATGTACTTGTTCCTATCCTAGAAAATGGACTGTTTTCAGCAGCTCAAAAGGAATTGATCCCACAAGGTATGAACCAAAATCTATGTTAAATTCCAGAGTAATTCGTTTATCTGTACTTACCAAATACCAAATGGCATGGTCAATGATTAGTACCTATTACCAAACCATTTTTTTTTTGTTTTTGAGGAATCGAGATCCTCTACGGAGAGAAATTCGGACCTCACCTTTTAAATTTATAGCCATTAGTCCATCCCACTAGGCCACGTACACAAACTAAAAGTTTGCATCTCTCTCCCTCTGTTGAATTGTCAGGATTTCTCAGTTCATCGGACTGCACTATTTAGAGAAGATCTGAATTCTTTTTTCTAGAATTATTATTGGCACTCTAAAAATCTAAAAATCTAATTGTGCAGTTCTCATAAGATTTTTTTTTTATTATATATAGAAAGTTTGAAGTGAATAAATAGATTTTTGAAGTGTGAATAACAATTTCCTATTTTTCCGTTTTGGTTATTCACTAAGTATTAGTACAATACACTTGTATACGTTTATAATCTCATTGATGTACCTAATTTAACATCGATGTTCAATACTTCTTTTTACTAGATCAAGGTGGTGGTATAAACGAAGCTGCACCTATCAATCTAGGAGGGTCGTCGCCGGAATCACCTTCTGATTCTGTTGGAAACTTCACCTCCGAGAATACGGAGAACACGATTCGGTCGAAAAAGCGAGGAAGATCATCAAAACATGGAGCTGCAAATAGAGAATCACAATTGTTAAACCACGTTGAGGCCGAGAGACAGAGGAGGGAGAAGCTCAACCACCGATTCTATGTCCTCCGGTCAGTTGTTCCCAATGTGTCAAAAATGGACAGGTCCTCTTTGCTTGCCGATGCCGTGGCCTACATCAATCAACTCAAATCAAAAGTTCAGGAATTGGAGGCCAAAGTCCAAGAACAACCACAAAAGCCTAAAGCGGGCAATAATGCAAGCAACAATCTTGATCATCACTCCAGCCAAAGCACCAGCTCCATAGTTGACCAGCATCATTATTCTAATAAAAATAATAATATTATTAATAGTAGTAATAGTGATAGGGCAGCTTCTGCGGTTGTAGAAGTGGATGTGAAGATTTTGGCGTCAGAAGCCATGATACGTGTTCAGTGTCCGGATGAAGACTACCCATATGCTAAGTTGATGAATGCACTCAAAAGCATAGGGCTACAAGTTTACCATGCAAGCATATCAAGCGTGAAAGAGTTGATGATTCAAGATGTTGTGGCAAGACTGCCTTATGGGTTCATTGGTGGTAAGGAAGCATTGAGAAATGGTATTATAAAAGGCTGGTACCATTAAAAACAATTTTATTTAGTTTCCTTAGCTAATGAGGACAATGATTTTATTTTACGTTGAGTAGTGCTTGTTCCACCTCAAAGTCGGTGTAATTAAGTTTATTGTTAAGTGAGAATTATTTTCTTTTTAATTTTATAAGATCAAATTTCAATCGTAAAGTAAGACGTATATAACGCAGCTAGCTAAAACATTAAGCCTAAAATAGTGACGAAACCAAAAAACGAATGACAAAAAACACCAAAGGGAACACACATTAGTTTCCTTTGGGGTTTTTTAACTTTAATCCTTGAAGAAGATTGAAATTTAATAAAATCTGGTATTAGATTACATATTGAATATAGTCCCTTGATGTGTCCTTAATTCAAATTAATTAATGTGTATTTTATTCAATGTCTCCCATTAATATTTAAATTTATTAATATACACATTTAAATTTATTTTTTTGACCAAAAAAAAAGTTTTTTTTTTAATTTAATAAGTTTGTTTTTTTTAACATTCTTCAAACTTGAAAGTCTCAATTAATGTACCTAAATATTAGTACCAAAATGCAATATATTGAATTAATGTACCTAAATGTTAATACCGAAATGTATTATATTAAATTAATGTACCGAAATGTATGTACCGAAATGTATGCACTAAAATGTTAATACCAAAATGTATTATATTGAATTAATGTACCTACATCTTTGAATCGAAATGTATGTACCTAAATGTGTGTACATAAATGTATGCACCGAAGTGTATTATAATGAATTTAATGTACCTAAATAAAGAAAACAAAGTATATCGAAATATATTGTATAACAAAAATTAGTTTATCTAAATGTTTACAACAAAATATATTACGATAAATAAAATTATAATGAAAATTATAATGAAATATAATTAGTACATTAAAATTAGCAAGAAAAAGAGAAATAATTAAAACAACAAAATATAATTAATAAATGAGGTGATAAATGTATCAAGAGACTAAAATTAGATTTTAATCTTGCTCACAGTTTTAGTTTAATGGTCATCTTTGGCAAGGATTAGAAAGAAATTTCCTAGTTTCCTTTTTCATTGTATTGTAAGTTTAGTCTACCTAGCATTACTTACCCATACACAAGTCACACTTAAGAGCAAGTTCACCCCACTCAAGCAATAACTATCCAAGCAATTGGCCAAAGACGCCATAGTAATATTAATTGTCCGAATGCATCTCCACCCTGTAAAATGAATTACCCGGACAATTAATATTAAAAAATTAATAAAATGTAATATTATTTCATTATTAATTTATCTTTAACTTTTTTTTCTTTCTTCCTGTCTCTTGAAGCTTGTCTCCCTTTTCTCTCCTCTTTTCCCATCATCGTCACCAGTAGCACCAGAAGTTGCAACTCACAAGGGTTTTGTTCCCATTGGGTTCCTTAGGCCGAGGCTTCATTCTCCGGCCCATTCGCTCAGCCGTCATTGATAGAGATGAACTGCAGTCACTATGGCCAACGTAAGAGCTGCGTACCCATCTCAACCCCTCTCAATTTCCCTCCGTATTGGGTTTTGAAGCCAATTTGATGGTTGCTCGGAGGCATACGAGAATTGAACATAGCTGACGTCGGCATGATGTCAGACCACTATGGCACTGATCAGTTGATAATTGCCCGTTTGCTTAGTGTCGCTGTGTTGGGCCTGCCTAAAGCACTACCAATTGGGCTGAGAGACTTTTTTGAATTTTGGGGGAATGAATTGCTCAATTGCTTTGACAATTGGGTAGGGTGGACTTAATTATCTCTTAGAAAGTTGGTAAATTTTTGTCGTTTTAAGAGAAATAAGTAAATGTCATCTTCAAAAGTATGCATATTAGTATTTTATGTGACACTTTATATACAGATTTTTAATTCATTTCGATCAACTTTTTGAATTTTAGTTTTCATGTTAACATATTATTATCTAAAATGTATATATATTAATAAATTATGGGTGAATAATAAGTACCACCTAAATTTATACTATGTTTGGATAAGAAAATAAACTTAGAATATGAACAAAAGTTAGAATTTATAAATCCATATGCATCAATTCTCTTGGTTTGATTCATAAACATAAAAATTTAGAATATTCGCGTAAAAAAAAAAAAAAAAAAAAAAAAAAAAAAAAATTTGAACTTTGGGACCTCCAATTCCTAAGTTTAAATTCTCTATAAATAGTCGTCATTTAAAAAACTTCAGGAGTTAGAGTTTAAAAATAAAAAATACAAAGAAATTCAACATGAGTGGCCACCACCACCTCCACCACCAACCATCATCATCATCATCACAACTACCGTCGCCACCACATACCATTGTCTCCTCGGCCGCCACCACCACCGTCATCACCACTGCTGCCACCACCCACCATCATCACAGCTATCGCCACCACCACTACTAGCACATTTCCTAATTATGATCTCTCATTTATATATTAACGACTTTATACGCACATTAATTTTGTATTTAAATTCCATTCTTCTAGGCACCAAACAAGAAAATTCACAAATTCTAGATAAAACTTTCCGTCATATCAATTTCTATTAGTTTAATTTTTTTAGTAATCTTATATTCTCTCTTCCAAAAGTAGTGTTGGGGTTTAGTAACTCTAGATAAAATGCGACTTTTAACAACTAAGTTAAATGAGACATCTAAAGATAAAATTTACTAACTCTAGATGACAACTTCGACACTGATATCCACGTGGACACCGAAATCAAGGTAGGCTAGCCGACACCTGAAAGATAACGAAGTTGTGACATGCAAATGATGCGTAATTTGTACGAATAAATTAAAACTAAAGTCTGAAATCTAAATTAACTAAGAATGAGAGTGATAATGGTGGTGGTTTACTAGTATGAAGGTCGAACTCGCTGGAGACCAGCGGCTCTATCGTCTTCTTCCATATTTAGGAGATGAAAAAGAAGAGAGAGACAATGTTAGTGGCTACAATTATAGTGAAGGGTGAGTGACCTTCCAGGAGACAGGATTAAAGTACCTACCATAGCCAGTTGGTGTAAACTTACTAAATTGCCCTTAGCCTTGACACGTGGATAACTTCTTCGTTACACGCCCAATTTGAGTCTGGTTTGTCTCACATGTTCGTTTTGACCAATACTTTTTAAATATGGCAAGTAGGGGTGGGTTCGGTTTAAATCGGTTCGGTTTTTTGCCAAAACCGAAACCAAACCGAAATTTCGGTTCGGTTCATTATTTTTTCGGTTTTTTTCTGTTCGGTTTTTTTTCGGTTCGGTTTCGGTTTTTTGTTTTTTCTCTTTTCAAAAAATGAAAACATTGAAATTTTAAATTTTAACATATCCAACACAATCATAACATAAGCATTCTAACTAGAATCAAAGACAATGAAAATAAACATTTAAAGTTGAACTAAAATCATCAATCAAGTCTTCCAAAGTCCAAACTAACAACCTCACAACACAAAAATCGTACAAATGGCTTAGAAAAGTTAAATTGTATGATGTTGTTTAAAGATCAGGGTTGTTTGCTTGTAACTGCATGTTGACAACTTGATTAGTAAAAGTAATACGTGGGTGGATTTATTTAGTGTGTGTTGAATTCTTTTCCATCACAAATTACCCAAGTAATCTACCCAAAATAAATGTTTATGGATTCTGTTACATGTTATATGAGAGTAGATTTGGAAAAGAAAGCTGGGGCAGAAGTAGACAGTGCTATGAAGATGGTAGGTACTTCAGGAGGAGGTTTGGTTCCGGAACCTTATATGGGGAAGAAATAATAGGTTAGGGTTTAGAGTTTTTATAGGCCTTTTTTTAATATTTTGAGCTTAAAGTTTGGCAACACATTGGGTTTAGCACATTTTAACTTACAAATTGGGTTTAGAAAATAATACCAAAACAAATAATTAAATAAAAAAATTAATTTAATTAATTCGGTTCGGTTCGGTTTGGTTCGGTTTCTAGATCACTAAAACCGAACCAAACCAAAAGAATTCGGTTCGGTTCGGTTTTTTCGGTTTCGGTTCGGTTTGGTTTTTAAGTTTTTTTCGGTTTTCGGTTTTTTGAACCCACCCCTAATGGCAAGAAAGGAGACAAAATATGAAGATAGCTAAAATGTTTACGTAGGATTTCTACTTAGCCATTTTAAGAGCATTTTTGTAATTTCACAACTTTAAAGACTAAAATACAATAATACTAGGAATGGATCGTAACTGTAAATGTTAAACGAAATGTGTTTTCGTATCGATTCATTTTGAATATAGCCTTTTAGACCCAATCTAACAAAGCCATTAAGATTGACCTTAAGTTTTGATTTTATTGTATAACAAAAAATAAATGAAACATTGTAGACATGTAAATTTTGTTGCATACAAATGATGCATCACAAAGCTCCACGTGGCATATGACTCATCACAAATAGACAAGTCATCAAAGACATGTGGCACAAATCAAGCAAAGGAAGTACAAAACCTTCCCAAAAGTTGACAAAAGGGAGAAAATCCCTCTTAAAATCGGCAAGGGGTCCAAATTGCTCCCAAAACCTGAAAGAAAACTAAAGCATCTTCACAAAACAAGCAAGAATTGAAGATTGTTCGCAAAATAGGCAAGAAAGCCCTATAGATTTAGGCCAAGCAAGGGAAAGTGGCTGAAATTAAGACACAAAACATGCCTAACTTCTCCCATGGACGAATCAAGACACAAATCAAAGCCAAATCCATCCAAAGGCAAGCTTTGAGAAGTCTATAAATACAAGGTCCTAAGACAAGCATAAGGTCGACAATTTCTACATTGAAGGGTTGAAATTCTCACAAAAGGAGAACCTCTGCCAAATCTTTGAAGACTAATATGCTACCAAAGCTCTCTTCGAAGAACGTACAACCAAAGTCGAAGCTTTCTTTCGACCAAAGCCGAAGCATTCCCTTGAAGAATCAACAAGTACTTGTGCCGATTCTTTCAGGACTTTGTTGTAAGCTTAAAACTTGTAACAACGTTCGATTCAAGATCAAGTCGCCAAGACCCGTGAATCAACAAAATCCCACATCAACATCACTTTTGTCGCAGGTCATACGCAAACCTAGAGGTGAAGACTATCCGTGCATTGTTTCAAGCTCAAAACTTGAAGCAATCGTTCAATCGTTCGTCCGAGATCAAGTCATTGCAACCCTTGGATTAAAAACCTAAGCATTTACATCAAATTTGAAGACTGAATCAGAGGAAAATTGTAAACAGAGATTGTAACCTTACAAATTCATCAATACAAATCTACTTTGTACATGTGTTCTTGTTTTATTCGTTACAGAATTTTCGTGTTTACAAATTTGGCATGCCCAGTGGGACCTCTCTGCCTCTTATCTCTGTTTTCAAATCCACGAGAAACACACATGGCATCAAGAAAAGATCAAGCTATTCCCACAACCAACGGGAAGAACAAGAACATCTTTGCCACAAGTGGTGGCACTTTGGGCATTACAACCTGAAGCAAGGCAAGAGCTCTCTCTGCCGCGCCTTCCACTCTGTCAAAGGAGCAAGAGCACCCGAGGCATGAGCCCATGATCACCATGGCCTCGGTAAAAATGCCAAGGGAAAAAAGCCCGATGAGGTATTCCGAGTCGTTGACTTCCGATACCGATTCAAGCAGTAACTCGTATCCCATAGCCATGCAAGTCATGACTACTGGTGTGAATTCAATCGAGGAGCAGTTGGCATAAATACGAGGATAGTGGAGGAAAAAGACTTGCAGATTGCTACACTCATCAACCGTCTAGAGGTACATCACAACGAGAAAGCTAACCCAAAGGTTGATTCATCAAAGGAGGAAATCGACGAGAAAGATGAGCCTTTGGTGGAGAAAGCTAAGGAGAAGCTAGAGGTGGACCGAGCTGTGACGCTCATGAGATCTCTTTATCCAACAATTGCAAGAGATGATCACAAGCACGATCAAGGTGCAGTACGAAGGAAGCTCAAATGACTTCGTGTTGTACTTAAAGCCATACTCTAAAAAGATTGACGCCTTAAGGATGGCAATGGGTTATTAGCCGCCAAAATTTATGCAATTCAATGGAGAAGGCAATCTTGCCCATTTCATTGAACCTGTAATAATGCTGGAGGGAAACTACCTCGTCAAGCAATTTGTGCTCTCACTAAAAGGTAACGCCTTTGACTGGTATATTAACCTCTAACCCGAGTCCATTAATAGCTGGGATCAACTTGAAAGGGAGTACCTCAACCGTTTCTACAACACTCACCACACCGTAAGCATGCTGGAGCTGATGAGTACAAAGCAGTGGAAGGACGAACTTGTCGTCGACTGCATTAATAGATGGTGTTCATTAAGTTTGGATTGCAAAGATTGGCTTTCTGAAACCTCTGCCATTGAGATGTGCGTTCAAGGCATGTACTGGGGGCTATACTACATCATCCAAGGCATAAAACCAAGAACTTTTGAAGAATTTGCAACTCAATCCCATGACATGGAATTGACTATTGCCAATCATAGGAAGAAATAGTTTATCACTGACTTAAAAAAGGATAAGGTGTTCGCTCCAAAGGTTGACAAGACTGGGAAAAACCCCGCCAATGTAGCTTTTGTCGTCCATACTACCCCCATCTAGACCTCCGCAGCGCCCGTCAAGATCTCCTCCAAAAGCAAAACAAAGGAGATAAAGGTGAGCATGCTCGCACCCAAGATAGGTACAAAAACACCTTGAGGGAACAAGACCAGAAGACGTACCATTTTCTTGACTCTAACATAGCTGTAATGCTAGGCGACTTGCTAGAAAAGAAGGTAATTAAGTTACCTGAATGCAAGCGCCCCGAAGAGATAAATCGCGTTAACGATCCTTGGTACTGCAAATACCATCGTATTGTAAGTCATCTTATCGGTAAGTGCTTCATCCTCAATGAGCTCATTATGAAGCTAGCATAACAAGGGCAGATCGAGCTTGACCTTGAAGACACAGCTGCAACACATACTACTACGATTGCGTTTGGATTCTTCGATCCCGTTCCTCTCCAAGTGATGCTTGACCACTCTCGTCTATACTCAAGCCACATGACACCTTCCGCACAACCATCACTGAGGGCAAGCAACCAAAATGTGCCTACCGATGATGAAGGAGGATGGACATTGGTGACCTACAAAAGGACAAGGACGCCAAGACCACAAGCCACGTATCCAAAGTTGGAACAAGGAAGAAAACACCGCCGCCACAACAATTGAAAGCCCAAAATGAGTGTAAGAGCTGCTAAGTTAACGTACACAGGGGAACCTATGGAGCAAGAGTCGTGTATTCTTGTCCCCTTGCACGAGTACTTCCCAAAGAACTTATTCCAACAGTGAACTACCGCTACGTGTCACATGGTTGAAGTGGTGATAGAAGAGCTATCACAAGGCAAAGTTATCGCCATCGAGGAAGAGAAGACCCTCACGCCCAAATAAAGCCTGCCGACACACTTTAGCATCGAGGAAGCACTACAATTGCCCAAGGAGATGGGAAAACACTAGTAGCAGTCTTGACGAGTCCTAACGACCACGAGGTGCAAGTAAGCATGGACGAAGGCTTGAAGCTTCAGCCACATGAATATGCCACATGCTGTGCCGTCCATGACGCATTCAACTTCATTGACGAAGACTTGCTGCTAGGGTCAAAGCCTCACAACCATCCTCTCTTCGTCTCTGGGTACGCGAGAGAGAACAAAATCAACCGCATGTTTGTGGATGGTGGGTCGGCCATAAACATCATACTAAAGTCAACAATAACCACAATCAACATCAAGGTGGATGAACTATCCTGAAGTTGCCTCCTAATCCAAGTTTTTAACCAATGAGGACAAAGAGCGATGGGCATGATCAGAGTGGAGATGACCATTGGTGAACTCAAATCAAGCACACTATTCCACTTGATTGATGCAAGAAATTCCTACAGTTTGCTTTTAGGAATGCCTTGGATCCACGAGAATGAAGTGGTGTCGTCCACCCTTCATCAAGGAAACACGAAGCCAATCACCGAAGTTGAATCACACTTCATGGACGGCAAGTTCTATATGGATGAAGACATGGTGCCTAAAACTTTTCCAAAAGAAATCAAATCCACAGGCAAAGCCGCACCTACGAAACAAGAATAGCAAACGGTGCCCAAGAAACAAGAAGGGGAAGTCGTGCCATTTTCAAGCAAAAACAACGATGAGCCTGCTAAGCCCACAACAATAGAAGGGAGTGTAACGCCCTCAAAAGGACCAAACACACCCCATTTTCCAATACATCCCAATGTCAAGAAGAAAGAATGGGCAATCCCCATTTGAAACTGGAACAAGCAAAACCTACACACAACTACACAAGGACGATGTAAAGCTACTCAAGACAAATGCAGTTTTACCTCCGACACAGCTAAGCATCAAAACCACCACAAGGTTTCGTAAAACCTTTGCCAAATGGGGCAGAAACAAGCTCTCTTCCAACTAAGAGAACCGAAGAAGGTTTCGACCCAAACGTCTACAAACTTAGGTGATAGGATTAAAAGCACACCACAAAGTAGCACAAAAATGTCCTATTGATTTTCCTTATTAACACTAAGATTTGTCAATTGTAGCATATGAAAATAAGGGTCTTTCCCGCAGAAGATTGTTTTATCTAACTACTTAAAATGTCACAAAAACTGGTTGCTGTCCCTACTGACCAGCCACCGAAAAATAATTATTAGACTGACTTACACTAATCTAAAGTCTACGAAATTTTATAAGCAAACACTAGACACACAGAGCTACACTTATACAAATTTTTGGGATTTTTGGAGTTGATTTTCTATTTAAATTAAATTGGACAGAAACAGGACAGAAACATATATTAAGTAGTTCACAAATTAAGAAAAACGAGTTAGGGGTATTGCTATCCACCACCAAATAATCATGCAAACATGTTATGTTTCATTCAAATTCCTTTTATTTCCGGATGAAGATGCTCAAGTTGGCTCAATGTTAGAACTCAACCTATTACTCTTTCTTACGTAGTATGTTAAGAGAATGGCGTTTTCAACTTCACTTAGTCCCTAGCATGCAATCTAGAATGGCGTGTTCATAGATTTAACAAGTAGAAATCATTAAGAACGAAAAGAGTTTGAGTCATCACAAGGCATCGTAAGTACTGGCGTTGTCTTACTTATCCTAGAAATTGGTTCACATGTTAATCGCAATTAACAAGTACTACTCTAGAATATATGTAGGTCCTCATTCGACAAGGGCAGGCACACACATATTCATAGCATTAGAATCCTAGATATGCTTACTACGTATGCATCCATAGAAAACAAATAAAGAATTCATCAATGAGACAAGTAGTGAACCAATTTTCATCCATTCATAAAAGTAATTCAACGAAATGTCATAACAAAATTGCAATCATATTCGGGGCTTCAAAACAGCCCCTAACTACTAAAAATTTAGTTACACACAATCCTCAAGTTAAAACAAAAGATAGACATGAGTTTGAGAAGATAGAACCGAAAGAAATCGACCGAGCCCTCCTCCTCTCTTCCTTCCTTCCCCAATGCTGCTTTTAAACCAATTCTTGCTGCATCATTTTCTTCTCCTTAACTCACCCACTAATAGCCATTTAGTGATGACAATAAGTGAGAGGAAATGTGGTAAAACAATTGTAACACTTTAGGTAGCCTTTATGCCAATTACTCCTTCTTAATCCTCATTTTTAATTCCATTTCCTCTGATATTTGAATAGGTGTCAGCTGACTTGTTCTTGGCTGGATCAGTTTTATTGGATTTATTGCCTTCAATGCAGTTACAAACTGCTCAGCGTCTTGGAAACCTTTCAGTGTTAAAACGGCCATAACTTCTTCTAGAAAAATGATATTAACAATCCGCGCAATGTTCCAGAAAATAGACATCCGTAGCTTTCCAAGCATATAAGGCTCGTTCTCTAATTCATTCTGAGTTGTTCGTAACTTGCTTCCAAAGTCGGCTGATCTGCACAGGCAGTTTTGACAAATTTGTTACTAAAAATCCTACTTTTGCTATTTTTCTTTTATTTGCTTGACAAATCCCAGAAAACACAAAAACAAAGTAAATAGCTCAAAAATATAAGGAACTAACTAAGAAAAGACAAGTGAATTTGATGTAAAATATATATAAATATGAGCTTATCATTAGGTCAAAGGCTCAGTACGATTTTGCCTCCTCTTCAAATATTAGAAAGAAGAATGCAAACACCGCCAACGACAAAAAAACATAACCTCACCGAGACTCAAAAGAAGTTAAATGAGCATGGTTACAGAGTTGACAACAACAAAGCAGGACTTAGCTTCACACCAAATACACTCGTGAAGATTTCAACCAAAGCGAAAAATGTTAGCACTCAACACATCAACGTGAGCATTGAACAAAATCAAAGGGAGCCTAAACTCGCCCCTCGAATGTGCGAACTTCCGTCTTTAAGCGGCTTAACAGGCCAACACCCCAAAAATCTGTTTTTGAAAGGTTGTCAAAACCTAAGAAACAAAGCAATACGGTTAACTCTCCTCCACAACGGTCAGCTTTGGAAAGACTTGAAGAAACCAAGCAGCCTTCTAGAAAGAGGAAGACAACACCAAAGGAAGAAAAGCTTGACGGTCTAGCAGAAAAAGACGATGTTCGAAGCTTGATTCCTTTAAGGATGAAACGCCAAGCAACCTTGGAGGTTAACACCAAAGAACCATTGAAGGTAAGGAGGCGCACCATCATCCACACTAGCCAATCTTCATGCCAACAAGCCCAAGAAGAAAACACCGAAGAGGAGGTCCAAGACGTCTTTCACATCACAATCCAAGAAGACAAAGAAGACGAAATCCCCGAGGAAGACGTTACTGTTGTGCCACCATAGCTCAAGGATGGGGGGCAAGCCACGGTTGATGATCTTAAGGAGGTCAACTTAGGCACAAGCGAGGAACCGAAGCATATCTTCGTAAGTGCACTACTAAGTGCGGACGAGATCGATGAGTACTACCAACTGCTAATGGTGTTCAACAAACTACGACACTGCAACCTCAAGATGAACCCGTTGAAGTGTGCATTTGGCGTCACCTCTGGGAATTTCCTCAGCTTCATTGTCAAGCATTATGGCATTGAACTAGACCAATCTATGATCAAGGCCATTCAAAGCATGCCCGAGCTAAGAAACTTACATGAGCTGAAATGTTTACATGGGTAGCTAGCCTTAATCAAACGCTTCATCTTCAACCTCACTGGACGCTATCAACCCTTCAGTCGACTTATGAAGAAGGACTCTCAATTCAAATGAGATGACGCATGCCGCAGTGCCTTTGAGGTCATAAAATGGTACCTAGCAAACCCACCTGTCTTAGGAGCACCCATGCCTGGAAAGCCGCTCATCCTATACATTATTGCACAAGAAGGTTCCATTGGAGCACTCTTGGCACAAGAAAAAGAAGACCAAAAGGAAAGAGCACTCTACTACCTAAGTAGAACCCTCACTAGTGCAAAGCTCAAATACTCACCAATTGAGAAGATGTGCCTTGCCTTAGTCTTTGTCGTCCAAAAGCTTAGACACTACATGCATGCTTACACGATCCACTTGGTTACTAAAGCCGACCCGGTCAAGTACATTATGTCCAAGCCGATTCTAATAGAGCGACTAGCTAAACGAACGTTGTTTCTTAACCAACATGAGATTATCTACGTCTCAACTAAAGCTGTCAAGGAACAAGCCCTAGCGGACTTCCTTGTCGATCATCCAATCACAGCTGATTGGAAAATCTCAGACGACTTGCCTGACGAGGAGGTGTTCTACATTGACATCTTCCCGATGTGGACAATGTTCTTCGATGGATCAACACGAGCAGACGGAGTAGGGGTAGGAGTAGTATTCATGTCACCATAAAGACAAGTACTACCCTATTTATTCCGATTAAGTAAGTTATGCTCTAACAACGACGCTGAGTACCAAACACTAATTATTGGACTCCAAATGGCGATCGACATGGAAATCACAACACTAGAAGTGTATAGCCACTCCAAGCTCATAATCAATCAACTCTTGACTGAATATGAAGTAAGGAAAGATGATCTTGTCCTATACTTTCGGCTAGCACCCCAACTGTTACAAAAATTCGAGGCCATGACCCTAGAACATGTGCCAAGAAAAGAAAATCAAATGGCAGACGCTCTCGCTAACCTAGCCTCAAGTATGGCGCTAGGAGACGACGAAGCTGCGAACGTGCCAGTTTACCAAAGATAGGTGATCCCACTCGTCACTGACATGCTACTAGATCATACAAACGTCATCTCAACACTTCCAGTTGACACTGAAGAGTGGAAACAGCTGCTGATCGACTACTTGGAGCATGGAAAGCTTCCAGATGGTCCTAGACACCACTTTGAAATTCGTTGACGAGCACCTCACTTCCTCTACTACAAAGGAACACTCGACCAACGCTATTTTGAATGAGTACTTCTAAGATGCATAGGTGAGGAAGAAGCCAATCATGCCATGGAAGAAGCACACTCAGGTGTATGCGGAGCGTATCAGGTGAAGGACTACTTGGAACATGCCAAAAGGTGCCAAGCCTGCCAATTCTACACCAACTTCATACATTTTAAACACATGAGCCATTACACCCTACAATTGTTTCATGGTCATTTGATGCATGGGGATTAGACGTCGCATGACCGATCGCACCAAAGTCATCTGCAGGAGAAGCTTACATCCTAGCTGCAACAAATTACTTCTCCAAGTGAGCTGAAGCCGTACCCCTAAGGGAAGTCAAGAAGGAAACTGTCATCCGTTTCATCAAAAAGCATATCATCCATCAATATGGTGTGTTTCTCTACATAATCATTGACAACAGAAAGCAGTTCTCCAACCGACTAATGGACGATCTCTGTGAGAAATACAAATTTAAGCAGCACAAGTCTTCCATGTATCATGCTTCGGCCAACGGTCTTGCGGAAGCATTTAACAACACGATGTGAAACTTCCTGAAGAAGGTAATCGGCCGAACAAAGAGAGATTGGCACGAAAGAATAATCGAAGCACTTTAGGCATATAGGACGTCACATATAACTCTACCCAAACTACGCCTTATTCTCTCGTGTATGGCGTCGAAGTTGTTCTGCCACTCGAAAGTCGAATCCTCTCACTAAGGATGATTATACAAGAAAGCTTGACTGAAGAGGAAAATGCAAAGCTATGACTTCAATAGTTGGAAGCACTCGATGAAATGAGGCTCGAAGCTCAACAACACTTGGAATGTTACCAAGCACGACTATCCAAAACATTCAACAAGAAGGTCCGCCGAAGGTCTTTCCAAACTAGAGATCTTGTCTTGGCATTACGAAGGCCTATCATCACAACTCGCAAGACGAAAAGTAAATTCACATGAAAGTGGGATGAATCTTACGTAATACAAGAGGTCTGCACCAACGGCGCCTACTTAATCATGGCAGAAGACGGTTTAAAGATTGGCACCATCAATGGAAGATTCTTGAAGCATTACTACCCCTAAACCAAACAAGCAATGCTCCTCGCCTGCATGAGCCTAAAACTGCACAAGACAACAATGCTCATTGTTCACACGAGCTTAAAATGTGACACTTAATACTCAATGCTTGCACGAGCTTAAAAGGCGACACCCAATGCTTCTTACTTGCAGGAGCCGAAACTGCACACCGCACAAAGCTCATCGCCTGCATAAGCCTAAACTACACACGGCAACAATGCTCCTTATTTGCACGAGCTTAAAAGGCGACACCTAATGCTCCTTGTTCGCACTAGCTTTAAAGGCGACACCCAATGCTCCTTGCATGTATGAGCCTAAATTGCACACGGCACAAAGCTCTTCGCCTGCACGAGCTTAAACTGCACACGGCAACAATGCTCCTTGTTCGCACTAGCTTAAAAGGCGACACCCAATGCTCCTCGCCTGCATGAGCCTAAACTGCACACAACACAAAGCTCCTCATTTGCACGAGCCTAAACTGCACACGGCAACAATGGTCCTTATTTGCACGAGCTTAAAAGGCGACACCCAATGCTCCTTGTTCGCATGAGCTTAAAAGGTGACACCCAACGCTCCTAGCCCGCAAGGGCATAAATTGTGTACGGCAAAATAGAAAAAAAAATCAAAATCACCGTCAAAACGATCATAAAACAATCCATCATTCCTTCAAACTACGTCATGACTTGATCCTTCCTCAACCAAGGGTACGTAGGCAACTTGAAACTTTAAAACTTCAAGTATAGTCACATCATCAATAACAACACAAACACTTTGAAGCATAAAGAACAAATTCAAGAATGTGAATACTTTATTTTTTTAAAGGAAGAATTCGGCTACAAAGTTGTATTACAAAATGAGCAAAAAGAAAACGAATAGCGGCAACTCGTAGGCAATCATCGGCTATTGCAATGTGAAAATTCCTCCACGCTAGGAACAACCTCGTCGTAAAACTTACCCTGGATCGGCAAGCCTCCTATCTTGTGGAGATACCAAAGTGAAATCGACATCTCCCCTTGAGCCGTGTGAAGTGTGTTGGTCACTGAACACCAATGCTCAAAGAATGCACAAAGGACGGAAGGATGATGATCATAACTAAACAAAGATGCGTATACGGCGTGATAAAGGCCCACGTTAGTAAGCACATCTTTGGATTGGCTTAAGACATCTTCAAGCCACTCCTAGTAAAAATCAGCCAAGATAGCTTCTCCAGTAGGCGACAAGGTGCCATTCCAAGTCATAGCTCCACTATGGATGCAATCGAGTAGAAGCTTAAACGAAGCCGGTGGATTGTCACGAACATGGTGCGAAGGATTCAAGATAAGAATCCTCGATGTACATGCCTTCTTCTTCGTATTTGGTCGACCAAAATATGTCACCTCCCAAGATACTTTAGAAGACCACAACTTGATATGCATCGAGTTGTCTTTTGCAAGAAGAACAAGCGCCTTAGAGCCAGTCAACGGCACGCAAAGTTTCAACTTCGTTCCCTTATCTTGAGAATCACCTTCCTTCGCAAGAATGGTGATGGTAGTGCTCTTAAAACACTTGAAAAATACCATGGCTACAATAAAACAAACAAGGCAACATAAGCATAAGATTAGAGTGGCAAATGACATACGAGACAAACCTCATGAGCGTTGAAGGATGACAATGGCAAAGTCACAACGACAAAAAGAAATCAGCCACAAAAGCTTAAGCTTCACGGCAAAGAGAGCAGCTACAAGACGGTCCTTCAAAGCACGCTACAGTAGCAAAGAAAACCAAAGTGCTACGCAATCTCACTACGCAACCCCGCAGCGATTACGCAAGCAGTTTCTTGCACTACACAACCACGTCACCACTGAGGGAAACTACTACCAAAAGGCACTATACAGCGTAACTCCACTGCAGTCTTTTACACAGTAACACGCGGTAAAATGTGACTCACTAAGCAGCAACAAGCAGCCACGGCAACAACAGCAACAAACAGCCACGACAACAACAGCAGCAAGCACACGACAAGGGTGTTTTGTGACAAAAACACACACCCAATTGTCCTATAAATAAGGGTCAATTGCTTCCTAATGCTATAGGGAGAATACATACCAAATAGTAAAAGGAAAATCAAAATAAGGAAGCACATTCTAGTCACAAAAAGGAAGCAAATTCCAAGCAAAAAGGGCAACATAATTTTGGCACTAAGGGAAAATACATGCTGTTTTTGCAACAAAAATCAGCAAATAAAAGAAAAGGAAAAAAAAAAAAGGAAAGGACTTCAAAATTTCCAAAACATCAAAGGAAAGTACATTTCCTTGCCAAAATACAAAAGGCAATCCCTCCAAAGCAAGGACAAGCCTTCAAGTTTGCCAAACCAAAAGGGAAACACTCCCCTGGCCAAAAAAATGGAAGGGGAAAGAAAAAAAATGCAAATCCTACTTACCCATGGACAAGCATTAAATCTTTCCAAAACCTTGAAGGGAATCACCAAAGCCTTCCAACACTTTGAAGGAAATCACCCTCATTACCAAAATTGAAGGAGGTTCCTACCTAAGAAAGGAAAAACATCTTTCCCACAACCACAAGGAAAAAATCCAAGTCTCAAAATACACCAAATGTATTTTGTCAAAAAATAATGGAAAATCAATACGCACAATAAGTATGTGCCGATTTATCCATTTCCAAAATTTCTTTCAAGATCAAGCCTCTGTGGCCCTTGAAGAAAAAAAAAATCATTTCTTTCAAGATCAAGCTTCTACGGCTCTTGAAGAAAAATTTCGTTTCATTCAAGATCAAGCCTCAATGGCCCTTGAAGAAATGTTTCATCCAAGAAATACGCCTCAATGACCCTTAATGAAATTCATCATTTCAATTCAAGAAATACGCCTCAACGGCCCTAGAAGAAATGTTTCGTTCAAGAAATACGCCTCTACGGCCCTTGAACAAGCAAACTAATTCAAGATCAAGTCTCAATGACCCTTGAATTGCAGGACTTCAAAACACGTTTCCTACATGTGACAAGCACATGCCTACAACGCGCCTTGAAATGGGGGCATTTGTAGACGTGTAAATTTCGTTCCATACAAATGATGCATCACAAAGCTCCAAGTGGCATATTACTAATCACAAATAGACAAGTCATCAAAGACATGTGGCACAAATCAAGCAAAGGAAGTAAAAACCTTCCCAAAAGTAGACAAAAGGGAGAAAAACCCTCTTAAAATCTGCAAGGGGTCTAAATTGTTCCCAAAACCAGAAAGAAAACTAAAGCATCTTCACAAAACAAGCAAGAATTGAAGATTGTCGCAAAATAGGCAAGAAAGCCCTATAGATTTAGGCCAAGCAAGGGAAAGTGGTTGAAATTAAGACACAAAACATGCCTAAATTCTCCCATGGATGAATCAAGACACAAATCAAAGCCAAATCCATCCAAAGGCAAGCTTTGAGAAGTCTATAAATACAAGGTCCCAAGACAAGCATAAGGTCAACAATTTCTACATTGAAGGTCCGAAATTCTCACAAAAGGAGAACCTCTGCCAAATCTTTGAAGACTAATACGCTGTCAAAGCTCTCTTCGAAGAATGTACAACCAAAGCCGAAGCTTTTTTTCGACCAAAGCCAAAGCACTCCCTTGAAAAATCAACAAGCACTTATGCCGATTCCTTCAAGACTTTGTTGCAAGCTTAAAACTTGTAACGACGTTCGATTCAAGATCAAGTCGCCAAGACCCTTGAATCAACAAAATCGCACATCAACATCACCTTTGCCGCAAGTCATACGCAAATTCTAGAGGTGAAAATTATCCATGCACTGTTTCAAGCTCAAAACTTGAAGCAATCGTTCAATTGTTCGTCCGAGATTAAGTCATCGCGACCCTTTGATCAACAACCTACGCATCTACGACAAATTTGAAGACTGAATTAAAGGAAAATTGTAAACAGAGATTGTAACCCTACAAATTCATCAATACAAATCTACTTTGTACACGTGTTCTCGTTTCATTCGTTACAGAATTTTTGTGCTTACAAACATATTTAAAATCAGTTAGATAGAAGCCACACAATATGTGTGTAAATATAAAAATTAAAAAAAAAAACTATAATATGGAAGAGAGAAAAGTTGGAGAGAAATGTTAGAAAGAGAGGGACAAATGTGGGTAATCTTAATTTTTTTTAAATTAAAGAAGTGTATTAATGAGATGTGGGTGAGAAACAAAAAAAGCAGCAAAAATTTTGTTGGTTTGAAATTACTTTAATGTTTTTTTCCTAATATTTTGTTTCAGTATGCAATATATGGTATAATAGCGATTTTTTTTTTTTTTTGAATGAAACATCAATATTTTATTGAATAGCAAATACTACAACATGTCTTAGACGAGGAGTTCCTGAATGAAGTCAGGAGGCTCCTCAAACTAAACTAGTTCATTGCCAATGGAAGTGGCAAACTGAGCTATTATATGGGCTATACCATTACAAGTTCTTGAGGCATAAACAAACTCAATGCGTGCAATAGAAGCCGCCACCTGCAACACTTCTTCCGCCATGAACCCATACACCGAGTGGTCTCTTCCAGGCTCCTTGATGCTAGCAATGGCAAGCGAAGAATGACTCTCCACCACCACGTGTGTTAACCCTAAACTACACACCAGGCGCAGCCCATCGAGAACCGTCTTCTAACAACCCCCCCCCGAGCTTGAAGAATATTCTTTCACAATAAGAGTTATTCACATGAGAGGAGGCCTCCCAATAGGTGGAATCTGGAAAGTAGCGAGCCTTGAAAAACTTAGCTACCAAGGAATCAAGATGTTGCACGAACCACCAGCACTGTTTTGCTAACACCGTCAAATTAAAAGCAAAAAACATCCTGGAACCCCATCTTTTCTTTTCTTCCTCATTCCATACATATAATCTCTCCCACGATCACCAATGAATTTTCTGTCTATCGG
Source organism: Malus fusca (assembly GCA_035220775.1). NCBI lineage: Eukaryota > Viridiplantae > Streptophyta > Magnoliopsida > Rosales > Rosaceae > Malus > Malus fusca. Next base: position 22,990,055 of record CM069072.1, read on the forward strand.
GGTCATTCCCCCACCAGAAACGTGATGACATTTGGTGCAACTCATCACAAAAAGTCTTTGGGAGCAAGAAACAGTTCATAGCATACGCAAGAAGGGCCTGTGCAACCACCTTAATGAGGAGCTCACACCACACAGCACTTAAACATCTTTTTTTCCAACCACAAAGTCGTTGGTACATTTTCTCTTTAATAAAAGAAAATATTTATACTAAAAGCCACACTACTTGGCCCGATGCTTGAGAATAGATATCCAATATCCCTTGTATCACTGTACACTCTGTTGGAGAACAATTCAAAAATAAATAAAAATAACAGAACTCAAAATTATAAAATTTTATTAATCAAAATACTTGCTGTACAGAATGAAATACAGAAATAAATACAAGAATATCAATGGTACTAACTTGATTACAACAGGTAAAGGCTAGTGTAAAAGCTATGTCCTTCGAACAGTATTTCCGTCCCACTCTTGTGCTTGTGATTCTACAACGTTTGCTCGACAAGGATACAACTACCAAATTCTACAATCCACACTGGATTATAGAATTCTAGCAAATTGCTTTGTGTGTTTACTCTCTGAGAATTGTGTACGGAAGAAAAAAAGAGGAAGAAAAGATGATTTCCAATGGAACTGAGGACTCCAGTTATATAGGCTCTTTCATACCTCTTCAAATACCTTTTGGATGTATATGAAGCTATACAACTCTTACCAAAGAGTTGTATTTATTAATCAAAACATTTTTAATTAATTTTAATTAAAAACTTAATTCGAAAATTAAAACTAATTGATCAGATGAATTTTAATTCTTATGCCCCAAGGCCCAGGGCCCTTGTCTTGATTAGATTAATTAATATTAATTTATATTAATATTATGGTATAATCATCAAGCCTAATCCACACAACTAGTGGCCCAAGCCTGGTCCAACATCTAACTAATATTGTAGAAGACAAAACATATATAAAGGTCATTGGTAATCTTGTTTTCCCCAATGTGGGACAAGAGTCTCAAAACTCTAACAATACCCCACATTTTGAGACGATTATTTGGTCCTAGAGAAATTGAGACATGAGAGTAAACAATGGATGTGACATACATCAAGAGAGATATCTTTTGGACTTGAACCTACCTTAGTATATACTTATCGGATTTACTAGACGACACAGTGAATATAAAATCTTGAACTGTTCATCTCTGCAGTAAACCAAGACAATAAGCAAAACATATGTCACCCCAACACATCGCAAATTCATACTTTTGTGTTCATTTTGGTCCTGAACAAATCCTGGATTCATGAGAGCTTTAGAGAATGTAGTCATGTAATTCTCATAAATGCGACTCTACATTTACTCTCATATAGGTGATATTGATTAAGAATAAGCTGCTACTATTCCACTTGATTTACAAGTACCAATATCATTAAACTAATGTATCCTACACCATCAGCAGTCACCACACTTCTTCCATCATAGGAATGGGTATGTAAGTGTGTTTCTTTAATATGGGACAAGAGTCTCAAAACTCTAACATTGGGAATTTTGTTTTCCCCAATGTGGGACAAGAGTCTCAAAACTCTAACACACTCATCAATATTTGGTTTAGGGTTCCCTTGCCGCAGGCCTCTAGTTGGGAGTACATAGCCTTTAGGCGTACCATTGACAAAACCGAAGTGACGCACATCATGATTACTTGAATCCATGCATCGGCAAACCCCAGTTTTTTCATCATAGCTGCCAAAAATTTCCACTCCACAGGGTCATAGGCTTTGCTAAAGACAAGTTTTAACGCTAGAAACCCCTGCCTTCCACTTCGTTTTTGTAAAAAAATGACCAATCTCCGCAACCACAAGTGAGTTATCAGAAACCAATCACCCTGGAACGAACGCACTCTGGTGAGCTGATATAAGGGAATCCAACATACCCTTGAGTTGGTTTGCAAGGACCTTAGCCCCAATCTTATATATCACATTACAAAGACTGATGGGGGGAGGGGGTAATTGTGACATATCTTACGATTCATTTACTTAGGGTACCAAGACCACACACATGAAACAAGCTTCCTGTAATAACCAACCTGAGCTAAAAAAATGATTGAACAACCTCTACCATATCCGTACCCACTACATGCCAAAACTTTTGATAAAATAAATTAGACATGCCATCCGGGCCCAGAGCTTTCGACGAATGCATTTGAAATAAGCCTCTTTGATTTCAAAGTTCGTACATGGTTTCAAAAGGTTAGCATTCATCTCCGGAGTCACTGCGCCCATTACCTCGGCCAAAGCATTTGGCAAAATTCCTTGTGAGCGAAAAAATTCTTGAATTACCCAACCACTACGTGCTCAATACCCTTCGGAGTCTCCTACCAATCGCCATTAGCATCCCTTAACCCCTTTTATGTTGTTTTTCCATCTACGGTTTGAAGCCTGTTGATGGAAAACTTAGTGTTACGGTCCCTTTCCTTCAACCAATGTGTCTTCGACCTTTGTCTCTAAAACGTCTCTTCTCTACTCAATAGAGTATCCAATTGCCCCATCAATTATTCCCTATACATCCTCAACTCCCTTGACGATGGTTGATCAAAAGTCACCCCCAACTTTTTCCATACTTCCTCAATCTCTACCTTGGTTGAACCAAACACCTACACGAGTATCTCTAATATTCTCACATACCTGGAATAACGGGACCCCCATCCATCTGGCTTTCCCATCGAGCATTACCTCCAAGCTGTTCCTACACACAATATCTCATTGAAGTCTCCTATGCATAGCCACAATAGTGTTTCTTGGTGTCCCAACTCGTTCAATAAAGAACAAGATAAATGTCTATCAGCCGTCGCTGGATGCCAATAAAAGCCCGTAAATCGCCACTACATAGCAGCCAGATTTTTTGCACACAATGTCGATACGATTCATTGAAGATGAGTTAACTTCCAACTCCAATTCAGTAGCCCAAAGCAACCAGAGTCTTCCAGAACGCCTATGACTCACAACAATATAACTACCATCAAAACCCAAATTTCGTAACTTGTACTCCATTCCTAAACACCACACTTTGTCTCACAAAGGAATACTAATCGAGGATGTTGTCGTTGGATAAGCTCTGGAATACCAATCGAGGACATTGTCGTTAGATAAGCTCCAACAAAGCTTGGACTGCCCCGAGAGTCCCTGAGCCCTTGGCAGTTCCAACTTAAAGCACTCATTGTGAACGGCGAAACCCATCGATTGACCAGAGCACAATTCTTTAGAACCAAAAGACGCCCCATCTCTAGCTCCAATCTCATCTGGCCGAATCTTCTTGTCACCCACCTTCCTTCCATCACCCAACACCAAGCAGGCATATAAACTTAGGTTAGGTGCCAAGTCCCTGGGTACTCGGAGACTTCTGCCTCCCCTCTTACAAATCCCAATTTTCCCATTTTTCTTAAGAAGGTTACACCTAAAAGTCCCTCGCGGTGAAGGCCCAATAGTCGTACCATAAATAAACGGGTTGAACCTAGACCCGGTAGTTTCTTACACGACACGATGACACGACACGAAAATAACGTTTTCGGGTCAACACAATAACTAATCAGGTCATTATCGGGTGACCCGTTAAGAACCCGTTAATAACGGGTTCTTAACAGGTATACACGCGGGTAACACGTGGGTAACCTGTTTCGACCTGTTAAGAAAAATAAATTATAATTTTAAAGTTTAATTACTAAAAAAATTATTATAAAATACAATAGCCATATTGTATATATTGGTATATTTTATATTAAATATATATTTTTGTATTATTATTCTATATAAGTTAAAAAAATTAAGTTTTATTCATTTATTTATTTTTATTATGAGAGTTTCTTATTATCATTAATAGGATAAATTTTATAACATGTTGTTGTCCAAAATTAAAATCAACTAGTATAGTATTAGACCTGGCATTCGTGTTGTGTTTTCTGTGTTCGTATGGTTTTCGTGTCATACCCGATATCTTAACGGGTCGTGTCGTGTAACACCCGTTAAAATAAACGGGTCAAATGACCCGACCCGAAATCGACCCGATAATATTAACAGGTAATATGACCCGACCCGTTACCCGTTAAGGAAAATATATTTTAAACCAATAAATAATCAAATGAAAAACATAATGCTAAATAAGTATATACATATCATATTGTCACGTCCAAAACATAAGAACGCACCTAAAGTCTTTAATAGTTTTTTAATTAATGTAGAAGTGTAAAAAAATATAGAAAAAAATATATAAACGCTCGTAATGACAAGCTTTACAGCTTTCATGAAGAGCTTAACTTTGAAATTCGTCACTATAATCATATAAATCATAGATCAAAATTTAATCGTTGATTGTTGTTTACATTTACGCTTCATTGTTCTCATAAAATTTTGTTTTTTCAGATTTTCTTTTTTGAAAACTTGATCTATTAGAGGATGCAGGAAGATGAACGGTTTGGATCGTTGATATTAAGAGTTTTACGGTTAGTGAAAATATTGCTTGATGTTTATAAAGTTTCTACAAACTATATGACATCGACTCATATTTCAGTTAACCATAAATATCGAAACGTGATATCAAAGATCTAAACCATTCATCTTCTTACATCCGCCAGATGATCATGTTTTCAAAAAAGAAAATTTAAAAAAGGAAATTCAGTAAGAAGAATAAAGCGTAAATGACAATCGACGGTTAAATATAAATTTAAGGTTTATGAATTATAGTGTTGGATTTTGAAGCTGACCCCTTCATGAAAATTGTAAAGTTTGTCACTATGAGTGATTGTATATTTTTTTTACATTTTTTACACTTCTACAATAATTATTATTAATTTTATTAATTTTATTAATTTTCCCTCAAATAAAAAATATTATTCATGTAGGTTTGGAGGATTTTAAAAATCTAAACGATAATGTAAGTGTAACCATTATCTACTCGTGGAGGAATAATGATGAATTACGAGTGTTTATATATTCTTTCACATTTTTCATACTTGTATGTATGTATTCTTAGCTCTTGCCTATACAAATACTATATTAGTTTATTTTAATTTTGGACAACAACATGTTAAGTAAAATTTATCCTAGTAATGATAATAAGGAACTCTCATAATAAAAATAAATAATGACTAAAACTTTTTTTTTAAAACTTATATAGAATAATAATACAAAACTATATATTTAATATAGAATATATTGTATATATTAATATGGCTATTGTATTTTATAATAAATCTTTTAGTAATTAAACTTTAAAATTATCAAAATAATTTTTTTCTTAACGGGGGGTTACCCACGTGTATACCCGTTAAGAACCCGTTATTAACGGGTTCTTAACGGGTCACCTGATAATGACCCGATAAGTTATCGTGTTGACCCGAAACCCATTATTTTCGTGTCGTGTCAGAAATTGCCGGGTCTAATTAGTATAGGCAATAAGACATCCCTACAAGTATGAAAAATGTGAAAGAATATATAAACACTCGTGATTCATCATTCCTCCATGAGTAGACAATGGTTACACTTGCATTATCGTTTATATTTTTAAAACCCTCCAAACCGTAATGAATAGTGTTTTTATTTGAGTGTAAAAGTAATAAAATTAATAATAATTATTGTAGAAGTGTAAGAAATGTAAAAAAAAAAATATACAATTACTCGTAGTGACAAGCTTTACAACTTTCGTGAAGGGATCAACTTCGAAATCTGACACTATAATCCATAAACCTTAAATTTGTATTTAACTGTCGATTGTCGTTTAGGCTTTATTGTTTATATTGAATTTCATTTTTTAAATTTTCTTTTTTGAAAACATGATCTTCTGGGGGATGTAGGCAGATGAACGGTTTGGATATTTGATATCACATCCCAATATTTACGGTTAATTGAAATATGAGTCAATGTTATATATTTTGTAGAGACTTTATAAACACCAAGCAATATTTTCACTAACGGTAAAACTCTGAACATAATATCAACGATCTGAACCATTCATCTTCCTGTATCCTCTAATAGATCATGTTTTCAAAAAACGAAAATCTGAAAAAACAAAATTTGGTGAGAAAAATGAAGCATAAATGTAAACAACAATCACGGTTAAATTTTGATCTATGATTTATATGATTATAGTGGCACATTTCAAAGTTAAGCCCTTCACGAAAGTTGTAAAACTTGTCATTATGAGCTTTTATATACTTTTCTATATTTTTCACACTTCTACATTAATTAAAAAACTATTAAAGACTTTACTTAAACAATAATCATAGGATAAATGAGAAGAGAGTGCTAATGTAGAAAGTCTCACTTAAAATATCATCAATATAACTCTTGAAGACAATCTATCAAGCCAAAGTTCCAATACCGTTTCCCATGGTGATTGATGAAAATTGAAGAGTTTGATTGTAAGAAAATGTGCAAGGTTTCAAACCTTGAAACATAACTCCCTTAATTTTGCAAATCTTTTGAACATTTGATATTTTGTAATGTTCTGATTTTTTTTTAATTTTTATTATGCTCTTATTTTGGGTATGTAAATATGTAATACTTGAAAGACAAATGCATTTTTATGTTTTGAATGTGATAATATGGTATGTATATACTTATTTAGTATTATGTTTTTCATTTGATTATTTATTGGTTTAAAATATATTTTCCTTAACGGGTAATGGGTCGGGTCATATTACCTGTTAATATTATCGGATCGATTTCGGGTCGGGTCATTTTATCCGTTTATTTTAACAGGTGTTACGCGACACGACCCGTGAAGATATCAAGTATGACACGAAAACGACACGAACACGAAAAACACAACACGAATGTCAGGTCTAGTTTCACCTAACGGGGACATCTCCGTAATTGGGTAAACATCACCTAATAAAAGACTTCGACCCACACAACTTCGCTTATTCCCGCATCCATTCAAACCCTAATGTGTCACCAAATCTCCATCACACATCGTTTTATCCTGCCCAAAGTGGAAATGCATTTGAAACATCTTGATTTTCCTAACTGTGAGAAATTAAACCCCCAACCCTCGCCCTTACCCCAATCTCTAGGGAAGTGATAGGAACATATTTATGCGACTTAGTTAGCTTGTTCTTGTGCATTTATGTTGTTATGTCTTAGTTAATTATGTATTTTAAGCTATTTTCGTGTGTTTGTAGGTCCTAATAACAAAGTTGGCAAGAAAGTGCATTTTGGAGCATTTTGAAGCATTTTTGGGCCAAGATTGGATTGCATGTACATGGAGACATGAGGATGGACGTTTTTGAAGATTAGAAGGCTGGAAATCAGCATGTGTGTGTGCAAATGTGTTGATTTTGGGCTGAAATGGTGAAGAGCATGTGTGTGCAAATGCAAAGAGGAACACACACATGCAAAGACACTCATTACCACAACATCCATCAACTACACCCATTACATCCACTCATTACCACAACACTAATCCACTACACCCATTACATCCACTCATTACCACAACACTCGCCCACTACACCCGTTACATCCACTCATTACCACAACTCCATACACTCCTCTCCCTAGCCTATAAATACATCCACCCTTCACCATAACTAGGAAGATCCATCAGAAGACACATTTTGCCGTAAGGCAGAGTCTTTTCTCCTTAACCATTCATTCACCCATTCACGCCTAAAACATATTCCCACTTTTTGCCGCACCCTTCCTTCACCATTCTCCATAGTTTCTGACCTTAATCAACCCTTGTCGCACCATACATCCATCCTAACCATAATCCCATCCTTCTACACCATCCATAATCCCCAAAACCCACCACCAAACCTTGTGCCGCAATCAAGGAAGGGAATGAAAGTTCTTAGACGTGCTTGATGTTCAGTTTGGATCGCTGGAGCGTTTAGGTGTTTTCTTTCTTTTGTTTTCAATGTATAAACTTGTTATTCTTTGCTTTGCGATTATGAGGAACTAAACCCCTTTTGGTTAGGGGGAGATTCAAAGCCATGAACATACTTACAATATGAATTGATTACCTTCAGTTGTGATTTCATAAGTTGTGAATTCAATTTGTTTAACTGCTTGATTGATAACTTATTCGTGTATGTTTATTAAGAGTGCACACTTAGTTTGCATGCATGAATATGATGCTAGAGTATAAGGGAGTTTCACCTAATAGTTACAAACTTATATTCACAAGTAGTGGAGGTCGCTTATAAACGATCGCGTTAAATGAATTCTTGGCAGGAGTTTCATGCTCATCATAGTAACGAATGCCTCGTCAATACTTATAGTTTTCATGATGCTTAATGATCTTTAATTGTATCTTTATTGTGTTGTTCACGTAAAGGACTTTTGAAGAATGCTTTGAATTGTTGTATGCGCTTTCCCATCCAATTCAATAACTTAAGGAGAACTTGAAGGTTAATTTAAGCGGACCTAATTAACCTGGGGTGTTGAGTTTCATGATTTATCGAAAGAACAATTGAAAATTGGTTTATGTGCAAGTGTATCATGTGTGGAGAAGAACCCTCTAGGTAGCCCATCATCCATAGTTTACCCAAATTCGTCCAAAATCTGTTTTAGTTTACAATCTGTTTGTTTTGTTTTTCAAATTCGTCAAAATCAAATCCCCCTTTACTTTAAAGTGTTTTATTAGTCAAAATCTGTTTTGATTTGTGTTTTTAAGTGTCTCAAGTCAAGTTAGAACCTAATTTCGTCCAAAACCATCCCTAGAGTCAGTTTAGAGTCTAATTCATTGTTTTAAGCTGTTTTGAGTCTTTTAAACTAGTTTTGAGTCTTTTTAGTTTGTATTGCATCTTTTGAGTCTAGTTTGGTGTTTTAAACTTAATTTTACGTTTTAAAGTCAGTTTAGAGGTTATTAGCAAGCCCTCCTAATCCCCGGCCTAGAACGATCCCTACTTACATTCTTTACTACAATTGACAACAAGAGGGTTTAATTTGTGTGTTAAGTTAATTTTCGCATCAAACGCCACCAATCCCTCTTTTTCCATAATGGGGCTACGAAAGTCAACGCCGCCAGCCCTGTGTTTTGTTCCCCACCGTCTACCAATGCAAAGGCTAGGGCACGAAACCGCCAACCTCCACCTACGGACTCGACCACAACCATAATTCTTCCTTTCCCTACTAGTAATGCTTAGAACATCATTCCCAGCCTTTAACCATGCTTCGTATGGCAATTTAACCTCATCAATCCTACCCCCACAAAATCTTTATGGTCCATCATACCACACAAAAAACAATATGCACTGGCAATCGTTCATACTGGAGTAGAACTCTAATTAAAGCACCCCCTTCAGATGCCGGTAAGTGAATTTTCATTCCCCGTCGTAATAGTTTAAAGACATCCACACCTACTGTGACACGCCGAAACGCCCCAACACACGTACCCTTCTTATTACAGTCCACATCCACCAATCTCCCCAATGTCGCCCCCAACTCCTCCCCCAATCTCCTCGACATGAGAAACAGAGGTAGCCCATGCACACGTATCCAGAATTCTTGTTCCCACAGCGGAACATCAATAGGAACCTCCAGGCCCTTAACCTCTGCCAAAACCAAAGGGGTTTTACAAAAAGTACCAAGGACTCCCCCTTAGTACACACTGAACTTCATCTTCCATAGTGAAATCACCAAACTTCATAGCCTCCACCGCCGCCTTTGGTTACCATAAATCACCCCCCCCCATCACAACATTTGCCCTTGGTGCCTTCCGCGACAATACTTTCCTTACTAGGAAAAACTTAGTGCATCGCAGACGCCCTGTAGTCGTATTACTAATCTCCACATCCAACTCCTCGTGATCCGTAAGTTGGAATTTAGGATGAAATAGGCGAAGAATACTCTCCAACTCCATGTCGATGACAGCCCAGCAACAGATGTCGCAGACAAACTTCCTTGCCCTAAACCCTAACTCACTCCCTCTCACACGAAGAGGACTTTTTTCGTTTTTAAGTTGAAATGGTATAATAGTTATTTCATTGGTTCTTGGTTAACAATAAAAATTTCATTAATATAGGTAGTATAGATAATTCTATCCAAATTGCACCTTAGGACAGTCATTTAGGGTTGTGTGTGCATTGTCTTGGACCTAAGCTTGGATCACTCTTTTTGTATAGTGGAGTAGTTTTGAATATCGTATTAATAAAACATTAAAACCTAAATAGAAAGTCAAGTTAGTAGGTTGCCGTGTTCATGATTTTGCTATTAAGTTCCATTAGTCTATCCATACATGAGAGTAGTTATTAACACACAGCTTTGTTAAGACTAACCAACAACAAAATCCATTTAAAACCAAAGAAACTTATAAATAAATATTAGGGGGGTAAAACTCCACTCACCCACTCCAAAGGTGGTAAATAAATTGACAACATAGAGTCGCACATAACCATATACTCCTGGAAATTTTATACCTCAGCAGAAAGCGTAAATAAGATACCATCGCAATCCATGTATACTTTTACATTTAAAATCAAAAGAGGTATATGATAAGTTTTTTAATGTGTCACTTGTTATTAATTTACATATTTTAATATTAAATAAACTATATAATAGATAGTTTTTATCATTTGTCTCAGAAATATATAGAGATCTAATTAAATAAAGTGTGGTAATACGAATAATTTACATGGAGGTGTATGATCATTGAAATATTGTATACATGTAAAACATTTAACACGTACGGAATAGAAACTATCAAATCAATCCACACTCAGACCACGGTGAAGTTCATTACGAATTAATAATTTACACACAATTTGTTACGACTCCAAGGGTGATTTGGTCTTTAGCCATATGGTCTCTTTTGTTTTTGGGTAATTAGTGGTATTCCTTTGTTAACAAATTCTGTTTATTTGTTTTGCGGCCTTGTTGTAACCTTTGTTCTAAAAATCTCCGCTTAGCGCCGTCTAGGCACTAGGTGGTTGATTACCGCCCTGATTAATGCCTAGACGTTTGAAAATTAAGAAATGGCGCCTAGACCTACTGAGGCGCCCGCCTAGACCGCCTAGGCACCCGTCTAACCCGCCCAAACCCTCCTAGGTTGCAACTCACTTAGATAGAAAATAGATAACTTTCATTTTGCATTTTAGTTTTTTCAATAAATTGTAAAAGACTTGTTGAATACTTAAATGACTACACATTATATGCATGTTCCCCATGATTTCATTATGTTCCAATATTTCCTGATATATATGTCATTCTATTTTGTAATTTATAAAGAAATTATGTATATTTTAAGTACAAACAAACACTTATTTACACGAAATATAATAGATTTACTTAAAACCGCCTAGTCCGCCTAGGCGCTAGGCCCCAGCTCGCCGCTCGACTAGCGTCTAGCGTCTTTTAGAACCTTGGTTGTAACTAAATTAGTTATTTTTTTTCACTTATAAGTGAGAAGTCTTAAGTTCGAGTCTCGTGAATGGCAGGTTCGATACTAATTTATTCCTTCCATCCCCGAGGTTGAGGAAGTCGTCTCGTCGGCACTGATTCTGGGAACACGCTATTCTCACTGAGGTAGGAACTTGCATAAGGAACTAAGTCTCACAAAAAAACCCTATGGCTATGGTAAAAACCTGAGTAGGGACAAAATCCATAGTCTAAGGAAAAATGCGTGAGAAATGCAGAGTCAAATGAAATGTCTATGAGACATGATCAAGGATATGATCAACTCAAGGTGGGTGCCTCGTCAAAACCTTGTTAGGCAGCAAAAACCCAGTGGGAAAAATGCTCATAATCGTAGGAAGAGTGCATTAAGATCAAGCAAGTATACTTCAGGATACTCCCCCTAAGTTTGACACAATTCCAAAGAGAACTAGCAATGTTACAACTCAAAAAGTTTACGCATACCAATTCCTTGAATAAGCTTCTAAAACATCGCATTCGGTAGTGATTTGGTGAAGAGGTCGGCCGGATTTACGTGACTTCAATCTTCTGATGCTCTTGTTATTGATGTGAGAAGAAGAATTTAGGCGCAATGTGCTTGGTGTTGTCTCCTTTGATATAACCCTTCTTGAGTTGTTCGATGCATGTTGTATTATCTTCATAGATTGTTGTTGGGACATCAACGACAGGGTAACATTCGCAGGAGTTTCAAATATGGCCCACAACTGCTCTCAACCAAAAGCATTCCCGAGTTGCTTCGTGTAAGGTGAGAATTTCAGCATGGTTAGATGAAGTGGCAACTAAGGTCTGTTTAGTTGACCTCTAAGAGATTGCAGTGCCTCCAACAGTAAAGACATAACCCGTTAGATAATGCACCTTGTGCGAATTAGATAAGTATCATGCGTCGACATAACCAACAAGGCGAGAATCAACTCGAGATAAAGGGGTGCGGCATCACTCAAGGATCCGTCGGGATAGAACAAGCCCAAATATGTAGTACCCTTAAGGTAGTAGAAGATGTCTTTAACACTAGTCCAGTGTCTACATGTTGGTGTATTACTGTATCTTGCCAAAAGATTAACAACGAAGGAGTTGTCGGGTATAGTACATTGAGCTAAGTACAATGAAGCGCCTATCACACTTAGATAAGGAACTTCAGGCTCCAAAATCATTTTCATCATCCTCCTTCGGACGGAAGGGATCTCGTTTTGCATCTAGCGATCGAATGACCATAGGAATACTCAAAGGATTCGCTTTATCCTCGTTAAAGCGGCACAACATCTTCTGGGTGTAGTTCTATTGATGTACTAAGATTCCATATGAACAGTGATCTATCTTGAGATCGAGACATTATCTAGTCTTTCCTTGATCTTTAAGCTCAAATTCTGACTTTAGGTGCGCGGCAATTCTCGCGAGCTCTTTAGGAGTTCCGATGAGATTCATGTCATCGACATACACTGCAACAATTAAGAAACCGGAATGTGACTTCTTAATGAATACACAAGGGCATAGTTCATTGTTCATATATCCTTGACTAGTCAAATACTTACACAGATGGTTATACCACATTCTTCCGGATTATGTCAAACCGTAGAGTGAACACCTCAGCCGAATTGAGAGCGTGTTCCGGGGTTTGGAAATATTTGATCCAGCCAATATAAATCCTTCGGGAACTTTCATATAAATTGTCGTATCAAGATCCCCGTAAAGATACGCAGTTACTACATCCATCAACTGTATACTCAGTTTTTCAGAAACTACCAAACTGATAAGGTAACGATAAGTAATCACATCCATAATAGGTGAATAAGTTTCGTCATAGTCATCCTGGAGCATTGTGAGAAACCCTGCGCAACAAGACAAGCTTTGTAGCACACAATTTCGTTCTTCTCATTACGCTTCCGAACAAAAACCCACTTGTAGCCAATAGGCTTCACATGTGGAGGAGTAGGAGCTCCAAGTCCAATTATGTTTTGCAAGCGAATCGAGTTTGACTTGGATTGCTTTTTTCCAGTTTGACCAATCGGTTCTACGTCAACATTCATCAACGGAACGAGGTTCAATGTCATTGCTCAACATAATCTCATTAGCTACTACATATGTTAATGCATCGTCGAAGATCATCTCATTTCTACACCAAACATCATCCAAGCTAGCATAATGGACCGAAATCTCACGATTCTTGGGAGGTGGATTTGTCTCTTCAAGGACACTTCTGTAATTTAGAATTTCCTTATGAGTTGGATAAAATGAGTAGGCGACAGTCGGATTCACAGTAGGCTCTTCAGGTGCCTGTGTCGTGGGTTTCCTTTTTCAGGGGTGTGAATCTTTTGAACCAAGTGGTCTGCCACGCTTGTGTATAGGGGCAGAAGATTGGCTAGCCGTTAATGTACATGGATCAGCCAAATTGACATCCCGAGCCTCCAAAAGGGAAGTCTGTCGTACATTTGGTACATCCATCTTTGCAGGCACATTCGCAGCTGGAATATGTGATCTTGTCACTCACGCTAGATTGGTGAAAGCATCTGGCATGCTTTGAGCTATGCTTTGAATATCTAACATGCGATGTACTTCAGTCTCAGATTGAGTGGTGCGAGGATCTAAATGAGACAAAGTAAGAGTCATCCACGATAATTTACGTCGTTATTCAAGAACGTTGACGTTCTTATCTTCTCATAACAATAGGAAGATTGTTTCATAGAAATGACAATCCGCGAAATGAGCGGTAAACATATCACCTGTGAAAGGTTCTAAGTAATGAATGATCGAAGGAGAATCATATCCGGCATAGATTCTCATCCTTCACTGAGGCCTTAGTTTTGTACGTAAGGGCAGCGAAATCAGCTCATAAACCATACAACAAAAAACGTGCAAATGCGATATGTCTAGTTCGTATCCGGTAACCAACTGAAGGGCGTTATATGGTTGGGTTGTAATAGGCCTCATGCAGACTAACTTGGATGCGTGCAATATTGCATGGCCCCAAGCAGCGATCTGGAGCTTGGTACGTATGATCAACGATCGAGTAATTATTTGTAAGCGATTAATGAATGCCTCTGCCAGGCCGTTGTGGGTGTGAACATGGGGTACTTGATGTTCAACTTCAACCCTAACTGACATGCAATAGTCATCAAAAGTTTTAGATGTGAATTCTCCAACATTATCCAATCGAATAGATTTGATCGGATAATCAGGGTAGTGAGCCCTGAGCTTGATAACCTGAGCCAACAGTTTAGAGAATGTAGCGTTCCTTGTGGACAACAAGCACACGTGTGACCAACATGTGGAAACATCAACCAAAACCATAAAATATTTAAATGGTCTGCATGGAGGATGAACCGGATTCCTTTGTAGAAAAATAGGAGGATTCAAACGAATCTTGTCATAAGAAGGCTTAATAATAAGCTTTCCCATGGAGCAAGTTTCACATGCGATTCCTTGAATCGAACCTAAACTTCGGGTTAGTGGATGCTCGTGTGATGATTTGAGGACATGACGCATCGCTGTTCGTCTAGGGTATCCCAAACGATCATGCCAAAGAGTAGTTTCGTGGGCGGTCCCAAAGGTAGGGCCTGCAACATAGTGGCTTTCTATAGGGTGTATGATCGTAGTATACAGACCACTTGGGATACGCTCATTCTTCTCTAGAATACGCATCTAGTCATATTCGTAGAAAGTTATGCACAGAAATTCAACTCCATTTTCTACATACGTTTTAGCATGGTAATTATTATCTCTAATGTCCCTTAAACTCAATAACGTTCTTCTGGAATGCGAAGAATAAAGTGTCTCATCAATGGTCAAAATTGTACCATTGGACAACATTAGACATGCCTTACCGTATCCTTTGATCAAGTTCGATAGGCTTGAGAGGGTTGTCAGAGGTGCATTCTTAGGTATGAAGTTAGTGAAATAGATACGTTTAAGCAAAACGGTGTGCGTGGTTGCACTATCTGTCAGACAACTAACTTCCCCACTAGTCATATCTAGAATGAAAATTAATTTAAATCGGTCAGATGCATAAAAGTTCTAAAAACAAATATCCATTCAAAGTAATTTAAGTATTCAAGGATGGTAATTAATTAAAACCTTAATATCCAAAAAAAATCACCAATAAATAATCCAAACATAAAGAAAAATTGTTCAAAATTGAACCAAAAAACAAGGGGGGGTTTGGCCACTAGGTGGAATTCGGCCCCATTGTCTAAATTTCAACTAGAAAAATAGTGTATGTCTAAGATTCTAATCTTCCATAAGGGTAATAACCTCTTTAAAGTCAAAAACCTCCATCTTGGTACTCTCTAATTCATCCATTTGCATAAAGTTTGATTCAAACTTCTTACGAAGAGAATGATATTCAACTACAACTTTTTTGGGAGCTTGGCAAACACGGGACCAATGGTCATTTGAACCACAACGATAGCACATGTTCGCATCCATGGTTTCAGGTGCTTTGCCTTTATTCTTGAAGTTTGGGGTCTTGGGAGTGAAGTTAGGGTGCTTCTGGGCTCGGTTTCCTCCCTTAGATGGGCCTTGGCTCTGTTGACCTTGACATGGCTTCTGGCCACCCCCACCACACCTTTGTTGGCATTTTGGGCGTTTGTTTGTGCTAGAATATGCTTCAGGCACAGCAGTCACCGCAATAAAAAACTTAGTAAAACAAAGTTCAAATCCGAAAACTTAGTGAATTTCTGATGC
The DNA here is from genome assembly GCA_035220775.1 of Malus fusca. Taxonomy (NCBI): domain Eukaryota; kingdom Viridiplantae; phylum Streptophyta; class Magnoliopsida; order Rosales; family Rosaceae; genus Malus; species Malus fusca. The sequence continues at coordinate 23,006,125 of CM069072.1, forward strand.
CTATATTGTTGCTATAGGATAATATTAGGGGCAGAGAAGGTCGAATAGGTCTTCTCCAGGAGATCCTCTTCGATTAAGGTCTCGTTACAGAACTTGAGAAGTGATCGGATTCGACAAACTTTAGAATTATATTCATTCACAGACTTAAAGTCTTGGAAGCACAAATGCTGCCAATCAGGTCTTGCTTCAGGCAAGAAGATGTCCTTTTGGTGATCAAAGCGATCAGCCAAAGCGACCCATAGTGCTCGTGGATATCCTCAGCAAGGTATTTGGTTTGCAGTGCATCATGAATATGTCTTCGGATGAAGACAATGGTAGTGACTTTCTCAGCTTTGCCAACCGGGTTGTTCATCTCATCTTCAATGGCGGGACGTAAATTCTTTGTAGTGAGGTAGAGCTTCACATCTTGGACCCACTTAAGGTAGTTTCTTCCAGAGACCTCCAAAGCGGTAAAGTCGAGTTTGTTCAAATTCGACATGTCGCTATCACAAAATAGATAGACAATATGTGGTTAGTGTAATGGAGAAGAATATTAATCCATTCACATAGGAGTAGAACATTCAAGTTCTAATATACATGTATTGGTTTAAATTCGCATGAAAAAACTTCGGGTTTTCATGGGTGATGTTTTTAAGAAAAACTTCAGGTTTTCAAACAAGACATGTTTCTAGAAATTTTAGGTTTCGAAATAATTATGAACTTCAAGTTCATATGTTCCTGCAAACAAATGCAAATATACATACAAAAATATGCAACAATAAAATATGCAAATAGAACTTCAGGTCTATAATTATAATTAAATTAAATTATTTGGACTTCGGGCTAAATTTAAAGTGTGGATGAAAAAATTATAAAACCCAAATTGTCTAAAAAAATAAACAATTAAGCATGAGGCCCAAAAACATACGGCCCATGCCCAAAAAATGGGCTAGGTTAAATAGGTATGGGCAGTAGGCCCAAAAAAATGGGATGGATCTAAGAGAGCCCATGAAAAGGACACGGATCTGGTGGGATGTGATGTAGTGCATAGATTCTCCAACTATAGGCTGGGATCTGGTGAGTCATTGTGCACGAGGACACTGAAGCCAAGTGGGCTAGTGTCGCGAATTGGGTCCAACAGAGGCCCAATTGGGCTCTGTGATGCAGGCTGAGAGAAATAAAGCCCAAGTAGGCTTGGGTCAAGTCTAAAACACCCCAGGTCAAAATTGGGTTATGTCGCAAGGGAAAAAAAACGGCACCGCCGCTTCAGGCGGCTGGGTTTTGAGACACAGTTCTCGGTGCATGGTCTTGGGTTCAACGGCAAGCCAATTCCTAATGACGGAGGGAGTGCCTCGATGTCAGGGGGAAGGAAAAAAAGAAACCCATGAAATTCAAACTTGAATTTCACCCAAATTTGATGGAATTCTTCTAGAATTTCAATAGTTTTGGTTCAAAAATCACGACACCATGTCGGAGTTTGCCAAAAAATTGCAGGGCAAGGTCGTGGTCTCGCTGCAGGCGAGTTGGGGTTTGTGGGTTGGACGCCATAGACATAGGGTTTCAGTGGAGCTTAATGCTATGTGGGTGGCTTGGGTCATGGGTTCAAAGAACCCTAAAAATTTTCAATTTTTTTTAATTAATTCAATGCATGGACATATAATTGGATGCAATTCATGGCAATATCAATTCACATAATTGAATAATTATGAATATAATGCATACACAACTTATGTAGAATCTAAAATTCGAAAAATGTAAAGTTGGGTCATGCATTATGGTGAATATTCATGCTATCAAGGCTGCAAAAATATTGAGATAAAAAATGTTGTTTTGGAAGAACCTAATTGCATGATGATATTGGTGAACTAGTTTGATGCAAAAAACTTCCACATCAGATTCCTAAGCACAGTGGTAGGAGCATGCTGAACGTGTTGTGGCCTATATTTAACTGACAAGGGAAGGGGGGACGGCGGCACAGAGAGAATATAAAGAGAGATGTGTTAGTAGGGTTGTGTAGAGGATGTTATTATTCCCCCTACGCAGTGCCTTTACTTATAGTGATAAGAGAGAGAAGAAATCCTTCTCCTCCAAGGAATACAAGTCCTAATAGGGAAGAATAACTAGAATCAAATCTAATCTAGGATTTACACAATCACACTTAAATAAGAAGTTTATAACAAGTATATATATATATATATATATATATATATATATTTTAATATGGTTTAGACTTTTTAATTTAATAATTTACATTATGAGCGGATGTGTGTATTTGTCTCTTACACTTAATTATTTTTCTTAATTGTTTAATGAAATAAATAAGACATTTATCAAAAATTTAATTCTACAATAATCAACACGCACATCTCCCTATTTCTCCCTTGATCTTTCACGGCACAAACTCCTCGTCTCCATTTTTCTTGTTTCTCATATTCTTCTTCTAATCTCCATTTTTATTGTTCCTTCATACCTCATCTCCATTTTTCTTGTTCCTTCATATTCTTCTCCTCCTTCACTTTTTTTTCCAGATCTAATACCGTTTTCTCTTCTTCTCTATTTTTACCCTTAATTTTCTACATTGCAATATTCCCTTCAATGGGTCCAAGATAGTGAAAGAGAGATTTAAAAATATTTGTAATAGAAAAAAAAAAATAAGTTTGCGTAGTGTGAAGGAAGGTTTTTTTTTTTTTCCTCCCAAATCGTTGTTTTGTAGGTAAATTTAAAGGTATGATGTGAAAATTTTGAAGTGAAATTTCTTAGGTCACACATATTTTTTCGTTTTATCGTTCACGCATATTTATTTTTTTTCGTTTTATTTTTGTATAATATTAGGTGTGTTATGAAAATGATGAATTACTTCATAAACCCATAGTGCCTTAATTTAGGTTTTATTTTTTGTTTGTTTTGCAGATTTTGTTTTCTCTTTGTTTCGTGAGGGGTAAGTGGCTATGTTCGTTTCTTATCATGTTTGAGAATTATACATAATTTGATTGTATTGTTTCTAATTCTTTTGAAAATGGTGTTACTCTAATTTGCTTTTACCTTATGTGGTGTTTATAGGATGAATCATAGAAGACACATGCTTTTGACTTTGCATCATTTTGATTTTTGGGAGGTAGAAGATTGCTTTAACATGTAAGTTCTTTTTAGACTACCATTTGTGTCTACTATATTTAAACTTCTTCATGATGCTTGTACCATTTGTATATAATCAGTTGAAGTATGAATCTTTATAATATAAATTGTTTTGTTAATAATTCATTTTTTCGTCTAGGATAGACCTGGCATTCGTGTTCGTGTCGTTTTCGTGTCATACTCGATATCTTAACGGGCCGTGTGATGTAACACTTGTTGAAGTAAACGGGTAATATGACCTGACTTGAAATCGACCCATTAATATTATCAGGTAATATGACCCGACACGTTACCCGTTAAAGAAAAAAATACTTTAAATAAATAAATAATGAAAATGAAAAACATAATTTGACCAAAAAAAATAGAAAACGTAATACTAAATTAGTATATGTGTACCGCATTGTCACATAAATAGTAATTCAAAACATAAAAAAAAAACATTTTTCTTTTAAGTATTACATACTCCAAAATAAGAGCATAATGAAAAAACATTAGTACATTACTATAAAATACCAAATATTCAAGGATATGCAAAATGAAGGGAGTTGCGTTTCAAGGTTGAGGAACGTTGCACAATTATATATGCTTTCACATTTTTTGGATTTGTACATTAATGATTATGAATTTTATTTATTTTGAACTCCCTTAAATATACTATTCATGAGGGTTTCTATGATTTTAAAAATTCAAACGACGATGTATTCATACTCATATCGTATGATGCGATCACGAGCCTTTGCATATTATTTCACATTTTTTATTCTTGTAAATTAATTATTATAATTTTTTTAATGTGGATGGTTTTTTTAATTTACTTGATACTTTTATTTTTAATGTGTTTTACAATTTTTTTAATCTCACTTTATACCTATAGTATACTATAAATGTCACATCTCAGTCTCGACTCTGCTATAGCACGATATTGTTCGCTTTGGGCCCCGGCCAAGCCCTCACGGTTTTGTTTCTGGAAACTCAGACGAGAACTTCCCAGTGGATCACCCATCCTAGGATTGCCCTCGCTCAAACTCGCTTAACTTCGGAGTTCGGATGGAACCCGAATCCAGTGAGTTCCCAAAAGGCCTCGTGCTATATGGAGGTAGGCATGTACATATAAGGCTCATCACCCCCTCTCCGTTGGTCGATGTAGGATGTGCCTGGAATGTCCACTAGGACTCCAAATCGAGCTATGATGGCCGACACTTGGAAGGTGACGAAGCCATCACAGCTTAATTCGAAGACCTGGTGGACATTCCGGGTCGGGATGTGTCAGTTTGGTATCAGAGCCACTCTACCGTTAGGTGCGGATGTGTCGGCGAGGACGTCGGGTTCCCCTTAAGTAGGGTGGATTGTAAGATCCTACATCGACCAACGGAGAGGGGGTGATATGCCTTATATGTACATGCCCACCTCCATATAGCACGAGGCATTTTGGGAACTCACTGGCTTCAGATTCCATCGGAACTTAGAAGTTAAGCGAGTTCAGGCGAGAGCATTCCTAGGATGGGTGACCCCCTGGGAAGTTCTCATGTGAGTTCCCAGAAACAAAACCGTGAGGGCATGGCCGGGGCCCAAAGTAGACAATATCGTGCTATGGCAGAGTCGAGACTGGGATGTGACAGAATAACTGATGAGTAATAGGTCCAGTCGTCCAGGTCACATCAGGTGACTCCGACTGGCATGTTTGTTTAGACTGATCTCACACCTGGCTTACATTTATTATTGCTGAGATATTGTGGCATATCATGTTTCTGTTTTTACTATACCTGTGCATTCATTTTTCGTGCCTATGTAGTATTATTTTCTGGAAACTATACGAGTTTTACGGCAAGGGGTTATAACGCTTTCAAAATGTTTTTATTAAAACTTTATTTTTCAAACCCACTCACCCCTGTTTTTTGCCCCTCCAGGTTCTAGTAGTAGAGTTTTCGTACCGACGAGGATTATCGGCAAATCTTGGGGTAGACGATTACCATCGATGGTATAATTCTCACCCTATTTTAATGTACTATACTTATGCTCTGTCATCACATGTGAAATGGATTCATACCCGCTCACCGCACACTCTTGTACTTAGGCACTTTTAGGTTTAGATTTATTCACATCTTCCACATCAATACACTTTATGGCTTCGTCACCTTCCAACTGTCGGCCAACACAGCTCGATTTGAAGTTCTAGTGGACATCCCGGGTCAGGGTGTGTCAATAAAAATAAATAAAACTTAAATTTTTTAAATTTATATAGAATAATAATACAATAATACATAGGGTTTTTTTATTAACACCCCACATGTTGTTGAATACAACCCACTTAAAAATGTAATAATAAACAACTTGTAACTCTAATATGAAATGACTATTCGAGCCCTCATAGCTACTCTTACTCCATTGTAGAACAAAACCCTAAAATCACAAACACGTTGATTAAAAAATATCTTTTGATGAACGGAACAAAAAATCGAGTTTTGCTCATCGTTCATTCGTTGGTCACATTCAAGAAATTATTTAAATAATGGAATAAAAATTTGACTGCAAAGCCCTGCTCTTATTGGAATTCAAGAAATAGGAAGAAAACTGGAAAATGTTGTAAAATTTTAAGATATAATTAAATGTAATATTCTTGTGGCTATTTGATGATGAAGAAATTCAATGTTTTTTGGCTGGTTGGAACTGACATCACCTTATAAGAACAATTCCTACCATTTGTCCATCAGGCTTCTTAGAATCCAACGCGATTGTTCAAGAAAATTTAACAGATGTTTATAAATCAAATGGCAAGATGGAGATTTTATACCACAATTTAATTCATCTTGTCTTTAAAATGTGGATTATTCTTTTGTTTGAAAGAGACGAAGAGTTTGATGTGTGTGGTTAATTAGTTGATGGTTGTGGGGTGTGTGAGAAGTGATATGTGATGTGACAACCCTTCCTTAGTTCTACGATTTTATAAATTTTAAAAGTGTGAATTTACAAAAATGCCAATGTTTTGACTTTCATTGACCAACGTATAGTGAGACTTACTAAATATTTTTTTAGCGTATTCCTGAAGTACTCGACAATACGAACGCGTAAGCACAAGCAGAAGTGAATTTGGAGTTACGGTTAAAGTTTTATGGAGTTACGAACCCGAAAGTATTTTGAAGAAATAACTATTTTAATTATATTATTTTATTTTATACTACTAAATTATTAGGCCACATGTGGGTGGCTGATAGGGGAAAAGAAAGGAATCGGGGAAGAAGAAGGAAAACGGAACAGAGGAAAATGAGGGCTGCTACCCAGTTGGAAGAGAGAAAAGGAAGGGGCTTTTGCCCAATTAGGAAGAAGGAGGTGAGGAGATGACCAATGGGAGAGCAGGAAAAGAGGGGAAAGGAGGGAGGTGTAGAGCACCCAACCAATTCGACCCATACACCCACGACAACCCGGTTTAGAACCGATGGAATTTTCAGACGATACTCATCAAATTTTCAGGCAATTTTCACCCATTCACCACCACCAAACCTTATCACCACGCCCCACCATCCATTTCTAGCTAAAATCGACACGGATTGGTTGAGATTCACGAAGAAATACCCGTGGGTGCCGAGGAAGCCATTGCCCGAAATCTACGGCGGCGCGTGGGTCGAGGTATCCCCTGACCTTCCTAGACTAAATTTGATTCTCTAATTCTATATGTGAAGTCCGATTGACGCATTTCAGTCATTTGAACCTAGTTCCATTAAGGTCCGTCACTTGACCATTTTATAAATCGATGATTCGACCGTTTGATCATCACCAAACATTACTATGTTATAGTACGTAATATTTGAGGACCATAGGAACTTACGGATCGGGAATTCGACGTACGGATCTTCCCGAATTGGATTTGTAAGTTCGTACAATAAAACTTCGGCCGTCACTTAATTTTGGCAATTGGCGGAGATCCGACCGTCGTATCGTGGTAGGATTTTAGTATGTTATTCTAGAAGCATGATGTGGATCTTTGAAAGTTACGGATTGGAAGTCCGAGGTGCCGATCTTTCGAATTGAGTTATGTAGGGTTATGGACCCTACCGTCGACCTTTGATCGACGGTTGACTTTTGGCCAATGAGTTACAAGTCATTCTAGAACATCCTTGGGGATATGTTTTATGTAAGTTACGTGTTCTATCGATAAGAACTCTGAGACGTGATTTGATAATTGTTATAGGCAACGATGGTTCTTGATGTCTCGATATTCGTTTTTATCGTATATATATGATTGATAATTCCACACGTGCTTTTAAATTGATTTATGCATTTTGTGCCATGTCATATATATTTATATATTCTAAAATCCTATGATATGGTTGAGTTTTAGATTGCATCATGGCATATCCATATGCATATTACCTACATACAATTACCGTGAATGCTTTGAAGTGCTAAGGTGAACGTGGGACGTGAAAGTAAGTTCAGGTGAGTTTATTGTGTTATTTGAAATGATTGAGTTATGGCATGACTAGATTTGTGTTATAGGCAACTCCGACACTATCGTACAGATTGCAATACTAAGCAACTCTGACACTGTCGTACAGGTTGCCTATGAGTCCTACAGGTTGCATTAGGCAACTCCGACTCATGTGTTATCATAGATTGATTTATGAGTCGTACAGGTTGCATTAGGCAACTCCGACTCATGTGTTATCATAGATTGATTTATGAGTCGTACATGTTGCGTTAAGCAACTCCGACTCGTGTGTCAGCATAGATTGATGAGCACCTGATTTTATTATGCTTCTGCTGATATGTAATGATTTGGAATATTTACGGATTTACTGTTTATTTACATTTGATTTCATAAACTTTATTTTCAGGCTCACTCACTCTTGTTTTGTTTCACCCCTCTAGGTTTTAAGAGCTGAGTTTTCTTATCGACGAGAATTCGTGGTAAATCTTGGTATTAGAGATTACCTTCGATGGTATGATTCTCAATCCACTCTATTGTACTTTACTTATGCTCTGACGTCATGTGTGAAATGGGTTCATTTCCGCTCACAGCGCACTCTCGTATTTAGGAACTTTTAGGTTTAAATTTATTCACATATTCCACATCACTACACTTTATGGCTTCGTCACCTTCCAGGTGTCGGCCAGCACAACTCGATTCGGAGTCCTAGTGGACAATCTGGGTCGGGATGTGTCATGTGAGGTGTGGGGTGTATGAGATGTGAGGTGTGAGGGTAGTATTGGAAAATAGTGGGGTGTGTTAAGAAAAAATTTAATTTAAAAAGTAAATGTGTGGTGTAGTCAACAAAATGTGAGGAGTTAATAAAATAAGCCTAATACATATTTACTATACAATATATACATATATACTATGGGTATTGTATTTCATAGTAAGTTTTCTTTGTAGTTTAAAAAATTAAAATCATCAAAATAACTTCTTTTTTTTAACATGTCGAAACAGGTCACCCACATGTCACATTCGTGTAAACCTGTTAAGGACCTGTTATTAACGGGTTCTTATCATATGACCCAATTAATTATTGTGTTGACCCGAAACTTATTATTTTCGTGTCGTTTATATGTCATGTTAACGGATCATGTAAGGAGATAGAAAATAAAAATAATCATAAATATATTTGACCTTAAAAATGTGAGAATACAATCAAATAGTTAACAGGAGATCGTTTTTTTATTAATCCAATTCCCAAACTGTAATAATAATAACATCTGCCCTTCATAACTATTAAGTGCAAAAATCCTCAATTTTTGCCCCTATTTCTAATTAATAGAAATGCATCGGCCTCTAAAGAGCTCTGCATTACAACATTATCTGGGGAATATTTAACATGTTGGCGATTGATTATTCATTTTACAATTCCAAGGTTTCAACCAATTCCGGTTTTGGTACGTATTCTAAGAACAACTTACATGACACAATTACACCGTAACGTGGCTTTTGTGTCAATGAAATAAGGACATGTGGACAAAAATTTACACGTCTTTATTTCTTTAGCATGAACACCACTATATGGATGTATCCGTGACATATAAATTATTTTTTATTAAAAAATAGTGGCGTTAGTTCATTAAAAATTATTTCTATCAAGAGTGAGGGTTGATAGACCAAATTTTTAGACCATATGATTTTTTATCAATAAAAAATAAGAAATAATCCAAGCATCAATAACTATGTCATATAGTTTACATAATTTAATTTAAAAAGTTAATCTCCCTAGCAATCCGCTCCGGTCATTGAAATTTTCTCACAAAATAATACCTCTGTTCACCTTTCGTTAATAAAAATAAATAAAAAAATAAAAAAAAATAAAAAACCTCTGTTCACCTTTTATCACACATGCCTTTCTGTTTATCCTTTTTTATTAGGAAAAAGAATTAGTATGTAAGTTCAGCTAATTAGCTTGTTTTGGATTCTTATTAGAGTAACACTATTAGGGTGCGTTTGTTGCACGGGACTATCTCGGACTAGACTAGCTTCAGGGACTAAGCTGGACTGGCTTAAACTAGACTAAACAAAACTAACTTAGTGAATCGTTTGGTGCAGTGTCAGATTAGAAATAGGATAATAAAATTAATTCTTTTTTTTCTTTTTCTATTTCCTTTTCCTGCCTGAAACCTCTCTTCCCTCTCCTTTTTCTCTGTCCAAACTCCATAGATTCCAATCACAGCTTTTCCTTCATTTCAATTAATAAAGCTCTTCGTCCAAATTCCACTACTTGCAACCACATCTTTCTCCTCCATTTGAATCGATAAAGCTCCCAAAACACAAACAATCAAAAACTCAATTTCAATTTCAATCGAAATTGAAATCGCAGTTGTGTTCCTTGTATACCCAACGACACTCTGATTCAAGCAAGACGAGGAAAGAGAGGGAAAGGACGTGATATGGGTTGGGTCATGCAAATCGGCTTGACATATAGGTTAGTCCCCACGAGTCCAGGCTAGTCTCATTTAAGTTAGTCCCCAAGCATACCAAACATGGGACAATAATCCTAGCCAGTCCAATCTCACTTAAGAAGGTGAAACAAACGCACCCTTAAAGTGCTAGCTAGCGAAAAGTAAATTTTGTGCTAGCTAGCTAGCTTCAATTAACAATATATTGATGAAAAATGTCATCTTATACTCCACTAAATGCAATTTCACCCGCGCAAAAAAAATATAAGAAGGTGTTTGCTAATGTTTTTCCTAGAACTAGCAATGAGTTACCAATTTTCTCTCGAAATTATAATTTTAATCAATTACCTCCTGAATTTATATAATTAGCCAATTTCTCCTTGAACTTTTATTTTAGCCGATTACTCCCCCCTAAACTTTTATAATTGGTCAATTTATTCCCTGGTGTTAAATTTTGGAATGTTTAATCCCACTTGGTCAAGTGCACAGCGCATGGCAATTTTCTAAGGGCAAAAACATAATTGTACCTCTAATGTGGATAACATATTGTTTTTTCTTTTTTTCTTCCACTAGTTCATCCCATATACTTTTTGTTTGAATTTTATACCTAGTGTGAACAACTACGAGTCTTCTCTGTGGTCTTGCATTTTCAATAGCATGTTGGAATTATGATGCTATTTTGTTAGCTTTCCTTGTGACTTGATTCACATGACCGTCTCAGTTCATCTATTTTAATTCAAGATCCAAATCAAATAAGAAAAGTAGCCACTCATTTCAGCAAATTCTTTACTACAAACTGGTCAATTATAAATGTTTAAGAGGTAATTGGTTACAATTAAAGTTCAGAGAGAAATTGGCTAATTATAAAAGTTAAGGGGGTAACAAAATTAAAGTTCAGGAAGAAAATTGGTCGATTATAAAAGTTAAAGGGGATTATTGGCTAAAATTAAAGTTCAAGAAGAAAATTGACAACTTCTTACGAGTTCACAAAAAAAAAAGAACGAATTCCTCAAAAACTTGTGTGGGGTTTGGCTTGCCACTAGACTTTGCTGCGTAACACTACAACCCACTTAAAACTCACCACGTGGCAAATCTTAAATATAATCTTTTATCATTCTTTTATATTTAGAATTTTCATAATTATTTTTTCTACTAAATAATATATATTAATCTAATGTTTCCTGTTTTTTTCTTCTTTCCCCCTATTTTTTTTCTTTCCAAATTCCCCTCCACTTTGTTTTGCCGTAGGTCTTTAGTACTCTATCCAACTTCTCTCTCCCAGTTTTGTTTCTTACCTTCCTTAAAATAAAAATTCAACACCCACTCCGATTTTATCATGGAAAGCAACCAAGAATTTGTAAGTTACTTTTCGTTCTTTATAAATAGTTGCTTTAATCATGTGAACTTGACATGAATAACTCACATATATATATATGCATATTAGGGTTATTTTTTTCTTAATTATATTTAGTAGAGATGTACTTTTATGAAAATAGAAAGCTACTACGATCAAAACAAAGTGAAAGATAACAAATAGGTTATGAAAAAAATTAACTTGATAATCTGGAGTGTGCATTTTTGTATTTATAGAGAGGAGAGAAACAGTGGGGGGAAAAGAAAGGTTTGTATTTGGAGAGAGGAGAGAAACAGTGGGAGGGAAAGAAAGCAAATAAATTTTGTGAAGAAAAGAAGTGCAGAATTTCATAAAAAGCAAGAACCACACCTGGGAGAGACCGAGAGAGAAAGAAGTGGGAGTGAAGAGAACAACAAAACAAAGTGGAGGGAAATTTGGGAAGAAAAAAAACGGAGAAAGAAGGGGAAAAAAGGGAAAGAAGAAAAAAAAAGAAAACATTAATCTTGTACAAAAATAATTACGAGAATTTTAAATATAAAAGAATAATAGAAGATTATATTTAAGACTTGCCACGTGGCGAGTTTTGAGTGGATTGTAGTGCCATTTAGCGAAGTTCAGCGGCAAGCCAAGCCCCACATAAGTTTTTCTCGATTCTCACATATATTGGATAAACTATATTAGACAATCAATAAATAGGCAATAAAATAGTTAGGGTGCTCATTATGGCGAACAATTACTTTTCTTATTCGAACAATAATCTAATTTAACTTAAAGATTTTAAACTACATAAGGAAAAGTTTAAAATAGTTTCCAAAAAAACAAAAAAAGGAAAAGTTTAAAATTGGATGTAAAAAGAGAAAACACACAACTATTTAGACATGAGTGCAAAAAGTTTTGTGCTAGTTTCAACATGTTGGTAGTGTGGAGCCAAAAATAATCAAAAAAAATATGGAGGCGACACGTGAATTTTTCGGTGAAAAAGATAAAATTACCTTCAAGGCACACTGAGATTTCTATGCCCAAGCAGTAGGAAATCATCCCTCAATCAAGTCAAAAGTGCCCAAAATAGGTATTGATTTCAAACATATTTCATCCATCCTCATCAAATCTTCTCCACAAGGTAACCCCTAAATCATTCCTTTTTAATTATATTAATTAGCTAATTAATTGATTTATTATTAAATTAATTAGCTACAAATCATGAATCTCACCCAAAAAACCATCCAAGTGGCCGGTCCATCTCCTCCCAAAGAGGCCGGCCACACCTCCATATAAACACCCTCATTTTCTCCAAAACCCAAGTTCTACACTCTTGTTAAATTCTTTAAATTCTTCAAACACTTTTCCCTCAAAATTCTAACTTTGGCATTGGAAGTTTTTCAGCCAAAGCCCCCCCCCCCCCAAATTCATCGGGGGTGCATGAGGCTCTTGGCCTTGACCTAAGGTGTTATTTGTCTTGTAGGTGCAATTTTGTCCAAGAAGAAGAAGACAGAAATTTGCATCCACAAACGGGTGCTTTCATTGAGAGTTGAGTCACACACTCATAGAAGATTCTCGCATTCAAGGTTTTTCGTTTTCATGTTCACTTGTAGATTTTTCGTACGTTCTTATTCTTGGAATTTTTATTTTTAAAAATTCTTCGATAAAACGTAAAAGAAAAGTACAATGGTAAGAGATTCGGAAACCTCGACGAATGAAAATTCCAACGTTCTAGGATTAGGACCTCGGCGATCTATAAGGCTCAACACAACGATGAGTGGAGCGGAACCACCCCCATAGGGCACCACCATGGCAACCACCACGGCCCAAGCCATGCCATTCAAACCTACACGGGTGCAAGCCCAAGGCGAGACGACCTGAGCCACTTAAGCTCGACGCAAACCCAACGCGTTGCCAAGCCATGCTCTAGCCTCACACCCACGTGCGCCACACACCGAGCAGCCCACTTCCGTGGCCCAGATTGCTTCAACGGCCCAGTCTACTCCCGCGGCCCAGCCTGCTCCCGTGGCCTTCCAAGCAGCCTAAATCGGTCCAAGATTAGTTCAATCGTCCTGGCTTCAAACTTAGGGGCCTACGTTTGAACCATGGGCATTTTCACCACATTTCTCCGCGAATTTGACATTTCCCAACTCAAATCTCGCCCCCGGAGTCTACCACACTTCCACTGCTCAAGGAGACGCATTCCTTCCAAGCTCTTCTAATCCAAATGGGGAACAACATTTGTCGGCCGTCGCACAACAGACGACCTTGGTGAATCAGATCTTGCAGCGCACTGAGATGCAACGTGCCCCAGACGAGATGTCCCGAAGTAGGACAAAGGCAGACGAAAAACCTCTCCAGTAGCGTTCCAGCAAACAGCCACGCTACTAACCACAAACACAGAGTTCGGTCAGTGTACACTCCCGATTGGGCCCCCGAGATAGCGTATACTCCCGTCCTAGCATGTGGAGGAGCATGCACTCTCGACTAGGCCCACGAACAAGCATACATTCACGGTTGAGGCCACACTCCGATAGTTAACATGAGCAACCTTCCAGGCAAAGTGTTCATTCACGGCTAGGCCTGTAATGAGCATCATCCACCTCACATCAGAGTAGGCATACGAAGGACGGAGAAAAATAATCACTCAATTTGGCTCAAGCTCAACCAACAGCCTGCGAAGAATTCCCTCACCTGCTAGGAACGAACCACATGCACCGTAACCACTGCATAGACGAGCCGAGCACGTAGATGAGCAGCCTAAACCAGTAGATCACGACCGGGGGCAGTCGAAAGCTCAGTTACCCTAACAAAGGCAAATTCAGGAAGAAGTAAAAAGGTTCCTGACTCAGCGATTGCGCGATTTCCAAAGCAACAAGGTCACTAACAAGGTACTACGATATGACATGACCAACATAAGCAAGTCACCCTTCACGGACGAGATCGAGCAGGCAGAGCCTCCATGCAAGTTCAGCATGCCATATTTCACATCTTTCAAAGGAAATAGAGACTCGGGGGGACACTTGAAGCACTACTGAATCGCAACGAACCTCTATCGAAACAACGACGATCCGCTGTGCAAGATATTCGCTACCATTCTACAAGGCGAGGCGCAAGATTAGTTATACACCCTGCCACCACAATCCATCTAGAGTTTCGATTAATTTTCTTTGGTTTTCAGCAAAGAATATTCATCATATCGCTCAATCAAGAAAAAGTCATACCACTTGTTCAACGTCAAGAAGAACCCAAAAGAGTCGCTTCGCAACTATGTGAAGAGGTTCAAAGAAAAGAAGGCAAAGATAGTTGGATGCAACAGCTCAATAACTAGAGCAGCTTTCTAAAAAGAACTCACAGCAGATCACCCGTTGTTTGGAGAGTTAATCATGAAAGAAGATTTAACTCTGGCAGACTCTTTCGCTCTGGCAGAGAAGCATGCACTTTGGGACAAGGTTCACCGATGCACATTCAAGGCAAATCCAAGCAATCTTGAATATGAAGTCCCTCACTACTCTGAAAGAGATTCAAGGTCTGACTGTACGAGCAGCCGCATCTGAAACAGCATGTAAGACCCCGTATTTTAAAAGTAAATATTTGTTATTATTGTTATATACCACGTGCCTAGCTCCTATCAGTACTAATCTTAATTATCTTGGGAGAGAGAAATGGGTGATTAGTAAGCACTCTAGTGTGCTGATTTTACAAGGCTATTTACATGGACGTGTCATCCTTTGCACACATGCAATTGACACCTTCCATAACTAGTGACTAAGATCTTGATACTACAATGGGTGTTGCAAGAAAAGTATCACCTTCATACACACGTAGGAGTTTACGGATATGACTTCACATATTTTATTGTATATTTTCCTTGGACCTCAAGTCTTGGAGCCATTCTATTTCACTACAAATAGGAGCTTTGCTCCATTGTTTTTGGAGCATAAAAAGAAGGAAACATGCAGAGTTTGCATTACGTAGAGATTGGTGTGTATACATATATATACATACATACGTACATACATACATACATACATACATACATACATACATACATACATACATACATACATACATACTTGTGTATATATATGTATGTGTGTGTGTGTTGTGCATATATATTTATATATACGTTAGAGTGAGAGCTTAGAAAGAAAAGAAAAAGGGAAAGCTAGTTTGAGGTGTGCGGAGATGTTAGTTGGGTTGTCTTGCCAAAGCTTGGATTATCGAGGTGAGTGGTTTATGTAATGTGTTTCAAAATATTCTTATTTTTTGATAAATGAAAACCACGAACTATCATGAGTTTTATCTATTTATAAATCTCTATCTATTTTAAGTCAAGCATGTTGGATTTGTTGAAATACCTTTGGAATCATTAATATGGTGATATGTGGATTATTTGGATATGTTCATGGAGCATGAGAACTTTAGTGTTGCATTAATCCGAGGGATAAATGTAAACTGCACACGGGGAGATTAGGGCGGAAAGGCCAGTAAGGGTCACGTGGTGAGTTACAATTTATGAAGGATGTAATGAACACGTAAAGGGATGATGTGATATGAAATTATGTGGTTAAAGCTTTGATATTATTATTGTATTTTCTAGTGTGTGTAAAAAGGCATTGCTTGACTGACATATTACATATTCTACTCACTAAGCGACGGTGGTTGTTGCTCACCCTTCACCTATTATTTTACAGATAAGTTATTTGGCAAGACAAATGTTATTTGGCAAGACAGGCATTAGAATAGCTGAGGTTGTGATTGATGATAAGTTTAAGGATTTTATTTATTATTTTTTCCAACCCGTGTCAATTTCCTTTTATTTATTTTTACTTTTAACTCGTGTTTCGGATTCGGGTTCAAGTTTTTATTACCGACTCCGGGTCTGGGGCGTGACACAGCAATAAGCTCTATCCTCATACGAGAAAAGCTGAGGGCATGACTACCTGTATTCCACAGTTCAAAAGCTCTCCTCGATGCTACCAGAAATTCAAAAGCTAACTTTGGCGATAGTTGTTGCAACCCGGAAGCTCAAGTTTTACCTTCAGACGCACGCAGTCATCCTTATGACACACTATCCCACCCAATCCAGACGCGCAACGATAAAAGTGTAGACATTGGTGGATGCAAAGTTTTTCAGACGAATGCAACAACTCGACCCAAAAGGCGGGCCAAGGGCAGACGAATACTAGAAGGACACACTCAGAAGCAAGTTTTGTCCTTGTTGCCCTAAAAGATTCTACATAGGAGCAACATGTACCGGCAATTGAACACCACCTCTTGCTACGTGTCAAACGGCCCCAACCGACCCTTGCTCCATAATTCAACTCTAGAGTGGCCCAATACCGGCAGTTAAGCATCTCCTGCTACGTGTAACATGGCCCCAGCTCAACGACTCCCTACCACGCATTTACGACGTAATAGGGCAACCCAACGATGCCTTCATGGCTCCCTACTACGCCTTCACACCTAGCTTAGGCGACGCAACAAAGCAGTCCAATTACGCCCCTGAGGTAGCTGAGCACGCCCTAGCCGCGTTTGCTCCACCCGATGGAGACTTCTGGCATTTGCATGTCGACGGCGCATCCGACTACAAAGGTTCGGGAATAGGCGTGGTCCTTGTCACCCCAGACAATTTGATGCCCGAGTAGGCGATCAATCTAAGCTTCAAAGCAACCAACAACGAAGCAGAGTACGAGGCCCTACTAACAAGCCTCCGAATGGTAAAAGACTTGGCGGTGAAAATGCTCGCAGTTCATTCTGATTCACAACTAATCACTAGCCAGACTATTTGAAACGTTTCAGACTTACACCCTCACTCAAGTTCCGCTGGCAGACAACACTCACGCGGACACACTAGTCGGCCTAGGCTTCTTCCTCGACCACCAACTCAAACGCTCTATTCCGGTGGAGTATCTAGACAAGCCAAGCATAGAGGTGGAGCCAGCAGCCGAGGTGTGACAGGTTAGTACAACTCCAAACTGGCAAGATTCCATTATAGACTACCTGGTCAATGACACACTCCCCATGGAAAGATTGGAGTCTAGAATGCTCCAAATAAACGTTGCACGCTACTACATATGGAATGGCATTCTCGTCCGAATATCCTACACTGGATCACATCTCCACTGCCTAGCGCCTCCTGACGACCTAAAGGTTCTAAGCTCAATCCACAGAGACGTTTGTGGAAATCACTCTGGAGGCCAATCCTTAGCACAGAAGGCTCTAAACGCAGGCTACTGCTGGCCTACCATGCACCAAGACACTAAGGAGTTCGTACAAAAGTGCAACTGTTACCAACACTACAAGCCAGTACCAATATTGCCTGCCAGCAAATTACACCCGTAAACGAGTCATTGGCTGTTCATGCAGTGGGCAATCGACTTGGTAAGGTCAATGTCACCGCTACTGGGGACAGAGGTATGATGATCATGGTAACCAATTACTTCACCAAATGGGTAGAAGCAAAGCCCATGACAACCACGACTCAAACTAACATAGAGTGCTTCATATGGAGGAATGTCATTTACCGATTTATCATCCCTCAATTCATCATCACCGACAACGGCCCGCAGTTCGTGAGCAAAGATCTGGCAAAGTTCTTCCAAAAGTATGGCATCAAATAGCACATGTCCATGCCGAGATATCCTCAAGGCAATGGGAAGGCCAAAGCATCCAACAAGGCGATCATCGACTCCCTCAAAAAATCCCTCTCCAACAAGAAGGGAAAATGGACAGACGAACTCCCCGGATGTCTATGGGCATATTGCACTATGAAAAGATGAGCAACCAGTGAAACTCCTTTCTCTTTGGCATTTGGTTCAGAAGCAATCATTTCTCATGATGTCATCATGCCAAGTATTAGCACTTTATTGCCAAGCATTGACCAGAACAATAAGGAGATGGCCACAAACATAGATCTAGCAAAGAAGAAGCGTAAGCAGACCATCACCCGCATCGCAGCCTACCAACAGCAGCTTCTCTCCAACTACAACAAAAGGGGCAAGATCCGGTAGTTCCAGCCCGAAGATCTAGTCCTAAGAAAAGCCTTCATTACTGCCCACAAAGAAGGCTCTAAAACTATGGATCCCATCTGGAAAGGTCCGTACAAGATCAACAAAATATGCGGCAAAGGTATTACACCATCGCCACCACGAACGACAAAGAGATTGAAAAGCAATGGAATGCCTACAATCTAAGGAAGTACTGATAGGAGCCTATTTATATGACTTGTTCTTGTGCATTTATGTTGTTATGTCTTAGTTAATTATGTATTTTAAGTTATTTTCGTGTGTTTATAGGTCCTAATAACAAAGTTGGCAAGAAAGTGCATTTTGGAGCATTTTGAAGCATTTTTGGGCCAAGATTGGATTGCATGCACATGGAGACATGAGGATGGACGTTTTTGAAGATTAGAAGGCTAGAAATCAGCATGTGTGTGTGCAAATGTGTTGATTTTGGGCTGAAATGGTGAAGAGCATGTGTGTGCAAATGCAAAGAGGAACACACACATGCAAAGACACTCATTACCACAACATTCATCCACTACACCCATTACATCCACTCATTACCACAACACTCATCCACCCATCCACTACACCCATTACATCCACTCATTACCACAACATTCACCCACTACACCCATTACATCCACTCATTACCACAACATTTACCCACTACACCCATTACATCCACTCATTACCACAACTTCATACACTCCTCTCCCTAGCCTATAAATACATCCACAATTCACCATAACTAGGGAGATCCATCAGAAGACACATTCTGCCGTAAGGCAGAGTCTTTTCTCCTTAACCATTCATTCACCCATTCACGCCTAAAACAGATTCCCACTTTTTGCCGCACCCTTCCTTCACCATTCTCCATAGTTTCTTACCTTAATCAACCATTGTCGCACCATACATCCATCCTAACCATAATCCCCCTTTAGTTTACAATCTGTTTTAGTTTACAATCTGTTTGTTTTGTTTTTCAAATTCGTCAAAATCAAATCCCCCTTTACTTTAAAGTGTTTTATTAGTCAAAATCTATTTTGATTTGTGTTTTAAGTGTCTCGAGTCAAGTTAGAACCTAATTTCGTCCAAAACCATCCCTATAGTCAATTTAGAGTCTAATTCATTGTTTTAAGCTGTTTTGAGTCTTTTAAACTAGTTTTGAGTCTTTTTAGTTTGTATTGCATCTTTTGAGTCTAGTTTGGTGTTTTAAACTTAATTTTACGTTTTTAAGTCAGTTTCAAGTGTTTTAGCAATCCCTCCTAATCCCTGGCCTAGAACGATCCCTACTTACATTCTTTACTACAATTGACAACAAGAGGGTTTAATTTGTGTGCTTATATATTTCGCATCAAGTACCATGTGTGACCTCCCGCTACATCAAGGCCTGAAGACTCAAGCAGCTCGACGGGCACCACCTCGCAAGCCGAGGACTATCCAATTGTTATGCAGTTCCTACCTTACAGTTAAGTTCTCGTTCGTTTCACTCGTTTTTCAATGAGGAATTTGGAAGTAATCTACAACTTGGCTCAGTTACATGCTTACAACAACTGATCATTCCTGCACTTCAAAAGAAGACCGCACCCTTCTTAAGGACTTATCGCTGGAATTGCGCCCCCCATTGACCAACCATGCTCTCCAGTGCGAAAGAGTAAACCAATTCCACAACACCCATCTGGTCTACTCTCCAGTGCAAAAGGATAAACTAATTGATCTCCAATGCGAGAGGGTAAACTAATTCCCCGACACCCGCATGGGTCTGCTCTCCAAGGCGGGAAGATAAACTTACACTCCAAATATCCAGAAGTGGATGAGCCAGGCTGCCATAGTATAACTAGGTGCACGATGGCTTACGTAGGGATTCCTAGAAGTAGCCACAATGGTCTTTTTCAAAGCTTAGCTAACTGAAGGATTTTGGGTCTCTTGGCCTAATATGCGGGGAACCGAGCCCTAAAGACGGATGGGGCATATTACGCAGTACGCCCTATGGACGGCTGCCTTGGAACCCTAAAGCTGCTAATACACTAAAGTAGCCTACGATTTCCAGAAGACAGCCTACAGATTGTCCTTCGATAGGCTTCATTTCTGCTAAAGCGATGAACGACCTACACCAAGTCCTAAAGTGTTGTGATACTTGGTACACAACCTATGGAATTGGAGAAAGCCAAGGTTAACAGCCTAATGGTCACGCGGATTTGTCTGCTTCTATAAGTAAGACGTCCGACTGCCGACCCTATGGCTAACAACTTTGCAAAGTTCTACACCAACACTTACGGTTGCATCAGCTACGCGGGCATGTCTACTTATAGAAAAGTAGCACGCCTACCACTGGTCTATATAGTCTAAAGGTTAGGGTATGAACAAAAGAAGCAAATATGGAGAAAAACGAAGGAAGCAAGTTTATTAAATTTTCTAGCAAAATTGATAAATAACTAGCAAAGACCGAAAGAGTTCAAGCAAAGCAAAAAGCAACTAGGGAAACAAAGAAAATCTTAAAGACTACCTAGAAGACTACTCTTTAGCAGCTTGGACACTTCACGACTACTCGGTCTCCACACCTTCAGCAGCCGCAACATTCTCAACAGCAGCACCATCTGGCGCTTCGTCCCCGGCACTTCACCCCCGGCTGCTCCAGCTTGGGCACCAACATCTCAGACTACTTCACCAATGGAGGCCTCAAAAGTAAAGGCAAGTAAGTCTTCTGAAGAAATATATAATGTTTCGAAGTCTCTCCCAGCAAACTCGAAGTCAGACGGCCTACCAAAAAGATGATCTACATAACCCAACTTGTAGAAATCGGCCTGACTCTGAACAAGCGGAGCCTCGAGCCCAGCCTTCTCACATTTCAACTGCCTGATCTCCTCGAGCAAACTAACACGGACGCGCTGCAGCTCATCCACTTCTTCCTTTAAACTTTCATTGATCTTCAATGCACCTTGGAGTTCCAACATTAGGGGTTCAACCCTATCAACGACCTTCTTGAAGTGGATCACTTGGTTATAAGCAACAATCAACTCTTTATCCTTTGCATAAGCAACAGAACAAAGCTCAAAAACGGCACGCTCAAGATCTTTAATTTGAGGTATGTGACATCCGATCTCCTTCTCTGCACTTTCATACTTAAGTTGGATCGCGTCAAGCCTAGTCTTCAAGTCAACGATCTCTTGGCAAGCAATCTCAAGCTGCAGAGAAGTGGGGGCAGAGATATTAAACCCTTTCAAAGCGACGAGCTTAGATTCCAACATCTTGATCTTCTCGACAGAAAAATAAGCTTCGGCTGCCACAACCCTTGCCACCTCCTTAGCAGCCTTGGTATCCTGTTGGTCAAGGAGCATAGACTCGGTTGCCTGAATAGGGCAGTCTTCTTATACTCGATCGTATGCTTCGCAAAGGAACTTGGGTAAACAACCCCTCTAACGCCATCGACAAACTTGGCACAAGCATGCATGTCTTCAAACAGATGTGGTTTAAAAAACGCATAGATCTCAGCAACCTTCCCAGAAGCAAGCTTAGTGGATTTCTCACAGCTGCCCACGCGAGCAGTATCCTCCTTCCCAACAGGCGAATCAGTCTCAGCAGCAGGGGGAGTGGCTTTGGCACCATTTTAGCAGCAGAGTCCACCTTATCACTCTTCATAATAGCAAGCCTCTCCAAATGTGAATCGGACTTAGCTCCCAATGGACATCTTAGTACAGACTTCGGCACTGGGGGCATAACAGGACCTTTATGCTGAGCAATCCTATCAGCAGTCGTACTAGCCATTCTTGACATGGCAGGTGCCACATGCTCGGATCTAGCAGCCCCATTTTTCTTCCCATTCGAAGAAATCATGTCAATCACAGGCCTTTTAGCAATAGGCGGACCCTCACGAGCAGCGGATAAAGTCTTCAGTGTTTTCTTAACCGACATCTCTTAAACAGGCATGGAAGATCTTTTCTTTCCATCTTCATTCATAGTAGGCTCCATGACAGCGATCAGACTAGCCAATGCATTCGCCTTGATCGTCTTTACTTCCTATCTCGACAACAGCCTACCTTTCTCCTGGCGAAGAAGACAAAGCAGCCAACGCCATTCATAGTACTTAGCAGGGAAGCTCAACCCATACTAGTTTTTCCCTTATTTTTTTCTCTCAGACCAGCAGGCAAGAGGCCTGCATGCCCAGCATTCCAGCAGCCCATGAGGCCCGCGACCTCCTCATTTCTCTCAATCGCCGGCCTGGCCCCCGTCAGGTCCAAGAGCCCAAAGGACATGAGTCATGCGGCTCACCTAGCACTGCGCCCCAGCGCCTCAATCCTCGACCCCAGCCGCACAAGCTACCCTTGGCTTTAGCCGAGCCAAGCAGCCCAAGCAATGGTCCTTGCCACAACACCTTTTCGGCCCATGCCAAGCCGACTATTGGCCCCTACCAGCCGACTTGCCGCACCACCCCGATAGCTGCCCCGCGACAGCACTATCCAAGAAGAAGACAAGGAAAATTAAATTTTTCTTACCTTGTTGCGGCGCGGAGGAGACGGAGAAAACAATGAAATACGGTCCTTTGCACGGGCAAGTGTAGAAGATTGCTAGGGGAGGGGAACAAATATCCTCTAGCTTTCTCTCTTTTGTAGGGTAGAATAAATTGCTCTCTAAAGTTGATTTAATCATCTACTTAAGGTAGACTTAAATAGGCTTTGAGAGAAATTTATTTTCCTTTCCTAGAAGTATCTAATTTCCTATTAAAGAAGGAATTTACATCAAAATGGGAAACAATCTTATGTTTCCTAAAGCAAGAAGATCTCAACTCTTGCTGCCCTTTCCTGCGAGTAGCCCAACAAATGTGGGGGCATTTGTGGAGCAAAAAATATGGAGGCGACATGTGGATTTTTGGGTGAAAAAGACAAAATTACCCTCGATACACACCAGGATTTCGACGCTCAAGCAGTGGGAAATCATCCCTCAATCAAGTCAAAAGTGCCCAAAATAGGTATTGATTTCAAACCTATTTCATCCATCCTCATCAAATCTTCTCCACAAGGTAACTCCCAAATCATTCATTTTTAATTATATTAATTAGCTAATTAGTTGATTTATTATTCAATTAATTTATTAATTAGCTACAAATCATGAATCTCACCCAAAAAACCATCCAAGTGCCCGGTCCATCTCCTCCCAAAGGGGCCGGCCACACCCCTATATAAACACCCTCATTTTCTCCAAAACCCAAGTTCTACACTTTTGCTAAATTCTTTAAATTCTCCAATCAATTTTCCCTCAAAATTCTAACTTTGGCATCGGAAACTCTTCGGCCAAAGCCCCCCCTTCATCGTGAGCGCATGAGGCTCTTGGCCTTAACCTAAGGTGTTATTTGTTTTATAGGTGCAATTTTGCCCAAGAAGAAGAAGACGAAAATTTGCATCCACAGGCAGTATTATTAAGTTGGGTTAATATAATTCTGAACCTTTGAAGTTTCCACAAATTTCAGTTCCAGTATCTTATATTTAAAAAGTTGTAACACAAAGTTAAATTATATTGCAATGTTGCAAAAACCAAATAATTATCTG